>OY728119.1:1217176113-1222176113 GCA_963277665.1 Viscum album
TTTCTCTATCTCTCATTATTCTTCAGTGTAATCTCATATAATCATGTTCATGAGAAACTAACATAGGGAAACACCCATGGCATTTTCCCATTTCCAAACCAATGTGTTCATGAATTCATGCTCAATATTACCTAATTTATTATAGTTAGGTAGAGTGAAATCTATGGGAGAGATACCCTGTGGGTCTTTCTGGATCATCTTAGGTATAAGTGCTTCTTCTATAATAATTCTCACTTGGTCGAGAGGGTGGCTATGTAGTGCAGTCAATGATTGAATTATATATTCATAAGAAATCATAAATATAGTGTTTACATTCAATTGATTGGGTTAATATATTAAATATTAAACTGATAATAATAGGGTGAAGGTTCTCTCTAAATGATTTACTAGGAGAACAAAATTTCTTATTTTTAAGTGGGTCTATTGTCATAGTATGTTTAATATCTAGTGTACATTACAGAATAACCCCTCCCCCCCCCCCAATTTATACTTCACTAATATATTAAAAACACCAAAAATAAAATAAGTCAATTAGGAATTGTTATTTATTGATGAAAAATGCTCCAAAATCAAGATGAAACTTGTCAACCAATACGTTACACTAGGAAGATAAATAATTGATTTTGAAAATCTCATGATAAGTATATATAAAAACATAGAACTATTTTGGGGGTGTAAAGTGATATTTCACATGGTTGTTATTTTAATATTGTAAATATTTTATTTATTTTAAATTTATATTTAAAAATCATAATTTTTAAAAAAAATATAAATTTTGGATTCATTGCCTAACTCAACCCCACCCAAAGAAAGAAAATGTTACATTAATTCCTATATATGTGAGGGATATTAAATCCAAATTCCTTAAATATAGAATATCATGAATATAATTTTGGAAATAAAAGTAGCTCTTGAGTTCCAAGTATTGAAAACATCATCCTATGAAGTAACAAAGCACAAGGACTACTTCCTAGAGTTCTATCAAGAAGAAACATAGGGAAAATATAGGATTTGTTGGTTCCTTATAATATATTTGTAAAAAATATTTTGGTTGAGACCATACATGATGACCATCCATATACCAACTATCTTAAGTACCCTCTCAAGAAACTCTTCAAATATCTTGAGGAGATTCATGATGAAAACATGCCACCTAATGTATATATGAGAGGTAAAATGGAATTAGTTTAATTTTTTCACTAAAAATCAATATATTAACATATAACACGATCATCCTTTCCTTGAACAAGTACAATTGTAACCACTATAATTTTATATGTCTATGGTATAAGAAACCATACATGTGGTGGAATTAGGTGGCAAGATGGTGGAGTGGAACTACCTACCTCCATCAAATGAAACCATACTCCATGAAGAATCGAGTAGCAAATAGAATATTGAGCTCAAATCTAAATAGAGAGAAAATAATTTACTAATATTAGTTTAATTTTTTTTTTTGAAAATGAGTTCTTTATTAACTCCCACAATTTGAAATTTTTATATTTGACCAGCACTTGGTTTTCTATGGAGGAATAAAATTATGATGATGCACTAAATTAGGAACACATTGAGAACTCTGAATCTATAGAAAAAATATTGGATGGAGTATGTATGGATATACTAGTTGTGCATAAATAAACATTTACAATGGAACTATATGAGAATACCATGTATAATAAATAAAAATTCATGCATGTTGTGGTTGAACCAAAGGTAGGAGAGAACCCATAATTTATCTAACCTACTCCATGAAAGTTGTACATTATATATAAGGGGTTATATTTAGTGTAAAATATCTATGATTTTATCTTCAAATGACGTGGAGGAAAGTAGGATGGAAGAAATAAGATGTGGTGGTTCAAATCAATGAATCTCTTCCCACTATTTTATTTTAGATAACTATTGTACTACCCTTTATTAGGAATCCAAATCACATGTACTACTAGGGGAGTTAAAAAAATATCCATATTTCTTTTTTACACTTTATCATTCAACTTATTATAATTTATTTATTAATAAAAATGATTTATTATTTTTTTACATAAGGGTATTCAAAGGATAGAAGCTTTTAGACTAATTTAGAGCTATTTCTTCCAATTATTATGGTTTTATTTCTCTTATAAATAATTTTTTACTACCCAATTTAATTCAATATACCTTGATGCTGAAATTATCTTTGAATAAGAAAGGGACTAATAACAGATTATATGTGGGTAGTGGTAACAATCATTTTAGTATTATTATATTCTTCTTTATTTGTTTCTATAATTTTAGAGTGTGTTTAGGTTAAAATTTTGAGCTTATAATGTTATTATTATTAATTAATAATTGCATTATAGTCATGAGTGAATCACTAAGTTTTAGAATTTTTAATTTATATAATTTATTAGAGTTTTTTTAATAGCTTTTAGTGAAATATTTTTTGTAATATGTAATGAATTGGGAATGAAAAAAATAAGTAGAATTAGAATTACAACATGAGTAAAAATAAATCTAAAACTCCATATTTAGTTACTAAACCATTGTTAAAAAAACAATAGTTAGATAAACAAAAAGTTATTCATATATGTTTTTCAAAACGATAGTGAAATGGGAAATTGGGACCCCATGTGAAGTTATAATATATCATATACTGAAAAATAAATAATAAAATTCAAATACAAGTCAAAAAAAAATTAAACTAAAAAATGAAAATAATTATAATACATAATTATTAAAAAAAATTGATTAAGGTGAAGGGAATATTGAACTCCATATGAATAAGAGGAAATTTTCTTGTCGGAATGAAATTTTGGTTGTACGAAGGAAGTAGTAAATAGTTCATCAGAATAAAAAAAATGGGAAAGATAAATTTTTTATATTTTTATTTTTAAAATATTAATTCCTCTTTATCCATTTTTTTCTTTAAAAATGAAATACAAATTTTGTATAAATTGAGAATTCCCAAAAGGATCAATGTATCACTGATAGGGGGAGGGGTGAATCTATGATAACTTTTTATTTTAAGTTTTATTACTTTTGAAAAAACCTTTGCCGCATGTTAAATAGTTGTTACCTTGCTAAAAACAAATAAAATCATACTTATATAAGAACACAATAATTTATATAATTTACTACTCAATAAGAGTAGCTCCATCCTTGTTAATCTTTGGAAATTTTCTAATACTACATCATCTATTATAAATCAATCCTTTTGCATGGATAAAAAAAGTAGGATATGTTGTTACCCTCCTATTTCACTATGTTCATTACAACAGTTCATCTTCTTCATGTAGAATGAAATTATGTAATGTAATTTTTATAACATGTTAATAAACATTCACCAGATACTTAAAAACAAGTTACTATGCTACCTTTTCAACTTCCAAATATATTATCTTCAAAACAATTATTCACTTTCCTAACTAGAAACAGGTAAGAACATTATGTACTTTTTAATAATAGCCGGTCTGAATTCCCAGTATGATTTTATAGTCTGATATTCTCAGTTCTATTTCTCATTCTAAAAATATATCCTTGTCATAATACCACTGAAAAAATTTGAACTACTTATTCCTTAGTTTGAAAATATCAATCTGATTCCAAGTCTGATAATCCATCACAATATGATGATCATATGAATACAATACTTTCTCTTCTCCTTTAATACTTTTATCCAAAAAATATCATCATGAATGATCGATTAGGAAACTAATTACCTATAGAAATATTCAATTCTATACCTTATCTCTTCAAGATTACATCAATGTTAGAAAGTATAAATTACTTCCTCATTTTATAGGTGCACTAAAAATGGTTTGGGAGGGATTCTGAAATGTTTTCCCACTCAACCAAATTTCCCAAAACATCAATCCCCACTTGAATTTAGAATGCATATTTGACTTCTTCAATTATTCTCAACTCTTCTTGTTTCTTATCAAACCCTCTCGAATCTTCAAAAACCTTCTAAAATATTCTCAAAACTTATTGAATCTTCTCAAACTATCATATCTTCTTTACACTTTCTTAAAAACATCTATCTGATTTCGATTTCGATTATGATTTCCTAATTATTATGAATAAAAAATATCCTTCATTGCGTTTCTCTTCACTAACTGAAAAAAAATTGAAAATAGATGTATTCTCATTACGATTCTAAAAATCACACTACCTATATAATACTCTGTAACATCCGGATAGAAATGAATCATTAAAAACCTTCAACCATAAACATAGTGGAAACTTCTAAATATTATTGTACCTCATTGACATCACTTAAACATTGGATTCAAGTTTCTTTAACAAAAAATTTACATTTTTTTCAACCTTAAATATCCCCTTTATAATATTTTTAGTAATTTCTTAAAATAAAATATCTCTTTTATTCTTTTCTTCATAGTGATGATGTTATACCCAATGGTATTTATCGATGTCATCAAGTATCAGATAGATCAAACTCTATATTCTTCTGATGGATCAGTGTCACCTCAAATATGATAGTCTATATCACAAGAAGTCTACTATATCTAGGTCTTAATGACAACATATTAGAGTTCTTATTTATCTCTTAGCTTATTTGATAAGAAGAAAAACCAGATCAATTATTTTCTCTTAACCCAATTGAAAATAGAAAACAATTAATCTTGATTAAAATGGTTTACTAAATTGTTGATCGGTCACTAAATTTCTTCACCTACACCAATCCTAAAAACATTACTTATTTTCTTATTCAGTGGTTCAAATAACTCCCAACACAAATTATTTTTCCTCCGATGATTAGTGGAATGTCGCATCTAATGGACCAGTTTCAGTAGCTTCAGCTTCAACAACTTCTTTCTTTTCTAATTACAATACACACTACTAACTTATTTCAATGAATATTTATTTCTAATGTATTGTTGATCTGACTCAAAACATGCATTTTTTCTACTCATGTTATGATCTATCTTCTCAACCTTTAAATAAATATATTTCTGATGATATCACACCGATGAACCTAGACCAAAAAGCATTGAATTCAGTATCTTCCTTCTTTAAATATTATGCTTGTATCATCACTTTATCGTGACATTGAATACATTTAAAATTGGTATAGAATTGTATGACCTACATTGGTAAGCATTATAACATACCATACTTTGATAAAATTACTTCCTTACAATATGATCCTCAATAAGATTGGAAGCACTTGTTCTACCCATTTCTTTTATAAGGATTTCATCATAAGTTCTATAGATTACTTATTATTTATGAGAAATAAATGATCAGAAAAGGATCATAAAATTTTCATTAGAGTCATTCAAACTCTGATACAATATCCTTATTACAATCAAAACTTCATTTTGGACCCATGGTGAGTCTGACGAACCTTTAATTCCAGAAAGATTCTTCCAAATATAATGGAATCTCTTAAGAATTATGACTCTGAAGTACTAAATATGACTTTGAGTATGATCACCAACAAATACAAGGTGAGTTGATTTATTATTATTTTGAAATTTTCTTAAAAAAAAAAATAAAACACCTATAAAAACATATTTATGATCATGATGATGAGTATGATCATCTTTCTTACTAGTTTGGTCTTAATAATATCCCCTAATGTATTTTTTTCAACCCTAGTTCAAAAATAATTGATATTTTTAACCTCAGTCTATGGATCAATTATCAACAATTCTAAGCCTACGTGAGCTAACTCATGGTAGGAAACTATAATCATTAATATCAAATCCATGTTTTCTAAAAGTAGTGAATCATGAAACTTACTCAAATTTTCTTCACAGATTTCTTCACCTATTTTTTTCATCCAATTTTCTAAAAACAAAATTTTATTACAAACACTCCAACAAACTATTAGAAAATTTCACGCAATTAATTGATGGATTCACATATTACCCACAACTCCCCCCATTTACGTGATTATTTAAAAGGTTTATCACATAAAAATGGATAGATTTATGAGAACATTATCCCCCTTGACAATACTATCCAAATAATGGATGAGATATGGGAAAAAAACACATACCTCAAACTTGATGAGAAATAGGTTGGACACCCATGTTCAGCCTTAGTTTATAAAAATATTCCTTTGGTAATGCTTTTGTGACAATATCAAAAAAATTTCCAATGTAGTAACATATTACATCTTCAATAAATTATTCTCCACATTCTATTTATTGAATTGATATTTGATATCAATATGTTTTGAATTGGAATTTGTACTGGATATATGTAAAGTTTGACAATACTCAAATTATCACAACCCAAGAGCAAGGGTAACTTAACTTCAATAATAAAATCATCCAATTGTGTTTTTATACACATAATATGAGTAGGATACTGAGAGAAAGCAACATACTCAACTCCATTCATGATAAGATTTACTAATTTTTTTTATTTGTATACCAACTAGCATAAATTTTTTCCACAAAGAAAACTCCACCAGATTTGGATCTTTTATCATCAAAATTTCTTGCCCGAACAATATTTGAATGCCTAAACAAGTCAATATTTTTGAGCTATCATACATGATTAAAAAAACATTATGCCATTTAATATCTGAGAATTTTTTTTTAGAAAATAAATTTTATTCTTTTAGTGCACGCTAGAATATGAATATAAGGTAACAACAAAAACAATGTCAGGTATTATGGAAGTTAAATATAAAAAAATTCCAATCATCATTTGGAACTCTTTAAGATAAACCTCTTTAACTTTCATATATTTAGAAAATTTGGTTCCCACTGAAATCGGTGTGGAAAATGGTTTCTAATTTTCCATGCCAATTTTTTTAACGAGTTCATTAGTATAATTTTATTGGGAAAGAAAAATGGGTTTCTCATTTATAAGATTTATAACCAAATAAATTTTTTCCTTTCTCCCAATGTATACATCTAAAAAAACTTTTTACCTCTTCAAGAAATCTCTGAAAAGTTCTTTCATCATTCCTAACAAATATAATTTTCTCAAAATAAACAATTACAATGATGTAAAACATCTGACCTGCGTTGATATACATATTACTATATACTATTCCTTTCTTAAAACTCAAATTCCTTAATAAAGTATCCAATTTGGAATAACATAACCTCAAATATTGTTTTATTCCACACAAGTATTTCCTCCCTTACACACATAACATTCATCGTTCCCAACAAAAAGAAACATGGTTAGTCAATATAAACATCCTCATCAAGATCAAAATTCAAAAATTCTGATTTCACGTCCTTCTAAAAAAAATTGCAACTTCATTGTATAGAAATAGAAAGAAACATTCTGATTGTTTCTAACCATTAAAATAGAGAAAAATTATAATCAAAATCATTGCCTTCAATATATGAGTAACCTTTCCACACTAATCTTTCTTTGTTCCATTTCACTTCACCATCTTCATTCATCGTATTCTAGAAAAACCACTTTTTTCAATAACATTTTTGTAATTTGGTTTAGGTGTGAGTTCCCAAGTGTCATTATTTTCTATTTGATCCAACTCTTCATTTATATCCTCAACACATTCCAATTTCCCAAAATATTTTTTCACATATTTTTGAACCACTTTTGAATACGAGGATGTATGTGCAATAACTTTTGATGTTATTATTTTTTGAACTTTTTATTTTGATCACTAATTATGTTTTGAGCTTCCACATTATTCCTCATCCTAGGATGTGATTTATGAGATTCTTCTTCATCACTTGAAATAGCTAATCCTTTTTTTTCTTCTTGAATAAGATTATCATATTCTGTATCCTTATCAAAATTATCACCATAAATTATTTCATCCTATATATCTTCCTAATCAACATGAGTTTGTTTATCTTGCTTATATTTTAAAAAAAATAGATCAAAAATGTCAACTAATCTTCCTACTCTTTGTTGAAACATCTGTATCCCCTTCCTTATAGAGAATAGCCAAGAAAAATTACATCTTCACCACTCATTTCAAACATTCCAAGGTTTCCACCTTTATTATTTATGATTCATGGAATCCCAAAAACTCTTAAGTGTTTCAAACTTTTAGTTTTTTCATAAAAAATTTTATATGGAGTTATATATGATCCAGGTCTGTAGAAACATAGGTTTTCAATATATATAGTAGTACTCATGTATTTCCTCCAAAATTAATGATATAGACCATATTTAATTAATATAGTGCACCCTATTTCCACCAAGCTTATATTATTCCTTTTAGCAACACCATTTTGTTAAGGAGTGTATGGTATACCAAACTCATTCTGAATTCCATGATTCTCAATATAACCTTCAAATTATTCATTTTTTTATTCACCACTATTGTTAGTTCTCAACTTATTCATTGGATACTCACATTCCATCTCATCTTTCCTCTAAAAAATTGTGAACATATTTAGATAATCTGGATTATGTTTCATATACATAAAACAAGTAATGTTAGTAAATTCATTAATTAAAGTAAAGAAGTACTTATCACTCTGAGTTGATTTGTTTCTCATTGTCTCATAGATATAAAAATGTATAAGTTCTATGGGACTTTTTGAACAAAATTTAACTTTCTTATGTACAAATTTTTTTATATTTCCCTTCAGAAAAATCTTGCAACACCAATATATTTTTTATTAATATATCAAGAATAACTAGAACACTGAATTGCATTAATAACATTCTCATGTTTCTATAACACATTTTTTCCAGCATTTTATGTCAAAATTTATTTTCTTCCAATATTCATAAGTAACAATTGTTTTGAGCATCACCAAATTAGATAATATTTCCTTTTGTATGTTAGAATCTTATAACTATTTCTCCATCCTCCTCAATTTTAACAACAAATCCATCTTTTCTAAAGATAACTTTTTTTCCTTCATCACAAGGTTGTGAAACACTTAGAATGATCTATTTCAGGCTATAAAAATCATATCTTTCATGGATTTCAACTTTTTCCACAATGACGGATGGTCCAACACCTATGATTCTGAGAGATTCATCATTTCCAAAAGACACTATTCCTACAATGAAATATTTTACATTATTCAATGGTTTAAAATATCTTGTCATATGAGAAGAAAACCTACTATCTAGAATCAAAATTTATTCTCCTTTTGTATCATTGAGATTGGTTTCTAAAACAAGATATTTTTATATATTTCTTAACTTCCATCTTCTAAGAATTGTTAACAAACTATCATTGTATCAGTGAAAAAACAAGACAACCTTTTGCAAGGTGTCCAGGTTTCACACATATTTCCCAAATAGTTTCCAAAGGTTGGAATGAATTTTCAGTCCATACACTAACCTTCTTAGTTTTCTTCAAAACACAATTCTTAGGATTCTTCTTTTGAGAGAATTGACACCCCTTTAAAAGTTTCCTTCTATAGTTTTTGGAATAGTAGTAAAGTTATTGATTAAGCTAACACATATTTTCCATGTGTCTGAATCCACGATAATACCAGATGAATCCATAGAAAGAGTATTTTCTTATAAAACATCCATATTGACTGGAGTTGGGATCATGTTTATCAAAAAGAATATTATCATTCTAATAAAAAATTTGTTGACCACCTAAATTTTTAAACTCAAAATTTTTAGAAACTTATGACTTCTCCACATTATTTTTCTTAGACACATACATAACATTCCCAACTTTCTTCTTCTTAGAAAAAATTTGTCTTACATTTTATCCTTTGAAGGTAATTTTATATCTTCCATAGGGTTATACTTTCTAGAGCTTTCACCAAAATTAAAAATAAAATTCAAGAAACATGAAACCCTCTGTTCAGATTTATAAATATTTTCTTGGACGTGTTCCTACACTTCTTCTTTTTTCTTTCATCTTAGCTTCCATATGTTAATTGAAATTGTTTTATTTCTCAATAGATTTATTAAAACCATAAATATCTTCCAAAAATGTGAATTTATCATCAGGAAAACAATATTGATTGTTTTTTAAAGCATTTTTATTTTTCAAATTCCTAATTTATTTCCCATGTATCGTAGTATTTCTGAGATATTCTTTCAATTCTTATTTCTAATGAAATTATAATAGGTTTTCTACTTCTTTATAACTACTAATTTGAGACTCTTTATTGTTAATGGTTGAAATGAAATAATTCTCTCTATTTTTCTCAGTATATTTTTGGATTCATCTTCACATTCTACATCTTCCTCATATTTATACAAAAATATTCTTCTTTTATATTTGGATAAATATTTACCTTTCTATTTGGAATAAGGTGTATCCTTATTATCCTATTAATTCCATGATATTTTCGAACTTCAATCATCATAATAACTATCCTATTATTTATTTATTTGAGGACATTTAGAAACAGAGTTCACAATCTCTCCCAAATAGAAAAAAGAAAGGGAAGTTTTCTCTAATATCTATATGTACCTCTTTTCACATTTTTAGAAAACAGGGATAAAAATTCATCAATATTTTTGATTTGCTAATTTTTCACATCAGAATCACTAGCTTCTTATTTATGAATATTCTTTATATTTTCTTTATTGGAAGCTCTAAAATACATTTATCAATCAACTTTTTTACCCTTCATAACATTCCCCCTTCTTATTTCATATGTATTGAGTGTTATATGAAAATTATTTGGAGATAATGTTTCTGGATCTCTATCTTTAAATGAAGAAACTTTGGCATCAAAATTGTTGGGAAGAATTCTCAATACCGTTTTGACAACAGTAAAATATTCTAACTTTTCACCAAGACATCTAATAGTGCTAACAATTTCAATCACCGGAGTAAATAAGTCACCAATGGATTAATACTCATCCATATTGAGATATTCATACGAAAATATATCGATTTGTAACATTTACTTATTTACTTTTGTATTTCCATAATAAAAATTTCCAACTTATCCCAAATTCCTTTGGTAATGGAAACACCTTTTACTCTTAAAAACTCGCTTTTAGAAAGTGATGAGAGTAAAACATTCTTATCTCTTCCATCATTATGGAGATTCTTCGGGTCAACATATATAAGGGGAACTATGTCATCCATAAGAGGAAATCCATCTATTACAGCTTGAATAACATTGTACCCAATAGATATAAGATAAAGAAACATTATATCATTATAGATATGATGGTTCTTACCATAAAACACATGAATCTCTTTACTATTGACACAATTCAGATTCTCCATCACAACTTCTCTTTCAAAACATAATCAATGATTAAACGAAGGGATCTTGGATCTGAAACCAATTAAGAATTCCCAGTAGGATCAACGTATCACTGAGTAAGGGAGGGGTGAATTAGTGATAGATTTTTTTTGTTTTCTTTCTTTAGAAACAACATTTGTATCCTTTTAAAAAGTTTTTACCTTACCAAAAAACTAATCACACATCCATGTGAACACAAGAATTTACATATTTTACTACTCAAAAAGAGTATCTACATCCTTGGTATGGTTTGGAAACAATATAACACCACACAATCCACAATAAAAATATCCTTTTGTTGATACAATGGTTATGATATTCCCTAACACTTGTGTAACACTATGTTCAATACAATAGTGAATGTGCTTCATGTAACACGAAATGATGTAATACTATTTTTTGTAACAAGTTAATGAACTTTTACCAGATGCTTCTGAACAAGTTATTGTTCTACCATGTCATCTTTCACAAATATGAGATTCAAAACAATTCTTTATTTTCCTACCTAGTAGAAGGTAATAAATTTCTAGACTTTTTATTAATAATCAATATAATTTTTTATTACGACCTCCTCAATCTGATTTCTCAGTCCATAAATATAACCTTGTCATAATACCACTTAAAAAATATAAAATGCTTCTTCCTCAGTCCAGAAATCTAAATTTGATTCCCATTCTGATGATCTGGCCCAATATGATGATTAGTTAAATACGATCTTTTACTTGATCCTTTACATATTCTGTCTGGAAAACTTCCTCAGGAATGATCAATTCGAAAATTCCTTCTCTCTATAAATATTTAGCTTGTTATCTTCAATATTCAATAGTATATCCATGTCAGAAAGTAAAAAGTACTTCCTCCTTTTATAGGTGTGCCAAAATGGTTTCTACAGGATTCTGAAATGATTTACCATTCATGAAAAAGTCCCAAAACATCAATTCCCCTTCAATTTAGGATTCATCCTTGACCTCTTCAATTATTCTCAACTCTTATAATTTCTTATTGAGCCCTATTGAATATTATGAAAAATTTAGATTTAATTCATACTTTTTTACACACTTCAATTTGATTATAATTGCCATTATGATTTCCCTATTATGATGAAGCTGACAGGTTCATCATTATGTTGCTCCACACTAATTAAAAAACATATGAAAACAAATATATTCTCTTTATGATTATTGGAATAACACTTACCAATATGAAGCTCTGTACTGACTTGGTAGAAATAAATCATTGAAATCCTCCGGCCATAAATATAGTGGAAACTCTTACGGATTCATGCACCTCCTAATCATCACTTCATTATCAGATTCAAACTTATTTAATAAACATTTTCCATGTTCTTCAACCATCAAAATATCCTTTACAATACTTTTTTAATTTACTAAAATAAATTATCTATTTTATTATTTTATTCTCACCACTAATCCAATGCTTGGTGATATTTATTTGTGTCATCTTGTATTAGATAGATCGACAGCTTTCTTCCTTTGATGGATAGGTGTCACCTCCAATCCGATAGTCAGTATCACATGAATTCCAATATATCGTTACCCTATTGAGAACATATATATGTTATTATTTCTCTCTCGAATCATTTGATAAGAAATAAAATGAGATCATTTCTTTTCTTTTGACACAATTGAAAATAACCAAAAATTCATCTTGATGAAAATGGTTGAATACATTGTTGATCGGTCTCTAACTTCCATCACTAGCATCGGTCTTAAAAACCTTAATTATTTTCTTCATCAATAGTCCCAATAACTCCCAACACAAATGATTCTACCTCTAATGTTCGGTGGCACACCACGTACGATGGACCAGTATCAGCAGATCTAGCTTTAGAAACTTATTTTCTTTTTTGATTATAATATACAATGCTAGCTTCTTTCTCTGATGATTTTTAACTTGTGGATTATTGGTCTGACTGAAAACCAACATCTTCATATTCTCATGTCATGATCAGCCTTCTCCACCTTCAAAGAAATATTCATAAGGTGATCTCACTCTGATGATCTAAGATCATAAAGCTTTGAAATTAGAAACATACATATTCCCCAAATTTCTTATTATATCATGACTTCCTCATGACTTTGAATACATTTAATATTTTCATAGCATAGTCTGACTTACATGGGGAATATTTATAACTTTCCATACTTCAAGAAACTTCTTTCATTCAAATATAATCCTTAATATGATTAAAATTGTTTTTATCACCTTTTATTTCATAAGTTTTACATCATAAGTTTTATGGACTAATTGTGATTTATGAGAACTCCAAGATCATTATAGAATCATAATATTTTCATCAGATCCATCCCGAATCTGATACAACTTCCTCGTTATAGTCAACACTTTATTATGGACCTAGGCTGAGCCCGATAAACCTTTTCTTCCAAAAAACATCTTCTTAATCTAATGTAATTAGCATTTTGTGTCCGAATTCCAGAATATGATTTTGATTTTGGTCCCCAACATATACAAAGTGAGTTGATTTATTCTTATTTTGAAATTTATATTACAAAGAAAGAAAACACTAATAAAACAAGAATCTTCCTAATCACAATTATGAGTCTGATAATCTTCCTTATCATCTTGGTCTTAACATAAAATGAAGTGGGATAATTTATAGGACTTATTTATGGGGAAATATATTTTCGATGGTGAATGAATGATTGTTTCTCATCATTTATGGTTTGTGTATTTGAATCACGTTAGAATAAATATTCTTATAAATTAAAATTTTTAATTTACAAGGTGTGAAATGTTTTAGTGTGTGGTATTTTATAGAAAAAATATTTATCAATTTTTAAATTTTATTATTAATGAATTGTATTCAACAAAATTATAGATTTATGGGAAATTTTCACAGTTTCACAATGAATGTAAATTAACATTTAATCCTTGTATAAGATATAAACATGATTCAATTTGTTTTCTAATAACCTTACAATCCAAATACTTATATCTACCATGAAATAGAAGATTTTAAATGGCATAAGTTGAATTCAAGTGTGGGTGAATGGAGACAAGTATCTGGAACAATTTTTTTGGAAGAATTTGTTTTAATTTAAAGAATATGGTTCTAAAATATTTTAACACATGGTTTTGGGATAAAAATTATGAATAAAAGTGTGGATAAATGTTCTTTATGACATCCATGTATGGCCAGAAAAATTATTTTTTGAAGTGAAAAGTTCCTATATTACATCAAAAATCATAATCTTCACTAAATTTTATATTATGTGAATCATAGATAGAATTTATAAATATGAAATATGGAGTGAATAAATTGATGTTGATTCTGATTTTCTAATGGGGGAAGGCTACTTGTAATGTAGAGGATGCTTATTGAAGACATATATGGTTGATTAGGAGTTGAAATTGTCTTATAGATGCTTAAATCTATGAAGTTAATCCATGATAAGATGGTTGGAAGGAAGTGATGATTTTTTAAAGAATAAAGGACCCATAACACATTAGATGTGAGGTGAATGCTTATTAATTCATGACAAGGAAAATCCCATATCAACTACTAAAATTACGATTTCCCACTCTTCCTCAAGTGTGGAACAAAAGTGTATTTTTTATGTGAAACCATTTGATGGAAAAAAACAAAGTAATGTTTGATAATAATAATTGGATTAATGGTGTGTCCTATCCATATAGAATTAAAATAGGAGAATCTTTGTTACTTGAAGAGAAATATGAGTGCGATTTTTTACTTTAATGAAACCAAAAGCATACAGAGAGCTTCATTCTATAGTAAATCTTCCCCATTATACCTCAATAATTGTAATATATAAAAACCCTAAATCTTAGTAAACACTCTAACATTCCCTCATCATATGAAAAAATTACATGACTCGTTAGGTGGATATTAATAAATTTCTTTGTGAATATCCTACTTTTGTATTGAGTGAAATATTTTTGCAAAGGTTGGTATAATTTTTTATAAGGGGTTAAAAAATTGAAATAAATTCAAAATATTTAATTAATAAATTGGAACAAAGAACATTAAGGAGGCATGATTACATTAGGAACATTATATGTTGAAAAATTAACTCACATTTTCCATGAAATTGATTTTTTTTGTAATAAATTTAAAGTTTACTTATCCAGGAGCCTTGGGTTTATGTGTGGGTAATTATCATGCCAATACATTCATATATTTCTTTAATTTTTTTATGTTTTCATCCATCCATTTTATCATTTAATGGGTAATTGTGATATATTTATCATTTATGGGAATTTTGGATTGAAATATGATCAATACTTAAAACATGGCCTTTTAAATATTTTTGTAGATATTAAGAATTATTTGAATAAATACTTCACTTAATTATATATATTTTATGATTATTTTATGTGGATATGTTTATTTTTATGATATCAAAAAGATTTATAGTCAATGCAGTGACCTCAACCCTAGTATCACATAGATGATTTATGCTTTATTATATTGGCATAAGATCAAGGAATCACATCACAGAGAATTGAATATTTTAGTAGTCTTGGTAAACTAGATACATAATTGTGTCTTGAATTATATTTTAAATCGAAAATTACAATATATATTTTGAGAATATCATTATTCCTTCAAGCATATTTGTGCATATCTTTTGTAGTATACTTCATGGATTCTTGGTAAAGGAAATAGAATAAGGGTGAGATACAATGATCAATAGGGGTAAAATACAATACTATATATAAAGAATCAATAATAATAATAATATAGAGAGGTGAATAACTGAAAAAAAAAATTCCATTTAATCAATAAACAAAGAATTAAATGCATCCTATGATAATATCATTGTAAAAATATCATTGATAATAAGATAAATAATAATAAATAAATAAAGGTAAATAACAAAAAACACATTACCTTTAATCAATAAAATTTCTATAATAATTGAAGAAGGTGTAATCAATATGGAAATGTAAATAACTGAAAACACATTCCATTTAATCAATAAATTGTGAATGATATGATTCCAGAGATAATATCATACAGAAAATCTCATGGACAATAATAACTAAATTACTTATAATGGAAATATTTAATTATTGGACTTCATGTTTCCAAGGCATGTGATACCTCTACAAACAAGATCTATCTTCAATACAGTTTAGAACTGATGGTTAGAAACTCATTTGACTAAGGATATCCAACTGATTCCTCCCATGAGACTATTGATGCATCTAGGAGCTATCAATAATTGGGTCCCATCCATGTCTTTTATTTTCAAAGAATTCCTCATATATCTAATAATAGATTTAATTCATAAATTTTTTTCTTATCAAGAAATATCTATATTGAGTAAAGAATATGGATTTATCAATATTTCACTAGATAAACAGATGACTTTAAATATAGAACACTATATATATAAATGATGTAAAATTTAAATAATTATAATATCCATGATAAATAATATGGATATTTAGAGAAAATTTAATGTCAATTAATCGCAGAAAATTGAACATTTCAAGGGATAATTATTGACTATAAAAATGACTCAAGAAAGTAATTTTCAATAATATAATTGGTTAAAATAGTCATTAACCTTCTAGAGGGATAATAAAAACTATATTAATAAAAAATAACCCCAATATATTCTATATAAAATGAATGTTTTTTTCATGTATAAATAAAAAACCAATAAAATATATTTGAAATTTATTTTGAGGAAAATATCCTTTTAATTTTGAAAATCTATTTTCAAAACACAAAACATTTTAAAATCCTTTTTTAAAGTCACTTTTAAAAACTAGAAATTTCTAGAAAACATTTTTTAAAAGTAAAAATGAGTAAAAATTTATTTAATAAGTCAGTTTTAAAAGGTTCAAAAATATTTATAATTTTTTAGAGAAAATGGTTTTGGAAGAAAAAATATTTTTGAGCAAAGAGAGAAATGAAATCATATATTATTAAAACATTTCATAAATTATTTTAAGTACCCCATAGTGGGAAAATGATAAAATTAATTCAAAATATCATTAATAAATAAGGATAATAAAAATAAATGGGTTTATTTATAAAATTA
The DNA here is from genome assembly GCA_963277665.1 of Viscum album. Lineage (NCBI taxonomy): Eukaryota > Viridiplantae > Streptophyta > Magnoliopsida > Santalales > Viscaceae > Viscum > Viscum album. The sequence continues at coordinate 1,217,193,308 of OY728119.1, forward strand.
TTAACTAATTTACTTCAATTGAAATTTAAGAAAAAACAATCATGATTAGAATTAGATTGTGAAATATACACTTACAATAATCATAACATTGAACCAAGAATTAATTAATGAATCAAATATGTGTATCAAATTTAAATCAAATTAAAAAATTTTAAATTCAATATAATATAATCAAAATTCATTATACAGATAATCCTATAATATCAATGATAATAAAGAAGTGCTATAACTTAATGAAAATGAATTGTCTTATGAAATTATTTGTCACCTAGTAATTTTCAAGTCAAATCCCCTTGGATGAAATAATTAAAATTGAAACATAAAATATGATGAATTATTACATAATCATGATAAAACATGTAAAGGAGGTGGTATATACACCATATAAAAAAATTTATGTGCATGACATTATAATACGCCTCAATGAAATGAAATTGAGATGAAATCCCTTACCTCACCCTTTCTTTTGATTGAAAATTATTTAACCTCTTATATAGTGGTTTTAGAAACGTTATTAACTTATTCCATAACCATATTAATATTTATATTATCATATATTATCTTTTTATAACATCTTATCATCCATCCGTTAATAATATTTCATTATTTTCATTGTTCCGGGTGCTAATTTCCTTATTTTCCCATGGGTGTTTTATCATGAAAGATCTTGTTCTTATGCATATTATATATTCTTACATATCTATAATAATAATTTTGACATAATTATAATATTGTTACACCAATTTTACTTTTAAATCCAATCATAAAATATGGTTACAAAAAATGGATGATGTTACAATTATGGAGATGGTAGGTCATGCGTACTCATGAGTAACATTTCTATTTTTCAAATATCATTATGAAACAATGGTAAGTACTATTTTATATTTATATACTGATAATAATATCACATATAAAATATTATTTCTTTAATTATACTTATATATATCATACATGTGGTGTGGTTATGAAAAAAGAGTCACATCACTTCATGGAGGCGGGAGTCCACATAGACTCGAATGATGTTATCATCTTTAAGTGAGTGAAAAGGTGTGAAATAAAATGATATATTTTCTTTAAATAATGATAAATATGTTATTAATATCATAATTATGTCATTTATATCACATATAATCATTAAATTTATCCTTATCCTCATCCATGTAAATAATTTGTGAAAGACGAATCACATCACTTCGTAAGGAGGTAGTCCGCTATACAAACGAGCAACATTATCATATCCCCTATAAAATTGAAATTAAAAATTTATATATGAAATAATTAATGAAGATGTATAATTGTGTTATAAATATCATATATATACTTCATATCCATCATCATACCAAAAAGTGATAGGTGGTAATGGAAAAATGAAGGACATCCGTTTGGGAGGCGATTGTTTTTCATACACACGAATGAATATAAAACTCTTTTTTTGTTGTGGGTTAATAATAATTTCATAAGGTGGATAAATAAATAAAATGGAAACACTCAATGAATAATTTTACCTATTCTTTAGATATCATCCTTAGGTTTTCACCAAAGGCCTTCTAAGGTTGAATTTTTTCCCAAACTAAGTAATATTGTATATGCTGAATTATGTTTAAAAGTGATTTGGTTAGGACATGGTTGATAAAAAATGGTGTTATTTTGTTAATAATAGAGGATAGGGGTGGCCTTTTATAGATGATGTGAGTGGAACACATGTAATTTTCTAAAAAGTTTCAATCATACCCACATTTTTCACTTGCCATAGGGGTCCAAAATGGATTATTCTTGAGTCTTATGCAATATACAATCGACATATGACCATAAAATAGCTTTTGGATAAGCTTTAAAGTCATTTTTAACCCTTATCTACTTAGTTTACCCCCTTCAGTAAATCCATTTTTACCTTCACCGCATATATTAATTTTTACTATTTTCACTATTCATTTTGAAAAAAAATTAATTTCATATTATTAGAAATTATTAATTATTCTGATTAGAAATATAGTGTCCATTTTTTCAATTTCTATTCAAATTTGTGGAAAATTTTAATTTAAAATTAATCACGTAGACGTGATGAGGAAACTGGTTTTTAAAGGGAAAATGTTCAAAATTTTACAATATTTTTATATAATATTTAAATTTGAAAATGATTATAATGAAATAAATTAGATTATTTTATATATAAATGAACTAATTTTATTTTAAACCCTTTTTAAAATATAATTTATCTTTATATATAATTAAAACAAAATATCGGTTTTCAATTAAAAAACTGTATTTCTCACTATTCCTTGAAAATTTGAATATTTTCGAAAAAACCCAAAAAACTCCACATGATAATTTTTATACGATGATTTAAAAATTTATTTTTATTTTTTATAATATATTTTAAAAAATTAGTAAAAATTAATTTTACATTCTGTTTTCAAAGAGTTACTAAACAATCTTTTAGAAGAAAAAAACAATTTTTCAAAAACCATTTATTTTTCATTTAATTGATTATTATTTTATTTATAATAAATATATATCCATAATTTTCATCATTTATTAATTTTTATTAATAAACTATAATTTAACATCTCGGTTATAATGATATACTATATTACGATTAATTTAGACTCAGGGCTGCGTATTCCACAAGTTATCAAAGAGCGTCAATTTAAAGAAATATATTTCATGGTTTATTTAAGCTCAGTGTTGTGTGTCACATAAAATATTGAATAAAAAATTATAAATTTAGAATTTAGGGGTGTTAAATTCTCCCCACCTTAAACAAATTTTATCCTCTCAATTAATACTTGACCTAAATAATCAAGGTTTTGACATTTGAAAATTATTTTATTGAAAATTCACATCATAAAAAGAGTTAATAATACATCCTCTTAATAAGGGATAAAGGTAATTAATAAGGTCATGTGGATAAATCATAACTTGGATTCCATGTAGGATAACATTGTTGGAAATTGAAGATATATACATGGTGGAAAAGTGTAAATAATTATTGGCAGTGATTGAGTTCATTGATCAAAAGAAAGGGATTTATCAATGGAATGTTAAGGATATCAAAACCATAAATCTATGATTATTTAAAAGTTTATTTGATTCATCATATATGAATTTAATAGGATAACATTTTTTTCAGCATCCATTTCAAAAATTTGAGAAATTATTTTACTCTTTAAAAATATAAGTAAAAATACTTAAAAAGTTTCTATTTCATAAGAACAATTTTATCCTTTAATTTTTATATGATCCATTTCCAATTCATCACTTACTACAAGATTTGAATATCCAAAATTAAATTTTTTATACGTGAATCACTAAAATTCACTTTTTAACAAATCATATGACCCATAAAAGGGTGAAAAGTATTTTCAACTATCACTAATTATTTTTTAAATCCAATTTGGTTAGAAAAAAGTTATCCAATATAAAAGATTAATTTATAAACCTCATTATTAACACCGCAAGTTCATTGTTAATATTTATTCATAAAATAATTTAACTAAAAGAAATCATATATATTAAATAGGATACTATGTAGGTGATTGGTTTGTGTTAAACCCTTATCATCCTTTGGTTGTGGGTTCAATCCATGTGTCCTTCTTAGGCATGATGGGTTTCTACCTAACATGTCTGTTGACCATTTTATAAAACTATATTAATAAAATTACTATAAAATTACATAAAAACTGTTATGGACATCCTTGAAATAATTTTAATCATTAAATAACATTTTTACTAATGTTTTCAACCTAAATTATTTTTTTCTTCCAAAAAGTATGATAATCATATTTGTATATTATTATCATGTAATTAATTAACATATTAACCCAAATGGTTATCAATACCTTTAACCTTATGCTTATAAAATTTAAATTCATTTCTCCTAAAATAACCCCTTTTTATTAAAAAAATATACGAAACTAATGGGTTGCATTGACATAAATTGTTACATAATAATCCTTAATCTTGGTAGAATCACACCATATAAAACCTAAAAAGTGTGTTTATTCTATTAACCTTATGAAAAACCTTAAAATAATTACCCATAATGGTATCCATAACTCTTATGTTAATGAATACACATGTGCTTCTAAAATTTAGCACAATCATCAGATGTTTCATGATTCTTATTACCAACATACCATTCGTAAATACTTCTACAATTTAATTATTGAATCGTAATATGAAAATATTTCATCCATTTTACTTCAATATCGTCCCATACTTGGTCTAGGTGTTAAAATTATAATATGGAATTGATTAGGAAAATTCCCAGGCTCCCCACCTTTAATACAATGAACTATAAATGGATCCTTAGGATGGAATTTATTTCTTTCCATCGTACTCTTCATTTTTCCTCAACAATAATGTTCTTTATTTCCTTATTTCCCACACATTAATCATTTTTCTATTCCTTCGAGTCACCTTCCTAGATTCCTATTTCCACATTTTTTACATGATGGAAATCAATCCTTCTTTCCTATATGGTTTTTTTGAAGAAGGTGGTGCCTAGCCAAAAGACCAAGGCATAATTATAATAAAGAAAAGGCTACATGAGTCTAAAAGATGGAAACATATTACAATATTTGTAATGAAAGGGGATTAGATCAGTGGAAATATCATCAAGCCAGGTAATATCTCGATTAATCTCCTTATTCTCAAGGCCATCACCAACCATGTTATCTTCTCGATAAATATGAGTGATGAGTAGTTGATGTCAAGAAGAGTACGGATACAGCTCATCCAGCGAGTGTTGATCGGCCACGTAAGATGAATCACAACATTCCAAATAGCTTGCACAATGGTGGTCGAGTCAGTCTCAATCCAATGGTTTGTCCAACCATGTTGTTTGGAAAAAGAAACAGCACAAATCATGCTCATCATTTTAGCTTCCACAGAAGAGGTAGTACCACAGCTACCATAGAAGCATCCAAGAATCTGACCAGCATGATTCCTAAAGATTCCACCACAACCTGCATAGCCCGGATTGCCTTTAGAATCACCAGCCACATTAACATTAATCCATCCAGGAAGAGGGGAAGACTAAAATACTTCAAAAGTGTGATGAGGTTCATTGTAATTTCCATCAATACGGAGTCATCACAGTATGCCAAAGCCATGCACCATGTAGTTGCAGTGTCCCTTTTAGATCGAAGAAACTTCAAGTATGGAAATATGTATCCACATATGCCCTAAATCATGAGTTAATGAGAATGTATTATGAATAAGATAATTTATATCATAAAAGACTTCATGGTGGATCTCTGAGACAGCAGAAAGGAAAATATTCTTAATCTGTTGAGAATTATCCATCTCTACACATCTCTTTACTCACTTGTCTTGTTGATCATAATAAACTCAACCCCATTCATGTGTCGCACAATTTTAATTCTCCCAATCACCTTTTATATGTAGATTATATAATTATTTTTCTTCAAGGTGATAAAAGAAACATTTTAACCCTTAAAAAAGTGTTTTCTCATTATGAGGAGATCTCTAGACAAGTGATTAGTTGAAACAAATATTATATATTCTTTGGGAAAAACATTCCTCCTAAGAGAAAATGCATCATTATAAGTGACTTAGGTATAAAGGATATATCTCATCCTTTTGAATACCTAGGTTTCCCCATATTCTGGGGAAGACCTAAATCTTTACATTTCTCTGAAATTTCCAACCAGGTCATAAATCAACATTCATCTTGGAAGGGAAAATCTCTTTATATGTAAGGTAGAATATGTCTTTTTAAATATAATATTGTCTCCAAAATGGTCTAATCTATGATAGAATACAAGTGGCTTATTGGTCTTATGAAAAAAATAAACACCACTATTAAAAATTTTGTTTGGATAGGTAGCATAGTGGAAAGAAAACTTATCACCATACCTTGGTTAACTTTTTGTAAACCCATTGATAAAGGAGGCATTGGAATTAAAAATATCAAATAAATTAATGAGATGATTCAAGATAGGATCACATGGGATCTATTTCTTTCCCCTCTGGTCTCCACCACTAAAGCTCTTAAAAACTCCCATCCTTATTTTTGTGGGTGATTCAATGAGTTGGATAATGTATGGGTTGTTAGTCATATTTCAGGATAACTAATCAGGTCTAACCATGATATCTTTCACTCTTATAATAAACATATTTGTTGGATAATAGTCACCACATTTTCCATCATGTTCGATATTAACATGACTCATTGGGGTTATATCCATTTTCTAAAACCAAAAAGTGTGAGAAAAAATAATCATAGTGGGAAAACCATAGTACCATTTATAGGATGTATAAATTATGGCACAATATTTTGAATATAATATACCTTAGGTTTGACCAAGGATGTTTATTTTCATCATTTATTCAAATACTTCATAATAGTTTGGAAATAAAATGTAAATTATCATAACAATATCCCAAAATAGTCAAATTAGGTTCGCATTATGGCCCATTTTTGTGTACTAGGTGATGATTGAGTCAAGCCTGGTGTTCCCTTTTTTTATTTATTACCCCTAAGTATCTTTGTTCCAAAATTAAGTCCACTTGTAGTATCCAGATAGATATTTATATCTAGGAAAACAACAAAATATATTTCATACCAAAACATTTTTATGTTCTTTTGTACTTATCCTAAAATTATATCATTGTTTTATGTTTCTTAATCTATGGTTTCCCTAAATCATGTTCCTGTGGTTTCTACTAAACATCCCCAAATACCAAATGTAGTTACCCTAACACTAGTACCCCAGATATGGTACCTACTTTATTATATTGGCATTAGATATAAGGAATTACATCCTAAAGGACTAATTAGTTTAGTAGTCTTAGAAAAATAGATACAGACTTGAGTCTTGCATTAATTTTTGAAACGAAAATTACAACAAAATTTTTATTGAAAATTTAATTATTCCCCCCTAGAATATTCTTGCACATATTTCATAGTGAACTTCATGGATTCCTTGGAAAGGAAAATATAAGGGTGAGCTCAAATGCTTAGTATGGGTTAAGTTTAGTGGAAGCTATCATGAATCAATAAGCATGAATAATATAGAAAGGTGAATAAAAGAAACACATGACATTTAATCAATAAATTGATAATGAAATGAATCTTCATATAATATCAATGCAAAAAAAACTCATGGACAATAAGATAAGTAAAAAATAAATATGGTAAGGTAAATAATAGAAAACACAATCTATTTAATCAACAATATGACTACCATTACTAGATTAGGAATAATCAATATGTTAATGTAAATAACTGAAAAAGCATGTCATTTAATCAATAAACTATGAATAAAATGAATCCCAAGATAATATCATAGAAAAAATATCGTAGATAATAATAACTGAATTCTTAGTGAAAAAAATACTTAATTATTGGACTTCATGTTTCCACACCTCTACCTTCAATATTTATCTTTAAGGTAGTTTAAAACTGATGGGTAGAAACCCATATAACTAATGGTGGCCATCTGATTCATCCTATGAGACTAATGATGCATCAAGGTCTATTTATAACCTATCCTCACTCATGTATTGCATGTATAAATCATTACTCATATATAAAAAAATAAATTTAATTCATAAACAATGTGACTTATCATAGACCACAGGGCATGGGTGAGTTGGTTAAAGGCGGTGGCATCCTGACCCCGAGGTTCTGGGTTTGAATCCTCACAAGGAATCGTGCACTATATACTAACAAACCTCTCGTAGGCCTCTCTACCCCATTGGGAACTGGCCTATGCCCAATGGTTGGCCACCTTGGGCCTCGCTGGGGACTTGTGGCACGCAGGTGGGGAGACCACACCAATACCTCGTTAACCAACAACACGTTTTCCAATGAGCTTCTACCCAGGTGGTACACCCTCCTTTGCTTCCAAAAGACCCAGGATCAAATATGGGTAGGGGCGAATTTTCTGGTATTGTAGCAGACTGCAGAAGCAGTGGGGCTGTAGTAGTGGCAACACTGTAGCGGCTGAGGGACTGTATTAGGTACTGTAGCGGTGGCGATACTGTAGCAGTGTAGGTACTGTAGCATTACTGTTCACTGAGGGGTCCTTTGGGCCATAAAATGGGCTTTCAATCCCTGTTTTCAGGCCACTTGGCCTTGGGCCTTCAGGCTATGTAATGGGTCACCCTCTACCCAGTCTAAAGAGGTCTTTGATTTAAATAATAAATTGAGTCTTTGGCCCTAAAATTTAAAAAATGTGACTTATCATAAAATATTTGTATTGAGTAAAGAATGTAGATTTATTAATATTTCCTCAGATAAACAAATGACTTCAAATGTAAAACATCGTATATAGAAATGATATAGGGATTAAAAATTAAACATATCCATGATAAATAATATAGATATTTATAGGAAATTTAATTTCTAATGATCATATGAAAGTGATAATTTCATGGGAAATCTATTGAATAAAAAACCAAATCAAGGAAGTGAATGTCAATACTATACTTAGTCAAAATAATCATAAAACATACCGAGGTAGAGTATGGATGTCATCAATATAACATATACCTAGGGTAGTATATTTAAAATTAAGGGTTTTTTCATTTATTAATATAAATACCATGAAAATATCTTTATAAACATTATTCAGTAAAATAAATTTTTCATTTTGAAAATCACTTTTTAAAACATAAAACTTTTTTAAAATACTTTTCAATGAAAATCACTTTTAATAACTAAGAATTTCAATAATATTAGGAAAACAATTCCTTTAAAAATAACCTTGTAATAATTACAAGGAATATTCAATGAAATGATGTTCATATTGGTGGGTAATTATGTATATACCATACAAGTAAGAAAGAACAATCCTTTTTCGTTATAAAAAGATTAGAAAAGTGTTTTTTCCAGAAAATGATATAAATATTCCTTTAAAAAAAATTTAATAACAAAACAATATGTAATAATATCATTAATAAATAATTTTTAAAATATTAAAAATATATTTGAAATTTTCTTTAGAAAATATGGTTTTTGAAGAAAACATATTTCTGACCGAAGAGTGAAATAAAGTTGGATTTTCATAAAAACATTTTATCAATTTTTTTTATGTACCAAATAATATAATAATGGTAATATATCTTGAAAATGTAATTAATGAAAAAAGTATAAGAAAATTAATTTTTTTATTTAGACAATGTTCAAATAATTTCATTCAACTAAAATTTGAGAATAAACAATCATGATTATAATGTCATTATAAAATAAACTCGTATTAGAATCATAATGTTGAAGTAAAAATTAATCAATGAATCGATTATGTGAATGAAATTTTAATCCACATAAAACAAGTGTAAATAAAACATAATATAATATAATTTCATTATACACATGATCTTATAATATCAATTACAATGATGAATTAATATAACATAATGAAAAGAAATTGAGTTATCAAATTCTTTACCAGTTGGTAATTATCAAGTAAAACAAACTTGAATGAAATAACGAAAATTAAAATGTAAAATAAATTAAATTACTAATGATTCATGATATAACATGTAAAATGAGTAGTATGTACAACATATAAAATATATTAGGTTTATAACATTACTATATGACTCAATGAAATGAAATTGAGATGAAATCCCTTACCTCACACTTCTTTTTGGTTGAACTTGCTTTAATATCCTATTTAGTGGTTTTAAAATTTTTATTAACTTATTATAGCACAATATTAATATTTATAATATCATATATGATCCTTATATAACATCTTGTTACACTTTCATTAATAATCATTCATTATATTCATTATTTTAGATATTAATTTACTAATTTTCTCGTAGTGTTTGGTCATGAAAGATTAGGTTCTTATGGATATTATATATTTCTGTCATATCTAGAATTATAACCATGAAATAATTATCATATTTTTTACATCCATTTTACATTTAAACCCAATCATTAAATATGGTAATGAAAAATGGAATATGTTATAATCATTAAGACGGTAGGTCATATGTATGAATGAGTAATGTTTCTTTTTTTTAATGATCATTATAGAAAGGGGGGAAGTAATATTTTATATTTATATAATGATAATAGTTTTATATATACCATATTATTTCTTTAAATATACTTATATATATCATTCATATGGTTTGGTTATGAAAATAGAGTCACATCTCTTCATGAAGGCGGTAGTACACACATACACGAATCATGTTACCATTTTAAGTGAGTGAAAAAGTAAGAAATAAATTTACATATGTTCTTTTCATAATAATAAATAATTCATTAATATAATAATTATTTTATTTATATCAAATATAATCATTGATGTAATCCTTATCACCTTCCATGTAAAGTTTTAGTGAAAGACGAATCACATCGCTTCGTGAGACGATAATATGGCATACACACGAGAAACATTATCGGATCCCTTATGGAATGTAAATTAAATAGGTATATATGATATAATGAATAAATATGTATAATTAGGTTTAAAATATCATATATATACTTTATATCTATCATAATACCCAACTGTGAGAGGGGTTAATGGAAAAATGAATGACATTGGTTCATGAGGTGGTAGTCTGTCCAACACATTAATGATGATTTCATAACCCATTTGATGGAATTGAAGGAAGTTTTTTGTCAAGAAATTTTCATAATAATATATTAGTATATGGAAGATAATTAAGTTATTATATTATCATGTTTTCATAAGAATTCAATGAGGTGGAAGAATAAATAAAATAAAATGCTCATTGAAGAATGTTACCTCTTCATTAGGTATATTCCTTAGGTTTTCACCAAAAGACTTGCTAGGTTAGATGTATATACAAAATAAGAAATCTAAGATGAGGGTATGGAAGTTGGGAAGTGATTTTGTTAGGTATTTTTTGACCAAAATGGGTGTGAAGTTGTGATTAATAGAGGAGAGTGGTCGGCCATGTAAATCCATTTTACCTTACCATGGTAATAAATTATTCTGTTATTAACTATTCATTTTGGTAAAAAAAATAAGTTTACCTTATTATAAATTATAAGTTATTATCATTATAAATATGTAATAAATTTCTCTAAATTAAATTCAAATAAGTTGAAAATTTTAATTTAAAATTAATCTCATAGATTCGATTAGAAATATGGGTTTTAAAGAGAAATTTTTCAAAAGATTACAATGTTTTTATATAAAAATTCAAAATGAAAATTATTAAAATGACCTCAATTAGATTAACTGATATATAATTTAACTAATTTTACTATGAAAATAATTTAATTTATAATTTATCTTTATAAATAATTTAAATAAAAATAAAATTTTCAATTAAAATTCAATATTTTCACTATTCATTACAAAATGAATTATTTTAGAAAAATACCAAAAAATAACTCTAAAATAATTTTTATATGATGAATAAAAAAAATTAAGTCAAATTTTTTAAAAAATTCTAAAATTTCTAATAATTAATTTTAAATTATGTGCGCAAAGTGAGATTAAACCATCTTTTAGAAAAAAAATATTGTTTTTAGAAAAAATTTATAATTATTTTTAATGATTCTTCTTTTATATATAATTAATAGATATCCATAATTTTTATAATTTTTTTAGTATTATTCATAACCTCCAATTTAATTGATAGGTTATAATGATATACTCTATTACAGTTTATTTAGACTCTGGGTTGTGTATTTCACAAGCATTCAAAGAGGTTAAATTCAAAGAAATATATTTAATGGGTTGTTTAATATCGATGAAGTGTGTCACATATTATCTCTAATATAATGTTATTATTTTTTATTTTAGGGTTTTTACATTCAATAATAGGATTTTTGAATTTATATAGACTCTCAACGATGGATGAATAATATATAATGTCTTCAATCAATCAAATATAGAACTTATCGTGTTGTCTCTTTTCATCTATATGGTCAATACATCATCCATATAAAGATAGGTAATTTTCCATATGATGATTAACCTTTTAATGATCAACTAAAATAAATAATCTGATAGATCATGCCAACAAATTTTACTATGGTCTAAAAGGCATTATCTATTCTTTTCGATATAATGCATATTGAACCATCCATGTGTTCATTTATCTACCATATGGTAGATAAATTTACTCAATCCTCATTATCAATACATTTTATTTGAACCTCAGGGTTGGCCCATGAATTTTCCAAAAATCAATTAATAAAGGATTTATAAAAGACTTTGTGGGACTCCCAAAAGTCAATTTTATGTATGATTTATATAAAACCTTATGAGACTCACATGCATACTGATATAAACCATTAGGATTCCATGTTAAAAAAAATATAATTTATAAGAGGTTTCCATGAGGATATAAACATAAAAAATAACAAAGTAAACACCAAATTAGGAATGTAGTAGATTTTTATGAATACTTGATTATGGCCAAGGAAAAATTCTTTGGGGAAAATAGGAAATAATTAAAAGATTCAAAAAGGATAGGGTATTGAATGAGAGATAGGAAAATAGAGTAAGAGGCCTTGACTCAATAATAAATAAGGTGATCATGATAGGGGATAACTACGATGAACATGGATCACACATGTTGTTAATGAATCTAATTCAACTATTTTTTTATTATATTCTCTTAGTTCATTTATTACACAATATTCAACTTTTATTTTTTTACCCGTCAAATAGAGGAATAATTACTGAGATAATGGGTATGGGAACATTACCCAAGTAATTAATTTTTCTTCATTCTTTATATAATAAAAATTATTTGATTTTTTTATTCATTTTCTATGGGATATTAAATAATTTAAATGAAACTATTTTTAGGGTCTTGAAATTTTTCAGAAATAATTATTATGATTATTATTAATAATGTTTCAAACCATATTATATGTTTCCTTAAAGGATAAGGTCCAATTTGGTGTTGAGTCTCTTGAAATCAATAGAACATGGTTGATGGTGGTGACTTACTACCAGATTTCTTTGGAAAACCAACACCTAATTTGGTTATTCCTTAGTTTTTGTAAATTTGTTTACTGACTATTCATACACATAGGATTGTAGGGATATAATGTAGTTATTACATAAATATTAGTCCTCAGAAGATAGGATCGACATAACATAACGATGTTCCAGTTTTCTATGATCACGCCCCTGACCATGTAGGTATGGTTGTGGAGGCATGTAAGGGAGGCTCTACATGTATCAATGGGACAAAAGCTATAGGGGATAGAGCGAATGCAGTGACCATGTCCAAACCAGAAAACGATCAAACAACCATTAGTCTTGTTAACCGTTTTTAAGGATTGATGGAGGAAGGCCATGTTCATGACCAGGAAATAGACCTGATGTCCAGTGGAGGTGTAAAGGTTGACCTCCTAGTTCATGCCCTGGGGACTACTCCAGATGTGGGTGCACCATTGGTAGTGGAGTATCCCTTGGGCGTTCATGCTCTCTCAAAGGCCGATAATGAAGCTGAGGACTCTAGTCAATTTTCTTTTAGCAGTGAGGATGGAGTGAGAATTAGAGGTCTCCATAGCCCAAGGAAGAAGAAGGGTCAGAAGGGGCACCGTGACATGGGGAGCTGCATTGTGCCTAAAGGGAAAGGTTCTAAAGGGAGGAAGGACTACTCCCTGCTACCTAATCCAATGCAAACAATAGCATCTAGTAAGGAAAAATAAAAGGACTATAAGCCAAAACATCAAGATCTTGAATGTTCTGGCCCAAGAAGTGGAAAGCTAAAAACTAAGTGTGGAGACATCCAAGGGGTGGGTGGTGCGGTAGGAAAGAAAGGAGTGCAGACTCAATATCTTGATTTAATTCTTTATTATAATGAGGAAATTCATGAAAAGTATATCATACTTAATGCCTCAAGGGAGGAGGTTCAAAAAATCCTAGAAAGAGAGGTTAAAATGGATGTTAGTAAGGAACAAAGTGACTGGATCAACCACCAAGATTTTATTTTGGCACGGGGTTTCAATGAACGAAAGATCAATGTGGAAGAATATATTCAGACTTGGAACAAGCTAGCTACCCTCTTTGAAGACTTAATCTGGGATGATCTGAGCATAAAGGTTGAAGCACTTCAGTGGGGATTATACTAGGTAATAATTTCTAAGAATCTTAGTCCTGTTTTCAACGATTTTGTGATATCCTTTACTGTTGGCTAATCTTCGGATTTGATTGTACCTGTTTGGTTTTTCACTTTTCTGCAAAAGTGTTTTTTTAATAAAAAAATTTAATTTTCAGGTGAAGGAAAAAATATTGTTAAATTTGAGAAATCATATCCTCTAAATAGAAGGGTAAATTACTGCTAAAATAGTTAAGATTTGAATATTGATGATTATTTTGTATGAATGATTTCAGAAAACTTATTTAATTATTTTTTTTATATAAAATAAAACATTCCAAATATAATAAAAAATTTGTAAAATTTATAGGGTAACATTTTTAAAATTATTTAATGACGAAAATCCAAACAGTTGATATAAAGAGGATGACGAATCAACCATATAAAGAAATAAATAATAGATCAAATTTAATTTACCCAAGAATGAAAATAAAATTTTAGGTATATTATATAATTTTTTATGGTGGAAAAGTTGTTCAAACAAAGATAATATGGATAAAAATATCACATACCTAATTAATATGTTATGATGAGCATAGAAATATGAGTGAATCATTGACTCAAAATGATTTGGATAATAATAAAAATATATAACTATATATAATTGAAAACAATAAATATTTTTAGTTCAATAATAGGCTATAATTTTTTTTGGAAATTTTAGGATTTAAATGTGAAGATGAATTATATTGTACAAATAATGGTGCATAACATAAGGATCATTTTTAAATATTATTCTCTGATTCAAAGGACTTAAATTGATAAAACAATTGATTTAGTATTATAACACAAAAACATATAGAAATTCCATTAAATCTCTATTTAAATATGATAAATTATTTTCTAAATTACTATCATGTCATTATTCCTTAATAATGAAATTGATGAGAAAATAGATTTTTAAAAACCTAATGTTATCAGGGATATGGGTAATTATTAATTTCATTCAATGATGAATGTGGAATTATATGGGTAAGAAAATTATAATATTGAATTATATTTTATGTTGGGTTTGAAATTAAAATAACTAAATTTAAATAAAATAATATTGAAAAATGTGATGTATAAACCAAATCATTGTATTTGAGCTTTAGGAAAACATGACATCATCTATAACTCTATTTATGCAAGTGGTTGTTGATTATAGAAAGGGTCACAAATCATACATTGGGGAGACTATAAATACCAACCCATAACATAATCAACTTGTAAGAACATGATTATTAATAAAGGGTTCATATTCAAACATTTACATGATCCTTTAGTTTTAGAGTATTATAAAACTTGGGAAACTATTACACAACATAGTAGATAATTAAAAAAATGACTATTCTTTACAAAATATTAATTTATTTTGTTTAAAGAGCAGTTTATATTTTGATATCCAAGTTTTAATAGATAAAACACTACTTTAATTAATTTTTAACCTTTAAATAGTTAATAAACATTTGTAGTCACTATGAAAAGCATTTGAAAAACACTTAATGATCTAAAAATCTCACTAAGGGATATGAAAAATAAGTAAACCCATTACTCCATTTCACAAATAACATGAAAAATCATAAGAGTTTTTTCGTTTTAACATAATGATAATTATTCTAAATATTCATTTACTTACTCATGAAATAAACTTCATTTCCCAATTCTTTTCATAAAATATTTTATAGAAAACATAAAGAAAAAATCATAATCATGATTGTTATGTGATTAAACATGATAACTCATGAAAACTATTCCTTATGAAAAAAACCATTCTTATTTTGAAGATCATAACATAATCCATCCATCATGAGTTCATATTATTAACTCTTGAATTGAAAATATTTTCTTAAAAAAATTATATATGTAATTGATAAATGTAACATCCTAACTCGGATTCCACACATTGGTCCCCCAATCCAGTCATTCACATGACCTCAAGGACACCTTCCCATATGCCAGAGGGTGTCGAATAGTAGTGAGGGTCTAATATCAGTCATGGGGAGACTATAACCTATTTTTCAGAGTAAAACACCAACATAAATAAATATAAAATAACCAAATAATGATATTAAATAACCTAAAAGTTCCATTATCACTAGATAACCAAAATTTTAAATAAAAAAAATAAAAACTATAGTAGAAAATATGACATGCCAATGTATGTTTCAAGTGTCAAAAATTACACTCAAAATAAAGACACTGACGACTCCCCCATGCGGTTCTTGAATCATGATAGGTTTCCTCATCAATGATCCATCCCATAGTTTCCATCTAACATAATTCATTTTCCCTTAACCTATCCAGAAAACAAATATTCTATTTGGGTACTGATCAGGCTGCTTGGGTAGGGTGTGAGTACAACTAAAAATGCCCCAACCAATGGATTCTATAATAATAATTAGTCAAAATAATGTGTATATAGTTGTATAAATAAATAATTACAATTCATAAGTAAATAACTATCACATTATCAATTAGTCTTTATTTCACCACATAAATCTTTAGGTTATCGTAGACACCCATACCACAATTCATGCTTCGACTCATATTGGATCCTGAAGTATGTCTAAGGGACATCGTATCTTGTAATTAAATTTTTAATATTATTTAATTAATAATTGAATTCCCATGTTACCATTCACACATTATACAATAGAATGACCATGTCCCAATTCTTTAATTCACAACTAAATAACCATGTTACCGTTTATACCATACACATTAGAATGACCATTTTTTCATTCTTTAATTCACAACTAAATGAAAATATTACCATTCATACCTTACACATTATGATGACCATATTCCAATTCTTTAATTTATAACTAAATGATAATGTTTCCATTCATAACTTCCACATTAGAATAATGATGTTCCCACTCTTTAATTCGCAATTAAATGAACATGTTAACATTAATAACACATAATTAATTTGATAGTTAATTATCCACATCAATTCAATTACTAAATAAAAAATTATTTGAACATAACAATTCCATTAGTTAACACAACAATTAACTAATTATATTAATAACATTTATAAATTCAACAATTAATTAAGTATGTAAATTCCATTAATTAATTCATAAATTAATTAATTAATATCTTCTAACTCAAAATTAATTCCACAGTTAATTATCTCATCATCCAATCACAATATATTATAATTAATCAATCAATTAATTATCCCAAATCAACCAACTCAATACCTCATAATTAATTCCACAGTTAATTATCTCATCATCCAATCACAATATATTATAATCAATCAATCAATTAATTATCCCAAATCAACCAACTCAATACCTCATAATTAATTCTTTAATTAATTATTTCAATCTACAATTACCATAATTTGTAATTTCATATCTCCTCAATTAATTAATTCACCAAATTAATTAATTCAATCAAAAAAACAATTTCTAAAAATCTAATAGAAATTATACAATTACATGCCATTAATATAAATAAATACTATGGGATTTGAATTATAAACCACCTACCTTGATTCATTGATGAGAGATCGCCTATTAAAAACCCCCAAAATTTGAGTATCACAACAATATAGAATAAGATCCAACTCTAATACCCAAAATCAAGATTGAATAAATAAATATCCTTTAAATCAAGATCTAGATAAAAATCATAGATCTAGATCTCATAAAAATTGTAATAACAACCCCTTTCTTGAATGGGAGAAGAATGGAAAAGGAATGATAAACTAAATGGGATAGGATTGACTTACTAGAAGTGGTGAAGAACTTAAATTCAGGATTCGATTCAAAAATAACAAAGATTGGAAAGGCGTGGAATCTATTCTGAGGGATCAAAAATTGTTAAAGAGAACCTATAGACGAATGGGGGTTCTGGTAATTTAAAAACTAATTTTCAGGTTACTCTAATTCCCATATATTATTTACTGGGAAGGGGTACATGGTCCCCCCTAACCATGAACCTAACTGTGTGCCTCTATTATTGGGGTGAAAAGTTTCTCCTAATAGGGAATACATCTTGAAAAAACATGTTCCAACCTTGGAATTCCCCTATATATAGGGTTAGACAGTTTTCTGGGCCAGGGAACATGGTTAGGGAAAATTGTACACCACCCATGCACTGCCCTCCTTCATTCAGTTTTTCTCAATTTTCACCCTAACACACCCCAAGTTAAAAACCTAGGTATTCCCAAATAAGTAAAAAAATTAATACTTCAGAACAAGATTTTGTACTCTCTAGAAGAGATTGGTATCCTTCAGTCTCCCCACGTGATAACTTCTCATCCTCAAGTTTTACTCCCAAGCATCTCTAAGTTTCTGAGTCAAAAATATTTGGCCATTGAACCCTCATATTTGCTTCCTTTTCCCATGTTTCCTCCTTCAAACATCTATTTTCCCACAATTTATGAACTATCAAGATGGTCTTTCCCCACAAAACATTCTCAATACGATCCAAGACACGGATAAGATGCTCCTCAAAGGACGTATTTATCTCAATCTTAACATCATCCACATAGATCACATGAGAAGGGTTGGGGTGATACTAACGAAGTTGTGACTCATGGAAAACATCATTCCTAACTTATTATCTCTATGTAATATCTATTTAGTACACCACTAGCCTGATTCTCTCAACAACCTCAAATGGTCTAATGATCCTGGGTGCCAACTTTCCCTATCTTTATATCCTACAGTGACCCAACCGAGGTGACACCTGTAGGAATACATGATGACCCTCTGTAAACTCTAGGGGTCATCAATTTTTATCATCATATGACATATGTATACTCTAATCCATAGCCATACATTTCCAAATCATCTGAACCTGCTCCAATGTCTCTTGTATAAGACTCGGTCCCAACAACATTGACTCACCTGCTTCTATTGAGCATATAGGGGATTTTCATGGCCTACTATACATATTTTGTTTTGGTTACATTTGTATCATAGCCTGATAACTATTGTTATAAGAAAAATTCATAAGTTCCAAGTTCTTCTTCCAACACCCACCAAAGTCTAGAACACAACATTTCATCATATCCTCAATCACTTGTATAGTACTCTCTAACTGCCCATCTATATGTGGGTGGAAATTCATACTCAATAAAACCTGTGTACCAAGTGAATTCTATAAGACATTATAGAAGTGTGAAGTAAAACTTGTGTCAAGGTCTCAAAAAATTATTCATGGCACCCCATGTAGATAGACTATCTTCGAACATATAGTTATCCCAACTAGTCAACTGATAAATTCTCCCATATAGTCAAGAAATGCACTACCTTTTTCAAATTGTCCACAACCACTCAAATAGGGTCATTCTTCTGAGGAATACTTAAGTGACCTACCAAAAAATATGTGGTCACATCATCCCACCTACCATTTGGAATGGGTAATGGTTGCACCAAACCTTCAGGTTGTTAATGCTCATCCTTCACTTTCTTAAAAGTGTATCATCATGTCACAAATCCTTCTATTTTATATTTCATTCTCATCTACCAAAACTGTCATCATAGGTCACAATACATTTTGGTCACACCTGGATGTAAAACCCACTTTGAGGCATAAAACTCACGCATCATCTCCTCCCCTATAATAGTAGGTACAATAACCTAATTCTGGATATAGATGGACACATCCTCATCTATTCTTAAATATGAAGGTGACCCCTTACCTTCAAGGATTTCCCTCAAGGTAAAATATTCAAGATTATAATATTTTCTTTCTCGGATCTATACCAAAAGTATAGACTCCACTAAAACTGATATGAGAGTCACCTGATTCTGACTCTCTTTAACCACAACATGCATCTCAGCTGGCAAAGTCATCATCTTATACTCAACACTAGACTCTCAAACTTCCAGAGTATGAGTATTCCTTCTCAAAGAATCAGCATCATTGTTTCACTTTCCCAGCATATATTCTATCTCAAAATCAACTGACTGCATATACTTAACATATCTCCTCTACTAAAGATTCAAATATCACTGTGAAAAGATATACTTTAATCTCTTTTAATCCATTTACATAGTAAACGTTTATCCCAACAGGTAACACCTCCAACACTAATCATGATCGGTTTTGATGTCAAGTACTTATTTAGCTCTTGGAAATCCTTCTCACATGCTCCCGGCCATTCAAATTTATCACATTTTTGTTATAGCCTGAAAGCGACGCTACTGAATTGGAAAATTCTTGAATGAATCTATGATAATATCCAGTTAATCCTATAAATCTACAGATATCAAACACGTTCTTGGGCTTCTCCCAATAAACCTCTTCCGTAAATTTCTCTAGGTCTACTGAAACACCTTTCTGTGAGATGATGTGACCCCATAAGTTTACATGATCAACCCAAATATGACACTTAAATAGTTTTTATTATATTCGATTCTCTCTTAGTGTACTTGGTATGATGTCAATATATTGGGAATGATCATCATGAGTCTTGGAGTACACCAAGATATCATCCACAAACACCACCAAAAACTAATCCAGGTACATATGGAAGATCATATTCATCAAATCGATAAACACTGATGGTGCATTTTTTCAACCCAAAAGACATTAAGACAAACTCATATAGGCCATAACTTCTTCTAAAAGTAGCCCTTGGTATATTAGAAGTCTGAAATCTCAACTGATGAGGCCAAGATCTCCTATCTAGATTTGAGAATATACAATATCCTATTAACTAGTAAAATAGATCACTGATATGTGGAAGAGGATAACATGTTTTTACTATCATCCAATTCAACGTTCTGTAATCGATACACAAGCATAAACTTTCATTAGCCTTATTTGAAAATAACACCAGTGAACCACAAGGTGATGTACTCGGGTAGATAAATCACTTACCCTACAACTCTTCTAACTGATTATTTATTTCTTGAAGCTTTTTCAATCCCATTCTATATGGAGAAATAGAAATTGGATCAGTCCCCATCATGAGCTCAATGGAAAATTCCACATTTCTCTTAAATGGAAACCCTAATAAGTATTCAGGAAAGACACCCTAAAACTGGTCCACTATAGGTGGAAGGACAACTTTCTATTCACCTCCATCATCCAGTAATAGACTACAAACTTGGGCTGTGATATTTCCCAGTTGCTGAGTAATTGGATTTTTTTATCCTTACAAGATATCCTACTCTCCATAGTGAATATATTTTTCACCCTTAAGAGACGTAAAAGTCACTCTCCTGTAGTAAAAATCAATGCTGGCATGGTATTCTACTAAACACCCCATGCTTTGAATTAGTTAAAAGCCTAACATGTCATGAATATATAGATCCCATAGAAAATGATACTCTCCAACTTCAATAGAACACCCCTTGAACAAGAAAATGTCACTCGATCATACTCCAAAAGGTCTCTCTATTGTCAACACCTTTCTCACAAACTCCACCTCCAGCCTCAAACCATTAACAATATTTATAGAAATAAAGGAATGAGAGACACTATTATCAAATATGAAAATAGATAAAGTAGGTTCTATAATAATAGTACCTCTCACTATCAATAGTCTAGACTTGCTACCCACAAGTGTAGGTTCTACTACATGATATTGTCCTACCCCTCTTCCTTTTGATGCATTTTGAATTCCCTAAGCTACACCAATATGCTGATATGGGAACTCTTTCCCAAAATAAATGAATTAAATGCCTTTACCTCTTAGTCCAGTAGAAATCTAGACACCATACTGATATGGTTTAGAATATCTCCTTCCAAAAACCTGGTTCTATCTATCTCCTATACCACTGATCATCAGCTGATGGGTCCTATAGAACCTTTTTAGATGTCTCATCTTTCCACAACATCGGCATTCTACTAGTGTTCATGAGCACTATCTCCGGATGTGTCCTGAACTTCCACACTGGTTAGATCACAAGAGTAAGGTCTTGTGCAAATAATCACTTTGTCTAGGTCCTCTGTTTCCCACTACTCTGTTTGACGTTGTCATAGCAACACTTACTACCCTTAGAAGTCATATATCTTGATCATCTGGTTAGAACCTCTTATCCTACACCAGAATCCTCCTTTAGTTTCCCCTCAGTTATGATATCCCGATCCACCACCTCATCAAACATCTTTAACCAACAAATGTTAACAGGGGACTTAATCACATAGTTAAGCCCATCCTAAAAACACCATACTGTAACTATCTTTTCCCCTAGCAATTCTAGAGAAAATTGTTGCAATTTTGTAGATATTTCAGCATAGTCCATCAAATACAAACTCCCCTAAGTCAACCATGGTAACTCAGTTACTTCATCCTTTCTCGATATCTCTGGATAGAAGTTTTATAAATACTTCTTCAAAAATTCCTTCCATAACATATCGTCAGCATGTCCATCCCATGCCTGTATATCCCACTAGAGCTTTGATAATCCTCTTATAATAGAAGTATCAAACATGACCTTTCTCTAAGAAGGAGTTTTTAAATGGTAAAGTATCATCTTAGTGGAATCAACCCAAAACTCAACTCTATCAGGTCCACCTTCTCTAGTAAAAGTCATAGGGTGCTGTAATTGTAGATCCCTCATCAGATCAGAAAAACTATTCAAAAAATTACTTGGGTCTCTTCCCATGAATTTCATGAACCAAGAAAAGTTCTTCGGAAAATTCTCTCATGTTTTCTCACCCGGAACTATCAGTTCCTTAGGCCCCTCTATTGGTGGAGAATTTCAATCCATTAACTCTTTTCACCCTCTCAACAAGATTCATCATGGAGGAATATCTTTAAAATGCCGAACATACACCTTAGGAAAAAAAATTTATAGCATCAACACGTTTACATAAGAGGTAAAACACAACAAGAAATAACAATTCATTTCCCCAAACTCCAACACACGGTCAAAACTGAGGCAATATCAATAACCTTAACCATCATACACCAAGGTCGTGATTTTAAAAAGGAAACTCATTCTCATTATTCCAATTTCTCATTTAGAATCCCAATTATTCTCATCATGTATCATTTAAAAATTCTCAATTTCACATTAGGCACCTTTTTTATTTTAATTTCACAAGAAAGGAAAAATAGTTCAAGTTCAATACTTACCCACAACCCGTTTTCCCGTGCATGCCTAAAACATGATGTATGTCACAAAATAATCCCAATTTCATAGAATGATGTATGAAAATCAAATCTTGTGACATACTGGTCCATGGGTCAGGTCTCAAAAAATATTAACATCAATTATTATAGCACACAACAAGAGCATCACTTAAGGTAAAATAATATTCATCTGTAATTGAAAATAGAAATAATTATAATTCCCACCATTGGTACATGGGTTCTCCCCCATACATGAGTTAGATACTCCCATACACGATCTCATTACCAAGGATAGACTCTTCCTAGTATCCTTTCTACCTTTCACAAGTAGTAAGACAAAATAAAATAAAATAAAACATCCTCTAATACCACTTTGTAATGTCCCAAAATGGGTTCCACACACCAATTCCCCAAGCCGATTAGTTACATAACCTCAAGAATGGCTCCCTGTGTTCTAGAGGCTGCTGACTAGCAACAAGGGTCTAATATTAGTCATGGGGAGACTATACCCTCTTTTTCAGAGTAAAATACCATCATAAATAAATAAAAAATAACCAAATAATAATATAAAATAACATAAAATAACCAATATCATATGATAAGAAAAATTAGAAATACAAAATCAAATCTAAAGTAAAAAATATGTCATCCAGCATACATGTTAAGTGTCAAAAATGAAACTCAAAATAAAGACACTGATGACTCCCCCAAGAGGGTCGCAAATCGTGTCGTGTTCCCTCATCCATGATTCATACCATATCATCCATCTAACACAGGGCCTTTTCCCTTAATATTTCTAGAAAACACAATGTCTATTCAGGTACCAATCAGGCAGCTAGAGTAGGGTGTGATTACAACTCAACAGACCACCAAAAATAGTGTCTAAAAATATCTAGTCAAAAAAAAGTGTATGTAGTTTAAGATGTAAATAATTATAATGCATAAGTAAATAGTTATCACATTATCAATTAATATTTATTTAACCACATAAATCCCTTAGTTCCCATAGACACCCATACCCTAATTTCAGCTTTAGCTCATATCAGAGCCCAATGTTTTTCTAAGGGACATCATATCTTAGAATTCTATTATTACCATTATTTTATTAATACTTGAATTACCATGTTACCATTCACAAATTACATAATATAATGACCATGTTCGCATTCTTTAATTCAAAACTAAATGATCATGTTACCATTCATACCTTACAGATTATAATTACTATGTTCCCATTATTTAATTGATAACTAAAAGACCATGTTACTGTTCAAAACTTACACATTATAATGAAAATGTTCCCATTATTTAATTCACAACTAACTGGACATGTAACCATTCATACCATGCACATTAGAATGACCATGTTCCCATTCCTCAATACAAGACTAAATGTCTATGTTAGCATTCATAACACAAAACTAATTCAATAATTAATTATCCACATTGATTCCATTACTAATTTAGATTTTAGTTAAAAACAAAAAATCCATTAGTTTACTCAATATTTTACTAATAATATCAATAGCATTAATTAATTCAAAAATTAATTAATTATGTTAATCCTATTAATTAATTCATCAATTAATTAATGAATATCCACTAACTCCAAGTCCCATAATTAATTCCAAAATTAATTATCTCATCCTAAAATAAAAATATCTCAAAATTAATCCATCAATTAATTATCCCAAATCAACCAACTCAATACCTCAAAATTGATTCTTCAATTAGTTATCTCAATCTACAATTCCCAAAATTTCCAATTTCACATCCCCTTAATTAATTAATTCACTAAATTAATTAATTAATTCAATCAAGGACTAAATTGATAAACATCTAATATAAATTCTATAATTACATACAAGTAATTTAAATAAATACTATGGGATATGAATTTTGTACCATCCATATTGATTCATTGATTAGTGATCCCCCAACAGAAATCCCCAAAATTTTAGCATTATAATGATGTAGAACAATATCTAAATCAAAAACCCCAAATAAAGATCAAATAAATAAAGATCTGCCAAATCTAGATCTAGATATAAAATCCTAGACCTATATCAAATAAAAATAGGAAGAACAACTCATTTATTGAATGGGAGATGAAGAGAAAATGAATGGGAAACCAAACATGATTTGATTGACTACTAGGAGGGGTGAAGATCTTCAATTTGATAATTAAATCATAAATAATGGAGGTTGGGAATTATTGGAATATGTATGGAGATATCTAAACTTGTGAAAGAAAGAATGTGGTCAAATAGAGGTCGATTTGGGGTTAATTGGGGGTTCTGTTATTTAAAAAACTAATTTTTGGTAGGCTTGAATTCCCACACATAGTTTGCCGTGCAAGGGCGCACGGTTTCCCATAAACATGCATCTAACTGTGTGCCTCTATTATAAGGGTGCATGGTTTCTCATAAGAGGGAACATGGTTTGATAATTCATGCACCAACCATGTAATTCCCCTCCATCTTGGGTTTCACAGTTTTTTGGGCCAGGGGGCATAGTTAAGAAAAATTATACACCACCCATACACATCCCTCCTTCCCATTTTTTCTCAATTTTCACCCAAAAAAACCCCAATGTAAAACTCAATCAATGTATGCTCAAACAAGGAAAAAAGAAATACCTGAAAAAAAAAAGTTTTGGTCATCTCTATAAGGGGTCAGGATCTTACAATAAACCATGTAGTCATCTTGTAACATTGATCACAAAATAATCCTTACACGAACCTTTATAATAGAATAATTGTACTAGTTAATTCAAACATATATTTTCAGAAAATAACTCATTACCCAATGCATTGGATAGTTATATCAGACCTAAATATCATCATATATAATTTATAAGATTCATGTAATGAAAAAAGATATAAAATATTTTTTTTTAATAATAAAACTTCTAAAAATGGAATTTATTCTCATAATAAAAAATATATTTAGTTATACCATTAATATAATGAGAAATATCCTTTGATTTTGAAAATATTTTAAATGAAATATAAATTCCATAAAAAATGTGAATAATAACTTTATTTAAAATACAAATAATATTTTATAGGAATCATAAAAACAATAAACATTCTTAGTAATAAGAAAAATTGTTCATGTGAAAAATGATAAAAATCATTATTTTCCCAAATTTATGAAAAATTCAAAAAAGACCCATATGGATAACATTATGATGTATCATTTATAGAAATTTTTAAATAAAGTAAAAAATATTTTAAAATTATATGTAACAATATATAAATTGTAAATAATAACATTTTGAAACATTTAAATTAGCATGGACAAGAAAGAAAATGGTTTTAATACATTTAAAACATGTTTTTTTTTAAATATCATACATTGAGTCCTAAATCCCCACATACATATTTTACATTCTTAAATGATAAAAATATATTAGTTATTTACACTATTTGAAAAAAAAAATTATTACTTTATTATTATTAAATTTACATTTTTTATTATCATTCTTTATTTAGTTACTAATTCTATTATGTACATGTCATATGTTTTTTGTCGTTCTCTCCAAAAAAGGTTTTGGTGTGTTGAACATGATAAATTGGGTCATAAAATGGTTCTTTCATATTTTCAAAATCATAATAATGTAATAAAAATATTATTTACTCATTTAATAAATTATTTCAACAATGCAAGTATGGTAGTAATGAAAAATGAGTCACATCTGTCAAGGAGGAAGTACTATCCATATACAAAAGAGAGATATTTTTATTTTCCAATAGGTGGAAGGGGAAGAAAGAAAATAATTTTTTATCATTCAATATTCAAAATTATGTTACAAATATCATAAATATTTATTTAATCTAACTTAATATCAATCCATTTGAGGTAGTGATTATAAATGTTTTTTGTCAAACATAGAAGTGGTAGTCTTCAAGTACACATAGAAAACGGTTTCATTTTTAAATGGATGTAATGGAGGAATATTATGGTTAATTCATCCACATAATAATATTTTAGTATAGTAATGACCATTATTTCATTATGTTATGGTGGTTTTAGGTGATTTGGATAAGTTTTAATATTAATGAAACTTCAAATATAATAGTTAGAACATATACATCTTCCATGGATAAGGATATTCGGTTGGTATTTGATTTTATTATAGTAATGATAATGTTCTTAATGTTTTTTGAGGATTGAGGAGTTGGGTTTTCCTTTTATAAGTGGAAGTAGTGGTAATCTTGTAAATAATCTTATCTTTTAAAATATCACAAAGTGATTTCCAAGTAAATTGACTCAAATTATTCTCAGTTTTAGTGATAGGACAAGGTAAGGATAAAATATATTCATCCACTAATATTGAAACATGTTGTAGAGATATTGGAATCTTTATCCCTTTATCTTAACCAAATTTTATCCCTTTTAACCATAACCAAAATGACTAAATTTTACTATGGTAAGATAAAATGATGTCTAAAAATGAAATTTATATTATTAAATAATTTGAATAGTATGATTCCAAATATTTAATTCATTTTAAAATTTTAAATGTATATAAGTGGAAATAATTACATTTAATATAAGTATGTATAAAATAGTAATGTAATATTTTCTCTAAATTTCATTTTCAAGCCCAAAAAATAATTCACACTAAAATAATATATATAATTGACCCCCTGAAAGTTATTAATTTATTACTAATAAAAGGAAAGTTATGTGCTTTTTTAAACAATTTAATATTGAATGTCACCTTGCATAATGACCCAAAAAATTCAAAATAAATTCCCTTTTAAAATTAGTAAATGACTCATTAGAAAATGAAGTTATAGAAAAAAGATGGAATATATTTGTTATTTTAGATTATTATATATTTTATCAAATTTAAATTACTATTAATCTTCGTAACCTTTGATTATATAAAAATTATGGAGTGACAATAAATATTTTTATTTTAAGGGTTATGATAAAGTTCAATTGACATAGATGGGATAATGGATGGCCTTGAATAGTATGATCATACCCTATGAGTCCCATTTATCAGAGCTTCTAAAGGAGATAAAATCACTCATCTATTTCCATGATAAATCCCATGCTAATATTCAAAGATAAAATCATGAGAAAAACTATTTACAAGAGATGTTTAAGTTCATTGAGATCAGGGTTCAAACCATGTCTATCAACCCAACCTATGTAAATCTTAGCATTGTACACCTAAACCTTAGGGAATTTTATAGTGTAATAAAGGGATATGTATATATACCCTAAAAGTATAAATTTTTATGTTTCTTCAATAAAATAATTAATATACTTATTCCTTTTTATTCTTAATTTTTAAATTATTTGATATAAATTAGATTTTAAGTTGATGAACCATAAATTATATTTTTTGGGAAATATATAGTTTCAATCAACAAATTATTTTTGAAAAAACAATTTTTAACAAATTTTATTTAAAAAAATATTATTCATAAATAATTTTTATTAAATATAAATTATAATATAATTTTACAAAGTTAAATTAATTTTTTATAAGGGTCAAAAAACTCTTATTGTTAAAAAAGAAGTATTTTTCAATAAAAGTTGATTCTTGATTTAAAAGTGTAAATTTTTATATTTATAGAACTATTTTGATAAAATAAATATTATTTTTGAAATCATCATGTTGAAATTATTGAATAGTTAATTTTACATAATTTCATAATACAGTCAAATATTTAGTTAAAAATTAAAAATAGTATAAATATTCAGTATTTATTATGACATTATAGAATCCCAAAAGTGATGTAATAATATTTTTAAATAGTATCCCTGACCATTATTATGTTTCCCATTTAAATGAATGAGTTTTTAAATCATTTTATTAATTTTATACACCCATAATGAATCCTCCAAAACCAATATTATATTTTGAGGTATAAAATAAATACTTAATAAATATGACTAACTTTCATATTACAAAGTGTGTTATTTAAAGGTGTTCAGTTCATATCCTTATAAAATATTTAAATCCACAACTCTTTCGTAGAAACAATGGTAAAAACCACAAGTTTTTCTTTAGTGTGAATTATTTTATCATATAGAGTTCAAAACCTAATTTTAGACATTAATAAAGAATACCCCTCACATTTTCTATATAAACCCACCAATCATTTTATTCCCCTTCATTGAAAACCCTTAGATCACTAAGATGCTCTTCCCTTCCATCTCTAAATCCCTCTCATGGTTCCCCTAAGAAATTAATATGCTCTTCCCACACATTATGAAGGTTCATCTCTAGGTAAGATATCCACTCGATTTTTTAATAAAATATTATTATTTTAAAATATTTACTAAATATTTATGATAATATAATTGTACGAAGTCAAATATAATTTTTATAATGAAAAAAAAATCCAAAAAACTGTATTTTTTAATAAATATGGATTTTTTTTATTTAATAGTGTTAATTATATTATTTATAGAATTATTTTGATAAAAACTATTTTTTAAATCATCAGATTGAAATTACCTAATAGTGAAATTTACCTAATTTTGTGAGACAATCGAGTTTTTGGGTAAAAATTAAATACAGTATAAATATACGATATGTCTTATGATATCATAAAAGCTCAAAATCAATTTAATGAGTACTATAAAGTGTATCCATGACTAAAATTATGTTACCCCTTTAAAATAATGTATTTTTATGTTATTTTATTAATTTCATAGTTACTTAATGAATCTTCCAAAACCTATATTATATTTAATGTTATAAAAATCAATTCTTTATGAATATGAATCACCTATACATTACCAAGGGTATTATTTTAGGAATTTTGGTTCATAGACTTATCAAAAATTAAATCCACTCCTCTTTGGAATAAACCATGCGCAAAAACCTTTAGATGGTTTGTGGTTTTGAATATTTTATCTTATAGAGTAAAATAACATATGATTAGAAATTAATAAATAATTCCCCTAACTTTTTACATATAAACCCACCAAATCACCCATTAAACTACACTCAAAACCCTTGGAGCACTAATAAAATCTACATTTCCATCTCTAGAGCCCTCTCAAGGTGCGCCCATGTTATTAAGAAGCTTTTTTCAAACTTTTAGATTGTCCCTCTCAAGGTAAATAATTCTCTCACCTTCTCTATATAATGCCTTTTGATTACGATTTTTATATAATGGGATATTATTTCACAAATAAATATTACATTACTAATGATTTAAAGGTATGAGATAACCCCTTCACCCTCATTTAACACTCGATGAATTTTTATGTTCCCCAGTTATGCTTCCAAAATAATCTTATGATTTTCCATGATAAAATTTTTTGTAGTAAATACTCATCACCATTTCCACTCAATGTTATTCACCTATATGTACCAGTACATCATTGATTAGATACTTAAATTTATGTAACAAACACTACATGACAATTTTATTGAAAGTGATGAGTAAAACCCTTATGTTGTAAAATATATGTGGCACACTTATGCATATACAAGATACTAATGTGAAAGGTGGGCTTGGAATTATATTTCCCTCCAATTCATTGGGTGATGTTTTTATCTCATGGTATTCCATGTATAGTTTTTGTAGGATATCCTACACATGATATATTATGATGTATTAAGGGTTATACTTTAATTATTGTTGTGATGTCGTGTTTTATGAGGTTTTCACGTTCTTATATTTCCTTTATGTTATCAACATATATCATGATTCTATGTTCATATTTATTATTCTCACCCCTTTAATTTCACATTGGAATACCTATTTACTCCTTTGTATTTCATTTATCATGTTATTATTTTATTATTAACTCACTGGGATTTATTTCTCACCCCTTTCTTATATACGTCATCTAGTTTTCCCATGATGTTTTAAAATATCCAATGAATATAAAGGTTTGTTTTAGAGTTTTAAAATAATTAATTTTTACCAATGTTTTATGTTATTATGTCCTGTACCTAATTTACCAATGATTCTAGGCCTCACAATATTTTGGGTTAGTGTTATGTGTACCTTTATGTAATAAAATATGGAATAAAGTGTATTAAAGATCTGAGTTGTCATAGTCGGTACTAGAAGAATGTATAGTGATTATTGGGGATTATGATAATAAAATTTAGTAAAATCCTTAAGGATAAGACTAAACATTAGAAAACATCCCTAACTATTGTTAAAGTATTGAGTAAGTAGTTTCTAAGAAACTAAATCCTTGTATGGATAATAAAAATGGATATGACTCTTGCATAGTTGTACCTAGGGTTAAAAACCCCAAAAAGGGTGCATTGAGTTTTACATGATCATCACACTATGCATCATAAGGGGTCTTGTTGTAAACCTTCTTTAACACTATCTGGGGATATAATTTTTTAAATTCACTATCTCTTTACAAACCATTATGAAGGGAAAATGATACCCATGATATTTTATTTTAGGAAATAGATCAATTATAACATATATCGAAACCTAGAAATTCATAGGTTAACAAATATATATCATTTATGAGTTATCCCATTAATGTTCATGGTTTCTCTTTAATATGTCTAATATTTTGAAAATTCTCATGCCTAAGTTTATTGTGCATGAATTAAATTTTAGAACCAGAATCAAATAGTGAAAGGAAGTCTTTTTATCCATTAATGAATATCAAATGTCTTATGTGAAAATGGTTCTATAAATTCTTTACTATCATGAAATTTTAGTAAAACTATTCAAAAACCACCGTAAAATATGGATGTTGTGTTATGTTTAATGTGGTTTCATATACCCACTTGTTATGTACTTTGATTACCACTACATATATATAGTTTGTTATAGACACATGTGATTATATTACCATAATACTTTCAATACTTCTATGTCCAATATATGAATGGTAAAATCATTAGCTTATGTGTTGTATCATATGGTTATAACAGATCCCATGTTATAATGAGAACCTAGAAATACTATGGTAGTAATATTAAATTAATGTTCTATGGTCCAAATATAATATACAGATAGGACACAGATGATGTGTGACTATAAGGTTTTGGGGGCTAATAATCATTGACACTTATTCTCAAGAAGTTCACACATAGTGATATATAGTAGTTGGGATCGTGAGGAAAAACCCACAATAAGAACACCACATGTTTCAGGTTTCATTGGTCGTTCTTATCTATGGATATGTGTATTGATCTCCAGACTTAAAATCATTATCAATGTGTTCCATTTGATTGTGTACTTTGATTCGAGGCAAAAACTAGGATAATTATGTCATAGTGAGGTAGTTTGTGTTTGGTGAATAATTGATGACATGACAATGGTTGAATGATCAAGATATGATTTTTCACTTTCGATTTGAGGAAGATATGTCTATGGATAGGTTTATTAGGATGGTAGTACCTTCATAAATCAATGCCCATGGTATTCAAAGTTAAATACATCTGGATAGATCAAAAAATAATAAATCTAGAAAAATATGATGACACCAATGTGTGGCATGCTTTATGAGATATTGTATGACAATGAGGTTATATTATACAGTACACGTTCATTAGTTGGTAGTTGTTGCTATGAATTTTCCTTATCTATTTAGGGCCTTGATAGGTTTCTAGACTCCGTTCTTGGTTTATGAATATTATTCATTATTATTGAGATAAGGGCCTTATCACAGAACCAAGTTGGTGTGCCATCCAACCCAACACTTAGACCGAGTCATGGAATGGCCCAAAGGGCATTCCTAATCCCCACATCCTGGAAACTAGTTCTTAGGTATCAAAATTATGCTTTGGGAATGATTTAACCCATATATATAATCATAAACAACCATCAATAATAAGAAAACATAACTGAATAATCATAACCAAACTAGGTACAAAAAGTTTCAGATTTAAGGTTTAAAACTATAAACAAAACCCAAAGGTATTGCAATAGAATGGGAATGAAAAAACTATCCCCAATACAACCATACAATGAGAGGGACATCACCCTCAATTCACCACCACCAACACCTACATGAAGTGGAACTCTAGATGTTGGATCCACCACCACCATGAAACATCTTTCCTTCACTTGGGTCATACATAACAAATTCTACATACACCTGAGGATGTATGAAGGGTGTGATCCAAATCCCAGTAGGATTCGACCCAAAATAAGGATTTCTTGCTATAACAATAGAAGAAAAATCACTATGAAAGTTTTAAGAAATAAATTGGAAACATTCTTAACAAAACTATTTAAGGAAAACATTTTCAAAGAGACATGCTTTTAAAATTAACATAAAAGGAAGGTCCACTATGTGTCGATTATATGCACAACATCACAAGAGAACAACAGAAATTACCTAATGTCACTAGCACTATTGGGACACTAAGAACCTCGTATCTTGGTGAAATGTGTTATAAAAACCACGACATACAATATCCTTAAGCATGATTCAGTAGAGAGGAATCCATCCAAAGTTCTAATAGTATTCAATCATCATAATAATTTAGTTAGTGTTGTAATTGTAAATCCGTATAGGTGAATCGAGGCCAAACCACTTAGGATTCAACTAGCATACTAGTCTTTGTCCACCCACCTATATACTAAGGACTCCTTTCATGTTCAATTCCAACTTCACATATCACATAGATGACCACATTCACATGCACACACAGGCAATGTGAATACGCATATGAAACCGCCATTTATCATAAGAAAAATCGGTTTCAAATTCACACACACACAAAATCTACTTGAAAACATGTTTTTCAGCACTTGAATAATTGATTAATCCACATTCATAGTTTATATATCACATTTAAGAAACCCAACATGAGATCAAACATGAAAGACAGCACATTTAATTTGGAAAACCATCTTTCAAAACATACACACCTCAAACCATTTTTAAAACAAATTTCACACCACAAAAATATTCCATATAACATGTTTAAATACCCAAGAAATCATATCAAAATCATCAAATAATGATAAAACATTGAATCAGCTTCCTTAAGCTTTTAAACATCCTATAATCAATGCTAAACCACAACCACACCTCAATAGAACCCAATAAAGTCAAGATTGAACCATAAGCATTGCGATTGAAACCTAATAATCAATAATAAACCCAAAATAGGTCACCCAACCCATTGGAGAAAAAAATTTCAAATAAGAAGGAAGAGAACCCCTAGAAAAGAGGTGAAATTAGGGTATAAATTCACTTAGTTAGAGATTAGCGGGAAAAAAACAACAAATTTTCCACAAAAATGAAGATTCATAGGAGAAATGAGGCAGGTAGGAGGTGCCTAGGGTGAAGAATCCTAAATGAGGTGGATTAGGGGTGTTTAGTGTTAAAAATCAAAGGGGTAAAAGTGGTAAAAACTCCATTTTTAATGATCTGGACAATTTTAATGATTTTCAAGCATTGTTTTTAAAACCTTGCAGCAACCGTACACCCATCACATCCTAAGAGGGACATTCCGCACATTACCCTACATGGTTTGACAAATAGTGCAAAAACTGTGTGGTTTCCCACTATCCAAAAATACCAAATGGCAGAACAGTTTCCTAGAAAAGGGCACACAGTTTGAAAAATTGTGTGCCAACTATGAACCACCTACTTCCATGCCCAAATTCTCCATTTATAATAAAAACTCATGGGAAACCTAGGGGAAAAAGAAATACTAAAAGTAAACAATAGAATACCTCAAAATGAAAACACATATGTGAAAATTATCCCCACCATGAAAACTTTCCACCCCAAGAATGTTAACTTGAAGCTTTATTAGAGAATAAAAATATATATTCTTCTTCATCCCAAGACTTATTCCCCCAAGTCTCACACACATCATTTACCATGCTTCCAAATAACTAAGATCAATATAATATACTTCCCATAAATCACTTACTCCTGAGAATCCACAATCCACATTGGCCGCTCACAGATATAGAAATCAGGATCTAATTATTACCAAATCAAAACGTGATACAAATCTGGTTTATAATTTTTCAATTAATAAACATAGAACACTTCATGAATTGACATAAAATGAGAGGTAAAATAGAACCTATATTCTACCTTACTGATCCATTCAATAATCTCAAAAGGTTTGAAATACCTCAACATTATCTTCCCTTGATTACCCAAGTGACGATGACCCAAGAGAGGTGCTACCTTTGTGAACACCTGATCACCCATAGAAAACTCAAAATCTTGGTTCCTCTGGTCATCATAAGACTTATAGTGACTTTGAACTATCAAAAAACTATATCTGATCAGCTTAACCTTCATAGATGTTTCTTACACAGGGACCAGTTCCAACAATGAGGTCCCACCCACCTCATCCCAACACAAAAGAGATCAACATGACTGACCATAATACACCTCAAAAACATCCATTTAGATCGAGGATTGGTAATTATTGTTATGTTAAAACTCATCCAATCCCAAATGGTTATCCCATGAACCTCCAAAATCTAACACACATACCCATAGTGTTTCTTCCAAAATCTATTTATCCAACTTCATATGACCATCCATTTGAGGATGGTATGCCATAATCAACTTGACATGTGACCCCATCAACTTCTAAAGGCCTTCCGAAAACAACAAGGCAAAATGGGGATCCCTATTAGAAATAATTACTGATAACATACCATTAATCCTCACAACCTATTGAACATATAACCCACCCAACTCATCCACCTTAGTTGAATATTTGATAGGAATGAAATGGATATATTTGGTTAGATGATCAATCACCACCCAAATGTAATTCCTTCCCTAGGGTGTACGAGGCAAGCTAAAAATAAAGATCATAGTGATCACATCCCACTTCCAGGTAGGAATGGGTAGCGGTTGAAGCAAACTATAGGGACTTTGGTGCTCTTCTTTGACTTACTGACATGTATAACACCATAATGCAAATTTATCTATTTCATGCCTCGTACCTATCCACCAGAACCGATGATGTACATCATAGTACATTTTAGAAGCATCAGGGTGAATGACCCTGTTTCGACCTAATTCTCATAGCACTATGGTAGAAACCTGATTTACTTCATGACCCCTTTTGGTGGATGAGAGTTTTTCATCAGGCCTAGGCAGGGTGTTCTTTTTATATCACGAAGTAGGTGCCACAGTTGAATGGTCAAGGTGGGAGATTATAGGGGGTTGAGTATGTGTTCAATTGGTATGTTTCGGGTATGATGTCATCATATGGACTCCAATAGGTTTATTCGTGGATCCAAAACACTCAATGGTCCTCATATCCATGATTTATGAACCTACTTTACAAATTTAGGTTCTCGTTGTATAAAGATTTGTCCAACAACACTTGAGGACTCCATTGGCTGAGAGGATGGGAGTTCAGGATCATCACACCTTTTTAGGGGGAATTATTGCCTACTATGAGACTCTCTTATAGATTTTTGCAATGTTCATATGTTTTTGAATCCTTGGTTCTTTCCCCAAGAGTGTGTCCATAGATTACCCTTGAGTTTCAAGATTAATCATGGATGCATATGGATTATAAATTGGTGAGACAATATTGGTGTAAAACCTATGATGAGGCACTTTTTATTTTATCATCTTCTAGGTAGGATATAAGTTTCTTTGATTTTAGGATCGAACCCATGATATGGGCTTCCTATGTATCTTCATGAGAGGAATCAGAACCCACATAGTTCAGTACCACTTAACAAGGCACATCGCCTTTTAAGGTCATGTGACAAGGACCCATCCCTATAGTTTAACATCATGAAGTAAGGATGTCTTGGTGAAAGGTTCCTAGTCAAGATCCAATATACGTCTTACACCGAGGTATCTTGGGATACCCAAGAAGGTTTTGGTCACCTTAAGTGTATATGAACCTACCAGTGATGCGGCCCGGGGAATACTATGGGGATTTGGATGCTAGGTTTAGACCTCAAGGAGGCTTCCTACATATCCCAGTTAGTTGGTAATCAAAGTCCTAGTAGTTCAAGATATGGTACTTATGCATGATAGCTTCCCTTTTGCGGATACATGATTTAGGATTACACCCTAGAGGGGGCCTTTTATGGAAGAGTCTCATTGGGGAATATACTTAAGGAGGATTCCCTAGTGAGTCAAGGGAAATTTCTTACTAGGACTATCTTTTAAGGAGAATACCCCTTAAACTCAGGCCTTTAGATAGGCATCCTATGTATCCTATCTAGAGTAGGAATCAAAGATTTTGTAGTTCATTTAGAGATGGATGGTGTGGATTCAATAATCATAATTATCCACTAAGCACACATGAGTCATTCCTAGTGTGATAAACAAGAGGAAGCAGTATATCCCCCTAACCACACACTTTCCCTTCTCCCTTGATGGAAAAGGAGGAGCCCATAATAGAGGATTTCAGGATGATGGTGGATGAGGGTGTGGAGGAATGAACCCTTGAATGTGAAATTAAACTAAAAGTCATTAGATCCATCATGAAAGGATAGGGGATTACTCCATGAGGGATGCCCTGAAATTATTTTTGGGAAATGGGAGAAATATTTCCCCTCATCAAAAGGAAAAGAAAGTTTGATTCCATTTACTGATCATTGTCCCTCATTAAATGGAAAAGAAAAATGATCACCCTTGATCCCTAGAATTGGGAGTTCTATGTCAGTATCCCAAGGTGTACTCTGGGTTACCATGGGAATATAGACTTATGAACATTTATGGGATCTATACCGATGTGGGGATTACCTTCATAAATCTCCCTATCATGGTTATGTTGACTCAAGAGGGTGCACTGATGTGCCTAATGGTTCATTAATATAGTTCAAGTGGTTTAGGTAGTGGCTTTTTCCTGACACCGATAGACTGGTAATCATAGAGGATTCAGAGGATGGGATGGAAACAGAAGGTAAATATTGGCACCAGAAGGTGGAAAACCCAAAGGCACCCTAATCTGCATACCACTTATTCATACAGGGTGGGTTACCCTTCGTATAGTATTTTTCTATGCAGGTGGAGGGTTCGTCCTTTGTACTGAGGTGGTATGTAGACCAAGATGTCGTTCGTGTATTAGGGTGGTATGCAGCCTCGAGTTCTATTCGCATACCATGATGGTATGTAGAATTGGAGTCCCTCCATATGGCAGAACACCACATAGGGTAGGGTTTCATTCTCTTAGAGATATTCCATATGGTACACTAGTTTGAAGAATGGGAATTTGTCCTATAGTTTGCGGTGTGTTTTTTTGTAAAGGGATTGTGGTTCACAGTTCACCTTTTAGGTTTGTGGTATGACCATATTATTATGCATTATTTTTTTTATGGTTCACGGTGTATTTATAGTTGTTGGAAATCATTTTTGGTTACTCACTTCATCGGTTTTATGCCTTTAAATTCATCCACCCATAAATTACAAGATTTACCCTAAAAAATATGATCCTTTTCTCAGGTCCCATTGGGGTCCTTTTATAGATTATTGATAAGGCTATATCTATGGATCACATGAAACCTTTTGCGGAAGCCCATGGGGAAATCGCTCGTCCTGTGGATTACTCAGTCAACCGAGGTTCGTGGTGTTGTATTTCATGGATATGGAAATCGCCACTTCAATTCCATGAACGATGTGGTTCTCAGGGTGCTTCCATCCTCGCCTCATCGGTGAAC
Source organism: Viscum album (assembly GCA_963277665.1). NCBI lineage: Eukaryota > Viridiplantae > Streptophyta > Magnoliopsida > Santalales > Viscaceae > Viscum > Viscum album. Next base: position 1,217,232,019 of record OY728119.1, read on the forward strand.
TACTAAATCTGTGGAGATGGGGTGTGGGGACTTAATTTTTCATCACGTTTTCCAAACGATGTGTTTAGTGGGTGGAATTTCCCTACTTCCATTCCAAAAATAATATGTTTCACGTTTGACTGTAATTGTTCTTTATTTATTCTGTAAACTTCCTAGTTCTCTGGACAATGATTTGTGGGCTTGTGTTTCATAGGTCATCCGTGTACCGCTAGGTTTTTGGTCTGTGCCTTCTGAGGACCCTTCCTGGTAACCAATATGCGGAACTGTTTGGTTCCTTCATCAAATTGGATCTCCATTGAATCTACTCCTCAAAATTTCATCTCCATATGAATCTCTTCCCTTAATAAAATTTATGCGGGTATTTTCTCTCCCTTTTCAGATTTTTTGTGACCCTAAATATGCCCCCCGTCAGAATGGTATCTGGTCAGAATGAAAAGAAGGTTATTCCAATGTAGAAAATAGACCCGAACTGAACTGGTTTGTAGTAGAAAGGTGGGACCATTGGGGGGAGACCACACATATATATAGTGGGCCCATGTCATTTTTCTTTTACCTGGTTTCCTAGATAAAGTGCTTCACAAAGCACTCTTAGCTTCCATTGCTTTCACGTACCAACTCCTTCATGAAATTCATCATCAGTGTACTAAGCCTTATGTTCCATGAACTGTTTTTCTTTATAGTTCCCTAATTAATGAACCAAACTTTGAACCTATTAACCAAAATGGGGATTTTAAGACGTAAGTTTGAATTTCTACATAGCAAGATGCTACATAGTTATCCTATCCTGTGAACATAACTTCAATTCAGCAAAATAATCTTTAAATTTCCAAATAATAATTTAAATCATTGAGCTACGAACTCTAAACATCTTCATAGTGGGGATCTTTATGCGGATTTCCCATTTCTTGAACTAATCGGTTCATTGTCCGATGCTTCGCGATCTAGTGTCCTACGGTGCATTTTGTGTATAGTCAGTTCATAGGGGAATGTATTACTTGAACTACTCCTGATATTCAGTACCTGGAGCCTTTCACTGGGCAGAATTCTTTGTAACTTTATCATTTTTTGACTTTTTCCAAAAAAAAATAATTGGAATGACCATTTATGTGGTCTTTTTTTGTAGTATGAAATAGATTTCCCCAAGATGTTGCTGAAGATGCTGTTATTGTTGATTTTTCCATCACTCCCTTTTTGGATATTAATAAAAGGCATAGGTCTATAAAAAATGCGATAGATGACAACATCCATATAGCCCCACTGCATTAGTCTTTATAAAAATTACTTATTGTGGTTCAAAAGTAATATCTGATCTTAGAAAGGCATCCCATTTATAGATTTGAATTATTGTTTGATAGACCTATCCTAGAGCCATGTGTGGTCGACCAACCTGTCAACTAGGTATTTAGAAACACTATCCCTAAGGCTATCATCTCATAAATAGGATGATTCATACCAAATTATACCTCTATCGGGTCCTTATTGAACTATACCCCCAGACATTAGAGGGGGAACGACGAAAGCTGGATGAAACGGCCCATTATTATCATAGCATTACCTAGAGGGCCATAGAAAATGAACAACATGGATGGTCCTCACAATGATACCTTCACTCTAGGGGTTCATTTAGTTTAGATTGGGGGTGGCCCTTCTAGGCCAATCAAAAGTAAATAATTCCATGTAAAATTATAGATTGTGGGCATATATGAGGTTGTCTCGGTGTCCCAAACTTACACGCATTGAACCATCACCCTCATCTCATAGCTTTTGAGAAAGTGGAGTCTGGACACCAATACTTTCCATTTGACCCATGGGGAGGTTGGTATCATCCTTTGGGAGGTTTTGATTATTTCAGGATTCCTCATCATTAAGGATATGTATGATGAGTTTCTACCCCATGCTTCCTTATGGGACGATGAGGATAGGACTCCTTTGGCTAAAATTCTTATTGATCAAGAAGAGAAAGTTTTGGGGGATGGTGGATCTTGTCCAAAATAAGACATCACTTTCTCAAAGTGGATTAGTGTATTCTCTAAACAGAGTGGCCTAGATCCTGATGTGCACAGACCTAGGTCATGTCCATCCAAGGAAACTCGAAAGAATTTAGGCACCTATTGGCCTACTTTAGAGGAGGGCTGGTTCCACGAATGGGGATGGGAACTCATCCTTAATGTGAATCATTTTTTTAGATGGAGGCCTTCTTTTACATGTTTTTTGAGCAGCTAAATCTTACTGTCATGAGATTATGGTAGTGTAAGGGTCCCAACCTTTGTTAGGGTGGCTCAACTGGCCACCGAAAAATGTATTAACCTATCCATCCCTATATTGGCCAAAATTTACCACCTAATGGGCCAGATCAATGAAGGAAAGTAACCTCATTGGATTATTGGGCCCTTCCAAATCCTCTGGGGTTGGATAGAAACCCACATGGGAGGCTTCACATTTATCAATTCTTTTCTGAATCCTTACTCTATTTTTTAGCCATATCTTTGGAGCACCAGTGGGGTTATGCTAGTAGGCTAGGCTACACAATATATATAGGAATACCACACTTAAAAGAATGATTGATAAATAATGGATTGAATCAACTACCATGATCTCTTAAGCTATCATCCTTATGATTCTCCCACTAGAACCATCATGGAGGCCAAATCCAAATACTTTATTAACCGAGGGTACCTATTTACTTTGAGGGATGGTATCTTGATTTACCACATTGATAGGGAACTTATATGAAATAGATAAATGCCTTGTAGATTCAGTTGTCAGTTTAATTACATTAAAATTTTGTGTCCCCCCAACTCTTAATAGCGCCCTCCAAGAGAAACATGTTATGATAGCTTATCAATTATGGCTAATGTTCACCCAGGAGGACACCCGAAGAAAGGTTATGCTCCCAGATTCTGAGGGTTGTGTACCCCTCTTTAAAAAAGGTTACAATGATGCCTGGATTCAATCATATCTAGCTAGTCATTTATAAAATCTAGTTCCCATTGTTACAAAACCCATACATCTGTGGCTAAGGAGAAGGGGAATCAAAAATAATTTGATGGGAATTCTGAACTAGGGAAAATTATTTGGAAGCCTTTTGGTCCCTTCCCAAGAAAGTTCTTGAGACCTTAGGGTGTGACCTCAACAGCTATCGAGGCTATCACTGGGGACCAACCACCCATCCTATCTAATGCTAATTTTTCAGTGGCATGAAAGTAATGGGATATTTTGATGAATTCCCAATATTTTCCCAGTCAGTCCCTTTATTCCTTGTAAACCTTCCTCTAAGGGAGAGAGGTTGTGCTTACTGATCTTGGCCATGTGTTAGCACCTGTTGAAATCTCTTTTTATTAGGAATCCAAGAGGGTAGGTCATTAACTTTAGGACCTTGAAACCCTGATCTTTGCATAGAGTGGTCTCTAAAAATACACTCATTGGGTAATTTCTATACTACAAATGTTGTCAGATAGAGAGGGTGGTGGTACTATTGGTTTTCCTAATGTGAATGAGGCAAGGGAAGATCCTTGCTCACACCCAAAGCCCTGTAATAATTCATCTCCTGAGGGTCTCAAGACTGCGAAGGCACCCAAGAAGAAAATTTTACTAATGAAACCTTCTTCACATCCCCACAATGATTCTAAAACACTATTCATTCCTTTTAAATCTTCATTTTCGGATGCATGGAGGGTATGGGATGAATTGAGGGAGAATTCCTCTAAAAAAGGAACCTAGAAGCTGTTTTAAATAGGATACTTTAACCTACCCGATTTTGAGGGATCCATTTCCCCATTATTTTTTTCTATTTAAGAACAACCTGATGAGGTGGCTATTTGCTTGAGAAAAATGGAAAAATGCCTTTATACTCCCAAGAACAAACCTTATTGGTCTGATGAGGTGGCATGGATGGTGGTACTCTTGAGACCGATTTATATTGATAGAGAGGTAGTTTTATTTAAGAACGCTATCTTTAATTCCCTATACTGGGAAGATTCTAAACATTCCCACCTTTACTTTTTCATGTGCCTAAGGAGACTTGGGAAATTGTTACTTCCCCAGTATACACCTCCAGAGGCACCATAGTTGGGGATCATGTACCTTCAGATGTGGGGTTGCTGAGGAAGGTTCTCCTGGTGTTTTCGAACATATAGAGGTAGTTATTAAAGACCCTTTAGGGTAATTTCTTCTTCCATCTATTCTTGATATTCATTTCAGAGATCCATACCCATGGCATACCAAGAAAAATCGGCAGGCATCCCAACTGTCAAAGTGTATTGAGAAGGGGATTACGAGTGACTGCCGCACCTATTTATCTGGTTATCATATCATTCACATTTATCTATCTAACCCATTTTTTCATTCATATTTTTATATAGTAACAATAAGTAACCAAGAATATATTTCCCAGGAATCTATGGCACTTATCCCTTCCGTGGTGGAAGAAGAACTACCACCAACCATGGCTACCCCAGATCAAATGATTTTTGTCCCAACTGTGAAGGAACATTCAGAATTAGAAGACCGAATGAACATGATGGTCTTATTTCCATATAGTATGATAGGAAAACCTTGAAAAAAGTAGTTGGGTAGGGCGAGGATCCCTAATCACCACATGAAATTGAAGGGATTCCCAGTTCTGGGGACTAAACTACTCCAAAATAGTTGGACACTGCCTTTGTAGAGAGAATGCCTTTGGAAGCAGATACTTCAACTGAGAAAGCTGATCCTACTCCCTTAGAGCTTGAAAAAATAGGTAAGTATATTATCCTCACTCTCAAGAAATTATAATGGGCTATTGTTCCATTTCTTCTGATTATAATAGATACCACGATCCCAGCCCCTAGAATTGTGTGGATGGCCATTACACCTTTTTTCAGGCTGATTATCCCTATAATCCTAATCTCAGTAAGTGATCTCTTGGATGATACCTTGGAGGTTTCTGGTCTATTTGGGTATGGCGCCGAGTCACAAATAAATATAAATGACTCTGGGTCTCAACCTCTTATCAAGGATGTAGTACTATCCTTATCAGGTGATTATACCACCATGGAGGCCGAAAGAATCAATGCTCCAGTAGGCGTAGGTTAGTTTTACATCCCTCTGACCTTTTTCCCTTATTCCATTTTTTTTAGGGATCAGAGAAGTTTATTGGTTTCCTTTCTAATTCCAATATCGCAACCACAACGACGGGCGATTGAGGTGGCAGCCTCAATCATGCCCATTGTCACAACTATTAGGGACGATTATGTTGAGGGATCCAGTCATGTTGTAGTTTCTGAATCAACCACCCCTAGTGACATTATTTTCAAAATATGTCTCATCATCGGGGATTGATTCCTCAGACCGATTGATAGAACATGTTCATCCTTCGACCCGACCACTAGAGGGCATGGAAAAACATATGGAGGTTTGTTTCTCGAACACCACTATCCAAACTACCAATGATGTTTTTGAAGATACACCAACCATATGTGGTACTGGGGTTTGGAGTGTTCGATTATCACGACATCTATGACCTAGTGAAATATTTGGTTGCTATCAGGGAGGAGACTTACATGCTCGAGTATCATCTTTCTGCTATAGAGTCTGTAATTCATCTTTTCCTTGCTAGGAAAATCCTTATGAATAAAGCTGCAGATCAAGATGGAGCAGTCATGAGGCTGTAGAGAGAGCTCACAAAGAATAGGTCATTAATGAAACAACTTGAACAGGAAGTGTATAATCTTAGTAAGGAATTAGAGAGCCTTAAATAGGGATGATCTGGTGTTGCGGCCGCAATTGATGAGGGGAAGTGGCGAGTGGATGAAGGGAAAAGGGATGGCCTTGAGGTTGCACCTAAGGTGCACGCATTGCGGGCAGGTGTGGAGGCTGAGACTACGATTTTTCTAAGGTTGCATCAGGCTATTAAATATTCAAATCAGACACTAATACAACTTTTTAAATCTAAAAAATGTATTTTTTTAATAGTCATGTCATTCCCATATAGAGAGTCTCCGAATTTTGGGTTCCCTTCATATCTTTATTTAATGATATGAAAATATTTTTCCTTACAATACTCCTCCTTTATCCTTTATCTACAATCTCATTCATTTATGACCAACTGCATTTTAAACAATTATGTCAACTAGTTATCAATTTGAATTATAATTTGGCATAAGTACACCAAAATAATCAAATTATGCTCTAATTTTTTCCTGAGATGAGGGACTCAGCGAGCATAGTTTGACTCTTGCTAAGGTCACATGGAGAACCCTATAAACTTTGTGACTTTTTCTCTATCACCATAATTTTTTCCTAGGCCTGTAGTGTTGACTTGGAGGGTATAACTCAACTTTTTGTTAGGATTCCCTTTGTGGGTTTTGGACCTAACAAGATTTGTGTCTATAAAATGTTTTGTTTCTCAACATTTTTTTTCAAAACCATATATAGAATAGGTTTAGCGATATGACACTCGATATTATCCAAGGTTCTCCATTTTGTGGTTTCACCTTAGTGAGCATAGTGTCTATTTTGGTGGGGATTTTAACATCTTTCCTACCAGACTATCATTACTGATGTTTTAGGTCGAACAAATTTGACCATAATTGTACTAATGTTTTAGTAAGAACATCTTGGATGATGACTTGCGGGGAAAAGACCTGGATTTATGACTCATTAACCAAGAATTTCCTAGAAAATTTCAGACATAGATGAGGGTTTTTTTCTTTGACCCTGACATGTGATTTCTAGATATGGGGCATGATATGGGGCATGGAATCCATAGGGCATATGGAGATAGGAGAAAACTCTCTTGAGGATGAATTTTCCCTTGGTTGATGGGCCATTTTTGTGGGCAACATATGCAGAGTCATCGGAGAATTGTGTGCATAGTGAAACAAGGGTGTCTGTAGGACACTAACCATCCATTTTTTATGACCAAGGAATTTACATAGAATTCTTGATTTGTTTTTATTTTGAAGACTATAGTGGGTGGCCTGTTGAAGGAATGACATCTGAATGTAATAAGGGCACTTGTATTGGATTTTGATAAAAAACTTCTCTCTCATGAACTTGGCATATGTTAAAGAGGGTTGAAGCATGGTGCAGTTTGATGTTACATAGCTAGGAAATTTGGGACTTTTTTTGTGAAATCATATTACTCTATCATGAGGAGGGTAAATAATTCACTTCCTCCACAATTGTTTGGCCAGGAATGTCCATCGCCTTTAGAAATTGAAAGGGGAAAATATGTAAACCTTAATCAGTTTTCAAATCCAAGGAATAAGGTGGGATATAAATTTCATAAGGGAATATAGAGGTAGGAAAATATAATATTGATGATGAATTTGCCTTTGGTTGAAATTTCTTTTTTATAGGAAACGTTTGCAGAGACACGAAGGCATAATGTGCATAGTCAATCAAAGGTGTTCACAGGACACTGGCCTTCTATTTCTAATGGCTAGGAAGGATTATAGAGTTTCATACCATTCTATACACAGAGTATGTCTCATGAAAAGGGGTATTCCTAATCATCGAAAAAGGAGAATTTTAGGACAAACTATTCTAGGAATAAGTGGAGGCATTTTTATTATATTCATGTGAATTGTTTCTTCACACAAGTATGACCCATGAACAGATAGGGATGGGACATTTTTTCCTTATGGATGGACCCGAAATGTGAGATAGGATACCGCAATCTATGTTTTGAGGGAAGGCACCAAGATATACATAGATCTCTTAAGGTTTGCGCATATATAGATCGGATTTGCACATATGGATTTGAATTTTTATTTTGGATACAGATTCACCAATGGGGAAAGGTGTATGTCAAAATTTCCTATAAAAATTTATTTCTTATGCAAGGTCATGAGGGGAAATAGCCTTTTTACATGACCTTGCCTAAATTTGGATACTAGGTATCGAGTATTATGCAATTTGAATGTCATGTGATAGGGATGTTGAGGTTGAATCCCCAAGTAACTGGAAGGTAATTGACCCAGGATGTTATAACATGTCCAGGATGTGGGTAGGGAGGAGAGTGTTAACCATGGATTCGAGGGCTCTTGGATTAGGAGGAATATAATGGGGTTTCGAAGTCATTAGTTGTATGGAAATAGGAAAATACTCTCCTGGGGATGAATTTTCCTTTGGTTGGTAGGCTATTTTTGTGGGAAACATTTACAAAGCCACCAGGTCATAATGTGTATAGTCAAAAAAAGGTGTTTGCAGGACAATGAACTTCCATTCCCGATGGCCATGAAGGGTTATGATGATCCAAGATAACTCAAATCATAATTTTTGACAAATGGAGATGGGGTGTTTAGACACGTCATAAACACTTAGGCCATGATTATTTATGGAATTCTGTGATTATTTGCAGAATTGGGAGTCTCTCTAAACAGATTTAACTTGTATGTGAGGTGGGATATTTTGACTTATTTTTTAGATAGGGGCCCAACATTGATGATCCAGGAATCCCAAGACTAGGTTCCCTACATAATTTTAGGTCTTTGCACAAGGATTGGTGGAATTTTAGCTATATTTGGTGTACCTTACAGTATTTTATGTCATGAGGTTAGGAATTTGGGCAATGCAGTTTAACTTCATGTGGAGAGGATTTCTTCCATATAGTTTGATGTCGTGTGGAAAGGAAATTGATGATACAATTTAATCATCAGGTTATAGGGATAAAACATCAAAGGGATCATGCGTAAATATGGGATAATTAGGTCAGGATATTTCTAGCACACCCTAGACATGAGTGGGGGAAGAAGGTGTAAATCATGATTGTGGGGACCATCCAGTAAGGAGGAATGACATGAGGCTTAGAAGCCATTAGGTGTATGAAGAGAATAAAATCCTCTCCTGGGGATGAATTTTCCTTTGATTGAGATTCCATTTTTGTAGGGAACATATGTATATCCCCTTAGGCATAATGCACATAGTCAAAAAAAGGTGTTTGCGGGACATTAGCTGTCCATTTTCGATATCCATGGATGATTAATGAGACTCTATATTTTTTTGGGCATGGAGTTTGATGGATGAAAATAGGATGTATGGGTACATAAGGAATGCCCATTCCATGATTAGTTTTGAGGAAATAAATCCTTTACATAGATCTGGTTAGTATGTAAGGGGAGGCATAGTCTCTTAACACTTTCAGAATATAATAATTCAGATCCTAAATCCCCTGCATCTATTTTCATTTCACATGTGGGGGGTTGGGGTCTTTTCTACTTTGTTTTATTCTACATGGATGCACCCAATATTTTAATCTTGAGTGTCGCTATGTATCTAGCTATACTGAGAAACAATCCATACATACTTCTTGAGATACCTTATAGTTTAATTTATGTGGTTAGAAATTCTTTGGACATGTAGTTTAATGTCCTGCGGTGAGGAATCATGAATTTACCAGTGAAAGTCTGGCTTATATGTAGGGGAATAATTTTTTTCACGATTCCTGGACCCAGGAAGTCCCATGTGTCACTACGTGTCCCATTGTTGGGTGGTAACCAAGACACATATAGTTATGGTATCTTTTATAGTTTAACTTCATACAGTAAAGATGAAAAGTGAACTGATGTGAGAAGTATTTTGTGAGTGAAGTATCGGGCTTGAATGTCATGGAGGTTTCTTAGGTATCCTAGTTAGTTGGGAATCGAATTCCATGTAGTTCTTGAAGAAAATTCCCTGTATATTTTTTATTTATACATATAAATGATTTCCTTTTTTTAAAAGTTGAGGCTAGACCAGGATGAAGAATCTAGGCATCACTATGTATCCAACGAGAGAATGAATCAAGCCACACATTGTTCTTAAAAGAAATTCCTTTCATATGTCTAATTTATATGTAGGAAGGATTTCATTTTTTTTAAGTGATGGATATACCAGGATGAAGAATCCAGGCGTCACTACATATCCTACAAGAGTAGGAATCAATCCACACGTAGTTCTTGGAGTTCCCTATGTCATTCGGACACATGCACAGAGATGGGGATTTTATTTTATTTTTATTTGTTTGATAGAGGTTGGATTGAGAGGTATGATATGGGCATCACTGCATATCCCACAGGGTAGGAATAAAGCCACATGTAGTTTTAGAGATGCCTCCCTGTATAGGTTTGGCTCACACACTGAAGGTGGGCATTTTTTATGGTGGTTGGACCATGATGGAAGATCATAGTGTCACTACATATCCCTTCAGCAGATGGGAATAAAGTTGTATGTAGTTCTGTAGTGAATCATGGTAGGTGAATGATACCATAGGAAATTTACCCTTAAGTGATAACATTGTTGGGGATATTTATTTTAATTTCATTTGGTGAATGGACCAAGAATTAGGGTCAAGGTTTCACTACATATCCCATTGATGAATTGGAATCAAGTTGTATGTAGTTCTGTAAAAGGCCCTCCCTGCATAGACTCAGGCCATACGCAAGGAGGGGGAGCATTTGTTTTCATTTTATAGATCTAATTCATTTGAAACAAGTCATTTTTCAAGAAATAGTGATCTCCATGCAGTTTATTTCATTTTGGGTAGGATGGAGATGTAGATAATTTTAATATCATGCAGAATGGACGAAGATGTTGAGTAGTTTAATGTCATGAAGTATTGAAGAAGATGGTGAGAAATTTAATATCTTGCATCATGGATGACTTTCATACTGTTTAATGACATGTGGGGAGGATTTTTAACATTGTGTAATATATAATTAGGCAGTGCTATGCAGTTTAACATCATGCAACTAAGACAAGTATGATATAATTTTACGAATTAATTCTTCCCGAACCATTCATTGGTGGGAGTTATGGTGAGATGTATATCCATTGAAATCAGGGAATATGCTTCATTATATTAATCTTTGTGTATAACATAAGGTTCTTTCCATTTTGGCTCTAACATTGGAGACTTCTTTCCGAGTTTCATTAGGGTTCTAGGGACCAACAGCATCTCTCCTTCGAGGAAAGATTAGAGTCAAACCATATTATTGAAGGATCATGAAATAAAATTTTGGTAGTCTTCCAAATGGTGTAGAGTGTGTAATATTCTTTAATACCGCTACCCCAGATCATCAAACCATTGTTGGGATTTCTCATCTTTAGATAGTGTAACATAGATAGTGACATGGAATGATGGTATATGAATTTTAATGGACAGAACTACCTTTGTCCTGTATACTAATGAGTAAAGGGTTGCTCTAGTGGTAGTGTTGTTTGTGGTTCGATAAATCCAAAGAACCTATAGAAGCTTATCTGACCACGATTTATTATCATTTTATACCATCTTTTGGGGTATGTTGGAAAAGGTCATGTTGAAAGCCTCTATCTATCCATTGGCTATTGCATGGTAGGAGGATGAATGGTTGGATTTGATACCATACTCTTGGTAGAGTTTGTCAAATTCAACAAAATATAAATTGGTTTCATCATCTGTCAATATTGTGTAAGGGACACCAAACTTGGTGATGATATTGGATTTCACAAGGCTGAAAATACTTTTTTCTCCAACTTATTTAAGGGGTGTTGCTTCTTCCTATTTAGAAAAGAAATTGATTGCTATGAGAATAAACTTAAATTTTCTGGCCGTGGTAGGAGGATATGGTCCCACGATTTCCATTCCCCATATGGATAATATCCAGGAGTACTTGACTATGTGAAGTAGCTCTAGAGGATGGTGAATTAAATTGGAATGGACATGGAAGGAATGACACGTTTTGGTAAAATTGGTACAATTCTGCATCATGGTGGGATAATAATACCCAAGCCTTTAGATTTTATGAGAGAGTTTGAATGTTGATTGGTGTACCCGACAAGTTCCAGCATGCACTTATTTCATGATGGGAGTAGTTTCTTCACCATATTTGCACCTGAGAAGGACTCCAACAAGGCCTCACTTATAAATGACCTTTTTACAGTTTTTTCTATTGCAAAACATGAAATTGATAGCTAATCATTGAATTTGTTCCCTTCCATCCCTATCCGGTGGGAGTTATCCGTTTTGAAGAAAGTGCATAATGGGGTCCATCCAGCCAGTGGTATGACCATGTGGCTTAGGGATGGGACTAATCTCATTAATTTCTTCCATCTTACCTTGAAAATATAGTAAACCCATCTGATGATGGTAAATATTGATGACCATTTTATTCCAATCTGGGTCGACTAGAGTTGTGGCTACATTTACCAATGCATTGGCTAGCACATTTTGGAATCGGGGGACATAATTCAATGTCGGATCTGATAGTAATTATACCATTAGTTCTTGGAAATGGTTCATCAATGGGATAAAATACTCTTTATTAATATCATAGTCACCATTGACTTTCTTGATGACCATTTATGAATCTCCTTTTATCTTCAAGTGTCCAGATTGCACTTGGAGTGCTAATTCTATCCCTAAAATGAGGGCCTGGTATTCTACTTCATTGTTTGTGCACCCCTATGATAGTAGGAAGGAATATGGTAGGACTTACTTTTAAGGATATACACGTATGACTACCATCCCCACATTTTTGAGCATGGGGTCATCCATTCTTTTTCACGTTGGGCTTGTTGAGGCACCGTCAAAGTGCATTTCCCACATCTAGGAGTTATATTGAATAAAGAACACTTCCTCATCATGTAGGTCAGTATAAAATGGGTCCAACTTTATTGAGGGATTCTCTTAAAATAAATATTCTAGTACCTAGTCTTTGATATCTTTCAACGGTATGAACCATATATCTAACTTATGCATAGTGACTTCCCACCGTGATAGGCATCCATTCAAGATTGGATGAATGAGAATGTACATAATCAGGTTTCCTCAAAAGACCAAGTGAACCTCATGGTGCTATAGATAATTAATCATCTTTTAAATTTTAATGATTAATCCTAGGAAAATATTCTCAATATTTGAGTACTGAGTCTCATCATCAATCATGGTTTGGCTGAGATAATGGAGACTATTCTCATTGTCGATGTCATTATTTTGTGTGAGGAAGGTGCCTAGGGATAGTTCCAAGGCGATTACATACAGAATGAGTGGTATTCCATTAATAGGTAGAATTATCACTGGTGGAATCAAGATATATTTCTTGAGATTGTCAAATGCTTCTTTACAATCATCTATCCATTGATATTCTAGCCCTTTTTTCATCAACCTGGTGCATAGAAAACACTTTCCTGCAATATTTTCTATGAATTTCTGAATGTAAGAAAGGTTTCCTTGGAATCCTCTCAACATAGTGAGTTTTTGAGGTGGTGAAATTCCAATGATTGACTTTTTTTCTTCTTGGGGTTGACTTTGATACCATGGTGGCATAAAATAAAGCTGAGTAATTTCCCTAAGGTAACGCCAAAATTACATTTTAGGGGATTCATTTTCATATTGTGTTGTCATTGTTTATTTTAGACCGTTTTAATATCTACTAGATGGTTCTATAATTTTTATTATTTGGACACCATATCATCAACATAGAATCCCAATAATTTTCCCAATAAGGGTTTTAAAATAATGTTCTCGTCATGATGATATGTGGTGCTGACATTTTTCAAACTAAAATGAATCACTTTATAGAAAAACACTCCCTGGGGTACCCAAAAGGCAGTGGTTTATTCATCTTCTTGGGCCATTCGAATTTGGTTATACCCTAAATAACCATCCATGAATGAGAGATCCTCATAGATATCGCGTCGATCATGAACTTTGTGATTAGGACTAGGAAATCAACTTTAAGGCAATTCCGGTTAAGGTACTTGAAATCGATGCATACTTTGATCTACCAATTATTATTCTTGAAAGGGAAAATTTTCTCTTGCTAGATCAGTTATTGGACATCCTGAATAAAGTATTCTCAGATGATCTTATCGACTTCAGCCTCTATTTTTGTAGCATGGGTCAGGTGTTTCCTTCTAGAAGCTTTCTTGTAGCCACGATGCCTTTTTGGAAATCCCAGTTGGTGGGTGGATGGCTCGGGATTGTGGCCTGACATTTCTATATAGTTGTAGGAAAAAGCATCTCAATTTTTATTTAGTAAAGATGTGTATATCTCTTGTTATTTGGAAGGCATGGTTGCAATAACCAGAGTGGGTCATGGGTCTTCTTCTGTACCCAAGATGATTTCCTTGAGTTCATCAATAGTGGTAGAGACACTTTCCTCAAATGCTGGAGGGGCATACCTCAGGTCTTTTTCTTCTTCCTCCACTATATCCACATCATCTTCCTCTTCACCTTATGATGTGGAAACAATTATTGAGATGATCATTCGATAATTAAAGTAAGATTCATACTTTTAGTGTCTAGGGGGCGAAGCCACCTCTGTTGTCTCGGCCATATGCGGAGACTTCTTCAAAGAAGACATAGAGAGGGGTAAATGATTTTCCTCATATATTTTAACTGACATGATACTTCTTACTTCCTCAGTGGGTGATTCATGTATTTACTAGGTCTTTGACACTGTTTTGGGGACATTATTATCTGAACATTCCCTATTATCTCAAGATTTAATGATCCTTTCGACATTATCAGGCTCGATAGCCGTGACTAAAATCATGAGGAATATGGAATACACATCTAAATTTAGACTTGTGATATAAATATGTTTTATGGGTAGCATATATCCCTCCCTGAGTCGCTGGAGGGGATTGGTGGGAACCATTTCCAACCTATTTAGGGTGGAAAACCAATCAATTCCATCAATTGAGGTTTATTTCCCCTTTGGTTCATAGAACCCCACATCAATAAAGTGTGATTCACATAAATCAAATGGATCCTTATTGGAAATTTGTGTCCCACATTGTCTATTAATAATGTATTTTAGCCACTGATGGTACGAGGAGGGGATTACTGCGTGTTGATGAAGCTAGGGCCTCCCTAGTAGGGTGTTGAAGACCATATTATTTTGGACCACCAGAAATTTTGGGTGAGCTACAAGGTCACCAAACCGGGTTTTGATCTTAATTTTTTCCAATGGATTCTTATCACTTTTGTCATAGCCCAAAAGAGTTTTGGCATTGGGTGTCATATCTCCCTCATTGTGGCCCAGCTGAAGAAGTGTCCACAATGGGAGGAGATTAACCCCAAATCCATTTTTTATGAAGACATTTCAGATATCGATTCTATTTATTATGCCAAACACATATAAGGGTTTTATGTGTTATTTTATGGTGGAATATTTATCTTGATCTATGAAGGAAATAACTGTATGAAATTATACAGGATTCATCTCTATTTGGTAGACTTCATTGGTGTCCACTTTGGCTTCAAAATCCTAGGGACTCAACAAAGCTTCAATGAGTGCTTCCCTGAGACTTGCTAATAGATTCGGTGCATCCACAATTGACAGCTTGGCTGGTACTGAGGATAATAACATTAGAATATCATATTTCTATTCTAAAGGCTGGAACTTCTTATATTGGGGATGCTCTTTCATAGGTGATTTAGGGGGTTTATCATTTAATGATGCTGAGTTGACCATTGGGATTAGAGCTGAAGGAGCTTCTGTCCATTATGAACTGGCCAGGGCAGGTCTGCTCTCTTTTCAAGGGAAACATTTCATCTATTATTCCTATGATGGATAATCTAGTATTATTGGTTGGGGATGGATTCCCATGGTGTAAGGATAATTTTTCAATCCCTGTTGAAACCGTAGGAGGGTCCTTCTATGGGTTTCTGCTACACTAAATGTTTGAGCAGCGGTGCAACCATAAGGTTGATTTTTTTCCATGGTTGTGTCTCCCTTGATATCTCTAGCTTCAATGGTTTCTTCCTCCATCCCCTCAATTGTGTGTGGTTAATTCTTGTTGATATCCATATTCATCGTCGGAGAAGGGATCCATCAAGTGGGTGACATTGACGGAGCCAAAAATCAACTCCTCTTCTGATGATGACTTTTCCTCATTATCTACCTTCCATTGTACTATTTAGTAGGTTAGTTCATGTATCTTTATATTTTTTAGCATGAAATATAAGAGCATAAAATCCAAAATTGGATTTTTTGAAGTTCATCTTCCTTTTCTTTCGTCCCACCCTTCTAATTGGACTGCTTTTTGGGATACTATCCTTTGGAGGTTGGTGGGGCCGAGGATAATGGTCGTGTTGCATCGAGAGCTATTGGAGGCATGAGTAGTTGCTTCAACTATGTCTAAAGTATCCCATGATCTTAGTTGACTATTTTTCGAGTCATCTGTCTATTAAACTTATGCTCTCTTTTGTTAAAAACGTTTTTCCACTCCCCTTCTTTGTTTGGGTCAGGGGTGTAAACATATGCCTCTTGTGCTGGTGGAGGTCCCAGATTGACCTCTATGGAATTTACTATTCGTTGCAGGAGGTCCTTGAATATGAAACACTCATTGATATTGTGTCCTAATATCCAGTTGAAGGGATAGTAATATAGATAGTCATCAAGACCTATTTCATCAGCCCTCTTTGGCTCTGGTATCTGAATAAAGTTTCAATTCATGGTGGATATAAATTCACCACATCCTTGATCATATATAAATGAGTACATGTTATTTCTCTATTGTTCTAATTGATTCTTCTTGGATCCTCAGTGATATTCTTACTGAGGTGGGGTGGCTGCTGATGTCTAGGGGGGCCTGTGCGATTTGGTGGGGGCCTTGGATTTGGGGCTAGAGGAGGGGGTGGCTTAAGCATTATAGAAGTCACTTCATCACTTCCTGCTCTTTTTACTAGC
Source organism: Viscum album (assembly GCA_963277665.1). NCBI lineage: Eukaryota > Viridiplantae > Streptophyta > Magnoliopsida > Santalales > Viscaceae > Viscum > Viscum album. Next base: position 1,217,248,659 of record OY728119.1, read on the forward strand.
TCTTCTCAGGACTTGAGATTAGTTCGTTGTTAGGAATATTCTATCCTTCGAGTGATGGAAGATAAGTCCTAGAACACACTTGTGTACTTCATAAGAATGAGTGGTGTTCACATCTGATCTTGGAGATTTTCAATGAACATGTAAATTATCTCATATTGGGGGTGTGGTTGGTTCAAGGAGTAAGTCATAACTTCTCATCTGGCGATGAATTCTAAGAATCTCTCATTCTACCACTATTTTCAGTTCATGATATCACTAAATGTTGTTTTTGGAAATTTCGAGCTGAATTGGAACAGGAACTGGCACTGGATATCCTCCCATCCTCTTATTGCGTTAGTTTTCAAATTGGTGTACCACATAAAGTCTGAAGCATATAGGGTTTGCACAACGCATATTAGTTTTACAGCCTCCTGTTGCTCCTGAGTTCCAATCATGGTATCACAATAAGAAGAGTAGTGCATTAAATGCCCCTTCGGGTCCCCTGAGCCATTGAACACTGAAAATATGGGATTCTAAATATTTGGTGGAGGCAGGATGTTGCTCACCCATTCGTTGTAATTCCACTATTCTGGTTGTACAGAAGCATTACATCCTTCCAATTCTCCCATTCGAGTCATTAATAACTCAATGGTACTTGGGATACCTTGATTCATGTCTTGTTAGACCTAATCATGAATAGGTGTAGCAAGGGGAAAGATTATAATTTTCAGTGCTACTGAACATTGAGGCAGATACCAATTTAGGGGCATCCTTTTTGTATTTTTCTGAATCCATTTTGGTTGCTTCTCTAATGTAGGGAAATCTTATTATCCTACATGGATTGGGTTCAAGTATACTAATGGTCCCAGTGCCACCTTGAATGAGCCTTCCATCCTTGCTTCATTCAGTAGGATGAGCCTATGAGGTGGAGGGATGTTTGATGGAAGTGTTTGTTTATACTCCACCTGAGGAACATACCTGGTAGGATGACTTTCACATAGAAACTCAATATTGAGTCACTTCAACTCTTTCATTTCATTCTCCTATTGAGAAAATCTATCCTAAAGTGTGGGAGAATCATTTTCATGAGGAGGAGGAGGTGGTTTGTAGACCTTTCTCTTATTCTTATACTTTTCGAGGATTCATTTGGGAGTTAATGGCTGATTGACTGAGGGGGAACCCATGTTTAAGACGAATCTTTGGTTTTTGGTGTGCACACCTCAAGGATCGTTTTGGACCATCTTTGGGAGGGAACCCTCTTCTACAGTTTCCTCATTAATTTTATTATCTTTCGTGAGGTTTATGGGGATGATGTCCATGAATTTCATCAATACATACCACATTTGGGGAAGTGTACCCAGTTTTGAATGGTAGGAGAGCTTCTTACGCCCTTTGTTGGATCTTTTCCGATCATTCTATGATACTCTTCAATTTTCTTGGCAAAGAGTGACTCAAAGGTAGCCCTGATATGACCTTGTAGTATGCATCTGTTATGGGGGATGTGATTCATGGGATGTGATGGAATGAGTGAACCTTCAATCCATTTTTCTCCCCAAAAGGGATAAGATATATACCTATTGGGTGGGAATTTGAGGTTAAATTTCCCCCAATCTTATGGGCTAGGATTTCTCATGTTCTTCTGTTGATAGTCCTTGTCCCGGATTTACTATCCTTATAGGTGTATTTTGAGTTAAAAATGACCCCAACCCTATAGTTTGTGGTTGATCCTATGTTGCGGTGGATGTTATTGCTATTGATGCCTTCTTGATCACATGCATTCCCATGCATATGTGAACTGAATATGGTGTTGGGTCTGCATGTGAAGTGTTTTCTTTCGATGACATGATCATGTATCATTGATTGGCCTCCCTTAAACTAGAATCATGTTGTATGTTCTCAGTTTCCTATTTTATGAGATTTTCTTTGGATTTCTCTCATCGAGCATGATGCTTCTGAAACTTACTGAAGGTCGTCTCTTCATGAGCATTCCACCATTCCTAGCCAGGGACTTCATTTGAATTCTTTATTTGGGTAATGACATTACATGATTTCATTTCACGTGATTTTTGTTGGAATGGAAGTGGGGTGAAGTGTGGGGATCCATGTTCTCCCCATCCCTAGATATGAACAACATACGGGGTGTTGCTAATATGGAAGTGAAACTTGTGTAGCGCATGGAGGCAGACCATACCATGGTCTTTCTTTCACCATTATAATTGTGTCTGCAATTCAGACGAAAGGGATTCTAGGCCGATTTGATGGAAAAGCTTTCCCAAAATGTTAACATGGTCTGCATACCCATCGTAGCGTAAAAAAATTTCTTTTAACTAGCGGGGAGTCATCCATATATTTAGGCGAATGTTATGCATACATTTTTCTAAAAACATACTTGGTATGTTGAACTGAGAAGTGTTATTGGTCCAATATGTCACTGGTACGTCATCTCTAGCTAGTTGTCTTCTCCTAAGAAACACATCTCGTTGTTGTTCCTCCAGGGACTCTTCTTTTTGATCCACCCAGTTTGGAAGCACCTTAATGATTTTGTTCCAAGCAGTAGGGCTGAAAGGAGTCTTTTTGACATATGAACGGTATGAGGGTGTCTCGGAAGATGAGAATGACCCCAGGCCATCCTCTGATTGAGAAAGGATGTCGCTTTTCATGGAGAGATTATCCATTTTGTCACACTCCATTTTTTCAAGTGCCTCAGCATACGAGGGCTTTCTCTCATTTGACCCGATGAGGGGAGGACCTTCTCACTGGTGAAAATTTGAACTGTGGGGAGGACCTACGCAGTCAGTGCCGTGATGGTGAGGACTACCATCAAAGCTTTATGTAAGACTATAGAGAGAAACATAATTGCAGTGTATGCCCTAGGGAGGACCATGAGGGTGAACTACGATAAGTGGAAGGCTTTCTTACTACATGATCCTCTAGTTAGAGGGAGGGATAACCTGACATGCATCATCAAATATTCTCTCATGATCGATCCTTTTTGGGACCATGAAGTAAGCCCCTGTGGGTGCTCTGTTGAGGACCATCAGAGCTGCTGGTAGTGATATTATAGTGAGGACCTTTGCAACTACTATTTCCACTTCCATAATTTGGTAATGGACTAACAGGATCTTGAGCCTCTATTTATAAATGTTTAATGGTTCTAATAATTTCAGCTTCCAACAGAGAATAATTGTGAGTATGCTCTTCATTTTCCAGTTTACTTTGGTGCCTTTCTTATTTGGGTTCTCTCTTATGGGATAATGGGTCCACTTACTATTGGTAATGACCTTCATATATGGTTCCATATCTGATTTGTTCCAGTGATGTTGTCGATATATGCCAAAGAATGTATTGAGTTTTGTTAGTGATATATGTCTTCCCTGGATTTTCCACCATGTTGGACCGGTGTCCTCCAGTTGAAACTGGTATTTTTTCCTGCTCTGGTTGTCCTTGTATCATGGAATATGATTTTTGACCCTCCTGGACTAGGGAATGGATGTTGGTCTGCTCCGGATTGATTATCTTATTTGGTGGATAGATCAACCCACCTGAGGAGATCGGGTCATGGGCCTGAATCCTCACTTTTGTCATCAAAACAATGACATCTTGACATGTCTGGAGGATATAGTCTGAAATCAAAGTCTAATCCTCCATCACGGACAAGATTTGATGAGATATGTATTTTTATATAATGGGTATGAATTCCCATTCCAATGTCAGAGATGGAGTTTGTGCCTACTCCAGTCCTCCATAAGTTGCTAGTGGGTACCGGAAGTTCTCCTATGTTGGGGTAGAGGAATGAGTTTTCTGCTGATTTTTTTCTCCAGTTTCCACCATATTTAGCTGGTGGATTTTTTATTTGTGAGTAGGAATTTGCATCTACTTTTTTTCTGCTGTATTTTTCTTATGGGCTTGGTTTTCATCCGTAAAAATTTGACTCTTCTCATAATTGATTGTCGTTGTATTTGGATGGTGGGCTTCATATGTGTTGGAAGGGTTGTATGACTACCCATAATTTTTCACCCTTATTAAATAGTATGATTTCTTTTCATCAGTAGGTACTTTTTCCTACTTATATCAAGGTGCCATTCTATTTGGATGATGGGATTCTTCCGCATTGGTAGAGATTTTCATCTACCTATAATTTGATGCTCTATCTGCGCGGTGGGGCCGATGATCATTGGAAGGAATGTGAATTGTCTTGTATTGTGTCACCATATTTCCATGGTGGGATTCATAAGATTGAGTGTAATTTGTGTCCACTTGTAAATTTACACCGTATTTCTGTGGTGGACTTCTGGAGGAGGGACATGATTATATGCTTTCCCATTACATGCCACCACATTTGTGTGGTGGACCTCCTCTTTAGAAACCTGGCTGATAACGTGCCCCTGGTTATGCATTTGTCTCCCCCAATGGGAATACCTGGGGTCCCATGTCCCATGGACATCAGCAGGTTCCCTCAGCATGGGATCCTCTTCATAGTGAGGATATTAGGTTGTATGCTTCTAGTACGGACATCCTCTGACAGGAGCCCTAGAGTGGGGTTCCTGTGCATCTGGGATGAATTAATTAGCGTAAACTTTGTCGACCTCCCTAAGATAAGGGAGGTACATATTTTTACACTCAGAGGATAGACTCCTGAAGTGGTTGAAGATGGCTAGTAAGGCCATCCTGTGCTGGATCTTTGGTAGCAGTTGAACATGTGGATGGAATGATTTCACCGATTAGAGGGTCTGACTTGCGGCCTCCACTATAGGGATAGTGTTTTTTTTATGGTAATATTTGATTAGATTGTTTCAAACCCAGTGTTGAAGAAACTATGTAGGCGAGGTGGTCTTGTTCTTTTTTGGGGATTCGGCCACCCACGTAGTCACTGACATGCTTGTCTGAACAATTTTTTGAGATTCCATTTGGATTAAAGAGAGCTCTGCTAAATGCATGTAATATATATATGACATATATAGGAAATAAAACCCTATAAAATTACCATCTAATGATCACATGTGAAATTGATGATCTTGCTTGGCCCTCTTCATTTTTAATGTGAAAGGGGCTTGAGGTGGGGTAATCTTCCACCTTGGTTAAGGATTCTTGTTGGGGCTGGTCAGTGTGTTCTTTTTATATTACGAAAGAGGTTCCATAGTTTAATGGTCCTAATGGGCGATTATAGGGGGTTGAGTATGTGTGCAATCGGTTCACGTCAGGTATGATGTCCTCAGATGGTCTCCAATGGGTTAATTCATGGATCCAGAAACAACCAATTTCCCTCATATCCATGATTCATGGACATTCTTTCCAAAGGCAGGCGCTTGTTGGATGACGATTTGACCAACACTACTTGAGGACTCCATTGGTCGAGAGGATGGGAGGTTGGGATCATCACACCTTTTGAAGGGGAATTATTTCCTACTATGGTGCTATCTTAAAGATTTAAGCAATGTTCATAAGTTCATGAATCCTTGGTTCTTTCACTAAAACTTCCTATAGATTACCCATGAGTTGAAAGATTAATCATGGATGCACACAGATTAGAAATTGTTGAGACAACACAGGTGTAATCCCAAAGATTATTTTTTTTTTTTTGATTTTATCTTCATCTAGGGAGGATGGAAGATTCATTGATGTCATGATCGAACCCATGAGATGGTCTTCCTATGTATCCTTGTGAGAGGAATCAGAACCCATGTAGTTTGATACCACTTAACTAGGAACATCACTTTTTAAGGTCATGTGACAAGGACCCATCCATGCATTTTAGCATCACATGGCAAGGAAATCTAGGTGAAAGGTGCCTTGTAAAAATCTAATGCAGGACTTACAGCAACGTGGCTTGGGATTCCCAAGAAGGGTTTGGTCTCTTGGGTGAATATGACGCTACCGAGGATGCAACTCAGGGAATAATAGGGTGATTTGGATGCTGGTTTTGGACCTCAAGGAGGCTTCCTATGTATCCTAGTTAGTTAGGAATCAATGTCCTCGTAGTTCAAGAGATTAGACTTATGCATGGTATCTTCCCTTTGTAGAGACTTGATTGGTACTTACACTGTAGAGGAGGCATTTAATTGAAGAGTCATTTTGGGGTTTATACTTAAGGAGGATGCCTTAATGAGTCGGGGGGAAATTATTACTGGGACTATATTTTAAGGAGAATACCCCTTGAACTCGGTCCTTTAGATAGGCATCCTACATATCCTAGATAGATTAGGAATTAGAGCTTTTGTAGTTCATTTGGTGATAGATGGTGTGGGTTCCATAATCATCGTTAAACTCTAAGACCACATGAGTCATGGGCGGTGTGAAAAATGTGATGAATCGATAGATCTGAAAAACCACATGCTTTACCTTCTCCCTTAAAGGAAAAGGAGGAGCCCAAAGTGGAAGATGTCAGAATGACGGTGGATGAGGGCGCAGAGCAATGAACCCATCAATGTGAAATGAAATTGAAGGTCATTAGGTCCATCCTAAAAGGCCAAGGGATTACTTCAGGAGAGATACCTTAAAATTGGTTCTAGGAAAGGGGAGGAATGTTTCCCCTTGTCAAAAGGAAAATCATGTGTGATTGCTTCGACTTATCACTATCCCTCATTGAATAGAAAAGTTAGTGACTGGAATTGATCCCTAGAATGGGGAGATCCACATCAATATCCCTAGGTTGGACACTAGGTTACCATGTGAATGTAGACTTAATAACATTCATGGGATCCATAATGATGTGGGGATTACCTTCATGAATCCACCTACTATGGGTATGTAGACTTATAAGGGCACACTGATACACCTGATGGTCTATTCATATGGGTCGGGTGGCTTAGGAAGAGTCTTTGGTTAGATTCCAGTAGACTAGTTTACGGAGAGGATTCAGAGGATGGTATGGAAATGGAATGGAATGATTGGTCCCTAAAGGTGGAAAACCTTAAGGCACCCTACTCTATGTACCACTTGTTCATGTAGGGTGGGTACCTTCCACATATCATTTCGCTATGCGGTTGGAGGGGAGGTACATAGAGATGGATGTTGTTCACATACCGAGGTGGTATGTGGACCTTGACACCATCTGTGTATTAGGGTGGTACATAGCCTTGGGTTCCGTCCACATACCATGATGGTATATGGCACTGGAGTCCCTCTGTGCAGTGGAACACCACACAGGGCAGGGTTTCGTCCGTATAGAGATGTTCTATGCAGTACACCTATTTGAAGAAGGGGAATTGGTCCTATTGTTCATGGGAAGTTAATTCATGAAGGGAGTTTGGTCCGTGGTTTGCCTTTAAGATTTTTAGTTTTCCTATATTATTATGCATTCTTCCTTTTATGTTTCACGTAATGTTTATACCTATTGGAAACTATCCATGGTTCTTCAATTTATTGATTTTCTGCCTTCGATGTCTTCCGCCCATGAATTCCAAGCTTTCACCCTAAAAATAAGATCCTTTTTTCAGCTCCCATTGGGGTCCTTTTATAGAGTTTCGAGGAGTTTGTATCTATGGGTAACACTATACCTTTTGCGAAAGCCCATGGGGAAATTGCATGGTCCATAGATGACTCAGACAACCAAGGTTGGCGGTGTTGTGGTTCATGGTGGCAGAAATCACCATTTCAATTCCATGAATGACATGTTTCATTGGGTGCTACTAGCCCCTCCTTGTCTGTGAACTACTCACTCTACAAAGATGGCGGTAAATTAATTCTCCATCATGTTTTATCCAATGACGTGGTTTGTGGGTGGAATTTCTCTACCTCCATTCTGACAACGATGTGGTTTGTTGTTGACCAACACCATTCATCATTCATTCCAAAAAGATCCTTGTTCACTGGCGAACACTTTGCATGCCAAAATTTTTCATTCCATCTTATTACCTCTTGGTTTTCAGTTTGTTCCTTCCGAAAACCTTTCTCGGTAACTAGTATGTGGACCTATTTAATTCCTTCATCAAATTGGATCACCATTCAATCATATTCTCAAAATATTATTTCCATATGCATCTCTTCCCTTTATCAATTCTATGGGAGTATTTTCTTTCCATTTTTAGATTTTTCAGGACCCTACATGCCCAATGGGACTGATGGGTATCCTACATCACCTCTCCTTCCTCATAAACAATGACACCAAAAAGTTACCCTTGAAGAAAAAGACTCCATCAGGAGACAATGATCAATCACAAGAAGTCTCCCCACCATAAAAGAAATATATAGACTACTAGAACAACTCATCATCAGGCTGCTCCCACTAAATCAGTTCTAGAAGAGAAAGAGTTAGATGAACACTGGCCATGAATGAACCTCCACTTTTCTCATTGGTCTCAAAATTTATATGATAAAATTGCCCCATCAAATTCCACTCATCACTTTACTCTTTCACCAATTTCACTAGAACCTTCTTTCTCAATGAATTTTCCACAACGTTACCTTTACCTGGGGTTTGGACTATATCAACACCAAACCCCTAGAGTTAGTCAACCTAATGGTGTTGCCTCAAATTCAAATTTTTCTAGGAGAAAATGTAGGCTAAACTCTTATGATCGGAATAAACCACAAACTTCTCCCAAAAAATATAAAGGTTCCACATTTTCAAGGTGTGCATCATTACTGCTAAATCCATGTCTTGGGTGGGGTAATTCTTTTCATGTGGTCAGAGTTGGTGAGAACCATACACCACCACATAGTCATACTGCATCAGCACACACCCAATACCAATACCCAAATCATCATAATAGAACACGTATGCCTTTACATAATTGAGAAAAATAAAAATAGGGGTTCTAATCAACTACCAATTAATCTCCACAAAGGACATTTGACACTATGGGCTCCATTCAAACCACACCCCTTTTCTAGTGAGTGTTGTCATGGGAGAAGTAAGTTGAGAGTAATCTCTAATGAACCACTTATAATACCCTTCCATTCCTAAAAAAATGATGATGTCGAAAATATTATTTGGATATTTCCATGAAATCACTACACTAATCTTCTTGAGGTCCAAAAAACCCATTTTTCTGAGATTACATGACCTAGAAACTTCACCTCCCTGATCCAAAAGTTTAACATGAAAAACATTTCATAAAGACTATGATCCCTAAGAGTGACCAACACAATTCTCAAATTATGGTCACACTTCTCCTTATTTCCATAATAAACTAGGATGTCCTCTATGAATACCACAACAAAGAATTAAAGATACCTGTGGAACACTCTATTCATGAGTACCATAAAGACTTGTCAAGCATTTTTCAACCCAAAAGGCATGAGCAAATACTAAAAAACGTTGTACATACTTCGTAAGTCTTTTTTAGGAAATCCGCCTCTCTAACTCTGACTTGTTGGTAACTAGAACAGAAGTCAATTTTTTAAAACCACCTTTCCCCCTTAATATTATCAAAAAGTTCATTAATATGGGAAAAGGGTACTAATTTTTAATAGTTACCTTATTCAACTTCTGTTAATCAGTGCATAACCGAAAAGATATCAACTATTTTTTTGGTGGGGGGAATATGGTACGATGGAATATATGTCAACTATTTTTTCAGTTCCAAATCAATGGTGAACTCTACATCCCGCTCTGAAGGAAAACACAAAGGAAAATCCTTTGGAAAACCCTTTGGAAACTCATCCACCATAGGAGGTAATATACCCTATGGAACACCACCATAGTCCTCCAACACAAGCAACGATATATGAAAAATAATATTGATGAATTCCAAAAGTGGAGGTCCATTATGACCCAATCTAGGATCCCATTCACCTTAAAAGACCTGGGTACTTACATCAGGTGCAAAAAAGATCTCTTGTTTTCTATAAAAATCTATGTCTTCCAAAAATAAAACCATCCAATCCATACTAATGATTACATCAAGGAGGTCCATCTCTAAAACAAGTAAATCTCATTCTAACTCGACCCTGACACGGTTAGTGCACGAGATGGACACCTGAAACCCTACACTTGCTTCTTACCAAGTGGCATTACCAACTTCATCACATATATAATAAGATCAGTCGGTAACTTTAACACATCAATAAGGTGGGTAGAAAAAAAAGAAATATAAGAACCAATATAAAATAGGGCAATAACTAATTATGTTGCAATAGGAATGGTACCTCAAACTGTCATGGTCCCTGTTTCTAATTCCATTATCTAGGATGGATCTTATTGGGCTGATATTCCTCTAGAAACTACAGACCTTGCACCACTCTGATAATGAAGTGAGGCCCTGAAAAACCATTTAAAGTGTCCAATAGCTCAACATAGGTGACAAGGTCTGGGAGGATGTGAAAACACATGTCTTATCTTCCCCTCCTTCCCAAAATTATGGAATACAATTGACCCAACATCGGAATCCATAGGCGAAGACAACTAGTAAGGATTTCTTAAACTACCACATCCCTTCTTTACCTGCTCTTCCATCTTCATCTTATTCTCTGAAAGATAGCCGTTGGCCACAACTAACACTGGCCCATGGAAACTAGGCAATTCACTATGATAAATGTCAACCATCATGGAATGATCAACCACTTCATCATAAGTCTTAACATTGAACAAAAATACCTGATATCAGATCTCCAACCGTAACACCTTATCGAGCCTTTGAGCCTTAATTTTATCTTTTGAAACGAGCTCGAGTGCGTACCAAAATAACTCAACAAAGAGGTTAGAAAATTACATCATAAACCAGTCTCACTAGGTTATCTCCATAAACTCATAGGATCTAGTGTAGGCCAAGAACATAATAAAATATTTCTTGTTGAAAATTTCCTTAAATTCCTTCTAACCCACCTTCTCATTCTCTCCCTCTTGTACCACTGAGTCCCACCACATCCGATTGAGACCTTCTAACATGAAAAAAGAAAATTTCACACTAAAAACCTCTGGAGTATCTAGAAACTCAATCATCCTCTCAATCTTCTCTAGCCACTCCTCCACTTCATGAGGTTTCGTGCTATCTCAGAAAGAAGAAGACTTGTTCATGAGAAACATCTCATTTTTCCTTACTAGGACCCAATTCTTCTTCCCTAACCTGAGTAGGTCAAGATATCTCTCCCTATCCCAAATCATGGAAATATTAAACCACTGCTTCCACTAATCCTTGATCAATTGTTGAAGGATAACTCTCCTGGACCACTTTTGGCACCTGGACAGGAATTCTCCGAGGAGACATTTTTCTACACAAGAAATATCCACACATAAAACCATCAATGCAACCATAAAAACATATTTTGAAAATTTTTAGCAATAAAAACAATTCTCAATCACGTCCATAAAATAAAACATAACCAAATATATCATAATAAGAATAAAAATCAATCACGTACACCCCCATCCAGTGTAAATTTATAGTCTGCAGCCTGTACATATCACCTAGAGGAGAAGTAAAATCAAGTCCCAACATCCCATGGTGACTCTAGATCTATCATGAGGTGTGTGGTCTAGGAACCATACTTGTAACTAGATCCCCAAGCCCTGGTATTCCTATCTCCTGTCTATCTAGACTCACCCCAAAATAACTTGACCAAAAAGAGAATAACCTACTATGATACCATTTCTTCACTAACCAATTCAGGGTTTCATCCAACCTGATACCTTCCCCAATTCATGGCATGGCCCACAGTGCATTATTGATCCCCATGGGATGAAAAATTGTTAATGGGTATCAACATTAGTTTTTTGGAATTATTTCACCCATCTACATAATCATAAACAACCTAAAATAATAATAAAAATGTAACTGAATAATCATAACCAAATGAGGTAAAAAAAATTATATTCACGGTTTACAACTTTAGACAAGACCCAAAGTTACTACAATAGAACGGGAACAACAAAACTATCATACACTATCGCAAAAACCACCATGCAATGAGAGGTATGTCACCATCAATCCACCACCACCAACACCTGCATAAAGTGGAACTCTAGCAACCAAATCCACCATCACTATGAAATATCTTTCCTTTACCTAGGTCATAAATAAAAAAATCTACATACACTAGAGGGTGTATGTTGGGTGTGATCCAAAGCCTAGTAGGATTCCACCCAAAAGAAGAATTCCATACCATAATAATAGAAGACAAATCACTATGAAAGTTTTATGAAATAACTTTGAAACATTCTTAACAAAACTTATTAATGAAAACATTTTCAATGAAACATGCATTGAAAATTTACATAACAGTAAGGTCCACCATATGATGATATTATTAACAACATCAGAAGATAACCAAGGGCAATCCCAAAAGGTACTAGCATTAGTGGTACACTATGAATCTCTTATCATAGTGAAACATGGTATAACCACCACAGTCCACAATGTCCTTATGCATGAGACAATATAGAAGAATCCATCCAATGTTTTAGTGGTATCCAATCATCATCATAATTTAGTTAGTGTAGTAATCATAAATCTTGCTATATGAATTCAGGCCGAGACACTTCCGAGTTAACTAGTGTACTATTACTAGTCTTCACACCTGGATACCAAGTATTACCTTCTAGATTATTTTCCATTCCACCTATCACATAGATCACCACATTCACATGCACACACAAGCAATGTGAATACGCATATAAAACCACCATTTATTATAAGAAAAACCTCTTTCAAATTCACACACACACCAAATCCACTTTAAAACATGTTTCGTACCAATTTCAAAATTCATTAAGCCATTTGAAAAATTTATAAAACACATTTAAGAAACCCAACATGAGATCCCAAATGAAACATAACCCATTTCCTTTGGAAAACCATCTTCTAGCACATATGCACCTCAAAAACATTTTAAAATACATTTACCATGATGAAAATATTCCATAGAACATGTTTAGAAATGCATGTAGTCATATCAAAATCATCTAATAATGCTAAAAATGGAATCACCTACCTCATTCTTGGAAATTTCTAGAAATTAGGACAAAACCATAATCGCACCTCAAGAGAACCTTACAGAGGAATGATCGAACCATAAATATAAATATTGAACCCTAATAACCAAGAATCCACCTGAAATAAGTTGCTCAAACCATTGGAGAACAACCCCCCCCCCCAAAGGAGGAAGAGAAACCCCAAAAACATATCAGAAATCAAGATAGAAAGGCACGTACATGGTGATTCATAGAGAAACCACACCAAATACGCCACAAAAATGACGATCTAAGGGATAAAGGAGTAAAGTAGGGGGTGCCTAGGGTGAAGAATCCCAAATGGGGTGGATTATGGGTGGTTAGGGTTAAAAATCAAAGGGGGGAAAAGGTAAAAACCTAATTTTTATTGACCTGGACAAGTCACAGGGATTGCCCGCACGATTTTCCATATCTTTCAACAATCATGCGCCCTTCAATTCCCAAGAGGTATATGTCATACGTTTACACTACATAGTTTGAAAAACCATGTGCCAATTGTGTGCCACCTGCTACCATGCCCCAATTCTCAATATTTCATCAAAAACTCATGGGAAACCCTAGGGAGAAAATCAAGACTAAAAGTAAACAATAGGATATCTCAAAATGAAAACACATATGTGACATGCTTTGAGGGTCACACACAATAGCGCATTCTAGAATCTTTCCTATTCTGTTGAAATAGAATATAGGAAATGTGGCCCCCACCATGGGGTTCTAGTGTTATCCAAGTTCTATAATTCACCAATAAATAAATAAATTTATTACAATTCAAGTAAAGAATAATTGGGTTAAATTAATTTATTATATGTATTTACAAGTGATTAAGTAAATACAAGGATTTATATTATAAGGATGAATATTACTATAATATTAAAGGTTCATTTAATATTATAAGGATTTACGAGTCATGTTAATGACTCCAGTTTATCATGTAATATAGTTAATATATATTATAGGTACATGGAAAAATATCAAAAATATTTAGAACATAGTTTAGTTCATTATAATTAATTATTTATATCACTTATTTAGGGGATGTTTAATGCACAGGGGTTGGGGAACCCTAATCCTGTATTATGAATATCAACTATTTAAGTGGATAGAAGCTCATCCTAATAAACTATTCACATTGTAAGAATTCAAAGCTTCTCTCTCCTCCTGATTCCTAGAGAGAGAATCACTCAATCTCAGCATATTACACTAGTTTTCCTTCACGGATCAAAGGTAGAGGATCATGGTGACTCTTACGACATCGAATAGATTGTCGAAGCTCCATAATTGCATGAGGAATCCGATGAATTTCATGTGTGTGTTTTCAAGAGGCATGTGTGGACGCTCTAAAGGGATTCAGCGTCAAATCCTTTGAGCAATGAATGCCAAAAACTTGAAAAATAAGTGTGTGCATCAAAATAGAATGAGATATTCGTTTGTTTTATTTATTGTGCTATGATTAAACTATGTGGGATCCACGGACCGTGCCAGGGCAGGATCACCAAAGAATAATGTTTTGTCACTGCGGTCATGAAAATTTTTAAACTTCTGGTCCACCAACATCTGGTGCATGCCTCGATACAAACAATTAATATTTGAGGTATCATGTTGTTTTTTAATCCAAGATAAATTAAATTTCATTAAATTTTAAGTAGAGTGTGTTAAAATGGTTCCAATGAATCCAATCGAGCATTGATCCAATTTCAAATAACTATGTTATGGTCATCTGAAAACATTTTATAGATCACAATTGTGTTTTCAGATTTATGATTTTTGGATATTAATTTTTTTTTTTTTTGAAGAACACCTTTTATAAAGATATATATATCTATATATATATATATATACTCATGTTCTTGGAAATGTCGGTATTCATCCAAGCATCCGCCGGAATCTGGTCATCGGAGTTCCTCAGGTGGTGACCAAATAATTCAATCAAAAGAAGTATAAAATAAAATAAAATATTATACTATTTTTTTCTCACTATAAAACAAAAAAAAGGAAAAATTGTTTTGAGGCTGTGGAATCATTGAGTGGATGGAGCTGGTGGCAAGTTAAAATGGCCTTTTGGTTTTTCTAAAGTCTATATTTTGGCTTTAGAAAAATTAATCGATAAAGACCCTTCATCTTCTTCTCACGTGGAGACCCGTGGCGACCACCCCTCACCTGGTTTACAAGAGACTCTTCCTCTTTATCCCTCCTCGGACCGGCCTCCTTCTCCTTGGTTAAAGCCCGTAGCAGGAGGCCTCCCTCCCTTCTCCCGATCACTGACGACCCGATGTCCCACAACAGAACCAAGGGCTGCCTCCTCTTCATTCATCGTGCGAGCCTCCGCCGCCGACTCCTCGTGCCACCAGCCACCATCGCCAACCCGACGTCCGGCTACGGCGTGCTATCCCCTCACTGACCACGTGCGCCCTCGCCATCCACCACGACACACATAACCGGACACAGGATCTGGTCCTATCACCATGCTACACCTCATCACCAGCCAGATCCAGCTCCGTTGTGAGCTCCACCACCAACTGCGTCCGAGCCGTACCACCTTCGTGCGCCTTGATCCCATGTGTGAGGTCAACCAGCCGCCTCCTTCCATGAAGGTTGAACATCGCCCTATCCAGCCGGATTGAACCCATTGTCGGCCATTCCTGTGCCTCCCATGCTGTTCTTAAGCCTCATACCGCCTTGGTGAGGTCTCCACATGCATGGTAACCCTAGTACGGGTTCAGCGAGACCCGATTTTCCCTCCTATGAGCTAGGACAGGTTTTCCCAACCCTGAATGGGTCTGAGTAGGCCTATGTGGCCCATAAAAACCCTAAACAGGGTTTTCTAGGTCCAAATGGGCCTTCACGACTACGACCTAATCCACAAAGGGCCTAGGCGGGGTTTTTGGGGCCCGGATTAATTTAATTATTAATCAGAATTAATCAATTTGATTAATTTAATTTTAGTTTTAAATCAATTTAATTAAAATTAATTTTGGTTGAAGCTTTTTCATAATCCTAAATATTAATATAATTTGAGAATTAAATAATATTTAAGGTTTTAATTTAATATTTGGATTTAAAAATAATTTAATCCTCGAACCAAAGAAAATATATTATTTGAATTTATTTAAATTCATTTAATTTATTTCGATACACATAATTTTTAATTTTTCACAATTTAATTTTTTATCATGTGTTCATTTATTATACTGACTGGTCTTGAGCTAGTTATTGACCTGTGTATGTCTGGATTATTTAATTATTTATTGCATGTAGTGATCCTAATAAGTAGGTAATTAAATGACCCTCTGTGCATTGTCTTATTTTGTTCAAATATGTACAAGGGCATGCACGCTAATGCGCCTGTTGTACATTTCACCCCTAGACCCCCTCACCTATGTGCATGTATATTTGTGCAAAGTTGAAAAAGTTTTAGACATGGACCCCGCCAAGTTGAGGCAAAACTCCATATGAGAAGCAAATACATTGGATCGGGGGGAAAGCTTCACTACAAGTTAGGACTTGACTTAGGTATGAAACCCCCAAGGTCAGAAATGATCTGTTATGGATCAATCTTAATTAGATGCCCAAGACTAGAAAGATAGAATTTATTTCCTTTATGCATCATTTGTTATGTTTTGCAAGCACATGATTATTGTGTGATCACATTAAATAGTAAACAAGATAAAATTCATAAATATGCAATGTTGAGAAAACATAGATTGAACATATTTAATAGAAATGGATTGCATTCGTCAATAAATAATAAAATTTCTCAAAGATATATTGTAGAGACCCGGTTTTTTCCCTGTAAGACTTTGGAATATTTCCACATATAATTCCAGAGCTAGACGCGAAGACGGCGTGCAATTCCGATACCCGGTGTGCCCAGAATAGATTTTATAAAAAATTTACGTGTTTTATACTATGCATGTGGCGGGGCTGTATATCCTCCTAAACGGTAGCTCGGATAAAAAATCTGAGGGTACGGTTGCGTCCGGAGCGTTTCGTTTACCCTAGGCGGGTGTAAAAGTTGCGGGCGCGGACCTGCTGTGAGAGATGTCACCCAGGGGAAAATCGTCATTTTGAAATAAGGACTTAGTGATTTTTATCACTAGCGTCCTTTTCGAATACCTTACGAACGAAGCCTTGGAATGGAAACCTGAGACTTTTGTTGAGTTTGAAATGGGGCGTTTTGCCTAGGCGTGATATAAAATGAGAGGGCACGGTGAATTCGGATTCTGCGCTGAGTGGAATCCCAATAAATAGTGTTAAGTGTTTAGTGTTAAGGAAAAACCCTAATTCACTATCTCTCTCTCTCTCTTTAACACCCAACCTCTCTCTCTCTCTCTAGCCGTTCTTCGTCGTTCTTCGTCAGATCAAGGAGCGACCACCACCGGAACTTTGGCGGATCGAAGCGGGGGCGTCGTGGACGCGTCACTTGCGGCAAACGGGCGATCGAGGTTGGATTCTTGTTAAATTTCACCCCTTCGTTGATTTCTTAATTTTTTTCATCAAATTTCAGCTTCGAATTCTATAGTTTTTAGAATTTGGGGCGTTGGCCGAATGAACACGGCCAACGCCCGAGCCCCATTTCAATTATCATTCTTGGGCGTTCTTCGTCCAAATTTTCGAACGCGCCAAATCTTGTCGGATCGACGATCGGGCGCAGGCGATGGGAAGACCTCGTCCCGAGGATCCCGAACCTGCGTTCAGTTTTGAATTCGGGCCATCGGAGTGGTGGCGGCGGTCGTCGGAAGCCCCGGCTCCGGCAAGGGCGGTGGCCGGAGGTCGGGGTTGAGCAGCGGGGTTTCGGCGTCAGGAAGCAGGTGCGGCTGGAGGAGCGGCACGAAGGAGGTGCGGCTGGGGTAGCTCCAAGAGGAGCCGAGTAGTGCGGCCGGGGGTTCAGAACGAGTCGCCAACGTCGGGTGTTGCCGGCGCGGCTGGGGCAGCCCCGGGAGGAGCCGAGGTGTGCGGCGGTCGGGGCTTCGGAGGTGCTGGTTCGTGTGGGTGGTGAATCCCGGGACGACGGTGCAGGCGAGAGAGAGCACAGCGGCGCACTGTAGGAGGCCGGTGCGGTGTGGTGGCGTCCGGCGGAGGAGTCCTGCCGAGGCGGCTGCGGGGTCGGCAGTGTGCTGGGGGAGCGGGCGGCCTATCCCGCTTGGTAGGGGGAACCCGAGGCACTAACTGCCTCGGGTGTGCGGAGGAAACAAGGACCCGCATTTCGCGGGTCCTGCTAGGCGACGAAGACCGGCCAAAAGGCCAGTCTGCTGGGGAGAACCGGACCCGAGGGGGTCCGGTGTGGCTGGAGTGGGCCGCGGTGAGTCGGGCCGGCAGTTCGGACCAGGTCGGCCAGGGTGAATCGATCCGGTCGGGCCCCCTTGCGTTCGGGGGGGGGGGGGTATCTTCTAAATGGCCCGTCCGTTTGATGCGCCGTCTGCGGATGCGGCTTCGTGTCACCAGGATGGATCTTTCAAAGTGGTTTTGGGGTTTTTGGGTTCTGTGCCTGAAGACGGGTGACCCGAGGAGCTTTAATTTAATGATAATAAATTATTATTAAAGTTTACAACGGACGTACTCACGAGCCCGATGTCCGTTTGAAGCGCCATCAGAGGCGCTGTGGCCCAGGAGTTTAGAGGGTCCTTCCAAAGTTGGTTTTGAATCCTCACAGTTTGGTTTCGTTGCTTGGAGGCATGAAACGCTTAATGCGAATAATTAATTAATTAATTAATTAATTAATTATTCTTGCGTCAGACCTAACTCCTGCTTGGGATGTCCGATTGACGCGCCGTCAGCAGTAGCATTACCCCAGTCCTGTGCGGACTTTTTGAGATGCTTTCTGAAGCATTTGAGTTGGAGACAAGGTGCGGGCCCCACAGGTCCTGGTTCACACGTTTTACGGTGAAACACCACTTTTTTAACCGACATCCGTTTAGGGTGTTTGAGTACTTGTTTCTGAGTGTTTTTCTGAAGGGATTTCAATGACGCAATCTACCTGCATAAATTCAGACCCGAGGCGTGGGCCCCACAAGGTGGCTCTCGGACATATGCTACATTTTTACAACTTATTCTTCATAAGTCCGTTCAGGGCAATTGAATAGCCTACGCCACGTGGTTATCTGCAAGGAATGCAATGGTACGATTTGCGTGATGTGTTTCAGGGTCGAGGTGTGGGCACCATAGGGCCATGTTTGCATATAACGCGGGGAGTTGCAGCTTCTACATTCAGAGTCTGTTTTAGGCGTCATCAGCGGCGTTGTGACCCTAGCATTGAGACGAAGTTGATCAGGGTGGTTTCAGGCATTGAAGACGGACTTGAGGCGTGGGCCCCACAGGTCGTCTTTTAAGCTATGTGTAGCGTACTGCGACTTTTGCTTCAGGCAACCGTTTGGGGCGTATGAATAGTCCTTTCAACATGTTTTTCTGAGAGCATCGCGATGGAAAAGTTCGCCTGATCTGTTTCAGGACCGAGGTGTGGGCCCCACGAGACGATGTATGGGCATAGAGCGGTGTTGAATAACTTTTCCACCGGAAGCCCATTTCCAGCATTTAAGTAGTCTATCTCGCATTTTTTTCTGCGAGGATTACAACAATGTAATCTATTTGGGAGAACAGAGCCTCTTTCGAGATCTCATTAAATGTGGAAACATGAAAGGGAGTTGGTCGAAGGTTCCTTTGATGCACTCCGAACCTACGCATAGTAGTGGTGTTAGCGACACCCAGTGATGACACAGGTAGTGCGGAGTTATTGGATGAGTTCTGGGTTTTCCCTCCACCGGGGCTGGGTAGTGGGTTACCTGTGACCTTAGGGTTTACCCTCCAGTGGGGCTGGGAAGTGGGTTACCTGATGACCGATTGTGATTTACCCTCCAATGGGCCTGGGCAGTGGGTTACTCGACGACCTCTCGTGGTTTACCCTCCAGTGGGGTTGAGCAGTGGGTTACCCAACGACCTTTTGTGGTTTACCCTCCAGCGAGGGGCTGGGTAGTGGGTTACCCGACGACCTCTCATGGTTTACCCTCCAAGAGGGCTGGGCAGTGGGTTAGCCGATGACCTTTTGTGGTTTACCCTCCAGCGGGGGCTGGGCAGTGGGTTACCCGACGACCTTTTGTGGTTTACCTTCCAACAGGGCTGGGCAGTGGGTTACCCAATGACCTTTTGTGGTTTACCCTCCAGCGGGGGCTGGGCAGTGGGTTACCTGACGACCTATTGTGGTTTACCCTCCAGCGAGGCTGGGCCGTGGGTTACCCAACTAATTCTTCTAGACTTAGCCCTTTCGATGTGGCTAGTCGGTGGCTTTTCTCCGTTGTTATTAGAGTGGGTCCCTTGGTTGTACGGTTCAGTGATGAGGCAACTTTTGCATGCGGGATTATTGGGCATCAGTGATGGCTACCCTTTGAACTGTTGGCAACTCTTCTTGGGCTGAGCTTGGAGATAGAGATCCCCTTACACACTCGTTTGGGTTTCTTACTGAGAATATATATATATACACCCTACTTTTTTTCGCACTCCTTGGGTTCATTTACTCTCCTTCTAGGAGGGGCGAAGACGCGCAGGGTATGCCACGTTCTTTCCGTGTCTAGATCCTCTTGGATTGGATGAGTCTACTTCCTTCCTTTTGTTGGGTTGAGCTGCACTCTCTCTTTGTTGTACTCTTACATTGTTCTTGTTCTGTATACTGCTCACCATTTTAGTACCTCCTTTGTTTCTCCCTCGAGATTTTAGGGCATCCTACTGAGTATCTTTATACTCACCCCTTCTTGGACTTTTCCCACACATGGTGTGCCCTTGCAGACAACGGATAGGTCGGTCGAGACTACAGAAGAGCGTAGAGGACGCAGGAGCTTGGGCTACATTCACTGGCTATAGCAGGACATTCCGGGTGTGAGACTCACCAGCTATTTACTTTCATTTTATCTATTGCAGGGATGTAGCACCTTTCTGGTTGGGTGCTTGTTCTGCCCCTTTTACTGTTTAGTGTACTTGTCAGTAATTTTCTGCACTTTTGTATTGAGTTGACTGCGTGTGTCTGTACAGTTTTTTAGGCAAAGGCCTCCCCTAATTTATTGTTCCTTCGACGCTAGTTGTCAGCCCCTGGCCAATGGAGGCGGGCTTGGGGTAGTTGTGGCTCGAACCCCGGTACGGGTCGGGTCGTGAAAAAGTGGTATCAAAGGTGGTTCATTCCTTGGGGCATTGTTCGGACGTCCTTAAAAAGGAATTGGTTGAGTTTTGGGGCAATAGTGTCAACGTGTCTCAAGAGTGGCTCTCATGCCTGGGAGTCCTGTGATGGTGCGACGACCAGCGTATCCATTCATCAGCACCATAATAACCTGCTTTTCGACTCGGCACACTGAGACACTTGTTGCAGGGAATTTGGTTTGTGGATCATATAAGATTGAGTCTTTGACTGTCCTTCTTGAGTCAGCTCCCCATCGTTGTTGGTGTATATATGCTCATTTGACTACGGTACTCCTTGATCAGATTCAGGATGTCTCCGCGATGATACCCATCCAGGATACTAGCCCTGGTTCGTGACGATGACTCCGTGAGTGACGAGGCCTTAGTTCAAGATCCATCTTACAATTACCCTTTCTCCAGGAGGACAGGTAGTAGCACCTCCACTTGTGGAGTCACATATAGTATCGGCAGCAAGGGCCGATGACGAGCACGGGCTGGGCACGCTACGTGAGTTACACCATCAGAGACCACTGAGGTTTTGTGGTTAGTCATACTCTCAGATAGTGAAGGGTTGGCTAGAGTCTGTGTCCACCTCTTCAGGCTTGTTCGAACACTGACAGGTTGATGGTGGCTTTGACAGCCAGTCTTTTTCCACAAAGCAGTTTGGCATTAGTAGAGCAAGGGTTACTCAGATACCAGATGAGTTGGTACTTTTGTGGGATGACTTCTATAAGCTGTATTGTGAGGAGTTCTACCCCTCCAACTTATGATTTATACAGTTTTGGGATCTGCTGGAGCTTCAACGGGGAGTGATGGCAGTGGCTGAGTACGCGACTAGGTTCGCAGACCTTACTTGGTACTCTTTGGACGTGGTCCATGATGGCAACTACCAAGCACAGAAGTTTGAATGAGATCTCTGTAGAGGAGATTCGTGCCAACGTAGTGCCCTTGTGCATCCTCACCCATCTCGAGGTGTTGGAGCAGGCACTGGTGATAGGGAATTTTTTGGCAGAGGGATGTCGATTGGCAGGGCCTCAGCGCTGGAGGTCTCCCCTTGATGAGACCCAGGCACATGGTCGGGGGTAATGTAGAGCACAAAGATATCCCAAGGAGGCCTAGTGCTATGTTGTGATGTGCGAGGTCACGTAGCGTGACATTACTCGACCAATGTGATGAGTTTTCCAGATAGTTGGTAGATGCACCGCTACGACAGAGGTAGTGTCGTGATCGGAGGACCCCCAGGTGAGGACAGGGTGGTCCCCAGGGAGGCGGTGTTATCAGAAAATCGGGAAGAACTGTGGTTGGAAGACAACGTTTCGAGTTCCTTCCAACACCACTAGGCGGACCATGTCAGGCTCAGGGAGCTGACAGACGGGGTCGCGGGTGGTTGTGTGCTATGGATGTCTACAAACCTGCAATGTAGGAGATGATAAGAGGTATGCTCTGTGTCTTTTTCTACTTTTTTTAGTAGAACTTGTTGGACACTGCGTGAGGTAATCTTTTCTCCTAACTCATTGTTCGAGGGGTTATCGAGGGTGACGTAGGGCGTCGATGTAACCCTGTGTTGGTGTTGTCCGATGTAGCATTAAATGCATGGGAAAGAGGGGTTCTTCCCCGACTGAGACGCATTTTTGTGATGCGATCAAAACCGTGAGGGAGAGTCAGTACCACCCAAAGAGGATAGTATTGAGGTGCGGAGGATGAGTCCCTCTGACCCGTGCATTCATGGTAGGGTTGTGCGGTGGAGTGACAGAGCTGGTTCTGGTTTTTCCAGTGGGACTTTTCTGCTTGATCTCCCTTTGATTGAGGCGCCACTATTGGGTTTGGCAGAGTGCCTATTTTAGGGATTACTCTCCTTCCGAGATGGGAAAAGACATGTGGGGTATGCCACATGCTTTCCATGTCTAGCCTTTGGCAGTTGGATGAGTTTTCTCACCTACCCTGTCCGTGGGTACCTTGCGTGCTCAACGTCAATCTTAATACCGTTATTAAGTATAGGTCGAGGTGATGGAAACCCCATAAACAGAACTACATGCTTCACTATGTGGTACTGGGGGTGGTCCTTCCCCTGAGAGTGTGGAGATGCTTTCTTCTGGGAGAGAACTTTGTGGTTTGCTCAGACCACCAGTGTCTTAGGTGCGCCCTCACCCAGAGAGGCTTGAACCTGAGACAATGGTGTTGGTTGAAATTTCTTTAGTACTATTACTTCGAGGTAGTCTATATTCCGTAAAATGGCAGTGTTGTATAAGGTTCCCTTAGAAGGAAGTCCCAGACTCGTCTGGCGTGGGAAGTTTCATAGTAGTTAGCTTCCCTACGGCTGACCTCGGTGGAGCAGGAGGGTACATCTTTCATGCAGTCGATGGTGTTTACTCCTTCATTCCTTGAGCGTGTGAGAGAGTTGCAGTTGGGGGATGTCGACAGCGAGGTACTGCGTGATCAGATATCCACAGGCGACGCACCCGATGATTATTCTGAAAGAGGGAATCACGAGACCATGTTCTAGGAACAAATTGTGATTTCGGTCGTGACGTGTAAAGTAAAGGTTCATCCAAGGAAGTCCTCTGAGTTTCTTTGGGCCGTTTGAGAATCATGCAAGCGATTGAGAGGTTGCATACCGTCTTTCCCTACCCTCCCAACAGTAGGAGTGGGCGCACGATGTCTTCCATGTGTCGCAACTGATGAGGTGCGTGCGTATTCCTACGCATTTCTTAGAGAGTAGAAAACCTTATGAGTATGAAACATCCCTTTGGTTCACGTGTTCTGCCAACATGGTGTTGTGCAAGTTTACTTTGGAGTGAAAGAACTAGGTGTGAGCTCTGTATCCCGAGTTGTTTTTCCTAGTTTTGCTTTTCGAGGATGAAAAGCTTGAAGGAGGGAACGATGTAGAGACCTTATTTTTGCCTTGTAAGACTTTGAAATATTTCTACATATAATTCAAGATCTAGGCGCGAAGATGGCGTGCGATTCCAAGTCCTGGTGTTCCCAGAATAAATTTTATAAAAATGTTACGTGTTTTTATACTATGCATGTGGAGGGGCTATATTTCCTCCTAAACGGTAGCTCGGATCGGAAATCCGAGGGCACATTTGAGTCCGGAGCGTGCCTTTCACCCTAAGTAGGGTGTAAAATTTGTGGGTGCGGGAATGCTGTGAGAGATGTCATCCAGGGGAAAAATCATCATTTTGAAATAAGGACGTAGTGATTCTTATCACTGGAATCCTTTTCGAATAACATACGAACGAAGCCTCAGAATGGAAATCCGAGACTTCCTTTGAGTTTGAAATTGGGTGTTTCTCCTAGGCGCTATATAAAATGAGAGGGCGTGGTGAATTCAGATTCTGCGCTAAGTGGAATCCCTATAAATAGAGTTAAGTGATCAGGGTTAAGGAAAAACCCTAATTCACACTCTCTCTTTATCTAACACCCATTCTCTCTCTCTCTCTCTATCCATTCTTCACTGTTCTTCGTTAGATCAAGGAGCGACCACCGCCGGAACATCGGCGGATCGAAGCGGGGGCATCGTGGATGCGTCGCTAGTGGAAAACAGGTGGATCGAGGTAGGATTCTTGTTAAATTCTGCACCTTCATTGATTTATTCAATTTTGTTTCATCAAATTTCTTTTTTGAATTCTATAGTTTTCAGAATTTGGTGCGTTGGCCGAATAAACATGACCAACGCCCGAGCCCCGTTTCAATTATCATTCTTGGGCGTTCTTCGTCCAAATTTTTGGACATACCAAATCTTGTCGGATCGACGATCGGGGGCAGGCGCTGCGAAGGCCTCGTCCTGAGGATCCCAAACCCGTGTTTGGTTTTGAATTCGGGCCATCAGAGAGGTGGTGGAGGATGTCGGAAGCCCCGACTCCGGCAAGGGCGTTGGCCGGAGGTCGGGGTGGCGCAGCGGGGTTTCAGCGTCAGGCAGCAGGTGCAGCCGGAGGAGTGGCACAGACAGGGTGCGACCGGGGGAGCTCTGTGAGGAGTCGAGCAGTGCGGTCAGGGGTTCCGAATGAGTCACCGGCGTCGGGTGTCACCAGCGGGGCCGGGGTAGCTCCGGGAGGAACTGAGGTGGGCGGAGGCCGGGGCTTCGGAGGTGCCGGTTCGTGTGGGTGTGAAGCCTGGGACGGCGGTGTAGGCCGGAGAGGGCACAACAACATGTTGTAGGAGGCTGGTGCAGCGTGGCGACGTTCGGCAGATGAGCCATGCCAAGGCGGCTACGGGGTCAGCGGCGAGTAGGGGGAGTGGGCGGCCTGTCGTGCTCGACAGGGGGACCCGAGGCGCTGACTGCCTCGGGTGTGAGGAGGAAACAAGGACCCGCATTTCGCGAGTCCTACTGGGCGACGAAGACCGACCAAAAGGCCGGTCTGCTGGGGATAATAGAACCCGAGGGGGGTTGGGTGTGGCTGGAGCGGGCCGCGCCGAGTTGGGTCAGCGGTTTGGACCTGGCCGGCCAGGGTGAATCGGTCCGGTTGGGCCCCCTTGCAATCGGGGGGGGGGGGTATCTTCTAAACGGTGTGTCCGTTTGACGCGCCGTCTGCGGCTGCGGGTTCGTGTCGGTGAGACAGACCTTTCAATGTGAGTTTCGGGGTTTTTGGGTTCTGCGCCCGAAGACGGGTGACCCGAGGAGCTATAATTTAATGATAATAAATTATTATTAAAGTATATAACGGACGTACTCGTGAGCCGAATGTCTGTTTGATGCACTGTGAGAGGCGCTGTAGCCCAGGAGTTGAGGCGGTCCTTCCAAAGATGGTTCGGAACCCTCGTGGTTTGGTTTCGTTGCTCGGAGGCACGAAATGCTTAATGCAAATAATTAATTAATTAATTATTCTTGCATTAGACCTAACTCCTGCTTGGGATGTCCGATTGATAGGCTGTCAGTGGTAGCGTGACCCCAGTCCTTGTGCAGACTTTTTGAGATGCTTTCCGAAGCATTTGAGTTGGAGATAAGGTGCGCGCCCCACAGGGCCTGGTTTGCACATTTTATGGTGAAACACCACTTTTTCACCCGACATTCATTTAGGGGGTTTGAGTACTCTTTTCTAAGTGTTTTTCCTAAGGGATTGCAATGGCTCAATCTGCCCGCTTAAATTCGAACTCGAGGCATGGGCCCCACAAGGCGGCTCTCGGACGTATGCTGCATTTTTACGACTTACGCTTCATAAGTCCGTTCAGGGAAAATGAATAGCCTACGTCATGTGGTTATCTGCAAGGAACACAATGGTATGATTTGCGTGATGTGTTTTGGGGTCAGGGTGTGGGCCCCACAAGTCCTCGTTTGCATATAACATGGGGAGTTGCAGCTTATGCATCTGGAGTCTGTTTTAGGCGTCGTTAGTGGCATTGTGACCCTGGAATCAATACGAAGTTTACCAAGATGGTTTCAGGCGTTGAAGCCAGACTTCAGGCGTGGGCCCCACGGGCCGTCTTTTAAGCTATGTGCAATGTACTGCGAATTTTTCATCAGGAATCAATTTGGGGCATATGAATAGTCATTTCGACATGTTTTTTCAAGAGCATCGTGATGGCGCATTTCGCCCGACCTCTTTGAGATCGAGGTTCGGGCCCCACGAGACGCCGTATGGGCATAGAGCAGTGTTGAATAACTTTTCCCCCAGGAGCTCGTTCCTACATCTAAGTATTCTATCTCACATGTTTTTCTGTGAGGATTACAACGGTGTAATCTATTTTGGAGAGCAGAGCCTATTTTGAGATCTCATTCAATGTGGAAACATGAAAGGGCATTGGTCGGAGGTTCCTTTGACGCACTTTGAACCTACGTATGGTAGCGGTGTTTGCAACACCCAGTGATGGAATGGGCAGTGCAGAGTTATCAGATGAGTTCCAGGTTTTCCCTCCAGCGAGGCTGGGTAGTGGGTTACCTGTGACCTTAGGGTTTACCCTCCAGCAGGGCTGGGTAGTCGGTTACCCGACGACCTTTTGTGGTATACCCTCTAGCGGGGCTGGTCAGTGGGTTACCTGACGACCTCTAGTGGTTTACCCTCCAGCGGGGCTGGACAGTGGGTTACCCACTGACCTTTTGTGGTTTACCCTCCAGTTGGGGCTGGGTAGTGGGTTACCCGATGACCTCTCGTGGTTTACCCTCCAGTAAGGCTAGGCGGTGGGTTACCCGATGACCTTTTGTGGTTTACCCTCCCGCGGGGGCTGGGCAGTGGGTTTCCCGACGACCTTTTGTGGTTTACCCTCCAGTAGGGCTGGGCAGTGGGTTAACCAATGACCTTTTGTGGTTTACCCTCCATCGGGGCAGGGCAGTGGGTTACCTGATGACCTCTTATGGTTTACCCTCTAGTGAGGCTGGGCAGTGGGTTACCTGATGACTTCTTCCAGACTCATCCCTTTCGATGTGGCTAGTTGGTGGATTTTCTCTGTGGTTATCGGAGTGGGTCCCTTGGTTGTACGGTTCAATGATGAGGCAACTTTGGCGTGCAAGATTATTGGGCATCAGTGATGGATACCCTTTGAACTGTTGGTGACTCTTCTTGGGTTGAGCTTGGAGATAGAGATCCCCTTACACACTCTTTTGGGTTTCTTGTTGAGCATATATATATACACCCTACTTTTTTTCCCACTCCTTGGGTTCAGTTACTCTCCTTCTAGGAGGGGTGAAGATGCGCGGGGTATGCCATGTGCTTTCCGTGTCTAGATCCTCTTGAATTGGACGAGTCTACTTCCTTTCTTTTGTTGGGTTAAGCTACACTCTCTCTTTTTTTTACTCTTACACTGTTCTTGTTAGGTCTACTGCTCACCATTTTTGTACCTCTTTTGTTTCTCCTTCGAGATTTCGGGGCATACTACTGAGTATCTTTATACTCACCCCTGCTTGGTATTTTCCCGCACTTGGTGTGCCCTTGAAGACGACGAACAGGTCGGTCAAGACTATAGAGGAGCATAGAGGACACAGGAGCTTGGGATGCGTTCAGTGGCCGTAGCAGGACTTTGTGGGTGTGACACTCACCAGCTCTTTACTTTCATTTTACTTGTTGCTGGGACGTGGCACCTTTCTGGTTGGTCATGTGTTCTTCCCCTTTTACTATTTAGTTTACTTGTCAGTACTTTTCTGCACTTTTGCATTGAGTTGACTGCGTGTGTGTGTACAGTTTCTTAGGCAAAGGCCTCCCCTAGTTTGATGTGCCTTCGACGCTAGTTGCCAGCCCTTGGCCTATGGAGGCGGGCTTAGGGTAGTTGCGGCTTGAACCCTGGTATGGGTCGGGTCATGACATATATTAAGTAATAATGCCCTCCATTTCTCAAGTTTGGAAAAAACCAGTTGTTCGGGGTGCTCTTTATCCAAATGTGAGGAAATATCCTACTACAAGAGAGTTCTTATAAGAGTAATGGTTTGACTTGACAAATGGTGGTAGAAAATAAGTATCCAAAGCTAGCTTTCCATAACATTATAGGTAAGGCATTGATGGAATCAAGTTATGATTCCAACTAGCTAGTACAACAATTCAAGAAACCTCAAGTTAATGCAGTTGGCATCCTAAAGCCTACCTAGGAACTCACTAAGTAGTGTCATATACAAAGCTTTTAGATTATGAGGAGATGTTTCCAAAATATTTTACAATAGAATACTCAAAGCAACAGAGTATTCTGAATCTAATTGTGAGGTCTATTATGTTTCAATAAAATAGTGGGAGAAATTAAATTATTTAATAATTAATTGATCAAAAATGTCAAAAAGGTAATCAAGATAGAGTACTGACTGCTAAAAATTCTTTTTTTTAGATCAAAATAAATGTAAATCAATAACACCATTGTAACATTGTCACTGATTATTTTTGGATAAATAAAATATCTATTAGAACTGAGCGTGCAACGGAAGCCCCAAACCGGTGGTTTTTTTAAAAAAATTCCCACCGACGATAGACATAAACTTGTTGATGTCCATGAAGGGTAACCCGGTCAAAGATGATCATCCCACATGATGGATTTTAAGCACAAAATAAACTGTAAAAAATACCTGGTTTAATTCCAAAGTCGCGCACAATGTCTGCTCATCGTTGGCGATTTCTGCTCGAAGAATCCGACATCAAACTCCTCTAGATCGTCCACACACGCTTCAAGAAATCTGCGGGAGTGTCGTTTGTCATAATCTGGGTGCTATCACGGAATTGTGGCGTCCCCTTGGATGCTCAAAATCACTGCATCACTTCACTAGCGATGCCTGAGAGAGAGCTCAATCTAATCTCCTTGGATCCAGAGCCTCTCTCTAGATTATGGGAGAGAAGAGAAGAGAGAGAAGTTCCATGAATAGTAATTAGAAATATTCTCTCCTCTAATATTTATAGTGCTTAATTAATTACCTAGAGATTCCAACTCGGCCCCCGAATACTTAACACACTATCAATAACATTTTATGACTACTAAACTGAGTAATAAATATTATTATCACTCAGTTGTAATATATTTAAATATATTACATGATAATAATTAAGTCAATAACTCATCTCATCGCTCCCATAAATATTAATTAAACCTTGAATAATTTAATATTTGTCAATTAATATTTTTCATGTATTTACGTAAAACTCGGAAATACATTTAATAAATAAATTCAATACTCATTATTCTAAACTCAAATAATATAAATTTATTTATTGCATTGGGGATCGTTTAACTCTAGAAAAATCCCAGACCCTTGTGGTGGGGCCCACTACGTCCAAAACATCTATTCAACTGAATATGGAAGATTCTTGAATACGCTATTGCGTGTGACCCTCTAAGACCTTATCTCAACAATAGTGAATAGTATTCACAGACCAAGAGCAGGATCTTGGAACCCATCATTACCCTTGAATAGATAAGGATTGTCATAGCAATGACAACCATCCTATGAACATGCACTGTGTAATATAATCTCTCTGTCAATAATATATCATAAAGCAGGACGAGTTGAGTCGATAAGGTTTTCCTTATGACTTTTCCATTCCTTCATACTTTGGGGAGATTGTTGAGTCAATAAGGTTTCCTTATAACTCTACTATTTCTTCTAGTTTTGAAAATCACAAACACCTTATCTTAAGGAAAAATTCATTTACCCTATGCTTTTCTTTCATAAGGAAAACTTCCTTTCCCAAGGAAATTCATCCTTACCATGTTTTTCATTGTTCATTATCTTGTCTAAGTGTAAAATTCGGTTTCTTGTCTAAAACCTAAGAATCATATAATACTTAGATAAAGAGCATTATGTTTTCAGGATCCAAATTTAGACTCCGAGTTCTCTTAATTCAGACTCCGAACTCTTAGGAGCTCTGACTCTGAGTTCTCTGAATTCAGTCTCCGAACACTTATGAGTTCTGACTCTGAGTTCTCTGAATTCAGACTCCGAACTCTTATGATTTCTGAGTTTTCTAAATTCAGACTCCGAACTATTCTGAGTTCTGACTCTGAGTTCTCTGAATTCAGAATCCGAACTCTTCTGAGTTCTGACTTTGAGTTCTCTGAATTTAGATTATGAACTCTTCTGATTTCTGATTCTGAATTCTAATAAATTCTGACTCCGAACTTTCTTTGTTCTGACTCCGAATTCTCTGAACTCTGACTCCAAACTTTGTAAGTTTTGACTCTGAATTCTCATTAACTATGATTCTGAAATTTGTAAATCTAGATTCAGAATTTCCTTGAAATTCAAACTCCTTAATTCTATAGAGTTTAGGTTCCGAATTCCTTAGAAAACAGAATCTGAATATCCTTGTATTATAGACACCGAATATGTTTTTTGTTAGACTCCGAACTTTTATTTGCTTACATTCCGAATATTTGATTTTGGTTATGTAACCATATTTTTTTCTTACACTTGTTTTTGCTATAAAAAGTTTTTGTGCATTCAATTACTAAATAACGGTTGTTTTAGTGACATGTGTACAAGTCCCTCTAAAATTCAAGGAAAAATACGACTGCTAGAGGAGGAAGTCGACCTTTGGTGTTGTGCCTATAAATACGAGCTCAATTAAAAGAGCTCAACACTGTTCTATGACTCTTGAGATTACATGTTGTTGAAGTGATTTCTAGAGAGAGACTCTCATGCTTTGTGCGTACTAAACACCTTGTTCATATTTGCTTCGTGTGACTCCGAATGTTGATGATTACATTCAAGGTCTTCCGGGGATAGGAAGACAGAGGTGCTGACTACCTTAAAGTTTGAGGACTTCCTTGCTGAGGAAGACAGAGGTTCTGACTACCTTGAAGTTGAGGGCTTGTGCGGATAACAAGATAGACTCTGATCTATGTATCGAGGGATTACCCTGGTGTGGGTAAGACATGATTTCTTGAAATTATAAATCAAGGGACCTTTATTCAAGGTTATTGGATACCCTTCTCTTTGGGTTAAAATACTTACTACTTGTTACTTGTTTGTTTCAAATTTTCTGCTATTTTTGAATATAGAGGAATGTATAACTATCTTATACTTCCTTACGCTTGTATACTCTCATTTAGTGAGATTCTATAGGCTTTAAGGTAGAATATTTATCTTTTTAAACTTTCATTAAGTTTCATTTTCTGGAACCATCTTTTCCGGAATTGCTTTCTCGGAATCATATTTCCGGAATCTATCAAGTGTATAGAACTAGAGGTTTTGTGAATTACTTTGTTTAACCTTGTTAAACAATAGAAAGGTTTCTTACCAACTTTAAAAGTTCTCAAAGAATTTTTAAAGTATACAATTAACCCCCTCTTGTATTTTGATCATTATTAGATACTTTATTCAGTATCTATATTATTTCGATTCTACATTTGGTATTATAGAGTATATCATACTCAACATACCATCTCAACAATTGGTATCAAAGGTTGGAAACCTCATACTCTGAATCAATTCAAAAATTGGTTTCAGAGGAGGTCTCTGAAATACTTATATTCACATATAATATTTCCTTGGTCAAGTTTTTCATTGTTCTATATTTTTCTTACTTTAGAATACTTTCCTTGAATCCAATTTTTTTTTCTATTAACAAGTTTTTGTGGAATTTTTTTTAAGATGGAAGGAATCAATGTTGGTTCCATTGAAAACCTAAATCCAACCAGACCACCTATTTTTGATGGGAATGATTACGAATATTGGAGATATCACATGAAGACATTTATTATCAATACTGGAGTGGATAATTTTGTTATGCTTATTGGAGGTTATAAAATCCATGACAAGGAAGTTAGTACTTTTACAAATCAAGAAAAGCATGAATATCAACTGAATTATAAGGTATGAAATAATTTGCTTTGTTCCATGACTAGAAATATATATAGCCAAATTTTATCTTGTGAACCATCAAATTTTATTTTGAAGAAATGTGAAGTTACACACTTTGGAATGTCAAAAGTGATTGAAACAAGAAGATCCATGCTCAGATCTGAATATGATGGTTTTTTCTTTCCTTATAGAGAACCCATATGTAAGGTGAAAAAAAGATTCATGACTATTGTTTATAGTTTACAATCTATGGGTGATAAAGGATTAGATGATGAGGCTCTTGTCGATAAGATCATAGGCATCATGCCTAATGAATGGGAATCCAAGAGAAAAACTATAGATGAGAATAGAAAGGTTACTCATATTTCTCTTGATGAACTTTTTGGAACTCTTCTACAACACGAGACTAGAATGAAGAGAGATTCTGACAACATTAAGTAGAAGAATGGGAATGATAGTGTTGCTTTTACTACAACTTAAAATCATATGAAAATCAAGACTCCTGAGAGAGTTACAAGATCCAAATCAATGAAGATTGTTATACAATCCGAATCTAGTGGAAGTGAATATTTAGAAAATGAAATAGCCAATATTTCTCGGAGGATGAACAAGATAGTTGGACAGAAGAACTTTCAATCTAGATATAATAAGAAAGAAAGGAAATATAAGAAAGATTCAGAAGTTACATGTTATGAATGCAAGAGAGTTGGACATATAAGACCTGATTGTCCTAAGCTTAAGAGAAAATAAAGGAATGAAAAGCATTCTGAGAGAAACAGAAAGAAGTACTAAAAAGATAAATCTAAGAAAGTTTTGAAAGTTAATGACACCTGGAGTGCCATTGGTGGAGACTCTTCAGATGAATCATCAGATTAAAAATCTTCTAGATAGAAGAATCTTGGTCTTATAGCCAGACTACCTATTGCAAATCATTGTTTGATGGCTAAGGTACACAATGCCGAATCTATGACCAACGTTTCTTTAAATGCAAATTATAGTAATGATAGATACTATGAATCTTCGAATGAAGAATCTTCTTATGATGAGGATAATACTTTACCTACCATGAAGAAGTTTCTAGGTTTTCTAAGCTTCTTGAGAATGAAAATTATAAAGTCAATGAAAATCTTGATAAGGAAAATTCTAGGATTTTTATACTTACTAAAAAAATATCATATCTTTCTAAAGATCTTGATAAGAAAACTCTTGATTTTAAAAATATTTCAAAAAATCATGAGGAAGTAAATTCTGAGAAGGATAAACTTTCTAAAGATCTAGAAAAAGTAATTTCTATGAAATTTTTTCTCGAGCCTAAGTCTAGTTTTAAAACGGATGTTTTTGAAGATAAGAACTTAGTTATTAGACTAAAGTCCGAAATTTTTTCCTTGAGGAAGTGTTTGTCAAACTTTACCATAGGTAAGAAAAATTTGGATAAAATGTATTCTCAAATTAGACCTCTAAGGAATAATTCTGGTTCTGGTTATACTAGTTCTAAACCGATTTTTAGTAAAAATTATTTTATTCCTCAAAGTGCTCCTTTCTGCACTAAGTGTCAGTGTGGTGGACACTGGGCAAAAAAAATTTCTCTAAAAAAACCCAGTCTTTAAGATTTCATAAATCCTACTTTTCTAAGAAAATGTGGGTGCCAAATATTTTTCTTTCTAAAATTTATGGATCTAAGAAAGTTTGGGTTCTGAAAGTCTAAATCTTTTGTTTTTAGGAAAGTAAAGAAAGTACCAACAAAAATATATGGTACATAGATAGTGGATGTTCCCGACATATGACTGGTAACAAGAACTTCTTTGAAAATATTATCAAAACAAAAGGAGGGAAATTTATTTTCGGAGATAATGCTAAGGGATAAATTATTGGTATAACATCATTCTTCTTGGAAAAACTTTGATTTCAAATGTTTTATTTGTTAAGGGTATTAAGCACAACCTCATAATCATAATCCAGTTATGTGATGAAGGTTACCTTGTAAATTTTAGGAATGACAAGTGCTTAGTACACAATTCCAAGGAAGAGTTTATTATTTCTGCCCATAGGCAAGAGAATTTATACTCACTAAACATAGAAGAACATAGGAGCCAAGACTTACCTTGCCTTAGTGCAATGGAAGATCATTCTTGGTTGTGACATAGAAGTTTAGGACAATGTAACCTTAAGAACCTATGCAAACTTTCTAAGAAAAAATTATTTAATGATCTACCAGAGCTTAGATTTGATTCTTCAAAAGTTTGTGATCCTTGTAAATATGGAAAGTAACATAAATCAAGTTTTAAATCATTCGGTGAAGTCTCAACTACTGATGCATTACAGTTAGTGCATATGGATCTCTTTGGTCCTACATAAACTGGAAGCATTGGAGGCAAGTATTATGTATTTGGTTTAGTTGATGATTACACCAGATTTACGTGGGTCTATTTTCTAGAAAAGAAATCTAAAGCTTTTTCTTATTTCAAAAGTTTTAGAGCCCATGTTAAAAATGAGAAAAACATTCCTTTGATAACTATTCATAGTGATGATAGAGGAGAACTTCAAAATTCTGATTTTGAAATCTTTTGTAGTAGAAAAGGCATTACTCATAACTTCTCAGCACCTAGAACACCTCAACAAAATGGTGTTGTTGAAAGAAGAAATAGAATTATTCAAGAGATAACAAGAACCATGTTGAGTGAGTATTCTGTAGCCAAACATATTTGGGCTGAAGCTATAAGTAATGTTTGTTATACTATAAATCATGTTTTCATTATACATTTTCTTAATAAAACTCCTTATGAGTTATGGAATGGTAAAATACCTAGACTTTCCCACCTCATGGTTTTTGGTTACAAGGTATTCATTTTGAATACTAATGATAATCTTCACAAATTCACACCAAAATCCGATGAAGGAATTTTCTTAGGCTACACCACAACTTCTAAGGCTTATAGAGTTTTTAAGAAAAACACTTGTACTGTTGAAGAAACAGTATATGTCAAATTTGATGAAACTGATCATTTTATTTTTAAACAACCTCAACCTACATCTTTAGATGTGTTTTAATAAACTGATTATCAACCTTTGATAGAAGATCCTTCTGACAAGGAAAATGTCTAAGAAGATAATTTTGAAACATTTACCCCAGATGATTTCCTACCCTATGTTGATGGACAGGTTTTACAAAACCCAAATCTGGTTTTTCTTAAGAATCATCCTAGTGATAGTATCATTGGTGATGTGAATCAACCTGTAAGGACTAAAAGTTACTTAAGAAATGAAGTAGAACATCTAGAACTCCTTTCTCAATTAGAACCAAAAAGCACTGATGAGGCTTAGGTGATGATGATTGGATTAAAGACATGCAAGATGAACTAAATGAATTCGAAAGGAATAAAGTCTGAACCTTGGTTGAAATACCTAAGGAAACTTCTGTTCTTGGTGTAAAATAAGTCTTCACAAATAAGTGTGATGAAAATGGAATCATAGTAAGAAATAAATCTATATTGGTTGCTAAAGTATATAATCAACAAGAAGAAATAGACTATGAAGAAACCTATGCTCCAGTATCTAGACTTGAATCTATTCGTATTTTACTTGCCTTTGCAGCATTCATCAATTTCAAACTTTTTCAAATGGATGTGAAATGTGCTTTCCTTGATGGTTTTGTACAAGAGGAAGTTTTTGATGAACATCCTCCTGGTTTTGAAGATACAAAACATCCTAAACATGTTTTTAGACTTACCAAATCTTTTTATGGACTTAAGAATGCCCCTTGATCCTGGTATGATAGGATTACATAATGTTTTCTTCAAAATAACTACATTAAGGGAAATGCAGATCCACCCCTTTTTATAAATAAAGATAAGAAAAATGTTTTCATTATTCAAATTTATGTTGATGACGGTATATTTGGTTCAACTCAGCAATCTTTAACTAATTCCTTTGCGGATCTAATGAAATATGAGTTTGAAATGAGTATGATGGGTGAGTTAATATTTTTCTTTGGTTCTCAATTTTCTCAAAAACCAGAAGGAATCTATATATCCCAACATAAATATATTAAATATCTTCTTAAAAAGTATGTATTTGACAACAATAAGAGTATATGTACTCCCATTGGTACCTCAATTTCACCTGATCTTGATGAAGCTGGGAAACCAGTAGATCAAACATCTTTTAGAGGTATGATAGGAAGTTTACTTTACTTGATAGCTAGTCATCTAGAATTAATGTTTTTAGTATGCTTATGTTCAAGATATCAATCCAATCCTAAGGAATCTCATTTAAAGGCAGTGAAAATAATTTTTCACTACTTAAAGGGAATCATGGATTTAGGTCTCTTTTATACTTCTTGAAATTATTTTATTCTAAAAAGTTTTTCAGATGCTGACTTTGGTGGATGTAGAATGGATAGAAAGAGTACATCCAGAACTTGTCATTTCTTAGTAGATTCATTAGTTTCTTGGTCATTCAAGAAGCAACACTCAGTAGCATTTTCCACTGCTGAAGCTGAATATGTAGTAACTGGAAGTTATTGTGCTCAAGTGTTGTGGATACAACACACACTCATAGACTATGGTATGAGCTTTATGAAAACAAAAATTTTGCGTGATAATACAAGTGTCATTTCCCTTAGTAAAAACCCTACACATAACTCTCGTGCAAAACACATAGATATTAGGCATCACTTTCTTAGGGATCACACACTAAAAAATGATATCATTCTTTAATTTATCATAACACAAGATCAACTTGCTGATATTTTCACAAAATCTTTACCCTCCAATAGATTTTAATACATTAAATAGAAGTTAGGAATGATAACCATAAGGTAATCATCCTCATTAAATTTCTATTTAAATCAATATTCTTACATTAATAAACTCTTTTCTAAATGGGAAGTACATTTGCTTTTTAGGTTTTCCAAATTTTTTCACAATGAAAATTTTTCATAGTATGCTTTTCAAAATTTTTCGTAATGAAACTTTTTCGTAGTCAGTTTCTCAAAATCTTCATAATAATGATTTTTGTACTCAAAATTTTTGTAATGAAGATTTTCGTACTCAAAATTTTTGTAATGAAGATTTTTGTACTCAAAATCTTCGTATTGGAGTTTCTGTACTCAAAATTTTTCGTAATTACGTTTTTTCATTTTCAATTTTTTTTGTAAACAATTTTTTTGGAATATAAAGTTCTTCAAGAAATTTTTTTCCTCAATACGAATAATCTTCCTTCCAATCCGAAAGTCATGTTTCCTTTCTTAAGTTTTCCTAATCATCATTTACTTGCTGGTATTTTCATTTGGTTTTAAAATTTTCAGATGCTCTTTTCCTTAAATCTGATGTTTTTCTTAAAAACCTTAAAAGATCAGATTCAAGATTTCCTCACAGCTATCATATCCACCGTCAGATCTGATCATAAGGTTTTTCAGACATTGGATTGAGTTTGGAAGATGAATCTTCACCTCTAACACCTATATAAAGGACCCTCGAAGGGTTGTCCCACATCTATTTCAAGCCTTTACATGTCGGAGCTCTGCCCCTCTTTCAAAATCCCATTCTGAACCTCTCAATTCTTGCTCAAATCCAAATGTCTGGTGAAGTTCCTTCTCAAGATATGTCAATTGTCAAGTCGATTTCGGAGTGGTAGATTTATAGAGAGAGGTTGGTGCATCCGAATTTCTTTTCCAAGTATGATTCCATTATATCCAAGAACATCAGGTTGAATGGATGGGAAAGTGTTTTCATATCAAATCCAGGAGTTCAAGATGTAGTATATCCGGATCTACTTGTGGAATTTTATGGAGCTGTGAGTTTCTTCAAAGAAGAAGAGAGGAGTAAATTTTCTTTCAAAAGTTATGGAAAAACTTATTCCCTTTCATACACCAATGCTGCTAGCTTGGTGGGGTTGTCTTATGAAGGGGAAGCTGAATTCTGTTCTCATAAATTGCCGGATGTACAAGGAAGTTTTGTCAAGGTGAAATCTATGGAGTGTCTTGGACTTTCAGATCTCACGACTCCAAATATTGCTCATTTTTCAACAAATAATCAGATCCTTGAATTATGGTTTCAAGGATTCATCATTCCGAGAAAAGGTGATAAGGAAACCTTGAAGAAGAGTGACATGTACATCTTAGATTTTCTGGTGAATTTGAGGAAGATCAATTTGATGAAGCATATTCTCATTATGATTGAGAATATTAAGAATGAGAACTTGAAAGCTCGGATAATCATGTATCTAGCCATCCTCACTAAGCTAATTGTTCGGTGCCTTGAGTCTTTCAAGATTCCTTGCAGTTCCAAGCCGAGGAATTGCAAAGTCGTGTTAGTAAGTGATGATACATTGAAGCGAATGAATATTGGTTTCTCTAAATATTCTAGAGAATTATATGACTTACCAAAGGAAGAGGCTGAAGCTGTTCCAAAAGAACAAGAAGTTCCTGAACCATCAAAAAAAGGATGACAGAAGAGGAAGTTGAAAGAAGTAGTAGTTGAAGGTAAAACCCCAGAGACTAAAGGAACCCAATCCACACCTCCAAAGCCCAAAAAAAATCCTATCTAGATGAGGCTGTATCCAAGTAGAGGGAAGAAAAAAAATCGAAAGGAAGGAAAGCCACAGTTTGGCTTGGATCCTGCAGAAGCTAAGGCTTTAAAAGAAAAGATAGTTGATGAGCTTGATAAGCAAGCTAAGGAGAAGAAGAAAAAGAAGAAGATTTTGGAGGCTTAAATTGTTCAATAACTTCTAAGGGATACTGAGAAAGCATATGAGAATACTCCTATAACTAAATCCTTCTTGGTAGAGGCATTACCTGAGACATCGGGGAAGAAATTTCTAACTTAGGAAAAAGTACAAGAAAAAATTGTTGAAGAAAAGGAAGCTGTGGAAGAAGTACAAGAAAAAGAAATTAGTGGTGACACAGAAGACCTCATAAAGCAAGTTTAAGACTTTCATGAGAAAGAAAGTGCATCAGAGAAATTGTCAATCCGGACCTCTCAAGATGGATCTTCAAAGCTTGCTACTCACGTGTTTGATGAAAAAGCTGAAGATGAAGTGAATAATCTCTCTGAGGAAGAAAGTTATAATCACCATTTCATTCAACCTGAATATGCTGAGGCAAGAGATGAGAAAGAGAAAATAGATGAAGATAGAATTTTTCAGCTATCTGACTGTGAACAAGAGTCTCCGGATGAGGAAGCTATTCCAAGATCCGACAAGGGTAAACAGGTGCTTGTTGATACACCCACTAAAGTGGTTGTGAAGAAGAAAGATGTTGGTGGAACATCAAAAAGGAATCTTGTTGAGCTAGAGAAAGAGCCCTCACCAAGCAGATTTTCAGATTCAGAATCATCTTCACTTGGACATGATTTCATTGTCCAGTCTTTGAAGAAGTTGGTTGGCACCATTCTGATTTTCCCAAGTATAGACTCCAGATGTCAGATGCTTCAACACACACTAAATAAAAAAGAGGATTCAGTGTCTATGGTAATGGACAAGTGTGTCAAGCTGGAGGTAGACATCAAATATTTCCTTATCAACTATGATGCGCACAAAAGGTTCTGTAAGAAAATGGTTGGCTGGTCAAAGATGACAGTTGAATATTTGAGAGAACTTGATGAATTTCAAGATGGTTTTAAGGAGGCTTTTGACATAGAAGATGGTAAAATCAAGGATCTCACTACTAGATTTGAGGAAGAGCTAACTCTTGAGTAGACTACTTAGATTCAAGAGGTAAAGGATCTGAATGGGAATCTATATTCTGTTGCCCAAAGTTGGAAGGGGGAAAGGGATCTTCGGATCGAGATCGAAGAGAAGCTAGTTAAGCAAGATGAACTGATGAAGGCTCAGGCAGAAGATATCAAGGCTCAGGAAGAAAAGATCAAAGCTTTAGAGAATAAAGCAGAGGACCAGGATCAACTGCTAAATCAAGCAAAGGAATACCATAAGGAACTCAAAAAGCTAAAAACCATAGTGAATAAATTGATACCCAAAGAGAAATAAGGAAAATATATCCAATCCTATCTTTTATTGTATTCTTTCCTTGTACAATTTCTTCCTATCTTAATGAAATTTTTTGTCACTCGTTTTGGTTTGGATGCTTTGTACTAATATTTTAGGTAGTATAATTTCTTTTCCATTCCCTCTAATTATTTTTGAAAATCACAAAGGGGTAGAAATGAAAAAAGAATACTAAGAAAAGAAGAAATATCCCTAAGTAAGGGGGAGTTTATCTAAGGGGAGTTTTCATTACGAAGATTTCTATATTCAAGATTATGAAAAATCTCATTCCAGAAATCTAGAATTCGATAATTAGAGTTCCAAAGCCTAATGGGGAGTTAGTTTTATTCATTCTTTCCCATATGATAAGGGAGATATGTTTTACTTTCAAAGTCTTGAAAAATACTGTCTAAGACCTTTTATTCTTTTTCGTAAGTATGTTTGTTCTTTCCAAAAAGGGAGAGATTGTTGAGTCAATATATTTTTCCTTATAACTTTTCCATTCCTTCATACTTGGGGGAGATTTTTGAGTCAATAAGGTTTCCTTATAACTCTACTATTCCTTCCTGTTTTGAAAATCACAAACACCTTATCTTAAGGCAAAATTAATTTACCCTATGCTTTACTTTCATAAAGAAAATTTCATTTCCCAAGGAAATTCATCCTTACCATGTTTTTCATTGTTCATTATCTTATCTAAGTGTAAAATTCGTTTTCTTGTCTAAAACCT
Organism: Viscum album; assembly: GCA_963277665.1. Lineage (NCBI taxonomy): Eukaryota > Viridiplantae > Streptophyta > Magnoliopsida > Santalales > Viscaceae > Viscum > Viscum album. The sequence continues at coordinate 1,217,289,603 of OY728119.1, forward strand.
CAAAATAATTTAATACTTAGATAAAGAGAATTTTGTTTTCAGGATCCAAATTCAGACTCCGAGTTCTCTGAATTCAGACTCCGAACTCTTATGAGTTCTGACTCCAAATTCTGTGAATTCAGACTCCGAACTCTTATGAGTTCTGGCTCTGAGTTCCCTGAATTCACACTCCGAACTCTTATGAGTTCTAACTCCGAGTTCTCAGAATTCAGACTCTAAACTCTTCTGAGTTTTGAATCCGAGTTCTCTTTATTCAAACTCCTAACTCTTCTGAGTTCTGACTCCAAATTCTAATGAATTCTGACTCCGAAATTTCTAGGTTCTGATTCTGAGTTCTCTGAAATTTTACTCCGAAATTTGTATGTTCTGACTCTGAATTCTCATGAACTCTGACTCTGAACTTTGTAAATCAAGATTCATAATTTCCTTGAAATTCAGACTCCAGAATTCTATAGATTTCAGGTTCCAAATTCCTTAGAAAACTGAATATGAATATCCTTGTATTATAGACACCAAATTTTTTTTTGTTAGACTCTGAACTTTTATTTGATTACATTTCGAATATTTTATTTTGTTTATGTAACCATATTTTTTTCTTACACTTGTTTTTTCTGTAAAACAATGTCGTGCATTCAGTTACTAACTAACCATTGTTTGAGTGACACGTGTACAGGTCCCTCCGAAATTCAAGTAAAAATATGACCATTAGAGGAGGGATCCGACCATTGGTGTTGTGCCAATAAATAAGAGCTCATTTCAAAGAGCTCAACACTTTTCTATGACTCTAGAGATTACATGTTGTTGAAGTTATTTCTAGAGAGAGACTCTCATGCTTTGTGTGTACTGAACACCTTTTTCATATTTTCTTCGTGCGACTCCGAATGTTGCTGATTACATTCAAGGGCTTCCGGGGATAGGAAGACAGTGGTTCCGACTACCTTATAGTTTGAGGACTTCCTTACTGAGGAAGACAGAGGTATCGACTACCTTGAAGTTGAGGGCTTGTGGGGATAGCAAGACAGACTCCGATCTTTGTATCGAGGGCTTACCCTGGTGTGGGTAAGATAGAATTTCTTGAAAGTATAAATCAAGGGACCTTTATCCAAGGTTGTGGGATACCCTTCTGTTTGGGTTAAAAGACTTACTACTTGTTACTTGTTTGTTTTATGTATTCTGCTATTTTTGTTTGTATAGGAAAATATAACTATCTTATACATCCTTATGCTTGTATACTCTGATTTAGTGAGATTCTATACACTTTATTGTAGAATCTTTATCTTTGTAAACTTTCATTAAGTTTCATTTTCCAGAACCATATTTTCCAGAATTTCTTTCTTAGAATCAAATTTTCAGAATCTAGAAAGTGTATAGAACTAGAGGTTTTGTGAATTACTTTGTTTAACCTTGTTAAAATATAGAAAGGTTTCCTACCAACTTTAAAAGTTCCCAAATAATTTTTAAAGTATACAATTCACCCCCTATTGTATTTTGAGAATTATTAGATACTTCATTCAGTGTCTATATTATTTCAATCCTACATTTGGTATTATAGAGTATATCATACTCAACATACCATCTCAACAGGATGCACTCTTGTGTCATCACCCTTTTCTTGCTTTATTGTTTGTTGATGTAACTGGATGGATTTACCCTCGACTACCTTGGCCATGGTCTTATAAAAGTATTTCCATCCATATCAACATGGCCTGAGATATATTACTTCCATAAATTGAAAGCGACAAATCCATTCTTGACCATTAAACCAATGCCATTCCACCAATTATGCACCCAACACAAACTACCTTACCACAACTTCATTGCCATGGGTTTTGTCTTGCATCAAAATACACAATCAAATGACATAAATTCGTAATGATCTCAAGTTAGGAGACCATTACACATGATCATAGATAGGAACATCCAATGACACCTGAAACATGTGGTGTTCTTATTGGCGGGTCATTCCTCATGATCTCACTACAAGAGATCACTAAGTGCGAACGTCATGAGAATAATTCTCAATGCTTATGAGCCCCCATCACCTGATAGTCAAACATCAACTGTGTAGAATCAGTAATATGTATCTAGATGATAAAACATATATTTAAGATTAATTTCATAGTATCTTGAGGTTCTCATTATAGGCTAGGAACTGCTATAACCTTTCAATACGACAATTCATCTTTGGACATTACCATTTCAATAGTGGATGTAGAACAATCTATACAATAATGGTAAGATGAAATCATGCATATATAACTGTATACATGATATGGTAATCTATAACACTGAATAGTTGGGTCTAGGGCACCCACTATTTCAAAAATATCTTCATTGACCATAACTTCTAGGAGTGGTACAAGCGGTTTCACATAGTATTATTCCATGAAAGGAAGTTTTATGTGATGTAATTCATAGTTCCTATGAAAAATCCTTAGGGAGAAAGAAAGAAGGATGAAGAAAAGTGGAAAAAATATGTAGCTGATGCACTAGATTTTCAGTGAATCATGTTTTCATCTGTGTCCTATCAATTGCATAAAATGCATGAGGATGGGGATTCCTACAAGATGCTAACTCGTATCTAAGAATTATATTAGGAGAGAAAAAGGAATGAAAGGTATTATATTTCCAGTGCCATGAATAGTTGCATGTTGGAAGAAGGGAATCAAGAACGACCTCATGTACTCTAGATGATCGGGTACATTGAGAGTCTAGAATCCCTTGGGTATAAAGTGAATCAAGAACCAAAAACTGATCTCATTCTTTCCTCTTTATCACTAATATTTTTAACTTTTATTTTTAATTATGACATGAATAACATGAAAAAGTATATCCTGTATCATTTGGCTATAGTTCTCCAAGTTTATTAGGATATTAAGAATACCAATACATTAGTCCTCATGGTGAATAGGAAAATGAAGTGAAAGGATAAGGGGTATAAGGCCAATTCTAGACCAAAGAAACCTATGCACCATCCTTCCAAGAAACTATGGATACTAAGGCAGGGCAATGAGTAGGAGGTTGTTTACTTTTTATGTAGAACTAAAAGCCACCAAAATAAAATTATAGAGTTGGGAAGAAGAAGCAAGGTGATGCTTCTACTTCAGGTATTTTTTAACTTGAATGAAACCTTTAATTATCTAAAATTTGGGTATTGGATACGACATATGGCTCACACATATGTATTCATATACATGAACCTAGTAGATTCAAGAAGATTGAAAAAATGTGAAGTTTATCTTCGAGCTGAAAATGGTGTGAGTCTATTTGCCTTGGATGTGGGAGATTATCACCTTACTCTTCCTAGGGGTTTGATTCTTGTATTAAATAATTTTTATGATGTACCCTCTATAACCAAAAATGTAATCTCAATATCAATCTTGGACACAATGGGGTTTTATTTCAAGTTCAAATATAAATTTTGTCTCTTTTATAAGGATACCATGTGTTATGGTATGTCACATCTATATATACTTGAACTAGAAAAACCAGTACTGAAAATCAATGACAAAACTAGTGAACATGACTATTATAACACCCAACTATGGTACTTTTGGATTGGTCATGTAAATTAGAAGTGACTAAAGAAATTACATCAAGAAGGTTATTTTGACTTGGTTCAGCTAAATCCATTGAATGTATTTCACACTTGTTTATGAGGGAAAATGACCAAATCACCCTTCAGGAATGTAGAAAGATCCACTAAATTAATGGAGTTAATTCATACTAATGTATGTGGTCCATTTTCAGTAGAGGAAATGGGTGGGTTTTCATACTTCATTACTTTTATCGATGACTATAGTAGGTATGGTTATATCTACTTAATGCGGTATCTTAAACAATATTTCATTCATCACTTGATGGAGTGTGGGATAGTATCCCAACTCACTCCTCTTTATACACCATAGTGTAATAGTGTTATAGAAAGGATGAATATGAATTTTCTAGATATGGTCAAATCAATGATGAGTCAGACAACTCTTAATTTATCCTTTTTTGGAAACTCCTTTAGATAGTGGCATATACCCGTAACCAAGTACCAACTAATGGTAAAAATGGGATTCTATATGAGTTTTAGTGTGGAAACAAAGAAAATCTATCACACTTATGTGTATGGGGATGAAGGCTTTTTTCAAGACTATACTTAGTGCCAAATTTTCATCCCGAAGCATAAAGGGAAACTTTATAGTTTGTCCTAAAGAAACCAAAGGATATTACCTATATATCCCTTCAAATAGAAAATTGATTATGGAAATACAATCCATATTTCTAGAAAGGGAAATCATTTCCAATGGAAATAGTGGGATAAAGATTGGCTTCGATGAATTTAGATCTCCAGATGCACAAGAGTTGGTTTGGTAACCATCTCCACAAGAGTCAGTGGGATATGAAGAGGTTACTAAGACACAAGTACTGCGTATGTCAACTAGATAGGTTATAGAACCAGGTCATTATGGTTTTCCTGTCACTAATTTAGGTGACACATTACTCCTTGAGGATAATGAATCTCTAACCCAAAAGAACGTAGTATAAGGCATGGATGACACTAAATGGAAAGATTTCATACACTCTCATATGAATTCCATGTACTAAAATCATGTTTTGATTTTGGTAGACCCTCTAGTAGATATAAAAACTATTGGGAGAAAATTGGTATAAAAGAAAATTCGAACATGGATGGTAAGGTTAATACCTATAAAGTAAGAATAGTAGTGAAGGGTTTTAGACAATGTCATGGAATAGACTGTGATGAAACCTTCTCACCGATAGAAATGATGAAATCCATCATAATATTTCTTATAATAGAATACTTTCATGATTATTAGATTTAGAAAATGGATGTCAAAACTTATTTTCTAAATGGGGAGTTGGTTGAAGTTATCTATATGAAACAACCTGAAGGATTTTTTTAGTCAATGAATTCAAACAAGCTGTGAAACTATAGAGATCCCTTTATGGGTTGAAGCATGAATCTCGATCATGGAATGTTCATTCTAATGAGTCCATAAGAGAATTTTTTTTTGACAAAAACAAAAGTGAGACCTGTGTCTGTAAGAAGGTTAAATAGAATGTAATCATTTTCCTATTATTATAGGTTGATAACATATTAATTATGGGAAACAAAGTGAAAGTATTATAGTTAGTTAATATTAGTTAAATGAATAGTTCTCCATGAAAGACATATATGATTAATACTAAATTATATGGATTGTGATCTATCAAGATAGATCTTAGAGGCTATGTACTAGGTTTGATGTTTCCTTTTCTTTAAGCATGGTGGGTAGATATCAAGCTAATCCAAGAGAGCTACACTAGGTAGCAATTCAAAATATCCAAAATTACATAAAGAGTATAAAGGATATGTTCCTAGTGTATGGTGGAGATGAAGAACTAGTAGTGAGATGATACACTAATTCTAGCTTCTAGATAGATCATGATGATATAAAATCACAGTCAGGATACATCTTTTTCATTAATGGTTGAGCAATGAGATGAAGAAGCTTGAAGTAATATGTGGTAACTAATTCTACATAAGAATCTAAGTATATAGCGGCTTCTGATGCAGCAAATGAAGTAGTCTAGATACAAAAAATTATCTCATACATTGGTTTTGTGTCTAGTAGTGCATACTATATTCCATTTTATTATGATAGCACTGCAGTAGTGGTACTTCCCAAGGATCCCAGGTCACACTAGAGGACAAAGAATATACTTCGGAAGTATCATATCTTGAGTGATTTTACTCATAGAGGTGAATTCATAGTTATCAGAGTAGCCACAATAGAAAATATGGTAGACCCCCTAACTAAATCCATATCTTAGTTGAAGAATTATTCTCATATAAGTGCTAGTGTATTGAGACTTGTTATTAGTTGGCTCTTGTGAAATTGGGAGTGTTGAAAGTGGGTTCCCTAGACCCAAATTTTGATGTATTTGATTACCACTACATGTATATAGTTCATTATATATACATGTTTTTATATTTCTATAACAGTGTTCACACTTCTACATCAACTATATTTATGGTAATGTCCATAAATTACGTGTCGTACCGAAGGGTTATAGTAAATCCCAAGCTATAATGAGAACCTAAAGATACTATGATCGTAATCTTTAAGTATTGTCCTATGGTCCAGATACATCATACAAATATGAAACATATAATGTGTGACTATTAGGTGCTAGGGGGTCATAATCATTGAGACTTCTCATGAAGTTCTCACTTGGTGATCTCTATTAGTTGAGATTATGAGGACATACCCACAATAAGAACACCACATGTTTTGGGTTAGTTGGTTATTCCTATCTATGAACATGTATATTTTTCTATTGACTTGAGATCATTATCGATGTGTGCTATTTTATTTTTTACTTTGTTTCAAAGAAATAACCATGAAAACAAAGTCGTGGAAAGGTATTTGGTATTTGGTGTGTTGTTGGTGGCATGACATTGGTTGAATGATCAATATAGTATTTGTCTCTTTTGAGTTAAGGAAGAGATGTCTCTAGGAAAGTTGATCAGGATGGTAGTACCTTCATAAATCCTTGTCAATGGTAGTCAAAGGTAAATCCATCTAGAGAGATCAAAAAATAAGAAATCAAGAAAAGTAAAATGACACAAGTTTGCATCCTACTTTATGAGATATCATTTCACAAAGATATTATATTACATAGTTCATGTTCATAGGTTGTTAGTCATTGCTATGAATTTTACTTATCTATATAAGGGCCTTGATGGGTTGCTAGACTCCACTCTTGTCATGTGAATATTATTCACTACTATTGAGATAAGGGCCTCTGGGGTCACACACAATAATGTATTCGAGAATCCACCCTATTCTTCTGAATAAGAATATAGGACATGTGGGCCCCACCATGGGGTCCGAGTGTTGTTCAAGTTCTATATATCACTAATAAATAAATAAATTTATTATTATTTATTTAATAAATAATTGGGTTGATTTTATTTATTACATTTATTTACAAGTGATTAAGTAAATGCAAGGATTTATATTATATAAATGAATATAATTATAATATCCCAGGTTTGTTTAATATTATCAGAATTTTCAAGATGATTTAATAACTCTGATTTATCACATAATATATTTAATATATATATTATAGGTATGTGATAAAATATAAATAATATTTATTATGTATTTTATTTCATTATAATTAATTATTTATATCACTTATTTAGTGGATGTTTAATGCATGGGGGTTGGGGAACCCTAATCAGGTATTATGAATTTCCACTATATAAGTGGAGAGAAGCTCATCCCAAAGAACTATTCACACATTTGGAATTAATAGAATCTCTCTCCTGATTCTTAGAGATATTATCACTAAATTCAAGTATACGATCCAAGTTCTCATTCACAGATCAAAGGACGAGGATCGTGGGGATCATTACGGTGTCAAAGTGATCACAAGAGTTTTGTGCTAGCACTCAGAATCTAATGAACGACATGCGTGCAAATTCAAGAGATGTGTGTGGATGATATAGAGGGATTCAACATTGGATCATTTTAGCAATGGATGTTGGAAACCTATGAAGGATATTCATACAACAAATTATAATTATCTATTCATTGGTTTTATTTATTATTCTTTGATTAAACCACACGAGATCCTCAAACCGTACCCGGGTAGGATCTCAAGAGACGATTATGTTTCATAACTACGGTGAAGAAAAAATTAAATTCCCAGTCCACCAGCATTCACTGCACACCCTGGTACCAACATGTTATCGATGAAGACATAAAATGGGTCAATTATTTCATCCCAAGAATATAACTCATCCCTTGTCAAAACTTTTGGTTTTAGTTTCCTAGAAAACATTGTGATACTCCCGTTTGTGTAATTTGATGCATTTCTGGGTATGTATTGGATTTATTTAAGCAAATCTAACTGAAATTGTTGAGATAAGTAACTCACCCTTAGTAACACAAATTGTATTCCAATTTTATACAAGTGCAAGGAGGAGGATAAATCTCTTTTGGTATCATTATCTTATTTATGAATATTATTACCCTATAACCAAGTGTATCATTCTCAAATGATTAAGAATAAGGAAAATATTATTCTTGAAGGCATTCCCATTGTAATGGTACACATTGAGGTGTTTCTTGAAGAATTTATTGGTCTTCCTCATAGCTGAGAGGATGATTTTTAATCAATATTATACCCAAAAATTTTAAAATATCCAAGACTCTATATATAATGAAAATTGTTGAACTTGAGGATCTAAATAAGTAACTATAAGAGAATATATAGAAATATTTTATATTCCCATGTGCTTCATGATGGGGTGCATCAATACTCTTGTTCAAGAAGAAGGGTGCATCAATGCACCCCTTTATTGATTTTTGTGAGCCCAAAAAATCATGAAAAAGAATAGGTATCCTCTACCATGGAATGATGACTTGTATAATCTATTAAATGGATCCGGATACTTCTCTAAGGTGGTTTTTAATTTAGAATATTATCAAGTTGTGACGTCCCAAACCCGGATGCCACTTAATGGATGCCCCTAGCCAGGTGGTCCACATGGACTCAATTGTATCTCCCCAAACACTAGAGGCTACTAACTAGATGTGAGGGCCAAGGGTTTGTTTTTGATGATACAATTCCCTCATTACCAAAGTGTATCACAAAAGATGATTATAAACAGATGATAAATAGCATAAGCAATATAAGTAAATAGAAGGAACATTGGAAAATAGAGACAACACCAATAATTTTTGAAATAACTGTAATAACATTCAACAACTGATGATATGTCATTCCACTACAAAACTAGAAAACATAGATATAAGAAAACATGCATAACATGTTCCACGTAAGTATAAAGTAAATGAAAGACTATCCCAAGCATCTTGAGCTCTAACTCAGTCATCTACTATCAAGCCCCATACTAAACAGTAAGCAATCAAGTGTTTGAAGTTGTATGCTTACCTTTGTCAAAACCAGAAACTATGTAATCTACTCTGGGTACCAAATGGTTCCTAAATAGGGTGTGAGATAAATCTCAGTGGGCCACCAACAATGATGTCTATAACATCTGGCATATGTAATGTAAATGTACTAGTGTTCAAGCATGCATATATAAAGTAAATCAATACAATGAAACTAAATACCAAATTACCAGAATCATCCCTCAACTAGCATCTAAACATAACTAGTCCATTGATTTATTATTACCAATTTATAAATAAGTCACATGTTACAAATTTGAACATTTCAAGATGTAACAAGGAAACCTAGGGTGATATTTAATAATGAATTCCAAAGGTAATAACCAAGGTGACATAGACCTAAAGGGTCACCAACTCAGTAATAATTGTAGCTCAGAATGGGTTAATAGAGTAATACAAGGAGCATAGTCTAAGGAATTCCACAATGAGATGCATACCAAGTCCAAGAAGTCCATCCAATGTAAAACAGGGCTAAGAAATGACTGGGCCTGATGGGATTTAACCATGGCACCTACTTGTCAATGATAGATCTAAGTAGTGTATCAAATACATGCTATAATAATATTTAAGGGATACTACAGTTTCATACCAAGAATCCAAATAATAGACAAGGATTGGGATCTAAGTGGTTCTTAAACTAAGCAAGTTGAATCCTTGAATCAGAATGGGGTTCTTGAATGCTCAAGGCATTCCCCAATCAAAATCCCAGGTGATCTCGAGTCAGGACACTCCTACATGATATTTAAGTCCTATAATATTTCATTTGGTTCAAACCTTTTCTTTCATTAGTTTGATAAGATCAAGAATCATGCAACCTTTTAATCAAGTCATAATTAATCAATAAGTCCATCTGGTCCAAACCTTTCCTTTCATTTGTGTGAAAAGGACAAGTAGCATGCAACCGTTATTAACTTCATTTAATTCATATTCAATAATTAATGTTCATTTCGATACCTTCTATTAATGTGCTAAGGGGTTCTATATACATGAAACCTATTAACTATTCACAATTATTCTGGTCAAGTCATATACTTAGTATACGTTCAAATTTCTATTTCACATTTAATTATTAATTGAAGCACTTACCTTAGGTGGGTCAAGTGGTGAGCATACATGGTACTTTCCATTATGAAATTCACAATATAAATCAATCCATTTAATATAGAAGCTATTACCCTTCTAAGGGTCAAGTAAATTCACACCCAAATGGTGGCTCAAACTTGTCAAATACAAAAAACCCAATTATGGAATAACATCCTACATGGGATGAATGGAGTTATGGGCGTAACCACAAAATATTAATCACATATATTGAAAGAGAATATCCATATGTTTCGATTGATTATAATCATGTCATATAAATTCTATAAACAACACCCGATAGATTTAGTGGGCCCCACATGACAAATTCCCAAATCAACAAACTTGAGGGATGAGTTATGGACCACCAAGATTAGGCTTGTACAACTCTCCTCCTCTAGTATTGGACTTGATTTGGCTCGGATAAGAGTAGATATAAGAAAAGAGGAAAAATTCTCACACCTTGATTACTAGGTCAAGAGAAAGAGAGGAGAATAATGGCTTAAACAGACTCCACTACTGGAAATAGGCTTATTTGCGATAGGTCATTTGCGATGGGGGTCCGTCGCAAATGGCCCGTTGTGGAAAATGGCGTTGCAACTAAATCTATTTGCAATAGAACCGTTGCTAAAAATATTATTAGCAAGGGGAAGAATTCCCGTCGCTAATACTAGTCGATGTATTTAACAAAATCTTTAAATAAGCATTTGCGACGGGACCGTCACAAATGTTATTTGAAATAGGTTGAGGAACCCGTCGCAAATAATTATAAAAAATAAACATTTGTGACGGGACCGTCACAAATGTTATTTGCGTCGGGTTACTCATACTGTCGCAAATAAGTATAAAAAAATATTCAAAAAATATATTAAAAAGTATTTGCTACGGGCCCGTCACAATTACCTTTTGCGACGGGGTCGCTAGCCCGTCGGAAATAAGTATAAAAAAATATATTAATATTATTATAATTCATATTAAAAAATATTATAATTAAATTAAAATATTTGAAAATTTTAATATATATAAAAATAATAACTATCATAAAATATGAATAATATTATTAATCATATTAATATTATAATATTATATAATAATAATAATAATATAAGGAATTCATATTATTATAAATAATTAAAAAATTATAAAAAATAAAAAAAATCAAATATTAATATTATAATATTATTATTATTATAATTCAAATTAAAAATATTATAATTAAATTAAAATATTTGAAAATTTTAATATATATAAAAATATTAACTATTATAAAATATGAATAATATTATTAATCATATTAATATTATAGTATTATATAATAATAATAATAATATAAAGAATTCATATTATTATAAATAATTTAAAAAAAAATAATTTTACTTAAAATATTTGAATCTTTTTATGTATTAAAAATATTGAATATAATATTATTAAAATAATTAGAAAATAAAAATATGAAAATTATCAAAATTTGCAAAAAAAATATAAAAAAATAATTAAAATACTAAGTATAATGTTATTATTAATAAAATAAATAATAAACTATTAAAAATAAATAGAAATTAAATAATGCAATATATAAGAGTGACAAAAACTCTGAATAGAAAATATTATATATTTTGAATTCACAAACTTTATAACATAAAAAACTCACTGATCTGAAGGAGGAGGGGGAGGGGGAGGGGGAGGATCTGCAGGAGCTGGTGGAGGAAAATCCATCCCTAATACATGAGTAAGTCTGCGCATGTACTCCATCTGCTCATGTTGCTGCTGCTGCCACAGACTCATCTGCTCCTCGTACACCTGCTGCTGTCGTCGACGCTCCTCCTCATACTACTGCTGCTGCAGACGCATCACCTCCTGCCCCTTAAGGAGACTCTCTATCAACTCAGTCTGAGATCTCAACTGATCCTCATACTGTTAAGCGGAAGATGATGCACGAGCTCCTCTTGAGATGGACGCCGACATCGCAGCAGTTCCATAATAATCTCCAGGAGTTAGTAGACTGTCGATACCAACTACTCAGCCCTTCTCGAATCTATATTGGGTCACCTGCATCTAGGCCACCTCATAAAACTGATGGCCACTGGCCTGATCAGATGTCTCAGCCTGACTCTCAGCCTGAGTCAGTGACGATGTGGCCTCATATGACTTCTGTAATTGCAATTTAAAATTAAAATTATGAATATATTATATGCAGTTAACTTTCAAATTGAAAAACAAATAATACTGACCACAATCAGCCGCTGGCGATCACCTCTAATCTCCCCAATAGCTGGATCAATATACATCCTCCGATATACGTCGTACTCCGTAATATCAGGCTGCTTGACAGCCTATAAGAATATAAAATAAATTGTTAATATTTAAAGTTATATAAAATATTTATAAAAAATGTACGTACCAGATGCTGTCTATGAGTACTGAATGTACGACTCCCAGCTCGACGAGTCACCTCATGTCTCCCTCGATTCTATCTCCCCATCGATGATCTCCTCTGAAAGACACCACTTAACCAATGTGAACATAATCCATCCCATACGTGGGATGAAATGTACTCTGGTCAGTGCGCTCTACAGGAGTCATCAAACACTGACACTCCTGCTTTCTTCATGGTAGCCCTTTTTAAGTTGTGTAAAAACTGACGAAAGCGATCACGCATGACCACCTTCCATTCCTCGTGGATGGGGTCATGCATGGTATCCTCGATCAGATACCATAAACCCTACAAATAATTCAAAATATCAAGTTATAAATGAAATAAATTTCAAAATAAAAATTATTTATTTATGTACGTACCAACCAATGGTCGAACATGGCCTACTTCACATCAACAAGAATCTTCTCCCATGTGGTCCATGGCCGAGAAAAATAGTTGCACAAGATAGCACTGCCCTGTCTGACTACTATATGCCTAAAATTGTAAAAACAATAAAACATTTATTATGTAAATTGATTAATGAAATCATAGTAAAATTCACAGGTTATCATACCTCCGTGTGCATGCATCAAACCCAAGACATGGACATCGCTCAGGGATGGGGTCAGGAATCATCAGTCGGGCAAGACCACGCCCCCTCCGCATACCTCCTGAAGCGCCTGCAGGCTGAGGGTCAGATGCCACCAAATCGCCCTCATTGAAATCTAGATGAGCCTCCAACAACTCACGAATTATGTCTGAATCCATCTGAAACAGAAAATAATTATTGTTAGTAAATAATTGAAAATTATTATTATATATACATATATATTAGTTATGATTATATATAACTATCATTGAATTGTATCAATGTTCACCTTCATCATCATCTTCATATCTGACAATGTCATCTTCATATTACTCCTCAATATCATCGATATCCATTTGACTTCCAGTTTCTTCATCTCTTACCATTTCACATTCATTTGTGACATCATTAACATCATCATCATCACCGACTTTTAATTGTAGGGTGTCATCATCGATACTCATGTCTCTTTGTAAAAAAGATTGATTTTGAGTACTCTCTTGAAAAACTTCAATTCCTTGTACTTCAGTGATGACACATTCAATCTGCCTAAATTGATTGTCTCGGATTTTGATTTTTATTATGCTCCACCAATCAGTCAAGTCTCTTAACGTAGCACAGTACTTTGTGTAATAAACTTTATGTTCCTGTTGAGCTAGTAAAAATGGTTTATTTACTGCAAGAACACTTTTATATTTAATATCGATGATTCCATGAGTCGGATGAACATGCATGCCTCTCTTAGTATTCAACCACCGACATTTTAACATCGTTATGTAATGTTGTCCTAGATAACAGAGTTCAATAATTTCATCAAGCATGCCATAAAAGTCTACTTCATTTTCTCTATGATGAGATCCTCTCAAGAAAACTCCACTGTTCATTGTCTTTTTTGATTCTCCATATGCATGTGTATGAAATCGAAAACCATTCACCACATATGTATTATAATATTTAACCATTTTGGCTGGTGGGTTACTAAATATACACAACCGTTTGTCAATTTTATCAACATATCGAGACACCTGAATTTTTTTGAAATAATTATCAATATACTAAACAATAAATTAAATGAGATGTTAAAACATTAAGAATTTATGTTAGCAGTTTTTGAAACCACTGAGAAATTTATTTCTGTCGGCGTTCTTTGAGAGCAGCTGCTGTAATTTGTGGAAGTTGTTTCTTGATATGATTATCATATAACCTATGAAAAACAAAGTTATTTATTGTAACATAAATGATAGAATAAGTGATAGAAATACTTAAAGTATAAATGATGTTATCTTTTCATAGTTGAGCAGAACATACGTATGAGCTCTGTGATGTTCATCATCCGAAATCCATCATTTATGAACTCCACCGAAACCAAGCTCTGGCTGGTTAAAAACAGATAATTGATTGTCGCTTTCATCAAAATTCCTCTCATTCCATCCCATGCAGTTGTGTTTTGAGGGATACTCAAATTCAAAATAGTGGGAGCAGTAAAAAGATATTTCTTCTTGAAAATAAGCTTCAGCAATAGATCCTTCAACAGATGCTTTGTTACGTACTTTCTTTTTCAATTTTGTGCCTGCATCTTTCGAATGGATACATCCATCGAAACTGTACCAGACCTCCACATTTTGCTTCATATGGAAAATGTAATATCAAATGTTCCATTGAGTCAAAGAAAGATGGCAGAAATATTTTTTCCAGTTTACATATAATTACAACAACTTCTTCAAGTTTGTTTAGAACATCGTAATCTGTTGTCACCGCACAAATGTCCCGAAAAAAAATATGATATGTCTGTTATGGAATACCAAATCACGGAATTCAACAGACCTCTTAATTCAATGGGCAGAAGTCTTTCCATTAAAACATGACAATCATGACTTTTTAATCCAGCAATATGACAATTCTTTACACATCTACCCAAATTGGAAGCACAACCATCTGGAAGTCTCAAATATGCAATCCACTGACAAAATAATAAGCGACTTTCTTTGTACAGTGTATAAACTGCTTTTGGTTTCATTAACCTTTCTGTTCTAACATTCTCAAACAATTCGAGTTATGGACGCCTGCAAATTTGGGCAAGATCTAATCGTGCATTTACATTGTCTTTTCTCTTTCCTGGTGTATCCAAAACTATATGAAACAAATTATCAAAATAGTTCTTTTCAATATGCATGACATCCAACATGTGGCGGACCATCAAATCAGACCAATATGGAAAATCCCAAAATATGATACATTTTATCCAATTGTGCTCTTTCCCAAAACCAGAAATTTTATGTTGGTTTATTGTGGGTCTAAATGTAATGGAAGGTAATGAAAATACAACTGATTTTAACTCCGTACTTGATATCATTTTTGAGGGTCCATCCCTTTCAATTGTGCATTTTCTAAATTGAGATCTGTTTCCGCAAAAAGGATGATCAACTGAAAGAAATCTACGATGACAGTCAAAATAACAAGGTTTTTCTCCATGGACGAGCATAAATGCTTTGTTCTCTCCCATATAGTAAGGAAATAATTTCGAACCATGTGTACTCTATCCAGATAACATTCCATAAGCCGGGAAGTCACTAATTGTCCAAATCAATGCTGCTCTTAGTATGAAATTTTGGTTCACAGCAATATCATATGTACTGACACCGGTACTCCACAATAAATTTAATTCATCAATCAATGGTTTCAAATAAACATAAATATTCTTCTTCGAATGTCCTAGGATTAGTAAGTTCAAAAAGATATAGGGTTATTTCATCAACATCCATGGAGGTAAATTGTACGGAGTTAAAAAAACAGGCCAACATGAGTACTGACTACCATAAGATCCGAACGGACAGAAACCATCAGTGGAAAGACCCATTCGCACATTTCAGGCTTCTAAAGAAAATGACGGATGTATTCTATCAAAATGTTTCCATGAATCACCACCAGTTGGATGATTCAAGCGTTTATCAGTTGAAATATTCGTTTTCTGCCATGACATCATTGTTGATGTATTCTTAGACATGAAAAAATGCTGAAGTCTGTATGTAAGCAGAAAATATCTCAACTATTTTATAGGAATCAAGCCAGACTTCCCATGTTGCACTTCTTTATACCTCGGTTGCCCACTTGTGGGACAACTATCCAATGACTCATTTTCCCCAGAATATAAAATGCAATCATTTTAACATGCATGAATCTTCTGACAACTAAGTCCCAAATTCCAAACCAGCCTCTTACTCTCATAGTAATTTGCAGGCAAAATATTTCCTTTGGGTAACAGTGTTTTAATCAAAGTAAATATCTGATCAAAACAAGTGTTTGAAATTCCATTATCTGATTTGATAACCATAAATTTAGCAACTGCTTCTAATTTCCTTATCTTGCAACCAGGATATAATGCATCCTTAGCAGACCTCAACAACTCATAAAATTCAGATGGTGCAAACTCAGGAGTTGAATCAATATCATCCTGAGTTTCTATATATTGAACAGATGGACCTACAACATCATTTACTAAATTTTGAAACTGAGATGGATCCAGAATCAAGTTAGTATCACCTTCTCTAGAACTGCGTTCACCGTGTTGATACCAAAAAAACATAATCCGATTGAAAACCAAAATGCAAGAGATGTCCCCCAACTTTATGAAATGTGTCAAATGTTCTCAGTGCACGTTTTTTACAAGGAAATTTTATTGTGAATTTTGAAACAAATTCTGAATTTGATGCCGCAAATGCTAAGAAAGTATCCACACCCTCAATATATACTGGATTTAAACCAGAACCGTTTGGATTTCTACGTTGATTTATCCATACACGGTCATCTAATAATGACTGTTGTGGACTTCATTGTTCCATATTTTTCTATAAAATATAAAAGCATTACTGGTTTTGAATAATTTGATAGAAGAAAAACAATCTCTAAAAGAGAAAACTATAATAATTACCACTACTTACGAGCGACACAATTTTCAATGAAATTATTACTAATTAGTAACATAATTGATCATATAATTAGTAACATAATATAATAATGTTATTAATTATATGATTAATATTTATAAAAAAATAATATTAATATTATTAAAATAATAAAAAAATTATAAATTATTAAAATTATCAATATTCGCAACAGACTATTCTTAACATGTTAAAATCTTAAACAGTTTTTAATTTTTAAATCATGCCCAGTAAAAAGTTCACGTCAGTCATGTCCCATTTAAACTCTATAACTATCCTTACATGGTTGATCACCTCGCAAGTAGTGTTGCAATATGACGACCCAACTAATATCGTTCCCACCTCTAAGAATCATCTCACATGACGGTTTACATATACCATTCTTCCTTAAAAATTTAATCCCTTAATCTTTTAAGGAAGAATGGTCTATGTAAAGGGTCATGTGACATAATTCTTATAGCTGAGAAAGACATGACTTGGATCGTCTCATTGGAACGCTAATTGCAAGGTGGTCAACCAAGCAAAGACAATTATAGATTTTACATTTAACATGACTTACGAAAACTTCTTATTGAGCATGACCTAAAAATTGACGATCGTTTAACATTTGAACATGTTAATAATAGCTTGTTGCGAATATTGATAATTTTAATAATTAATAATTTATTTATTATTTTAATAATATTAATATTATTTTTTCGTAAATATTAATGATAAAATTAATAACATTATTATATTACATTACTAATTATATTATCAATTATGTTACTAATTAGTAATGTGAAGATATGAATAGAGACTGGTTAACCAAAACAAACGTGTTCATCTATCACCTTCATTAATTGTTCTAATTGTTCGCTAATTGTTCGCTAATTGTTCTGCTTATTCGCTAATTATTCTGCTTATTTGCTAATTGTTCTGCTTTTTTTATAATTTTTCGCAAATTGATCTGCTTATTCGCTAATTGTTTTGCTTATTCGCTAATTGTTCTGCTTATTCGCTAATTGTTCGCTAATTGATCTGCTTATTCGCTAATTGTTATGATTATTTTCTAATTGTTTTAATTATTTTCTAACTGTTTTAATTATTAGATAACTATCATATTATTAGTATTTTATTATTATTAATATTAAAATAATATAATTTTTTATATTATGTTACAATTCTCTTTTCAGTGTTGAAACTTGACATTCTGTCTCCACATGTAATATTTACATTCACTTTCACCTATCTGTTGGTGAGAAGGTTGATAATTTTGAAAATGAATGAAAATATTACATGTGGAGACAGAATGTGAAAATATTTCTAATTATCTGGTAATTATTCTAATTATCTGGTAATTATTCTAATTATCTGGTAATTATTCTAATTATCTGTTAATTATTCTAATTATCTGGTAATTATTCTAATTATCTGGTAATTATTCTAATTATCTGGTAATTATTCTAATTATCTGGTAATTATTTTAATTATATGGTAATTATTCTAATTATCTTGTAATTATTCTAATTATCTGGTAATTATTCTAATTATCTGGTAATTATTCTAATTATCTAGTAATTATTCTAATTATCTGGTAATTATTCTAATTATATGGTAATTATTCTAATTATCCGGTAATTATTCTAATTATCTGGTAATTATTCTAATTACTAGATAACTATTAGCTAATTATTTAAATTATTTATTAATTATTTTAATTATTAGTTACTTTCTAATTAAATTAGATTATTACCGAACAAATATCATTCAGGAGTGTCGAACCAAGAGTGCAGCAAGACCCGTTGTCGTGTACCAGGATACCACGGGTCAGGCCCATAATTCCTTGTCGGGACTTTTACCCCTAGGTACATTTGTGTCAGAGCCGCTGGTAATTATTCTAATTATCTGGTAATTATTCTAATTATCTGGTAATTATTCTAATTATCTGGTAATTATTCTAATTATCTGGTAATTATTCTAATTATCTAGTAATTATGCTAATTATCTGATAATTATTCTAATTATCTAGTAATTATTCTAATTATCTGGTAATTATTCTAATTATCTAGTAATTATTCTAATTACTAGCTAATTATTAGCTAATTATTTAAATTATTTATTAATTATTTTAATTATTAGTAAATTTCTAATTAAATTAGATTATTACCAAACAAATATCATCCGGGAGTGTCGAACCAAGAGTGCAGCAAGGCCCGTTGTCTTGTACCAGGATACCACGGGTCAGGCCCGAAATTCTTTGTCGGGACTTTCACCCCTAGGTACATCTGTGCCAGAGCCGCCTCTACTTGTTCGTATCCAGACAATGATTACTTGATTGATAAAGAATCTAATTATACCAAATTATATTATTTATACTAATTATGCCTAATTATTACTAACAAAATCATTTTATTAATAAAACTAAATATAAATAATAAATTAAATTAAATTTATCTAAATTACAAATAATTATAAAAAATTTAAATTAATATAAAAAATGAAATGAATATAAAAATAAATAAAAGAAAAATACCTTAAAGTTTATGCTGAACTTTTTGACGCCTTCAAATTCCACTCAAAAAAAAATTAAAACTATTAAAACTGAAGATTGTAGAGAGAAAATAGAGAAGAATTGGATGTTCTGAAAAAAAAACAGATGGGGGTATATATAGGTTAGATTATTTGCAACAGTAGTATTTGCGACGGGTGTACCGTCGCAATTAGAAGTATTTGCGACGGGACCCATCACAAATACCTTCGCCGCATTAATTACAGCCTTCGGTTAAAAGGGAATTTGCGACGGGACCCGTCGCAAATACTCAGGTTGTAAAAGGTTATTTGCGACGGGCCCCGTCGCAAATACCCCTACCTCCAGAACTTTTTGCGACGGGTAGTGAGCCCTTCGCAAATATTATTTACCACCGCCTGGTATTTGCGACGGGAAGGATACGTCCCGTCGCAAATATCCTTCCCACGTTTTGTCACGAAAGTCTCGCCAAAACAATTGCGATGGGGCATCTCTCATCATCGTAAATAACTAATTATTTGTGACGGGAATGCATTCCCGTTGCAAATTTGTTTTCAGTCGGACCATTTACGACGGGAATATATCCCATCGCAAATTACTCGTCACAATAACACATTTTTCCCGTAGTGCTTGAGTACTTACAGTTGTGCATTCAACGTGACAAACAGAAGCTCAAATGAATCCTAGACAAAGGATATCATTCAATCCCTATATTTGGACTTCCAATGGTAGAAAAATGAGATTCATGGAGGTAAATCCCATTAGAAATTCTATTAGGAAAGAAAAGTTCACCTGATAGATCATTAAGGGAAAAAAGATCAATTTATTCAGAAAAATATCCTATGCACGATTTGTCTGAACGGTTTGAAAAAACATGTGAAAACCGTGCAAAGTTACCTGGTAATAAATTGAATTTACATGGTTAGGCTAAATAGCCATTTGAAAACCATGTTATATGGTTCTGTCTAAAAATTTCTATCTGCACGGTTAGGAAAACTCTGCACCAACCATGCGCTAACCCTTTGACCTATCTAGTTTCTCTAAAAAGGTGGGTTTCAGGCTCCAAACTTTACCTAAACACCTCTGATACCAATACTAACTCATTATAAATCCATATTAGGACCAAAGTAATGATTTAGAATAAAATTTGAAGGATTCACACCTGATTGAAAAATCGAGTTTTTACAGTTTTCCACCCATAAAAGAACTCATCTCTGAGTTCACCTTCCAAGGGTAGAGAAACACTATCTAAGAACAAATTTGGCCATTGGGCACATATTTTGGCCTCACACTCCCAAGTCTCATCTTGCACATGGCTATGATGCTATAGAACCCATACTAGAGGGATAGACCAACCTCAGAGATCCTTCATGCTCGGTTCAATGATGCGTACTGGATACTCCACAAAAGTAGAATCAACATCTAACTCAAAGTCCTTAGGATCAAAAGTATGAGATGAATCAGCATGATACTATAGAATTGGTGATACATGGAAGATGTCGTTAATGACACAGAACCTCTGAGGTTGTAGCAACTGATAGGCTAGCGGCCCGACTCTCTCCATAATTTCAAATGGCCTGACATAACGAGGTGAAAACTTACCTTGCTTCTATAATTGTCTATGTCCTAGCCTGGGCGATACTCTAAGGAAAACAAGATCTCTGACCTTGAAATCTAGTGGTCATTGATGGCGATCAATATAAGATTTCTATTTAGACTGATTAGTATTCATAAACTTCCTGATCAAATGAACTTGCTCTGAAGTCTCCTGAATAATATGAAGACCTAGTAGGAATGCGTCACCTACCTCTAGCTAGTATGGGGTGAATAAAATGACCTACCATATAAGGAATCACAAGGATCCATCTGAATTTTCTCTTAAAAGTTGTTATTATAGGTGAACTCAATGAGAGGGATATGTTTTTTTCAAAAACTACCAAAATCAAGGACACATTCTCAGAGCATATCTTCTAGAACCTGTATTGTTTGTTCCGATTTTCCATCAGTTTGTGGATGAAAAGATATGATTAGAATTACCTATGTCCCCATAGACTTTTTCAAACCCTTCGAGGACTATCAAGTGAAACTAGAATCCTTATATAAAATGGCAGTACATGGGACCCTGTGGAGTCATATGATCTCACAGTCATGGATTCTTCCCAACTCATCACCTGAGAATGTATCCTGAATAGGAATGAAGTGGGATGATTTCGTTAGTCAGTCAATGACTACCCATATAGCATCATTACCCCTCAGCAACCTAGGTAAGTTGACTACAAAATCCATGGCAACATCTTCTCATTTCCATTCTAGGACTGGAAGTGGTTGTTGCAAGCCCACAGGTCTCTGGTACCATACCTTCACCTGATGACATGTGGAACACCTAGTGATAAAGCCTACTATATGATATTTCATCCCAGGCCACCAATACTGACATTACATATCTTGATACATCTTGTAGATTCCAAGATGTACTAACAACTGAGAGGTGTGGGACGCTTTCATCAACTCATCTCTCATATCTATAGGAACCCAGATACATCCATGTAGATACAGGACATCATATCTATCCATAGACCAATATGAAGGTTGGTTATCTCCTGATATACTCTCTTGGAGAACCAAACCTTCATGATCTAAAAACTATCTACCCTTCACCTTCTCAAGGAGGAAAGAGGATACTATCATGCTTGATAGATAATACTTCTCATGACTATCATGGAACTCCAAATGCATCTCAGAAAATAGGTCCATTAACTTCCATTCATAACTGGATTCCCGTATGGTCTGTGTTTGAGTCTTCCAACTCAATGCATCTACAACTACATTTCCCTTACAAGGAGTATAGGAAATATCAAAATCAAAGGATTATAGATATTCGACCCATCCTTGCTATCTGAGGTTCAAGTCATGCTACCAAAATATATATTTATGGCTTTTATGGTCTGTGTACACCACAAATTTCTCACCTAATAGATAGTGTCTCCAGAAACGTAAGGCATGGACAACTACTTCTAGCTCAAGGTTGTGCATTGGGTAATTCCTCTCATTAGGCCTCAACTGTCGAGATACCTACACAACAACTCTATCTTCTTTCATTAGCACTACTCCTAGGCCAATTCCTGATGCATGAAAAAATATGGTATAACCAACACCTGGCTCTAGAAGAGTCAGAATAGGTGCTGATACAAACCTCCCTTTCAGCTCTTGAAAGGCTTTCTCACATTCTTCTTACTATAGGAACATGACACCCTTCTTTGTAATACCATTCAGAGGTGAAGAATAATGTGAGTAGTATTGTGTAAAACACCTATAATATCCATTCAGCCCTAAGAAACTACATATATCAAACATGTTATTGGACTTCTCTAAGGAAGCCACAACACTAACCTTTTTAGGGTCAATATATACTCCTGATTCCGATATAATAGGAATAAGAAGTTAACCTTGTCGATCCAAAAGTGGCATTTAGCAAGCTTGGAAAAAACCTTACTCTCTGTTAGTGTACTCAGAACAATATCAAGATGTTTGGCATGGTCGCCAAGAGTGTAAGAATACACAAAGATGTTGTCCAAAAATACCATGACAAAAGAATCCAAATAGGGGTAGAAACCCCTATTCATTGGATCCATGAAAACAATGGGTGTGTTCATGAGACCAAACGGCATAAAAATGTACTCATACAAACCATTCTGGCTACATAAATCTATACAAGGTATGTTTTATGGCTTGACTCATTACTGATGATAACTTGATCTTAGGTTAATCTCGGAGAATACCTTTGCTGCTCAGAGATGGTCTAACAGATCATCTATTTGAGGAAGTGGATATCTCTTCTTGTTTGGAAGTTGGTTCAACCACCTTTAATCCACAAAAAGATGTTAGGTTCCATCATCCTTCTTAAAAAAAAGCATGGGTGAACCCCAAGAGTATGTATTGGGACATATAAATTCCTTGTCCTCTAAATAACCTTAATATGACTTGAGATTTTGATGCCCTACTGGTGTTATCCTATATGGAGTAATGGACACTGGAGCTGCTCTTGGAACAAGCTCGATAGTAAACTCTACCTCTCTCTCAGGAAGTAAGCTAGAAAAATAGCCAGGAAATACATCCCTAAAACAACCCACTAATGGAGGGAAATCATCCTTATGTAAACCCTAATCCTCCATGAAGATATTTGTGATCTGGGAGGTCACTCTACCTATAACTTGATTATTTGGTCTCTCTCTACCATCCTGGACATCCCACTCACCCTTATGTAGATAATTGTTTCCCTAAGGTGATGTAAACTATACCCTATGAATATTTCATTCTACAAAATCATGATATTGAACCAACCAATCCATCCTGAGTATGACATCGAAGCCCTTCATCTCAAGAAAAAAGAAGTTCCATAATAAAGGGTAAATTCCTACCTCAATGGGATTGTCCTTACACTGGTGTATACCCTCTGTCTGTATACCGTATGATGGATTACTATGACGAACCATCACCGATCGAGGTTTTACCCCGTGGGATGCAATGTCATCTTGGATGGAAACAACTCTTTCTTGGTTGGGACATCTCCGAATGATCTCTTACTGGGAACAGGGGTTCTTGAGTGTGGAGGGTTCGAAAATGCCACTCTTGGGGATTCCCTTTTTTAAATTTAATTTAATATGTAATATTCTACAAGAATATTACCACGTACGGTAGATGCTCCCACAACCAAATCCTCAGGTATTGGTTGTAGTGTATTCAACTGGCCTAATCCACGACCCTATGCAATAGATAGACTACCAAGATCATAACTGCTCTATTGGTGCTACTTGAGATCAGCAGTCTGGATACAATGACCACAACCACCTCCTCGAACATACCCAATAGTTCTATTCCAACTCCCCACATGAAGTGGTGTAAAAGAACCCACTCCTGAAGGTGGATATGGTATGAATTCCTTTCCACTCGAGGATGGTGGAAAGGTCCTGCAGAAATGCTGGAGATTCCCCTTACGGTCACAAGCCTGGACCCCAATGGGTCTTTATCACACTGAGGCTTCAAATTCCCCTATCATCCACACTAATGACACACTTTAGAGATATTGAAATAGGCACTCTGGTTGTCACTGCCTTGTCGAGAAACCTAGAGGGAATGTTTCCTACCATCGAAAGAACTACTAGCTTGTCGGGGCCCTGATCCTCTATACATAGTACTATTGATGTCCCTTTGGTTACACACAATGATAAGATACTTATTTACTTTTTTAGAGAAGGTTGTAAGGTAAAATACATTCACCTATGTATGGATGGCATACGTGTGCCCATCCTCGAAATGTCTAGCATGCAAAAGCTCATCATCAGTTAGAAGCATTGAAAATCCCTGAAACTCCATGAAACATGATGAATACTCCATAACTGACACAGAACCCTATTCAATATGCATAAAATATCTATCTCCATCATATCTTAGCATCCGAGGAAAGAACTAATCATAAAAGGTAATCTAGAAATCAACCCATAACATGCCCTGATAATGACCAGTTTGGGTAATCACATCCCACTAGTGCTTGGACAAATCTTGAAGCATGCATGTAGTAAGATTGATCCTCTATTCTGGGGGAGTCTTTAGATGATCAAATATATATAGGGTGGACTCTAGCCAAGACTCAGTAGCTTGTATACCACCATCCCCTGAGAATGTAGAAGGATGCTGCTACTGGAACTCACGGGTCAGATCATCCATTATAGGTAAACTCATAGAGCACTGTGCATAGACTTCATCAGACATAGGAAACTATCATGAACATGGTCATTGATTCCCAAATTTGGTATAGCAGGCGATTCCTCAAGTGGCACTCATGAATGTAAGACTGGAAGCTCAAGGCCCAGCATGTTTGGAGCATGGTATATGAGGATGTCATGGAAACATTAGTCTACAATTGACAAGAACATACATGAGAATAACCGTAAGCATAAATATAACATCACTAACAGATGATGAATATAGTAAAACTAACTACCCAAGGAATACTACCCCAACTACCCTCTTAGACGGCTAGGTATTGGTAAGTTCTTAAGTATAAGTTTCATTTCAATTTACATTTAATTACCAAGTTCACTCCTTTACCTTCCATAAACATGAGAATTCAGGATAAGGATATACAAAAAATTCATTTTAGATGTCATGGATCACTTTATAATGGATATCCATTTCCGGCGAATCAGTTCCCATACACCTATCACTAGAAATGATGCCCATTTATTTATAGAAGAATGGATCGAATTGGTAAATTACTCATCCCAATAGATGATGTCCCATACACCTCATGAATTGAGATAGGCAATCACTCAATCGCAACGAAGAGTAATACAAGAAAAATCTAACTATCGTGGCATCAATCAATAATCAAAGGCATATCATGTAATGAAATGAAATGAAATGCACCTATATGGCTTGTCAATATGCATGACATGTGAATTCTAGGTTCCTATAAAGATTCATGTAAATATGATCATTTCCCTCATATCATTGGTATAAGGATGAAAGAAAATCCTCAATCATATTAATAATCAACAACTCAAAACAAAAAGTGCGTCACCCAATGGTGAAATAATATCAACTATAATAAGAAAAATCATAACAATAATTATAATTTAGAAAAATTGGTTTTTACCCTAAACATAGGTTCATGATGCCCAAGCAAGGATTATAAAAATTCCCAAGTGTTCCTAATCTTCAATATATTATATCCAAATAGAAAAACCAAGAAAGGAAACTCCTCTGATATCATTTTGTGATGTCCCAGACCTGGATGCCACTTAAGGGGTTCCCCAAGACCGGTGAACCACATGGTCTCAAGGGAATCTCCCTGAATTCTAGAGCCTACCGACTAGCAGTGAGGGCCTAGGGTGTGTCTGTAGGGAGACTATGCCCTCATTACCCAAATATAGTGAAGCAGATGATTATAAACATATGATAAATAATGGAATCAATATAAGTAAACAGAAGGCACAACGAAAAATAGAGACAATAGTAACAATTACTGAAATAACTAGAATAACATTAAACAACTAATGATATTTCATATCACTTGAAAATTTGAAAACATGGATACAAGACAATAGAGATAACATGTTACACATATGTATATAGTAAATCAGAGTCTATCCCAAGAATCATGTGCTCCGGCTCAATCATATTTTATCAAGCTTCATACTAAATAGAAAGCAATCAAGTGTTTGAAGTCGTATGCTTCCTTTTTTCAACACCTTCATCCCTGTAATATACTCTGGGTACCAAATATTTTCCTAATATGGTGTGAGATAAATCTCAATGGGACACCACCAATGATTTCTATAACATTTCTCCCGTGTAATGGAAATATAGCAGTGTGAAAGCATGCATATATAAAGTAAATCAGTACAATGTAAATAAATACCCAAGTACCTACCTCATCCCTCAACTGTCATCTAAACATATCCAGTCCATTAATTGATTATTACCTATTAATAAATAAGTCACATGTTACGAATGTGAAGGTTCCAAGATGCAGTAAGAAAACCTTGGGTGATATTTAATAATGAATTCCCGAAGTAAAAACCAAGGTGATGTAGAAATTAAGGGTCACAAAATCAGTAATAATTGTAGCCTAGTATGGGGTAAGAGTGAAATATAAGGAGTATAGTCCAAGTCATTCCAAAATAGGATGCCTACCGAGTCCAAGAAGTTCATCCAAGGAAAAACATGGCTAAGCAATGACTGGGCCTGATAGGCTTTAACCGTGGCACATACTTGTCAATGTTGGATCAAAGGAATGTATCCAAGGTATATTATAATAATATTGAAGGGATCATACGGGGTCATACTGGGCACCCAAATAATAAACAAGGATCATGATCTAGGTTGGTCTCAACCTAAGCAAGCCAAATCCTTGAATCAGAATGGGGTTCTCGAGTGCTCAAGGAATTCCCCGATAAGAATCCAAGGCAAGGTCGAGTCGGGACACTCTTATTTGATATTTAAATCATGTAATATTTAATTTGTTTCAAGCCTTGGCTTTCATTTTTGTGATATGGTCAAGTAGCATGCAACCTTTTAATCAAGTCATAATTATTCAATAAGTCCATTTGGTCCAAGCCGTGCCTTTCATTAGTGTGACATGGCCAAGTAGTATGCAACCATTATTAATTACATTTAAATCATATTAAACAATTATAGTTCATTCTTCGACATTCCATTAATGTGTTAAGGGGTTATATGGACATGCAACCTATTCATCACTCACAATTAATCCAGTCAAGTCATATACTTAGTATACCTGTCAATTTCCATTTCACATTTAATTATCAATTGAAGCACTTATCCTAGGCGGGTAAAGTGGTGAGCATACGTGGTACTTACTGTTATGAAATTTAAAATATAAACTAATCCATTTAATATAGAAAATATTACCCTTATAAGGGTCATGAAAAGTGTCACCCGAACGGTGGCTCAAACATGTCAAATACTAAAAATCTAATTATGGAATAATATCCTACATGAGAGGGATAGAGTTATGGGCATAACCACAAACAATTAATAAAATATATGGAAAGATCATATCCATATGATTCTAATGATAATAATAATGACATATAAATTCTATAAACATCACCCAATGAAATCAATGGGCCCCGCACGACAGATTCCAAAATCAACGAACTTGAGGGATGAGTTATAGACTACCCAACTTTGGCTTGTACGACTCTCCACCTCCAATATTGGCCCTTGATTTAGCTCAGATTAGAGTATATCTATGAAAAAAGGAAAATGATCACACCTCAAAAACTAGGTCGAGAGCAAGAGAGGAGAAGAAAGACTTTAATGGACTCGTGTACTTACATTTGCGCATCCAATGTGATGAACATAATCCCAAATGAATCTCAGATGAAGGATATCATTCAATCCCTATCTTTGTCCTTCAAAAAGCTCCAAAATGAGATCCATGTAGGAAAATCCCACTATAAATTGTATTAGGGAAGAAGAGGTGGCTTAATAGATCATTAAGGGGGAAAGGGCAATTTACCAAGAAAAATATAATGTGTACAGTTTGTCCACACATTTTGACAAACTGTGTGAAAATCATGCATAGTTACCTGGGTAGAAGGGGAACTTGCATGGTTAGGCTACACAACTATGCACAAACCATGTTATATGGTTCTATCTGAAAATTTCCATCCACTTGGTTAAGAAAACCGTGCACCAACCGTACGATAATCGTGCGACATGGCCAGTTTCCCCAAAAAGATTGGTTCTAGGCTCTGAAATTTTCCAAGAAACCCCTAGGACCTTTACTCACTAATTAGGTATAAATATTAGGTCCAAATTAAATATTTAGACCAATATTTAAAGGATCCATCCCTGATTGAAAGAACCGGGTTCATACACAAGTAATGGTGATGAAGCAGGATATCTCCTAGACTACTTTTTGTACATGGTGACAACACTATGAGTTCATATTTTTTCCATTTAGAATCACTAATTATGAATTAATTTTTAGGTACATGATTAGTAAAGTCTTTAAGGATTACATTGAAAAAAAATTTATTGTATTTAGAGACAATAATATTATCTACTCCAAAATAAAGGAGGAACATGAGGAACATTTGAATTTTGTATAGAATACTTTTTAAAACAAAAAATTATTTGTGAAGTATAATATATGTGAGTTATGGATGGAGAAAGTAACTTTACTAGGTAATGATATCAATAAAAAGGGATATAATTGGATCCTAAAAAAGAAGGGGAAATTGAAGGATGGAACTCACTAACCTCCGTGATGAAAATCCATAGTTTCCATAGACTGGATTGGTATTATCACTGATTTCTGAGGATATTATTACGATTTTCAAGCCCACTAACCAAACTAAATCATAAGGGATTCATGTTTTTCTGGAAATATGAATTCTAAGAGATCTTTAAATATTTAATTAATAGGCTAATCACAACACCTGTTATTGGATTACCCACCAGTGGGGAAGGATTTTTGATCTACAATGATTATTTTAAAAAGGGAATGGGATGTGTACTCATTCAAGATGAAAATTGATAGAATATTCCTCCTTAAAATTAAAGAAAAATGAGAAGAAATTCCAAACACATAATCTAAATTTGGCCACAGTTATCATCACATTGAATATTTGGTGACATTATCTATATGGGGAGAAATTTTAGATAAATACAGATCATAAAATCCTCAAGTACATATTGACAAAAATTAAATCAATATGTGTGAACTAATGTGGTTAAAACTATTCAAGTATTATTACTATTAAATCCATTACCATCCATAGATGGAGAAAAAATTAGTAGAGGATCTGAGTAGAAAGGATCCTACAACCATATCCATGATGAGAATTTCAAGGGATCTAACCTTATTGGACATACTGAGGATGGATTAGGGAATAATAAAAAAGTTCATCCCCAAACCTTACTCAAATGATATCTTAACCATCTATTCATAAGAGGAGTAATGGGGCCAAAAAGGATGATGAGGTGATACAGAAAAATTAGTTAATATACTAAATTTTAACTTTGTTATAGATGGGGTTATAAGGTTTGGAACATAGATATGTGTCCAATCAAAACCATAACTAAAGTGTGATATTCTAAATATTTCATATATCCCATCCTTCTCTAAAAAATCCATGAAGAACTAATATGCATAGAAATTTTAATAAACAATTATGGTGAGATAACATGAAGATGGATATTACTGAACTTTAAGGTCAATTCTTGTTATGCCATGAAGTCAAGAATGGAAAACAATGAAATAAGGGTATGATGAAACCATTTCTCATATCATTTTAGAAATGGGAAAACATAACCATGGATTTCATTGTAAAATTCCCAAGGACACCTAAAGGAAATAATTCCATTTGGGTGGCAGTCAATATCCTTACAAAGGTATCACATTTGATTTCTATTAAGGATGATTTCCCCCATGAAAAAATCAATAAGATATATAAGATAATTGGTAAGAATTCATAGGGTTCCACTCTATTTTTTCTTATTGATTTCAGAGGATTACATAGTGGTTTTGGGGAAGCCTTCAACATGAGTTAGATATAGAGATGAGATTTATCACTATTTATCACCCTTAGATGGATGGTCATTCTAAAATAACCACTCAAACTCTAGAGGATATGTTGAGATCATTTTAGATGGATTTCCAATGAAATTGGGATAAAAAAAGTCCCCAAGTGGAGTTATCATATAACAAAATTTTCCATTCTAGAATTAAAGTGGGGACTTATGAGGATCTTTATGGGAAGAGGTTTCAGATTCCAACATGTTGAGAAGATGTTATAGAGTAAAATCTGATGGGACCATATCTAATCTAAAATATTCTATAGATTTTTTAAACTATTCAATATCATATGAAATCTATAAAAATCCAATATAAAATCTATAAAGATAATTATTGAGGTGATCTAAAGTTTCAAGACAGATATAAAGTGCTCTTTCATTTCTATTTATAAAAGAAATTTATGTGGTTTGTGATGAAGGAAAATCTTAGTCCTAGATATATTGGGACCTTTGATATCATTGGTCACATTAGTGTGGTGGCCTATTGACTAGCACTACCACCTAACCTATCTCAAGTACATGATGTGATCCATGAATCCCTCTTAAGTAAGTACATACTAAACCCATCACATTTACTAAATCTAGTGGCAGTACCATTGGATAATCATCTTTCATATGATGAGGAAATTTTAAAGATATTAGATTCTAGAGACAATGTTTTATGAAACAAGATGAATAACCTAGTCAAATTATTATGTGGGAACCAAAATTTTGAGAAAGAAACTCGGTAACAAGAAGAGGTGATGAAATAGATGTTTGGTCAGCTGTTTTAGTGCATGAAATAAAAATTTCAAGGGTGAAATTTTTAAAGGTGGAATAATGTAATGACCTTAAACTTTAAAAAATAAATTTCATTTTTAAATGACTAAATGCCTTATTAAGAAATGAATTTATAGAAAAAAGATACCCTAAATTTATTATTATGGACTATTATACAGTCTATCAGATTTAAAATCCTATTAAAAATCATAACCAATGAAAATATTATTAATTTATAGTGACCATAAAGATTTTTATATTAAGGGTTGTGATAAAGTCTAATTGACAGAGATGGAAGAAAAAATGGCCTCAGTCAGTTGGTTCATACCCAATAAATCCCATTTATCATAGATTTTGAGGGAGATATCATCAATGGGAATTTATCTTGACCAAGAAAAATTAGATATTCTATAACCAGATCATGATAGAAAAAAATATTGGTATAATTTCATTTTCATCAATATCATGGCCAAAACCATGTTTCCTAAAACTCCCCTAGAAAGTATCACCATCAAACAACTTACCCAAAGGGAATTCGCTACAGTAGTAAAGGTCTATATATCACAACCCTAATAGTATGAATTTGTATATTTTATTTCAATAAAATAATTATAATAGTTATTCATTTTCCTTATTACTTTTTCATTATTATATTTTTTTGATGAAAAATAGATGCGATTTAATGATGAAAATTTATATTTTTTGGGGAATATATACTTTCAATAAAGAAATTATTTTTTATGAAACAATTTTTTTTTGAAAAAAATGATATTTTAATAATATTTTATTGTTAAATAATATTTATTTAAAATTAATGAATATATAATTTTACTATGACTAATGTAATTTTTAAAGGGCCCGAAAACTATTATTTTCAAGAAAAACAAATATTCATTAACAAATGGGTATTTTTGATTTAAAAGCTTATATTTTAAAATTTAGAGAATTTTTTTATAAAATAAATATTTTTTTTGAAATAATAATATCGATATTATCCTATAGGAAATTTTAAATAAATTTTCAAGATAGTTGAATATTTGGGTAAAAATTACATATAGTATAAATATATAGTATGTATTATGATATCACAAAAAAGAAAATAGTGATGTAATAAATACTATAATAAGTATATAAAACCAAAATTATGTTTCCCCATTAAAATAAAATGTTATTGAATTTATTTTACTAATTTAATAAACCCTTAATGAATCCTCAAAAAGATATATTATATTTTAAGGTTTAATAATCAATTCTTTACAAACATGACCCACTTCCACATCACCAATAGTATTATTTTAAGGATTTAGGTTCATAAACATATAAAATAATAAAATATAATCCTATTTTTAATAAACCATGGGAAAAAACATGGGAGGGTTTGAGGTTTGGATTAGTTTATCATATAGAGTCCAAAACCTATGTTTAGAAATTAATAATGAATTCCCCTCAATTTTTCTACATTAACAAACCCAAACTCACATTAAAATTCACTCATAACTCTTAGAGAACTATGTTATGCTTACCTTACCTCTATATATATCTCCAAAGGTTTAATCAAGCTCATAAGAATATCCTTTTAATCATTTTTAAGTTCCCTTTTCCGGATAAGGGATTATCTCCCTCTCCTCTTTATTCAAGCATCTTATCTATATTATGCCTTTTGATTTTTATTTTTTATTTTTTGGGATATGTTTTTACAAAAACCTAATACTATATTCATTATTTAAAAGTTATTATAGACCCATTTCACAATCATTTAACCCTTTTCAATGAATCATTTTTGTTCCCCCTTTATGCTTCTAAATTATCCTGTGATTTTCCTTCCCAAACATTTTTATAGTTAATACCCATCCCCATTTCCACTCAAGGGTATTAACCTAGATATACCTATACCTAATTTATTAGGGAAATATATGAATGTAACACACACTCCATAATATTGGTATTTGAACTAATGGGAGACACCCTTATGTTATGTGATCAATATGGCACACTCATGCATATACATGATATAAATGTGATAGGTGAGCCCAAAATTATTTTTCCCTCCAATGCATTAGGTAATTGTTTCATCTCATTAAATTCCATGTATGTTTCATGGTATGTTTTCATAAGGACACTATTTTATCCAAGAAATTAATTTATTAATTCATGTTTTATGTTTTTTCCACCTTCCTATATTGCCTTCATGCTATCATTGAATATCATGATTCAATGTTGATGTTTATGATTCTCAATCCTTTTTCTTGTTTATATAGCTATTGACTCAATTTTATTACATTCATAATGTTATTATTTGATTCTTCCCTTAACTAGAATTATAGATCACCAATTTCCTATGTTTTTCTCTAGTATATCCCATGTAGTTTTAGAAGATCCAAGGAATATAAGGGTATGTTTTAGAGTTTTTAAATAATTATTTTATATATATGTTTTAAATTATTATTCCATGTTCCTAATCTATAAATTATATTAGTCCCATGATCTTATAGGGTTGTATTATGTGTACATTGATGTTATAAAACATGAAATATAGTGTTTTAAAGATATGGGTTTTCATACCATGTGAATAATTAATCAAATTAAAAGTTATGTTATTTAAAAGCACTGT
Source organism: Viscum album (assembly GCA_963277665.1). Lineage (NCBI taxonomy): Eukaryota > Viridiplantae > Streptophyta > Magnoliopsida > Santalales > Viscaceae > Viscum > Viscum album. Next base: position 1,217,323,598 of record OY728119.1, read on the forward strand.
ATATTCCACTATTCACTATAAAATCAACCCTTTCATAAAGATATTAAAATTTCACCTTACTCTAATTTTGAAATTATTTTTTCAAAATAGAATTATATTTAATAAAATTAAAATTCCTGAATATTGAATTTAAATTTAAAATAAAACCATGAAATTCATGGAAAACTACTCAGTTTTAAAAAACTACTTATTTTTTTGGCTAAAAAATACTTATATTGAATGTGAATACATAAAATCTAATTTTGAAATTTAATAAGAATGGAAATTGATTTATTATTAACATTACATATCATTTCACATCTCCACCAAAAATAAATTGTGTCCTCATAATTTTATTAATTTGTAAACAGGTGAGGATATTTTTCTCTTATTTCATATCAAGTATCCTATGATTCTTAAAAAATAATATGAATCGTACATAAAATGATAACCTGCTGAGTCTCTATATTTAAAAATACCTTGTCTCAATTATAAATAATCTAAATTTCATTTCACTTATAAGAAATATTTTCACATCCATGACTTATTTTAATGGTATTTTGTTATTTAATTTCCACTATTGCTTTGTTTTTGGGGTTTCCCATTCATTTTAGTGGAAATGGTGGTTTTTGAAAATTTGGGTCAAACCGTGATCCCATTTCCTGATTTAAAAATAAATTTTGTTTCTTTTTTAACTCCGTCATTTTTTGAAATTTTACACTCATTTAACTTCCCAATTGGAATCCCCTAGTACATTAAAACCACTATATCAATTTTAACCCAATAGTAATCCATAATAATGATGGATTTGGGTTTTTTTATTAAGGTTTTAGGCTAGCCTGTAAGCCCATTTTCTACTTTAAATTATTTTTTTAAAATTTTAATATCTCATTAATTTTATACTATGATTCCACCTCCCACCCAAATCCAAAAACCCTAGGCTCACTCTCATAATCTATTTCGCTGATTTGGAGCTCATTTGGATCACAGATTTGGGAGAAACTTATCAGGGTTTCTCAAATCATCCAGATTTGAGAAGGTAATTTTATTCTTTCAAAAACCATTCAATTTTCACTCTTTCTCCCCCATTTTATTCCCCGCCTAACCTAATCATCCTAATTTGAGCCAAACTATCAGTTTTGGATTCTTGGAGATTCAACCTTTTTTGCAGATTTGGGGTGATTTCTTCAAGATTGTTCAAGGTAAGTGATTCCTTCTTGGTTTCTTCCACTTTACTTAGGGTTTCCTCCATCCTTCATGAAGTTATAAAATTTCCAAAAGTTAGTGTTTGAACCTATGGATTTATTTGTTGTCTTTTTGGTCAAATATTGTGGTTTAGGGTTGGTTTTCACCCCCATTGTGGTGTGGTAGTGGTGCAGTTGATGTTTCACACCAAATTTTGAGGGTTTCGACACAAAAAGGTCGGTGGTTCCATGTGTAAGAAATTATTGATGAGTTATATTGCTTGATTTACTGATTTTCATGCTCCTCATATGCTTTATGTGTTTTGAAAACTATTTTTGATGGATTTGGTTAAGCTTTTAATTTTATAGTTTCACTTCAGCTTTAAATTGGGTGTTTTTCATGTGTAACTCTAGGGGTAGTATTCAGGTGTATTTTACATCATACACATGTGGTTTACTAAATGTTGTTTGGGATGAAAATTATGATTTGGTAGGGTCTTGGTGTGCCTTTGGGTTTAAAATAGGGGGTTTGAATGAGTTTTGTGTGTAAAACCATGTTTTGCCTCTTGAAAGTGTTTTATGAAAATGTGTGTGTTTCATGTGCATCTTTTGTGGTATTATTCAAGGTAGTTTTATAACACCTGAGAGTGGTTTAATAAATATTTCTTGGGCTGCTAATTTTATTTTTGATTAGTATTGGTGTGATTTTGGCTTTGAAAGAGGGTTTTGAAATGGGTTGTATGCATGACATAGCTATACCCCTTGGGATGGTTTTATGAAAATTGTAAATGTTTTATCGGGTTAAAGAATGTGGGAAAGGGATGTATAAGTACTATTTTGGTTAGTGTGTTCACCTAAAATAATTTTTTGAAAGACAAAGTGTTCAGTTGTGATGTAAAACATTTTGATAATGTTTTATAATTTGTTGAGGTGATTTATGAAATTGTGATGTGGGTGTGAAACATGTTTGTGGGTTGTTTTGTGTGGGTGTGATGTGAAAAAATGGATATTTGTTTATGAAAAGGGTATTATGTAAAATGTGAGTGGGCTGTTATGTGATGTTTAGCATCTTGGGAAAGATTCTATAAAATTGTTAAAGGATTTGTTGAATTGTGAAAGATATGAAAAATATGTTTTGGGCTATTTTGGTGTGAGTCTGATTTCAAAATAAATTTGAATAAAAAGGGGTATGTTGTGACTTATGTGATGAACTTGTTTGAGAATAAGAGGGAAACCCAGGTATCTAGGTGGGTGGACGTGTACTAGTATACTAGTAACCCCATGTGGTTTGGCCTCAGTTTCACATAAAAAGATTGACAATGACAATACTAACTAAACTATGATAATGATGATGATTTGGGACCACTTGGTTATGGGTGTATTCCCTACTGTGGGCTCGTGCATGAGAAAAAATATTGTTATGGTTACTCTCACCAATATATGAGGTACCTGGGACCCACAGTGAGCTAGTGCCTATGTGTTATTTTCCCATTTATTGTGATAATTAGATACTTTGTTATTACCATCGGCATAAGATATGATTGACTGGAAAATTCAGTATCTCTGGTATTTTATTTAAAAGTGTTGATTCTTTAATATAGTATACTTGAAAACTGTTTTTATTTAAAGTTGCATATTTTATAAATTGTAACTAGCATTTCATTATTATGAAAACTTGCAAGATTTTCATCCTTGAATTTTTATCACATGGAATCTTTTAGTGGTGGTATCCTACTAGAAATTGGATCACATCCTACTTACACCCTTGGGTGTAAGTAGACTTGGTTATTTTTTCCACAGGTTTGGATATAGCTTTTGTTCCAATGGTTCAGGGTTTTAGCGGTTCATCGTGATGAAATGTTGTGTACATGGCTTTAGGGCAGTGCCACTCGCCATGTGATGATTCTTGGGCTGTCCTTTTTGGTTTTATTCATTTGTTTTAGTCATTTAGAGTTGTTTTAAACCATGTAATTCAATTCTGAAATTTTGTAATATATGATTTTTTTTGAAGAATCCATATTTATTTTATTGAATTCGTATGTTGTTTTATGTTTATAAACTCAGGTAAATCATTCCCAATTTTCATTTTATGATTCCTGGGCACTTGTGCCAGCCCGTGGGGATCATAAATGCATTTTGGGCCTTTCCACGGGCTGGGTCAGGTGTCGATTTTGATGGAAACAAGATCCGATTCATGAAAAATATTTTCCTCAAACTAACCTACTTTCGGTCCCAAAACATGAGGTGCATTACATATATGTTTCCTTAACAATGAATCATGTGAAAAATCATATACCTAAGATAAAATAAAAGATATGGGTGTACTATAGGTTACTGATCCCACTTTACCCTGAATTTAATATGTTCCAATAAAGCATGGATGTAATTTTTCCTTTCTGCCAAAATAAATCACACCATCCTAGAAGTATTTTTAAAGAAAAACATTGTATCTTACACAAAAGAAAGAAAATTCCTCCTTTATTAACATTAAAATTCTACGTAATGAATTTTTATATATAATAAAATCATAGATAATATCCTCAAAATATAATGAAAATTGTTGTTATAAGAAAATTTCAGTAATGAAAGATATTTCTCCAAACATCCTAGTAAATCCTAAGTTTAATCATAGATAATATCCCCCAAATATTTAATTTCTCTCTCTAATTTTCCATCATATTGAATAATAATAGAATATAATTACAAAACTCAATACCCATCAGCTTCTAAAGTCCTTTGAAATAATTAGATATAAATAAAGATCAGAATAATATACAGTGGTGTAAGATCTTGATATTTTAGAGAGGTATGAATCCTTTTAAAATTGGAAAATCCTTTTTTTTATAAATAATAGTAACTATGAGGTTAAAATGGTTTTTGGAGTTTCTGGGGATTTTTTAGAGCATATAGTTCTAGTTTTTAGAGAAATAGAATTAGGCTAATGGTTGTTACACTATTAATACTATCAGTACGACTCAACTATGTGGCCCAAAAAGAAGAGGTTCAAATTTCATTTAATAGTTCATGGTAGGTTTCACAACCATGAAAAAAAATATATTGAATAGAAGAGGTGAAATCCACAGTTGGATCATGGTTTGTCTAATCGTGCGCCTAACCACGTGAGGGGGTTTTCTCCTTGGATAGTGAGAAATCATGTGTTGCACATGGTTTATCTAACCCTGAACCAAGTCTCTGTGGGGTTTTTTCCTTGGGATAGTGTTGCAACATGGTTTTCACATGATTTGGAAAACCATGCGGCCAAACTATGTGCCCTATAAAAATATGGGAAATTACATTTTTACCCCTCTTTACATTAACCCCTTCTCGCTCGTTTCATTTACTTATTTTTACAACATCTTTAAATGGTGGTAATCTCTCTTCCTCTCCACATAGGTTGTGATTTATCTCCCTTATAAAATCTCATAATTGACCATCATTCATCTCATTGTATAGAAAAAGGCATTTATATGATTTCTCATAATTATTTTCATAGTTTCTCACACCATCTTAAATATTTTATTCTTGTGATCTCATATGCCCTATTTTAGGAAGATTTTATAGTGTATTCAATTTCCCCAATTTTTTCTCTAACCATAAGATGATATCAGATGAGTATTCATCTATCGATATAAGGTATGTTTTCTATTCATTTTCCATAAATTTTTATGTGTTTTATTATTCCACTATTTTGTCACTTTTTAGACTTTCAATGAGTTTCTAGTAAAATATTTAATATATTAAATTGATCACATAGTCCTTGAATTGACATGTTATGGGACATTGAAAACTAGTTGAATGTTGATAACCTCAACCTAGAACATCCCCTTAGGTGGCTTCTATTAAATTTCCTAATGATTTATTTTTCCCATGGGACCAAAACATTACTATATTTTGAGGGATTGATTTGGTCAGTGAAAGGTTTAAAATTTAATTATTTAATTAAGATTTGGTGTTGAACTATCCTTAGAAAAAAAAATTATAAAGAAATGAATTAAATAAATGGTGAATGGTATGGGAAAGGGTGAATTTCCTTACCCTTGAATGAAATTTTAAATTGATGTGATTAAATAATTCTTACATTCTATTATATACATGGTGTTCCTTATTGATTATTTGAAATTTATTGATAATATATTCATGATTAATTATTTTAATTTATATACATGATGGTCATTTTTATTATGTTCAATAAATGGACATGAAGTTCCATACTACGCATTTATAACTAATGGACATGGCATTCCTTATCCTCTATTTGGAAGTAATGTACATTATGATCCTAATTTTGTATAATGTAACAAATTTTCAGAGACATTCCATAACAGCCAGAAGTAGGTAGTATCAGACAAGTGACCTGTGAGGAACATAAGTGAAAGTAGATTTTGGTAAGATCATTTATTATCTTTGTTATTATTACCCACACATTTCTTCATGATGTACTCACATATTGGATTAGTTATATACAACATCGATGGTGGTTTATTTTTTTTTACTCACACATTCTCTAGACCACTGATTTTTACATATATAGAATTCATGTATGTTGTTCTGAATAGGGGAAGTTGGTCTGCTTAAAATGAAAGATTTTATATAATAGGATGTAGTATGATAAAAAATGAATAATCTAGTTCTCATAATTCTATAAGGGATAGAGTTTGGTATTTTATTCATTTTTATAGCATGTACTATTTTTTTATACTACTCTATTTGCTTGACTACACTTTTTTGTATAGAATCATGACATCATCATTTTTTATATTATATTTCTTATGGATTTTGGCTATTTATTATAATATTAATTTTTACATATATTTTCATATGATTTTACATTGTTCATTATATTGTTTCTACTATTAATTTATTACTACCACTAATGTGGTTCACTGAGATATAGAGGGTATAGTCTCCCCATTGAACCATCACAGACCCTTGCTATTATTTGTCACTCTTTGGTGTATGGGGATGTGTGCTTAATTCCATGTGGCCAACAAGGTTTGATTTAATATGAGTGAATAAGGTTTGGCACATCAAAAAGTGTTATTAAAGTTATTTTATTTTTAGTTAATATTTGGGGATGATATATAGGAGACTAGGAAGTGTTTGAAATCGGTAATGTGTATGTGCATGGGAGTTTATAACCCACACACATGTAAAAAGCCATGATCTCTAGGTTGGGACTTGATGATCTAGTTTTCACATATAACAGTTGTACTGATTTCAACATTGGGGGATACACATGACTTTTTTAATATATTATAATTATGTATTTTCTTTTACTCGTGGCCCATTACCATAAGGAAGTATTTGTTGATTCATCATGTTAGGCACCTAAGGATTTTTCATACTTGGTTATGTCATTCTATTTTTACTTTTTTTCATTTATTTCCTATAACACCTTGTGATGCCATAAATTCTATATTTTTTTAATTGTATGTATGTTTCATAGAGTAGAAAGGATAAATAATTGGTTACTTAAATTTTCTACATCAGCCTAAATAGTTTTTCTTGCATAACATTATGGTGCCACCTTAACTAACCAATTATGTAATGTTTGAGTTGTGGAACATTGGTCATATGGGATGATACGTTAGTGGTTGAAATTAAATGGATTCCAATTGCAATTTATAAAATATGTGAACATATATAGACTAGGAATGGTGATCCATAAAATTGAACCATTGTAAAAGGCTAGTTTTAGTTACATGAATTACAAATTGAAACTTATAAAGCATAGTAAATTATAACTTGTGAATGGGAAACACATATAAAAGTAACATGATATACATATATAAAATTCTGAATTATAATTCTCAAATAAAATGGTTTCCACTAAATGGGGTTTCCAATTGTAAAATAAATAATGTTTTCCTCTATAACATGCTACCAACCTTCCATATATTGGAAACTTTTCTACCAGATATGGGGCCTTAACCAAGACTTGACCTTTTTAGTGGTTGTTGGAAAAGCCTCACGTGTTCCTTTATACTCTCTTAAATTCCCTATTACAGGATTTATAAATTGTAATATGGGTATCTACTATTATATAAAAAGATATTTTACCTATCTGATTCCTTTATCAAAATCATTTTTTGTTATCAAAACTCATTTTAAGAATTCATTTTGCATTGTAAATATTTTCCACACTGAACACCTATGGTAAAACTCTAGGAAGATAGTGATGATTATGCTCTAATTGTATTGGGACATGCACTATAAGAATTACCTCATATTGAGCCACCTTTGAAACCTACGGTTATACCTGATCTAGGCACTGATCCTCAATTTCAAGAGGTTTTCCTATGCTTCATGTAGATTATTCTGGTAGCTTTATGACCTACCCATACTGTAATGACCCATGTTTTGAGCTAAGGTAGAATTAAAAGGGATTTCAAATTTTGGTGTTTACTGAATGATTTTTTTTTATAAATCGAGATTCCGAATGTAATTATGAGAGTTTTAGCACATCAATGTTTTTCTGATGTGGTTCAAGGCTCGGGGGTTCTCTGGTTGTTCTGTCATGTTTGGGGAATGTCGGGCTCCGAAACCTCAAGTCGGTAGGAGTTGTAAGGGGCACATATTTAGTCTAAAACCGTGCGGCCTCCAATAGTAAACCATGCGGCCTGAACCAAGTGTAAAATAGGTGTCGCATGGGCTGTGCACAATTTATCCAAACTATACGCCTAGCCCACATGATTTGTTCTATTTAGGCAGTGTGTGTGAACTGTTCATCACAAGGTTGGCACACAGTTTGGCTAACCATGTGACCCAAACCATGTGATTTTTTAAAGAAATTAAATTAATTATATTAAAATTAGAAAAATAACAAAACTTAATCTTCCCCTCCATACTATCATGACATCCCCCTCGGTTGAACCCCCATGGAATGCGAATCCCCTCCTTCGGCCTCCTCTCTTTATGATTATTCCACTGGATTTTCTATGGTTTCTTGGTCGATGTATCATGGTAAGACTCATGACTCCATCCTCTTCCCTTAGTTTGGTGTGTTTCTCTTCACCATTGCCCTGTCTTACTCAACCGAACCCTAGGATTAGGTTTGATATGGTTTTTGGTGTCTTATTTCATTATTAGGGTATGAAGTTGATATATTGGGTTAGCCTTTTTTGTGTTACGACATCTTCCATTGAAGTCAAAGTGTTTCAAAACATTGCAGTCTTCCTTTCATCAATTTCAGGTAGGTTTTCCTCCATTCTTCATTATTTCTCAAATTTTATTTTGGGATTTTGTAGTTTCTAAGCTATGGTAATTTTCTTTAAGTGTGTTGGACCTTATCAAGGTGGTTTTGGGTTTTCATTGTTAAAAGAGACTTGCATGTGTATTAATAGGTAGGCATGTACCTGTATAAGTTCCCCTTTATATATATTCACCCATGGATAAATGAATATATATAATGGGGCTAGGTGTTCTTATATGGGTATATGAAAATGCATACATGTGTAAGAAAAAAAAGGGTGTATGCACGTATAAGAATATATGAAAGGATTCTCCTGTACATATTTGGCCATGAAAATATGTATATAGGGGCTAGGTGTCCTTGCATATAAGCGAAGGTGCATATACATGCAAGCGGTAAATGAAAGGTTTGAGTTTCCCATGTCAAATTCATCGAGTTTCAAGATGTTTCAGCTTGGTATTCTACTTCTTAAGGTAGGATCCCATTCCATTTGCACTTTAAATTTAAGAATGCATTAATTTCCCTCTTTCGAACCGTCCTTGGATATTAATTAGCACAATATGATTTTTAAAATAAATGTATATTTAATGTGAATTAAGTTTGACTCTTGAAATGATGTGTAATTATACTAAATGAACTATTTCATAAACAATGTCATATATTTATAATAAAACCCATCAACTGAGGTGTTATGTCTTCAAAATTACAATGTGGTAATTAGTTTTTTTCATCTTTCTTGGATTTACAACATGGGGGTTCACCTATGCCTTTTTTGTTAGAGTTATGGCATGTATTGGTAATGACCTTTTTAAATATTATGAAATGGAGTTTCCTTCTTTTGATGAAACTGCTAGATGAATCAAGGCATCTCCTAAGTTCATGGCCCAACATTTAATTGGAATTACCCATTTAAGTAACTATTAATTTTTCCAATGAGACCACCAAAGCGATCATTGAGCATTATAGATTTATTTTTCATGAATTAGTTAAATGGAATGGATTTTCATGATAGTTTCCCTTCCTTAAATGAACGGGTCTAATTAAATGAAACATGTTGTCAATTATGGTAAGTCTATGCACTCAATTATGTCTTATCAAATGATTACCAAGTATTGTAATGCCTTTAATGGAATTAAAATTATTAATGGAACAAATGAAAGGTATTGCCTCATTTGTCATGTTATGAACATGAATATTCCTTAACAGTATATATAGGCTTGATAAATAAGTATCATGAGAGGTTTTTCCTCATGCCTTATATTAAATTATTCACTTTGATATAGGTTGTGGATGATGGTAAGGGGTGTTGACCATGGTGTATAATCACACTCCCTTACATTGGGTGTTGAGTATGGAATCTCACACTAGTGATATTATATGGGCGATGGTATTTACACGCCACCTTCCATGATTAGAGTGTTTCCATGGAGACTCACTCTCCATCCACAGTGTTGTAGCATGATGTATCTCACTCTATTGGGATGTAGGGAATGTACCCCATTGCTTGAGATTTTAGGCTCATTTAGACTTTTTATGGATGTCTAAGTTACACCCCAATCCAGCCAACACTAGTATTCCAGGTATATGTCCAATTATGTCTGTATGTACTTGGTTCATATAGGTGTATGCAATATAGAACTATATTATATACATATATAATATTACTATATATGTATGGTAACTGATATGAAATTATTTTTGATAGTGAGATGAAGCTGGTAGAGCTTTCCAGGTGTCAGATTGGAATCTGATCCAAACATATGTTATTATTTCAGTATTTTTTACTATTTCATATTACCTACACACTGCTTAATTTTATATTGCAGAAAATAGATTGGGCTAGACACCATCGGTGTTGGCATATTGATATTTTATCTGACACCTCACTCGGGTACTATTGGTACCCAGGTATACTTTATGTATATTGGTATTGATAAATGGAAGAATCCAACTTCTAGTGTTTGATTCACATTACTTGGATGGATTTCTGGTAGAGGGATGAGATGGTGCTCAAGATTCTTGTAGAGTTTTTCATTGGGTGGTTTTCTTTTATTACATTGTATTTATATTTAAGATTTTCATTTATTTTACTTGAAGAATCATTTTTCATACATGCATTCTTATAAATTGGAATTGGACACTTTTATCTAGATATTATATTATTCTCCTGTTATTTTTCTTTCATTTATTATTTATTTCACTGTTGTTTTCTATTTAATTTTTGATTTACCACTATGATAATTTGATCATGAGGGTATAGTCACCCCACTATCACCTCCTTAGACCCTCGCTACTATTTGGCAGCCTCTAGTATACGAGGAGGCACACTTGAGGCCATGTTACGGCTATTTTAGCTACTGATTTAGTGGTTAGTCGGTCCAAGACATTACAAAGTTGTATTAAAGGATGTTTTATTTCATTTTTCTTCTAGTTTTGGGTTGGTAGACAGGATACTAGGAATGTGTCAGTGCTTGGTAAATATCTGTTTCTGGGACTAATCACCCCACCCATGAAGAAAAGTCCAAGTAGACCAGGATGGGATTTATGTTCATGTTGTTTGATTATACTATTGATTATTATTTCACTTTGATTGAATAAAATACTTTTCACTTCTTATTGATTTTTGGAATTATGGAATTTTACCCTTGGACGAGTATGGAAAGTAAGTGACATTACATACATCATCATAAAAACATAGAAAATTTGCATACCATGCATATTCCATCATATGTAGTTGTATTTATCGCTTTCCTTCTAATTTTGATGTGTGACTTGAGTGCTATTTCATGATTTTATTTTCTTTAGAATTCCCAATTATATGAAATTCTTGATTTTTTATTTACCATTTTCTTCCCTGATTATATTCCACGATTGTAATTTTATTAGCATTCTTTTTGTGTTTACTTCATATAATAGCATTCTAAGATATGATGTTAATATGTAAATAGTTTCATGGGATAAATGTATGTGTTGTAATTAAATGGTAGACAGTTTTCAATAATAACGTATATGAGAACATTATAATTGGGAAAATTTGACTCTTATACTTGAAATATCTCTTTATTTTTTTAAATATGTTTATAGTTTGTTGATTAAAATGTAAAAAGGACACTAAAGTTAAGTGTTAAAGTGAATTGGTTGTGATTAATGGGAGTCAAATGCCAAACTGTAAAGTGTATGTGAACTTTATGGATTGGTATATGGCCACCCATATAAGTTATCCAATATTCATGAAAATGGTATATTTGAAAATGGTTATAAATGTAAAGGTTGTTTAATTCTGATCTAAAATTAATTTATTAATCATACTAAAAAATGTACAATTGTCCCCAAGTGGGTCATTTGGGGCATGCTCTTATGAGATAACCCACTATGGGTGTTTACAGCCTTATTAATTAAACAACTACTATTGGGTTATATATTAAGTAACCTAGGTTAGTTTAATGGGACCCTTATAGGTATCCTTATCTATTTAAAGGAATTTTTATGAGACTTTCATGTTCTTCCTTGGTGAACTAATTAAATCCTTTACCATGTGATTTTGTTTCCTAATTAGCGCTTGATATTTTGTTTCAAATATTTTAAATGTTTAATGATTAAATGTTAGTCAAACTAATGACTTTAAAATAGAACCTAGATTTGTTTCCTTAAGTTTATACCCACATGTAATGGTAGTTTAAAATATCATTGAGTTTCCTCGAATGAATTTGTGAGTGTTTTCCATAGTCCTTCTCCTTTTTAGTAATTGATTAGCTGGTAGGATCTTGAGCTGGTGATTTTTTTAGGTGTTTCCTAGTGATAGTGTTGATTCTTGTTCTTCTTTAGGGGCTAGTTTTGGTAGGTAACACCCTTAGAGATTAAATTCCTTTCCATTTTCATTATTTTCTTTGACGTTTGATGTCATTTGGGTATCATTGTCCCTCATAGGACTCCAAGTTTCTAAATGAAACCCTTGTTTGGATGGTTTTTCATGGTATCTTTGACCCTTGTTATAGGTGTGAGAATTGAGTAATGCTTGGTTTCAGAAGGTTATACATGCCTAGGGCATGGTCAGTCACTTTTTAGGGTTTTTGACCCTATTCCATTCTCATTGGGAAACTTAGGAGGTCATCAGTCTATTTTCCAGTCGCATGAGATAAAATTACTTTGATCTAGTTTTCTATATGGGCTATCCAATACTTAAATGCATAGGATAGATAGCATATGGATAGTTTTGAGGATGTTTCATTTTCTCTTGAAACCTTAGGGTAGTATACGTTCACATAAGTGGTACCCGTCGAGTTTTTAAATGATATAAAAAACTAGTTGAGTTAGGTAGAATCATTAATCCTTGTTTTTTTGAGTGCGATCTCAAGTTATCTATATAGTAGGGTGAACTAGGCATTGAAGGAATCATGTTTTTTCCAATGCTCATGATGAATTCCAAGAGAATTAGGTTTTTTTTCGTGCTAATCATGTTAGGTTGGTTTTTATTTCATGTCAGATGCTTTGATGTGGTGATCATGAATCTGAGGAGTGGAACACATATGTTTAAATTGGTTTTGATCTAGTGCACTTGTGATTATCTATTCAGTATTTCCTCTTTGATTGAAAGTAAACTCCTAAGGCGGGGAGTTTCATGTTAGTTCTATAAATTCATCCTTCCTGGTAGAAGGAACATGGTTGATGAATACCATTTAAAATGGATACTTATATTTTTTTAAGTTGGTGAGGCTTGTGATTTTTGAATCATGTTAGTGCTTTCTTGGAATAATGATGTTGATATGGTTGGCTACGTACTCAACCTTTGAGAGACACCATTGGCATCGAATGTACACTGTTGGTTATGTAGAACGTTCACGAGACACCTTGGGTGGTAAAGGCTTGTAATTTGTTAATGACGATGTGTTGATAGGGTGAAGCTGAGATCCATTCAAGAATTTGACCAGTAGTGGTTTGACTATTACTCTTTTGGTTTTCTTGGTTTGTTGGAAACTATTAAAATACTCTTAGTGTACTCTTCTGAAATATACGACCATGTCCCCTATCTGAAGTCATATTTGATGCACTAAAAGAGCATCGATCTTATATCGTGCTAAATTTTTTAAAAGTTTTTGGGGTTTTTTGGATGCTTTATTTGATTTTTTGTTAGATGTGTTGTTGTTTAATCAAGGCATGGTTTGTCTTGAGTAGACCTGGGTTCTCGTGTATTAATGCCTTCAATGGACTCTTGGACGCCAGCCATTTTATTTTGACTTGAACTTCATGGGGATGACACTTTGGGCTCAATTGGTGATCTAATGAGTATGTCTTGTCCTTGTACTAATATCTATTATGTAAATATGAAGTATGGGATACCTTGGGTTAGTTTCTACGACACCATTTTTTTGCATCTGAGTTTATCCCAAACTTTTTGTCGGGCTTAGAAATGTTGTTTAAAGGGTAATGATTCTAGCAGGTCAGGTCATGATTAAACCCTTGTTCATAACGAGGAATGAAGGAATAAAAGGACATGTGATGATTTGAACAAGGAATGTCACAAGAATTAGGGTATGAGCTTTGGTGAATGTGTCCATGATAAATTCTTGTTTCCTTGGAAGAAGGCGTTGCGGTTCCATTTGTAAACTTGTTGGCCATCTCTATCGAGTATTTTAGAGATAAGTCAGCTAGAGTGGATCAACTTGGTTTTCCTTATTTTATATTTATATGGTCTAATGGAAAAAATTTAAATCGTGTTTCTAGGTTAAGGCGGGTTTGTTTCTTGGGTCGGTTGTGTCTTTTGAGGAAATATCACATGACAGGTTTCAGTTAGGTCTATTGGGATTCAACTGTTCCTTTAAAGTGATTGCCCTATTATAACCACAAAAGGTGATCAGGTTATCCCTGTTAAAAAAAACACACTGGGAGCATCATTAGAACATTTGAGTTTTGCTTTATAAGCAATATCGATGGTGGAGGTGTCGTGGTTCAGAATTGGCCCCTTATAGTGTTAAATCCTGCGGTGGGGAATGACTTTGGACATATGTTTAATGAGATGATGATATGATCACATCCCTAACTAAATGGGATCAGGTAAACTCTTCTTTAGTGTTTATTTATGAAGACATGTGTTGTATTGGGTTTCGATGGTTTAAGTGTTGTATGATTAAGTGATTTTGGAAGATGTGTTGGGTGTTAGAAATGTAACACGACCATTTGAATGGAACTTCAAGACCCTTATAGGTGATGTGATGTTTTCATTATTCCTGAAGTCTTCTTAGGGATGATAACTTCTATGGTGGAGATGTTTTAATGACCCGTGTTTTGAGCCAATGTATAATTCCATGGGGATTTGAATTTTGGAATTTATTGGATGGTATGTTTTGTCAACCGAGCCTTAGAATTGAATTATGAGAGTTTCATCACTTTAATGTGTTTTTTTGGATGTGTTTCATGGCCTGAGGGGTACCTCAGGTGTTCTGTCATAATTTGAGAGCATCAGTCATTAAAACCTCAAGTCGAGAAGAGTTGGCAGGGGCACACAGTTAGTTTGAAACCGTTTGATCTCTATCAAATAACCTTGTGGCCTGACCTAGGGGTGAAATATATGTTTCTTGTTCAATGATTGGTTTACCCTAACCATGCACCTAGACATGATTCTTAATTCTATTTAGGCAGTGTGTGAATTGTTCATCACACGGTTTGGGTAACCATGAGACCCAAACCATGTGATTTGTTTTTCAAAATAAAATAAATAAATTAAATTAAACTAAAAAATAAAAAAACCTAATCAACCCCCCTTCTATACTCACATGAAAACCCCCTTAGCCGAACCCCCAAGGCTCACGACTCCCCTCCTTCAGCCTCCTCCCCACATGGTGATTCCACTATATTTTCTCCAGTTTCATGGTCGATGTGTCAAGGTAAGACTCATGGATCCCTCCTATTTACTTGGTTTAGTATTTTTCACTTCCACATCACCCTACCTAGCTCAGCCAAACCCTAGGGTTAGGGTTGATCTTATTTTGGTGTTTTATTCAATTGTTAGGGTATGCAGTGGCTCTCTCAGGTCAGCGTTGTTCAATTTTAGGTATCCACTGTCAAAGGAAAAGTGTTTTGGACTATTTTGGTTCGCCCGTCATCAATTTCTAGTTGGATTTCCTTCATTCTTTTTTATTTTTCAAAAAAAAAATTGGGTATTTTTTTAGTTTCTATGTTTTGGTAATTTTCATTAAATGCATTGGACCTTTCCACAGTGGTTTTGGGTTGCTATTTTCAAAAGATACTTGCATGTATATGCATAGGTATACATGTAACTATATAAGTTCCCCCATTATATATATTCATCCATGTAAGGATTAATATATATAATGGTTCTGGGTGTTCTTATATAGTTATATGAAAATTTATACATGTGTAACTAAAAAAGGGGTGTATACATGTATATGCGTGTATCTAATTATCCCATTTTACATATTTGGATATGAAAATATGTATATAGGGGCTAGGTGTCCATTCATGTAAGATAAGGTGCATATGTGTACAGGCAGTAAATGGGAGGTTAGAGTTTTTGTTGTCAAATTCATCGAGTTCCAAGGTGTTTTTTCTTGGTATTCTTCTTCTTGAGGTAGGATCCCATTCCATTTTTCCTTTAAATATTAAAATACATTAATTTCTCACTTTCTCACCTCCCTTGGATATTAATTAGTGCAGTGTGATTTTTTGAATAAATTTTTCTTTAACATGAATTAAGTATGTCTCTTAAAATGATGTTTAATTATGATAAATTAATTATATCATAAACAATGTCATGTTTTTTATAATAAAATCCCTCTACTGAGGTGTGTTGTATTCAAAATTACAAAGTGGTTTTGCATCTTTCTTGGATTTATGGCATGGGGGTTCACCTATGACTTTTTGTTGTCTTTAGAGTTATGGAATTTCATGGGAATGACCTTCTTAAATATTGTGAAATGTAGTTTCCCTATTTAAATGAAAATGCCAAATGGACTAAGGAATCTCCTAAGTTATTCGCCCAACTCTTACTTTGAATTACTCACATAGGCAATTGTTCCTTTTTTCAATGAGAGCTCCAAATTGATTACTTATATTTATTAATTGATTTTTATATCTTTAGTTAAATGGAATTGATTTGCATGATGATTTCCCTTTATTAAATGATATGGTTTAATTAAATGAAATGCATTATGAATATAGTAACGTTGTGCACTTAATTATGTCTTATTGAATGCTTATCATGTACTGTAATGCCTAGAATAGAATTGAACATGATTAATGGAACATATGATAGGTATTTTATAATAGGTTATGTTATGAACATGAATATTACTTATCTATATATATAGGCTTGATAAATAAATTTAATGATATGTTTTTCCTCATTACTTATATTAAATGATATTTCATGATATAGGATGTAGATGATAGTAAGGGGTGTTAACGATGGGGATAATCACACTCCCTTACATTGGGTGTTGAGTATGGTATCTCACACCAGTGATACTATATGGGAGATGTATTTTACATGCCACATTCCATTATTAGACTGTTTCCATGGCGGCTCACTCATCACCCTAAGTGTTGTATCATGATGTCTCTCACTCTATTGAGATATAGGGAATATACCCTTTTACATGATCTTTTAGGCTCATTTAGACTGGTTATGGATGTCTGAGTTATGCCCCAGTCCATCCATCACTAGTATTCTAGGTATATATCCACTTACGTTCACAATTACATGGTTCATATGGGTGGATGAAATATATAACTATATTATATTATATATATATATATATATCACTATATATGTATGGTAACTTATTTGACATTCTTTTCAGCAGTGAGATAAAGCAGCTAGAGTCTGCCAGGTGTCTGATTAGAACTTGAGCTGACATGTGTTCTTATTTATGTACTATTTACTATTTTTTATTACCTACACTTTGATTAATTTTATATTGCATGACATGGATTGGAAAAGAAATCATGGGTTCTGGCCTACTAAGATTTTATCTAACACCCTCCTCATGTACCATTGGTACCCAAGTAGACCTTATGTCTATAAGCATTGATAAAGGGATGTAGCCATATTCTAATGTTTGATTCACATTACTAATATAGAGTTGGGGTAGAAGACTGACAATGTGCTTGAGATGCTCATGGAGCTATTCATTGGTTAGTTTTCTTTTATTACATTGTATTTCTATTTGAAACATTAATTGCTTGTACTTTTAGCATCATCTGTCATACATACATTATTTTAAATGGGAATTGTCCACTTTTATTAAGATATTATATTATTCTTCTACAGTTTGTATTTAATTTATTATTTCTTCCTCAGTTCTCTAATAGTTACTTTCTGATTTACCATTGTGCTACTCTAATCATGAGGGTATATTCTCCCCACTATCACCCCCTTAAACACTCACTACTAGTCAACAACCTCTGGAATATGGGGAGGCATTATTGAGGCCATGTGGTGACCAATCTGGCTTCCAGTTTAGTAGCCAGTTAGTCCAGGACGTTACACCTACTATGACATAGTTTACAGTAGAATTTCAGCAGTATCATCCACAAACAATCATGAGGGATGGTGGACCCCTGGCTATTGAGTCACGGATAAAGGCTATTTTATAAATTTTGAAGCATCTAGAGATGCCTCTAGAGAAGAGGATTAAACTCACAACATGCATTCTAAAAGGGTCATCCAATAGGTGGAGGGATGTTATTACCCAGGTAAATCATCATTAGGATATGTTTTGGGGGTATTTCACATCTACCTTCTACGATTAATTCTTTATGGATAACATGATAATTGAATAATCTAGGGATTTTATGTATCTTCATCAAGGTTCTATTTCCATCATGGACTATTCATATCACTTTTTAGATCTATAATACTACTCTAACTCTTTATAGTGATTAATTAACTAGGGCGAGGAAGTTTTAGAATGAGATTAGTTAGTTCATCCCTTTATAGGTGAATTTTTTTATTTTACTATCATATCTAGAATAGAAAACTTTTTGATCATATTTCAGTATAACCTAAGTGAAGATATAGTTGTTGGTCACATTGATTTGGTGCTATGATAAGGTTGTAGTACGTCCATTTATAGGATGAGTTATTTTTAGATTTATCATGGGGGAAGTAGTTGGTAGAGTTTGTTCCTAGGTAGATAGTTGATATGTCACTAGTGTCAAAATCATGGTCATACGAAGCCTTAGTGATAATGAGACCCCATTAGGTTCCAATCCTTTGGAAAAAATGGGGAATATTTAGTGGTTTTTTAGAACCTTTCCCCTAGATGCTAGTGATATAGGATCAAAACTGACACCATATTTAGGATTATGTTTAATAGATCATCACCATATAAGAAACTAGAGTATTATAGGTCGTTCATGTTGAGGAGGTGGTCGAGGATACGATAGTCGTAAACTAGATATGCACGGCCTGGAGAGGTGAACTACCCAGTGTAGTAAGGTTGTATCTCATGGTTGTGTATCTGATTAGATATATACAGTATAACCTACACCCGAGGAGCAGAGTGTCAGCATATCCAGTGTCTAAGAATGACTATATTTGCCTCTACTATAGTTTCTACTTTATTTAAAATAGTTTCTTCACATTTATTAATGTTTATAACCATTTTGTAGAGTTTATGGATTTAAATTTAATATTTTTGTGGAGGTATAACTCTTTATAATCTATTTTGAGTGTGATTAGAATGTGTTTTCCAATGAAAGGAGTACCCCCTCGATAATGGCAGTTACCATTTCTTCTAGAACATCTTCATCCTTAAGATGATGGGCAATGAAACTTTTCACATGATAGACTAGTTAGTTCCATATTGATTATACATTTACTGCTATCACAATAGGATTACATTTTCATCCCTAGTGGGTGGTAGCTATATTAAAAAAGGAGAGAGGGATGCCTTGGAGAGTCTAGCAAGACCTAAGCATCGTGGGATGGGAGAATTGTGATCCTAGATTTCTAATCTTCTTTTAAACGATCAGGTAACATGTAAGATTGATTTCACTCATTTAGTGGATCCTTTTAGGGGAATCTTACCTGGTAACTCCTTTAGGTTATGTCCCATGAGAGTGGTAGATTTTACTATTGGGCCAGTACCTAGAGCATCACTGAGATCTATTCCTACTAACAGGATGAGTATTACTATGCTTTAGGGACTAAAAATATAGTTAGAGGACCTATATATTAAAGGGTTCATATGATCCAACATATTATATTTGGGTTCACCTATCATTTTTTATGACAAGTTGCATAGTACCCTCCGACACTATGTGGATTACCATTGGTAAAATTAGATTTTGGTTAATAAATTGTATACACTACCTAAAATATATGATCTCTTCAACTAGTTTGGAGGATCTTAGGTTGTCTCAAAGATTGATTTGTGGTTAGGATATCATCAGGTAAGGGCCAGTCCCCCAGATATACTATATAAAACATCCCATAGAAGATATGGATTGTATGATTATTTGGTTATGTCATTCAGTCTCATGAATGTTACCTCTATTTTCATGGGTTGTATGAACTGTGTTTTCCACCAATACCATGATTATTTCATAGTATTTTTCATGGATGACATATTAGTGTGTTACAAAATATGACATGATAATTCCAAACACCTTGACATCATATTGAGTTCATAGAGAGAGCACAAGATACATACTAAAATCACAAAATATAGATTTTGGATTGATAATGTTCCATTCATTGGTCACATAATATTAGTATTATGAGTGTCTATAGACCCAGATAAGTTGAGAGAAATGGTTTCCTCGGAGGAACTGAGGATTGTATTTTACATACACAGTTTCTTGGGGGTAGCTTGATATTATGGGTGTTTTATTTAGTATTTATCACTCATTACAAGAACTCATATAGGATTGAAAAATAATGTCATTTAATTATCATGGTCTGAATCTTGTGAAAATTATTCTAGGAGTTGAAAGGAAGATATAAATCTATGTTGATCATAATCATACATGAGCAAGGAAAAGTCTGTAATGTATATTATGATGCTTCATTTATCGAGGTAGGACCAATTTTTATTCAAAGGGATCATTTTTTTTGAATATGGGTCTTTGATGTTGAGAACTCATGGGATTAATTTACCAACACAAAACCTTGATCAAGAAGTAGTAGTTTATGTTTTGCATCACTGGGAACACTTTGTACTAGGAGAGCAGTTCATGGTATAAACAAACCATAAAAGTATCAAACATATATTTACTCTATGTGACTTGAATCTTAGTGAGAGAATATGTGTTTAAAAATTTTAATATTTAGATTTTAATATTTTTTATATTCTTGAGAAATGTAATGACATGGTAGATCATCTAAGATAGAAGACTAAAAAGAAATCAGTTTAGGAAGGCAGAAGCGATTAGTAGTTGATGGGTCTATTTTTTGAGATTCATTTGGATGTTCAGGGGTGTTATACGCATCCCATTCTTATAGATTTAGTAGTGAATTATATACTTATAAATAGTGTGATGATGTGATAGTTATTTGATCCTAAGGGATTGGTCCTAAGGTAATGTGTTTTAGGTGATGAGTCCCTACCTGGTTGGGTCAT
The DNA here is from genome assembly GCA_963277665.1 of Viscum album. Lineage (NCBI taxonomy): Eukaryota > Viridiplantae > Streptophyta > Magnoliopsida > Santalales > Viscaceae > Viscum > Viscum album. Next base: position 1,217,344,534 of record OY728119.1, read on the forward strand.
TGATGAGGATACGACCTTATACATTCATGGGAATATTTTAGTGCCTATAGACATGTGAGAGGAGGTTATGAGAGAATCTCATACTTCCAAGTAGGCATTGAACCCCATTCACATGAAGATATAACATGAATTATGCCACCAGTATTGGTGGTTAGGTATGAAAAAGAAGATAGTTATCCTTTTTACTCGATGATCCACCTATTAGAAGGTGAAGCTTGAACCTCGACGACCTATTAGAATTTTACAGTTTTTACCAATTCCAGTGTGGAAGTGAGATGAAATAACTAAGGTTTTAGTGATGGGATTATGAAAATCACCATGGGAAAGTGACATTGTATGGGTGATGATGGATAGATTGATAAAGGTAACCCACTTCAGGACTATTAGGAAGACCATTATAGTAGATGATCTTAGAAGTATATATGTATGGTACATTATACACATTCAAGTGGTTATTAATACCATCATATTAGATAGGGATTCTTGGTTCACCTCTCATTTCTGGAAAGGGTTATAAAAGGCTTTGAGTTCACATGTACTATTGTGAATAGCATACCACCCTCAGACCAAAATTCAGTTTGAGTATACTATACAGGTATGAGAGGACATGTATAGGTAATGTATGATATATTTTATATATTCTTAGTAGTATCATTTATCTCTTAACATTTTCACTTATAATAATAGCTTCCATACAACTATACAAATAGATCCCTATAAGGCCCTATACGGTAGGTTGTGCCGATCACTGTTGTGCCGGTTAGAGGTCAGGGATGTAGTGCTACCATGACCATGTCTCATTAAGAATATATTAGAGTTGGTACATCTTATCTATAATCATATTCCTATAGCTTATTATAGGTATAAGTCTTGCATTGATCATAACCACCGAACTATGGAGTTTGAGGTGGGAGATCAGGTATTCTTGCATATTTCATCAAGATTTGGTCATCGAAAGATTCATAGATAAGGGAAGTTGACACCTAGGATCATTAAACCCTATGAGATTTTGGGTAAAGTCAAGATGATAGCCTATTAGTTGTCGTTACCTAGGGGTACTGATCCATTCATGATGTCTTCCTTGTTTTATAGGATTTCCACTACTATTAATACCCATCTCATGTTCTTTAGCCTAATTGGGTAGAGTTAACTATTGATGATTTTTTAGAGTAATACCCAAATTCCTATAGTTAATATTATAATAAAGGATCCATGAGGTAGTTCAGTTCCTCTAGTTTAGGTGTTTTCGAAGCATGGGTGCATACATGATGAGACCTAGAAGAGAGAGGTTAACATACATGATTAGTGGTTGGAACTTTTCTCAGATGATGTTCAATCACCCTCATATGTGCATATTAGGGACAATTTGTCTTATGGAGTGTAGGTTTTAAAATCCTAACTTTTTAGATAGGTATAGATTTTTTTGAATTTATTTAAACCTGTTATTTTTTGTAAATAAAAGATCCTAAGGGGTTAAAATGGTTTTAGGAGCCTCCAAGGCTTGTTTGGAGCTCTAAGCTCTAATTTTTTGAGAAACGCAATGAGGGGATTGGTTGGAATATAGTTAGTACAAAATATGTGTCTCAAAAGTGTGGCTAAAAAGAAGAGGTGCATGGATTTTTCAACCATGCAGGGGAGTCCGTATGAACATGAAAAAAATTAGTAAATTACATAGGTGAAACACACTATTGGAACATTTTTTTTACATTTGTGTACCCAACTATTCTTGGGGGTGGTCTTTATAGATTGTTAGAACACATAAGTAATGCATGAATCCTATAAGACTATGCATTGTGTGTGACTTTATATAGTGTTCTCACATGGTTGGCATATAGTTTAGCTAACTATGCAGACAAACTATGCACCCATTAAAAATGTGGTAAATTATGTTTTACCCCTCATTTCTATAACTATTTCTCCCTCTTTACATATCTTCATTCGAACAAATTCTCTCTACTGCTGGAAGCTCTCAACACCTCTACTAAGTCGTTGATCCATATCTATAATATGATCTTGAAATTGACTTTGATTCATCTTTTTGTAAAAAAATGATAATTCTATAATTCCCCTTGATTATTTTCTTATTTTCTTTCTCCATCTTTGGCATTGTCTCCATGAAAGATTATATACACTACCATTATGGTTTTTATAGTTTCTTTTAATTACCTCATTATATCACAAATCTTTTGTATATATCATATGAGGAGTCATCTACCAATATAACTTAGGTTTTCTATACCTTGTCCCTAAATTCTCAGTTTTTTATATTATATTGATGTTGTTCTACACACATAGATTCTCATGTGTTATTCAAAAAATATGTAATATCATAAATTGATCACTTATAATGACATTTGACATTATACGTAAGAAAGATAACCAGTTATAGGTGGATAACCTAAACCCAAACTATCCCTTTATGTGGGTTCAATTAAATTAATTGCTAACTTATTTTTTTAACTTGGGACCAAAACACCTCTAAGTTGTGTGGGCTAGACCATGGACCATAAGATGTTTGAAATTTAATTGATTAATTGATGTGTACCGTGGACTAATGTTGGACCACAAGAATTCATATAAATGAATTAAATAAAAGTTTAATGGTAAGGGAATGGTTGACATTCCTTATCCTTGAATTTAATTTGATGTGGATGTGATTGCATTATTCCTACCTTCTGTTATGGACATGACATTAATTAATGATTATTGGGAATGTTTTAACATATAATTACTTATTGATAATTTTTAATTATAAACATAATGTCCCTTATTGTTTATTATAAATTAACAGATATAACACTCCTACAATTTATGTGGAATTAATGGACATGACGTTCCATACTGGTTATTGGAATTTATAGACATGACGTTCCTTATTGTTATGTGGAATAAATGGACATGAAAATAAATTCTGATTATTCTTGACTAATCTAAATGATGTTCCCTATCCTATTTTTGTATTTAATAGACATTATGATCATAATTTTATATATATAAAAAAAGAAATGCTCAGAGATTTTCCAAAATAGTCTAAAGTATCTCGTATTAGACGAGTGACCAATGAAGAACCTGGGCTGACTTGGATTTGGTTTAGATCATTTATTTAATTTTTATTATTACCTTCACACTAGTTCAACATATACTCACAATATATATTTTTTATAGAATCTATTGGTGGTGGAATACTATTTTTAACTCACACCCTCTTCGTTTTGTCGATTGGTGCCTAGAAAGACTTTATGTATGTAGGTTTTTATAAGTGAAAACATCCTTCTATGGATCCATGATTTTCTATACTAGGATGAAGTACATGTTTAGAGGACTAATCTAGTTCTCATGATGACATTTAAAATAGTCTTTGATATTTTGTTTCATTTTTTTATAGAATATATTGTTTATATATGCTGTCATATTTCCTTGACTTCCCACTTTTGTATAACATCACAAAATAATAATTTTTATATGATAATTCTTATGGATTTTGGATATATATTCTTATATGGATGTTTAAATTCATTACCGTATGATTTTACTCTGTTCATTATATTGTTTCTGTTGGTTTTTTATTACAACTACTTTTTTTCATTAGTCTAATAAAGACTTTTTATTCTTCCCATTATACCATCATAAACCCTTGATGTTATTCTGTAGCCTTTGGTGTATTGGGAGGTGCACTTATGGCCATGTTTCCAACCAAGTTCAGTTACATATGAGTGAACAAGGTCTGATATATCACTACTATAGATAGGAATTCCACATAATGTATCCATGTCATTATTATAGAGTCAAGAAACCAAATCCAAATATATTATATCTTGAATAGGAATAAAATGTTATAATTTATTCTAACAATCAACAAAAATCCATATCACATTATAACTGCAATATTTATTTCATAATCCTGTAATGAAATCCATGGATATATTATACATTTTCCATTCATGTATAGTAAATGGTTAAAGTATCCCCTTCAGTAGTATACATTCAGAATTAACCAATTGTCAAGTCAAACATTTCATGGTAAAATAAAAAATATCAATTTTTATTCCTACCCCCTATAATATTCTTGAATGTATCTATACATCTTGGTTCTATCCGAAAAAATAGAATATAGAGATCAATGAGATTCATTCAATAATTCCATTTTAAAAAAACTATCCACACAAAGTCTCTTTCCAAATCATATAGAAATTTCCTTATAAACATTAAACATAGTCAATATGCATTCCTTAGCTAGTTATACCATTTAATGAAAATAATGATATTCTTTATGAGATTTGTGATTTCTCTTTAATAAGGATTATTGTAATGATACATTATCCCAAAGAGTAAATGTTTTCATATAAAACTCCTACAATCCTAAGTTAATTTAATCATTAACTAATATATCATGATCTAATTATAGTATGCTTAGTGACACATTATCCATTTACTCAAGGAATATTTTATGTTATTAGAATTATTAGGATGAAATTGAATGAAGAAATAATAATACTTTATTAGTTCTAACCTTATTTATTTTCAATTGTTCAACACTATTTGATTGAATAAATATTTAAAAAATTTATGATATATATATATCTCATTTCTCCCCATATATAAGATGTCTCAAAATTTTTAATGAATAAACTACCACTACAATCATAATTCCATGTGTTGTTTAATTCATCTCATGGATTTTAAAAATTTTGTGATGTATCTAAAGTTACCCAACAATCTTCCATCAAAAAACAACCAAGTCCCTTTAATGAATAATAACTATATATAAAAACACTAATTTATTATGGTGTGGAGAAACAGGATAAATAAGAAAAATTATTTTTAACTCTTAAAACCATTAATCACACTCATTTTTTCAATTAAATTTATCTCCCTTTAGAATAAATGTGGTTAGTAGGTTAGCTGAATAAGAAATTTCTTCAATAAACAATCAAAAATAACCCTCTAGTCCATGAAAATGATAAATGTTAGTGAAATTATTATATCATGTCCATTCTTCAACCACATTAGACTAGTAGGATCATCTATTACACAATAATTTGTTAAAATATGTCCAATGAATTAAATCCATTCTAACAACAATTCACATGTACTAAATATTCAATACATCTTTCATTATTTTAAGGATTGAAGAATAATCCATATATTTTTCTCAATAATTTCATAACATTTAGAATATACCATAATATAATCAAAAAAACCCCTAAAAATATCCAAATACTTGTATAAAACACTCTTCATATGGCTCATAAATATAGTTTGTGTATTAGTCAACCTAATGAGCATAACCACAAACTCATAATGTCGTATTTATTTTCATTTAAAATATTATTCATAGAACTGATTTCATTATTTTAATAATATTATCCCCCCTTGGTATGATAAAAATATTCATATATATGAAGTAATATATATATTTTGTTAAAAATAATGTTATTGATATCACTATAATCAATAAAAAGACTCATATAACCATCGTTATTTTAATTAAAAAAATAATCCAAAGGTGATGTTCCCTGGTGGACGAAACCCTCATCAAGTAATTCTTATAATTTATTTTTCAAATATAATAGTTCCATTGGAGCTAATAGATTGGGGGGTTCAAAATTATGTTATCATAGATAACCATGTCAATGGTGACTGTAATACCACAAGTTTGTATGTGTGTATAGAGATGTTTTACTATTTTTTATAAGTCAATTTTCTCAAACTAATGGCCATGTTGTTTTAAGAACTAGCATTCATTTTTAGAAAAGGGATGTTTAGACTCATCTAAAGGATTTTTTTTGACATTAAGAAAGGATCAGTTGGAATATATGAAGGATAAGGAAGTGACATGAGTAGATTTGGGGTAACAAAATGTGGTTACAAAACCATTGGATAGCTGGTATAGAGATATCAATGAGATGGTGGAATCATTAGAAGCCCTTCTTACTGCTTAGGTTCACTGGATAGCTTCTGGCCTAGGAGTGGCTACCCAATAGCCTCCTAGCTATTTTTTATGTGAGGTGTACCCCCATAATATCATAGGGATAACATTTATTAACTCCACTTAGGGTTTCTTGGTTTCATTTCTCCTAGGAGTTTCTCTAATGTATCTCACCACCCCTATAATATCTATGGGATGTCTCTCTTGGTTCATGGTCATAGGATATGCCATTCCCTGATTTCAAAATCTTATAGAAATGTTATAACTAAATTTATTTCCACCTATATTTTCCCCTAATTTATCGGTTTATCTAATGATATTGTTGGTTAGTGATTCCACCATAGAGTAGTGTAATTTTTCTTAGATGATGGACCATCCTTGATGCTTAGTGATATGGTGTCCTGAGATTACGTTTGTATGTTATTATAAGCAATTTTATTAGTGGTATATAGTAAGGTGATTTTTAAATATTGGTGACTATTTAAAAAAATTATCTATGGTTTCATGATTGGTTAGTTGGTCTTTGGACCAGGAGAGTACTTAAGAGTTAGCATGGACCTCTAGAGGACACTTGGTTTGTGTTTATGTTCACCGAAGGAACCCAATGAGTGATTTTTCATATATAGCTATGTTTATTGATTTAGTAATTTAGTTTCAATTATAAAAAAAATATAATTTTATTATAATATATTAGGTTTTGTTTTCATGGATATGAAATAGGTACAAGATTGGTTTTGGAGTTGGTTATCTATCTTGGATGAGATGAATCTCTATGTTACTACAATAGAGGAAAATGGAATCCTTCATTATTAGGGTATTTTTTCTCTTTTCTTTCACTAAAAGTAATGTAGTTTTATTACACATATATTAAATGTATCATGTCATTTTCCAATATCATTAGTACATTTAAATTCTATTATTATAATTCCTTAATTCATGGACCTAGTTTAATTTTACACCCTAGAATTGCTCATATAGTTTAGAAACCTAAAATAGACCAAGACTGGTTAATGGGAGAAATGTGTCCTTACCTATATTCATAAAATAAATGGATATAAGTGTATAAAATCAATAATATTTACATGATATGTGTGGTTAATTAATTAATTCAACTTGTTTCATGGACTATGTAAGGTCTATCGAGGATTCTTGACCTATTAAATGAAGGTCTGTCATGGTGGCCTTAAATTTCATAAATTAATCTTGTACAAGTAGTGTATCTAGGAGAGCCTTGGACTAGGGAACTAATCAAGTAAACCTTGGAGGAATTATGTTTATTCTCTAAGATCATGATCTATCTTTGGTCAATAAACTCGTAATTTAATTTGATGAACCTGGTATAGGAATATAATGAAAGAAATGTGACAAAAATAAGGTATATGATATACTATTTTGAACCTATCTTGAATTAGAACATCTTAACATTTAAGATTGACCTGGTAACCATATATAGTTATGTTACAATGGTGTGACTAGATTCTAGATATTAAAATTATATAATCTTAAATCCATCATTGAGAAATAAAACTACCAAATGGTTGTTGATTCATTGGGATTCATTAAAGTTAAAAAAATTAATGTCATTTTATTTTTTATATGTTACTTATTAATTAAATAAGATAATCCTTGAATTGAGAACATGGAACATAATGTTTTAATGACAAATGAGTGTAATTGGGAGTAATAAAATGAATGCAATTAAGCTATGATTCATGTTTCCATTAATTAAATAACTTTTCCCTCAAAAAGTAATTTATTACTTGTATTATTTTAAATTATTAAGAATATTGTTTTTATTAAAATTTATAAAATACATGATTAAACCTTGGATTCTATATTTAGTTACATTTATGAACTCAATGTATTCCAAATTATTCATTAATGTAGATATTAGGGGTAATCCTACCTTAGATCTACTCAATGTCTTATTTTTGTGAATTACATGGCCAGTTGTCATTGATTCACATGGAAACTTTAGAACATTTGAATGCTTGGGATGAGTTCTTAGATAAATCATGATTTCCTAGAACATGTAATGCCTTGGAATACCACCTTGGATCCTAATCATTCCTCTTCCTAAAATAAACAAGGACTTTATCCATAGATTTTGTTAGAGCCCAGTTAAAAAGTGGTGTGATAAGAATTCCTCCCTTAGATTCCACTTTAGATCTATGAAATTTAGAATGATTACCACCACCTGGGTCTATTGGTCTTGAGATAGGATGTATTATATATTAAATTGAATTCACATGGTTTTTTTTTTGAATGGGAATTAATCAACTCTCTCAATGGACTCACCTTTGTTTCTTATTCATGGACTCCTAGTATTTTTTCCATTGGTCCTATAATTAGCACTTGGGTCCTTTGTTCAAAGATAGATCAATAAGGATGAAGCTAGTATGGTTAGTTTGGGACCACTTGCGGGCATGTGCATGACACCACATCACTACTATAACTTCATTCTTTAAATATATATTCCCCACACCATATGTGTTATAATAAAAACTCTATCAATGAATTTGACATCATTGGTGGTGGCCTAATATGTTTTACTCACACACTATTTGGGATACCACTTTCTATCTATAAATATATTTTGGTTTCAATATAGTACTAGGCTCATGCCTCTTTATTATTACTTGTCTTAGTCTAGGACCTGACATTAGAAATATTAAAGGGGAATATACTCAAAATTCCAATTGGATTTAGGATGAAATAATATATGTTATTTTAACCAAGACCTAAAATATATGTATGACATAATTTATGTATATACTAACATGTAAATTTAGTTCCAAAAATTCTTTCAAAGTTGGTTTTAATGGAACTTGATGAATTTCCAATTTATTATTCTCTTCCTATTGTTAAACTAATTAATTTTTACACTATGTTAGTAAAAATATAGAGGGTATAGCCTCACCACTATAAAGCCATTAGACCCTCGCTACTAGTATATAGCCTCTAGAATATATGGAGGAACTCTTGAGGACATTTTTCCCTCCTATCTTATTACATATGAGTGAGTTGGGTTGAGGACATCACAAAGTGTATTGGAGCAAGTTTTTTTTCTTTTTCAAAATATTTATCCCAGTATATATGAGACTAGGAATGTATCGAAACATGGTAAATTGATCATGTATCTGAATTTTCTTCTCATCCATATGGTAAATACCATGATTATAGGGATGGTATGTTTTATTCATGAATTCCATTAGTATAATTATTTTCATTTCACCTGGTGTTACGAACTAAACTGTGTGGTTACTAATTTATTGAATTTTTACTCATTTTTAGGTTCAATATGATGGGGAGTATTCTTGCTTAATTTTAGTCACATAGGATACACATTACATTATCATTATTGCACTATTTTATTGTAATCTTATCTTGGGTTTTTTCTAGACTATTTTATAGATATGGTGTATGGTTGGTTAAAAAAAGTGTATGAATCCTCCTAACTAAAATTTTCTTATATATATTAATGATAGAATTATATATCACCAGTCTAAAATTAGTTAATTGTATAAAATGGTCTTAAATTTATATAAAATAACTATAAATAGGATAACTAAATTGTTAGTGTTATTGGGTTTTATTTTTAAAAAATGAAAGTGATTAATGATGGATGTCGGTTAAATGGTGTAGCAAATTAAATATTTTTGGGAGTTTTTGTATAACTTGGGAATAGAAACCTATATAACTAAATCTGTAAATGATTTATCAGATATATTTAGTTTGACCATAGAATTATAATTATATTTAACAAAACACTTTATTGTGTGCATTAAATCATCAATACACTAACTACTAATGGACTACACTTAAATGGTATTCCAATTAAAACTTATTGAGGGTTTTCCTCTTTAACTTTTGAATGGTGAAAAACATAAATGAATACATGATGGATTGACTTGACCCCTATAGGTTGACATCATCTTTACATGCCTTTGTAATTAACCTATTTGGTTTATATATATATATATATTAAATGGATTTTGTTGCTTAATGTTTTAACAACAATGTAAATGGTTTTTCCAATATATATTTTTGGTATAATTATACTTATATGGGTAATTAAACATTAGTTAATTGAGATATATTGTCTATATTTACATATCTCTATACAAATAAATAGAAAAGTGATGACTAAATAACTAGATTAGTATAAAATTTCATGTATAAACATTTTTTATTGGAATTTTGGCTTAAAGGAAATCTATAATTATTATAATAATGTTAACTAATGAAATAAATTAAATAATTCCTTATAAATTTTTTTATTATAAATCCTGGAGTCAGTGTTAGTTAAAGAGTTTCATTAGGAGATGCCTTATATGGAATCATGGACAATGAATGTGAGTCTCAATAGGTGCCTTTTTTGTTGTTGTATTAATAGGTTAGATGAGATATCCTAGAGAATATATAGGCATTTTCCTATATTTAGGTTCAATTCCTCATGATTAGTTTGGGGTGAGATAGAAATGGTAGCATCCTCAGATATAAGTAGTATCTATGGATGATTTTTTCAAGTGTTTAGGCATTAAAAGTGCTATTTGTATACCATTTTGGTTTTAGTAGAACTCTTTGAATAAGAAATGGTACCTCAGGTAGGTGACTGGTCATTTAGTAAGCTGATCCTTATGAGTGATGTGAGAAATATGAATTCATGAATTTAATAGGATCAATATTCCCATGAAATTTCTATCCATTTTTTTAGTTGTCAGAGATAAATTTTAGTAATATACTACTCAAGGAGTATAAAATCATGTTATAAATGGTCATGTGAGAGAACACGACCCATGGGATCGATAATATTGATTAGTTTAGTGAATACTAAGAATGTGGGATTTTATTTGTCTTATAAACCATACAAAATGGGTATATCTATTACGATGAATTAAGATCAGTGTTGTGGGTTATAATATTTAATTCTCATTGAAATAAGTTTTAGTGATCTGGTGTGTGCGGTGTAAGAGGGAGATACTGATTAAGGTTCCTAGACTTATCATATTAGAGTACACATTTATTAATGTGTTTAGAGAATAAATGATTCTCAATGGAATACTATAACAAAGATCAGTTTTGGGTGGTTGTGTGAGTGGTTTCTCTGAAAGAAATTCTCTTATTTTGGAAAATAATCAAGGGTTATCTAGGATTGGTGAAATTGGCATGGGGAAGGGAATAACCAATGGAAAAATTCATGGATTGGTGTGTCTAGTTTGAGTGAATAAAAACTCATTAGGGATTTAGATATTCCATTGTGTTTTATTTACATAGGATTGAGTAATTTTGGAGTTTCAATGGAAACTATGAGGAATTAGATTTTTGGATACATGTATTTTCATTTGAAAAATGGTTAGGAAGTAAGGGAGTGTATTCTCTTGATGCATTATTTATAATAAACCATAATTATGGATAAAAAATCATTGTGGGTATAATGAGATAATTGTAGTTTTGGTGACCAAAGAATATCTATTGATAATCATGATGTTCCATGCTTGGGAATGAGAACCGGGAAGGATCGGGTTCTAATGCATGGATGGTCCTGGTGGAACTTAAAATGATGCATCAGTGGTTAACATGTCTAATGGGGAATCATGGATTAGGAGGTGTGACACATGTGTAGTTTCAGTGGGACCATTATGGGTTTATGTTTTAGGAAACTATAATGGATGAGATATATGGTATGAGATAAACCATCATTCATTTCATAGTGTGACTCTCATTGTCTACATGTTTCTCATTGAAGAACATGGTGATGATTCTATGGTACTTGATTGGAATATGCTTTCCTTTTGGATATATTATTAGGGTTGAGTGGTCTTAGTCCCATTTATAAATCATGCTTAATTAGGGATGGAATGGGTGATTCAAGTGTTAATAATGGTCTCTTGATTTAATAGTATAGACCCACTTATTATGGGGAGTGGTATATTGATCTTAGTGATGTGACCCTCATTTGTGTGGGGTCTAGATCATGTCAGATTATTCATTGGATGATCTTTGGAGAATTTTAATGCCTAAGAATTTGTGGATCCAAATACATTTTGATTACTCCGTGAATTTAAGTAATGGACTCATATAGGGAATTCATTTGGGTCTAAGCTTCAGTCTCAAGACCAAGCTGGTCTGGGGAGATCTGAGAGGAAGTTAGTTTGGTGGTTTACTTATGATCCAAGTATGATCAGGGAAGAAATGGATAGTTAATTTTTCAACCATTTAATTCCACTATATTTTATATGTAGTATTCAATGGGTGATTTAAGATAACTACTTGATTCCCTTGGGTTTTATGGAATTTTTATTGAAAAGTATAGTGACATGTTGGTAACTATAGTCAATAATTTCTTATAAAAGATGGATGGAGGTGGTTTGACTACCATTATTGTATTTAGTTGGATTGGTGGGTTATAAAACTCAATAGGTTCATTGTTATAAGGTTTTCGAATTGACTTATGGACTTTTGAGGAAAGAGTAAAGCTCAATGAAGTGGTTCTTGGATGATGGGGGCTCAACCTATTGTATTTTGAACATGAGTATAATGAATAGAGAACCATCGCAAGACTAGTGGTTTCACGAATAATGGGAATGGCTGTTCTAGAACCACTTTGAGTACCATTTTTTGTTTTGGGTAATCGTCCAATGAAAACCATTAGACCGACCTCCATCCAATAAAATCATTGAACAAGCCTCTTTTGAAGAGAACCATCAAATGAATGTCTACCCTGATGACCAATGGATGAAATACACCAGATGCACTAATGTGGAAAATTATTTAGGAGAACTAGTGATTAGAAGATACCCCTTGAAATTGGATTTAGGAATTAGTAAAAAAAATAACCCTAACCATCATACCAATTAGACAAAGAACACCATTATGGTTCTCTTTTGTTTCTCTTTTGTCAAATGAACAAACAATCCATGAAAACATTCATGACGAATGAATGCACCCACAAAAAGAAAAACTAGACCTATCATGGCTTGAAATTATGTCATATATCCATAGGATAATGGAATCACTTTAACCATTCTATCAAAATAACATATAGTATCACTGATAATCATACATACCCTAAAAGTTTTACCTAAATGAGTCCCACCAAAGACTGTGCCTGTTGGTTCTTCCACACAATCATTTTCCATCCAATAATAGTTCATATAGTTATTTTATATCTAGATATATACCAAAGTGATCCCAACTATCCCTATTCTATGAGGGACACCTCTACCTTGGTCATATCTCTTATGCACTAATCAGTTCATTAAATTCACATGGTACATGCACAGGTGGACCAATGGCCATTTTATAGAAGGCCCTTAACAGTCATCTAGTAATAATAAACGTTTTAAATTTTTTACCATCCATCCATTAATGATATCCATGGTCAATCATCAGTGGATTATAATTCATTAACTACAAAATCTCAATGAACAATTCACATCACCTTTTGATTCACAATAATCCTTAAAAAACATTTTCTTCCAAGAAAACATTGAAATATCTTCATGATTCCAACCTCAATGATTCCTATTTAGAGTGAATTTCATAAAACAAATCAATTACCTATTTAACTCTATTCAGCTATTAGAAACATCTCCATTATTCAACCTCAATATATTTTTCTAGAGAATTATTGATACCAATGAGCTTAATCTATTTTTGTCCCTTCAAATATATCTATGAACCATTGTTTTCTTGACCCCATCCTATTGACTATGTTTGGAAGAATCTATGTGACCATCCTTTCTAGACTCAATATGATGCTCTCTATATAATCATATTGATGGAACTCTATATACATGAATCTTTCCAATGATTTATGTATGATTACCTTTATTGGATTATCATGAACCAACCTGGGTCAACTCTGAACCAGTCACCCAAGTCGACCCAAGACAAGGCTCGAGAGGCATTCCCAATCCTCATGGATTGGGAACTAGTGTTGGGGAATCAACAGAGTAACCAAGGGAATAATTTCACTTAATATAAAAAATATTAACAATGGAAATAATAAAATCAACCAAAATAAATAAATATATATTTCTAAATTGAACATCATTTATACATAAATTGAAAACACAAAAAAACTATAAAAACCCAAAATGAACCTAGTGACCTCTAAGTCTCCATGTGACCCTGAGGTTCACTCTCTAATCCAAAAACCAACCATCACCCATTATGATCAAAAATAATCTGAAACCTGCACTAGAAGCTAAAAACAAGAAAGAACTATAGGCATGAGAATTTAAACTTAGTCACTACAAAAAAAACTATAATTTAATGATATTTTATTTTGAGATGGTTTTTTTAAATGTCACTAATTTTTAAATTTAGCAAATTAGTGAAGTTTCTAGAAAATTTCCCAAATTTAGCGATGTTTTATGCAAACATCGCAAAAATAGTGACGTTTCCCTTAAAATGTTGCTAATTTAGCGTTATTTCCCAAACAATGTCCCTAAATTAGCGATGTTTCCCAAAAAATGGTGTTAATTTAGTAGAGTTTCCCCCAAACATCAATTAATCTGCAATGTTTACCTATAAAAGTTAGTAAATTTTGGACATTTCCCAAAAAATGTTTCTGAATTAGTGGAATTTCACCAAAAATGTTGCTAAATTAGTGATGTTTCTTAAAAAACATTGCTAAATTAGTGACGTTTCTCCCAAAATGTCACCAATTTAGCGACATTTCATCGAAAACGTCCCTAAATTAGCGATGTTTCCCAAAAATGTCACTAAATCAGGGACGTTTTACCCAAAATTTAATTAAGTTAGCGACGTTTCCTAAAAAATTGCTAAATTAGTGACATTTCCCCTAAAAACATCGCTAAATTAGCGATGCTTTCAGGAAACATAGCTAAAAACATATATTTATATAGGTCATTTCCCTGCATCGATGTAAATATATATTTAGATATATATAAATATATATTTATATATATAAACCCAAACATATATATATATATATATATCAACATGTAATTATATATATAAACACACACACATATATAAATATATATATACATATATATATCTATATATATATATAAACACATATATTTTAAATTTTGTCGTGTTTTTAAGAAAACATGTCTATTTTAGTAGCATTTTTAATAGTGTTTTAAAACATGGAAAATTATATATATATATATATATATATAATTATAATTATATATACATACATATTTATATATTTATACACACACAAAGACAAATATATATATATATATAAACTTATATATGTAAACATATATATATATATATATTAATATAAACACAAACACACATATATAATATAAACATATAAAACATATAAAATATAAACATATATATATATAATATAAACATAAAACATTAACTTATATATGTATAACATAATATATAAACATAAATATATATATAATTTAAACATGTATATATATAAATATATTAATATATGAATATTGATATATATATATAATATTAATTCCTAAATACTGATATCTATTTATATATATATATATATATACAACATAATAAAATTAAATATTTTAAATTTAGTCATGTTTTTAAGAAAACATGACTATTTTATTGATATTTTTCCCAATGTTTTAAAATATCGCTAATTATATATATTTATATTTATAATTATAATTATATATATGTATGCATACACATATATTTACACACACACACACACACACATATATATAAATATATATATATAATATAAAATATAAACATATATGTAAAATATAATCATATATATATGTCTGTGTGTATGTATATATACACATAAATTAAAAAATATAGAAATAAAAATATAAAATATATATATATATATATATAATATTAATTGATTAAATATTTAAATCTCTCTCTATATATAAATAAAAGATAATACAATTTTTTAACAAAATCTGAATTAGCTTGGTTGGTTCTCTACTATGTTGTTATGCTTCAGGTTTGTGATTCAAGTCTTAGGGGAGGTTACATTGTAAAAATTTTGCGATATACAATAGGGTACATGGAGGGTGGGGGTCAAGAAATAGGATGGAATGGAGGGCGAGCTACGGGGGAGGGTCGAGCTATAGGAGGGTGAAATACATGATGGTAATGAGGGCATGGGTTGTGCTAGAGGAGGGAATGGAGGGCGAGCTATGGAAGGGAATAGGGTTTAAGGGCGGGCTATGAGAGGGAATGGGAGGGGTGCGGGGTAGATAGGGTTGGAATGGATTTTTATATTTTTATTATTGTAAAAATATATAATAAATTTAAGTTTTTTGTAAAATCCAAAAAAAACATTAGTAAATATGGTGTCTCTAATTTAGTTAAATTTATAAATATTACTAAATTTGAGATGTTTATTTACTAAATTTTTTTAGAAATTTTAGAAAATGTGGTGTCGCTAAATAGCGACGTTTATAAACATCACTAAATTATCAACACCTCATTTAACGATGTTTTTTAGTAATTTTAGTAAATGAATTAGTGATGTTTTTAAACGTTTATAATTAGTGTTTTTTGTGAGTAGGAATTCCCGAACAAATCTATTCCCAATCCATTTCTTTTGAAATAAAATTAATATCAATTTCAGGTTAGGAATACAATATAAAAAAACTAGGTTTTCCACACATTTAAACTTTAAAACAAAACATGGCCCATTTCCCATTTATCATTTAAATTTAGGTTCTTTTACAAGAATAAGACATTCTCATTTTAGAGGATGAGGATGATGTATTTACTAAAAGGGGATAAGAGAAGTTTAAAAAATTCCCAAAACATTTTCAATCAACCATTGAAAACCAATACATCACCTCTTAAAAATAAGAACACCTTATAACGAATAAACAATGATCACATAATAAGGGCAATGGAAAAAAGCCGGCAAGGGTAACCAACCAATAAAGCATATCAATTTTCCTCCATAGACAACTAAGTGCCGGAGAACATGGGAGAACCTAGAAGATTAGTGGAATGATCTATAATATACTTACATCTGAATCATCCTAAATGCAGGCCTCACCTGATGACATAACCTCTCCCACACGGTCGATCACATCTTAATTGGTCTGACCGAGGGTACTATCCAAAAGTGAAGAAAGGTCCATGCTAAGGCTCACTAGCCAGAGTGAAATCTTAATCTAGTATAGAAATCGTTCATTAAACATTCACTATCTATTCTAGTTTCCCTTGTCAAGACTAAAGTGGGGGTGATCAAACATTGGAAAACAACCATAAAATCACATGCACATACATGATATACTAGAAACACACATAACAAGTCACCCCTGAGTCATGCCAAGTAACAATATATTACCTTTCAACAATTTAATCAAATGTGAGTATCTCCACATGGACCTCCCACAAAATTAAACATAACCATGGTAAGAGAATTATCCAAGGAGAGTTTTCAAGACCACCAATTTCAAAAAATTTCCAAACAGGACTCAAATACCCTTCAAGAAATCACCTGTTTCCAAATGGAAATAAACAAATTTCCTTAACACTCCAAACAAAAACCACTTTCAAGTACAACACCATTTAGAAATCCATTTGAGAAATCCACACCACCATTTTATATTCCAAAAATACATTTACAATGTCAAAAAATTCTTCAAAAAACACAATCCATTTGCAAAGGCCAACTGGGTAGTTTATCAAATACTTGGTGTGCATAGATCAACAAAACAATAGCATATAATTCCAAACAATTATGAAAACCACCTCATTTATCATCAAACAATTAGTATAAAAAACATGCATAACTAATTAACATATAAGGAATATGTGAAAAGAAATAAAATAGTTATTTTTAAATTCAAAGGGTAAGTGAAAAGGGAAACCTACCTCTATATCAAGGCGCTTCAATAACACCCATCCAAAACAACCTCACAAAGGTACGAAGAAGCAAGAACATCCATGAGGAACCATAAAAAACCCTAATTTAAACCAAGAGAAACATGAAACCTAGACTCACATGATTGAGGGAGAAGAGGAACCACCATAAAGATGAAGAATAAGGAAGTGGAAGAATAAATGAGAATATTACCTTGAATATTTTGCCCTAAAACTGGAAGAAATATCCTTAGGATCCCCATGGGAGGAGGTGGGAGGTGTAAGGAAGTAGGGAGGATCCTTTGGGTCTGTATAAATCCGATGGGGGAAGAATATGGTGACTTCGGGTAAAATACCGAAGAGGTTAGTTGAGTAAAATTGCATTTTAATGATCTGGTAATTGTGCAAGGTTTCTCCACACTGTTTCCCAAACTATGTGCTAACTGTGTGCCCTCTAATGGACAAACTGGACACCCAAATAATTAGATCACATAGTTAAAAAAAATAGTGTGCAACCCATGAAATTCCCCCTATTAATATTTGCATGGCCTTCACACATAGGATTCATGGATAGTTTAATCATGTAGCTTAATCATGGGACATGTGCACATATAGGCTGCATTGTTAAACTAACCATGCACATTAACTGTTCGAACTATAAAAAGTCGTTGTACATTACCATTTTGAATCCTAAACTAATCTAACTCAAGGGGTTAAACCATCCATCAATATAACCCACTAAGAATAACACTATGGGTGTCACAAACATCCCACCATTTCATTTCCTCCCCATACCTTTCCACACCATACTTGAATAAGACCAAAAACCACCAAAAACCTCCAAAACTCAAAAGGGAAACCAAAGGAAAAAAAACAAAAGAACTAAAAGAAGAAAATAAAAATTGGTGTGTGATCAGTCTCCCCACCATTAAACTTTCTTCCCCCAGGAATCCATAATATCTCCAGTTGATCGATCAAATACAAAGTTTCACACACTCACATGGTCCAATTTCCAAAACTTAAAAGTACCTTGACTACCACCAACCCAAAACATTTACTTCTACTTGAAACAAATAAAAAAACCAAAACCACTTCTCTAAAAATGATAAAAAATCAAGATTAAACTTCTACAACCTTGTTTTGAACAAGACCGTTGGGCATACTCATAAATCCCAATGCTCACTCGGAAGGAAGGACTCAGAACCAAAAAACTGAAACTGCCCATTGTCATGCTACACTATATACTAAACTGGATACCAACATGGGAGGCTAGAATAGACTTCCCACCATTAGAAATCAACTAGCATCAACCAACACAGGAAACCCAACATGGACCAACCCAAAAACTCCCCACACCGACTAACCCCCCACCACAAGGGGTCTCGATGAAAGAAAATCCAAACCAAGTGGAAAACCAATCCACAATTAATCATTTCTATAAGACACAACCATCTCTAGATGAGCACAGACAAAAACTAAAACTAACTCACAAGGGATAAGCACACAAGGACAACCAATCATATATTCACATCTAAAAATTAAAAACCACTATAATTTCCTGAGGATACGACCATAAATATTTTTATAATAAAGAGAGACTTATAATGATATGTAAAACTAAAAAAAGAACATTTAAACTGACTACACCCCAATGGTGGAGACAAGATCAAAGTTAAGTTTCCCCACACCCCTAGGTATTCTTGACTATGTGAAGAGATTCACTCTGGGATCTATTGTAAAGACCCGTAAAATTCAAGGGAAATTTTTTCTAAATTTTCTTTGGGATTTTACAAGAATGCAGTTTCTGACGAAGCCTGATTCTGAGGCCTGGTGTGCCCGGAATTAATTTCCGAAGTTTAGCTCGGGTACGTTCAATGAACGAACGAGTGGGTTTTTCTAACTTTTGAACCGGTGCTCGGAATCAAATTCTTAGGGCACCGATGAACTCGCAGCACTGGTAATTGCTTAAGAAGACCCCTTTCTGGAGTTTTGTTTTCTTGGGATGACTTCTTTAAATAAAGTCAGGGATAATAATATAATTTTTTTACAATTATATTTTCTTTTCTTGTTAAGTGGATTAAGTGTTGTGTCACAACACTTTTCCTCTCTCTTATGTGGTTATAACCTATGTAAGGGAGTTAGGGGTGGGACCCACTTGTTGATAACTACCTTTGGGAGGATTAAGGTGGGGTGGGGCCTACACGAGCCCAACCCCTCACCTTCCCCTAACTTCATAACTTTTCCCCTCTTAAATTTTGTAACTCTCAAAAAAGAAACCCCCCTTTTAAAATAAAGTCAACTCCTTAATTGTGTAGGTTTTTCAAGTAATTAATTCTTGGATTCGTTTGAATTTTAAATGAATTAATTTGGATTGTGTGTTAATTAAGTAAGACCAAGTCTTATTTCGTGGGGGAATAGTTGATGGTGCGAAAGGATTTGAAGAGAAAGATCTAATCTTTGAAGAACTTCTTTTCTTGAAGAACGCGAAGAACGCAACTCTCCGACAAAGAACGCTGAAACCAAAGAGAGGTGACGTACCCCTTTCTTCCTTCTCTGCGACAAGAGGGGATACGTCACATCTTGAGTACACTTGGGCGACGTCGGGCCTTCCAAAACCTTCGACGAAGAACGCTTCCCAGTCTCCATCAAAGGAGGAGACACCGCCGTGGGAAAATCGCAAACGACGACGTCACCTTTCGACGTCAACGAACGACGCTACCTCTCCGCAGATCCATCGAGGGATCACTTCACGAGGTAGGGGTTTTATACGTTTCTATTTCGTGATTAATTCCGTAGTTTTCTTCCTTTCAAATTGAACCACCTATTATCGTAATAGTGGGAGGAGGTCGGACCGCACGAACACGACCGACACTCCTCCCCTTTTTGGTTGTTGATATTGATGCGGCACGAGCAAGGCAACGCGGTGCCGAAGCACCGCACGGAAATTGTTAAAGGAAGGGTGGAGAAGTGCGGCTCCATCAGTTGTGATGCGATCCTTGGATCGAGACGGTCGTTTCGGGATTTTACACTCAAGGTTTCAGAAAACTTTGGGTTCAGCCGGGTTGGTTCAGATACGAAACCAACCAGGCCCTCGGAGCGGAAACACTTATATCTTGAGCTCTGGATGTCCGATTGACGTGTTGTCTATCTCGTTGAATTCCTCTTGATGAGACGGAACTTTTGGATTACTCTGCTCAAGGTTTGGACGCAATCAGAGTGTGGTCGGGTTGGTTCGCTCACGAAACCAACCGGGCCCCTGGAACGAAAAGGCCAATAACTCACAGATCGGGCGTCCGATTGACACGTCGTCTATCTCGTTGAATTCCTCTTGATGAGATGGAACTTTTGGCATACTTCTCTTGAGTTTTGGATATAGTTGGATAGTGGCCGGGTTGGATTGTACCCAAAATCCAACCGGGCCCCTGGAACGGAAAAGCTGATAACTTTCAGACCGGACGTCCGTTTGACGAACCGTCAGTGGCATTGGTGATAACATGGAGAAACGGTCCCTATGAGTATGCCCTATGAGAGTTCAGGGTACAGTTGAGATACGGATGGATTGGTTTGCACACGAAACCAACCGGGCCCCTGGGACGAAAAAGCTAGTAACTCACAAGCCGGACGTCCGATTGACGCGTCGTCTATTGCGTTGAGACCCCTATGACGAGGCGGTCCTTTGAGATAGTTCTCCGTGGGACTTTGAGATACTTGGAGTATCGACCTGTAGCTCATGGAGCGGACCCTCCCAGAGACGAGCGTACGGAGTACGGAGACCGTGTAGCCGGCTAAGACCTGACGACTGCTCGACCGACTCAACATGGAGTGAGTCGACTAGCCCAGTGGACGGAGCACTACTTGTTTGGGTGCAGACCCATGGCGGACAGAACACTACCTGTGTGACAGTACAGACCCACGGTACTCGTCCGGAGAGTACCTCTGCAGGATACTAGGGGGTGTGCACTACTGTTTTTGGGTGGCATACCCCAGCGAGAAGCACTACTGTGTTTGGGTGGCTGACCTGCGGTACTCGACAGGAAGAGTACCTCAGTAGTCTTAGGTTAGTGAGCAGTACCTCGGAGTCGTGACAGGACCACTGTACACTCTAGAGACGGGGCTCTTTAGCAGTTACGGTTTCGATAATGAAAATCCTGGTTTGAGCTGAGTCTTTGATCTTTGTGTATACCTCATGTTTGAGATGGTTCACTTGATAACTTAGGTGTATGTATGGGCATATACCTAGGTAGTGGTTATCCGTTGATTTCATAATCTTTGTGTTTTCTCATGATTGAGATGGGTTACTTGATAACTTAGGTATATTTATGGGCATATACCTAAGTAGAGGTTATCTTTTGAGATCTTCTTTGTGGTTATCCATGTTGGTTTTAGTGAGACCTTGAGGGTCTCGGGGTCCATACTGAGTATAGTTATACTCACCCCTGCACGGGCTATGCCCGCACCTCGTTGTGTTGGTTGCAGACGACAGGGAGTGCTGACGGAGGCTGAGTGTTCGAGGACTGGACGGTACCCAGAGGTGGACCACACGACCAGTCCGTACCCGGAGGTGGACCACACGACGAGTCAGTATCCGGAGGTGGACTTCATGACGAGACGACACACGGAGGAGTTTGACGGGCGAGAGCGTTGTGGAGGCTATATGTACCTACCCTTGAGGTAGGATCTGTGGTGGACGATCCAGGAGTTGCGCCATCTATACCTACCCTTCAGGTAGGATCCGAGGAGGACGACCCAGGAGCCGCTTCCGTTCTTCCAGCTGTTGTCTTTTTCTATTGTACTTTTGTTCAGTTGTAGTTGTACTTTCAGTTGGGTTTGTATTCTGGCCCATTTAATTTTCAGAACTTTCTTTTGTACTTAGTGTTTTACTTCTGCTTTTACTCTGTGGTGTTTTGTTTACTTTTATAAAGGCAATGTCTTCCCAGTTATCGGGATTTACGCCTTTGGTGCTAGTCGCCAGCCCCTGGCCTATGGAAGGCGGGCTTGGGGTAGTCATGGCATGGGCCCCGAGGACGAGTCGTGAAAAATTGGTATCAGAGGAGTCAGTTCTACTGCAGAACTTATAACTCTGATATTTTCTTTCTGTGAAGCAATAGTGTTAAGGGTACCGAGTGTGGTCTTCAGTTCAGGGAGTCCAGTGTTGGTGCAGGCGGCCGACGTATTCATACACCAGGACCCTGAAAACTGATTTCTGACTTTGTGAATGAAAACACTGATTGCGTGTGTGTTTCCATAAGTTTTTAAAAGTCAGCTCAAACCAGGTCAGCTCACCAGGTATAATCGTTTGTCGTGTCACGTTGTTTTTTCAGGATGCCTTTTTACAGAGGACCAGCTAGATCCCATAGGGATGTGCATACTGACAGCCTGTCGAGCGACGAGGCTTCAGTACAGGGCCCTCTTGCAGTTGAGGCACCAGCGGAGGCACCAACGGTACTACCATACATTTTCCCACCGATGCCACCAGCCCCAGCAGTAGGCGATGCATGCCACTTGAGCGCGCTGCACGAGTTCCAGTGCCAGAGGCCACCCAGGTTCCGGGGAGAGACAGACCCGCAGGCGGCTGAGGATTGGCTGGAGGCAGTGGTGAGAGTCTTCAGGCTAGTGGGGACGCCTGCAGACTTCATGGTGATCTTTGCTTCCATCCTTCTTCAGGCAGCAGCAGGCAGGTGGTGGAGCCACTTGTTCCAGTTTTGCAATGAGATGAGCTTCACATGTGAAGAATTCGAGACCTTTTTCAGGGTAGAGTTCGTGCCAGTAGTTCTACACCCCAAGCGTGTATAGGAGCTACTGCCTTTGCCACAGGATTTTCGATCAGTAGCCGAGTCATCTGTGGGCAGTAGGCAGATGATGCAGAGGTCTAAGAGGACCAGAGCCAGCCGTACGAGGAGCAGGAAGTGTTATGAATACGACAGGAAGGGTCACCTGGCACGTGACTGTCCGACCCCCCGCACAGTTGATCTGCAGGCTTTAGAGGACCCACTGAGGCAGAAGCAGCGGCGGGTGCTTGAGAAACATCCGAGCAGTGGGCAAGGCAGTAGAGCTCCGGGAGAAGGTGGACAGGAGCGGAACTAGTGGATACGTCCCTTGTACTTCTAGTTCCATATTGCTGTGGTATTTGTGTCTTTGTACTATGAGCTAAAATAATAAAAAGACACTTATCTTTGTGATGTTTGCTTTCCTGTCCTTTTGTTTGGTTGAAACTGAGAGGTTCCGGTTAAAACTGTTGACTTGACCATCACATTCAAGATTTCTACTGGAGGAGACCCAGTGACCTCACATCGATGCCGACAGTGTGACTCGACTCTTGGAGGCGAGAGTGACAGTTGGATCGCTTGGTAGTTACGTCGAGGCCTTACGACATCATCCATGGCATGAATGCATCATTCATGTCAGGATTGACTGTATTAGGCAATGGGTGCGGTTCATCCAGGGGATGAGACCGAGTTTCACTTTTTGGCAAAGGAGAAATTTTAGAAGCTCTTTCAAATCGTAGGAAAAGAAGGTGCAGATCATCCAGGATCGGATGAAGACTGCACAGTGTAGTAAGAAACAGGAAACCAGCGCCAGTCTTAGAGACTCGGGCATGTTAAATATTTCAAGAAGAGGAAGCTTTAAGGAGAGATGAATCTGCGAAGCAGCAGACGTGGAGGCAGAGCTAGGAGATCAGCATGAGGTGGTGTACATTTTAACATGATACAACCACCCGCCTTAGTTGTTCCTGCCAGGCTCAGGGAGCTGGTGGGTGGAGGAAATGTGCGGCTGCATGCAGTCAAGGAGTGTGACCCAATGGCTCTAAAAATGATTCAAGGGACAGTCTGTGTCCACTACTAGCTTTCGTAGTAACAGACGTTGAGATGAATCATTCCTTCCTTTCACAAATCTTATCCCAGACCTAGAGTTTCTAGTAAGTCGTAGACTTGACCCTCATGTCTGGAGATACCTAGGGAGAAGACTCGATAATCACACTTACGCCGACGGTGTGGTCAGACCCTCGAGGCAAGAGTTTCGGTTGGAATCTCTTGGTGGCAGCGTCGAGGCCTTACGACGTTGGTTTGAGTATGGACTGGGCAATCACAGTTCATACACAAATTGACGGTATTAGGCAAAAAGGTTGTGATTTAACTACGACGTCAGGATGGGTTTTCCTTGGTCGGCTAAAAGGAAACCCCAGGCAGCACAGGATAAACTCATGTACAAGAGGGTGTGACCGATCACTCTTAAGTCGGTCAACCTTACCCTCGTGGCATCTGTCGTTTTGAGTTTCAGTTCTATCAGAAATTGGAAACCTCTAGAGTTAGAGAATGACGATCACGTCTTTATACAGGTCTCACCTCGACGGGGTTTACGGAGATGTGGCCAAGGCGGCAAGTTATCTCTGAGGTTCAACGGACCTTCTTAGGTCCTCAGCTGGGTAGGCGTGGTGGTTTACAGCTTGACCCATCCACCTCAATTGCACCAGGTGCATGACGACTTCCACGTATCTCAACTGAGGAGATACGTGCTCGACTCTTTGCATATCATCGACCATGGGGAGCTGGATGATGGAGATGGGGTGACTTTCACAGAGGTTCCAGTGGGGATCGAGGATCGACAGGAGTGGATCCTACGAGAATGTTCGATTCCTCAGGTTCACTTTCTTTGGTAGTACGGGAACCTCCAGGTAAGCACATGGGAGCGGAAGGCTCAGATGCGTGCTCAATACCGCTTTTGTATACCTAGTATGTGTTAAAGCTTTACGAGGACGTAAAGCCCTAAGGTAAGAGTAATGTAAAGACCTGTAAAATTCAAGGGAAATTTTTTCTAAATTTTCTTTGGGATTTTACAAGAATAAAGTTTCTGACGACTCCTGATTTTGAGGCCCGGTGTGCCCGGAATTAATTTCCGAAGTTTAGCTCGAGTACGTTCAATGAACGAACAAGCGGGTTTTTATAACTTTTGAACCGGTGCTAAGAATAGAATTCTGAGGGCACCGATGACCTCGCAGCGCCGGTAATTACTTAAGAAGACCCCTTTCTGGAGTTGTGTTTTCTCGGGATTAGTTTTTTAAATAATGTGAGGGATAATAATATAATTGTTTTACAATTATATTTTCTTTTCTTGTTAAGTGGATTAAGTGTTGTGTCACAACACTTTTCCTCTCTCTTATGTGGTTATAACCTATGTAAGGGAGTTATGGGTGGGACCCACTTGTTGATAACTACCTTTTAGAGGATTAATATGGGTTGGGGCCCACACGAGTCCAACCCCTCACCTTCCCCTAACTTCATAACTTTTCCCCTATTAAATTTTGTAACTCTCAAAAAAGAAACCCCCCTTTTAAAATAAAGTCAACTCCTTAATTGTGTAGGTTTTTCAAGTAATTAATTCTTGGATTCGTTTGAATTTTAAATAAATTTCTTTGGATTGTGTGTTAATTAAATAAGACCAAGTCTTATTTCGTGGGAGAATAGTTGATGGTGCAAAAGGATTTGAAGAGAAAGCTCTAAGCTTTGAAGAACTTCTTTTCTTGAAGAACGCGAAGAACGCAACTCTCCGACGAAGAACGCCGACACCAAAGAGCGGCGACGTACCCCTTTCTTCCTTCTCTGCGACAAGAGGGAATACGTCACATCTTGAGTACGCTTGGGCGACGTCGGGCCTTCCAAGACCTTCGACGAAGAACACTTCCCGGTCTCCATGAAAGGAGGAGACACCGTCGTGGGAAAATCGCAAACGACGACGTCACCTTCCGATGTCAACGAACGACGCTACCTCTCCGCAGATCCATCGAGGGATCACTTCACGAGGTAGGGGTTTTATGAATTTCTATTTCGTGATTACTTCCGTCATTTTCTTCCTTTCAAATTGAACCGCCTGTTATCGTAATAGAGGGAGGAGGTCGGACTGCACGAACATGGCTGACACTCCTCCCCTTTTTGGTTGTTGATATTGATGCGGCATGAGCAAGGAAACACGGTGCCGAAGCACCACGCAGAAATTGTTAAAGGAAGGGAGGATAAGCGCGGCGCCGTCGCACCGCGCCGTTGGAAACAAACTAATCTGCGGCGCCGTCACGCCGCGCCATAGAAGACGAACCAAAGACGTGGCGCCGTCATGCCGCGCCGGACGAACCAAGGCTGCGGCCGGTTCCGGGCTACGGCGGAGCAGGGGAACTGGCGGCCGGTACCGGGCCACCGGCGTCGGAGCTGGGGGACCGGCCTTACCGGTCCCGTGGCAGCAACAACCGGCCGGCCGGGGTGGGCCGGCCGGACAGGGGAAAATCCTGGGGTTACAAACCCCCGTCCGACTAGCTGAGCGGCCCCATAAAGGGGCTGCGGTTTCTTCACGCGGGGGCAGCGCGCCCCCCGCCCACTTCGCTCGGCCGTAACGGCCGAGCCGGCCGCCTGGCCACCCGGCCAGTGCTAGCGCGCCCAGTGCGCCGGGCCGAGCCGCCCAGGCCGGGCCGCGCCGCACAGACCGGGCTGGGCCGCGCCCAAGCGGGCCGGACCCGGACTTAGTTTGGGTCGACCCGGTTCGGGCCAACCCTGGGGGTATCGGGTCGGGTCGGACCGGGCCCGAACCCCTTAATACTGAACCTCCTTCGGCCCGTTGCCCATAACTTGAGCTGCAGACCTCTGATCGATGCACCATCAGTTGCGATGTGATCCTTGGATCGAGACAGTCGTTTCGGTATTTTACACTCAAGGTTTTGGAGAACTTTGGGTTCGGCCTGGTTGGTTCGGATACAAAACCAACCAGGCCCTCGGATCGGAAACGCTTATATCTTGAGCTCCGGACGTCCGATTGACGAGACGTCTGTCTCGTTGAATTCCTATTCATGTGACGGAACATTTGGATTACTCCGCTCGAGGTTTGGACTCAGTCGAAGTGTGGTCGGGTTGGTTCGCTCACGAAACCAACCGGGCCCCTGGAACAAAAAAGCCAATGACTCACTGACCGGGCGTCCGATTGACGCGTTGTCTGTCTCGTTGAATTCCTCTTGATGAGACGGAACTTTTGGCATACTTCACCTAAGTTTTGGATGCAGTTGGATAGTGGCCGGGTTGGATTGTACCCGAAATCCAACCGGGCCCCTGGAACGGAAAAGATGATAACTTTTAGACCGGACGTCCATTTGACGAACCGTCAGCGGTGTTGGTGATCACGTGGAGAAACGGTCCCTATGAGTATACCCTATGAGAGTTCAGGGTACAGTTGAGATATGGCCGGGTTGGTTCTCACACGAAACCAACCGGGCCCCTGGGACGAAAAAGCTAGTAACTCATAGACCGGGAGTCCGATTATCGCGCCGTCTATTGCGTTGAGACCCCTATGACGAGGTGGTCCTTTGAGATACTTCTCCGTGGGACTTTGAGATACTTGGAGTATCGACCTGTAGCTCGTGGAGCGGGCCCTCCCAGAAACGAGCGTGCGGAGTACGGAGACCGTGTAGCCTGCTGAGACCTGACGACTGCTTGACCAACTCAACTTGGAGTGAGTTGACTAGCCCTGTGGACAGAGCACTACTTTTTTGGGTGTAGACCCATGGCGGACGGAGCACTACCTGTGTGACAGTTCAGACCCGCGATACTCATCCGGAGAGTACCTCTGCAGGCTACTAGGGGGTGTGCACTACTGTGTTTGGGTGGTATACCCCAGTGGGAAGTACTACTGTGTTTGGGTGGCTGACCCATGGTACTCAACATGAGGAGTACCTCAGCAGTCTTAGGTTAGTGAGAAGTACCTCGGAGTCGTGACAGGACTAATGTACACTCCAGAGACGGGGCTCTTCAGCAGTTACGGTTTCGATAATGAAAATCCTGGTTTGAGCTGAGTCTTTGATCCTTGTGTATACCTCATGTTTGAGATGGGTCACTTGATAACTTAGGTGTATGTATGGGCATATACTTGGGTAGTGGTTATCCGTTGATTTCATAATCTTTGTGTTTCCTCATGATTGAGATGGGTTACTTGATAACTTAGGTATATGTATTGGCATATACCTAAGTAGAGGTTATCTGTTGAGATCTTCTTTGTGGTTATCCATGTTGGTTTTAGTGAGACCTTGAGGGTCTCGGGGTCCCTACTGAGTATCGTTATACTCACCCCTGCATGGGCTATGCCCGCACCTCGTTGTGTTGGTTGCAGACGACGGGCAGTGCTGACAGGGGCCGAGTGTTCGAGGACTAGACGGTACCCGGAGGTGGACCACATGACCAGTCAGTACCCGGAGGTGGACCACACGACGAGTCAGTATCCGGAGGTGGACTTCATGACGAGACGACACACGGAGGAGGTTGACGGGCGAGAGCGTTGTGGAGGCTATTTGTACCTACCATTCCGGTAGGATCCGTGGTGGACGATCTAGGAGCTGCGCCATGTGTACCTACCCTTCAGGTAGGATCTGAGGAGGACGACCCAGGAGCTGCTTCCATTCTTCCAGCTATTGTCTTTTTCTGTTTTACTTTTTTTCAGTTGTAGCTGTACTTTCAGTTGGGTTTGTATTCTGGCCCATTTACTTTTCAGCACTTTCTTTTGTACTTAGTGTTTTACTTCCGCTTGTACTCTGTGGTGTTTTGTTTACTTTTATAAAGGCAATGCCTTCCTAGTTATCAGGATTTACGCCTTTGGTGCTAGTCGCCAGCCCCTGGCCTACGAAAGGCGGGCGTGGTGTGGTCACGGCATGGGCCCCAAGGATGGGTCGTGACAAATTGGTATCAGAGGAGTCGGTTCTACCGTAGAACTTATAACTCTGATATTTTCTTTATGTGAAGAAATAGTGTTAAGGGTACCGAGTGTGGTCTTCAGTTTAGGGAGTCCAGTGTTGGTGCGGGCGGCCGACGTATCCATACACCAGGACCCTGACAACTGATTTCCGACTTTGTGAACGAAAACACTGATTGCGTGTGTGTTTCCAGAAGTTTTTAAAAGTCAGATCAAACCAGGTCAGATCACCAAGTATAATCTTTTGGTTGTGTCACGTTGTTTCTTTCAGGATGCCTTTTCACGGATGACCAGCTAGAGCCCAGAGGGATGTGCGTACTTACAGCCTGCCAAGCGACGAGGCTTCGGTACAGGGCCCTCTTGCAGTTGAGGCACCAGCGGAGGCACCAACGGTACTACCATACATTGGGCCACCGATTCCACTAACCCCAGCAGTAGGCGATGCATTCCACTTGAGCGCGCTACACGAGTTCCAGCGCCAGAGGCCACCTAGGTTCCGGGGAGAGACGGACCCGCAGGCGGCTGAGGATTGGCTGGAGGCAGTGGTGAGAGTCTTCAGGCTAGTAGGGATGCCTGCAGACTTCATGGTGATCTTTTCTTCCAGCCTTCTTCAGGCAGCAGCAGGCAGGTGGTGGAGCCGCTTGTTCCAGTTTTACGATGATATGACCTTTACATGGGAAGATTTCGAGACCTTTTTCAGGGTGGATTTTGTGCCAGTAGTTCTACACCCCGAGTGTGTACAGGAGTGGTGCCTTTGCCGCAGGATTTTTGATCAGTAGCCGAGTCATCTGTGTGCAGTAGACAAATGATGCAGAGGTCCAAGAGGACCAGATCCAGCCATACGAGGAGTAGGAAGTGTTATAAATGGGACAGGAAGGGTCACCTGGCACGTGACTGTCCGACCCCCCGCACAGTAGATCCGTAGGCTTTAGAGGAGCCACCGAGGTAGAAGCAGCGGCGGGTGCTTGAGCAACAGCCGAGAAGTGGGCAAGGCAGTAGAGCTCTGGGATCAGGTGGACAGGAACGAAACTAGTGGATACTTCCCTTGTACTTCTAGTTCCATATTTTTGTGGTATTTGTTTCTTTGTACTATGATCTACAATAATAAAAAGACACTAATCTTTGTGATGTTTGCTTTCCTTTCCTTTTGTTTGGTTGAAACTGAGAGGTTCTGGTTAAAACTGTTGACTTGACCCTCACTTTCTAGATTTCTACTGGAGGAGACCCAATGAACTCACACCGATGCCGACAGTGTGACTCGACCCTTGGAGGCGAGAGTGACAGTTGGATCTCTTGGTAGTTACGTCGAGGCCTTACGACGTCATCCATGGAATGAATGCATCATTCATGTCAGGATTGACTGTATTAGGCAATGGGTGTGGTTCATTGAGGGGATGAGACTGAGTTTCTCTTTTCGGCAAAGGATAAATTTTAGCATCACTTTCAGATCGTAGGCAAAGAAGGTACAGATCATCCAGGAGCGGATGAAGACTGCACAGTGCAGTAAGAAACAGGAAACTGGCGCCAGTCTTAGAGACTCGGGTGTGTTAAATGTTTCAAGAAGAGGAAGATTTAAGGAGAGATGAGTCTGTGAAGTAGCAGACGTGGAGGCAGAGCTAGGAGAGCAGCATGAGGTGGTGTACATTTTAACATGCTACAACCACCTGCCTTAGTTGTTCCCGCCAGGCTCAGGGAGCTGGAGGGCAGAGGAAAAGTGTGGCTGCATGCGGTCAAGGAGTGTGACCCAATGGCTCTAAAAATGATTCAAGGGATAGTCTGTGTCCACTACTAGCTGCCGTAGTAACAGACGTTGATATGAATCATTCCTTCCTTTCACAAATTTTATCCCAGACCTAGAGTTTCCGGTAAGCCGTAGACTTGACCCTCACGTCTGGAGATACCTTGGGAGAAGACTCGACAATCACACTTACGCCGACGGTGTGGTCAGACCCTCGAGGAAAGAGTTTCAGTTGGAATCTCTTGGTGGTAGCGTTGACGCCTTACGACGTTGGTTTGAGTATGGACTGGGCAATCACATTTCATACACAAATTGATGGTATTAGGCAAAAAGGTTGTGGTTTAACTACGACGTCAGGATGGGTTTTCTTTGGTCAGAGAAAAGGAAACCCCAGGCAGAACAGGATAAACTCATGTACAGGAGGGTGCGACCGATCACTCTTGAGTCGGTCAACCTTACCCTCGTGGAAGCCATCGTTTTGAGTTTCAGTTCTATCAAGAATTGGAAACCTCTAGAGTTTGAGGATGACGATCACGTCTTTATACGGGTCTCACCTCGACGAGGTTTACGGAGATGTGGCCAAGGCGGCAAGTTATCTCCGAGGTTCAGCTAACCTTCTTAGGTCCTCAGCTGGGTAGGCATGGTGGTTTACCGCTTGACCCATCCACCTCAATTGCACCAGGTGCATGATGACTTCCACGTATCTCAACTGAGGAGATACATGCTCGACCCTTCGCATATCATCGACCATGGGGAACTGGACGATGGCGATGGGGTGACTTTCACAGAGGTTCCAGCAGGGATCAAGGATCGACAGGATCAGATCCTACGAGGACAGTCGATTCCCCGGGTGCACTTTCTTTGGCATTATGGGAACCTCCAGGTAAGCACATTGGAGCGGAAGGCTCGGATGCGTTCTCAATACCTCTTTTGTATCCCTAGTCTGTGTTAAAGTTTTACGAGGACGTAAAGTCCTGAGGTGGGAGTAATGTAAAGAACCGTAAAATTCAAGGGAAATTTTTTCTAACTTTTCTTTGGAATTTTACAAGAACGCAGTTTCTGACGGCGCCTGATTCTGAGGCCCGGTGTGCCCAGAATTAATTTTCGAAGTTTAGCTCGGGTACGTTCAGTGAACGAACGAGCGGGTTTTTTATAACTTTTGAACCGGTGCTCGGATTCAAATTCTGAGGGCACCGATGAACTCGCAGCGCCGGTAATTTCTTAAAAAGACCCCTTTCTGGAGTTGCGTTTTCTCGGGATGAGTTGTTTAAATAAAGTGAGGGATAATAATATAATTGTTTTACAATTATATTTTCTTTTCCTGTTAAGTGGATTAAGTGTTGTGTCACAACACTTTCCCTCTCTCTTATGTGGTTATAACCTATGTAAGGGAGTTAGGGGTGGGACCCACTTATTGATAACTACCTTTGAGAGGATTAAGGTGGGGTGGGGCCCACACGAGCCCAACCCCATCCTTCCCCTAACTTCATAACTTTTCCCCTCTTAAATTTTGTAACTCTCAAAAAAGAAACCCCCCTTTTAAAATAAAGTCAACTCCTTAATTGTGTAGGTTTTTCAAGTAATTAATTCATGGATTCGTTTGAATTTTAAATGAATTCCTTTGGCTTGTGTGTTAATTAAATAAGACCAAGTCTTATTTCGTGGGAGAATAGTTGATGGTGCGAAAGGATTTGAAGAGAAAGCTCTAAGCTTTGAAGAACTTCTTTTCTTGAAGAATGCGAAGAACACAACTCTCCGACGAAGAACGCTGACACCAAAGAGCGGCGATGTACCCCTTTCTTCCTTCTCTGTGAAAAGAGGGGATACGTCACATCTTGAGTACACTTGGGCGACATCGGGCCTTCCAAGACCTTCGACGAAGAACGCTTCCCGGTCTCCATCAAAGGAGGAGACACCGCCGTGGAAAAATTGCAAACGACGACGTCACCTTCCGAAGTCAACGAACGACGCTACCTCTCTGAAAATCCATTGAGGGATCACTTCATGAGGTAGGGGTTTTATGCGTTTGTATTTCGTGATTACTTCCATCGTTTTCTTCCTTTCAAATTGAACCGCCTGTTATCGTAATAGCGGGAGGAGGTCAGACCGCATGAACACGACTGACACTCCTCCCCTTTTTGGTTGTTGATATTGATGCGGCACGAGCCAGGCAACGCGGTGCGAAGCACCGCGCGGAAATTGTTAAAGGAAGGGCAGAGAAGCGCGACGCCGTCACACCGTGCCGTTGGAAACAAACTAATCTGCGGCGCCGTCGCGCCGCGCCGGACGAACCAAGGTCGCGGCCGGTTCCGGGCCACGGCAGAGCAGGGGAACCGGCGGCCGATACCGGGCCGCCGGCGTCGGAGCAGGGGGACCGACCTTGCCAGTCCCGTGGCGGCAACAGCCGGCCGGCCGGGGCGGGCCGGCCAGATAGGGGAAAATCCGGGGGTTAAAAACCCCTGGCCAGCCAGCTGAGCGGCCCCATAAAGGGCCCGTAGTTTCTCCACGTGGGGGCAGCGCACCCCCCGCCCACTTCGCTCGGCCGTAACGGCCGATCCGGCCGCCCGGCCACCCGGCAAGCGCTAGCGCGCCCATCGCGCCGGGCCGAGCCGCCCTAGCCGGGTCGGGCCGCGCTGACTGGGCCGGGCCGCGCCCAAGCGGGCCGGACCCAGACCCAGTTTGGGTCAACCCGGTTCGGGCCGACCCTGGGGGTATCGGGATGGGTCGGACCGGGCCCGAACACCTTAATACCGAACCTCCTTCGGTCCGTTGCCCATAACTTGATCTGCGGACCTCCGATCGACGCAACGTCAGTTGTGATGCAATCCTTGGATCGAGACGGTCGTTTCGGTATTTTACACTCAAGGTTTTGGAGAACTTTGGTTTCGGCCGGGTTGGTTCGGATACGAAACCAACCGGGCCCTCGGAGAGGAAATGCTTATATCTTGAGCTCCGGACGTCCGATTGATGTGCCGTCTGTCTCGTTGAATTCCTCTTGATGAGACGGCACTTTTGGATTACTCCGCTCGAGGTTTGGACGCTGTCGGAGTGCGTTCGGGTTGGTTCGCTCACGAAACCAACCGGGCCCCTGGAACGAAAAAGCCAATAACTCACAGACCGGGCGTCCGATTGACGCGCCGTCTGTCTCGTTGATTTCCTCTTGATGAGACGAAACTTTTGGAATACTTCGCCTAAGTTTTGGATGTAGTTGGATAGTGGCCGGGTTGGATTGTACCCGAAATCCAACTGGGCCCCTAGAACGGAAAAGCTGATAACTTTCAGACCGGACGTCTGTTTGACGAACCGTCAGCGGCGTTGGTGATCACGTAGAGAAACGGTCCCTATGAGTATAACCTATGAGAGTTCAGGGTACAGTTGAGATACGGCTGGGTAGGGTTTTCACACGAAACCAACTGGGCCCCTGGGACGAAAAAGCTAGTAACTCACAGACCGGGCGTCAGATTGACGCGTCGTCTGTTGCGTTGAGACCCCTATGACGAGGCAGTCTTTTGAGATACTTCTTCGTGGGACTTTGAGATACTTGGAGTATCTACCTGTAGCTCGTGGAGCGGACCCTCCCAGAGACGAGCGTGCGGAGTACGGAGACCGTGTAGCTGGCTGAGACCTAACGACTGCTTGACTGACTCGACTTGGAGTGAGTCGACTAGCCCAGTGGACGGAGCACTACTTGTTTGGGTGCAGACCCATGGAGGACGGAGCACTACCTGTGTGATAGTGTAGACCCGCGGTACTCATCTGGAGAGTACCTCTACAGGCTACTAGGGGGTGTGCACTACTGTGTTTGGGTGGCATACCCCAGCGGGAAGCACTACTATGTTTGGGTGGCTGACCCACGGTATTCGACAAGAGGAGTACCTCAGCAGTCTTAGGTTAGTGAGCAGTACCTCGGAGTCGTGAGAGGACCACTGTACACTCCAGATACGGGGCTCTTCAGCAGTTATGGTTTTGATAATGAAAATCCTGGTTTGAGCTGAGTCTTTGATCTTTGTGTATACCTCATGTTTGAGATGGGTCACTTGATAACTTAGTTGTATGTATGGGCATATACCTAGGTAGTGGTTAACCATTGATTTCATAATATTTGTGTTTCCTCATGATTGAGATGGGTTACTTGATAACTTAGGTATATGTATGGGCATATACCTAAGTAGAGGTTATCTGTTGAGATCTTCTTTTTGGTTATCCATGTTGGTTTTAGTGATACCTTGAGGGTATCGAGGTCCCTACTGAGTATCGTTATACTCACCCCTGCACGGGCTATGCCCGCACCTCGTTGTGTTGGTTGCAGACGACGGACAGTGCTGACGGAGGCCGAGTGTTCGAGGACTGGATAGTACCCGAAGGTGGACCACACGACCAGTCAGTACTCAGAGGTGGACCACACAACGAGTCAGTATCCGGAGGTGGAATTCACAATGAGATGACACACGGAGGAGGTTGACGGGCGAGAGCATTGTGGAGGCTATCTGTACCTACCCTTCAGGTAGGATCCGTGGTGGACGATCCAGGAGCTGCACCATCTGTACCTACCCTTCAGGTAGGATCCGAGGAGGACAACCCAGGAGCCGCTTCCATTATTCCAGCTGTTGTCTTTTTCTATTGTAATTTTGTTCAGTTGTAGCTGTAGTTTCAGTTGGGTTTGTATTCTGGCCCATTTACTTTTCAGCACTTTCTTTTGTACTTAGTGTTTTACTTCCACTTGTACTCTGTGGTGTTTTGTTTACTTTTATAAAGGCAATGCCTTCTCAGTTATCAGGATTTACGCCTTTGGTGCTAGTCTCCATCCCCTGTCCTATGGAAGGAGGGCTTGGGGTAGTCACGACATGGGCCCCGAGGACGGGTTAGGACATCTATTGCCAGAGCCCTAAAGTCTTGAAGCATCTGGTGCCCCGCAGTTAGGAGCAGATAATACACTATCAAAACTCATTTTTTTTGTGTCATGAGTGTCCACACATCACCCCAAGTATAACTAAAAGAACAAAAAATGCTAGGGGACTCACTTCACTCCAGAAATACACTTCCACCAAACCGGTAGATAGATCCAAATCATCCTATTTCACCCTAAATGAGAGGAAATAGAAACAAGACACACACCATGACAAACCTCCACTCAAGATGGTAATTTTTATAATTTCAAAAATAAAAAACATGGCACCATTAAATAATAAGTACTCAAGAGTTCCAAAACATCCACTATTAAAATTAGAAGAAAATAAAATGCCCCAAAATACCATCTGAAACAACCATTATTAAAAATAATCATTACATAGAAAGTGACTTTAAATTGATCCCAAAATAGAATCCTACTATTAAAAATGGTTTGGGTGTTCTATAGAGGGATGGATCTATCTCCACATTTCTTCCCGAAAACATCCTAAAAAAAATTAGGTGACCTAGGTGGACATAGGTATGGCAGGTCTTCATAGCACTCATACATGATGGGTCCTTATGATCTAACTTTCTTCACTGATGACACACCATGATCCTATTCTTAGAATAAGATTATGAAAGATATATAAGCCTTTTAATTCAGAAACCAACACCAATAGATTCAGGGTGATTACCAATATTCTTATTGGAATTCCCTTCATTTCTTCCAGAGACTAGAGTAAGGCAGACTACCACAAGAAATCCTGCTAACATAGCTTGAACCCATACAGCTTACCTCACCATGTCGGTAGAAAAGGTTATACCTATATATGACACCTTCAACTACAGATAAGGATGAATCTCATTCTCAAAATATCGAGCCATCAAGAAATTGTCAGCATCTCACTCTAGAAGGTAAGGAACTATATCCACAAAATGAAAAAATAACTCTAACACTGATCCATCTCCGTATTGAAGATAACACATCTCAATTCCCTTCCTCACCCTCACTAACTCAGAGAAATATTTCTGGATGAATGAGGCCATAAAAAACTATTTTACAAGAGCTTCCAAAGGCTTTTTTTAAGATATCAACTTCCACCACTTCTAGGTTGTACCTTCAATCATGAAGGTATCAAACTTAACCTTTAACAACTCCTAAAAATCAAGGAAAATAAATTTTCTCTCAATTTTCCACATCCACTCTTTCACTTTGATAAAATCCTCTTGACCATAAAAGATAAGGGGATTAAACTTCCAAAATTCAAGAAGGATGTCTATGGGTTGATCAATAGTGGGTATGCTAATAGAGATCGAATCATAGTTTCACTTCATATATCTATAGAATATTTGGTAGGGGCGTGCACTAAGCATCAAGAAAACCAAGAACCCAATCAAAAAAAATTCATCAATAACAATTTATCAATCTCAAAACACAACATAAACAGTATTCCCAAATCACAAGAAAATGCACCACACAATCAATAGTTGTTAAAAAATAATAACTTTTCTTCTTAAGAACACTTTTGAAAAGAAATTTTTTTTGGAATTTAAACCCTCACAAATGGTATTACATGGAGTGTCACACACATATATTCTCATTCCAATGTGGGAACCCATACACATGTACCATCAACCCCCTCCCCCCCCCACATATTTTAATTTTAGTGGTCATAATAGTACCAAATTTCAATCACAAATTCTTTTCCACTTTCGAAATGAAACATTCAACCCATGTTTTTACATTCTCAATTTACTTCTCACTTCAGCTTTTACAAAACATTTTCAAATGATCACTAACCTCTAAATCAAAAAAACATTTTCAAACTCTATACTTAATTCTATTTTGTTCCATTTTTTATATAAAGGTCCCATAAATCCCTTTCAAAACCCAATTCATCCCATTTCAAAACATTTTTACCAGCTCAAAAAATCTCATCTCATGAAGATTCGTTTTATTAAAAACCCATTTTATAATTTTTTTTGTTATTTAAAGAATATTTATAATTTGTTTTTTTAAAATCAATCTAAAAATTTATTTTCCATCTTCCAGTATTCAGAATGTTACCACTTAAAATCTATATTTTCATAATTCCAAAATACGGGTTTTAAACAAAACTCTAAAAATTCAAGAAGACTAAAAATAGATCTCATAAGGAAATTATTGTCGATGGGTGACTTGGTCATATGGATGGTAGCCATATGCCAATCACACCACCATCATAGAGAGTATTCTATGACCATGTCTCTATCTCCACATGGATTTCTAGGCCCTACAAGTGCACTGATACATTTGTTCCAAGTCCCTTTTTGTTTCCCAAACACTAAACAAACCATAAGAACCAAAGAAATCAAATGTAACCCGACTTCCCATGGAAACCCAAGATTTGGTATAGAAAGTGTTGGCCAGACACTACCTTATACTTACACCCCAGGTTCTGATAGTCCTACTCCATCTAAAATGACATACCAAATAATAAAGGGAACTACGAAAGCTATGTCCTCTAAAGAACCTAACCTCCCTTGATACCATTTTTTCATGAACCAAATCACATTGACCCCGAACTGGTCACCCAAGCCAGCCTGAGATATGGCCCGAGTGCCACTCCCAATCCCCCCAGGATG
Source organism: Viscum album (assembly GCA_963277665.1). NCBI lineage: Eukaryota > Viridiplantae > Streptophyta > Magnoliopsida > Santalales > Viscaceae > Viscum > Viscum album. The sequence goes on from OY728119.1 coordinate 1,217,383,245, forward strand.
GAAACTAGTGTTGATGCATCAATAGAGTATCCAAGGGAATGATTTCTCCTAGTATAAATAAATTGAATAGTATAAATAAATAGAGAATCCCAAATAAATAAGTAAAAATTTCAAAATTGATCAAAATTTATACATAAACTACAAACATAAGAAAACCATAAAACAAACCCCAAACTAAAACTAAAAACCTCTATGTCTCTGTGTGACCCTGAGGGTCTCTCTCTTAACCAAACCATCTACCATGGTGATCAAAACCAAGATGAAACCTACATCATAAGATAAAAAAATAAAGAACTATAGGTGTGGGTATTAAAACTCATAAAATGTGCCTAAAAATCTATTCCTAATGTATTTTATTTGAAATAAAAGAATCATAAATTTCAGGTTTCAAATACAATATACAAAATGAGTTTTTACACAAATTTCTACTTTAAAAAAACACGATCCATTTCCATTTTATCATTTAAATCTATTTTCTTTTACAAAAAGAAGGCATTCATATTTTAGAGAAGAAGGATGATTTTTTTACTAAAAAGGGGATAAGGGAAGTGTAAAACATTTCCAAAAAAAATTCTATAAGCCTTTGAATACCAAAACATCACCTTTAACAAATAATTACACCATACAAGGAAATACACACAAAAAGTCACCACCGAGTCACCCCAAGGGACATTATCTTTCATTTCATCCATTTAATAATATGGGAGTCTCTTAGAATTGACCTCCCACAACATTCAATATAACAAGAAAATATAATTATCCTAGGAGAGTTTTCAAGACCACCAATTTCACAAAAGTGCCAAACGGTCCTCAAACACCTTTCGAGAAATCACCTATTTTCAAAAGGAAACCAACACATTTCCTTAACATTGTCAAAACAGTTTCAAAGAACCAAACACACACCAATTTCAAGTATAAAACCATTGATAAATCCATTGATAAATAAAAACCACCATTTTAGAAGACAAAAATACATTTAGAATGCAAAAAAATGCTTTAAAAACCACAATACACTTGTGAAAGCCATCTGGGAAATTTATCAAACACTTAGTGTCCATGGCTCACTAAAGAAATAGCATATACCTCAAAACAATTATGAAAACCACCTTATTTATCTTAATTTTTTTTATAAAATTCATAAATCACTAATTAATATATAAAAAAGGTGTGAAAATTAAGAAATAAACATTTCTTAAATTCATAGGGAATGTTCAAAGGGAAACCTACCTCAAACTCACAACGCTTCAACAACGCCCTCCTAAAACACACTTGAAAAGGTCCAAATAAACAAGAACATAGAAGAGGAACCCTAAAAAAACAAAAAAAAAAACCTAATTTAAACAAAGGGAAACATGAACCCTATACTCAAAAGATAAAGAGAGAAGAGGAACCACCAAAAAAAGGATGAAGAAGGAAGAGGAATAAGAAACAAGAATATTACCTTGAATATTTAGCCCCAATACATTAATAAATTACCTTATAATCACCATGGAAGGAGGTGGGAGGATTGAGGGAGGGAGGATCCACCTAGGGTTGTACGAATCAAATGGGGGAAGAATATAGTGATTTGGGGTTCAATCCCAAAGTGGTTAGAAGAGTGAAATCACAATTTTAATGACCTGGTCATTGCGCACAGTTTGGTCGTACGGTATCCCAAACTGTGCACCAACCATGTGACCTCTACTAAACACAATTGACACCCTCATGGTTAGCTCGCATGATTAGATAGACCATAAGTTTTTTTCAATTTCCTACTATCAAGATTTTCACTACTTTCACACTTAGGTTGCGTGGTTAGTTTAACTGTGTGTCTTTACCATGAGACCTATGCACAATTAGGCTACATGGTTAAACTAACCATTCAAATTAACCTTTAAACCTATAAAATGTAACCAAACACCACCCTTTTCCCCTAAAACTGGTCTAACTCAAGGGAATAAACCATCCAACAACATACCCTATAGATAAGTGACACTAAGGGTGTAAAACACTCCCCACCATGACATTTTATTCCCAAACCCTTTCACACAATCCTTGAATAAGACCAAAAACCACAAAATACCTAAAAAAATCAAAAGAGAACCCAAAAGGAAAAAATAAAAAATAATAAACTGAACTCAAAGAATAAAATAAAAACTAGGTTGTGACATGGACCCCATCTAATAATCTTTGAACAATCATTTATGCTCGACTTTTTCAGCTAAAGGTTCCCCTATTGGCCTCATCCCAGAGATTATTATCATATAATATATCAATCTAGGTTCTTCGATATATCATCTAGAAATTTCAATTCTAAAAGTCCCAACACATTACCTAGAAACAAATTCTCAATCCAAACCCAACAATACCCCACTTAAGAATTGTTTTTGAAGGTCAAGACCATAAATCTACCAGTTGAATAAAATTATAATGGTAACACCAAAGTCAAAATGACTCATTTTCCTTCCAGTTTTCCTTTCTATATAGTTCTCGCATGGTTCTCTACCACATGGTCATTCCGATCATTTAGAATCATGCTGAAGAATTACCATTTTAGATATTCTGAACCCATGATCTACAATTTTTTTAAAAACAAAAAACTCATCTGAATATATCCATTATGATCCTCCAAAGAAATTTTTAATTGAGTTTTCATCCTAGAATACATTTTTTAAAGGACCATCCACAAAATACTCCATGTGTCATTTTTACAGACTTTCTCAACCAGATTCCACTATTCTTGAAGAACCAGACACCAAGAATCAACATGATCTGATAACTAATTCTATCGCAACATATGTCTATGAAAATTATAGAATATCCCCAATATAGAACATCTATATTTTTAAACATTTTTTTCATTGACATGATAAACTCCCACTAAATCATCCATCTAGTAAATCTAAAGCATCCATGGTCTATTCATCCCACATCATTATCCTAGTCCAGTCTCATTGATATTACATCTCATTATAGATATTCTAACATACTCTATTCCAATACTCTAAAAGGTCATTTCAAATAATCTTGGAAACGTGCAAGGAAATTCATTACAAGGATAGAAGGTTTTTCTTCTCTAGCTTCATCCTGGTTAGAATTCGTTATGGTGAATTTTTATATTAGATAAATAAAATCAATCCATCTTTCAATAATTCATGCATTCCACACTTTCATCCCACATACCATCTTCTAGTCCATCTACATCATGGTTATTTTCCATTTATCAAGGGTACTTATGATGTATAATGTATTTTGGTATGAGAAACAACAACAAATTAATATCAATCCAACCATTTAATATTTCATTCTTTTTCACATAAATCCACTAAACCCACACATGAAATCAAATTCTCATCCTTCAATTTCCCTCAATTTAGTGCACTCATGACAACCATTCCTCAGATTCCTTCTTCTAGATATCTTATCCTTGGAATGAGAACACTCATATCGGTGCATTGAACCCTATTAAAAATTTACATATCCATGAATCCCCACCACCAACATGAAACCCCAACCCTTACTCAACTTCCCCTTCTTCAGTGTATCCATGATTTTTGAAACTACACCCATGCCACCCTCTCTCTTAATTATGTTTAGATAAGAAAAAATGGTCTCTTCCTAGAGATTCTCCAAAACAAGTCACCTACTCTCTCACAATAGACATTGATCAATGATCCCCAATGAAATTGTTATGGAAATATTATAGTCTCTCAAAATAATGGGTAACTCCTATGTTTCCCATATCATCTGTAGGTAATGGGAACCTATGGGGTGATCATTATAAAGAATATACCATTTAAACACTAGTAGAATATCTGATGTCTATGGACTTAAAAGTTGACCATCCCTATGTGCTTGTTTCATGACCTTCATGTTATTTTGGCTAATTCCCCATGATACATAACATACAATCTCTCTAAGAGTATCATTATTAGAATTATTCAAATTCTATATCCTCCACTATCAAAAAATCAATATAGTTCTTAAAAAATTCATTACTCTCTGTCTAATAATAAAACATCCACTATAAATGGAAAAATTTAAGGGATCTTAGGAAATCCTTTTGGAACCACCAGTAGTCTCTCTAACCTCCAAATGTATCAATGATGAATGGAAAACACTACATGACTCATGTAGCCAATAGGATTTTTGATATCTAAACAACCCACTGATACAACTATTATATCCCATGTCTACACTATCCAAAAACTCACCAATCAAAACAACTCATCAAAACACTTTGAAACTAGAATATCCCCTTTGATACAACTTTTTGTAGAATTGGCCATCAAAAAACACTAGACTAACTTCCATCTAGTAAAATCACAAGACATTCCTCAACCAGATGGAACCATCAAACACACCTCTACGATGATAAAAACTTGATGAAATCCACCAGAAGCATAAATGTTGGACATTATTCAAGAGAACCATTGATTGGAAAATCCACATCAACATTTGCTTCAGTTATTTGTTAGAAAAATCACCCTTATCGCTATAGTGAACCAATATAGAACCACATTCCAAACCTCCTCTAATTTTCTATTTTTTGATAAAACAATCAAGACATGAAAACAATTAAGATTCATAAAAGAATAATAACAAAGAACAATAGGAATTATCTTGGTTTAGAACTACATTATACATAAATGGTATAATGGTAACACATTACCCATTCCATTTTAACATCGCCTCATTACATGTATATGAATATATACCTTATAAATATTACCAGAACAAGTCCCAATAATGTCTCTACCCATTGGTTCTTTCATCCAATCATTGTATATCAGATAATGGTGTGTATAGTAATTATCTATTTGGAAACTAACTAAAGTGTGCCTAGGTATCCCCCTTCAAATATGGATACAGAATCCTTGCTCATGCCTCATTAGTACCAGTCAGTGTATCACTTACACATGGTACGTACATAGTTTTATAAATATAATTCATATAGAGGGACTGAGTCAGTCATCTAGTCAACATCACCTTCTAAAATTTTTAGGAATCCATTAGTTGATATGAGACACAATCCATAAGTAGTGGATTACACTACCTCAATTTCCATCACTCATGGAATAGTGTATGTCACCTTATTACTAAAACTATGACTTCAACCAACATTTCCTTCTATAATCCATAAAAAATTCATCAAAATTTCTTCAAAAATGCATCCTATTCAGAGTGACATCTGGACAAAAGATCACATAGCTATAAAATAATGTTCACATATAGGGAACAACTCTATCCACTAGCCTCACCATGCTTATCCAAAGCATAACTGATGCCTCTGAGATCAATTGAATGTTTTCCCTCCATCTCCATATATAAAATTTTATCTGTTTTACTCCTCCGATTAGACTCCATCAATCAGAATCTATTCAATGATCTATTTCTAATCCTCCTAGATGGAATCTATATATGGATATCTATATGATCATATCTACAAGACTCATTCAATTAGATGTTTTTTAATAATCCCCATCTCATAATACCCGGGGAATTTGTATGGTTATCTTTATCTAATAATATTTACTGGATTTAATCCATTGTATGTTACACTGACATCCTCATCTAGGACAAGGTGTTGGTGAAAGATATCCATCAATGTACTCTGGAATTAATTATAAAAATATTCCTTCCAAATGTTCCATAATAAAACAATGAAATATTTTTCACATATAACCCAATAGTTAGAACATTAAAATTTTGTTCTATCAGGTAATTCCAATGGTGTAAGGGTTGTGGATCATAATTTCCCTCATTCATATAATTCATATAGTGGGAATAACCATGAGTTGGGTGAGTCGATTTATAAGAATACATTGATTCTATTTAGGTAGATGGTCTTAGGTTTTCACCATCTTGGTGTTTTGGGGATAAATTCATATAGTTTCTCATATTATGATGAGTATACTCTTGAAAATTTTTATTGATCATTGGATGTGTGTTGAGAATTTGGAAATGAGAACATAGACATGGAAGGATTTTGGCTACCAAAAATGGTCAGATAATCAATTTGGGAGACGATTTGGACAAGTTGGAGAAGTGCTTTTACTGGGTAGGGAGGTTGTAAAACCCAATGTCAATACTTGTGTATGGATGTGTTTTAATTTTTAGGATATATTTTATTTTTCAAACTAGTGGTTGGGTATATTTAATAATTGGGGATAAACTGAGTATATAAGATGTTTTCCCCTCTATATGATGTTTATGGACTTGAATAAAGGTTTGGATGGTGGACAAGAAGGAGTGGGAGGTGTTAGGAGTTAGGTTAGGGCTACTCTATGTAGTCTCACCATCACCGACTACCGAGTACAAATCCACCGGCTAGCTGGTGATAAGGGAAGAAACCCTGGTTTCATTCTTGTATAATTGACTGCATGATGGCCTAGGAGAAACTAATAAATGTTCCAATGGCCTATCGATGGCCTCCAAGGTGGTTTTTATGTGAGAAGTAGCACTTTAATTTAACTAGGGGGCCCCTGTATACCCTCCACTCGTATTTTTGTGGTTAATTCCCACCAAAAACATTACCTACATGTCTCACATTCCCTGTCATCTGCATGGGAGATATCCCTTGGTTTACAGAACTTTGAGATGATGTCACATTCAGTCAAGATCCTATGATAATGTTATGACTCAATTTCATTCTCTCTTAATTTTCCCCTAATTTCAGGGTTTCTCTAATTTGGTTCTGGGATGGAAATTTTATCAGAGAATGGTGTAATTATCCTAAGATAATTGAACTTCCTTGTGTATTAGAAAGGGGGTATATCTAGATATTGTATACATGTCATTATAAACCATTTAATTGGTGTAATGTGACCAAGTGATTTTTAAAGTTTTTTTTAGTGTTTAAAATAGCATCGCTTATGGTATCAGGTTTGGTTGTTTGGGATTTTCCCTGGGTGAGTACTCAAGGGTTATCACAGGCCTCTAGATGACCATTTTTCTTCATTTAAGGATGTTGAAGGCACTCGATGAATGAATCCCTATTTATTCCTAATTGATTTTTTGGTTTATTTTGTTTCATATTTTAAATTATTTTTTATTTTGATTTTAATAAATTAATTGTTAGTTTCTTGGATTTGAGATAGGGTTGAGGGTTGTTTGGTCATTCGAATTAGGCCATGGATGAGATCATGTAGGGGGTTTCTGGGCTAGAGGATAATGAAAATTTTTATTATTGAGGTATTTTGTCTAAGATATTTCCCTAAAAGTCATTACATTTAAAAAAAATATAACAATATTTCATCTTGTCGATGTCTGTTGTTGATCATGTATTTAAATTCAAATGTTATATTTCATAAATTCATGGACATAGGTTAATTTTACATTACCTAGTGTTTCCTATCATTAATAAAAACACTACTAGACTGAGAATGGTAAATGGGAGAATTTTATTCTAACCATGATTCTCGAAATCAATGGGTCTATGTGTCACCCTCATTTAGATTTACAAAATATGTTTGTTTACATAATTAATTCAACATGTTCCCTGGAATAAGTATGGTCTATGGAAGATTTATGAACTATTAAATGTGTCACCTTCATTATTCCCTTAAATAACATAACTTCAACTGGCACTGGTAGAAAATTTAATTGTGTTATAGATAATGGAACTACTCAAATTAACCAATGAAGAATTAAGTTCATTTTCTATGATGATGTACTCAATTTTTTTAATAAACACGTGATTTTAATATATAATCCTATTAGTGGAATAACATGAAATTAAAGAGTAAAACATATGTTAATGGATCTATTATTTTCAGCCAAGATTGAATTGGGGAATCTTAACCACAAACATGGAAATTGTAACCATATTCCCCTTATATACAAGGGTCTGATAGAATTCTAGATAATAAAATGAGAGCTTCCAAAATCCCTTGTTTATAAATAAATATAAAAATGAATATTGATTCAATGGGATTACCTGATGTAAGTAAATTAATGTAATGGTTTTTATGTTTTGTGTTAACTCTTAATTAAATAATATAATATATGAAAAGATAATATGGAATCTAATGGGTTAATAAATAGTGGGTGTCTGCTGGAGAATCAAATGAATGGGATTTTCTCATTAAACTTTTTTATTTAATTAAATCCCCTTTCAATCTAATGGGATTTTACTCATTGTAAGCTATGTAAGTATATTGTATCAGGTTATCAATTAAAAGTAATGTATTCCACTTGTATGAATTTTATTCTGGAATGAATACCCAAAATGAACCTGCTGGATTCCATATGATTCATGGATGCTAATTCCTTGGAAAATATAACCTATGATATAGTAAATATATTCTTTTCATGAATTTTATGTACTGGAATTGTGGATTCACCTATAAAATCCATAATATTATAATTAATGGGATGATTTGCCTAATTTGGCATGATTTCCTCAGAAACAGAATTCTATGAACTGCCTCCTTGGATCCCAATCAAGCCACTTCTCAAAATTACGCAGGACATGCTCCTCGGGATCATTAATAACACTGTTAAATAATAATGATGGCTCAGCCCTTATATTTTACTCTATAGTTATGCACCATGGCTTGATCACCACATGATGGATCGCTATAATCACACATATAATGCCTTGAATATTGTATTGGATTTTCATGGTTTGATTGTATGGAAATACCTAGAACTGCTATGTAGATTCATTATTGTTTCTTATTCTTAAATGCTTGGTATTATTGACATGGGTCTTATGATTTACAGTTGGGTATCTTCTTCAAATATATTTAGGCAGGGTTAGCCAAGCACCACATATGGGACCACGCTCGAAACCATTACCCTTATTTTATATCATTCATTAAATATATATTATGCATACTATATTTTTTATACTCAATGACTATAAATTGATTATAAACCATTCTTTGTGGCCTATAATGTTTTACTCATAGCCTATTCAGGCTGCATCTTGGTAATTGAGCTTATCTCTTGGATACAGGATAAGACTTGTCTATTTCCTCCTTATTGTTACTTATCTTGAGTTAGGACATAGAAAGGGAGGTGTGGTTTGAGCATGTATATAGAATTTATACATGATTTGGTTCTAACTCTATTTTTTATAGCACTATTATATGTTTATAACCTTACCTAAGTATTGAATTCCATGAATATGTAGCATCATATTTTCTTCATGGTTTGTTTTTATTGGCACATTTCAGATTATATTCCAATTATTATCTTCCTATTATTCATTTAAATTATTTTATACTATATTTATAAAATATCTAGAGGTTATTATCTCCCCCACCATACCACAATTATTCCCCCTCTTCTAGTTGATATCCTCTGGTGTGTGCGGAGGCATGCCTGAGGCCATGTAGCCCTCCAGTCTGACTTCTTATGAGTGAACTGAGATAAGGAAATCGCATTGAATGCAACATCCCCATTATGAATAACACTTGGAATATATTCCAGAAAATTTATTGAAATTTCATTTACCATATAAACATTAATAATATGAATAATTCCCTATATTTCAATGACATGTCAAACGTAAATTTCACCCCATCTTTAATCCATTTCATAGCTTCATGATATGTTTTCATAGGTTTGAACTCATTCATATATAATAATTGAACTCACATTGAAAAATGAATATGACTTTTTAGATCTTTAATCTATAATGTCATGATAAACTAAAGTCTAGTCCATATATAATAACATCATAATTCAAAACGAGAATCAAAATATGATTTTTTGGAGAAACCATTCAATATGTGATAATTATAAAGTTACTATAAATCTATGTTACTTTAATACATCCAGAAAATGTTTTTAAAAAAGTTGTATATTCATTTAATACTTCTATTTTAATAGAAAATTTCACTTAATTAAAGTAAAAAAATATGAATTAGTAATGAAATTTTCATTCATTAACTAAACAAGTTATGTACTTATAACCACTTCATTTAATAGTCCAACCATTACTGAGGTTGTAGAAAATGATATTTATACACCCTTCTACTTATATTCCTAATAATATCCATCATTTATAATTTTATTTGGACACATATTTTCATAATATCCCAACTCATTATTATTGTAATAGTGGGTGCCCTATACCCAACTAAATAGTACCTTCAATTATCATATCATGTATACAGTTAGATATACCTGATGTATTCTTAAAATTATAGTATAGAATTTTTTTCATCCACCATTTAAATGTTAATTTCCATAGATTAGTTATTTTATCAAAAGGCTGTAGAAGATCCTAGGCTATAATGAGAACCGCAAGATACTATGAAATTAATCTTAAATATTTTTCATATTGTCTAAATACATCATTTTTACTAGACATAGATGATTTATGAATATTAGGTGTTGGGGGATCATAAACATTAAGACTTCTTCACATGAAGTTCACACTTGGTGATATATAGTAGTGAGGTTATGAGGAAAAACCCACCAATAAGAACACCACATGTTTTGGGTGTCATTGGATGTTCATATCTACAAAAATGTGTATTGGTATCATGAATTGAGATTATTATAAATGTGATCTATTTGTTCATGAACTTTGTTTCAAGGAAAAATACATGATAATGAAATCATGGAGAGGTATATTGTGTTGGGTGCATCATTGGTGGTATGGAATTGGTTGAATGATCAAGATATGATTTGTCACTTCTGGGTAGAGGAAGTAATATCTCAGGCCAGGTTGATCAGGATGGTAGTACCTTCATAAGACCATGGTCATGGAAGTAAAGGGTAAATCCATACAGTTAAATAAAAAAATAATAAACCAAGAAAGGGAGATGATAAAATTGTGCATCATTCTTTAGGAGATATTTAAAGAGAAAAAGATTATATCACACAGTGTGTGTTCGTAGGTTGGTTTTCATTACTATGACTAATCCTCATATCTTTAGGGGTCATAATGGGTTGTTAGATTCCAATCTTGGTGTAAGAACCTGGGTTTTCAGAACGGGTCAAAATCCCGACCCTGTTTGAATTTTTTACTGGTTTCTGAGGAAACTAGAGAAAATGCAGAGTTTCTGGAAATTTCCAGACTACACGTCGTGTATGTGTAGGCGAGTGACCGGCCGTGTGATCTCTGAGTACATGTCGTGTGATGACCATTTAGTAGTTTCTTACTATAGGGCGTGTATCTTTAAACACACCGTGTAGACCCATGACCGTGTGAGGCCATACATGGCGTGTAGGCCATTGGCCGGGTAAGAACCAGGGACACGTCGTGTTCTCTTTGGACACATCTTGTAGCCTAGCCGTGTATGAGGGATATACATGGCATGTGGGTATGTCGGTGAGGAAGAGAAGAGGAACCCAGTACACGCTGTGTACCCAGAGGTACACGCCGTGTAGTCATGTCGGCAAGTTCAGAAAGTAAGTCGGCGGAATCAGCCGTCTTTTGAACAGTTAAATGAAATATACACGGCGTGTAGTCCTAAAGTACAATCCGTGTACTTTCTTTTTTCGCTTAAATCAGGCAGTAGCCTCATTTTTTAGGCAGAACACCCCTCTTCCGCCCGGATACGCAAACCAAGCTAGCCGGACCTTCAATTGCATCCCGGTTCTTCGTCCGAAGTCCGATTCGATCGCTGATTAGTGCGTTAGAACCTCCTCGGTAAGGCCACAATTCCTCTTTGGCCATTTTGTCTGATTTTCGTTCTAGAACGAGTTATATCCCTTTGAGCGGTTTTTGAATCTTTTGTAGATTTACCGCGTTTTAGACCGAATTGGCGGGTGTTACCGGAGGAGTAGCATCGTGCGAGTCTTAGGTAGGTGGTGCATACCTCATTTTGTGTTTTCGTGGTTGTTTGGGTGGTGCGGCTTTCGGCGTATTTTCGGGTATTTTTGAGTGGGACCCATTTTATCTGCTTTTTCATACTGTATTGCTTATGAGACCTCTGGGATGCTTTTGGGTATGCCCGGTTACCAGTTTGCATGAGCAGGGCCGGGTGAGGGGTCATTGCTCGTCGGGGCATTTTGGCCAGGGAACACCAAAATGGTTTAAATTGAAATGTTATTGTTATAAACTGTTTAGTTTAATTTTTTAAAGCCTGTTAAATTGTTATAGGCATTTAAGACTTCTGTGCTGGTATGGGACAGCACCCGGTATAGTGCAATTCGACTGTTTAGTTGGTTTTGCCTGGATATGTTTTCTGTTTACATATGTTATATATGCGATTGTTGAATTGCATCTGTTTGACCCTTTGGGTTGTGTTGGGCTTGGCCCGGTTACTCTAGGGTGATGCTGATCATAGGTTGGGGCTTTTCTCGGGTTACTTGGGGTGGTTTTAACCATGGGATTGGGCGTCATGGACGTCGTCTTGAGGCAGTACGACTGTCAGGTTGGGCATGGCCCAGGATACTAGGGTGGCGATGCCATCGGATTTGAGTGACATGGTCGCAGGGACACGAGGTGTCAGACGTATTGGTGGATTAGGACTATTTTGGTGATTACCGCTCACCCGAGACTTTGAGTAGTGTACACACAGAGATACTCCGTGATGAGGTGGTTTTGACCACTCGTGTGGGTAGAGGCCCCCATAGTTGCAGTTATGTTTTTGTTTGGGGGTGCTTGTCGTAGAAAGCCACGTGGGAGGTGAGGAGCCTTCAGGGAATGGACGTGCCTTCGGGACGTCGGTACTTGAGGTACGAGGTGTCAGGAGGCACATGGTGTCGGGTTACTATTTTGGGCGTGCTTTCGGGACGTCGGTACTTGAGGCACGAGGTGTCATGAGGCACATGGTGTCAGGTTACTATTTTGGGCGTGCCTTCGGGACGTCGGTACTGCAGACACGAGGTGTCAGGTGGCACATGGTGCCGGGTTACACGACAGAGATTCCGGCGTTGTCCGAAGCAGGTGATACTCCATGGTGGCTGTTGAGCACCAGTGGAGTTTGAGTTTACTTGTGCATAGTATTGTTTACCGCTTTCCTTGAAATGCATGACTGCTTAAACACATATATTTGGTACGCACCGTTGGGTGGTATCATACTGAGATTTGTCTCACACCCTGCACGGGACCTTCGGGACGCGTGCAGACTTTATGGATTTACGTGCAGGAAAGAGACCAGCTTCATGAGATGGGCTGCGTTAGTTATTGCAAGGAGATGGTATGGACCTTGAGGACATGCCTAGCTGGGTTTACTTTGTTTTATTTACTTTTATGTATCGTCATGCTTACTTGTTATTGCTATTGTTGGTTAGCCATTGTCGCCCTTTTTATATTTAGTTGTGTATGACTTGTTCTAGATGCATGTTTTACTGTTCAGTAGTAGTTACATGTTATCAGCATGCTGTTGTGTTTATTTCCGCTACAGTTGTTATATTTACTGCTTCCGCCGTTTATTGATATTGGTTATGCTTCCGCTCTGCGGGTCTGATTCGAGTCTGCTGAGTCATTTATTTACGCTGCGAATTTTAGTATTATACTCAGACCTATACCCTTGTTATGATCCTCCGAGAGGGTATAGCCTCCCCACTATACATATTCAGACCCTCGCTGCTAGTCGGCAGCCTTTGGATTTCGGGGAGGTTCTCCTAAGGTAGTGACATCCGACCCGTCTGGCACTGTTCGGGTGGCTGGCCGGGTCTGGGACGTTACAAAGTGGTATCAAAGGGAGTTCTTGAAAAGGATTTAGTAGCAGTGTTTTTCTGGCTACTAATGAGATTGAGACTTCTCTTTTATTTCTGCTGGTTTTACTATTTGGGATATGGTAGACTGGAGATAAGTTGTGGTTACTGGGACTGGGTTTTTAGCTTGTGCTTGGGTGCCTGCAGCCCCAGGTATGAGGGAGGGACCTAGTTGCCACGGGTGGGAATTGGTGTCTGCTTTTGCTCAGATTACAGTTTATATGATTTCCACCTCGGTGGCTCACTTGGTGTGTGATGTTCTTGATTGTGATATGTGATCCTTGACCCGGTGTGGTAAGGGAGAATTGGACCTTTGCCCGGTATGGCAAGGCTACTTTGCTTGGCTTCGATAGGCACATTTTTAGGGTATTTCAATTTCATAATTTCACGTATGATTTGTTAAGTGATAATACCATGTGAATAAAACAAATCAATTGCCATGCTTTATCTGCTTTGAAATGTAAATTGGTGAAATTCATGATAGAATTGCTAGTGGTGCAAATGTATATACCATGCTTTATATTTTGTAGAATTGCATGTTGTAGGATATTTGGGTCTGACTCTTATGAGAGCAGGCGGGTACTATGACTGAGGCAGTGTAACTGTCAGGATTGGGCGACTCGGTCATCGGTTTGAGGCAACGTGAGTTGTCGGGAAGGGAATTGCCCGAGGTACTATCGATACTTGGCTCTATTGAGCGGGTAAGGAGGCCATGAGGCCGGGATGTCGTGGGGCATGAGTTGCGGTGAGGGGGAGTAAGGGTAGTTGTTATGCACTGTCTTTTACTGCTTTCCTTATCTGCGTAGAATATATTGTTATCTATATATGTGGGTTGTCTGACCATTTATGGTATTCAGCGGGTTACTCCTTCACGGCTCGATAGAGCATTAGGCAGGAGATGATACAGTGCCGCAGGATCAGGGTCAGAATTCGGTATAGGCAGAGCATGAGCCGCAGGTGCAGGCTCAGGGACAGGATCAGGTTCAGGATCTAGTGCAGGCAGGACAACATCCGGGTTTGGCATCGTTCAGGTTGTGGCTTGACGAGTAGCTCCGAGCTAGCCTGGTATGTGTTTTGCAGGGGATTGACAGAGGTGCGCAGGGTACAGAGCCTTCTATGGCGTATCTGACGTGGGAGTTCCAGTCGCAGCATCCACCGCTTTTCCAGGGTGAGGGTGGTCCACAGGCGGCTGAGAATTGGATAGAGAGTATGCAGATGATCTTCGAGCAGTTGGAGACGCCTCCAGGGCGGAGGGTCAAGCTGGCGACGTACATGCTGAGAGGACCGGCAAAGCATTGGTGGGACGTACAGGTTCAGGATCGTAGGCACGAGGGACTGGCATGGAAGGACGTTGAGGACAGGTTCTTCGAGCACTTTTATCCGAAGACACTGAGGGCAGAGAGAGCTCGGGAGTTCTTGATTCTTCAGCAGGGAGACATGTCCGTCATGGACTACGCAACTACTTTTACTGAGCTATCTCGCTTTGCACCTGGTATGGTAAGCGACGACGCAGCTAGGGTGAGGCGCTTCGAGGATGGATTACAACACGCCATTCGGGTTCAGGTGAACATTTTCAGGCTGGGTTCTTTCTCTGAGGCGGTGAATTAGGGGCTTATAGCTGAGGGCAACGAGAGGGAGAAATCTCACTTGGGCAGGATGACAGCTTCAGCTGACGGTTCAGACAGCTGGAAGCAAGGATGAGATGAGTTCCAGCAGGGCAGTCAGGCCAGGGATTCAGCTAGACCACCTCATGGGAGTTCTTCAGTGATTTTCTTCTAGTGTGGACAGTCGGGACATGTTCGGGCGCAGTGTGATAGGCCTCCGAAGGAGTGTCGGGCATGTGGACATGACAGACATCTGGAGAGGTCTTGCATGCATCCTTCTCAGATAGCCGGCAGGCAGGGACCAGGACAGACTGCAGTGTCTGGAGTTGGTTCAGGTTCGATGCCCGGAGAGGGTAGTTGAGGTTCAGCTGTGCGCGGAGGTCGTGACAGAGACAGTGGGACCCAGCTGAGGGGTCAGTGGCCAGTGACTAGAGTAGCATCACAGGGAGGTCAGGCGTCAGGCAGCCGTGTTTCAGGCCAGGTGCACGCCGTGGAGCTGCCAGAGGCTGAGCAGGCCGGTGAGCCGATGACGGTTAGAGGTACACCGTGGTGTGACCGTGATCTCCATCTTTCCTTTTTTCCATGACCTGTAGAGGTATGTCTGTTTTGAGTGCACGGGGTGCACAGGATCTTTGTGGACTGACTAGATGCTAGTCGGTGGGTTGGCACCATCTCGGGTGCGTGATATATATATATATATATATATGTATGAGATGCGTGGCATCGAGGCATCGTGGATGCGGGTTACTTGAGGTGTCGTGGGCATCGGGGCATCGTGGATGCGGGTTACTTAAGGTGTCGTGAGCATCGGGGCATCGTGAATGCAGGTTACTTGAGGTGCTAGGCACCAGGACCTCATAGAGGCGGACACCGATACGGTGTGGGATACTTTGGGTGTCGGAAGCAACACAGGAGCACCAATGAGGTGCAGGGGTGACGATGCGTCACGAGAGGATTTTGCTTCTGCTGTTTGCTTTACATTTTGTTGGGTTGATACCGGGTAAGGCAATTCCTAAGGTGGGGAGCCCTCTTGAAGAATTTAGCCGGAACCTTTGAGACCGGGGTAGTCAGGGTTGTTTAACTGGGATGAGCGTGTTCGGTGCCATCTCCTGGTTTCGTTTGGTAGCTCGGGGACGAGCTACGTTAAGGTGGGGAGTTTGTAAGAACCCGAGTTTTCAGAACGGGTCAAAATCCCGACCCTGTTTGAATTTTTGACTAGTTTTTGAGGAAACTGGAGAAAATGCAGAGTTTCTGGAAATTTTCAGACTACACGCTGTGTACTTTAAGTACACGTCGTGTACTTTAAGTACACGCCATGTATGTGTAGGCGAGTGACTGGCCGTGTGCTCACTGAGTACATGTCATGTGATGACTGTGTAGTAGTTTCTTACTACACGGCATGTAGCTTTGAACACACCGTGTAGACCCCCGACCGTGTGAGGCCATACATGGCGTGTAGGTCGTTGGCCGGGTAAGAACCAGGGACACGCCGTGTTCTCTTTGGACACGCCGTGTATTCTAGCCGTGTATAAGGGATATACATGGCGTGTGGGTATGTCGGTGAGGAAGAGAAGAGGAACCCAGTACACGCCGTGTACCCAGAGGTACACGCCGTGTACTCATGTCGGCAAGTTCGGAAAGTAAGTCGGCGGAATCCGCCATCTTTTGAACAGTTAAATGAAATATACACGACATGTAGTCCTAAAGTACACGTCGTGTACTTTCTTTTTTCGCTTAAATCGGGTAGTAGCCTCGTTTTTGAGGCAGAACACCCCTCCTCCGCCCGGATATGCGAACCAAGCCGGTCGAACCTTCAATTGCTTCCCAGTTCTTCATCTGAAGTCCGATTCGATCGCTGATTAGTGTGTTGGAACCCCCTCGGTAAGGCCTCGATTCCTCTTTGGCCGTTTTGTCTGATTTTCGTTCTAGAACAAGTTATAGCCCTTTGAGCGGTTTTTGAATCTTTTGTAGATTTACCGCGTTTTAGACCGAATTGGAGGGTGTTACCGGAGGAGTAGCATCGTGCGAGTCTCAGGTAGGCGGTGCATACCTCATTTTGTGTTTTCGTGGTTGTTTGGGTGACGCGGCTTTCGGCGCGTTTTCGGGTATTTTTGAGTGGGACCCGTTTTATCTTCTTTTTCATATTGTATTGCTTATGAGACCTCCGGGATGCTTTTGGGTATGCCCGATTACCAGTTTGCGTGAGCAGGGCCGGGTGAGGGGTCGTTGCTCGTCGGGGCATTTTGGGCGGGGAACGCCAAAATGGTTTAAATTGAAATGTTATTGTTATAAACTGTTTAGTTTAATTTGTTAAAGCCTGTTAAATTGTTAGAGGCATTTAAGACTTCTGTGCTGGTATGGGACAACACCAGGTATAGTGCAATTCGACTGTTTAGTTGGTTTTTCCTGGTTATGTTTTCTGTTTACATATGTTATATATGCGATTGCTGAATTGCATCTGCTGGACCCATTGGGTTGTGTTGGGCTTGGCTCGGTTAAGCTAGGGTGATGCTGATCATAGGTTGGGGCTTTTCCCGGGTTACTTGGGGTGGTTTTGACCACGGGATTGGGCGTCATGGACGTCGGCTTGAGGCAGTACGACTGTCAGGTTGGGCATGGCTCGGGATACTAGGGTGGCGATGCCATCGGATTTGAGCGACATGGTCGCAGGGACACGAGGTGTCAGACGTATTGGTGGCTTAGGACTATTTTGGTGATTACCGCTCACCCGGGACTTTGAGTAGTGTGCACACAGAGATACTCCGTGATGAGGTGGTTTTGACCACTCGTGTGGGTAGAGGCCCCCGTAGTTGCAGTTAGGTTTTTGGTTGGGGGTGCTTGCCGTAGAAAGCCACGTGGGAGGTGAGGAGCCTTCAGGGAATGGACGTGCCTTCGGGACGTCGGTACTTGAGGCACGGGGTGTCAGGAGGCACATGGTGCCGGGTTACTATTTTGGGCGTGCCTTCGGGACGTCGGTACTTGAGGCACGGGGTGTCAGGAGGCACATGGTGTCGAGTTACTATTTTGGGCGTGCCTTCGAGACGTCGGTACTGGAGACACGAGCTGTCAGGTGGCACGTGGTGCCGGGTTTCATGACAGAGATTCCGGCGTTGGCCGAAGCAGGTGATACTCCATGGTGGCTGCTGAGCGAGTTTGTGTTTACTTGTGCATAGTATTGTTTACCGCTTTCCTTGAAATGCGTGACTGCTTAAACACATATATTTGGTATGCACCGTTGGGTGGTATCCTACTGAGATTTGTCTCACACCCTGCACGAGCCCTTCGGGACGCGTGCAGACTTTATGGATTTACGTGCAGGAAAGAGGCCAGCTTCAGGAGATGGGATGTGTTAGTTATTGCAAGGAGATGGTACGGACCTTGAGGTCATGCCTAGCTGGGTTTACTTTGTTTTATTTACTTTTCTGTATCGTCATGCTTACTTGTTATTGCTACTGTTGGTTAGCCATTGACGCCCTTTTTATATTCAGTTGTGTATGACCTGTTCTGGATACATGTTTTACTGTTCAGTAGTAGTTACATGTTATCAGCATGCTGTTGTGTTTATTTCCGCTACAGTTGTTATATTTACTGCTTCCGCCGTTTATTCATATTGGTTATGCTTCCGCTCTGCGGGTCTGGTTCGAGTCTGCTGAGTCATTTATTTACGCTGCGAATTTTAGTATTATACTCGGACCTGTACCCTTGTTATGATCCTTCGAGAGGGTATAGCCTCCCCACTATACCTATTCAGACCCTCGCTGCTAGTCGGCAGCCTTTGGCGTTCGGGGAGGTGCGCCTAAGGTAGTGACACCCGACCCGTTCGGCACTGTTCGGGTGGCTGGCCGGGTCTGGGATGTTACACTTGGTCTATGAATAGTACTCACTACTATTGAGATAAGGGCTTAGAGGGTATCACACAATATTTTATTCAAAAATATTCCCTATTCAGTTGAATATGTATATAGGACATGGTGGGTCCCACCACTAGGATCCGAGATTTTTACAAGTATGTACGATCACCAAATGAATAAATAAAGACATATTATTGAAGTTAATAATAATCAGCATTGAATTTATTCATTACATGTTTTTACCAGTTTTCATGTAAATACATAGAAAATATTATTTGAATGAATATTAGTTTTAAATATTCAATGTTCATTTAAAATTTACAGGAACTAGGAGTCAAGTTAATGGCTCGGGTATTATCATGTAATATATTATATTACATGAAATTGATAATAATATAAATGATATTTATGAATCATCACAATATACATAATATATCATTTATATAGTGTGTTAAATATTTAGGGGCCAAGGAGCCTTTCTAGGTAATATATTAACAAACTGTAAAGAGGAGAGGCTCTCGCCAATGGTACTATTCATGGCGAGCTCTTGAGAGCTTCTCTCTCCTCTCCCACATTATAGAGAGAGAAGTTTTGGACCTGGGTGATTGGATCGAGATCTCCCTCTTGCATTGAAGGTGCATCGATGTGGTGATCATTGAAACATCGAAGGCATTGTCCGAACTCCGTACTAGCAACTAGAATTTGGCGAATGGTGCTCCTGCAAAATTTTGAAGTGTGTGCGGATGATGTAGAGGAATTCCACTTTGGATTATTTTAGCAACAATCATCGAAAATGATCATACATCAAGTGAGGCTTCATACTGAACGAGGTATTTATGGTTTCATATTTTTTTGCTTAAAACTTTTTACGTGTGATCCTCGGGCCTTACTGGGGTTGTATATCCCTGACGATGACGATGTTACTTCGATCCTCGGTGGAAAATTTTAAAATTCTCATCCCACCAGCTTCCGTTGTGCACTCCGATACCTTAAATTGGTATCATAGCAACACCTAAATATTTTAAGCCCAGAAAAAAAAATTAAATTTTCATTAAATTTAAAATAGATTTTTGTTCTGATCCCAACACCGTAGACGACAACTCAATCCCAGAACGAATGGTTATGTTGCGGCCATACAAAGTTTTAAATATGAATTGAAATAGTTTTTTACGATTATAATATTCAGAACATGTATTTATATATACGGTAATGTTCAACCCAAAGCTGTCGGTGTAATAATTCTTTTTGATCCTGAACTAGAACTAGAAATATGGTGATCGGAATAGTACTTTCTGGGGTTATTTTTTTTTTTACATTTTTTCAAAAAAAAATTCTTAAAAATACCACCAGGTTTAAAATAATTTTTTTTTTTACATCCTAAAGGCGGCACCTGGTGTGCCGCCTTTGGGGAATTTTCCGGCCAGGGCAAGGCGGCACCGGGTGTGCCGCCTTTGCCCAAAAAATAACCGCAAAGGCGGCACACCAAGTGCCGCCTTTGCCTAAATATTTTTTTTTAAAATTTTTATTTTTATTTTTTGTTTTGTTTTGTTTTATATATATATATATATATATATATATATATATATAAAACAAAACTTTTCAGCAGAATTTTTCTGCTATTTAATATCCAGCGATTCTGCCATTACAGCAGTCTGGATTCTGACTGATACCCTCACCCAGGACTCCCTTTTATAAGGGGGTTTGCCCTGAAAACAATACTGCATTTTCGATGTGGGATTCTGGTTCTCCTTTTCCTGCACAGTACATTCTGCGTTTCCGATGTGTAATTCTGTTTCAAGTACGCGACTTTGAAAGACTATAAAAGTTAAACTATAAGACCAATACAAATGAAACTTTAAACACTGATTAAACATATAAGAAATAGTTGAAAACAAAAATAATTTCATAAAAAATGTTGATACAGATTAATTTATAAGCTTTCAAAATCACCTACTTGAAACTTAAACATATTTGAAGTACGTGACTTTGAAAGCTTATAAAAGATAAATTATAAGACCAATACAAATGAAACTTTAAACATTGATTAAACATATAATAAATAGTTGAAAACAAAAATAATTTCATAAAAAATGTTCACCAAAAACAATTTATAAGCTTTCAAAACCATCAACATGAAACTTAAAAATGTTTCAAGTTCCCGACTTTGAAAGACTATAAAACATAAACTATAAGACCAATAGAAATGAAACATTAAACATTGATTAAAAATATAAGAAATAGTTGAAAACAACAAAAACTTCCTAAAAAATTTCCATAAAAATTAATTTATAATATTTCAGAACAATTTACTTGAATAGGGAATCTGATCCATCAGTTTGAGGGATACCAGGGCTAGGTAGATAGATAATCGGATCATTGTATCTATGGATTTTTTGGATAGGAAGATAGATTCATTTCATTCATTATATCGAGGTATTTCTTTTTTAAGAGAATATAGACTTTATTATAATTATAAAATAAGGGACACCTTTATTTTTTGGTTATAGAATACGATTCTCTTAAGGTTAAAAGACATTATTCTTTTAATGGCTTTGAAAGTCATTATTTGTTTTGTATGAAATTGTATTTCTTTTTTGTAAAAAGTTTTTATATTTCCACCACACATATAATTGAATTCAAAACATCATATTAGTATTTTTATTATGATTTTATCCATATTAATATGATTTTGATAATAACAAAACTTTTGAATTAATAAAATCTATCATGATTATGATTCTTGTACTCTGATTACTCGGATTCATATAGACTCTGATCTTTTACATTCTGATTTAATCAAATTGTTTCTATTTATGATTATTTTATTGGACTGAGAACCATGTCCAATAAAAAATGTAAGAGTTTTTTATTTTTTAGTTTATTTCTTTTAAACTACATTTTTTAATACTAAAATATTCCCACTTTTAACTTATCTATTAGAATAATATTCTTATGATCCTAATAAAAATTATAGGCATAATGATACAACATTGTGTGGTTTTTTCAAGAGAATATTCCAACTCATCTTTTAATATCCATTTATTGTATTTTCTAGCTTTACCATTATCATTACTATATGAATAAATTGAAAATTTCTCAACTTGATTAATGAAACTAAATTCATATTTTTAAGAACTACTAGTTGATGAATTATCTTTTAAATAATTTCTTATCAAATTATTATGTCTATTACTAGAATGATACGTCTTCTTCATATCGTTTTTCTATTTTAGAGGATTCTCACTTTTTTTATCAAATTATAAATTATCCATTTTCATTATAAAATTCATGGAAAAGATTCCAATGAAATTATAGATTCATCACCATAGTGGTTTATTTAGTTTTAAATTCATTTACCCTATATAATCCATCTTTAAATAGGTGAATAAAATTCATTAATGTATTCATCAAATTCATCATCATCATAATCAATTGATTCCCCAATTTCCAATTATTTGAACTTATTTTTTCTTATAGCCTCAAAGGATATATAATATATATCTTCTTTTTGAAACTCATTTCCTTTATCATTTCATAATCTATGAGAATAAAATATAACTCCTCTAATGAAATATATTCCCTATCTTCCATGTCTAAAACCATGGCATCAAATCATATAGGGAAATTTATCAAAAGTGTTTTCAAAATTTTTGAATCTTATATCTTCTAACCAAATCCATAGATATTACATACCATCTCATTGAACCTAATGAAATAGTCATCAATGATTTCATCATCGACCATTTTAATATTCTCAAACTTTATTCTTAGTATTTTCATATTATCTCTCTTAACATTAATATTTCCTTCATAAGTACTTCCTAGTTTGTCTAAAATATCGTTGGTAGTTTCAACACCCATCGCTTTAGTGTATAACATTTTTGATAAATCCATTAGGGTATAATTATGATATTTTCCATTAACTTCAAGATTTATCATTTTAGATTTAGTACAATAATAATACTTAATAATAGGTGGTAATCTAATGGTTGATACGTCTTTCATTTATAAGAAAAGCGATTGAAGGAAAAGAGTATAATATTCCTCTATGTATGGTAGTTATTTCCCTAAAATTAGGCATTCCATGGTTTCTCACTGAATTATGATCCTTCATTTCTCATAATGTTTTCTTATCATGAGAGGGGATCTTTTTATGATACCATTTGATTTAACCAAGGATCAGTTGGGTTCTAATGAGGGGGGGGGGGGTGAATCCATAGTACATTGTTTTAAAAATTCACTATTCTGTAATCTAAAATCTATGACTGATTAAACTATCTATCCCTTATCTTAAATTCTGAAAATCCGCCTGAATGAAAAAATAAAATCAATGAAAAATACAGGGATTCTATTAGGTTCATTACAAAGGCCTACTCCTTACTATAACCATTTATTACACCTTGATAAAGGTTATTCACTTTTTTTAGTCGGTTACAACATGGGAAAGTTGTATTCCCATAAAAAATAAGTCCAATAGTGCTTCATATCTAGAGTCCCACTATAAATTACAAGCTCCCACCTTCACTAACAACTCTTAACTCCCATAGGTGGATCTTTATACTATATCCATGGTGATTCTAAAATCTCATAAGCCTACTCGAGAGTCCCACTGGTGACCTCTTCTACATCTGAGTCCCAAAAAAGACTTCAAAATTCCTAAATCACACAATATATGAACTTTTTCCTAAATATATCTATCAAATTTTTATATTTCTGGAAAACCTTCGTATATAGTCTTTCTCAAAAAACAAACCAAAGCACCTGATCTACCCATGTACAATATTAATGAAATTAGGCAACTGTTTTTCATTGACCTTATCTTTATCACTATCCATTGAACATAAAATTTCCTGGACTAATCTCAAAAAACTCATAACATGGTTATATATCTTCTGAAACACTACCTAGATCGGTCTCAATATTTATGTATATAAAATTAATGGAATATCAATTCAATTTTATTTAAAAAAGAAAAATATAAAATATTCCATGATAATTTTATGTAAGTGTTATTTAATTTTCATGAAAATATTTTATAATTCATGCACACCTACAATGCCTCTTTCCTTCTCACTTTAGTGCTTCCACTGAAGGCCTTTCCTAACCGAGGCACTGGTTTTATGGCACCCAGGATATGATGTTACACTAACTCCTCCTAATCAACTCTAATTTGAACCTTTGGTTTTTTTAGGCTCTCAGTAGATTATTTTGACCACTCTAACCCGTAATATTCTTAGACCAAAGTAACAATGGATGTTATTATTCTTCCTTCGATGTGGATATCTCTTATTGTTGTGGAATCCACCATTATTCTCTACTCTCTATCTTTGAGAGTGAAAAATTCATATGCTGCTGATGGATTGGATCCTTGTTTCGATGGATTGAAATTATAGGGATTTCTCATTGATCTACCTCAACTTTGACTCTCATTGGCATTTATCAACACATGTGATTGATTAATCGTGTGAATAATGGTTTGTGGATACACTATTTTCTTTTTTGGGAAATTCAATTTAGAGTAGATATGGGTGTGGATTTTTAGTTTTTTGGATACCCTATGTGGGGGAATATTGACATGTAAGTAACATCACCATATCCCATTTATTATATGTAGAAAGTAGTTATATGTGTTACATGGAAAGATTCCATGTTGGAATATGGAAAGATTCCATGTTGGAACATTGAAAGATTCCATGTTGGAACATGGAAGGATTCCATGTTGGAACATGGAAAGATTAAATTTTGGTACATGGTAAGGTACCCCATTTGATATGAACGCTATGTATAAGGGAGACATTCCATATAATTTGGATGTACATGTTAGGTTGGGAAGAGTTTTATGAGAAGGTAAGGATTGAGGAGGAACATTCTATATACATGATGAACACACCATTTACTTCTTATGAATTTTAGGTGTGAGGATGAAGTGGTGATATGAGGAAATTATTGATATATTATATATTTATATTTGGTTTTTACAATGGTTTTTGGAGGACCCCTTCATGGTTTTTATTTTAGAATCCTATTAAAGGAAGTGTGGTGTGAGGTCCAAGTGGGGGCTGTAGGATTTCTTCTTGGAATGACTTAGAATTACCATGGTGTATTTTTTTATGCTCTTTTTGATTTTTTCTATAATTAAGGATAGTGTAGTCTCATGGTTGTGTTTTATTAGTCAGTTTCTCAAAGTTTAGTTTTTTTATAGACATTATGATATGGTGACCCTATGGGGATGTCAAGAACAAATGAGTTCTATTAAGTAAAGTTTTAATTAGGTCTGATGGACCTTTTAGTATATTATAATGTGTGAGGTATTGATTGGATATAGGTTTTATTCCAAGAGGATGGATGAGGTCCTATTTATATGGTCTTGAATTAAGGATTTTTACATGTGGTAGAGTAGAACTGTATTGGTTTTTATGTTATTTATGTGGTTCTGAAAACTATTTTGGGTGCCCTATTATTTTCACCCCTATAGGGATAGTACTGGTTTCAATTAAAATGGTGATGGGTTTTAGTTTTCTCAAATCATGTCTTTGTGGCCTCTGAATTGGATTTTATTGGTCATTTCTATTCACGTTCTAGATGTGAGAGGAGTCATTTGGGATATTATTAGATTTGGCATCAATTCTGAGAATTATATAATGAAATCTTCTATTAGTTGGATAGTGTTTTTTAGGTCTGGGGAGCTTATAGTCTACCTATATTAGTGAAAATTTTCTTTCTAGTTTAGTATTATATCCTATCTATGGTTTGGGGATTTATGGATTTTTTTCTTCTCTATGAACTTACATGGAAGTGGACATGTACATGAATAAAGTTCCAACCTAGTTAGGTAGAACATACTGAATATTATGATTAGATTTCCTGGTTGAATCTTCCCAACCATGGGAACATTTATGGGTTCTCTAGTGTCATCCAATATGTTCTTCTTGCCAATTTATAGTCTTTGAAATTCGCGTACTTGAAACATTTTTAAGTTTCAAGTAGACTGTTTTGAAAGATTATAATTTAATTTTTATGGACATTTTTTAGGATGTTTTTGTTGTTTTCAACTATTTCTTATATGTTTAATCAGTGTTTAAGGTTTCATTTATATTGGTCTTATATTTTATGTTTTATAGTCTTTCAAAGTCGGGAACTTGAAACATTTTTAAGTTTCATGTTGATGGTTTTGAAAGCTTATAAATTGTTTTTGGTGAACATTTTTTATGAAATTATTTTTGTTTTCAACTATTTATTATATGTTTAATCAATGTTTAAAGTTTCATTTGTATTGGTCTTATAATTTATCTTTTATAAGCTTTCAAAGTCACGTACTTCAAATATGTTTAAGTTTCAAGTAGGTGGTTTTGAAAGCTTATAAATTAATCTGTATCAACATTTTTTATGAAATTATTTTTGTTTTCAACTATTTCTTATATGTTTACTCAGTGTTTAAAGTTTCATTTGTATTGGTCTTATAGTTTAACTTTTATAGTCTTTCAAAGTCGCGTACTTGAAACAGAATCACATATCGGAAATGCAGAATGTACTGTGCAGGAAAAGGAGAACCAGAATCCCACATCGAAAATGCAGTATTGTTTTCAGGGCAAACCCCCTTATAAAAGGGAGTCCTGGGTGAGGGTATCAGTCAGAATCCAGACTGCTGTAATGGCAGAACCGCTGGATATTAAATAGCAGAAAAATTCTGCTAAAAAGTTTTGTTTTATATATATATATATATATATATATATAAAACAAAACAAAACAAAAAATAAAAATTTAAAAAAAAATATTTAGGCAAAGGCGGCACCTGGTGTGCCGCCTTTGCGGTTATTTTTGGGCAAAGGCGGCACGCCATGTGCCGCCTTGCCCTGGGCGGAAAATTCCCCAAAGGCGGCACACCAGGTGCCGCCTTTGGGGGTAAAAAAATAAAAAATTTTAACCTAGATGTATTTTCAAATTTTTTTTTTTGAAAAAATGTATATTAAAAAAAAAGCCGTACTTTCTGATCATCCCGTTTTCAACACTTCTGTGAAATATTTAATAAATGTTTAATATTTATAATTTGTAGGCTTTGAATTTATTACAATCAAACAAATAAAAGGGTTACTTTAATTTGAGTGGAACCAGACTGGGCGGAAACTCATGACTGACCCGAAAGTCTGCAAAAGTAAAAAAAGGAAAGAATTTGCACTGGTGGGTAGCTTCCAAAGGAAGCAACCCGTGCACCATTCATGGCCCCTGTGCATTTCCACTGATCGACACTCGACCTCCTCCAATACTGTCCCTTCTCCCTCATGCTCACAAGGAACCGACTCTAGATTTTTCACCCCGCGGTCACCACTTCCATGATATTTTGATGGCCTCCCCTCTGTCGCACGAAAGCTGTCCACCTCGATCTTCCGGGCCGACGTACCTCCCGACCAACCCTTAGCCTCGATCGCCCATTTGAGGCAGCCAAACCTGTGGCCACCAGTGACATCCCTCTCTCGTCGTGGCACCTCCCCTCCACCGTGTGCATCTGAACAGCCACGACCAACCCCTAACTGGTGCCACCCCACGCCGCCGCCTTCCATCAGGCCTTAGCCAACCAGATCCAACCCTCCCTGGCTATTGGTGTGATTGTTGCCATCAAAACCGAGGGAACCTAGAAGTAGCCACTTGTTAGATCTACATTATCCCTCACCAAACACCACACCCTCCCACACCAATGCCTCCACCATCCTGGCTTAGTCCCGGTCAGACACTGTAGATGGTTGCAGTGAGAGGTAACCATCTCCCTAAACCTAATTTTCCCTAAAACAGGGCCACAGGCGGGCCTGCCCGACCCTGGACACCCATACACTGGGTCTGCACAGCTTGGAATGGACCCGTATGAGTTTGTCCCAACCCGCACATGTCCTAATTGAGGTTTTTGGGGCGTAGATAATTTTATTTAATCAAAAGTTAATTAAAGTAATTAATTTAATTTTGGTTTTAAATTAAATTAATTAAATATTTTTTTGTTTAAGCATTTATTTTTAATACTGGGAGTTAAATTAAATTAATTTAGTTGTTAAATTAAACTAAATTAATTAATTTAATTTTTGGCATTAAAATTAAATTAATTATTGGGATTGAACGACGAAGATAGTTGAATTAAAAATAAAAGTGAATTTTTAATTCAATAAAATTTCTTCAAAAAAATAATTTAATGCAAGTTTATTTTTTTCAATATGCGATTTTAATGCGTATTGACTAATCAATAGTCATAGACCGACCAATGTATATTTGGTGTGTGTTTATTAATTAATTTATTTCAATGGTGGTGTGTAATAATTAGTTTAATAAATGAATCTTTGCGAGTCATCTTTGTCATTAAATGTATAAGGGCTTGTGTATCCATTTTATTAGATGTGTTTTCTACTCCCGAGACCCCCACACATATGTGTGAGTATTATTGTCTCGTGAAAAAGATGAGAAATAACATAGATCGTGATGAGTTATGGAGGCACAAAAGGAAAGAGTTTAACACATTAGATGGGTGAGCACTACATCTCGAGTCACAAGTTGTGCGACTCAAGGAGTTGCCCCTAGGATCTAGTTTGATTCATTAACCACTCAATGGATCAACCATTAGAATCGTCTCATTATCACATCATAATTTTATTTATGCATGGTTTATTATTTTATGTATTTATTGTTTACGCGTGATCGCATAGAATAATAAACAAGCATGAGCAGATAAAATGAAAAGCTAACATAATGGATTTTTTCTATTTATTGTATGGTCAGTTGTGACTGAGGTCACATAGAACTTTCTTATCAAATAGAAAATGATTTCATTTTTTTCATTTAAATATATAAATACATCAAAGAAATATAAAGTCGCAATTGCCTTCCATCATTCGAATTTGAATAAAACTGGGTGTTCAGGGTGTTCGTCAGCCAAAGTTTTGGGTGCCTCTTACTACTAGGGAGTTCTTATATGAATAATGGGTTGAATTAATATAATTTTGAAGAAACTTAGTGTTCAAATATATCTTAATTCAACTTTAGAGGAAAATATTGATTAAATTATGTTTATGATTTTAGAAGCTAGGACTTCACTCAGTGGATCAAAGAACCACAAGTTAATGCAGTTGGCTAGTCAATAACAAACATTGAACCCTCCAAGTAGTGGTGTATCCAAATAATGTAGACTGTGAGGGGAAGTTCAAGTACCCTCTCCACTATAACACTCCAGAATGAGAGTATTTTGATTTTAATATAGAGGGTTCCTAAAATTCGATAAAATAGGGGGAGAAATTTAATGATGTAATCAATCAATAATTTCTAAATTGTTAAATCAAGATAAAAGTACTAATATGTTAGAATTTATTTTTGTAGAAAAATGGAATGTTATACCACAATGATATATTGTGATATCTTATGGAAAAAGTAAATGCCCAAACTAGCCAAAATTTCTAAGTGTAGTAAAGGATCTTGTGCACAATACTATGATACATAAAATTCATGGTGCGAGTGTCCTCAATACCTATTAATCCACATCAAGAAGCGAGGCTATTAAAAAATTTTTATAGGAGACTCATGTATAAAAAATATGATGGTTATGTCATTATGAAATCATCAACGTATGATTTAATTTGTGGTCACTACATTGGGACTTGGGTGATATAACATGTAGTCTAATCTCCGAGTTGTTTATAAGGAGAAAGTGAAGCAAGATATGAATATGGTGATGATTACACTGGACATGTGTTTAAATTGAAAGATGGATCATGATATTTCAATGGATCCATTTCTCATATCATTTTAATCCATTTTCTCCAGTCTTTTTTTTAGGTTACAAAATGAACAGTATTGAGTAAACGCTTCATCTCCCTATTAGGTAAGGTTCATTAAGCAATAATAATAGAAAATAAAGATTCATCTTTAGTTCTTATGATGAAACAATTGAAACACAAGGTGAAATGGCCAATGGAAAGTGTCACGCAAAAGGAACCATTGCAACATCATTCAAAGAGAGGTATTAAAAAAGAGGTTATTCTCTTTTCATATCATGAAATGATTTTATGAAAGATAAATGAAATGAACTTAATTGAATAAGAAATTACACTCTTATTATTTAGTAAATATTCTTCATTCTAATTATTGTTTAATTTTTACTTCTGGGGTATTAAAGAAAATATTATTATCACATATTTGTTTAAATGAAATAACCAAGTAAGTATAAAAACATTAATATATGTAAGGTGTATTCTCTAAGTGTTAGAGAAAGGGTGGAGCCTAAGTCAGCGGTGAGAAGTACATGACTTCTATATGTCCAAATGAATGATTTTTATCGAACTTTTATTGATCATAACTAAAACATTTATCTCATGTTCCCTTTAGACACAAGGATACATTATTCTAATTTTAGGAATGAAAGTTGTTTGTGGTGTCAGATACTCAATTAATAGTTCAATGATACATAAATCAGAAGGCAATACATGAATAATATAAAATTTAGGACTCAATTACCCATTTGTGGAAAGATAATTATTTTTCCAGAAAAATTGAAAGTGGACATCTAGGATATTCTATGTATGGAATTTATACTTAATTGAGCTAAAAAACTTAGGTATCATTGATGTATATACTTAGTTTTGGATAAAGAAACCTTTAGAAATAAAGGTAAGCCACAAGGATTTGGAATAAGTTCAATAAGTGAGTGTCAACTATTCTAAGGATAAGCTAGTGGTAAGTATACTTCATAAGATTCCTTTAAGTGATTAATGAATATGAAAGTGAAGTATGATATTTTAATGGTCAGAAGATATGAGTTGTTTCAGGACTACATGATGAATAATTTCTTGACCAAGCATTCATCAATCAATATAATATAGCATGGAGTAATTCTAAAACTCACATTACCTTATCTACATTAGGAATATGATGCTAATAAAGAGGATCGATGTTAAGTCATACATATTAACATTGATTAGTAAAATATACCATGGATAAATTCCTAAACACATATTTTCTTACACATCAGAGTCATGATTAAGTAGTATCAATGTTGTAACTTGCACAAACTCACATTATATTTAAAGACTTTATTTTAAAATAAAGGTGATATCCCATAACCATATTCCACCTATAATAAAAAAATTGATATAATTTGAGTTATATTATGATGGAAATACATTATATCATGAGGAAATCTGTTTAGATGTAAAGAGTTTTTTAGGATATAAACAAACTTGCATCAAGAAAAACATAATGTTTATCTAAAAGTAATAATCCTAAAAGTTTATTAGGATATTACAGTAATCCCCGTGATTGAAAATTTATCGTCAAGTGATGGAGTTCATTTCTATAAACAGGTGAAAATATTTATTATAGATAGTGGGATCCATATTGAATTAGTTTTAGTCAATGCTCATGATGCATAAGATGTTGGCATATGAACAAATTCCACAAGTGCTTGTGGAAATGAATGTTCCAGAGACAAATACTACATAGGAAGGTTAAAACCATGGTGATGTTTTTATATTCACTACAGTGGGTGATAAATTATTCATTGAGAATTATAATTCCTACAGGTAATCAGTATATGGAAATTAGCTGAGATTGATAAGATCAATTAAAAATTCAATAATAGAATCTATATATCAAAGTGAAAAGGGGGTAATTATTTTAAATTTTTTAGTGGGTATTCATGCAGGATGATACATGGATGGTATAAGCATGCTGCCAATAAGTCTTGATCGGTAATACCAACTCGTTATTCCTAAATTCATTATAATTTTACTTTTCACAACCAATTTTAAAATCATTTAATTGTACATTGGATGTCAAGACCAACTTTCGTAGAAGGTGTCTATACAATGCAACCAAAAAGGGATGGTGACACCATAGGATGCCAATGAGGGTTGAAAGTTACTGAAATCAATTTCAAGATTAATTTAATAAAAAAATATATTATAACATTAATTTGGAATGAATATTTTCATTATGTTTATAAGATGTTAGTGGGAGCATCATTTTATTCCAAGTAAAATATGTTCAATAATATATGGAAAATAAATATTGGTCTTCCAGTTAGTTAAGACCAGGATGAATGTAATACTCTAGTGATTTAATTAAAGTAGAAACCTATGTTTATGGAACATGATCTACTGAGGTATATCTAACAATTTCATAGACCCAGTCAATCGTACGTATAGTGACATGGTATTGAAAAATAATAGACAAAACAATTCAAGAGAGAATTGTTACCAGTGTCACATGGAATAAATCTCTTTAGGTAGACATGTTTAGAACATAAAATGAGATTAACATGATGTGTTTAATTCCATGCACTTTAGCAATGGATGAATAATATATGTCATGATATGTAAAAAATTGATATTACCAATAAATACTTTGGATTAGGAAAATATTAGTTATAACTAAGTGAACTACAAGGGAAGTAGTCAGAACTATCTAATTGTACTTAATTGAAAACAAATGATATGTACTTGGTAAGTGGAGAAGTAGTGATTCTAGTTTTGTTGGGACACAAACTAGTCCTCTTAGATCCATATAATCTATCATCGTAGTTAGGGTAAGTTAATGAGAGAGACAAGCTCGTACAAGCTAGTGGTAGCCATACCAAAAAATACCAATGATGTTGCATCTTATGAGGTAGCTAGGAAATAGTTATTAAGCAAAAAAATTTGTTATAGTTATAGTTAACGCACCTAGTAAGTGAAGTATTATCATAATGTAAATCATGATACTCTTTCTAGACAATATATCATGTTTTGACAGTGGAAAAAATAGCATACACTCGGGGTTTTCATAACTTGAGATGTTTTACTCAAGGAGGTGTGGTCATATATAGAAGAATAGCCACACAGTGGAAACATGGAATACCTAGAGACTAAAGTCGTGACTCAATAGAAACATGATCAGAATCATGTAAGTACTGACAAGGTTGGTTTGAAATTTGGATATAGTGTAAGTGGGAGTGTTGTAATAGTGGGTTACCTAGAACCAACTAAATAGTACTTTTTATTACCATATCATGTACAAAATTTGAAATACATGATGTATTCTTTCCATTATAATGTAAAATTTTCTACTTACACTATTTAAATAGTATTGTGCATTGATTATTTATCATATAAAAAGGTTAAAGAAGATCCCATGCTATAACGAGAACCTCAAGATACTGTAACATCAATCTTAAACATATGTCCTATGGTCTAGATACATCATTATAACTATAAACAAACAATTTCTGACTATCAGGTGTTAGGGGATCATAAGAATTGATACTTCTTTTCTTGATTTTCACACTTGGTGATCTATAGTAGTGAGATCATAAGTATGGGCCCAACAATAGGAACACTACATGTTTCAGTCGTCATTGGATGTTCATATCTATAGACATGTATATTAGTCTCCTGAATTGAGATCATTATCAATATGTTCCATTTGATCATGTACTTTAATGGAAGGAAAAACCCATGAAAATGAAATCATTGTGAGGTAGCTTGTGTTGGGTATTTCATTAGTGGTGTGACATTGGTTGAATGATCAAGAAAAGATTTGTTTCTTACATGTTGAGAAAGTAATGTCTCAGGCTAGGTTGATCAAGATGGTAGTACCTTCATAAGTCTATGGAAATGTCAGTCAATAGTAAATCTGTCTAGTTAGATCAATAAATAATAAAGAAGGAAAGGCAATGACACAAGTTTACATCCTAATTTATGAGATATTTAAATACAAAGAGATTATATTACACAATGTGTTTCCATAGGTTAGTTGTCAATGATATGACTACTTATTATATCTTTAGGGGTTATAATGGTTTTCTAGATTCTTCTCTTGGTCTATGAATAGTTTTCACTTTTATTTAGGAATGGTCTTAAAGGGTCTCATTCAATTGTGTATTCAGTAATCAACCTTATTAGGTTGAATAGGTATATAGGACATGGTGGGACCCATAACTAGGGTCCAAGATTTTTCCAAGGATGTACGATCACTAGAGGAATAAATAAATTCATATTATTCAAGTTCAGAATAATTGGAATTGAATTTATTTATTATATGTATTTACAAGTTTTAAAGTAAATGCATGGAAAATATTATTTGAACGAATATTGGATTAAAATATTTAAGGATAATTTAATATTTGTGGGATTGAAGAGTTGATTTAATGGATTAGCTATTATCAAATAATATATTATGTTACAAGAAAGTGATAATAATATAAATGAAATTTATGACTCAGCATAGTAGTCGTAAAATATTGTTTATATTGTGTATTAAATATTCAGGGGAAAGGGGTTCCATTCCAGGTAATTTCTTAATACTCTATAAATAAAAGGAGTGACTCTATCCAATGAGACTTTTCATGGAGAGCACTTGAGATATTATCTCTCCTCTCCCACTTCCTAGAGATTGAAACTCTGGATCTAGGTGATCGGATATATCTCTCCCTCTTGCATCGAAGGTAAGTTGATGCGATGATCATTGGAACACTAAAGGCTTCATTGGATATTTATGCTAGCACTCATAATTTGATGAATGAATATCCCCAAAAAATTTGAAGTATGTGTGTGGTTGATATAGAGGAATTTTTCTTCTAATGATTCAAGAGAAAATCACTACTAATGAGTAGACATCTATCACGACTTTAGATCAAATCAGATATTTATTGATTCATATTTTTGTGCTTACAAATCTTCACGCATGATCCTCATGCCTTACTGGGGATGTGTATTTTTAGAGATAAAGATGTTATGTCAATCGTCAGTGAAAACATGTAAAATATCTATCCCACCAGATTCCACTGTGCACCCTAGTACCTTCAATTATAATAAAATAACATCACTGAAAAATTTTAATTAATTGTTTTACTATTACAATTTCACTTTTCAAATTCATCACAAGATAGATATCCCAAGGTACCACACTTGGAATAATTACCATTGATC
The DNA here is from genome assembly GCA_963277665.1 of Viscum album. NCBI lineage: Eukaryota > Viridiplantae > Streptophyta > Magnoliopsida > Santalales > Viscaceae > Viscum > Viscum album. The sequence goes on from OY728119.1 coordinate 1,217,418,237, forward strand.
ATAAGATATTTAGAAATTTAATTTTAGTAAACATATTTCAAGATGGATTCTCATTTTTCTTATTTTTAGATTTCCTAATGTAAGCATCCAAAAGAGCCTTTGTGGTTAAATTGTTTTAAACAATGTTTTTGTATTTGTTAACAACTAACATTTTGTGTTAAAGAAGGTTCTTATTATTCATAAATTGAACCCAATCCATCCTAATGAGGTTGATTTCTAGAAATAGGTTTTCAGACACATGTTTTCTTATTGAGCTTCATAGAACACAGAAGAAGTCAGAAAGTCAAAGTTGTTGATCAGACACTTTATCATTTTTTGGTCCATCGTCATGACATTGAAAATCATCCGATTCAAAATAATCAGAGGTATAATTTGTTTTTGGTAGATGTTTATCTTTTATGTATTTGGAGAAATAAATAAGTTGCTAAGTAAGAAAGAAAGAAAGAAGTTGTTGAGTTATAAATAATGTGAATTTAGAAGTTGCAATGTTTTCATACATTCTAAAAACAAATAAGATGATTCTCTACTGATCAAGAAGTTCTTACAAATCATAAAAAATCTCATGAAAAAATATTTTAAAGAAATGGGCCGCGAGCCGGCTGTGGGCGGACCGGCCGGTCCAGGCCGGTCCGGCCCAAGGGAATGCCCCTTCGAACTTCCGAGGCCCGTAACTTTCATTACGGGCGTCCGTTTTGCGCTCCGTCAGCAGAATCACGGACCTTGCGTCGTGGGGAATGTTCAGATCTAGTTTCGGGAATTTTTAATTCCCGAAACGAGGGGCCGCGGAGGCGCGACATGTCCTTAAGTGGGCGAGCGTATTCCCCGAGTTTCTTGTTTTGGACGGCGCGGACGCATGCAACGTCCGCTTTGAGTGCCGTCAGTTGTGTTGGGACCCTGGCGCAGGGGCGAAGATTTCCAAGGCTGTTTCGGGAGTTGGGACTGGATTTGAGGCGTGGGCCCCACGACCCGTCTTTCGAGATGCGTGCAGCGTTTCACGCCTTTTTCCTCGGATGTCCGTTCGAGGCGTGCGAGCAGTCGATGTTGGGTGTTTTTCCGAGGGGTTTGCAATGGTGCAATCAGCCCGCCCCTAATTCGGCACGATAGTGCGGGCCCCGTGAGGGCCGTTTTGGGAGTTGACGGTGATTTCCAGCTTTATCACTGGGCGACCGTTTTGGACAAGTGAGTAGTCCATTTCGTGTACTTTTTCTAGAGGATCGCAACGGTGCGATCCTTTCGTTGAGTTTCGGGACCGGGATGCGGGTCCCACATGGCACCGCTCTTGTGCGGTGCGCCGGGATGCACCTTTTTCTCCGGATATCCATTGCACTCAAGTGAGTAGTGCTTTTGATATGTTTTCCATAGGGGATCTCAATGGTGCGATGCACCCGACTGTTTTCGGGGCCGAGGCTCGGGATCACGGGACGCCGTTCGGGCGTGAGGCGGTGTTGGTGACTTTTTCGTCGGATATCTGTTGGAGGCGACTAAGTAGTCGATCTCGTGTGTTTTTTCGCGAGGATTACAACGGTGAGATCCATTTGGCTGTGCGGAGCCTCTTGTGCGATCTTGAGAAATGTGGAATGTGAAAGGTGCTCTAGTGGCGGTTCGTTCTACCATGTTTGTAGCAGACCCTTGGCGTGTGATCGCACATTCTTGGGAGAGTGATATAAATGGTTCACGAGATGTGGTTGGCCGTGCCTGGGCCTTTGAGGTGGATTTGTTACGTCAGGCCTTCGCATTGACGTTGGGTGCCGTGCGCATGATAGCCTTGGGCTGGAGATGTGGTATACTCTGGGAGTATACGAGAACGCTTGGAGGTACGTGTGGTTTGTACCTGAAACGTTCATGCGCTTGGTTGGGGTTGACTTGGGGCCACACGTCGTGTGGAACCCACGTGTGTGCGGTGTTCTGCTTTGTGTACTTGGACCTCTCGCGGCGTAGAGGGTCCCTTGGCGCTCGTTTGTTTGGCTAGCAGGGTGGAGTTTATTTCCCCTGGCTTTGTGCTCGTTTGTTTGACCAGTAGGGTTGAGTGGTCTCCCCCTGGTTTCGCTCTCGATGGATTGGCCGGTAGCGGTGCTAGTGACACCCAATGCTGGAGCAGACGCTGCACCTTATTTGGGTGAGTTGTTCTGGAGTTGGGAGGTTGCGTGATACCCACTCCGTGTTCGATTGGCCAGTGTTGTGCCCTCCAGTGGAGATGGCTAGAGCAGTTCTGAGTTTTTCCCTCCAGCGGGGCTGGGAAGTGGGTTACTCATCGACTTCTTCGGGTTTACCCTCCAGCAGGGCTGGGCAGTGGGTTGCTCACTAAATTTTAGGGTTTACCCTCCAATAGAGACTGGGCAGTGGGTCACCCGACTCTTTTAGGATGTACCCTCTAGTAGAGACTGGGAAGTGGGTCACCGGACTCTTTTAGGGTCTACCCTCCAGCAGAGACTGGGCAGGGGGTCACCCGACCCTCTTAGGGTCTACCCTCCAGTAGAGACTGGGCAGTGGGTCACCCGACGACCTCTTAGGGTCTACCCTCCAGCGGGGCTGGGCAGTGGGTCGCCCGTCGTCTAGTTCCAGGTCTACCCTCCAGCACGGCTGGGCAGTGGGTCGCCTGTCGACCTATTCCAGGTCTACCCTCCAGCGGGGCTGGGTAGTGGGTTGCCTGATGATGTGTTATGGTCTACCCTCCAGCGGGGCTGGGCAGTGGGTCGCCTGATGACGTCTTATGGTTTACCCTCCAGCAGGGCTGGGCAGTGGGTCACCCAGTATCTTATTATGGTCTACCCTCTAGCGGGGCTGGGCAGTGGGTCTCCAGATGATGTATTATGGATTACCCTCCAGCAGGGCTGGGCAGTGGGACACCTGTTGGCATTCCAGACTCAGTCCTCTCGGCTAGGCTAGTCTGTGGCTCACCTCTGTGATTACCAGAGTGGGACCCTTGGTTATACGGGTCAGTGTTGTGACAGCTTGACTTTGAGGAGACCTCTCAACTGCAGGACAATGACGAGGTGTGGTTTCACTTTCCCTAGAACTCTCAAGTTCGAGGGGCAATTTCCCCACCGAGACGCGTTCTTGTGACGCGATCTAAAACCATGCGGGCGGGTCAGTGCCGCCCAAAGCGGATAGTGTAAAGGTGCGGTGATGGAGCCCCTTGGCTTGCGGTTCAGGGCAGACGCGAGGGATCCTGTGCATCGATGATGGTTTACTTATGGGACTGTTGGCGACACTTTTCTTAGGCTGAGCTACGGGACGAAGATCCCCTTACGACGTTGTTCGGGCTTCTTTCTGAGCATAAAGATATGTATATACCTTGTTTCCGGTACCCACTTCTTGGGTTTGGTTACTCTCCTTTCAGGAGAGGCGAAGACGCGCGGGGTATGCCACATGATTTCCGTGTCTAGCTTCTCGTGGTTGGACGAGTCTACTCTCCTTCTATAGGCAGCGAAGACTCGACGGGAAGTTCATCTTCTCACCGTTTCCAGCTCCTTGTGCCTGAACAAGTCTACCTTATTTCCTCTTGTTGGGTTGAGCTGGACTCTTTACTGCACTTTCAGTTGTACTTCTTTACTTTTCCTGTTCGCTCTACTGCTCACTCTTCAGTACCTCCTTTGTTGCTCCCTCGAGCCTTCGGGGTATCCTAATGAGTATTTTTATACTCACCCCTGCTTGGGCTTTGCCCGCACTTGGTGTTCCCTTGCAGACGATGGACAGGTTGGTCGTGACTTCAGTGGAGCGTAGGAGCTCGGGAGCTTGGACCGCATGCGGTGGTCGTGGCTGGGTTCCATTCGGGAGACCCGTCAGCCATTTCTTTTTGTTTACCTGTTGCCGGGTTGTGGCACTTTTTGGTTGGGCATGTGTTTTTCCCCTTTTCTTTTCAGTTTGTACTTTGTACTGTTAGAGGTCGATGCAAACTGTGGTTTATATATAGTAGTTTCCCTTTTCTTTGCTTGCCTTTTTTTTTACTCTGCACTTTTGCATTGAGTGTGCTGCGCGCGTGTGTGTGTACAGGTGCTTAGGAAAAGGCCTCCCCGAGTTGTTGTGCCTTCGGCGCTGGTCACCAGCCCCTGGCCTATGGAGGCGGACTTGGGGTAGTTGCGGCTCGAGCCCGGGTAGGGTCGGGTCATGACAAAGTGGTATCAGAGGAGGTTCGTTCCTTGGGACATTTCGCGGACGTCCCTAAAAGAGGAATTGGTTGGGATTTAGGGCAACAATGTTAACGTGTCTCGAGAGCGGCTCTCAGGCCAGGGAGTCCAGTGATGGTGTGGCGGCCGACGTATCCATTCACCAGGACCTTGATAACCCGCTTGTCGACTCGGCATGCTGAGACACTTGTTGCAGGAAAATTTGTTTGTGCATCACATAGGATTGAGTCTTTGACTATCCTTCTTGAGTCAGCTCCCCATTTTTGCTATTGGTATATACATATATGCTCATCTGACCGCGGCACTCCTTGATAATTTTCAGGATGTCTCCGCGAGGATAGCCAGCCAGGATACCAATTTTGGTTCGTGACGATGACCCTGTGAGCTACGAGGCCACAGTCTAGGACCCATCATGTGAGCCCCTTTCTCCGGGTGGGCCGGTAGCAGCACCCCCACCTGTTGAGAAGAAGGCAGTTTCGGCAGGGCAGGCTGAGCTTGAGCGCAGGTTGAGCACGCTCTGTGAGTTCCAGCGGCAGAGACCGCTGAGGTTCAGTGGTGAGCTGGACCCTCAGGCAGCAGAGGTTTGGCTCGAGGCAGTGGTTAGCCTTTTTAGTCTTGTGCAGATGCCGATAGAACAGAGAGTGGCTTTGGCAACCAGCCTTTTTCATGGAGTAGCTTGGTGTTGGTGGAGTCTGGTGACTCAGCTTCTTGACGAGTCGTCGCTTTCGTGGGGAGACTTCCAGTTGTTGTTTCGTGAGGAGTTTTTCCGCTCCTGCTTGTGCTCCGTTTGGATTCAGGAGCTCCTGCAGTTTCAGCAGGGAGGGATGATGGTGGCCGAGTACGCGGCTAGTTTTGCAAACCGTGCACGCTTTTACCCGGACTTAGTCCATGACGACAACCTTCGAGAGTGGAAGTTTGAGCAGGGTCTCCGCCGAGAGATTCGTGCTGTCATAGTACCCTTGGGAATTTCCACATATGCCGGGGTGCTAGAGCAGGCGCTGGTGACAGAGGGCTTCCTGTCACGTTCTGGAGTTGGTTGTGGCAGTAGGCATGTTGGAGCTGAGCCTGCCGTGGCTAGTGGGTGTCGGCAAGCAGGACCTCGACGCAGGTGGCTTTCTGACAACCGGACTCAGGGGCATGGTCGTACACCATAGTGGCGTCGGAGGGCACCAGTGCAGCTCAGAGAGATTCGGTGCTATGCATGTAACAGTCGAGGTCACTTGGCACGAGACTGCCCGACCCGAGTTGCTGAGAGCTTCGGGCAGGTAGCAGGTGCACCACCACTACAGAGGCAGCGCCGTGATCGAAGTAGTACCCAGAGAGGTGGTGCTAGCAGAGGAGCAGGAGGAGCTGGTAATGGGGAACGACGTTACGAGGTCTTTCCATCACCACTAGGTGGTCCACGTCAGGCTCCAGGAGCTGACAGTTGGGACCGAGGACAGCCGCGAGCTTTGGATGTCTATTATCCTGCAGAGCATGAGGTGATAATAGGTACGCTCTACAGCTCTTCTACCTTTTTGCAGTAGAATTTTTAGACTCTGTGTGTGATCTAGTTTCCTCTCTGCTCCTTGTTTGATGTGTTACCAGGGTGACGCGGGGCGTTGGGTGTAACCCTGTGTTGGTAAGGAAAAAGGCGTGAGACCTTTTCCTTTAGTCGATGGTGTTGACTCCTTCACCTTTTGAGCGTGTAAGAGAGCATCGACAGTGAAACCTTGCATGATCAAATATCCTTGGGTGTTTCACCATATGGATATTCTGAAGGATGGAATCACCGGGCCTTGTTCCAGGTGCGGGCAATGATTCCAGTCACGGCGTGCGACGTAGAGGTTTGACCGGGGAGGTGAGCTACCCCCGAGGGCCTTCAGGCCGTTTGAGACCGTGCAAAGGGATGGCGAGGTGCCCTACCACCTTGCCCTTACCCCAAAGTCTGTAATGGGTGCACGACGTCAGCAAGGGCTGAACTCGCGTGAAAAGATCAATACTTTGGTCTTTGTGCAGTGACACAGAGCTGTGCGTGGGTTCTTCTGGGTATGGGAATGCCAGGTGTGAGTTTAGTACTCTGTGTTGCTCCCTAGTTTTGCTTTTCGGGGACGAAAATCTTGAAGGAGGGAATGATGTAATAACCCAGTTTTTTCTACGAAAGACTTTGGAGTATTCTTGATGATATTCCAGAGCAGCTCATTCAGACGGCGTGCGATTCTGAGCCCCGGAGTGGCCGGAATTAAATTTTCAGTGCGTTCACACTGGAAACGCCAAATAAATTCGATAACTCCTAAACAGAGCTTCAGATCAGAGATCCAAGTGTACGGATGGGTCTGGAATGGGGTGTTTACCCTAGGAACGACATAAAACTTGTCGGCGCAGGATGTTTGGACCCCTCGCTCGCTTTCGGAAGGTTAAACGGATAAATTAATTAATTAATTTATTCATTTAATGTTGAAATGCAGGTATCTCTTAAACGGTGGCTTAGATTAAAAAACCGAGGGCACCGTTTGTGAAAAATGGCTCCAGGGGCGTTTTCGTAATTTGGAAGCCTCATACGTTTAGTTTTATAAATTTTGAACGAGGTCTCAGATTAAAATTCCAAGACCTCCGTTGTTCTCAGAGCATCGTGTTTACCCCAGGGGAGGCTTAACCTCGACCCTGCTAAGGGTTCGGGTTCGGGCTGACGGGCGGGTGGTTAAGTGTTTTCTATTTAAACGCTTAACACACCCCTTCCTCTTCTTCTTCCCCACCTGGACAGCCGCAGGAGGCAGCCTCCCCTCTCCTCCTCCATCTTCGGCGATGCAGCTCCGGCGAAGCAGCTCCGGCAAGGCGTGGCGCGGTGGCGGACTCCCCGTGAAGCTCCGGGCATCGCCCAAGAGGTAGGAGGTTGCGTTGCGTTTTCATTTCCGAACCGCCCTTTGAATTCAAATTTATGCGCCGATTTGATGTTTGATCTTCGAACAACGCCCGTATATGCATAGTAAGTTTCTGTTCTTCCCATCGCTTCTTTTGGATCAAAAATCCGAGTCCGGACATAGTCGCAAACTCCCCCCGAATTTTGCGGGTTTTGGGATTTTGCGGCGGCGGAGTGGTGGTCCGAGGAGCTCCGGGGCGGCGCGGCTTCGGTTCCAGGCGGTGGCGCGGCGAGCAGGCGGCGGCGCGGCGAGCAGGTGGCAGCACGGCGCTTCAGTCGGGCGAGTGGCCAGTGGAGGCGGCCGGCTTCAGGGCGGCGGCTTCAGGCGGGCTCCCGGGCGGCGCCGGCGTAGCGCGAAGGAGAGGAGGGGCCGCGGGGTGCGCGACCCCGCGTGCGGCGACCGCGACCCGCGTAAGGCGGGTCGCTGCGGAGGAAAAAGGGACCGGCCGTCAAGGCCGGTCGGTGGCGACAGGCCGCGGCCAGCTGGCCGCGGCGGACCAAACCGGACCCGCGGCCGGGCCACGGGCCGGCTGTGGGCGGACCGACCGGTCCGGGCCGGTCCGGCCCAAGGGAATGCCCCTTTGAAATTCCGACGCCCGTAACTTTCGTTATGGGCGTCCATTTTGCACACCGTTAGCGGCATCGTGGAACTTGCGTCGTGGGTAATGTTCAGAGCTAGTTTCAGGAATTTTTAATTCCCAAAACGAGGGGCCGCGGAGGCGCGACGTGTCCTTAAGTGGGCGAGCGTATTCCCCAAGTTTCTTGTTTTGGACGGCGCGGACGCATGCGACGTCCGCTTTGAGTGCCGTCAGTTGCGTTGGGACCCTGGCGCAGAGGAGAAGATTTCCAGGGTAGTTTTGGGCGTTGGGACTGGATTTGAGGCCTGGGCCCCACGGCCCGTCTTTTGAGCTGCGTGCAGCGTTTCACGCCTTTTTCCTCGGACGTCTGTTCGAGGCGTGCGAGCAGTCAATGTTGGGTGTTTTTCCGAGGGATTTTCAATGGTACAATTCTCCCGCCCCTAATTCGACACGATAGTGCGGGCCCCGCGAGGGCCGTTTCGGGAGTTGAAGGTGATTTCCAGATTTATCACCAGTGGACCATTTTGGACACGTGAGTAGTCCATTTCGTGTACTTTTTCGAGAGGATCGCAACGGTGCGATCCATTCGTTGAGTTTCGGGACTGGGATGCGGGTCCCACGTGGCACCGCTCGTGTGCGGTGCGCCATGATGCACCTTTTTCTCCGGATATCCGTTTCACTCAAGTGAGTAGTGATTTTGACGTGTTTTCCCGAGGGGATCACAATGGTGTGATGCGCCCGACTGTTTTCGGGGCCGAGGCTCGGGATCACGGGACGTCGTTCGGGCGTGAGGCGGTGTTGGTGACTTTTTCATCAGATATCCGTTGGAGGCGAGTAAGTAGTCGATCTCGCATGTTTTTCCGCGAGGATTAAAAAGGTGAGATCCATTTGGCTGTGCGGAGCCTCTTACGCGATATTGAGAAATGTGGAATGTGAAAGGTGCTCCGGTGGCGGTTCGTTCTACCATGTTTGTAGCGGACCCTTGGCGTGTGATCGCGCATTCTTGGGAGAGTGATATAAATGGTTCACGAGATGTGGTTGGCCGTGCCTGGGCCTTTGAGGTGGATTTGTTACGTCACGCCTTCGCGTTGACGTTGGGTGCCGTGCACACGATAGCCTTGGGCTGGAGACGTGGTATACTCTGGGAGTGTACGAGAACGCTTGGAGGTACGTGTGGTTTGTACCTGAAACGTTCCTGCGCTTGGTTGGGGTTGACTTGGGGCCACACGTCGTGTGGACCCGACGTGCGTGCCGTGTTCTGCTTTGTGTACTTGGACCTCTCGCGGCGTAGAGGGTCCCTTGGTGCTCGTTTGTTTGGATAGCAGGGTGGAGTTTATTTCCCCTGGATTTGTGCTCGTTTGTTTGACCAGCAGGGTTGAGTGGTCTCCCCCTGGTTTCGCTCTCGATGGATTGGCCGGTAGCGGTGCTAGTGACACCCAATGCTGGAGCAGACGCTGCACCTTATTTGAGTGAGTTGTTCTGGAGTTGGGAGGTTGCGCGATACCCACTCCGTGTTCGCTTGGTCAGTGTTGTGCCCTCCAGTAGAGATGGCTAGAGCAGTTATGAGTTCTTCACTCCAGCGGGGCTGGGCAGTGGGTTACTCATCGACTTCTTCGGGTTTACCCTCCAGCAGGGCTGGGCAGTGGGTTGCTCACTGAATTTTAGGGTTTACCCTCCAGTAGAGACTGGGCAGTGGGTCACCCGACTCTTTTAGGGTGTACCCTCCAGTAGAGACTGGGCAGTGGGTCACCCGACTCTTTTAGGGTCTACCCTCCAGTAGAGACTGGGCAGGGGGTCACCCGACTCTCTTAGGGTCTACCCTCCAGCAGAGACTGGGCAGTGGGTCACCCGACGACCTCTTAGGGTCTACCCTCCAGCGGGGCTGGGCAGTGGGTCGCCCGTCGTCTAGTTCCAGGTCTACCCTCCAGCACGGCTGGGCAGTGGGTCGCCTATCGACCTATTCCAGGTCTACCCTCCAGCGGGGCTGGGTAGTGGGTCGCCTGATGATGTGTTATGGTCTACCCTCCAGCGCGGATGGGAAGTGGGTCTCCTGATGACGTCTTATGGTTTACCCTCTAGCAGGGCTGGGCAGTTGGTCACCCAATATCTTATTATGGTCTACCCTCCAGCAGGGCTGGGTAGTGGGTCTCCAGATGTATTATGGATTACCCTCCAGCAGGGCTGGGTAGTGGGACACCTTTTGGCATTCCAGACTCAGTCCTCTCAGCTAGGCTAGTCTGTGGCTCACCTCCGTGATTACCGGAGCGGGACCCTTGGTTATACGGGTCAGTGTTGTGACGGCTTGACTTTGAGGAGACCTCTCAACTACAGGACAATGACGAGGTGTGGTTTGACTTTCCATAGAACTCTCAAGTTCGAGGGGCACTTTCCCCACCGAGACGTGTTCTTGTGATGTGATCTAAAATCGTGTGGGCAAGTCAGTGCCTCCCAAAGCAGATAGTGTCAAGGTGAGGTGATGGAGCCCCTTGGCTTGCGGTTCAGGGAAGATGTGAGGGATGCTGGGCATCAATGATGGTTTACTTCTAGGACTGTTGGCGACACTTTTCTTGGGCTGAGCTACGGGACGAAGATCCCCTTACGACGTTGTTTGGGCTTCTTGATGAGCATAAAGATATGTATATACCTTGTTTCCGGTACCCACTTCTTGGGTTTGGTTACTCTCCTTTCAGGAGAGGCGAAGACGCACGGGGTATTCCACGTGCTTTCCATGTCTAGCTTCTCGTGGTTGGACGAGTCTACTCTCCTGCTATAGGCAGTGAAGACTCGACGGGAAGTTCATCTTCTCACCGTTTCCAGCTCCTTGTACCTGGATGAGTCTACCTTCTTTCCTCTTGTTGGGTTGAGCTGGACTCTTTATTGCACTTTCAGTTGTACTCCTTTACTTTTCCTGTTCGCTCTACTGCTCACCCTTCAATACCTCCTTTGTTGCTCCCTCGAGCCTTCGGGGTATCCTACTGGGTATTTTTATACTCACCCTTGCTTGGGCTTTTCCCACACTTGGTGTGCCCTTGCAGACGACAGACAGGTTGGTCGTGACTTCAGTGGAGCGTAGAAGCTCAGGAGCTTGGACCGCGTGCGGTGGTCATGGCCGAGTTCCATTCGGGAGACCCATCAACCGTTTATTTTTGTTTACCTATTGCCGGGTTGTGGAAATTTTTGGTTTGGCGCATGTTTTTCCCCTTTTCTTTTTAGTTTGTACTTTGTACTGTTAGAGGTCGATGCACACTATGGTTTATATATAGCAGTTTCCCTTTTCTTTGCTTGCCTTTTCTTTTACTCTGCACTTTTGCATTGAGTGTGCTGCACGTGCGTGTGTGTACAGGTGCTTAGGCAAAGGAATCCCCGAGTTGTTGTGCCTTCAGCGCTGGTCGCCGGCCCCTGGCCTATGGAGGCAGGCTTGGGGTAGTTGCGGCTTGAGCCCGGGTAGGGTCGGGTCGTGACATACATAAAGTTGAAAAATTTAATTCTCAAGATGTTAGAAACATGCCAACAAGAAATCAATTTGATTTTCTAGAATAATGTTTTTTGGAAGATGTGATTAGGATGGTTATCATACCAAAATATATATGAATTTCCTTCTAGAACAGGTTTCTTATGATAGAAAATAAATGAAAGATGAAAAGAAAAAAGTTAAGGAATGAGATTTTGTTTTTGAAACAACTTTGAAAGAAAGTAAAATGAACAAACCATGGATAATTGAAAATGGTTTCTATTCACATATGACAGGGAATATAAAAATCATAAAACATGTTGAAGATCATGATGGAGGACCAGATACCTTTGGTAATGATAGTTCCTTAAAAATCATAGGAATCAGAATGGTTGAGATTGAATTCAAAAAGTTGGAATATAAGGAAGATTTATTCATTGATGGGATAAAAAACCCCCTTAGTGTAAGTCAACTATGTGATGATGGAAAAGAAGTTTTTTTTAGAAAACATTTTTGTATCATAATAAATGTGAAAGATGGAAAATTCATTAAGAAAGGTGAAGGAACTAGTGAGAATCTCTTTCAAATATAAGAAATCAATAACTCTTATTACTTGAGTGTTAAAGGTGAAAACAAATTATGGAACCAAAGGCTTGGCCATCGTGGGGAAAAACATGAATAAATTTTTTATAGTTGATTGTATTAATAATTTTCCATAATTTAAAAGAAGATATAAATATGTTTTTTTTCACTTTCCAGAAAGGAAAGATGACTAAAAAAGTCATAAGAGAATTGAGATTCAATCTACCAGACCACTTGAGCTTATTTATTCCGATTTATGTTGTCTGATTAGAAATCAATAAACACAAGTAGATTTAAACTTTATCACTTTTACTAATGAATTCACTCTGATGATAAACATCATGTTTATGAAGCACAAGTCATAGGATAATAAAATGATCAAATTATTTAAAAAATATATTGATAAATAAATAGGGGTTTCCATAAAGAAGTTGAGAAAATATAATGGTACTGAATTCACAAGAAATAATTTTGAAGCTTACATGAGAATTCATGGTATTAAACATCAACATAGTTCTCCCTATACTGCATAACAAAATGGAGTATCAAAAAAGAAAGAATAGAAGTTTGGTGAAAATGGGAAGAAGTATGTGAGCAGAATACAAAATTTCAAAATTCTATGGGAGAGAGGATGTTAGTACTACATTTAATGCTCAAAATAGATTCATTTTAAGACTAGAAACTATCATGAATCGTTATGAAATTTGGTATAAAAAAACCTTCATTGAAATACTTCAATGTTTTTGGAAGTCTATATTTGCTCAAAATTAAAAATCAAGATTTGGGAAAGCTTAATGAGAAAGATGAAGAAGGAAAATTTATGGGGTATTGACCAAATAGAAGAAGTTACAAATGATGGAACAAATGTTTACAAAAGTTTGTGGAATCAAGTAATGTGAAGTAAATTACAATCAAAGATCCTAAAAAAAATTATTGAGAATACTGAGGAAGATAAACTAAAGAATTCCAACAATGTTTAAGGTAATTAAAAGCATCCTTATCAAGAATCATAGGAATCGTGTGATGAAGAAATTTATACTGGGAATGAAACTTTTAAATTTACTACCTTAGAAAAACATGTTGAATAAAAAAATATTATTAGGAAACAAAAGTCTCTTGTTCATACCCGAAGAATGTTTAGAATAGTCGATCCGACTTAACTTATCTCAAAATTGAACCGAAATTAGATTTAGAAGTTTTTCAACACAATGAATAGGTGTATGTTATGAATTAAGAGTCAGATCAGATTTAGAAGAATGAAACATGGGAACTTGTTTTACAGCCAATAAATAAAAATGTTATTGGAACTGAGTGGGTTTACAAAAAAAATGTAAATAAACATGGTGATGTTTCATGACACAAATTCAGTCTTGTTTGTAAAGGCTATGCACAGGTGGATGGTGTGGATTTTGAAGAAACGTTTTACCTAGTTAAAATATTAGAAACTATTAGAATTTTCTTTCAGTGGAAAATCATCAAAATTAAAAAGTTTATTTGATATTTTTAAAGTCATCTTTCTTAAATGGTGAGATTAAGGAAGATGTTTAAATTGAACAAACCTTTGGTTTTCTACTTGATGAGGATGAAAGAAAAGTTTTTAAATTGAAGAAATATTTGTATGGACTAAAATAAGCTCCATGTTTTTGGTATTATAAACATGAAAACTATTTGAGAATGTTGAACTTTTCTAAAGAAAATTTTTATAGAAACTTATATCTGAAATATGTTGACTTCATAACTCTAATTGTAATTTTTTATTTGGATGATATAATTTTTTATGGGGATATAGAGGATGTTTGTAAAACATTTTTTGAGGAAATGAAGAATAATTTTGAAATGTCTATGTTGGGAGAATTAACTTTCCTCCTTGGATTACAATTCCAAAAAATGGAATAATACATTTTATTATACCAAGATATGTATATTAGGGAATTGTTAAAAAAATTGGGATGAAAGAATACAAATAAGTTTCAACTTCTATTTTAGTGAGAAAAAAATTGAGTAAAGTGGAATCCAGAACAAGTGTGAATCAGAAATACTTTCAGAAGATGAAAAGAAGTCTTCTTTACCTTAAAAACTCAAGCCCTCATATTTTTTATGTTGTGAATTTGTGTACCAGGTATCAAAGTAATCCAAAATAATCACATATGTTGGCATAAAAGAGGACTAGAAGATATGTCAAAGGAACAACTTCGCATGGGTTGATATGCAAAATAAATAGCGAGATGAAGTTTCATGGTTATACTGATGCCGATTGGGCTATATATTTTAATGATAGAAAATAAAAAACAGGAGGAAAATTTTTCTTGGGTGAATGTTGTATGAGTTGGCATAGTAAGAAACAATGCTCAGTAACTTTGAGAATAACTGATTTCAATATGTTGAAGTTTCTCAAGGTTGTACTCAATTTTTTTTGGATGAAAGTTCATCTTGAATATTTGAAATCAAAAAATTTTAAAACCATTGAAGATATTTTGTGATAATTAGAGTGCAATTGATATTTTTAAGAATCTTGTACAACATTAAAGATCAAAACACATTAATATAATGTTTCACTTTATAAAAGAAACATTTTATACTAGAGATGTTTTTCTAGAATACATTTCAATAATGTATAATATTGCTAATATCTTTACAAAAGAAATTCCGAAAGAAAGGTTTGTGGAATTTAAGTTTCAATATAATGTTCATCCTCCTCCCATGTCTTCCTAATCCTCATAAGGAAGTACCATTACTGTGTTTTGGATTATGTTGACATAAGGGGAGAGAATTGATGTTATTAATATTTTCATGACTTATTATATTCCCCCTTTACTTATTTTATATGAAATGTTCATAATTTGTGTGAAATATTAATGTTTTAATATTAAGTATAATATTTGAGCATTTTTAGGAGTAGTCAAATTGAGCCAGTTTAATGTTTTAATTATAACTATCACTATACTGATCCAAATTGTGTGTTTCTTATTTTGTAGGATTCTCCTTTCAATATACAACATTTCATTAGAAGGAACCATGATCCAATTCTGCTATTTGAAGGGTCATATAGTCCTCACAAACACGACCAAAGAATCTGTGAAAAAACTGGACCAGCCTTGAATATTGATTTACTGGGCTCAATCTAGAAGTCCAAAAACATTAACTCTCCACCATAATTCGGGGGACACTACATGTCATCTTGGATAAAAATTTCAAGGTCCAAATACAAGTACAAGGGGCCCAAATAAATCTTTGAATTCCAGCCCACCATTCTGGCCGAGAATTACAATCAGTATAGTATGCATGACATATCTCCTGATGTAAGCATCCAAGCGAGCTTAGGTTTTTCAGTGTGAAAGAGGAGATATAGGCGGCCGACTTTGTTGAAGAAGTCATTCGTATTTGAAGGCATCTTCCTGTTCAAAAATCCATTCACATTTGGGACATTGAAAAAGCATGGATAGAAATGGACAGTTTACCTTTGTTTAATAAAACCGCCATAACTTTGGATCCACTTGTCTAAATGCCTCTATATTTTGACAGTAGTCGTAAAACTTTATTATCCACAACTTTTAAGAAGTAGATATTCAGAGATTCGGCTGTCTGAATTGCCAAATTGGCGATGCAAGTGGAGGGACAGATTGGGAATGCAAACAGTCCACTCCTTGGGCTATAAATACTCTCCCCTTCTCTCCTTGAGAGGGGTTGGCATTTCAGAAGAGAGGAGATCATATTGGAACGACCAGAGCTTTTCCAAAGGCTTGGGAGGACCTGCCATACTCATTTTTTCACTTGAGAGACCTTTCCTCCTCTCTTTCTTTTCACTTACTTTTGTGTTCTTCATTTTTGTAATCTTGTAATTCTCTTTCTTTGTAATTCTGTTTTAATGCAAGTTACTTCTTAAATATCTCTTATTATATTCCACCTTCTGTATTTTAATATTAATTTTCTTAAAATAGTTTAAATTCAGTTCAATCCCCTTCCCTTCTTTAGCTTCCTCATTCAATCGAAAGTTCGTTTTTAATTATCATCATTGTTCGTGTGTGTGTGTCGATGTACCACTCTTTTCTTATCCCTTTCTTTTTATTCTCTTATTAATTTATAATCATAATCATTATAACCAGATTATTAATCACCCAAATGTCTGAGTAAATCTATCATTGGGGTGAGTTATAATTTAGGTATGTTAAGTGATTGAGAGCTTCTGCTCGATGAATATTCTTTGAATTAACATTGTGTATGTTGGACTTAACATGTCATGGATTAATGACTTGTTTTGTTTAACATGTGGTTTTCATGGATTATTGGAACCATAAATACACAACCATAAATAAGATCTGATTGAGATTATAACCTTAAGTTAAGTTAAGTCTTGGTTTAAAGCCTTAACACTTAAGAATTCTAATCAACATCATCTTGTGACATGGGTGTTAATTTAAATGCAATATAAAGCAAAGCTCGAGGATATCACAAGCTTAACTAATCTAATGATGAACTCACCCCAATATTTATCAATTTGGTAAATCAAACATAATCCATAAATCATTTCAATTAAGCTCTGCAAACAAACCCCCCTAATCAAAATACAATCAACTAAAAACAATCGACTATTACGAAGTACCATCGCCGAGGATTCGACCCGAGTGCTGCTATACACATTAGCAGAGCACCGGAACTTTGACTGGTCGATAGGCGACAATCGGCCGTGCATTTCAAATGGCGCCGTTGCCGGGGATGGTGCTTTAAGTAGTCATTAGTTTCTGGTTATTGTAAAAAAAACCCAAAAAAATACAAAAGTTTAAAAAAATTGAAAAAAAACACAAAGAAAAACCCGTGTTCCTCTTAAAAATCATAAACTGGAAAAAATACAAAGAAAAACCCGTCTTCCTCTTTCTTCCAAAATATCTCTGAATGCCCCGTAGCCTTCCAAACAATCTCTCGAATTTGTTTGACCCTGAAATTGATAGAACACTTCGTCGAATTAGGAGGAACATAAGAGATACTCAAATAATTCAAGAACCAGTCCTCATCCAACCAGTTGAAATTGAAATGGCCAATCCTAGGGAACAAACCCTAAAAGAACTTGCTACCCCTGATATGAATTACCAACCTATTGGTATTCAATATCCAAACATTGAAGCTGACTTCGAACTCAAATCAGGTTTGATTCATCTTCTCCCTCATTTTCACGGGCTAGCCGGTGAGGATCCACATCTTCACCTTAAAGAGTTCCAAGTAGTATGCTCTACCCTGAAGCCTCAAGGGGTTTCTGAAGAACAAATAAAGCTTAGAGCTTTCCCCTTTTCCCTAGCGGATTCTTCCAAGTCTTGGATCTACTACCTCCCACCTGGTTCCATAAACTCATGGGTTGACATGAAGATACTTTTCCTTGAGAAGTTCTTTCCCGCTTCCCGAACAGCTTCTATCCGAAAGGAAATAAGCGGCATCCATCAATTCCCTAATGAATTACTCCATGAGTATTGGGAGAGGTTCAAAAATCTTGTGGCAACTTTTCCTTACCATCAAATCCCTGACCAACTCCTAATCCAATACTTCTATGAGGGGTTATTGGCTATGGAGCGAACTCTCATTGATGCCGCAAGTGGAGGTGCTCTTGTTGACAAAACTCCTGCAGCTGCAAGAGATCTCATAAGTAACATGGCTGCAAACACGCAGCAATTCCATACTCGAGCACATGCTCAAGTGAAACAAGCCCAAGAGAATCAATCCATAGAGCCCAACAAGATGACTGAGTGGATGAGTGAACTTACAGGTCTTGTGCGTCAACTAGCGGTGGCTACCAAAGCCCCAACCTCATCTTCTCCACAGTCACTATTCCCTGGACCTATCAAGAATTGTGGAATCTGCAACTCTCCATCTCATCCGACTGACACATGTCCACAACTTCAAGATGATCCATATGATTCATCTAGTCTAATGGAGCTCAATGCAGCATATGCTCAGCGAAACTTCAACCCTCAACAATCAGATCAATTTGTTAGAAACTTCAACCAACCCCACTCTGAGCCCTTCTCTTCTACCTTTAACCCACCTCTGAGGTATGGTAATCCCATTTCTCATCCTCCTCAGTTCCCTCATCAAAACCCAAACCAGTTTCAATATAGTCAAGGTGTTGGTAACTTCCAACAACCTTATCCTTTTGTTCCTCAACCCCAAAGGAACAATCCTCCTCCTGGATTCCACTATCCTAATGAGCCTTCCCAATTCCCCACCCAATACAATCGCTTTCCTAAGAACCAAAATCAAGGCCAACCCAATTTGGGACAAGACTCTTCTTCTAAACAACCACGGGAAAGTTCTGTAGAGGATCTTGCTTCCTTCACCCGTTCTAGCCTCAAGAACATTGAAACCCAAATAGGTCAACTTGCATCCCACCTGAGCCAGCAACAACCATCCAATTCATCCCAACTCCCAGCTCAACCATTACCCAACCCTAAGGGTAATGTAAGTGTGATTGCACTTAGATCGGGAAAGCAAATTGCTATGCCCCATGCTGATTGCTCTACCTCCCCTTTCGATGTTGATCTAGAAAATGAAAAGAACAAAAAGCTGGAAAAGGAACTTGAATCCACTCTTTCACCTCCTTCCATTCCTCTAAGGAACCCAATTCCTTTTCCTCAAGCCATCTCCAAGCCTAAGAAGTCCTTTGAACCTGATCCTGAAATGCTTGACATGTTTAGACGTGTTGAAGTGAACATCCCCCTCTTAGATGCCACCAAACAAATCCCTAAGTATGCCAAGTTTCTTAAGGAATTGTGCACCCATAAGAGGAAACTTAGGAACATTGAAAATGTTTCAACCCAACAGTCCATTCCCATGAAGTGCAAAGATCCAGGGACCTTCACGGTTCCATGCCAAATTGGAAGTTCCAACTTTGATGATGCACTCATAGACCTAGGAGCCTCAATTAATGTAATGCCCAAATCCATATTCTCCAACCTTGGTCTAGGTCCCTTGCACCCAACGGGTATTTTCATCCAATTAGCCAATCGAAGCACTGCCAGTCCTGAGGGGATAATTGAGGATGTTCTTGTTCGGGTCAATGATCTTATCTTCCCAGCTGATTTCTATGTCCTTGACATGTAAGGTGAGACGACCTATTCTCGATCTCCCCTAATTCTAGGAAGACCATTCCTCATGACTGCGAGAACCAAGATTGATGTCCACTCAGGCATCTTATCCATGGAATTCGGTGACCAACTGGTCAAGTTCAACATTTTCCAAGCCATGCGATACCCATCTGAGGATCACTCTGCATTCTCAATCCATGCTTTTGAGGACACTTCTAAGATTCAATCGAACCACAATACACCATGTTCTTCATGTTCTAATGATAAAGGATCTTGTGAAATCTTCACCATGATTAACAAAGTCATAAATGGTGAAGTTGATGTGGACCTCTCATTCATAGACTCCATCAATCTAGAGGAACTTGAAAACTCTCTTGAATCCCACATCAACTCTGATCTCTACTGCTCCACCTTGGACAGTGTTGAGGAAAATGATCCAAACCCATCTGGAATCCCTTCTCCTGCTCCTAACTTGTCTAGCTCTCAAATCAAGGCTGAAACTGATCTAAAACCACTTCCTTCACACCTCAAGTATGCATTCCTTTTCCATGATCCCTCCTACCCTGTCATTATCTATGCATCACTTTATGAAACTGAGGAGTCCAAACTTGTTCAAGTGTTAGAGGAAAACAAAAATGCCTTAGGTTGTACCCTAGAGGATATTCCAGGAATCAACCCTGCCCTTTGCATGCGTCACATCCATCAAGAGGAATCATCCAAACCAATTAGGCAACCTCAAAGAAGACTCAATCCACTCATACTTGAGGTAGTTAGGGAAGAGATTACCAAGCTTCTTCAAGCTGGTATTATCTACCCAATTTCTGATAGTGAATGGGTTAGTCCAATTCAAGTCGTTCCTAAGAAGGGCGGGATAACATTTGTCACAAATGAACATGGAGAAGTGGTCACAACTTGAGTGAAAAAAATGGTGTGTGTGCATCGATTATCACAAATTGAATGCTGAAACACGAAAAGATCACTACCCACTTCCTTTCCTTGACCAAATGCTTGAGAGATTGGCCAGAAAGTCACACTATTGCTTTCTTGATGGTTACACCGGCTACTTCCAAATTCCAATCGCACCTCAAGACCAAGAAAAGACCACATTCACTTGCCCCTTTGGAACCTATGCCTATAGGCGAATGCCTTTTGGCCTTTGTAATGCTCCTGCAACATTCCAGCAGTGTATGATGAGTATCTTTTCTGAATTCATTGATAATTTCATGGAGGTCTTCATGGATGACTTTACCATTTATGGCGAGTCATTTGAATCTTGCTTACATTCACTCTCTTTGGTCCTTCAAAAGTGTGTCAAGTGAAACCTTGTGCTGAATTTTGAAAAATGTCACTTCATGGTTTCAAATGGGATTGTTCTAGGGTACATAATTTCTCAAGAGGGTATCCAAGTTGATCCAGCCAAAATTGAGGCGATCCAATCACTTCCTGAACCCAAATCAGTTCGAGACATTCGGTCCTTCCTTGGTCATGCCAGTTTCTATCGGCGATTCATTCAGAACTTCAGCAAGATTTCCCTCCCACTTACTCGTTTACTTCAAAATGATGTCACATTCAATTTTGATGAGTCTTGCAAGAGAGCCTTCATTGAACTCAAATCTGCTCTCACATCTGCTCCAATAATCCAACCCCCAGATTGGTCCTTACCATTTGAATTGATGTGTGATGCTTCTGATAGGGCCATTGGGGATGTTCTTGGTCAAAGAAGAGAAAACATTCCTCATGTCATCTTTTATGCCTCAAAAACATTGGATGAAACTCAATCACACTACACTGTGACTGAAAAAGAACTTTTAGCTGTGGTTTTTGCCTTGGATAAATTCTGGTCCTATCTCTTAGGTGCCAAAATCATCATCTTCACAGACCACTCAGCATTAAAGTTCTTACTTAAGAAAAGTGATTCCAAACCAAGGCTAATAAGATGGATTTTAATGCTCCAAGAGTTTGACCTTGTGATAAAAGATAAACCTGGAAAAGAAAACCCCGTAGCTGATCACCTGAGTAGAATTTCTAATTCTTCTCATTCTGAAATAATTGATCCTGAATTTCCAACTGAACACCTCTCATATCTCACTCCAAAGTTACCATGGTATGCCCCAATTGTCAATTACATGGTTTCTGGTGTTTTCCCTGAATATTTTTCAAAAGAACAAAAAGAAAAGATGAGAAGTGATTCAAAGCATTATTTTTGGGAAGATAATAAACTTTGGAAAATTGGGGCTGACATGGTAATTAGGAGATGTGTTGATGAAACTGAACAATCCTCCATCTTGGAATTCTGCCACTCAATGCCTGGAGGTGGCCACTTTGGACCACAACGGACTTCTCGAAAGGTCCTAGATTCTGGATTCTTTTTGCCTTCACTCTTCAAGGACTCACACGAGTTCTGTCAATCATGTCCCACTTGCCAAAAGTTTGGCACAATTTCCAAAAGAAACGAAATGCCTCAAAAGCCATTAATCTTCTGTGAGCTTTTCGATGTTTGGGGCATCGATTTCATGGGACCTTTTCCCCCTTCCAATGGATTATCCTACATTCTACTTGCTGTTGACTATGTTTCTAGGTGGGTGGAGGCCAAACCCACTAGGAATGATGATGCTCAAACTGTGAGTGAGTTCCTCAAAACCCATATCTTCCATCAATTCGGAACACCACATGCTTTGATAAGTGACTTAGGAACTCATTTCTGTAATACAACCATGGAGTCACTTTTGAAAAAGAATGGGGTTGTACATAAAACATCCACTGCATATCACCCTCAAACAAATAGAATGGCTGAACTTTATAATAGAGAAGTGAAAAGAGTGCTTGAAAGAATTGTTAAGCCCACAAGAAAAGACTGGCCCGATAGACTTGGTGAAGCACTTTGGGCCTATCGAACTGCCTATAAGATACCCATTGGGATGTCTCCATTTAGGCTAGTCTTTGGTAAAGCCTGTCATTTACCAGTTGAAATCCAACATAAGTCATTTTGGGCTGTCAAAACATGTAATTTTGATTGTGAAAAATCTGGTGAAGAAAGATTGTTGATGTTGACTGAATTGGAGGAGCTTCGACTCGATTCGTATGAGAACTCCATTCTCTACAAAGAAAAGGCAAAGTCACTCCATGACAAGAACATTCTTCGAAAGGTATTTCATGAAGGTGAAAAGGTAATGCTCTTCAATTCTCGATTTCGACTTCACCCAGGTAAGCTTAATTCTCGTTGGTAAGGTCCTTTTGTTATTACTAACGTTTACCAATTTGGTGCAGTGCAAGTCCAAGACCCTTCTTCAAAAAGAACATTCACGGTAAATGGACACCGGTTAAAGCATCACCATGAGAGGACTCACAATACAGGAACCACGTCGACTTCCATCGAAACCCCAACCACTTCAATAAAACCACCACTGGATGGAGACCCGCCAAATCCAAACCAGGGGGCACCTCTTTCCCTTTAACTCTCTCTCTCCTCAATCTATCTTCCCTTCTTCTTCTCTCTATTTCTTCTTCTTCCTCTCTCCCTCTCATTTTTTTACAACATTCTTCCACAACTTTTTTTTTTCTATTTTCTCTTTTGTGTGGATGTGTCATTAAAAATAAAAAAAATTTAAAAAATATTAATTAAAAAAAATGAAAATTAAAAAAACAAAAGGGGTGTCATAATTACTCATCATCCAATATTGAAATTCTGTCCAACCATTTTGGGGAGTCAAAAGGATTGTTTTAAACTCAAATATATTGAATTTTTATCTCAAACTTGGGTAAACAATTTTGTGTCAATAACAAACATTTTGAATGAACAATTTTTGGTGGAAAATTATTCTCCCCTACCGTGAGGAATAACATTAGCCTTCATTCCAAGGTCATCTATGGCCATCTTTTTCATTGTGTGTCTTCACCACTGATTGTGAGTCTTGAGTTTGTAGACCTTCAAGTTGAATTTCCATCTTTTGTGTGCATTAATATGATAGAGGCATTTTCTAAGCCACATGAGAATCAGAATAGCCAAATATCCTCCCGTTACCCTTACATTGATCCTACTTTTGAAAGCCCCTTTGAGCCTATGAAAACCTTTCTTTTGATAGCCACATTACAAGCCTAATACCTTGTCCCACCCAACATCTTCATGGATTTTCATTGTACAATTTATTGAAATTTAAGTGTGGGGGGAATGGACTTCATTTTTGGGCGTACTTTCATTGATTTCCAATGTGTCATCATATGCTTGAGGGAAAGCATCCATTCAAGTGTGGGGGAGAGGTTGTAATTCTGTGAGCTTTGGGGTGTATATGTGTAATTGTAATTTGTACAAAAGTCATTGAAAAGTGTTCAAAAAAATGAAAAAAAAATATATAAAAAAAATGAAAAAAATAAAAAAAAAGGAATGGGTTGTGTCT
Organism: Viscum album; assembly: GCA_963277665.1. NCBI lineage: Eukaryota > Viridiplantae > Streptophyta > Magnoliopsida > Santalales > Viscaceae > Viscum > Viscum album. The sequence continues at coordinate 1,217,441,338 of OY728119.1, forward strand.
TGGGTGGGTCAAAAATCATTCATCATCAACCTTTGTTCGTGTTATAAATTAGTTCCATGTGGAGATCAAGCATGGGTTGGGAGATGACTGTGAGACTTGTTTCAAGCACAACTTTCGAAAAAAAAGCAAAAAAAGAAAAAAAAGAACAATTGAATCATCTTGTATTGTGTCATTATTGGAAGTCTTCCATGTTGTACATATTCCATAATCTCACCCTATTCCATTTTCTATCTCCCTCACTTTTCATTCATCACACATTCATGCCCTTGTAAATATGTGTTTCTATTTCCTTTCAAATCAAATTTCAAAAAAAAATGTGCATTGATTTTTCCATGTTGGTGTTTTTAACCCCTCTTTTCCTTTGGACATTATATACCTACCGTCCCATAGCCACTGAAAAACCCCTTAAAAGACCTCTTGATTCTTGTACACATTAGATTTGGGAATGGAAGCTGAGAGCTCTTACAAACTCTTGATTTTCACTTTTTGTTGGTGAATGAGTGAACCTCCTAAAATACATTTTTATCATCTTGAGAGGAGTAAGTTTTGAGTGCCTACATTTTCTAATTCAAACCTTGAACATGAAAAAATGAATTGTTTCTGATGCATTATTGTGAACTAAATTTGTGATGGAATTCAATATGGATGAGTGAAATAGTCTAAACCTCCCCTGATTGGAGAAAACAAAATTTTAATATTTGTTGGTGAGTGAAAATGATTTTGTCATGTTTTTATATTTGTTGCACATGAGGACACGCGCAAATCTAAGAGTGGGGGAGTTGATGTTATTAATATTTTTATGACTTATTATATTCCCCTTTACTTATTTTATATGAAATGTGCATAATTTGTGTGAAATATTAATGTTTTAATATTAAGTATAATATTTGAGCATTTTTAGAAGTAGTCAAATTGAGTCAGTTTAATGTTTTAATTATAACTATCACTATACTGATCCAAATTGTGTGGTTCTTGTTTTGTAGGATTCTCCTTTAAATATAAAACATTCCATTAGAAGTAACCATGATCCAATTCTGCTATTTGAAGGGTCATATGGTCCTCACAAACAAGACCAAAGAATCTGTGAACAAACTGGACCAGCCTTGAAGGTTGATTTAATGGGCTCCATCCAGAAGTACAAAAACATTAACTCTCCACCATAATTCTGGGGACACTACATGTCATCTTGGATAAAAATTTCAAGGCCCAAATACAAGTAAAAGGGGCCCAAATAAATCTTTGAAGTCCAGCCCACCATTCTGGACGAGAATTACAATCAGTATAGTATGAATGACATATCTCCTGATGTAAGCATCCAAGCGAGCTGAGGTTTTGCAGTGTTAAAGAGGAGATATATTTGGCCTACTTTTCTGAAGAAGTCATTCGTATTTGAAGGCATCTTCCTGTTCAAAAATCCATTCACATTTGGGATATTGAAAAAGCATGGATAGAAATGGACAGTTTACCTTTGTTTAATAAAACCGCCATAACTTTGGATCCACTTGTCCAAATGCCTCCATATTTTGAAAGTAGTCGGAAAACGTTATTATCTACAACTTTTAAGAAGGAGATATTTAGAGATTAGGCTGTCTGAATTGACAAATTGGCGATGAAAGTGGAGGGACAGATTGAGAATGCAAACAGTCCACTCCTTGGGCTATAAATACTCTCCCCTTCTCTCCTTGAGAGGGGTTGGCATTTCAGAAGAGAGGAGATCATATTGGAACGACCAAAGCTTTGAAAAAGGCTTGGGATGACCTGACATACTCAAGTTTTCACTTGAGATACCTTTCCTCCTCTCTTTCTTTTCACTTACTTTTGTGTTCTTCATTTTTGTAATCTTGTAATTCTCTTTCTTTGTAATTCTGTTTTAATGCAAGTTACTTCTTCAATATCTCTTATTCTCTTCCACCTTCTGTATTTTAATATTAATGTTCTTAAAATAGTTTAAATTCAGTTCAATCCTTTTCCCTTCTTTAGCTTCCTCATTCAATCGAAAGTTCGTTTTTAATTATCATCATTGTTCGTGTGTGTGTGTCGACGTACCACTCTTTTCTTATCCCTTTCTTTTTCTTCTCTTATTAATTTATAATAATAATCATTATAACCAGATTATTAATCACCCAAATGGCTGAGTAAATCTCTCATTGGGGTGAGTTATAATTTAGGTATGTTAAGTGATTGAGAGCTTCTGCTCGATGAATATTCTTTGAATTAACATTGTGTGTGTTGGACTTAACATGTCATGGATTAATGACTTGTTTTGTTTAACATGTGGTTTCCATGGATTATTGGAACCATAAATACACAACCATAAATAAGATCTGATTGAGATTATAACCTTAAGTTAAGTTAAGTCTTGGTTCAAATCCTTAACACTTAAGAATTCTAATCAACATCATCTTGTGACATGGGTGTTAATTTAAATGCAATATAAAGCAAAGCTCGAGGATATCACAAGCTTAACTAACCTAATGATGAACTCACCCCAATCTTTATCAATTTGGTAAATCAAACATCATCCATAAATCATTTCAATTAAGCTCTGCAAACAAACCCCCCTAATCAAAATACAAACAACTAAAAACAAATGACTACTACAAAGTATCATCGCCGAGGATTCGACCCGAGTGCCGCTATACACATTAGCAGAGCACCAGAACTTTGACCGGTCGATAGGCGACAATCGGCCGCACTTTCAAGAAGTAACTAATTTTTTTCTTTTTAATTTTATTACTTATCTTTATTTTGGGAATATGAAGATGTGGTTATCATAAAATGGGGGAGATAAAAAGAAAGTGAGAAAAGAAAAGTGAGAAAAGAAAATTGGGAATGGGGAGGGAAAAATAAATTTATTAGAGTTTATCTTTACATGGTCACAAAATTTTCTTTCCACTGAGGGATGGAATTCCTTAAAAAGGGTTGTAAAAAAATATGAAGGGAGAGATTAAAGAATCATTTTAGTTAAATTTTCTAAATAATGTTTTTGTATTTGTTAATAACTAACCTTTTTTGTTTAAGAATGTTTCTTTATTCAATAATTGGACCTAGTCCATTATAATGAGGTTGTTTTCCAGACATTAGTTTCTAGACCCAAGTTTTCGTACAGAGATGCACTGGACATAGAAGGAATCAGGAAGATAAAGTTTTTGATCAGACACTTTATCATATTTAGGTCTATTGGAATGACATTTAAAATCATCGGATTCAAAATAATCAGAGGAAGAATTTGTTTTTTGTTGGAAGTTTGTTTTTTTGGAATTCAGAGAAAGAAAAAGGTTTCTAGGTTCGAAAGAAAGAAGTTACTGAGTTATAAATAATGTGAAGTCGTGAGTTATAATGTTTTAATACCTTCTAAAAACAAACCAGATGATGCTTGGCTGATCAAGACGCTCTCACAAATCATGAAAACTCTCATAATAAAAGCTTTTGAAGAAATAGTGTAGAGGTTTGAATAATTTCAGAGTTTCAAAAGGATATTTCCATCATAATGACAATTACATCGTAATGAGATGAGAAATAAAATGTTGCTTCTAAGATTGAGGAAGAAATGAAATGTATTGGGAGTTTTGTACATGGAAAATTGTTCCGGGATTTTCATACTCATATTTTCACACTATGATTTTCATACTAGGAAAATCTTACTGAGATCTTCGTACTCATATTTTTGAACTAATTTTTTTGTACTGAGTACATCATATTGAATTTTTCATAGTGAAGAGTTCATTCTGAGAAATAAACTTAATTCAAATTCAGTGAGAAAGAAATTGAAATCAGATTTATTGATAAAGAAATAGAAATTTTAATGAGATGATTATGAAGAAGACTCAAAAAGAAAATTCCAGAAGTTTTATGAAGAATTAAAGTTGTCAAACACGAATTTCACTTTTGAATAAATCATAGAAAAATATAAATAGGCTTGAAAAAGTCAATGTTTATGTTTTAAATGAGTGATATTTTTGGATATTTTGAGATTTGAGGAAGTGGTAAATGTTTACATGTTTCCTGCCTATATTTTCTGACCACCTGTATATAATTCCTTATATCACTCATTCATTGTCTAAATTTAAAATATGCACAAAAGGTGGGGCACCAGATAATTCAAAGTAAAATTTCCCATCTGATTAAAGAAGAATTGTATTTAGAATTCTATCAAGGTTTGGGTTTTGAATGTTGAGAATGAGTTCATTATATTGAGATTATCGTATTCAGAGAATCAGATCCAACACTATTGTATTCAGAGAATTAGGTCCAGTATTATCATATTAACATAATCAGATCCAGCATTATCGTATTCAGAGAATTGGATCTATCATCAATTTATTGAGAGAATAGGATCCAATATCATTGTATTGAGATAACCTTATCCAAAATTATTGGATTGAGAAAATTGGATCCATCCAAACGGGAATGAGGATTCAGACTGAGAAATTGGGGAGCATTTTGAACAAAGTCTTTGTTATTTTATTTGGCTCAATTGTTTTATAAGAAAAAAATTTCAAACTGATGGGAGTTAGTATAATAATTTCAATTAGGAGATAAAAGGTGTCTAATAGGAGTTCACACATGTTTTATTCACTTTTTCTTAATAGTGGATTTCTATAGACCCATGAGAGTGGCTATGGAAATGATGTAGGTTCTCACACTAAGGTTGAACATTATAAATCTTCTGTGATTTACTTGATTTACTACTATTTCATGCATGAGTATTTACTAAATTTTGATAAGGATATAAATATAAATGGGTTACAAGGGTTATGTTTTAAAAATAATTGAAACTTATAAAAGTGAACACCTGATTAAACCCCCTTCTCAGTTGTTATTTTATCCTTTGGAACTTCAAATCCCCATTACATTCCACCTAGACCACATCATTTCCTTATTAAATTTACACTATCTCCATATCAACCATCTTAGTACATCAATAAATTTCCATATAATTTCCAAACTCATTAATAACTTAATACATTCATAAAAATTGATTCAATCCTGAGTAAATTTTTTCAATTTTACTATCTTGGTATACAATATAATTCAGTGCATACAAGGAAAATCTAGGAATATTTTAATAATAGGTGGATAATGAATTATCCTCCTTCTATATTAAAATTAAAAAATACCATTCCATTTTGTGGTGTCTATCCTAAAAAAACTATTTTTTTAATAAAAACAACCTTAAATATTTTCCATTACAAGGAATCAATCTCATCTATTTCCTTAGTATTCTTTATCTATGACCACTATTGAACGACCTTACCTTTTCAATAATAAATAGAAAGGGTAAACTTGTAATTTTATAAACGACCCAAAACATCAAATATATTCTCTAATGAGTGGATATATTCTTTTGAAACCATTGGGTCCAAGGTTTTACTAGAGTTTAAATGTTGTATTTTCATGAAATCATATACTATAAAAAATTTCCCATCTGTATAATTATGAATCTCTATTCCATTGATATAACTATTAATAGTTTTCATCAATTGATTTAAAATAGCCTAAAATTTCATAGCTTCAACTCTATCGATTATAGTTTGTAGGTTCAGAAGGATATTATCCTCTTTTTACCTTCCTACCATATTCAACATATTTACTCTAAGGAAAACCACACTAAAATATATATTCATTAGATTAAGAAACATGGAAATCCTTAAATATTATCTTGAATAATATAACCATATATTTGAATCCCTAATTCCTATTTTCTTAATAAAATCCTTCCCTAAAATTTATCGAATCATTAATTTTATTCCAATGATAACTATCTGTAACATAATAAATCACGAAATTACATGATTTCTATGAATTATTTCACTTAATTAATTTTTTATGAACTTTTATATTTTTTGTATATGTGAATAATGAAAAACATTACATGTCAATGTGGAAATATAAACACAATGTGCAATTTTTCCATAAAAAACATTGTTGTATGTTTATACTATTGTTTCCTTCATAACACTATTACTTCATTCATGGAAAGCATTAAATACTAAATGTTTGACCTTTCAATATTTCATATATATCCTTAATAACAATGAAAAACATTTTTAAATGTTATATGAGCATAAAAATATCAAATTGGGATATAAAATTTTTGGAAAACCTGTTATTCCTTTTGAAAAACATATGGAAATCCATCAAATACCATGATTTTTTCATGTAATAATAATTAAGATCAATAATTATTTTCTTAGTCATGAAATAATATAAATGTATATATTTTTTTATAATACAATTTTATACACGAATAAAGGAAGAATAATTATTTTTTATCACCTTATAATACATGCTAACTAAATTTAATTTTTCCTTGAAATAAATAACTGTCAACTTTAGATGATCATAGATATTTCATTCAATTAGGATGTCATCTTCATAACACATAAAATAAATATATTTCCAATAAAAACCTACAATGACTTGAAATATCAAATATTTAACTGTAGACAATATCCGTAAAGTTAACTAAACATGAACACATATAAAGGAATAATATTCCCTTTATATTTCATCAAATCACCTATGTAGAACATATGAGTACCCAATGTAATGGAGAGATATATTAGGATCACCCATAATCATATACAATTTTAAAGTACCATAACATTAGTGAAAATCCTAAAAATATTTCATTTCCATTTTATAAATTATGAAAATATCATTTGATCTCATGAGAAAAATTATTTCTTTATCACATAGAAATAATTAGAAATATCAGTTTTTTATAAAAATTTAAACATGACTAAAAATTACTAAAAATGGTAATAATATATTCCTTTAAAAAAACAATATAGGATAGATAATAATGACGAATAGTCATAATTATGATGAAAAGTGATCAAGGAATAAATTTTAAAAAAACTTTATTTTCACACATTTATAAAAAATTTCATAAATGAGTTGTACAGAAAATATAAAAAATATTACTTTTTAATCCATCATAAAGAAAGTTAAAAATATTGAAAAAAATTCCATTAAAAATAATTAATTTATGTATAAAAACAATATTAATAATTTTAAAACAACATGGTCACATAAGAGAAATATTTTAAAACATTAATAATAATAATTTAATGAAAAATACGTTACAATGAGTCCCAAATCGCCTCAAACTTCTATTACATTGCAAAATCATAAAATTATATTAAATAATTTCTATATTCAAAACATTTTTCATGTTTATTACTTGATAAATATTTCATTAATTTAATTTTTATCATGTTTTATTAAGTTAATAAATAGATTCTGGTCACATCAGACGTTTTGGGGTTATTTAGTGAAAAATACCTGGACTATGCCGATCAAGAATAAAGATCTCATTTTATTTTTCCATATTCATTATATACTCTTAAAAATGTCATAAAAATCATATTTATTCATTAAATACACTTTTATAACCATCTGTGTGTTTCAAAAATGAATAATTAAACCCATAATTTATAGATGTGGTAGTTTTCACATACACTCAGGAAATATTTTCATTTTCTAATAGATGAAAGGGAATGTAGGTAAATAATGTATTATAATTATTGAATAATAATTAAGTTAGAAATATCATAATTATTCATTGTATAAGTCTTTATAACCTTCCATGTGATGCAGTAAGAAAAATTGAAATAGCTTGTGCATGAAAGAGGAAGTCCACACATAAACAAGGACAACATTTTCTTTTTTAAAAGGATGAAATAGAGGTATAAAATTGGTATTCAATGAACATAAGGAAATTTTAGTATAAAAATGATATTGATTTCATTATTTTAAGATTTTTTATATAATATTTTGTGAAGTTTTCTATTGAAAAAAACATTAAATAACTTGGTTAGAATATATACATCTTCTTTTGATAATCTCTTTTGAAATAAAACATAAATCTTATTATACTGTAATTTTTTAAAATAAACACTATGAATTTCTTTATGTAGTTTGGAATGTATTTGGTAATATCTTGGTTGAGATATTAGGATGAACTTCTATGGAGAAATGTTAATAGGACGTGCCCTTTTATAATTGAGAGGAGAGATAATATTATAAACACTCTTATAATTTAAAACATAATAAATTAATTTAAAAAAAATAGTTTCAACTCAAATCAACTGAAATGAGAGGACAAGGTATTGTCTAAGACAACGCATCCATCCAAATGTTATATATTTTAGATGTTTTAAAATCATTATCCATTATTATTAACACTTATTTAAACATTTTTCCCTTGATTTTATAACTAACTTTTACTATGGTATCTTATATTGATAACAAAAGATGAAATGTTCATTATTAAATAATTTTAGATTTGAAATTCCAAATATAAAAAAAATATTATAAGATTTTGATTCCATATGTGGTAAAAAATTATATTCAATATACGTACGCATAACAAAATGGAAAATATTTTTTAGAAAATTGATTTTTTAGAATAAAATTGAATTTTCACCGAAGTAATGTATATAATTTATACCCATGAAATTTTATATTTTATTAATAAAAAATGGAGTTTTAATTGAAATTATAACAAATTCCAAATCTGTAGCTAAATTTTTGATACATATTCAAAGAAAATGTTACGGTATTTTAGGACACATTATTTTCCATCTTTCACCATCAAATAAATCCTTTTATAAAAATTCATAAAATCACACTTAAAATAATTTTAATATAACATATTAAAAATGATTCCCATTTAATTAAATTAAAATTTTAACATTTAAATAAAACCTTATATTTCATGGAAAAAAATTCAGTTAGTATAAATTATTTCATTTTCAACTAAAAAATTATTATAGTGAAAGTGAATTCATAAAATATTATTATGAACATTAATATGACATGAAATTGATTTATTTTTTAAAATTAACTAGGTTCTCATACCATGTAGGTAAAATTATATAACTATCTAAAATAAACATAGCAGATAAGAAAATAAAAAAACACTCAGTATAAACCAATACAACAGAATCCATAATCATAATACAAGAATATATGACATAAAAATGTAGCACAATAACTATAAAACCAGTCAACAATTTTCCCTAAATGAGTTAAATCAATATATAACTTAGAGAAAATAAAACAATAATAGAGAAAATTGAAAAATATCCTTCTATATGACCCATATCACCAAACTCTGAACTAGTTCCACTTAGTCAATAGCCAATTATAGGGCCCTATCCTTTTGATGGATCTCTAAAAATGATTTTCCATATGAATTGGAGTTACTATGATGGTTGTGAGTAATAAAACATAGTATAGTACCACTAAAACGTCCTTATAATAATATAAATAGTCATATAAAGTTTTTTTCAATAATTAAATAATGATATAACTACCACACATATCCTTTTAGGTCATCATGTGAAAAAAATGCCTCTAAAAAACACAACCATGACCTCTTCAGCCACATGATATAAAGATGTGTCATATCAAGCCACTATAGTTCTCTCTTCATTCACTATAACTTTGGGTATGTGGAATAGAAGTACATTTATAATCCCCTGCCACTTAGGTAATTACACATAGTGTGTTCCTTCCCCATTTGTATTCATCGATGGGATATGCCACAATATGATCCCAAGACATCACCATTCACTCTTGCGGTATTGCACAATAAGTTCCCCCATCATCCACTATCACTCTTTAAAATTTTCCTTATATATTCTATGGTCATCAAGTATCACTCAATGTATTGTTCATAGTATGATATTTAAACATGGAATAGTAAAATAATAGTAAACAAATTGAAGTCCTTGGGATTCTCCCATACCAACCCCTCAAGGATAACCATATATTAATATTCACACACAAACAAACATTAAATTTGAGTGGAATCGTCACTATTACCCAAGTACAACTCTACTAGGTCTCTGTCACCAAAACTGAACTAGAATCGATCACATTTTTTCCTATATACCCTAGTGGATATACCTACAACTACCTTAGAAAAAAGTTAGTGTTCCACCCCTTCCAAGTCATTTTATCATATCCCTCTCTCTAAGGAAAAAAACACAACCATATGGATATACCTTGATACATTTATAATAAAATAGGTGTATCACATGTATATAATGAAACCAAAATGCATTTGAAGCCATACAACATCATATGAAATCCATGGAATTTATATAGACTTCATACATTGATAATGTTCAAGTTCAGTCACGAAACCTGACTCTCTAATTCATGCCCAAGCAATAAGAACCATAAACTGATATACAACCATCATACTTAGTGTCTTAGATGGGGAACAAATAAACTGATGATATATAGATAATAAATGTCTTATTCATTAATAGTTATACCTAAATAAACTATTTATATTTAATTTATCTTAAAACAGATAATGTATGATTATGAAAGAGATAAAAACAACATAGAGAATCTCTAAAAATAATCCATCTCAAGTGTCAAGGGAATATGAGCCGAAATATATAAGGGTTCCAATTTAAAATTATAAATTTCCTCCTTTGAAAAAAAATCCCTAGGTATGTAGTCATGGTGTGGAAATTAAGTCCATGAAATGGAACCACCTTATCGGGACATGTTGTGGTGTAACCCTTTGGACTAATGCTCATCCATCCCTAAAAATTCAAAGAGATTTATCTCCCACAAACCACCATTTCAAATTATCCCTTATGGTTGTTCTATGAGTAGTCCATTTGAAACATCATTTCACATGCCAACCCCACATTAGTAACCATATTAGGACCCCCTTTCCATTGATTAGTGACTATTTCATGACGCCATGTAACCACATTATGGTTCCATTTCTCTTACCAAATTATATCACTAAACACCATATGAACTAAAAATTAAAAAATCATGGGAAATATATATATTCCCAAAAAACAAAAAATTATCATGATTTTGAAATTATATAAACATTAAAAAAATATTACATTTCATTTTTAGGGTAATTAAAAAATTCTATTCTAATGATATCTCATCCCAAAAAAGTATCTCTAGGGTTCTTCACTAGATATCTCTTACCACTTTAGTTTCATATTTGATTCTCAATCTATAGTCTTCTCTAGGTTACTTCCATATTTATAGCACGTGGATGATAAACCCCATTTTCCCACACAACACCATCTTGTTCTATTACACTATTCATATCGGGTGTTCCTCAAATAAAATTTACTCCTTTATCTCAACATTATCACCATTTATCATGAAAATAGTGTTTTTATAATACATTAAGATTGGAAAAACATTAAACACATATTGAATTCCTTGATGTAGTGGAGTAAGATCCAATGAATAATCAACTAATCTAAAATAATCTAAAATCTAAAAAGGTCTAACATTTCTAGGTATGAGTTTTCCATACCTACCTAAATTAAAATATCCAAATTAAGGCATACCCCCAATGAATAATCACTTGCCCAAAGTGAAGTCCATGGTTTTGGAACTTCAAATGGAATAAAAGTGTTTTCTACTCTTATCAGTAACTGACCAAATCCAATTCATCTTCACTCACTTGGGGTTCTCTAATCAAAGCCACCACTAAATAGCCCAATTGAAAGTGACATCTCCAAACATAATGAGCCTCTAAAAGAGTTGATTAGATCAAATATATGAATATATTATTGTATTAATGGAATATAAATGCTAGATAGTCATCCCATTCACTACTAAAATGAACCATGCACAACTTGAGAAAATAATCATATATCTAGATTGTCCAATGATACCAACCATTTTTCATTGGGTGACATGATATACTTAGATTTAGCTGAGACCCCACAACCTTATACAAACCCATCCAAAATCTCCACAAACCCCATGAACTTCTAAAAACCCCTAAAAAATCTCCAAATGAATCAAAAATCCTAATCTGAATAAATAATAAATGGTAAACCAAAAAATACACACTATCTATGCCACATATAACAATTAAAGAACATACAATAACAAAAAATCATGTATAGATAATAATTTCCTGGCATTTATTAACCAATCATCCACTTCTAACACTATTTCATGACCCACCAATGATATTAGTAGTCCTATGAAAAATACCATGTCCACGTCATCCCATATCCATATCAGTGGTTGATGTGGTTAGAGTAATTCACTCAGTTATTTGCGCTCTTCCTATTCACTTTTATAAGTAATAAAATGAGTAAAAAATACTAAAATATCATTATTCATAACAAAACACCATAATTTATGCCTAATATCATGGTTTATTTTGTTAAAACCTTGATACACTACACACCATTAGTTATATGAGTCCCTAATCATGTATTCTTTCATGGTTGTATAGAACAACATACTTTTATGGATGTAATGAACCTTATAATCATCCTAAAACCATCTAGGGACAAGATTATCGCCAATAATCTATTATAGTATCAGAATAAAATTATAATCAAAGTCCTCTCAATCCATTACACAATCTTTAAATAAAGATTTAAAAACCAGTAGTGAAAAAGTCACAACCTCAATATCCTTATACACACCAACCTCTTAACATACAATAAATCTCATCCTCTTTCACTCCTCCAAAGAATTGTAAACATCATTCTATTGAGTTTTAACATAAAGAGAATCAATGATGGAAATCCGCATTCATGGGGAATATTCAATTTAAAAAATTGATTAAAAAAGGTACATGACATAATGCCTTTATCTCAGGTTCAAGTCCCTCTATGAAAATATATAAATAATGTTCATGTGGTATGTGTGGATGAATAATATCAAAATACAACATATATTACCCATATAATCCATGAAAATGGTTTATTCCAAAATATTGTATTTTGATATTATTCATCCACACATACCACATGAACATTATTTATATATTTTCATAGAGGGTAGTCATGGGTACTTCTATCAGAGAAAAGTCTTGAATGAACAATATATATTACCCATATAATCCATGAAAAATACACGTTTTAAATACCTAACTTTTTTATTCCTTTTTCATCATGACATCCACATTTTCTAGGAAAACTAAGATCCCAATCTCTGAGATAATATACCAAAGTAAAAAATTCCCATTGAATCCAAATGATTCACCTTGAGTACATAGTATAATGAAATAATACTCAAAGTATACTCATCATAATATCATAATGATTGGAAAGAATAATCTATGCCAGTGAATATAATATTACATCATCTATGAACACTAAAATGAAGGAGTCATGGTATGGATGGAAATTTGTCTCATGATTTCCATAAACATCGCCGGTGTATTCATCAATCCAAATAGAATCATAAGGTACTCATATAACACAAACAAATTCTAAAATGTATTCCTTAGTATATCCCCCGCCATTATTCATATCTGATGATGATGATATCATAACAGTACCACATCAAAAACCTCTAAATATTAAAAAAATTCATTTATACTGGTCAAAGAATGACTATTCTTCATCGTAATTTGATTCAGCATATGGTAGTACACATAAACTAAGAAGCTATCATCTTCCTTGATGGTGAATAGAACTACGTCAACCAAAGTGGAGGTACCCTTGTAAATTAAACAAGTGGCCTCCAGTTCCTCAAATAAATATTTTATATCTCTAAATTGGACTGTTCCTATATGATATGTAATATTTATAATAGGACATACACTTGACATGATATTGATAAAAAACTCAATGTCATTCTTAGGAGGTATTCATAATAAATCATCTAAAATTTATCATAGAACTCATTACTCAACAAATTAAATGTGGTTATAACCATCATTTGGTCCACTTATAGAACAAAACCCTCCACATGCCTTGTAATGGGTCCTAGAAGATAGAATTATTCTCTAAATCAACTAGCTTCCACAACCCTCCCTACCATGAGAATACAATCCTATACCCTTAGTGATGTAATTGAAACCATATAACAATAGAAACAAATGTGATCATAGATCCATTTTAAAAAAACCATACTATAAAATAACAATAATACTCACCTTATCCTGGAAAATGAAATTCCACAAATTCTCATTACAACTAACCACAAATGTAAAATCAAGGAAATACTGAACATGTCCCAAAATCACCCTAATAGTTGTATCAATAACAGAAATACTAGGTTAATACTTCATGGTCAACACCAAAAAAGATACTACTTAGGCTTAAATAAAAGAATGTGATGTCCCTATATCAAATAAGGCTTCTAAATTTGTCAATTTGATCAAAATTTACCTATGAAAGTCAAAGGACCCATCAAACCATCTATTGGAACTTAGTCCAAGGCATATAGTATTCCTATATTGGATTTATAGACATATTCCAAATAGACCTAGAATTCATGTGTAATTGACCCTTAGGGATATTCAGTTATAATTACCCTTGAGACCCTTGATAATCACTATGAATGACCTTCCTAACCAAGACCTACTATTTATCAGAGGTCCCCATTACCAAAACATCGATGTATGCATCTATCAAAAACCTATACCTTTCATTTACTAAGAGAACCTTTAATAAATACATAGTTTATATTTTATCCTACTAAATTGATGAAACTCTTTTAGAATTATAAGACTCTCTTGGAAAAGATACCCAACATCTCTGGACTTATAACACATTAAGAAGCTACACTAACTTAATGGGATGATGAAATATTACCCAAGACCCACTTCCACTCACAACCAATACTCATCAAATAATATCACATTTTCCATCTTTTATAAGAGGAAATAAAAACTCTACAAGGAATTCCACCACCTAGGGCATTAAATAAGTGAATAAAACCCACTATTCTAACCATTTCTAGGATATTCTTGATAGTGAGGTCCTTGTGGGTCACATCAAATTAAGAAGTTATTTCAAAAAATTTAATCATGTACCCCTATTTTGGATATAGACCAATATTAAATATCTTGGAATTACGGGCCTTATTCAATTTCAGTAATGAATAAATATAAATAATTTTCCCAAAATATGTCATATAGTCCACCATAGAGATATTACACTGCTGTAAGTCTATAAAATCCCCTGATCGTACTAACCAAAATTTTTTAGGAAACATTTACATAAATAATAGGTCCCTGAAGGACTACCATGAGTTTCTCCCATACAAGATAGACTAAATCATCAATCACCACTATCTCCTGGAAACACCCAAAAGGAAACATTCCACCATCATCAAACAATAATATTTGAGTGTCTCTACAAGCATGAAAATATGGATGATAATACCAATTAATTCTTTAGCATCATAAGGATCAATAATTCTTAGAAATAGTAGTAGATTCATATTAAAGGGTTTTAATTAAAATCTTAGTCTATTTGTACTGCGAATGATGAATTTTTAGTGAAATTATAGTGAAGGATAGATCATTGACTTGAAATATGGATCGTGTGGCATTGATTTAATTCTACACACCATAAAGGAATCCCAGTAGAAAAGAAACAAAAGATAATAAATATCATCATGTCGCAACACTATATTAGTGGCGTGTGCCAAGAGTTATAGAAAAGAATGACAATATACCTTCTACAACCATAGAATCATGGATTTTCAACTATGAGGCAGTGGTCAGGATCAACTATAGTATGACAAGGCAACGATGAGGATAGAAAGAGGGAACCTTGTATAGGTGAGTTCCATCTAGAAGAATGTGTGGGTTTAAGGTAGTATTGGTGATGAAATAGTTGTGGAATGTGGTGGTACCATAATTATTATAGAAAAATTAAGTGATAACCATGCTAATAATGTAGAATATTGTCTTTGGGAAACTCTGGTATTGGGTTTCAAAGGGATTATTATAACATTATGATAGAATTCACAATACAGAAACATAGTAAAAATAATTAATAAATTTACTACACATCTCCCATAGTGTGTAAGATTCATTCAAAAACTCATGAGAGACGTACATGTTGTGAAGGGGGTGACATGTTGTTACTTGTGGCATAATAAACCATCTGAAGTCCCATTATAGGTATTTTTTACATGTATAACAAAGGGAACATTATAAGTGTCCTAGGGGAATATTTTATATAATATTTTTGGCCTCCCTATGGAGACTTATCCATTTTTTGGGTTTTCCACTACACCATGAGGTTTGATCATGTGACACAACTAGAATTTGATTCATTTTATTTGTATAAGCCTATGAAATCACGCTAGATAATTATAATTGTCTGTTTCATGTTCTAGAGGGCATGGATATTCTATGAAAACCATATATGAGAAATATATTGACCAAAATCATTTGGTATGTGGGGTTTCTTGTTAATTTTTGAAGTAAAAAGATCCCAACCTATTAGTCAAAATCTCTAAACATAATCTTTGGAGGTACATTACAATTTTAAAATGTAAAATGGGATTTCATGATGCAAGTAGACTCACTATTCTATGAAACCATTGAGTTATGTAATTAAAGGAGCTAAGGACTAGTGATTCATTCCACAACACCTACACTTGATCTATAATGTATGTTTTTATTTAAATATAATTTTTTTGAGTTTTTGATTGTTCATAATTATATATTGATTTCATACACTCTCTAAATCTATTTGATATATTTTTTTATTTTCAATTACTTCTAATACATTTCTTTTATATATTTTTTTGAAATAATCCTACAAATATTTTCTACTTTTGAATGTTATTTCCATTAATTAAATGAGGCATTATTATGTTCATACCATAAGATGAATCATACACTATTATAAGGTATTAATTCATTTATTAGTTGATAATCACTCAAGGGTAAAATGAAAGATAATAGAAGGATAAAGGGATTCATGAAATATGAATCTCATTCATAGAGAGTAATTTTTTAGGAATTTATTTGAGAAATTAATAAAATTATATCCCTTAAAATGAATCTCATTTATAAGATATTATATTTAAGAAATCCAAAAAATGGAAAATTTAGTTAAGGGAACTAGATAAATTTTTTATTCATAACAAGGGTCAAGCAGAATTCACCTATGGGGATATATTTCATCAATGGTGGGATTTTCCCAGTCTATAAATCAATTAATTTTAACATAATAAGTTGTTTAATTTAAAATGACATTATGGAAAATAAAAATGAATAATCCATGATTAGGGATAATGATATATTTCTTTATAATCCTTTGATATTTATATTTAAACCTAGTTTAATTAGTTTTTTCATTAAAGATATTATAGTCTTCATTTATATTGATTTGTATAGATAGAATTATGAGTTAAAATATATCATCTAGGGAGGCTAACATTTTAGAATCTACATGAGATGGTCTTAAAAAACTAACACACAACACTATTGAAGTTATTAATTGATTAATTAGTCTTATAAATCTTAAAATCTTAAAGTCCCTTGAGAACTAACAATTTTTATCATGCCCTTATGTATTGGGAGTTATTTTTAGTGAGGTGAAACAAATTTTAGTATATTTAGATTTTTTAACTAAATAAATATCTTTATCTCCCATTTAAATCATAAATATTTGTTCCCTTGATGTTTTTAGGGTGTTATATTTTTTTATTATTTGGATTGAAGCATTTTATCCAGAATCTATCCACTCGATCAAGAATTTTCAAAAATAAGGATCCATTCATGTATGAAACATATATTGAGTAGGAACTATTTTCATGTTGATGACTAATAATTGAAAAAACCTTTCTACACATGATGGATATAACCATTGGATTTTGAACCTAGAGAAACAGAACATATATCTACCGATTATATGAATCATACCACCATAGACTATTACTTTCAATTAATTGATGGGGTATCCTTGATTAGAATTATTCTGTTAATTTAGTTGAACAACATTGAAATAAATAAATATATGAACCATGTAATTCATAACATAGTTCCATTCAAAATAATACAATGTTAAGACCTACGTGGTGACCTATCATATTTTTCTGATATTTGCAAAAAAGTTTTGTACAATATGGTTTTGTTAGATGGATTCATCTTATGGGTGTTTCCATTCTCACTGTGGGATAGAGAAAACAACTTGGCGAATTTTATTCCCCTTAAAGCCACTATTACATGTTATGTGAAGATGTTTCAAAAAAAATTCACATACTTGTAGTTGAAAGCTAAGATGCAACAACAAGATCAATGCATATATTAATGGAGTGTCTACTTCAGAGTCTTGGGATATATTCTATGAAATATTTAAGATGTTTATACAATATATTCTTTATGTAGGGAATCAAATAGAATCCTTCCAATATGAACTTTATCTCAGCTCCAATACCATGTTTGGTGTCTCAATGGATGGGGGACTTATGATGAAGAAGAATGAGGTTGGTCATGATATTCTGGATAAAATTTCCCACATCTGCAACCTTTGGAAAAATGATTTAGGTCCCCCAAGATAGAGAATTAAGTATGTGGAAAAGTCTTCCACTCTAAATTCCAACAGAGATGCCCTCACTATAAAGGTGGATACTTTATAATTTCTAGGACATCATACATCACTATCATAACAAAAAGATGAGGTGAAATATTTAGAGATTTTTAGGGGTCCACACACATACCAGTAAAAGTTGGTAAGATAATATTTCAATAAAACCCATGATTATAAAAAATTTAGTTATAATCCATTTCTAGAGTATTTCAATCCCATATAAAACCATCCATGATAAATTCATCCTTATAAAAAACAAACCCAAAATGGAATTAAAAATAAAGCATCCATAATATTGGTAGAAGTAAGTGGACATGAAGAAACCCTCAATAAATGAAACTAATGAAATAATTATAGATACACCCACCTACATGGGCTTAGGAATTTTAATCCTAAACTAAAATACAAAATACCTTCTATCCCAAAGTAAAACATCCTAACCAACCCCAAAAAAATCCCCTTAGGAAATTAATTTAACCATTATTCACAAGGTGGATTTATTGATGAATGCACAATATAAATACATATACAATGAATAGTAGTCTTCTTATATCCTCAAACATATTGAATGGTATATTTAATAAACTAACTCAAATAGACTACTATGTCCACTACCTGGTAGCATGAAAACCCTTACTCAGGAGGATACTAAAGTTATGATATTTAGAATTATTCTTAAGAAAGAAAAAAATATGACCATATGAAGCTGAGAAGATGGTTGAAAATAATCCACTACTGTAGGAAATAGATGAGGCGATTCATAAATAATTGGATGAAGAAATTATTTGAAATAAATGTTATAATAAAACATGATAGAGTTATGAGATTGGAATAGGCGATATGACAAAAGGAGTAGTCACACCTATGATTAAGGAAACAATGGATGGGGAATCTTTTAATTCATTAATACTATAAAATCTAGCACTCCCTTTCTCATAGAATATTAAATAAGGGGTGTATTGTAGTGTAATATATTTTTCAATTTCATTAAATGAATCTATATCCTATTTATTTTATTTGAATGAATTTATCACATGATAACATGAATAATTTTTTTCAATGTGGTTTTGTAAAATGGAATGAAATTAGATTTTTTGGGATTTATCTCCCACAATGAAGAGTATTCAGTGGTGGTTCTATAGATGATCACAATGAAATTGATATATCACAATTGGTTTTTGATCTTGTTCTCCATTAGATAATACTTATTCATTTAATATATATTTAATTTGGGTTAAACTATCAATTTAATTCCAATGAGTGACTTTTGGAATTTGGGATTTGAATATCCTAAACAACTTCTATGTAATTGGAATCAGTGAACTAATCAATTATATAGCCAAATCATATCCAAAGAGATGTGTTAGTGAATGTGGGTACATTCATCATTCCCACTGATTTATTAATATTTAATATGGAAGAAGAGGGGTATTTACCCATAGTTTTTATAATAAACTTCATTATAATTTGGAAGGAACTTATTCAACCGATATTGAAAAGACACATATTTAGATTTAGTTAGAATAATATCTTGTTTGGTTTGGTTAAATATGAAAAATAGGTAATTAATTCAATATATTTCAACATCATTTTTACTATTGATGAATAATAATCTAAAGAATCATGTCTACTACGTTTATTATAAGAGCAATATGAATTTATGATGGATATCATTGATGAAATGGTAATAGAAAAGGATGAGTATCCTGACATGGGGGGATAACAAAATTTTGAGATTTTATAGTACATAGAATCGTTGTATAAGGAATAATATATAGAGTATATTTCATAAGTCATACAACTTCCAACACTTCAGATAAATTTGTTACAATGTACACTAATGTACTCAATCCTAGGAGATTAGGAGACCCTCAAATGATCATAAATTCATATCTATCCAAAGAGAAAAAAAATAAAAACTACTTAAATTCAAGAGAATTTAGAATCATGTGATCAATAAGGTAATCATAGACTTTAAAGGAATCAAAATTATTATTTTTAAAAATAAGGAGTTACTAAAAGAAGGAAAAAATCCAAGAAATTATCCTCAATGATGACACACACCACCCATTCATGATGTAGTTAATTAGGAGGTACTCAAACTGTTGGATGCATGGATTATCATTTCAGTATTGGTATTCAGTGGGTGAGTACATTATATGTGTTTCATATGAAATTGTAATTAAAAAATGGTAATAAATAAGAATAATGAGAAGATTCATATGGGAATTGTCACATAGGGGAGAGTGTGTAAATACTATAGAAAGATAAATATAATTACCATGAAATATAATTAATCTCTATCATTTATGTGTCTAATTATAAAGAGACTATGCTTCGTTAAATCTATTAATACATGTTTATTATGATTAAAAATAAATAATAGTGGACTCAGATAATCAACCCAATATCACATTTACCTAACCATGAAGGATGCTTTTATACTAGAGCATGCCATTTTTATGTGAAATGATTGAATGTAAATTTAATATTCCATGAAAAACATATTTAATGATATGTTCGAGGACTTATAAAATTTATTTAATGGATTACTTATTATTTTATTTTTCTTTGAGATATACTTGAGAAATTCAATTATAGCACTATATATGAGTGTAGAAATATGCCCTGTGATTAATTGAGGGAAGTTTCATTTTATTGTATGAGGAATTATACAACATGGAAATAAAATATAAAAGTTATGAATCTAAGTGGACACTTCCAAAATTAATGTGATGAAATAACATCCAACACTGATGAATGTTAATGGGATTATAACCTTACTTTGTTATGGTGGGTCTAAACACCTCTTTTTCAATGAATTTTATAGAATAATTACCTTACTCACACATCTTTTAGAGAAGGATGTACCATTATATTTTGAACCTTTATATATGGTTTTATTTTATATGATAAAATATATTTTTGTGGAAATACCAATCATATAATCTCTTAATTGGGAATCAGACTTCTAATAAATGCGCGATGTGAGGTATTTTTCTATGGGAGTTGTACTCGGATAGTGGTTCGCCCATATCATCTGGAACAGTTATTATTACAACTGCACATTAAATGATAGTAATATGATTTTCATGAATATTCATATATATTTTCTCACTATCATGATTTCTTTTGATAAATTATATTTTTATAATTTGATTTCTACTGTTGTTATGTATATTAATCGTAATTCCTTGAGATATTTGTAGAAAAATAAGGATACCATGTAGAGACTAATTACACATATCCTACTACTATAATAATATGATATCATTATAATGGATAATAAGGGATAAGATAATATGGCATATTTCCTACAATTGAGAATCTATATTTTGAATGTAGAAGAAGAGGAGGATAAGGATGTTTTGGATGAGTTCTTGAATGATATATTTTGATATGTTTCTATCCTTTCTACTAAATGTATTGTTGATATAGATAATTATAATTCCACCATGACGTATTACAATCAATTATCACACTATCAATTGAAGAGTTTTCTGGACAATTTAGGTCACTAAATTTTCGGAGATCCACGATATTTAAAACAATTTAGAGATAAAATAATTTATACTCGTGTTGTTGAATATAAAATTTATTGTGTGCTCCAATTTTTTTATTCCACATCCATTTAAAAACATCATGGTCCTGATAAATTGTAGCCAAAATTATTCAAAGTTGATTCTTTTGGTCCACACATTATAATGATGATCAAGAGTTTCTATAAATATGATCAATTTCAATGTACATGGAACATTGAATGAATATGTGAGATTTCAAAAAACCAAATTCTGGAATTCATGTAATTTTATGTATGCGGAAAAGACTTCCTAGGACCCCTTACATGTTTTTTTACATAACCTACATACCTTTACGTGTCACTTATGTTTCCAAATGGGTGGAATTTGAACCTATGTCTCTCAACACAACCAAGGTAGTCATACAGTTTCCGAATAAAAAAAACCATAATTTAGAATTCCATGATTAATCATTAATGATTGGGTTTTTCACTTAGACAACCACTTAATACAAGAATTTCTCAAACATTATGTCATTAAAAAAATACCAGAAGCCCCTTTTGCCTAAAAACTATTTGGAATGTGTATCCTTCCAATAGATAGGTAAAATATAGATTTTTGAATATGGTGAATGCATCTTTGAAGGATTAGAGAAAAAATTATGAATCATTTTATGTGTAAAAATATATTATAAGATTAAAATTTATATGACCCCATTCAATCAAGTTTATATGATTTATTTACATATTCTTATGGATATTAAAGTATATTAATATTATGATGTGGAAAATATGAATATGGATGTAGTTCCAGAACGTAGGATGATATTATTTCATTTGGATGTACTATATGAACTTAGGAGATATTACTATAAAATTTACAAAATATATAAGGAGAATACATTATATGGTATTGACCAATGAATTTCAAGGTCATTTTCTACTATTGAAATATATTTTTATTTAACATGCACATTACATTTTTTGAGGTATCATGGAATGTTAGTATTCAAGATCGTTCATCATAATTGTAGTCATTTCTCAAGGAGTTATGGATATAAATTGGGATAATGAGGACACATTTAAATTGAATGATCAAAGGATGAAGTTATAACTTTAGACTTTTAAATAAGGATGTATTCAATCATTGATGTTTGAGTGAATCAGAATGTACATGTTTCTCTATAGATTAAATGAAGCACTAACTATGTTCTGACCCATGTATATTCTCTTTTTATGTTTTCTATACACTATTAAATATTAATTAAAGTTATATGGGGTTATAGACTCTGGTAAAATTCCCCAATCCAATTTAACCTCCCTATATGAAAGAGAATTTTATAATTTAAAAGAACAAGGAAAAGATGTGATGTAAAGATCAATATCAATCCAATGGGTAAATAAGACTATAAGAATTGAGTATAATTGAATTTAATTTCATGAAAAATATAAAATTACTAGAGTACATGAACTAAAGAATTATAAGTACACAATCTTGATTTAGTGTAGTAGTCAACACCCATGTTGTGATGAGGTAAGAGGGAAATCATGTTGTTTTGAAAATACACCAACCTCAACATTTCACAAGGTTTATAGACTGTAAAATGATATTTTATATACACATCATTGAAAATATGAGGGAAGTTATAATTTAATACTTGTGACATGGCATAAGGATATCACGCTATGACATGCTCTTGAGAATTTTATCAAGTACTACCTCAGAATTTATCCACCCAATTGCATGTAATGTCCATGGACCATGATATGAAATTTATTGTATCTATTAATTGAGAATTTAGTGGATATAATATTCATTGTTTATTAATTTAAGGATGACCTTCACACCATGAAAAACTAAAGGGAATAATATTATTTTATATAATCCCTCAGTCAAGTAATCACTCGTTATCTTCTCACTTATCTAGAGAAACCACATAAATTGTTTTTCATCATATCTCTACTTGAAAGGAATATAAGGCCAAGTAAACCTTTTCACATAATTTATATTTTGGTTTCCTATTCTATATTCCCCCATAAAACATTCTATTTTTTCCTTATCTATTACTCCTCTAACAATCCATATTCAATATTGTTCACTTATAACTCCCTTAATCATCACAACTCTACACCTACCATTTTCACCATCTTACAACCCACTCAATAAGTTCACATTTTCATCATACCAGTTCCAATGTCACACTTGAAGAAATTTTCACCCAACCACCATCCCAAAATATTCCTACAAAACACTCAGGGAAATCCTAACCCAAATCCTTATTCAAATAAAAGACCATGAAACCAACCCCTTCTTATAAACCCTCATATATCCCATTATAATCGTTACACTCCACTTTCCACTATAATTTGGGGGATAAATTCCAAAAACCAAAAACTCCCTTTACATAGATATTAGCAATCCCAAACATCAAGAGTGGTTAGCTTGACATTCAATGAAATCTTTTTGGTTGAACAAATAAGTTGATGGGGGATATCATACAATGTTTATATCTGGAGGATGACTTCATGGATACCATACATAAAATGCACCAAGAATATATATTCTTTCAATATATGAGGATATTTACAAAGATTTGTTACTCAAATTTAACTCCCCACTATACTTATCCTTAGGGGAGGTCAATTTTTGGTTAGGTTGGACACCATGGAAATGATCATGGATGTTCTATATATTGGGAACAATGTTTATTGTGTAGAATATTAAGAAAAAATATTATAACTAATTAATCACAAATCTCAATAATATAAAGAAACATACATGATGTGTGAAAATCAATAATGTACCATAGAGAAAACACAACCCTAGTATGAGAAAAAGAGTATAGAATGCATTACTTATGTTGGGTATTGATCAAAGATCTGATTACCATGTCTAGTTAAAAGGTGATGATTTCATAGGGGTTAGTAAGAGATATAGAGGTCTTGATCATGTACACAATAATCTAGGAGAAACAAACATCATTACATGCTTTTTTTCATAATATATTGAGATCTCTAAAATGAAATTCAATGTAAATAAGATCAGATTGAACTTCATCTGTCACTGGGAAATACACAAGGGTGTTTTTTAAGAATAAAACCTATTATCCAACTAAGGACCCCTGAAATATATTTATATGCATCCACATAGCATAATGAGGATGTTGATGTGGGTTTTTAATTTTAATATGCAGGAATATGATTATTACTCTTCTTGGGATGGTGCTTATGAACTAAAGAAATCGTCTAATGTTCCCTCACAGATTGGGATAAACTCTACATAAATATAGAAAATGGTAGCTAGACTACATTTCCAATCTTCTCCATCCTCTACCACACAAGATTGGTTTCAATATTTTTGGGCTCCCCTTTTCCTATTCATAAGAAAATACAGGTTTTTATTTTAGTCCTTTAGGTTTGGTTTCCTCAACCAACATTTTCCTTCATTTTATCTTACCATATTTTCCAACCCATCATAAAATCCCATTAAAGATACCTCTATATATCCTCCATGGGAACAATTATCTTCCACAAAAAAACCCTGCTACTCTTACATACACTTCTGAAATGGTTAGTTGGGAGTACATTTATATTTAAGAAGACTATAATGATCTGACCCCTTAAGATTCTTATTTATGGTCATACTAAGAAGGTTAAGGTCCTAGACACAATGAAATTAATGGAGGTCCCATTATTTACCCAACCAACAAACATATTAAATATATCTAAATCAGATAGATTTATTGATCACCTGATATACTGATGGGAATTCATCTTTCCTAGTCCCCATTATTACATCCTCAAGCCCTTGTTACTAACCCAATATAGAGCATTACTAATAACTATCCAACTAAGGCCTTGAATGCCTCTATTATCACTCTATATATGATATAACATATTAATGAAGATATCTAGAATCATAATTCCCCTCATATCAAGTAGGCCAGTAAGGATAAGAGGGATTCACTTTTAGAGAGTATGATTTTCTACTCAATTTTCATGTAATTTATTTATAAATTTTATGTTAATATATTTTGAGATTACATTATATAATCTATGTTCTTTTGAGATTCATGCATATTTAAACTGAAAATAATTAAATCATTACCTGGAATAAGTTGTTTGGAAGTCACTTCTTTATGGGGACTATGGCATATTAATTCCAAGGTAACCTATTTTAATGTATAGGATTTTCCATTAAAGGAATCACACCACCATTCCTAATATTCATAAACACCATATAATCCCCAAACCCATGTTTTCCGATGGGAATTGATATTAATCAAGGGAGATCCTCTTTCTTTCTATCTCTTGGTGTAATCACTAAAATTATTTTTATTTCTACTCCCCATCAATTAATATAATGGGGAAAATATGATTTTATATTGGGGGGAATTCATGAAATTAAAAAGTAGTCACTTGAGTGTTAATTTATAGTAATTAGTCTATGTGATAATTTCTATGAATTTTTTCCATCAACATGATAGTTACATAAAAAAAGGGGAATGGAAAACAATTGTTTCAAAATTCATTAAAATTAAATTCCTTATTTAATTTTGAGTTGAAATATAATATGATTTCTGCATTATAATTTTATCTATCATTTTATTTTTTTGAATTTTTTAATAATTTAAAAATAGCCAAGATTTTATTTCTTGAGTGGTTATATAAAGAAATCAATTTACATTCATAATAGGTATTGAAAATATTGTTACATAATCTTTTATATACCCCATTTCTTTATCAAAATCAGGATGCATATCACTACTATATGTTTCTTGTATAAATTTTGAAAATATGATGATTTTAAACCATATCTATATTATTAAGGAAATAAATTGATTTATTTATTATGTCCTTTTGATCATGACACCTACCCTAGAACTAAACATTTTTTAAATCCATGTAAACCGAGTATATCTAGATAGGAAGCCACATTTCAAGAATAATAATCCTTTCCACCCTTAATATTTAGTATCATTGAAATTTATTTCTATTTAATATTTTAATAAGGGGTTGATTTTTTCCTGGTGATATTATGTGAGAATAGAATTAATTTGAATGGGGGAGTCATTTCTAGATTATAGGCCAAAAAAAATCATTATTGTAGTGATTTAGTTACTTTAGCCCACAAAAATTTCCAAAATTTTCAAGAAAGAGAATAAAAACACCGTGAAGAAAAAAAATGAGAATGTGGTTTAATAGGTATTGGCCTATATGTTAAAAAAACTCACCCTTATTATGGTAAATATAATTAATGGTTTCAATAAAATATTTATTATAGGTATATGGGTTCTAGAATGGTTTTACATCCAAGGGTGTGGGGTATTTCCTAACACAAATTTCACTATAAAAATAGGGTGAAAAAATTGATGGATGAGGAAGGAAAATTTTTCATTGATTTAAATTCATATTTTTAGGACCCATAAGACATAAGAAGGAGTAAGAGTAGATATAAACAATAGAGTTAAAATAAAGGAGGAAATATAGTTTCTTTTGAGTAATAAATTTAATATCATGATCATTTCTTTAAGATGTTAACCCCCCATTTAATATCTTATGAAGTAACTTTTTCACTGCATAACCTACATACCATGAGGTTAAATATCATTAAATCATAAATGAAAATACCTTGTAATGTTTGTGGTTTAATTTTTATATATACATATATATTATGTGTAATATTATTGATAATTTGTGGGAATATGAGATTGATCATAACATCAATTTAAAATTATATTGTGGGTATAGTGAAAATTATCTTGAAATGTATATCATGACATGGACATAGATGAATAAGGGATAGATATTTAATGATTATTTAAGGAATTATAACTTTTATTTAGAAGTTAATATTAAGTCATGATTATGTACCTATGATGAATGAGTTTATGAATATTACTGTTTTTTAGTTAATCTGTTGTTCTATTGGTATGAATGAATCTAAATTTCTCTTCTTTAGGGATATTGCCCTTTGAATTTAATTTTGAGATGCTTTTTTATAGAGGAATTTTTTTTATTTGTCATATAATTTTATGAATATAATTAACACATATGTTTTCTATGTAATTTTAATTTTATTTATATCTAATAATTCCAAATGTTGTGAAATTCAAATGTTTTTTTATTTTTTTGAAAAAGGGTTTGTTGTTTTGAACCTAGAGGGATTTTATGAGAATTATTGGCCAATAATACAATAATTTATGTATATATGACATGGTCTATGTTAAATATATGTTATTCCCTTAAAAAATGGATATCACATTTGTGATCTAATTCTATTTCCCATATAGAGGTGATAATAGTGGTTGACTAAACATAAAAATGAACATTTTTTTGTGACACTAGATTCATAGTGTGACTAAATAGTTATAGATATATGTGGTGGAATCCCTTGGATATCAATAGGATCTAGGCTATGCTTCCATGAGGAAATGGAAAAAACCGACTATATGTAGATAAGAAAACAATGAGGGTAGGAATTAAGAACCTATGATGGGTTGGTTCAATCTTGAAGAAAGAGATAAAAAAATGATATACTAATCATGAAGTTTATATGGGGTGGGTTGGTCCCATGATGATTTTTTAGAGTGGATAGGGTGACCATAATTATACAGTATAGGATTTTCCTCAGGAGAAACTTATGCGTGATACTAAAGGGAGGGGTTCTATTTCAATATTGAATTCACCATGATGTTTCCTCAAAAGATTAATTTTATAAAGTCCCACACATCTCCTTAATTGAGTAAGACTCATTCTATAACTCTTGAGAGTAATTTTTTCCATTAAGGGAGGTAGGTAACAATAAATAGTGACATCATGAATCCACTAAAGTCCCATCAAATGGATTTTTTGTTAAATAAAACTAGGGGAACATTTTATGAGTCTTGTATAACTTTTTTAGGTTTACTTTTGTGACTTTATAAAGACACATAGCTACATTTTGGGGGAGAAAACTAGATCACAAAACCCATACATGAGTCATGTTTCTACCATGACCATACATACAACTATGTGTTTGGTCAATGTGTGAAGGAAAAATACCCCATTAGATATATATAAATATAATATCATGATGTTAATATAGAATTCAATTATTTAAAAATGAAAATAAGATGTCATCCCATAAGGAGACCCACTACACCATTAAACCCTCAAGTGAATGAAATGATGGAGATCATGATTGATGGATCACACCCTAACATATATAGTCATTTTGGGAATGAATTATTCTATAAATATATAATTCTAACATGTTTTTGGATATTCATAATTTTACCAATTTTCTATAATTGATATTCATTTTTTAGTATATATTCCTTATAGTATATTTATTTTGAAACTGTTAGCATTAACCCATGTATGTTTCCCATCTTTCAAATTATTATTTCTATTAATTAAATCATGCTTCCTTGAGTTCAAAACATAATATAAATCAACATTAAATTATGGGAATTAATTCCTTAAAAAGTTGTTAATCACATAAAGGTTTAAAGAATGAGATTAATAAGATGCGATCATTATTGAATTTCTAAAAATATTCCGGTAGATCTTTTTAGATAGAAATGATTTTGGAATTTTATAAAATCATATACATTCTCATGAATAATATTCATCTGACTATAGTGGCATGAAATGCAAAGAAATTTATAATATTTAATTATGACAATCATCTTATTTTTTTCATTAACATTACGATTTATATACACAGCATTATGGTAGTGGGTTTCCTCAATCAAGGTATTTTCAGTGGCTTTGGTAGAATTAATGAATTAGAAAGAAATAAGTTGATGAATTTAGTTTGGATTATTTAATACTAAAACTGAATAATCCATGAAGTTGAAATATAAAAATTTTTATACAATACTACAAAATTTATCCCAAATCCATGTTAAATTAATTTTATTCATATAATAGAAAGTAGTTTTAATTTATCATGATTCATACAAAGTGAATTTTGAGTCAAAAATAAAATAAAATTTCTAAGGAGGATCATTTTTCTACCTCTTTGTGGGATTATCTATGACTTTTGACACACAATACTATTATGGATTATAATATATCTATCATTCTTGTAAATTCTAAAATATAATATAACCTTAATCCTAAATGATTCTCACGGATCCTTTAGGTCTTTCCTATGAGATTGGAAACTTTTCCTCACACTTAAAATAAATGGGAAAAAAATAGCTAATGTGAATCCACTTCCTAGACTAGTAAGGTATCCTAAGGTTATTTCTTAGTCACATTTTTTTATACATCAAGAGTTACGCCATGTTCACTCCCCACTTTGTTAAAATCATCATCCTAGTCCCTGAGTTTTATAGCGAAACATCCTCAAGATGAAATTTTCCTAAAATTAAAAAAAAATTGATATTTAGTGATGGATTTAATTTTTGAAATATTTAATAAATATAGGCAATAGATATTTTCACACACACTCAAATTTTTTTGTGAAATTAAAATGTTCACACACACCCACTCTAGGGATGCCACACATTATGCCATTGTTAAATGTTTAACAACACAAATCAAATCAAATGATATGTAATAAACATTATCCCTTTTGAAGATAAAATTCATACACTCATGGTTTCCTATATATTCTCACTCATAAATCCAACACTATTTATTTTTAAGGGGATCATCACTAGTGAAAAATAACCACACTAATATGTCACTCTGGTCTTATTTGGGACCAAAAGGCTCACTGCATGCCATATTTATCCTTTTATATGTCCCTACTACATATCATGGAATGAGGTTGGATTCCAACCATTCCAATAAACTTATCTATATATCATCCTCTATGGGGTCATCAAAATTCATAAAATACTTTTTGGTCACTTTGATAACAAATTAATACACTCAAAAGGGTAAAAATTCACCCACATGAAAATGATTCCATATAACATCATAAGAATTTTGTAACATGGTAAGGAAATAAAACCTTAATCTCAAAGGAGTATACTCACTAGTACATACTCTCAAATTTAATATGGATCCACTATAATAAAAAATTAAAAAACCCACACAATGAATGACTTTCTTGGTGAAACTAATAAATTAAGGAAAAATATAGAACCTAAGTATTATAAAGTAATTATTATGTGAAACGAAATAGTATTTAATGAATAATGATTCAAATGTTCAAGGTATAAGGTTGTATGACTTATAAATGAAAAGTAAAAGATCCCAAAATCAACTATGTTACATAAGAGTCACGGTGGAAAGATCGGTAAGAGATAATGGGTTTTAAAGTAAAATCCATTGTATACCAATTTAAAAGGAACTACATAGGTTCTTGGTAATTAAATATACATGATAGAAATGTTGTGCAACCTATTATATATGCCTCACTCCTATTTATTCCTCTTGTGTGTAGTGTAATAGGAACCTAAATGGTAGAGGGGCAGATCACTTGCAAACTACCACACGGTGTACTTCTTATCGTAGTGTCACATGGCATGCAATGGTTACATTAAAAATAATATTTCCCACACCATTTAATCATGAGAATTCCCATATTCAATCACCATATCATGAAATCCCCTCACTATATCCTCATTCCATTGACTTGAATCTAGGCCTTGGCATCCAATCACCACACTATACATACATAAATTCCATAGTATTATGGATTGAAACCCAATATAACCACCCACAATATGATCTTGAGCCTCCTCTAACACGTTGAACAACCCGAAGTCATCATGATGACAAGTTGCGTACTATCTTTCTTATTTGTAGGTTTTGGGCCCTGACTAAATTTGCCTACATATGGTGAGATCCCTAAAACCTAAGGGGGTCAACCTGGTTAAAGGGGATGCACTTGGCCTTCACTATTTTAGACCTCCATAGGGACCTTACATATGTGTGTGTTTCGGTGTGGATTTGATCACATCTATTCTTTTATTAATAAAAATTAACTATGATTATGATGATTATGATGATGATGATGAAAAAATTAAATAATATTTATAAAAGTTCATCTTGAAATTCATGGGTAATTACAAAAATATCATGGATGTATGAAAGTGTCTCCAATTATATTAATTTATTCTATTAAAACAATTTTTAATTTAAAGTAAAATTTTTTAGGCATTTATTTTTAAACTGTTATAAGGATATTTTTTACATATCAATATGAGATATGAATCATTAATATGGTTCTATAAATTTATCAACATGTAGATCAAATTTATTTGTTTCAAGATATTTACTCAAGATAAAATTTGATATTTTTTGGTATTAAAGAATAAAATGAATTTTTTACACTATTTCTAGAGGGAACTACACATTTGAATAATGATGATGATGATTATTATAATGTAAATAAAATATAGAAAAATAATCACATTTGGATTTCAATATCTTTAATTATATCAAGAATGTTCATCATTTATGTCATACAATATGTGATCAATAAAAAAAATTTCTAGTGGAATGTCACATCAACATAATTATGTATTATTTAAATTATATCAAAGGTATATTAAATTTTTTGATAATAAATTATACATAAGTGATATTAAATATATATGAACTTTTTGATATTGTTTGGGATTCATGTGCTTAGAAAAGGTTATATACCACTAGTGGTGTTTTCTTCTTGGGGATGGATGTATGGTTTTCCTTATAATGACAGAATGTTCCTATAATTTGAGTATCATAGAATATGGTTGTATTTGACACAACTCAAGAAAAAACATAACTAATAAGTATAGTTACTCAAAATGGTGATCTTTATGTAGAGGAGATATTCCCATTATTAGTGGAAAGTTTTTATTATTATGTAATTCATAATATATTAATTTTTTTATATATTCTAAATATAATTCAATTTATATAATAAAATAATTTTTAATAGAGTTGGTTGATCTTGTTTAGTGGATATTGGAGTTTAATATAACCAATGTTAATGTATCTAATGTCTTTACCAAATTTTTTTTATATAAAACATTTCAATTATTATGGTTGGTTAGGGGAGTTAGAACTTAATATTCTTGAAGAAAAGGTAATTTTTTACACCAAAATCATATATGTATTTTAAATTTCTTTATGAAATGGTGTGATACTAATAAAAATTTTCAAAAACATTTCTTCACTTATATATGCATGGTTTTAGACTAATAGAGAGACACTTTAGGGGGTTTCAAATGAGTAAATCTCATATTTCTATCTTTATATGAGGTTCCTTGGAAAATTATTTATGTTATTTATGTATTTATGTATAGAGAGTATTAAACACGTGAATAATAATAGTTTTGAAAATATATGATTATCATGGAGGAGAGAGTGGATATGAGTGTAAGTGTAAGAGTGTGAGTGGTAAATAGAAAGATTTGTGACTATTTTTTATGAGGTCTTATCTCATAAACATAGTATAATCTTATAGAATTATAAATTAATATATGATATTACTTTAATAAAAATTATATGTCTTATAGATCGTGGTTTTAGAGAGATGTATATTAAATGATTTACAGAAAAATCCAAAGTGAAATATTAAAATGTTGATCATGTTATATTTTATTTTTCCATAATTTTAAACCAAAAAAGTCATCTTCCATGTTTCTTTTCGTTTATTTTTTTACATTTTAATATTTATTAGATTTTATTTTCAACACATTTCAACCATTATATAATCAGGTTTCACATAAACAAATATGAAGATTAAATTCATTAAGAGTCATGTTGTTTATTTTTTTAGGGTATGGATGTTGATGTATGAATATTTGAGTTAATTTATGGTTTCTAATTATATTTTATTATGATGGTAAGGAAACACTTACTTGTTATTAATAAAAAATTAATGCTTTAAATGTCTTTAAAATAACATATGGAAGATAAAAAATGTGCATGAGTGATAACCATGTGTTTTTTTCAGAAATGTATATTATTTGAAAAGTATTGTAGATATATCATAATATTATAGGGTTGATAATGGTGAATGGGAAAAACAATAATATCATTTATTTGGAATTATCATTATTCTCTTCCAAGATACTAAAAATAAGGCGTAACTATGGTTCTCAAGGTATATATGAAAAACCATCAACCAACCATGTTGTAGTGTAGCTATCATTCAATATTTAATAAATTATCATGAATTTGTAAGGGAAAATGTTCATTAAGTATGATATTTTTTATTATCATTGGACATTTATTTAAAATGGTTTCAAAGAAGTTGGTAATCACATGAAAAAATTTTGTGTTACAGTCATTGTATTCTAGTCAATTTTAAAATCCATATTTATGAGATCTTTTTTATACAGATTGGTATATAAAAACTGGTTGATATAATAATGATACGTTCTATCACTTTATAAAATGATAGTATAAAACATTACAATATTTATTTAATGGAGAATTTTCATAGAAATGTTTTGGATATTGATATTGGTTTTTAAAACATTTTAATTAATAATTAAATTTGAGAGAGTGTTGGTGGAAAAAGTAAATGTGTTGCACAAATATTGTTAACGTGTGATAGAGAACTAATTGTAATAGGAATCCCATTAAAGTGAACTATTTCATATAATATTCATCCAATAATTTCATTAATATAAAATACTTTAATTTGAATATTCTAGTGACATGTGTTATTAATGAGATCTTGTTTTATGCAGTGCAGTTCTAAGATTTTTCTTCTTGGTTGATGTTTTGAAACTTTTTCATTTATAAGGGGTTTTATATGATTAGGTGGAGATAGATTTTTTTCTG
Source organism: Viscum album (assembly GCA_963277665.1). Lineage (NCBI taxonomy): Eukaryota > Viridiplantae > Streptophyta > Magnoliopsida > Santalales > Viscaceae > Viscum > Viscum album. The sequence continues at coordinate 1,217,475,901 of OY728119.1, forward strand.
CAAGAATATTTTTTTCACTATATTATTTAGGAATATAATGTGTGATGAAGTGATTTGGACTTTGTATACGTATATAGAAAATTACAATTTTCTCAAAGAGATTGATGAATTTTTATATTTTACCTTTTAATTATTTTCATTTTTCTTGAATGGGAGCATGTTATATGAGTATTTATATATTTTATTAACATAATAAATAAATGATATAAAATGGTAATTAAAATAAATGATTATTACAGTGTATTTTGTGATCTCATATTCTTTGTATCATACCAATGATGTAGAAATTTTTACTCAAAAGGGAATTTTTAAATTTTACATTCCAAAATTGATAGTTTTTTGAGTAGTATGTGGTTAATATTTTTTTGTGACTAATTTAAAATAATTCATTACCAAATATGAATAAAATAAAAACAATAATAAAATCATTGAATCTAATAGGTGAAAAAGGTTTTTTATTTATAGAACATAAGTGAAATTGATAAACTAATTCACCCCACCACTCCCTATATCATAAAATCATTGATGATAAAATTAAATATTTAAATAAATTTATCAATACACCTATATTATGAATTTAATAAATTATGTAATCCTTCCAAGATTTTTATTAATAGTTAATTTATTTATTATATTAAACTTTATTAGTTGATGAGGTGTGATTAGTGTAAATACATTACTTCATTAGTTCATACATTCATCACTATGATGAATAATCTTCATGGAATAATATTCATTTAAGAATACATAAAATCGTGGATTTTTATTGATTTCTTCCTAAAGATATATTGCAATTTCCTCTATTTTTAAGTTGATAATGATATGTTATCAATATAAATCATCTAATAAAATGTTATTTTATAACATTAACAAAGGGAATTTTTGTGGTCTATGTTACTATACTCTATCATTTTCATGTCATTTCCCATTATAGATACTAGTTTATTCATTTTTAGAAGAATTTATTTACTTAATATAATTTTAGATATGCTCATTCACTTTTATTAGATAGTTACTTCATAATGTTTTAGTGACTTTATTTCTCTGTTTAGACCACTTATTCCCCACTAAGGAAGGGAATAATAAAATTTATTTATATATTGGGAATGGTTTGACATGAATTTTTATAAAATGAATTATTCAAAAACTCAAATAGAGTTATAAAATTGTTTACCATCAAATTTTTCATTTCCTTTATCTAATTTTTTTTATCAAATCATGAAAATTATTTTCCATGTGGTTTAATGTGAGGTTAATTACTTATTTTCATGTAACTAGTTTATATTAATTATCAATGGAGTTAGGATTGATATAACTAATGGATTATTTGCTAGAAAATTGAAATAAATTATTGGGGTTAATTTAAGGACCCATTTTAGAAATTATAAATATGCATTATTCCTTGGTTATAAAATTTAGTTTTATATGATTTGTACTTGAAAATAGCATAATAATTTTTTTTCATAAAATATTATAATATATATTCTATATAGATAATAAAAATCTCATAACTCTTAAATAATTGTATCACTGTTAAAGTATTTATTTTAGAAAAAATATAATTGTTTGAGAATATTAAATAGTCATTTTCTTTAATTGAGAGTGATAATCCTTTCTAAAATATAAACTCATTTACACATTACCACATTTTTAAAAATGTGATGGGTATTAAAAAATGTAAAAATTAAATTCCTTTTGTAAAAATGAAGGTTTTTAAATTATATATCTACTAAATTATGAATCATAAATATTTTTTTCATGGACATTAATCCCTAATAGAAAAATACAAAAAATTGAGGCCTTTTGAATTATTTTTTTTCAGATTCCTTCCAAACTAAGTTTTTGACCAGCCCATGAAATTATAAACTATTTCTCTATTGAAGTGTCTATGTACATAAATTTCATTTTAATATGATTTTATTCTCCCTTAAGTGAATGATTTTTTATACAAATTCATTAAAGATCATTCTTGTTTGAGGAATCTTTGAGTTTCATAATACACAAAAACACCATTACAGATCCCTCTAATGAGAATGGGAATTCACCCAAATTCCATTTTTAATTAGTTACCTCTCGTTGCATTAGTGTAAAATGAAAAAATGTAAATTACTTTAAGTTTTTATAGATATCATTACTTAAATCTTCATGATACATAGAAAAACTTGTATGAGTCTAGGGATAAATTCCATATCATATTAAAAATAATGATATGAAATATCTTATTTGAATAAATTAAAAGGGGAATAAAAGTGATTTACACTATTTAATGTAAGACCCACAACCATAAGTATGAAATAAATATATTTTATTAAATTTAATTATTATAAAACATAAAAAATATCAGATAAATACATTCTATAAGTTTGATAAAAAAATGGTTCAATAAAAACAAGAATATAATATAAATAGTAGGTTGAAATCTTATAAGTCTTGATCTCTTTGAAATTTCATAGGTGTAAACAATATCCAAATAATAATTAAAATTATTAAAATTATTACAATCATTTATTAATGTAAATATTTAGAACCATAATAGAAATTAATTAATTTAAATATATTAGAATAATGAGTTATATTTTGGTTATAGAAATTCAAAATTGACATTGCAATGCACCATGTTTTAATTTAATGTATATCCATTATAATTGTAATTTATCCATGTGAATAATAATGTAACCGTTCTGGTTAATGGGAAAAATAAAAATATTTTAAAATAGATAAAAATTTAAAAATATTAATAGAATAAAACTCAAAATTTATTGTATGAAATATGATTTAATAATTCATCTCACTAAAGTAAATTAATTATTATTGACTCTGTGTTTTATCATTATTCTTGGAACCAAACTATATTATATTATATATATGTATTAAATTTAATTTTTATAGAAATATATATTAATAATAATAATTTAATATTTAGATACATCATTTCAAAATAAGATACCATTGAAAATTTTGTTACTGTTTTGAAATTTTTATATTTTAGCAAAATATTTCAATTAAAAAATACATATAAAATATATTGGATGAGTATAATATGTCATAAAAATGGATTTTTAACAATATAATTCATATATTTGATATAAATATAATATTATATATTTAAATAAATAATTTTCCAATAGTATAATATTCCAGTAATCTATAAAACATATAATTTGAAACCGTATTTTATTCAACTTAAAAATTATTTAATCATTCCTTATAATTCTATAAAATATAATTCTCAATAATAATATTTTAAATTATTATTTTATATCAAAAATAATAATTAATAAAATAAATTTCAATAATTTTTTTTGATGGTAATAAAAAACATTATTGTAATATCATGGGTCAATTTTTATAAATGTAATATCTTATTTTTTGGAAAAAATAATAAGTGATATTCTATTTCCCTTGTATCAATTTTTTTAAAAAAACCTATCTACCAAATTAAATACACTTAACTATAAATTTTCATGGTTTTAATATTTTTTCCCTCTTGTGTTTCATTCTATAAGTAATTTCTATGTTTATAATAATTTCACCATACTTCTATAAGGTTCTATGTAAGGTAAGGCTTCCTATTCCTCTCTCATTCATTCACTATAGTAATTATTTTGAATTAAAATAAATCAAATTTTTATTTAATATAATATTTTAATTCATTTTACTTTTTAAAAATATGAATTGATATATAATTCTTTGAAAATTAACTAATAAATGTTATTAGAAGTTTTTTAGAACCCATTACTATTTAGAAATAAATCTTTGATGTATGCTCAATTATACTTATTCTAGCATTTCTATTATTGTGTAAAAATAAAATTAATAATATTTGATTGATCCCTATATCCATTTCAAGACTTTTTTATTAAAAAATATTTATTATATTTTTAAATACATTTTCTCATACTCTTTTCAATAGTGAATTTTGTGCTCATCAGAATCTATGTATCTTCTAATTGATTTTTTTCGAGGACATATATTTTAAACGGGGAATGATGTGAATGAGGGTGATTAAGCGAGAACTATGGATTTTAATATAATTGTTACATATACACTTAGTTCTCCACTACGGAGTTTCATAGGAATTATACCTAGCTTCTCCTTCAGTAATGATGCATTTGATTATTACATTGATATCCCTTGCATACATTCATTTTATATCAAGATTGATTACCATATACACCAAATTATAAACAACCAACTATATACTCCTTATATATAAGGATATTAACATATATTGATAGATAATTTTATTGTCTTAGGAAATGTAATGGTATGTAGGAATATCTAATTCTTTATATAGAAAGACAAAGAAAAATAAATCAATGATTTTTAAGCCATGTATTGATATATTTCTAAATATTTATCATTATGATAAGTTTTTCTAATTTATTTTTGAATATAATAAATAAAATCTTCTCTCCACATTTTCTAATGACTACCCACTTATCTATATAATAAATAATTTTTCTATATACTATATTCTCAAGATAGTTTTGATGATTTATTAGTGATGTATTTAATATTTTATTATGTTCCCCATACTTATTGATTTTATAAACAAATAGAATAGTTTATTGATATGTATTGTACCCTAAATACTTTTAAAAAATGTATCATCTGTATATAAACTACTGAATAATTATACAATGGAATAAAAAACCCACAACATATAGCATGCTTGAGTTAGTTGTGTTGTTGTTAACATCATAGACCATTTTATATAATTAATATGAACTATAATTTTATGAATACATGTATAAAATTAAAAACATTTTTATAAAGCCTTATTAATATCATAAAAATCAACTTGAATGAGTTTCTCTATATGAATTTATGATTAATGATTTTATTATTTAAATGAAAAAATTATAAACTATGGTTTATTGTTCATATTGTTAGTCAATAAATAATCCTTTTTTGAAATTATTTCAATAATATTAATTGGTTGATTAAAATTAAATGATGTAAATAAAATATACCTATAAAGAGATACCCAAATTTATTAATGATATAATGTGGGGGGATAAAATAAGTAACAATCAATGGGAACATACCAATGTTTCATCTAATAACATAATAACACCAAACATTGATCTTTCATCAATCCAAACTAGATTAGAACATACGAAATAAATATTACCCAATCACTAAGGGATGGGGAATATAAAAAAGGTATGGAATTAACCACTATTAAATTATTAACACCACATTGTTGATAAGTCATTTCCATATTATTCTGAATATCTACAGTAAACCAAACATATATTGGATATTTGAAAAAATTTAAACCTATATGCCAATTGGTGATTGGTATACTTAATTTATGATATAAAAAGTCAATACATTTATGAAAATTAAACCCCAAAAAATATAGATCATAATAATATATCATTTATGTAGAGTCAAAATAATATCAAAAAATATATTTATTTTAAAGGAAAAATACACTGATAACAGTTTGAATCCACCACTCTGTAACATAGTACATCCATACTCTAGTACTTAGAAAATAATTAACCCAATAATCATTGAATAATATGAAAAGTTATCATCTCATACATTATATGGCACATGTTAAACTTCATTTACATGATGGTATGTATATCGCCTTTTATTATTAATTCCTAAAGGTCTTAACTGAAATATCTCATCTTCTATAATTGAATAATTTAATGAATATATGAGAATATTTTTATGGAAATATATATATAGGGTTTAATTTATTCAAATAAATAAAAAAAATTAGCATGTTTTTCATCACTAAATGTTTATAATGAAAAATTAAAATGGAATAGGGAGGAACTATTCTTATATTGATACAATGGTCAGAATCCATAGTGGAGGAACAATAAGGACAACTAATTGTAATCTATAGGCATATCCAATCATGATATGGGAAAAAATAAATCATTTTTTATAGGCAAATTCATATTTGGAACATTTAAAATATATTATTTTCTTGAGGAACACACATATGGTAGAATGGGAAAATTAATTGGATACCAGATAAAATTCATTATAGGTATATTGTCACCAATATCAATCAATTAATATTTGTAAAAAAATTATATCAATTTATACAATATATTATATTTTTATAAAATTAGGACTGAGAAAAATAAAACAAATAGAATATAACAGTTGGGTGCACAATCATATAATAATAGGATAAGATTTTATTGAATATCTAAATAAAATGCTATGATAATTAGTAAATTAGATAAATATCTATATGATATATATTAAATTTAATTAAATGATATATATATATATTAAATTGACATATATGATATAATTACATTATAAAACATGAAATGATATCTAATTATTAGTTTAATATGGAAAACTATATTTCAATACCAAATATAACATTTTTTTATATCAAACAATAACATAAACCAATCTCTTTCTATATTCTCCCCAAATAACCAAACCGACATTGGATTAGTAACCTAAAAAATAGTTTTATCATTATAATCCATATCATTATATCACCATTAAAAACCAATATAAATATCTCATAATCCTTACTTATCTCCTAAGTCACTTTAAATCTCTATTTTAAATAATTCTTCTAGACGTGATTACCCAATCACAAGTCACATTATTATCATTTCACTATTAAATTCCCAAAAGATGATATAAACCTCTATATATTATGAAAGTTAAATTCATTATGAAATAAATAAGTCAATAACATAATCAAGAATCTATAATAACACTTCCATAACCTTGGATATATATAACCTTGATTGATAAAACAAACAAATATCCAATGGGAGAATACAAAATTAAGCGAGACAAAAATAATAAAAAACCAAGAAATAAAAGAAAAAATTAAATTAAATTCATAAATTTTGAACAAAATAATAAATACTAAGTGTAATATGAAATTAAATTATTGAAAATATTTAAATAATAAATAAATAAATAAAATGTACATTGGTTTGAACTTATACCATAAGAACATTAAGATCTTATTATCTAATGGTTACAAACTAAAGAAAATGTATTATGTCCATATCCATCTTAGATAATACAACATGATTAGTAACTAAATAAGAAATACACCATTGTATTTTTATTTATATTTCTCATACCTAAACAAAAAATAATTATCATTAAAAAATTATATTTAAATAATTTTTTTATTTAAGTCCATTCTATATTATTTTTGAATACACCCTATAAAATTATTGCAAACATAAACATTATATCACAGTTAATGTATTATGTTTATGAATGGTAATATGCCACTAATAGAATTAAAATTAATTCAAGTTAAAATGGAAATATATTCTTTTCCAAATTGGTCATAAATATAAATCTATATAAGACTTGCATACTAGGGACTAATAGATTTAATTAAAATATTTTTCAAAACCATTTCAAGATCTTATGATGAATTAGATAATTATCTAGAGGTTTACTTGGTAATATAACCATAACCATGTTCAATAAAAATTTATATACTATAAAATAATGTAATAAACATTATACTTTTAGTACTTTATATGAATTGAAATAATAATGACATTAAAGAAAAACTAAAAATTCATATAATACAACTAAGAATATATAAAAACTAAAAATGAATCAGAATAATTAAACATTTTTCAGTATTTCACCATATATAATTTTTATCCCTCTATAAAAATTTAATTCTAAAAATCACATATATCAATTTATAAATTCATTATTAAAAAATATTAATGATTAACAAATATTTTAGAAGGAACATCCTGGAAAATATCCAATTTAATAAAATAGTGTTTGTGACCACCAACCATGAAAACCAATTGTTCATTGTATCATTATCTATAAACAAGAACATTATTCATTTTAAATGATAAATCATATTCCAAACACATATAAATAAATAATTTTATAATATAAATATTAACATGAAAACATTATGAAAAAAAATATAGAACCCCCCCCTAATGTTCCCCTACACCAGAATTAACAAGTGATCTAAATTACAAGAAAATATAGTAAAAAATATGATTTTAAAACAATGGTATCCAAACAATAATCTACATAAGAACTAACTATCTAATTAAAGAAAATAAAATTCTCTTAAAACCCCAAACACTTATATAATAAACCCCTATATATTTTAGTTATTCCATAATACTATCATTTGAATCAAAAATAAAATCCTAGTCCTAATAGATAAAAAAGGAGGATATGATTTTCCTCATAAATAGAGAAGATATAGATATAAATACATTGAATTTGTGGCAAATTTTATACATGAAAACCATTTTTCAATGAGAGTTTTATTGAGATAAATATATGTGAAAAGGAATCCCTCCTATGGTGTAATAATTTCTTGGTCATGGGGCATAAAATGGGGTATCGAAAAGATTAAAATCAAAATGGCTATATCAACCACATTTTCTAAAAATTAAAATCAGATCTATAGAATGAAAATTTTATCTCCATAAGTCACCCATTTTATGTTTTACTGGTACTACCATATTTTATTGATCATTGAGTACCCAATGATAATTAAATAGGTAAATGATATCCACCATCATTTACCACAACATTTTCATACATCAACTAATCATCAAAATTTGGCTCTTCAACTGTAAAAATCACTAAACCATTTTAAAATTTCATTCTAAATATTAAAAAATTGTAAAAACCCAGGTGCTTATAGAATATATTTTTTTCATAATTATTATTATTCTTTAATTAAATAGTTATATTTATTATAAATATGATAAGTACTTATTAAAATCAAAAGGGAAGCAGTTATATTAACCTCATTTTTTATAAGGGTATATTTAAAATATTAATTATCAAATTATATAATATTAATTTGATGAAATTAATTCCATTATTTTTTAATTATTCATGTCAAAAAAATTATAATTTCTTTTTTTAAATTTTCTAAAAAAATTGATTTTTCAATGAATAGTGGAAAATATTTGTTTTTATTGAAAAATATATTTTATTTATATGGTAAAATTATTCGTTGGATTATTTTCTAATTGTTATTAAATCATTTTTATTTAAATTACTCTAATTATTTTTTTTAAATAGATTTTATACTAGAATTTATTATAAAAACATTTTATATTTAAAAAGGTCATTTCTCTAAAAAACTGTTTTTCATTGCATTCTTTCAGCTTAATTTTATATTAAATTCTATAAATTATTTATATTGAATTTTTAAAAATATATTTCATATTTTTAATAATTGGTTGAATTTTTTTTAAATAATTCCCTTTTATTTTTTTCTATAGGAATAAAAACTTTAGTAATTTTAATTACTATGGTTAAAGGTAAATCATGTAATTTAGGATAAAAATAATATGATAAGAACCATAATATTACCCAAACACTTTCTTAAACCTTATTTTATGAGTATATATTGACCATAATCCTAAAAATTTCAGATTCATGATATTTTTTACCACTTGTATAAGATTATGACCTTTATAGTATATTATTTAATGAAATGTCAAACATGTCACACTCTTGTTTTTAATAAGTGTAATATTTTATTTTTGTGTTATCCAGAGATTATGATAGATTATAAATTGTTTTTTTAAATATAATATATTTATATTCATCTTGGTAATTTATTTATAATTTTTATGTAATAAATAATTACTATAAATTCTTTCACAATGCAGATGCAGTAATTATTCAATTATTTAAAAAATAAAATAAATGGTATTAAAATATTAAAATAAACATCATTTTAGATAAATAATGTTATAAATAAATTTTATATATTTCCTTCAGATGTTATGGATATTATAAAATAGTTTTTCTAATTATAAGTGTTATCGTGATATTATTAAAGTCAAAGTAATGAATAGTTCTAAAAATATACATTATTGATATTTTATATTGAATATTGTTTTATTTTATAATATATAATTACTAAAAAAATTAATTTGGAAACATTATTATTATAATGATTAAAATATAAACCATGGTCCATTTATGGAAATTTTTACATTTTATAGTAACTATATTAACCCTCAAAGATTAAAAATCCTTGTTATTGCGGTAAGAGTTAAAAGGATTAAATAAGGGTTTAAACTAAACTATAAGGCTATAAATATAGTCATAACTTATATTTGTTTTATATTATAAGTTTATTTAAACAAATAATCATATTAATATATAAATAACTCACTTTGGAACCATTTGGAATTGAAAATTAGTTTATATTAATTTAATATTTTGAGAAATTCCAAAAGTATCCATCTATTCTCTTATAAAAGAAGCATATTATTAACAATTATTCACAATTAAAAACATTTTGGTTCATCACCTACCTACCAAAATACTTTCTTATAATCCCACCCAACATTATATAGGTATTTTTTATGAATAATACTAATCTTATAGAGATTAAGGTGTTAACAAATAGAGATTTTCCAAATAAGAGGTATAGTTTTCAACTGTATATTTTAGTTTTGTCTCTTCTACTACATATTTAAAATATTATTCAACCATGATAAAATAATAAATAAATTATCCTACATAAACTAATATTTTACTATATTTGTTTGATGATCCATATTGATATCCTCTTTAATCAAATGGGAAAATAATTCATCATATGTGTGTACGGTGGGCTACCGCCTCACGACCGATGTAATTCATTTTCATTCAAAGTTTCTCAACACTGGTAAATTTGATAGAATTAATGTTTATATATTATATTAATGAATTATATATCATTATAAAATGATAATATATAACTTACATTCTTACCTTTTCATGCGTAGAAAAATGATAGTGTCATTCACAAGTATGTGTGGACTACCGCCTCCACGAAGCGATTGGATTTGTTATACTCATCATAATGATATATATATATATATTAAAATAATTTAAAGGATATATATTATATTACTATCATTTTAAGGATAAAATAATACTTACCTTGTTTCCAAAATTAACTTTGAAAAATGGAAACATTACTTATGCATATGTATGTCGACTGTCAAAGTGATTGTAATGTAGTTCATTTTTCATAAATACGTGTAATAGTTGAATTTAAAAGTATACATTATGTATAAAAACTATAATTATATCATTATTATTATTCTTTATGTTATATAATAATTATCACTTTGACTATAGTCAACCAACCAAAGTCATTTTGGACTTAAGTACCGAATATCATAAAAACGTTTGATGTGAACTTAAATGATTAAGTAATTATATATAACATAGAAATAAGTGATATAAAAGTAATAATAAAATATAAAAATGATATTGATAAATTAAATAATTAAACTAATTTTATTATTCATGAATATAAAGAACATACATGATGTTTTAGACTCGAGGTAAGGGAATTTGGTTTTAAAAAATCATCTTTTTGTGTTCCCCGTTAATTTTTTTTCAAAAGTCAAAAATGAATGTTTTTTAAATATATACGGAATGTAAAGATTTTACCACTATCAAAGAATAATAATTCTTTAAATATTAATTTTCAAATATACATGGTTATTATCAATGATATTTTTCCCTCTGTATGTGTACAACTTTTCTTAAAATATGTGATTTAAAGATAAAAATGTTTTTTTATTTAAGAATAATTTTATAATAAAAGTATTCATGTTTTATGATTATGATATGGTTCCTGGAATTTTTTTTAATGATTGATTTTTATGTTATAAACCAAAGACTTATGGTTTCGTGATAAACCAAGGATGGGTGGTTATGTTATTAACCAGTAATTGGTCGTTCTGGGATAAACCATGGATGGGAGGTTATGTTATAACCTTCAATGAACTGGGTACTATGAAGATGAAATTTGACTTTATTGGTTATTCAATTTGTATGATTGGTATGAATTTTTTTTCCAAATATACCAACATAAATTTTATTTTCTTTCTAATGATTTTTCATGAAAATTATTTGATTTCCAAAAGGTGAGAAAATGATATTTCGAAAAGATAGTTACTTTTTTAAGGTAAAAAGGTGTGTTTTTTAGAACTGTTTTTATGGTTTTCACTAGACTAATGGTTTCATTTCTTTTACATACCTTAATAAGATATTTATTATCATCCCAATTTTTAAATTTTTTTCATAGGATATAAGGGAGTGTAGGGAAAATGATGAGATGAAGGGGAAATTTGTAATGATTTTTCATAAAGAGAAACTATATTTTATTTAAAAAGTTTTTTTTTGGTGGAAAAAATAGATACTGAATATATACATTCAATTGTAATATATGGTTTTACTATGTAATAGTTCGTAATAATTCTCTAAAACTCTAAACTAAAAATATTATATATTTTAATAATGCGAGTTCTAGTTTTAAATCATAGGAATATGTAATGTTTGAGAAAAGTTCCATACAGTTGGTATCGTTGGATGGTTCAGATAATTTTAGTGGTTATAATAATGTTAATATAATACCCATAAATTATTTTTAATTTATATTTAAGTTGAAATGATATATAAATTAAATATTACCGTGTTTATTTATCAAAATAATATCTGTTTAGAATGGTTTTCTACTGAGGAAATAGGGAAGATGGAGTTGGAAGGAACTAAGAGGATGGTATCCTTCAAAATTAGCAACCCAAAATTGTTTGAATTAGAATATAATTGTTTTTTATAGTGATGGATCAGTTGAAACATGCTATATATGTTGGTGGTATCCATGATATGGAGTAGCCAAATCTACCAGAGAGGAATATGTTAGTAGTAGAGCATTTGATGAGACAACATCCACCATTATTCAGTGGATCTTCTAAACTTGTGGTAGTTGAAGGATGGATCACTTCCTTAGATGATATGTTTGAAGTCATGGGGTTTTATAAACATCGAAAGGCAACCCTCAATGTTTATCATTTTGAAGGTAAAGTTGATCAATGGTGGTATTTGGTTAGGAATACTAGAGAGAAATATGATATTGATTCCATGTGATGGAAAAAATTTAAGAATATTTTTCATGTGAAATATTTTCCCAAGTTTGTTTAGATTAGTATGGAGTAATAATTATAGTAATTAAAGAAAACTGATGAAGATTATATAGATACATATGAATAAAACATCATAATATTGGCCTGGTATGTACCAGAAATGTTTCGGTGAATTGATAGTAAAATTAATAGATTTATCACTAGTTTGAAACCAATTATAAAAAGGATATTGGATTAAATAGAGTTTTAAATATATTATAAACTTATTCATTGTGATGAAAAAGTTTATGTGGAGTTTTCTGACACATATGTTCCTCGTGATAATAATAATAAGAAGTAGTCAGGTTGGAAGGCTTTAGGGAAAAAAATATCGAAAAAAATTTAGAGGTAGGAAAATCAAATTCCCTTCTTGTTACAAGTGTGTTAAAAAATAACCCTATGGGATGTCTAAAAAAATCTGGAAAATTATTTCAATGTGATTTTTTGGTCACATGACTCATGAATGCAAGGAAAATGTACCAAAAAATAATGAAAATTTGATGGTAAGATGATTCAATTGCAATGAGTTTGGAAATTATGCTAATGTATACCCAAAGTTTGGAACTTGCGATGGAAATCAACAATATTGAAAGAAAAATGTTGCGGAAAAATATTTTTCTATCTCTATGGTTGATATTGGGATATCAAATGAATTGGTGATATGTATGTTACTTGTGTATTCAAATTATGTCAATACCCTGTTTGATTTTGGTTCTTTATATTCTTTCATTTATGATAAATTTTCCAGAATACTAAGAATATCTCATCATAAAATTATGATAAAAATTTTGGTAAAAAATCTATGTTTAGTATTAAAAAAAATATTTATAGAAATTTTCCTATGGTTATCATTCAAATGGTCTTTCCAATAAATCTTATTGAACTACCCATATTTGATTTTGATATTATTTCTGGTATGAATTTTCTTTCAGTTTATCTTGATAAGATTTATTAAAGTGATAATAAAGTCTTGTCTAATGATTTCATACCCTTGATAACCTTCCTAGAAGCTGATAAATTGATTAGAAATGGTATTGAAAGTTACTTATCACATTCCATTGAATAAAATGAAATTGTTTAGATTAGTGATATGCCTGTAGTGAATAAATACATGGGTGTTTTTACTGAATAATCTCCCAATGTTATTCCTTATTGAGAGGTTGAGTTTTATTTTTAATTAGTCCTTAATTATAATGCTATTTTAAGACACCCTTATCAAATAGCTTAAGTATAACTTTTCAAATTAAAACAGAAATTGTAAGGGTTTTTATATAAAGATTTTATACAACCTAGCACTTCACTATGGGGTTCCCTATTTTTTTGTTAAAAATAAATACATTTCTATGATACTTGTATTGATAATATATCATTGAGTAACATCACTATTAATAACAAGTACACTTTGCCTCGTATCGATGATTTGTTTGATCAGCTATAGGGAGCACGGTACTTTTCACAGATTGATCTTAGTTTGGGGTACCATTAGTTGAAGGTTAGAGAGGTATATATTCTTATTAATTTATTTTGGACTTGATATGGGAAGTATGAGTTTTTATTTATTCCCTTTGGGAAGTCCAATGCCCCAAATGTATTTATGGATATAATGAATTGAGTTTTCTATGTGTTTTTTTGGATACGTTTGTTGTATCTTTTTTTGATGATATATTGGTATATTCTAAAACTCACGAGGAACATGAAAAACACCTAAGTATTGTTTTATAAACCCTAAAATAAAATAAAATCTAAGAAAAATTTAGTAAGATGGATTTTTTTTACAATATATTTATTTCCTTGGGCACATTTTTTCTAAAGATGATATTACTGTTAACCCTACTAAAACAAAAACCTACTCTAGATATGGAATTAAAAAATGCATAAAATGGAATTTAAAGTGATAAAAACATGATGATAATCAAAGTGCTATTAAAAGGGGGGGGGTCCCTTTTATCAGTTCTAAAAAAGAGATGACAAATTCCCCTTTTATTAGTGCTAAAAAATTTCTAATAAAAGGGGTATTTTATCACTTCTTTTTAGCACTGATAAAAGTCTCTTTTAGGTAGTTCTTTTTTTAACGTCGATAAGGGTAAAAAGAAATCGAATTTTTGTTCAAAAAATTAGAGGGTAGACTATCCCCCTTTTATCAATACTTGATCCCCCTTTTATCAGTGCTTTATCCCCCTTTTAGTAGTTCTATGTAGCCCCTCCCCCCTTTAATATGGCTATGAATATGCTTTACTCACCTACAGACACCTCCCTTTGCTGAGATTCGAAACTGAGACCACCTCCATGTACCCCAGTGCCTTTTCCACTCCACCATATTGTTTTTTCTCTATTTTATGATATATATATATATTTACATATATTTTATTACATTTTTTATCCACATATATATATATATATATAATATGTTCTGTGTTTTTGTGTATGTGTGTATGTGTGTGTATGTTTATACACACCCAAACACACACACACACACACACAGATATATATATATATATATCTGTGTGTGTGCATATATAAATATAATTATACATATTTTTATTTATTTACATATATTATATATAAATATTTATATACATATATTAGAATATATATATATATATATTCATCAACAAACACAAACAAATATATATATATATATAAACATTATATAAACATTAATTTTATATGCATATAAATATTCATACATTATTATTTTAATTAAAATGGATATTATTTTTTAATTATATAAGGATTATATATTGAGAAATATATTTTATATTTTAATATTTTAATTATTTATTTATAAAATTGAATTTTTATGTGTGGATATATAAAAAATGTTTATATATTGTTATATATTTGATTATAAATAATAGTAAATTGTGAAAAATAATAAAATTTAAAATCCATAAAATCAATATGAATGTAATCCCCAAGAATAAATTCAGTCCCCATTGAAAAAATGCAAAATGACCCCCTTAAACGAGCCTAAAAATCCATGAAATGTTAAAAAATTGGTGTAACAAACTAAAATCTTAGGTTTGGAATCTGTATCAGACTTTAGTGGCCTCTAAAAATTAAACACAAGGTTACCCTCTATCACCATGGTGTAGATCTCATCATAGGATTCAATTAGATATGTGGTAGAGCTCAAACGGACACCCAGATCAAAACTTATAACCATTGGAATTTCGAGTTATGTTTTCATCTTTTTTAGATATTTTTCTAATTTTTATATTTTTATTATATTAATATTTTTATTAAATGACTTTTTATAAGGCCCCAGCCTTAAACCTTACTTAATATTGAATTAAAAGAATAATTCACGTTGAGGATCTTTTCAGGTTTATAGTTTTAGAGAATTAGAACATAACTATTACATCTCAAAAGATTACAAAGTAGTCACTTATACTAAGTTTCCATAATAAAAAAAACTCTTGAAAGAAACATGTCTAATTCCATGTTTTATATAGCATGACATTCCATTGATCCCATCCTTGACCTTATTCCACATTAAGTCCTGTGAAAAACATTTCAAAAAAAACATGGGGTTAGCATAAAAAGCTCAGTAAGGGATACAGAAAGAATGAAAACTGTTAGTTTTTCAAACATTAAGTAAACCATATATACTCTATCAAAGTAATACCTTCACCTTCGTAAAGTAGTAAAAACTCTCCACTGAATAAAGTATCATTACTTACCTTTTTGTAACCAAAGTATTACCATAAAACCCATATAATGAACATATAACATATATAAAGGTAACTTGGGACATAAACATACTTAAGTGGAATAACCATACGGTCGACTTCCACACATATCACTCAATGGAATAGCCATACGGCCAATTTCCATACATACTTAATGGAATAGCCATACGGACGACTTCCATACCCAATGCATTGGAGGTTATAACGTAACCACCCGTCCTGGTATTCACGGCACCACCCGTCATATGGTTTATAACGTAACCACCCGTTAAAATGTCCAAGTACCAGTATAAAATCATAAAACATAAAACCAATATAAAGGAATGATAACATTTCCACATTTCAATCATGATATAACATAAATATATTGACATAATAGAATCCTTTATCAAAACCATTTTCAATACCAAAATACATAAAAGAGTATATGGTATTTATTTTATTCTAAAAACAATACGGCTTGTTGAGGAAGCCAAAGACCAAATAATACTCGCGGCGGCGGAAAAATTCGTTGTCACCGCGTACGTTAAAAAAACATTCCTTTTTGTCGTTTAGTAAAACGCTTCGTAGAAAAAGATTCCTTTTGTATAAAAGTAAAAGTCAAAGGGTTTATACACCGTATAAAATAAAGTTGTGTATAAAACAAAATATGCCTCAATGAAAGGAGATTGAGACGAAGTCCGTTACCTTGGGTCCGACATGTCTCGATCGTTCTTTAACGTCCTGAATAATAAATTTGAGTTAATTTATACTTGATTAAGAACCTTTTTAAAGTTCATTATTCTTTTTATACCACTTATTTCCATGTTATAAACATTATGTAACCATTTAAGTTAATAATGTTTGTTTTGTTAATATTTGGTTCTTAAGTCGAAAGTTGACTTCTTACAATTACATGTTGTTCATGTGGTCAAAATTTCTTTATATCCAGAATGAAATTCCTGATTTGGATATCATATATATCATATATATCTAGAATGTACATGTATTTATAATATTACATAATCATTTAGAGGTAATAAATGAAATGCACCGTTCATGGAGACGGTAAGCCGTACGTACGCATGAACGCTACTTTCATTTCTTTGTCATATCAGTGGAATTAAAACTAAATGAGGTATGTATATTTTAATTCCAGAATTATATTCATCATTTAGATATATCATTAATTATATATATACATTATATACATGTAATTTTAATAGTACATTACATTTGGGGATAAGAAATGAAATGCACCGTTCATGGAGACGGTAAGCCGTACGTACGCATGAACGCTACTTTCATTTCTATCTCATACTTTAATGGAAAGAAATAATAATGATATAGAGGTATATTATAATTCCAGTATAACATCATATATAATAACTTTAAATCCATCCTTTACACGTCCCACATATGGCATTAACGAATCACATCACTTTTAGGGGGCGGTAGTCCGCACTTCCTTAAATGAAGATATCGTGTTTACCCATAATGGAAACCATAAAGGTATGCCAAAAATGAAAAATACAAAAGCTTAAAGAAAAAATAAACATATTATATATCATATATAAAAATAGTGACATCATAATGGCCACCCTTGAAGGTGTTAAATGAGTATTGAACAATCATCATTTCGGGAGGCAGAATTTCGCCATCCACGGAAACCGTATGTTCTTTAACCATTTGATGTAGTTTTGTGAGAGTGTAGCTCAAATAAATATTATAACAACATCCTAGTATATTGAAGATACTGGTGTTGTTACAAAAGAAGTAAATAAAAAGAGTTTAGAGGGTTGGAGAAGCAAAATAAAACAAATGAACAAGAGAGAATGAATTACCTTTAAAAGTGTAACTCCCTTTTGATTTGAGCCTAAAGGCTTCCTTTGAAAGGATTCTGCCCAAAGGGAATCCTCTAGGATGAGGAGAGGTATGTGGAGAGAGTAATTGGGCAGGGGTTGGCCGAGCCAAAGGCTTGAGAAGTGTGTGAAATGGGGTAGAGGTGGGGGCCTTTTATAAGAGGAGATGAGGGGCACTTTTGGAAAGTAAAGAAATATTACTTTATTTGAAAATGTGTTTCGGTTTTAAAAGGTCCCAAATTGATATAATTCGTGGATAAGGTGATAAGGGTTCGAAATCCACTCATACAATTGGTTTTGGCCATGTGTAGGTTTTATATGTTTCATTATCTTTCCATTTTCTTTAAATCGTCAAATAATGATGTCATCGCTGCATCATTATTATGTCATATATAATTTAATTTATTTAATGTCTAAAAATTATAAAAAAAAATACTATGATGTATGAAATCGTTTTATCTTTCCAATGATTATTTATAATCAAAATTTGGACTTGTATAACCCCACTCAGAAATTATTTTAGTAAAACAATTTATGTTAGTGTCATTTTCACTTTAACATTAAATAAAAATATATTAATGTCATTTTCCAACTAAAGTGGCTCCATGGGGTCCCCAAGTTGGACCATGGCTTTTATTGGTCGGCCATGACTCACCCAATAGGTGTAGGACAAGTGTCATGGTGTTTTCACATTCTTATAATACCATTTTTACCTTAAACTATACTAATTACCTCTAATCGCGATTAATGAAAAAAAGTTACTATTCACCAAAAAATTATTTTAATCTCATTGAACCAAATTTTACTTCTTAATGAAAACCATGTATGTCGGATTTTCAAAATTCAATACACATTAGTGGTAAACTTTCATTTAACTGAAAAATCAGTTTGCTTGATTACCACTTAGTGGTTTCACTATTCATCAAAAATTGAAGTTTTTCAGAAAATTACCAAAAATTCACCCTAAGCTATATTTGATATTAAGAATTCAAAAATGAAGTCTATTTTACAAAATTCAAATCATATAAGTCACATTAATTAATTTAATAATTAATTCCCGCTGCCAGAGCAAATAGCGTGTTTTTACAAAACAATAAGTATCAAAAGATTGACACCAGTTTAAGTCTAATTTCAAAATGAAATTGATTCCAATGACCACCATTGGATAAAATGGTAAAAATATATTATAATTTTACTTCAAAACCAATTAAAAACATAATCTAATCATATAAATAAATTAGACTAAAAAGAGGTTTTGAATTAAAATACAACATTTTACACTATTCATAAAAAAATGAACTTTATCAGAAAGGTACCAAAAATTTACACAAAGTAAATTTGATGTCCCGATTCTAAAGAAGAGTTATATTTGGTCCAAAATAAAGTATAAGAGTGATCAAAACTATATTTAATGACGGTTCACCATTAAAAGGTGATAAGTGAACCTTTAGTGAAAATTAGAGTATAAATGCCTAAAATTGAACTCTTTCCGTATTTTAAGCCTTTATCTGTTATTGGGTAAATGTAAAAACATTTAAATACATATATAATCATATTTTAGTTATTTCTATCCATTCCCGCCAGTACAACAACTACTCGTTAACAAACATTTAAAATAATATTATTTTATTACTTGTGTGCAACGTAAGTTTTCAAAGAAACTCATCGTTGCGTACCAAGTACGCTATCAAACGTAGAAACCCCTTTTAATTAAAATTAATATTTAATTCATAAATATTAATATATATGAAAATTATTTATTCTTTAATTACGTGGGATGTTACATCCTTCCCCCCTTTTGGGAATTGCGTCCTCGCAATTTTATTCACTTATCAAAATAAGTGGGGGTATTTATCCCTCATAGCATTTTCAGATTCCCACGTTGCCTCTTCAATCACATGGTTTTTCCACAAAACCTTTACCTGATGAATCACCTTATTCTGTAAACCTGTTCCCTGTGGTCAAGAATCTGGACCGGTTGTTCCTCATAAGATAGGTTCTCTTCCAGCTGAACTACCTCTGGACTCAAAACATGAGATGGATCTGGCATATACTTTCTCAACATCGAAACGTGAAAAAAATTGTGTACCTGAGATAAACTCGGAGGTAAAGACACTCGGTATGCAACTGATCCAACTCTTTCCAGAATTTCGTATGGTCCAACGAACCTTGGACTCAACTTTCCTTTCTTACCAAATCTCATCACACTTTTCCAAGGAGAAACCTTGAGAAAAGCATGATCACCTACCTCAAAAGATAGATCCTTCCTCCGGTTATTCGCATAACTCTTCTGCCTGCTCTGAGCTATTCTCATGTGTTCCTGAATCAGCTGAACTTTTTCTACCATCTCTTCTACCAATTCTGGTCCCATCAACTTCCATTCACCCACTTCATCCCAGAAAGCTGGAGTTCGACACCGCTTCCCATATAATGCCTGAAATGGTGCCATCTATATACTGGAATGAAAACTGTTATTATATGAAAACTCAACCAAAGAAAGATGTTGGTCCCAACTTCCCTGATAATCCATAGAACAAGCTCGTAGTATATCCTCCAATGTTTGAATTGTTCGTTCTGACTGCCCATCTGATTGAGGATGAAAATCTGTACTAAAATTTAATTCAGTACCCAATGACTTCTGAAGGCCTTTCCAAAAGTTAGATGTGAACCTGAGATCACGATCAGATACAATGGAGAGAAGAACTCCATGTAACCTGACTGTCTCTTTAAGATACAAACGGGAAAGTTGATCAAGAGAGAAAGTATCTCGTATAGAAAGGAAATGAGCAGATTTGGTCAAGCGATCAACGATAACCCAGATTGCATTATTACCTCGAGATGTCCTCGGTAATCCCACAACAAAGTCCATGGATATGTTTTCCCATTTCCACTCTGGCACTGGTAAAGGCTGAAGCATCCCTTTCGGTAACTTCTTCTCTGCTTTAACCTGTTGACATGTCAAACACTTCACAGTAAAATCAACAATGTCTCTTTTCATTCCATCCCACCAGTAATACTCCCGCAGATCTCTGTACATCTTAGTACTGCCCGGATGAACTGAAAACGGAGAACTATGAGCCTCACATAACAACTCATTCTTCAAATGTGAATCACAAGGCACACACAATCTCTTCCCAAATCTCAAAACACAATCATTATCAATGTTGAATTCAGGAAACTTACCTTTCTGAACCAGCTCTACCTTTTTCTGCAACTCACTGTCTTGCTTCTGTGCTTGCTTGATCATCTTCCGTACAGTTACGGGAAATATGACCAGACTTACCACACCGAAAGCACTTACCAGACTTGGATAAACATTCTCCAGGATGCATTTTACCACACTTCTCACAGGATGGATATTTGGTTTTCTTACCTCCTTGCTTCTTTGATGAATTCTTCCCCTTTTCCTGCCAACTAGACCTCTTATTCTGTTGTTTGTCATAGAACACCTGATCATCGGCAAACTCCATTTCTACCTTCTCCGCACATCGAACAAGTTTTTCATAACATTTTAATTCACGAGAAGCTAAAGCCCTTCGATACTTTGGCTTTAACCCTGAGTAAAAATGGTTTATTTTACTATCAAGATCTCGTATGAAGTTTGGAGCATACCTTGCCAATCGAGTGAACTTTTCTTCATAAGTAGCCACTGAATCATCCTCCTGCCTCAATTCTAGGAACTGTTTTTCCATCCTAAGACGAACCACCTTAGGAAAATATTTCTCAAGAAACATACCTTTGAATTTGTCCCAGTGAAGATCCTCAATCTCATCACTATCCCTTATATTTTTCACCATCGACCACCACTGATCAGCTTCACCTTCAAAACGGTAAACAGCAAGACTAACCTTTTGATGTTCTGAACACCCCATGACATCAAAAATCTTCTTCAGTGCTTTAATCCACCCTTCAGCTTGCACAGGGTCAGATGATCCTCTGAATGATGGGGGATATTGCCTCATGAAATGTTCCACCACTGACATGTTCTTTTGCGGTTGATCTGGCTGATCTCGTGCATGGATACCACCACCATTTATAGCCTGAGTCAACTATGCCATCACTGCAACAAACTGTTCAGTTCTGATTCCGACCATCTCAGGTTGCTGATTTGGAAGGTTATCTTCCTCCTGATGTCGTCCCAACATAGCTGCTTTGTTTCCTCTGCGGAAAACCATTCTGAACACAGAAATATCTTAGGCGAAGCAACATGGTAATCCATAAATGCTATATCATTTCAATCATATTATAATTTAACACTTTTCTAACTCCTAAAGTTGTCTAAACCGACCTTTGATACCAACTATAAGGCCCCAGCCTTAAACCTTACTTAATATTGAATTAAAAGAATAATTCACGTTGAGGATCTTTTCAGGTTTAGAGTTTTAGAGAATTAGAACATAACTATTACATCTCAAAAGATTACAAAGTAGTCACTTATACTAAGTTTCCATAATAAAAAAAAAACTCTTGAAAGAAACATGTCTAATTCCATGTTTTATATAGCATGACATTCCATTGATCCCATCCTTGACCTTATTCCACATTAAGTCCTGCAAAAAACATTTCAAAAAAAACTTGGGGTGAGCATAAAAAGCTCAGTAAGGGATACAGAAAGAATGAAAACTGTTAGTTTTTCAAACATCAAGTAAACCATATATACTCTATCAAAGTAATACCTTTACCTTCGTAAAGTAGTAAAAACTCTTCACTGAATAAAGTATCATTACTTACCTTTTTGTAACCAAAGTATTACCATAAAACCCATATAATGAACATATAACATATATAAAGGTAACTTGGGACATAAACATACTTAAGTGGAATAACCATACGGTCAACTTCCACACATATCACTTAATGGAATAGCCATACGACCAATTTCCATACATACTTAATGGAATAGCCATACGGCCGACTTCCATACCCAATGCATTGGAGGTTATAACGTAACCACCCGTCCTGGTATTCACGACACCACCCGTCATATGGTTTATAACGTAACCACCCGTTAAAATGTCCAAGTACCAGTATAAAATCATAAAACATAAAACCAATATAAAGGAATGATAACATTTCCACATTTCAATCATGATATAACATAAATATATTGACATAATAGAATCCTTTATCAAAACCATTTTCAATACCAAAATACATAAAAGAGTATATGGTATTTATTTTATTCTAAAAACAATACGGCTTGTTGAGGAATCCAAAGACCAAATAATACTCGCGGCGGCGGAAAAAGTCGTTATCACCGCGTACGTTAAAAAAACATTCCTTTTTTTCGTTTAGTAAAACGCTTCATAGAAAAAGATTCATTTTGTATAAAAGTAAAAGTCAAAGGGTTTATACACCATATAAAAGAAAGTTGTGTATAAAACGAAATATGCCTCAATGAAAGGAGATTGAGACGAAGTCCCTTACCTTGGGTCCGACATGTCTCGATCGTTCTTTAACGTCCTGAATAATAAATTTGAGTTAATTTATACTTGATTAAGAACCTTTTTAAAGTTCATTATTCTTTTTATATCACTTATTGCCATGTTATAAACATTATGTAACCATTTAAGTTAATAATGTTTGTTTTGTCAATATTTGGTTCTTAAGTCGAAAGTTGACTTCTTACAATTACATGTTGTTCATGTGGTCAAAAGTTCTTTATATCCAGAATGAAATTCCTGATTTGGATATCATATATATCATATATATCCAGAATTTACATGTATTTATAATATTACATAATCATTTAGAGGTAAGAAATGAAATGCACCGTTCATGGAGACGGTAAGTCGTACGTACGCATGAACGCTACTTTCATTTCTTTGTCATATCAGTGGAATTAAAACTAAATGGGAGGTATGTATATTTTAATTCCAGAATTATATTCATCATTTAGATATATCATTAATTATATATATACATTATATACATGTAATTTTAATAGTACATTACATTTGGGGATAAGAAATGAAATGCACCGTTCATGGAGACGGTAAGCCGTACGTACGCATGAACGCTACTTTCATTTCTATCTCATACTTTAATGGAAAGAAATAATAATGATATAGAGGTATATTATAATTCCAGTATAAAATCATATATAATAACTTTAAATCCATCCTTTACACGTCCCACATATGGCATTAACGAATCACATCACTTTTAGGGGGTAGTAGTCTGCACTTCCTTAAATGAAGATATCGTGTTTACCCATAATGGAAACCCTAAAGGTATGCCAAAAATGAAAAATACAGAAGCTTAAAGAAAACATAAACATATTATATATCATATATAAAAATAGTGACATCATAATGGCCACCCTTGAAGGTGTTAAATGAGTATTGAACAATCATCGTTTCGGGAGGCAGAATTTCGCCATCCACGGAAACCGTATGTTCTTTAACCATTTGATGTAGTTTTGTGAGAGTGTAGCTCAAATAAATATTATAACAACATCCTAGTATATTGAAGATACTGGTGTTGTTACAAAATAAGTTAATAAAAAGAGTTTAGAGGGTTGGAGAAGTAAAATAAATCAAATGAACAAGAGAGAATGAATTACCTTTAAAAGTGTAACTCCCTTTTGATTTGAGCCTAAAGGCTTCCTTTGAAAGGATTCTGCCAAAAGGGAATCCTCTAGGATGAGTAGAGGTATGTGGAGAGAGTAATTGGGCAGGGGTTGGCCGAGCCAAAGGCTTGAGAAGTGTGTGAAATGGGGTAGAGGTGGGGGCCTTTTATAAGAGGAGAGGAGGGGCACTTTTGGAAAGTAAAGAAATATTACTTTATTTGAAAATGTGTTTCGGTTTTAAAAGGTACCACATTGATATAATTCGTGGATAAGGTGATAAGGGTTCGAAATCCACTCATCCAATTGTTTTTGGCCATGTTTAGGTTTTATATGTTTCATTATCTTTCCATTTTCTTTAAATCGTCAAATAATGATGTCATCGCTGCATCATTATTATGTCATATATAATTTAATTTATTTAATGTCTAAAAATTATAAAACAAATACGATGATGTAGGAAATCGTTTTAGATTTCCAATGAATATTTATAATCAAAATTTGGACTTGTATAACCCCACTCAAAAATTATTTTAGTAAAACAATTTATGTTAGTGTCATTTTCACTTTAACATTAAATAAAAATATATTAATGTCATTTTCCAAATAAAGTGGCTCCATGGGGTCCCCAAGTTGGACCATGGCTTGTCTTGGTCGGCCATGACTCACCCAATAGGTGTAGGACAAGTGTCATGGTGTTTTCACATTCTTATAATACAATTTTTACCTTAAACTACACTAATTACCTCTAATCACGATTAATGAAAAAAAGTTACTATTCACCAAAAAATTATTTTAATCTCATTGAACCACATTTTACTTCTTAATGACAACCATGTATGTCGGATTTTCAAAATTCAATACACATTAGTGGTAAACTTTCATTTAACTGAAAAATCAGTTTGCTTGATTACCACTTAGTGGTTTCACTATTCATCAAAAATTGAAGTTTTTCAGAAAATTACCAAAAATTTACCCTAAGCTATATTTGATATTACGAATTAAAAAATGAATTCTATTTTACAAAATTCAAATCATATAAGTCACATTAATTAATTTAATAATTAATTCCCGCTGCCAGAGCAAATAGCGTGTTTTTACAAAACAATAAGTATCAAAAGATTGACACCAGTTTAAGTCTAATTTCAAAATGAAATTGATTCCAATGACCACCATTGGATAAAATGGTAAAAATATATTCTAATTTCACTTCAAAACCAATTCAAAACATAATCTAATCATATAAATAAATTAGACTAAAAAGAGGTTTTGAATTAAAATACAACATTTTACACTATTCATAAAAAAATGAACTTTATCAGAAAGGTACCAAAAATTTACACAAAGTAAATTTTGATGTCCTGATTCTAAAGAAGAGTTATATTTGGTCCAAAATAAAGTATAAGAGTGATCAAAACTATATTTAATGACGGTTCACCATTAAAAGGTGATAAGTGAACCTTTAGTGAAAATTAGAGTATAAATGCCTAAAATTGAACTCTTTCCGTATTTTAAGCCTTTATCTGTTATTGGGTAAATGTAAAAACATTTAAATACATATATAATCATATTTTAGTTATTTCTATCCATTCCCGCCAGTACAACGGCTACTCGTTAACAAAAATTTAAAATAATATTATTTTATTACTTGTGTGCAACGTAAGTTTTCAAAGAAACTCATCGTTGTGTACCAAGTACGCTATCAAACGTAGAAACCCCTTTTAATTAAAATTAATATTTAATTCGTAAATATTAATATATATGAAAATTATTTATTCTTTAATTACCTGGGATGTCACACTATTACTCAATAATAATTAGAAAATTATTAATTAAATAATTATTTCTAACTGTTTTATAAGCCATTTTCACTTATTATCTTATATGATAAGTGTAAATGCCTATTTAACCTTATCTAAAACATATTTAAAAAATCTATACTATATTTATATAAATATATTTATATTTATATCAATGTAAATATATTTATATATTTATATATTATTTGTAATGAAATATACATTTTTTGAAATATACCCTTTATCATCACTAGTAAAATAGATATAATAAGGGGGGTCTTTATCAGTGATTATAAAAGAGAACTGATAAAGGGGGTCACTTTAACAGGGATAAAAAAAGAAGTGATAAAGGGGGTACCTTTATCCTTTCTAAAAAAAGCACTAATAAAGGTATACATTTAATAGTTATATTTTAGCCCTATTAAAGTACCCTTTATCTGCACTTTTTTTAGCATTGATAAAGGTACCCCCTCTATTAGTTTGTTTTTTAGCACTGTTAAAGGGTGGCACTAGGTAATGCCATTTTTTTAGTAGTGAAAGTTGTTAAAGAATGGAAAATACAACCAATTTCATAGAGATTAATAGATTTCTTGTATTATTAGGTTACTACTGATAGTTGTTTGAAAACTTTTCTTGATTTCATAGTCTAGTGACTAATTTTACTCAGAAGGGTGTAAAATTCATCTAGATAGGAGAAATTGATTATTGTTTTTAGGAACTAAAAACAAGGTTATTAAATTCTCTAATTTTATCCTTTCTCTCAAGAAATGGTGATTTTTCATCTACAGAGATTCTTCATTGAAAGGACTTGGTTGTGTCTTAATGAAAAATGACCAGCTAATTGATTATGATTCACATCAATTATAACCTCATTATCAAAATTATTCTACTCATGATTGAGAATTAGCTTCTACGTTTTTTTTGAAAATTTGGAGGCATCATTTATATAGAGAAATGTGTGAAATATATACTAATCATAAATGTTTTAAGTATATATTAACTTATAAAGAGTGGAACGTGGAGCCAAAAAGATGGATGGATTATTATTGCATGATCCATACTATCCTGAAAATGAAAAAAAGTGTATGATGCTTTGATTTAAAAAAATAATGCTATATTAACCATGTTATGTTGGGATCATAAACCTTTGGTTAATGAAGTGAAGAATTTTTTCCAACATATTGTGTATGTAGGGAATTCCTCTGTTTTGTTTCAAGTGTCAGTTCAATCATCTGTATAAGATATTATTAAACAAGCTCAGAATGAAGATCGTGAGTTATAGAAAAAGGTCAAATTGGTTAAAAAAGGTTTGTTTTTAGAATATAATTTTGATAAACAATGTGTTATGAGATTTGGAAAAAGATAATGTGGGACTTTTGATATGTATTTGGGGAGGGAGTTATTAAATTAAGCTCATAGTACCCCATTTTATGTTCACCCTTAAAGCACTTAGATGTACAAATAACTTCAGGAGTATTACTAGTGGGGTGGAATGAAAAGAGATACTTCTGAATTTACCATTAAATGATTAAATTTTTAATAGGTTAAATCATAATGGAAATTACCAAAGGAGATTTTTCATCTTTTACCAATGACATGGGTGAAATGTAAACATATATCCCTGGATTTCAATATAGGAATACCAAAAACTTCCTAAGGTAATAATTCAATTTGAGTTATTTTTGATTAACTAACTAAATATATATATTTTATTCCCATTCAAGATACTCTATCTTTAGATCAAATTCCTCAACTATATCCTAAGTAGATAGTTAGTTTGCATGGAGTTACACTCTCCATTGTATCTGACCGTGATCCTATATTCACTTCTAATTTTTTGAAAGGCCTTCAGAATTTAATGGGCACTGAATAAAATTTCAGCACAACCTTTCATCCTCTATATGATTAATAGTCTTTTAGAACCCCCAGTTTGAGGTTTGTGACCCATTTTTAAACCTTTTTATAAATATGAAGTGGTTGGGAATGGTTTAGCAGAGTTTGAGAGAGTTTGGAATGTTTTTGGAAAAGTTTGGAACCCTTTTTAAGGTTGCACGATTTGAGCATGGTTAGGGGAAATTGTGCAAGAATCCCAGGTAACCATGTGATATTCCATTATTCAGATAGAATCATCCACATGGTTAGCACATAATTTTTCAAACCATGGGAGTTAATCGTGTGGCCCATTAAAAATGGTTTTTTTAAAATGGGTTTGTCAATATTTTCCCTAACTCACCCATTTCTTCTCCCATACAAACCCTAAGTAGGATTTATTCTTCTCAAGGTCAATAGGGGATCTCCAACCCATTTTAGAAGCAAATCGAAGGGGTTTCTTGGTGGTTTGAAGGCGGTTCATCTCGGGTAAGTCTTCTCTCTTGGTTCTTTTGTGGTTCTCTCTAGATCATCTCTTCCCTAATTTTTTTCTAGATCTACATCCATTGTATTTAGATCTGGCGGTTTCTTTTTCTTAAGTGATGATTTTAATGCTTGTTTATGATAGGGAAGTACATCTAAAGTGGTTTTGGTGGAGCATTTTTCCATATTTTGTTGTAGCTGCTTGTGGGTCTAATTCAACGGAACCCTAAGGTAGGTGGCTTCTCTCTCAATTAAACTTAGTTAGATCTTGATGCCTTATTTTCAATTAATTTATTTTACTTGAAATTAATTGTGAATATGATGTGAAAATCTTGGTGGGTACCCATTGGGTTATGTTTTGGGGATTTCGAGTGAAATGAGATATTGTTGTAAAAGGGGGCTTGTTGTGTGATTTTTAAATGTAGATTTTTAAATTGGTTGGTTGGTATGGTTTATGAAATTTTTTTTGGAAAATTGTTTTCAATAAGAAAGTGGTTTATTGAAATTTAGTTTGGCAAGGGAAATGGTTAATTGGGGTTTTCAAAAAATGAGTGATTTGTTCAAGTTATTGGCATGTGTTGGAAATGGTAGTGTAAATAATGTGTGGACTCTATGTTTTATGATTTTGGTTGATTAAGTATTATGGATTGTGTTGAATTAGTTGAAGTTTGTGACAATTCTCAGTATAAATGGTGATGGATATTGTATGGAAGGGTTGAAATTATGGATAAGTGGTCAGGAAGTACCACTAGTTTGGGAAAGTAGTAAATGGGTTTGGATAAGAAGTTCCACCATAGTTTTTGCCTTGTTGTGTGTTTCTCTACAAGATGAAAATTTTTGTGCTAATGTAAAATGGTGTAATGGATTATGTCATGGATTTTTGGCTTTATCTTGGGTTTCATGGTTTGGGTATGGTGGCTTGGTGAGGGTATGTTTGGATTCTCTGTAATTGTTGAACTATTTGTTTTTTTATATAAACTATTTTACATAAATGTGCTAACTGTTTTATCCTAGTGGTGTGTGTAGGGAAGTCATTTCTGAAAATCCTAATGAGTATTATTAATCACCCCAAATTTTTCACTTGGGTGATTTTGAAAATGTTGTATTCTTGGACACATGTAAGAGTAAATTATATCATTTTTCAAGTGTTTCTTCATTATTCTCGAATGTCTCAGTGGTGCTTGGAGAGTAGAGCTTATTGTGGAGTGGTGGAGTGTGTATTGGTTTACTTTGAGTCTCTTGTTTAGTCTTCCTCTTGGTACTCTGACCTTTTTTAATATGGCTTGGTTGTATTGTTTTTTTGGAATTTTTATGGAATAGGTTAGTTGTATTTTGGTAATATATGGTTTGGGTTGCTATGTTAATATACACCATGTAGTTTTATTAGTAATGGATTGTTTGGTTGGTTTGTTTATCTCAAGGGAAAATCATTCCCCAATTTTTTCTTGAATCCCTCAACATTTATTTCCATCCTTTAGCACCTTGGGAACATCACTTAATCTATAATAACATCCTTTGATGTTAACTATACATTATTGGGGTTATTATCCAAGGATATCATCCTAATTATTTATTTTGATGGTTTTTTTTATTATGATAATGAGATGTTTATGAAACTTATTTATTTTCCATGAGTTATGGTATGATGAATTGTTTAAATGTTTATAAATCTAATTTCCATTCCATGGGTTATGATATGTGATGAATGTTTTTTGATCATATTGAATATATGTAAATGAATTATAATTAAGTGATCATTAAGACCAGCATTTTTTATACCTCTAATGGATTGGGTAATTATGTATATATCATGAGATATTAAGGACTATAATGGGGAGTAAACCTAGTTCATTAAGGGAAATTTTACACTACGATAATTCAGGGACTGAAACTTGAATATGGATATAATGTAATAAGGATTCAACACAATACACTATGATAGTGATATAAGTAATTCTTGACTATGGAAATCAATTTTTTATTTGTATTCTACAAACATATGTCTTGTGACAATAATATTATCTCATAGATCATGTTATTTTATTCCATTATGATTCATGTATTATGTACTAAAAATATTTGTTCCATGACTTTGGTTTATGATCTATGATATACAGGGTGTAGTTTTCAAAAAAAGATCATGTTATCACACCCTTGTTCTCATACTATATCTAAGTGGTCATTGGTGTCTCACTTTTTTCCTTATTTAAGGATCGGAGCTCACCCTTTATTATGTTTCAATTACCTAGGTTGTGAGGAAATGTTTTAAGTATGATATGTCTAAAAATGGTTTTAGTTATTTAGAATATAGTAGTATATAAATTAGATCTCTTATGAACATGATGCTTATGTATCAATGATTACAAATTGACTAATCCTACATGATTTTGGTGTGGATCATAATGTTATGTAATGATTATTCATCTATTAATATATAATATCAATATATGAAATATATGGGTCAATAGAGTTTGAATCATATAATGGTTTGGTTACCTTTCTAAAATTGGATAAGAAAACTTTAATGAGAAATATTAGGAAAATATTATGTATTGGAGAATATACTACACTATGTAAATTAAAGGTGTTTCGTTTTCATTGAAAAACACTAATTCCAAGATAGCATAATTGGATATGGTTTTGGAATAGATAAATATAGAGGTTATCACTCTAAAAATAATTGTTAAAGTATAACTAGGCCATAATTCTACTACATTGTGAGGAAGACCGTATTGCACACTTAGTTTCACACTCTTGGGGGTTATGATTATGATAATTCATATCTTCATTATTAATCATTTGGGATGAGTTGAATGGATGATGATCTTCAATTAACTATGTTAATCCTAATATTTCATGATTGAAAATAAGGTGTCTTGATTTATACATACTATAAATTATTTTTTATTATTATGTGGCTTCCTTTTATAATTATTGTACTTCATAATATTCATTTTGGTTTTAGTCAATGGATAGAACCTAATAGAACCTTGTTATTTCTGAATATGAAGAATAATATAATTATTTTACTTGTGAGAAACTAAATTTTATGGAATATGGATTAAAAAATATTGATGTTATTCTTATGAATCATTCTCAATATATCAATCTTTTTGAGCTTATAAAAAACAAAAATAGAGAACATAGTCATTCATGAGGAAACATCCACCTTCTTTTAGTTATTTATTATGATCCAGTAGTTTTTGAGTAATCAATCAATAAGAATGAAAATATATTTTCAATCCTATAGTGTTCAAAACAAGAAAATGTTATTTTAGTTGTTTATCCTTTGTAAAGTGAAGAATATCAATTGTGGGCTCTTATCATTATCATGACGGAACATAGAGAAATTGACTCCATATAGTGGGATGATATTAAGAGATTCTTTTCCAATAAGTAAAGTCCTAATATTATTATAATAATAATATATAAGGAATTACTTGAGCTAAAGTAGAAGGATAATGACTCCATTAGTACAATTGAGGAAAATTTTACAAGACATATGAGGCATGATTATGGTATTATTATCCAACCTGAATATAAGATAGATTGATTCTTTAGTGTAATAAATAAAAACCAGGAGTTACCCACAAGTGACTTTAGTAGATTTAAAGAAATGGTTTTATGTGATATCAAAGAGGAGATAGATATTGGATTTACCCAACAATTTCAGGGTTTTCATAAGAAAATATAGATGTAATTAAATTGAAATTATAAAATCCATATAGAGAATAATATGATATTTTCTTGTTACTCAATGAGTGGAAGAAAACATTGAGGAAATCATATTTAAGGGATTAGTAAAAATTTTAAATATGAAAAGGAAGTTTATCAAGAAATTGAATTCCAATGTAATGGGAATAATGATTTTTCTAATAATGAAGAGAAATCCCCACAAATTTCACCACCTACACTCCATTATTTTATATGCAATGAGTATAGGAATTATGAAAGCTATTGTTCCAATATGTTGGTTAATGACGATGATCAATTTTAAGAACACAGTAATCCTATATATAAATATTAATATTATGAGACCACTATTTCTAATATGGGGTATGATAATTATGTGTTGAATGGTAAAAATATCATCCACTCTATAACTTCTAATGTCTTATTTTAACCAAGATATTCCCAATATTTTATATATGATGAATTTACTATGGGTATCAAAATATAACCTCAATGATTGGATGATGAATTTTAAGTGAAGATTCATAATGGTATGATGGTTGCATCTCAATTATGTGATTCTTCTCTAATTTATTTTTCTGGGATTTTCCAAAAAATCTTATTATTCGCCAACTAGTTGAATTTGATTTCATCTCAGCCATTGATTAGATTTAATTATATAAATAACACATCAATTATTGGAGAAGGTAATTCATGTTTTATATTCCAAACAAGCCTATGATTTTCAATATGCGAAATGATAAAAATAAACTTCCATTAAGATACCATCAAAAGATACCGCCAGAAACTACCATTAGAATCTACCGACAGAAGCTACCATCAGAAGATACCACCAGAAGCTACTACCTGACTACTGTTTCTACTTCCTGATGTTACTGTAAAAAGATATCATTAAATATACTTATAGAATATGTCATCAAAGGATAATTCTTGAAGCTACCACCAAATTCTATTCTTAGAATCTACCAAGTTACCATCAAGAAGATACTTCTAGATACTTCCACTAGAAGCTACCATTAGAAGCTACTACCATACTAAATATGATACAAATAGGATCTAAAATTAGGTTTAACCATCAAGATCTACCATAATTCTATAAAATATGTTTTTTCTCTTAAAAACTTACAAATTCTTTAGGACATACTCTGGGAACCTCTACCACCAGATTTCCCAAAAAGTAATAGGCTAGAAGGTCTGAGTCATTACATCATATACCTATTGAACTATTATCACCCTCAGGAATCAAAACCAACTCATAAAGAAATAGGGAAAATTTCTAAAAAACCATCCCTATAGATACCTCATGGGAGGTACTTACATATGAAGCACCATCACTAACCAAACACACCAAAAAAATGAAAACATCCACAATATCCCTCAAAACCAAAAGCCCCCTCTCTTCCACATAACCACTTAAATAACCCTTTCAACCACTACATAGCCCCAATACAAAAAAATCCACAACCATCACATAGTATAACCATAAGGACACAAATCAAGGAATTAAATCTCCAATGTCAAGATACTATCTTCTTTGCATGGCACTGACTTACCCACATAGTTTTAATCATGTTAAGGTTTAACATATCTCAATTACAAATAATATTTTCCTTCTTTATATGCATTGAATATTTAATCACACAACATATTAACAAGAAATAAATTTATCTCATATAAAAAATCAAGGTGAAAACATCCCATCACCCAAAAAATAAGGAAAACAAGACAATCACAAAATAACCCAAGGTGCTATAAATGAATTTGTGTCTAACGCTCTAATGTACTCTCCTCCAGGAAACCATTCCTCCAAAACACATGAACCATGGGAATGTTTCAACCACAAAATACCTTCTATCAATGATCCAAAATGTCCACTAAACAGTCCACAAATGTAGTTTCATCCTTGATATCCGACCCTCCCTATTTGATGACATGGGATTCATCGTGTAGATACCAACAGAACTGATAGGCATGGAATGTTTTATGAATTAAGCCTAGTTGTGGAAGAATTTTCAACCGATAATATACCTCACCAGTATTCTCCAACATCCCAAAAGGCCAAAAAACACAATACAAGAGCTTACTCCCCTTGATGAACCTCAAATTCCCACATTGAGAGGAAACCTTCAAGAATATGTGGTCTCTAACATTGAAATCCAGGGACCTACTCCAGTGATTAACATAAGAATTTTTTCAGTCCTGCAATGAGTTTATCCTCTCATGAACAACCTTAACCTTCTCTTTCACTCAATACACCACATTAGGTCCAATAATTTATCACTCCCTAGCCTCATCCCATCACAATAGAGAATGACATATCCACCCATACAAATCCTCAAATGGTTCCATGCTAATAGATGAATGATAGTTTTTATTACAAGTAAACTCAACCAAAGGAAATTGTTTTCCCAAGATCCATATAACACCAAGATGCACATTCACAACAAATATTCTAGTATTTGGATATTCCTATCCATCTACCCATCCATTTGATGGTCAAAATCAGTGTTAGGGAACAAATGGGTACTAAAATAATGTTGTAATCCCCTCCAGAATTGCACGGTAAAACAATAATCCTGGTGTAAGATGATGGATCTTGGGAATCCATCCAACAACAACACCTTATCCATATAACTCATCGCCAAAATATCCTTGATTTTAGACCCCTTGTTCATTAGAAAGAGAGGAAATTTGGTCAATTGATCCAAAATTACCTAGATAGCATCACAACATCCCAGATCTTGGGGTAAACCTATGATGAAGTGCATTGAGATATCATCCTATTTCTACTCAAGAACACACAAGGGATTAATAAAACTACCAATAACATGATGATTAGTCTGTACCTGCTGGAAAACCAAACACCAAGACACAAAATCTACCACAATCTATTTAATATTGAGCCACAAAAATTGCATCCTCAATCCATGGTACACCTAAAAACTCTCAAGTTTACTACCCAATGTGAACCCTGAAACTCAATGAATCCCCCATTAATTTCTACTAGAAAAAATAGCCTTCCCAAAAAAAAATATTTGATTCTAACCATCCCTAATCCAACCCCTTTGAGCATCTTCATGGCCAATACAATCATGAATTATCTTCACCTCCATGTCTCCCCACTAAGAATCATACACCAGATGAATTAGTTAATATTCTACTATCATCTGAAATAAGTAAACTCCACCCTAAACCACCCTCACATCCAAGTGAATGGATTCCAACTCCTCCATCTCTCTCTAAGGATCTTCATGATCCCTAACCACATCATTCTATGAATTCTTTCTCAAATCATTGTCTAAAACATTCCCCTTTACTGAGGTATAGGAAATATCAAAATCATAATCCAGAAGAAAATCCAACCACCTATATTTACACATATTCCTATCATACTAATAAAATGTATAACTCAAACTATTGTGATCCATGAGAACCACAAAGCGATCCTCAATGAGGTAATGTTTCCATAGCTTCATCACAAATGAAACCATTACTCGCTATAGATCATGGGTAGTATAGTTATGCTCATGGTAGAATTACTTCCTAAAAACATAAGAGATCACCACTCTATACCGAATCAACATGAATATAAATCCCAGATGGGTAACATCACAAAACACCTCAAACATCACCCCTTCCTCTGGAAACAAGAGCATCAAAGAACCCATCAACTTCTCTTTTAGGTAACTAAATGATTCATGACACAGACTAATCCATATAAAATCCTAGTCCTTCTCGATCAAATCTATTAATAGGGATGAAATCAATGAGTAGTTAGATACAAACCTTTGGTAATATTCTATGAGGCCTCAGAATCTATGAACCTATATCACCTTCTTGGGTGATTCCCAAGAAGTGACTACATTGAAATTCAATGGGTCTATTGTCACACCCTACTGAAACGCCAAATTCCCAAGTAAATTCACTTTTAATGCCTAAAAATTACACTTGGAAAACTTCCCATAGGAAAAGGGTGTCGAAGAACCTTAATCATGGCTCTAAGATGATCAGCATGCTCCTCCTATAACTTCAAGTATTTCAATATGTCTTTGATGAATAAGACTAAAAAATAGACCATGAATTTATAGAACATGGAGTTCATGAGTCCCATGAATACAACTGGTTCATTCCTGAAATGGAAGGAAATAACCATAAAAATGAAGTGCCATACCTACATCTGAAGGCACTCTTCAGGACATCACCCCCATTTGCCATTAATTAAGGATATCCAACTCATGGATCAATCATGGAGAACGAACTACCTACCCTCAACTGGTCTAAAAGATCAATAATCCTCAGAATAGGATAAAAATTCTTGATCACCACTATATAAAACCTTTGATAGTCTATGTACAAACTCATACTACAATCCACCATCTCGGAGAATAACATTAGAACACCCTCAATGACACACAAAGCTAGACGAAACCTTTCTTCATTAAATCATTTATCTAAATCCTCAACTCCCAAAACTCAAAGGGTTCTATCCAATAAGGATCCATTGAAATTGGAGAATATTTTGGTTATAAGTATATCCCAAAATCGATATCACATTGAGGGCTAGAGTCACAAAATCTTTAGAAAAAACATCCAAAAACTCTCTAAAAATCCCAGGAGCCTCCTCCACCTCAATATCCACTAATTTCATACTCAACTCATCTATAAAAGAATGAAGGGGCTTCATGTGTTTATTTCCCACCTCATAACTCTACTCACTAATGAAAGTTTCATGCTATTTATAAACATCTGATAACATGACTCTCCTCTTGAAGTAGTCGATAATAGCATGCACATAATATAACGATTTGATCATAAGTATTACATCATATAAATTCATCTGAAGAAATAATAGACACCCATGGGATTGACGTGTCCACATCATCACTGTACACCCCTAACACACATTAAATAAGAAGGACTAGCCTCTGACTACCATGGTCAACACCAGGGGTTTGGGAAGCCTCTCTACATCCAACCCCAATGCATGAACTAGAGTGAGCACAACAAGTGAGTGAAAATATACCATATAAAATAAGTTATAATAAAGGGTGGATTCACCAATGAGTGTAACCTGAAAAATCTCTAGACCCTATGACACTGCATCCTCTACCACATGCAACTAACCACATCCAACTCCTTTATCTCTCTACAGAAGGACACCTCCACGACCACACTCAATTATAGGTTCCTGAACTCATGAAACATCCTAATGTTGGCCTCTACCCAATCTATATCCTCTCAGCGGGGAATAATATTGATTCCCTTACTATTGAAATATCCTTGATGATAATAAATGTTGAGTCTTATACTAAACATGACCACCTCTACCAAACTGAGCTCAAAGAACCACTAGGAAATGGTTTTGGTGATGGATGTGAACCCCACAGAAAAAACAAAACTAGCATGAATTCCCTGATAAAAGCCTGAAAATAATTGTCCTCATAAGACCAAAAGTGAATATTCTAAGGTTGTCTCCCTAATAGTTGAAACCAAAAAGGTCCTAGAACTTATGACCTACAACCGATAACTGTTCTCTTCAAGGAAGCTTGTTGGTCTCCCTCTCATTATAAAACTCCTTGCAAGTGCATCCACTCAATCACCTATGCCTTCTTCTAAAACCCGGACACTTTTTCAATGTAAAAGGAGTAATCATGTACTTGATTAAAGGATGGAATTCCTCACCAAGATGTGTCACATGATACGCTCCATTAATAAAAATATCTAGAGAACTACACATAAGGTCCTCAAACTTGATTTCCATATACCGTATAGAAAAAATACCCTACTAAAGAGAAAGAAACCCATGCCTCTTTAATTCCTTCGTTTTAAATGAAAGAAACTCTTCACAGATCTATTTGTAAAATCTAACCCACAAAACATCTTCCTCCTTCCCCTCACCCAGATACAACATCCACCACTGACACACTTCTCCCTAGATCAGAATAAATGCCAATGGGACCCAATTCCCCAATTAGGCATGGATTAGACTAAAATCTATTTCAATATCCTTTATTCATCTCTCTATATCCACATCCAAAATACTACCTTCAAATTCCCCAAATCCTACTGAAAAGTGTGTAATTACCTCTGCTAAGCCTTACCCTCCTCTACTGAATCAACCCTATGACAATCAATCAGATCAGCCTGTTGAACATACACTGCCTGAACCACATGAAAACGATGACCATGGACCATCACTGAAAAGGGAAAATGGTTTACTATGTAATTTTATTTAGATTTATTTAATTAATTTTAACTCTCTAGAACCAAACCCATCTAATTCAAACAAGAACTCAAGTCATCATAATGAATGTACCACTACTAGGTAACAACCCTACAAAAGGTACCACCTCACTTGGCCATTTAGTAGACTCAGCGTCATTGTGTTGGATAATTAGGGGTCCTAAAATCCTATGTCCAAGTAGGTCTTAAATATCCTATGTCACACACCAAGATCCGTTGATGTTTCTACACTTAACAACACATGAAATCCTTACCACGGCTAACTCCAAACCCCAACCTATCACTAAACCATCACCTTTGATACCACTCTTTCATGAACCCTCCGACCAAAGATACCATAATGAAGGGAGAGATATAATTACCACTGAGCCCTGCCCCCAGTAGGCCCCAAGTAAGAGACTGGAACTGAGGGTATAAAAATATCTTAAATTGGAGGCATTACCCTCAATAATAATATAGTATTATGAGATAGGATGAATCGACCAAAAGAAACTCCAAGACATAATATAAAAAGGAATCCCAAATTCATCCAATAATTAATGAATAAATAAAATAGCTATAGATAAAAGTATACAAATTAAATAACCAAAAGTAAAAGTTAAATTAGTGACACATCAAAATTACAAGGGTCTGAGTTAGTAATGTTCAATGTGGTCTACATAATCCTCTGAAAACCCTAAAAACATTTTATACACAAAGGGTGAGAATATAAGTATACTTAATAGGGTAAAAAAATTATCTTATGTATATTTGAAAGAAAAATACTAGTTCACCAATGAGAAAATAGTATAACCAAAGAGAATCAAAATTGGTCAAATAACTGATCCCTATCTTAACTATATTATACTAACCAAATAAATTATCCAAGTATAACAGAATAATAGTAATCATATAGATAAGAGGTTACCCCAAACCACTTTCCCGCTGATTTTCTACTCTCAAATCCCAATTTCTTACATATTTGTGCTCTCATCTCTTCAATATAACATTCACTGCTTCCCCATAGCATGGTCACATCACATCATTCCCACAAACACCAGGGCCACCATCCCAC
The DNA here is from genome assembly GCA_963277665.1 of Viscum album. Taxonomy (NCBI): domain Eukaryota; kingdom Viridiplantae; phylum Streptophyta; class Magnoliopsida; order Santalales; family Viscaceae; genus Viscum; species Viscum album. The sequence goes on from OY728119.1 coordinate 1,217,516,093, forward strand.
AATATTGCCACACCACATAGTTCTCACATACACCTAGGCAATCAAACCATATCAATTTTCATAACAATATTAGTGGGGTATCCTGAACATAAAGGACATCATCCTTGTTCCCTCCTCCTACCATGTACTACCCCCACCATAGGCCACCCCACAACATGGTCACATCACATCTCACCTCCCCACAGTATGGTGAAATCACATATCGCCCTCAAACACCTAGTTCATCACCTAGTGCACTATCTTCCCTCCATCCATAATAGTATATACATATCTACTCACCTGTAAGAGATAATGAGAAAGAGTGGGTATCAATTCATCCATCATCGCTGCCAAGGTGTTGGGAAAATTACCTCACATATATATTTATGTCATGAATTAGCCTAGGTACCCTAGTAACCTGATAACCAAGCCAGTCCTGACATGTCTCTAAGGACATTACCGATCCCCATGGGTTGACAACTAGCACCTGAAATCATACCAAATGAGAGTGGTAACAATATTTATAAAAGAATTGCGGAGGAAATATAAATAATACCGTATGAAAATAAGAAAAAAACTCTATAGGGAGATGTGTACAAAAAATTAAACAGGTATAAACAACCTTAATTACAACAAAAAACTACTAGAAAGTGAGAAGGAACTCAGCTGAAGTACCAATGGATGAAACTCTCTAAGTATACAGATCAATAGTTAGAACCACATCGAAGTAGTGCTTTACCCTTACTCGAACATATAAGAAGATAATCTATAAACACCTAAAGGCACCGGTAGAGTGTGATCTAAAATCCGAGTAGGGTGTCACTAAGGATTCAATAACAAGATTCCAATATCAAATTAACTAAATAGGTGCTTTTATATTTTCAAATAAATATGTTTGGAATTTCAAAAGAATATTTAAAAAAAGCATGCTTTAAAATTCTAAATATTGAAATACTTTTTCAATTCATAATTAACATTTCAAAATTATGGACATACTTTCACAAATAATGCTTTACACAAATGGATTAAATAAACACTTTTACATAAAAAAAATTATATAAATTTCTACGGCGTGTAAAATAGTTTTCAACAACTGAATACATTTATATCTCATATATAAACAAGCGAGAAACATGTTCATCTTCCAAGAGATATGATAGTTCTAGGTTATGTTATCCTCACACACTCCTGTGATAAATCATAATGTGTACACACATCCCTCAGAAATAGATAGAGAGGACTCATATATGTCCCACTGGGTAAGCAATATTTGCTGACTGATATTTTTTTAGTGTTGTAAAGCATCAATCTAGTATTAGGGAATTACCATCCTAACATGTTTATACCAAATAACTCAATAAATACCTAAGGTTGAAAATTTTCTATTACAATTCAATGATGCTCAATTTATTTTAATCACACTTAAAATACAATTAAATCTCATTACCCCATTTCAAAAATTCCAATTTTCCATTAAAAAAATGATATTTTAATCAAAACATTTCTTTTCACCAAGAAAAAACCACAAGGTTTCTATCAAAACCATATTTAACCATTTTAAAAAATATGGATTTGAAATAATTTCCAAATTCAATTTCACAATCCAATTTTATAATTAAATTCAACAATTTAATTTTCGAACGAATTCCATCAATTTCATAATAAACCCCCAATCCAATGGAATTATGTTTTTCACAATTTTTCAATTAAATTCATTTCACAATTTAAATTAGACAATTTAAATTTCACCAATTCCCATAAACACACCCAAATTTAATGGAATTGGTGGTTTTCCAATTTCATTCCAAAAATCCATTTTTAAAACCCCAATTTATTTGAATTGGGTTTTTCCAAAAAAAATATGGAAATAAATTTAATCAAAATAAATCAATTTCATTTAATTATAAAAATTAAAATTAAATAAATAAATTTAGGGTTAACATAAATTTAGCATCATGATGAATCCACCTACATTGGGATCAACAGATCTGGTATCACCAACCCCAAATCGGGATTCATCGATGAAAAAAGATGATCACAAATCCATGAAAACAAGAATAAAACCTAGGTTTAGATCCAAAATAATGGGTACTAGATCCACAAATCATCATGGGAATCCATAAAACCCTAGGTAGGAGAAGAGAGATCATGGGATATTGAGATCAGGGTGAGAGTCCACAAACTACTCTTGGGTGATCTTGTGGAAGAAGAAATTGAATGGGATTATATTAGGTCTATATGGAACTTAAAATTGGGTGTTCATGATTTTTAAGATGGATTTTTAGATTATATATATCCCATGAATGGTTTCCTAGGAAGAGTCACACAGTTAGGCCAAATCGTGCAGCCTGGCCAGGCCATGTGCCCCTTTAAATGGGCCACATTGTATCTCTTAAAAGGGTGAATGTTTTTATAAATCATGGACCAACAATGAAAAACCCACTACCTAGGTTTTCATGGTTTGGATTCAGAGGGAACATGGATTGGGAAAACTATGCGCTAATCATTCTATAGCCTAGAAACTTTCAAAATTTCAAAGTTCTCGCCTAAATTACAATTAAATAAAAACCAACCAAATCATGGTAAAAAGAGGGGTTTGGTAATACCTAAAAAATAGTGACGAGATGTCACAACCTCCCCACCATAAAAACATTTTTGTCCCCAGAAATCTTACCTAGAAGATTTCATTCCAAAAAGATAAGGTCACTGCACTCTAATCAATGTCTCCCTCTCCCATGTCACATCATTATTAGAACCATGCTTCCATAGCACATGAAACCAAGTTATATTTCTCATATGAATTAACATGGTTTCAGAATCAACTATCCTGACTGTCCGTTTAGTCACAGATAAATCAAGTTCAACATCAAGATCACTCTAGCTCAGAACATGAGATGGAACAGATAAGTACTTTCATAGCTTAGATACATGGAGCACATTATGTATCAATGTCAGTCGCAACATAAGTGATAAGTGGTAATCCACTTTTCCCACCTTCTCAAAAACCTCAAAGGTCCCACAAACTCAGTAGAATGTTTCCCTTGTCTCCCAAGACATTGATGACCTAAATAGGGAGAAAGTTTCATGAACACTTTATCACCAGCTAATAAATCCAATGGAATATAATAATAATGATAATAATACTTACACTAGCTTTATGATGTCAACATTCTATAATGGATCAACTGAATATTTTTCATCTCTTAAACCAATCGACGAACTTTAACCAATATCCAACCAAAATAATGAAGATCTACAAGGTCCACCATACAAGGCCTTAGAATAATCTATTCTTATCACAAGAGGGTAAATATTGTTATAGGAAAAATCAAATATCCCCAAATGATCATCACAAGCCCCTACAAAGTCTATAACACAAGTGTGAAGAATTTATTTAAGAATATATATTCCTCATTCTGTCTGGCCATCTGACTGTGGATGTTATTATGTACTCAAATGTATATGAGATCCCATTACCTCCTGGAGGACTGTCAAAAAATGAGAAGTAAATTAATGATCCCTATCAGAGACTATAATATATAGAACTACATGAAAATGAAAAATCTCTTTCATATAGAGATTACCGAACTCCTCAACCTTGGATATATCATGAATGGGTATAATGTGATCCAATTTAGTTAACCTATCAATCACAACCCATATCAGACCCTTATTTATTTGGGTATGAGGCAAACCAACCAAAAAATCCATAGGGATCTCATCCCACTTTAAAGTAGGGACTAGAAGTGGTTTAAGAAAACCATAAGGCTTTTGGTGCTCAACATTAAACTGTTGGAAAGTATAGTAACTGAATACAAACTCAACAATGACTCATCTCATACATGGACACCATAATTTCCACAACATTTCATAGAACATATTTTTTTTTCATTGGTGCATAGCTCATTGGGAATAATTGCAATCTCCCGTCACATATTTTCTCACTGCTAACAGTACAAGGAAGTGCTGCCGATAGCATAGAATTTCCTTGATATAGAATAACCAATCAAGAATGGACTCCCCCACTATAAATAGATTATCAGATACCATGGAACTTTTCATCAAGCTACTGATCCTAAAGAATCAATTTGAGAAGAGAATACATAAAATGATCACTGACCAAAGAAACCTCAACCCCTGATTTCTGGACTCCAATATGAAACTGTGAAAAGTGAGCCACCAATTTCTACTTTGCGGATGATTCTTTCACAGCATGGGCCAGAAGTATCTTAATCAAAGCATCTACTATGAAATTATTTTTCCCTGGGGTATAAGAAATTTAAAAGTTGAGATTGTAGGTATTACACCCAATGCCTCTGGTAGAGATTCATATATTTTTTAGATAAGATATAACTCAATATCTTGTGTACTAAAAACATGGTAAACCTTTCTCTATAAAGGTAATGTCACCAAATCTTAAGTGTGTTAATCATAGATGCAAGTTCAAGGTCATGAGTTGGGTAATTATTCTCATGTGGAATGAGATAAAGAGATCCATAAGGAACAACATGATCACATTTCATAAGAATGCCACCTAAACCTATACCCAATGCAACAAAAAAGGTCACATAGCCCTGCCTAGCCCATGGAAGAGTCAACATTGGAGTAGTAGTTAAAATAAGTTTCAACTAAACAAAATAATTATAATATTTCTTATCCAAAACAAATTTCATTCCCATCCAAGTTAGAGTATTCATCGAAGAAGCCAACTTTGAGAAGTCCCTAACGAACTGGTGATAATATCCACCTAAACCCAAGAAGCTCCGAATCTCAAAGACATTTTGTTGTTGTTATAGTGTCATAATGGCCTTCAAATTTTCATTAACAAAAAAAATACCATGTTATAACACCAAATGTACCAATAAATTCACTTTATTAATCTATAAATCAAATATCAAAAGCTTAGTATAATGTTGTTGATTTCATAGAAATTACATAACTATTCTCAGATGATGCACATGATCCTCCTCAGAATTATAGTAAATAAAGATTTCATATGAAAATACTACCACAAAGGTATTGAGATACTCATGGAAAATATTTTTCATTAAAGCCATGAATATTTTAAGATCATTGGTTAGGCCAAAGGGCATGACAAGGTACTTATAATGATGGTACTTGCTCTAAAAGGCGGTTTTCTGAATGTTAGATTCTTTTATCCGTAACTGAAGGAAACCAAATCAAAGATTAATCTTTGAGAACCACTTTTTCACATTAAACTGATAAAATATATTAACAATATATGAAAATGGATACTTTTTATTTATCATAACTTGATTGATTTTTCGATAATCAACACATATGTGAAGTGAACCATCATCTTTCTTAGCAAAGAAAACTGTCTTTGCCCAAGGTGACACACTTGAGCATATAAATAATTTCTCACGAAGATAATATAATTGAGTATTTATTTCTTTTAGTTCATTTGGTTACATTCAATAAGAATTAATATAAATTGTTTGAGTACCAGGAAGTAAATCAATAGAAAACTCTACCTCTCTTACCAGTCGAAAACCATAGAAGTGAGAAGGAAATGCGTTAGGAAAATTAATGAAAACTGGGGAGAGATCACCAAACAAACACTCCCCCTTGATATCAAAACAAAATAATGATATTACTTTACAAAGATCTAGATATGAAGGCTATCCCTACTCAGGCTTAGGTCCCATTCTCCTTGAAATACAAGGCACACACCATCAGTTGTAATAAAAGAGACATGTCAAAGATAAAAACCAATATTGGATTTATTAGAAATTTTACAATCTATCCTGAAAATGAGGTCAAGTGGATTCTTGTTGAGAACCAGAAAACTTAAAGAAATATCGACATCTGATAGAGAGAAAACAAAAGAGGGACTACAAAGTCCCTAGTCTCTCTTCATACTAAAAGGTGTTGTAATATCCATTGCACAAGATAAATTATCCATATGAAGATGTACCAGTTTAACAATAGGGGTGAAATAAATAAATTAGATGAACTAATATCAAATAGAGAAGTAACTAATAATGATGCTATTGTAAATTTAACTCTCATAATCGCTTGACCTGTATCCACTTCCTCTAGATACTCTTTCACTACGTGATGAAGCTTCATTCCAGATGCTTGTGGATGGAACCCTTTTGCACGTGAAGAATCTTATTGTGGCACAGTTCTAAAATGTGTGGATGATCTTGTACCACTACATGGAGTGAAATAAACATGGAATAATTTCTATAGGTTTCTTAAATTCCCAATATAACCATATACCTTGGATGCCTCAGTGAAAACTCACATAGAATTCGTAGGATTCCCGCACATTTAGAAAATCAACAGGCCTCTTCCAAGTATTGTAGAAGGTTTAGAATGACCCATATATTGAGAAAAACCATCATAATTATCACCCATACTTTTTCCTATAGAGGAATGCACACTCTCACTAAGAGTGCAAGAAACTCTTGATAATACTGACTTCCCAACTAGGTCCATCTTGAACATTATCACTCTATCCAGTACATCATCATAAGAAGGAAACATCAACAAGAAAATCTTAGAATTAATTTCCCATCAAAGTATCTACTCTAACCATTGAGCCTTCATCTTCTCAATTGATAAAATCTCATGTGAAAAATGCACAAGATCATAAAAATTGTTTTCATACTTTGTCACAGTCTTATTAGCCTAATCAAGTTTGAAAAACTCCATAGCCTTGGAAAATAACATCGACTATAGATAGAAATGGTTTGTGAAAATAACATTGAAGTATTTCCACTCTAATCCCTCTTGATTCTTCATCATTACCATAGTTTCCCACTATTTCCAAATCGGTCCTTCTAGAATGAAGGTGGAACAATTCACTTTTATTTCTTTGGGTGTCTCCAAGAACCAAACACAAGTGCTCTATTCTCATCAAACATTCCCCTGCCTCTTAAGGATCATTTGAGCCTTTGAATGGTCATGGATTTTGGTGAAATAACTCTTGAGAAAAAAACATGAGAACATCCATGTAAGGTTCCATAGATGGATCCCAGATAGTAACTGGAGTTGGTTCCCATCCCAATACATGGAAAGTGTGCACAATGAACTCAACTAGGATTAGTTCCACAAGAGGATTTTCTCACTATAGTTCAACAGTAGCTTCCTCATGGATCTTATTCACATGTATTCTCAGAGGCATGGTGCTACACAAAATAATTAGACAAAAAAATACATCAAATTATAACTCAAAATGAGAAACAGGGGAAATAAATCCCAATAGGTATACAATAAGATTTGGATTTCACTCTATCCAAATAAAAATTGGGGAAATACTGGAACTAATCCTCAACATGTCTTTCCCAAAACACTACTGGTAACTCAAGGTTCATTTTGGTGAGAGATGGTTAGGCACCCAATTTAAAATACCTCCTATGTCCTGATATGAATACATAAACTACATACTGACATCAAGGAAAAATCTCAACCTGGAACTCTGATACCACTTTGTCATAAACAAGCCTAGGTACCCTGGTAACCTGATAATAGACTAGTCTTGACCTATCTTAAAGGGTGTTAATGATCCCCATGGGTTGGATACTAGCACCTGACATCATATAAAGTGATAGTGGGAATGATATTTCACAAAAATTATGGAAGAAAGACAAACAAGAAAGTATATATATGAGGAAAAAACTCCATAGGTAGATGTGTACCAGAAATTAAATAGGTATAAACAACCCAAAGTACTAAAAAAGTGTACCAAAAAGAAGGAAAGAAAATACCCCATGTCCCAATGGACTTAACTCTCAAATTCCACAGATCAATAGCTAGACCAACTTCTAAGTGGTGCTTTACCATTTATTGAACCTGGAAGGAGATAACATAAAAACACCCGAAGGCGCAGGTAGGGTGTGAGATAAAATACTAGTAGGGTCTCACTATGGATTCCATAACAAGATTCCAATATCTAATTAACCAAACAAGTGATTTAAATTTCCAAATAAACATTTTTGGAATTTTAAAATCATATTTAAACAAATCATGCTTTAAAATTCAAAAGATGGAGATAGTTTACTAATTCATGCTTCATATTTCAAAATGATTGTAAATACAGAGAAATCCTGCGGATTTTTTTTATATATGGGATTTTTATGAGTCCATGAAAATATACGGTGCTTGATTCCGAGGCCCGGTGTTCCAAGAATCAATTTCTGATGTTTTGTTCGGGTATGTTCAGTAATCGTATGAGTGGGATTTTATAACATTTGAAACGGTGCTCGAAACTGAAATCTAAAGGCATCGTTGAACTCTTAGCACCTGTTTTCACATATGGAGACTTTCACCTTGACGGTAGTGAGTCGAGGATAAAAGTTAGTTTTTGGGTTTTTGTGTGAAGTAATAAAATAATGTAAGCTCACTTTATTTTATTTTTAACTTCCATGTGGAGGTTGGGTGGTTAAAACCTCTTCATGGGAGTTGGAGGTGGGACCAACACACCTTAACCTCCCTTGGGAGGTTATGGTGGTGGGTCCCAACCGAGCATAACCTCCCGTGAGAGGTTATGATGTGGGGGTCACTCAAGGCATAACCCCTATTAATGGGAGGTGAGGAAAACCTCTCAACTCCCTCAATTAATTTTATGTGTCAAGGTAAAATTAAATGCTTTCAATTTAATTGTATGTGTCAACATAAAAATTAAATGCCATCAATTAATTTTATGTATCAACATAAAATTAAATCCTATCAATTTCTTTGATGCATGCTATGTTGGAGAAGCCTCTCAAAATCCTCCCAATATTTAAGCCAACACACCTCTTAAATTGCGCCAACACTATTTAATTCTCTTGCCCACCTTTTTAAATTAAGTAACTGCATCGTTGGAATTTAGGAAGGTTCTTAATAAATGAACCATCAAAAATTCCACAATGGTTACATACCTCTCCCCCTCTCTTATATATAGGGATCTTGGGAGGAGGATTTGGGATGGCTTCACCAAGCGACAAAGCGCTGGTAAAGTGATGCGACGCCCAACACTTGGAGGATTACGCTCTCCAACGAAGAATGCTTCACCAATGAAGAACGTCGACCTTGACTTTGACCATCTTCCACAGAACCCCTTTTGATGTGTGATGTCCTCGTCCACAACGAATCGGCCTATGCCTTCTTGCGCCAACGTCAACCAACTACGAGCAAGGTAGGGGGTTTATTCCTTGGTAATATTATACCCTTTTTTTATCTTCCTCATTGGATAAAAAGTGATTGTTGAGGACGTGTTATTGATCATCTACTCTTCTTGAAGATCCAAATGATACCTCCCTAAACACTAAGGGTTTGTGCCAAACTAACATGGCCCGACACACTCCGTCAATTCTTTTCCTTGTGGTGATCTTCGAAGCGGCTACGAGGCGACGAAGGTGGCAACGAGAAAGACGGCGCTACCCACAGCCTCCATGAACCGTACTGCCCCCATGGAACACAGGTGTTCTTGGACGATCCCCTACGTCATTCCCCATGACCTGCTCAGTGCCCCTTGACCTGCCCCGCGCTCTACCAGCGTTCCCACCGACCTGCCCGTGCACTCCCCGGTGCGTCGGGGCTTGCCCGCACGCTGCCCGACCCCCCGCAGCCTGCTTCCAACCCTGCCTGGCGCCCCGTGGCCTGCTCGGCACCCCGCGACCTGCCCCACATGCTGCCCACGCTCCGTCGGCCTGTCTGAGCCCCACCGGCCTGTCTGTGCCCAACGCGGCCTCCCCGTGCCCCGCGCAGCCTTATCGTGCCTCGCGTGGCCTGCTCGTGCCTCGTGCAGCCTGCCCATGACCTGTGCAGCCCTCTCGTGCCCCACCCGGCATGCCCGTGCCCCGCACTGCCTGCTTGCGCCCCGCGTGGCCTGCCCGACTATCCGCCGGCCAGCAGAGTCAGCCCGCAGCATCCTTCACGCCATTGTAGGCTAAACCGGCTTGGCTTTCCGGGCCGATTTTCCTAATCCACGCCCCTCACAGTGCAGGATGAACCGGCCCCGACATTCGGGCCGAGCCGCCTATGAGGCGGCCTCCAGGTCGAACCGCCCTCGTAGTCCGCTAGGCCGGGCCCAGTGGACCTGGCCGAACCTAGCGAGCAGACCCACCCAACGTGCGGGTTCATACCCAACGGGTCTGACTGGGTTGACCCAGACCGGGTCATCCTAGTCTAGGTTGGGCCAAGTCAGTCCGACCGGGTCGGATCGGGCCCAGACCCATTACCGACCCTGTTACTTTCTTTTGGCCATATCTTTGGAACCAAACGTCCATTTGAAAAACCGTTAGTGGCACTGGTATTCTTGGAATGCGACAGTCCCTTTTAAAATACCCCACTGGAGTTTGGGGTATATTTGAGATATGATCAGGTTGGATCGTTCATGAATTCAACTGGGCCCCTGTGACTAAAAGGTTAATAACTCACAGACTGGGCATCCGATCGACGCTCCATCTGTTGCATTGAGTCCCATTTTACGAGGCATACCTTTGTGATACTTCTACATGGGACTTTGTGACAGTTTGAGTATTGAACAGTATCTCATGGAGCGGATCCTCCCAGAGATGAGCGTGCGGAGTGCGGAGACCTAGTAGCTGGCTGAGACCAGATGACTGCTGACCATTTTGAATCAGAGAGACACTACTAGCTTAGTAGGGAGAACCTCTATGTGACGCGGCAGACCCGCAGTGGGGGGAGACTCTGTGTGACATGGCAGACCCACATTACTCTATAGGAGGAGTACCTCAGCAGGCTATGAGGGGGAGCACCTCTGTGTGATGCGGCAGACCCACGGTGGAGAGCGTCTTTCTATGACGCTGCATACCCACAATACTCAATAGGGGGAGTACCTCAGCAGTCCAAGGTTAGTGGGAAGCACCTCTATGTGACGTGGTAGACCCACTGTACTCGATAGAGGAGGAGTTATCAAGATGTAGAGGATTCAATAATAAAAATCATGGTTGAGCTGAGTCAATGACCTTTGTGTTTTCATCATGATTGAGATGGGTTACTAGATAACTTAGGTATATGTATGGTAATATACCTAAGTAATGATTATCCGTTGATTTTATAATTTTTGGTTTATCCTTGTTGGATATTGTGAGACCTTGAGGGTCTCGAGATCCCTACTGAGTATCGTTATACTCACCCCTGCACGGGCTATGCCCGCACATTGTTGTGTTGGATACAGATGACGGACAATGCTGACGGTGGCTGAGAGCGCCAGGACAGGACAATACCTAGAGGTGGAACCTATGACGAATCGATACACGGAGGAGACGGACAGACGTAGAGTGCTGTGGAGGCTATCTATACTTACCCTTCAGGTAGGATTTCCCAAAGGATGATCCAAGAGCTACCTTTACCTTTCTATTATTTTTTCCCTTTCCATTTGAACTTGTACCTTAAAGTTGGGCTTGTATTTCCAGCCCCTTTTTACTTTTCAACACTCTTTTGTATAATGTTTTACCTAGTGTTTTACTTCCACTTGTGTGCTCTATTGTGTTTTTTTACAGTTATAATGGAAATGCCTTCCTTGTTTACGTATTTACGCCTTTGGTGCTAGTCACTAGACCCTGTCCTATGGAAGGAGGGCTTGGGGTAGTCATGATACGGGCCCCTGGGGATGGGTTGTGACAAATTGGTATCAGAGGAGTCAGTTCTACCACATAACATAGGACTCTGATCATTATTTTCTGTGAAGAAACAATGTTAAGGGTACTAAATGTGTTTTTCAGTTCAGGGAGTCCAGTGTTGGTGCAGTAGCCAACATATCCATACACCCGGACCTTGAATACTAATTTCCAACTCAATGCACGAAAACACAGATTGCGTGTGTGTTTTCAAATGTTTTTCTTTAAGTTAACTCAACTAGGTCAGCTCACCAGGTATAATCTTTTTCCTGTGTCACATCTATTTCTTTCAGAATTCCTCCCCATGGAGGACTAGTAAGAGCCCCGAGGGTTGTACCCACTGATATCCCACCGAGCGATGAGGCCTCGGTGCCGGGCACTTTACCAGTAGAGACACCAGCAGTACTACTCCCCATTGGGCCACCAATGCGACCATCCCTAACAGAAGACGATGCACGCCGCATGAGCGCATTGCACGAGTTCCAGCACCAGAGGCCACCCAGGTTTAGGGGAGAGATAGACCCACAGGCGGCTGAGGATTGGCTGGAGGCTGTGGTGAAAGTATTCAGGCTAGTAGAGACACCATCAGACTTCATGGTGATCCTTGTGGTGAGTCTCCTTCAAGAATCAGCTGGCAGATGGTGGAGCCTGATGCTCTAGGTGCATGACGAGGCAACACTACTCTGGGCAGACTTTGATAGCCTCTTTTGGGCGGAGTTTGTCCCAACCACCCTTCGAGCGGTGCAGATACATGAGCTACTACATCTACATTAGGGTATCATGATGATGGATCAGCACTCAGCAAGGTTCAATGACCTCTCGTGCTACTCCACAGATATAGTGTGGGACCCATTCTTTAGGGTTCGGACCTTCGAGCAGGGGCTCAGGTGAGAGATCAGAGCTATGATGATCTCATTTAGCTTCCCAACGTAGATGGGGGTGCTAGAGAGACCCTTCTTGGTAAAGAGTTTCCTTACTGAGCTGTCTCCAACAGCGAGACCCACCACTAGCTGACACGTAGCAGAGTCTTCTACAGCTGGCAGTAGATAGATTTCACTGAGGTCCAAGAAAACCAGACCTACATGTGGTCGACCGCAAGACTTAGGATCAGTTGTGTGGGACACACAGAGTAGAGACACACCTTCCAGTAGCAGGCAGTGTTACTCATGTGGCGGGCAAGGTCACAAGGCTCGTGACTGTCCGACCTACTGTTCAAATGATCACCAGACAGTTGAGGGACCTCCTAGGCAGAGACAAAGATTCGAACGAGGCGGTCCGCAGGGTGTAGGAGGATGTGGTAGAGGAGCTGGTCGTGCAACTAGTGGTGGGTGATGATTCGAGGTGTTACCACCACCACCACCATGAGGTCCTCCCTGACCACATGGAGCAGGTGGACAGGAGAGAGCTCAGCTCTAGGAAGCTACGACCTAGGGTCACGGAGCTCTAGAGATGATTCGAGGTACGATTTGTGTCTATTCCACCTTAGCTGTAGTTCTTATAGACACAAGTGTCAGTCATTCTTTCATTGCCACATCCCTTTTTCGGAGCTCAGAGATTCCAAAGGAGCCGTTAGTTCGATCCTTGTGGCTAGAGAATCCTACGGGAGCTGATTCGATGATTACGCACTGGTTCCAGCAGTGCGAGCTTACTCTAGGAGGTGAGAGCTTCGGTTGGGATCTCTTAGTAGTAGTGTCGAGGCCTTACGACATCATCTTGGGTATGGACTGGTTATCTAAAGTCCATGATCAGATTGAATGTATTAAGCGCAAAGTGCGGTGTGTCTACACAGATGATACTAGGTTCACCTTCACTGGCAAGAAGGGTGCCTTTTCAGCACATGACAGACTTACTCAGAGGAGGGTGCAGTCGATCAATCATCAGCTTGCCTACCTTAACCTCAGAGCAGTAGATGTGGAGAGTCAGACTTATCCTGTAGTGGTAGACCAGTACGTGGATGTTTTCCCAGATAATGTTCCAAGCATACCTCCTCGCAGAGAGGTGAAATTCTACATTGAAATATACCCCAGGATGGCACCGATATCTATGCTAGATTATCGGATGGCTCCCACTGATCTTCGTGAGCTACGGGTACAGGTGGAGGACTTACAAGGGAAGGGATTCATCCAGACTAGTGTTTCTCCCTGGGCAGCCCTGATTCTGTTCACCATGAAGGTGGATGGAAGCTTGATGCTTTGTTTAGACTACTATCACCTAAATTAGGTGACTGTGAAGAACAAGTACCCACTTTCGAGGATTGACAACCTCATTGATTAACTGAAGGGAGCATGATGGTTCTCGAAGATAGACCTCAGATTAAGCTATCACGAGCTCAGAGTTCCAGATGAGGATGTGCTGAAGATGACCTTCAAGTGTCGGTACGACCACTAAGAGGTCTTGGTTATGCCCTTCGGTGTAACCAACACTCTAGTAGAGTTCATGGGACTCATGAACATGATCTTCTAGCCATACCTCGATCACTTTGTCATGGTCTTCATCGACGAAATTCTGGTCTACTCGACTACTGAGGAGGAACATGCCTACCATTTGCGGGTAGTACTGGACACACTCTGAGAGCACCGAATTTATGGTAAACTCTCGAAGTACCAGTTTTGGATCCGAGAATTTCACTTCTTGGGACACGTCATCTCGGAGGCTGGATTTGCAGTAGATCCAGCAAAGATCGAAGCTGTACTTTCTTGGGAGACACCCAGGAGAGTGACAGAGGTACATAGTTTCTTGGGTTTGACTGGGTACTACCAGAGGTTCTTTCCAGACATCTCTAGAGTTTAAACACCACTATCATCCTTGAAAAAGAAAGGGAAACCCTTTTTTTGGTCAGAGAGATGCCAGAAGAGCTTTCAGGAGCTGAGGCCGAGGCTGACTAGTGCCCCCATCTTGAGGCTTCCAGAGGAAGGTGTATGGTACGTAGTCTACTGCGATGCATCGAGGACGGGACTTGGGTGTGCCCTGATGTAGAAGTGAGAAGTGATCACTTATGAATCTCTACATCTGAGACATCATGATCAGAACTACCCCTCCTATGGCTTGGAGTTAGTAGCAGTGGTCTTCACCTTGAAGGTGTGGCGACACTATCTGATGGGAGAGTGTTTTACCGTGTACTCTGATCACAAGAGTCTTAGGTATATCTTCTCTCAGAAGGACCTGAACCTGATACATCGATGATGGCTTGAGTTCCTCCAGGACAATGACTTTGAGATAGTCTGTACTTGTGGAAAGGGGAACGTTGTAGCAGATGCTGTCAGTAGAAGATCTGGTATACAGCTGCTAGGAGAGGTGACATAGTAACTTGCTGCCTTACAGATATCCTTTGTGGATAGAGATGGATAATCTTTTCTTCAGTCTATTACAGTAACTCCCACACTTATTCAGTGAGTCAGGGAGGCACAACATGGGGATGCTGACTGTGAGACACAACGTGCTCAGATATCCACAAGACATGCACCTGATTGATTTCTGAAGGTGGGGAGCATGTCATCCTCTTTAGAGAATGTACCTTGGTACTAGTATCAATTCAGGAGGAAGTGTTATGGGAGTTCCACACATCCCCTCTAGCGGTACATCTAGGTGTGGAGAAGGTGTATCAGGACCTCAGATGGCAGCACTGGTGGCTAGGTATGAAGAAGGTGGTGGCAGAGTTTGTCTCTCGATACCTCACTTGTCAGCAAGTTAAGGTGGAGCACCAGGTACTAGAAGGCTTGGTGCAATCATTAGAGGTCCCAGATTGGAAGTTGTATGGGATATCCATGGACTTTGTTATGGTTATTCCATGTTCATCCAGGGGTCATGACTCGATTTGGGTGATCATCGACCGACTCACCAAGTCGACCCACTTCTTACCGATCAGAGAGCAGGTTTTAGTAGAGAGCTTGGGACACCTCTATGTGTAGGATATTGTGAGGATACATGGAATACCTTCCTCTATTGTCACTGACCATGATACACGGTTTACTTCCTGGCTATGGAAGTGGTTGTAGGAGGCTTTCGGGACACAACTTCACTTGAGCACCGCCTTCCATCCTCAGATAGATGGTCAGACCGAGAGGACCATCCAGACCTTCGAGGATATGCTTTGTGCTTCTGTCCTCAACTTTGATCATAGCTGGGAGGGTCACTTACCCTTGGTGGATTTTTCCTATAACAACAACTATCACTCCACCATCGGTATGGAACATTTTGAGGCATTGTATGGTCGACCTTGCAGATCGCCACTGTGTTGGAAAGACCTAGGGGAGTCAGTACTAGTGGGACCAGAGATGGTACGGGCTGCTACGGAGAAGGTACAGATCATCTAGGAGTGGATGAAGACTGCATAGAGTAGGCAGAAGTCGTATGCTGACAGGAGACAGTGACCTCTAGAGTTCGAGGATGGCGACCACGTATTACTACGGGTCTCACCTCGATGAGGTCTACGGAGATTTGGCCGAGGTGGAAAGTTATCTCTGAGATTCATCGGACCTTTTCAGGTCCTAAATAGAGTTGGTGAGGTGGCTTAACACTTGTCTATTCCAACTCAGTTACACCAGGTGCACGAAATCTTCCACGTATCTCAGCTGAGGAGATACGTGCACGATCCTTCTCACATCATCGACCATGGAGAGCTGGACATCAATGACGTGGAGACTTTCACAGAGGTTCCAGTGGAGATTGAGGATCGACAGGAGTGGGTCCTATGTGGATGGTCGATACCTTTGGTTCCTGTTCATTGGAAGCATGGAAACCTTCAGGAGAGCACATGTGAGCAGGAGCCTCAGATGCGTGCTCAGTACCCCCTTTTGTTCCCTTAGTTTGAGTTGTAGCTTATGGGGATGTAAAGCCCTGAGGTGGGGATAATGTAAAGACCCATAAATCCTGAAGAATTTTTATTATTATACATGGTATTTTTACGAGTCTGTGAAAATTTACGGTGCTTGATTTCGAGGCCCGGTGTGCCAGGAATCAATTTCTGATGTTTTGTTTGGGTACGTTCAGTAACCGTACAAGCGTGATTTTATAACTTTTGGACCGGTTCTCGGAACTAAAATCTGAGGGCACCGTTGAACTCGTAGTGACGGTTTTCACTTAAGGAGACATTCAGTTGACGATAGTGAGTCGAGGATAAAAGTTAGTTTTTGGGTTTTCGTGTGAAGTAATAAAATAAAGTAAACTCAGTTTATTTTATTTTTAACCACCATGTGGAGGTTGGGTGGTTAAAACCTCCTCATGGGAGTTGAAGGTGGTACCACCACAGCTTAACCTCCCTTGGAAGGTTATGATGGTGGGACCCACCCGAGCATAACATCCCATGAGAGGTTATGATGTGGGGGAAACTCGAGGCTTAACCCCTATTAATGGGAGGAGAGGAAAACCTCTCAACTCCCTCAATTAATTTTACGTGTCAACGTAAAATTAAATGCTTTTAATTTAATTTTATGTGTCAACATAAAAATTAAATTCAATCAATTAATTTTAGGTGTCAACATAATATTAAATCCTATCAATTGTTTTGATGCAGACTATGTGGGGGAAGCCTCTTGGAATCCTCCCAATATTTAAGTCATCACACCTCTTAAATTGTTCCAATGCTATTTAATTCGCTTGACCCCCCTTTTTAAATTAAGTAACCACATCATTGGAATTTAGGAAGGTTCCTAATAAATGAACCGTCATAAATTTCATGATGGTTACATACCTCTCCCTCTCTACTATATATAGGGATCTTGGGAGGAGGATTTGGGATAGTTTCACCAAGCAATGAAGCACTGGTAATGTGATGTGACACCCAACACTTGGAGGATTACACTCTCCAACGAAGAGTGATCCACCGATGATGAATGTCGACCTCGAGTTCGACCATCTTCCTCTGAACCCCTTCTGACATGAGATATCTTCGTCCGCAACGAATCGACGTCCACCTTCTTGCACCAACGTCAACCAACTACGAGTAATGTAGGGGTTTATTACTTAATAATATTATACCCTTTTTATATCTTTCTCATCAGATAAAAAGGGGTTGTTGAGGACGTGTTATTGATCATATAATCTTCTTGATGAGAAAAATGATACCTCCCTAAATGTGAATGGTGCAGGCCAACCTAACATCGCTCGACACCCTCCGTCGAATTTCTTCCTTGTAGTGATCTTCAAAGTGGAAACGAGGCGATGAAGGTGGAAACGACAAAAGTCATGCTATCCGCGGCCTCTGCGAACCGCGCCACCCCCGCGGTACACCGGTGTTCCTGATAAAACCCCCACGGTCAGCCTCACGCCCAGCCTGGCAACCTGCGGCCTACCCCGTGTGCTGCCCGCACCCCGCGGCCTGCCCGCACTCTCCCAGCGCGCCCCGCCGGCCTGCCCGCACGCTGCCGCTGCACTGCCCGACGCCCCGCCGCCTATCGCGCCCCATGCCCGGCGCCCTGCCTCCTGCCCTGAACCCTTTCTGTCACCCCTCGGCCTTCCCTGACCCTACCTGGTGCCCCACGGCCTGCCCCGCGCGCTGCCCGCGCCCCTCCGACCTCCATGGGCTGCCCGTGCCCCGCCGACCTCCGCGCGCATTGCCCGGACCCTGCCGTCCTGACCACGCGCTGCCCATGCCCCATTAGGCCTGCCCGGATGTCCGCCGGCCCACCGAGCCATCTCGCGGTGTCCTTAGTGGTGTCTCTGGCCAAACTGACATGGCTTTCCGGGCCGAGCCGCCCAAGCCGCACCCATCGCGGTGTTGGCCGAACCGGCCCCGGCCTCCGGGATGAACTGCCCTCATAGTCCACTGGGCTGGGCCCAGCGGACCGGGCCGAACCTAGCGGGATGACCGGGTCGACCCAAACCGGGTCAGCCCAGTCTGGGTTGGGCCGAGTCCGTCCGACCGGGTCGGATCGGGCCTAGGCCCATTACTGACCCTGTTACTTTCTTTAGGCCATATATTTGGCACCGGACGTCCGTTCGAGGAACCGTCAGCGGAACTGGTATTCTTGAAATGTGATGGTCCCTTTGAGAATACCCCACTAGAGTTTGGGGTATATTTGAGATACGGTCAGGTTGGATCGTACACTAATCCAACCGAACCCTCAGGACTAAAAGGTTAATAACTAACAGATCGGGCATCCGATCAACACATCATCTGTTGCGTTGAGACCCTTTTGACAAGGCAGACCTTTGTGATACTTCTACATGTGAATTTGTGACAGTTGGAGTATCGACCCATAGCTCATGGATCAGATCCTCCCAAAGACGATCATGCGTAGTGCATAGACCTAGTAGCTGGCTGAGACATGACGACTGCTGACCGTTTTGACTTAGAGAGACTCTACTAGCCTAGCGGGGAGCACCTATGTGTGACGCGGTAGACCCACATGGCGAGCGCCTCTATGTGATGCGGCATACCCACGGTACTCGATAGGAGGAATACCTCAGCAGGCTACGAGGGGGGGCACCTCTGTGTGACGTGGCAGACCCATGGTGGGGAGCGCCTCTGTGTGACATTGAAGACCCACGGTACTCGACATGAGAAGTACCTCAGTAGTCAAAGGTTAGTGAAAAGCACCTCTGTATGATGCGGAAGGCCCACTATACTCGATAGAGGAGGAGTTCTCCAGCAACCGAGTTTTCGATAATAAAAATCCTTGTTGAACTGAGTCAATGATCTTTGTGTTTTCCTCATTATTGAGATGGGTTACTATATAACTTATGTATATATATTGGCATATACCTATGTAATGGTTATCCATTGATTTCATACTTTTTGGTTTATCCTTGTTGGATTTTGTGAGACATTGAGGATCTCGGGGTCCTTACTGAGTATCGTTATACTCACCCCTACACGGTCTATTCCCGCACCTCGTTGTGTTGGATGCAGATGATGGACAATGTCAACGGTGGCTGAGGGCACTAGGACTGGACGGTACCCAGAGGTGGACCCTACGATGAATTGGTACACAGAGGAGACGGATGGACATGGAGCGTTGTGGTGGCTATCTGTACATACCTTTCAGGTAGGATTTCCTGGAGGACGATCCAGGAGCTACTTTTAACATTCAACTACTTTTCCCCTTTCCAGTGGTACTTGTACCTTACAGTTGGGCTGTATTTCTAGCCCCTTTTTACTTTTCAGCACCCTTTTGTATACTATTTTACCTAGTGTTTTTCTTCCAGTTGTGTGCTATATTGTGTTTGTTTACAGTTATAAAGGCAATGCCTTCCCAGTTTAGGGATTTATGCCTTTGGTGCTAGTCGCTAGCCCCTGGCCTATGGAAGGTGGGCTTGGGGTAGTCACGATACGGGCCCCGGGGGATGGGTTGTGACAATGATGGACATACTTTCATAAGCAATGCTTTACCTAAATGGATTAAATAAACACTTTAATATAAAAAAAATTTATATATATTCACAAATTATGTAAAATAGTTATTAACAATGGTATTCATTTATATATAATATATAAAAAAGTGAGAAACATGGTCATCTTTCAAGAGGTACGATAGTT
The DNA here is from genome assembly GCA_963277665.1 of Viscum album. Classification (NCBI taxonomy): domain Eukaryota; kingdom Viridiplantae; phylum Streptophyta; class Magnoliopsida; order Santalales; family Viscaceae; genus Viscum; species Viscum album. The sequence continues at coordinate 1,217,536,145 of OY728119.1, forward strand.
CCATGTTATAGGATCCTCACACACTCATGTGATAAACGACAATGTGAATGCACGTTCCTCAAAAATGAAAATAGATAACTCATCCATGTCCCAATTGGGAAGTAAGATGTGTTGAACAATATTTAATTAGTGTTGTAAAATGCCAATCCGGTGTTAGGGTTTTCCAATCTTAACATGATTATCCCAAATAACACATGAAGTACCAAGGATTGTATGTTTCTAGTACAATTCTATTATGGGTAGTTTATTTTATGCAACCTTCAAATACAATTAAATCTCATTCCTCCATCTCATAATTTCCAATTTTCTATTTAAAACCCCAAAAGGGTTTTCAATAAAAACATGTATTTTCACCAAGATAAAACCCTAAGGTTTCTATAAAAACAACTTTAATCCATTTTCAATAATATGGATTTGAGATCATTTCACAATTCAATTTCACAACCAACATTCACAATTTAATTCAAGATTTTAATTTTCAAAAAAATACATCAATTACATAACAAACACATAATCCAATGGAATTGGGTTTTTCAAAATTTTTAAACAAATCCATTTCACAATATAAATTAAAAAATTAAATTTCACTGATTCCCATAAACACACCCAATTCAATAGAATTGGGTGATTTCTAATTTCATGCCAAAAACCCATTTTTAAAACCCAAATTCAACGGAATTGGGTTTTTTCCAAAAATAATAATAATAGAAAGCCATTTAATCAAAATAAATAAATTTAATTTAATTACAATAATTGAAATTAAACAAATCAATTTATGTTTAACATAAATTAGGCATCATTATGGAACCAACTACCTCAAGATTAGCATATCATGCATCACCAAACCCTAATCAAGATTCATCAACAAAGAATGATGATCATGGAATCTGGGAAAACAAGAATCAAACCTATGTTTAGATCCAAAATATCATGTATTAGATCTGGAAAGCAAAATAGGGATCCATAAAATTTTAGGGAGGAGAAGATAAATCATGGGAGATAGATATTGGGGTGGGGAAACAAGCCAAGAGAAGATTGAAGGGAATTACTCATTCTTTGAATCGCTTTGGGGAGGATCTGAGGGGCCAATAACTTTTCTTGGGTACTCACATGGATGAATAAATCACATGGGTTTTTTCTAGGTCCATCTGGCACCTAAAATGGGGGGTTTGGGATTTTTAATTTGTATTTTAAAATTAAAGAAATTGTGTTCATTGTTTCCTCGACAGAGCCGCATAGTTAGACCAAACAGTGGAGCCTGACTGTGCACCCCATTAAATGGGTTGAACTGTTTCTTATAATTGGAAGAAAGGTCTAAAATACCAAGAACCATCCTTAAAAACCTACTTCCTAGGTTTTCACAATTTTTCTTGAGAGGGTGAACATTTTGGAAAAATCTTTCCCTAACCGTGCTCTAGCTGAAAAACATTTAATATTTAAAAATTTTCACCCAAATTACCCTTAAAATAAACCCAACAAAAGAATGGTAAAAAATGTGTTTATGAATATCTGAAAAATAGTAAAAGGATGTTACAACGTACCCACCATAGAAAATTTCTTTCCCCATAAATCTTACTCAGAAGTTACCATTCAAAAATGATAAGGTAATTGCTCCCTCATCAATGCCTCCCTCTCTCACATCTCATGATTATCAAAAATGTGATTCCATATCCCATGAACCAAATGTATCATCATCCCAAAAATTAAGTTGGTTTCAAAATCAACTATCATAATTTTCTATCCAATCACAGATAAATTAGGTTCAACCTCAAGATCACTCCAACTCAGAACATGAGATAGATTAGATAAATACATTCGTAGATGAGATACATGGAACACATTATGTATCAATGTCAGTTATGGTGGAAGTGATAAGAGGTAATCCACTTTTACCACCTAATAAACAACCTTAAAAGTTCTCAAAAAATGAGGATAAAGTTTCCCTCACCTCACAAATCATTGATGACCCAACCAGGGTGAAACATTCAAGAAAACTTGGTCACCCACTGAAAACTCCAATAGCCTATGATGACGATCAATATAATAATTATACTGGATTTATGTTATAAAAATTCTTTGATGGGTCACTAATTTTTTTCATCTCTAGAACCAAGATTGGTCTAACTAAAGAAATTTCATAATTCTTCGACCACCACAACATATATCTTCAATGCTGGAAAAACAAGGCCTCAAAAGGATCCATTATAATCACAGACATTAACTATTGTTATAGGAAAAATCAGAACACCCCATAGGATCATCCCAATCCCCACTAAAGTTGGGAACAAAAGCACTGAGCATATCTTTATGATTATGTATAACTCTTTCTATCTGGCTATCTGACTTGGGGTGTTATTTCATACTCAAACAGATGTGAGATCCCAGTGCCTCCTATAGGCCTCTCCAAAAATGAGAAGTGAAATGATGATCCCTATCAGAGAATATAACATATGTAACTCCATGAAAACAAAAACTCTCTTTCATATAGATATTTCCCAATCCTTAACTTTGGTTATGTCAAAAATGGGTATAAAGTGTGCTGATTTAGTCATCCTATCAATCAAAACCCATATCGTATCTTTCTTTCTCTGGGTAAGAGGAAACCCAACCAAAAATTACATATATATATCTCGTCCCACTTCCATGTAGGTACTAGAAGTGTCTAAATCAAACCCGAAGGATTCTGGTTCTTGGCCTAAACCTGTTTGCATGTATATAAACAAGAGACAAAATCAGCAATGCGACATCTCATTCATGGCCAATAGAATTTTTTCGTATATCATAGACCATTTTCTTGGTTCCTGGGTGTATATCCCATTGGTAATTATGTAAATCCACCATCACAAGTTTTCTCATAGACAATAGTACAACAAAGTTTTCCTAATAGAATTGTATTCCCTTGGTGGAGAATGACCAATCAAGCATCATATCCCCACTATAAAGAGATTCTCTAATTCCACAAAACTTGTCATAGAGCTACTAATCCTTAAGAGGAAATTCTATAATAGATTATATCAACTAAACAAAATCCAAAGAAACCTGGGCCAATAATTCCGAAACACCATTATGAAATTATGAAAATAGATCCATCTAGTTCCACTCTTCTGATGATATTTTCATGGCCTGGGTTATATGTTTCTTGATCAAAGCATTTTCAATGAAATTTCCTTTCCCTGGGGTATTGGAGATGTCAAAGTAAAAAATCCTACAAGTATTCCATCCAATGTCTATAGCAGAGATTCAGATCTTTTTGAGAGAAGATATGACTCAAGATCTTATGGTTTGAAAACATGGTAAACCTTTCTTCATAAAGGTAATACCACTCGATCTTAATTGTGTGCATCATAACTAAAATTTAAATTTCATGGTTCAACTAATTCATCTCATTTGGCCTAAGATGGTTGCATCCAAAATTAACAACATGATAATTTTTCATAAGATCACAATCAAAACCTAAAATCGATGCATCACAAAAGACCACATATCCCTACACGACATTTGGAAGAGTCAACATTGGTGCTGTAGTGAAAAGGAGTTTCATATATACAAAATAATTATAACTTTTCTCATCCTAGGCAAACTTTAAACCCTCTTGATTTTGACCAGTCATCAAAGAAGAAAACTTTGAGAAGCATTTATGAATCGGCGATAATATCTATCTAAACCCAAGAAGATCTAAATATCAAAGAAATTTTGTGGTTATTCACATGTCATAAAAAACTTCTACTTTTTAGTATCAATGAAAATAACAAGTTCTAACACCACATGTCCCAGTAACATCACTTCTTAAATCCAAAAATCACATTTCTAAATCATGGCATAATTTCAGTGATTTCTCAGAAATTCCATAACTATTTTCAGTTGATGCACCTGATCCTCCTTGGTCATAGTTTAAAAATGATTTCATCCACAAATACTACCATAAATGTATCGAGATGCTCTTGGAAAATCCTATCCATTAAATCCATGAAAGCTATAAGATCTTTGGTAAGGCCAAAGGACATGATAAGGTACTTATAATGACTATACCTACTCTGTAAGGTGGTTTTCTAAATGTCAGATTCTTTTATCCTTAACTAATGGTAACCATATCAAAGGTCAACCTTCAAGAACTAATTTTCCCATTACAACTGATCAAATAGTTCATCAATCCGTGAAAATAAATAATTTTTCTTTATCATAACTCGATTGAGTTTTTTATAATCAGCAAATAGGAGAAGTGAACCACCAACTTTATTATCAAAGAGAACTGTCTTCACCCAAGGTGAAACACTTGGGTGTATAAATCGTTTCTCAAGAATATCACCCAACTGAGTCCCAGAACATTTAGTTCAGCAGGTTCTATATTGTAAGAAGGAATATATATTGGTTGAGTACTAGGAATGAAATAACTTGAAAAATATACTTCTCTTATCAGAAATATACAATAGAAGTCATAAGGAAACACATCAGGAAACTCAAGGAAAATAGGGGGGAGATCACTTTTCAAAGATTATCGCTCCTGATGAAAAGGAAACACTAATATTACTTACCCTAACTCAGGATAAGATGGTATGGACTTTCTTGACCTTAGGTCCCATTCCCCTTGAAAGACACGAAACACACCATTGGTTGTAGTAAAGTGGACTCATCGAGGATAACAATCAATCTGGGAATTATTGGAGATTATCCAACCATTCCTGAAAATGATGTCAAGAGGTTTCATGTTGAGAACCAGAAAACTCCAAGAAATCTTCACCTCTTATAAATAGTAAACAGAAGCAGGACTACAGAGACCCTTCTCTCTCTCTTCGTACAAAGAGGTGTAATAAAATCCATTACACAAGATAAAAGCTCCATATGAAAATTTAGTAATTTAACAATATGGGTTGAAATAAATGAATGAGATTAACCATTATCAAAAAGATAAGTCACTAATGATGAAGCTATAGTAATGGTACCTCTCACAGTCATCAGACTTGTATCTTCTTCCTTTGGAGAATCTTCCACTATCTGAAGAAGCTTTGTTTCGAATGCCTATGCTCGAAACCCTTTTTCACATGAATCATTAGTTGATACATAGTTTTAAAAGGTTTTGATTATCTTTTACCACTATTTATAGTGGAATAAACATTTAATAATTTCTGTAGTTGTACTAAATGCCCACAAGAACCACATACCTTGGGTTCCTCAGTGAAAATCCACATATAATGCCCAGTCCTTCCACGCTGCTAGAAAATCAATGGGTCTCTTACAGGTACTAAAGGAGTTCTAGAATGACCCTATTATCGAGTACCACCATGATAATCATCACTCTTACTATTTACCTTAGAGGAATTCACACTACCACTAGGAGTGAATGAAACTCCTGATGCCCTAACTTACCAGCCAGGTCCCTCTCAACCATTAGCACTTTATCCAGCACCTCATTATAAGAAGTAAGCTTTAGCAAGAAAACCTGAGAATGAATGTCCTATCAAATTTCTAGCTCAAAACATTGATACTTCATCTTCTCATTTGATACAATATTAGGTGTGAAATCCATGATCTCATTAAAATGGTTTTCATACTCTATCATTGTTTTATCGGCCAGCTCATGTTTAAAATATGATGTACCCTAGGCCAACAACTTTAACTCTGGATAGAACTGGTCGATGAAAATAACTTTAAAATATTGCCACTCTAAGAACTCATGCTTCTTCACCATTACCAATGTGTACAACTATCTCCTTCCTGGTCCTTCCGGCATGAAGGTGGAACACTTCACTTTAATTTCACTGGGTGTCTCCAAGAACCAAAACAAGAACTCCATTCTTCTCAACCATTCTTCAACATCTTGAGAATAATTTGATACTTTGAATAGTACTAGATTATGGTGAATGAACTCTTGAGAAAAAAACTTGATAACTTCCCTTTGATGTTCCAAACCTAGATCCTAGATAGGAACTGGAGGTGGTACCTATCCCAGAGCTTGGACAGTGTGCACAATAACCTCAACCAGAGTTAACTCCATAAGAGGATTTTCTCAATGTGGTTCTATAGTAGCTTTCTCTTGGATCTAATTCACATGTCTTCTTAGAAAAATGATGCTATAAAAATCATCAAACAATAAGAATGATAGCAGATTAAAACTCAGACAAAGAAGTAAGAGAAATAAATCTCAACAGGTAGAAAATAATATTTCGATTTAAATCTATCCAAATAAAAAGAAGTGAAAATACTAGAACAAATCCACAAGAAGTCTTTCCCAAAACACCCATAGTGACTTAAGATTAATTTTAGTGAGATCTATCTTGGAACTCAATCACAACTACCTATTAATTCCCCACAATAATACACAAACTGCATGTTGATATCAATGAAAAAGCTCAAAATAGAGCTCTAATGCCACATTTTTATGAACCATCCCGAGTACCCCGATAACCTAATAAATGATTTAGTCCTAATACACACCAAATGGAATTCCAATACCCATGGGTTGGTGACTAGCACCTTATATCATAGAAAATGTTAGTGGTAATGATTTTCCACAAACAATATGGAATAAATACAAACATGACAGTTTTCATAAAAGGAAAAACTCCAAAGGGAGATGTGTAATAGAAATTAAATATGTATAAAAACATAAAGTACTACTGAAAAGTACTATAAAGTTGAAAAGAAAACAGCCCAAGTCCCAACATATGCAACTCTCCAAGTTTACGAATCAATAGCTAGAACCACTTCCAAGTGGTGCCTTACCCTTACTTGAACCTGGAAAGAGATGATGTACAAACACTCGAATTCACAAGTAGGGTGTGAGCTAAAATCCCAGTAGGGTCTCACCAAGGATTCCATAACAAGATTCTAATATTAAATTAACCTAACAAGTGCTTTCAGTATTCATATAAATAGGTTTGGAATTTCAAGAGAATATTTAAAACAATTATTCTTTGCAATTCAAAAGATAGAAGTACATTAGAAATTCATGGTTCACATTTCAAAAAGATGGGCATACATTAAAAAATAATGATGTACATAAATGGATTAAATAAACATTTTTATATAAAACAGTTTATATAAATTCCCAAAGAATGTAAAATAGTTTTTAACAATGGTATATATTTATATATCATATATAAACAAATGAACACCATGGCCATCTACCAAGAGGTATGATAGTTCCAGGTTATGGGATCCTCACACACTCATGTGATAAAATGTAATATGTACACACATACCTCGATAATAGAACGACATGACTCATTCATGTCCCAATGGGGATGTAAGATGTACTGGCCAATATTTTGTTTGTGTTTTAAAGCATCAATCTAGTGTAAGGGCATTAACATCCTAACGTTATTGTCCCAAATAACACATTAACAACCTAGGCTTTCATGTTCTCTAGTATGATTCAATTATGGGAAATTTATTTAAAGAAAACTTAAAATACAATTAAATCAAATTCCCCCATTTCAAAAAAGATAATTTTATATTTAAACCCCAAAATAGGTTTCTAATAAAAACACTCCTTTTATCAAAGATAAAACCCTATGGTTTCTATCAAACCAACTTTTGTAATGTCCTGACTTATCTTACCCTTTAAAATGTAGCTGAACCGGTCACCACATGACCTCAAGCACGTCTCCTCGTACGCCAGAGGATACCGACTAGAAGTGTGGGTCTAAAGATAATCAGTGGGGAGAATATACCCTCATATTTAGAGTCCATAGAGGTAAAAAGTAGTAAATTCAAATAATAGTGAAATCAACTTAATCAATAATCAACTTTATAAATAAAATAGGTCAATGCCAGTTTATACAATACATGCATGTCATGGTGATAGATATCTGAAAATAGTAAACAAAATAGCATGATTTAAATCTAATAATGGAAATAAGAAAAGTCTAAATCCCTAAGAGTGATCTCCATGAGCAGCCCAAGATCCCACTCAGTCCTTTTCTCCTAACTCTCAAGTACCAGAAAACAACAAAAATAAAAATTCTACATTCCTGCAAATAAGAAAATCAACTCAGGTACCTCAGTGCAATAGTGACCTGATTAGGGTATGAGAAATACATCTCAGTAGGCCATGGCCACCATTTATCTAGCTCAATAAAGACAATGCAATTTAACAAGAAAGTGTGAAGATATGACAAGGCAATAACATAACTGAATAAATAACCAAAACCCTATCCAAGTTTCAAAGGGACACCTGATGATGATACCTGCTTCGGCCCGTAGCTGGAATAATAGTCTACACAAGAATCATACAAGCATATTTATCAAGCATAAATTCATGTTAAAACTTTTCCTATTATTCTCTATTTAATCATTTATTATCTCCAAGGTTCCCATGGTTCCTTATACCTCAATATTATCTTTGGCTCATGTCAGGGCCTGAAGTGTTCCCTAGGAAATACAATAACATAGTACCTGCTCCTACTCATGTTGGAATTTCTAATCATTCTCAAACATTCTTTATTTAATCAAATTTAACTTGTTTTTGATTCATATGTCTCATTAAAATCACAATTCATTAATATCATATATTATTGGTATAGAATTCCATGTCTAAAACCTAATATCTCATTCATATATTTATACTATTGGTGTAAAATTCCAAGTCTACACCTAATATCAACTAGTTTAGATCACCATGTCTACTACGACACATCATATATGGGGTAGATCGCTAGTTCTAACAATTCACATCTAAGTTCATAGATAACTATTAGGGATGAACGCCATGTCCAAGTCCCAACATCTCTATTGGTATAGAACATCATGTATAACACCCACATTCTCAATAATTTACATCATTTGTTAACTATTGGGGAGGAAATCCATGTATAAGCCCCAACTTTTCCATTGGTCTAGAATGTCATTTCTGGAAAACACATTCTCAGTCATTAATTAATTCATAAATTAATTATTCCAATCCAAATAATTAATTCCCCATGATTTATCCACACCTATTCCCTTACTAATACAGTGATCAATGAAATATACCAAATCAATTAATTAACCCCACAATTAACTAAGTCCACAATTCCATTAATTAATTCATCAATTAATTAATCTATTAACACACATCTCATTCCATAATTAATCATACAAAATTAATTATCCCAAACACTACTAGAAAAGAACATAATTAATACATTGTTAATTATATCACTTTATTTGAAGCAACATATCACAATTAATCCACCAATTAATTATCTCAATTATCCAATTCAATATCATATAATTAATGCCATGATTAATTATCTATATTTCAATCTTAAAGAACGTTATTAATTCAAAAATTAATTATCTCAACTTATCTTTCTCAATATTTATGATTAATCCCCTAATTAAGTATATCTATCTCAATCTCAGGGAACATAATTAATTGATATATTAATTATCATAACTTATCCAATTAAAATCTCATAATTAATTCCCTGATTATTTATCTCAACCTATCCCTCCCAATACTCATAATTACCACTTAACCCAAGTGAGTCAACATGTAATGGATGTAATAGAAAATCTCACACTAGCAAGCTAAATGAACATATCAATATAATCACTATATTTTTAGCTTGAAGGAAGCATACCTCGATTGAGGGGTTTTATTACAAAAAAACAATTTTTTAATCTAATTTTTTTTATACCAATAAAAAATTTACTCTGATATTGCATTCAACTATATAAAAAGTTGTAAATCAACAAAAACTACATTTTTCAATTAAAACATAGTTGAGGACCATGCCTCAAAGAATTGGCCAAGCTAATGTTTTCTTAGTCAAACGACAAACTAATCATGCACCCGCACAGCTAAAAAAGTGTTTGTTCACTCGGAATTAATTGCAACCCCTTAACAACAACAATAAGCACCCAAGATTAGTGCGGTAGGGACCAACACACACCAAATTAATCATCCGCGACTCAAATACACGATAAGTACCTAATTCAATGGATGAAAACCCAATTAACAGGTATTAACCCTTACCTGAATATGATTGTTGTGAACCAATTCATGCTGAGTCGCTTCACCTTCAGTGGTAATCTTCAGAATACAGACCAACGGGTCTTGAGACATCATCTGCACCTCTAAGAATCATAAGAAACAAAGAAACTGAATCAATAACATACCTTAGGGTTTTATCCTAATGGAGGATAGGAGAAGGATATCCAAGAAAAATGATGTGAAGTAAAAAACATTAAGATAAGGACATACATCGACAAGACCGACAACTTCCATGAAGAGAGAAGGAGAAAACGACGCGCAGAGAGGGAGACGAGAGAAATGGGTGGTGCACCACCCATGGGAGAGCCGAGAGGAGGATGGGTCGCGCCTCACCTATGTTCTGCACCTATCCCTCTTGTTTTTCTATATAAATAAATTTAATTCCTAATTTTATTATAAGAATTAGTATAATATTAATAATAATAATAACCATCATCTTACACTGTTGGAATTCTTGGTAATTGCGACGGTCTATTTGTGACAGGACCCCGTCGCAAATAGGCTTTAGCGACGGGGCCCCATCACAAATGACCCGTTGCAGAAAATGTTGTTGCAAATACAATTATTTGCGACGGGCCCACTGCACATAATTTTATTTGTGACAGGAAACATCTCTGTCACAAATAATCCTCCGATTATATGTATTATATATACATAAACGTTTTTGTGATGGGCCCATCGCAACAAATGATTTGCGACGGGGCTAATTGCCCATTGCAAATAAGTTTTAAAAATATTTATTTAGAATATTTGTGATGGGGTCCCATCGCAAAAGGTCCCATCACGAATAATAAATTAATTTTAAAAAAACAAAATTTAATAATATTATGATAAATGAAAAAATAATATTGCAATTATTAATACAATAAAAAAATAAAAAATATTAAAATTCTCGATATTCACAAAAAAATATAAAAAGATAATAAAATATTACAAAATAAATTATGTAATATTTTCACTGATATAAAAGACAGAAAATGTAAATAATTCATATTACAGTGTTAAATTCAAATGTTTGTAACAAAAAAAATCATTGGGGTGGTCGTCTTCTGGAGGAGGTGGAGGAGCTGAAGGAGCTGGTGGAGGAAACTCCATCCCTAAACTACGAGTCAGATGGCGCATGTACTCCATCTGCTCGTGATGCTGCTGCTGCAATCGAAGCATCTTCTCCTCGTGCTGCTGCTGCTGCTACTGCTGCCGCCGACACATCTCTTATTGCTGCTTTTGAAAAATCTCTATATGCTCAGCCTGAGCTCGCAACTGCTCCTGATACTGTGAGCTAGAAGATGATGTCTCTTCACGAGATCCTCTCGAGTTGGACACCGACAATGCAGCAGTACCATAATAAGTACCATGAGTCAAATGAGAGTCGATGTCAACTACTCTGCCCTTCTCAAATCCATACTGAGTCGCCTGCATCTATGTCGCCTCATCGAAATGGTGAGCATTGGTCTGCTCAGCCATCTCATCCTGACCCTTAGCCCGTGTTTGAGAGGTCACAACCTCATATGACTCCTTCAATTCCAATTTAAAATTAAAATTGTAAAAATATTATATGTAGTTAATTGTTAAACAGAAAAAATAATACTAACCACAATTTGACACTGGATATCACCTCTAATCTCTCCAATGGATGGATCACTGTACATCCTATGATAAACGTCGAACTCCGTAATATCGGGATGCTTGAATGCCTACATAAATATAAAATAAACTATTTATATTTATAGTTATATAAAATATTTTAAAAATATACTTACCAGATGCTCTTTATTCGAACTGAATGTATGATTACCAGCTCGATGCGTCACCTCTTTTCTTTCCCGGTTCTGTCGTCCCACTGAAGATCTCCTCTGAAATCTACCACCCAACCAGTGTAAACATAATCCATCCCAAATGTGAGATGAAATGTACTCTGGTCGGTGGGATCTACACGACTCATCAAATTCTGTCACCCCTAATATCTTAATGGTTGTTCGTCACAAATTGTGCAAAAACTGGCAGAAACGGTCACGCATAGAAACCTACCATGCTGTGTGGATAGCATCGTGTATGCTATCATCGATAGGATCCCATAAACTCTAAAAATAATTTATAATATCAAGTTGTTAATAAAATAAATTTCAAAATAAATATTATTTATTTACGTACCATCCAATGATGGAACATGTCGCTTTGCACATCAGTGGGAATCTGTTCCCATTTGAACCATGGCTGAGAAAAATAATTGCGCAATATAGCGCTCCCCTGTCCAATAGCTACATGCCGAAAACTGTGAAAAAAGAATAAATAATCAAACAATTAGTATATATATAAATAAATTAATGAAATATAACTAAAATATACAGGTTACCATACCTCTTTGTGCGTGGATCGAAACCATGATGTGGACGTCACTCGGGGATAGGGTTAGGAATCATCAGTCATGCAATACCGCACCCCCTCTACATACCTCCTGAACCACTAGTAGGCTGAGGGTAAATTTGTCCCACATCCTCATCATCCAAAGGTAGCTCAGCCTCCTGAAACTCACGAAATAAATCATCGTCCATCTGAAACACAAAATGATTATTGTTAGCAAATAGTTTAAAATAACTATTATATATAGATATATATTAGTTATGATTATAACCATCATTTAACTGTTTCAATGTGCATCTTCATCCTCTTCTCCACAGCTGTCAATGTCAATGTCTTCCTCTTCCTCCTCAGCATCATCAATATCCATATGAGTTTCAGTTTCATCATCTCTTATCATTTCAAATTCATTTGTAACATCATTAACATCTTCATCATCATCTATCCTTAATTGTGGGGTGTTATCATCGATATTCACGTCTCTTTGTAAATCAGATGGATTTTGAGTAGTCTCTTGAAAAATTTTAATTCCTTCCACTTCAGTTTGAGAAAACTGATTTTCCTAAGATTTCATTTTTATTATGCTCCACCAATCACTCATGTCTCTTGAAGTAACACAGTACATTGCATAATAAATTTGATGTTCCTATTGAGCGAGTAAAAATGGTTCATTTACTGCAAGAATACTTTTATATTTAATATCGACAATTCCATGAGTCGGATGAACATGCAAAACTCTTTCATTATCCAACCACCGAAATTTTTACATTGTTATGTAATTCTGTACTAGATAACACAACTCAGTAATTTAATCCAAAATGCCATAAAAGTCAACTTTAGTTTCTCTGTGATGTGATCCTCTCAAGAAAACTACACTATTAATTGTTTTTTTTGATTCCCCATATGCAAGTGTATGAAATCAAAAACCATTCACCACATTTGCATTATAAGATATAACCATTTTTGATGGTGGGTTACTCAATATACATAGTTTTTTGTCAATTTTATCAGCATATTGGGACATCTGAAAATTTGTAAAACAATTATCAATATAATAAATAATAAACAGAATTTATATTAAACCATCAATAATTTATGTCACCAGTTTTTGATACCAGTGAGAAAAAAAAATTTCTCTGCGTTCTTCAAGAGCAGCTGCTGAAATTTGTGGAAGTTTTTTCTTGATATGATTATCATATAACCTACAAATAAAATAAGTTTAAATACTGTAACAAAATTATAGAATAACTGATAGAAGCACTTACAGGACAAATGATGTCATTTCTTCATAGTTGAGCAGAACGTATGTATGAGCTCTGTAATGTTCATCATCTGAAAACCATCGTTCGTGAACTCCACCAAAACCAAGATTTGGTTGATTAAAAACTATTAATTGATTTTCCATTTCATCATTAACATTCCCCTCATTTCGCCCCATGCGATTCTATTTTGAGGGATATTGAGATTCAAAATAATGAGAGCAGAAAAAAAGCAATGTCCTCTTGCAAATAAGCTTCAGCAATTGAGCCTTCAATAGATGCTTTGTTACGTATTTTTTTCTTCAATTTCTACATGCATCTCTCGAATGGTTACATCCATTGAAACTTTACTGGACCTCCACATTTAGCTTCATGTGGAAAATGTAATATAAAATGTTCCATTGAGTCAAAGAAATCTAGCGGAAATATTTTTTCCAGTTTACATATAATTACAGCAACATCTTCTTCCAGTTTGCTTAGCGCATCGTAGTCTATTGTTGCTGCAAAAATGTCTAGAAAAAAATATATGATATTTATGTTATCGAATCACAAATCATATAATTCCACAAACCTCTAAATACAATCGGCATAAGTCTTTCCATTATAACATGACAATCATGACTTTTTAATCCAGTAATATAATCATTCTTAACGCATCTACCCAAATTTGAAGCATAGCCATCTAAAAGTCTCAAATCTGCAATCCACTGAAAAAATAATAAGCGACTCTCTTTGGACAGTGTATAAGCTGCTTTTGGATTCATTAACCTCTGTGATCTGAAATTTTCAAATAATTCAAGTTTCGGTCACCTGCAAATTTGGGCAAGATCTAACCATGCCTTTACAGTATTTTTGGTCTTACCTGGTGTATCCAAAACTGTCTGAAATAAATTATCAAAATAGTTCCTCTCAATATGCATAACATCCAACATGTGGTGGACCAATAAATCAGACCAATATGGAAGATCCCAAAAATGCTCCGTTTTATCCAGTTATGTTCTTTCCCAAAGCCATGAATTTTTTGTTGGTATACTATTGGTCCAAATGTGATGGGGGTAATGAAAATACAACTGATTTTAACTATGTACCTGAGATCATATTTAGAGGTTCATCTCATTCAATTATACATTTTCTGAAATGAGATTTGTTCCTCTGAAAAGGATGAGCGGTTGGAAGAAATCTACGGTGACAATCAAAATAGCAAGGTTTTTTCCATTGACTAGCATAAAGGCTTTGTTTTATTTCATACAGTAAAAACATGATTTCGGACCATGTGTACTCCAACCAGATAACATGCCATATGTCGGAAAGTTACTAATCATCCACATCAATGCATCTTTTAATTTGAAATTTTGTTTCGCAGCAACATCATATGTATTAACTCCATCACTCCACAATGAATTTAACTCATCAATAAATGGTTTCAAATAAATATCAATATTCGTTTTTGGATTTCCTAGGATTAATAGAGTCAAAAAGATATAAGGCTCCTTCATCAACATCCATAGAGGAAAATTTTACAGAGTTATAAAGACATGCCAACATGAATACTAACTTCCATAAGAACCAAACGAACAAAAACCGTCAGTAGAAAGACCCAATCACACATTTTGGGATTCTATAGAAAAAGACGGATGCAGACAGTCAAAATGTTTCCATGAATCACCATCAGACAGATGATTCAATCTTTTATCAGTTGAAATCTTGGTTTTTTGCCATGACATTATTAATGTTGTGTTCTGAGACATAAATAAATGTTGCAACCTGAGTGTAAGGGGTAAATATCTCAACAGTTTTACTGGAATTGATCTAGACTTCCCTGGTTGAGCTTATTTATACCTCGATTATCCACATGTGGGCAAAATATCTAATGACTCATTTTCGCCAGAATATAAGATGCAATCATTTGGATATGCATGAATCTTCCAATAACTAAGGCCCAAATTACGAATCAGCCACTTGCTCTCATAGTGATTTGCAGGCAACACATTTCCTTTAGGTAACAGTGTTTTAACCAAAGAAAATATCTGATAAAAATAGTTGTTTGACATTGTATTATCTGATTTAATAGCCATAAATTTTGCAACCACTTCTAATTTTCTTATCTTTCAACCAGGATATAATGCATCCTCAGCAGACCTCAACAACTCATAAAATTCAGATGGTTCCAACAGTTAAATCAATATCATCGTGAGTTTCTATTTGTTGCATAGATGGACCTACAACATCATGTACTAAATTTTGAAACTGTGATGGATATGGAATCAAGTTATTATAATCTTCTCTAGAACTACGTTCACCGTGTTGATACCAAAAAACATAATCTGGTTGAAAACCAAACTGCAAGATATGTAGCCCAACTTTATCAAATGTGTCAAACATTCTTAGAGCACATTTTTTACAAGGACACTTAATTGTGCCTTCTGAAACATATTCTGGTTTTGATTATGCAAATGCTAATAAAGCTTCAACACCCTCAATATAGACAGGATTTAAACCAGAACCATTTGAATTTCTGTGCTGATTTATCCAAGCTCGATCATCTAATAATGACTGATGTCGACTTCCTTGTTCCATATTTTTCTACATAAATTATAAAATCATCACTTTTTTTGAATAGCTTGAGATTATAAAACACTATCTAAAAAAGAAGATAAATAATTACAACTACTTAATAAGTATCATTAATTAAGGGTGACACAATTTCCAGTGGATTGACGACAACTCTTTTTTCTGATAGCTCATTTAATTGCATCTTTCTCACACTTACTATTGCTAATTATTCCAAATTATTCCTAATTATCTCTAATTATTAAAAATTATTACAAATTATTAATAATTGTTACTAATTATTAGAATTTATTATTAATTATTATAATTTATTACTAATTATTACAAATGTAGAAATACTGAGCAATACTTAGCAAAAAGGGAAACTGCTTGAATAATGAAAGGAAATTCGTTAATCATCGTTGTAGAGATGATTACAATTTATTACAAATTATTAAAAATTATTACTAATTATTACAAATTTACCAATACTTATCAATACTTAGCAAAAGGAAAACTACTTGAATAATGAAAGGAAATTTGGTAATCATCATTGTGGATATGATTACAAATTTTCCCTTCATTATCCAAGAAAATTTTATTTCCTAATTATGCCTAATTATTACTAATTATTCCTAATTATTTCTAATTATTCTTAATTATTCTTAATTATTCCTAATTATTTCTAATTATTCCTAATTATTCCTAATTATTCCTATTTAGTCTTAATAATTCCTAATTATTCCTAATTATTCCTAATAATTCCTAATAATTCCTAATAATTCCTAATAATTCCTAATAATTCTTAATAATTCCGAATAATTCCTAATTATTCCTAATTATTCTTAATTATTCCTAATTATTCCTAATTATTCCTAATTATTCTTAATTTTTTCTAATTTTTCCTAATTATTCCTAATTATTCCTAATTATTCCTGATTATTCCTAATTATTCCTAATTATTCCTAATTATTCCTAATTATTCCTAATTATTCCTAATTATTCTTAATTATTACTAATTATTACTAATTATTACTAATTATTACTAATTATTACTAATTATTACTAATTATTACTCATTATTACTAATTATTACTCATTATCACTAATTATTGCTCATTATTACTAATTATTACTAATTATTACTAATTATTACTAATTATTACTAATTATTACTAATTATTACTAATTATTTCTAATTATTACTAATTATTACTAATTATTACTAATTATTACTAATTATTACTAATTATTACTAATTATTACAAATTATTACTAATTATATCTAATTATTACTAATTATTACTAATTATATCTAATTATTACTAATTATATCTAATTATATCTAATTATATCAAATTATTACTAACTATATCTAATTATTACTAACTACATCTAATTATTACTAACTATATCTAATTATTACCAACTACATCTAATTATTACTAACTACATCTAATTATTACTAACTACATCTAATTATTACTAACTATATCTAATTATTACAAACTATATCTAATTATTACTAATTATATCTAATTATATTTAATTATAACTAATTATTACATCTAATTAATATTAATTATAACTAATTATTTATAATTATAACTAACTATATCAATTTCTTAGTAAAACTAAATATAAATAAAAATCAATAAAAATCTAATTAATTTAGAACTAATAAAAAACAATTAAAATTAACCTAAAAAAATAAAATAAATATAAAAAATAAAATATAAATAAGTTAAATTTTGATATTCTGAATATATTGACGTTCTCTGATTTCTCTTGTATAAAAAACTTCAACCAAAAGAAAATTTTTCTTTAAAACTGAAGAATAAAGAGAGAGAGGCCAAGATCTGATTGATTTGGAGAAAAAATAGATGGGGGTATATATAAGTTAGATTAGTTACGACGAGGTTATTAACGACGGGCTTCCCGTCGCAAATGGTGGTAATTGTGACGGGGCCCGTTGCAATTAACCTCGCCCGCATTAATTACTTTCGGCAGTTAAAAGGTTATTTGCGACGGGTCCCATTGCAAATTGTACCTGCCGACAGTCTTTTTGCGACGGGATGACATCTCGTCGCAAAAAGTTATTGACCGACGCCGGATATTTGCGACGGGTCCTGTCGCAAATACCCCTGCGCGGTTTGGCGTGCAAGTCACGCGGTTTGGCGTGCAAGTCGGGCAGTTTGGCGCGCAAGTCGTGCCAAACTATTTGCGATGGGGGGACACCGCCACGTCGCAAATGATATTCGCACGATTTGGCGTGCAAGTCGCACCAAACCATTTGCGACGGGGGATGAAATCCCATCCCAAATAATTGGTTATTTGCGACAGGCACTTTTCCCCGTCACAAATACTTTCCTGGATGGGTTATTTGCGACGGGCTTTCTTCCCGTCACAAATAACCCGTCACAAATAGTCATTTTCCCGTAGTGTTATTATTATTACCCATTAATATCACACTTATTTGATAAACCCCAACCCCATAATTACACATCATTTAATTAAATTCTTCTCCAATGATTTTAATTAAATAAAATATCCAACTCATCGTTATTTAATTGAATTATCTCAACAAAATTTTATTAAATAAACCCCTATTTTTAATCAAATAATTAAATTCATCTTAACCTTTAATCTAATTAGATAAAACCCCAACTCCACACTTATTCCTCATTTAATTAAATTCGATTCGCCGGTATTTAATTAAATAAAAACTCCAAATCATTATCATTTAATTAAAATATCTAAATATTAATTTAATTAAATGAAATCCAGTTTTTCATCAATTAATTAAATTCTCCTTAACCAATAATTTAATTAAATAAAACCCCCATATGAAAAAATTTAATTAAATCCCTCTCAGTGAGGAATTTCATTAAATAAATTAACCTGAAACCCAAAACTGGGTAAACTGCATGGTTTGGATCACAAGTTATGGAAAACAATGTGTGAACAGTGCAGATCCTTATGTCTATGGAACCCACTTTACACGGGTTGTCCTGCATGGTTTGACTAACTGTACACAAATCGTGTAAGAATCTCTGTTTAAGACACTCAACTCACACGGTTTTCCCCACATTGTTTTCCTGACCATGAACATACTATGTGAGTGCCTATTTCTCCCATAATTAAGTTGGATGGTTTCCTATATTAGGTAGCACGGTTTAACAGGTTGCACACTAAATGTGCGCTCTCTTGTATTCCTTAAAAACCTAACTTTTCCCAATCTAAGGCTCCTGAATTCTAATCAGCTATCTAGGAAACTCCTCAAGTCTTTACCCAAGCCCATTATAAATAAGTTTAAATGATCCCAACTCACGAAAATTTATCCAAACACTTGGTTTTAAGACCAACCTGTCCAAAAAAATAAAAAGTTCAAAAACTTTCATATTTTAACCCGGTTCAAAAACACAGGACGTTATAATCTACCCACCTTAAAAACTTATCATCCTAGAGAATCCATCGAGAACTACTACAACATTTACCAACCCACCAAGGTCATACTTTATCATTTGAACAATTACATTGCATTTCTAAACACCAAACAAACCTTTAACAAAATCACATTCCCAATGGCTTTAACCTTTTAAACATGATCCAAAGCTCTGAATCCAACCCAAAACATCAAAACTGAACATAACCAAGCCCACACAACTAGATACATGATCCTGTCATCATATCCTTAACCACCAACTCATTGATGGTTTTCACCAATGGTCTTAGCATCTAATGGTAAACATCCAAACCACAATACTTTCTTTAAAAGACATCGTGAACACCTAAAACCCGCACTCTCCCTTGAATCAGAGATGTGCCTTTAAAATAATTCCATCACCAACCACATGTAATCCAAAGTCCTCACTTGACTTCTGGTGACCTCTCCAAGTCAATCCATCTTAAGGCTACCTAAAAAACTATCATTCCCTAGCATGAATAAAGGGAATAACCCAAAGGGCCATGCATCCCATGTACAACCCAATTAACAACCACTTATCAAGTCCAACAACTTTTAAAACATTAGCATGGAATATGACCAATGCTATCTTAGTGTCTACAAGAAGAGGTCAAGATAGGGAAAACGCTCATCTCAATTGGAAGAGCACACTAAGAGTATACCTGAGTCACCAAAAGATCATTCAAACTATCAATGATCAACTATTTACAAAAAGGCTCGGCTTCTCCTGCCGGCACATCATCAACAAAACCTCAATGCCTGTATTACCCAAGGCATCCTTGTTCCTCCCAAGTTTCCCATTGAATCTCTTCCAAAAACATACCGATGAAACACTACCCTCCTTAAGAATTTCCATGCTATCGACACAAAAGACCAGTTTCCCACAAGATTACTAGTTCATAAACACATTAAACGTACATGTGATCTTCCATAAACCATGATCATGTCAACATATTGCATGAAATCTGAAAATGTTAAACCAACTGGAGTGTCAAACCACTCAAGTCCCAAAATTTCCTCCCAAGTAATGGGATGAACTTACCTTAATGCCCCAAACACTATACACCAGAGTTAACCCAAGGGTGTCTTTAAAGGTGGACAATGACTAAGGCATGTCTAACTTATTGAACCAATCATTCCCCAATGATTATTCCCATATCAAGAGTCTAGATACAATGACCACTACTCAAAACAAGGGTGTCATTCCTTAAAACCCAAAAGTACTGTTAGGGAAAACAACACTCAATGGTACCAACATCAAAAATATCACAATGGAAACAAGGAATCTCAATCTCTAAGGGTACTACAGACCACGGGCTAGTCCCTTACGAATCATATACATCGACCCTATCTCTTGGTCATGCAAAACAAAAATAACTAGGCTCAAAATCCCCTTTTCATTTTATTCTATTTCATAAATTCATTTCAACCACTAAAAATTTGAAAGAATTTTAACAAACCCATAAGTACTCTTCCATAACAAGGAACTTGGTTGTCAAATAATGCCCCATTGGAAAAATATGGAAGCTATAAAAAACTTCCACTTTAACATTTAACATTAAGCATCATTACATTTCAAATAGGAAATCTGACATCTAAATTACTTTTAATAAAGAGGTAACCTCTGAGGGTCCCATTTATTCAAATCCAGGTTCTTTAAAGCAATCCCACAGCATTTCATTTCACAAAACTCAACAGAATTACATTTATAAATGTTTTCAAACACACTATAGTTATACTAGGATCAATCATATGGGTGGCCATCTACCAATTGATATGGCACCCATACACCTTATCACTGGCATTTGGATCATATTTATCATATTCAATTTCCATCTAGAATTTTTAACTTTAGAAACCCTTTTTCAATTATTCCCATACATGGTTTTCCCTTTTCCATTTTATAAGGCACCAATACACCTTATAACTAAAATTGTATCCTGTTGTAAACACAATCAATAAATTTCCACTCATGCATCCATTTACACATCAAAACACCTCTAGCATGTTATCATAAGTAGTAACACAACATCATTTTATAACATAGAATCATGGTATATAATCATCTAAACATGTTATACAAGAAGGCGTGCTAAAGTAGACCAAAACATGGCTTTCCACTCAAGGCACACAACGAAAATTAGTAGGAATCCTACTAATTCAACTACAAGGTATTTCATGTTCTTGGAATGTGAATCTCTAAGTCCCTAAGATGATGTTTGTAATGCAATTTCCTTGCCATATCAGGCCAAGGAAAATTTTAAAAATTCTCAAAATCAATAAGTAGTGGAAAATACACCAGTCACTCAAGGTGAAGTTATATAAACTTGAATCTCAAGCAGTATAAACATCAATTCACATCCCTGTCCACTTGGTCATTTACCATACATGGGGTGATCAGTCCCAAGCACGACTATTAACCGAGAACCAAAAATTTCCTAGTCTCTTGTATACCAACCGAAAATATAAAGACAGTGGAAAAAGAATGAAAAACAAAATCCAACTAATAACACTTTGTAACTTACTGACCCAACATACCATCGAATAGGTAGCTGAACCGGTCACCATATAACCTCAACCACATCTCCCTATACGCCAAAGGCTACTGACTAGTAGTGTGGGTCTAATGATAGTTAGAGGGTAGACTATACCCTAATATTTAGAGTGCTTAGCGGTAAAAAATAGTAAATTCAAATAACATTAGAAGCATATATAATAAATAATCTACTATATAAAAAAAATAGGTCAACGCCAATTTATACAATGTAGGCATTTCACGGTGATACATATCTAAAAGCAGTAAAAAATAGTATTCTTTACATCTCATAATAGAAATAAGAAATGTCTCAAGCCCCAAAGGCAATCTCAATGAGCATCCTGAACTCCCACTCATTCCTTTTCTCTTAACTCCTAAGTATCAGAAAACAACAACAAGAAAAATTCCATAGTCCTGTAAACAAGGAAATCTCCTCGGGTACCCCAGTGCAATGGAGGCCCGAATAGGGTGTGAGATATATATTTCATTAGGTCGGGACCACCAGCTGTCAAGCTCAATATAGAAAATTTAATATAATAATATTGTGTGCCAATATAATAAGGAAATAATAGATCTGAATAAATGACCAACAACCCATCCAGGTTCTAAAGGGACACCTGACAGCGATACTTGCTTTGGCTTGTAGCCAGAATAAGAGTCTGCACAAGAATCATACAAGAATATTTATCAAGAATAAATACATGTTAACACATTACCGATTATTAGTTATTTAATCATTTATTATCTCCAAGGTTCCCATGGTTCCTCATACCACAATACTAACTTCGGTTCATGTCGAATCCCAAAGTGTTCCCTAAGAAATACCAAAATCTAGTACCTACTTCTACTCATGTCGTAATCTATAATCATTTTCATCCTTTATTTATTTAATCAAATTTAACTCAGGTTTCTTTTCATATGTCCCATTAAAATCACAATTCATTCATATCATAGATTATTTGTTTAGAACACCATGTCTAGCACCTAATTTCTTGTTAATATATTTATATTATTATTGTATAACTCCATGTCTATACCTAATATAGGGTGGTGTAGATCATCATGTCTACCACCGCACATCACATATGGTGTAGATCTCCATGTCTAACACCTTAAATCTATGCACTTATATAACTATTGAGGAGGAATGCGATGTCTAAGTCCCAACTTATCCATTGGTCTAGAACTACATGTCTATCACCAACATTCTCAATAATTTAAATCATTTTATATCTATTGGGAAGGAACGTCATGTCTAATTCACAACTTCTCCATTGGTCTAGAACATCATGTATATCACCTACATTTTCAATCATTAATTAATTCATAAATCTATTAATCCATCATGAATAATTAATTCCCCATGAACTATCCCCACCCATTCCCTTACTAATACAATGATTAGTGAAATATACCAAATCCATTAGTTAACCCCACAATTAATTAAGTTCACAATTCCATTAATTAATTCACCAATTAATTAAACTATATCACAAATCTCATTCCATAATTAATTCTCCACAATTAATTATCCCAAACACTACTGAAAAAGCACATAATTAATACACTATTAATTATCTCAATTTATCTGAAGCAACCTATCACAATTAATCCACCGATTAATTATCTCAATTATCCAACTAAATATCTTATAATTAATCCCCCAATTAATTATCTATATTCAAATCCCAAAGCACATAATTAATTCGAAAATAAATTATCTCAACTTATCATGCTCAATACTCTTAATTAATCCCCTAATTAATTATCTCTATCTCAATCTCAAGGCATATAATTAATTCATAAATTAATTATCTTATCTTATCTAATTAAAATCTCATAATTAATTCCTCAATTAATTATCTCAACTTATCCTTCCCAATACTCATAATTACCACTTAACCCAAGTGTATCAACATGTAAGGGGGTTAATAGAAAAACACAAAGCAATAATCT
Source organism: Viscum album (assembly GCA_963277665.1). Taxonomy (NCBI): domain Eukaryota; kingdom Viridiplantae; phylum Streptophyta; class Magnoliopsida; order Santalales; family Viscaceae; genus Viscum; species Viscum album. Next base: position 1,217,560,246 of record OY728119.1, read on the forward strand.
TAAAATACATATCAATATAATAACTATGTTCTTAGCTTGAAGGCAGCACACCTCAGTTGAGGGGTTTTATTTCAAAAACAATATTTTGTAATCTAAAACACCATTTTATACCAATAATCAATTTACTCTGATATTTCAGTAAAATATATAAAAAGCACTAAATTAAGAAAACTAATGTTTTCCAGTTACATCAATGTTAAAGACACTACCTCAAAGAATTGGCTGAGTCACTGCTTTCTAACTCAAACAGGAAACTTCTCACATACACACACACCTCCACAAAAGCATTTACACACTCATAATTAATCAAAACACCTTAACAACAACAATAGACACCCAATATTAGTGGGGTGGGGACCAACACACACCAAATTAATCAAATGAAACTCAAATACACCATAAGAACCTTATTCAAGGTGTACTAAACAAATTAACGGGTATAAACCTTTACCCGAATATGACAGAGGTGAACCAAATCATGCCTAGTCGCTTCACCTTCAATGGGATTTGTCGAAATATGGCCCAATGGGTCCTGATATTTCATATGAACCACTTAGAATCAGAAGAAACGAAGAAACCAAATCAATCCTAGACCATTAGGTTTCATCCTAATAGAGACTGGGTGAAGGAGAGCCCAAATGGCTGATGTAAAGAACGAAACGTACAGACAAGTACATACCTTGACGAGATGAACAAATTCCATGAAGAGACCAGAAGAAGCTGATGCACTGAGAGTGGGCCATAAGAAATGGGTGGTGTGCCACCCATGGGAGTGTCGAGAGGGGGATGGGTCACGCCTCACCTCTATTATGTGCCTCTCCCTCTTTTTTTTCTCTATAAATAAATTATATTTCTTATTTTATTATAATAATTAGTATAATAATAATAATCATCATCATCATCTAATTATTATTACCCAGTAATATCACACATCTTTGATAAACCCCAACTCCCCAATTACACATCATTTGATTTAATTATTTTCTAACAAATTTAATTAAATAAAATCTCAAACTCAACATTATTTAATTAGATTTTCTCAACCCAATTTAATTAAAAACCCCATTTTTCATCAAATAATTAAATAAATCTTAACCTTGAATTTGATTAGATAAAACCCCAACTCTACATTTATTTCTCGTTTAATTAAATTTCATTCACCTGGATTTAATTAAATTAAAACTCATTATCATTATCATTTAATTAAATTCTCTCAACAATAATTTAACTAATTTAAGAACTGTATCTCATAAATTAATTAAATTTATCTTAACCCAAAATTTAATTAAATAAAAACCCTCATATCACAATATTTAATTAAATCCCTCTCAACCAAGAATTTAATTAAATAAATTATCCTCAAACCCAAAACTGGGTAAGATGCACAGTTTGGCTTGCACAGTCTAGAAAACTGTAAGCCATCCATGTGGATCCTTATATCCAAGGAAGCCACTTCATACGGTCTATCCAACACATTTTTCTTAACTATTCACAGACCATGTGAGAATCTCTTTTTAAAAAACTCACCTTGCAAGGATTGTTTAATCATGCGAAGATTGTACAAGCACCTGTGTCTCTCAGAATTAAGCTACATGGTTTCCGATAGTAGGCCACATGGTTTAATAGGTCATATGCCAACCATGTGCTCTCTATTGTTCCTTAAAAAAATTTACTTTTCCCGATCTGACACTCTCGAATTCCAATCAGCCATCAAAGAAACTCCTCGAGCCATTTCACAAGCCCGATATAAACACATTTAAATAATCCCAACTCATGAAACTTCATCCTAAGGCTTGGTTTTAGACCTACCAATCCAATAAAAGAAAAATTTCCAAAACATTCATATTTTAACCCGGTTCAAAAACACAGGACTTTACAACTTTATGAAATTTCCACAAATAGGAATTTTAAACCAATTCACATATAAATTTCACAATCCACTTTCCCAATTAAATTCAAAAATTTAATTTTAAAACAAATTCCATCAATTTAATAACAAACCCCCAAAAAATAGACTTGGGGTTTTTAGCAATTTTTCCATCAAATCCATTTCATTATTTTAATTAAACAATTTAAATTTCACCAATTCCCATAAACACACCCCAATTCAATGGAATTGGGGTTTTCAAATTTCATGCCAAACAACCATTTTTAAAAACCGAATTCAATGAAATTGATTTTTTCCGACAAACCAATTAAAATATATTTAATAAAAATAAATTAATTGGATTTAGTTCTAAAAAATTAAAATTAAATAAAGTAATTTAGGGAAAACATAAATTGGCCATCCTGACAGAAACTCCTACCTTGGGATCAACAGATCTTATATCCCCAAACCCTAATCGGGATTCATCAATGAAGAATGACAATCCTGGAATCTGGGAAAAAAATAATCAAAACAAGGTTTAAATAAAAAATATTGTTTATTTGATCCAAAAAGAAACATGGAGAACCATAAAAACCTAGGTATGAGAAGAGAGATCATGGGAGATAGATATCAGGTTGAGGAAACTAACTAGGAGATGATTGAAGGGAATTCATCAAGCTTCGAATCACTTCTGAGATGGATTTATGGGGCCAAGAACTATTATGGGGTTCTCCTGAGGAAGAATAAATCACATAGGTTCATTATAGGTCTGTGTAACAGGTAGGTGGTTCAAGTTTTATATATAGGATTTTCATATTAAAGAAATCATGTTCTTAGTTTCCTTGTGAATTCAACACAGTTAGACTAAAATATGTGGCCTATATGTGTTCCCCATTAAATGGGCCACATGGTTTCTCCTAAAAGGGTGCACGATCTAACAAACCATGAACCAACCATGCACTAGCCTATAAATTTTCAAAATTTAAGAAATTTCACCTAAATTAACCTAAAATTAATCTTAACAGAATCCTATTAATAATAGAGTTTTAGGAATACCTAAAAGATAGTAACATGATGTTACAATATATGAGTTCCATCACATGGTGCTTGACTTGTGTCGGTTGTGTAATGAAATCACAATGGACATTAAAATTATATATATACATAGCCACACACAAGCTCATCCTATATAGAAAACATCCCCAGTAGCCCGAATCTAGTGCATTAATAAATTACATTAGTACTAATAATATGTGTTAACATAAAAAAGGACTGAATAGTTTAGTATATTTGGAAAACCGGATACAAAAATATTAGTTAAATTAAAACCTTTAAAGGAAAACTAACAAAGAAACTCCATTGGAAACACCTATAAACTCCTAGATTATCCCTGCAAGTCATTCATAATATTCATCTACACATCCTAGGGAAAAATAAAACATACGATAATGGTTGATCTCAGATTCTCAATAAGGGTAAACAATATAGAGAAATCTATAATAAACATAAATAATAAGGCAAGGTGAATAACTAAAACACATTCCAAAAAAACATAATATTGAGCATGATATAGAAGGCATAATAACGGAATAAATAATTTTATCTAAATAATCAGACAAAACATTACCATGGATATTCTACTATTATAATAATAACATGGATTATCAATTAATAATTCCCTCATAAACATACTTTCAAGGCCTCTTCCAAGACATCTGAAAATAAATGGTTATGGCCTCAGCCTAATCCATATCTGTTTTGTCGCATGAGACATACTAATACATAGAGTGAATATAGTAGGCCCTATCCATTACTTACTAAGACTAATAAATTCCTCATATGAATAGTGTTAAACATAAACAATATAAACATTTATATTAAAAAAATATCATATGAAATGTGAATACATTAGCCATAAACCATGAATCGTATCAAAATAGCACATCCACAATCAAACAGATCATAAACCCTTCAACAAAATATGTTAGATGGTATCATAATAGATAAACCTAAATTAATTACAATATTCAACAAAATATGTTGACATAGATGAATATACTTTTAAATGATACCATTGAAAAAATCTTGAGGAAGATAATCTTTATATATGCAAAAATTTACCATGCCACTTTGAAATATTTAAATCATAATCCCTAAGAAGGAATAGAATTAAATGAAAGTTATAATATTATGAAAATAATAAGTATCATGATATAATATATCAATGTCAATTAAAAACACCACACATAAGAAATAAATGGTGAACAAGGTATATATCTCACAGAAGTAAAAGTGAGATGAGAGAAACCCCTTTTCACTTTGGAAAGAAAAGTTATTTTGGAAAATCAATTGTATTTGTCATAAAATTAGATTGTAAACATTTATATCCCAGAAAAAAAATTTAAGGACAATGAAATTATTTTTGATGCATAAATTATGTCTAACTAGATTGAAAACATGTAAAAAGAGTTTCTAAGATACTTCATAAATTGGTCACTTCAGTGCAGTTTATGAAAATATAAAAGAGTCTTTAAAATGAAAAAATTCATAATTTTTTGAAAAAAACCATAAATTAACAAATATATTTTATCATGATAAAATATAGTGATCTTAGAAAAATATTATTAGATTAAAACATATTATGGATGGAACATTAAATGGGTATGAAATTGGGAAGTTCCCTTCAACCAGGTTGGCTTAAGAGGATGAATTGGGAAGGAAACCTTATAAAGAATGTATCCTCACATAAAATAAAGGTGAACTGATATACATACATGATTTTATAACATATAAATAGAATTAATAGGAAGTTTATAAAAGTAAATAATAATTACATTAGGGTAAAGAGAGATAAAGTGTAACCCGAATGAAAAATGGAGGCTCACGGAGAATCTATTACGACTTTGTAATCAATCAAATTATCTACCCCATAAAATTAATATTAATAAAATTAAATATTGAATAAAATTAATATAAATAGAATCATTATATGATACATAAAATGGATAAATACATACACTACACACAATAAATATTCATGATTAAGGAATATATCACCAAAATAAAAGTGATATGAGAAAACCCATACCATAGGTCTGAAAGTGACCTGCACTTGCACTTAATGTCCTAGATAATAAAATTAGATTCATTAATAATTTATTTAAGAAACTAATAATCATGTATTTTTTTATGTTCATTTATGGCAAATTATTTTGAGTTATGAGATTCAATTTTGTTGTTTGGGAGTGTTCATATCCTTGTTTTTCATGATTGGTTCACTTGTATACATGCACAAAATATCATGTGAAATGGGAATAGTTATATAGAATTGAAATTATATCTTATTTATGAAATTATATCATATTAAATGTTTATATAATTCATATTTTAATTTTTTTATGAGGATTAATCATTAGATAAGATGTTAGTGAAAATCGTTTAGATCATTTTGGCGGGTTTTTTGATCATCGCAAACTAGTTTTGTCTCATTAATTAATATTATTTATATATAATGGTTATAGAATATTAAATAATCTTTAATAGATATATTATAATATTTTTTAACCATAAAAATGGTTTAATGGCAAGCCTTGAAAGCACAATTGAAAAATGAAAACATGTCATCCACAATGGTGGTAAATTGACACCTCACAGACGATGTTATCATTTTTAGAATAAAATGAAGGGGAGAAGAGAATTGATTGTGGATTTTATATTCACTTAATAAAATTATAGAATATGAAATATTCTTGAGTTATAATTCTTGTTTGGGTAGATTAGGTGAGGAGATTATAAGAAAATAAAAGAAAGTGAAACGAAAATAAAGAAATCGAAAGAGGATTTAACCTCATGAATTATTCTCCTTCAAAACCTCCTTAGGGAAATTGGTTTTTGTATTTTGTTGAAAAAATAACCTCCTAGATGTGGGGAATAGGTTTTAAAATAGTATTTGGAATAAATTATACAATTTTAAAGGCTTAAGTGGTGTGGGGAGAAGAGGTGGTGAGAGGTGGTATTTATAGTGGATGAGGCGGGTGTTTTTTAATTATTTTATTCATTAGTTTATTATTTTGGATCAAGATAAGTAATAGAGATGATTCCATGAATAAATAAAGAAAATAGAGAATTATAGTTTAATATAATGGTCCCTACATCAATGATGACTCAAGGAATATTATATTGAACTCATAATGTATATACCATAAATTATCGTATTTTACTATTCATCATAAATTCAACTATTTTAGAAAAATACCAATAATTATTCATCACCATTTATCAATGTTTAGAATTAAAAAATTAAATCCATTTTATGAAAATAATTTTATAAATATGATAAATTTAATTTTTAATTAAAATCATCATTTATTTGAAAATTCTAGATTTTAAAATTATAACTGGTTTTATGACACTTTGAAAAATTAATTAAGGTCTCATAAAATTATCTTATTATAATAATACAACAAAATATTAATTTATGATTATATTTTATGAAAATAGATATATTTTTTAAATAATTATAATAACTATATAATTTTAAATAAACATTTATGTTTCACAAAAATACTAAAACTTAGTTTATCATTTTTAAAACATTTATTAACTTATTCCATTAAATAAATATAGAATATTTTAATTAACAAGATACCTAAATTATATTTATACATTAATAGAGTAATTTACTATTCAAAACATAAGTATACTATTTATATAATGAAAATGGAAGTTTCATAAAAAAATTGGGATTTTTCACTATTCAATAAAAAATAAATATTTTCAGAAAATTACTAAAATTTCACCCAAAGAAAATTTTAACAATTCAATTTTAAAAATGAAGTTTATTTTATTCAATATAATTTATAAGAGTGTCAATCTAGTTTTAAAACATGTGTGTCATTAAAATGCGGTAAAACTGACTTTAGAAAAATATTTCTCTTCTAAATGTGTAAAATTAGATTCATTCTTAAATTCTACATATAAAATAATTTGGATGAATGTGAAATTTTTTTATTAAATATAATAAATAAATTTTATAATTTGGTTAATACTATTCATTCCCATCGATTTAATATCTAGGTTATAATGGTCATTTAAAATAATGATATTTAATTATATATCATTGTTTGTTTAAGTTTGGGGTTGTGAGAAACCTATACTATAGAGGAAATTAAATTTAAAAAAAAATTAATACCATAAAATCTTGTGGTGTAAAATTATCCCCTCCTTCAATAAATTTCATCCTCGCAATTTTAAATTGTACTTTGAAAAATAGAGGTTTATACTTTAAAATTCTTTTGTGGGAAACTCATATCGAAAATAGGGTTAATAAAATATTCTATTAATATGAGGGGAAATGGAAATGTGAAGTTCACCACTAAAATAATATTTGGGTATGAAATCATTAGTGCAAAGAGATAACATGAAAATGAAATATAAATGTAACTACCAAGTTTATATGGATAATGTTAAAGAATATTCTCATTATAAAGTTAACCATAAAAAACCATAAATCATTTGATTGGTTAAAAGAACCTTGATTTCTCTGAAAGGATAGTAAAATGATAATGTTTTTTATCCAAAATAGTTTTCCTATAGTTGAGGAATTCTTTTATTATTCAGATAAGTACTTGAGAAAATAAAATTACTTGGTTACTTTCCATAAGCATAATCTCATCATTTGGTTGTGCTTCGATCTATTTTTACTTCAACCCTCAAACCTGGAAATGAAAGTAAAAAATTAATTTTCCACACCACAATCACTTTTAGTAATCATAAGATCTAATAGTCAATCCATAAGTCTTTAAATATTTACTGAAACAAAAAAAACTAGCATAAATATCCCATAAATCATACTTTAACCTCAAATAATAATATTCAATGTTAAACTTAATCCATTCCAACCTTAAGACTCATCCAAAATACATCTATCCAAATTCACAATCTAAAAAGTTCTCTAAACTTCTAAGATATGCTATCTTCTTCTATAAATAACTTGAATCACAATAAGTCCACAATAAAATCATATTTGAATCTAAAATACAATTTAATTTTCATTATTACAAATATTTTGGGTCTATTAAAATATCATTAATCACTTAATCACTAAATAATTTTTCAATACAAAGGTTATCTATTTGATAAAAAATATGTCCCTGAAACTAAAATAACCTTTATCCACAAGATATAAAAAAGGTCATACTAATCAAGACTTTATGTAGGCTGGTGGTATGTGTTTTACCCATTTCACCATTCGGTTGTGGGTTCAAACTCTACAGCCTTGCCAGATGTGATGGGTTGTCACCTGACCTGTGGGTTGTCCTTTTTCCAAAACTATATTAATATAACATCCAAAATAGATATCATGATAATTCATGAAATATGGTTAATCACTAATGTTATGAATACAACCCCAAAACATAAATATGTCATCCATTTATTTCCTCATAAGCCTTTCCTTGGTCTAGAGTTTATCATATAGAAGAGGGCATACACTCGGGTAATGCCCAGATTCCCCAAATTTAAGGCAATAATTTAAAAATGGATTCTTAGGATGTGTTATATTTCCTTCAATTGTACTATTCATTTTTCCTCAGCAATTCTTTTATTTATTTTCTTATTTCCCACACCTAAAGAATTTCTTCATTCCATTGAGACACATTTTTGGGTGTCTCCATCCACAATTCGTTCTTTATGGAAATTGAGCCTTATTTTTTACATGGTTTCCACCATTGAATCTCTTAGAAAATTCCATCCATATCTTATTTGGTGATTTCGGAATTTGGTTAAGGTATATGTTGTTAACAATATTTTAGGAAAACTGATTAGGTATGAACATGATATATTTCTCTTCTATCAACATCCCATTTGGTTTCTCATCACCACAACCTTTTCCATCATGATAAATGTTTACATGACTCCTTTAGGTTCCAACCATTTACTAAAAATAGAAAGCATAGTGTGAGAAAAAATATTCATAGTGAGAAAAATGTATAATAACATATAGAATACCAAAACACATTATTTTCAAACTAAAACACCTTAGGTTTAACCTAGGTTATTCATTTTAATTATATATTCAAATAAATCCTAATAGTTTGTAAATAAAATGTGAATTATCCTAAGAATATCCCCTAATAGTGTCAAAAAATGTTCAAAGTAAGGCTCATTATTGGGTAGCATGTTATGCTGAGTCTGGCCCAACACACCTTGTTGGAGTTTTTACCACTAGGTACATTTGTGACAGAACCACATCTACTTGTAGTATCCAAACATGAATTTATTTCTAGGAAGATCCACATAATATCTACCTTACAAAAACTCTAGGATGTTCTTTTATGATTATACTTAATGTCTATCTTAGTGTTATGTTCCTAAATCATGTTTACAAGGTTTATACTAAAATTTCTTTAAAACCAACTGTAAAGACCCAAACCCTAGTAACCTAAATCCAATGCCTTAATTAATTACATTGGTACTAAGAAAAAGTGTTTACATCTCAAAGGGCTAAATAGTTTTGTAGATTTGTGAAACCATATGAAAAAAATATCGTTACATTATAACTTTGAAAGGAAAAAAACATAAAAACTCCATCGAAAACACCCATAAACTCTTAGATTATACCCACAAGTCATTCATAATATACAACTTTGCATCCAAGGAAAAAATAATACATAAGAAAGGGTTGTGATCAGATACTCAGTAAGGGTAAACAATATAGTTTAAGCTATCATAACCATAATCAATAAGTCAAGGTGAATATCTAAAACTCATGCCATTAAAACACAATCTTGAGTATAATATAGAAGGAATAAAAACTGAATAAATAATGACATATAAATAATAACAAGAAACTTTATAATGGATATTCTACTAGTCAAATAACAACATGGATTATCAATTACTAATATCACAATGAGGAAATGCATAGTTTTAGACATCATAAACAAAACATCAAGGCCACGACTTAGAACATTGAAAATAAATGGTTAAGGCCTTGGCCAAATCCATATTAGTTTTTTCCCTTGAGACCTACTAATGCATCAAGGGGATATAGAGGGCCCCACTCTTTACTAAGTCCAACACATTCCTCATATGAAAATATTTATACATAAACAACACAGACATTCATATTGAAAAACTAGTATACAAAATGTGAATACTTAACCATAAACCATGAATGTTATCAAAAAAGCATATCCACAATCAAAATGATCATGAAGCCTTCAAAAAAATATGGTAGATGGTATCACAAGAGACATACCTCAATGAAGTACAAGATTAAACAAATGATGTTTACATAGATAAAGATACTTTTAAATGAGACTATTGAAAATTTGTTGAGGAAGATAATCTTTAAACATTCCAAACTGTATCATACCACTTGGAAACATTTAAATCATAATCCCTATGAAGGAATATAATTAAATGAAACATATAATATCATGAGAATAATAATAATCATGATATAATATATCAAAGGGTTTTACATACACTATACACATGGAATAAGTAGTGAACAAGGAATATATCTCAAAGAAGTAAAAGTGAGACAAGAAAAAACCCTTTTTACTTGGTAAAGACGAGTTATTTTGGAAAATAATTTTTATTTGTTAAAAAATCCTATTGTAAACATTTATATCCTATAAAATAAAAGTTAATTACAATGAAATTATCTTTGGGTAATAAATTATTTCCAGCTGAAGTGAAAACATTAAAAAATAGTTTCTAAGAAACTTTAGAAATGGGCCACTTCAGTGTGGTTTAGGAAAATATAAGAGTCTTTAAAATGGAAAAAGTAATAATTGTTTTTTTAAAATGATAAGTGAAAAAAGATATTTTCTCATGAAAAAATGAGTGCTTTTAGAAAAATATTTTTATCTAAAAACATATTCTGGACGGTACTTGAAAATGGTTAAGAAATTAGGAAGTTACTGTTAATCGGGCTTGCTTAATGAGAAGAATTGGGAAGGGAACCTTATAAATAATGTATTATCCCCTAAAATAAATATTAAATAATATAGATACATGATTTTGAAACATATACACAAAATTTAGAATAATTATATAAAAATGAATAATAATTACATATGGGTAAAGAGAGATAAAGTGTAACCTGAATGAAAAACAGAGGTTCGAGGAGAATCCCTTACAACTTTGTAATCAATCAAATCGTATGCCCCATAAAATTAATATTGATAAAATTGAATATTTAATACCATTAAGATAAATAGATTCATAATATTATAAAACAAATTTTATTATACGTACACCACACACAAGAAATAGTGGTGATTAAGTCATATATCACAGAAATAAAAGCGAGATGAGAAAACCCATACATTATGTCCGGAAGTGATCTGAACATGCGCTTAATGTCATGGATAATGAAATTATATTTATTAATAATTTAATTAATAAACTATTAAACATTTATTTGTTTTAGTATATATTTTAAGTTCTTTTATTTCATTTTTGATGAGTTATGAGATTCAATTTCATTGTTCGGGAGTGTTCGTTTCCTTTGTTTTCATGATTAGTTCACTTGTATACTTGTATGAAAGATCAAATGAAATGAGATTAGTTATATAGAATTGAAATTATATTTTATTGATTAAAATATATAATATTGAATAGTTATATAATTCATTTGGTTATTTGGGATGAGGATGAATCATTAGATAATATGTAAGTGATAATCGTTTAGATTATTTTGGGTGTTTTTTATCACCGCAAACTAGTTTTGTATCATTAATTAATATTATGTATATATACTAGTTAAAAAACATTTAATAAGCTTTAATACGTGTATTATAATATTTTTTAACCATAAAAATGGTTTTATGACCAGCCAAGAAAGCAAAATTGAAATATAAAAACACGTTATCCATGAAGGCGATAAATCAACAGCTCACGGGAGATGTTTTAATTTTTAGAATAAAAGGAAGTGGAGAAGAGACTTGATTATGGATTTTTCATTGAAATAATAAAATTATAGTATATAAAATTTACTGTAGTTATCATTCATGTTTTTACAGAGGATGTGAGGAGAGTATAAGAAAAGAAAAGAAAGTGAAAAGAAAATAAAGAAACTTAAAATGATTTTACCTCTTGAATTCTTCTCTTTGAGAACCTCCTTAGGGAAATTAATTTTGGTTTATTGTTGAGACCAGAACCTCCTAGAAATGGGTAAGAGTATTGGGAAGAGTATTGATCATAAATTGGATAATATTTGAGTCTTAAGATGTGTGAGGAGAATAGGTGGTGAGGGGTGGTTGAAAGTGTGGCCGATTGTCGCCTATCGGCCGGTCAAAGTTCCGGTGCTCTGCTAATGTTTATAGCAGCACTCGGGTCGAATCCTCGGCGATGATACTTTGTAGTAGTCGTTTGTTTTTAGTTGATTGTATTTTGATTAGGGGGGTTTGTTTGCAGAGCTTAATTGAAATGATTTATGGATGATGTTTGATTTACCAAATTGATAAATATTGGGGTGAGTTCATCATTAGGTTAGTTAAGCTTGTGATATCCTCGAGCTTTGCTTTATATTGCATTTAAATTAACACCCATGTCACAAGATGATGTTGATTATAATTCTTAAGTGTTAAGGATTTAAACCAAGACTTAACTTAACTTAAGGTTATAATATCAATCAGATCTTATTTATGGTTGTGTATTTATGGTTCCAATAATCCATGGAAACCACATGTTAAACAAAACAAGTCATTAATCCATGACATGTTAAGTCCAACATACACAATGTTAATTCAAAGAATATTCATCGAGCAGAAGCTCTCAATCACTTAACATACTTAAATTATAACTCACCCCAATGAGAGATTTACTCAGCCATTTGGGTGATTAATAATCTGGTTATAATGATTATGATTATAAATTAATAAGAGAAGAAAAATAAAGGGATAAGAAAAGGGTGGTACGTCGACACACACACACGAACAATGATGATAATTAAAAACGAACTTTCGATTGAATGAGGAAGCTAAAGAAGGGAAGGGTATTGAACTGAATTTAAACTATTTTAAGAACATTAATATTAAAATACAGAAGGTGGAAGAGAATAAGAGATATTGAAGAAGTAACTTGCATTAAAACAGAATTACAAAGAAAGAGAATTACAAGATTACAAAAATGAAGAACACAAAAGTAAGTGAAAAGAAAGAGAGGAGGAAAGGTCTCTCAAGTATAAACTTGAGTATGTCAGGTCCTACCAAGCCTTTGTCAAAGCTTTGGTCGTGCCAATATGATCTCCTCTCTTCTGAAATGCCAACCCCTCTCAAGGAGAGAAGGAGAGAGTATTTATAGCCCAAGGAGTGGACTGTTTGCATTCCCAATCTGTCCCTCCACTTGCATCGCCAATTTGGCAATTCAGACAGCCGAATCTCCAAATATCTCCTTCTTCAAAGTTGTAGATAATAAAGTTTTCCGACTACTTTCAACATATGGAGGCATTTGGACAAGTGGATCCAATGTTATGGCAGTTTTATTAAACAAAGGTAAACTGTCCATTTCTATACATGATTTTTCAATGTCCAAAATGTGAATGGATTTTTGAATAGGAAGATGCCTTCAAATCCGAATGACTTATTCAACAAAGTTGGCCGCCTATAGCTCCTCTTTCACACTGAAAAATATAAGCTCGCTTGGATGCTTAAATCAGGAGATATGACATACATACTATACTGATTTTAATTCTCGGACAGAATGGTGGGATGGACTTCAATGATTTATTTGGGCCCCTTGTACTTGTATTTGGGCCTTGAAATTTTTATCCAAGATTAAATGTAGTGTTCCCCGAATTATGGTGGAGTTTTAAGGTTTTTGTATTTCTGGATTGAGCCCAGTAAATCAATCTTCATGAATAGTCCAGTTTCTTTACAGATTCATTGGTCTTGTTTGTGAGGACCATATGACCCTTCAAATGGCAGAATTGGATCATGGTACCTTCTAAAGAAATGTTGTATACTGAAAAGAGAATCATAAAAAATAAGAACCACACAATTTGGATCAGTATAGTGACATTTATTATTAAAACATTACACTGACTCAATTGAACTACTTCTAAAAATGCTCAAATATTATATTTAATATTAAAACATTAATATTTCACACAAATTATGCAGATTTCGATCCCCGGAAACGGCTCCATTTGAAAGTGTGGCCGATTGTCGCCTATCGACCGGTCAAAGTTCCGGTGCTCTGCTAATGTATATAGCAGCACTCGGGTCGAATCCTCGGCGATGATACTTTGTAGTAGTCGTTTGTTTTTAGTTGATTGTATTTTGATTAGGGGGGTTTGTTTGCAGAGCTTAATTGAAATGATTTATGGATGATGTTTGATTTACCAAGTTGATAAAGATTGGGGTGAGTTCATCATTAGGTTAGTTAAGCTTGTGATATCCTCGAGCTTTGCTTTATATTGCATTTAAATTAACACCCATGTCACAAGATGATGTTGATTAGAATTCTTAAGTGTTAAGGCTTTAAACCAAGACTTAACTTAACTTAAGGTTATAATATCAATCAGATCTTATTTATGTTTGTGTATTTATGGTTCCAATAATCCATGGAAAACACATGTTAAACAAAACAAGTCATTAATCCATGACATGTTAAGTCCAACATACACAATGTTAATTCAAAGAATATTCATCGAGCAGAAGCTCTCAATCACTTAACATACCTAAATTATAACTCACCCCAATGAGGGATTTACTCAGCCATTTGGGTGATTAATAATCTGGTTATAATGATTATGATTATAAATTAATAAGAGAAGAAAAAGAAAGGGATAAGAAAAGAGTGGTACGTCGACACACACACACGAACAATGATGATAATTAAAAACGAACTTTCGATTGAATGAGGAAGCTAAAGAAGGGAAGGGGATTGAACTGAATTTGAAATATTTTAAGAACATTAATATTAAAATACAGAAGGTGGAAGAGAATAAGAGATATTTAAGAAGTAACTTGCATTAAAATAGAATTACAAAGAAAGAGAATTACAAGATTACAAAAATGAAGAACACAAAAGTAAGTGAAAAGAAAGAGAGGAGGAAAGGTCTCTCAAGTATAAACTTGAGTATGGCAGGTCCTCCCAAGCCTTTGGAAAAGCTTTGGTCGTGCCAATATGATCTCCTCTCTTCTGAAATGCCAACCCCTCTCAAGGAGAGAAGGAGAGAGTATTTATAGCCCAAGGAGTGGACTGTTTGCATTCCCAATCTGTCCCTCCACTTGCATCACCAATTTGGAAATTCCGACAGCCTAATCTCCGAATATCTCCTTCTTAAAAGTTGTAGAAAATAAAGTTTTCCGACTACTGTCAACATATGGAGGCATTTGGACAAGTGGATCCAAAGTTATGGCGGTTTTATTAAACAAAGGTAAACTTTCCATTTCTATCCATGCTTTTTCAATGACCAAAGTGTGAATGGATTTTTGAACAGGACTATGCCTTCAAATCCGACTGACTTCTTCAACAAAGTCGGCCGCCTATATCTCCTCTTTCACACTGCAAAATATCAGCTCGCTTGGATGCTTATATCAGGAGATATGTCATGCATACTATACTGATTTTAATTCTCGGCCAGAATGGTGGGCTGGACTTCAAAGATTTATTTGGGACCATTGAACTTGTATTTGGGCCTTGAAATTTTTATCCAAGATTACATGTAGTGTCCCCCGAATTATGGTGGAGTTGTAAGGTTTTTGGACTTCTGGATTGAGCCCAGTAAATCAATCTTCATGAATAGTCCAGTTTCTTCACAGATTCTTTGGTCTTGTTTGTGAGGACCATATGACCCTTCAAATGGCAGAATTGGATCATGATACCTTCTAATGAAATGTAGTATACTGAAAGGAGAATCCTAAAAAACAAGAACCACACAATTTGGATCAGTATAGTGACATTTATTATTAAAACATTAAACTGACTCAATTGAACTACTTCTAAAAATGCTCAAATATTATATTTAATATTAAAACATTAATATTTCACAAAATTATGCACATTTCATATAAAATAAGTAAAGGGGGAATATAATAAGTCTTGAAAATATTAATAACATCAAAACCCCCACACTTAGATTTGCGCGTGTCCTCATGTGCAACAAATATAAAAACATGACAAAATCATTTTCACTCACCAACAAATATTAAAATTTTGTTTTCTCCAATCAGGGGTGGTTTAGACTATTTCACTCATCCATATTGAATTTCATCACAAATTTGGTTCAAAATAATGCATCAGAAAGAATTAATTTTTTCATGTTCAAGGTTTGAATTAGAAAATGTAGGCACTCAAAACTTACTCCTCTCAAGATGATAAAAATGTATTTTAGGAGGTTCACTCATTCACCAACAAAAAGTGAAAATCAAGAGTTTGTAAGAGCTCTCAGCTTCCATTCCCAAATATAATGTGTACAAGAATCAAGAGGTATTTTAAGGGGTTTTTTAGTGGCTATGGGACGGTAGGTATATAATGTCCAAAGGAAAAGAGGGGTTAAAAACACCAACATGGAAAAATAAATGCACATTTTTTTTTGAAATTTGATTTGAAAGGAAATAGTAACACATATTTACAAGGGCATGAATGTGTGATGAATGAAAAGTCAGGGAGATAGAAAATGGAATAGGGTAAGATGATGGAATATGTACAACATGGAAGACTTCCAATAATGACACAATACAAGATGATTCAATTGTTCTTTTTTTTCTTTTTTTGCTTTTTTTTCGAATGTTGTGCTTGAAACAAGTCTCACAGTCATCTCCCAACCCATGCTTGATCTCCACATGGAACTAATTTATAACACGAACAAAGGTTGATGATGAACGATTTTTGACCCACCCAAAACACAACCCATTCCTTTTTTTTATTTTTTTCATTTTTTTTTATATAATTTTTTTTCATTTTTTTGAACACTTTTCAATGACTTTTGTACAAATGACAATTACACATATACACCCCAAAGCTCACAGAATTACAACCTCTCCCCCACACTTGAATGGATGCTTGCCCTCAAGAATATAATGACACATTGGAAATCAATGAAAGTACGCCCAAAAATGAAGTCCATTCCCCCCACACTTAAATTTCAATAAATTGTACAATGAAAATCCATGAAGATGTTGGGTGGGACAAGGTATTAGGCTTGTAATGTGGCTATCAAAAGAAAGGTTTTCATAGGCTCAAAGGGGCTTTCAAAAGTAGGATCAATGTAAGGGTAACGAGAGGCTATTTGGCTATTCTGATTCTAATATGGCTTAGAAAATGCCTCTATCATATTAATGCACACAAAAGATGGAAATTCAACTCGAAGGTCTACAAACTCAAGACTCACAATAAGTGGTGAAGACACACAATGAAAAAGATGGCCATAGATGACCTTGGCATGAAGGCTAATGTTATTCCTCACAGTAGGGGAGAATAATTTTCCACCAAAAATTGTTCATTCAAAATGTTTGTTATTGACACAAAATTGTTTACCCAAGTTTGAGATAAAAATTCAATATATTTGAGTTTAAAACAAGCCTTTTGACTCCCCAAAATGGTTGGACAGAATTTCAATATTGGATGATGAGTAATTATGACACCCCTTTTGTTTTTTTAATTTTCATTTTTTTTAATTAAATTTTTTTTTAATTTTTTTATTTTTAATGAAACATCCACACAAAAGAGAGAATAGAAAAAAAAAGTTGTGGAAGAATGTTGTAAAAAAAATGAGAGGGAGAGAGGAAGAAGAAGAAATAGAGAGAATAAGAGAGGGAAGAGAGATTGAGGAGAGAGAGAGTTAAAGGGAAAGAGGTTCCCCCTGGTTTGGATTTGGCGGGTCTCCATCCAGTGGTGGTTCTATTGAAGTGGTTGGGGTTTTGATGGAAGTCGACGTGATTCCTGGATTGTGAGTCCTCTCATGGTGATGCTTTAACCGGTGTCCATTTACCGTGAATGTTCTTTTTGAAGAAGGGTCTTGGACTTGCACTGCACCAAATGGGTAAACGTTAGTAATAACAAAAGGACCTTCCCAACGAGAATTAAGCTTACCTGGGTGAAGTCGAAATCGAGAATTGAAGAGCATTACCTTTTCACCTTCATGAAATACCTTTCGAAGAATGTTCTTGTCATGGAGTGACTTTGCCTTTTCTTTGTAGAGAATGGAGTTCTCATACGAATCGAGTCGAAGCTCCTCCAATTCAGTCAACAGCAACAATCTTTCTTCACCAGATTTTTCACAATCAAAATTACATGTTTTGATAGCCCAAAATGACTTATGTTGGATTTCAACTGGTAAATGACAGGCTTTACCAAAGACTAGCCTAAATGGAGACATCCCAATGGGTGTCTTATAGGCTGTTCGATAGGCCCAAAGTGCTTCACCAAGTCTATCGGGCCAGTCTTTTCTTGTGGGCTTAACAATTCTTTCAAGCACTCTTTTAACTTCTCTATTAGAAAGCTCAGCCATTCCATTTGTTTGAGGGTGATATGCAGTGGATGTTTTATGTACAACCCCATTATTTTTCAAAAGTGACTCCATGGTTCTATTACAGAAATGAGTTCCTAAGTCACTTATCAAAGCACGTGGTGTTCCGAATCGATGGAAGATATGGGTTTTGAGGAACTCACTCACAGTGTGAGCATCATCTTTCCTAGTGGGTTTGGCCTCGACCCACCTAGAAACATAGTCAACAGCAAGGAGAATGTAGTATAATCCATTGGAAGGGAGAAAAGGTCCCATGAAATCGATGCCCCAAACATCGAAAAGCTCACAGAAGATTAATGGATTTTGAGGCATTTCGTTTCTTTTGGAAATTGTGCCAAACTTTTGGCAAGTGGGACATGATTGACAGAACTCGTGTGAGTCCTTGAAGAGTGAAGGCCAAAATAATCCAGAATCTATGACCTTTCGAGAAGTCCGTTGTGGTCCAAAGTGGCCACCTCCAGGCATTGAGTGGCAGAATTCCAAGATGGAGGATTGTTCAGTTTCATCAACACATCTCCTAATTACCATGTCAGCCCCAGTTTTCCAAAGTTTATTATCTTCCCAAAAATAATGCTTTGAATCACTTCTCATCTTTTCTTTTTGTTCTTTTGAAAAATATTCAGGGAAAACACCAGAAACCAAGTAATTGACAATTGGGGCATATCATGGTAACTTTGGAGTGAGAGATGAGAGGTGTTCAGTTGGAAATTCAGGATCAATTATTTCAGAATGAGAAGAATTAGAAATTCTACTCAGGTGATCAGCTACAGGGTTTTCTTTTCTAGGTTTATCTTTTATCACAAGGTCAAACTCTTGGAGCATTAAAATCCATCTTATTAGCCTTGGTTTGGAATCACTTTTCTTAAGTAAGAACTTCAATGCTGAGTGGTCCGTGAAGATGATGATTTTGGCACCTAAGAGATAGGACCAGAATTTATCCAAGGCAAAAACCACAGCTAAAAGTTCTTTTTCAGTCACAGTGTAGTGTGATTGAGTTTCATCCAATGTTTTTGAGGCATAAAAGATGACATGAGGAATGTTTTCTCTTCTTTGACCAAGAACAGCCCCAATGGCCCTATCAGAAGCATCACACATCAATTCAAATGGTAAGGACCAATCTGGGGGTTGGATTATTGGAGCAGATGTGAGAGAAGATTTGAGTTCAATTAAGGCTCTCTTGCAAGCCTCATCAAAATTGAATGTGACATCATTTTGAAGTAAACGAGTAAGTGGGAGAGAAATCTTGTTGAAGTTCTGAATGAATCGCCGATAGAAACCGGCATGACCAAGGAAAGACCGAATGTCTCGAACTGATTTGGGTTCAGGAAGTGATTGGATCACCTCAATTGTGGCTGGATCAACTTGGATACCCTCTTGAGAAATTATGTGCCCTAGAACAATCCCATTTGAAACCATGAAGTGACATTTTTCAAAATTCAGCACAAGGTTGAACTTGACACACTTTTGAAGGACCAAAGAGAGTGAATGTAAGCAAGATTCAAATGACTCTCCATAAATGGTAAAGTCATCCATGAAGACCTCCATGCAATTCTCAATGAATTCAGAAAAGATACTCATCATACACCGCTGGAATGTTGCAGGAGTATTACAAAGGCCAAAAGGCATTCGCCTATAGGCATAGGTTCCAATGGGGCAAGTGAATGTGGTCTTTTCTTGGTCTTGAGGTGCGATTGGAATTTGGAAGTAGCCGGTGTAACCATCAAGAAAGCAATAGTGTGACTTTCTGGCCAATCTCTCAAGCATTTGGTCAAGGAAAGGAAGTGGGTAGTGATCTTTTCGTGTTTCAGCATTCAATTTGCGATAATCGATGCACACACGCCATTTGTTTTTCACTCGAGTTGTGACCACTTCTCCATGTTCATTTGTGACAACTGTTATCCCGCCCTTCTTAGGAACGACTTGAATTGGACAAACCCATTCACTATCAGAAATTTGGTAGATAATACCAGCTTGAAGAAGCTTGGTAATCTCTTCCCTAACTACCTCAAGTATGAGTGGATTGAGTCTTCTTTGAGGTTGCCTAATTGGTTTGGATGATTCCTCTATATGGATGTGATGCATGAAAAGGGCAGGGTTGATTCCTGGAATATCCTCTAGGGTCCAACATAAGGCATTTTTGTTTTCCTCTAACACTCGAAAAACTTGGGACTCCTCAATTTCAGAAATTGAAGCAGAGATAATGACAGGGTAGGAGGGATCATGGAAAAGGAATGCATACTTGAGGTGTGAAGGAAGTGGTTTTAGATCAGTTTCAGCCTTGATTTGAGAGCTAGACAAGTTAGGAGCAGGAGAAGGGATTCCAGATGGGTTTGGATCATTTTCCTCAACACTGTCCAAGGTGGGGCAGTAGAGATCAGAGTTGATGTGGTATTCAAGAGAGTTTTCAAGTTTCTCTAGATTGATGGAGTCTATGAATGAGAGGTCCACATCAACTTCACCATTTATGACTTTGTTAATCATGGTGCAGATTTCACAAGATCCTTTATCATTAGAACATGAAGAACATGGTGGATTGGGGTTCGATTGAATCTTAGAAGTGTCCTCAAAAGCATGGATTGAGAATGCAGAGTGATCCTCAGATGGGTATCGCATGGATTGGAAAATGTTGAACTTGACCAGTTGGTCACCGAATTCCATGGATAAGATGCCTGAGTGGACATCAATCTTGGTTCTCGCAGTCATGAGGAATGATCTTCCTAGAATTAGGGGAGATAGAGAAGAGGTCATCTCACCTTCCATGTCAAGGACATAGAAATCAGCTGGGAAGATAAGATCATTGACCCGAACAAGAACATCCTCAATTATCCCCTCAGGACTGGCAGTGCTTCGATTGGCTAATTGAATGACAATACCCGTTGGGTGCAAGGGACCTAGACCAAGGTTGGAGAATATGGATTTAGGCATTACATTAATTGAGTCTCCTAGGTCTATGAGTGCATCATCAAAGTTGGAACTTCCAATTTGGCATGGAACCGTGAAGGTCCCTGGATCTTTGCACTTCATGGGAATGGACTGTTGGGTTGAAACATTTTCAATGTTCCTAAGTTTCCTCTTATGGGTGCACAATTCCTTATGAAACTTGGCATACTTAGGGATTTGTTTGATGGCATCTAAGAGGGGGATGTTCACTTCAACACGTCTAAACATGTCAAGCATTTCAAGATCAGGTTCAAAGGACTTCTTAGGCTTGGAGATGGCTTGAGGAAAAGGAATTGGGTTCCTTAGAGGAATGGAAGGAGGTGAAAGAGTGGATTCAAGTTCCTTTTCCATCTTTTTGTTCTTTTCATTTTCTAGATCAACATCGAAAGGGGAGGTAGAGCAATCACCATGGGGTATAGCAATTTTCTTTCCCGATCTAAGTGCAATCGCACTTACATTACCCTTAGGGTTGGGTAATGGTTGAGATGGGAGTTGGTATGAATTGGATGGTTGTTGCTGGCTCAGGTGGGATGCAAGTTGACCTATTTGGGTTTCAATGTTCTTGAGGCTAGAACGGGTGAAGGAAGCAAGATCCTCTACAGCACTTTCCCATGGTTGTTTAGAAGAAGAGGCTTGTCCCGAATTGGGTTGGCCTTGATTTTGATTCTTAGGAAAGCGATTGTATTGGGTGGGGAATTGGGAAGGCTCGTTAGGATAGTGGAATCCAGGAGGAGGATTTTTCCTTTGGGGTTGAGGAACAAAAGGATAAGGTTGTTGGAAGTTACCAACACCTTGACTATATTGAAACTGGTTTGGGTTTTGATGAGGGAACTGAGGAGGATGAGAAATGGGATTACCATACCTCAGAGGTGGGTTAAAGGTAGAAGAGAAGGGCTCAGAGTGGGGTTGGTTGAAGTTTCTAACAAACTGACCTGATTGTTGAGGGTTGAATTTTTGCTGATCATATGCCGCATTGAGCTCCATTGGACTAGATGAATCAGATGGATCATCTTGAAGTTGTGGACATGTGTCAGTCGGATGAGATGGAGAGTTGCAGATTCCACAATTCTTGATAGGTCCAGGGAATAGTGACTGTGGAGAAGATGAGGTTGGGGCTTTGGTAGCCACCGCTAGTTGACGCACAAGACCTGTAAGTTCACTCATCCACTCAGTCATCTTTTTGGGCTCTATGGATTGATTCTCTTGGGCTTGTTTCACTTGAGCATGTGCTCGAGTATGGAATTGCTGCGTGTTTGCAGCCATGTTACTTATGAGATCTCTTGCAGCTGCAGGAGTTTTGTCAACAAGAGCACTGCCACTTGCGGCATCAATGAGAGTTCTCTCCATAGCCAATAACCCCTCATAGAAGTATTGGACCAGAAGTTGGTCAGGGATTTGATGGTGTGGACAAGTTTCCACAAGATTTTTGAACCTCTCCCAATACTCATGGAGTGATTCATTAGGGAATTGACAGATGCCGCTTATTTCCTTTCAGATAGAAGCTGTTCGGGAAGCGGGAAAGAACTTCTCAAGGAAAAGTCTCTTCATGTCAACCCATGAGTTTATGGAACCAGGTGGGAGGTAGTAGAGCCAAGACTTGGAAGAATCCGCTAGGGAAAAGGGGAAAGCTCTAAGCTTGATTTGTTCTTCAGAAACCCCTTTAGGCTTCATGGTAGAGCATACTACTTGGAACTCTTTAAGGTGAAGATGTGGATCCTCACCGGTTAGCCCGTGAAAATGAGGGATAAGATGAATCAAACCCGATTTGAGTTCGAAGTCAGCTTCAATGTTTGGATATTGAATACCAAGAGGTTGGTAATTCATATTAGGGGTAGCAAGTTCTTTTAGGGTTTGTTCCCTAGGATTTGCCATTTCAATTTCAACTGGTTGGATGAGGACTGGTTCTTGAATTATTTGAGTATCTCTTATGTTCCTCCTAAGTTGGCGAAGTGTTCGCTCAATTTCAGGGTCAAACAAATCCGAGGGATTGTTTGGAAGGCTACGGGGCATTCAGATAGATTTTGGAAGAAAGAGGAAGACGGGTTTTTCTTTGTATTTTTTCAGTTTATGATTTTTAAGAGGAAGACGGGTTTTTCTTTGTGTTTTTTTTCATTTTTTTTTTAACTTTTGTTTTTTTTTTGTTTTTTTGACAATAACTAGAAACTAATGACTACTTAAAGCACCATCCCCGGCAACGACGCCATTTGAAAGTGTGGTCGATTGTCGCCTATCGACCGGTCAAAGTTCTGGTGCTCTGCTAATGTGTATAGCAGCACTCGGGTCGAATCATCGGCGATGATACTTTGTAGTAGTCGTTTGTTTTTAGTTGATTATATTTTGATTAGGGGGGTTTGTTTGCAGATCTTAATTAAAATGATTTATGGATGATGTTTGATTTACCAAATTGATAAAGATTTGGGTGAGTTCATCATTAGGTTAGTTAAGCTTGTGATATCCTCGAGCTTTGCTTTATATTGCATTTAAATTAACACCCATGTCACAAGATGATGTTGATTAGAATTCTTAAGTGTTAAGGCTTTAAACCAAGACTTAACTTAACTTAAGGTTATAATATCAATCAGATCTTATTTATGGTTGTTTATTTATGGTTCCAATAATCCATGGAAACCACATGTTAAACAAAACAAGTCATTAATCCATGACATGTTAAGTCCAACATACACAATGTTAATTCAAAGAATATTCATCGAGCAGAAGCTCTCAATCACTTAACATACCTAAATTATAACTCACCCAAATGATAGATTTACTCAGCCATTTGGGTGATTAATAATCTGGTTATAATGATTATTATTATAAATTAATAAGAGAATAAAAAGAAAGGGATAAGAAAAGAGTGGTACGTCGACACACACACACGAACAATGATGATAATTAAAAACGAACTTTCGATTGAATGAGGAAGCTAAAGAATGGAAGGGGATTGAACTGAATTTAAACTATTTTAATGAAATTAATATTAGAATACAGAAGGTGGAAGAGAATAAGAGATATTGAAGAAGTAACTTGCATTAAAACAGAATTACAAAGAAAGAGAATTACAAGATTACAAAAATGAAGAACACAAAAGTAAGTGAAAAGAAAGAGAGGAGGAAAGGTCTCTCAAGTATAAACTTGAGTATGGAAGGTCCTCCCAAGCCTTTGGCAAAGCTTTGGTCGTGAAAATATGATCTCATCTCTTCTGAAATGCCAACCCCTCTCAAGGAGAGAAGGAGAGAGTATTTATAGCCCAAGGAGTGGACTGTTTGCATTCCCAATCTGTCCCTCCACTTTCATCGCCAATTTGGAAATTCCGATAGCCGAATCTCCAAATATATCCTTCTTCAAAGTTGTAGATAATAAAGCTTTCCGACTACTGTCAAAATATGGAGGCATTTGGACAAGTGGATCCAAAGTTATGGCGGTTTTATTAAACAAAGGTAAACTGTCCATTTCTATCCATGCTTTTTCAATGTCCAAAATGTGAATGGATATTTGAATAGGAAGATGCCTTCAAATCCGAATGACTTCTTCAACAAAGTCGGCCACCTATATCTCCTATTTCACACTGAAAAATCTCAGCTCTCTTGGATGCTTACATCAGGAGATATGTCATGCATACTATACTGATTTTAATTCTCGGCCAGAATGGTGGGCTGGACTTCAAAGATTTATTTGGGCCCCTTGTACTTGTATTTGGGCCTTTAAATTTTTATACAAGATTAAATGTAGTGTCCCCCGAATTATGGTGGAGTTTTAAGGGTTTTGGACTTCTGGATTGAGCCCAGTAAATCAATATTCATGAATAGTTTAGTTTCTTCACAGATTCTTTGGTCTTGTTTGTGAGGACCATATGGCCCTTCAAATGGCAGAATTGGATCATGGTACCTTCTAATGAAATGTTGTATACTGAAATGAGAATCCTAAAAAACAAGAATCACACAATTTGGATCAGTATAGTGAAATTTATTATTAATACATTAAACTGACTCAATTGAACTACTTCTAAAAATGCTCAAATATTATATTTAATATTAAAACATTAATATTTCACACAAATTATGCACATTTCATATAAAATAAGTAAAGGGGGGATATAATAAGTCATGAAAATATTAATAACATCAGTGGTATTTATAGAGAAGGGGAGGGGATTTTTTTTGATTATTTTATTCATTAGTTTATTATTTTGGATCAAGACAAGAAAAGGTAATGATTCCATGACCACATACAGTAAATAGATAAGGAGATGTCAATATTATGGTAATTATATCAGAAATGACTCATGTAATAGTGTATTTAACTAATAATGTATATATACCACACATTATTGTATTTTAATATACACCAAAAATTCAACTATTTTCGAAAAATACAAAAAATAAAACCTAACCATTTTTTTACAATTAAAATTAAAAAATGAACTCAATTTTATGAAAATAATTATCTAAACATGATAAATTTAATTTTTAATAAAATTTATCATTTTTTCAAAAAATACTGATTTTAGAATTATAATTGGTCTTATGACACTTTGAAAAATTAATTAAGGTCTCATAAAATTATCTTATAATCATAATAGAGAAAAATATTAATTTATGGGTCTATTTTGTGAAAATATTATCTGTTTTAAATATTTATATTAATTATAAAATTGTAAATAGGAATTTATGTTTCATAAAAATACCAACACTTAATTTATCTTTTTTAAAACATTTATTTACTTTTTCCATTTTATAAATATATCACAATTTCATTTATAAGATACCTAAATTTTATTTATAAATTAATAGGTGAAGTTACTATTAAAATAATAAATAGACTATTAATATATTTAAAATGATAGTTTTATAAAAAAATCATGATTTTTCACAATTCACAAGAAAATTAATATTAAAAAAATACCAAAATTTCACCCTAAGATAATGTTGACATCCCCCTTTTCAAAATGAAGTTTATTTTTTTCAATAGAATTTATAAATGTGTCAAAATTTAGTTTTAAAACAAGTGTACCATTAAAAGGTGGTAAAGCTGCCTTTAGAAAAATAAAATCTTTTTTAATCTGTAAAATTGGATTCATTCTTATCTTATGCCTATAAAATCATATGGATGAATGTGAAAATATTTTATTAAATATAATATATAAATTTCATAATTGGGTTAATAATATTCATTTCAACCAATTTAATGGCTATGTTATAATTATCATTTAAAAATAATCATATTTAATTGTATATCATTGTTCATTTAAGTTTGGTGTTGTGTGAAACCTTTGTTGTCGAGGAAATAAAATTTTAAAAAAAATTCATACCATAAAATATTGGGGCGTTACACATCCTATGGTTTCACAAAAAAAGATACCAACAAAATCATAACATTACCCACATTCACCGCCTCCTATTAATGAAAAACATCAAACAACAAGCTTTAATCCATGATCCACCATTATAAATTAAGTAATTTTCCAGATTCTCCAATTACAAACCAATTCCATGTCAACGAAATGTTTATTTCACATATTACATACCATTTATTTCTTTATAAACATTAACTACTTAATCTACATGACACACTTCCATTAAAGTGTCCATTAATCATTCAAACCATTTTTCATACCAGCCAATTCCTTTTCAATTTCAACATTATCATTATTCAATTCCATTGATACCTGGGGAAATAACATAACACAACACATCAAAAAAACAGATAGCCCATCTTCCACACAATAACAAGCTATAATATCCACCATCATATCCCCAACCACCTCCTCATAACAACCACCACATCACCACCCCTTTCCATCAAAACCTCCTCATAGCAAGGCCACACAACATGATACACATTCACACATCACAACACTTTACACAACTAGTAACATCACATTTTTTAGATTATTACAGTGCCTTTTCATCAATTTCACTTCACTTTGAAGGGTATTATCACACAAGTAAAATTTTATAGGGGAAACCATTTCACTAACTAGATATAAGTGACTATAAATTTTCATTTTGGATGGTATCAAAAAATCACAAAAATAGGGGTTCTATAACACTACAAATAATCACAAAACAAATCCCCCAACAACTATGATTTTCAATAAGTTATTAATCTCTTACAATCAAAATATCAATAATATCAAATATATAAAAATAAATGATTTTATTTTATTTCACCTTCTATTCAATTAAACCGATTTATTTATCTTTGTTATGCTGATTGAAACCATCCTCTCAAAAGATAAAAAAACATGAACCCCTCCCATATGATTGAACTAATGAGAAATAAATGATCCCACTAACTATAATAAATAATCTTCACACAATTTTCTACACCAAAAAGTGGGGTTTCACGCATAGGATGGAACCAATTATAGGAAGAAATAAAACCAACAATGGAAGAAGGTTTCCAAAAATCCAAGGGAAAGGCATTAGAAAATCCAATCATGAGAAAAAAAAATTAGGAAGAACAAAGGAAATATCTTCAATTTAGAATCAATAGATACAAAACCATCATGATTTTAGACCGCATAAATGATTTTAATTTACCATTAATGTGAGTCTCATTAAATCCATGTGTAAGATCAATTTAAAATCCCATAATATTAAGAAGGAGTGGATATAAATATATTCATTTGAAACGGATCTTAATTACCTTAATTAATAATTTAATGTTATTTTACATAAAAACATAGGAACAGAATAACTTTAAATTCAAGAAAAAATGGAACACATTACTACCATAAGCTACCGTTAAGAGCTACCATCAAGAGCTGCCATTAGAATCAAACATTGGGAGTAATAACCGGAAACTACAATCAAAATATAACTCCAAGAGCTACTATAAGAAGCTACTTCCAGAAGTTATTTCTAGAAGATACTTTCAAAAGTTATGACCAGAAGCTACTATCAGAAGCTACTGATAGAAGAAACCACTGAACTATGTTTTCTACTGTCAGATGATACTGTCAGAATCTACCACTAGAGGCTACTAGAAGAATCTACCATCAAAAGATACTACTAGAATCTATTACTAGACTAATTCTGCTACTATCAGATTCCACCATCAATTGTTTCCACTAAAAGATACCGTCAGAAGCTACATCCAGAAGCTATAACTAGAATAATTCTCCTACCACCAAGATCTACCATCAGGATCTACTTATATCCTTCAAAATAACCCCTTTTCCTACTAAAAACCTCCAAACTCCTTGAGACCTCATCATGAAGCCTCTACCACAATATTTACCAAAAATTAATGGGGTGAAAGGTCTATTCCATTA
This sequence comes from Viscum album, assembly GCA_963277665.1. Lineage (NCBI taxonomy): Eukaryota > Viridiplantae > Streptophyta > Magnoliopsida > Santalales > Viscaceae > Viscum > Viscum album. The sequence goes on from OY728119.1 coordinate 1,217,588,821, forward strand.
CAGCTTATTTATTGGGAATAATAAATTTTTAAGTTCCCATTGAAATTATCTCTTATGTTCACCTGATTTAAGGGAACTTCCCTATGACTAATTTCATGTCAATTATCACCCCATCAAATGTTTTTTAACATGTATATTTTCTAACATACCCCATTATTTTATAAACACCATTTTTTGGTAAAATTATAGTTTTAAATGAAAAAAATATTTATTTAAATATCCTTTTTTATTTAGAAAAGATTCACCTAATTGGTATGGTTTTATTATTACCACTCTGTTTTTCTTATAATTTTTTCCTTCAATGGAATTTCATGTTCACTGACTGTTTTTTTAAATGAACTTCAAAAATGATCTATTTTCTTCTTTTCTAGAGAATCTATATGATATGTCATTTAGTTATGTATTAAGACAATATTATGAAACCCACTTCCTTATAGTGGGTTATATCAAGCTTATGATTTATGTATGGATTCTTTTCCTCTTATAGAACACATATTCATGCACATTTCATGATGTGATAGGTGGGACTACTATTTCCCTCTAATGTGTTGGGTAATGTTAATGTATCATGAGATTACATGTATAGTGCATCAGAGGTTAGACTAAGCATAATATGTTATAATAGAAATTTACCAGAGCATATGATAATTACAAGGGTGGTTAGACTATGTTATGTTTTCTTGGTGGTTTGGCTTAACATATGCTTATCATGTCATGCTTTTTGATGTATACACATGTTTATGATTTCATGATCTTAAGATTTATTTTCCTTGTGTTATGTTTCTAAGATTATGATCATCCTATTTATGATATCAGGTTATGTCTATTAGCACTCACACTACAAAAAAAACTAGAATTAAACAACATTTTAAGCCATGTTTTTTAAAAAAACATGGAAAATTTAGAAACGTTTTCTAGACATGTATTAAAACATGGCTATTATTAAATTTAGAGATGCTTTTCAAAAAACATAGATAAAATAGTGATGTTTACAAAAAGAAAGGATAAATTAGTGATGTTTCTAGAAAACATGGATAAATTATCGATGTTTTCAGAAAATATGGCCAAATTAGCGATGTTGTTTAGAAAATGAGGCTAATTTAGTGATGTTTTCTAAAAAATAAGGATAATTTAACAACATTTTTAAAATAAACGTGTCAATTTTAAATTGGGATATGTTTTTAGGAAAATGTTGATATTTTAGTGACATTTTTTACCACTATTTTAAAACATTGATAATTATATATATGTATAACTCTATTAATTAATATATTTATATATAATTTTATAATTATATATAATTATATAATTATATATATATTTATTTATTTATATACAAACATTAAAATATATTTAAATATCATAATATATATATAAACACACATGAGCATGCAGACACACACACACATATATATATATCCCTTTAGGTGTAGCTAAATGGTTGTTGCCCCTATGAGTCTCAGCAAGGTCTCCAATTCAAGCCTCACCAAGTTCTTCCTTACATTTATGTGTTGCATGTTTGAAATTTAGCTCATTTCACCGCATCGATGTGTATATATATATATAATAGTATAAACACACACACACATATATATTTATATTTATTAACACACATATACATGTATATATATAAACACACACATATAAATATATTAATATATATTCACTTATATATATATATAAATGAATATATATTAAAAATTGAGACACGTTTTTTAAAAACCGTGTCTAATTATATATATATATAATTATATTGATGTAAATATATATAAAAATAAAAATTTATAATTATAATTATATATATGTATACATACACATATATATGTTTACACACACACACACATATATATATATAAACACACACACACATATACATATATAGATATATCATATAAACATATATATCTATAATATATATAAAATATAAACACACACACACACACACAGATATATATATATATATATTAATATATGTATATTAATATATATAGTTATATATATATGATATGATAATTTTTTTAGTAATAAAATATATTAATATATATATACATATCATAATACTATTTAATTAAAAAAAATTTCTTAGGGGAGTTGGTCTGGTCATTTGCTTTGAGTATGTAGGTGTTGTGTTTGAATCCCTCTCACTGTGAATTTTCAGTAGGGAATGCATCAAGGGGTTGGGGATGATCTAGTGTGGAGGCCATCCGAGAGCTCATAGGGGTATCGTTTTTCATGTGTGGGGACCAGTATGGGGAGGAGGGGTTAGGGGGAATAGTGTGGAAGATGGTGGTGTTATTAAAAAAAATTAAAATGAAAATTAGTTAATAAAAAATTGTGAACGTTAAAAAAATATCCACATTTATAAAAAATACATGGAAATTTAATAACCCATTTACCAACATTTAAAAAAAAGGTAAACGTGGTTCTGCTAATTTCTAATTTTTATTAAAATCATCATTTTCTGACATTTATAAATATCACTAAATTCCAATGTTTATAAACATCACTAATTGTTGACATTTATAAACATCTCTAATTTCTTATGTTTATAAACATCACTAATTGTCGACATTTATAAAATTCACTAATTGTCGACATTTATAAAAGTCGCTAATTGTTTACATTTATAAAAATTACTAATTGTCAATGTTTATAAATGTCTCTAATTTGTGAAACCTCATTTACCTATATTTTTCAAAAACATTGGTAAATGAATTAGAGACATTTTAAAATGGTGCTAATTTTTTTCGTGACATGTTATGATTTATGGCCATGTTTATTCCCTTATAGGGATTTATAACTCACCATGCTCTTTATTTATCTTCATCAAGGTATTCTATGTGATTTTATAAGATCTATGGGTGTTAGGAGCACTATGTAGAGTTTTATATAGAGATGTTGTGTTTATGTTTAAGATGTTGTATTTATGTATCTAATTTTCCAAAGACACTAGACCTATAGATTCATGGATTGTAATTATTGGAAATATATGTAAAAAATTATGACATAAAGTGTGTTTAAGGCTTGGGTCGCTATAGTTGGTATTAGATCAAGGTCTAGTGATTTTTTGAGATTAGGATGACAAAACCATAGCGAATACCCTATAGATAAGTATAAGGGGTAATCCCAAGTATAAGAGAACATAATAAGAATTTGGTAAAGTAGATATTTTATGAATTTCCTTACAATTACATATCTCTCTTGATACTGGAAAGTGGATACATGATCTGGTACAGTTGTACCTCTAGGTTATAACCTCGAAGAGGGCATGTTTTGTATTAACTCAACCATGACTTGGTGCATGATAAATAGGCTTAACTGCACACATGGTTAGACACTCCTAAAGGATATTTTTTGGTTAATTGTATACTCTTTATGAAACATTATAAAGGAATGATTTTCTAGTTACTTTGAGGCACAAGGTTGAGAAGTATAAGATAACCAAACTTAAAGTAACCAAGGTTAAACTAAGGTTTATATAGATTGAACCCAAGGAATTATGATCAAATTTGATGATGTAAAGGGTAAAAGTTTTTAAAATTTAATCCCATTTATAGTATTGATTATGATAATACACCAATGATGTTAAATTTTCAACACTCATGTTAACCCTTTTGTTTTTAGTGATGGATGGAACTAGAAGGAACTGATTTAACCATGGGTGTGAGGGATAATGTGATGATTACTTAAATGGTAAACCCATTAAAATAGAAGATGGACTAAGAAATCTAGTGATTATTCCAAACCAAATATTGAAAAACATGATTAACAATGTAACCATAGTTGAAATCCAAATTTTACAAAATAAGGGAAGGATAGAGGCTCCTAAAAATTTAGAAAATTATGATGATGAATGAAGGGATATTCAACCACATATATGTAAAAAATATAGGAAGAGGCATCGAGGAAATTACCTCAAAGAGACTGGAAAATTTTTTATTTATGGAAGAGGTGATTATCAATCATCAAACTATAATAGGAATATCAAGAGGCTGGATAGAAGTATGGGAGTGGAAATCATGCAACCAAAAGCACTACTAACGGTCCAATGCCTTAAGTGTGGAAAACATTGACTTTGACCAAGTCATTTTCATAAATCCAAGGATAATAATATTGATAGGCATAAAAAACCAAAAACATGAGAACAAGGTATAACAGGTTCAATGAGTATCAATGAGGTGTATTATGGTAACTAAATCCACCACTTTAGAATTTTGAATATAGGATCTTTATTCTAGTCACTCTAATTTTCCTATATTTTTTTATATGTGTACTGCTCTGATGTGTCATTTCTCAAATAAAGCATCTAATTATATGATTTGTTTCATTTTGAAATTTATGTTTATGGGGAAAAAAATTTTAGTATGGGTATTTTATATGGATTTTACATGATTATAGTAATGTATTGACTATTTCTACATGGACTTATTATTCACCGATCAGGGTTATATTACCCACAGCATCTCCCATATTAGAAAATGGATGGGGGTAGATACAATAACTAGTAGTTGTAAAAGAGATATCTTAACATCACTGCAATAGTAGAAAAAATCAATGGATCATCTTCATCATCATTCATCAATGCAGTTACACCACGTGTAGGACCCAATGTTTCTAGAGAGGATAAAAGCCTTGTTCCAATAGTGGTTGTAGAATAGAACCCTCTATATCCATCATTAGTGTAGTAGGACATGGTGGTTAGTTGAAAAGGGGGAGGTTACTTTGTGACCTACAGGCTATGGACATTTTATGAATTGGGTTCGATGTCCCAGAGCATGTGAGCATGTGTAGCATGTGTGAGAAATAGTTCAGGTTTTGGAAGGCTCTATTTGGGAACATAAAGTTCCACTAGGAGTGAACATATCTGGTAATCCATCTCTCTATAACCTTTAATATATAGAGCTTTTTGGAGCACAAAATTCAGGGTTTGATGCAAAAAAAAGAACAATGAGATTGTTGGTTACATGTTGAGGTTATCGATATAGGCAAGGGATAAGCTCGAGAGGGCGCAGGACGATGTGGTGGAGGAGGCTTCTCCAGAAAGGGTAGGGGGTCTGAACATGTATCTCAATGAGCCTTATGAGGAGGAAAATCATTATCCATCAACTTTATAATTTGACCACAACTTTCAACTAGCACTTAAATGTAAAATAACCGCAAGGGATGAGAGATAAATGTGTGTGGTGTATCTATTATAAAAATAGTGAATCATATTTCATAAATCAGACCAATTTATAATAATCTATCTCTACAATTCCAACTATGAACTCAACAAAAAATAAAATAGGTCTGAAACCTAAGACCTGGGATTTATTTATCTCAAAAAGTTTGTTAGAAACACAATATAGTTACTATGCTTATTATTAGTGAATATATGTGATTGATACCTCTTTAGAAAATTAAATCTTGAGTCAACTTATCGATACCCTTAGATAAATTCATTAATAAGTAATAATTTAAATTGTGATAACACAATTTATTTAAGGGGGGAATGTAATTCCCAATTTTTTAAGAGCCATTACTATTATAATTATTATTATTACTATCATTATTATTATTTATGTCAATAATTCTAAAAAATGTTTCCTTATTCTTTCAAAATGATTGAAATATGATTTAAAAAATTTCCCTATAAGATATGAACCAAAATAAATTCAATTTATTCATTCGTAAGTGGGATATTACAAAACAAACACATAAAACTAAGTACTACAACCATGGATTATTATTCACTATGGGTGAAGTATATCCATTAAAATTACTTAAATCAATAGGGGATAATAGAAAGGAAAGAATAAAATATTCACAACATGGAAATCTTTGGGATCATCTTCAACCTTGGGAAACACAAATAGCCAAAAAACCTATAAAGAGGAAGGTCATCGTGAAATAAGAAACAATTATATGAAATCAATAATGTGAAATTATAACTTTTCCTTACAAAGTGAGAGTGGAATGAGAAAATGATTTAGTAAGTCTATATATATGGGAATAAAATCTGGAAGTTGCAAATATATTCATTTAAATTATTATCATTGCAAATATGGTCATTGAAAATATACCTGATAGGTATTCTGAATTCTGGTATTGTAAAGTAGTAAATGTAAAATAATATAACTTGTAATGAAATAAAAATATTATATTAAAATATTATATATATATATATATATTCATGCATTAAATATAAATATTATTATTTTTAAAATATGATATAATGTATATATATATATATAAAATAAACAAATATATAATATCAATGGAGTGGTAAAATTAAATTTTCAAAGATATATAATTAAATTTTAATCGTATTTCTTAAAGTGTATTTAGTATAAAATAAATATTTCTTTTTTTTTTTAAAAGAATTATTATGTTAAGTGTAGTATATGTTAGGCTAATAGATTAAATTTAAATTTTTTAAAATATTATAATAAGTGAACTAATATATTTATATATTTAAAATTATAAATTGTTATTAAATTAAATTAATAATGCTTAATGTTTAAAGACATTATTTTTTAAAAAACGTAATTTATATATAAAGATATATTGAATTTTATTTTAAAAAAAATTATACATTTTACAGTTTTAATGTTTTAAAATGAACATATGTTTTTAATTTATCTTTTTTAAATTATCTTAAGATAAAAAATTTACATTATTCTAAAATAAATGATTTTTATGTGAATAGTGAACAATACTTATTTTACTAATATTATCACTTTTATGACATTGTTATAAAAGAATTCTATGAGATTTTTTAAAAACATTTTTAATATTAAAAATATATTTTATAAATTTAAATTAATTATTTTAAAATATTAATTTTTTTATATATAACTCATGCTCAATGTTTTAGAAAATTTGGGTAATGTTTTAACAAAAACTATTTTTTATCTATTTTTTAATAAAATTTCAACATTTTGGAATTAGTATTTTGACTCATTTTAATGTTAATTAAATATTATTTTAATAATAATAAACATCTTATTGTCACTATAATCAATAAAATTGATAATGTTATTAAAAACATAAATCTTATGCTTAAAAAACCTTTTTTTTCTAAAAACAAGTTGTTGTGTGTTGCATGTGTTGATGTTAAAATTTATTTTTATTACACATAGAAATTTTATTTGATAATTTTTATTTCATATTTATAATCAATAGGTTCACATTATATAATAATTCAAATTTTATTTTTAATTAATAAAAATAAATTTTTTAGGTAAAAATTAGTTACCTCGGTAGAAACCAAAAAAGATAAAAGTAAATATCTGAGAGTAGATGACTTAAAAACATGTTTAAAACATGTGTGTTAAATTTTAGTTAAGGATTTATTAACATTTACCCTTAAAAATTATATTATTTTCCACTTTGTCTTCATATTCCATGGGAAACATGTAATCTCTTTTTATTAAATAGTTATATATGCCAAAAATGTTGTTCTCTTCAATTATAAAAAGAAACCACCACACCACCACCTCTTCACACTTCCATATACCATTAAGATCTACCCATTATCTTCTCTGTACTTTAATAAACCATATCCTCATATCCTAGAATCTTTTTTCTTACCTACATATCAAGCTAAGTTGTCTTAAGGTGATTACCAAAGTAGAACATCTAAAGTGAGAGGTAATATTCCCCACCACACCTTATCAATTCTTTTCCACTTATATCACCCAAAAACTATTCTATCCATGTGATTATTATAACACTAGTATTACTAATTTTTTAATATTTTTATACTAATGAAACATCCATTTTATACCTTCCTCTAAAATCTTTTGAAAAATGAATACGTTGTCATGCTTATGTGTGGCATACTGACTCCATGAATGACGTTTTCTATATTTCATATTTTCCATTAAAACATGTTTAAAAAAAATTTATTTATTAAGATAAAATTATATCAATAAAATTTTAATGATCCTAATATGATAATATATTTTATTTTCTACCATCCTTCTTTTCTTCAAAAATGAGAGTGTCATCCGTATGTACGTGCGTATTACCACATCCACGTGATGATATTTCTCTTTCGTTTTCCATCAAAAATACAATGGTTGGAATAAAAAATATATATTTTATAAAAAAATTATTTAATAAATCAATAAAATTATATAATAATAATATTAGATTTTCCATAGGTGATAGTAACATTAAATGGTTATAGTGAATTTAATTGCTAAAAAGGATATATCAAAGTACCTTTTCTAATTTGATACCATTAATGGAAAACCAATTTAACTATATAAATTATGTTATGAAAGAATAATAATGGAAATAGTAATCTAAAAAATAGGTATAATATGAAACTATTTTACAACACATTAATCTTGGGAAACATACCATTAATGTTTCTGAGAAATTGACTATATAAATTCAACTAACCAACATAAATAGAAATGATGTAATAAATTAATGACATGAGATGATAAATAGGACATATGAAAAATAAATATAAATGGAGAATGTTATATGTAGAAAAATTTAATAAACATAATTTTATTATTCATAATGTTAAGTGCAAGTGCAGAGCTCACTCGGACATGAGGTTAGTGTTTTGTAAAAAAATTCCTTCTTTGGGACACATTTTATTATGTGAACCTATTTTTTTAAAGAATGTTGTGTATACTATCCATTGGATATAAAATATTATGTATTATCTTGACTCATGGTATTTTAACTTCAATTTCATTATATCTCTCTTTGAAGGTGTTTTTATTATAATGTTTCTTGAGCTATAAGAGGTCCTCTTAACAACCCTCATTACCTTTTGGTTATGTGTTCTCTTTATTTTTATCCTTTTTCATTTTTATTATCAATTATATCATACATATTATATATATATATGTTCTATTTACATATATACCTAGTTTACTTTACCACTATTTTTTTGGGGATACTACATTTTTAATTTCCCTTCAAAATTCTCTCTTAAGTGAACCCAATTTAAGATAACATCCATGTGCCTAATTTCATTTCAAGTATCTCCCCATAAAATGTTTTTTATCTTGTATATTTTTTAAAATAACTAATTATTTTATGATAACCATTTTTGGTAAAATTATTGTTTTAAATGAACATAATATTTCTTTAAAGATCATTTTCTCATTTAGAAAAGATTTACCTAAGTGGTATATTTATATTCTTACAACTTTGTTTTTTTATGAATTTTTAATTCAATATAACATTGTATTACAAAACTTTGTTTTTTTCAAAATTGGTCTTAAAAGGAATGATTCCCTTATTTTTTTGAAATTCTATAGATATAGTCTTCAATTATGTCTTAAAAAAAGATTTTTAAACTTGCTTCCTTTAATGGGTGATACCATGCTTATGATTTATGTATGGATTATTTTCCTCTTATGGAACAAATATGCATATGCATATTATAATGTGATGGGTGGTTCTGTTATATACCTATGATGCATTGGGTAAGGTAAATGTATCATGAGATACCATGTATAGTACATGGGAATTTAGCCTTAGCAGACCATGTTACAATGGCAGTTTGCCTAAGAATACAATGATTACGATAGTGATTAGCCTATGTTATATTTTCTTAGTGGTTAGTATTGAAATGTTCTTTTGATATCATGCTTTATGATGCTATCACCTGTTAATGATTCCATGATCTTATGATTTCATTTCCTTATGTCATGTTTCAATTCTTATGATGATTCTCTTTATGATATCATGTTATTCCACTTGAATATTATATTACTCTTTATGGTCATGTTTAATCCTTTACTAGGATTTCTAGATCAACATTTTCATTATGTATCTTCCTAAGAGTATCCTGTGTAGTTTTAGAATATCTATGGTAGTTAACAGCACTATGTGATGTTTTAAATAGATACATTTTGTTTATGTTTAAGATGTTGTATTTATGTAACTAAATTTATAAGTAAATAAGACTTCTAGATCCTTGGATTGTAATTATATTAATGTATGTTAATTTTTTTAAAATAGAGTGTGTTTAATGCTATGGTCACTATACTTTCAATACAGACAATGTTCTTTCAGTGTTCTGAGAACCATATCCAGTTGATCCATGTATTCTTCCTTTGACTTTGAATACACTAAAATATCATCAACAAAAACAAACACAAAAGAGTCTAAGAGATGATGAAATATCAAATTCGTAAAATTCATAAACACTACAAGAGTTTATGTATAATAAAATGGAATAACAAAATACTCATAAGGTCCATATCTTCTCCTAGATTCTATATTAAAAAAATCCTCCTCCCATACTCTTAACTGATGGTACCCAAATATAAGAACCTGGATTTTATATTAGGTATGAATCATTTTAATTTTAGTTTAATTCCTTTTTATGGACCTAATAAGGATTCCTAATGAATTTATAATGGTTTTGGGGTGTTTGGGACTTATTCGGATCTAAGACCTTGGTCGGTGGAGAAAATCACTAGGCCACGCGGTTTGTAGAAACCCTGGGACCTAGCATGCATGGTATCTCCCAACTATGTGAGGCTGGAGAGTGAGTGTCATGAGGCTACATAGTTAGAGAAAACCATGTAGTTTGGATCACACGGTCGTGCGAGTTTTCTGATGTTTTTTGCAGATCCATTTCACATGGTTGTTACAAAGTTTCTAAGACTAACCTAATCATGAGAGGTTACCCCTTGAAGGATTGAAGGGAACACTGTTGGTGTACAGTTTGTCCAAACATGAGAAAAAATCGTGAGACCCTTTTTTGGGGCGATTTTTCAAAAATTCAATTAAAATTATATTAAACTCAACCTTCCTCTCAATTCTTCTTTCTTGTGAACAAAGGATCCTCTTTCCTCCCATTTTGAGCTCCTTTGAGCCTCTTCAGAATTATTTGATATTGTCCATCCGTCCAGAGTTTGATTGAAGCAGTATTCTTCTCATTAGATTCATGCTGGTAATATATCGATTCCTTTTTATCTATTCTTCATTATTATTTCTCTTGATGGAGTTATCAAGGTGTTGGCTCATATACCCTATTTTTAGGTCATTGGTTTATTCTTCAGATCTCTTTAAATCTTGGTCGAACTAAAGGCTAATATTGAATGAGGAGATTCATATGAGTATACGGTAGGTGGTATATATGTTATTCCTCATGTTTTAATGTTTTATAATATGTGTCTTTGTGTTGCAAGATGGTTTCATAGTGTGTTTCCCCTAAATTTATTCTACCTTATATTGGTTCCCATGTTTGTAACCTAATGATTGTATCAGACTCCTGAGATGGATCCATCCCCATGCATGTGCCATCCTTATGCTAAAATGGCCCTACAAGATCTTATGCCCAAAAAAAGGTATATTTATCACTTAATTAAAACAATGTTACCATGTTGTTTGAAATTGAACTAATGGAATTTCAAAACTAGTTCCCTTTTTAATTATAAAAAACTTTAATTGAATTGAAGTTAGTGGTGGGCCATGTCACTTGCTTGAATTAAACAGGGGTTAACCACTTATTAATTGTAAAATTAAATGATTTAATAATTTTATCTTCGATAATTTCTAAGATTATTTTCTTGAATAAATGACATTATATAGAGGCATGGAGACCCTTAATAATTATAATGAATGGGCATGCTGACCCTTGTAAATTACAGTGAAAGGAAATGATGACCCTAACGTTTTTATTAAGCCAATCAATAATAAAGATCCTAATTATATATAAATGGGCATGGCATGTAAATTCCCCAGTTTTTTAAAAGGAAACACTATGTTCAGTAACATATATGATATGACACATCAAACTTAAGCAAACAACTAAACATTATTATTAAAAATTTATCGTTTTAACCAATCCATTAGAATAAAGGGTATAAAAAAGTTAACTGAATTATGAAAATATTCTTTACACATGTATATATAATTATTTGGTGACTAGTTAATTATATATGAAAATAAAACCCTTTTTAAAAATAATTGAAAATATTTTTCAGAAAAACTATTTCAATGTGCACAAGTGTGTTTTTTACCAATAAATTGTAAAATCACTCTTGTTGGATTATATTAATGAAATTTATATATAATATATTAAATATAACATTTAACATTAATCTTATGTTTTTTATAGACATGATATATGTAAAAATTAATTGTTTTGGAAAAAAGAATTATTTTTCTAAAAAGGCATATTTACCGCATTTTAATAGTGCACTTATTTTAAATCTAATTTTTGACACTTTTATAAAATATATTTGAAAAAATAGAATTATTATATTAAATATTATTATGAAAATTTACTTTTACTAATTGTTTAGTATTATTTTGATAAGATTCAATTTTTGATGAATTGTGAAAAAAATTCTATATTTTAATTAAAAACTGTTTTTGTCTAATTTATCTATATTATTAGATAATATTTTAGACTATTTTTAAAGTATAATCAGATCAATTTTATAAAATTTAGTCCAATTTAGGTTATTTTAATCAATTTCACATTGAAATTGGATATAGGAACTTTTTGAACTTTTGAACATTTTTACTTTAAAAACTCATTTCTCATTCCATCAATGAGATTAATTTCTAATTAATTTCTAAAATTTATATGTTTTGAATATTGAAAAATTTATTTCATATTTGGAATAATAGGATCAAAATTTATTAAATATATCCCCTTTATTTTTAGACCAAATATGAATAGTAACTTTAGTAATTTTTTTATTACCATGACTTAGGGTAAATCGGGTAATTAAGTGTAAAAAGAATATTATAAATATTATGAAATTACCCTAACACTTGTAGTAATTTTATTGTATAAGTATTATTCATCCATAAGAATTTAAGGATCGATTATGAGACCATTTATTTCCTTTTAGATGAGAATATAATCTTTATAATATTATATTCAAAGGAAAGTCAATTTTTCTAGACTTTTATTTTTAACAAGTGAAATATATTTAATATTGGGTTATATTGGGGTTATATTTGACTATTAAAATTATTTTCAAATCTAAACCATTTATTTTTATCATGATATTTTATTTTTAATTTTTAGGGAATAAATAATTAAATTAAAGTCTTGTACAATGATGATGCACTAATTGTTTGATTAAAATAAATATCAAATAATTGATATTAAAAATAATAAAAATAATATAATTTGAATTCAATTAATGAGTAGTGTCAAAATTGATATTATTTATATTTTAAAATATATAATATTTTATTAAATGGTATAAAATTTCTAAAAAAACTAAATTTGGGCCAAATGATTTGCGTAAGTCTTAAAATGTCATGAATGACTCATTTATGGTCTTTTTTCATTTTATAATAATTATATTAACCCTCAAAGTATAAATTACATGATATCACGGTAAGAATTAAAGATGTTAAATAAGGATTAAAACAAAAAAATAAGGATTAAAATATATTCAAAACACTAATAATTTTCATTGTATGAATGGATTTTGACTAATCATAACCCTATATATGAATTAAATCACTTTTTAATAAATTTTAAACGACAATTAACTTAAATTAATTTAATGTTTTGAATAATTACAAGAGTGACCCTACCCTTTCCTATAAAAGGGAGCACATTCTTCTCATTTCAATACACATAAAAACCAATTTGGTTCAGAAAATATCTACCCAAAACCTTCCTATAATCCCTCCCCACATTTTATATACCATAGTTTTGGAATAACACCCTTATTAGAGGTGATATGGTGTTAATCAATGGAGATCATCCGAAGAAGAGGTATTGTTTTTAATGAAGTATTTCTATTTCATTTCTTATTCAACTTCCTTGAAATATTATTAAATCATGATAAAATAATAAATACAATATTCTTGATACAATGAGATATTATTATGTTAATATAATCACCTAAATTCATCTCCACTTACATTAAATGGGAAAAGAATTATTGTTTGTGTGCACGGTGAACTACCGCCTCATGAACCAGTATAATTCTCTTTCCATCACCGTCTCTCAAGACTAGTTATAATAATGGAATTAATATTTATATATGATATTAATGAAATAATTATAATTATTAAATAATAATATATCATTTATGTTCTTACCCTTCCATGCACATAAAAATGATAACATCCTTTGTAGGTACGTGTGAACTATCACCTCCACAAAGTGATGTGATTCATTTTTCACCACCATGTCACATGAATGATATATATAAGTATGTTTAAATGATTAATATAATATTTATGATATTATTATAATTATTTAAATATAAAATATTTATTATCTTTTTTCTATAATGGTCATAAAAATTTAAAAACGTTTCTCATGCGTACATACAACCTACTGTCTCCATGATTATAACGATGTTCATTTTTCATAATCATAGGAAAATTGTTTGATTTAAAAGTATAATTGATTTAAAAAATTTATTATTATGTCATGAATCTTATTTTAGAGATGATGTAATAATACAATTTTGACTATAGACTTCAATCAAAAGTCATTTTGGACTCATGTACCAAATATCATCAAAATGTCCAAACATGAACTTATTTAATTAAGTAATTGTTATAACATGTTATTAAGTGATATAATAAGAATAATAAACTTAAAAAGGTTATCATAAAGTAAATAATTAACATAAGTTTATTATTCATAAAGATAAATAACATACATAACAAATCAGACTCAATGTAAGGGACTTCATCTCAGTCTTCTTTCATTGAGGAAAATCTGGATGTTATACACCCACCTTCTTTTATGAGGTCTATATACAGCCACGTTGACATATCATATCATAAATTTTTTTATTATAATGTTATTTAATTTCTTATTAAATGTTATTATTTTATGGGTAATATGATTTAAATGTTTAAAGTGGTATGGGATACCTTGAATGTTTAAATATTTAATTATCAAATATTTTTCGCACTAAAAAAATAGCATATTAGCAGCGGTTTTTTAGAAGGGGTTATGCCCAAACCCATATAAATTAATTTTATAAGGGTTTATTCACAACCCCTTATAATCATAAAATTTATTGGGGGTTTACAACCCCCTCTAAATTTTTTAGCATTATTTTTTTAGGATTTGATTTGATTTTAGATACGGTTATATCAAAACCACTGCAAATTCAATAATTAGTGGCTCTATATATTCGGTTGAATTTTAGAGGAGGTATATATAATATATATATATATATATATTTAATTAGTTTTAAAATATATATATATATAATTTATTTTTTAAAAAATGAAATACTGGGGGTTCACTACCCCTTCTAATTTAAGATATTATAGGGGGTTCATGAACCGCCGCTAATCTATTAGATTAGAGGCGGTTTGAACTCCTTCTAATTGTTGACATTATATGGGGTTTTGAACCCCCTTTAATTGATGAAATTAGAGGAGGTTATGAACCCCGTATAATTGATGACATTATAGGTAGTTTTGAATCCCTTATAATTCATGATATTAGACAGGGTTATGAACCGCGCCTAATTTAAGAAATTAGAGGGGGTTTTAAACCCACTCTAAATAATTACATTAGAGGGGTTTTGATCCCCCTATAATTCATGATATTAGAGGGGGTTTTGAACACTCTCTAATTTAGGACATTATGGAGGGTTGATAACCCCCTCTAATTCAAGAAATTTGCTGGGGTCATAAACCACCTCTAATCTCTCTTATTAGAGGGGGTTTTAAACCCCCTCTAATTTTTTGTTTATTTTTTAAAATAAATCTCTTATAAATTGAAATTTTATAATGTATATGTTTGTGCGTGCATGTGTCTCTATATATAAAATACATAAACATATTATAAAAATCCATCAAAATACATTATAAAAACATATATATAAAGACATTCTATAAATACTTTAATAAATACTTATACATATAAAAACATTTATAAATATAAAAATATTGGTATACATAATATAAATGTAATTATAAATATATTTATTCAAATTTATAATATATATATATGGTGTAATAAATATTATACATTTATATTAGGATTTATAATATACATTTAATATATTAAATACATTTTTAGTATATATTTTTATATAACTGCCTTTATATTATATTATGTATACAAATATATATAATATAGACAACATTAAATATAAATATACATATATATTTTATTTAATTATATTATATATATAAGGTTATAAATATTTAATTATATATATATATATATATATATATTTAATTATATATATTTATATATTTATATTTATATATTATATAATTATTTTTATATATCGTAGTATTCCATATTAATTATAAGTCAATTTAATATATATATATTTCTAATTATATGAAAGTATTTAGTTTTCTATGTGTGTATATATATATGATATAATATAAATGTATATAATCCAATACAAAAATATATAATATAAATATATTTTATATAATATATGTATAATAAAATTCATAAAATGTATAAATGTATAGTATTTTTAAAACCAACATATAATTTTTATAGTTTAAAAATATTTGTAATAATAATAATAATTACTAATATTATTGTTACACACACACACACATACATATATAAAAATATATAAAAATGATTATATATATATATATATTATAATTATATCATATTTATAAATATCATATAAATACATAAATACACACACACAAATATAAATTTATTTACAAATATATGTATAAAAATATATTTATATATCTAAATATAATTATTTATGCATATATATTATACATATATATATATATATATATAATTATATATACACAAATATATATATTATACATATATTATATTATACACAAATATATATATATATATTAAAATATGCACAATATAAAAAATATACACAAATATATATATATTATAATATACATAATATAAAAAATATATGTTATTTATATTTACATAACCATATATATATAATATCTAATATTTCAGTTTGTAAATTAATATATAGAACAGTACACATTAAATAAAAAACGCAGAAGCTTTGTGGAAAAGGTGTCGATTGTTCTTCCTACAGGTTGCATGATCAACTCTCGGACACTAAATTTTTACCACCCTCCCTCACATGGTTCAAGTTTCTCCAACTGTATTTCTGGGCCCACGGTTACTATGGGCCTTAGGCCCAGTAGAGTGGTCAGTCCATGGTCTGATGTGGGTTTGTCTTGTAGGGTGCATGGGTGTTAGTGTGGTTGTCCCCAGCGGTGTCAGGGCATGTCGATGGAGTGTCCTGGGTCCTTGGGGTTGTCAAGGGGGTGTCTGTGGGGTGCAGGGTCTGGGTGGGTTGTTAGGGGTGTCTCTGGGTTGTGGTTCTGGGGTGTTAAGGGTGGTGGTGTGTCTGGGGTGTCTTGACACTTACAGGGTGTGTCTATAGACTATCGCGGGTCCCTGGGTGTTTTATGTCACGACCTGTCCCCTGGGCCCCGTGTCGTAACTACCCCAAGCCCGCCTTCCATAGACCAGGGGCTGGAAACTTGCACCAAAGGCGTAAATCCCTATAATTGGGAAGGCATTGCCTTTATAAAATGTAAACACACACAATCAGAGTACAAGCGGAAGAAAACACTAAGTAAAAACTGTATAACAAAAGATGTGCTGGAAAGTAAAAGGGGCCGGAAATACAAGCCCAACAGTAACGTATGAGGAAGAGGCAAAACATGTACAAATAAAAGACAAAAAGCTGGAAGGTGTCTAGAAACTCCTGGATCGTCCACCACGGATCCTACCTGAAGGGTAGGTACAGATAGCCTTATCAGCGGTCCACATCCGTCCGTCTACTCTAGGTACCATCTCATCGTGAGGTCCACCTTCGGGTACCATCCGTTCCTCACACACTTCGCCTCGGTCAGCGATGTTCGTCGTCTACATCCTACACAACGAGGTGCGAGCATAGCCCGTGCAGGGGTGAGTATAAGGATACTAAGTAGGGACCTCGAGACCCCCAAGGTCTCAAAAAATCCAACAAGGATAAACCAAAAATTATGAATCAACGAATAGCCATTACTTAGGTATGTTCCCTTACATATACCTAAGTTATCTAGTAACTCATCTCAATCATAAGGAAAAAAAAACGTCATTGACTCAGTTAAAACCAGGATTTTCATTATCGAAACCATGACTACTGGAGAACTCCTCCTCTATCTAGAATAGTGGGCATGTCGCGACACCAGGGTGCTTCTCACTACCCTTAGAATACTGAGTTACTCCTCCGGTCGAGTACTGCGGGTCTGCTTCCAACTGCGAGGCACTCCGTCTGTTGTGGATCTACCACCAAATACCGGGCGCTCCCTCTAATATCTTACAGAGGTACTCCTCCTGTCGAGTACCATGGGTTTGCTGCCAACTACCAGGCACTCCGTCCGCCATGGTTCTGCCACCAAATACTGGGAGCTCCCCATTGGGATAGTTGAGTCACTCCGAGCCGAATCGGTCAAGTAGTCGTCAGGTCTATCAGCTACTAGGTCTCCACACTATGTATGCTCGTCTCTAGGAGGATCCACTCCACGAGCTATTGTTCGATACTCCAAGTGTCACAATGTCTCATGTGGAAGTATCTCAAAGGATCTCCATGTCAAAGAAGTCTCAACGCAAAAGACGACACGTCAATCGGACGCCTGGACTGTGAGTTATTAGTGTATTAGTGTCGGGGCCCTGGTTGGATTCGTGTAAGAACCAACCTAACCCTGACTCAACTATACCCCGAAATCCAGTGGATTATACTCAAAGGGGCGGATATTCTCTAAGAATACTGATGTCGCTGATGGTTCGTCAAACCGAAATCCTGTGCCAAAGATATGGCTCAAAAAGGTAATGGGTCAGTAATGGGCCCGGGTCCGGTCTGACCCGGTCAGACTCGTTGGGTCTGACCCGACCCATTGGGCAGGTCAGCCTGCTATGTTTTGACTTGGTCCACTGGGCCCGGCCCAGCGGACCGCAAGGGCGGTTTGGTCCGGTAGTTTCCACGTAGGCGACTCGGTGACTCCGCCTGGGAGACCGGGCCGGTTCAGCCAGCGACACCGCGGGGGATGCCGTGGGTCGGCTCGGGAGGTCGGGGATGGGAGGCCAGCAGGCATGCCACGTATGGTGTGGGAATGCCTTTTGCTCACAGAGAAGGCTGTGGGTGCACCGGGAAGGGCGCCGCAGGCCGCGGGGTAGGTCGCGGGGGCGCCGGGTAGGCCATCGGTAGGGGATGGGCAGGTCATGGGGGGCGTCGGGCAGGCCACCGGTAGGGCGCCGGCAGGGTACAGGGTGCCGAACAGGGCGTTGGGGTGTCGGGCAGCGCACTGGGGTGCGGGCAGGGTGTCGTTGGGGTTGGGAAGCGCGCCGGGCTGCGGGGAGTGTGCCGACGGGGCGCAGGCAGCATGTCGGGGGCACGGGCATTGTGCCGGGGGCGCGGGGGGCGTGCCAGTAAGGCACGGGCAGCGGGCCGACGAGGTGCGGGCAGCGCACTGGGGGCACAAAAAGCATGCCAGCGAGGTGCGATCACTGGACGAGGGCACGGCCGGTGTGCCGGTTGGGCGCGGGCAGCGCTCCAGGGGTGCGGGCGGTGCGCAGGGGCATCGCGGGTAGGTTGGCCGGGTGCCGCTTGGTCGACGATGTTTGGTCGGGAGCACTGGTGTACTGCAGGGGCGACATGGTTCACGGAGGCCACTGGTAGAGTGGCCTCGTCGTTGCCGCCTTCTTCACCTTACCATAGAATGCAACTAGAGAGAAGAATCGACGGAGGATGTCGGGCCATGTTAGGTCGGCCCGAATCCTTCGCGTTTAAGGAAATAACAAATGGTTCACTAGTATGAAGCACAACTACCACTGTTCCTCCTTTTTTTGAGAGAAAGGAAGAACATGGGGAAAAGTTCATACTTTAAACAAAATCAAACCCCTACCTTTGATTCTCTAGTAGTCATTCGTTGACGTCGTGGATGGATGGTCGTCAGTCCATGGTAGACTATCACGTCCCATGTCAAAGGGGTCCGAAGAAGAAGGTCGGAGAAGAAGAGCGTTGTCGGTGTTCTTCACGTTCTTCACGTTCTTCGTTAGGAGAACGAATCGTTGTTAGTGCTTTTTCCCCTTAGCTTTCCTTTCCCCCATTCCACCAAAATGATATATTCCAATTAAAATAATAGGTATGTTATATTATTATTCTGTTGGCATAGAATTCGAATTGGTGATTTAATTATGAGGCTCCACCTAATTAATTCACAAAAGTTGGCACGAATTAATTAGGAGGGGGGTTTGGTTCATTATAGTGGGAAAAGGTGGAGAGGCTCTCCTTCATTAATGAGGGAGATTTGAGAGGTTAAGGTCTCATCCCATTAATGAGGGGTCGGGTGGCCTTGTGTGGTCCCCACCATATTTAACCTCACATTGGAGGTTGGGTTCGGGTTGGCCCCACCATCATAATCTCTCATGGTAGGTTAGGGTGTGGCTGTCCGACCACCAACTCCCAAGTGCAGGTTCCAACTACCCACACTCACATGGCGGCTAGAAAAAAATAAAGTGTGGCTACACTTTATTTTATTATTTTTTATAAAAAAGACAAAAACAAAATTTTATTTCCGACCATCCGTTATCGAGGTGAAAGTCTTCTTAAGCAAAATCTAGCACTGCGAGTTGAACAGTGCCCTCAAATTTCAATTCTGAGCACCGGTTCAAAAGATATAAAAACACACTAGCACGTTTACTGAATGTACCAAAGAAAAACATCAGAAATTGATTCTGAGCACATAGGGCCTCAGAATCAAGCGCTGTCAGAAACTGTGGACTCTTAAAAATCCCACGAATTTAAGAAAAAAAGATTCCATCGAAATTCTGGGTCTTTACATTTTAAGGGTGTCTACAAGTGTTGTCATGGGTGTGTCCAGGTTATTGTCATGGGGTGTCAATGGATGGGGTCTCAGTGTGGTGTCAAGGGAGTTGATGTGTTTGGGGTGTCTCAGGTGGTGTCTAGGGGAACAGGTTGTGAAAAACATATATATATAAAAAGTGTGGTTTAGGGGTGGTTATTCTATAACCTCCTCTAAAATTGTTCCCGATCGACTCAAATGAAGGTGGTTCAAACCGCCTCTATTTTGATTGTTTGAATTAGAGGTGGTTTTAACCGCCTCTAATCTAACTATTTAAGATGAATTTAGGGTGAAATTTTAGGGGGTTAAAAAACCCCTCTAAAAAACCACTGTTAAACACAATCATAGTTACCAGCGCTTCTCCATAACCGCCTCTAATTGAAGTAGGCAGCCACATTAGCATCGGTTATGGGTAACCACCACTAAAGTATTTAGAAGGGGTTTAAACCCCTTCTAAATGAAAAAAATAACCCCTTCAAATCAATCTATTTTTTTTTGTAGTGGTGACAATATTATTTTTGTTATTTTATATTTTTATAAAATGATTATAAAATAAATTTTATTTTTGTTTTGAATTTCAATCGAAGGTTCACAAAAGAATATTTTTATGTTTTTTGTATGAAATGTTTGGCTTCCTTTACACATGAAAAAAGGAATGTTCTTTTTAACACATACGAAGAAAATAATTACTCTGCCACCATGACTATTATATGATATTTGGATTCCACTACAATTCTTCATGTTTTTAAATAAAAAGAACCCCTATTTTCCTTTTCTAGGTATTTTTTTATTAAAAAATAGTTATTAAATGGATTTATTATTTCTATAAAATAAAATTTCTTCTTATGGATTCAAATTAAATTTTAAGAGTGGCATGTTGAAAATTTCAAGATTTTATATTTTATGATTATATAATGGTACTTAGACATCTGATGGGTGGTTATGTGATCAACCAAGGATGGGTGGATCTACGATAAACCAAGGATGGGTGGTTACATTATAACCTCCAATGCATTGGGTAAAGAAGTCGGTCGTATGGATATTACATTTTTAAGAGTGACATATATAGAAGTCGACCACATGGTTATTCCATTTATATGAGTGATAAATAAAATTATTTATAATGGTACACTTATGTATTTTATATTCTTTTTATGGGTTTTACAATTATATTATGATTAAAAAAATTATTAAATGAGCTTGTTTTCAAAGGAAAGTATTTACTACATATTAGGGGTGAAAGTATTACTTTATGATAATTTTACATGGGTTTTAATATTTATCAATGGACTAATGGTTTCTTTATTTTAATATCATGTACTGATTTTTTTATACTCATCTCATGTTTTTTAATGTTGTTCATAGGACTTAAGCATGAGTAAGGATTTAGAGATCTCATGTTGAATGTCATGAAGAGTTTTCATAAAAGAGATCATGCTTTATTTTAAATGTTTTAGATTATGGAAAAAATGGATATTCTTTGAAAGTGACCACTTTGAATTGTTATGGTTTTTTAGTTTGAGTTATGGATTAATTATCTAAAGCTCTAAAACTGAAAATATCATCAATGTGAAATAATGTATAATTCTTGACTTAACTGAATATTATGAAATGTTTTCAGTTAAATGCCTTACAGTTGGTATCCGAGGAAAAATTTAGACAAAATTTGGGGTTATAAGTTTTGTTTAAACATAAGATAAGGTTATATTTACATTATTTTATTTAAATACTTGTTCTATAACATTTTCAAATCAAGGAAATCCATTTACAAATGGAAAGTGGAGGATCTTATACAACATTCATATCTCTTCTTGATGACTTTCTTACAATAATTATTACAAAGCCATGTCCTGATGATTCTGAAAGCTTTTCTAACATACAAATATCTTGAAAAAATTTGTATGAAATAACAAAAACCTCCTTTGTACCTTGATACCACCATGATTCATTGGTTGTTTTTAATCGTATCATATTTTCAAAATATTTTAATATTTTAAAAACAAGTTAAATATTATCACTGCCTTTTTAGATATTTTAGTTTATCATAATATTTTGAAGCATATAATTATTTTCAAAAATATAAAGAAGAAGGATACCATTGTACACCTATTTATATTTGGTTTTAACTTATGGTCTTTAAGAACATACTTAAGGTATATTAAAAGTACCCTTGATTGAAATTTTAAAAAAAAACAGTTTGAATGTTTTATAAAAATCATGTTTTATCAGATGTTTTGAAATTATATGTCATAAAAAATTAATTTCCAAAAATATTTCCCTGCCAACACCCATATAACCCATGTTATGTAAGCTGTATTTGGATAATGGAAAAAAGCGACTTTTAATAAGCTTTAAATTATTGTTGCAATGCATGAACCTATTATCTACGTGAAGAAAATGACAACTCAACTAGGTGGAAACCATGATCAAGATACAACATTCTTTATTCTTGTCATAATTTTATTAAATCATAGGGAGATGAAATTTAAAATGTTAGGATATAAAAGACTTCACGAATTAAGAAGTTGAGCTAATTATCTGTTGGGATACAAAGGAGAGGTATAAGATAACCATTGAAGTTATAGAATTTTATAAAGGATGAAAATTGACTTTTCAAGTAAGTATATTTACTTGTGATCTTAGTCTAGAAAGTAAAATATTTCCTCAACTCTGTGAAAATGGTTTTGAAACAAAAAAATTATCCATTTACTTCTCTTACTAATAAATAAATTACCTTCCAACCCTTCACAGATTTATGGTTTTGTGATTGTTAACTTTCTCATGACCATGTTCTCTATCACACTCTATCAAAACTTGAGGGATTGTTTTATCTTCCATGTAAATTTTTTCCTACATGGAAATATAGTATGTGTTATCTTATGTGATCTTTGTACTTCCCTTTCATTATTTTAATGTGTAAGTTTCATTTATATTTTTCATAATGTGAGATTTCAATAAATGGTGTTTGAAAAGTCATACATTCATTACTGATCCCAAATTCAAAATTTCAAGGACACAATTTTCAAAAGAGGGAAAATTTAACATCTCTAGTTTTTTAAAAGGAAAAAATATTTTTGATAACCTATATGATATTTCACATCGAGCGTAACCAAACAACTAAATATTATTATTTAAATGTTATTATTTTAACTTAGTCATTCGAATACAGGGTATGAATAGAGTTAACTGAAATATGATAATAAGGTTTACACATGTATATATAATTTTTTGGTTCCCAATTAATTATAAATGAAAATGAAACCCTTCTTAAAATAAAAGGAATCATTTTTATAAAAAACTATTTAAATGTGCATGAGTGTGTTTTATACCAATAAATTATAAAACCACTCTTGTTGGATTATAATACTGAAACATATATATATATATATATATAATATACTCAATATAATATTTAACATTCATATTATGTATTTTATAGACATGATATAAGAAAAAAATCAATTTTTCAGATAAATTGTTTTTCTAAAAAGGCATATTTGTCGCCTTTTGATGATGCACTTGTTTTAAATCCATTTTTGACACTTTTATAAATTCTATTTGAAAAAATAAAATTCATCTGTTAAATTGGAGTATAAAAATTTAATTTTAATTATTTTTTGGTAATTTTTTGATAATATTAATTTTTTGATTAATAGTGAAAAAAAGTTTATTTTAATTGAAAACATCTTTTTCATCAAATTTATTTTTATCATTAGAATAAATTTTATATTTTTTTAAAGTATAATTAGATATATTTTATATAATTTAATCCTATTTATCTCAATGGAATCAATTTCAAGTTGAAATTGGATATAAAAACTTTGTGATATTTTGAACGTTTTTACTTTAAAAATACTTTTTCACATTCTATCAACAGGATTAATTTTTAATTAATTTTTGCAATTTCTATGTTCTGAATATTCAAAAATAGATTCAATATTTTGAATAAAAAGTTACAAATTTATTATATAGGTTTCTTTTATTTTTTTACAAAATAAATATAGTAACTTTAGTAATTTTTATTACCATAGTTAAGGGTAAATCGGGCAATTAATGGTAAAAATAATATTATAAATATTATAAAATTACCCTAACACTAGTCCTAGATTTATTGGATGAGAATATTTGGTCCCTAAAAAATAAATTATTGGTTGTGATACGATTTAGACCCTTTTAGATGAGAATATAACCTTAATAATATTATATTAAAAGGAAAGTCAATTTTGTCATAATTCTCTTTTTAACAAGTGAAATATATTTAATGTGGGGTTATGTAAGGGATATGTTAGACTATAAAATATATTTTGAAATATAAACCATTTATATTTATTATTATCATTCATTTGTAATTTTTAGGGAATAAATAATTAAATTAAAGCCTTTTGCGATGATAATGCAGTAATTGTTTAATTAAAGGAAATATCAAATAAATGATATTAAAAATAGTAATATAAATATAATTTGAAATGATTAATGTAATACAAGAATTTTTTAGATGTATTTGACTTTTTAGTGATGTTTTAGATGTATTTTTTTGAATTTATCTTGTTATGATATTTTTTTAAAGTCAAGTAATGAATAATGTCAAAAATAACAATATTGATATTTTAAAATAAATAATATTTTATCAAATGTTATAAAATTTATAAAAATAAAAAATTAATCCAAATGTTTTTTATAAGTATTAAAATTTTATAAATGACTCATTTAATGGTGTTTTTGTAGTTTTATAGTAATTATATTAACCCTAAAACTGTAAATTATATGATATCATGGTAAGAATTAAAGAGGTTAAATAAGGGTTAAAAAATATAAAGATTAAAAAATATTAAAAAATTGTCTAATTTTCATTATATGAATTTATTTTTTACCATAATAATCATATATTATATATAATACACATTGGATCTATTTTTAATAGAAAATTAATTTATATTAATTTAATATTTTGGAGAATTCCAAGAGTGTCCCTCCCCTCTCCTCTAAAAGGGCACCCACTCTTCTCATTTAAATACATATAAAAACCTATTTGGTTCATCAAATATTTTCATAAATACCTTACTATATTCCCTAACCATATTTTAGAGGCCTTATTTTAGGAATAACAACCTCTAGAGGTTTTAAGGTGTTAATCAAAGGAGATCATCTGATTAAGAGGTATCGTTTTTAATTAAGTATTTTTATTATATTTTTTATTCCACTTACTTGAAATGTTTTTAAACTATTATGAAATAATAAATCCAGTATCCTAAATTTATTGAGATGTTTTTATGTTAATATCATCACCTAAATCCGTCTCTGCTTCCATTAAATGGTAAAAGAATTATTGTTTGTGTGTACGGTGAACTAGCACCTCGTGAACCAATATAATTCATTTTCCATCACAATCTCTCAAGATTGGTCATAATGATGGAATTAATATTTATATATGATATTAATTAAATATTTATCATTATTAAATAATAATATATCATTTACATTTTTACTTTTCCATTCAAATAAAAATGGCAATGTCGTTCGTGCGTACAAGTGAATTATCACCTCCATGAAGCGATGTGATTAATTTTTCATCACCAAATCACATGGATGATATATATATAAGTATTTTTGATGATTAATATAATATTTATTATATTATTATAATTATATATATATATAATAATAATTACCTTCTTTCCATAACGATCATTGGAAAATGGAAACGCTATTCATGTGTATGTGTGGCCTACAGTCTCAATGATTATAATGTTGTTCATTTTTCATAACCATACATAAATGGTTTGATTTAAAAGTATAATTGATGTATCAAAGTGATTATTAGGTCATGAATATTATTATTTATATTATTTACTAACACCATTTTTACTATATACATCAAACCAAAGTCATTTTGGACTCGTGTACTGAATATCATCAAAACGTCCAAAAGTACACTTATATAATTAAATAATTGTTATAACATGATATTAAGTGATATAAAAGGAGTTATAAACTTCAAAAAGGTTATAAATAAAGTAAATAATTTACATAAGTTTATTATTTCAGATTATAAATAACATACATGATGAATCAGACTCAAGGTAAGGGACTTCATCTTAATCTCCTTTCACTGATGTAAATCTTGATGTTATAAAATTACCTTCTTTTATGTGGTATATACACAGACATGTTGACATATAATATCATGAATTTATTTATAATAATTTTTTTTAATGTTTTGTTAAATGTTATTATTTCATGGGTCGTATGATTTAAAAGTGAAAAGTGTTATGGGACAACTTGAATATTTAAATATTTAGTTATCAAATGTTTTTATCCATGTCAATATTATTGATATTATTTTATATTTTTATAAAAGTATTATAAACAAAATTTTATGTATATTTTTAATTTCATTCAAAGGTTTCCAAGAATGATTCTTTTTATGTTTTCTATACAAAATGTTTGACTTCCTTTACAAATTAAAAAGGAATGTTCTTTTTAACGTATACATTTGCAACATATTCTCTGCCCCCATGACCATTATTTGATATTAGGATTCCTCTACAAGTCTTCATGTTTTTAAAACAAATAGAAACACCTGTTTTCTTTTTATTTTTATTTTTTTATTATAAATTCATTTTGAAAATTTTTTGATTATTTCTATAACATAAAATGTTTTCCTATAAGAGAAAGTGAAATTTTAAGAGTGACATGTTGAATATTTCAAAATTTTATGTGTTATGATTTTATAATGGTACTTGGAAATTTAACAGGTTGTTACATGAAAAACCAAGGATGGATGATTCTATTATAAACTAATGACTCGTGGTTATGTTATATCCTCCAGTACATTAGGTATGGAATCAGTTATATGAATATTCTATTTGTAAGAGTGAAAGGTATGGAAGTCAACCACATAGTTATCTCGTTTATAAGAGTGACAAGTATAATTATTTTCTAAGGTACCTTTATGTATTTTTTATGATTTCTATGGGTTTTATGGTTATCTTATGATTAAAAAAAGTTTGAAATGAGCGTATTTGCACAGAAAATTATTTAATACTTATTAAGGTTGAAAATTATTACTTTATGATAACATTTTCATTGTTTTAATGTTTATCAAAGAACTAATAGTTTTATATTTTATATCAATTACTAAGCATTTTATTCTCATACCAAATTTTTTAACATTGTTCGCAAGACTTAAGGATGAGTAAGGATTTGGAGATGTATTGTTGAATATTGTGAAGTGTTTTCATAAAAGTGATCATGCTTTATTTTAAATCTTTTAGATTATGGAAAAATGGATAATGTTCAGAAGTGTACACTTTTAATTGTTATGGTTTTTTATTTATGTGTTATGGGATTATTCTCTAAACCTCTAAAACTGAAAAGATCCTCAATGTGAAAGAAAGTAAAATACTTGAAATAGCTCAAGATTATGTAATGTTTAAGGTCGAGGCCTCATATGGCATCCATTGTGAATTGGGAAAAGTGTCCCTTGTGATTATAGGAATGGTTTCCCTTGTGATACAATTGTGATGTTATACAATCATGGAATCCCTTGTGATTATAGGCATGGTGTCCCTTGTGATACTATGGTGATACAATATGGGAATGGAATCTATTTTGATACGGACATCGAATCCCTTATGATAATTGGCATGGAGTTCCCTATATTACTGTGATATAAAGCATGGAGTCCCATATAAATGTGATACTAGTAATTATGACCCCTGATACTATTTCAGAGTTGTTTTGGCATGGGACGAAGCAGGTAGTGTCGGTCTGGTTTCCTCTCAATAACTAGATCTGACCCTTTTGTAGTTTTTAGTTACTACTTTAATTTATTATATATGTACATTTCAATGTTATATACAAAGACTGGATAGTCATAGATGTTATTGGTGGTGGATCACTGATATTTATCTGAAACCCTATTTGGTCCTTTTATGGTACTCAGACATACTACATGCTTAAAGGTGGAGATAAGGGGAAGCATCCTCTTATAGATGTGTGACTTCTTTTTTGACTTATGATGGAGCTAATAGAAGGTGATCGGAATGGAGATTGGGATGATAGAGATACTTTTTGGACTTTTTAAAACATTTTGTATAGTATTTCTACTTGTTGGTTGTATCCATGTTTTCCGACTTTATAGATACCTGGCTTGCATTTTCATCCATCTGTATATGATTCAGTAATCAGTTGATGTTAGTTTCTTGGTTATTTATATATTCTTATACTATGCCATATGTTATGATATTTCTGATATTTACCTATTATATTACATATCTACTGAGATACACTCTGGTAATGAGGGAATATTCTCCCCATAGACACACTCAAGTTCCTCGTTACTAGTCGGCGTCCTCTAGAATTTGAAGAGATTCGCTTAAGTCCATATGGAAAATAGGGCTCGAGGCTCTGTTTAGTGGTATCTGGGTGCGGGGTGCCACACCAGATCACATATAAATCATAAAAACCCATTGGGATCCCCTGAGTTCATCAAACATGACACCAATCTAAGGAAATGGTTACTTTTTCTTAACAGTCGCCAAGTTATGTTTTTGGTAATTTACACAAATTTAATGGTTTCCATCTACCATCTTTATGAAAAAAAACCAGAAAATCCCAAGGTCACACACTAGGATGAAAAAATCCTTTAGCCTCAATATCCTTAAGATGAACTTTATGTTCTTTTAACTCAACTTGTGTCATATGATAAGATGGAAATGAGATGGCACTACTAGAAAAGGGGTCAGTGGAGCCCCCCAGACTCGGGCGACCGCCATTGGCGGTCGCTATAGCTTACCATTAGCGACCACCAATGGTGGTCGCTAACCTGCATAAAAAAATTCGGGGGGTTTCTGCGCCCCCCCCCCCCCCGCGCCCCCAATCTCCCTCCGCCCTAACCCCCTCCCTCCCTCGCCGCTCTCCCTCGCCGCCCTCCCCTCCCCCGCCGCCCGGCCTCCCCCGCCGCCCGCCCTCCCCCGCCGCCCGCCCTCCCCCGCCGCCCGCCCTCCCCCGCCGCCCGGCCTCCCCCACCGCCTGCCCTCCCCCGCCGCCTGCCATCCAGCCTCCGGCCGCCGCCCTCCGCCCTCGGGCCCCCAGCCGCCGCCCTCCGGCCTCCGGCCGCCGCCCTCCGGCCTCTCGGCCCTCCCCCCCCACCCCGGACGGCACCCGCACCCCGGACAGCCCCCGGCGCGCACTCCAGACCGCCCCCCGCACCCCGGACGCCTCCCCGCACCCCGGACAGCCCCCCCCCCCCCCCCCCCCCCCGCGCACTCCGGACCGCCCCCCGCACCCCGGACGCCTCCCCGCACCCCGGACAGCCCCCCCCCCCCCACCCCCCGCGCACTCCGGAACGCCCCCCGCACCCCGGACGCCTCCCCGCACCCCGGACAGCCCCCCTGCACTCGGACACCCCCCTCCGAACCCGGACAGCCCCCCCCCCCGCACCCCAGACAGCCCCCCCCCCCCCCCCCCCCCGCACTCGGACACCCCCCCTCCGAACACGGACAGCCCCCCCGCACCCCGGACAGGCCCCCCGCACCCCGGACACCCCACCCCGCACCCCCGACAGCCCCCCTGCACCCCAGACAGCCCCCCCTCCCCCGCACCCCGGACACCCCCGCACCCCGAACACCCCTGCCCGCACCCCTGACAGGCCCCCGACACCCCGGACACCCCTCCCCGCACCTCGGACAGCCCCCCCCCCCCCCCTCGCTGCCCATCCCCCGTCCCCTCACCGCCTCCTCTCCTCCAGCTCCCCGCCGCCGCCGCCGCCCGTCCCCTCCCTTGCCGCACCGCCTTTGGCTCCGGCTCCCCTTCGCTGCCTCCTCTCCCTCGCAGCACCGCCTTCGGCTCCCCTCCCTTTCAGGTTTGTAGCTCAATCAGGTAACATGAGCTTTCAGTTACATTATTATTTTATCAATGGTTCATAAACAAATGGTTAATATTTATTTTGAATATAGTTGATTTGAAAAATGTAAATGTAATAAGTATTGTGTAAATGTTTGTTATACAGATATTATTATGGATAAGAGTTGGATTGATCTTCCAAATCGAACGTCTAGAGAATATTTCAATGGCATTATGCAGTTTATTGACTTCACGAGAGGATTTGAAAGTGACTATATTAGTTTTCCATGTAGAAAATGTGCTAACAGATATCAATTCACACGAGATACTGTGAGGGAGCACCTTTTCTTTAATGGATTTCTGAAAAATTATAAGAGTTGGACTCGTCATGGAGAAGAATATGTTCGTTGTCAAAATACAGATGCAGCTCAGATGGATGTTGATGCAAGGATGACTGATCCAATGCATGAAATGCTTACTGAAATGGTACGTGGGTTTGATCCTGAAGGCATTGACATCCAGAATCTTGAGACCGGTGAGATAAATCTTCGCTCTGGTGCAGATCGTGATTCAAGGAGGTTTTATGAAGTACTTGATGATGTGAAAACAGAATTATATCCTGGATGTACTTCTTACAATAAACTGTCATTTATCATGGAGTTGTTGCATTTGAAGACTTTGAATAATTGGTCAGACACATCATTCGACATGCTTTTGGTTTTATTGAAAAAAGTTCTTCCTGTCGACGCTAAGATTCCTGAGTCGTATTACTATGCTCGTAAGTTGACAGAGAACTTAGGTTTTACATATGAGACTATAGATGCATGTTCAAACAACTGTATGTTGTTTAGAAATGAAACTGCTCATTTGGATATCTGTACGGTTTGTGGCGCTTCCAGGTGGAAAGAGAACATGGGAAATAAGACTCATCAAAGTCAGATTGCGGTACAGGGGAAACCGATTGCCGTAAAGCAAATGCGTTACTTTCCCCTTAAACTGAGGTTGAAAATATTTTTTATGTCATCTAAAGTTTCTAATTTAATGAGATGGCATGCATAAAGAGTTCATGAAAGTGACATGTTAACCCACCCGGCAGACTCTCATGCATGGAAGGATTTTGATAAGAGACATCCCGACTTTGCTAAAGATGTTCGTAATGTCCGATTGGGATTGGCAGCAGATGGTTTCAATCCATTCAAGTCTATGGTTGGTGCAACTCATAGCACATGGCCCGTGGTGTTGGTTCCATATAATCTTCCTCTGTGGCTTTGTATGAAGCAACAATTTATATTACTTTCCACTCTTATTGATGGACCTAAAAGTCCGGGGGATAAGATTGATGTTTACCTTCAGCCATTGATTGATGAGTTGAATGAATTTTGGGGCGATGGTGTGATGACTTATGACTGCGAAACGAATGAAATGTTCAAACTGCATGCTGCTTTATTGTGGACAATCAATGACTTCCCAGCTTATACAAATTTATCAGGCTGGAGTACGAAAGGGGAATATGCTTGCCCTTGTTCCAATAAAAGTAAAAAATCTGTATGGCTTAAACATTCCAAAAAATGGGCATACATGGGTCACATGCGTTTTCTCCCTCCCCAGCACAGGTTCAGAAAGGACAGAGTGGCATTTGATGGTTCTAGAGAGTTCAGCCCAGCACCAAAGATCATGACAGGAGTCGAAATGTTATCGCAGATTGAGGAAGAAAACATCCGCACGGTATATGAAATTCAGGATTTGGTGGCTCCTCCCGTACGTAATATTCGTGCTGCGGGTAGGCAGCGCAGTCACAATTGGAAAAAGAAAAGTATTTTTTATAGTCTTCCGTATTGGAAAACTAACATGTTGAGGCATAATTTGGATGTCATGCACATTGAAAAAAATGTTTGTGATAACATATTGTGGACCATTTTAGGTGTCAGTGGAAAGTCAAAGGACCATGTTAATGCACGCCGTGATTTGGAAGAAATGGGTTTAAGGAAACAGTTGCATTTACAGTTAGCTGAGGGAAACAAGGCATATATGCCTGCTGCACAGTATTCGATGACTACAGAGGAGAAAGAGACATTTCTTTCCATTTTGAAGATGGTCAAGTTGCCTGATGGTTACTATTCTAATATTTCAAAGTGTGTGAATCTGACGAGCAAGACATTGCAAGGGTTGAAAAGTCATGATAATCACATATTACTTCAGCAGTTGATTCCAATCGCAATTTGTGATTGTTTATCCCCCAATGTTGTTCAGCCCTTGATTGAGATGAGTATTTTTTTTAGACAGCTTTGTTTAAGAAATCAACGAATGAGTGATTTAAAAAGTTTGCAGGACCGAATTGTACTTACGCTTTGTCACTTTGAGAAACTTTCCCCCCCCCTCATTTTTCGATGTTATGGTCCACTTAACAGTGCACCTAACTGATGAAGTAATGGCTGCTGGTCCAGTGCAATTCAGGTGGATGTATCCTATTGAACGGTATTTGAGTACATTGAAAAGATTTGTACGCAACAGAGCTCGTCCAGAGGCATCAATAGCCAATGGTTATTTGATGGATGAGTGTACTACCTTTTGTGCAGAATATCTTACGGATGTTGAAACAAAATTAGATAAGCCCTCTCGGATTCATGATGGTCCAGTTGGAGAAGGAACCACATTTGATATGGACAACATCGAGTGGATACAAGCACATCGATATATCTTGTTCAATACTCCATCAGTTGCACCATTAATGCAGTAAGTATCTTATCAATGTGCTTGTATAACTTTTACATGTTTTCTTTGCATAAGTTGATCTTTTAAACATCGTGTAATCATTTGCAGGAAACATTAATGAGATAAAAGAAGAGATTCATCATGCGACTGAGTTGCAAATTCAACAATCTCATTATGCGGCATTTCATGATTGGTTCAAGGATTATGTATGTATAAATTGATTTTCATTATGAGTGAAGTATTAAACTAATTCTTTCTGCATATATCAGTATTGATTTTTATAAATTATGTAGGTTCGTAAGCTGAGAGAGTTAGGGGACCCCATGCTACCTGAAGTATTTATCCAACTAGCTGAGGGTCCATCTATAACGGCTCGTCGTTATAAAGCTATTGATGCTAATGGTTTTCGATTTCGCATTAAAGATGTTGATGACAAACGAGCAACACAAAACAGTGGAATCGGTTGTCCCTTTGTCGATTCTGGTTATTACTATGGTCAATTGATAGACATCATTGAAGTTGTATACACACACGGTTTGAAGTACATATTGTTAAAGTGTAATTGGGTTGATCTAGTGCGTGGATGTAAAGTCGATCAATATCAGTTTTTATTGGTGAATTTTAACTATATGTTATACAGAAATAATGAACGAGTTGAGAATGAACCTTTCATCTTGACATCACAAGCGGAACAAGTATTCTTCGTTACTTTGCCTTCAGATCCAAGTTGGCAAGTTGTTGTCAAAATGTCTCGGCGAGGAGTGTTTTTATTTGAAGAAGATGAACCCGAGACTGTTCCATTTGTTTACCAACAACTTGATCAACATACCGTATTTCAACGTGAAGAAGATATTTATTGGGTCAGAGCGGCTGTTGAAGGAGAAACGGTCGATTTGCATGCTTAATGAAAGGTATAATTGTTTTCCCGCTATTCAGTAGAATGTCCTAGGATATAATAAATTATCTAATCATTTTATAAATCCTTATAAGTTTTAATCCTCACTTTTGTAAGTTAATTCAGTCATAAATATTTAGGATGATTAACTTTCTGATTTTTTAAAATTCATTCACAACTAATTATTCAATCCATTTTTTGTTTGATTAACAGTTGTACAAGTTTGATTTATTAAGAACAATCCAATTTATCTTTTAAACACTTTGGACTCATTACTGATATTTTGTATGATTGCAGACATGTCAGGGGAAGAGGCAGAAAATCCACATCATCCATCTGAGGCATCTACGTCTCAGGGTCGAGGTATGTTTGAATGTCATTGTCTATATTTTTTATGTAATTGACATATATATATATATATATATAATTTGTCAATTTATATATAAAATTGTTTTCAACAGGATCAGACTCAGCTGCTTCTTCCTCTCGCAGGAGAGGCCCTGGTCGTGGCATATTAGCATGGAATTCCGACACGACGATAGATGTTTCATTTGATGAGGTATTTCATCCCGTGGGACCGAATGCCCCGACATTTATTCATCAGCTGGGTCATATCATACGTGACCCACATCGATTTCCATTGACCACGCGTGATTGGGCTTCTATCCCTCAGGACACATTAGATCGTCTATGGAGGGAGGTTCAGGTAAGAAAATAATTTTACTTTATTTTCTATTTATAAATAATACTAATATGTTTGATTATTTTCATTATAGCAAAATTTGAAAGTATGCCCTGAAGAGTTTCGGCCCGTGTGTATGAGCAAATGCCGTAAGCTGTGGAAAGATTATAAAGGCAAAGTGAAGAGGGACCAATGGGTACCAAATGTGGGTGCCCCTGACATTTTGGAAAAAGTCCCGAGAGGTGTCCTCCCGGCTCAGTGGCGTGACTTGGTTGCATATTGGTCTACTGAGGGTGTTGCGGTTTGTATATTAATTATTTTGCTGTATATATATTTTCAAGAATATGTTATTTGTTTGAAATTTGAATGAATTGAATGTAGGAGGTGTCAACACGCCATTCGGAGAATCGAGCGTTGCAGGGACCAGCTCACAGGCTCGGGACTCGTCACGTGTCTCAGATCCGACATGAGGTATATATTATTCATTTTTTAATTTATTAATTAATATGGTTTTGTGTTTATATTCTTTTAATATACAGTTGCGAGGGCAAGGTGCAGCAACTGATAAAATGTCGGTGTGGATAAGGACTCGTGATCGCAATGATCCAGAGGTTGCAGCATTGATAGTAAGTGTCTATACTTACCAATAATTACATAAATCTTTATATTAACATATATATATTTATATATATTTAAATATTTCACAGGATCAATTTGAAGCTGAGTTAGAACATCTGCCAGAGGACCAGCGACAGCTTCCCATGCGACGGGATGAGATCTTTCATCGCATTATTGGTCGGGACGGGCATGGCTATAGTTTGACCTATGGAGCAGGGATTCCACGTTCTATAGTGTCACGTGCTGTGGTTGTCGGTCCTGCTGTTGCTCATATGACACAGCAGATGTCAGATTTTGAGGCACGGCTGCGCGCTTCCGAGGAGACAAATGCGCAATTGACAGCTGAGGTTAGAGCACTGCGGGAATATGTGCGTCGAGCTGATGGTACAGGGGATCATACGACGCAGGTATATACTGTATTTATTTATTTAATTTAAATTATTTTTGTTATTAAAATATTTATAATGTTTATTTGTTGTAGGCACCTGGCCCACCAGAAGGAGGTAGCAGTGATGGCAACGCGTGACGCACCATATATTCACGAGATATGTTTTTTGTTTTTACTAGTAGGGTTGACATTGATGTACTGTATTTATTCATTTAAGTAATGCATTATTACCATCCATGGTGGTCTTTTAAATATTTTATACACATATTGAGTTTTTGATCAGATAATCTTGAATGATTCTACATTTGAAAAAGTCGAACTAATTCCAACAGATCAATAAATCTGATATTATAGATTATGTATTATCCAATATATTTTTTATAAATTTCTGTATGGTATCGATAAAAGAAATATGTATTAATTAGATGTTATCACTTTTATTTTTCACTTTTGTAATCAATGGGATGGCCTTTGCACCCCCGGAGAGCCCCCCGCACCCCCGTACAGCCCCCCGCACCCCCGTACAGCCCCCGGCACCCCCGTACAGCCCCCCGCACCCCCGTACAGCCCCCCGCACCCCCGTACTGCCCCCCCGCACCCCCGTACAGCCCCCCCGCACCCCCGTACACCCCCCCGCACCCCCGTACTGCCCCCCGCCACCCCGTACAGCCCCCCCCCCCCCCCCCGCACCCCCGTACAGCCCCCGCACCCCCGTACAGCCCCCCCCCCCCCCCCCGCACCCCCGTACAGCCCCCCGCACCCCCGTACAGCCCCCTGCCACCCCCGTACATCCCCCCGCCACCCCGTACAGCCCCCCGCACCCCCGTACAGCCCCCCGCACCCCCGTACAGCCCCCCGCCACCCCCGTACAGCCCCCCGCCACCCCGTACAGCCCCCCGCACCCCCGTACAGCCCCCCCCCCCCCCCCCCCCGCCCCCCCGCACCCCCGCACCCCCGTACAACCCCCCACACCCCGTACAGCCCCCCCCCCCCTGCACCCCCGTACAACCCCCCGCACCCCCGTACTGCCCCCCGCCACCCCCGTACAGGCCCCCGCCACCCCCGTACAGCCCCCCGCACCCCCGTACAGCCCCCCCCCCCCCCCCCCCCCGCACACCCGTACAGCCCCCCCCCCCCCCCCCCGCACCCCCCGTAATTCCACGAAACCGTACGACAACATCCGGGGCGTGAATTGTGAAATGGTCGGCCAGACGGCACCTCATTCGGAGGTGTCGTGTGACCGCGGCGGCCGGAAACGCGTTTCCGGCGCCATAAAACACCAAAACGGCGTGCGGCGGTCCAATTCGGAGAAAACGTGCTCCGAACGACCTGAAACCGCACAGGAACGATAGAAATATTATTCCTGAGATGCAGGAGGAGGCGGCACGTCCATCGGACGTGCGGTGCGCGCGGCACGTCTGATTGTGTCGTTTTCAACTGTGCGGCGCGCACTGAAATGGCGCGTTGGGGGGTCAAAACCACCCGAACGACGTCCGAATGCCACGAAACCGTACGACAACATCCGGGGCGTGAATTTTGAAATGGTCAGCCAGACGGCACCTCATTCGGAGGTTCCGTGTGACCGCGGCGGCCGGAAACGCGTTTCAGGCGCCATTAAACACCAAAACGGCGTGCGGCGGTCCAGTTCGGAGCAAACGTGCTCCGAACGACCTGAAACCGCACGGGAACGATAGAAATATTATTCCTGAGATGCAGGAGGAGGCCGCACGTCCATCGGACGTGCGGTACGCGCGGCACGTCTGATTGTGTCGTTTTCAGCAGCGCGGTGCGCGCTGAAATGGCGCATTGGGGGGTCAAAACCACCCTAACGACCTCCGAATGCCACGAAACCGTACGACAACATCCGGGGCGTGAATTGTGAAATGTTCGGCTAGACGGCACCTCATTCGGAGGTGCCGTGTGACCGCGGAGGCCGGAAACGCGTTTCCGGCGCCATTAAACACCAAAACGGCGTGCAGCGGTCCAATTCGGAGCAAACGTGCTTCGAACGACCTGAAACCGCACGGGAACGATAGAAATATTATTCCTGAGATGCAGGAGGAGGCTGCACATCCATCGGACGTGCGGTGCGCGCGGCACGTCCGATTGTGTCGTTTTCAGCAGCGCGGCGCGCGCTGAAATGGCGCGTTGGGGGGTCAAAACCACCCGAACGACGTCCGAATGCCACGAAACCGTACGACAACATCCGGGGCGTGAATTGTGAAATGGTCGGCCAGACGGCACCTCATTCGGAGGTGCCGTGTGACCGCGGCGGCCGGAAACGCGTTTCCGGCGCCATTAAACACCAAAACGGCGTGCAGCGGTCCAATTCGGAGCAAACGTGCTCCGAACGACCTGAAACCGCACGGGAACGATAGAAATATTATTCCTGAGATGCAGGAGGAGGCCGCACGTCCATCGGACGTGCGGTGCGCGCGGCACGTCCGATTGTGTCGTTTTCAGCAGCGCGGCGCGCGCTGAAATGGCGCGTTGGGGGGTCAAAACCACCCGAACAACGTCCGAATGCCACGAAACCGTACAACAACATCCGGGGCGTGAATTGTGAAATGGTCGGTCAGACGGCACCTCATTCGGAGGTTCCGTGTGACCGCGGCGGCCGGAAACGCGTTTCCGGCGCCATTAAACACCAAAACGGCGTGCGACGGTCCAATTCGGAGCAAACGTGCTCCGAACGACCTGAAACCACACGGGAACGATAGAAATATTATTCCTGAGATGCAGGAGGAGGCCGCACGTCCATCGGACGTGCGGTGCGCACGGCACGTCCGATTGTGTCGTTTTCAGCAGCGCGGCGCGCGCTGAAATGGCGCGTTGGGGGGTCAAAACCACCCGAACGACCTCCGAATGCCACGAAACCGTACAACAACATCCGGGGCGTGAATTGTGAAATGGTCGGCCAGACGGCACCTCATTCGGAGGTGCCGTGTGACCGCGGCGGCCAGAAACGCGTTTCCGGCGCCATAAAACACCAAAACGGCGTGCGGCGGTCCAATTCGGAGCAAACGTGCTCCGAACGACCTGAAACCGCACGAGAACGATAGAAATATTATTCCTGAGATGCAGGAGGAGGCCACACGTCCATCGGACGTGCGGTGCGCGCGGCACGTCCGATTGTGTCGTTTTCAGCAGCACGGCGCGCGCTGAAATGGCGCGTTGGGGGGTCAAAACCACCCGAACGACCTCCGAATGACACGAAACAGTACGACAACATCCGGGGCGTGAATTGTGAAATGGTCGGCCAGACGGAACCTCATTCGGAGGTGCCGTGTGACCGCGGCGGCCGGAAACGCGTTTCCGGCGCTATTAAACACCAAAACGGCGTGCGGCGGTCCAATTCGAAGCAAACGTGCTCCGAACGACCTGAAACCGCACGAGAACGATATAAATATTATTCCTGAGATGCAGGAGGAGGCCGCACGTCCATCGGACGTGCGGTGCGCGCGGCACGTCCGATTGTGTCGTTTTCAGCAGCGCGGCGCGCGCTGAAATGGCGCGTTGGGGGGTCAAAACCACCCGAACGACCTCCGAATGCCACGAAACTGTACGACAACATCCGGGGCGTGAATTGTGAAATGTTCGGCCAGACGGCACCTCATTCGGAGGTGCCGTGTGACCGCGGCGGCCGGAAACGCGTTTCCGGCGCCATTAAACACCAAAACGGCGTGCGGCGGTCCAATTCGGAGCAAACGTGCTCTGAACGACCTGAAACCGCATGGGAACGATAAAAATATTATTCCTGAGATGCAAGAGGAGGCCTCACATCCATCGGACGTGCGGTGCGCGCGGCACGTCCGATTGTGTCGTTTTCAGCAGCGCGGCGCGCGCTGAAATGGCGCGTTGGGGGGTCAAAACCACCCGAACGACGTTCGAATGCCAAGAAACCGTACGACAACATCCCGGGCGTGAATTGTGAAATGGTTAGCTAGACGGCACCTCATTCGGAGGTGCCGTGTGACCGCGGCGGCCGGAAACGCATTTCCGGCGCCATTAAACACCAAAACGGCGTGCGGCGGTCCAATTCGGAGCAAACGTGCTCCGAACGACCTGAAACTGCACGGGAACGATAGAAATATTATTCCTGAGATGCAGGAGGAGGCCGCATGTCCATCGGACATGCGGTGCGCGCGGCACGTCCGATTGTGTCGTTTTCAGCAGCGCGGCGCGCGCTGAAATGGCGCGTTGGAGGGTCAAAACCACCCGAACGACCTCCGAATGCCACGAAACCGTACGACAACATCCGGGGCGTGAATTGTGAAATGGTAGGTGAGACGGCACCTCATTCGGTGGTGCCGTGTGACTGCGGCGGCCGGAAATGCGTTTCCGGCGCCATTAAACACCAAAACGGCGTGCGGCGGTCCAATTCGGAGCAAACTTGCTCCGAACGACCTGAAACCGCACGGGAACGATAGAAATATTATTCCTGAGATGCAGGAGGAGGCCGCACGTCCATCGGACGTGCGGTGCGCGCGGCACGTCCGATTGTGTCGTTTTCAGCAGCGCGGCGCGCGCTGAAATGGCGCGTTGGGGGGTCAAAACCACCCGAACGACGTCCGAATGCCACAAAACCGTACGACAACATCCGGGGCGTGAATTGTGAAATGGTCGGCCAGACGGCACCTCATTCGGAGGTGCCGTGTGACCGCGGCGGCCGGAAACGCGTTTCCGGCGCCATAAAACACCAAAACGGCGTGCGGCGGTCCCATTCGGAGCAAACGTGCTCCGAACGACCTGAAATGAGATTATTTCTTGAACCGAAGTTTTTAAATTATTATAGCACAACGATTTGATATTATATATATATTAAATATATAATAAAACATTTAAAATATATTATATATATATATATATTTAAAATATTGTATTTAATAGTATATATATGAATATATATATATATATATATATATATTTATATTCAATTCAATAAAAAAATTTAAATTTTTTTTTTAGAATAGCGACCGCCAATGGCGGTCGCTATAGGGTGCCCGGCAGAGGGCCTTCAGCGACCGACAATGGCGGTCGCTAATAGCCTTATTTACAGTAGTGTGGGACTTATCATCGGAAGCAAGTTAATAGAAAAGTTAGTCTCTCTCTAGGGTGGTTATCCAAAAAAATGTTAGGAAAGACCTCAGGGTACTCATTCGAATTGGTGGGAAGCATGAAACTTAATTTCTAGTCAAAAACATCAAGAAACGTCCTAAAAAATTGGTAGTAGTTTATTCCAACCTCTAAAACAATAGGCCCAACTATCCTAGATCTATGATCTCACTCACCCTGAAAGATATAAGTAAGCCATTGGAAGTTAAAAAAAGAACTCTATGATGATATAAATCAATTTGGGCCTCAAAATAAACCATCCAATCCATTCCAATAATGTCCTCAAAGATATCGAGGTCAAGGAATAGAAAATCTCATAAAACCTTATGGTCGGTAATCATAACCAAACAAACAGAACATGTAAAAAAATGTTCCTTCCTGATTCCCAAGGGAGTGGAAAGATCCATCATAAATGGAATGATCTAAGAGCATAATTCCAAAACATTAATCACCATATATGATATAAAAAAATTAAATCCACTTATATCAAACAAATATATAACTATAAAGGATGAAATAAATATCACACCTCTCACAGTAGCTAGATTCACTTCAACTTCCTATAGTATATACTCTATAATAAAATGGAATTCATCCTTAACCCCACCCTAATCCTTCTTCACTACCTTATTATATCTCTTTATATTAGAATTAGACCCACAACCTTTTTCTATATCATATTGAACCTAGGAGATTTTAGTATGTTTGGGTCCAGTTCTACTGCCTTAAGATACTTTTCCACAAAATCACTTAAGGTGACTAGACAATCTATATCTATAGAAAATTCAAGGTGATTTTATATAGTTATTCTTATATGAGATGGTCTTCTAAACTAGTATAATATTTCCTGGTGTTTTTCTGAAGAGGATCTAGTAATTGATCCTGACGTAAACTGAGCATTTTTGTTTCACTTCCATTTATAACCAGATGATACACTCTAAATACCCCTTACTGCAACTAAAGCTCCACTTAGACCTATCTTCTCAGCTAAGTCTGTATTTGTCAAGATTTCTTTATGAACCACATCAAAAACAGGTTAACAATCACATGAGAATAAGCGTCGATCGAATATCGGGATTTAAGCCAATCTTTAACTATCTAACATTGTGTCAGTCATTAGTGACAAGTCTTGGATACATATCAAATAACTCAGAAAAATGAGTAAAATATTCCAT
Organism: Viscum album; assembly: GCA_963277665.1. Lineage (NCBI taxonomy): Eukaryota > Viridiplantae > Streptophyta > Magnoliopsida > Santalales > Viscaceae > Viscum > Viscum album. Next base: position 1,217,631,045 of record OY728119.1, read on the forward strand.
TATAAAATGGCCTCCTTAGTCCAAGGTCACAAACTCTAAATCCTTCATTATATGTAAAAATAGAGCATGCATCCAATACAATTCATACAATACAATAACAGAAAAAGTGTCTCCCATAGCCAAAGATCTGTATATCCATAAAAGTAGCACGATGATATAAAAAAGGAAAAGGAAACTCCAGTTGATGCAGGAACCTCAAGTTCCCTTTCCATCCATCCTAAGCCAACTCAACTGTTAGGATCCAGCTCCAAAGCCTAAAACCTTACCTGAACGCCCAATCATGAAGTCTACATGTAGCTCGAAGGGCCTGTATAGAGTGTGAGAACAAGTCTTAGTAGGCCACCACCAATGTGTGTCTACCTTAAATTTTTGATTAAGTAGTTGTGTATATTAAATAATTATAAAAGGTTGTGCATGCAATTAAAATAACATCAGCTTCCCTAGTGCTCAATAGCTTCTAGGAAGCTACCACCTACTTCATCCAATTATGAAATTATAAATAGGATAGTATCCTTAATCTATATCCTAAGGAATCCCCTAATGTCAAATAGCCCTAGGTGAACCCTTAGGTTCCACAACCAAATGTCACCTGACACATCATTCCTTCAACCAAGTAACTGACACCTCAGGTTCATTTCATGTAACTGACATTCCAAAGTCACACCAATTCAAGAAACCAGTCCCCTAGACCCCTACTTGAAATCACAAATCAGCTCGAAGCCCGAAATTTAGAGGTACAATGATATCTATCCTCAAACAATAACTATCATCATATTTATAACTGAAGTCTTGAGGTATGGTGGTTTTCTTCCTCCCAAATGAGTCCTAACCCACTATCCTCAAGCATGATGAGCCTTATCCCCCAACTATAATCCTTAACATTTTCATTCTAATGTCTCCTCACCATCCACATGGCTTTCTATGACAATCAACACCAACCTTTTACCTAATCTTCAACAATCAGGGTCCTACCCTTGTGAGTGGACAATACCGCCTCAAACATATAAGTCAATCAATGTGTACACAACTCCAAATGGAACACTTTCCAACACTGGTGAATGGAAATTACTAATTTAGAACCTAATACGCACTAATTATGTCACCTCATTCCCTTATGACCACGTTTCTCAAACTGATGGTCGTGCCATCCAATATCACCCAATCCTTTCCTATAGCTTGACGATCTATCCCTCTTAATATAATGAATGAGTCTCCTAACCTGTGATTCTGATCACCCAAATTCCTTAGTCCATGACCATACCTATGATCACATCACCTCAAATAGATACCCAATGCAATCTCAATCCTCAGTCTGAGCTCATCATGATCCCATGGATCTCACCAATAGTTCATATATACAATTCAATTCAATATAAAAAAAATTAAAAAACTCAAATTAAATCAATCATCACATCCAGCCTAAACTACCCAAGGTCTAAATCCTATTACATAGCTCAAACCATTTGAAGTATTGATTGAGCATGCCTATAAGAATCTCATAAGGTTCGATTAATAAATTAAAAGAAACCATTAAATTTACAAGTTCTCACTCAGTCAATACAACAATGCACTATAAGTTTTTCTCCTAAAACACTTACAAAATCACAAAGAAAATTATGCCCCACATACGTCATAATTGATGACGTAGTCTGACTGATCTTAACCTCTAACTAAAACTGATTTGGAAGAAATGATCATTTTAAACGAATACCCAAAAAATAGGGAAAAATCACTCATAGGGATTTAGTGTTCTGTAAGGTGAGGGAAAGGGAAAATAGAAGAAAGAGGATGGATAGACTTACTGATATAGATCCAACACAAATGATGGCTTGAAAAATGGATTTCGGACGAGGGATATAGATCAATCCCTAGAGAAGAAGAAAGAGAGGATCACCCATGCTATTATTCATGACCAAGGGAAGAGAAAAGAATGAGAAGAAAAGAAATACAAGAAGATGTAAAAGAGTAATGTCACTTCTTTAAAGGGCTGCATAGTTAACTCACACAGTTTTCCAAACCGTGTGGAAACCGTGAGGATCCCGCTTCTTAGAATATAATCCCCTCACTGTTAGGCCTAAATTTGCGCAAACAGTACGTGCTATAGTCTGAGGGTACTGCCAACTTGGCACTAATCATAAATCTTGTGCATGGTTTTCCCTAACTGTGTGAAAACCATGCGAATTCCCACTTCTAAAAACTACAAAGGCCTCACATGGCCATGTTCCCTCTCCTTCCTGGTTTCTCAAACCATGCTCAATTAAAAAAACCTAAATAGTTTTCACTAAGAAGCATCATGATTAAATATAATTGTGCACCTTAGCCTTCACTTAAAAAAAACAAGGAATTTGGATATCTGAAAAACCTAAAACCCATAAAAACACCCAAGTAATTTTTTGAGCCTCTAAACTCATCCAAAAAACAAAGTCTTGAATCAAAATAAAACTTGGAATTTGGTTTTGATAAATGAGAAAATATTTTTCATACCCACCAAAATCCAAAAACTCAATACAGTCAAGGAATTTAACCCACTCAAAACACCTGGGATATTACAATCTCCCCACCTTAACATAGCTCTTCCACAATATATAATAAAAACTTAGATATAGTACCAATCATACCCATCCCATTAAAATTGACCTAGACTAACCTGATCAAAGGGGCATAAGTCAACTACCACAAGGGGATCCCCACCTTTAGAGTGACCTACCCCAATTGTATCCCAACCTAAGACACAAATCTAATTAATGGCCCATCAACCATCCCTAGTTTCAATTTCCTCCTATGATGCATCGTCACTTCTACACCTCATTAGGTTTTCATGTTTCATTATTGTCACCCATCAAAATCCTACACTGCATTGATTCCCACCTCGTGCCCATGCCACACATGGAACCTATGAGGTTCTTCATCTTAACATATTATCAAACCAATCTCTATTCCCCGTGCCTCAATAATTATTTCATCGTTATGATGCCCATCTTCCAATTCACCTCAAGTAGCCCACATCTCCTTGATGCCCCGATTCCAACACACCTCATGTAACATGTATCTCCTTGATGACCTGATGCCAATGCACCCCAAGTAAACCACATCCCCTCTATGCCCTAATGCCAACATACCTCATGTGTGTGTAATGTATCTGAAACAATGTTAACCTACACCAGCATCTGGTTAGTCCATACATATATCATGTTCACCTCTTGCCCTGAAAACGAGCATGCCTCTCAAAAGGCCATTACAAATAAAAACAAAAACCCAAGTCATTCCCACATTATACCTTTGACCATCGTCAGCTCACCATCCTGTACTGGCCCTGGAAGCTCCATAGAGTGAACCTTTCCTGAGGCTTGTCTACCTGAAATCTAAAATCTCTATGGTGTTGTACCAACAAACAACCACTGAATCCACTATAGGATCATGTTGTATCTACCACGACCCTTGCATGTAGCTGAAACTTGGATATCATCACTTAGTACCACTCCCAGTCTGATCTTAAAACCCTAAGGCTACCCTGATACCTAACTTCTTGCTATTTGAAAAGTCTTTTAAGTTTACCAACCTGTAAACATGCCCAAAAATCCTTTGGATGTCTCTCACATAATACTCAGACCTTTCCTGGATTCCCACACCAGAATCATACCATAAAAAATCAACTCTAAGTTGTTTTACTTGAGTCCTTGTTCGGATTTCCCTGGTAGAGCTCATCCCAGCCTCACTTCCCTCCATCTGAAGTGTCACAATTTAAATCACCTGATTCCATCACCCAACTTGAGTATAAATGATCCATAATGTTTTCCCGACTATAAGTACCTAATTCACCACCACTGAGAATGATAAAACCCTAAAGATGTTCTCCTGCACCCGAACGGTGTGTTTTAAACCATCCTCAAAATGCCTCAACCTTGAGGTGATGTCACTTACCATGCTAGGTGCAAAGTGAGATATCTTGGTGAAATTCATTGCATTGTCCATGACAGGAATGTCTCCCAATTATAAGTTAGAGAAATAATGATATATATCTACCCTTAGTGTATTTCAGAAGAAGTGCTCGAAGAACCTAGACTCAAAGTCCTTCCAAGCTAGTCCCTCATGTCTGCCTGCCTAAAACTACACATCCCACCACTACATAGCTGATCCTATGAGCATGTACATAGCCAACATCACCCTCTATCTTAGGGGTGTCTCAAGATTATCTTCGATCATCTATAAAGACTCGATCCAATTTTAATCCACCTATAGACCACCCTCATCCGGAAAAAGAGGTACGTGTTGTGACTGGAACTCTCATGTGAGATATTCCATGGAAGACTCTACTCCTTGAGCTCCCCTATCAATCCCCTAGAAGACATGTACCGAAATTTCTCTGAGATTTTCTTCAAGCCACGACCCAAAAAAATGTCAAATATAGTGGCTAAACACCTACACTGGAGCCTATACCTGAGTATGTACCTATGGATCACGATCTACTTGACTCTCAGGGGTCTCAACCTATGTCAGCTCCAGTGGAACCCTGTCACGACCCGCCTGATGCTCCATATTAAGTCAACCAGGTGGAAAATCACTTAATACTGATTCATGGTCATACATCCCATATAACATATATATATTACAGTTAGGAAAACCAATAATAGGCAGCGTAGTCTCACTACCCTTACCCTTCCCATCGAAACCATGTCACATGAAATCTTGGCCTCATGGAACCCTTAACCACCCATATCAGAGCTGAGTATCACCTATGCCTCGGTCCACGCCCGTCCTGACGAACCATGTCACCTCAATCTGATGACCATGTCTCCCAACCTAGAAATCAACATCACCCAATATCATTGTACCTGTCTGATCCTATAATATCCAAGACAATATATATATATATGTATCACATATCACAAACCATTTTTACCACAGGAACATGCATATATAATCATCTTATGTTCTTATAAAAAGCATAAACATGCATAAAAAACATCCCTTGCCTTACCGAGACAAGGTTCCAATAACTCCTCCCTTATCATACCAGGTCAAGGGTCACATATCATAATATGTGACAATTCACATCCAAGTGCACCACTCAAGGTGGTAATAAAATAAACTATAAAATGAGTAAATCAAAAAAAATTCCCACCCTTGCCAACTTAGTTCATCCCTCATGTATGGTGTTGTCATCACCCAAGCATGAGTTCTAAACCTAGTTATGATGAAATAAAAATATCTAGTCTAAAATAACACATATATTAAGACTAAGAAGACATAAAATAAATTCCTATGATAACATTTGTATTTTCCCAACCTAAATTATCGCCCGAACAGTGAAACAGGCTGAGTGTCACTAGGGCTTAAGCGCACCTCCCCACACATCAAAGGTTGTCGAATAGCAGTGAGGGTGTAAAAAGATGATAGTGAAGAGACTATACCCTCTAGTGATGATATAATAATGGTAAAATAAGCATAATATATCAAAAATTAATACAAATAGATATGACATGTAACCCACCCATTACAGAAGCAGTAACAAAAACAAACAATATTGGAATCATAACTAAACGACAGCAGGGAAATAAAATAAACAAGTCAAGCATGTCATTTGTAGATACTAAAAAAGGATTACTCATCTAATACAGGTCATACAATACAATAATAGAAAAAAAATTCCCATGGAAAACCATCTATATATACAAAAAAGTAGCACACTGATATAAAAAAAGAAAAAGGAAACTCTAGCTAATGTAAGAACCTCAAGGTCCCTTTAAATCCATGCCATGAAATCTTAACCACTATGATCTAGCTATAGATCTCGAACCCTTACATGAATTCAAAATCACGAATTCCACCCTTTCCCTAAAGGGCATGTGTAGGGTGTGAGAATGAGTCTTAGTATGCCACCACCAATGTTTTCCTAATTTACATTTGTGATTAAGAAGGTGTATATAAAAAATAATTAAATAATTCAGTGCAGGAATTTCAAATAAAACAAGATTCCTTGGGGGTCAATAAACAACAAGAATCCATCACCTTCTTTGGCCAATGTCATAAATCTATAGAGGAGAGGATCCTTATCCCATGGCCCGAGGCATCCCCTGATGTCAAATAGCCTTAGGTGAACCCTCAGGATCCACCTCTAATTGTGGCCTGGCATGTAGCACCCATTGTTTCAAGTAAGTAACCCTTTATTTAGTTATGTTGAGTATATAAAGTGTTTGGGTGAAGTTTGGGAGGGTTTGGAGACCTTGTGGATGGTTTTGGGTCTTCTTTACAAATGCGTGGTTGGTGCACGGTTTGGGGAAATCATGATATTCCTACAAGAAACTATGAATAGTGATATAGAGGCTAAGAGGGTAGTGAACAGGTGGCACAAATTTTGTCTAAACCATGCGGAAGCCTATGAGAAATCATGTAACATCATACATTGGTCTTCAGCATAGTTGGTGCATGGTTTGGAAAATGTGCAAGCCAACTATGTGAGGCTCATCCTTAAGGTAGTGGCTGGAGCATGGTTATCACACAGTTTTCATAACCATGCGACTAATTAGGCATGATAAAAAAACAAGATCCAAAAAGTGGAACTAGGTTGGTTTTATGTTTTATCCCCTCATTTTTACCCCAAATTGAACCTAACTCAAGATTTAATCCTCCCAAATGTAGTATAGGGTTCTCCCATAAATCCATAGGAGATCTGAAGTCTTCCCTTTTTATTTGTATCAAAAATGGAACTCGTTAGGCATCACATGAACCAGTTGAAAGAAGATGTTGAGAATATAGTTGCACTTGAGCCACAGGTGAAACAACAGCTGGTTCATATTATCATCTAATCCATTCAGGTTGTAGATAGAGTGAACCAATGGAATGCACCAAGGCAAGTGGATCACTTCATCTAGTTCCAAAAGAAGAATCCACCCATATTTTGTGGTGACTCAGAACCAAGGAAGGCAGAGGTGTGAATGAATAGGATGAATCGAATATTCAATTTCATTGGCACACTAGAATAGCTAAAAGTCCATTTGAAAACGTATATATTGGAAGATATAGTAAGTTAGTGGTGGGATTTATAAGTTCAAGCTAAATTGGAAAAATTTATAGCATGGGATGATTTTGAAGAATTGTTTAACAAACAATTCTATCCTCACATGTTCAGAATTCAATGAATGGTAGACTTCTTCATATTAAAGAATGAAAATATTTTTTTTCATGGAATATATTTCTAAATTTATGAATTTAGTGTGCTTTTCACCCAATGCTACTGCTAGTTCATCCTTGAAGGCATGCATATTTGAATCGATACTGAGGTAGGAGATTTGATCAAAGATTTGTGTGCTCTATATTACAGATTATATAGATATGGATTATAGAGAAAAAATTGGTAAATATGACATATTATGTGCAATGGGAGGAGGAAGCATGTCGATACCTCTGGGAAATGGTGGGAACTCTAATGCTAAGAGAAAGAGGAAGAGGGACACATACTTATAAGGTGGGAGTATGGCTCATAATCAAATGGTGGGACTGGTGAATCTTCCTAAAAAATTAATGATACAGGATGGATGTTTTCAATTTGTTTTATTCAACCATATTAAGTGATAGTGTACAACACCACCTAGAGCATTCCTCAATTTCAATGAAATGGGAAATATCCAGTGCTATTGTTACAGTGCTCTGAGGTCAGGTGTTTATGAGACTTCTCAGGTGTTGTAGGTGTTGTATGCTTCGATAGGGTGAGTGCAACATAATACCTCTCATTAACAGAATAAAGCTATCCATGGTGATCCCATGAATACCATGACTCCTTAGTAATTATAATATCAACATTACAATAAGGAACAAAGCATGGTAATAAAGAAATTATATGGAGCTGAGCAGGTGATTGTGGATGATCAGTTTGGACTATCAACCGTGATAGGTATGTTTATTTTGAATTCTACCCTTTTGAAATATTTCTTTGATACAGGTGAATCACATTCCATTATTTTATCTCCAATTGTTGATCTTCTAGGTTTCGAAATTTGATATGATGCCTTCTGTGTTAAAACTTCAAACTCCACTTTCTCAAATAGAATGTCAATCCTTTGTGTGTAAAGTGTTTCCTATAAATATTTATGGAGTCAAGATGATATGGGAATTATATATGATTGAGATATATTTCAATGATATAATCTGGGGTATGGATTGGTTGAAAAGTTCAAAGCTCACATTGACTATTATACTAGAAGGGTTAGTTTTATGACTGGTGATAGCATTAAGAATCTCTTTAGAGGAGATAGAAGTGTAAATGTAGGTGTAATGGATTTTTTGGAACTAGAAGTTGGGATGATATCATACTAGTTGGCATCCTTGAATTTGGAATAAATGGAAGAATTTGAGAATAGATTTTTCCCAATAGTGGTTGATCAGTTTCCATATGTCTTTCCCAAAAATTTCTCAAGGTTACCACCTATAAGGGAAGTGGAGTTTAGGATTGATCTACTTTTGGGTAAAATTATTATTTCCCTTCTGTATTATTAGATGGAAGAAAAATAATTTAGGGAATTGAAAGTACATTTGTAAGTGCTAGAAAGAAAATGGTTGATTCAGCCGAGCATGTCTCAATGGGCAGCACCAATCTTGTTTATAAAAAAGGTGGATGGAACTCTAAGCCAATGTGTGGATTATCATGAGCTTTACTAAGTTATGAAAAATATTTGGTACCCACTTCCACACATTGATTATTTTTTCATTCAATTGAGGGGATCTCAGTGGTTATCTAAATTTGACTTGTGATCAGGATATAACCAATTACGGGTTTGGAAGGAAGATATCCAAAAAACAACATCCATAAGAAGATATGGCCATTATGAATATGTGGCAATGTAGTTCGGTCTTACAAATACACAACTAGTATTTATGGCATTGATGAATTGGATATTTCAGCAACATATTTTTTTTTTGGTGTTTGTGGATGAAATATTGGTGTATTCAAGGACAAGGGATGAGCATGAGAAACACTTAGAAATAGTGTTGGTAATATTAAGTGATCATCAGTTCTATGAAAAACTATCAAAGTGTGTTTTTAATACAAGAGGTAAATTTTCTTGGCCATTTAATTTTTGAAAAATCTATTTTTGTGGATCCATAAAAGATAGAAGTTGTTATCTCTTTGAATCCTCTAAAGAATGTCTTTAGGATACAAAGTGTATTTGGGCTTGCTGGTCATTACCGATGCTTTGTTCAGGATCTTTCATGAATAGTCTCACCTATAATAATTTTAACAAGGAAGAATTTCTAGTTCAATGGACTAAGGAATTTCTGAAGTGTTTTTAAGAGCTTAACTTTATCCTTACATCAGCACCAATCATGATTTTTGTGAAATATGGATAAGGATACATGATGTATTATGATGCTTCAGGATCTAGGTTGTGATTTTTTCTCATATAGGGAGATCATGTTGTTGCTTATGGCTCAAGATAATTAAGGATTCATGAGAAGAACTTCCCAACACATGGTTTTGAGTTAGCTGTTGTAGTTCATGCTTTAAAGACTTGGCGTCATTACCTATTTGGTGAGAAATTTACTGTGTTTATAGACCATAAAATCATGAAACATATTTTCTCATGAAATTATTTGAACCTGAGGAAAGGAATATGGATATATTATCTCCAAATGTTCAACTTTAACTTGATGTATACACCAGGTAAGGGTAATTCGGTGCTGGATTCATTAAGAAGAAAGTCATATGATTAGTTGGAAAAAGATTCCTCAGATCAGTGGCAATTGATGTAGGTCCTATACAAAATGCACTTGGAATGTAAAGACCAAGGTGATGTTACAGTTTTATTTCTAGTTTCATTGGTTCTTGATATGGTAAATATGGTTAAGGATGAACAAACATTCAATGTTGAATGTGTGGCTATGGGGTCAAAACTCAATGGTGGGGAGACCATTAAGGGATGGAATCTAGATGGGAGTTAAATGTTGTGGTTTATAAATCGAATGGTCATACCAATGACATGTTAAGAATGAGTTCTTCATTCCTACAACCATTCATGATGGGTTGTTCATCAAGAATAAAGAATATGTATAAGGATTTGAAGGCACAGTTTTGGTGGGTTACTATAAAAATGAAGGTGGCTGAGTTTGTTTCATGATGATTAACTTTTCATTAATTTAAGGTAGAGAATTGGTGACCAGTATATGTTGCTATCTTTAACGATTCCAATTTTGAAATGGGATCATATAGCAATGGATTTTGTAACTGGTCTCCCAAGAATGGTTTGGAAACCCGATGTCACATGGGTGATAGTGGATCATCTCACAAATTTTTACCATTTCACCCCTATTCATGAATCCCATACAATGGAGGAATTTTCAAAAATATAGATCCAAGAAGTGGTAAAGATTCACGGTGTACCAATATCGATAGTGTCAGAAAGAGATCCAAAGTTTATGTCTCATTTTTTGAAATCCTTACGGAAATCCCTTAGGACATAGTTGACTGTCAGTATGGCGTATCATCCTTTGATGGATGACCAATCTGAAGGGATGATACAAAGGTTGGAATACATGTTGTGGGATGTGTAATGGATTTTGGTGGATCATGGGAAGATAACATACCATTAGTGGAGTTATCGTATAAAAAAGCTATCAATCTTGGTACATATGGATTATTTTGAAGAATTTTATGGGTGTCTATGTCATTATCCACTTTTTTAGGAGTAAATAAGTGATACTTCGCTGGTTGGGCCGAGCCTTATATAAAAAAACAACATAGAATATTTAGTTGATTAGGAAGCAGATGGAGATGGCTCAGAGTCATTAGAAATCATATGTGGATCATCATCAATGGTCGTTGTTGTTTGAGGTGAGTGATCATGTGTTCTTGAGGTTCTCTCCAAGGATTTGAAATCTTTTTTTGGGAAGAATGGAATGTTATCTCCTTCATACATAGGCCCTTTTGAGATACTAGAATGCATTATTGAGGTGGAATATCGGTTAGAATTGTCACCAAAGTTCAGTGTTATGAATTTTTTTTTCACATATCTCAAATGAAAAAGTATCAAACTGATCCTAACCATGTGATCATATGGGATCACATTGAACTATATCCTGATGATTCATTGGTACACATTCTAGTTCTAATTTTGGATAGGCAAGATAAGGTCTTTCATGGAAGAAGCATCGATCTAGTAAGGTTTTGTGGAAAAAATTTCATATTCAAGAAGAGAGTTTGGAATATGAGATGAATTAAAAGGGAAATGGTTGGGACTCTTTCATAGAAATGATGTTCTTATACTTTTTGGGGATGAAAATTCCAATTGATGGGAGAATGTATCACCCTTGGCTTTAATTAAGTAACTCTACATTTGTGTATTTTAAGTATATAAAGTGTTTGGGTGAGGTTATGGATGGTTTAGAGATATTTTAGAAGGTTTTTGGAGCTTTTATACAGGTTCACAATTGGTGCAAAGTTTGGGGAAACTATGAAACTCTTATATAAAACCATGCATAGTGAGACATAGGCTTTGAGGAAGTCACATGGGTGGTGTATAGTTAGTCCAAACCATGTGGAAGCTTAGGAGAAACTGTTCAAATTGAGATAGTTGGCTTTGGCATAGTTGTCTCATAGTTTGGAAACACTATGAGTCAACTATGCGAGGCTCATCCTTGACATAGTGGCCAGTTTGTGGTTAGCACATGGTTTTCCTAACCATGAGACTAAACGTTCCCATTTTAAAGACAAGATCTACAAAAAAATTGGAGCTTGGTTGGTTTTTTTGTTTTAACCCCTCATTTTTTCCCAAATGATCAAAACTCAAGATTTGATCCTCCAAAATTAAGTAGAGGATTCTCCCATTGATCCAAAGATGATCCGAAGGCTTCTCTTGGTGTTTTGAAGCCAGATTCTAATGACAAGTCATATTTCTTCATTTTTTTCTTGGTTTTCCTTAGAGATACTTCTCCCTCTATCTTGGTTTCATAGATCAAATTTTACTGTCAGTATTTATAATGTATTTAATGCCAAATATGTTGATATTTATATGTTTTGATGATATTGGAAGAGATCTAAGGTTGGTTTTTGAATATTTTACTTGATTTCATTGGAATTTTAGTTTCTTTCTTAATCTTATCCATAAAACCTGAGTGATATGGCTTCACTATCAACTCCTCAATTTGTAATATTAAGGCTTAGTTTCAAATTTTTGTTGTGTTTAAAATTAATGTGAATTTATTGTTTAAAACCCTCTATAGGGATGGTTTTTGGATTTTGTGGTTTTATGGAAATTGGTTGCAAAGTTCTTTGGTTTCATGATTTTAAAATGTGGATTTGTTGGAATTATGTTAAACAGTTTAATTGAAATGTTTTCAATAAAATGATGGTTTTATTGAAATGAAATGGGAATGGTTGATTTGAAATGGGTTGTTTGAAAGGTTTTCAATAAAATAATAGTTTTATTGAAATTGTTGAAATGGTTTTTTTGGCATTGGTTTTTGGCATAATGGTTGTGTATGTTCATGTGAATTTAGGATGAATAAGGGTAAGGAGTCTCCCCCATCATTAGTGGGATGGATAAGGTTCAGGGATCTCCCCAATCAAAACGGTTCATTAAGTGATGACATACTGAAATGATGACTCACTACTCATGAGTATAGGGTGGCCTAGTTTTATGAAGGATTGGATGTGTGGGTATGTGGAATATAATGGTCATGCTAAAATGGAATTTATGAAATAGATTTAGAGAATTTCTTATTTTCTTTCCCTGGAACTTGTTATTGTTTTAGGAAAATTTTTGGGTTATAGAACTTGTTTATATTTTGATAAAAAAAATTTATAAATTTTTTTCTATAAAATATTTTATATAAATGTGATAACATGTTCTATCCTAGTGTCATGAGAAGGGAAGTCTTTTGGGTAAATCCAAATGAGTTTAATTACTCATCCATGCTTTGGAGCTTTGGTGCTTTTGAAGCTATTTTTTATCAGGATACTGCAAAGGTAAAGTATCCCACTTATCTAGTCGTTCTTAGTGATACATGGGTTGTTTTGTGGACTGGGGCATGGAGCAGGTTAGAGCTTTGGAGTTATGGTTTTCATTGAGTTTTTTTGGTTATGTAGTCTCCATCATTGTATTTGTTTTTTTATAGCCTTCTATTTTGGTACTTTTGTTATTAGTTTTGATATAAATGAAATATTGAGTTGAATTTCATTATTATCACACATCATGTAGTGGTTTATTTAGTTACGACATTTTTGTTTGGTTGTTTTATTCTCAATGGGAAAATCATCCCCCAATTGTAAATGAAGCTGTTGGAATTTATTTCCAGCCTTTGGAATCTTGGGGATTTCGCTTAAGGCCAAGTAATATCCTACCAACTTATCAAGACAATGAGGTGGCGTGGGATGTTACAAGACACCTCATACCTTCAACCAAGTAAATGACAGCTCATGTCTATATCATGTAACTGATATCCCTAAGTTACACCCATTTAAGAATATTGTCCCTCAGACACCTGCTCAAAATCACCCTTTGGCTCGAAGCCTGATTTCTGGAGGTAGATCAATATTTTTCCTCAATCAATAACCATTGTTGGATCTAAAACTGATGTCCGGAGGTATGGTGATGTCATTCCTCCCAAATGATTTTGTACCTACTTGCATCAAGCATAGAGATCCTCAGCCCCCAACCGATGGACTCAATGCTATCATTTTGATGGCTCCTCACCATCCCCATGGATTTCGGCAATAGTAACCCCCAATATTTTACTTAATTTGCAACTAATGGGGGCCTCTACCCAAAATAGTGGTCAATGCCACCTCAAACATCCAAATTAACCTATGTAAACATGACTCCAAATGGGGCATTGGCCATCATGGGTGAGCAGAAATCACCAATTTAGAACCTAAGACACACTAATTCTAGCACCATGTTTCCCATTGACCAAATCACTCAAACTAATAGTCACAAAATACAATATAACATGAGTCTTTCCCGTAGTCTGATAGCCTATCCACCTCACTCTAATTAATATGTTGTCCAACTAGTGATTCTCATCACCCAAATACCTCTAGTCAAGCCCATATCTATGATCACATCACTTCAAAAAGATATCCAATGTTATCTCATTACTCGGTTTGAGCTCGTGACGGTCCCATGGATCTCACACGTAGTTCATACATACAATTCAATTTAATATAAACATATTAAACAACCCAAATTAAACCAATTGTCACTTCGAGCTAAACTTCCCAAGGTCCAAAGCCTCTCACATGGCTCAAACAATTTGTATTCTCGATTGAGCATTCACATAGGCATCTCATAAGGTTCAATTAATTAATTAAAAGAAACCATCTTATTTGAAAGGTCTCTCTTGGTTAACATAACAATGTGCTAAAAGATACGCCCACAAAACAGTGGAGAAATCACAACAAAAATTATTCACTACCTACCTCATATCCAAAGATGTAGGCATATCCGATTTTATCCTCTAACTGAAACCAATTCGGATGAAATTAGTATATTAGCCAAACGCCCTAAAAATAGGGATAATTACTTGCACAGATTAGCAGTTTGTGAGGTGGCGTAAAACAAAAATAGAAGCAAGGGAATTAAGAACCTTACTAATATGAATCCAATGCAACTGATAGCTTGAAGAACAAAGGTCGAACAAGGGAGATAGATCAATCCATAGTGGAGGAGAAAAAAGGAGCACCCATGATAATGTGCGTGACCAAGGTAAGAGAAAATAAGGATAATAAAGGAATAAAATAAGAGGGAAAAGGTCAATTCACCCCTTTAAAGGGACGTATTGTTAGCTCTCACGGTTTTCCAAACCGTGTGGCTCATTCTATTTAGAAAGAAAAACCTACACGGTTAGCCCTTACAGTTAGGCCTAACCCTGGGAAAATTGTGTGTGCTGCAGTGTGAGGGTACTTCCCACTTGGCACTAAGCATGAATGTTGTGCGTTTTTTGCCCTAACCATGCAATTTCCTTCTGGTAAATAATGCAGAGGTCTTGCACGTCCGTACACCCCATTCTGTATGGTTTCTCAAACAATGATCAGTGAAAAAAAGGTTGCACATATTTCACTAAGAGGTCACACAATTAAATCAGACCATGCGCCACAACCTGTATTTAACCATAACAAGTTTTTCGATAGACTTAAAATCCATCCGAACTCCTAAAGATTTTTCTATGCCTCAGATCAGAGTAAAACTCTAAATTAGGTTCTAATAAATGATTAAAAACTTGGCATACCCACCAAACTTCAAAAATTCAATATGGGAGATGATTTCACCCCACTCCAAAAACCCAGTATGTTACATGAATTTTCACTTTTATAACATGAATCAGCATTTATTGAGAAATGATAGTTTTTTACAGTAATAGTTTTCGAACCTTTATAAAAATTATTTTTCACTTCGTAAAATTATATTATCAGCTATACTTGATAAATATTTTTTAAAATTTATATATTATTAAAATAACATTTATTTCAAAAAAATAATTAATTCATCAAAAGAAATGTCTTAATTGAAATTTCATATTACCAAAAAATGAAATATGTGTTTTATCATACCAAAATAAAAATCATTTATGGATTATCAATAACATGAATTAAATATATCCATTATTCCATTGAAAAAAAATATGAATATTTTATTAGGGTCTTGATTTCTCTATGGGTGAAGCTCAGTCGTAGCTTCCCCTATGGGTTTTGGTGAGGTCTTGATTTTGAGTTTCTCTGAGTACATCCATGTATTGTATGTTGCCTAGTTTTCTAAGTAATGTATCCCCTTTCCCTAAATAAAATAAGTCTTTAGACTCAAAATTTTTTAGGGTCTGGATATAAATACCTTTATTACACCAAAAAAACTTGAAGGGTAAGGTGTGTGACTGTGATATTTTCAGGGAGTGGTTCGGCGTACATGGTTTGGGTCATGATCTAGATGAACATGAACTTCTCCCACAAATGGTTTTTTTGATACTTTAGTTGTTGGATTGTGGATTGGGCTTGGTCAAGGGAAAAACCCAGTGATGCTATCTCCCTTGAAATCTTTGAAAAATGGGCTTCATAGGGTATTATCCTACTAGTTGAGTCCATTACTTCCTTTTCTATGTCAATTGGATTTATCCAAACCCTATATTTATACTGATCATGTGATCATTACTCAACAGATATTTTATAAATGTTTATGATGACAATGGTCTTTTAAATCCTATAAGATATAATAAAATAAAATAAGTGAATGTTATTTCTATAACCATAATAGGTAATTTAATTCAATCATGAAGGGAATTCTATTTATAAAACTTTGAGTTGTTACAATCTTCCCCACTTCAAAAATTCCATGTAAGGACCTGAAATGTCATAAATAAAATTCCCATTTTGATTTAATTAAATGTCTTATAACATAATATGGTAATAAAAACACATGCACGCCTTTTGTTTTATTATATCCTGTTGGATTTAAAAGGACTATTCATTATCATTATCATTGATAATATAATAGTTGAACAACAATCACATGGTTAGTATAAATATATGGTTTTAACAAATCCAATTGCCACAGATAAAAGAATTGAAAGCATCAACCAGTAAGATTGTACCTTATGAATTCCATATATCATAGATTCTGGGGGAGATAGATTTTATGGGGTTTTCCCTTGACCAAACCCAAGCTGAGATCTAATAAACTAAGCATGAGTGAAACTATTAATGGGATAAGTTTAATGTAACCCCCAAGGATTTCAAAATAAATTTAATTTAGAATGAAATGCATGAAATACTATGTCTCTACAAAACATCACTTTGTTATTTATAAGGGATAGTTATAAACAAGTTGTTAAACATAAGTTTTCATCTTCTATATTTTAAATTTTTAAAAAAGGACATGCACGGTTATGATCAGTAATATTTTTAGAGTCTTATAGGTTCAACTCACAATTTTGTGAATAGTAACTTGACCCTTTAGAATAGTAATGTACCCTCGTGAATATTAATATCCTAACCTCACTCATGAATATATATATATATATATATATAATTTGGGAACATATAAATGAAAGTATGATATAATCATGTCATAGTAAAAGTAAGTGAATATTTTAAAGATTAATAATTAAGAGTTGGTATTTTTATCAGTAATAAATATTTAATAATTAATAAATTGATTTAAAAAAATTATTTTCATAAAAATTCTTCATAAATAAGTATTTTTTGTCTTATACATTTTTGATAATTTTATGAGACCTTATTTAATTTTTGAAAGGGTTATAAAATCAGTTATAAATTAAATACATTATTTTTTGAGGAAATGATTATTTTAATTAAAAATTAAATTTATCATATATGGAAAAACATTTTCATAAAATGGAGTTCATTTTTTAATTCTACACATCTAAAATTATTAGAGTGAATTTTTGGTATTTTTCTAAAATACTTGAATTTTTTTTGAATAGTAAATTACAATAATTTATAATAAATGATAAATACATTATTTATTTAGTCATGGGATATTTTCTGATGACATAATCACCCTTGGTTCAAACTCACATTCACTTATTACTTTATATCGTCAAAATAATCAACACTATTGGTTTTCTTGAGTAAAATAATAAAATAATTAATAGAATAATGAGAAATCACCCCTCTCCTCCACTATAAAAACTACCCCCACCCCCACCCCCCACCCCCTCTTCCCCAAACTCCTATAAGACTTGATACTTGTAAAAGTTATGTCCAAATCCTCTTACCTTGTATCTCCACATGTCCAGGATCTCTTGGTCTTTCCAAAAGACCCAAACCCCTTTCCTTAAGGAGGTTCTCAAGGAGAATTATTCAAGAGGTAAAATCCTCTTCATTTTCCTTTTATTTTCCTTCAAAGATATTTCTTTTATTATTATTTTCTCAACTCCTATATCAAAATGATCATGATAAATCCATTACCATTTATATATTTTAATTATATCATGTTAATGGAAGAACCATCAATAGTCTCCTTACTCTCCCTATTTTATTTTAAAACGAAATCATTATCCCGAAGGTGCCAATTTACAAACTTCTTGGAAAATTAAAAAGATAAATATATTTATAATAAATAAAAAACATGTATATAAGGTTATTAATTAATTAATTAATGGATTTAATTTTATTATCTAGGATGTTAAGGTCAAGTGAAGAACACATTCGAGCATAAGGTAATGGTCTTCTTCCCGAACCTCCATTTTCATTCGGGCTGTGCTTTCTTTATCTATAAACCAATGAAATTATTCATTTATTTTATATGTTTATTATAAATTCTAAATATATGTTCCAAAATCATTATAATGATCATTTCATCTTTTTTTGTGGAAAATAAATGTTTTAGAATGTTCCTCTTCTCTATTCTTTATGATAATCAAGCCCAGTTAAATGGAATTTCCAGATTTCTTAACTATTTTCAAGTAAAATATATAATCTATTTTAAGACACTATTATTTTTCTAAAACCACTCATTTTATAATATAAAAAATATCTTAGTTTATTTTTGGTTTTATGCAAATATTTTTTGAAAATAACTCTTCTTTTCAAAGTAAAATATTATTACTCTCAAGAATTATTCGATGAATTTATTAGATCATTTTCATCTATTTCAACACCCCTGTTGAGTCTTATGTTTTATTGGTATTAAACTCTTATTATTATCATATAAAATATTTTATTAAATGGTTTATAATTATTTTGACTGTATATGTGCTATCTTGATACCATTCACCATACTACTTAGAATGGTTAGTGATTATGTTTACAGATTGGGGAATGTTATTTAAATTTCATATGTATATGTTGTTATGTTTAACCTTATTCATATGAGGAATTAATTGGACTTAGAAAGTTATAAATGGGGCCCTCTATATCCCCTATATTCATTTTTAGGTATCACGAGAAAAAAAAATTGGGTTTTGGCCAAGGGATTACCCTAGTACTTTCAGACGTCTTGGTCGAGGTATTGAGAATATGATTCTAATTTTTGACATTATGAATTACCTCCTTATGATAGTATAAATTGATAAACCATGTGATATTTAACTAGTATAATATACATGAATAAGTTTCATTCTATTATGATTATTTATATGGATTTATTTACATAGGTTTCATTCATTCCATATTAAGATCATGTTTATTTTTAAAGGCATGTGTTTTTGTTATTCATCATGCCTAATGTTTATATTTATGATAACTTTCACTGCATTACTCACCCTTAATGATAATATGATCTCCCCCCTTTCTTATGTTTTATTCTTCCCAAGATGTGAAGATGAATATTATTATGAATGAATTTTAGGAATAATCTAAGAGTTTATGGGTGTTTCCAATAGAGTAGTAATGCTTTTTTCTTCAAGTGGTAATTTAAATCTTATGTTTGTATCTGGTATTCCAAAACTACTAAACTATTTTTTTATTTATATATGTGATTTCCTTGCAAACATACCAATGTATTAATATAATTAATCGGCTCTGGGAAACTAGTTCCGGGACCATATAGTTAGTATCATAGAAAGTTTAGTAGAATCTCTGAAAAATATATTTAGAAAATATAGATTAGGGAACAAATCCCTAATATATACTTTAAGGATATGAATAAAACAACATCCTATAATTTTGGTAAGGTATATATTATGTGGATATTCCTAGAAATACATATTTTTCTAGATACTATAAGTGGACGTGGTTCTAGAATAGACATACCTAGGAGTAACAACTCTGACAAGGAGTTTAAGGACTCACTTGGGGTAACTTGGTACACCATAACAGGCCTTACTGAACACTTGGTTTGACTGTCTTGGGGGATATTCTTAGGATAATTCAAATTTTAATAATAAAAATTTAGGAAGGAGTTAAATTTAAATATGTCCTCAATGAAACCATTCTTATGATTATGTGATCAGACATTTATAAAATTTCAATTTATGTTAAGTGTTTTTCTAGTTGGACATTATACATTATGATTCAAAACATAATTTAGTGTATGGTATTATTTAGAAATGGAACCAAGTAGAAACAATGGAAATCATATGAATGCACATATCCTATGTAGGGATTTTTGTCCTATGAAAGATAATGATATTTGTTCTGAAGCTACGACTGGTATTGAGAAACTTATAACTATTCTAAGACATCTGACTTAGGTTATTAACAATAACCTTACCCGTATGAAGCATCTATATCCATAACATAGAGAGGAAATGATAGACTGCTTTATGTGACAATATCCCCCATCATTTAATGGGACTACAAACTCATTCAGATAAGAGGAGTGGATAAGTTCTTTAGAGAAGATATTTATCACTTTTGGAAGTAACAAAATGGATAAGGTTTTCATGGAAGTCTATCGTCTATCGAAAGATTTTGATCAATGGTGTAATATTATTAAAAACACAAAGGAGTAAGAAGATATTGAAAATATAGAATATAGGTATTTTAAAGAAATTTTCCTAAAAAATATTTTCTTCATGAACAACGAGAAGATATGAAAAGGTAGTTCTTGAATATGAAGAATAATGAGGATGAGAATGTTTCGAGTATGAATCCAACTTTACAAGCCTATCAAGGAATGTCGTGGACTACATACGTAATCTAAGGAGAAATATTGATCGATTATTTGATGGTTTAAAACCATTCTTCCGAAGGGCACTAGTATCCCAAACATTATCATCATATGAAGATATAGTATCATGTGCTATCAAGATAGAGAAAGAATTTTCAAATTCATATGACATTAAGAGAAAGAAATAAAAGAAGAGGGTGGTGAAGGAAATAATGGATAAAGGGAAGAATAAAAAAGGGATTTTTCCAACATGTGATACTTGTGGAAGGAAACACCCCAGAGCCTGCATAAAAGTGAAAGGAGTGTGATATAAGCATGGAGAAAAAGGGCAATAATCCCATGACTAAAAAGGAAAAAAATAAGCTACCAATATTAAATGTTGCAATTGTAGGGATATGAGACACTAATCAAATGATTGTCTGAAGAGGTAAGGAAACATTCTTCAGAAAAGGTCATGAGAGCAAGGAAAAGCTTATGAGATCACAACATATGAGGTTGAAATTCCTAATGATATAGTGGTAGGTACTATAATCATTTCCTCAAACATGGAAAATTATTTATTTGATTTTGGATCATCACATTCCTTTATATCTTCCTAGTTTTATTTAAAAATTATATATTTACAATTATCATTAACAATGGAGTTGTCAGTTAAAACCCTTAAGGTAAGTCTCATTCCAATAATGATATTTCAAGTAGTCCCCATTATGGTATAAAAATGTTCTTTATCCTCTAATTTTATCATAATACCTATGGTTTACTATAACATAATCCTTCGCATGGACTAGCTTTCAAAATATGATGTGAAAATCTACTGCAAGAAGAAGGAAATTATTATTTGTGAGGAAGGTATATAATCCATTAATATTAGAGTGGAAACATCACCATATGATTATTATCTAGATCCACCCCCAGAGGCACTACAAAATTCAATTATTGGGGGGGAAGAGAATGCAATATATATGGGTGAGGGAAGAAATATTCAAACTGAGGATGAACCTATTGTGAAAGAATACATTGATGTATTTCCTAAGGATTTACCTGGACATCCTTCATAGTAGGAATTTGAGTTTTCTATTAATCTAATGTCAGGTTCAAGACCCATATCAAAGATGCCTTATAGAATGGACATGGTGGAATTAGTAGAACTGAAGAAACAACTAGAGGAATTTAGTGATAAATGATTTATCCACCCTAGTGTTTCTCCATGGGCATCCCATTTTCTATTCTTCAATAAGAAAGATGGATCCATGAGGATTTTCATTGAATACAGAGATATAAATGCTATTATGATAAAGAAAAAATATCCTCTTCCTCACGTGGTGATTTATTTGATCAACTTTATGGAGCCCAATATTTTTGTAAGATTTACCTTTAATATGGATATCATAATTTTTGTGTGAGGAAGTAAGATATTCCAAAGACAGAAATTCAAATAAGGTATGGGCATTATGAGTTTACAATAATGAATTTTTGATTCACTAATGCATCATCTATTTTCATGGATCTAATGAATATAAATTTCAATAAATATATTGATGATTTTTTTGTAGTATTTATTGTTGATATCATGGTATACTCCAAAAGATACAAATATCATGAGAATCACTTGTGCATTATACTAAGGACTCTTAGAAGAAATGAGTTATATGGGAATTTCAGCAAGTTTGAATTTTGGATTAAAACTATTTTCTTAATGGAAAAATTATCTCTAGGGATGGAATCTTAGTTGATCCTACTTAGATAAAGGAAGTTCAGGAATGGCATACTCCAACAAATATAACTGAGGTACGTAGTTCTTTTGGTTTAGTATGTTATTATCAACATTTCATTAAAAACATTGCCTTATTATCTAACCCATTAACCGAGCTTACTTTTAAATGGGTTAAGTTTGTATAGACAAAATAATGTGAGGAACGTTTTGAAGAGTTTAATAAGAGGTTAGTGAATGCTCCAATCAGGACTCTACCATCAGGGAGTGGTGGATTTGTGATTTATAGTGATGCATAAAATAAAGGACTTGATTGTGTCCTTATGAATAATGGTTGAGTTATTACCTATGCATCAAGGTAGTTAAAAAATCATGAAAAAAATCCAAATCACGATCTTGAGTTATTAGATATATTATTTTCCCTATAGATATTGAGACATTATCTCTATGCTGAAAGATATGAGATATATAAAGATCAAAAGTTCTTGAAATTTATCTTCTCTTAGAAAGAAATCAACATGAGGAAAAGGAGGTAGTTCTAACTACTCAAGGATTATGATTGTAAAATACACTACCACCCAGGGAAGATGAATAAGTTAGTAGATAAATTTAGTAGGAAGGATCATGGAGTTATAAACAAAATTAGGATTGTCAAGGATCATATGTACATGGATCTAGTGAGGATGGATATAAGAATTATCAAAGGTGAAACATCATTACTTTTTATATTGGTTTCCCAACCATCTTTATTAGAAAGGATTAAAATTTATCAGCCTGATGATGAGAATCTTAAAAAGAAAATTAATGTTGTGAATGATTGGAAGTTTCCAAACATCGCGTGTAAGGATGGAATTATGAAATTTTTGACAAGGCTATGTGTTCCCTCTATACCTGAGCTAAAAATAGAGTTATTGGATGATGCCCATATATCAAATTTCTCTATGAAACCTGGTAGCACTAAGATGTATAGATATCTGAATTAATATTTCTAAGGGGATAATATACTATGGGAAATTGATTATTATGTAGAAGGATGTTTAGTCTATAAACAGGTGAAGGCTGAAGGACAACATCTTTGAGGATTCATGAAACCTTTTCCTCTTCTTACATGGAAATAGGATGATATCCCTATGGATTTTGTTACTAGATTACCCAGAACTCCAAGAAAGAATGATGTAGTATGAGTAATTGTTGACCAACTTACCAAATCCGCACATTTCCTCCCTATAGGGGAGGATTTTCCATTGGAGTTCCTTGAATGACTCTATATTAAGGAAGTTGTAAGACTTCATGGAGCACCTCTCTCAATTTTGTCAAATCGTTATCCATTATTTACATTGAAATTCGGGGAAAGACTTCATAAATTTTTTGATATTGAGCTTCATTTGAGTACAATTATCACTATCAAACTAACGGGTAGTCTGAGAGTAGCATTAAAACATAAAAAGACATGTTGAAATCATGCTCCCTCTACTTTCATGGTTTGTGGGACCCGTATTTTACGTTGATAGAGTTTACCTATAATAATAGTTTCTATTAAATTATTTAAATGGAACCATATGAATCATTTTATGGAAAGAGATGTCATACACCAATATGTGGGGATGGAGTTGGTGAAAGAAATCTTTTAGGCCCATAACTTGTGGAGGAAACAACAAAAAAGGTAAAGACTATTCAAACCAATATCAAGAAAGATCAAATTAGGCAAAAGAGTTATGCCAATAATTGAAGGAAGGGTTTGGAATTTGATGTGGAAGATCATGTTTTCTTGAATGTATCTCCATGGAATGGTGTTATTATATTTGGGATGAAATAGAAACTGAGCCCCAGGCACATTGGCCCTTTAAAATTTTAGAGATAATTGTAGTTGTGTCTTATCGTTTAGCATTGTATCCTAGCCTTTGTATGGTACACAATGTGTTACAAATCTCCATGTTAAAGAAGTACATGCTAGACCCAACACAAGAACTCACTTATAAAATAATATAATTGAAACCTGACTTATCTTACTGTGAAGAGCATACCAAAATTTTTCACACTAAAGAACAAGTGTTTAAGAATCGAACGACTCAGCTGGTATAGGTATTTTTGAAAAATCATAACATTGAAAAGGAAAAGTGGGATCCTAAGGAACTTATGGTAAAGATCTACACAAATCATTTTATGAAGTAACATTATGGTAATTTCAAAGAGGAAATTTTAAGAAGGGAGAATATAAAACCCCAAGGATGTATAAATAAATTTAATATAGAATGAATAAATGTAACACATAGTCTCTATGAAACAAAACAATGTTTCTATAGGATATAGTTGTAACCTAGCCATTAATCAAAAATTTTCCGCTTCTATGTTTTCAATTTAGAAAAACGGTCACACACAGTTGGGATCAGTAATATTTTTAGACTCTTATAGGGTCAACTCACATTTTTGGTGAATAATAACTTAAAACTTTGGAATAATAATGTACCCTAATGAATAGTAATATTTTAACCTCACTCATGAATGTATAAATAAAACTTAGTGACCTTATAAATGAATGTATGATATAATTATTTCATAGTACAAGTAAGTGAATATTTTAAAAATTAATATTTAAGTGTTGGTATTTTTGTCAGTAATAAATATTTAATAATTAATAAATTTATTTAAAAGAAAATTAATTTTCATAAAAATTATTCAATAATAATTATTTTTTTTCTTATGACTTTAATATAAGTTTACGATACCTTAGTTAATTTTTGAAAGGGTTGTAAAATCAGTTATAAATTTAAAACATTATTTTTCAAGTAAAAAATTATTTTAATTAAGAATTAAATTTATCATATTTAGAAAAATATATTCATAAAATGGAGTTCATTTTTTAATTATACACATCAAATGATTATTAGAGTGAATTTCTTGGGTTTTTCTAAAATACTTGAATTTTGTGAATTGTAAAATACAATAATTTATGATAAATGATAAATACATGATTTATTTAGTTATAGGTGTTTTTTTATTGATTTAAGCACCCTTGGTTCAATCTCACATGCACTTATTATTATATATAGACATAAGAATCAACATTATTGGTTGTCTAGAGCAAAATAATATAATAATGAGAAATCACCCCTCTCATCCACTATAAAAACCACATATCACCCCCTCTTATCCTCACTCCTATAAGACTTGAAGATTTTAAAAGTTCTTCCCAAATTATATTACCTTTTATATCCCCATTTCCAAGAGCTCTTGGTATTACCAAAATACCAAAAACACTTTCCTTAAGGAGGTTATCAAGGAGGAGTGTCCAAGAGGTAAAATCCTCTTCATTTTCCTTTTATTTTCTTTTCAATCTATTTCTTTTATAATTATCTCCTCACATAATCTATCAAAATGATCATGATGACTCCATTATAATTTATATACTATAATTATATCATGTTAATGGAATAACCATCATCAATATTCTTACTCTCCCTATTTTATTTTAAAATGCAATCATCATCCGGGAGATGCCAATTTACAACCTTCGTGGATGAGGAACATTCGTTATTCAATTTATTCTTTAAGGATGGCCATGATACAATTTTTAATGGTTAAAAAATAATAAAATATGTATTATAACATTTCTTATGTTCTGTATGTAACATATTTACAAAATATTAAATGATAAAACAAAATGAGCTTGTTATGATTAATAACAACCATAATAATGTAAACGATTATCACTGAATATATTATCTAATGATTCATCCTATAACCATGTAATTTTTTTTTAAAATTAACCATTTATAGTTCCAGATGTTCATTAATGTCATATAAATTCAATTCTATATAATTATATTCCTTCCACATTAACTTCCATACTCATATACAAATATACTGATCAGGAAAACCAAGGAAATGAACGCTCCTGAGAAATAAAGTTGTATCTTATAACACATAAAAAGGATATAAATAAACTTAATAAAATTATAATAAATCAAATACATGTATATAAGGATATAAATTAATTAATTAATGGATTCAATTTTATTATCCAGGACATTATGGTCAAGTGAAGAACTATTTGGGCATTAGGTAAGGGTTTCCTTCCCGAAACACCATTTTCATTCGGGTTATGCTTTCATCCTCTATAAAACAATTTAATTATTCATATATTTTATATAATTATTATAAATTATAGTTATATGTTTAAAAATCATGTATTATGATCAGATCATCTTTCATTTGTTGAAATTACATGTTTTGAAAGGGCCCCCTTCTCAATTTTTCATAGTAAGCAAGCTCGATTAAAGGGAACTTCCCAATTTCTTACCTATTTTCAAGTTCACTCTATAATATTTTTTAAGACATAATTATTTTTATAAAAACAATAATTTTATCATGGAAAAACTATCTTAGTTAAATTTTGGTTTTATGTAAATATTTTTTCAAAAGATCACTTCTTTTCAAAGTAAAAAGGTATTACTCTCAAGAATTCTTCGATGAGTTTATTAGAGCATTTTCATCTATTTAAATATCCATATAGGTAATTATGTTTTATTGGGATTAACGTATTATTATTATTATCTACCATATTTTATTAAATATTATATAATCATTTGTATTGTGGATGTTCTACCTTGATACCATTCACCATACTACTCAGAATGGTTAGTGATTATGTTTACAAATTGGGGAAAGTTATTTAAATTTCATATGTATATGTTGTTATGTTTTAGATCAATCATATAAAGAATTAATTGGACTTAGAAAGTGATTTGTGGGGCCATCTATATCCCCTATATGAATTGGTATGTCTCATGAGACAAAACAAAATTGGGTTTTGGCCGCGGCCTTACCTTAGTATTTTCAGACATCTTGGCTGAGGCCATGACAATATGTTTAAGATGTCCAGCATTTAGAATTCCCACATTATGATATTACTAATTGATAAAACATGTGATATTTGACTTGTATAATATCCATGACTATGGTTAATTCTCTTATGATCAGTTATATGTCTTTATTTACACAACTTTCATTCCTACTATATTATGCTCAAATATATTTTTAAAGGCGGGTGTTTTTGTTTTTAATCATACCTAATATTTATGTTTTTTATAACTTTAGCTACATTACTCACCCTTAATAAGCATATTATCTTTCCCCTTTCTTATATTTTATTTTTCTCAGGATGAGAAGATGAATATTATTATGAATTACTTGTAGGAATAATCTAAGATTTTGGGGGTGTTTCTAATGGAGTTGCAATGATTTTGTTTCAAAGTTGTAATGTAAATCTTATGTTTGTATCAAGTTTTCCAAAACTTATAAACTATTTGTTCCTTCAGGATGTGATATCCTTGTAAACATACCAATGTATTAATATAAGGTACCGGCTTTGGGTAACTGGGTTTGGGTTTCTTACATTCAAGCTCATCGATAACACGTCCCAAACCATGTTCATCAAATCACCACATGAATGTCACACCATAACGCTCATTACTCCGAGGGTTTTTTCTCATGTATTAAATAGATATGTATCAAGACCCTAGAAATATTAATACATACTTTTTTGTATAGAATAATCAATATACTTTCACCGTGTTATTGTTACTTTGTAAATGATTTTTATTTTGACACAATAAAACACAAATTGTATTTTTAGTTAATATTAAAATTCAATTAATGAATTTATGAATAAATTTAATTTTTTAAATAAAAAATATTTTATATAATTTTTATCGAATATAAATGATCATATAATTTTTATGATGTCAAATGTAATTTTTATAAGGGTTTGAAAACTGTTATTGTCAAAAAAATCAAGCATTTCTTAATAAATATAGATTTAAAATTACAAATTCAAATATCTAGAAAATTATTTAGATAATATTCATATTATATTTGTAATCAGAACATCAAAATTATCCAATTCGGATTTTTTCATAATTTTCTAAGATAGTCAAATTTTCGCGTAAAAATTAAATACCATATAAATATACTTTATGTAGTGTGACATCATAATGACTGAAAAGTGATTTTATAATTACTATAAATGGGATAGATGACCAAATATATTTTTCTCATTAAAATATTATTATTATAATTTTATTTTCTTTACTTTTAAATCCATTATGAGTCCTCCTAAACATATAATATATTTTAAGGTTTTAAAATTCATTCTTTAAGAGCAGGACTCACCACCACATAAGCAAGGAAATTATTTTAATAAGTTCAACCCTTATACATATAAAATAATGATATCCACTTCAATTTTGTAGAAAACATGGGAAAACCATTTCATGGTTTGTGGTTTGGGATATTTTATTATGTAGAGTCATAAATCTAAATAATAAAGAAATCCCGCTCTTTTCCTATATAGACTCACCCAAATTACAATTTCACTTTACTCAAACTCCTTAGAGAAAAAAATACTCTTCTTTAAACTTTATAAAGTTCTCCTAAGGTTCCCTTTGGGTCTCAATAAGCCACTACCAATATTTTGAAGTCACACACTCACGTATGGGATCCTCACCTTCCTCTCCTCTCAAATTCAAGATCCTTTTTAAAATTAGTTCTTTTAATTTCAATTGGTTATATTTTCATTCATTTATAATTACTCCCTTACTATAAAATTTATGTTATTTTAATGAGGTATCATTTATCCTCCCTCATTTTTACCCTTACATAAGTCGTTACTGTGTGAAAATTTCGTAAGGGATCCTCACCTTCTCTTCTTGATTCAAGTTTATTTGTGAACTTATGAAATATATTTCCATTTACTAAAGTTGGGGCATGTACTTACCTATCCCTATTACTACTCATTTTATTTCCAAATTAAGATAGAATACTTTCACTACCATCAACCAATTTGATGAATTTTTATGTTACATCGTTATGCTGCTGAAATTTCACTACGATTTTTCATACCAAAACAATTGTGTAGTGAATACCATACCCATTTTTTCTATCAAGTATATTCACTTTTATGAACATATAATTATTTATTGTGGACTTATATTTATTTATTCCACATTAATTAATCATATAATAAATTATTATGATGAATGAATCCATGTTGAATGATCTATGTGGAACACTTAATCATGAGAATAAAATAAATACCATGGGTGCGGCTAGATAGAGCTCCAATGAATTGGATAATATTTAGTATCATGATATGTCACGTTGGGATAGGGAGTGAACCTCATAAATTTATGATACATTTTCCTCTATGATGTATTTACAGTTTTAGCCTTGACCTATGTTTATTATTCAGTGTTTTATGTTGTTGTCACATTTCTAGTTTTAGGATTATCATGTTATATCATGCCTTATTGTTCATGATCCTTTTATTCCTCATTGATATGCATGTTGTATAAAAAGTATCACTTATGTCATTTTTATTCCATTACTGGGCTTTATAGATCACCCATTTCTTATGTATGTCCCCAGTTAATCCCATGCATTTTTAAGTTTGAAGGAGTACTTTGAGAATGTTAAGGATGTTTTCAATAAAGATGTTTAATTATTTGTTTTATATTATTATAAAATGTACCTTATTCCCAAAGACCCTATAATTCTCAATCATCTGGGTTTTATTAAGTGTATTCTTATGTAATAAATCAAATATTAATGTAAAATAAAGAGTATCATTGTTATAGTTGGTATAAAATGGAGGGTTTATTTATTTTTGGGATTATGATTAGAAAACTCTAGAAAAGTCCTTAGGGATTAGACTAAGTATAAGAAAATGTCACTAAATTTTGGTTAGTATAGTGTATGTTTTTTATCAATAAAATACATACCTTTCTAGATACTAGAAGTGGATGTGGTTTTGGAATCGATGTACCTAGGAGTAACAACTCCGACAAGGTGTTCTGGGCCGGAATCGGGGTAACCTAGAACATGATAAGGGGACTTACTTTCAACCGGGTTTGAAAATCCTTGGGGATATGATTTGGTAAATTCATAATATTATTATGAACCATTTTTAATGGAATAAAAAATAACCATAGGAGTATCTATTAGAAAATATATCATGGATAACATAGTTTGAATGCAAGAAATTCATATGTTAAGAAAATAAATTTAATTTATAAGTTATCCCTTCAATGTCATTAGATTCCCAATATGTGTTCAACCATTTAAAATCACTCATCCTTAAGTCTATATCAGATGAAGTAGAACCATAATAAAAAAATTAAAGGTGGTGTCACCATCCATAGTTCTACACATTTCTTCATATCATGAAAGTTTAGCAGAACTAGTTGAACTACACCACAAATCATGGAAGTAGATCTGTCAGTGAAAATAGAAAATGTTGTAATTATTATATCCAAAGTATATAAATCATCCTATATCAATATTTATGGGATTAACTTCCTAGAGAAACTTGTCATAAATTCTTTTGGTGGAATTTTATGCAATTCTGGACATGGATTGGCATTCCCTGTAGAAAGCCAACATTAATTTCCACCAGAATAAAATCACTATCCATATTGAGAATTGAACCTTGATTCTATAAAATTTCAAGGAGGAGGATGAATCTTCTTTAGCACCATGATCCCAAGCATGTATATTATTTCCCAATGAGTAAGAGTATCTAGATAAAATTATTGAGTATATAGAAAGAACCATCCTTTAAGACATGTCTATTGTGAGGGAATATGGTGATGTGTTTCTTGAGGAATTGTCTAGTCTTCCTACTAGTGGAGAGATTTAATTTTCAATAGATCTTATACTTGGGGTGTTTTTGTTATCCAAGAATATATATTGAATGGTTTTTTGTGTAACTTCGGGATATAAATAAATAAATACATGAGATTTTAGATAAAGGGTTCATATGCCCAAGTGCTTCATCATTGGGTGCAACATTCCTCTTCGTCAATAAAGAGGATGTGTCAATGTGTCTTTGCATTGATTATCATAAGATCAATAAGATCATGATAAAGAAAAATTATCCTTTGTCTCAGACTGATGACTTTTTTGATCGTCTACGTGGAGCACAATACTTCTACAAGTTGGATCTTTTGTCGGGATATTATCAAGTAAGGGTAAAGAAGGAAGATATCCCCAAGACTATTTTTTTGTATAAGGTATAGGAACTATGAGTTCATAGTGATGTCATTCAGACTCACTAATGCCCTAGAAATCTTCATGGACTTGATGAATAGATTCTTTATATATTACCTCAACAAATTTGTGGTATTATTTATAGATGATATTCTAATATACTCCAAATTAATGGAGGGGTATGAGGAGCATCTGATCACTATGATAAAGACCCAACAAAAGGAGGAGATTTACACCAAGTATGGAAAATGTGATTTTTGGTTGAAGTATGTCTATTTCTTGGGTCATATCATCACTAGCAATGGTATATCTATGGACCCTTCAAAGACCGAAGCAATTAAAGGATGGTCATGGCCAATATATGTGATAGATATCCATATTTTCCATGGGTTAGCAGGGTATTATCACTGATTTGTGAGAAATTTCTCTGGATTGTCAAACCCCCTTACCAATCTAACTCGGAAGGGAATTATGTTTTCTTTGAATAATTAATGTGAAGAGAGCTTCATGGAGTTGAAAAGGAGGATCATCCATATGAATGTGATCAAACTACCCACAAGTAAATAACTCTTCATAGTATTTAGCGATGCTTCGAAGAAGGTATTGGGATATGTGTTAATTCAGAATGAAAAAGTCATATCTTATGCTTCATGGTAGTTAAAAATTCACGAGAAAAACTATCCCATGTATGATATAGAGTTGGGAGCTATGATATGTACGTTGAAAATCAGTTGGAATCATCTCTATGGGGAGAAGTGTGAGATATATATGGATCAAAAAATCCACAAGTATATATTCACACAGAAATAGCTGAGTATGCACCAAATAATATAGTTGAAGATAATCAAGGACTATTGTTGTTCAATCCACTATTATCCTGGTAAAATGAATAAAGTGGTGTATCCTCTAAGTTGAAAGGATCTTGTATCTTTATCAATGATGAGAATTGATAATGATACAATTTTCTTAGTCCTCCAAAGGATGGACATGGGAATCTTAAAGCAATTAAAATCATCAATCCTATCACAAATGATTGCCCAACCATATCTTTTGGAAATGTTAAATGATTCTCAAAGAAATGATGTGGAAATTCATAAGAAGCTATAATCCATTAGAAAGGGGAAGTTCTTTGAGTTTAAAATTTATGAAGAAGGAATTGTGAGATTTAGGTCAAGACTATGTGTTCTATCAAATCTTAATTTAAGGAACTGTTGGATGATGCACATAGTTCAACTTTCCTTGTTCACCCAGGAAGAACAATGATGTATCAATATCTCTATGATCACTATTGGTGAGACAATATGAAGAAGGAGATCATTGAATATACATCAAATTTTCTGGTATTCTATCAAGTGAAGGATGAAAGGAAGACGAGTAAGGGGATGATGCAACCATTACCCACACCAATATGGTAATAGGAGAACATCGCCATGGAATTTTTCCCTAGACTTCTGAAGAAATCTTGGGGAAATAGATCTATATGGGTTGTTTTTGATATTCTTACAAAGATAGATCGCTTTATTTAAATTCAAGAGGACTTATCATTGGATCAACTTGCACAAATATACATCAGATAAGTGGTAAGGCTGTATGGAGTATCACAATTATCACGAACTAGCCCAGGTTCATGGGTAACCCAAAAACCGAGCTAGTCTTGACATAACATGAAGGGTATTCTTGATTACTACGGGTTAGTAACTATCACCAGGAATCATACAACATACAAGTGGGAACAATTTTCCCACAAAACACAGTGGAAGAAAGACAAGCAGGATAGTATGCATAACAAAAGAAACTCCACTGGGATTAATGAACTAGAAGTCAAACATGCATGAAATTCCAAAGTACTATAACCCATGTACCAGAATAGAGTAAAAACCCAATTCCCTAAGGACACAACTTTTCATGTCCAAGGCTCAATTGGGAGATCCACCTCCAAGAGATCCTTTCGCCTTGATCCAACCTAGAAGGAGATAATATACAAACACTTGAAGGCACAAATATGGTGGGAGCTAAAAAATCCCAGTAGGGTATCACCAAGGATTTCATATCAGATGCCAATAATAGATTAACCAATGGAATGATTTCAATTTTAGAATAAACCGATTTGTAATTTTAAATCCTATTGAAACAAATCATGCTATACAATTCAAATGATGAAAAAATAATTGAAGAAATTGCTTCACAAGTGAAGGAATATTTCTAAAATAATGGATTAAATAAAACATTTATATAAAAATAATTTTTATAAATCAAGATGGTATGTAACGTAGTTTAAAAATATTGACATACATTTATATCTCAACTATAATCAAGCGGACAACATGGTCATCTGTCAAAGAGGAATGAAAGTTCCAGACTATTGGACTCTACACTCTTTAAGTGATCATGGAAATATGTGTATACACACATCCCTCTGAGATTGGACAAAGGTGAATCATCAACATCCTGATAGGGATGGTACCTGCTACATTTATGTTTTAGAATTTTGTATAAGCGTAGAGTGTGTCCAAATAACCCACAAACTACCTACAGATTTCATCTGATCATACACAATCAATGACGGGGAATTTATTATAATACTAATTAAAATAAAATTTAATCACATTCCCCCATTTCAAATTCTAATTTTCAATTTAAAACGAAAATAGGTTTTAATAAAAAAATGAAACTTTAATAAGATAAAACCAATGGGTTTCTATCAAATAATTTTAAATCCATTTTCAAAAGTTTGAAATCAATTCAAAACCAATTCCATAAATATCGCAATTATTTTCCACAGTTAAATTCAATAATTTAATTAAAATATCTTCCATAAAATTTTTAATTTAAATTAAACAATTTAAATCAACAAAGTTCTACAAAATCTCCCCAATTCAATGGAATTTGGGGTTTTCCCCAATTTTCATGCTGAAACCATTTCAAATATCCAGGTTCTATGAAATCAATTGAATAAAAGTTTGAGAAATTGAATTTAAATAAAAATTGAAATAAATCAAGAAACTCAAGGATAATAAATTTATCCAAATAGGACAGAATCACCTACCTTTCTCCCAATAACCAACACACACAATGGAACCCATCAATGAGAACAAAGGTATATAAGACCTCAAAACTCAACCTAGAGATGAGATCTAGAAAAAAAGAGTATAGATACATCAATTTCAAGATGATATATTGAAATCCCAAAGGAGGAGAAAGAGATAAAGATGAAGATTGAGGGGGGGGGGGGTCTTACTCAGGAATCACACTGCAAACACATTAATGACCAAACACTGAATAAAGGGACCCGAAAGGGTGTGAGGGAAACAAGATCACCTTAGGAAGGCTTTGTTTGAAGGGAGGTGAATTTGGAGAGGAGAAAAAAATAGATAGATTGGCTATGATTCCTATTTTAAAATAGCAGTCAGGGTATTACATGATGTGTAACACCATTACAAGTCGTGAAATGGTTAATATCCAAAACTGCCAAAAAACACATCATATTGAATTAAAAACCAAAGATCTGAATTAAAAACTGATCTTTAATTAACTCATGAAATGTAAAGACTAATTAATTTATGTACCCTTCACTGTGTGAAGCCCTTCACAACTTACATCCAGTAACTCTTACACATCATGTAACCTAGCTACATGGCATGTAACACTCCTACAGCTTGCAGAAAGTGCCAATTAAAGTTAAGAGTCCAGAAAATCTCTGACTTCACCATTATAGGTATCCTCCCAATTCATTCTCAACCCTACCTAGTTAAAGAAAAAGAAAAACCATGATAAGGATATAGACATACCTATTAAATCAGTAACGAGATATTAGAACCTCCCTACCATAAAAACATTCTATCCCAAGAAAACCTATGAAAAAGCATCCATTCCAAAATGATTAGGCCACTTATCTCTCATTAGTGCCTCACATTCCCACATCTCATGATTATCAGAACCATGATTCTATAGCACACAAACCAAAGGTATCAACCTTCCATGATGTACCTTGGTCTCAGAACCAACTATCCTAACTAGACGCTTAGTTAGAGATAAATCAGGTTCGATCTCAAGATCAGTCTAACTCAAAATGTGAGATGGATCATAAATATAATTTCTCAACTATGATACATGGAATAAATTGTGTATCGAATTTATATTTAGTGGATATTCTAAATGGTATGCAACTTTCCCCACATATTCAATAACCACAAAAGGTACCATTAAACAAGGATCAAGTTTCCCTTTCTTCCCAAGCCATTGATGACCCAACCGGGTTGAAACATTCATGAACACCTAGTCACCAACTAAAAACTCCAAAGGTCTATAAATATGATCATCATAAGACTTATATGGGTTCTATACCATCAACATTATCTGATGAATTAACTGAATCTTTTATTTCATCTCGTGCACCAAACTTGGTCCAACTAAGTAACTTTCACTGATCTCTGACCAACACAATAGATATTTATAAGGATGGCCATACAAAGCCTAAAAAGGATCCATTCTAAACAAAGATTGGTAACTATTGTAATAAGAAAACTCAACTATCCCCAATTCATCATCCAAATCCTCATTGAAGTCGAGAACACAAGCACGAAGCATACCCTCTAAAATATGTATACCTATATCTATCTAGCCATCTGACTATGGATGGTAGGCCATGTTCAAAAAGAAATGAGATCACGGTGCCTCCTGAAGGCCTCTCTAAAAGCTAGATGTGAACCGAGGATCCCTTTCAGAAACTATAGCAGATGGAACTCCATGAAAACAGATAATCTCTTTCACATAGAGATTTCTCAACTCCATAACACTGGTTGTATTAAGAATGGGTATGAAGTGAGATGACTTGATCAACCAATCAATCAAAACCCATATCACATTATTCTTCCTCTAGGTATGAGGCAACCCAACAAAAAATTACATAGAGATTTCATCCCACTTATATGTAGGGACTTAAAGTGGTTAAAGTAAACCCGAAGGTTTCTAATGCTCAATTTTAACCTCCTATCATGTAAGTAGTGGGAAATAAACTCAACAATGACCCATCTCATACCTAGACACTAGAATTTTCATCATATATCACCAAACAACTTAGTGGTTCCTAAGTGCATAGCCTACTATGAATTATGACAATCCCTCGTCATAACCTTCCTTGCATCTAATATCATAACAAAGTGATTCTGATGGCATAGAATACCCTCATTGGAGAACAACCACTAGGCCACAGTCTCCCCACCATAAAGAGAGTCTCTAGTGCTTCAAAATTCATCATCAGACTCTTGTTCTTAAATAATCATCTTGAGAAGAGTGGATTTGAACTGAATGTTGGCTTAAGAAACTCCATCCCCTTTCTCCTAAACTCAAGTATGAAATTGTGAAAAAAGATCCATTAAATTCCACTCTACTGATGATTCTATCACTGCCTAGTTTAGAAGTTTCATACTCAACGCATCTGCAACAACATTCTCTTTCCTTGAGGATTAGTCGATGTCAAAGTTGAAAGGTTTCACGTACTCCACCCAATGCCTCTAACAAAGATTCTAATATTTTTTAGAGAAGATATAATTTAATCTTATGTGGTCTGAATACATAGTAAACCTTTCTCTGCACATCAAGGGAAACCGACTCTTAAGCATGTTCATAATAGCTAAAATTTCAAGGTCATGGGTAGGATAATTCTTCCCACATGTTCTAACATGAAGATATCTATAGGAAACTATATGATTGCCTTGTATAAGAACGCATCCCAAGCCTAAACCTGATGCATCAAAGAAGACCACAAATCCATGCCCGACCTCTAAAATAGTTAACAGTGGAACATTAGTAAAAATACATTTAATCTTAACAAAATAATTATAACATTTACCATTCCAAGAAATCTTTATCTCCTTCCAATTTAGAGTACTCATCAAAGAATAGAAATTTGAGAATTCATTTACAAACTGACAACAATATTCGACTAAGCCTAAGAATCTATGAATCTCAAAGACATTACATGGTTTCTCTCAAGTCATAAAATCCTTAACCTTCTTAGGATCAAATGATATTCCTTTTTATGAAACCACTTGTCCCAATAATTTCACTTCCCAAATCCAGAAATCACTATTTGAAATCATGGAATAAAGTTTGTGATTTCTCAGTAGACTCAGAATTGTTCTCACAAGATGCCCATGATCCTCCTCAGATTTAGAGTAAATGATGATGGAATCCACAAATTCTTCAACAAAGGTATCTAGATACTCATGGAAAATCTTTTTCATCAAATCCATGAAAATTGCAGGATCATTTATTAGACCAAAGGGAATAACAAGGTACTCATAATGGTCATACCTGCTCTAAAAGTAAGTTTTATAAACATTGAATTCTTTTATCCTCAACTAATGGTAACCAGATCGAAGGTCGATATTTAAAAACCATTTTCCACTTTAAACTGATCAAATAGATCATCCATCTATGTAAATGGATACTTTTTCTTCATTGTAACTTGATTAATCTTTTCATAATCCACACATAGGAGAAGATAACCATTATCCTTCTTAGTGAAAAGAACCAGCATCGCCCAAGGTGACACACTCAGGTGTATAAATCCATTATCAAGAAGATTGTGCAACCTGGACTTTATCTCTTTCATTTTCGCTGAATCCATGTGGTAAGAGGGGATAGAAACTGGTTGAGTACCATGCATTAGGTCAATGGAAAACTAGACCTCCCTTACAGGTAGAAAACTAAATAAATCCGAAGAAAACATGTTGGGAAATTTGACGATAAGTAGAGGGAGGTCGCTACTCAAATATTCCCTCTCTAGATAAAAATAAAACACTAATATTACTTTCCCCCTTTCCGGATAATATGTTCCGACAATGCTTGACCTTGGGTCCCATTCTCCTTGAAAGACAAGAGACACACCATTGGGTGTAGTAAGGTAGACCCACTGAAGATAAAATTCAATTATGGATTTATTGAAAATGATATAATTCATTCCAAAAATGAATTCAATAGGTTCCATGTCGAGGACTAGAAAATTCCATGACAGCTCAACATCTGGTAGAGAGAAGACACAAGTGGGACTACGGAGACCCTACTCTCTCTTCATTCCAAGGGGTGTAGTAATATCAATTGCACAGGATAAAATATCTATAGAAATATTTAGTATATAGACAATATGGTTTGAAATAAAAAAATGAGATGATCTAGTATAAAATAGAGTTTTCACTAATGACAAAGCTATAGTAATAGTAACTATCACAGTTGCTAGACCCATGTCTTCTTCCTCTGGAGATTCTAACACTGTGTGAAGTATCTTCGTTCTAGATTCCTATTGTTGGAACCCTTTTATACGTGAAGAATATGATGTCCCCATAGTTTTAAAAGGAGAAAATGATCTTGTCCCACTGCATGGAGTAAAAAAGATATTGAGGGGTTTTTTAAGAGTCCTAAACGTCTGTAGGAGATACAGATCTTAGGAGCCTCAGTGTAAACCCTCTTATAAATTCATGGCTTTCCGCACTGATAGAAAGTAAAAGAACTTCCTCCTCATGTTTTATGAGATCTAGAATGAACCTTTCATCTAGAACTACCAGGAGAATCATCATGCTTCCAGATTTCCATGAATAAACTAACACTTCCACTGAGAGAAAAAGGAACTCCTGTCAACCCTGACTTTTCAGCCAGATCTATCTCAACCATCATCACACTATCCATCACATCAGCATAAGTGGGAAGCTTCATGAAGAATACCTAAGAAAATATATCTGATCAATGTCCCAACTCGAACCATCTGTCCTTCATCATTTAATTAGATACCATCTTAGGCACAAACTGCACAAGCCCATCAACGAGATTTGAATACTCCGTCACGGTTCTTTCAGCCTACTCAAACTTGAAAAACTCTACATCCTTGGCCTACACCAATTAATATGAATAGAACTAGTCATTAAAAATAACCTAGATGTCTTTCCATGTTAATCTATCATATTTCATTGTCATCAGCGTCATGTCCCACCATTTCATGCTTGGTCTTTGTAGCATGAAGGTGGAATACGTTACCTTGATTTCGGCCAGTGTCACCAAGAACTCAAACATACATTATATCTTCCCCAACTATTATTTGGAATGTTGAGGATCCATGGAATATTTGAAAATTGGTGGCTTCTCGTGAAGGAACTCTTAAGAATGATTTAAAAGAATATACCCATGAGGATCCGGAGCTAGAGGCTGAACAAGGACTTAAGGTGATGCCTATCCTAAATCTTGGATAGTGCGCACAATTTCCTCAACTAGATTTGGGTCTACTAGAGGATTCACTCAATGCGATTCAACAATATCTTCCTATTGGATCTGAATTTCATGTCTTATAGGGGGAATGATGCTACACAACATCATAAAGCAACAAGGAATACATCAAATTAACACTCAAACTGAGAAATAGGAGAAATTAATCCCAACATATAGAACAAACACAATTTGAATTTCACTCTACCCAAATCTAAATAGGTAAAATACTAGAACTAATGAACAATGAATCATTCCCTAACCACCCCTGGAAACTTAAGGTACATTATGGTGAGAGATGGTCAGGCACTCAATCACAACTATATATTAAGTTTTGACAAGATTACTCAACTACATACTGACTTTAAAAAAAAGACCAATAACCTCCTCTCATACCATTTTTTCATGATCCATCTCGGTTACCCTAGTAACCCGATAACCGAGCCGGTCCTGAAAAAGCCTGAAGATAATTCTCAATCTCCACGGGTTGGAAAATAGCACCTGGCATCATACAACATGCATGTGGGAATGAATTTTCCACAAAATATAGTGAAAGAAAGATAAGAAAGACAGAATGAAAAACAAAAGAAAATTCATTGGGAGTAATGTACCCGAAGTCAAACATGAATTAAAGCCCAAAGTAATGCATCTTAAGTACCAAAATAGGAAAAAACAACCCAAGTCCCTAGGGACACAACTCACCACATCCAAGGTTGCACAGTGTAATCCACCTTTGAGAGATCTTTTCACTTTACTCAAACTTGGAAGGAGATAATCTACAAACACCTGAAGTCACAAGTAGGGTGTGAGCTATAAAATCCAAGTAGGACTCTATATCAGATGCCAAAAATATATTAACAAAAGGAATGATTTCAATTTTAGAATAAATAGGATTTTCATTTTAAATCATATTTAAACAAATATTTCTATACAATTCAAATGATGGAAAAATACTATAAGAAATGTCTTCAAAAGTGATTAATATTTATAAAAAATGACTTGAATAAAATATTTATATAAATCAAGTTTATATAAATTAATAAGGTATGTAATTATGTTTAACAACATTGACATACATTTATATCTCAAATATAATAAAGTGAGAAACATGGTCATATTCCAAATAGGTATGAAAGTTCCAGGGTATAGGACTCTGCACTCTTTAAGTGATCATGGAAATATGTGTATACACACTTCCCCCTAAAACTTGCCAAAGGTGACTTGTCACCATCCCATCGAGGATGTGACTTACTGCATTTATGTTTTGGAACATTGTATAAGCATTGAGTGTGTCCAAATAACTCATAAACTACCGAAGTCTTGCATGTGTTCTTACACAATCAATGGTGGGAAATTTATTTTATGACTACTAAAAATACAACAAAATATCATTCCACTATTTCAAATTTCAATTAACCTTTTAAAACCAAAACACGTTTTAATAAAAAAAACATGCCTCTTTAATAAGATAAAACCACTAGGTTTCTATCAAATCATTTTAAATCCATTTTCACAAGTTTGAAAGCAATTAAAAAC
Source organism: Viscum album (assembly GCA_963277665.1). Taxonomy (NCBI): domain Eukaryota; kingdom Viridiplantae; phylum Streptophyta; class Magnoliopsida; order Santalales; family Viscaceae; genus Viscum; species Viscum album. Next base: position 1,217,672,148 of record OY728119.1, read on the forward strand.
CATTTCCATCAATTTTAAAAAAAAATCCAAAATTAACTCAACAATTTAATTGAAATATCTTCCATAAAATTTAAAATTTAAATTAAATAATTTAAAACAAAAAAGTTCCACAAACACTCCCACATTCAATATAACTGTATTTTTCCCAATTTTCATGCCAAAACCATTTCGAATATCTCAAATAATTGGAATTAGGTTTTATCGAATTAATTGAAAGAATGTTTAAGCAATTGAATTTAAATCAAAAATTGAAATAAATCAATCAAGTAAAGGTTAATAAATTTGGCCAAATATGATAGAATCCCCTACCTTTTTTCCAAGAACCAACACTTTCAACTGAACCCATCAACGAGAAAAAAGGTGAAGAAGACGTCGAAACTCAACCTAGAAATGAGATCTAGAAACATGGAGTATAGATCCATCAATTTTAGGATGATATATTTAAATCTCAAAGGATGAAAAAGAGGGAAAGACGAATAATGAGAGAGAAATATTACCTAAGAATCACACTGCCAATGCAATGTGACCGAACACTGAACGAATAGACCTTGAAGGGTTGGGGGGATCCAAGATCGCAAGGGGAAGGATTTAGGTTGAGAGAAGTGAATTTATAGAAGAGATTAAAAGAGATAGATCGACTGCACTATCTATTTTAAAATAGTATTTAGGGTATTACATGACGTGTTACACCATTTCATGTCATGAAATGGTTAATATCTGAAACCACTGAAAAATGCTTCACCTCGAATTAAAAATTGATGGTCAGAATTAAAAATCGATCATTAATTCACTCACTATTTTTAAAGACTCATCACGTTGTGTACCCTTCACAATATGAGTCCTTTCATGACTTGCATCCAGTAACTCTTACATGTCATGTAACCTTGTTACACGATGTGTAACCCCCCTAAAGCCTACAGAAAGAGCTTGTTAAAGTAAAAACTCCAAAAAATCATTGACTTCACCATTATTGGTGTCCTCCCAATTCAATATCATCCCTACATGGTCAAATAAAAGGATAAACCAAGACAAGGTTACATATATTCCCCTCATATCGGTAACGAGATGTTACAACTATCAATTGTATCTGATAAAAATCCAAGATTCGCCTTCAAGTTCTAGAAAAGTATCCAACATGCTATAAATATTGATCAGAACTTTAGTATGTCTTATTATCCTCATACTGATTTTCAATCTGAGCAGACTATTCAGACACTAGAATACATGTTTTGAACATGTTCTATGTACTTCTAATGTGGATAGGACCAACATCTTCCCCAGGTCGAGTTTTCATACAACAAAAGTTTCCACTCAAGAATGAAAATGGCTCCTTATGATTACATTAATGGGAAGAGTTGAATAAAACCTACATGTTGGGGAACAAAAATTGATAGGTCTTGAAATAGTCAAGGAAATGGTGGAAAAGTTTAAAAACATTTTGCAGCATATCAAGGCTTCTCAGAGTCGACATAAGAGTTATGCTAGAAATTGTTAGTGAGACCAAGATTTTGATGTTGGAGACCTGGTATTACTCCACATATCTCCATGGAAGAATGTGATGAGATTTGGGAAGAAGGGAAATCTTAGTCCAAGATACATCGACCCCTTTGAGATCCTTGATAGCATCAGAGCAATGGCCTATTGACTAGAACTCCCACCAAACCTATCTGAAGTACATGATGTATTCCATGTATCCCTCTAGAGGAAGTACATACAATAACCCTCATGTGTACTCATTCCAAAGGTGGAACCATTTGAAAATGACATTTCTAATGAGGAGTATCTGGTGAAGATCTTAGATCATAGAGAAAGAGGTCTACAAACAAGACAATGCACCTTGTCAAATTGTTATGGAGAATCCAAATGTTAGAATAAGAAATGTGGGAACTATAGGAGGTGATGAAATAGAGTTACCCTCAACTGTTATAGTGTAGGAAAAGAAAATTTCAAGGGGGAAATTTAAAAAGGGGGAAAGATTGTAACGACCAGAACATTTATAAATAAAATCCCCCTTTTTATTTAATTAAATGTATTATAATATAATATGGTTATAGAAGACACATGAACTTATTTTGTTTTATTATATCATATTGGATTTAAAATACCATTTTGTATCATTATCGTTGATAATATAACCATTTAATAGTGATCACATGGTTTGTATAAATATAGAGTTTTAACAAATCCAATTGACATGGACAAAAAAGTGATGGTCACGACCTATAGGATCATACCTTATGAAGCTCATTTATCAGAGATTCTGTGGGAGGTAGAATTTTTATGATTTTCTCTTAACCAATACCAATATGAGATCCAACAACTAAATCATGAGTGAGACTGTTTATAGGAGAAGTTCAAGTTTATCAAGATCATGACCCAAACCATATTCACTGAACTACCACATGAAATCCACACCATTGCACACCTAAATCTTATGGAATTATCTAGTATATTAAAGGGATATGTATCAAGACCCTAGAAATATTAATATATTCTTTTTTTTGTATAATAATGAATATATTTCCATTATATTATTGTAACTTTATAAATGATTTTTATTTTGATACAATAAATCAAAAATTGTATTTTTAGTTAATATTAAAATTCAATTAATTAATTTATAAATTAATTTACTTTTTCTAAATAAATAATATTTTAAATAATTATTATCAAATATAAATGATAATATAATTTTTATGATGTTAAATGTAATTTTTATAGGGGTTTAAAAACTGTAATTGTCAAAAAAACCAATTTTTTTTAATAAATATAGATTTTATTTTTAAAGTAAAAATTCACATAATTATAAAATTATTTAGATAAAATGAAAAATATTTTTGTAATAATAATGTCAAAATTATCTAATGGTGAATGTTTCATAATTTTCTAAGACAGTCAAATTTTCTGGAAAAAATTAAATATCATATTAATATACTTTGTGTATTATGACATCATAATGACCCAAAAGTTCAATATTAATTATTGTAAATGAGTTCCATGACCAAATATATGTTTTCCCTTTAAAACAGTGTGATTTTATGTTTATTTTATTTATTTTGTAAATTCACTATGAATCCTCCAAAACTTATAATATATTTTAAGGTTTTAAAATCCTTTTTTATGAGTATGACTCACCTACACATAATAAAGGTAATTATTTAAATAATTTCATACCATGTACTTATAAAATAATGAGAAACACTCCCATATGACAAAAATCACGGGCAAAAACCATGGGATGGTTTGTAAATTTGGATATTTTATTACGTTGTGTTCAAAACCTAAATAATAAATAAATCCCCCTCTTTTACAATATAAAACCGCATAATCTACCATTTTTATTCACTAAAAATCATTTTATGATGACCATACTATGACCTCCACTCTCTATAGTCCTCTTAAGGTGCCTCCAATCTCTCAATAATCCCCTCCTAATCTTTTTAAGTCGCATACTCAAGTAAGGGAACCTCACCTTCTTCTCCTCCTTTCAAATTCAAGAACCTTCTTTGAAATTAGTTCTTTTAATTTCAATTGGTTATATTATCATTAATTTATAATCATTACCTTACTATTAAATTGATTTTATTTGGATTTGGGATCATTTATCTTCCATTATTTTGACCCTTACCTAAACTGTTACTATGCCAAATTTTTGTAAAGGATCCTCACCTTCTCTTCTTGATTCATGTTTCTTTATGAACTTATGCAATATATTTCCATTTAATAAAGTTTATACATGTATTTAAACGTCCCTATTACTATCCATTTGATTTCAAAATGATGAGATACCCCTTTCTCTCTCATGAACTATTTTTATGAATTTTTAAGTAAAGTCGTTATGCTGCTGAAATTTCATCATAATTTTCCAAGCCAAAACACTTGTGTAGTTAATACCATACCCATTTTTCTATCATGGGTATTCACCTATATGCATATATACTTAGTTATTAGTGAATTACATGTATGTATTCCACATTACTTAATCATGGAATAAATTATGATGATGAATGAATCCGTGTATTATGATCTATGTGGCATACTTAAGCATGAGAATGAAATGAATATGATGGGTGCACCCAGATATAAATCCAATATATTGGGTAATTTTTAGTATCATGATACGTCACATTGGGATAGGGAGTTAACTAGATTATTTTATGGTACTTTTTACACAAGGATGTCTTGGCGGGTATACCCTTAGCCTATGTTTATGATTCAATTTTTTAAGTTGTTTACACATTTCCCATGTTATGATTATCATGATATATCATTACCTATTATTAATGTTCCTTTTATTACTCATTGATATTCCTATTGTCTAAAATTTATCACGTATCTCATGTTTATTCCCTTAGTCGGATTTATAGCTCACCTCTTTCTTATATATTTCTTCAGGTTATCCCATGAAGTTTTAAGTTTGAAGGAGTATTTTGAGCATATTAAAGACGTTTTCAATAAATATATTTCATTCTGTGTTTTATTTTATTATGTAATGTACATAATTCCCAAATACAATAGACTTATTGATCATCTAGGTTGTATTAATTACTGTCTTATGTAATAAATCAAGTATTAAAAGGATATAAAGAGTATTTTTGTTATATTACAAACTCAAAATTTTTATTTCACACACTAAAACAGATGAGGGTAATTCTATTTCATCACCTCCAATTCCAATCCCTCTTCTTCTAGCTTTTGGTTTCTCTATAGAACTTTTACTAGGTGAATTGTCTTATTTCATAGAAATGTATCTTTATGATCTAAGATCTTCACCAGTTTTTCCTCATATGAAATCTCACTCTCCAACGATACAACATATGGATTCAAAACATGTGATGGGTATGGTATATACTTCCTCAAGAGGGATACATGTAACAAATCATGTACCTAAGATAGGTTGGGTGGGAGTTATAGTTGGCAGGCCACCACTCTAATTTGATTAAGGATCTCAAAGGGACCGATGTATCTTGGACTAAGCTTTACCTTCTTCCGAAATCTCATGACTTTCTTCCATGTAGAAATATGGAGTAATGTCTTATATCTAACCTCAAACTCCACATCTCATTAACGATTATCATCATAGCTCTTCTATCAACTCTAAGAATCCTTGGTGTACTGCTGAATGGTTTTGACCTTTCCCACCATTTCCTCAACCATTTTAGGACTCAGTAGTTTTTGTTCACTAACTTCATCCCAGCATGCAGGTGTTCTACATCTATTACAATAAAGGGATTCATAGGGACCCATTTTTATTCTTTAATTGAAACTATTATTATATAATAACTCATTAAAATGAATATGTGATCCCATCCTCTTTTTAAGTTCATTGAGTATGTTCTCAACATGTCCTCAAGTGTCTAGATAGTCTGCTCAAATTGGCCATCAATTAAAGGGTGATAAGATGTGATGAATTTCAACTCAATATTTAGAGAATGTTGGATACTCTTCAATAACTTGGAGGTAAATATTTAATATCAATTAGATATAATCGATAGTAGTGTTTCATGTAGCCCCACTACTTCTCTTATGTATTTCTTTGAAATTTGATCATGTGAGAAGTCCTCTCGGATTGTAATTAATTGACCAGTAATTGAAAGATGATCCATCACAACCCATATATCATTATTTCCTATTGATGTATTTTGAATACCAATGAAAAATTCCATGGTTATGTTTTCCCATTTCTATGTAGGTATGGGTAATGGTTTCATCATCCCTTTAGATTTTTTCCTTTTATCCTTCACTTGCTAACATACAAGACACCTTGATGTATATTTCATGATCACCATCTTCATATTATCCCACCAATAATACTCTTAGAGATCTCATTACATATTTATACTCCTTTGATGGATGGTGAAGTTTGATCAATGTACATCATCTAATAGATCATTTGTTAACCCAATATTTGATGGTGAACAAAGTCATGAACCAAATATTATAGCTCCTTCTTTATTAATTTTCAAGTCTGAGGATTTACCATTTTTTATAGCTTCCACATTCTTCTGAATTTCCATATCATCTCTTTGAGAATCTTTTATTTTATTTAGAAGGTATGGTTGAGAAATAATTCGTGAAAGGATCAATGATGTTACTTCATTTGTGATTCCTATGTCTAGTATTTTCAGTTTTAAGATGATTAGATCCTTCTAAAATCTCATCAATTGTAAAATTGTTAGATCCTTTCAACTTGTAGAATCTTCTACTTTATTTTATTTTCCATGATAGTAGTGTATTGAGAATTCATAGTCCTTAATTAGATCTAACCATCTTTATTGGCACATATTCAGCTATTTTTGTGAGAATATATACTTGAGGCTCTTATGATCCGTATATATTTCACACTTTCCCCAAAGAGATAATGATTCCATATTTTCAATGTAAATAATACTGCAACCAACTCTAAATCATGTGTTGGGTACTTCTATTCATGAACATTCAATTTCCTTGAGGCATAGGCTATCACTTTTACATTCTACATAACTACACAACCAAATCCCTTCTTTTAAGCATTGTTGTATACCTTGAAAAGTTCCCAACTTATGGGTAGCATAAGTACAGGTGCAATGATAAGCCTCTTTTTAAAATCATTGAAGATACTTCACATTCGTTATCCAAAAAAACTCTACTTCCTTCCAAGTTAGCTTGGTTATAGAGTTTTACAATCATGATCAAATTTTCACAAATCCATAGTAGTACCCATCTAATCCAAGGAAACAATGGATTTTTATCATAGTGGTTAGTCTTTTCCATCCTTTAATTTCCTATGTCTTATAAGGTTCCATATATATCCATTTTCTGGTGATGAAATGCCTTAGTAATGTTAATTGGTCTATGAATAAGTTTGATTGTGAACTCAATAACTCATTTAGGAGGGAGATTAGAAAATTCATTTGGAAACACATTAGCATATTCCTTCACAATGGGAATGTATTCAAGGATAATATTTTCCTTAGACTCAATCATTTGAGCTAGATATGATTTATTGTTGGGAAATAATATCCATAATTGAGATGTTGGTGCTAAATAAGATTCATCCTCCTCTTTTCTCTTTTATATAATCAAAGTTCGATTCATGGTATGGATGTTGAATTCCTTCTCCCAGTAATTTATGTTAGATTTATAAAAGTAAAAACATTTCGAACTAGGATAACATCAAATTTCACTAAAGGAAAATCGATGATATTTTCAAGAAAAACCTTACCAAAAACATTAACTTGTGATAAAATAATCATAGAATTTTTCACCACTAATATCAAATCATTTCAGGTGGGGACTCTATAATTTTAGAAAAATTAAAAGATATGTTAATATGGAATGAATTGAAATACAAAATGACATACGCAATTTTAAAGTAGAGGTACATGTACTACAATCATCATGAACCTTATCAGTATAAGACTTTCCTTGTTCCCTTAGTCTTGGATATTTTTTATACTCATCATGATTTTCGTCCCTTGGAATAGAGCATTGGCTTGGATAATTCCCAACCTCTCCAAATTTATGATATAGAACTATATATGGTACCTAATATTGATCTTTATTTACATCCATCATGTTGTTCATTTTTTACAATAATTGGATACTTTATTCCCTATATTTTTGTACTTAAAAAATCTCTTAGTTCTCTTGTAACATTTCCCTTGGTTCCTATTTCCAAATTTTTTAAAAAAATGAAACTGGGAATTATTTCTTATATCACCTCTATCAGATGGAATTTCTTGAGATGTCATCATCCCCTTATTTAACATTTTGTGACATTCAACTATGTTCTAGTTGTTATCCATGATTTTTGATAGTTGGTTTGGCATTATCCCAAGATGTATTACTTGATATTATATCATGTTAGGCATCTCTTTTGGGCAGTCATCACATTTCCCTTCACATTGGTTGTTTACTCAGTTCATCTTATTTCCGTTCATTTTCTAGAACAAAGGTAAAATTAATAAATAGTGGACTTAAACTATTAAACACAAAAATTTTAATCCAATAATATTAAATGGATAATTTATAAATGACATGTATTTCCTTAAATTATGAATTTCTAGGCCCCAATCAAAGTTATCCAGGATCTATTTCCTAACATAAACTCTTATGGGAATTTTTATTCCCTTAAAAATAGTTTGTAATTAACTTTTGAATTTACCAAATCATATCTCTCATGAGAGTCAAATTAGGTGTGAATCAAGGCCCATTTTCATGCACCAGGTGATGATCGAGCCTAGCTCAATTTTCCCTTTTCGAGATTATTACCCCTAGGTACCTCTATGGCAGAGCTATATCCACTTTTAGTATACATACAATGATTTATTTTCATGGAAACCAGTTACTCTATATTTTACAAAAACATAAGGATGTTTTCTTATGTTTAGTCTTATCTCTAAGGCTTTCTATATAGTTTTTTAATCTGAATCCCAAATATAACTATTCATTCCTCTAATACCAACTATGACAAAAAATTTATTTAATACACATTAATTCATGATTTATTAAATAAGAATACACATAATACACATTATAAGATAGATATTTCGAGTGTCTTTGGGTAATTAGGTATATTACATAGCAACTTAAAATAAGGGGTGCATCGACATTTTTGAAAACTTCTTAAAATGCTTACAATTTTCCATCATTCTTAAAACTGCATGGGATAACCTAGGGGAATAAATAAGAAAGGTATGAGATATAAATCCCAGTAAGGGAATAAAATTCATAACATGAAGAGATTATTACAATTTATAAAATAGGTATTTAAATGGAACATAAAAGGGGTGAGAATTATAAACATGAAAATCAGGTATGATGTAGTATGATAACATTAAGGCAACATGAGAATGTGGCAATAACTTTAAATATGACATCATAAGCATAATTCAAGGTTAATAACCAATAAATCATAACATTATATTCTTAGGATAGTCTACCATACACCATACATGGAATCTCATGAGACTAAAATATTACCCAATGCATTAGAGTGATATTTGGGCGCACCCATCATAATCATATCATGTACATGCATAAGAGTGTCAAACAGATCATATAACATAAGAACATATGTCATCACATTTAATCCCATGATTAAGGATTTTAGGTTACATAAATATAATTAACCAATAAATTAAGTATAGGTATAACTAGGTGAATACCCTCGAGTGGAAATGGGTATGGCTATACACCTCACAAATGTTCGGTATGGAAAATCATAGGTATATTTTGGCAGCGTAACAGTAGTAAATGAAGATTAATAAAGTGGTTAAATGAGAGAGAAATAAGTATCTCATCATTTGGAAGTAAATGGAAATTATAATGGGAGTGTAATAACATAATCCAAAATCAAAATTTGGGAATTAATATGCATAAGACTAGGATGGTTCTTGAATAAAAACATAGAATGGAAAAATCACAGGATAATTTTGGTAGTATAACGGGGGTACATAATGAATCATGGGAGGACTGATGAGAGTGATAGGGGTCACTCATCAATTATAATTAATAATGGAAGTAATAGGGGTGTGTAATAGTATATCCCATCAATAATAATTTAAATATAATTTGTATTACATAAATAAGGTTCTTGAATAAAGAGGAGAAAGAGAGGATCTCTTGCTAAATTTCAGCATAGTAACGGATTAGGTAAATACTATAATGATAGGGGATAAATGATCACTTATTATTAGGAAATAAATTTTATAGTATAGGGATATTTATAAATTCAGGAAAACATAACCAATTGAGATTAAAAAGGCTAAATACAAAGAAGGTGCTTGGATGGAAAAGAAGAGTGGGTAATTCAATATCATGAGATGGTGATTCCAAAAGATTGAAAGGATATTCTTGAGAGATTGGGGAAACATTAAGATGGATATAGAAATATTATGGAATATTAAGGGAATGATACAATGTTTTTGAGTGAATAAAAATGGGATATTGGGTGGGTTTATATAGGAAAACGGAGAGGAGTTCCTTATTATTTTCCAAATTTAGGTTTTGGACACTATATAATAAAGTAATCAAACCCAAAAATAATCCCATGTTTCTTTCAATAGATTCTTCCAAAGAAAAGTGGTTTTCATTATTTTATAATTTAATGGTACATACTCAATAAAATATTACACACTGGTGATGTGGAAGTGAGTCATGTTCATAAAGAATTGATTTTAAAACCTTAATATATAATATAGGCTTTAATGGATTCATAAAGGATTTATGAAATTAATAAAATAGCCTCAAAATAAATTTTTTTAATAGGAAACATATATTTTGCCGAAGATACATTTTTATACAATTTATTTCATCACATTTGGGTTATTATGATGTCATAATACACATCGTAGATTTATATCGTATTTAAATTTTACCTGAAAATTTGATTATCCCATAAATTTATAAAAAAATTATTGTAGGATAATTTCAACATGTTGATTCCAAAAATATTATTTATTTTATCAAAATAGATTTCAAAATATGTGAATATTCAATTTTAAAATAATAATCGACATTTATTGAGAAATGATGGGTTTTTTTACAATAATAATTTTCGAACCCTCATAAAAATTATTTTTAATTTGTAAAATTATATTATCAACTATACATAATAAAAATTATTTAATAGTAATATTTTATTAAAATATAATTTATTTCAAAAATTATTTAATTCATCAAAAGTAATTTCTTAATTGAAATTGCATATTACCCAAAAATAGAATTTTTGTTTTATTGTATCGAAATCAAAATCATATATAATGTAACAATAATAAAAAGTAAATATGACCATTATTCAATTTAAAATGAAATATACATATATTATTAGGGTCTTTATACATAAACCTTTATTACACCATCAAAATCTCTAAGGCTAAGGGGCACAATGGTGAGATTTTCATGGGGTAGTTCGGCATACATGGTTTGTTCCCTAATATCAATAAGTTTGAAAATCTCCCATAAACAACTTCACTAATGCTTTAGTTATTGGATCTTGGCTTGGGTTTGGCCAAGGGAAAATCCTATTGATTCTACCTCCCTTAGAAACTCTATTAAATGGGCTTCATAGGGTATTATCCTATTGTTTGAGGTCATTGCTTCTTTTTTTGTGTTAATTGGATTTATCATAACCCTATCTTTATACTAACCATATAATAATTGTTCAATGTATATTTCATCAATGATTATGATTCTTAATAGTATTTTAAATCCAATATCATATAATGAAACTAGATAATTTCATGTGCTTTCTATAACCATAATAGGGAATTTAACTCAATAACAGAGGGAATTTTATTTATAAAATATTTGGTTGTTAAGTCACTTTACTTATATCCTGAAAAACCAAGTCTGAATATTCCCCATGACATATGCAGGGTTTGAGGAAAACACCCAGTAGGATACCACCATGAATCTATACAATGTATGTCACTAGGCATCCATTAGTTATATATTTGAAACAAAACATGTTTCATAAATCTATTTCATTTGAAAACATTTCTCATAAAACATCATTTGGTTTTCCTTTAAGAAAAACTTTATTCAAATCATAATAAATTGGAAATAGAGATTAATGATAACATATAGGGTAGTAGTCAAAAAGAATACATATCTTAATAGATAAACATGTGAGGAATCAAATCATGAAGCATTTCCATCATGAATAAAACCAAGCATAAATAACAAAGCACAAAATGGGCTCTAGACAATGGAAATACATAACTCAGACATTCAAGGAACATTAAACCAATAAGATATGAATTATAATGATATCGTGTCCCGCCACAGTCTAACGGTATCAGAACCATAACTCCTAGTGGTGTCACACTCACTAAGGTTTTCATATGTCCATAACCCAATGCACCCAAGGTTCCCAATGTGATGTGTTTTCTCAAAACATTCAAGTAAATAATGCACAACATTTTATAAAACATTTCCACAATAAAATAATTATCGATCCCATTCTTGAAAATCCCCTTTAGACTTAAAACCATTTTTATAAAATTTCATCGAATACATGAAGCAGTTAAAACTGTTTTTAAAGTAAGACCCATTTTTAAACCATTTTCTAAGGAACAAAATATGAATTTACACAAAATATCCCCCATAGATATTAAATATACTATTTTAATAAATCAAACCAATATAAAATACAAGAACAACAAGGTATTACATGAGAAAGAACTATTGTATAAATACACCTACCTTGTCGATAGGGGAAACTTAGTCACCATCAAAAACGGTGGAAATAAATAAAGAGATCAGGTCCTCAAAATCCTATAACTATAAGAAACATCATAAATTCCTCATCCAACACCCTAGGTTTTCTCGAAACGCCCCATTAGGGTTCCAAAATATCAAGGGGAAGATAGATCGAGAGTAGGTCAGGAGAAAAGAAGAGGAATTGAGAGAAGATTCACACGTACCATGAGTAGATCCACTCAAATTGATGGAGAATCACTAAGAGACCATGGGGAGAACCTCTTAAAACATAAAGGAATTGATAGGCTGGGATAATGAGATATTTGGGTTAAAAAACCAAGGGAATCTGAGTAATTTTCTAATTTTAAGAAGGTTTCACAGGTTGCATGGTTAGATAAACTATGTGCTAACCATGTGGTAGCTACTACCCCTTGAAAACAGAAGTACATAGTTACCTAGGAATAGTCACATGGTTAGAAAAAACATGTTCCGGCCATGCAACATCCTCTAGAACCAAAAAAACCATCTACATAGTGTACCTAAGAATCTCACATGGTTAGATAAACCATACGTAAACCATACAAAAAACCATTGGATTTTAAAAATCCATATCGCATGGTTACTACATGATTACCAATAGTCATGAGTAGATTGTGTGTCTAACCTATTTCTCCCAAAAATCCAAAATCATGACCCCTAACTCTTGAAAGACTTTAAAATCAAAATAGACACAAACTAAGCTTAAAATAAAACATACATATGGTCGGGAGGGCATCACACTCTTGTTTATGGGGAGGAATGCCTGAAGTCAGGTAGCGACCCTCAGTTCGGGCACTAGAATAGTGGTCCAGGGTGGTAGGGTAATACAAAAGACTCATGGGGTCACACTTTGTGATCAACTGAATGTGGATCGAATGTAAAAAACTGGTAGAGATGCTCTAAAAGTGATTTATATTTTATCCACATAGATTATTTTGATGGGTATTCACAAGGTGTTTCATATGATGTGATACACTATGAATTAGATAATATCTTTCTAAAAGTGTTTTTGAATATATACAAAAGAGTTTTTGGATATGGTTTCATAGGTTATTGTATATAACACAATATATGGTTAAAAACACTTAGTTTTTGAGTCTTCAGTGCAAGTGGGATATTGAAGGAGATGTGCGCTAAATCCTTTACACATGTGATGTGTTTTAGCCTATATCATAAGGCATGATATAGTTATATCATATGGTACAAAATATATAAAAGAAACGAATTTTTTATTTTTTTGGTTTTGGAATATCATTGATTACGATATAGGGATATCATAGATGCTATCAAATCTATATTATAATTTTGCAATTTGTATTTAATGATTATAATTTCATCCTATTATTTTCATGGCATCAAAATATTAAATAGTTAATATTTGAATCAACTTCTATGAAATTATATCATTAATATTAAATTTTTTATAGGATGAAATGTATGGGAGATTTTGATAGCTGAAGGGGTAGTGAGAATTATAATTTTATGAATTACTCGAACATTATGAAACACTAGATTAAATGAATGAATACTCAAGATCATCCTTGAGGGAAATATAAGGACACTTAGCCATCGATATGGGGTGGAAAAGAATTCCTTATTATCCCTGTTAATTCTATCATATTCTAAAGCATTGTTTTACTTCATCTTACCTTTTGAGATACTAGCATATCAAGTAGTGAAGAAGAATCTCACTCAAGCATCAGGTGATTTGGTATAGCTCATGGATACACCATGGAGGAGGGAGTCTGTTGGTTGTCTCTAAGGGATCTTCCTCAAACCACTATGATTGAATATTATAGTATTGGTTCACTAGGGAATGGTACGTAGTGTTATTTATTTTAGTTTTATGTGGTTTTGGTTTCATGCTTGTTTGATCATGGGTTTTGAGGTTTCTAATTTCTTTTGTTGTATTGAATGAGTGTCGTTCGATCTTTATAAACTCATCACAATATTCATATTCAACTAAAAAATAAATATGTAGAATGTATGCATAAAATTTATCATTAATTACATATAAAAATTATATAAAGTATAAATTTGAAAAAATATATTTATAAATTATAATAAATACATATATGAAGAATATAAAAGAATATATATATATATATATATATATCGTTCATTTCATATTGGTGTGTGTGTGACTGCACACACACACACATATAAATAAATTAAACACGCACACTTGTATATATCTGGGTGTGTGTGTACACACACACATACAAATATACATGTATAAATACACACACAAATATAAATATTAATATATATATATATATTATAAACTATAAATTTAAGGAATATGGTTATAAATTCTAATACATTAATACATAAATATACAAAAAATATTAAAAAAATTAAGGAATATACTTATAATTATATATTTGTGTGTGTGTTTATATGAAAATATATAAATATCTATATAAATATATTAATTTATATATATATAGAGAGAGAGAGAGCGATAAACATACAAAAAAATAAAAACATATTAAACACACACAATTGTGTGTGTACACACACATATATGAATAGATATAGTCATATATATACACACACAAATAGAATTTTGATGTGATGAAAAATAAAAAAAACAAATATATGATCAGTTAAGATATCCTTATTACTAAGTTTCAAATTACATAACATCAATTTTTGAAGTCAATTCGTCCAAAATGTCACACACAAAAATCAGCAAGGGTTGGCATCCGTAAAAACATTGTCTAGTGGTGCAGTGGATATGGTTCTTTTAAAAATAGAGCAAGACCTTTATCAACACTTTCAAAAATTCACTGATAAAGTAACATTTTATCACTACTAAATTTAGTGCTCATAAAAAAATTCATCACTAAATTTTGTGTTAATAATAGTATTTTTATTAGCCTCGATAAAGCCTAAAGTAATAGAAAAAAATAGTGGTCTTGGGAGACCAATGGGGTTCATACCTTATCTACCTAGCCTATTATTGGAAGGTTATTTTGATCGACCAAGCAAGGTTATTTGATAAATTTATGGACTTTTTATTTATTAATATATATCATAACAAATATATTATTATTTCCTTATTTACTTATATATAAATATTTATATGTTTATATTAAAATATATTTCTATGTAAATGATTATAGTAAATATATATTTATTTATTTATTTACACTAATTAAATATTATTATGATATTGAAAATAAATATATATAACTAATTATATATAACGAAAACTAATAATTATTAATTATATAAATGCATAAATATTTTTCACACTATATTATAAATTATATAAATTTATAATTAAATAAAAAATTATATTATATTTAAATACAAAAAATTAAACAATAAATTACTAGTTATATTATTTTATATAATATTAATTATATATAAAAATTATTAATAATTATTTATTAAATTTAAATATTAGTAATTATATTAAAAAAATATTATAAATTCTATAAATGAATAAATATTATTGATTATATTGGACACATTGGATCTTTGGATGGTTCCAAGAAAATCAAGGAGTCTCATGAACATGAGGGGTTTGTGAATGGAAAAGCCATTGAAGAAATTGAAAAACGACTTTTCCATCGATTTAAGGATGTATATATTGGTAGAATTTAGAAGAAGGATAATATTGACCATGTGGTTTCCAATGAGGAATCCATTTTAGAAAAGATTGAGTTGGGTAAGCACTCCATTATTTCTCGCTTAATTTCTCTTAGAGGCTCTAGTCCATGGAGGTTAGAGGATTTAGTTAATGTTTCCCATCTATTTGGGGTTTCAAATCATAGAGATATTTCTTGATGGGTTGTGGCTACTTTTATTTTTTATCTCCATCAAAGGATTTGTTGATTAAGGCTTAATGATTTGTGTTTGTGTCATTCAAGACTAGTTTTTTGCATGTTTCAAAATTGGACAAGAATTTGAATCATATTTTGACTAAGAATTCATCTGTGCAGGTATGGGTTAGAGTTTATGGACATAATTGGATCCTCATAATCCAATAATTTAGTATGATATTTCATTATCTATTGGTTTTCCTATAAATATGGATAAAGAAACTAAAAATGCTAGTTTTGGTCACTGTTCTAGTATGCTAGGAGAAGTCGATCTATGCTCCACCTTAGTTGGAAAAGTGTTCCTTTCAACACTTTAATTTCCTTGGTGTATGTCACCACCCATCCCCTGGGGCTCATTCCATGACATACCCCAAGCCCACCTCCTAAACGTAAAGGGTTTGAAAATAGTGCCAAAGGTGTCAACCTGCAAGTGGGTGGCATTTTCCTGAGTTCCTCTATGCACACACACGCACAACCATGTCCCACAATCCAAAAGGGGAAAACATGTATACTGAAACAAGTGCTAATTACAAGTACAACTGAAAATAAGTGGGCCAAAATACAAACCCCACAAAATAAATGAAAACAGGAAAGTAAAAAAGGGACTCGGCTAGCCATCTGCTGAAAACCCCACTTGATGGTAAGAGTTGTGTAGCTAATGGAAGGCAAGGTAGTATGTCATGTATGTCTGATCCTACTGGGCCCCTCCTACTCATAGTCCACCAAGTCCTCAATCGAAATGTTTTTTCTCTGCACAAGACACAACACATGTGGGAAAAGCCCGTGCGTAGGTGAGTAACACAGTACCCAATAGGGGAACCCAATCCACTAAAGAGAAATATGAGAAAGAAACCACAAAGAAAAGCCACAAAGTAAAGACAGATCACACCAAGAATAATATAAATCATAAGAAGAAGGTTCATTGACTATAGTGATGAACGTTTCGTACTACTAAGGGAATCATCCCTGATAAAGCACTGCTTATCTGCCAGAACACTAAGTATCCACACGACTGGTGCTCATCTGTTGGGCCTCTAAGGATCCACACGGCTACTGGTCATCTATCAGGCCACTAATGATCCACAAGGATGCTACTCGAGCCATCAGTCATACATCATCCACCACAAAGTCCCACATAGAATAACCCAAACTACCATATCTTTGTAAGGGTTCCAACGTAATAGACAATGCATTGAATGGAAGCCCATTCCATAAGATATGGAATTTTATTAAAATGGGCCAGGTTGGATTCAAGTATGATCCAAGCCATTCGTACTCCAACTCCCCCCAAAACTCTCGTAGAGTATCTCAGAAGGACCGCATCATTGCAAGGGTCCTCGTGTCATAGACAGCTTGTCAATCAGAAACCCGGTCTATGAGTTATTATCATTTTAGTAAACAAGGGTCGGTTGCATCCGAGCCCTGTCCGACTCGGTCAGATCCACCTGACCAATCCCAGCCTGGGGACCCTCATAACCCGTCTTGTCTACCTAATGCATTAGGCCTCACTGGGCCCGGATCAGGTTGGTTATGCATCCAAACTGCCCGGTCTCCCATTGACCTGGTTTTATCCAGCCCGACCCACTCGGGTGGGCCAATCTCTTTTTCCCACACGAGCCACATAGTGGCATATAGGACTCGGATTTAACTTTTCGGACTGGTCTACTAAAATGGACTAGCTTAAGGAATTGATCAGGCCTCTTGGGCAGCCCAGTCCAACTGGCCCAGCTCGTCCCCGTCCCAAGGGTCGGCCTGGTTCGGCCCTGGCCGGCTCAGCCAGTTCAGGTGGGGGAGCGTGCGGCAGGTTAACTTGGACACCTCGTTTTTTCTACACAGCCTATGGATACAGGCTGATCCTCCATGTGGTTCCCATTGGAACATCATTTCTTGCTCAACATCACAGCTGACGGGTCACGACCTCTTGCCATTCCACCACATCACGCGTCGGGCGCGCCATTCTTGCATCCATGCGGCCCCTTTGTCGAATTATCATGGCTAGTGGGCCGTGGCACTCTTTTCACCATGGCCTGATTTTGGGTGCACCACCTCTCTCCTCCCCTGGCCACCGTCATAGGCCCCTATCGGCCGATGCCATCGGCGCACTGACGTTTCCTTTTGTGGGCCACCGAAGTTACTCTGGAGCTTTGGTTTTCAAATCACCTACACCTACGAGACCGTAGGGATTCCGCCTTCACAGTGAAGGCCTAGAAAATTCCTTACCGTAGTTTGAAAAAATTTCCACCAAGAATGCACAAAGTAGAGGGGGGTCGAGCCATGTTTATGTCAGCCTGTGCCCTCTACGTTAGAGGATTAAATTAGGGGAGGCTCATGATTACAATTATATTAACAATACAATTAATCTTGTATAGAAAACCAAAGAATGATACCCTCCCACAAGAAGGAATGATTCAAGGATTAACCTGTTCGTGGGTTAATATGTGTACGTCATTTATAATAAAGAATGGGGAAAAGTTTAAATAATTCAAACCCATACCTCGTTGACATTCATTTCCACAACATTTCATCCTTGAGGGTCCAAGAGGTCGATGGTGTTCATCATTATTTTAAGTATGTCGAAATCAATGATGTCCAACCAGTGTCTATCATTCTTCATTGGGGAGGAAATATGTTGGAGGTTTTTTAGAGAATACTCACATTTTAATCCTCGTTCCACCAACGCGTCAACTGTTAAAAGAAAAGATGTCCCAGCTTTTCTGTTACACAGTGACATCGATCACTAAATCATCATTTAACTACGTGTTAACGAGCCATTAATGAGTCCCATTAATGTGCCTCATCACTGCCTCATTGCTAAACCACATCATCGTTGTTTCACCTCTCATCATTGAGAAAGAAAATAAAATAACTTTTTAAATTATTTTCTTATTTTTCTTGAAAAGTCCAAAAATTACCATTTTCTTTCAGACCTTTGTAGGTGAATCCCAGGATTTCGAGTTCAAAGGTGCCCTCAAATTTTCAATCTGAGCACTGGTTCAAAAGTTAGAAAAACCCACTCGCATATTTATTTAAATGAACTTTCAAAAAGTTCAAAAATTAACATTCCCCCTCAACCCACGCCGGTCAAGGTTAGGCTTTGCCTAATAGGAAAACACCCCCACGAGATCAACAGTACTCTCAGATTTTTAATCTGAGCTACCGTTTAGGAGTTATAAGGATTTGAAAATAAAATAATTGTTAATTATTTTATTTACGTCCAAAATCTAACTTCCACTATTGGCCCATGCCAGCCAATGTTAGGATCTGCCTAAGGAAAGAATGCCCTCACAAGTTCAGTGGTGGTATCATATTTTTAATCTTAGTCACCGTTCTTGAGTTATAATAATTTTAAAAATAAAATTATTTTATTTAAGTATTTTATTTACAGTTAGTCCATTTTTCGGTTTTCTCACTGGAGGCCTGCACCAACTAAACTTAAGTCTCCCTTAGGTTAAACCCACCATCCTGAACACAACGGTGCCCTCATATTTCTGATCTAGGAACCCATTTAAGAGTTATCAAACTTTTTTCAATAAAATCTCTCATGCATGTAATTTAAAGATTAACATTTTTCGATAGATCATTCCGAGCACTCCGGGCCTTGGAATCACACTCCGTCTCACTGTCCGGTCTCAAAATAATTCCATATAATTATAAAAATACATTGAAATTCTGAGATTTTACATTCTCCCCACCATAGTTTTTTACATCCCTGAAAGCTAAAACAAGGGTTAATCAAACAAATGGGGGGTACTGAGCATGAATATGAGCCTCCCACTCCCATGTGCTCTCTTGGATATTCCCATGATGCCACTGAATGTGCACAAGAGGAATCAACCACTCATGTAGGACCTGCTCTTGTCGATCCTCTATCTCCACCAAGAACTCCATAGATGTCGTCCCATCATCAATATCCAGCTCACCGTAGTCGATGACATGTGATGGATCATGAATGTATCTCCTCAACTGTGACACGTGGAAACATCATGAACTCGTGCATCTATAGGGGGAGAGATAGACGATATGCCACCTTGAAAACTCTAATAAGTATTTGAAAAGGTCAGATGACCTCAGAGATATATTATCACCTCTTCCAAATCTCTGCAATCCTTGTCGAGGTGAGACCCGAAGGAACGAAGGGTCTTCATCTCGTATCAGCATAAAACTTATTCCAAATCTAGGCAATCCTCATCCACTCCTGGATGATTTTCACCTTCTCAGTGGTAGCCTCTACCAACTCTGGACCCATGAGCACCAACTCCCCCGGGTCTGTCCATCATTCAGGTGATTTGCAAGGCCGCCCGTACATGGCCTCGAATGGTGTCATGCTAATGGTGGAGTGATATTTTTTGTTATAAGAAAACTCCACTATTGGTGGTGGTCCTCCCAACTATGAACAAAATCAATGATGCAAACACGAAGCATGTCCTCCAGGGTCTGTATGGTCCGCTCCGTCTGACCATCTATTTGGGGATGAAAAGTTGTTCTCAAGTCTAGTTGAGTCCTGAACACCTCCTATAATCACTTCCAAAACTGGGATATAAAGCATGCATCACGGTCTAAGACGATCATCGATGGAAGTATGAGGAGCCACACTATCTCCTAGAGATAGAGGTGTCCCAAGCCCTCTAACAGTCCCTACTCTCATATGGGTAGGATGTTATCTGACTTGGTAAGTTGGTCACCATCTCCCAGATAGAATCATAGCCTCTGGATGTGTGTGGTAACCCTATCACGAATTCCATCGAGATACTGTCTCATTTCCACTCTGATGCCTCAAGTGGTTGTGGCAGGCTTGTTGGAACATGTTGCTTGGCCTTCACTTGCTGATAAGTGAGGCATCGTGAGATGAACTCGGCCATTTATTTCTTTATTCCTAGCCACCAATACTGATGTCAGAGGTCCTGGTACATCTTTTTCACTCTAGGATGTACCTCCAAAGGGAATGTATGGAACTCCTTCAACACCTCATCCTGCAACGCTACTGGTACTATGGTACACCATCTAAAAATGATAACATGCTCCCCGCCTATCAAAAATCTATCAGGAGAATGTCTTGAGGATAAATGACCATGTCAGGCCTCGAAATCAACATCCACCAGTCATGCCTCCCTGACTCACTATAAGAGTGGGGGAGTAACAATCATCGACTAAAGGTAAGCTGCTCCATCTTCATCCACAATGGGTATCTACATCGCAGCTAGCTGCTTCGTCACCTCACTCAATAGCTGCAAACTGATCCTCCTGCTGAGCGCATCTGTCACCATGTTACCCTCCCCAAAAGTATAGACTATCTCAAAGTCATAGTCCTGGATGAACTACAGCCATCGCCACTATATAATCTATAGAAAATCCTATGGTAACCTTTCCATCCATGTGAAAGTTTATCCCTTTTAATTGATTGATGTGCCCATCGACCCTTTGATATTGGGTACTCGTTCTCCACAGCCACATGGTTAAAGTGCTGGTAATCCGCACATAACCTCGACCACCGGATCTTACTAATCCCTTCCCCCGTATGTTCTCTAGTTTTAACCAAAATTTACAAAGCTTCATAGGATCCATCTAATATGATGGTGTGGATATCATTGTTGTCCTAGGGTACGGATCAAATTAGAATTATAACACTCAACAGAGAGCTAAACATGGAACATAATCAATTGAGATGTCCTTACACTCTACTATCACTAAGGAAGTTGACGACTCATTACATTCACTGCAAAGATTGTCGAACTAGCCAACTGAATTGGAATTGGAAACACCCAACTCTACCTGATTCCATAAAGTACTACAAGGATTTCCCCTTCTGATAAAGGGAAATCTGGTTCCATCTTAATGGATGAACCACATCCTTTTCCTAATACTATCAATCCGAGCATGAACGGTACTAGTACATACTAAGAAAGACATTGTGAGGCCTCAATGCTACTACCTAGAGATCCCAACTGATACTCTCTCCTCCAAGAGTCAGGTCACACAGTCGGCACCAGTGTGTGGTCATTGAGTCTCCTCCAGTAGAAGTCTTTAAATGTGAGGGTCAAGTCAATGGTCTTAACCAGAACCTCTAGGTATAAAACAAGAAAAAGTGGAAAGAAAGGGAATTCACTCTTACAAGTGTCTATCAATATTGGAGCTAATGTAGAAGGACAGACATAGTACCTTGATTCATCCATGGAGTTCTGGGGCTATAAGCCTCGATAGTCTAGAACTGCCTCCTCTCCTACCCAACAACTTGCTTGGTGGGACAATCTTGCACGAGATGTCCCTTTTAATGAAAATCATATCATAGCATGCCCCTCTTAAAAACTAGAATGTTCCCTCCAATGAACCCTCTGGTTCCATGACTTGCTTTGCGCACATGCATCCCATTGGTCCTCCTGACCCTGCATATTGGGTGATCATTTCCTCGAATTCCCTTGACACACATTCAAACCATGTGCCTCATCGCTAAATTCCAAAAGAGTCATCCATGACTCGGTCTGGAAAGCTGCACCCACCTGAACCACTGGAGGTGGGCTTGATAGCTGATCAACGGGTGGGGGAAACACAGGTACATCACTTGGTGGGGCCATCACTAGAACTGGTCCCTGAACAGACACCTCGTATCTAGGTGAACTGTCCTCATGACCACGTATCAAGAACCAACCTGGCTATCTGCGTGGAGGCATCCTGAAATAGATCGAGATGGACTATGCTCAATAGATTATACCTAGTGATCTGTATTTTATTCAAAATAACATAAAGAGACACTTATGCAACTAGTATAGTTATGTTTAGTGCTGAAAAGCAGAATTTAGGGTCCTGGTGCATGGATACATCGGTTGTCACACCAACACTAGACTCCCTAAATCTGAAAGTAGAACCTGAGACACTCAACATTGTTTCCCAAAAAAACAACATAATCTCGGTCATTGAGGTAGAATTGACGTACCTCTGATAACACTTTTTCATGAACCGTACCCTGGGGCCCGGGTCGTGACATACCCCAAGCCCACCTCTCGAAGGCCAGGGGTTGGCGACTAGCACTGAAGGCGTCAACCTGCAAGTATGAAGAATTTTCCTGAGTACCTATATGAACACACACCCACACACGAACACATCCCACAAACTGAAAGGGGAAAACAATTATTTGAAACAAGTGCTGAGAACAAGTACAACTAAAAACAAGTGGGCCAAAAAACAAACCAAACAAGAGAACTGAAATAAGAAATTACTAATGGACTCGGGTAGACATCTGCTGAAAACACCACCTGATGGTAAGAGTAGTGTTTCTACTGGAATACGAGGTAGTATGTCATGTCCACTTGATCCTACTAGGCCCCACCAGCTTCTAGACCACCAAGTCCTCTATCAAAATGTATGTCATCTGTATAAGACACAACACGTGCGGGCGAAGCCCGTGCAGGGGTGAGTAACACAGTACTCAGTAGGGGACCCCATTCCACTCAGGAGAAATACCCCCAAGAAAAAAAACAAACCCATTAAGGACAAATCACACAAGGTACAATCTAAAGCATAGGAAGAAGGTTCATCAGCTATAGTGATGAACGTTTCATATTGTTGAGGGACTCATCCTAGATGAATCGCTGCTTGCCTACCAGGCCAATAAGGATCCACACGACTAAAGCTTGTCTGTTGGGCCACTAAGGATACACATGGTGTTTTCTCCTATGCTAGTCCACTAATGATCCGCAGGGATGTGGCTCATCTATCAGGCCACTAAGGATCCACACAGCTACTACTCGTTTGTCTGTCCACTAAGGATCCATACGACCGCTGCTCGTCTTTTGGTGCACTAAGGATCCACATGGCTGGTGCTCGATCCATCATACATATCT
Source organism: Viscum album (assembly GCA_963277665.1). NCBI lineage: Eukaryota > Viridiplantae > Streptophyta > Magnoliopsida > Santalales > Viscaceae > Viscum > Viscum album. The sequence goes on from OY728119.1 coordinate 1,217,696,041, forward strand.
CAACATCCATGAAGTCCCACGTAGAATAACCCAGAGGAACGCCATATCGTAATGGTTCCAACACAACAGACGGCGTATTGAATGAACGCCTGGTCTGTAAGATATAAGCATTTTAGTAAAAAGTACATGGTTGGATTCGATGCTGATCCAACCCGGTCATAAGCCAACCCCTTCTAAAACTCCAATACAGTATCTCAGAAGGACCAACTCATTGAAAGGGTCTTTTTTCCATAGATGGCATGTCAAGAAGACACCCGGTCTGTGAGTTATTAGTGTTTTAGTGAATATGGGCCAATTATATCCGGGCCTGGTATGACTCGGTCGGTCTGACCCGACTAATCTTGGCCTGGGGTCCCGCATGAACCATCTTGTCTACCTGGCCCATTAGGCCTCACTAATCATGGATCAGGTTTCTCATGGGTCCAAACTTCCGAGTCTCCCAGTGAGCCGGTTTTATCCGACCCGACACACTCGGGCGGGATGGTCTCTTTTTCCCACTAGGGCCGCATTGCGGCCTATGCGGCCCGACATTAACTCGCCAACCCGGTCTTCTAAAAAGGACTTGCTCAAGGAACTGACAGGGCCACTCAGGTGGCCGGGTCTAACTTTCCCGAGGGGTCGGCTGGTTCGGCCCAGCCCTAAGGGCTGGCCTGGTCTGGCCTGAACTTGTTCAACTGATCTGGTACAGCCCGAACCGGTTCATCCAGTCTAGGTGGGGGAATGTTTGGCTGGTCAACTCAGTAGCCCACTTTGTTCAACGCGACCCACAAATGCAGGCCACTCTTCCACGCGGTTCCCGGTGGTAAAGCATTTCCAACTCAACGTTGCGGCTGAAGGGTCGTGGCCTCCTGTCATTCCACTACGGCGTGTTCCGAGTGCATCTCTCCTACCGCTGCGATGCGCCACTGGGCGCAGCTTTCCTATCGCTATAGGGCACCACTTGGTGTGGCTATCCTACTGCCATGGTGCACCACCTCTATTTACCCACGACCACCGACGCGGGCCACTGAAGTTCTCCGGTGGATTGTTTTTCTAACCGTTGGCATGACGCCTTCACTGTGATGGCCTCAAACTTTCCTTTCCACCGTTCGAAAAAACAATTCCACCAAGAACACACAAGGCGGAGGGGTTTAGGCCTTGTTTGTGTCATCTTGCGCCCTCTGCTTTAGAGGTTTAAAGCATGGGAGGCTCAGTATTACAATTCTATCAACAATAAAATTATTCTCGTATAGAAAACCCAAGATCGACACCCTCCTACAAGAAAGCACGATCCGCAGATTAACCTGTTTGTGGGTTAATTCTCGTTCATTTTTTAGAACAAAGAAATGGGAGAACATTAAATAATTTAATCCCCTACCTCATTGACATTTATTATCACAACATTTCATCCTTGAGGGTCCAAGAGGGCGATAGTGTTCGTCCTTCTTCGAAGTATGTCGTAGTCGATGACGTCCCGTCGGTGTTCGTCCTTATTCATTGGGGAGGAAATCCATTAGAGGTTCATTAGAGAATCTTCATAGTTTAATCCTCATTCCACCAATGTGTCAACTATTAAAAGAAAATATGTCACAATGTTTCTATTACGTTGTGACGTCACATCATTAAAACATCGTTATGCTACATGTTAATGAGTTATTCAGGAGTTCTATTAATGTGCCTTGTCGCTGCCTCATCGTTTCAGAGAAGCGTCTCCATTTCACCACTCGTCAGGGAGAAAGGAAATAAAATAACTTTTTAAGTTTTTTTATTATTTTTCTCGAAAAGTCTGAAAATTATCTTTTTCGTTCGGCCCTTGCCTGCCGATGTAAAGTCCTTTCTAAGTGAATCCAAAAATTTCAAGTTCAGTGGTTCCCTCAGATTTTTGATCTGATCACTGATTAAAAAGTTAGAAAAACACTGTCACACGTTTATTTAAATGAACCTTTAAAAAATAAAAAATAAAATTTCAAGCTTGACCCCTACCAGTTGGGGTTAGGCTCCACCTAAGGGGAACATGCCCCCACGAACTCAACTATACTCTTAGATTTTCAATCTGAGTTTTTGTTTAGGAGTTATAATGATTTGACGATAAAATAATTGTTACTTAATTATTTTATTTATGGACAAAACTAACTTCCACTATTGGCCCATGATATCCAATGTTAGGATCTTCCTAAGGAAAGAATACCCTCACGCGTTCAGCGGTGGTCTCAGATTTTTAATCTAAGACACCGTTCATGAGTTATAATCATTTAAGAAATAAAATAATTTTATTTAATTATTTTATTTATAATTATTCCATTTTCAGTTTTTCTAACTATAGTCCTATTCCGACTAAACTTAAGTTGCACCTAGAGTAAACCTATCATCCTAAACACACCGGTGCCCTCAGATTTATGATCCGGTCTACCATTTAGGAGTTATTATACTTTTTCAACAAAACCACTTATGTGTTTTATTTAAATCTTATCATTTTTTGATGGAACATTTTGGGAACCCTGGGCCCCAAAATCGCACTCCATCTCAGTTTCTGGTCTTGAAATAATTCCACATAATTAAAAACAAAATACTCTAAAATTCCGAGATGTTACAGTGTGTTATTTATAGAAAGGTTTCATATTTTTATTTAGACTCTAAGATAATAGGGAATAAAAAAATCTAGTTTTATAGGGAATATTATATTCTTAGTATGATCTGAGAGTGTCCATGAGGAGAATAATTTCTATAATTGGGGAAATAGGGATGATGTATTAATGGAGGAACATGGTGAGACTACTAATGTAGGGTATATCGACCCTACTTTTCTTACACCACATATTGCATCATTTTAAAGAAAAACAACATAAAAGCATTACAAAACCAGGATCCAAAGGTTTAGTGTCTTTGTAAAATTAGGACCACACATAACGTTTAAAAAAAATCATAAAAATTTATATAATTCCTTCTTCTCTTTCTTCTTATCGGCCCTCGGGTTCTTCTTAGTACAAGTAATCACCTAAGTATATGCATCAAAGAAATGGATAAGCTAAAACTCAGTAAGAGAATAGATAAGAACATGAATCAATATAAAATGGGGTGAGTGTAATAATTATCATCATAACATAGGTATAAGATCAAAATCATGACAGGAATCATTAAAAAAGTCATGGAATGCGGAAATTCAATAAAATGAAACATCAGGTCTTAGTAATCAACTAAAACACATAGTTATGAACAAATCTAGCATCATGTTCATGTATATTTTATTTTTTTTCATGAGATACATCACATTACCCAATTTATTGGATTAATATATAATTCTAGGTGCACCTTTCACTTCATAAAATTTACATTGCACTATATAATTCTAGGTGCACCCATCACATAAAAACATTTACACTAACATTCATACCACATAGAACGTATATCAACCTTAGATATAAAATAACTCATGGAAAGGAATGGGTTTCATTTCATAATGAATACATTCATAAACTTTGTAGTTCCCAAGATAAAAAGGGAATAAGATTCTTGGTATCAGTCATTATTGAAGAAGAAATAATCACATGAGAAGAAAAAGATGTATTTTTTTGAAACAAGATTTCTTTCAGAAAAATCATTACATTTTTCATAAACCATATTGGTAACATGTATATCCCAGAAAATATAATATAAAAATAAATAAATGATATATAAGGAACAATAAAGGAATATCTATACTGAAAATGGGGTGAAAGAGGAAAAACCCAAAGAAACAGAGTTAGGTTCGAGAATTCCCCTTACCTTATGTCTGAATGCTCACTTCACTTTAATGTCCTATATAATTACATTAGATTCATTAATTAACAAATACAAAACCTTTTATACATGAATTTTGTTCATTGTACTTTTATTAGGTTAATTTATAGTCTTTTTGATGTGTTGTAGAGTTTAATTTCATCGTTCGGGAGTGTTCGTTTTCTTGGTTTCAAAGATTGGTTCACTTTTATACATGAATGGAAGTTCATGTAAAATGTGGATAAATATCCAAGATTGTTATTATATGTTATTAATAGTCTTATAGAAGTTTAAATTATCTTATAAATATTTTTTTATATGGTATGAAGATTAATTATTCCATAAAAGTTAATGATGATAGTTTTAGGTTAATTTTGGCATTTTTTTATGACAACAAACTCATTTTATTTTATCATTTAGTATTATGTATATATGTTAATTCCAGAACATAAAGAGGTTTGTGACATATATTTTACAATTTTTTCATCCACTATAATGGTTTTATTAACATCCTTGAAGGCATTAAATTAAAATGAAAGTACATCACCCACGATGTAGGTAAATTGACACCTCATGGGCAATGATTTCATTTTTAAAATAAGAGAGAGAGAGAGAGAAAATATTTTGATGATGGATTTTCCATTAACATGATAGAATTATAATATATTAAACATAATTAAGTTATCATACCATTTGGAAAATAGAAAGTGAGGATAAGAGAAGAAAATAAATGAAATTGAAAAGAAATTAAAACAAAAAGGAAGATGATTTTACCTCATTAAATTATCCTCCTTAAGAACCTCCTTAAAAAGGTTTTGATCTCTTGATGTGAAAAAGAGGTCCTCGATGTAAGGGGGTGCTTCGGAAGAGGTTAGGGAAGAAATTTGACAAGGCTCAAAGATTTATAGGTGTGAAAAAGGAGGTGGTGAGGGGTGGTATTTATAGTGGAGGAGAGGGGTGTTTTCTCATTATTATATTCATTAGTTTATTATTTTGGATCAACACTATGAATAGTTTGAAAATTAGAACTTAATATATTAAAATTGTTAAGGGGAGTTTGAGAGTATAGTGATTATATCACTGATGACTCAAGGAATAGTGTATTTAACTTATAATGTATATATACTGTAAATTATCATATTTCACTATTCACCAAAAATTCATGTATTTTAGAAAAATCCTAAACATTCACCCAAACCATTTTTAGACGTTTAAAAGTCAGAAATGAAATCCATTTTTTTAAAATAATTTTCTATGTATGAGTAAATTTATTTTTAATTAATATCATCATTTACTTAGAAAATACAGATTTTAAAATTATGACAGATTTCATAATACTTTGAAAAATAATTTAAGGTCTCATAAAATTATCGTAAAATCATAAAATATAAAAATATTAATTTATGAATACATTTTATGAAAATAAATTTTCTTTTAAGTTATTAAATTAATCATAAAATTGTAATTAAATATTTATGACTAAAAAAATGTCGAAACTTAATTAATAAGTTTTAAAACATATATTTACATATACTATGATATAATTATACCATAATTTTGTTTATAAGATGACTAAATTTTATTTATAATTTCATGGGTAATGTTACTATTCATTTGGCCGATTTACTATTCATAAGGGTCATATTACTATTCTTAAGGTCAAGTTACTATTTCATTGATATTGGTTCCTTAACTTCTAAAAATACTTCTTTTTTCATTAATTCGTTGTTTATAAAGTTTTTAATATGGTCTATAAAAGATTTTATGTGATTGATACTATATGAAATTAATATAAGAAGGGAGAAATTCCATTGAAAAAAAATTTGGTCGTTACATTCTTTCCCTCTTAAAATTTCACCCTCAAAATTTCATTTTACATTAACAGGTGAAGGTACTTCTCCTTCATCGCCTCCTGTGGTTCCCATGTTTCTTCTTTATACTTTTGGTTCCTACATAACACTTTGACAAAGTGGGTTGTCTTGTTGAAAATAACCTTATCTCTTCAGTCCAGAATCAATATCGACTGCTCCTCAAATGAGAGTTCATCCTCAAATTGTACCACCTCTGAATTTAGTACATGTGAGAGATCTAGTATATACTTTATCATGATAGATACATGGAACACATCATGAATTCGAGCCATACTTGGTGTAAGTTGAAGCCAATAGGCTATTGCTCCTATTCGATTGAGGATCTCAAAGGGGCCAATGTACATTGGGCTAAAATTTCATTTCTTTCCAAATTGCATGACTCTTTTCCATGGTGATATTCGAAGTAAGATTTTATCTATAATATCAAACTTCAAGTTTCTTCAAAGGTTATCAGAATAACACTTTTTTCAAATCTGAGCAGCTTTGATATGTTGTTGGATGGTTTAAACCTTCTCTATCATCTCTTGTACAAGATCAAGTCCAAGTACCTTTCTTTCTCAAACTTCACCCCAAATGGTTGGAGTTCTACATCTATTTCCATATATAGCATCATATGAAGCCATATGAATACTCGAGTTGAAGCAATTATTGTATGAGAACTCAAGCAATATGATATCTTGATCTCATCCACCTTTGAATTCTAATGAGTAGGCTATTAGAATATTTTCTAGTGTCTAAATAGTCCTTTTAGAATTTCTATTAGTTTTGGGGTGATAGGTCATGCTGAAATTTAACTCAGTACTCAAAAAATAATGAAGATTTCTATAAAATTTAGAAGCGAACCTGGGATCATGATCAGAGACAATTGAGAGTGGAACCACATGCAGTTTCACCACTTCCTTCACATATATCTTTACATGTTGTTCAAGAGAGAGATCTTCCCAAATAGCGATAAAATGAGCAGTCTTGGTGAGTCAGTCCACTAAAACCCATATCACATTATTTCATTTGGATGTCTTTAGGATACCCATGAAAAATTCCATAGTGACATTCTCCTATTTGCACATGGGTATAGGCAATGGTTGCATCATCCTTTTAGAACTCTTTATCTCTGTTTAAATTATTGGAATATTAAGCACCTTGAGATATAGTCAGCAATCTATTTCTTCATGTTGTCCCACCATAAGTGTTCTTGGAGATCACGGTACATCTTGGTACTTCCAGAATGAATGGATAAAGTTGAGTTATATGAATTATCCAATTGTTCCTTATTTATCCCAAGTGATGAAGGCACACAAAACCTTGTTCCAAACTGAATCACACCATCACTGTCGATATAGAAGTCTTGTAGCTTCCCTTCCTTTACTGTATTCACCTTCTTATAAGTTTGAATCATCCCTTTGTGCCTCCTTAATCTTCTCTAGGATATATGGTTGGGAAACCTTTTGGGCATGGTAGGATGTATTATCTTCCATTATGATTTCCAAATATATCATTTTCATGTCTAATAAGATAGTGTCTTTCTCAATCTACATCGTGGAGAGAAACCTTATTTCCCTTACTAAAATGATAGTGAATAGAGAAATTTTAGTCTTTGATTAGCTCTAACCATCTCTTTTGTCACATGTTGATATCCTTTTGTGTGAATATATACTTTAGGGTCTTGTGATAGGTATATATGTCAAACTTCTCACCATAAAGGTAGTGCCGCCAGATTTTCAATGCAAAAATCACAACTGCTAACTCTAGATAATGTGTTGGGTAATTATGCTCAGGGATATTCAACTGTCATGAGGTGTAGGCTATCACATTATCATTTTTAATAAGTAAAAAACCCAAGCCTTTATTGGAAGAATCACTTTATATCACAAAACATTCCCCACTTTTTGGTTATGTGAGTACATGTGTAGTGATCAGTTTTCTCTTTAGATCCTTGAAACTTTCCTCACATTTTTTCATCTAGACATACTTTACCCCTTACCTTGTTGACTTAGTTTGGGGGCTATACAATCGTGATAAATATCTAAAAAAGATGTTGATAGTACCCTGCTAATCCAAGAAAACTATGGATTTCCATGACACTAGAGGGTTTTGGTCATTCTTCAATTGCCTTTGTTTTTGAAGGGTCTACATAAATTCACTCACTTGTGATCAGATGTCCCAAGAATGTGACTTGCTGCATCCAAAAGTCAAACTTTCTACAATTTTCTTACAACATCTCCTTCCTTAATGTCTCCAAACAAGCCTTATATATTCTTCATATTCCCCCTTTCTCTTGGAGTATATGAGAATATCATAGATAAACACTACCACAAATTTGTTGAGGTAATGTCTAAAAACTTTGTTCATCAAATCCATTAAGATGGTAGGGGAATTAGTAAGTATGAAGTGAATCACCAAAAAATAGTAGTGCTCATACCATGATGGAAGGAAGTCTTCTAGATATCCTCCTTCTTCACCTTTAGATGATGATATCTGGAATGAAGATCCAACTTTGAGAAGTATTGAGCTCCTTGAAACTGATCTAACAAGTCATTAATCCTTGGAAGAGGATACTTGTTCTTTATGATGATCTTGTTGAGTTTCTGATAATCGATACACAGTCACATTGATTCATCCTTCTTCTTGAGAAAGATCACTAGAGCACTCCAAGATGATGCACTAGGGAGTATGAACCCTATATCCAAATTCTCTTATAGCTTCTTCTTTAACTCCTCCAGTTTGATAGGATCCATCCCATAGAGACACTTTGAGATAGGAGTAGCTTTAGGTATGAGCTCTATTGATAATTATACCTCAATATCCAAGGAAATTTTGGGTAACTCTTCAGGAAATACATCATTGTATTCTCTCACAATAGGAATTTTCCCTAGGCTAATACATTTCTTTGACCCAACCATTTGAGAGAGGTATTCTTCTTCATAGGGAATCAACACCCACACCATTGAAGGATTTTCCAAAAGAGATTTGTGATCTTATTTGAATTTGTAAAGGAGAATGGGACAGTTTTGGAATATGAAAAGATATTTTCTTTTCTCGATAGTTTATATGTGATCTCTTTTATAACGTCAAATTCAACCAAGGGAAGTATCACAAGATTTTCTAGAATAATCTTCCCACATACACTGAAAGAAGAAGAGTCCAGCACTTGGGTTGTAATGATTACACCACTTGGCATTTTTATAGATATCTCTACTTCAAGGTTTCGGGGATTTGATTCAATAATTCTATCAAAACTGAAAAACATAAAGGAACATGTAGAACCATAATCAAATAATACTTTTTTACTATTTAGTGAATAGTAAGTTTATCTTGTACGACTTCTTTTTATTGCTCCACTTCAGCTATAGTGATGGAATAAGTCTTTCCTTGATCTTTTGGTTTTTGTGGATATTGATGTTGATTACCCTCAAGGAGTCAAGGTTTAGAGCATTGGCTTTCATAATTACCTTGCTCCCTATAGTTATAGAATTGGACCATGGGTGGTTCTTTCCTTTATTCCACCACATTGTACTGCTTCCTCGTGTCTTTTTTAAATTCATGAGATTAGTGTCCTTCTCTCCCACAATTAAAGAATTTCCTCATCCCTTTGAGGCAGTTCTCTTGATGTCTCTTCCCACATTTTTTACATGTGGGTGGTTTATTTTTCTTTCCACCTTTCTCAATAGATCCTCTAGATTGAAACTCTATATTTCGTTTCATATCACCATATCCATGGGACCATTCTACAAAATCAATTTCCACATTGAGAGAACATCAAAAAAATTATTCATAAATCTATAAGTATTGAATTTCTTGAAGGTGTGGTTTTAAACCACTGAATAATCTATCAATTCTTCTATAATTATTGATAACAAAACCCGAAGAATACCTTGAACGCCTAGTGAAAATTTCTTCGTATGTCGTGACATATTCTCCTTCATTTTACTCTATCTCTATGAATTATCTCTCCATCTCTGTACGAACAGTTCTAGGGAAATACTTGTTAAGAAACATTATCTTAATGTCTTCCCACTCCATCTCTTCAATTTTTCTAGTCGGTTTAGTGTTCTTAATCAATGCCCACCATTTTTCAGCCTCTCTATCTAGACGATAAATGGAAAAAGTCACCTTCTCTATCTTAGAATAGTGAAGTACAGAAAATATCTTCCCCACTGAGTTGACCTACTATTTCATGACTAGTGGATCAGAAGATCCAATAAATGTTTGTGGTAATTTCCTCATAAGGGACTCGATATCTAGTTGGTCCCTTTTAGTTGAAGGAATATGTTCTACATTATTCAAGTTATTGTTCATAACCTAAGATATATTGGTAAACAACACCTTGAAATTTTGAACTCCACCCCCAAGGCATTAAGGATATCATTCAGAAAATCGCTACATTGCCCCTCACATGGGTTTTTGACCTTATTTCTCTTAGTTTCCACCATTTTCTAAAATAGAAAATGTTAGAAAAAAACATAAGACAACAATCCATGAATAAATAATTTATTCATTTGTGAAATTAAGTCTAAAGGCATATTTTATGGTATCTCTATGTTTACCATTTTTAAAAACAAAGATTCTTATGTGCTTACTTATACTTAGTGTCATACTGATGGTTTTCACTAAGATTCTCTAATCATAATTCCCAAATTAACTGAACTGTGCTATGATACCAACTATTGAAACCCTACTTTTCCTACATAAATTATTACATCATTTTAAAGAAAAACAACATAAAATCATTACACAACCCAGATCCAAATATATAGTGTCTTGAGAAATTTACAACTATAGATAACTTTTAAAAAATAAAGAATAAAAATTTATTTAATTTCTTCTTCTCTAGCTTCTTATTGGCCCTTGGGTTCTCCTTAGTACAAGTAATCACCTGAGGATATACATTAAAGAAAGGGATGATCTAAAATCCCAATAAGAGGATAGATAAAAACATAAATCAATATAACATGGGATGAGAATAATAATTATCATTATAATAAAGTAATAGGATCATAATCATGATAGGAAGTATTAAGAAAAGGCTTGGAATTTGGCAATGCATAAAAATGAAACATCATGTCATAGTGGTTTACAACCACACATTGTTTTGAACAAAACTAGCATCATGTTCATGCATATTTCACTTTTTATCATGAGATACATCACAATACCCAATACATTAGAGCGCTAAATAATTATAGGCATACCCATTGCATCATAACATTTACATTACGCCATATAATTTTGGGTGCACCTGTCACATCATAACATTTACATTAACATGCATGCCACAAAGAACGTATATCCACCTTCGACATAAAATAACACATAGAAAGAAATATGTTTCATTTCATAAAGAATAAATTATTAAAAATTGGAGTTCCTTAGCTAAAAATGTAAAAATATTCTTGGTATTAATCTTTATTAAAGAAGAAACAGTCACATTAGAAGTAAGAGTTGTATTTTTTTAAAAGAAGATTTCTTTCCGAAAAAACTTTTCATTTTTGATAAAATCGTATTGGTAACATATATATACCAAAAAAGATAAGATAATTATGAAGAAATTATATATTATTAATAGTAAAGTAATATCCATATTGAAAATGGGGTGAAAAGAGAAAACCTAAAGAAATAGAGTTGGGTTCGCGAATTCCCTGTACCTTATGTTTGTTTTCTTTATTTAATTTAATGTCCTATATAATAAAATTAGATTTATTAATTAAAAAATACAGAACATTTTATACATGAATTTGATTCTTTATTCGTTTATTAAGTTCATTTATTGTCTTTTCAATAGTTATAGTGTTTAATTTCATCATTCAGGAGTGTTTTGTGCTTAGTTTCCATGATTGGTTCACTTGTATACATGAATGGAAGTTCATGAAAAATATAGATAAATATTCATTATTGTTATTATATTTTATTAAAGGTATTAAATAAGATCAAATGATCTTATAAATAATTTGGTTATATGGTATGAGGATAAATCATTAGATAAAAGTTAATGATGGCCGTTTTACGTTAATTTTGGCGGTTTTTTTATCACAACGAACTCGTTTTGTTATATCATTTAGTATTATGTATATATGTTAGTTCCAGAACATTAATAGGGTTGTATCATACGTTTTAAAATATTTTTCAACAATTATAATGGTTTTATTAAAATTCTTGGAGGCGATGAAAGAAAATGAAAGTGTATCGCCCATGATGTCGGTAAATTGACACATCATAGATAATGATATCATTTTTTGAATAAGAGAGAGGGGGGGGGGTTGATGATAAATATTACATTAACATGATATAATTCCATTATAAACATATTGGAGTTATCATTCTATTTGGATAAGAGAATATGAGGATAAGAGAATAAATAAAATAAAATTGCAAAGAAATTAAAAGAAAAAGGAGGAGGATTTTACCTCTTGGATTTATCCTCCTTGAGAACCTCCTAAAGACAAAGGTTTTGGTCTTTTGATGAGACCAATAGATCTTGTACAATGGGGATAGTATTGGGAAGATGTTGGGGAATAATTTGGAGAATAATGAAATCTTCATAGGTGTAATGAAAAGAGTTCTTGATGGATGGTACTTATAGTGGAAGAGAGGGGTGTTTTTCATTATTATATTCATAATTTATTATTTTAGCTCAAAACAATGAATAGTTTTAAAATTGTCCCTAAATATATTAAAATAATAAATAGATGTTCGATATTATGGTGATTACATCAGTGATAACTCAAGGAATAGTGTATTTAACTGATAATGTATATATTTCATAAATTACCATATTTCACTATTCACTAAAAATTCAAGTATTTTAGAAAAATAAAAAAAATTAACCCTAACCATTTTTCAATGTGTAGAATTCAAAAAATAACTCCATTTTATGAAAATAAATTTCTAAGTATGAGTAATTTAATTTTTTATTAAAATCATCATTTACATGGAAAATACAAATTTTAAAATTATAACTGATTTTATAACACTTTGAAAAATTACTTAATGTCTCAAAAAATTATTTTAAATCATAAAAAAAAAAAAAATATGAATACATTAATTGAAAATATATTTCCTTTTAAGTTATTATATTAATCATAAAATTGTAATTACATATTTATGACTTAAAAATGACAACACTTAATTAGTAATTTTTAACCCATTTATTTACATAGACTATGATATAATTATACCATACATTCATTTATAAGAGGCCTAAATTCTATTTATACTTTCAGGGGTGAGTTTACTGTTCATTTTGCTAATTTACTATTCATAAGGTTCATATTACTATTCCTAATGTCAGTTTATTATTTCATCGGTATTGATTATTTAACTTCTATAAATACTTCTTATTTCATTAATTATTCATTTATAAAGTTTTTATTAAGGTCTATAAGTGATTTTATGTGATTTATACTATATGAAATTACTATAATAAGGGATAAATTTAATCGATAAGAGTTTGTATCATTACACAGGGGGTCTTCAGGTTCAACCTGAAAGATAACTATGGACTCAACTAGGTGATAAGTCAAACCCAGTTACTACCATTCATGTTAGTTCACCAAATTGCTATTATCTTTATACATTAAAGAAGATTCGTGGATTACAGGACATTGTGTTAATTTTACTTAATTAGGGGTGAACTCACGGTTTCATAAAATACAATCTGAAGGACCTTGGGAAGACATTTTAAATGGAGAGAGGGATAATGGTATGATGCCCCTTTAAGGAATTAATTTAGGGATTCCCTTATTAAGGGTATACACCATGATTAGTCTAATTTTTCTTCTATTTTTGGTTATTTTAACAATAAATTAGCTAAATAAACTAATTTGGATTAGGAGTTGTGGAGGTAGCATAAATTTCCTACAACAAAAGTTAAAGGAAGGATGATAATGGTTGTTTCTTAATCAAATAATTTTAAATTTAAGAAGTGTTTTTCCACCAGATCTAATAATGGTGAAGGATATACATGCATTGTTGGAGTTCCTCCTTAGAAGGACTCAAAATCAGTGCATCTTATTTATTTTAGGAAATCATAGGTGTATGATGTTTCTCAACCTGATATTAGTCAGTGGGACCATGATGTGGAAAAATTGGTTCTCTCTAGGGCTATGCCTTTTATCAAGGGAGAAATTACTGATACTACTAAGACTGGTGATTTGTGAACTCCAAATAAAACAGATCCTTAAAAAAAACCCTCAATATAGGACAACTCTTATACTCTTAGCAAGGATGTATCTAAAGTTTTGGTTGATAAAAAGGCTCTGAATACAATAGTTTTAATGGGAATCTTGGTCACAGATTCCTCAAGTAGGATTGATCCTAACATTGTTAATGTTTTTCAAGGAACTCTTTATATGGATGATTCCATTAAAAAGGGCCACATCAGATCAATGTAATCATTGAGAGGGGGTGAATTAGAATATCTTTTTTTTATGTTATCTTTCTTATGAAATAACCTTCACCTCCTATTATAGGTTTATCACTTTGTTGAAAACCCAATCATTTAAAACACATCCACAGGAACACAAATTTTTACAAGGTTTACAACTCAACAAGAGTATTTATTCCTTATTATGGTTTGGAAATAATCCAATACCACACAATCCACTAATAAGCAATCTCTTTTTTGTGGTTACAGCAAGTATGAAACATCCTTTCACTTGCAAAGTAATTTGATAAAAAACAACATTTCATATGCTTTTTCTAGAATTAAGGATGTAAATATGATTTTGTAACAAGTTTAAAAAACATCACTAATGGGTTCAGAACATTATCACTATCCTTTTTCAACAAATGGTACTTTTATTATTCTTAAATAATAATTATTCACGTCCTTACCCAACAGTAGGTAATAAATTTTTCTTTATAATTTTTACAAAACACAGTATACTCTATTGGATTCTTCTGTCTGTTTCATATATTGGAAAACACATATGTCTAATTTTTCTGTAGTAAACTAGAACCATTCCCTTTCCATATACATTCTTCTTCCAATATCTATATGTTTGATTATTCTGTTTGATCATATATACCCAATGATTTCATTCAGAAACTTCCTTTGGTAAACCATGACCACAACTTCTTAGTTTTCTACAACCTTACTCCTTGGTTGGAAATATCCTACTCAAAACTCTGGCCAACAGAAGTTCATCTGATGACTTAAACTGATTATTCTGTCCGGAAACCTTCCTATTAAAGTTTATTTCGTCCAAAGACTATATTTTAAATCCAAATCATCATCACCCTCACTTTTTTTTCATGTAAAAATTACTTCAGAACATTTTACTTTCACCCCTTTATATAGGCTTTCTCGAGACTGTAAAGTCGAGAACTCTAACTTATTTTCCTGTTCAATAAAAATTCAAAATTAAAAACACCTTCTCAAATTAAAACCTCAAAAATCTTCTCAAATATTCTAGTCTCTCCTATAATCTTCAATTAAACATCAGAATAAATTTCTTCTTCCAATTTCTTTTAATCATAATACATTGTTCAGAAACAATCTTCTAGTAAACCATCATAAGATCTATTTTTTAGGATTCTCTATCTTCTCAACTGTGTCCAATCTTATTAGTCTAGAAAATAATGTCTGATAGCAAACTTGATCTCTTATATCTTTCAAAAACTACTTCATCTGTACACCTTTATGTTCACTACTTCAAATATCATCATCGACACTCAGTCTTGAAATCTATGTTTGGAACTCGGATTATATTAGTTTTAAGATTTTAAAAAATTAAATCTATCTCTTATTAGCCTAAATATAAACTTGTATCATTGTCACTTAATGAATAAAACTTTCTATATAAGTTTCAACTGAAGACTTTGTCTGAAATGAACTTTATCAAAATTCATTCTTCATAAATTTATGTGCTTCAGCAACTTTATCATTTTTGAAACTTCTCAACTTCATAGACTTGTTAATCTTTGAAAAAATAATTCCTCAACCTACACTCTAATTGTTCTTGTGTCCTAATATCTTTCAAACAACATCTAAGAGAAAACTGTGTACTCTCAAACAAGATTCCCACCTTCTTACAGAATGCTTGGAATAGGAGTTCTTAAAAATAATCATGATGTTGAGAACCTTTATAGCAGCAAAGCATTGCCAAATTTTTTAGATGAACTCAAAATTAACCTCTATATCCATATTTTGATGTTTCTAATTCTATGTATAAAATTTTATGTCTACAAATATTATGTTCGAACAACTTTAACATCTCTTTAACAAAAGCAATTATCATGAGGTTTTCCATGATGTTAGGAACATTGAGATATGTATTGCATCGTCTGATTTATTTTCAAACATCTCTTTTGATGTTTTTTGTTTGTTACTCCTCCATGGTCCCTATGATAACCTCTGTTTTGGAAATATTTTTCCATAAATAAGTACAGTAAAAAACAACATTTAAAACAGAAAACTTCAATCAATGGAGTTTCTTAAGAAAACTACAATTGTTCATCTATGTTATAAATCCTTCATATGATCACAATGATTTAAAAAGTAAGGTGCTTTTTAATAAACAACAAAAACTTTAACCATACATAAAACATCCAGCAACCAAAAAACAATCTTCATACAACTTAATCCCAATAATATCCCCCTTTGGATTTTATTATCAACAAAGAATAATAAATCACTGAAAATTTATAACTCAAGATATAGATCAATTATCAAAAAAATTAAGCTTAAATGAGTAAACTCATTCTAGGAAATAAGAATTATTAAACATCAAAACCATGTTGTTTATAAGTACCAACATAAGAAACTTATTATTGAACTTCAAACTTTCCATATCTTCACACCTTTTCAACTTTCTTGTAAGAAAAAAGTTTCCTACAATCATTTTACTAAATTTTTAAAATAGTTCACATGTTTACATTCTGAGATCATAGGTTGCCCCTTTTAAAAACTCCCCCTAAATACATGTTTTCCTAAAAGGGTTTAGCACATACCAATGGATAGATTTATGAAACATTATTTTTCTCCCCCTTGACAATAATATCCAATGACATGATAAGAGAGGGGATAGAAGCACATACCTCAACCTTGGAATGAAGAAGGTTAGACACCCATGTTCAACCTTAGTTTATAAAAAGCCTCCTTTTGTAAAGGTTTTGATAATATGTTGGCAACATTTTCCATTATAGGAACATACTCTAACTTGAGTTCATTGTTCTCCATATGATCTTTGATGAAGTGATATTTGATATTAATATTATTTGAAAAATAATGTTGCACTAGATTTTATTGAGATTTATAACAAATTCATTATCACAAACCAAGTGAATGTGTAACTTTACTTCAACTAAATAATCATCCATCTAATTTTTCATCAACATAAGTTGTTTTATAGTTTGAGTGGTGGATTCATATTTAGCTTCATCCATGTTAAGAGTTTCAGAATTTTTCTTTTTAGTATGGAAACTCACACAACTTTCTCCCAAAAAACACTCTAACATGTGTGGATCTCATATCATCCACACTTTCTACCCAAACATCAAATGTATAACAAAAAAACTAAATCATTCCTAAACTATCATATTTTATAATGAAATATATTGTGCCTCTGATATATATTAGATTAATTTTTCCTTCCAAAATATGAGATTCTTTTAGAACACTTTATAATCTTGTACACAAAGTCATAGAATATACAATATATGGACTTGAAGCTATTAGATATAAAAAACTTCCAATCAGCTTCCTAAATTTCTTAAAATCTACTTTCTTTCTTTCTCCATATTTAAACAACTTGGTTCCCATTTAAATTTCTATGGAAACAAATTTTGAATTTTCCATGCCAGATTTCATAAAACGTTCCTTAACACACTTTTCTTGAAATAGACAAATATATTTCTTCTCTAGTGAGATTGGTAAGCCAAGAAAATATTTCATTTCACCAAGCATGGAAATTTCAAATTACTTCTTCATATCTTCAAAAAACTCTTCACAAGTTCCTTCATCACTCCCAAAAAAGATAATATTATCAATATAGACAATTATAATGAGAGGGATCTCTTGATTTTCTATGATGTACATATTACTATCAACTCTTCCTTTCTTAAAGTTCAACTTCCTTAAGAAAGCATCCAATTTGGAATACCAAACTCTCAGGGATTACATTAACCTAGACAATTCTTTCTTCAACATGCACACATAGATGTCATCTTTTCCAATTATGAAGTCACACGGTTGTTCAATATAAATCTATTCATCAATTTATCCATTAATAAAAACTAACTTTACATCCATTTTAAAGACTTTATAACTTTGTTGTGCAGTAATAGAAATAAATATTTTAAATTTTTCTAACATTTATAATGGAGAAAAAGTATCATCAAAATCAATGCCTACAATTTGGGAGTAACCTTTGTAAACCTAGCATGAATTGTTTCTTATCACTTCACAGCCATCATTTATGTTGTTTCAAAACACCATATTTATGCCAATGACATTTTTATTATTTGGTTTGGGTAAAAGTTCTCAAGTATCATTCTTCTTAATCTAGTTCGACTCTTTATTCATAGCATGGATCAACTACTAATGTTCAAAAATTTCACTAACATCTTTTGGATCCACTTTTGAATACAGGGAAGTATGTGAAACCAACATTGATATTCTTATCATTAGAACTTTTTGTTTCTGATCACCAATGATGTTTTGAACTTCCACATGTTTTCTTGATCTTGGAAGAGACGTATGAAGTTTTTTCTTGTCACTAGAAGTAACTGAGTCAGATCTTCAATTTCTGTTGCATCGCCATTGTTTGAAATTTTTTTATGTTTCTCAACAACAACTATCTCATCTTCCCCATCTTCCTTATCTGTATTTGTTTGAAAAACTCCCTATTCACATTTTTCAAGAACATCTACATTAGAAGAATCAGTTATCTTCCTTGTTTCTTTGTTGAAACACATATACCCTCCACCATTAAAAGCATATCCATGACAAATTCCATTTACACCAATTTGATCAAAATTTCCATGATTTCAACTTGATTTTTATAATGAAGGGAATCCCAAAAATCTTTAAGGGTTTAAATCTTGGAATTTCATTATAGAACATTTTGTAAGGAGTCATATATGAATGTGGTTTGTAGAAACACTAATTCTGAATATAAATTATTGTACTCATCACCTACCTCTAGAAATAATGAGAAATAACATGTTCAGTCAACATTTTACATCTCATCAACACCAAAATTCGATTATTTCTTTCAGAAACACCATTTTTATGTGGTGTATAAGGTGCACTGAACTCATGAAAAATTCCATGTTTTTCAAGATAATATCTCAATTATTCATTTTTTTATTCACTGCTATTATTAGTTCCCAACTTCTTCATAGGATTTTTAAATTCCTTTTCTTCTCTTCTCCTGAAACTCTTAAAAAATTTCAAAGCTTCGTATTTATGTTTAAAATACATAATACATGTAATGTGAGTAAAATCCTCATTGAAAGAAATGAAGTACTTATCTCTGAATGTTTATTTTTTTTCTCATTGACCCATAAATATCTGAATGAATCGACTCTAGGGGATTATTTTAATGAATTTCAACATTCCTATGCATTGAGTTTATAATTTTCCATCATTCATAGATAACATAAATTTTTTTGCATCACCAACTTGAAACAAAGTTTCTATTTCTATGTTTGTCTCTCGTATCAACATTTCCATATTCTAATCTTTTCACAACAAACCCATCTTTTCTAAAAACAACTTTATTACCTTAATCGCAATTTTTTGAAACACTTAACAAGTTATGTTTCAAACCATCAACAAATAAGGCCTTTTTCGATTTCATTTTTTCTTCCCCAATAATTACAGATCCAACAACTCTGATTATGGGTGATTCATCATTTTAAAAAGTCATTGTTCCTTTTTAGAATCTATCACGTTATTCAAAAGCTTCAAATATCCTATTATATGTGAAGATAACCTACTATCCAAAATCCAAGGTCGTTCTCCTTTTGTAGCTTTGAGAAAAGTTTTTATAACAAGAGATTTTTCTTTGCATTTATCATTCTTCGAATCCATATTTTGATAATTTTTATAAAAAAATTTCAGTGCCATTAATAGAACAAGAAATCCTTTTGTAAGATGTTGACGTTGTTCACATCTTTCATGAATAGTTTCAAAAGGTTGGAATCTATTTCCAATATTCACACCAACTTTCTCAGGTTTTATTCTTTGGGTGGATTGACTCCCCCGCAACCTTTTCTTCCAGTTACTCATGGGATTATTGTAGTGTTTTTTATTAAAAAAATGTATTTGTTGTATGGAAAAATCTACCACAATACCAGTAGTGGCCATAGAAATAATATTTTGCTCTATAACTTCCATATTTCTTGGAGATGTAAACTTTCTTCTCTATAAATTTATTACTTTCCGCATTAAAATGTTGTGGAGTCTCATAATTTATGAAATATTTCAAAAATTTCTTTTTTAACTTGTATTTCTTCCCATATTTAACATAATCACTAGTTGTAGCCACATTTGAGTCAGACTTTTAAATTTTAGAAACTTCTTAATTTTCAACTTTGTTGGCTTTGGACACATACATGATTTTCTAAACTTTCTCAATCTTATAGACATCTTCAATTTTCCTTTCAACCTTTGAAGATAACTTTTGTTGATATTTATCAAGTTCATAACTCTCAGGACTTTCACTAGCTTCAAAAATATATTTTTTAAATCTCGTAACTCCCTTCACAGTTTTAGAGGACTTTTGTTGAACAAGTTCTAACTCTTCCTCCTTTAATTTTATATTTACTTCAAACTGTTCATTACTATTATTTTCTTTTTCAATATATTTCTTCAAATGATCAATCTCTTCCAACAAATTATATTTTTCTTCATGAAAATGGTCTTGGTTATTTGCTGTATAACTTTCCTTTTTCAATTTCTTGACGTCCCTTTCATGTCTTACAATATTTTGAAAATATTATTTGAACACTCTTTTCATAGAAAATTCTAACTGAGTCTCTTCTTCAGAACTACTGCTTTTATAACCAACAAACTCATCATCATTTACTTTTGAAATAAATGTGTTTTCAATAGAAAATTAAGTGAATTTTTATGCTTCAACATCACTTCCATTATCTTCATCATCCTTAGATAAAAAACTTCTGTTTTTGTATTTGGAGAAATTTTTATCCTATTCCTTGGAATAAGATTTAGATTTTTTAGCATATTTTTTAAAGGATCTTTTTTACTTTCTATCAACTTCATCGCTTTCTTCATTATCATTTCTTCAAGGGTAATTTTCAAGAAAAATACAAATAGCACCACAACCAAATAATTTTAGTGGTAACCTCCCTTTGTACTTTCATGTGTCTCTTTTCATATTTTTATAAAACAAGGAAAAAATTATCAAAATTGGTCCTAACCATATATTCAGGGTAGAGTCACTAACTTCTTCAAATTTGAGAATTTTCTTAGATTTTTCTTTACTTGGATTCCTTGAAAGAAATTTCTCAATCAACTTTCTATTTTTTTCACAAACTTCTCTCTTCTCATTACATTTGTAATGATAATGCTATGTAATTCATCCAAAGATAGAGTTTTAGGATCTCTATATTCTAAAGATGAATCCTTGGCATAAAATTTGTTAGGAAGAATTTTTAAGATCTTCTCAATAATGATGGAACCAGTTTGATTGTCACCAAGACATCTTATTGTGGAAAAACTTTCATTCACCCGTGTGAAAAATGTCTCCAAAAGATTCATAGTCACCCATTTTGAGGTCTTCACATTCCAGCCTCTATATTTGTAACTATTGATTCTTCACCTCTATATTGCCTTCAGATATATTTTCCAACTTTTCTCAAATACCTTTTTCAAGTCCAACTCTCTTAACTATAATAAATTCACTTTTAGAGAGTGAACAAATTAAATTATTTTTATCCCTTACATCATTCTCTAGATTTTTCTTATGCAAAGCTGTAAGAGGAACATTCTCATCCTGAGGAGAAAATACATATGTAGTAGCCTCCAGAACTTTATAACCATGGTACATAATATATGGCAACATTCTATCTATCTAGATATGATTGTTCATTCTATAAATAACTATAATCCCCTTAATGTTCACACAATTCAAATTATCCATAGTAACTTATCTTCAAACTTCGATAAAGATTAAATGAATGAAACATTCCATCTAATACCAATTGAAAAGTCCCATGCGAGATCAATGTAATCATTGAGAGGGGGAGGGGTGAATCAGTGATATATTTTACTTTTATGTTATCTTTCTTATGAAAAAACCTTCGCCTCCTATTAAATATTTATCACTTTTCTAAAAAAAATAAACATTCAAAACACATCCGTGAAAACACATGAATTTACAAGAATAACTACTCAATAAGAGTAACTAGTCATTGGAAAAGTTTGGAAATAATTCAATACCACACAATCCACTGGAAAAAAATCCTTTTTATGTGATTATAGTAAGTCAAAAATATCATTTCACTTTCATAGAAATTTGATCAAAAACAAGAGTTCATTTTCATTTTCTATCACAAAAGATGTATATATGATTTTGTAACATGTTTAAAAACCTTCACCAATGGGTTCATAACATTGTTACAATGATACTTCAACAAAATTTACTTTTTTTATTCTTCAATAATGGTTCTTAGATTTCTTTCCTAGAAATAGGTAAGAAATTATTCTTTGTACTTTGTAAAAAGCTCAGTCTAATCACTCTGTCTGATTCCTCTATCCATTTCATCTGTCTAAAAACATGTTTATCCGGTTTTTCTGTAGTAAACCAGAAATCATCTCTTTCCGTCTACATTATTTTTCTATAATATTTCTCTCTGATTATTCTTTCTTGTCCTATGTATTTGATGAGTTTTTCTGAAAATTTTCTTTGGTGAACCCTAACCACAACTTCTCAGTTCACTACAACCTTTTTCTTCACTTAAAATAAGAGATTACTTGTTTGGAAATGACCTACCAAAACTATGGCCAACAGAAGTTCTTATAATGAGTTTAACTAATTATTGTATCTAGAAAACTTCCTCCAGAAGTTTTGTTCATCTTGAAACTCTATTAAAAATCAAAAACTTCAACTCTCTCACTTTTTCACACCTGAACATTACTTCAAAATGTTTTACTTTCACCCCTTTATATAGGAGTGCTCAAAACAACAAAGGAAGAAACTCAAATTTGTTTTCCCCTTCAAGGAAAATTCACATTTCAAACCTCCCACACAAATTAAAACCACTAAAAACTTCTCAAATATTCAAGGTTATTCTATAATCATCAAAAAAAACTTTAGCACAACTTTATTATTAAAATTTCATTTCATCATAAAACTCTTTCCAAAAAAAGATATTCTAGTAACCCTTTATAAGATTTATTTGTCCGAATTCTCTGTCTTTTCAACTGTGTTTGATCTTGTTAGTCCATAAATCTAAGCCCGATAACAAACTTGAGATCTTCTATCTTTTAGTAACTTCTTCAGCATTACACCTCTCTATTCGCTACTTCAAATATCATCATCCACACTCTATCTGAAGACATTGTCAGAAATGAACATTGTCAAAATTCATTGTTCAATATTTTCAGAGTATTATAAACTTTATCAACTTTTGAAACATCACAAATTCTGAACATCATAGACTTGTTAATCTCTTTAAACATCATTCCTCAGCCAACACTCTATATGGTCTTATGTCCAGAGATCTTCCACACAATATCTAAGAAAAAACTTTTGTAATCCTGAACAAGTTTCTCCCATTCTTACAAAATGCTTGGATCATAATTTTTTTTAAAGACTCGTGATTTTGAGAACTTTTATAGTGGTGAAAAATCACCATATTTGTTTTATAAACTCAAACTAAACCTCTATGTTTGGATTTCTAAGTCCAAAAATTCTATTTCCAAAATTATATTTACATAAATCTTGTGTTCGAACAACTTTAGAAACTCTTTAACAAAAGAAATTATCATAAGTCTTTACATGATGTTACAAAAATTGATAACTTTATAGAATCATCTGATTTGTTGTCAAATATCTCTTTTTATATTCTATTTTTTGTTCTCCTCCTTAGTTCATTTAATAAGAACCATTCTAGAAAGATATGTTTGAAAATAACTACACCTAGAAATCAACATTCAGAACAGAAAACTTCAATCGATGGAATTTCTTAAGAAAATTGTGTCTGGTAAAATTTGTCTGAAATCCTTTATCTAATCATCATATTTTACCAAGTAAGGCAATTTTTTATAAATAAAACAAAAACTAAAACATCCAAAAAAGCATCAAACATCCAGAAACCAAAAAACATTTTTTATCCAACTTGATCCCAACATCTATGAATAATATGTTGAATAGTCAGGTGACCACCGCCAGCTTCTTTTCCATATTAGATAACTCTTCTCATCATAAGGAAGAAGAGATTTTGGAATGTGTTCATTTAGAGAAGAAAATTAGCTCTAAGAAAGGCTCGGGAAAGGATTTTATAGAGGAGGTTTCACTTCCTATCATGGATGTTTCCTACTCTACTAGAAGCTCTGAGGATCAAGATAATGCTACATTATCTTTTGGAGAAGATCATGAACCTTGGAAAAAACTCAAGACATGGAGGAGAGTCTAAAATCTGTATAGAAATGGTAACCCTCATGGTTGGGGAATGTAACAAACCAACCTGGGTTGCCACCACTTGGCATCTTACCTGGATCTTCACAAGACCTAAAGGACATTCTTGATCCCCGTAGTCTACAAACTAGTTTCCAAGAATCACAAGAAACACCATTGAGAATGAGTTCATTCTCAAGTCAGTGAAACATTTACCAAAAGGTCTGTAAAGGTCTGTCCTTACATTAGACATCCTTGTGGAATAAAGCATAAATAACCCAAATTAAACAGGCATATCAAATGGGTCATAACCAACTACACTAATTCAACCCATTATCATAAATACAAAACATTATCCATAAATTAATATAGAATAGAATAGCATAACCAAGTGCTACAAAAAAAATTAAAATTAGCTAAAAAGAAGTTCATAATGGTCGATACAATGATGATCAAAAATAAAACAAACTTGAGCCAAGCCTGAAGTCCACTCCTTGCAACCTCTGGTTACTCACCACCTCCCAACACACCCAACATCATACAAAAGAATAAAACTCAAGTTTAGTTAAAACCCGGGACCTACAATATATAGGCATGAGCTAAACAGCCCAGTAGGTCGCCACCCGCTGAATTTTTGCAATCCATTTCATAAGGAAATTCATAAATTATAGTTTTAAAATATAAAAAAATAGGTTTTTCAAATATAAACACATGAAAACCCAAAATAAAGTCTATAATACCTTTGTAAAATTTCCCATTTGTTTTCTTTAAATGAAAACAATCACTTTTAAAACATTTCTTCATCCTGGTCCATTTTAAATCCAAATCACCCATTTTGAAATCTACTTTAAAAACCCAACATAGATGTCTTTAATTCCAAATGAGTTTTCTAAAAATCCTTGAAAACAATTTTAAAGGAAATGAATCAAACACAATGGGTGAAACATGCACAAATTGGACACCAAAAGTCCAAAGATAAATAAAGATAAATAAAATAAGGGTGCCATAGAAATACATGAAAGGGGAAGATACAATCTAGCACAAGATTGGTATCCCCCATATAAACCACCAATCAAGAAATAAATATGTCATGGGATCTACCTTAGGTCCTGACATGAGACATGTATAACTTTATGAATTTTCCATGGACCAATAGTCAGTAGGTGTTGATTCAAAACCATCACAAGCTATTTGGCTAGCCCAAATTGACTTCATTGCAAATGGCATCCCATCCTAACCCCCGTGCCTATAATAACTAGACGAACACTAGTATCATGTGAACGAACTAGTGCAATATAAATATAGATCTCACAATTAGTATATGGATTCCCATGACCAGGACCAACTTATAGGTGATTGAATACGCAAGCTAAGATCAACACATGATGCATAATCAAAACTCACCCCCACCTCCATCACCCTCATATAAAACAACCCCTCTATATATCATACATATATGGAATAAGAAATGTACATTCTACAAAAAGGGAGTAATAATAATCATATAGTGATAAGAAATCCATGATGGGAAACAAACACCAAGGGGCAATCAAGAGGGTATCACAAGCTTTAAAAAACATGCTTTACAAAGTGTCTATTGGGCCTTTACCCTAAAAATGTGGCTCAAAATTCCAAGACCTTTATTTTTCCTAAAAAACCACGTCAACATACATTAAAAATACATTGAAACCACACACACCATATACATATAAATCTACCCATTAAAAAATGGGTTTTTTTCTTTGAAATCCAAAAAAAGGCCAAGGGCCATCCATTTCCATCAAACACATTTTAAAGATACATTAAGGCTTTTTCCAAAAGGGGAATAACAACACACTCATTTCGAAAAACCCTTGAAATTCATTAAAGGGACCTTCTTAAATAATCTTGAGGTCAATGATGTGAATATATTTTTACATAGTTTTGCCACATCATTTATTTAATTTTTTATCAATTTAATTACTGATTTTTGACACTTTTTAATAAATAATGGAACTTTTGTATTTCTTATACTACATTTCTTAATTAATCATTTTTTATAATTAAATTTGTGTTTTAGTCTTTTTAATTAGTCATTCTAACTATTCTAATTATATTAAATTACTTTTCAGTTTAATATTCGTAATCTGGATAAATCTTTAATAATTTAAAATGTTATTATTTAATTAATTGTTCATTGTTATTTGCATTAGTCTAATTTAGTTTTTAATTTAGAACTTTACCCTTTTAAATAGGTTTTTCAAAATAAGTTAACTCTTTATGTATTATTTAGTCTAAATATTCTGTTTTAATAAATAAGTTAACAATCCAAGTTTATGTTTAATAAAATATGGTGTTTTTAATTTTATGTTTCATTTTTTCATTTAATTATTTAGATTTCTTGTTTATTTTATTTAGTTAATTTTAATTCTTTTATTTTCATGATTGCGGTTAGTTATTTTTAGATGTTCTACATTTATTTAGACATATAATTAATTAATTTTAATATTTATATTATTAGTTAATAATTTAGTAACTTTTATTTATAGTTTGTTGAATAAGATAGTTAGATTTTAGTTACAGTTAATTAATTAGAATTTAATGATTTAGTTATTTGTACTTTTTATTTATTTAATTAATGTTTTCTTTATTTTACAATTTTCTTTAAATTAATTTTTATTGGTTACTTCTTTTTTTGTTCTATCGGTGAGTTGATGCACTGATGCCGCATCACACCAATTTTTTTTGTCTCACCGATCTTTTATCACACTCATATTTTTTAATAACTATCGGTGAGTCATGACTCACCGATCATTTTGAAATGTCTTCGGTCTCTTATGTGCATCAGTTTCGGTCTCTTATGTGCCTTAGTTTCGATCTCTCATTTCATCAGTGTCTTGTTTTATTTCAACTATCGGTGAGTCATTGACTCACCGATGTTTTTTTATAATCGTCGGTTTCACATCGCGCTGATTTATTTTTAATATTTTAATTATCGGTGACTTGTTTTTTTTTATTTTTCTACTATCAGTGTCTTGTTTTTTGGTGAGTCAATTTATTAAAACATTATTTATCTCGTCTATTTTAACATTCAGTGAGTCGTCCAACTCATTGATTCTCCCCTACTTTTCACTTTTCATTACACTGATGCATCACATCCTTCTTTCCAGTATTGGTCTCACTGATCTCTTATTCCTATCATCGGTCTCTGACTCTCATTTTGATTTCCTTCTTACACAGCCTTCATCTCTCATGTTGCATCCCTTCTCCAGGTTTTACAGCATGTTCTTCACGGTGTCCCAACATCACACCTATGTTCAGCCCTCCATAGCATCTCAATTCCCTACTACCGATCATACCATTATAGCAGGTTCTACATCCCTTTACCACAAATGGGTTCACCATACACCTACATAGTTTAAATCCACGGAAAATCAAGCATCAACAAAAACAAAAAAAAATCAAAACTCCTAAAATCTTCTTCCACCCAGATCTAAAATTTGATGAACTCGAAGCCACTGCGGGTGATGTTCAGGGAACCTCCATGGTTTTTTGTGGTTTGGACCTTTGTAAAATTATAGCTTCTTTGAAGAGCCTGTAGTCACGCTGCCGAGTTGATTGAAGGAGGGAATTGTGAGTTACGTTGTATCTAATGGAGGAGGGCGAGCTATGTTTCTTCATCAGAACCTACCACGTTGGAAGAATGCTTCTGTCTTGTTCTATGTTGTAGTTACTGGTCTTAGTTGTTTCATGTGAGGTGTTCAACTAGGAGATCTAATCCCTATCAGTACTGAAGAAGGGTGACGTTGGACCCTTGAGAAGATAACCCTACCCCCATCCCCTTTTCGGCATAGAGAGAAAGATTGGGGGGAAGGAAGAAGGATTTATTAAAAAATAAAATAAAATTAAATAAAAACTTAATTAAAAATAACCAAATTAAATTAATAAACATTAACAATTGTAAATAAATGATTAACTCAAGATATTTAATAAAACTAAACACTTAAATATAAATAAAATTTTATTAGAACAGATTATTAAATAGCTTATTAATTATAATCTAATATTATGTATTAATAATTATTTAATAATACAAATTGTTAATATAATAAAATACTAATAACAGGATATAAATTAAATTACAAATAAACTAACCTAGTTAATTTAAAATATTAATATTGTTAAATTTCAAAGTAATAATAAACTTAATGATTATAATTTACTTTAATCTTGTTAATAAATTAAAAATAATAAATAATAAATAATTTAACATCAAAATTAATAATCAATAAAACTTATTATTTTTAATAATAATAACTCTATTATTAACAAATTCGTTCAACTTATAATACATAATTTATCTTGTTTTATCTTTAATTTTAATAATAAATTTTATTTCATTATAATTAATTAAAATATAATTACTAATAGTTAGTATTACTAATAAAACAATTTATTTAACAACATTACTTAAAAGTTATTAATTATTTTAAAATTCATTTTAATAAGTTATTTTCTTAGACTATAAATTTTTATTTCCTTCGTGTAGTAACTGTGTTGTTTATTTTTCATGCGTAGGTTCATTCAAGAGATGGGAAAACGTTCAGGTGCATTCAACTAACTCTTCGGAAGTTAGTTATGAGGGAAAAACTAGCGCGACATCCCAGTTGTGAAAAAAACACACACGTGTGTGGTGCAATAGTTAAAGAAAAATGCAGGTCGTTGAAGAGTTCTAGTGACATGCAGTCGAAGAAAGTGGCTACTTAAAGCATAAAAAGAACATTGGGGTGAATTCTAGAGCAGCTCTCGGAGAACCATTCCTTGGAGATCCGAGGTCTAGGAGCAGCAATTCATGCTAACAGAGGGAGTTTCCTTCCTCTCTTTTCTTTCAATTATTTTTCTTTGTAATTGAATTGTTTTAGTATACGTAATAGAGATGATTTATAGCTATGTTTCTAGTTCTGAGATATATTGAAGTTCCACTAGTTATCATTAAATTATAATTTCACTTTATCATTTTAATGTATTCAATATTGATCGGAAAGATGGATACTGAATTAATTCAATTGCATTGCTCCACCAAAGTTTAATTTCAAAATTTCTTATTCAGTTGGCGAGATTAACTATGTAAAAACTTTTCAAAAGATAATAGATTCAAAATACTTCAAGACATATGGTGAGTTTGTCTTACTGTTAATTTTCAAATAGTTTACAGTTGATTAATTTTGGAGTGGAGAAATCTTAAATTGGTTGTCTTGTTTGACATAACTCCTGGCGAGGGAGTTCATTCCTAATCTTTATAGTGGTACTCTACAAAAAAATATACATGAATTGAAACACCTTCATGACCAGTAAAATAGAGATTACTTCCTGAGCGTTTTAATAGTTTTTTCTTTTTGTCAGTGTTCTATATCTCTGTTATGCCATGTTTTACAATTGTCTTTAGTTTAAATTTAGCTTTTAAAAATGTTTTCCAATGTTCTGTCACTCTACTGCTTATAAAATTAATATATATATATATATATAAAGTGAAAAAATAGAAAAATCACTCCGCTACAGACAACAATGGAGTTTACCAAGTTTTTTAGAAGACTAGTGGCCAAATTTACCTTCCTTGTGGGTTCGACCCTGCTTGCCACATATACAGTAGTTAGTAGGTATATAAATTTTAAACTTTGACTGACTTCAACGATAGTTTAGGTCATGTTTTTGGTAGTATTTTTGGGAAAGTCATGATCCATTTCTCTAAAAAAACTAAAAAACACACATTTATAAAAATCTTTAAAAAAATTAAAATTGAAAAATTTGAAAAAAAGAAATATATAAAAAATATATGTTTCACTTTTCTGCTGAATTGTTACTGCTGAGTACTGCCTGTTGCTGTTTGTATGAGCACAAGACACTCTGTTGTTAGATTATAGCCACTGAACATAGAAATAGACAAACATCTCACTGCTCTAAGAAAGAAGAACAAAATTGAAATGGAAAATTTAGATAATAGAGTTACTAATAAAAACATCCAAAGTCATCCAGAAATCTTAGAATAAAATGAAAGGCCTAGGATGAAAGAGTTTCAACTTCCTCAAGTTTCAAGAAATCCATCATCCATTAGGTTATCTCCTAGAGCCAGAAATTATGAACTTAAACAGTCACATATTTCATTGTTGCCTGCTTTTAATTTATTGTCTAATGAGGACTCTTTAACCTTCATTAGATACTTCTATAACACTGTGCAATAGTTACCTCTTCTAGGACTCACAAAAAGTGAACATAGAATGAGAGTCTTTTCCTTTTTCCTTAAAGGGGATGCTCGAAATTGGTTTCTAAGTCTAGGTGAGAACATTTTTGAAAACTGGGATCAAGTGTATAACTCTTTCATTATGAAATTTTATCCCCAAAGACTAAAAGGTGAACTTAGAACTAAGATAACTAGTTTTTATCTAGAGTATGGAGAAGCTTCTCATGAAGCTTGGGATAGATTTAGGGATATGATTAGGCAGTTTCCCCATCATCAACTCCCATCACACCTTCTTATGGATACATTCTATGAAGGGTTGTCCTCCCCTAGATAGAATCTAGTTGACCAAGCTGTAGGGGTAATTACAATGACAAAACAGATGAAGAATTTAGACAAATTTTTAATAATCTTGCTCTGAATTCACACCATAAAATTCAAGAAGGAAAAGATTCAATAGAAATGTTAACCCAAAAACTGGTTCAATAAATGAAAATCAAGCTCAACATGCAGAAATCACCACTCAACTTCAATCTTTACTAAACCAGAACTCCAAACAAACTGTTAACCAACTTGGCTGTCAAAATACCAACCAATCTTTAAGGGAACAGTGTGTCCAGTGTGGTATGTTTGGGCATACTGAATTTTTTTTTCCTAATTTTGATATGCCATCTCAACAATAAGAAAATTCAAAATTTGTTAACTATGGTCCTAGGATGCCTCCTAAAGAAGATCCATTTTCAATTAATTATAACCAAAGCTATAGGAACCATCCAAATCTAACCTGGAAAGATCATGGATTAATTAAACAAACCACTACCCCTAATTTCTCTAATCAACCAAGACCAAATTTTCAAACTCAACAGAGGGGTGAGTCTTCAAATGTACAGGGAAACAATGACAGTCACATGTCTTCTAAGCTTGATCTAATTTTGAAAAAAATCAAATCTCAATAAGAAAGACACATGACTCAACTATCCAAAGATCAAAATCAATATGAGTTTGATAAAATGAAAACTGATATTAGAATTCAAAACATGGAAACACATTTAGGTCATCTTTCTAGGGATTTTTCGTCTAGGAAAAAACGTAGACTTCCAATTACCACTGAACTTATCCGTAGAGAGAATTCCATGGATGTTGTCACTAGAAGTGGGCTTAATACTCAAATTGATGCTGAAAAAGACCATGTAAATTCCCAAAATGAAAATCTACTTCAATCTGGAAAAAATATCTGCATTGTTCACATGATGGAAATTCACAGAAAAGTATTGTAAATGATTAGAATCTGAATTTTTCACCTGAAACTAATGTTGAAAATTCTTTTAAAAATAAAAAGTATAAAGAAAAATAAAAATTTGAGGAAGAGGTGAGAGATATACCTACTGTCGTTAATTTTTTTTCCCACCCATCCCTTTCCCTGAGAAGCTAAAACCACAAGGTAACATCAGGGCTGAACTTCTTCAGTTCCTTGGTCTCCTCTCTAAACTCCATGTGAACATTTATTTTATACAAGCCTTAATTAAAATCCCATCTTATTTAAAATATCTTAAGAATATTTTCTCAAATAAAAAAACACTAGAAGAATTTTCTACTTACAGCCTCACTGAAGAGTGAAGTATTGTACTTCAAAAGAAAATCCCACCTAAACTGAAAGACCCAGGTAGTTTTGGCATACCTTTCACACTATGAAACTCTGATCAGCTGAACTGTTTGTGTGATTTAGGTTCTAGCATTAATTTTTTCCCATACTATTTCAACAGTTGAAGTGGTTTGACCTTCAACCCACCACATTCATACTGCAGTTAGCTGATAGATTGTTCACTCATCCTATAGGTAGGGTATATGATTTTCTTGTTGGAGTTGGGAAGCTATTTTTTCCTGTAGACTTTTTAGTCTTAGATATGGAGTGTGATCAAGATGTTCCCGTCATCTTGGGTAGGCCCTTCTTGGATACATATGGTGTTTTTATTGATGTCTCTAAGGGTAGATTAATTTTTAAAATTGGATAACAACAAGAAGAGTTCAATGTGATTAAGAACATTAAAGGACCAAATTATTTTTGAAAACTATTCAAAAATTGAGTTCCTTGAAGCTAAAAGTTCTTATAAAAATTGAACGGAAAATGTTGAAAAATATGAAAACAGCCCTTTGTTGAAGAAAGTAATTTTGAAGCTAAAAATCCTATTGAATATATTTTAAAAGATAAAAAATTTGTTCAAATACTAAATATGGAAAATTTTCCAAAACTGGATAACTGTCTAGTTTTTGCTATAGAAGAATCCTCTGTTTTTGAACATATGAGATTTTTGAGTGAATTTGATGGTGTTTCTATTGACACCAACCTTGATGAACACTTTGATGATATTAAGGGAGAACTTTTAAGACAGCTAGATGATTATTCTCTGATTAACTTGTTAAAATTTGATCTAGAAAATCTTAATAGTGAACTGCCCACTTTGGACAGTAACACTATTATTTCTGAATCTAGGCATGAAATTTAAAATCATTCATCATTGAGTACATCTTATAAAAGATATTTTGAAGATCATGGACCTCCCAGTCTAAAGAGTCTTCCTTATAGTGTATAACCACTCACTCTTGAGCTAAACCAATCCCTGCCAATCTTAAATATTCATTTTTGGGTAAGAACTCCACTTTCCCAATAATAATTTCTTCTGAACTTAATGAAAACCAAGAATAAATATTTTTGAATGTTTTTAAGAAGTTTAAATCTGCCATAGGCTGGACAATAACTGGTATCAAGGGTATTAGTCCCTTATTTTTTATGCATAAAATACCTATGGAACCAGACCATAAGCCTAGAGTGTAATGTCAAAGAATATTAAATCGTAGCATGAAAGAAGTCATGAGAGAGGAATTCATTAAATTGTTGGAAACTGGAATGATATATCCCATTTTTGGTAGTGCTTGGGTCAGCCCTGTCCAGGTTGTCCCCAAGAAGGGAGGTTTCACTGTAGTTTAAAATGAAAAAATGAAGATGTCCAAGTATGAAAAGCCACAAAATAGAGATTATTTATAGATTATAGGAAGCTTAATGAATCCACTAGGAAGGACCATTTTCCAATTCCCTTCTAGAACCAAATTCTTGAGAGGCTTGCTGAAAATGAATTTTTCTATTTCTGGTTGGGTATTCTGGTTACAAACAGATTCCTGTTCCTCCAGTGGATTAGGAAAAGACCACTTTTACATGGCCCTTTAGAACATTTGCCTACAAGAAGATTCCATTTGGGTTGTGTGGATCTCCATCCACCTTTCAAAGGTTTATGATGGATATATTTATAGATATGATTGAAATAATCATTGAGGTTTTCATGGATGATTTCTCAGTTGTGGGTAGTACTTTTGATACTTGTCTTGGAAATCATGAGTTAGGCTTAGAAAGATACGTTGAAACCAACCTTGTTCTTAATTGGGAGAAATTTCATTTCATATTTACAGAAGGTATTGCTCTTGGTCATAATGTTTCGAAGAGAGGTCTAGAAGTTGATTGTCACGACCCGTCCTCGGGGCCCGTGCCGTGACTACCCCAAGCCCTCCTTCCATAGGCCAGGGGCTGGCGACTAGCACCAAGGCGTAAATCCCAGCAAAAAGGGAAGGCATTGCCTTTGAAAAGTAAACAAGCACCACAGAGTAAGCAAGCGGAAAAGTAAACACTAAGTAAAAACTGTACAAGCTGTGTTGAAAGTAAAAGGGGCTGGAAATACAAGCCCAACTGTAAAGTACAACTGAAAGGAAAAACAGCAACTGAAAGGAAAAACTGCAGCGTCGAGCCGTCCTCTGGAAGTCCCACCTGAAGGGTGGGTACAGATAGCTCCAATGCTCCTCGGGTCCCGTCGTCCGCTTCGAGCACGTCTCGCTCAGTGGTCCACCTCCAGGTACTGACTCGTCGTGTAGTCCACCTCCGGGTACTGACTCGTCGTGTAGTCCACCTCCGGGTACCGTCCAGTCCTCGAACACTTGGCCTCCATCAGCACTGCCTATCGTCTGCAACCAACACAACGAGGTGCGGGCATAGCCCGTGCAGGGGTGAGTATAACGATACTCAGCAGGGACCCCAAGACCCTCAAGGTCTCTCTAAAACCAACAAGGATAACCACAAAGAAGATCTCAACAGATAACCTCTACTTAGATATATTCTCATACATATACCTAAGTTATCAAGTAACCCATCTCAATCATGAGGCAAAAACAAGGTCAAAAGTCTCAGCTCAAACCAGGATTTTCATCATCGAAACCATAACTGCTGAAGAGCTTTGTCTCTGGAGTGTACAGTGGTCCTGTCACAACTCCGAGGTACTGCCCACTAAATTAAGACTGATGTAGTACTCCACCTATCGAGTAATGCGGTCCAACTGCTACAACCAAGCGCTCCCATGTGCCACTACAACCAAGCGCACCTCTGTCATGGGTCTGCCGCTACAACCAAGCGCTCCCATGTGCCGCTACAACCAAGCGCACCTCTGTCGTGGGTCTGCCGCTACAACCAAGCGCTCTCATGTGCCGCTACAACCAAGCGCACCACTGTCGTGGGTCTGCCGCTACAACCAAGCCCTCCCATGTGCCGCTACAACCAAGCGCACCTCTGTCGTGGGTCTGCCGCTACAACAGAGCGCTCTCATGTGCCGCTACAACCAAGCGCACCTCTGTCGTGGGTCTGCCGCTACAACCGAGCGCTCCCATGTGCCGCTACAACCAAGCGCACCTCTGTCGTGGGTCTGCTGCAACAACCAAGCGCTCCCATGTGCCGCTACAACCAAGCGCACCTCTGTCACACACCGAGTCGTTCGATCAGCAGTCGTCGGGTCTCAGTCAGCTACACGGTCTCCGTGCTCCGCCCGCTCGTCTCTGGGAGGGTCCGCTCCACAAGCTACTGGTCGATACTCCAAGTATCACAAAGTCCCGCAAGGAAGTATCTCGAAGGACCACCTCATCATAGGGGTCTCAACGCAACAGACGGCGCGCCAATCGGACGCCCGGTCTGTGAGTTATTAGCCTTTTCGTCCCAGGGGCCCGGTTGGTTTCGTGAGCGAACCAATCCGGTCGTAACTCAACTATACCCCGAACACTCACAGGGTATACTCATAGGGACCGTTTTTCAACGTGATCACCAATGCCGCTGACGGTTCGTCAAACGGACGTCAAGTCTGAAAGATATCAGCTTTTCCGTTCCAGGGGCCCGGTTGGATTTCAGTGCGATCCAACCCGGCCACTATCCATCTGCATCCAAAACTCGGGCGGAGGATGCCAAAAGTTCCGTCTCATCAAGAGGAACTCAACGCAATAGACGGTGCGTCAATCAGACGCCCGGTCTGAGAGTTATTGGCTTTTTCGTCCCAGGGGCCCGGTTGGTTTTTAAGGCAAAACCAACCCGACCGTACTCCACCTGCGTCCAAACCTCGGGCGGAGTATGCCAAAAGATCCGCCTCACTTAGAGGAATTCAACGAAACAGACGGAGCGTCAATCGGACGCCCGGTCTGTTAGTTATTGGTCTTTCCGTCTCACACCCACCCTGGGAAACTTCCCAGGAGGTCACCCATCCTGATCACTGCTCTATGCCAAGCACGCTTAACTACGGAGTTTTAACTACGTAGGCTCCCGAAAAGGAAGGTGCACCTTGAGTATAGTATACCGAAACTACCGTCTCGATCCAAGGATTGTGTTGCCACTGACAGCGCGTCGTTCGGAGGCCCGTAGCTCAAGATACGGCCATTTAAACAAAAACGTCCGAAGAAGGGGGGGTACGGGCCCGACCCGACCCCCCCTGGGTCGGCCCGAACCAGGTTGACCCGACCCGGGTGGCCCGGTCCGGCCCGGCCGGGGCGCGGCCCGGCCGGTCGGACCGGCCTGGCTCGGCTCGGCGGGGCGGCCGAGTGCCAGGCGCCGCGGGCGTTGACCCGCGGCCTGAGGAAACCGCGGCCCGCGTGGGCCGCGCTGGAGAACCGCGGACGCGGCAGAGCCGCGTCCCGCGCGGCCGCGGGTCCGTTGGCTGCCGCCGCCGCGACTTCAGTCGCGACGGGCTCGTCCGGCGGCGCGCCGGGGCGCCGCAGCCTCCGGCCGCCGGCGAGTTCCGCGGGCCACCAGGATCGCTCCGGTGGTCCGATTCTCTTCCCGTCTGCGCCATTGCTCCTCCCGGGATCCGTTCTTTACTGCGGAATCGTCAAACATCCGCTGCGGCACGTTCCGTCGTCGCCCGCCAAATCCGCACAAAACGAAGAACGGCGGAGGGTCGTCAGGCCGTGTTCGTTTGGCCCGCACCCTCCGCGTTAGAGATAAACAACCGGGAGAATTTTATTCCAGACGGGAAAAATAACAATTTT
The DNA here is from genome assembly GCA_963277665.1 of Viscum album. NCBI lineage: Eukaryota > Viridiplantae > Streptophyta > Magnoliopsida > Santalales > Viscaceae > Viscum > Viscum album. The sequence continues at coordinate 1,217,732,787 of OY728119.1, forward strand.
AAGAAGATTAAAATTGTTCACAATTCGGTTCTTTAATTTCTTTAAGAAACATTGACGGGAATAAATTAAAAAGGGGTAATTCTCATAATAAATCCCTACCTCGTCGATCGTCGCGCGCGGGCGTTCTTCGCGGAAAAGCTCGTCGCGGAAGAGAGGGATCGTCGCGTCGTCGCGGGGAGGCGTCGCGTCGTCGCGGAATCCGGTGTTGAGTCGGCGAACTCAACGCACCATGAAACAGCAGATTTAATTTAATTAATTAAATTCGTGTTTTTGGTTAAGAACCACGAAGGAGATAAAAAGGAAGGTCCGAGATTCTTACCTCAAGAGGCCGATCGAAGATCCGTCGCGGAGGAAGAGACGTTGCAGAAGAACGTTGTCGGCGATGCGGATCAAGGCGTCGCGTCGTCGATTTCCGGGTTCGGCGTTCTTCGTGTTCTTCGCGTTCTTCGTGAGGGAGAAGAAGAAACAAGGATCCTCTCAAATCTTCTCAAAAGATTTTGGGTTGGTCTTATTTTATTAATATGCCAACACACGAAAATAGGTTAAGAAACGATTGAATTAATTCGTTGAATTAATTCAACGAAAGAAACAGGCCATTTAATTCACGAAAGAAACAGCCCATTTAATTCACGAAATAAACCGCCCAATTAAATGTTCTGTTAAGAATTTAGAAAACGCGTCAGTTGACTTTCATTAAGACGGATTTTCGCGGGTGCGTTTCTTAGCGGAAAGAAACGGCGGGGCTCGTGCGGGCCCCACCTCACAAATATCCTACCAAGGGGGTAGGATATTTCTGGATAGCATCCTATCCAGTTCAACTCAGCTCAAGCCGCCTTTAAGTGGCTTCAAGTGGCTTCCAAGCGGCTTAAGTGAAATAAAATAAAGTTGTCGCAAAATTATTTTATTTCTTAACTTTAAGCCTGAAAATTAAAAACCACACCCGAGCAAACGCAACTCCGGAAGAGGCGTTTCTAAGCGAATACCGGCGCTGCTATTTCATCGGTGCCCTCAGAATTCGATTCCGGGCACCGGTTCAAAAGTTAGAAAAACCCGCTCGTCCGTTCACTGAACGTACCCGAGCCAAACTTCGGAAAATGATTTCGGGCACACCGGGCCTCGGAATCAGACGTCGTCAGAAACTGCGTTCTTGTAAAATTCCAAAGAAAATTAAGAAAAAAAAATTCCTTGAAATTTACGGGTCTTTACATTACTCACACCACAGGGCTTTTACGTCCCCGTAAAGCTTCAACACAAACTAGGGATACAAAGGCGGTACTGAGCACGCATCTGAACCTTCCGCTCCCATGTGCTCACCTGGACCTTCTCTGTCGTGGCCCAGACCACCTCTGGTCCCACTAGAGCTGCCACGATTTCTTCCTTGCCGATAAGAGAAATATGGTCTCATCCCCTGGATGAACCACGTTCTTCGCCTAATACGGTCAATCCCGACATGGATGATACTAATCCATACCAAGGATGACGTCGTAAGGCCTCGACGCTACTACCAAGAGATCCAACCGTTACTCTCGCCTCTAAGGGTTGAGTCACACTGTCGGATTCGGTGTGTGATAACTGGGTCTCCTCCAGTAGATGTCTCACGGGTGAGGGTCAAGTCAACAGTCTAAACCGGAACCTCTTAGTAACAACACAAGAGAGGACAGGAAAGTAAAATGCCACAAGAAAATGTGTCTTTTATTACTGCATCTCAAGTACAAAGACACAAAGCATCTATAAACACACATCAACAAAACTAGAAGCAATGTGAACAAAAGTCTCCAGGTCTGGAGCTAGTCCCGCTCCTGTCCATCTGCTCCCGGAGCTCCACGATCGTAGGCCTCAGCTGCCTGAAGCTGAGCTCTCCCATGTCCTCCTGTCCCCTGCGGTCGGGGTGGACCGCCTGGTGGTGGTGGTGGAAACATCCCGAAGCGCCGTCCACCTCTTGCTGCACGACCAACTCCCCTGTCATGGCCGCCTGCTCCTTTGCGGCCCGCCCTGATCGAACCTCTGCCTCTGCCTGGGGGGTCCTTCGTTCGTCTGCTGGTCATCCGTATGGCGGGTCGGACAGTCACGAGCCATGTGACCAACCCCGCCGCAGGAGTAACACTGCCCTCTCATGGAAAGTCGTTGCCCACCCCGAGTGCCTCACGAAAACGATCCAGAGTCATGCTGGCGACCACCTGTAGGTCCAGTCCTCTTGGACCCCTGCGTCATCCGTCTACTGCCCGCTGCAGAAGACTATGCCGCATGCCGGTAAGTGGTGGGTCCTTCTGCTGGAGACTGCCCAGCAAGGAAACTCTCCACTAAGAGGGCTCGCTCTAACACCCCTGCATGAGTCGGAATGTTGAGGGAGATCATCGAAGCCCTGATATCATGCCTCAGTCCCTGCTCGAAGGTCCGGGCCCGGAAGAACGGGTCCCGTACCATATCTGTGGAGTAGCGCGAGAGATCAGTAAATCTCGCCGAGTACTGGGCCACTGACATGCTGCCCTGCCGCAGCTGTAGTAGCTCCTGGATGCGCACCGCTCGGAGGGTGGCTGGGACGAACTCAGAGCGGAAGATGCGCTCAAAGTCCTTCCAGAGGAGAGACGCCTCGTCGTGCACCTGGAGCATCAAGCTCCACCATCTGCCTGCTGCCGCGTGCAGGAGACTCGCTACGAGGATCACCATGAGGTCTGCTGGTGTCCTCACTATTATGAAAACCCGAACAACTGCCTCCATCCAATCCTCGGCGGCCTGAGGGTCCGTCTCCCCGCGGAACCTGGGCGGTCGCTGGCGCTGGAACTCATGCAGTGCACTAAGGCGACGTGCATCGCCAGCGGCTGGGGCTGGTAGCATCGGTGCCTCAGCGGGTATAGGAATCGCCGGTGCCTCAGCTGTCAAAGGGCCATGTACCAAGTCCTCGATGCTCGGTGGGCTGTCATCATGCTCCACTCTCGGAATCCTAGCTGGCTATCGTCGTGGGGCCATCCTGAAAAGGGAACAAGTGCGCCACGCTCAGGACAGTATACCTGGTGAGCTGACAGAGGTAATCACAAGGAAAACTTGAAACACACATGCAATCAATGTTTTCGTGCATTAAGTCGGAAATCAGAAGTCAGGGTCCTGGTGTACGGATACGTCGGCCGCCGCACCAACACTGGACTCCCTGGACTGATAACCACACCCAATACGCTAAACACTATTGCTACACATAGAAGAAAGATCAGAGTCCCCGGTAGAACCGACCACCTTTGATACCAATTTGTCACGACCCGTCCTCGGGGCCCGTGCCGTGACTACCCCAAGCCCGCCTTCCATAGGCCAGGGGCTGGCGACTAGCACCAAGGCGTAAATCCCAGCAAAAAGGGAAGGCATTGCCTTTGAAAAGTAAACAAGCACCACAGAGTAAGCAAGCGGAAAAGTAAACACTAAGTAAAAACTGTACAAGCTGTGCTGAAAGTAAAAGGGGCCGGAAATACAAGCCCAACTGTAAAGTACAACTGAAAGCAAAAACAGCAACTGAAAGGAAAAACTGCAGCGTCGAGCCGTCCTCTGGAAGTCCCACCTGAAGGGTGGGTACAGATAGCTCCAATGCTCCTCGGGTCCCGCCGTCCGCTTCGAGCACGTCTCGCTCAGTGGTCCACCTCCAGGTACTGACTCGTCTGTAGTCCACCTCCGGGTACTGACTCATCGTGTAGTCCACCTCCGGGTACCGTCCAGTCCTCGAACACTCGGCCTCCATCTGCACTGCCTATCGTCTGCAACCAACACAACGAGGTGTGGGCATAGCCCGTGTAGGGGTGAGTATAACGATACTCAGTAGGGACCCCGAGACCCTCAAGGTCTCTCTAAAACCAACAAGGATAACCACAAAGAAGATCTCAACAGATAACCTCTACTTAGATATATGCCCATACATATACCTAAGTTATCAAGTAACCCATCTCAATCATGAGGCAAACACAAGGTCAAAAGTCTCATCTCAAACCAGGATTTTCATCATCGAAACCATAACTGCTGAAGAGCTCCGTCTCTGGAGTGTACAGTGGTCCTGTCACAACTCCGAGGTACTGCCCACTAACTTAAGACTGTTGTAGTACTCCACCTATCGAGTAATGCGGGCCAACCGCTACAACCAAGCGCTCCCATGTGCCGCTACAACCAAGCGCACCTCTGTCATGGGTCTGCCGCTACAACCAAGCGCTCCCATGTGCCACTACAACCAAGCGCACCTCTGTCGTGGGTCTGCCGCTACAACCAAGCACTCCCATGTGCCGCTACAACCAAGAGCACCTCTGTCGTGGGTCTGCCGCTACAACCAAGCGCTCCCATGTGCCGCTACAACTAAGCGCACCACTTTCGTGGGTCTGCCGCTACAACCAAGCGCTCCCATGTGCCGCTACAACCAAGCGCACCTCTGTCGTGGGTCTGCCGCTACAACCGAGCGCTCCCATGTGCCGCTACAACCAAGCGCACCTCTGTCGTGGGTCTGCCGCTACAACCGAGCGCTCCCATGTGCCGCTACAACCAAGCGCACCTCTTTCGTGGGTCTTCCGCTACAACCAAGCGCTCCCATGTGCCGCTACAACCAAGCGCACCTCTATCACACACCGAGTCGTTCGATCAGCAGTCGTCGGGTCTCAGTCAGCTACACGGTCTCCGTGCTCCGCCTGCTCGTCTCCGGGAGGGTCCGCTCCACGAGCTACTGGTCGATACTCCAAGTATCACAAAGTCCCGCAAGGAAGTATCTCTAAGGACCACCTCGTCATAGGGGTCTCAACGCAACAGACGGCGCGTCAATCGGACGCACGGTCTGTGAGTTATTAGCCTTTTCGTCCCAGGGGCCCGGTTGGTTTCGTGAGCGAACCAATCCGGTCGTAACTCAACTATACCCCGAACACTCACAGGGTATACTCATAGGGACCGTTTTTCAACGTGATCACCAATGCCGCTGACGGTTCGTCAAACGGACGTCAGGTCTGAAAGATATCAGCTTTTCCGTTCCAGGGGCCCGGTTGGATTTCAGTGCGATCCAACCCGGCCACTATCCATCTGCATCCAAAACTCGGGCGGAGGATGTCAAAAGTTCCGTCTCATCAAGAGGAACTCAACGCAATAGACGGTGCGTCAATCGGACGCCCGGTCTGAGAGTTATTGGCTTTTTCGTCCCAGGGGCCCGGTTGGTTTTTAAGGCAAAACCAACCCGACCGTACTCCACCTCCGTCCAAACCTCGGGCGGAGTATGCCAAAAGATCCGTCTCACTTAGAGGAATTCAACGAAATAGACGGCGCGTCAATCGGACGCCCGATCTGTTAGTTATTGGCCTTTCCGTCTCACACCCACCCTGGGAAACTTCCCAGGAGGTCACCCATCCTGATCACTGCTCTATGCCAAGAACGCTTAACTACGGAGTTTTAACTACGTAGGCTCCCGAAAAGGAAGGTGCACCTTGAGTATAGTATACCGAAACGACCGTCTCGATCCAAGGATCGTGTTGCCACTGACGGCGCGTCGTTCGGAGGCCCGTAGCTCAAGATACGACCATTTGAACAAAAACGTCCGAAGAAGGGGGGTACGGGCCCGGCCCGACCCCCCCTGGGTCGGCCCGAACCAGGTCGACCCGACCCGGTTGGCCTGGTCCGGCCCGGCCGGGGCGCGGCCCGGCCGGTCGGACCGGCCCGGCTCGGCCCGGCCGGGCGGCCGAGTGCCAGGCGCCGCGGGCGTTGACCCGCGGCCTGAGGAAACCGCGGCCCGCGTGGGCCGCGCTGGTGAACCGCGGACGCGGCAGAGCCGCGTCCCGCGCGGGCGAACCGGACCCGCGCGGCCGCGGGTCCGTTGGCTGCCGCCGCCGCGGCTTCAGTCGCGGCGGGCTCGTCCGGCAGCGCGCCGGGGCGCCGCAGCCTCCGGCCGCCGGTGAGTTCCGCGGTCCACCGGGATCGCTCCGGTGGTCCGATTCTCTTCCCCTCTGCGCCATTGCTCCTCCCGGGATCCGTTCTTTACTGCGGAATCGTCAAACATCCGCTGCGGCACGTTCCGTCGTCGCCCGCCAAATCCGCACAAAACGAAGAACGGCGGAGGGTCGTCAGGCCGTGTTCGTTTGGCCCGCACCCTCCGCGTTAGAGATAAACAACCGGGAGAATTTTATTCCACACGGGAAAAATAACAATTTTAAGAAGATTAAAATTGTTCACAATTCGGTTCTTTAATTTATTTAAGAAACATTGACGGGAATAAATTAAAAAGGGGTAATTCCCATAATAAATCCCTACCTCGTCGATCATCGCGCGCGGGCGTTCTTCGCGGAAAAGCTCGTCGCGGAAGAGAGGGATCGTCGCGTCGTCGTGGGGAGGCGTCGCGTCGTCGCGGAATCCGGTGTTGAGTCGGCGAACTCAACGCACCATGAAACAACAAATTTAATTTAATTAATTAAATCCGTGTTTTTGGTTAAGAACCACGAAGGAGATAAAAAGGAAGGTCCGAGATTCTTACCTCAAGAGGCCGATCGAAGATCCGTCGCGGAGGAAGAGACGTCGCAGAAGAACGTTGTCGGCGATGCGGATCAAGGCGTCGCGTCGTCGATTTCCGGGTTCGGCGTTCTTCGCGTTCTTCACGTTCTTCGCGAGGGAGAAGAAGAAACAAGGATCCTCTCAAATCTTCTCAAAAGATTTTGGGTTGGTCTTATTTTATTAATATGCCAACACATGAAAACAGGTTAAGAAACGATTGAATTAATTCGTTGAATTAATTCAACGAAAAAAACAGGCCATTTAATTCATGAAAGAAACAGCCCATTTAATTCACGAAATAAACCGCCCAATTAAATGGTCTGTTAAGAATTTAGAAAACGCGTCAGTTGACTTTCATTAAGATGGGTTTTCGCGGGTGCGTTTCTTAGCGGAAAGAAACGGCGGGGCTCGTGCGGGCCCCACCTCACAAATATCCTACCAAGGGGGTAGGATATTTCTGGATAGCATCCTATCCAGTTCAACTCAGTTCAAGCCGCCTTTAAGTGGCTTCAAGTGGCTTCCAAGCGGCTTAAGTGAAATAAAATAAAGTTGTCGTAAAATTATTTTATTTCTTAACTTTAAGCCCGAAAATTAAAAACCACACCCGAGCAAACGCAACTCCGGAAGAGGCGTTTCTAAGCGAATACTGGCGCTGCGATTTCATCGGTGCCCTCAGAATTCGATTCCGGGCACCGGTTCAAAAGTTAGAAAAACCCGATCGTCCGTTCACTGAACGTACCCGAGCCAAACTTCGGAAAATGATTCCGGGCACACTGGGCCTCGGAATCAGGCGCCGTCAGAAACTGCGTTCTTGTAAAATTCCAAAGAAAATTAAGAAAAAAAATTTCCTTGAAATTTACGGGTCTTTACATTGATACTGCTAAGATTGATGTTATTCAAAAACTTCCACCTTCTGAAAATGTTAAAGGTGTTATAAGCTTGCTAGGGCATGAAGGTTTCTACCAGAGATTCATAAATTTTTTTTCTAAAATAACTAATTCCTTATGTTCATTGCTGGTCAAGGATAAACCTTTCAATTTTGATGAAAATTATTTGAAATCATTTAATCTGCTTAAAGAGAAACTCACTACATCACCTATCATCACTGTACCTAATTGGAAACTACCTTTTAGACTGATGTGTGATTCTAGTGACATGGATGTAGGTGTTGTCCTTGGGAAGAGGAAATATAGGAAGTTTCATGTGGTGTACTATGCTTGTAGACTACTAGATGAAGCCCAAAAGAATTACACCACCATTGAAAAATAATTTTTAGCTATTGTGTTTTCTCTAGAAAAGTTTAGACTGTATTTGTTAGGTTCAAAAGTTATCATTTTCACTGATCATTCTACTTTAAAGTACTTGTTGTCTAAGAAAGAAACTAAACCAAGGCTGATTAGGTGGATTCTATTGTTACAAGAATTTGATTAAGAGATTAGGGACAAGCAGGGAGCTGAAAATTTAGTTGTTGACCACCTTTCTAGGCTTCCTCTTACTCTTACTCAATCTGAATCTGGAAATTCTAGGGATATTAACTCTTCCTTTCCTGATGAAAAGTTGCTTACTATTTCAATCATCCAATCTGCTTGGTTTGTATATTTTTTCAACTTCATGGCAGTAGGTGTCTTTACCAAAAATCTGTCCAACAACCAAAGAAATAAATTCATTTCTAAACTTAAATATTATATTTGGGATGATCCCCTACTGTTTAAGAGATGTTCTGATGGTATTCTTGGGATATGTATACCTAAGGAAGAGATGTTGCCTATCTTAGAAAGTTGTCACTCCTCATCTTGGGGAGGTCACCATGGTGGTGAAAGAACTACTCCAAAGGTTCTACAATATGGTTTCTATTGGCCTACCCTTTTTAAGGATGCAAGGAGATTTGTGGTTGGCTGTGATAGATTTCAGAGGCTAGGCAATGTTGGTAAGAAGTAAGAGTTACCCCAAAAAAATCTGGATGTTGAGATTTTTGATGTCTGGGGTTTAGATCTCATGGGTCCATTTTTATCAACTCATGGGAATGAGTATATTCTTATTGCTATTGACTATGTTTCAAAATGGGTTGAGGTAGTTGCATTGCCCATCAATCAAGCCAATTATATAATAAAATTTATGAAAAGGAATATATTTACAAGATTTGGAGTCCCAAGAGATTTTATCACTAATAATGGAAAACACTTTAAGAATTATAAGTTTAATGCTTTAATGGAGAAATATGGTTGTGTTCAAAAAACTGGTACTCTTTATCATCCATAGTCCAGTGGACAGGTGGAAATTTCAAATAGGGAACTGAATCAAATACTTGAGAAAACTATGTCAAACTCTAGGAAAGACTAGTCTCTTAAATTGGATAAAGCTTTATGGGCATATAGAAATTATTTCAAGACCCCAATTGTTATGTCTCCTTACATGATTTTGTTTGGGAAATATTTTCATTTATCTATGGAGTTGCAACACAAGTCTTATTGGGTAGTTAAGGCTCTAAATAATGACTTTAAGAGTGTTGGTGAGAGGAGATTACTTGAGATGAGTGAACATGATGAGATTAAGAGAGAGAGAGTTATGATAATTCAAGGATTTATAAAGAGAGGACTAAAATCTTTCATGATTCTATCATTTAAAACAAAGAATTCAAACCTGGATAGAAGGTCCTCCTTTTTAATTCTAGACTTAAACTCTTTCCTAGAAATCTGAAGTCCAAGTGGTCTGGACCTTTTACTATAGTGTGAGTGAATAAGAATGGAGCTATTGAAATAGTAGGTGAAGAGAATAAACCCATGTTATTTAATCGGCAGAGAGTGAAACGTTATTTAGAAGGACATAAGAAGGGCTTGGATGCCTTCACAGTGCTTGAAAACTGACCTTGAATAATGTCTGGCTTGGGACATTAAACTTAGTGTGGCATGGGAGGCAAGCCATGGTTCTTTTTGTCTTTATGTTTTTTTACCTTGAATAAAATGTTGCTTCTGTGCTTTGTTTTTTTGAAATACTGGTTACTGTTGGTTCTTGTTTCCTAGTTCTGTCTCAGGTTACTGTTGCTTGTGTCAATAAAAGAGTTGAATTCCCATGATCATTTTTGGGCAAGAACCAGTCAGGGAAGTACTTCAACTTTCTGCATTTATTTCTGCTCTTGTTTTTTATAATAAAAATTCTGCTTGTATTATAAAATCCTGCGACATGTGTACTGAAAATTCTGTTGCATGACTTGAATTGTATTAAAATTATACGGCATGTCTTTCTATTGAAATAAAAAAATCTTCATGTGCCTCTGTCTGAAAATTAAAATTTCATTGTTATATTGAGATCTTCTCACTGCTTGAAATTATATGGGGGGGTAACATGTTTGTTGGTTGTTTTGTCTTTTTTTTTAATATGATTTTCTAAGGGGTTTTACGAATGCTTGCCATATGTGTTATTGAACCTCTATCTAAATCATATTTTTGAACATGCATACACCTAATTCCCTCTGTACCCAAAATTTATTTTCTTTGTTTAGACATTAATTTAAAATCTTTCTCACATGACATAAATGTTAATGCATATAATTGCTAATGAACCTGCTGGTTATTTATTCATTGTTGCAAACAATATTTTAGAACATCAAATAGACCCTTTATACATGTCATAAATCTGCTGAATTGAAAATTTGTTTTGAACCTTTAATTGTCAAATTGTTCTTCTCTACATTAGAAGTCAACTTTAGGGACAATGTTGTGTTTTAAGTGTAGGGGAGGGAGTCAATTCTTGACTATGCTAAGCTATGATTAATTGAGAGCTCACCAATTCCCACTACAACATAAATCTTTTTGGTAAAAAATGGGTAAATTTTTTTAAAAATTGTTTCACAATTTTTGGCTTTACACTGTACTCAGATGAGTTTTGTCTATGGACAGTATATATTTGGTAGTTAAGTTATGCATTGAATCTAAAATTAATGATAATGGATGATTGCTGAGTGATATCTACTTAGTGGTTTCATGGATAAATTAGTTTAGGTACTATTTTTTATAAATGATTTGGGTTATATTTTTGTGGAGTTATGGTCATAGCTTTGGAACTGGAAGATTGATTCTGATTCTAGGGTCCTCATTCATTTTTTATTATTAAAAATAATCATCGTAATGAACCAAAATATATGATTTTTATAGAAATATTTTGAAACTGGATTAATTTGGTCATTTGGGATCCCACGGTGAATCTCTGAGACCCTAGATGCTGGGTGTGTTTCTATTTACTATAAGCCCTTTGTACACCTTGAATAAGTGATTATGCACAGTGCTTAGCACAATGAAACATGGATTGGGAAAAATAAAATAAAGTGTACAGGGTCAAAAATGAGTTCATTAGGGTGATGGTAATGATGAACACCATATTAAGAAGGGGACAATTGGTTTATATGGAAATCATTTAAGTTTCATCAATAAGGTGATTCGTAAAAAAATATTTATTTTTGGAACCTAGGTGAAAAATCAAAGTACAAAGTTCCTTGGTTAAGGTCTTAATTCCATTGATATTTTACCTCTTTTCTTTTTTGGATTTAGAATCTGATCCTGGATTGAAATAAATCATTAATTGGGTTCACATATGAGGCATGACATCTTCTTTTATGGATGTTCTTTGCTTTCTTAATTACTTTTGAGTATTCGTTTTAGGCAAGACTTGATCTGAAAATATATTTTCTTAAGCCTAAATCAATTTTCATTCCTTTGTTTTTAAATGGATGAACATGTTACACTGTGATCTTAATCATAAATTTACATTACTGTTTTAAAAAAAAATAAGACATGGGATTTTTTGAGGACAAACAAGGCTTAAGTGTGGGGGAATTTGATGTGACTTTATTTTTACATAGTTTTTTCCACATCATTTATTTAATTTTTATCAATTTAATTACTGATTTTTGAGATTTTTTTTATAAATAATGGCACTTTTGTATTTATTATACTACATTTCTAAATTAATCATTTTTTATAATTAAATTTGTGTTTTTAGTCTTTTTATTTGGTCATTATAACTATTATAATTATATTAAATTACTTTTTAGTTTAATAATCTTAATTTAGATAATGCTTTAATAATTTAAAATGTTATTATTTAATTAATTGTTCATTGTTATTTGCATTAGTCTAATTAATTTTTAATTTAGAACATTACCCTTTTAAATTGTTTTGTTAAAATAAGTTAACTCTTTATGTATTATCTTGTCTAAATATTAGGTTTAAATAAATAAGTTAACAATCCAAGTTTAAGTTTAATAAAATAATGTGTTTTTAATTTTAAGGTTCATTTTTTCATTTAACTATTTATGTTTCTTGTTAATTTTCTTTAGTTAATTTTAATTATTTTATTTTCATGATTGTGGTTAGTTATTTGTAGGTGTTCTGTGTTTATTTAGTCATATAATTAATTAATATTTATATTTATATTCTTAGTTAATAATTTTGTCACTTTTATTTATATTTTTTTGAATAACTTAGTTAGATTTTAGTTACAGTTAATTAATTAGCCTTTAATGATTTAGTTATTTTGACTTTTGTTTTAATTAATTAATGTTTTCTTTATTTTATTATTTGCTTTAAATTAATTTTTATTAGTTACATCGCTTTTTTTCTATTGGTGAGTTGATGTACCGATGCCACGTCACACCAGCTTTTTTGTCTCACAGATCCTTTGTCACAACGAAGTTTTTTAATAAATATCGGTGAGTCATGACTCACTGATAATTTTGAAACAGCTTCAGTCTCTTATGTGCATCGGTTTTGGTCTCTTATGTGCATAGATTTCGGTCTCTCATTTCATCGGCGTCTTATTTTATTTCAACTATCACGGAGTCATTGAATCACCGATGTTTTTTATATAATCGTTGGTTTCACGTCGCATTGATTGCTTTTTAATATTTTAATTATCGATGACTCATTTTATTATACTATCGGTGTCTTGTTTTTCGGTGAGTCAATTTATTAAAACTTTCGGTCTCCCATCTATTTTAAATTTCGGTGAGTCGTCCAACTCACCGATTCTCCCCTGCTCTCCACTTTTCTTCACACCGATGCATCACATCCTTCTTTTTAGTATCGGTATCACCGATCCCTTTTTCCCATTATTGGTCTCCCTCTCTCCTTTTGATTTCCTTCTTACACAGTCTTCATCTCTCATGCTGCTGCCCTCCTCTAGGTTTTACAGCATGTTCTTCACGGTGTCTGAACATCACACCTATGTTCAGCCCTCCATAGCATCTTAATTCCCTGTTACTGATCCTACCATTGTAGCGGGTTCTACCACCCTTTACCACAAACTGATTCACCATACACCTATGTAGTTTAAATCCATGGTAAATAAAACATCAATAGAAACAAAAAAAAATCTAAAGCCCTAAAATATTCTTCCACCTAGATCTAAAATACAAATAACATAAAGCCACTACGGATGAAGTTTGGGGAACCTCTATGGTTTGTTTAGGTTTGGACCTTCGTAAAATTACTGCTACTTTGAAGAGTTGATGGTCGCACTGCTGAGTTGATTGAAGGAGGAGGGCGTTGTGAGTCACGTCCTATCTGATGGAGGAGGGTGATCTGTGTTTCGTAATCGGAACCTTCCACGTTTGAAGAATGATTTCAGCTTGTTTTGTGTTGTATCTGTTGGTCTTGGTAGCGCCGTGTGAGGAGTTCAACTAGAAGATCTAATCCCTACTAGTGCTGAAGAATGTTGACACTAGACCCTTGAGAAGATAACCCTACCCCCTTCCCCTTTTCGGCATAGAGAGAACGATTGGGGGGAAGGAAGAAGGGGTTATTAAAAAATAAAATAAAATAAAATAAAATAAAAACTTAATTAAAAATAACCAAATTAATTTAATAAACATTAAAAATTGTAAATAAATGATTAACTCAAGATATTTAATAAATCTTAATTCTTAAATATAAATAAAATTTTATTATAATAGATTATTAAAAAGATTATTTATTATAATCTAATATTATGTATTAATAATTATTTAATAATACAAAATGTCAATATAATAAAATACTAATAACAAGTTATAAATTAAATTACAAATAAACTAACATAGTTAATTTAAAATGTTTATATTGTTAATTTTTAAAGTAATAATAAACTTATACTTTATAATTTAATTTAATATTGTTAATAAATTAAAAAATAATTACTTATAAATAATTTAACATCAAAATTAATAATTAATAAAACTTCTTATTTTTAATAATAATAACTCTATTATTAACAAATTCATTCAACTTATAGTATGTAATTTATCTATTTATCTATTTTATTTTAATAAAAAAATTTATATCACTATAATTAATTAAAATATAATTACTAATTGTTAGTATTATTAATAAAATAATTAATTTAACAACATTACTTAAAAGTTATTAATTATTTTAAAACACTTTCTAACAAGTTGTTTTCTTAAACTGTAGATTTTTATTTCCTTCGTGTAGTAATTGTGTTGTTTATTTTTCTTGCGCAGGTTCATTCAAGAGATGAGAAAATTTCCAGGTGCATTCAACTAACTCAGTGGTAGTCAGTTACGAGGGAAAAACTAGCACGACACGCCAGTCACAAAAAAAACACACATGTGTGCAGTGAAATAGTTAAAGATGAATTCAAGTCGGTGAAGAGTTCCGGTGACATGCAGTAGAAGATAGTATCTACTTAAAGAAGAGCATGAACCTTGGGGTGAATTCTGGAGCAGCTCTCAGAGAACCATTCCTTGGAGATCTGAGGTCTAGGAGCAGAAATTCATTCTAGAAAATGGAGTTTCCTTCTTCTGTTTTCTTTCAATTATTTTCCTTTATAAATGAATTGTTTTAGTATACGTAATAGAGATGATTTATAGCTAAGTTTCTAGTTCGGGGATATATTGAAGTTCCACTGGTTATCATTAAATTATAATTTCACTTTATCATTTTAATGTATTTAGTATTGATCGACGAGATGGATACTGAATTCATTCAATTCCATTGTACCACTAAATTTTAATTTCAAAATTTCATAGTCAGTTGGCAAGATTAATTGTGGAAACACTTTTCAAAAGATAATAGATTCAAAAGACTTCAATACTTATGGTTAGTTTGTCTTATTGTTAATTTTCAAATAGTTTAGAGTTGATTAATTTTGGAGTGGCGAACTCTTAAATTGGTTAGCTTGTGTGAAATAACTCCTGGTGAGGGTGGTGATTCATACTCTTTACATTCGTACTCTTAAACAACCTATAAGTGAATTGAAAAACCTTCAAGACTAGTATAATGGAGATTACTCCTATAGCGTTTTAATAGTTTGTTCTTTTTATCAGTGTTTTATATCTCTGTTATTCCATGTTGTACAACTGTCTCCAGTTTTAATTTAGTTTTTAAACATTTTTTCCAATGTTCTACCACTCTACTACTTATAAAAATAAAAATAATAAAAATATATATATAAAGTTAAAAAATAGAAAAATCACTTCATTACTGACAATAGTGGAGTTTACCAAGTTTTTTAGAAGACTAGTGGCCAAATTTACCTTCCCTGGGGGTTCGACCATGCTTTCCACATATATAGTAGTTAGTAGGAATATAAATTTTAAACTTTGACCGAATTCAACGGCAGTTTAGGTCAGTCAAAACCACTCCTTGAAAACCTAGTGGGATTAAAATCCAACACACACCATCAAAACTATTTCAAAAATCCTCATAGGCATTTCACAAATATTTGGAACATAAAAAATTTCATTTCAATCATAAAAACATGGAATTCAAAAGAGAACCCATTTATATCAAGCTCAATCTTCAAAATAATGATTTAGAAACATCACATCGATATCATATATATTTATAAATTTAATAAAATAAATATTTAGAAAATCTAATCACACTTTTAATTCCAAAATAAAATAATTTCATAAAAACACCTACTTGGAAGAAGCAAAAATCAAGCCAAAACATGTCGCATTTGATAGGGACCACCAGAATAAGTAAGGAAACCCTCTCTACAAGTCATTAGAGATTATAACCCTAGTATAGATCCATCTTGATCCCATCCCTAGCTTACAGAATGAATTAGGGTACTCAGAGAAAGAGGAAACCAATGAAATATAGAAGGAAAAAAAGAATATAAGAGAACGGATGAGGCATTTACCATGGAATAACTTGAAACTCACCAAGAAAAATCCAAGAATCAGAGGAGAAGGATAGAGAAACCCCCCCCCCCCAGGCTCTTTAGTGTCGTTCGAACAAGTGGAGAGGGAGGAGAGGTGAAAAGGGATAAAAAAGTGAAAGGGTACATAGGTAAAACCACATTTTAAGTTATTATAGGCAGGCCACATGATTTTTCTGCACAGTTTCTCAAATCATGCAACAATCATGTGGGAGAACCCTTTTTTCCAAAACAAGTCACATTGTTCCTAGGGAAACTCTGCAAAGTTTGAAAAACCATGAAAAATAGCATTGTCTCCCTGAAAACACCCTCTACATGGCCACCTCATAGTTACTACTAACCATGTGGGTAAAACATGTAACACCCAGAAGACCTCCAAAACACCAAATTTCTAGCCATAAAACCATCAGTACTCAAGGTTACCCGAGATAACATAAAATAAAGAAAATTAATTGCTTCATTGATAGGTGGGTGTCACAATTCTCCTCATCAAGAAACTTTCCTCCTCTGGAATGTATGTGGTAGAAATTAGATGGTGATAGAAAATTAAATATTTGAAGAAAAATCAGACAAAGAAAACCTCTCAACATGATCTTACCTCAAAAACAAACCTACAAGATCCTAAAAATAGTTAAACTGGTCATCCACAATGATTCCCTGATGTCTCCAAGCACAAATGAAACAAAAACCACAAACTAGATGTTCTAAGGACCAAAGGAGACCAAACACGGTCTCCATGCCATTTAGAATGCTTCTAACATGGTGGAACCAGAGAAAAGTGTCGAGATACACAACCTCAAAACAACCGAGAAACCATGAGAGAAACTCACTATCGAAACAAAAGAAATTCCAAACAAAAAAAAGGAAAAAAACCATATGTGGCCTCAAATAACAACATGAGCTCAAATCTCAGGCCATAACACACAAATATAACTTATAAGATCAAAGACTAGATCACCACCTCTTGGTGAATCCATAATAGTTCAATCAAAACACCAAAAAAGTGCATAATCTCAATTGGTGATTCACCCACCCTAGTTATCCAATAATTAACCCACAGAATCTCTTCATTTCCAACCAATGAGAATCTAAAATCTCAACAAAATAACCATCACAAACCACAACTCTTAGAATATATTTACCTAAATGATGAGGCACCTGAAAATCAACTATCATAGCTATCCACAAAAGGACACTGAATTCTAGAAAAGTGACATTGAAAACCATTTAAAAGGGATAATTTAAGAGAATCATCCACTAGGTTCCAAACAAACAATGGTTAAGTCCAAAAGATCAGCTAAATTACAACCATTAAACAAAATTTCCCAAAATAAACTAACCACAAGAAAGTCAAACCTACAACTTCTTCTGAATACCTATCTTGAAAAACTTCTAAACATGACCTAAATAGCCACAACAAAGGCAAGGTCTATGAATTTTAAAATGGATTTTCAGTGAGTTTCCTAGATCCACACACTAAGAGAACAGGAAAGGTCTATTCTTCCTATAATAAATAACCTTCTCTTCTAACCTAGGCTTGCCTAGATTCCACTCCCCACCCACCGGGCTACCCTTTTTCCAACCTAATGGAACCAAGAAATAACCCATCACAGGTTTCCTAGACTGGTCAGCTTCCACCCGAATGGACTCCTCGACGACCTCTAGAAAGGATGTTGGGTTGGATGCAGGCATAGCTGAACCAAACTCTGGATGAATACCACCTCAGAAAAAAATGAACTTTTTCAAAATTGTTGGAAACCATCCCTCACAGACAAGACAACCAACTCTAAGAAGTGATCTATGTAATCCTTCATTGGTCACTCACCCTAATGAGGTATCACAAGGTTGAGATCTCTCTCTATGTTCATGGAATAGAGGTAGTACCAATGGATAAACATAATCTATAAGAATTCATAAGACATGCCTTCATGTAACTGAGAACATACCATAGAATCCCACTACACTCGGCAAGATCTGACAAGAAATCTCACTGTAGCTCCCACCCATGAAGCTTCAGGTGTTCCAAGAGAATTTAATATCACCTCAATCCATTCCAAACACTTTACCTCTTTTATCGAACATTGATCACCATAGAAAGAAGGAGGGTGTTGATTCACAAAATTTGTGATGGATTCCAAGAGTAAAAAAGGTTTTGAGTCCATCACTCTACTCAGAGTCTGGGTAGATTTAGGAACTAAATGAACTCTTTTCAAGTGATAAGAGGATTATCCAAAATTAACATAATCAACAAAGGGCCTTCTACTTTTTTTTGACCATTCTAGGTGGCATACTATAAAAAACACAATACATGACCTACATAAATTCATTCCTCAAAACATAAACCAAGAAATCCATTTAAAAAATATGGACCAAAACTAAAAACAATGAGTCACCATAACAAAATACATCAATTCCACTCTAGGAAAAGAAACATTTCTTTCGAAATTAACAACTTCTTGTGATGAATTTTGAAAACACTCTCCATGAAGGCATACGCTTGAAAATCAAGTCAATCCACCTTTTGAAAACAAGTTAACCATGGTGGAACACACATCATCAAAACAAAGGATATTATAAAACTCCCATTCTCCAAGATGCATGTTTCCCAACAAAACCCATTGTTAAAATCAAAGAACTTTCAAATTTTCATTTTCAAATTGATTAAATTTGGTAATACCCCAATGAAAAAATTAAAAAACATCCCACTTTCCTCTTTTACCATTTTTTGAAATACCATAATAGAAATAACTATTGATCCTGGGGGAGTTACACAATGACTCAAGAGGGAGGGTGAATTGAGTTCATAAATTTTTAACCCTAAAATAAATTTAACCCACAAACTATTCATACATATTTTATCAAAATATAGTAAAAATAAAAACATAAAAGAGAAGAACAAAACACAGTGGATTTATAGTAATTTGGGGTACATGAATCACCTATTTCACTTCACCAACACTCTCTCCGTGAATATAGTTATTTTCACTGTATGGGTCCTTTTCTTAAGGACCATGATAGTAGAGTGAAAATGACTGTAAATTATTATAAAAAAGTATCAACTATTTGATCGGTGTAGCCTAATTTTTTCTGGGTGATGATTGGGTCGAATGCTTCTAACCCATACTATGCACCATGATGCAACTCCATGGTTTGAGATTTGTGGTGAGCTTGTTTAGAGTTTCATGGTGCAACACACCCCAACTCCAGGGGTTTGGGGGTTGAATGTCCCTGACCCGAATTTTAGGGGCATTGTAGCATCTCTAACTGACTGTAGCAGAACTGATCGTCTGATACCAACAGGTCACTATAACAGTTTGGACTTTTGCATGATTACTGTAGTAGGTCGGACATTGGAGAAATAGTTTCTATAGCACCATGTACTTCTAACCACCAACACTGTTGCAATGTGTACTTCCAGGCGCCTTTCACTATAGCACTACATACTTTCCATGAGTTTTGTGGAATAGATCTTCATATTCTTTATTAGCCTAGTTTGGGATAAGGTTATTTCTTGGTAGAAACTCTGATAGATCTCGAAGTAATTGTCCTATCGAATTTCATAGTGATGTTTTTACCTCTCTGTGGACATAAGGAACATTTCCTGAACCACGTAAGTCTCAATTTCCTATGTGTTTCTTTCTTCAATATTTTTTTCTTCATCTGCAAAACTATTTTTTTTGTTATGACGCTTGAAGTTTCCACATCACCAATAGTTCTTATGGGGATCCCCCTTTTTAAAATACCTATCTATGAGCTTCACACACTCAAAATAACGAGTGTTAACTTTAAATCAGATAAGGATGTAGAATAGAGACACAAATTCAGCTCACAATTGTAGGATGCTACTGAAAATTGATATAAAGCCCTTTTAGAGAAATAGTAAGCCTTCAATGATCAGCTTTGGAAGGTCTCTCAACTTCAGAAGATATGTTCTATAACGAATAGTAGTATCAAATTTATCTTCTTCACAGAAAACATGGAATAGCTTGTATGTATTTTGTAAAACCCAGAAATTCCATATAAATTTGTTTAAAAATTATATGGAATTATTATAAGACTAAAAAAATTGATGGCACGTGAATCTGAGGCCCGAAGAGCCCGGAACGGAATTTTGAACTTTTTTAAGGTATGTTTAGTAAACGTGTGAGCAGGGATTTCTATATTTTAAACTGGTGCTAAGATTAAAAATATGAGGCCACCATTGAATTCAAAATGCTGGGATTTTATTAGAAAAATCATATCTTCAGCCGGCAAGGTTCAGAAGAAAATGTTAATTTTTGGACTTTTAGAGAAAAAAATAATAAAATAACTTTATGTTATTTTATTCTTTCTCCAAACATTGAGCGGTGGATGGCAGGACCATAGTATAACAAGAGACATTAACTAGGAGGCATTTAATGACACGCCCATTTGGATGTGTAACCACAACATTCATGGATTAAAGTTTCATTAATAGCGGTTCATTAATTAACCATATGAATGAATGAAACATGGTGTGGTTTCTTTTATTTAATCAAAACTTTGGCCTGGGAATTGAGGACCCATAGTAGGAACCTCTGACAAAACACCGACAACTGTTATCTCCAATGAAGAACGGTGGATAAATGACTACCGTTGGGGGAATCGATCTAGGGATTGATGAACAACGAGGAATGACTTCGAATGTAGATTCCTTCCATCTTACGTAATGGATTCCACCAAATCCGGGTAGTGGGGTTTGCATGTTTTTTGATTCCTCTCATCATGTTCTTAGAAAATACAACAACCACAGACCAATCGACTAATGGGTTGATCCGCGTCTTGTTTGTTCTTTAGGGTGGTTGTTGCGGGGTCTTAATTTGGGGAATTTTTATTTCTGATTGATGATTGTTATCACCCCATGTTAGAACACTAACGCGGAGGGTACGGTCCAATCCGAACAAGGCCCGGACTCCCCACCATTATTGGTTTATGTGCGTTCTTTGTGTGTGACTGGGAAATGAGGCAGAAAGAAGAATTTAAGAGCCTCGCAATGAAGGCAGTGACTTGGGAAGCACGTAGGCATAGATAGGAAAGAAAACTGACTGTCGAAAGATCTCTGGGGGCCTGTGAGAGAAACCAATGGCGCGGCACCACCGGTGCGGCGATGGCGGCTGGTTGAGCCGGCTGTATGGAGGAGTGGCACCATGGAGGTATGAGCCAGGGATAGCTGGGTCGTGGTGGGTGGAATAGCGTGGTGCTGTCACGCCGCGCAGGAAGAGGAGTGGCCCGCTCGAGCCGCTCGAGCCGCTCGGCTGGACCAACAGCCAGCTCCAACTGGCAGTTTCGGAAGGGGGTGGCACCACCATCTAACCAAATTGGATGCACCACGTCCAGTCGGTGTGTCTAGAAACCACCCTTCATTCGTGTGGGCTGAGTTTTCCAGGTGGGTCGGGTCGGACCCCTACCGGACCCAGACCCGACTAGTCCAGTTTCACTAAATTGGGTGTATCTCACAAAGCGGGCATCTGATTGGTACACCGTCAGTGGCATGAGTACCATCATGATGATGCCGTCTTTTTTGATATATTACACTTGAGTTTTGGAAAATGTTGTATTATGGCTGGGTTGGATGGGTCTCGAATCCAACCGAGCCCTATTTACCTTTTTGCTTATATCTTACAGACCGATCGTCTGATTAACGCACCGTCTATCGTGTTGGAACCTGTATGACAAGGAAATCCTTAATTTTACTTATTTTTTAGACTTTTTTTCGGTTGAAATATGACTAGTGGATTGTGGAGCGGTTTCTTAGGAACTCAAGCGCACCAAGTACAGGAACCATGTGGCTGGCTATCAAGTGAAGAGAGACCCTCTATGGATCGGTATGAGAGTGACCCTTCGTGGATCAGTAGCAGAGCGACCCTATGTGGATCATCAGTAGTGCAAACCTATGTGGATTGACAGTGGTGTGACCCTGTGTGGATCAATAATAGAGTGACCCTATGTGGATCGTCAGTAGTGTGACCATGTGTTGATCGATAGTAGAGCGACCCTGTGTGGATTGACTGTAGAGTGACCCTGTGTGGATCGATAGTGGAGTGATCATGTTTGGATCGACATTTCAGCAACCCTATATCGATCGGAAATTCAGCGACCCTTCTTGGATCAAAAATAGAACCTCTCAACATAATTAAATGATCTAGCTAAAGACTAATCATATTTATTTCTATTCTCTAAGTTGTATACCTTGTGTGAGCTGTCTTTTACAAAGTGCTTTGTGATTGAGATCATGCCTTTTGGTTCTTCTTTTTTAGAATTCTAAGAGTCCTTCAGGGGTCTCAGGGTTCCTATAGAGTATTTTTATACTCACTCATGCATGGGCTTCATCCGCACCTTGTTGTGTCTTGTGAAGACGATGGATAGCTTGACTGAGACTCAAGGAGTCAGGGCTAAATGGTGCTCAAAGGTGATTAACAGACATAGTGAGTAGCAGTGATGGCATATGATGAGCAGTACCTACCCTTCAGGTAGGATCCTTGGTGGACGAACTTCGGATCACGTTTTTTCCTTTTTTTTCTGTACTTTCATTCTAGTTTGGCTTGTATACTAGCCTCTCTACATTCAATACTTAATTTTACTCTAAGTGGTGGTTTTTAGAAGTGGTTATAATTTCCCTTCTTACATTTGTTTTACATGTATGCAGTGTGTACCTAGTCTGTGGGTATACATGTTTAAAGGCAATGCCTTCCCATTTTGGGTTATGTCTTTGTGGTGCTAGTCACCAACCTCGGGCCTATGGAAGGAAGACTTTGGGTAGTCATGACACGCCACCCACCCCCACCCCGGGGGATGGGTTTTGACAAAGTGGTATCAAAGGGGTGGTCAGTTCTACTAGAAGAACTAAGAGTCTGTGTTTTTCAATGGAGAAATTGTATTAAGTGTCTTGAGTTTGAATTATAGTTCAGGGAGTCCATTGTTGGTGTGGTTGCTAACCTATCCATACACCAGGACCCTGAGTACTAATTTCCAACTTGATACATGAAAATAATTTTTTTTGTGTGTTTTGAATTTTTTTTTCTTTTGATCTCTTTTAAGTCATCTCACCAGGTATAACTTATTGACTGTGGCACATTTGTTTCTTTATAGGATGTCACTGCATAGACATCCAGCTAGGATTCGAGTGAGAGATCTGATGATGGCCCACTGAGTGATGAGGCTTCAGTGTAGGGCCCTCTTACAGTGATAGAACCTTTGGGTGGTTCACTAGAAGCACCACCACTTGTAGGGTAGTAGTTTCCTCTAACCCCACCAGTGGACCGTGCATGCTGACTGAGTGTGTTGCATGGGTTCATGAGATAGAGGCCTCCGAGGGTTCGAGGAAAGATAGATCCATAGGCATCTGAGGACTGGCTGGAGGCTATGGCATGAGTTTTCTATTTGGTTGAGACACCAACAAACTATATGGTGATCCTAGGTGCTAGTCTCTTTTAGTGCACAATATGGAGATGGTGGAGTTTGATGTTCTAGACGCACGATGAGACGACTCTTTCCGGGTTGGACTTCAAGAGCCTCTTCAGGGTGGAGTTCGTACTAGTGACACTACGCACTGTACATATCCAAGAGCTAATCTACTTACAGTAGGGAAGCCTGACAGTGGCCCAGTACTTGGTGAGATTCACTTACCTCTCTCGCTACTCCACCGACATGGTACGAGACCATTTCTTCAGGGCCCAGACCTCTGAAAAGGTTCTTTTATGGGAGATCAAAGCTTTGATGATATCTCTCAACATCCCGACATAGGCTAGGGTGATTGAGTGAGCACTATTGGTGGAGAGAATCCTAGCTTAGTAGGAACCGACTGTAAGATCCACCACTAGATGACAGGTAGCCAAACAATCTACAGCAGGTAGTAGGAAAATGACATAGAGGTCCAAGCGGGCTAGACCTTCTAGAAGATGATCCCAATAAGTATGTTCAGAGGTGCAGAGCTCACAAAGTAGAGGAGGTTAGAAAAGGAGAAAACTGTGCTACTCGTGCAGTCGGAAGGGTCATATAGATCTTGACTGCCCGACCTGTCATACTGATGATCAACAGATGATTGAGGTACCATTGATGTAGTAGTATAGGTTTGAACAAGGAGGTATGTAGGATGGTATAAGTGGTAGAGGATCAGTTCATGTAATAGATAGTGGATGACAGTTTGAGGTACTACCGCCACCACCCCCAGGTGGTCCACCCTGAACCTAGGGAGTAGGTGGAAAAGGATGAGCTCAACATCAGGCAGTAGATTCCTATGGCCACGATGCTCCAGAGGTGATTCGAGGTACGATATATGTCTACTCCACCCTAGCTGCAGTTATTATAGACATAGATTCCAGTTTCTCTTTCATTGCCATGACACTTGTTTGGATCTCAGAGATTCCGATGGATCTGTTGGTTCGATCCTTGAATTTAGAGAATCCTATCGGAGAGTATTTTATGATTACAAACTGGTGAATTTACTTTGGGATTACTATAGGAGGAGCGAGATTCAGCTGGGATCTCCTAGTAGCGGCGTTGAGGCCTTACAATGTCATCTTGGGTATGGACTGGCTATCCATAGGCCATGCTCAGATCGACTGTTTTAGGCCCGAAGTGTAGTGTATCTGTGATAATGGGACCAAGTTTTCCTTCATCAGTGCGTAGGAAACAATTGCATCACAGGATAAACATTAATAGAGGAGGGTGTAGTCGATCACTCATTAGTTGGATAGCCTCACCCTTGGTGAGGTGGATGAGAGGATTTAGAGCTATCCTATTGGGGTGGACCAGTTTGCGGATGCCTTCCCTAATAATATTCTGGGACTAACTCCTTATAGATAGGTAGACTTCTATATCGACATGTACCTCGGGACGACATTAATATCTATGTCAGCATATTGGATGGCTCTCATGGAGCTTCGTTAGTTGAGGGAACATTTATAGGACTTGTAGAGGAAGGGGTTTGTAAGACCTAGTGTCTCTCCATGGGCAGCCCCGATTTTGTTCACTAAGAAGGTATATGGGATTTTGAGGCTTTCTGTGGACTATAGGTGCCTAAACCAAGTGACCTTGAAGAACAAATATCATCTTCTGAGGATTGATGATCACTTTGACCAGATGAAATGAGCATAGTGGTTTTTGAAGATAGACCTCAGATCAGGCTATCATCTACTCAGGGTACGGGATGAGGACGTGCCGAATACAGACATCATATGTTGGTATGGCCAATACAAGTTCTTGGTAATGTCTTTCAGTGTTACCAACACTCTGGTAGTGTTCATGGGAATCATGAATAGGATCTTCCATCCTTACCTCGATCACTTCTTGGTGGTTTTCATTGATGACATCTTGGTATACTCGACATCAGATAAGAAGCACGCCATGCATCTGCAAATAGTTCTGGATACACATCGAGAGCACCGTATTTATGGAAAGATCTCAAAGATCCATTTCTGGATACAGGAAGTACACTTTCTAGGGCACATTTTCTCAGAGGATGGAGTTGTATTGCATCTGGAAAATAAAGTGGTAGTGCTTTCTTGGGATCCACCCATGAGTGTGACCGAGGTACAGAGTTTCCTGGGATTAGTTGGGTACTACTAGAGATTTGTTCCCGACTTTTCCAAATTAGAAGCACCATTTTTAGTTTTAACAAAGAAAGGGAAACCCTTCCTATGGGAGGAGAGATGCCAACAGAGTTTTAAGGAGCTGAGGCAGACAATGATGAGTGCCCCCATATTGAGGCTACCAAAAGAGGGCATTGGGTATGTAGTCTATTGTGATGCAACAGGGACCAGACTGGGATGTGTCCTGGTGTAGGAGCAAGCTGTGATCACTTACGACTCACAAAAGCTAAGGCAACATGAGCAGAACTACGTGACCCATGACCTGGAGTTAGCAGTAGTGGTATCTGTATTGAAGATGTGGCAGCACTACTTGATGGGAGAATGATTTACTGTCTACTCTGATCACAATAGTTCCAGGTATATCTTCTCCCAGAAAGACCTGAACCTGAGGCAGCGGTGACAGCTAGAGTTCCTCCATAACTATGACTTTGAGATAGTTTCCACTCTTAGGAAGGGAAACGTAGTAGCAGACACACTAAGTAGGAGTTAGGGTCTACACCTACTGAATGAGGTGATAGAGAAGCTAGCATCATTGTAGATATCCTTCATGGGTAGTGATGAAGTAGCTTACCTCCATACTATGATTTTCACTCCCCCACTCTTTCAATGAGTTCAGAAGGTACAGCTTGGGGATGTTGACTGTGAGGCCCGATGTGCTCAGATATCACCAGTATAGGCTCCTGATCGATATTCGATAGGTGTGGAACAAGTCATCCTTTTTAGAGGACGCACCAAGGTACCAGTGATGTTTTGGGAGGAGGTGTTAAAGTAATTACATAAATCCAATTTGGAGGTAGATTCTGGCGTGGTGAAGATGTACCAAGACCTCCGATGTCAATACTGGTGGAAAGGAATGAAGAAAGCAGTGGTGGAGTTGGTTTCACGATGCCTCAATTTCCATCAAATAAAGGTCGAGCACCAGGTTCTAGCAGGCTTAGCACATTCACTTGAGGTACCCTAATAGAAGTGGTAAAATATCTCAATGTAATTCATGATGGGGTTACCATGTATGTCCAGGGGCCACAAATCTATCTCAGTGATTATTGACCGACTCACAAAGTCGGCCCATTTTCTTCCCATCCAAGAGCAGGGGTCAGTAGAGGGCTTGGGACGCCTCTATGTCCAGGAGATAGTATGGCTTCACATGATACCATCGATGATTGTTTCAGATCATGACACTCATTTTACATCCTAGTTGTATAAGGGATTACAAGAGGTGTTCAGGACTCAGCTATGCTTGAGCACCGCCTTTCGAACTCAAACAAATGGTCAGACGGAGAGAACTATACAGACACTTGAAGACATGCCTCGTTCTTGCATCCTTGATTTTTTCCGTAGTTGGGAGAACCACCTACCACTATTGGAGTTCACATACAACAACATTTATAACTCCACCATCGGCATGGCACTGTTTGACGCCTTGTACCGGTGGCCTTGTAGATCACCTCTATACTAGACAGACCAAGGGGATTCAACACTTATTGGTCCAGGGTTGGTATGAGCTACCACTGAGAAGGTGCAGGTCATCCAGAAGCATATAAAGACTACACAAAGAAGGATTAATTCTTATGCTGATAGAATATGGAGACCCTTGGAGTTTGAGGAGAGAAGTCATGTTTTCCTTTGGGTTTTAACCAGGTTGAATTGTGCGGATATTTGGCTGGGGCGGCAAGATATATCCAAATTTCATCGGACCTTTCCAGATCCTGATCAGAGTTGGAGAGGTGTCATAGTGCCTAGATCTTTCCCCACAGATGCACCAGTGCATAATGTTTTCTATGTGTCGCAGTTGAGGAGATACGTGCATGATCCATCGCACATCATCAACTGGGGTGAGTTAGACATTGACTATGGGGTGAAGTTCGGGGAGTTCCTGGTGGAGATGGAGTGTCGATAGGAGCGGGTCATATGGGGGCGATTGATTCCTTTGGTGTGAGTTCGGTTTCAGCACAGGAACCTCCAGGAGAACACATGGGAGCAGGAGGCTCAGATTCTTGCTTAGTAACCCCATTTGTTTTCTTAGCCTTTGTTGTGGATTTCAGGGACATAAAACCCTAAGGTGGAGAGAATGTATAGACCTAGAAATTCCAAATAATTTTTTTAAAATTGTATAGAATTATTACAAGACTGTGAAAATTGAAGGCACATGATTTTGAAGCCCGAAGAGCTCGGAATATAATTTTAGACATTTTTTAAGGTACGTTCAATAAACGTGTGACTAGGGATTTATATCTTTTGAAATTTTTCTTGGATTAAAAATATGAGGGCACCATTGAATTCATAGTGCTGGGATTCTCTTAGGAAAAACTTAACTTTGGTCGGCAAGGGTCGAACGAAAAAGTTAATTTTTGGACTTTCAAAGAAAAAATAATAAAATAACTAAAAGTTATTTTATTCTTTTTGCAATCGTTGAGAAGCAAATGGTGGGACCGTAGTGTAACAACAAACATTAAATAAGAGAAATTTAATGAAACATCCCTTTGGATGTGTAAGTGCAACATTTTTTGGATTAAAGTTTCATTAATTGTGGTTCATTAATTAACTATATTAAGGAACGCAATGTGGTGTGGTTTCTTTTATTTAATAAAACCTTTATCATGGAAATTGAGGATCCATAGGAGGAACCTCTGACAAAACGGTTCTAAATTTACTCTCCAATGAAGAACGGTGGGTAAATGAAGACTATTGGGGGAATTGATCTGGGGATTGACGAACAACTACAAATGACGTCAAAAATGGATTACTTTCATCGTACGCAATGGATTCAACCAAATCCAGATAGGGGGGTTTATGTTTTTTATGTTTTCAATCTTCTCATTCTTAGAAAATACAATGAACACGAAACAACTGACTAACAGGTTTATCTGTGTCTTGTTTTCTCTTGTGAGTGGTTGTTGCGTGGTATTAATTTGGGTAATTTTTATTTCAAATTGATTATTGATATAATCCCTTGTTAAAACACTAATGTGGAGGGTGAGGGTCAATCCGAACAAGGCCTGAACCCCCCCCCCCCGTCGTTCTTGGTTTATCTGTGTTCTTTGTGTGTTACTAGGCAACGAGGCGAGAATAAGAATTTAAGAGCCTCACAATGAAGGTGGTGACCCGTAGGAATAGATGAGAAAGAAAACAGACCACTATAGCATCTATGGTGGCTCGTGAAAGAAACCGTTAGCACAGCGGAGGTAGCTGGCCGCATAGAGGAGCAGCACCCGCAAGCATTGTTGTTTTAGGAGCCGCGACCAGCAGGGTCGTGGTGGTTGGAATGGAATGACGCTGTTGCGCAATGAAGGAAGAGGAGAGGACCACTTGGGATGCTCAATTGGACCAATGGCCGGATCTAGCTGGCCTTTTCAGAAGGGGGGGAGGCACCCCACTGGCACCGCTAGCTGGTCGAACCGGACACACCGCGTTCGGTCGGTGCGTCCAAAAACCGGCCTGTATCCGCACGGGCCGGGTTTTCCAGGGGGTCTGAACCTTCCGGTCGGGCCGGACCTGCTAGTCGGGCCGGGTCCGCCAACTAGGCCAGACCCGCAGGCCCAACGGGCTGGCTGGGCTGGACCCCTACCAGACCCAGACCTCACCCATCTCGTTTCACTCAATTGGGTGTATCTCGTAAACTGGGCATCTGATTGACGTGTCGTCAGAGGTGTGAGGAACTTCGTGATGAGGTGGTACTTTTAAGATACTCCACGAGTGTTTTGGAATAATTTAGAGTACAGCTCGGTTGGATCGGACTCGAATCCGACCATACCCTATTTACCTTTTTGTCTTTATCTTACAGATCGGGTGGGGGATTGACGCTTTGTCTGTCGCGTTGGAACCCTTATGACAAGACAGTTGATTAGTCACTGAAAGTGGCTAATATTAATTGTTAATATCTTTATATTCATTTTTCCAAAGTCCATAAACATTTTTTTTAGTGCATTACATAAATAGAACTTCATTTCTCATCAAAAATGCAATTCATGTTTAAAATGCAAATTTGGGCCCAATAATTCATTTGTTTGTTGACAATATTATATTAATTTTATGAATTTGAAATTTTGGTATATGATTGATCACTTTGTTTGGAACATTTTATCTTTTAGGTCCGCTGGATGAATCCCAAAGGAAGATGGAGAATTTTGCGCCTGAAGGCAGAAACTTGCTGGAAAAAGTATAATGGGCCCAAGGCCCATCAAACAAATGTAGGGCCCAGAAATCAAGCCCAATGAAGCTCAAATTTATACAGTATAAAGATAAAAATATGAGTATAATTTTATTCAACTGTGGCCGGAGCTAATTCTGATGTTTTCATGATGATAAAGGGATCTGAAGTTGAGATTTAAATGGTGGACTCGACATTAATGCACAGAAATCCGTCCTACCATTTCGACCATAACATCCAAACGGATGATCCAAATTTCCTGAAATTGTGAGATCTTCTAGAAGACACATGGAAGAAAATATTTCTCTTCTACAACCCCTCCGTATTCGGCTTTCTTAAATTTCTAATTCACACGTCAATATGGTGGACGAATCTGGACAGTTTTCCGGGTCAAATTCGAAACATCAATTTCCTTTTGATTATTCACCCTCCATTTGACTCTATTAATTTTTGTGGGGTGAATTAATTGTTGGGGGATGTAACTAAGGCTCATAATATTCCTATATAAGGAGATATTGGTGAAGGGAATAGGGGTGGATATTTTTCATATCTTCTTTTGTTGCTTGTTTCATTGTAAGGTTATGCTTCCAAATTTCCTTTGTAATGTTTTCCATTTCCATGTAATTTTCTTTTTTGTATCTTTATGTTCTTAATCAACTTAATTATCTTCTATATTTTCCATTTCTTTTATTAAAACTTTATTATCACAAAGCACAGTGATATCTCTGTGTTGTTGTGAATTAGTTCACACATAGGTGTGAATTTCATTCACACACACGGAGGAGTGCTCGTTATTTCCGCGGTTTTAATTTCTTCAATACAATTCTTATTAGCCATATTCCACCCACCATTGAGAGTATATCATCAATAGAGGGATAAAACCTTAATGGGATGATCTTAGGAGGATGAAAAGGCTGGATTGAATGTTATTTTATGAATGAATTGTTGTTAATTGGATAATTAATTTAAGACATCCATTCTTCAATTTTTTCTACTATTAATCTTTAATGTGTTTGAACAAACTAAATTAAATTACTAAATGACCATATACCTCGGGGAGATCATGAATTTGGTTCTCTAAGTGTATACGGGATTATTAATTGTGTTTAGTAAGCTCCAAACTAGAAAATGATGAATGTAATGTTATTTTTGAAGAATGGATTCATCAAAAATTAATAAAACCAAAATTTTCTAATGAAGTAAAATTCATTCAATCCACCCCGAGCATAATCCTAAGATCAACCCATTTCCATTTAATTGATTTCACTTAGTTTTATTAGTGTTCTTTAAAAACAATCCAAAATCAAACCCAAAGTTGGCTACTTCATAGCCCATCCTTCACACAATCATAGCGTCTCAAGGTTACTTCTTCGGTCCCTGTGGATTCGACCTCTACATGTACTACATCGATCTCTTTTACCAGTAGGGTAAATTTGGGCGCAAACAAATTTTGGCGTCATTGCCGGGGACCCAAGTAAGTTTTCTTAGACACTCATCTTCTTTTCTCACCCAAAATTCTCTATTCTCATCCTAATTTCTCTTCTTTATTCCTCTTTCTTTTTCTGCGTGACCAATGAATCCCAAAAACAACTTTCAATCAACTCCAATGGATTATCTTAAACAATACCCATGAATATACCAAGGGTATAATCAACTGGAAAATAAATATTTTGAATCAACTCATATAGAAAATTTCATTGACCAAACCATGATTGAATACACCACACCAGATGAGATCTACAATCAATGGGATGCTGATTGTTTAAAGGATCAATTTCCATACCTCTCGAGGATGATTGAAGAGATAAAACATAATGAAGTTCATGATTTACAAACATCTATCAATCCTAATTCTAATAAAATTCTTGAACATTTGTGTGAAAAAATGGATAAAATGAATTCAGAGGTTTCATCTTTAAGAGTAGAACTACAAAGAATTGAAATGGTTGTAGATCCCATTCCCACTCAGGTTGTTTCTTCCTCATCACTAATACAAGAATATTTTCTCCCACAAACCTCAAATGAATTTATTGAATAAACATCCATTTAATTTGGGATAGTTGAAGATAATCAAGGAATTGTTGATGGGTTCTTAAATCAGGAGGAAATTAATTTTTTGGATTCACAAGGGGAAAATTTGTCTTCATGGATTGAGTGTTCAGAATATTGCTCTAATAAAAAAATTTTAGAATCACCGATCATTGAACCATTGGGAGATATAACAAATAGTGAGTCCATACCCACTCATGAAATTCAAATGAAAATATTTATGGATGAATCATATTTTCAAAAGGAACAAATTCTTTCAAAATGTTTTGTAAAAGATACAAATTTGGATTCAAATTTCCATTAATCTTTGGGAAAATTCAATGAAACTGAACTCAACATTATAATCCTTCCTTCCCCACTAAAGAATATCTCTATTTATGAAAACCTAGACCATTTAATTATCATCCATTTTCATCAAGAATCTCACAAAGTAGGAATGAACCTTGAAATCATAGAAAATACTCCAAATGAAACTCAATCAACCATTACTAAAATTCCTTGTACTTTCACACTCATTGTTAAGCATGGAATTTCACATGAAAAAAATTATAAAAAAAGACATAATCTAAATCTTGTTGAGGTGGAGAAAGATGGGTTCATTAAAATTTTAAAAGTTGTTATTGGATAAGTTGGGGGGTAAAATTCGAGCCAACGACGTTAAATAAAAGCGTTGCATGGGAGGAAACCCATGGTTTTCATGTTTTCTAATCATTTTGAATCATTTTCTTTTTCATATAATAAATTACCATAGACTGTTGACCTATTCTTCTTTTATGAGTAAGGATGGGTATGAAAGGGGAGCGTCATATTTATCCGTGTCACGTGGCGTGATCTCTGAGTAATACCTTACACATAAATATAAAAAGAAGACAATGTATCATCAGTTTATTTTTTTTGTTTATTATTATGTTTTTATAGGTTAAAAAAAATAAAAGGACATGTCGTAAGTCATATGGAGAATCCATTCACCACCATCCAAGCCACTGAGACTCAAATCTAGGAGTGAAGGGAGACTGTGGCACGCACTATCATCATCAACCACCAGGTGACTTCATTCCATGATTATCATTTACTCTTTGAAATCCTCCCCTACCCCCTTCTAACTTTTCTTTTCTTTAAACACTGGGGACAGTGTCATTCTAAGTTGGGGGGAGATAAAAAATGATTATTTTTTTTGTGAATAAAAACATGCATGAAACGAAAAATTCCATTAACCATAAACATGATAAACACACATTGCAAACTCTAAAATTGGATATCAAATAAATTTTTCATGCCTTGATTCTGATTTTAATGCAAGTTTAAGTTCATGAGCATAGTTTTTGGAAAGTGCGGTTGTCCGATGTGATTTCTCAATGTTTACAATTTCATAATCTTAATAAAAATGCCACAATGCACGTCTACTGGATCGTGGGTGTAAATTTGAGTTATTGGGTCCCTTTCATTATAGCATAGGGTTCTAGGGTCACTTTTAGTTTAATTTGAGTATCCAAAAAAACAAAAAAAAACACAAAAAAAAGACCACATAGAGAAATGTTTTGTCCAAATGCGTGGCGTCTGGCACTTGGGGATCGTGACTCCATATTTTTCTTGCCCAGAGTTAGGCTTTATATCTCTATTGTAGAGCATGAAATTGAAAATATGTGTGGTGTCCGGCACTTGGGGATCGTGACTCCATAGTTGTCTTGCCCAGAGTTAGTCTTTTCATATCTATTGTGGTTAAAAAATAAAATCAAAAAATAAAATAAAAAAAAAGATACTCATCTTAAGGTTTAATGTGATTCCCACCTAGCGCTTCCATTTTTTCCCCTTGAACAATAAAATGGGCCCCATATATTTTATGATGCACAACACTTTATCATGCTTAATTGGAATTGGATGAAATGTGGCAATGAATTTAAACAAATGAATGGGCTTGGGCTTGGGATATGCTTATGGACCTAGCTTGTTTTTAATGATTTTGATGGGTTTTCATAATTTTTTTGGTATTAGATATTTGGGTGAGCAATGTGTATTAAAATGTTTTTGGAAAAGGGGATTTGAATTTCATATTTGTAATTTATTTTTCTCAGGACTAGAAAAACTCAAGTTGGGGGGTGTTATTAGTCACTGAAAGTGGCTAATATTAATTTTTAATATCTTTATATTCATTTTTCCAAAGTCCATAAACATTTTTTTAGTGCATTACATAAATAGAACTTCATTTCTCATCAAAAATGCAATTCATGTTTAAAATGCAAATTTGGGCTCAATCATTCATTTGTTTGTTGACAATATTATATTCATTTTATGAGTTTGAAATTTTGGGATATGATTGATCACTTTGTTTGGAACATTTTATCATTTAGGTCCGCTGGATGAATCCCAAAGGAAGATGGAGAATTTTGCGCCTAAAGGCAGAAACTTGCTGGAAAAAGCATAATGGGCCTGAGGCCCATCAAACAAATGTGGGGCCCATAAACCAAGCCCAATGAAGATCATATTTATACAGTATAAATATACAAATATGAGGATCGTTTTATTCAACTGTGGCCAGAGCTAATTCTGAAGTTTTCATGATGATAAAGGGATCTGAAGTTGAGATTTAAATGGTGGACTCGACATTAATGCACAGAAATCCGTCCCACCATTTCGACCATAACATCCAAAAGGATGATCCAAATTTCCTGACATTCTGAGAGCTTCTATAATACACATGGAAGAAAATATTTCTCTTCTACAACCCCTCCGGATTCGGCCTTCTTCAATTTCTAAGTCACACATCAATATGGTGGACGAATCTGGACAGTTTTCCGGGTCAAATTCAAAACATCAATTTCCTTTTGATTATTCACCCTCCATTTTACTCTATTAATTGTTGGGGGGTAAATTAATTGTTGGGGGGTGTAACTAAGGCTCCTAATATGCCTATATAAGGAGCTATTGGTGAAGGGAATAGGGGTGGATATTTTTCATTTCATCTTTTGTTGCTTGTTTCATTATAAGTTTATGCTTCCAAATTTCCTTTGTAATGTTTTCCATTTCCATGTAATTTTCTTTTTTGTATCTTTATGTTCTTAATCAACTTCATTCTCTTCTATATTTTCCATTTCTTTTATTAAAACTTTATTATCACAAAGCACAGTGATATCTCTGTGTTGTTGTGAATTGGTTCACAAATAGGTGTGAATTTCATTCACACACACGGAGGAGTGCTCGTTATTTCCGCGGTTTTAATTTCTTCAATCCAATTCTTGTTAGCCATCTTCCGCCCACGATTGAGATTATATCATCAATGGAGGGTTAAACCCTTAATGGGATGATCTTAGGAGGATGCAAAGGCTGGATTGAATGTTATTTTATGAACGAATTGTTGTTAATTGGATAATTAATTTAAGACATCTATTCTTCAATTATTTATACTATTCATCTTTACTGTGTTTGAGCAGACTAAATTAAATTACTAAATGACCATATACCTCAGGGAGATCATGAATTTGTTTCTCTAAGTGTATACGGGATTAGTAATTGTGTTTAGTAAGCACCAAACCAGAAAATGATGAATGTAATTTTATTTTTGAAGAATGGATTCATCAAAAATTAATAAAACCAAAATTGTCTAATGAAGTAGAATTCATTCAATCCACCCCGAGCATAATCCTAAGATCAACTCATTTCCATTT
The DNA here is from genome assembly GCA_963277665.1 of Viscum album. Classification (NCBI taxonomy): domain Eukaryota; kingdom Viridiplantae; phylum Streptophyta; class Magnoliopsida; order Santalales; family Viscaceae; genus Viscum; species Viscum album. The sequence goes on from OY728119.1 coordinate 1,217,767,898, forward strand.
AATTGATTTCACTTAGTTTTATTAGTGTTCTTTAAAAACAATCCAAAATCAAACCCAAAGTCGGCTACTTCATAGCCCATCCTTCTCAAAATCATAGCATCTCAAGGTTACTTCTTCGGTCCCTGTGGATTCGACCCCTACATGTACTACATCGATCGCTTTTACCAGTAGGGTAAATTTGGGCGCAACCAACGGTCCTTCAGGTCACTTCTCTATGAGACTTAGTGGCAGTTAAAATATGATCAGTGGCTTGAGGATTGGTCTCTTGGGAACAAAATCACACCAATTATAGGAATCATGTGGCTGACTATGAAGTGAAGAGAGACCCTCTTTGGATTGGTATAAGTGCAACCCTTTGTGAATAGGAAATAGAATAACCCTGTGTGGATCGAAAGTAGTGCGACCATGTGTGGATTGATAGTGGTGTGACCCTATGTAGATCGATAGTGATGCGACCCTGTGTGGATTGACAGTGGTGTGACCCTCTATGGATCGACAGTGGTGTGACCCTCTATGGATCGACAGTGGTGCGACCCTGTGTGGATCGACAGTCAAGAGACCCTATGTGGATGGATAGTAGAGAGACCCTATGTGGATTGACAGTAGAGCGACACTGTTTGGATCGACAGTAGAGAGAATCTATGTGGATCGACAGTAGAGAGACCCTTCAGAAGCAGAACCTCTCAACAAAATAAAATGATCTAGCTGAAAACTAATCATCTTTATTCATGTTCTCTATGTGGTAAACATTGTGTGAGTTATCTTTTACTTAGATATTTTTGATTGAGATCATGCTTTGTGGTTCTTCCTTTGTGGAATTTTGAGAGACCTTCATGAGCCTCAGTGTCCTTACTGAGTATTATTATACTCACCCCTACACGGGCTTTGCCCGCACCTTGTTGTGTCTTGTGTAGATGAAAAACAGCTTCACTGAGACGTGAGGAGCTAGGGCTAGATGGTGTTCGGAGGTGATTGACAAATGTGGTGAGTGTCAGTGATGGAAGACGACGACATATACCTACCCTTCAGGTAGGATCTTTTGTGGATGAACTTCGGAGCATGTTTTTTACTTTTTTGATGTACTTTCTTTCTAGTTTGTCTTGTATACTAGACTATTTACATTCAGTTCTTACTTTTACTCTCAGTGGTGGTTTTTAGTAGTGGTTATTCTTTACCTTTTTCCGTTGTGATTTACTTTTATGTAGTGTGTACCTAGTCTGTGTGTGTATAGGTTTAAAGGCAATGTCTTTTGTTTTTGGGGTATGTCTTTCAGGTGCTTTTCACCAACCCCTGGCCTATGGAAGGCAGTCTTGGGGTAGTCACGACACGGGCCCCAGGGGAAGGGTCGTGACATAGGAATAAAAAGTATCATATGTGTTCTTTAGAGAATAATTTTTTTCAAAAGTGTTCTCTATTTCTTGGTATGTGTTGTTCTTGTTCGATTGGGGTAGCGCGATTCGATTGGATGATGTGTAACTGAATACTTGTGGCCCATACTACACACTAGGCCATAACTCTGTGGATAAATCTCCACAGTGAGCTCATTGGAGGTTTCACGGGGAAACATGCCCTTACTCTGGGGGTCAGGGGGTCGAAGGCCCCCAATCCAAATTTTTGGAGCATTATAGCAACTCAGACCGATTGTTAGTAGAGCTAACTTACTAACACCGATAAGGCACTATAACTGTGTGGATTTTTGAATGACTACTACAGCAGTTTGGACTTTGGATACAATGGTACTGTAGCTTCACATACTTCTAGCCACTAGCCACTACAACATCTTCGTCTTGGGTGGTTGTAGCACTGTAGTGATTATTACCTTCAGCCACCTTTCATTGTAGCATAGCAGACTTTATGTGCGGTTAGTGGAATAATGTTTCATATTCTTTATTATCCCATTACAGACTAAGGTTTCTATGTGTTAAAAACATTGAGATCTTATAAATGTGCTTCCAGATTTTAAAGTGATATTCCACCTTTTTCTTCATATTTTATCCAATATGATCTGAAATATTAAATCTTACTCTATCTTCAGCCTTAAAAACTTGAAGAGACTAATCAATTAATAGTTCATCAGGACTGCTCATTTCTTCTAAATTGGGATAGCAAATTTTTCGACAAACATCATTAGGAAAAGAGGTATTCTTGGACACACCAACTAACATGGATATTAACCATCTTAGAGAAGCACCAAGTTCTTCTTTATATTGAGTTATTTATAGCTCATCTTCATCAACATGAGCTATATTCATAGCTTCTTGAGGTTCGCCACTCCAAAAACAAGTTATTGATATTATTCTTAAGAAACAATTGCTTCAGCTTCTTGACTAATTGTAGCTTCCTTGGAAGCTCTTATATCCAGAACATATTTTTCCTCATTATTAAATTGAGTAATAGTAGAAGTATTCTCTTCCGATGAAATTATATATAATTTTATTCTCACAATTATAGGTTTAGTATCCATTGAGTCCTTTAATTCTTCTTGAACAATAGTAGTAGCAGCAGCAGTCCCCCCCCCCCTCAACCAGATCAGGGATTTCTTTTATTTCTTTAGTAATAATATGTAATAAATTAATTAATGTGTATCTCCAAAAATATCCAATTTTCTTAACCAACCTATCTATAAGAGTATTTAGTCTGTGGAACATAGTTATTGTAACCTCACTAAGCACTACTCCATGTTTCTCCAACAGCAAGGTAAGAATCCTCCCACAAGGATAGAACCTTCATGATTTTTGGTAGGCCAATTACATTTATCTCAAAATGTACCTTAGAAGATTGACTTTATTCTCTAACAGTAGTATATAGAGGAGATGAATTTCAGGTTGCAGAAATTTATCAAACTCACCATTTAACTGAATGATTCTAGTTTGAATGAAATTAATTAAAATTTTCATGTTAGCTTCCAAATCCTTGAGAGGTTTTTCTCTGCCACTGGAGAACAAAAATGAGATGTCATAATCTCAGATGATCATACACAATATACATTAATCAGGGATAAACTAAACTCAAAACTTCCTTTATAAAGGCATCAAATGACTTCAACAACTTCCACGAATGATATTAAAAAGATCATTCCATATACTTTCTATACTACCAAATCTTCAGCATCTTCAAATCTAAACTCAACATTTTCATAGAACTATCAAACTTCATTCAAGTAAAAAACTTATCTTGACTTTCATAAATCACAAACTCTCATCCTTGGATGTTCGAAACTTTCTTAAATAATAAATCTATGTAATCTATCATGGTGAAATTGAAAACTTTCCTGCTTATAACTTTGCGAAGAAATCCCGACCACTTCAAACTTTTCTAAGAACCCTCATCACCACTCGTAGAATTTTTCATTGTCAATAAGAAAGAGGTATCTTAAGGTTCAAAATATTTGGCTGTGGTTAAAAGGGGTTGGCTATGGAGACAAGTTTAGAGGTTTTTTTATATTTGATGTTTTCGAGTGACTGATTTCTTTCTATTGGAATATGTATAGCCTCCTTACACAAGTGACAAAATAAAATAAATAAATAAAATCTAAATTAATATAGGTTATGTGACACATTATTAAGGGTGTAAATCTATCCCCATAGCCTAAAATCCTACCCAATCTAGCCCGAAGCCCGACTGGACAACTATATTTTTCCTAGGACGGACCAAAAGCACAACCCATATGACCAGCCTGACCCAATAACCTACACTGCATACCTAAATCAGGCTCGAAAAAAACCCATAAATTTTCCAGAAACCATGCAGTAGTGGAGATTTGAACCCCCTATCATTTTTTCTTCCAAGGTTGCACCTGGACCAACAATTTCAGGAATTAATCCTAATAAATTTATATAATACCAATAGTTATATATCTATTTTATAAAAAAAATATTATAATGGTAATTTTAAAAATTATATCTTTAATTTTACTTTGATATTAAAGGCCTTATCCCCTAGGCCTTTTGCCGAGAAAACCCAGCCCGACCTAGCCTGGGTCGAGCTGCAACATTATTCAGGTGAGCTCAACCTAGCCTAAATAGTGTCTTCTAGTCCTAAGTTTTTAGGTTCAATCCCAACCCAATCGAGCACGGGTCAGGCCATTTTTACACCCTTACACTTTATCCCTTGACCAATAAAGCAGTCATTTTAAATATAAATTTGATAATGAGAACATCTCATAACATATTAAAAAATCATCAAATAAAGAATTTAAAACTAAAATTGAAATGTAGTCATTTAAAATTAAATAGACATAATTCAATTTTAATAAAATCAAACCTGTCAATAAGAAATGGTTTGGTAAATATGTATGTTAATTGGTTTTTAGGACAAATTAATTGAAGATAAATATCACCCTTCTGAGAATGATCTCTTAAGAAATGATGATTCAAATCAATATATTTGGTCACTGAATGATCTATTGAATTTTTATAAATGTTGATAACACTAGTGTTATCATGTTTTATTGGGGCATGACTAAAATTAAATCTGAAATCAATTAGGGTGTGTTTCATCTACAACACCTGAGAATAAAAAATATCAGCTGCAACATACTTGGTTTTAGAAGTTGATAATACAAAAAAAATGTTGTTTTTTACTTAACCAAGATACTAGATATTTTCCTAAAAATAAAAAGGTTCCAAAAGTAAATTCTCAATCTAGTATACAACCATCAAAATCATCATTATAATACGAAGCTAAATCAAAATTATAAGTTTTTGATAAAAGTAAAGATAAAGAAATTGTTCTTTTAAAATATCTTAAATTCTTTTGGCAACAATTGAATGAGATTCCTTTGTGTTTTCTTGAAATTTTACACATAGACAAAATGAAAACATAATATTTGATCTACTTAGAGTTAGATAAATCAAATTCCAAATTATTCCACTATAATTTTTTATAAACTGGTTTTCCAGCTTCATCCAAGTCAAGATTAATATTGGAACTCAAATGAGTTGAATATGGATTAATAATTTTGAGTCCAAATCTTTTTAATAAATTAAGTATGTATTTATTTTGGTTTAAAACATTCCCAAAATCCTTTTGGTAAATTTTAAATATAAGGAAAAAAGTTAAATTCACTCATCATGCACATTTCAAATTCTTCTTGTATGGGTTTTAAAAAATCATTATGATGTTTTTGTTTTGTGAAACCAAAAATAACATCATCAACATATATCTTCATGAGTAAAATATTTGTTGAAGACTTTTTCTTAAATAAATTGGTCTCTTTCAGAACCATAGTAATATCATGTGATAAAAGAAATGAATTTAGTCTTTCATACCAAACTCTAGATGCTTGTTTAAGACTATACAATGCATTGATAAGTTCAAAAATATATTTTTGAAAATGAGAGTCTTCCAAACCAGAAGGTTTTTCAATATATACTTCCTCAATTAAAAATAAATTTAGAAAATCATATTTAACATCCATGTGAGATAATTTAAATTCTATATATTATGCATATTCTAATAGAATTATAATTGCTTCCAAATTAATAGTAGAGGAAAAGGTTTCTTCATAATCTATTCATTCTTCTTGATTATAACCTTTAGAAACTAATCTAGCCTTATTCCTAGTGATCACACCTTGATCAACCTATTTATTTATAAATACTCATTTAGTTCTCGGAAGATTCATTCATTAGCATTTGGATCGAACTTACCAAGATTGTATTTGGTGTTCAAGATATAAACATTTCATCCAAAAACATTAAAGTATCCGACCATATATTTTCTATTATTCTATAGCTCATATGGTTTTTCATCAATATATTCCTTATTATAATTCTATTAATGACATAGCTTGTTGTGTTAATAACTTCAACCCAAAAATGATTAGGTATGTTATATTCACAATACATTGTTCTAGTAATTTCTTACAATTTCATATTTTTTTCTTCCAACAAAACCATTTTTTTGAGCTGCTTTGGGGGAACAGAAGGTATATTTAATGTCATATTATGCAAAAAATTAATTGAATTCATGATTCTAAAATTCTATAATAATCACTTCTCAAAAAAATAATTTTATATCCTTTTTCATTTTGAACAACCTTACAAAAATTAATAAAAACACCACAAGCTTCACTTTTAAGTTTCAATAAAAAAAACCCATGTTTATCTTGAAAAATTATCAACCTAAACATAAAAAAATATTTCCATATAGGCTTCAAATTCTAGAAGATCCAAACATATCCATATTAATAATTTCAAGTGGTCTGGATAAAGCATCTTCTTTAATTGGCATAAAATATGATTTCTGTTACTTGCTCATTTGTCATGCATCGCAAAACATCTTTTTATCCAATTTGAGTTTAGGAAAAAAAGGTTATATTTTTCTTAGAAAATTTCCTTAAAGAGTAGACATTACAATAAAATATCTAATCCTCCTATTCCAAATCCAAGATTCATAAATTTTAGTATTAAAATAGTTCACATTTTGGTTACACAAGGAATGAAGATCTGGTGTGTAAACATTTTCATTTCTTAGTGCACTAAATTTAAACAACTTATTCTTAAAAACAAAACAAGTATTATTAGAAAAATAAATTAAATATTCATCATCACAATGATTAGAAATACTTATCAGGTTTTTCTTTAAGACTTCAATATAATGTTTTTTTTTCTGTTGAGGATAAAACAAGGATCTCTCATATATCTAATGCTAATAATTTTTCCTTGTTCATTGTCACCAAATTTGACAACCATTGATTTTAGATAATGAGTATAGTTTAGAAAAATATCAACTTGTATGTTCTGAATATCTATTATCAATAAACCATTTTTTTTATTGTTGATGTGCCTCATTCCCTATAGAAACAACTTAAGAAAAAATATTTTTTGGAACCCAAATTCACTTTGGTTCGGTAGTGTTATCTATAAAATATTTGGGAACCCAAATCTACTATACATTCCAAAAATTTTAGAAATAGACTTGGATAAATTTACAGAAATAAATTTCTTATTTATTCCACATATCTGAGGATTCCTCATACAATAATCATTTTCAAAATTGACCATTTATGGCAGACTAAAAACAGATGATATTAGACATATTTTTATTTTTTAACTATGTATGAAATAATTTTTATATATATTGGGGTTTTTTCCTTTACTTACTATGTCATATTTTTCTTTATTTTCTTTGTTCTTACCAAGGATTTTATTTAAATAATCAGCCCCCTTAGTAAAAGCACTAGCATCATCTTTATATTCTTAGCTTTAACAATTAATTATTTTTTTTTGTTTTCATGGGCAGCACAACTAGAATCAAACTCATCATGTTGAACTTTTATTTTGGAAATTTGTTTGTTTAAAGCTTTATTCTTATTGACAACAACATCATATAATTTTTTTAGAGTCTTGTTCTCACTACTGGAAATTTATCATTACGAACGGTTTAAAACCATTGGTAAAGTCTAGACAACAGTTGGTATAAATTATATGATGTTGTTGTCAATAAGAAGAAAGCTTTAAACCATTGGTAAAGGCTAGACAACAGTTGGTATAAATTATACCAATGATTGTCCAAACCATTGGGTCTTGAGCCATAGGGATTGACATATCCCAATGGTTCTATGAGAACCGTTGGAATACATCTGAACAATTCTATATATACCAATGGTTTTAGTAAACCGTGGGTATATATGTTTACCAATGGTTTAAACTGTAGGTAACAGCAATAATTCACTCTATACCAACAGTTTACAAAAATTGTTGGTATAGGCTTTTACCAATGGTTTCCCAGAAACTGTTGCTAAATATGAAGTAAAATTATCTATTCTAATGGTTTACAAACCTTTGGAATAAACTTATACCAACGGTTTACATAAAATCATTGGTATGAGTTTTGATTTTACACATATGCTAATGGTTGTAAACCGTTGGCATATCCTTTTTGTACCTGCAGCAAGCTGGCTTACTAGCCTCCCACTGTGCACCTGCTACAGCAATTCCACCAGGCCTGAAAAATTCAAACACAACTGAATACCTACATAATACATACTCATACAACAAGTAACATAATACACCATTAACAAGTAGACATTCATAATACATACATAATTCTGTATGAATTCATACAGAATTCATCCAACAAATAATTCATAAATAAATAAGAATACCTCCAATTCTATATTTAATTACCCTCTACACACATAACAAATTAACACATAATTCATAAGGTAATTACAGAAAGTATACACATACAACAAGTATACCCAGGGGGAGGGGTAGGGTCCAGGGGGTTGGAGGGGATTTCCACGGAGTGGGGGTGTCCAGGGGGGTGAGGGTGTCTAGGGGGTGGGGGTGTCCAGGGGTGGGGTGGTGTCCGGGGGGGTGGGGCAGTCCAGGGGGTTGGGGGGGTCTCCAAGGGCGGTGGGTTGGTGTCCAGGGGGTGGGTGTATCTGTCCATGGGGGTGGGGGTGTCCAGGGGTGGGGGTGTACAGGTGGTGTGGTGGTGTCTGGGGGTGAGGTGGTGTCCCGGGGGTGGGGGTCATCCAGGGGGTTGGGGGTTTTCAGGGGGTGGGGGGATTTCCTAGGTGGGGGGATATCCATGGGGGGTGGGGTGGTGTCCAGGGGGTTGGGGGGGGGGGGCTTTTTAGGGGTGGGGTGTCTAGGGGGAGGGGGTGTCTAGGGGGTGGGGTGGTGTCCAGGGGTGGGGGTGGTCCAAGGGGTTGGGGGGCTATCCAAGGGGTTTGGGGTGATGTCTAGGGTCGGGGGTGGTTGTACATGGGGGTGGGGGTGTCCAGGGCATGGGGTGAACAGGTGGTTGGGTGGTGTCTAGGATGGGTGGGGGCGTCCAGGTGGTTGGGGGGTCTAGGGGGTGGGGGTTGTCCAAGGTGGTGGGGGTGTCCGTTGTGGTTGGGGAGGGGGTTGGGCTATCCATGGGGGTGTCCAGGGGGTGGGGTGGTGTCTAGGGGGTGGGGGATTTAATGGTTATAATGGAATGAATTCATGGATTTTAAGATCATTGGTATTTTTAAAATGGTTTTTGAATAGTGTTTATTTCAATAGTATGTGTTTATTTAGGAAAAAATGATTACTTTTGGTGTGTATGGTAGGAAGAGGGGTTTGGTTATTAGGAAATGGATTACATTTTTATTGTGGGACAGAAATACTATATGATTTTTGAAATGGAACCTTAAAATATATTTTTATAAACCATTGGGGAGTTTTAAATAGAATGAAGTCTCTATTATGTGATTTTAAATTGGTTTTATGAAGAATTGTTTATGATGTATCTTTATGGGATTTTTGATTTTGTGTCCCTTGTTTTAAAACATCATATTATTATACTAAAGGTTTTTTTTGATAATTATTTAGAATTTTACCACTATAAATGAATCAAAATTTCCATAAGGGGATATCATAGGTAGTGATTCTTACGATCCACCTATTGTCTTCCTAGTCTTGGTCTCTACTCAAACTCTTGTGGAAGTCGAATAGCCATGTTCTTAGATCATTTGTTATGAATGGGAGTTTCTAAAATACCATCCAATATTTTTTATTGGGGATCAAGGATCCCAAGAGGCAACGAAGTGGGTATTTATGATTAATGGGATATTCGAGTTGTTAGAAACCCTATAATCCATGAAGGTGGAAGCTGTCTAGGGGTGGGAGTCATCCAAGGGGTTGGGGGCTATCTATGGGGTGGTTGGGGTTGTCCATGGGGGTGGGGGATGTCCAGGGGGTAGGGGGTGTCTAGGGGGTGGGTGGGGCTGTCCAGGGGGTACGGGGTGTCCAAGGGGGTGGGCGGATTGTCCACAGGGGGTGGCAAGGCTTTCTAGGGGTAGGGGGTGGGCAGGCTTTCCACAAGGGTGGGGAGTTGTCCACGAGGGGAGGGGGTGTCTAGGGGGTGGGAAGACTGTCCATGGGGGTGGCAGTGCTATCTAGGGGGTCGGGTGTCCAGGGGGTGGGCAGGCTGTCCACGGGGTGGGCGGGTTGTCCATGGGGGTGGGGGTGCTATCTAGGGGGTACGAGGTGTCCAGTGGGGTGGGTGGGGTGTCCACAAGGGTTGTGGGGCTGTCCATGAGGGTACGGGGTGCCCAAAGGGGTGGGCGGGCCATCCACGGGGGCGGGCGGGCTGTCCATGGTGGTGGGCAGGCTGTCTAGGGGGTGGGGGTTGTCCAGGGGGTGGGGGCTGTCCACGGGGGTGGAGGGGCTGTCCAGGGGGTTGGCGGGGCTGTCCACGGGGGTGGGGGCTGTCGAGGGGGGTACATGGTGTCTAGGGGTGGGAGGGGCTGTCCATGGGGGTGCAGGGGGATGTCCACGGGGGTGGGTGGGCTATCCATCAGGGTGTTGGGGGTTGTTTAGGGGGTACGAGGTGTCCAAGGGGGTGGGCGGGCTATTCACAGGGGTGGGTGGCCTGTCTACGGGGGTGGGTGGGGCAGTTCCTGGGGTACGGGGTGTCCATGGGGGGGGTGTCCACAGGGGTGGGCGGGCTGTAAAGGGGGTGGTGAGGGATGTCCAGGGGGTACGGGGTGTCGAGGGGGGTGTCTGTGGCTATCGAGGGGGTACGGGGTGTCCAGGGGGTGGGTGGGCTGTCTACGGGGGTGGGGGGCTGTCCACGGGGGTGGGCGGGCTGTCCACGGTGGGGGGGCTATCCACAGGGGGAGGGGTTTTCCATGTGAGTGGGGGTTTTCCACTGGGGATGGGCTGCTCGGGGGGTGGGAGGGTTGTCCACATAGGTGGGGGCTGTCCACCGGGGGAGGGGCTATTCAGGGGGTGGGAGGGATTTCAATGGGGGTGGTGGGGCTGTCCAGGGGGGTGGGCGGGCTGTCCAAATGGGTGGGGGCTGTCTAGGGGAGAGTTTAATCAGTCACAGCAAATCAAAAAGTCAAGTATTATTATTTATAGATAAAAAAATAAATATAATGTGACCTATATAATCACACATATATTTAGGCACAACAAATCAATAGGCATAAATGGTCAGTAATATCAGTCAAAAATGTAATGGATCAATCTGTCCCTCATCCCCATCACTATCATAATCGTTATCATCAAACTCCCCCTCATCCTCATTTTCATCCTCATAATCATCCCCGCCCTCCTCTTACTCATACTCAGTCCCAGCCTCCTCACCACCCTCCTCCTCTGCCTCATCCTCCTCCTCCACCTCGCCCTCCTCCTCTGCCTTGGCCTCCTCTTTTCCCTCCTCCACCTCTTCCTCAGCCTCCTTTTCCCCATCATCTCGACCTCCACTATAAATTCCACCTGGTGCACCATATATAGAATGCATCGATGACATATATTCACCATAAGCTTTGATGGCCTCTGGTGGAAGTGTTGAACGTAAAACTTCCATCAGTTTCACAAATGTAGTGTTTCCCTAGCAGAATGTTCTTCCATCTCTGTGGCCTTTTTTCAGCCTGTTATGCTTGTGCCTTATCTAGTTAGAACTCAGTGGAACTAAAAATCATACCTGATGAGGGCCAATACCTCATCGTAACTATACTCTTCTTAGGACAGCAGTGTACTCTACTAGGGTGCTCATCTCCCAACACCTGATGTAAGTGATCATTTGGCCCAAAATTGTCAGGTTCCTAGGAATCAAGGGCCTCTAAAGTATCCTGTTACAAATATAAATAGACTATTAAGTTAAAAAATAGAGATTAAAATTTTAAATCTACAAAGTGAAACTGATAATCTGCTGCTGAGTCAGTTCATTAACCACACTTCCATACTTATTTCTTCTACTCAAGAAAAATAGTTTTACTCGAGGTACACGTCCTTCTATATTCAATTTATGCCTCTACAATGACATTGAATGTATAAAACCATAATTAAAAATAGAATACAAATAATTAATTTCATAACTAAAATTATATAACAAATTTAACAATCGAATAAATTATGGAGGTAGCAATAGAAAGTGCAATTCGTAAAGAAAAATTATAAATTGTCATACCAGTTGTCGCTCATGACCTAGCATCGTAGTACTTCCCAATGTGTGGATGTATTTTTTAGCATCAATATTTTTTTATATCTTCCATATGAATCCTAAATAGAATTAAATAATTAGTATTAACGAAAAACTTGAAAATTTTCATTTAAATTCATCTAATGTAATTAATACCTTAAATTGGAAAGTCATCCAATGAGTAATAATATGTCAGAACTATTCTAATAGAAAATCATCCATGACAGGGACCTCCTCTAACTCTATTCCCACTCTAGAAAGCCATCCAATGTATAGGTCATGCTTATAATCTCTCCAAATCTTTCGTAAATCATTTAGATGTGCTAGTGGTGCACCCTCACCATCGAGGAAATTAAACCGTAGCTGACACCAAAATTTTAATTCATATAAATACAAAAATTAATATATTGCATTAAATAAAATAGATATTTTTACCCATATCTCTGCCCAAGATTTATCCTTGACTTCATTTGGTAGTTGTCTCCCTGAGAGTGAACTGACAGGAATGTTGTCATAGTATTTGGAAATCATCGCCAAAAAAACTCCGACATTGCTACCCTGATTTTTCAATCATTTTAATATCTTCATTGCAGTCCACGATCAATCGTGTGCCACAGTTCCACACCGCACGCATGCGTGTATGCCCCTTCCTCCTATTAGTAGATGTATCTATTATGAAAGAAAAACAAATATTTTATTAATACATGTTATAATGAAAATTAATAATGGTGTAAAATTTTGTTTGGGTTGTATATGTATACCTGCAGTAGTCTGGTCAATGGGCATCGTTGGATCCAAACAACTAAAGGAACACCCTATACAGATGGAGTGGGTCCCAATGTATGATGCATAGGGACAGACTCAGGCAGAGCAAGAGTCGAAGAATATAGAATATAAAATCCCCAAGAGAATGAAGCAGAAGTAAAAGAAGATGATAGGGATGGATGGTTGAATGCTGGATGGGGAGTGGGAGTCATCATTAGATATTGTACAGATGGGTGAGGAGGATCAGATGTAAAGGGTGGTGAAAACATGGGAGGCCTAAATATCCCATGTGTCTCTAATGACACGTTGGGATCAGAATGTGGGATGGATGGTATGTGAGTGGGAGGTGCAGGATCTAATCGGGTACGTCGACCAGATCGTCTAGATCTCATACCACACCCTCGTATAAACACCCTGAGTACTGGGACCACTACTAGGCTTCTCATCAAATTACTATCACCAAATATATGGATCCTAAAAAAATTAAAAAAATTAATCACATGAATTTATATATTATTAAAATAAATATATTTGAAATAAAATACTCACTGCAGGCACTAGTGGTGGAATGCCCAGCTTAGTCATGCGATGATTTTTGTCCATAATCTATTTACATCACCTATCTTCAATTGGTTTCATTTCATGCATTTGAAAACAAATATGGAAATAAATAGAAAAGGATAACTAATGGGTAACCCAAAAAACAAAATAAATGAGAGGGAATATAGGGATTCCAGGATAATTTAACTATCCATTATTTTAGGTGATCTTGAATAGATATATAATGAAGTTAATAAATCTTACAGGATGTAATAAAGAAATTTAATTTTTAGTAGGATGGTTATTTAATAAGTTTTATCAGTCTATTAAAATCATGGAACATTGATTCTACTAGATTCATAAGGGGTAAAGTAGTTTTCAAAATTAAGGAAAATTTTAATTTTTTTATCCCAGGTAGATGATGCAGGTTTCAATATATGTTTTTCAGAAGAATACAAACCATCATATTCATTTCCTGGTAAAATGTTGAAGAGAGGGATTAGAGTTTTACAAATTTTATACAAATCACAGTTGAAGCATTTAAATGTTCACCAAGTCAGAAATGTTGATTTTTTAGGTTTGAATAGAGTTCAATTCCAAATTAAAAAATGAAATTCAAATAAAATTGAAACCAATAAACATTGAAAATTCACATAATGTTCTAGTTAGATACAACATATTTGTAATCAATATTAAATCAATTTTAATAGTACCAACCTTAACTTCCCAAATCGAGGTAAACCAAAAGAATTGAGAACATGAATGAATGATTTTATATATTTCCCACCACAACTTCAGGTTCACAGTAAACTCTGAAAATTGAGCTATCCGAGTCATCAAAAGTAATAAATGGATCATTTCTAATGGCAGTAGGGATGGTGTCAATTCCATCATCACCATCATCAAAAATATGTCTTGGAATTACTTCAATAATGACACCAATTTCAGGTCAAAGATGGTCTTTGACATAAAAAACTTGTTTTTTCATTGATACCAATACATATGGTTCATCGGTAGCAAGAGTGTGAGTCATATCAATTACTCAAAATCCACAATAATCAATAAATTTTCCCTACCTCATCATCGAATCAAACCACTAGAATTTTATCATCATGACTTGTCCATGAGAATAATAATCCAATATTATTGTTTTTTCAACGACTCCATAATAACATACATTTTCAAATCACAGTATACTATCTGATGCACTAGCATAATAGTTTTTTTTGTAGTAACCATAACACAGTCATGTTTTTTTCTCATGTTCTTTGCTCGTTCAGTGATAATAAATCTGTACCCATTGATAACAATTGATTTACAGTCACGAACCATAGTATTAGGACCAAAACCCAAAGGTCTTATTTCCTCAGAGATAGAGTCAGCATGAAGACTCAATACTTGAAATATAAATCAATATTAAACTTAATTAAATATTGTTTTAATTATTTTAAACTGTATTATTATTACCTTCAATTTTAACCACGCAGAAAACTCTTTGCAATGAAAACTCTCCCTTCTTCTCAAAGATAAAGAACGATGCTTTCTATTTATCATTGATTTATGTTCCATGTAGATAAAAATAGGAATATATTAACATATATATATATATATAAGATGTACATATTGAATTTACTTACAAGATGTAGTCATCGAACAAATACCAGTTGAACAAATCTGTGCGATGTGCCATCTCCCTCTCTCCAAGGATTAATGTCGTCAATGTATATGATCCAGTAATTACTCTTGTTTGAGTAAGTGATGGAAAATGGGTTCAATTTTCTCATACTATTCTTCTTTATTTCCCATCGGTCTGTTCATTCTTGTAGTAAGATCATACAAATACATATAGTAGAAATACATACATTATTGAGCCAAGTAATCGTTCCCGATAGAACCTTCAGGATGATTCCTGTTACAAACATAAGACATTAATGTGTACATATTTATTTTAGTTGGATACATCCAAAAAAAGAAATAGGTCCTCTGAGAAGTATTTCAGTTGGAATATGGAGAGTCAGATGTACCATGCATCTGAAAAATGATGGAAGAAATATTTTCTCTAACTAACACAAAATTAATGGGGAATCTTCCAACATTTTTTGCAAGAAAGACTTGGACATATTCTTAGCACAAATATCTCTAAACAAATGGCCCAACGGAATAACATTGACCCTTACATTATTGTAAAAAAGATGACGAATTTCTATTGGAATCAACTCATGCGGAAGGATGTGATAATCATGAGTCTTCAAATATTTTTGCTTCAACTTTCTTCTGTTGACTTATTTGGTTATATTGATTGAATATCCATCATGAACTTTAATAGTCTCTAGTACTTCCAGGAATTTCTTTTTTTTAGGTGTCATCACATAAGAAGCACATGGAACTTTCCATTTATTTTCACTGATTCGCAGAGGATGCAATTCTGGTCTAATGCCCCAATCCAACAAGTCATGCTGAGACCTTAAATCATATTTTGTCTTTCCCTTAACATTTATAATAATTGAAAGCAACTTTTCACATATATTTTTTTCAATGTGTGTTACGTCTAAGTAATGACATAATAAATTGTTTGACCAATAAAGCAAATCAAAGAAGATACTTCTCTTCTTCCAATTGTAACAGGTTTCAGTAGAAACATTATTTCTCTTTCTAGATTTCATTTGACCCTTTCCAAATGAAAAAATGAAATCTTTCAATTTATTAAGAACATCAGTTCCAGACATACGCTGAGGTGGATCATCGGTCTCCATGGTACTGTCAAATCTTCGATGATCATTTATATATGGATGGTCCATTGGAAAGAATCATCGATGTCACATAAAAATAAAACTACAATGATTTTTCAGTCTTCTGGATTGTGTATTCTTCGTACAAATAAGACATGATATTTTTCCCTTCATGCTCCATCCAGACATCATTGCATAAGCAGGAAAATCCTTGATTGTCCACATAAGCGTAGCACGTAGCTGAAATATATCTTTCGAACATGCATCGTACATGCGCACACCCACATCCCAAATAAGTTTCAACTCTTTTATTAAAGATTGCATGTATACGTCTATATCATTAAAGGGATCAAAAGGTCTAGATATGAGTATACTCATGAAAGTGAAAGGTTTTTTCATACACAACCATGGGGGAAGATTATAAATGTGTATAAAAATTGTCCTTGTGTTGTGAAACATAAGAATCTGCCCAAACAGATTAAAACTGTCACATGAAAGACCCAACCCCACATTACACACATCAGCAGAAAAATCAGGATATCGAGCATAAAATCTCTACCATGAAAATCCATCTTCAGGGTGAACCCACTCATCATTAGTCTTCTTTCTCTCGGTATCATTCCATCTCATTTTTATTGATATTTCATCAGACATAAAAAGAATCTAGATTATGTGGATCAATTGAAAGTGACACATCACTTTTTGTGGCACACGATATGGTGTTCCATCAGCTTTTGGCTTCCAGTGGGATGTTCCACATTTTATACAATCATTTCGTTCAACATTTTCCTCACAAAATAAACTACATTCTTCCGGGCAATCATGAATTTTGTTTTTTGAAAATCCAAGTTCCTCAACTAACTTCCATGCCATTTAGTGATTTGAGGTAATATTTGCATAATCTAGAAGTAATCCCTTCGAGAAGGTAAGAATGTTATCGATGGAAGTATTATAAATCCCATACATAGTTTTCCCATGAAACAATCGGATTAAAAATTCTAGTGTTTTCATTTTACCGCATTATCGATATACTGGAGTCGTGGTAGTATCATTCAATTTTTTCACCCTGAAGACATCATCATTTTAATTAGACTCATCATGTGTGATCATATAGAAATCATCTTGGGCTGGAATCCTTTCTTTTTCATGATGATGAATAAATGGAAACCAGTCATATAACAAATTCTCCAATCCAGTCCTCTCATTTGGATCATTAGTAATTTGAGATGTCATTTTCTCCTCATTGTGATGCCACACAGAGTAGTTTGCTTGAAAACCATATTTGGTTATGTGGTAGTTGAATTCTTCACGGCTCAACCAAGGTCTTCCCACACAATTGCAATAGGGGCAGTGTATGTGACCACTATATGAAGCATTATGAAACACAAAATCTAAAAAGATATCCAAATTGTTTTGAAAGTCACTTGAGATCCGATCGGTTTCATACATCCAACTTCTATCTATTTTGTAAAAAAATTGTTATAATTCATTTTGTCAAAAGTAATTCAATATGATTGAAGTTTCATCGAAAATATATTTAAGTAAACAAGAAATGTTCACTTTATATGAAACCATAACTGACACACTACTCTATATGAGAATCATAATATAAAAGACAAAAAAAATACTATATTTATAACAAAATATCTTTGAAGAACTATAAATGAGTGTCCAGGGGGTGGTCGGCCTGTCCAGGGGGTGGTGGGGGTAGCGGGGTTGTTTAGGGGGTACAGGGTGTCCAGGGGGTGGACGGGCTATCCACGGCGGGTGGCCGAGCTATCCATGGGGTGGCGGGGCTATCGAATGGGGTCAAGATATCTAGGGTGGGGGGGCTTTCCAAGGGGGGTGAGGGTGTCTGGGGGGATGTGGGTGGGCAGGCTTTCCATGGGGGTGGGGGTTATCCCAGGCGGTACAGGGTGTCCAGCGGGTGGGTGGCAGTCCACGGGGTTGATAGGGATGTCCAGGGGGTCTGGGGGTGTCCAGGGTGGTGGGTGGGGCCTGTCCAGGGGGTGGGGGCTGTCCAGGGGGGTGGTGGGGCTGTCTAGGGGGGTATTGGGTGGGTTGGCGGACTGTCCAAGGGAGTGGTGGGGCTGTCCAGGGGGTACGGGGTGTCCAAGGGGTGGGTAGGCTGTCCACAGGGGTGGCAGGGGTGTCCAGGGGGGTCGTGGGTCCAGGGGTGGGGGGCTGTCTAAGGGGTATAAGGTGTCCAGGGGTGGGCGGGCTTTCCAGGGGGTGGCGGGGCTGTCCAAGGGGTACGGGGTCGGTGGGTGGGCTATCCACAAAGGTGGAAGGGCTATCCAGGGGGTACGGGGTGTCAAGGGGGTGGGCAGGCTATCCACGAGGGGTGGGTAGGCTGTCCATGGGGGTGACAGGGCTATCCACGGGGGTAGGGTGTCTAGGGGTTGGGGGTTGTCCAAAGGGGTGGGGGTGTCCACCCTCAAACTAGGGTCGTAAAATCCAATATTTATCCAATTGTAGAATGATTTCAAGTCTATTATAGATGGCCAAGAATACTATTAGTGTAAACCATGAATATCATACATATAAATCACAACACACCCAATTATAAACACCCCACCAAATATCATACGTGGATCAGATTTTATGAGCCATGTTTCGATGGGACAAAACTCATAGGAGTATAAACCTTGTTATATCATTAAGTGATATGGAGTTGTAAAAATGTTAAATTTTTATGAGATCAATATGGATAGTGGATAAGAACCTAAGTGATATTTCTTTGTAGAGATCACTTCTTCTTGGAAGAGCAAGAGTGAGTGTTGGTATGGAACTTTAAGAAAAGTATTAACGTGTGAAAGAAACTATACATTGGTTATATTTGATTCCTGTTTTTTTAGAGTATCGGAGTGGAAAAACCATCCCCTCCCTAGACAGCCCACACCCCTACAGCCCCCTACCCCCTTCACCCCCCCACCCCCTCCTCCCTGTACAACCAACACCCTCATCCCCCACCTAGACAGCCCACCCCCTCCCTGGATAGCCCACACCCCCTTGTAGCCCCCCCTGACATCCACCCTGGACAACCCCCCCCCCATCCCCATTTGGACAGCCCCCCCCCCCCCCCACCACCCCTAACTAGACACCCCCACCTGGACAGCGCACCCCCCCTAGACACCCCACACCCCCTCCCCCACCTGGACACACCGCCCTGAACCACCTAGACAGCACACACCCCTCCTTGGGCAGCCCATACCCCCCCCCCCCTCCCCCACCCCCTGCATCCCCCCTACCCCATGGATAACCCACCCCCCACCTAGACAGCCCCCTACCCCCTGGAAAACCCACCCCCACCTAGACAGCCCCCCCACAACTGGACAACCCCCTACCCCTCCTATAGCCCCATTAGGGTAATTTAATTTAAAATCATTTTATTCATTAATAAAGGAAAAGCATCATGAAATAGTCATTTCATTTCAAACAACCCATTCAATTTATCAAAACCTAACAAATTCAATTTATCAAAACATGACAAATTTAGTTTATCAAAACATGACAAAATCATTTTATCAAAACATGACAAATTCAATTTATAAGGCTCTATGGGTCACTTATAAAATTTTATTGAGGAAAGGGGAAATCAACTATATTGTTAATTCCAATTTAAAAATTGGTCCAAGCACTTAGGAGGTGCAGTGGTGTCTAGGAGGTGTGGTGGTGTCTAGGGGGCTGTCTAAGGGGGTGGGGGTTGTCAAAGGGGTGGAGGGTGTCCAGGGGGTGGGGTGTTTAGGGGTGGTAGAGGTGGGGGTTGTCCAAGGGGGTGGGGGCTGTTTAAGGGCGGTGAGGGGTGTCCAGGAAGGGTTGGGGTGGGGGTGTCCGGGGGGTGTCCAGGGGTGGGGGGGAGGGGGCTGTCCAAAGGGTGGGGAGTGTCCAGGGGGTGGGGAGAGGGCTTTACAAAGGGTGGGGGTGTCCAAGGGGGTGGGGGTGTCCAGGGATGGGCTATCCATGGGAGGTGAGGGGTGTCCAGGGAGGGTGGGGGTGGGGTGTCCAGGGTGTGGGGGTGTAGGGGGTGGGGGCTTTCTAATGGGGGGTGTCCAGGGGGTGGGGGGCTATCCAGGGGGTGGGAGGTGTCGAGGGGGTGGGGTGGGGGTGTTCACAATTCCAATCCATCACCCAACCAATGCCAATTAATCCTCAATATCAATACCCATCCCATTATTTCTTGAACAAAAACTATAAATAAAAAATCCAAATCCAATTTTAAACTAATCTAAAGTCCATAAAAACTACCATATCACCATACTAAACAAACCCTTCACCATGTTTAAAATATGGAACAAAAAATAGAAAACCAATCAAAGGGTTCGGTACTCCACAGACAGTAGGAACTTTAATTTAGCCAAAATCAAAAGAGTAAACAAAAAAAATTGAGGGAGAACATTAAAACTAAGGTAGAAATTAATAATTTGACATGAAGAAATAAAAATTTGTTTGATTGAAGATGGATCTTTGGCTGGAAAAAATTTTGCGGCTGAGAAAACATCAGGAGGAGCTCTGGATTAGGGTCTGTAATCGGGCGAGTGGGAGCTGCGATGCTGGGTGTTTGGGGGAATACTTTCCCAATTGTTTTTAAAAACTGCTGGGAAAGCATCTCTTTACCAAAAGTTTATTAAAACCATTGGTATATCTTATAGAAACTAAATATTTCCCAATGGTTTTATCAAACCATTGGGAAATCTCAAGAATATTTACACATTGCCAACAGTTTGAACAAACTGTTGGCAAATCATCCCTTTTTTACAATATAGCAACGGTTTGAAGAAACCGTTGGTATATATCCGTTGGGAAAACAGCAGATTCTAGTAGTGTCTTTTTATTCAACTACTCATAGTGATCTTATAACATATAATGGTACTCATTTAATTTTTCATAAGATCAATTTTATATCCATATTCAGAATAATAATAATGCGTAGAATGTACCTCATTAGTTTTTTCCATGAAACACATATTTTTATTCTAATTAGATACTTTAGCTTTAGAACAAGAATTGGATTAATCACCAGAGTCCTCCAAGGAATTCCATGTAGCCTTAATAGCTTTCTTCTCTTTCTTATAGTCTGATTTTTTTTTGCACTTATTGTCATAATTCTTATTATATTTAAGCTGGGGAAAATCACATTTGATATGCCCAATTTTCTTTCAATCATAGTATCATATCTCACAAGTGTTTTCATCTATCTTTTTGTACTTGTTAAATAATTTTTTGAATTCTCTTCTCTTATTGTAAAAGATTTTGAACTTATTATAAAATTAAGAAAGCTAATCACATGACTCTAAATTATTTGAAGTCCCTTTATCGTATGACCATGAAAATGGTGCCACCAGGTGTTTCTTCTCACCCTTCCAGGTAAATTCCTTCAAAGCAGCATTCCCTATTTTTATCATCTTATGTTCACATGCCTTATCTTCCATATCAACTTTATACATCATGAGTTTTCCAATAAGATCTTTTATTTCTAAATTTTTTACAGCAATAAATTTCTTAATAGAGGCTGAAATTATACTCCATTTAGATGGAAAACTCTGAGAAATTTAAAATCCTGATAAGGTTCAAAAATATGATATCCTAAATAATCCACATTGTTTACAATTGTATTCAGCCTTCCATTAATCCGAGCAATTCTTTCTCTATCAATATTTCTGAATGTGTTAAATTTCAACTTGATAGTGTTGTACCTTAATAGTCTAACAATGTCAGTACTTTCGTAAGCTACTGATATTTTTGTCCACATTTCATGTGTTGTAGAACATTGAGAAACGTTATTAAATTCATCTGGACTTAAAACACATATAATGGCATTCATAGCTTTATATTTCAAGTCATATTTAGTTTCTATAGTATCATATCATTTCCCTGGTTCACCTTCAATAATTGCATAAGGCTTGATGGATTTCAAATAAATGGCAAGACAAATATTTCTCAAGTAGATAATCATTTGAGCCTTCCAGCATCCATAGTTTTTATCCCTTGAAATAGGAATCTCTGGCCAAATTCATTACCTCTATAATATTACCAATTACATCCATTTGAAAATGATCTTCACAGTTTCAACCTTTTAGAGTTTATAACATAAGAGTCATATCCTCTGATTCTAATTGTTGATTCAGAGGGAGTTACAAAATAAATCAAGATTGGGTGAATTGAGTTCTTAAAATTTTGTCCCTAAAATAAATTCGACCCTTGAATTGTTCTCAACTATTTTATCAAAAGACAATGGAAATAAAATTAGAAATGATAAGAATGAAACATTTAGGATTTATAGTGGTACGAGGCACAGAAATCCCCTAGTTCGATCCACCAACACACTCTCCGTGAGCATGGTGATTTTCACTATGCGAGTCATTTTCTCAAAAGATCTCAATAGTTGAGTGAAAACAACTACAACTTGTTACAAAAACATACCAAGAGCTTTTATAAGGATTTCCTTTTTTACAAGACCAATCCATGGCCTTTACACACTCAAAACACAGAGTGTTCACTTTAAAAAAGATAAGGATGTATAATGGAGATACAAATTCAGCTCATGGTTGCAAGATGCAATTGAAAAAGGATATGAGGTTCCTTCAAAGAAAGATAAAGACTTTAACAATCATCTACAGAAGTTCTCTCAACTACAATGTTGTGAAAATTACAGGAGTGGTAATGATAGATAGGTTTTCAAATGAATAAAATACAAAACAAAATACCAAGATGATGATGAAAAAGGACACATTGATTTACATGGTTTGGGAAAAATCCATATGTTCACAGAGATCTAGAAAAACATCACTACTTTAGGAGCACAATTACAAAGGCATAATCCGATTTTTTTCACGTATAGAAACCCTAGATCAAATTAGCTAATAAAGAAGAAAATGCACTATTCCACCAACTACATAGTAAGTACACTATGCTACAGTGCCACAGACACCAAAGTCCGAATTGCTATAGTACTGCAACCACCCAAGTCCATGATGAAATAGTGTTGGTGGAAAGAAGTATGCAGAGCGATAATACCTCTGTCTCCAAAGTA
The DNA here is from genome assembly GCA_963277665.1 of Viscum album. Taxonomy (NCBI): domain Eukaryota; kingdom Viridiplantae; phylum Streptophyta; class Magnoliopsida; order Santalales; family Viscaceae; genus Viscum; species Viscum album. The sequence goes on from OY728119.1 coordinate 1,217,790,875, forward strand.
TGAGATGCTACAGTTTCTCGTACCAAGTCACACAGCGAAATCTGATGGGTAGGGGATTTAAAAAATTTCATCATCGAAGTGAAAAAACTACATAATCTTCGGTGATACGAATCCCAATAGAGGTCCAAGGATCTCGCATGAATATTTTAAATCATAAAAATTAAACAAATATGTAACTTGTTTGAATCGATGGTGCCCGTTCGAATTGATGGCGCGTACAACTATCGCTTGTCACCGGAACCCATTGCTTGAAGGATCTGAGTTCCAACCCCTCTATATCATCTAAAAACACTTCAATAATCCTCACATACATTGATCATTTAATTTAGGATGCTAGCATGTAGCTCCAATGATTCCTTCGATGTTGCGATGATCACCCTGATCTCATCCCTTCGATCTGCAAAAGATTTATTGGATTGATAGCTCGGATGTTGAATTTTTATCTCTAGATTGTGATAGAAAAGATATCCAATAAATTCTATTGAAATGAATCATCTATATAATAGATCTCCTCCCCTACTTATATAGTGGATGTCCAAAATACCCAGAAAGGGTTCCCTAGCCCCCGTATATTCAATATCCACTATATAAGAAATAAATTACACATTATGATGAACTAATTTCATCATAAACATCATTTATATTTTATCACATACATGTTATATATAATAAATATATTATGTGAGAAAACAAAATCAATAACTTGACTCATAATTTCTGCAATGTTAAACGAATTTGGAATATTAAAATAATATTCATTTATATAATATTTTTTCTGTATTCATTTAATACCTTATGAATTGTCTAAATAAATAAATTCAACTCAATTATTCTATACTCAAATCATAATGAATTTATTTATTCATAGATGATAGATTACTTGGACAACTCTTACACCCCATCATGGGGCCCACCATTTCCAATATTCCTATTAACTATGGCAGACTCCTGAATAAGCTATTCTGTGTGACCCTCTAAACTCATATCCTAAGAGTAGTAAATATTATTCACAGACCAGGAGCAGACTCTCGCAACACATCAGGGCCCCAAATAGATAAGGAATAATCATAGTAATGACAAACATCTTATGAAAACACACTGTATAATATAAAAATATGAGAGCAAGACATATCCTACATTCCCATTGCAGATCCAACATACATGGGGTTTCTCATCTCATGTTCACAGACGATATGGCTCTTTTTCTTAATGGAATCTCCAATTCCATTCAAGGTATAAACATAGTTCTTAGTGAGTGTTTCAAGTGGAGTGGTCAAATAATCAATTGTGACAAAAGTAGTGTCTATATTTAAAGAAGATGCTCGGAGAGGTGAGTGAGTAGCATTGAATATAGAACTGGAGTTCGTAGAATAATCCTTCCTATGGACTACTTAGGAGCTCTTATTTTGTCTGGAAGGCTCTGAATCCAGCATCTAGATAATTTGGATGGCAAGATCACATCTCACATCAATAACTAGAATAACAAATTTCTATCCTTTGGTGGTAGGATCACGCTTGTCAATAGTGTGCTCACATCTACCCCCATGCATGCCCTCTTAGTGATTCCGGTTCCAAAGGTAGTCATCAAGAGCATTGAAAAAATTTTAAACTCTTTCATTTAAGACTCCCACTCAGAGGGAAGGAATCAATGGGATTCTTAGGCTAGGATGGATTCTACTATGGAAGAGGGTGGTGTTAGTGTAAGGAGTGTGGAGGACATGATACAATGCCTTCATGCAAGGAATTCTTGGGAGGTTCTTGAAGGATGCACTCTCTGGGATAAATTCATTATGGAAAAGTATGGTGATAATTTGGGGTTGCCTATACGATCCACTTCCAATCTGTGGAAGATGCTTCAAATCTACATCCCTCAACATCAGAATCATGTTCAATATATAATTGTAAAAGTTAACATCAACTGCTGGTATAAAAACTAGATTGGTAGCTCAATCATTTTTCCTAGATGCCCATCCTCTGACCAATCATTTAGAGAATCATGTGATCATCCTGTCTTTGTCCGTATGGTTTTAAACAATGATCAAAAGAAGGTATTCTACCTCATCAATTTAAATAATGAGATGATTTGTACAGGTTTATCTTCACAGTGTCTTCTTTAGGAGACTTTATGTTTAAGGCCTACATATCAGTATTAGCATAATCTTAAAATCTTGACACTTGGGGTCATATCCTTTGGCGTAATGAACTCTGACTGAAGTAAAATTTTTACATATGGTGCTTACATAACCATGAAATTCTGACTGATGAGGAGGTGCAACAAAAATGTATCAATATGGCTTCAAAATGAGGATGTTTCACCCCAAGGAATACTGAGTTGATTGATCATTTATTCTTTAAAGGTGAGTGGGATAATAAGTATGTAATTCTATGTGTGAGTTCACTAGGTTGTCGGCTCCAATTCTCCAAGGTGTCAACTTCATCCAGAGATGGTTTCTAGGAGTGGGAAGGAATAACTCGGAGAAGAAGGAACGTGCTATCCTTTTATCTTCCGGCTGTTGGGTTGTCTATGAGGCTTTAAATAAATCCCAGAATGAAGGAACTTCAATCTCATCGATGGATCTCACTTCCAAAACCCAATGGGTGGTTTCTGACCTAGGTACTCTTCTGAAACATTGGGTGGTGTCCCCCTCTCTTCATATTTTTTTTAAGAACATGTATCCTTCCATCCTCAGTTTTAGGAGGACCCCTAGGGACGGTCGATTCACTGGAACCCAAGTGAAACTGGGTTAAAACTTAGCATTAATGGATTTTTCTCTCAAGGAAATATGAAGGGGTTAGTTTTTGTTCAGGATCCTGTTTTTGGCTTTAGTGATTCTTTTGGTCAAGGGTATTCACATCAGGCAGAGTCCTGGGCCTTACTTGAGGGTTTGGAGTTTACAAATTTAAGAATATCACTCTAGAGGTGGTTGAAACCGATTCAATGATAGTATACAGTTTACTTAACAATAAAATCCAAACTATATGGTCCATTTCTTACCATATCAGTAGATACAAGACTCTCATAAACAATTGGGTGAGCTTACAGTACACGTGGCATGAGGGGGAATAAGGTGGTAGACTTATTTGCTTGTAATTATCAAGTGAACCCTTCATTTTCTTTTTCATCTTGATTTATCTTCCCCTAGCTTGTGAGAATCTTGTTAGAGGATATTCTCAAGGTCTTCACTACTTTAGAACCCCTTGACTCCCTGATTTCAAGTTTTTCTTTCGAATTCACTTTGTTTTTTACTTCTGTGTATTTCCTCCCCCCCCCCCTCCTCCATTGAGTTTTTCAATAAAAATTTGAAATTTAAGGTAAAATAATGTGATCAAATGGTACACATTGATAAGGATCTCAAGTCAGGAGACTGATATGCATGTTTTTTAAAGTAATAACCAATAACACCTAAAACATTTGGTGTTCATATTTGCTGGTGTTTCCTCATGATCTCACCAACTAAATTTCATCAAGTGTGAACTTCGTGAAAACAATTCTCAATGCTTATGAGCCCCAGCACCTAATAGTCAAACATCAACTATGTCTAGTCAATATGATGTATCTAGACCATATGAAATGTGTTTAAGATGAGTTTCATAATATCTTGGGGTTCTCATTATAGCTTGGGAACTACTATAACATTTTGATACGACAAATAATCTATGGATATTACCATTTAAATACTCAATGTAGAAATATCAACACTATAAAGGTAAGTTTACATCATGCATGACACACTATATATATGATATGGTGATAAAATATTATTTTTCAATTTGGGTCTAGAGAACCCACTATTATAACATTCACTTTCACTAAAGTCAACTTGATAACTATCCTTGTTAGCTCTCACATGATAAGATCATGTTTCTGCTGAGTTATAGATTTAGTCATGGTCTTGTCCGGTTTCCTCCACATGGTTATTCTACTATCTGTGAATTTTCCACTTTGAGTATGACTTCTTAGGAGATGATATCCACGAGTATATCCCTTGTTTCACTATTAAAACTTGACATCTTTCCTAGTACCAATATAATAATTATCATTATGATTAAATATTACTTACTAGGTGCGATTCCAAGAATTGGAACAAATTGTTTCAAATTTTACAATGCTTCTTTAGCTTCCTTAGAATCTATAATGCACTCAGTATTTGTAAACACGGCTACCACTAGCTTGAATGAGCATGTATTTATCATTACCTTAGGATAACTGTGATATTTGATCATATTTATCTATAGTAATACTAGTTTGTGTCCCCTTGTAACTTGTATCCCTTCCTCTCCACATATTAGTTACATATCTTTTGTACTTTCTCAAGTACAATTGGATAGTTCTAACTGCATCCTATATAGTTCTCCTGGATATAACTTACATTTACCTACCATAAAGATTATGTTGGCAATGTAATTTCATATACATATCATGGAATATGTGATTGATCTACCACTGAGAAATATAGAATTCTACTCACCACATTAATCTCCTCTTATGATCATGCATTTCTTCTTGGAGAGATATATGTCACGTGACACTAGTAAAAATTCACTCTCGAACTGTTCCAACATGTATTTTTTAATACATTTTCAGTGTATGTGATATTAACTAAGTCTAACAAACCATTAGATCTACCTCATTAGATATTGTTCCCTAGAACTTAGGTTGCGACTTTAAGTCAATCGTTGGATAGTTACTTACATCCCAGTATTAGATAACTATAAGACCAATAGTTGTTTTCCATATGTTATAAAACTCATTTGACTTGGAAAAATAGTGGTGCTCCCACTAACCTCTTGTAGACACATGGAAAATTCATTCCAAATGTATATTATTTGATCTTGTTGCTTTCTTTAATCCTAGAATGGGTTTGAGTAACTTTCAACCCTTATTAACATTCTATGGTGTCATTATCCCTTTTTGGTTGCGTCGTATAGACACTTCCACGATTGGTGGTCTTGACATCCAATTCCCAATATAATGATCATAGTAAGTAGGTATGATAGATAAAATTCTAATGTATTTAGGAATAAAAAATTGGTATTATCAATCTAACCTCATTGGTACCATTCTTGTACCATCCATGTATAGTATCACTTGAATACACACCACAATATTCAAAATAATAAGCCCCTTAACTTGTATACATGGAACCCATTATTAAATTTTAATTGATCTGGTAAATCTTAGTTGATTGACATATACTTCTTACTTGTTGGATTTATTATTATTAATGAATAATGTATCATCAGACGTGGGGAATACAAAACCATTACCATTTTTTTAGCCTTCCTACACAATATGTGTCTTTGGAACATTTCTCTTCCACATGCTCTTGTGGAACTAGTTCATATGCCAACTACTTGTGCATCTTTGGAAATGGCTAAACTCAAGTCAATGTTTCTACCACTATCTCAGATAGAGATGTTCACCCTTTTATAGAAATATAGTCTATCACTGACTAAATTTTCTATCTCATGGATTTATGTAATGTCCCTAAAAACAATAAGATAATTAATATAGATGTACATTGTGTTTTTCTTGATGCTAGTTTTCTTATATCCTCTGTATCCAAACACATATTATTATGAAATAATGGACTTATATCATACTATAACTCACATGATATCCATTTTTAATGATAGTTGGCATGTGGTTATGGGAAAATGTCTTTATTCACGAAACATCTCTTGAAAAATGATAGAAGTTTCTTTAATTATTATTAGTCTCAACATTGATACTCCTTTTACTCACATCATGGTTTTGATGTGTGTAAGGAAATGTGCATTTAGAAATTACTCCATGCAACATTTTATTGATCAATGTTAACATGTAAGACTCATCATTAATCCCCTTACTAACACCATAACTTTGATGTGTATAAGAAAATGTTTGTAAAGGAATGACTCCATGTTACATTCTAATGATCGATGGATGTTTGATCACGATATTATTCGACATGTAGGCCCAAAGTAACTCAGATCTTCCAATAATACATATACCAAACATCATTTTCAAATATCTTAAAACTCTTAAAAGAATATTATGAAGTATATTTTTACGACTAGCTCAACAATGGAATAGTTCACACTCTTTAGCTGAACTAATTCTCAAAGATTTGTGGCTTACCTTTATTTATAAACATCTCTTTGTCCAAAAATAAGTACATGAGTGTGTCGAAAATACTCAATATTTTTAACTCAAAAGAGTCTAAAACCATATTGGGTATATCTTTGACAACTACTTAATTTTTCTTGACAAATTATTATCTTCTACAACTGGGTATTAGAGTCTTACATATTTATATTCATCAGTTATTATCAAGGATTCAAGCACTACTAAACAATTTTTTGAGTATAAATTGTCACAAACAATATTCATTAAAATAATGGAATAATGTCTCCTTGTGCCCAATGGACATATCAGATAAAGTTTTTGGTTATACTCAATAAAAGTTTAGCTAGAATCCTTAGTCTTGGAAATTATAAGTTTTACACTTCTCACCGCTGACTTAGAAACTACCCTTTCTTAGATTCTTGAAAAACATGTCTTACTTCTTGTGACGTTTCTATTCATACTTGGTTACAATATGTAAATTCAAATATGTTATATAAATATTAAATTTAATACCTAAGAAGTATGAAAGAAACATTACTTAAAATTGATGAATAGACCTAAAGAAGAAGTGAGCCTTTTCTTTTTCGATTTTGTTCATTGCATTTACACTTCCATAGATTTATCTCATGACATGTGAAGAAAAAAAACACATGTATAATGTCTTTCCTATTTTCTTTAAAGGATGTTGTGAAGGTGATTTGAAATCACACTTGTCATTGGTTTTTTCAGCTTGTCTTTCAACTTACTCACAATAAGAACACAAGATTATACTTTCATTAATTTCTTATTTACTTGGTGAACCTTTACCTAAAAGGTAATAAAACTTTTTCTCCATAATGCGTGTTTTGTAATATTAAATGAGATTAGATAAAATGGGTGATAAAGATATAATAATTTTATATATTGAATGATCATGACCTATCTTTCATATTTACATGTAACCAGTGTAATCATCACCTATTCAAATCTCGCTTCACTTTCCCCTCATAATCTTCTCAGAGATGAGACAGCATGTGAAATCACAAATTTCCTAGGGTTGTATCCATAACTCACATCAAATGTTGATAATACCATTATTATATGAACATAATATGCATCATTAATGAGTCTCCTATATGTATTTTTCTAACTCTCACCTCTTGAGGAGGCTTAACAAGTATTGGGGACACTAGCACATTGAATTTTCAATATTGTAGTACTTTGCGCAACCATTGGTACTACTCTTGGAAACTCGTGCTAATTTGGACATGTTCTTTTCTCCAATAGTTATCGCATTATGATTGTAAAATTACTTTCCTTTTTCTACAAAAAAATATATATCAGATTAATACTTTTATCTTGATTACTAGTTTAGATATTACTAATTAATTTAATCATTAAATGTCTCCCACTATTTTATTTAACTCTTGTAGCCCTCACTTCTAGACCCAGAATACTCTGTCTCTTGAGTATTCACAGTGAAAGTATCTTTGAAAACTCTCCTCATGGTCTACAATCTTTGTCTATTCCACTACTCTGAGAATTTCAAGGTAGGTGTTTGACTGGTCAACCATATTAACTCATGGGTCCTTAATTTGTTGAGTGAACTCTCAGCTTCTAAAAATCATAAAAGCTTGATTTACTCAACTCTTACCGCTAAAGATGAAACATTATAGATTTTACTACTCCTTTTCTTCCAAATTCAGTTATGTCAACTCATCACTCTCATAATAACTCACCGATAATAGGAGGAACCCTCAAATTTGACTGACAAGCACCTCGAACACCTAGTTTTGTTCAAATTTGAGAGGAAGTCATTCATGACTTAATATTTTTTGATGGGTTTTTAATATTTTTGAAGAATATAATCCATTTCTATTAAATATGTTTATATTATGTTTTCACTTTCATAAATGAACATGTATTAACAGTATAAATTCAACACATCTTTATGCATTTTTTATTTATTATTTTATGTGTTTCTTGTAAACATGAAAATGCATAAAATAATAAATAATGCATAAAGGAAATTTATTACCAAACTGGTCTTTGATTATCTAATATTGTTTGATCCATTAAAACTAAATGGATCTATCATGACCTAGGTGTATCATACCCAAATCGAGACTTGACTCATGATGCAGCTCGCCCCCGGTTTAGTGTTTCCACTTCTCGTCTGGTATACTGCCTCTTCTTAGTGTGGTCCACATCTTACACCCTCATCATCAATAGTATAAATGTACTTGCATGCAGATGATGGAGTCTCGAGAAGTGAAAAATACATACAGTAATAAACTGATTGATGTGTAGGCGCTTATACACATTAAAATGAAGAATACAACGCACAAACCATCAACAAACATAATTAAATGTTACAGGCATTGCACACATTTGTAGTAAATAATTAAATAAAATAAAACCAGACATGCATGGTCAATGCTCAAGACTAGTATATGGGTAAATTAAAAGAGTCATAAACTTAAAATGAAACAAATTTAAGCTCGATGGAATTTAACAAATTATATGAATTATTTTAATACACATAATTTTTTTTGTCTCAACCCCATAATTAATTTAATTTTATTCCAAATTTAAATAAATAAATTAATTTTATTTTATTTCAAAATTAAATTAACGATCTAGAATAAAAACAATTATTGTTATTTTAATCCAAAAATTTAAATAATTAATATTTGCAATATCTTGAAAACTTTTGGGCCATAGAACTTCACCCAGAACCGTTGTGGGTTGGGCCAAACCTACACAGACCCATTCTGAGCCAAGTAGACCCCATGCAGAACTTTTTTGAGCCAGGAAAACCCGCACTGACCCATTCCAGGATGGGCTGCCCCACTGAGGGCCATACTGGGCAGGAAAAACCCAGTTTGGCTGTGAGTAGCCCGATTGGGTAGGTCAAACCTCATCAGGGAGTTCTCTGATCACCATAGTGGGGTTTTCTTACGTGATGGAACTAGATGAGGCCGACCTGGGAGGTCCTTTTTGTGGTGAAGACAGTTAATACAATGGGTGTCTAAACAGTGATTTGAGGAGAGTGTCAGGAATTGCATGTAGTCGTGGTGGGGTGTGGTCGGTCCAAAGGAGGAGGTGCTCAGTACAGGTGTCATGAGACTCAGAAGTTTGGCTGGTCGATGGGGTCTGATAGCGAGGTGGACGTCCGGTAAGGGAGGCTCAATGCTCGGATCTGATGGATCTGATTTTAGCTGGTCGATGGGGTCTGATAGCGAGGTGGACGTCTGGTAAGGGAGGCTCAATGCTCGGATCTTATGGATTTGATTCATTGGGGCGGCCTGCAGAGTTGGTCGGTAATGCGTTGAGGCCAGGATGAGACACCTCAGAACTGTGGCGAGAGGAGTGTTCTGTTTTTTGACTTAAAATTTAAATATTATGGGGAGAGATAATTATTAATGGAGGGATTTTCCCAACATTAATGGAGGATTTTCTCCCATTATTAATGGAGAGTTGTTCCCTATATTAATTTGTTGAATAATGAATTTTGAATGAATTAATGGAGATATGGACAAGATGTCTATATAAGAGGATGCAATACCATGTTCTGGAATGTGGCATGGCAAAGATGTAACTTTCATGAGATAACGAAGAAGGGGGTGCCGCCATTGTGGTTGCCTTAAGTGCTGAGGTTGGCATATAGTGAGATGATGAAGATTATGACATGCGATTATGGAGAGATAATTGTCCACGACGGTGTGCAAAGAGGTTCGTGAGTATGGGTGTGTTGAGATAGAAATCCTTCAGGTGCACAGTAAAAGGCCTTCGGTGTAACTTCCTGAGTCCAGAGCCCCTCCACTGTGCCCGTACCCGGTTCGCCACATGACCTCAAGCGTGTTTCCCCGAACTCCAGAGGTTGCCGACTAGCAGCGAGGGCCTTGGTGAGTCGGTGGAGAAACTATGCCCTCATTCGGTAAGGTATACAAGGTAAGAAAACAAAAATAACAGCGGAAATGATAAACAACATGCATAACAACAGAAATCAAACAGCGGAAGCAATGTGTATATATATATAACTGTGATGACAAAGATGCAATAGGTACAAGTATCTAAGGAAAACAGCAAACACAACAACGTGCTGAAATACAACTGAAACCAATTTACAAATAAAAACAAAGTAAGCTCCTTAGCATCACAAGCCACGGCTCGGTCCTATGCTCCCCATCTCCTGATGCAGTCAAGATCCCTAATTAGAAGGGCGCTTGTCCTTATCTATACCTGCAGCAACATAGTTTTCCTGGGCCCAAAATCATGGCCCAAACAGGGTGTGAGATACAATCCCAGTAGGAAACCACCCAATGATCTATGCCTAACAGTCAATAAATACATGGCAGTACTAAAACAAGAAGCAGTAAACAGAAAAGCACAAACAGCTACAATCCACAGTTCTAACAAGCATAGCACACAAGTAAGAATCCAGCAACAAAAGAGAAAAACAGGTAACCCTCTAGGTAGCTCTCACAGTCTAACCCCTATGGTTCAACCTATCAGTACTAGCAACCCTCTGAGAGGCACACACGGTCTCACCCCTCTGGTTCAGTTACGTAAAAAAACAGACTCTCTGGGGAAGCACTCACCGTCAATTCCCCCTGTAGTCTTATATCGTGCTAAAGGATCTCTGGGGAAGCACTCAACGTCAATTCCCCCTATGGACCACGTCGTGGATCTACAGACTCTTTGGGGAAGCACTCAACGTCAATTCCCCCTATAGTCTCACGTCGTAATTAAAAGTCACTCTGGAGAAGCCCTTCCATCAATTCTCCCTTTGGTCTACTACTCTAGGTTCTCACAGTCTTGAGTATCACTAAACATGTTCAACGCGTGTGTATCATCCAAGTAAGCCTCAAGAACTACTTGGATAACAACTAAGGTTCAACAACAATACTAAAACAACAGTCCTAAAAATCCTACAACTAGGCATGACAAAGAAACTGAGCACAAAAAAAATACTCTAATCACAAGCAATAACCTCTACTAAAGTAATCAAGAAAAGCGGGCAACAAAAAGGGCAAAACAGGAAACACGCAATACCCCTTTCAAGGGTATTGGTGGAATTTGCACATAATATTCATCAACTTTCTACAGAAAGGCACAAACCACCTACCTCGATCTAAGGAGATCAATATACGTGAACCTCGACGATAGATTTCTCTTAGAACAAAGTAGATCTGAGAAAATGCACAAAACGTTCATCCGACGATAACCTGTAAACTAGGAGGAATCAAGAAACAAGGCTAAAGAAGAAGGAAGACCTTACCGCTGCGATTCCAGCGCAACTGACCATGTTCAAAACGGAGAACGGACGGCGAGGCGGGAATCCGTCGAATATCCGACCGTACGGTCACTCCCGGACGGTCGAAAACTGAAGAAGAAGATGAATATGGGGGTTAGATGCGACCCCGATCCATTTAATGAAAAAAAAATAAAGTACACGGCATGTACTTTTAGAGTACATGGCGTGTACTTCGAATTTTCCGTACTCCGAAATAACTGGCCTCCACCTCAGCCTTGCACACCGTGTGTGTGGCCCGGACACGGCCATCACACGGCTTCGAGCCAGGGAAAGAGTACACGGAGTGTACCAAGAAAGTACACGGCGTGTACTTCTGAAATTTCCATAAAATTTATTTTTCTCAAAAACTCCAGAAAAAAGGGAAAACATACCTGAAAAGAGATCTGGGTTCTTAAAAACTTCCCCCCTTAAAGAAATTCATCCCCGAATTTCCCTAACGAGGCGGAGAAGGAGAAACCCCGAATAGCTCCGGCCACTATGATCATACATCGGCCTCCCCCTCCCAGGTCTCGTCCTGTACTCGCCTGTGCTGCCATAGCACTCGTACCATAGGAACAGACCGCCCACGGAGAACCTTCATACTACGATCGAAAATCCGGATAGGATGTTCCTCGAACGACACATCCGCTTCAAGCTCGACTTCCTCGGGATGAAAGACGTGAGACAGATCTAGAAAGTAACGTCGGAGCTGAGAGATGTGGAAGACATCGTGCATGGCCCGATACCTCTGAGGTAGCTGCAACCGATAGGCAACTGGCCCCACTCTCTCCAAGACCTCAAACGGCCCGACGTATCGTGGTGAAAGATTACCCTGTCTCTGAATCCTCTTGTCTCCCAACCTCAGTGTGACACGTAGGAAAACCTAATCACTGACCTTGAACTCTAGAGGTCATCTCCACTAATCTGCATAAGACTTCTGTCGAGACTGCATTGTAGCCATCCTCTTCTGAATCAGCTCTATCTGCTCTGAAGTCTCTTGAACATGACGAGGTCCCAGCAAAGCTGCCTCTCCTGCCTCCAGCCAGCATAAGGGTGATCGGCATGGCCTACCGTACAAAGCCTCGTATAGCGCCATCTAAATGGTCGCCTAGAAACTGTTATTGTAGGCAAAATCCACCATAGGAATATGCTTCTCCCAAGAACCACCAAAGTCCAGGATGCAATCCCGGAGCATATCCTCAAGCACCTAGATCGTGCGCTCAGACTGGCCATCAGTCTGGGGATGGTATGCTGTACTCAAAAGTACCTGTGTACCCAAGGCCTTCTGAAGTCCCTGCCAGAACCGAGAGGTAAAGCACGCATCTCTGTCTAAAACAATATAGCATGGAACTCAGTGCAGATGAACGATCTCTCTAATGTAAATTCGTCCCAGATCATCGACACTGAAGGTTTCCTTGATCGGCAAGAAGTGAGAAACCTTCGTAAGTCTATCAACGACAACCCAAAAAGCATCGTTTCCTCAAGGTGATCTCGGTAACCCGGTCACTAAGTCCATCGCAACATCGTTCCACTTCCACTCCAGAATGGGTAACTACTGTAAAATCCCCACTGGTCGCTGATGCTCTGCTTTCACCTGCTGACAAGTAGAACATCTCAAGACAAAACCAGTAACATCCTTCTTCATACTAGGCCACCAGTATTGGCGATGAAGGTCCTGATACATCTTGGTGACGCCAGGATGAACTGCCCAAATAGAGGAATGGAAATCCCACATCAGCTCCTCGCGTATGTCTGCTGGCACCCATACGCGTCCCTAGAAGCGCAAGATCTCATCCTCACCCACTGTCCATCCAGGAAGAGGGTCCCTCCTAACACACTCTCCCGCAGGGCTAAGCCTTTTTAGTCTGATAGCTGCCTCATCCGTACCCGATCAAGTAGCATGGAGGTAACAGCTACAGAAGATAGAAAAGTCTGTCCCTGTTTTTCATGCACCTCCAGATGCATCTTAGAGAACAGAGCCATCAGCTGTCACTCACTACTGGCCTCCTGAACTGCCTGAATCTGATTTCTCCTGCTCAGCGCATCTTCCACGGTGTTTCCCTTTCCCGGCGTATAGGTGAGCATGAAATCAAAAGACTGAAGATACTCGACCCACCTACGCTGCCTCAGATTCAGATCATGCTGAGTAAAGATATACTTAAGACTCTTGTGGTTAGTGAAGACCCCAAAGTGATCTCCCAATAGATAGTGTCTCCAACAGCGCAAGGCATGAACAACAGCTTCCAACTCCAGATCATGCGTAGGGTAGTTCCTCTCATGTGGCCTCAACTGTCGAGACCCATACGCAACGACTCCATCTCCCTGCATAAGCATAGCTCCCAGCTCGATACCCGAAGCATCACAGTAAACAGTGTAGCTCCTATCTGGCTCTGGCAAGACTAGTATTGGTGCTGACGTCAACCTCCCTTTCAGCTCTTGAAAGGCTGACTCACAAGAATCTGACTATAAGAACTTCGCCCCCTTCTTGGTCAGACCTGTCAAAGGTGCTTCTAGACAAGAAAAGTCCTGAATGAAGCGTCTGTAGTATCCAGCCAGCCCTAGGAAGCTTCGTACCTCAAAAACGTTCTTCATCTACTCTCAGGAAACTATAGATATCACTTTCTCTGGGTCCACAGATACTCCTTCCTCTGAAATAACGTGACCCAAGAAGTGAATCTGATCCATCCAGAAGTGGCACTTCGAGAGTTTAGCATAAATCCAATGCTCTCTCAGTGTACTCAGAACGATCTCAAGATGTGTGGCATGGTCGTGTCGAGTGTGAGAGTACACCAAGATATCATTCACTAAGACCACAACAAAGAAGTCCAAGTAAGGATGGAACACTCGGTTCATCAGTGCCATGAAAACTGCAAGTGCGTTCGTGAGACTGAACGGCATGACTGTATACTCGTATAGACCATACCTGCTCCTAAAGGCTGTCAGAGGTATATCTGATGGTCTAACGTGCAACTGATGATAACCGGACCTCAAGTTGATCTTCAAGAACACTCGGGCTCCTCGAAGTTGATCGAAAAGGTCATCGATCCGTTGCAAGGGATATCGGTTCTTGACCGTCAACTGGTTCATCTTCCGATAATCCACACAATGCTGAAGGGTACCATCTGCCTTCTTCGCAAACAGAACAGGCGAACCCCAAGGAGAAGTACTGGGTCAAATGAAACCCTTAGCCTGTAGCTCCTCCAACTACTTCTTGACCTCCTGCAACTCAGGTGTGGCCATCCTATATGGAGGAATGGACACCGGTGCCGCTCCTGGCATGAGCTCAATAGAGAAGTCTACCTCACGCTCTGGAGGCAAACCCGAAAAGTCCTCTAGAAAGACATCCCTGAAGCGATCCACCACTGGAGGAAAGTCCAACTGTGGAGTCCCCTGATCATCCAGATAAAGGCTAGCAATCTGGGTTGTCACCCCTCCTAGCCCAAGATGCTCGAGTCCCGCCCGACTCGCCCTAACGTCCCATTCGCCTCTGTGAAGGAAATATTCATCTTCTGGTGAAATGAAACTCACTCTGCGGAGATAACAGTCGATGACTGCCTTAAAGGGAATCAACCAATCCATGCCAAGGATGACATCATAGCCTATCATCTCTAGGACATAGAGATCCCATAAGAAGCGATACCCTGCAACCTCGAGAGGGCACTCTCTACACTGGCGTACACTAGATGTCATCGTCCCCAAGGGTGTGTCTATTGTCAACGAGTCAGCAGAAGAAAAGATGTAGAGTCCAAGGATCTCCACAAAAACAACAAGGATAAAGCTATGAGTAGCACCAGTATTGAAAAGGGATGAAGATAAAACTGAGGCTACTAAAATCGTACCTCAAATAGTAGAAGGGTCGAGATCCTTCTCATTATAAGTTTTCTCCATGGTGAAAGACTAGCCTGTACCAAGGCCCTGAGCTCCTGGCTGACCACTCTGAGATGAACCGCCCTACTGGTGCTGAGGAACTGGTGGCTGACCACCACGGCCTCGACCTCCACCTCGGCCCAAACGGCCGGAAGAACTCCAGTTTCCTGACTGGTGAGAGACTGGTGGGGCTGCTCCTGAATGAGGAGTCATGGAAGAACCTCAGTCACCTGCTGCTGGTGAGAAAACCTGGCAAAAACGTTGAAGGTGACCCATCGTGCCGCAAGATCGGTACTCCACTAGGTCCCTCTGGCACTGCGGCCTCATTTCCCCTATCCGGCCACACTGATATCATGTAACCTTGATACCTGATGATGTGTCTCGCTTCCTCGAATCACCGCGCGTAGGCTCCCTACGACGCTTCTTGCTGTCATCCGAAGGAAAGCTAGCTCTAGAAGCAGACCCACCCCGGCTCACAGTTCTAGAGTCTCTCATATTGCGCTCCATAATCAGTGCCTGGTTGACGATGGAAGTAATGGAAGTCAGCTGGAAGATGTTCACCTGCGAGCGGATCTCCCGCCTGAGTCCATCCTCAAACTTCTTTGCCAAGAACACCCCACTCCCATCCCGAAGGGGTGTAAAATGATTCAGCTTGGTGAAACGAGAGGAATACTCCATGACAGATAGAGTACCCTACTCTAAGATCATGAACTCCCAGGCTCGATCGGACCTCAGGGTCTCCGGGTAGAAGTAGTCGTAGAACACGTGCTGGAACTCCTCCCAAGTCATAGCCAGCTGCTGACCCGCCTGTGAGATCACGTCCCACCACCTCTTGGCGGAGTCTCGGAGCATGTAGGTGGTGAGCTTGACCCGCCTCTCTGGAGGCATCTCCAGATTCTCGAAGATAGTCAGCATGGCTTCCATCCATGACTTTGCAGCCTGAGGTCCTCCCTCCCCCGAGAACGTGGGAGGATGCTGCTGCTGAAAGACCCACGTCAAGTCATCCATAGACGATGCAGGAGGCGGTGCTCCTTGGAAGGCCTGCATCATCCTCATTAAACCTTCCCTAAACTGCGCATCAACGCCTGCAACTGGTACGACAACTGGTGCCAAAGCTGGCTCAGCTGGGGGATCAATAGGAAGTCTTTGATCTGCCATATCCGGCGTCTGATCACTACCTGACGATAAATGTACAACTGGAGGACGTCTCGGAGGCATAGCTCTGAAATATCAAAAGCACACCTTAGATCAGGAAACAAGGATAAGGAACAGAAGAGTACAAAATGGGAACAGGGGAATAAAAACACACAAGATTGCAAAACACGACTACACGGCGTGTATAAAACTACACGGTGTGTCTTTTGAAACCACTGACATGGGTGTGTACCCCTTCCCTACAAGTCATGTACACTACAAACTACACGGCGTGTTGACCCCAACACACGGCGTGTACTTGAAAACTATTCCCCTTCCCGAGTCTCCTTACACGGCTAACCCACATGGTCCGACTCAACCCGAGACTACACGGTGTGTTCTAAACAAACACGGCGTGCACTTGACAAGGCTTCGGTGGTCCGTGTTGTTGAGTACACGGTCGTCTACACGGATGGACCTTACACGGTGTGCTCCGAACAAACACGGCGTGTATAGTCGAAGGTGACACCGTCCCATGTTGTTCGTGAAACGGCCGGGTACCTGGATAGGACTACACGGTGTGTTCCCTATGGACACGGCGTGTTCTACCCGAGCTTCCCCTACCCGTGTTGTTAGTGACACGGCCGGGTACACGGCTCCGAACTCACACGGTGTGTACCAATGGTACACGGCGTGTTCCCGAAGTTACTCCCACGACACCGTGTTCTGCTCACACGGTCAGTGACATGGCCTGAAAACTACACAGTGTGTATCTAAAAAGTACGCGCTGTGTATTCTGGGTTTTCTGGGCAGTAGCTCAGAAACTGCGCAGAATTCCAAAAACACTAAAAATAAGGGAAGGATGCCAATTTCCGATCCGTGAGGGCCCATAACACCTCAATAACCAAAATTTGGCGTTCATTTTAAGCAAGAAATAGAACAACAGTTTTCTAACATAGCAGCATAGAATCTATCAAGCAACTATCACAACAGCATGCATAATCTACACAAAGTCTATCACAACAGCATGCAATCGCTAATGCACCCTAGATGGAATAGAAAGAATGCATGACATGTGATTTCTACAAGTGTCTATATGATGCATGAGATGGCATACCCTCATATCATCAGGTTGAAACAAAAATAAAACCGAAATATCAAAACAATAACCGCACAAGTCATGTGAATCACTCTAGGTGAAAACATATCAACCATAAAACTCAAAACTAGAAAACTGCCATTAATGAGGTAGTATGGCCTTTCCCTGTACACAGGTTAGCTACTCCCGAGTATAGCTTAATACCAAGTACCGAATTCATCCTATCCCTATCTAAAGTCTCCAAACAGTAAAGCAAGAGAAAATAACTCCTCTGATGCCACTTTGTAACGTCCCGAGTCTGGAGCCCCTCCATTAGTGCCCGTACCTGGTTTGCCACATGACCTCAAGCGCGTTTCCCCAAATGCCAGAGGCTGCCGACTAGTAGCGAGGGCCTTAGTGAGTCGGTGGGGAAACTATGCCCTCATTCGGTAAGGTATACAAGGTAAGAAAACAACAATAATAGCGGAAACGATAAACAACATGCATAACAACAGAAACCAAACAGCGGAAGCAATGTATATATATATATAACTGTGATGACAAAGATGCAGCAGGTACAAGTATCTAAGGAAAACAGAAAACACAAAAACGTGTTGAAATAAAACTGAAACCAAGTGCCAAAGAAAAACAAAGTATGCTCCTCAACATCGCGAGCCACGGCTCGGTCCCATGCTCCCCAGCTCCTGATGCAGTCAAGATCCCTAAGTAGAAGGGCGCTTGCCCTTATCTATACCTGCAGCAACATAGTCTTCTTGGGCCCAAAATCATGGCCCAAACAGGGTGTGAGATACAATCCCAGTAGGCAACCACCCAAAGATCTATGTCTAATAGTCGATGAATACATGGAAGTACTAAAACAAGAAGCAGTAAACAGAAAAGCACAAACAGCTACAATCCACAGTTCTAACAAGCATAGCACACAAGTAAGCAGCCAACAACAAAAGATAGAAACAGGTAACCCTCTGGGTAGCTCTCACAGTCTAACCCCTATGGTTCAACCTATCAGCACTAGCAACCCTCTGGGAGGCACACACGGTCTCACCCCTCTGGTTCAGCTACGTAAAAAAAGCAGACTCTTTGGGGAATCACTCACCGCCAATTCCCCCTGTAGTCTCGTATCGTGCTAAAGGCTCTCTGGGGAAGCACTCAATGTTAATTCCCCCTATGGATCGTGTTGTGGATCTACTGACTCTCTGGGGAATCACTCAACGTCAATTCCCCCTATAGTCTCACGTCGTAATTAAAAGACACTCTGAAGAAGCCCTTCCATCAATTCTCCCTTTGGTCTACTACTCTAGGTTCTCACAGTCCTGAGTATCACTAAACATGTTCAACGTGTGTGTATCATCCAAGTAAACCTCAAGAACTACTTGGCTAACAACTAAGGTTCAACAGCAATACTAAAACAACAGTCCTAAAAATCCTACAACTAGGCATGGCAAAGCAACTGAGCACAAAAAAAATACTCTAATCACAAGAAATAACCTCTACTAAAGCAATCAAGCAAAGCAGGAAACAACAAGGGAAAAATAGGAAACACGTAATACCCCGTTCAAGGGTATTGGTTTAATTTTCATATAATATTCACCAACTTTCTACAGAAAGGCACAAACCACCTACCTCGATCTGAGGAGATCGATATATGTGAACCTAGACGACAGATTCCTCTTAGAACAACGTAGATCTGAGAAAATACACAAAACGTTCATCCCACAATAACTTGGAAACTAGGAGGAATCAAGAAACAAGGCTAAAGCAGAAGGAAGAACTTACCGCTGCGATTCCAATGCAACTGACCATGCTCAAAACAGAGAACGGATGGCGACGCGGGAATCCGTTGAAGATCTGGTCGTACGGTCACTCTCGGACGGTTGAGAACTGAAGAAGAAGATGAATATGGGGGTTAGACGCGACCCCGGTCCGTTTAATGAAAAAAAGAAAGTACACGGTGTGTACTTTTGGAGTACACGGCGTGTACTTCGAAATTTCTGTACTCTGAAATAACCGGCCTCCACCTCAGCCTTACACACCGTGTGTGTGGCCTGGACACGGCCATCACACGGATTCGAGATGGGGAAAGAGTACACATCGTGTACCAAGAAAGTACATGGCGTGTACTTCTGAAATATCCAGAAAATTCATTTTTCTCAAAAAATCCAGAAAAAAGGAAAAACATACCTAAAAAGAGATCTGGGTTCTTACATTCGGGTGTGTTTTAAAATGCCTTCGGGTGTGGTGATGTTAAAAATGCCTTCAGGTATGGTGTAATAAAATTCCTTTGGGTGATAAAAGGACTTCGGGTGAATCTTCTCTTGTGTGTTTTCTGCAACAACTTCCACTGTGGCGCCAGGATCTGAGCCCCAACAGTGGTATCAGAGGGTTTTATTGAAGTTCCTTGTTATAAAACATGTTATGAGGCATCTAGTGGAGCATATTTGGTGGAAGATTGTTTATGTTCTTCGGATTTGGTGTTCTATCAGGCGTCTATAATAATTTCATCATAAAATGATGGTGGTATCAGTGATGTTGCTGGAATATCGAAAGTCTTCTTGGCTGTAGGTGTCATATAGCATGTTCAGTTCATTGGGTGACATTTGGATCTTAGTGGATCTGACGATCACATTGACCCAGATGGTGGATATGAATGTTGAGTATTTGAATTTTAAATCAAGGTGGTGATTGTGGTGTTTTTTGATTTAAAATTTAAATATTTTCAAGAGAGAAAATTATTAATAGAGGGATTTTCTAAACATTAATAGAGGGTTTTCTTCCATAATTAATGGATATTTATTCCCAATATTAATTTATGGAAGAATGAATGTTGACCGCATTAATAGAGATATGGACATGATGTATATATAAGAGGATGCAATAGCATGTTTTGGAATGTGGCCTGGAAAAGATGTAACCGCCAGGAGAGAACGTAGAAGGGGGTGCCGCCATTGTAGTTTCTCTAGGTGATGAGGATGGAAGAAAGTGAGATAATGAAGATTATGACATGTGATGATGGAGAGAAAATTTTCAATGATGGCATGAAAAGAGGTTCATGATGGTTCTATGTATCGAAAGTTCTCTTGGTTGCTGAGATCTAGTGGCATGTCCCGGTTGTGATGATCGACGGTACATCGAAATGGTATGTTCATGAGTGTGGGTGTGTTGAGAGAGAAATCCTTCGGGTGCATTGTAAAAGGCCGTAGGGTGTGTTATAAAATTCCTTCGGGTGTGGTGATGTTAACAATGCCTTTGGGTATGGTGTGATAAAATTCCTTCGGGTGATAAAAGGTCTTCGAGTGAATCTTCTCTTGTGTGTTTTCTGCAATGAATTCCTATATGGCGCCGGGCTCTGAGCCCCAACAAGGAGATCTGTCAGCATGGTAGGGGGCCACTGGGGTTGACTGTGCACAGTGGAAAGCATTGGCCTGGGTGGTGTGACCAACGGCTAGTCATATGGGAGTGCACAGCGGGGACAGAGGTTATGGCATCGACGGTTCGATGAGAAGGGTGGTGGGGAGGGTGACGGCGATGACCACTTGCAATAGCGAAGTGATCCAGAAGAGCACCCACTTGGAAGAAATCCAAAAGGAAGATAGCTGAATGTTGGTTTTTTTATTAATATTATTTTGTGTAGTGGATCGTCTCCCTCCATGCATTCTTTCCTTTTTTTATTTTTTTAAAAAGGTTGTTTGTTTGTATGCCACACGAAACACCCCTTTGATTTTGTTTGTATTCGATTTTCAAAGTCCTAATTATTGGTCATTTGGTTTTTTTAATAATTCAACCATTGTTGGGATGAAATTTTCCACTCATCGGAATTTTTTTTCAGCCATCGAATTTCAGGCAATACCAGGCTAGAATTATGGAAGAGTCATATGGCACCTAAAATTACGATGGAAAACTGGTTCGGTTAAAATAAGATATATAAAATATATGATTTCCAATTTTAATACCCAGAAAAACGCTGTTTTCAATCCATAAAAGTTTTTTCGGATGACCGTTACTTGGTTATCCGAGATCATAATGAAACACAATTGAATCTGTTGGGACTGAATTAAAACCCTCTACTTAATTTAATACAAATTATTTTTTTCTTGACTTAAAAATTCAAGTAATCCCTCTAATATCAATTGTTAGTACCGAGAAGTGTAGTAGAAACTGATGATCCGGTGATTTAAAATATTTCATCATCTAAGCGAAAAAACTATTTCACCTATGGAGGTCTAAGCTCTGATAGAGGTCTGAGGATCTCGGGTGAATATTTCATATCCCAAAAATTAAACAAATGTGTGTCTTGTTCAAATCGATGATGCTTGTTTGAATCGATGGCACATACAACTGTCCCTTGTCATCAGGGACCACTGTTTTTCGGATCCAAGCATGAACCCCTCTAATTCATCCAAACATGCTTCAAAAAGCTATATGTATGCCAGTCATCGAATTCTAGGTGCTAAAATAGAGCTCTGATGAATCCTTCAATGTCACAGTGATCACCTTGACCTCATATCATCGATTAGTGAAGGAATTCTTAGATCGGTAGCTCAGGAAAAGACATTCTCTCTCAAGGATGTGGGAGGATAGAGTAACTCAATTTCATTGAAATGAATAGTATATGGAATAAATATTCTCTCATGCTTATATACTGGATGTCCAAAATACCCAAAAAAGGTTATTTAACCCCCATATATTCAACACCCACTAAATAAGCAATAAATGACATGTTATGACAAATTAATTTCATCATAAACATCATTTATATTTTATCATATACTTGTAATATATAATATATATATTTCGTGATAAAATCAAGTCATTAAATCAACTCGTAGTTCCCACAATATTAAACGAATCTTGAATATTAGAATAATATTTATTTGAATAATATTTATCTTTTATTCACTTAATAACTTATTAATACTTTCAATAAATAAATTCATCTCAATTATTCTATACTCGAATTATAATGTATTTATTTATTCATTCATGATTTAATACTTAGAAAACTCTTGAATTATGTGGTGAGGCTCACCATGTCCAATATTCATGTTCACTAGAATAGGGCAGACTCATGAATACTCTTGTCATGACCCCCTCCAACCAAATATGTCCCTCCTGAGTTGGAAATAAAGTAAGAGATATAATGACCCCCAAGTCCTGCCTCCAGTAGGCCCTGGGCTGGCGACCAACACCAAGGGTGTAGAAATCTCACGAAATGGGAGGCATTACCCATTTTATAGTAACCAAGATCAGGAGAAGAGATGTACCAACATCAAAAAAACTCCAAGACAGATATATATAGATAAAAGAAAAGTCAAACCATCCCACATGCATGTTTAAAATGAATACTGATACAAATACAAAAGTCTCCAAAGAAAGTACCAAAAGTAAAGCTAAGCAGCGACACAACAACTATTATGATCCGAGCTAGCACGGTATAGAACGGACTACATAATCCTCATGGAAACCTAAAAGTTGTTTTATAGTGTAGGGTGAGCATACAAGTATACTCAGTAGGAAAACCAAATTCTCTCGTGCCAAATGGAGAAGCAGACTAATGCCCTTATGAGAAAACATCAAAAAACAAAAGCACCTAACAAGGTATACTTGCCACCCCAACCTCACTAAAGGCACTCTCACCAAATAACTCAATTCAAGTAAATTAATATAGAGCACATCGTTAATAGGGAACCTGAAACCACTTTTTCACTTATTAGCCGCTCTCACACCATAATAGAAAACATCATGACGCTCCCACCTCTTCCAAAAGTTTCACATCACCAACCTGCTGGCACACACATGGGCCTCACAACCACATCTCATCTCACTTGCTGACAACTGGGCCACAAACAACACCACATACTGAAGATGCTTGGGAACCGCAACACATATCATCCTAATGACACATGGGAAGAACAACTTGTCTGCACACACCAGGTCCTCACAAACCACAACCTTCCGTAGGAGTCTTGGGCGATCACCACCTAGAAGATGGAGCATAGAAGAGTAGGTGGCCAGTCATCCATCCTTCCATTAGAATGTTTTGAAAAGGCACTCTCCCCCATAATAATGGGGGTGTTCTACGCATAGTGCTCAACTAGGGTGGGGTGCATATAGAATTCATAAGGATATATATATAGGTAAAAAAACACTTATCCCAACCTATGGGGTTCCAAATAACAACCATCCCACAAAACTACCTTTACTGCTACCTCTAAAATGCATGTATCAAGATGAATGATGATCACTTCTGAAGTTGATAAAATAAAGTCGCTTAACACCCATTCATTTTGACATTATTAATCATTTACCAGGTATTCCATCCCTACTCAGGCAACTAACAACCACACCACACAACCAGCCTCACAACCAATCCAAAAAGAGGAAGAAAACTATGATGAAACATTCCACTTCACACTTCCTTCCCACTTAGAACCCAAGTCAACCACTGCCATTATCATTCTTCAAATTCATGTCGCTATTTCCTTTATCTCAACAAGAAAAACCCAAACTTACAGCCAAACCCTGCAACACACCTCATCACAACCAACCTGATAGCCCTCATGTATAATAGCACCACACCCATCACACCCAATAACATAAACATACCATAACCCAAACCTGAAGCTCCACTTCTCAAACACTACCCATTAATTCCACAATCAATCAATCTCTCAACCTGAGATTCCACCACACCATCCAGACCACCCTAACTATAGTTGTACCCTCAATAGTAGAAAAATAACAAAACCACACACAATACACAACCACACAAAACAAGGCAAGGTGTATTTAAATTTAAAAAACACTAGTTCTTTAATTCCACTTAGACAAAATAGGGGTTATCACAGAACAAGTTTGATCATGGGGTGTCCATTTATTTAACTGAATATACATGGTTATTTAATTGAATATATATAGTCGTTTAACATGAAATCAATAGTAAGTATTCATAACTCATATAGGTGCACAAACAAAGACCACCAATAGCCATGATTTTCAGAAGGCATACAGCCAATACCAATCACAACATGGGTCAAGGATAACATATAAAACAATACAATCATCATTATCATCTTCTCATCCCTTCATTTATCTTTGTAAAAATGTGTTTCATCCATACCAACAAAAATACATTAGTACACTCACCGTGCATGATTCACAATTAAAAGAGAGATGAAGGAATCCATACTTAGAACAACCGTTGATCAGCAACTCCTCTTTGCCCTAAGACAGGGGGTGCACAAACAATTAGAGGAACATCCGGGGAGATGAAATCCAAGGGGGTTCACCACAAATGCACTATCACTTGGGGAAGAAGGGATTTGGGTGCCTCGGTATCAAGAGAAAGGGAAACACACAAGAAAGGAAGGGCCTTGGCTTTAGAAAGGTGATATCCTAAACCTATAGGGGGAACAGTTTCAAATGCTATTAAAGTCAGATCATGATCAAGACCATGCGGTTTAGGTGTCAAAGGAAGCTTTAGGTTTTTAGAAGATAGTTACCATTTGAAACATCCCAAAAAATTATTAAATATGGCATTTAATTCATTCAACGTCAAAAGAAACATCAAAGGGGAGAAACTGGAAAAACTGGAGAAAACTAGAAATGACTCACTATTCGGTGAGTCACCGACGCGAGTCACTGATGCCACTCGCCGATCCCACCCACTGACAATACTGATCAATGCCACTCAATAACACCACTCACTAACGCCATCTACCTACACCACTCACCGACACCACTCACCGACGCCACACACAGATGCGACTCACCAACACCACCTACTGATGCCACTCAACGACAATGAGTCACCAATGTGACCAACCGACGTGATCTACTGACAGCGAGTCACCGACATGACCCATCGATAGCGAGTCACTGATGTGACCAACCAACACGACCTACCGATAGTGAGTCACCATTTGAAAAATTAGAAAACCGGAAAACTCTTGAAATGAGTCACTGTGACCCCCTAGAACACCTCAAACACTGAATTTTTCACAAAGTATTGGACCGAAGGCATAAGGGACATTACAACGCTTGTCTGTGTAACTTTCTAGACCCTTATCTCAATAACGGTGATTATTAATCATAGACCATGGTCATAGTCTAGAAACTCATCAAGATCCTTAAAGTGATAAGGAATAGTCATAGCAACGAAAACTATCCTATGAACATGCACTGTGTAATATAATCTCTTTGTCTCACATTATCTCATAAAGCAGGATACACACTTGTGTCATCATCCTTTATTGCTTTATTATTTGTTCATTTAACCAAACAGACTTACCTTCAACTACCTTGGTTGAGGATTTATAATGGTACAACCATCCTGATCAACTAAGCCTAAGATATCACTTTCTCAACTCAAATGTGACAAATTATATCCTGATCATTAAAACAATTTCATACCACTAATGACACACCCAACACAAGCTATCTTGCCACAACTTCAATGTCATGGTTTTTGGCTTTCATCAAAGTATGCGATCAAATGGTACACAATTATAATGATCTCGAGTCAAGAGACAAATACATATGTTCATAGATAGGAAAAACCAATGACACCTGAAACATGTTGCGTTACTATTGACGGGTTTATCCTCATGATCTCACCTACTAGAGATCACCAAGTGTGAACTACATGATAAGTTTCAATACTTATGATCCCCCAACACTTGATAGTCAAACATCAATTGTGTCTAGCCAGTATGATGTATCTAGGTCATAGGACATATGTTTATGATTAATGTTATAGTATCATGAGGTTTTTATTATAGCCTAATAACAGCTATAAACTTTGGATATGAAAAAAATCAATGGAGTTTACCATTTAAATAGTAGATGCAGAAATATAAACACTATAATGGTAAGTTTACATCATACATAGATCATGATATAAAAGGTATGGTAATCAAAAAGTATTGTTCAAGTTGTGTCTAGGGAACCCTCTATTATAAAAACAGTTCTCTATCAGTGTCATCTGGTTAGCTCTACTACAGTGTCATGCCGAAGTCCACACTACTACAGTGCCCTATCGGTGTCGCCAATCAGTGATGCTATAGTGCCCTATCAGAGTTGTGGTCTAGTGTGCAGTCTAGGATGCTAACATTCAGCCCAACTTCATCCAAAAAAATTGGGCTACACCAATCCAACATGAAAAAGATATGTTCTTCAAAGAATAACAATATTAAATATTCTTTCTTTGTAGAAAGCACAGAATAAAATGTATGTATAGAAAGGAAGAGTATTGTATGTGTTCTTCAAAGAATCATTTGTTTCATGAGTGTTCTCATTTTCACTACTTATCTCGTTCCTTATGATAATATTTGTGTATATATATTTTAATTTGAATTCGAAACTGAAGGTATAGGGGTACGTAGTGGAAGTAGATGGGTCTTGGATTTAAAAAATTCCATCATCGATCAATGTAACTATGTCACCATCGGCGATGTGTGGCCCAGTACGAAAGTTGAGGTTCCCATTTAAATATTTTTTAAGCATGAAAATTAAACCAAAAATTTAGTTCATTCGATTTGAAAATTCATTCGACAACTACTCTTCACTGATGATTGTTGCTCAAACGAACCAAAGCTATATCCCTGTAGATCATCCGCATGTGCTTCAAAAGTCCACAGGAACATTGATCGTTAAATTTTGGGTGATAGCACAGAGATTTGATGAAGTCTTTGATGTCTTGACAATCATAGCTACATCAATCCTTTGATACATAAAGGAGAACTTGGATGCGTTGCTCAGATCGAAAGCTTCTCAAAATCATGTTGTGAATAGTACCATGAATGAGAGTCTCCTCCTTATATATTGAGTTACAAAAATACTTGGAAATGGATCCCTGACCCTCATATATGTATTACCCACTAAATAAGTTATAAATGACATCTCATGAATATTTTACTGAGTCATAAATATCATTTATATTTTTATCACTTGTAATGTAATAAATATATTACTAGATAAAAATGAGTTATTGAATCAACTCGATATTCATACCAATATTAAACGAGCATTGAATATTAAAATAATATTTGTTCGTTAAATATTTTTCAGGTATTCTCTTAATATATTATGAATAAATTTAATAAATAAATTCAATACCAATTATTCTAATCTCAAATAATAATAAATTTATTTATTCTTTACCAATCGTATATTCTCAGACATCACTCAGAACCCATGGTGAGACCCACCTGTCCTATACTCATATTCATTAGAATATGACAGGATTTTCAATATGCTAAGTGTGTGGACCTCTAGGCCATTATCTTGATATTAGTGAATACTATTCCTAGACCAAGAACGGATTCTAGAAACTCATCAAGGCCCCTAAAGAGATAAGGAAAAGTCATAGCAGTGGCAACATTTCTTACGAACACACATTGTGTAATATAATCAATTTTTCTCACAATATCTCATAAAGCATGGCACACACTTTTTTTCATCATTATTTTTTGATTTATAATTCGTTGACCTAACTAGATAGACTTTCCTTCTTCTACTATGGTTTGTGATTTAGTGAAGGTGTTATCGTCTTAATCAACAAGGCCCAAAATATCACTTCCTTTTAGAGGCAAAAAATTCTTGATTATTAAATCAATGTCATACCACCAATGACACAGCTGACACAAGCTACCTTTCTATGACATCAATGTTATAGGTTTCTTCATGCATCAAAGTACACAATGAAATGGTACTCATCGATAATAACCTCAAATCAAGAGACCATTACACGTGATCGCAAATATGAACTACCAATGACACCCAAAACATATGGTGTTTTTATTGGTGGTTCAGTTTTCATGATCTCATCTACCTGAGATCACCAAGTGCGAACATCGTGAGAAGAAATCTCAATGCTGATGAGCCCCCAACACCTGATAGTAACACATCATCTGTGTCATTTCATCATCATGTTTTTGTATCATATGACATATGTTTAAGATCAATTTCATAGTATCTAGAGGTTCTCATTATATCTTGGTAACCCCTATAACATTTTAATACAAAAAATAATCTAAGAATATTACTATATAAATTGTGGATGCAGAAATATCAAAACTATTACAGTAATTGTAAATCATGAATAACTCACTGTATACATGTTATGGTAATCAAAAAGTACTTTTTAAGTTGGGTCTAGGAAACCCACTATTACATCACTCTCACTTTCACTAGAGCCAACTCGTTAACTAACCTTGTTAGCTCTCATGTGATAATATCATGATTCTTTTGAGTTGTGTCTTTAGTCGTTGGGTTTGCCAAGTCTATATTGTGTGGTTATTATTCTTTTTGGAACTTCACCTCCTTGAGGAAAACTCCTTAAGAGATGATATCCTAGAGTATATATCTTTTTTTCCACTATGAAAACATGAATTCTTAGCTAGTAATAGTAGTATGATTATCATAATTTATATTATGATAAATGTTTATGTACTAGGTGCGATTCCAAGAACCAGAAAAAATCATTACATATTATACACTACATCTTCAACTACATCAGAAGCCACAATGCACTTAGTATTTGTAGATATGGCTACCACTGAATTGAATGAGCTTATCTTTCTTATTACCTTATCCTAACTATGATATTAAATCATATTGATCCAAAGACTAGTTTGTGCTCCATTATAACTAGTGTCACTTCCTCTCTATGTACCAGGAACAAATCTATTGTACTCACTCAGATATAATTGGATAGTTCTGGCTGCTTCTCATGAAGTTCTCCTAGATATAACTGATATTTTCCTACCATAAAGTATATTTTGGTAATATGATATCTTGTACAAAGCATGGCATATGTGATTGATCCATCATAGCAGGATATAGAATTCAACTCACCACATTAATCTCATCTTATATCTCATACATGTCCTCTTGGAGGGATTTATGTCGTGTGACATTGGTAATAATTCTCTCTTCAATTGTTTCAACTTTTATTTTTCAATACCTTGTCAGTATGTGTATTTTTGACTTGGTCTAGGCAACCCATTATATCTACCACAATAAAACTTATTCCCTAAAACATAGGTAGCTGCTTTAAGTCAATCTCTAGAGAGTTAATTTCATTTTGGTGTTAACTAACTGTAAGACCAATAGTTTTTTTTCCATATGTTATCAAACATATTTTACTTGGAAACAGTAGTGCTCCCATTGACCAATTATATACAAATGGTAAAAATTCATTCCAAATTAATATTCTATGATCTTGTTGCTTATTTCAATCTAAAACATGATTTTACTAAATTTCACCCCTTATAGGAATTCTATGGTGTCACCAAATCTTTTTGTTTGTATCATATAAAAAATTTGAAAGAAAGGTGATCTTAACATCCAATGCCAAATAAAATGATCAAATAAAGTAGTTGTGATAATTAAAATTCTAATGGATTTAAGTATGATGGATTGGTATTACCAATCATTCCTTACTAGTGTCACTCTTGTATCACCCATGTAATGTTTCTATTGACTACCACTGCATTATCAATATTAGAAACATTCAAAATACTAAGAACTTGCACTTTGATATATGGATTCCATTATTGAAATTTAATTGAACTTATTAATCTTAGATCATTTTCATTTACTGCTTACTTGTAGGAGTCATTATTCTCAATGAATAATTTATCACCATCTATGGTGAATATAAAACCATTGCCAGGGTTTTATACTCCCTATGAATATATGTCTCTAAAACATTTCCACAAGATCTTGTGGAACTTGTTCTTATGCTAACAACTTCTACATCTATGGAATTAACTAAATCCAAGTCAATATTTCTCCCTTTATTGCAAATAGATGTACACCCTTTTACATAAATATAGTTTATCACTTGAATATAAATTTTATATCATAGGGATTTCTGAAATATCCTTAAAAAACTTTTAGGATAATGAATTTAGATGCGCATTGGGTTTTTTTAATGCAAGTTTGTTTATATCTTTAACAAACACGTTGCATCTAAACACATGTTATAATGGCATGATGAATTTATATCACATTATAACTCATATGATATCCATTTTTCATTATAGTTGTCATATGGTAATGGGATAATGTCGCTATTTGAAAAGCATGTATTGAAAAATAATTGAAGTATATGCAATGCAAATGTATCTTAACATTGGTTACACTTTTAATTTCAGCATGGTTCTGATATGTATAAGGAAATGTGTGTTTAGGAATTACTCTACACTTCATTTTAAGGATCAGTGTTTGCATGTTAGACTCATCGTTAGTCTTCTTTACATCAGAATATAGATGTGTATAAGGAAATGTGAGTTTTTGAATAAATCCACTCTATATTTCATGATCAATGATTGTTTGGTCAAGATATTCTTCAGCACACGGGCCTGAAGCAACTCATATCCTCTAACCATGAATATACCGTAATTGACTTTTACATTCCTTAAAACACTTAAAAGAATCTTATAAAGTACATTTACCACTAGATTAACCTTGGAATAGATCACTCTCTCTAGCTAAACTAATTTTGAAAGCTTTATGGTTAACCTTTATTTCTAAAGGTTTCTGTGTCAAAAGCTAAAAAAGTAAATGTTTCGATAATACCTATAGTCTTTAGCTCCAAAGAGTTTAAAACCATATTTGGTATATCATCGACAACAACTTAGTTTTACCTGACAAAGAATTATTTTGCCACAACTGAGTATAAATGGGTCCTACATTTTATATTCATCAGTTATCACCAATGATTCAAGGATTAATGAATAGTTAGTTAAATATTATACACCACAAACAACATCCATTCCTATATGGAATAATGTGTCCTTGTGTCCAATGGACACGTATGATAAATGTTTTGGTAATACTTAACAAAAATTCAACTAGAACAATTAAACATGGTAATTAGCTCTATAGTACTCACTATTAACTTAGGAATCGCCCTTTCTTAGCCACTGGGAGAACTCACCTTACATCTTATAATATTTATTTTCTTGCATGGTTATTGTATTTAAATACATATATGTGATAGACATGTTGTATTTAATACCCAAGAAGTATGGCATAAGCATCATCTATATTGATGAAAATGCTCTAAGTCAAAGTCATTGCTTGAAACTACTTCAATTCATTGCATTTATTCTTCCATATAATTATCTCATGACATGTGATGCAAATAAACTTATGTTTAATGTCTTTCCTTAGTTATTTGAAGGATGGTGCGAAGGTGTCATTGCCATCCCACTTATCAGTGACTTTTTCGCCTTGTCTTTAACTTCTTCACCATAAGAGTTAAAGATTAAACTTTCTTTAGGTTCTTATTTTCTTGGAAAACCTTACCGAAAAGGTAATGAAGTATTTTCTCCATACTGTTCATTTTATAATATTAAACCAAATCGGAGTAACTGGGTGAAAAGATATAAGATAGGTATGTATTTAAAGAACATGATTCATCTTTAAATTTACACGTATTCAGTGTAATTATCACCCCATTCATTTCTTCCTTCACTTTCTCCTCATAGATTGTTTGGAGATGAGACAACATGATATAACCATCTATATCCTCATGATGTATCCAAAACTCATTGGACATTTATAATAGCATTATGATGTAAACATCAAATGTGATATACATTTGTCTCATGTAAGCATCTTTCTCACCTTTGCTTCTTGAGGTGGATCAACGAGTAGTGGAGACTCCGACACTTAAAATTTTATTTCATATCATAGTACTTTATGCAAGTGTTTTCCCTATACTTGGAAATTGGTGTCAGTTTGGACATCTTCTTTACCCAGAACTAATCATAGTGTATATGTGGTATTATTTTTCATTTTCTACAAAATGAAATTTTAGTAGATAAGTACTTTATATTGATTACCAATTAGACATTACCGATTAAATCATTAAATGTATTTCACTATTTTATTGAACTTTAGTATTTCTGACTACTAGATTTGGGATACTCAATCGCTTGAGTATTTTAGTGGAAAAGATCCATAAACCTCTCCTTATTGTCCAAGTTATGGCTATGCCACTACTCAGATAGTTTCAAGGTAGGCATTTGACTGACCAATCACATTAACATGCAACATCTTGAACTGTTGAGTAAAGTCTCAACTTCTTGAAAACGTAAACTTGATTTACTCAACGCTTCACCTCTAAAGTGGAAACAAGCTATCTATGGCTAATTCTTTGTTGTCATCTTTAGTTTAGTCGATTAGTCACATTCATAAGAACTCCCTAATAGTAGGAGGCACCCTCAACTAGGGATGACGAGCAACTCATACACCTAGTTTTGTTCAGATTCAAACAACACAAGGTATTGTGACTTAATATTTCTTTGAGCATTTTTATAATTTCTCAACAAATGAAATAATTTTCTATTAGATATGAAAGTACTATGTGATCACACTCACAACTTGACCATGCAGTAAATAAAAAAACAATCATCACATCTTAATTTTTTTTATCTATAATTTTTTTGTTTATTATTTCATGTGATCACGCTCACTTTCGTACTCACAAAACAATAATAAACAATGACTAAATTAAATAAACACGACTGATCTTTAGTATTTGGTATTGGTTGATTCATTTACGCTCAATAGATCAACCATGACCCTAGGTGTATAATACATGAGTCATGTATGATTCGTATTGCAGCTCGCACTTTTATCAAATGTATCCACATATTGTCTAGAATACTGCCTCATCTCGACGATGTGCTCGTCTTCATTCATCTTCTTCATAACATATAAATTCTCCCACGTATGCGATGAGATCTAGGGAATGTGTAATTCACATGCAATATAGGTTTTGTGGATACACAAACCCATATACATATAAAGAGGAAGACAGATGATGCACAAATCATCGCAAATAAATTAATTATTGCATTCCGCATGCAATTGTAATAATTAATTAAATAAATAAATTCTAGACATACATTGGTCGGTCGCTATTCAAGATTAGTCGGCAGGCAAATTAAATGCAAAATAAAAAATAAATATGTGGTAAATTTATGTCAAGGACATTAAATGAATTAAAATAATTCTACTAATTTTAATTAAAGTAATATTTGTCATTCGGTCTCAAATAAATTTATTTTTTAAATAATTCCAAAAAAAAAATTACTTTTAAAAAAATTTAAAAAAATCGGACCCTTTGTTTCCCAGAAAACTCTAGAAAGGGGTTTTGGGCCTAAGCTGGACCCGAAATGGGTCGAGCAAGTCGCGAAGGTTCCAACTAGCCTGGCTCAGGTTAGCCGGTAGAGCTGCGCCCAGTGGATCTGCCGATAGGTGGGAGCAGCGCCAATAGATATGGCCGACTAGGCAGCGTGCGATGAGAAGGCGGGTGCCTAGTGCGGCAGGAGGCTAGTACGTCAGGTTTAAACCTGGAGGGAAAGGTCAGTGCGGTGGTGGGGGCGGTCGAGCCAACAGGATAGGATGTGAGCTGCACGCTGGGCAACGGCACGATAGCGATGGGGTCGAGCGGTGCTACCCCTTTTTTCATTTTGTTTTGTTTTGTTTTTTTTGTCAGCCTGTCGCCCCACCCTTTCCTTTTTTGGGGGTTTTTCTTTGTTTCTTCTACGTGACCTGTGAGCGACCCCCCCCCCCCACCTTTAAAAATGTTACCTTAATTTTTCCTTTTTCAAATAATCAAATCTTACAATGTTAGGATTTTTGAAAAATTCGATTTCCATGACTTTATGGAATGAACCCTGGCTAGAAAATACTCTTCCGGCCACCGGAATTCCGACCAAGGATCCAATTTATCATAAACTAGCTCAAAAACAAACCACCACCAGAAAATGAAACACACACACACATCTGTGTGTGTGCATGCACGTGTTCTTTATTTTATAAAACCACAAAATCGGTTATGATCCGATTTTCGTTCTTCATATGGTCATATCTTGGTCATTCGATATCGAATTGGATTGTCGTCTTCAACAATGGGATTGTAACAACACCTTCTTCATGAATTTAAGAAAAAAAATAATTTTTCTTCACTTAAAAAGTTTAAGCGATGTTCTGATACCAATAGATGCTACTGGAGTGCGCAGCGGAAGCAGATGGGTCGGGGATTTAAAACTTTTCATCACTGATTGATGTAAATGTGTCGCCACCGGTAATGCACAGCCCATTAAAAAAGTCAAGTATCTCGCATGAAGATTTTTCTAAGCAATAAAATTAAACCGAAAATTTACATTGTTCGATTTGAAGACACGTTTGACAACCGCTTTTCACTAACGAACATTGCTCGAAGGAACTAAAGTCGGATCCCTCTAGATCGTCCACATGCACTTTGAAAGTCCACAGAAACGTCGATTTTTAAATTCCAAGTGCTAGCACGAACATTCGACGAAGCCTTGTTGCGATGATCAATGCTACATCAATCCTTCGATCCATGAAGGAGAACTCGAGTCAGTTTCTCAGATCGACAACTTCTCTCTCTAGGAAGTGGGAGAGAAGAGTGACTCTCAAAATCATGCTATAAAGAATATGATAAATCTCCTCCTTATATAATGAGTTATAAAATACCTGAATATGGCTCCTCGACCCTCAGTATAAGAACTCATATCTTCATTTCAAGTATGTTTTCCCCTTTTTCTAGAGTTTTTGGGAAAAATAAAGTTTCTGGAAATTTTTGAAGTACGCGCCGTGTACTTTCTGAGTACACGCCGTGTACTCTTTTCCCGCTCGAAGTCGTGTGCTGGACGTGTCTGGGCCACACACACGGTGTGTAGGGGTGATGTGGAGGCCGATTTTGGTGGATTACGAAAAAGACCTAGTACACGCCGTGTACTCTAAAAGTACACGCCGTGTACTTTCTTTTTTCACTAAACGCACGAGGGTCGCGCCTGACGGACAGAACACACCCCTTCTCCAGGTTCTTCGTCCAAGAGCAACCCGTACGGCTGTGTTTCTTCTCTGGATCCCCGAGCCTCCGTCCGTTCTCCGATTCGAGTTCTATCGATTGCGTTGGAATTGCAGCGGTGAGTTCTTCCTTCTGCTTGAGCCTTGTTTTCAAATTCTTTTCCTTCATCAAGTTATCGTAGGTTGAGCGTTTTTGACATTTTCTCAGATCTACGACGCTCTAAGGGAATCAGTCGCCGTGGTTCACATAGATCGATCTCCTAGGATCGAGGTAGGTGGTTTGTGCCTTTCTGTAGAAAGTCTTTGAGTATTTTGTGCAAATTCCACCAATACCCTTGAACGGGGTATTGCGTGTTCCTGTTTTTCCCCTATTAAATTGCATGCTTTGCTTGATTGCTAGAGTAGATGTTTTTTCCTGTGAATATGATAGTTTTATTGTACTCTGGATGTTTGCCATGCTTGTTTTGCTTGTTTGGCGTTTTCCAGTTGCCATGCCTAGTTGTACGATAGTGGAACAGTTGCTTTGTTATGATGTTGAGCCTTAAAATGATAGCCAAGTAGTTCTTGAGGTTTACTTGGACGATACACACACGCTATGCATGTTTAT
The DNA here is from genome assembly GCA_963277665.1 of Viscum album. Lineage (NCBI taxonomy): Eukaryota > Viridiplantae > Streptophyta > Magnoliopsida > Santalales > Viscaceae > Viscum > Viscum album. The sequence goes on from OY728119.1 coordinate 1,217,826,819, forward strand.
TTTACACAGGGTTGCGAGAACCTAGTGTAGTGGGCCATTGGGAGAATGGATGGAAGAGCTTCTCCAGAGTGTCCTTAATTACGATGTGAGACCACGAGGGGAATTGACGTTTAGTGCTTCCTCAGAGAGTCTGTAGATCCTCGACGCGGGCCACAGGGGGAATTGACGTTGAGTGCTTCCCCAAAGAGCCTTTAGCACGATACGAGACTATAGGGGGAATTGATGGTGAGTGCTTCCCCAGAGAGTCTATTATTTAGCTGAACCAAAGGGGTGAGACTGTGCGTGCTTCCAAGAGGGTAGCTAGTACTTGTAGGTTGAACCTTAGGGGTTAAGCTGTGAGAACTACCCAGAGGTTACCTTTTGTTCTGTTTGCTTCACTGGCTGTTCCTTGTGTAGAACTGTAGATTGTAGCTGCTTGTGTTTTCCTGTTTACTACTTCCTGTTTTATTACTACCATGTATTCACTGACTGTTAGGCACAGATCTTTGGGTGATTTCCTACTGGGACTTTGTCTCACACCCTATTTGGGTCATGCTTTTGGGCCCAAACAGACTATGTTGTTGCAGGTATAGATAAGGGCAAGCGCCCTTCTACTTCAGGTACCAGACTTGCTGTGGAGCTGGAGAGCAGGGGACCAAGCTACGGCTTGCGATGCTAAGGAGTTTACTTTGTTTTTATTTGGTACTCTGTTTTCAGTTATATTTTAACACGTTGGTTTGTTTACTGCTTTCCATATACATATGTACCAGGTTGCATTATTATTATTTATGCATTGCTTCCACTGTTCAGTTCATTTGTTGTATGTTGTTTATTGTTTACGCTATTGTGTTTGGTTGTTCTTCCACTGTCTACTTTACTGAATGAGGGCATAGTTTCCCCAACGACTCACCAAGGCCCTCGTTACTAGTCGGTAGCCTCTGGCATTTGGGGAAACACGCTTGAGGTCATGTGACCGACCAGGTATGGGGCACCTCTGGGTGGCTTCCGGAACCAGGAAGTTACACTCAGATATGTATTACCCACTAAATAAGTTATAAATGACATATCATAACTGTTTTAATGCGTCATAAATATCATTTAAATTTTTTATCTCTTACTTGTAATATAATAAATATATAACATGATAAAAATGAGCCATTAACTCACTCGCACTACTAGAAATCCTATCTATACCAACGCATCTATACCAATGGTTTATACAAACCGTTGGTATAGGTCCTCTTTCCCAACAATTTTGCCAAAACCATTGGGAAAAGGTACTTTGACACCACTTTTCCCAATGGTTTACCCAAACCATTGGGAAAGGGTCCACTTTTCCTAATGGTTTGGCCAACACCGTTCGGAAATGGTACTTTGAGACCACTTTTCCCAACGGTTTTGCCCAAACCGTTGGGAAATGGTCCACTTTTACCAACGGTTTGAGACCATTTTCCCCAAAGTTTTGCTGAAACTATTGGGAAAGGGTCCAATTTTCCGAATAGTTTTGGCAACCCTTTGGGAAAGGGTACTTTGAGACCAATTTTCCCAACAGGTTGGGCAAACCGTTGGGATAGGTACCCTTATTTTTATGAATACTTTTGTCAAATATTGTCAAATAAATCAATATATAAATTACATATAAATATAATTATATTTATCCATATATATTCAAAAAGGTAAGTGGGATAGTGGTAAAGTCTTTGATATATAACGCGTAGGTTGTGGGTTCAAACCTTTTCTTGAACTTTTTTTTATATTTACATATCCCAACGATTTTACCGTTGGGATAATTCTTTCCCAAAGGTTTTCTCCAAACTATTGGGATAGGTCTTTCCCAATGCCAAATCACCCAACGGCTTCCCAACCCATTGGTATAGGCTATATCAACAATTTGGGGACCTATACCAATGGTTCCAAACCGTTGGTATAGGCAAATTTTCTATTATTGTCGATATTCCATTAAATATTAAATGAATCTAGAATATTAAAATAATATTCATTTGTTAAATACTTTTCATGTATTCACTTAATATCTTGTGAATAGTTTTAATAAATTCATTACCAATTATTCTAAACTAGAATAATGATGGATTTATTTATTGTTTGATGATCATATATTCTCATACATTACTCAAGCCCCATGGTGGGGCACACCGTGTATTATACTCCTATTCATTATAATATAGCATATTTTTGAATACTCTAGGTGTGTAACTCTCTAGGCCCTTATCTCAATAGTAGTGAATACTATCTATAGACCAGAAGTAGAATCTAGAAACTCATCAAGACCCTTAAAGAGATAAGGAAAAGTCATAGAACACACACCATTTAGTATAATCTCTTTGTCTCATGGTATCTCATAAAGAAGGATTCACAATTTGTGTCATCATCATTTATTATTTTATTATTCATTTACCTAACTGGATAGACTTAAATTATTCTACCATGGTCATGGATTTAGTGTTCATACTACTATCATGATCAACTAGGCCCATGATATTACTTTTTTTTAAAGCGACAAATTCTTTCTTGATTATTCGATCAATGTCAAACCACCAATAATGCACACAACGCAAGCTACCTCGCTACGACATCAATGTCATAGTTTTCATCTTGCATCAAATTACACAATCAAATGCTATGCATCGATAATAATCTCATGCTAGGAGACCATTACATGTGTTCACTAATAGGAACTACCAATGACACTAGAAACATGTGGTGTTCCTATTGACGGATCACTCCTCACGACCTTATCAACTTGAGATCACCAAGTACAAATTTCATATGAATAAGTCTCAATCTTTATGAGCCCCCAACACCTGATAGTCACATATCATCTATGTCCTTTCAACACGATGTTTCAAACCATGGGACATATATTTAATATTAATAGTGGATGCTGAAATATCAACATTATTATAGCAAGTGAATATCATGCATAACTCACTGTATAAATGATATGGTAATCTAAAAGTACTATTTAAATTGTCTATAGGGCACCCACTATTACATTAGAAACCCCTTATATACTTCAATGGTTAAGAGCATATAGAATAATCCAAAAAGACACGACCTTTTCTCACATGTGAACTTCATTTCTAAAAATAGCAATCATAAAGATCACTATTGACGGTCATGATAGTATTCATTAAAACAATAAAAATTCTTGGAAATAGATGTATTATTCAATTCATCTTTCCTCATCCATCCATAACAATTTTTGACAAAAAGAAAAGAATGGAATTTTCTAGAGTTTCTGCAACAGTAACAAATACCTTGGAAGAGTGAAAAAATACTCTTAAAACACTTAATTTGAATGACTATAGCTCTGAAGGGAATTATCTTCTTCGAATGTCATTTCCAACTTCAAAACTTCATAAAGCTTAGTGAAATGCCTAACTTGAAACATAAAAGAATACTTTTACTTTGAATGAAATCTTCGAATTTTTAAGATAATCGGCCTCGTAAGATATTTCATACTTTGGTAAAAAATATTATCATCATAGAATAATCAAACTGGAAACACTATTTCAATGGATAAATTTTTTCCTCATATGATGTTTTTGATCTGCGTATGATAAATCTTCACTTCATATGATAATTGCCTTTATCGAATATAAGCATTCTGACTTTTGGAGCTCGTAGGACAATTTGGTGCTTCGTATGATAATTTGATCTTTGTACGATAAATGTCGTTACCAAAAGAATGACTCATAAGACATTCTTATGCCTTGTACGGTATTTCTCATATGTAAGACTTTTGTATGATAATTTACTTTGGAGTATAAAATCTAGCGTAAAGAGTCTTTTCATACGATTATTTCTTTTGACAGAAAACAAATATTCTGATAGCGTATGACAAATAACATCTCGTATGATAAATTATCACCTCATATATTAATTTATTAGGTCATGATAATTTCCTTCTCCAAACTTGAAAAATGAAAGTGTAACTAAAATATTTTTGAAATGAAAGATTACATAAGAAAACACATAATTGCCTAAAAAACATAAGATTATCAGTAAAACAAATGGGTATTTTATGAGCCTCAAAATATATGAAATATTGATATATAGTGGATCAACATTAGTACGTCCAACAATAACCACTTTTTAAAACATTTCATGAAAACCAAGGGAGTTTTCTTTTTTCCAACCACACGTGAAAACCATATTTTGAAATCAATAATTTATTAAATTTCCCCCATTTCCCAAAACAAAGCTTCAAAATCAAGCATTATTAAAGCATCACATAACCATCATGTAAATTCCATCATGAACACATCTAAATAGTACCAAACCCCTCCTTGATCCATCTCCAACAAGTGAGGTTCACTTCCGAAGCAATCTAAAATCTAGAGGAGTCAAAATAACTAAATAAAGGAAGAAACAAGGTTGTGCACAGTTTGCTCACATGGGTTGGGAAACCATGCAACAGTCTCTGTAAAAGTGATAGACCCAAACTGAACCAGCACTGCATGGTTGGCTAGACCGTGTAAGCAAATTGTGTTGCTCAAGTTCTCCATTTTCACCATAAAACCGAAAAGTGACCCCTAAAATCACTTCCATATTTAAAGGGTAACAAAACATCACCATTCCACATAAAAAATCCATCAAAAATAGCTAAATACATACTCAAATTCACAATTTGAAACCCAACTTACCCTGGTAGCTTGAGGCTTGAGATGGGAAAGAGATGTCTAGACTCTCCCCACTCTTACCTATCAAGCCTCGACAAACTAAATATCCTTTCAATCATGACATGCCCCAAATAAAAAGAGGGTTACTCAAGAAACCAAGGTTCCCACAAAAGAACCTAGCTCTGATATCATTTTGTAACAAACTGACCTGTGTTGTCATACACTTGGCACCTGACCTGGCTTGCCACAAGGCTCAAAGGGTGAACCTGATCCCCACTGGCAAGAAAATAGTGACTGGGCATCATAGGGAACACTTTTGGGATTCACCCTAAAATTGAAGATAAATAACAATGAAAAATTTACTAAAAGGTTCAACATAAATCATCCTGACATTAGACATCCATGTATCATCAATCATAAATAACCAAAATAACCAAACATGTCAAATGGGTCATAACCAACAACACTAATTTGCCCCATTTTCATAAATAAAAAACATCATCCATAAATGAATGCAATGCAACATACAATAAAAATAATTGAATGCAGCTACAAAGAATGTCATTTTGGAAGATACAACAATGGAAAAAAAATAAAGCAAACTCGAGCCAAGCTCAAAGACCACTCCATGCAACCCCCAGTTTCTTGCTACCTCCCAACGTCTACCACAAGAGAAAAACCTGAGTCTAGTTGAAACCTGAGACCTACAATATATAAGTTTGAGCTAAACAGCTTGTAACATCCTGCTACTATTTTCAGGTATTCCTAAGCCCCTTGTTTTATCAAGCTTTGATCAGGTTTCATTTGGTGTTATTTTGGGTTAAATTTTTAAGAGTTATGGAAGTTTTTGAGCTAGTTCATGATTGGCGCACAATTTTTCCAAACTGTGCATCCTGCTAGAGAAAACCGTGCAACCTAAGATAGTGGACTTTCACACGATGGGTGCACAGATTGCACATGATTTTTCTAAACTGTGTTCCTCTTTATAAGAAACCATGTGGGTAGGTTTTTAATTAATATGAATTTTGTTTAAAATTTTTTAAACCCTCTTTTAATCTCCCAATAGACCAGTATACCTAGAAAATATTTCTCCCTTAGAGCTCCTAAGAAGCATTCTTGGCCCCTCAGATCCCTCTCAGAAGCGATTTGAAGCTTGAGGAATGTCCTTCAATCTTCTCCTAGTTAGTTTCCTCACCCTGATCTTTATCTCCCGCAATCTCTCTTCTCCTCCCTAGAGATCCATAAATATATGTGTTGATTTATGGATCTAATACCTACTATTTTGGATCTAAACCTAGGTTTTATTCATAGATCTTTGTTTTCGTCATTCTCTATTGGAGTTTTCTATTTACAGCTTTGTGAATCGAGATTTTTTGATCCCGAGGTAGGTGGTTCCGTCATAATGCTCAATTTATGTTAACACTAAATTGTTTTTTTGAATTTCAATTGTTTGAATTAAATTCAATTTTTTGTATCTTGATAAAATGTATTTCAATTGGTTTTTTAGAAAAACTCAATTCCATTTAATTGGGGTTTTAAAATGGGTTTTTGGTAGGAAATTGGAAAAGTCCCAATTCTATTGAATTGGGGTGTGTTTATGAAAAATTGTGAAATTTAAATTGTTTAATTTAAATAGTGGATTTCAGAGAAATAGATTCAATTAAATTGTTAAATTTATTTATGGAAACAGATTTGATGTAAAATTGTGAAAAAACCCAATTCCACTGAATTAGGTGTTTATTATAAAATTGATTGAATTTTGTGAAAAAAATAAATTGTTGAATTTAATTTGTTAAAGTGGATTTTTGAAATTGAATGGTGAATTGATTTCAAATTCCTATTTGTAAAAATGGATTAAAAATGGTATTGGTGGAAGCCTTAGAGTTTATCTTAGTAAAAATGCATGTTTTTGATTAAAAAATTGTTTTGGTTTTTAAATGAAAAATTGGAATATTTGAAATTGGAGAATGAGATTAATTTTATTTTAAAAATTATTAAAATAAATTGTTCTTCATTTTATTATTAGAGCACATGAAATCCTTAGGTAGTTAGTTAGTTATTTGGACATCACTTTACAATTTACAATGTTCTAAAACATCATATCAGCACATCACATCCCTTAGGCGATGGTAATGAGTCCTATTTTTCCCGAGTTCAAAGGGGCGTATATACATATTTTCCATATCACCTTGAGTGTGGTGTCCCTATAGCATGGAACTATCATACCTTCTTAGGCATATGACCATGTTGCTCGCTTTTTTGTATTTCAAATGAATATATGTCATTCTTATAAACTATTTTACATGCCTTATGATTTATATAAACTATTTTATATAAAAGTATTTATTTAGAGCCATTTGGGAAAAGTTTCATTGTTTTTGAAATGTTCCATCATTTGAAAAGTGAATCTTTTTCTTAATGTATTTCCATCTTTTGAAATGTAAATCATGAATTGTTTTAATTATTCTTATGAAATGTCAAACCTATTTTTTTTAAATCAATTTCTTTGGTTAATATAATATTGGAATATGATATGAAATCCTTAGTGAGACCCTACTGGGATTTTTATCTCACACCCTACATGTGTCTTTGGGTGTTTTTAGATTATCACATTCTAGGTTCAAGTAGGGGTAAAACACCACATGGAGGTGGTTCTAGCTGTTGATCTGTGGACTTGGTGAGTTGTGTTTTTTAGAAGTTGGGTATTTTTCCTAGTTTTTTGGTACTTGGTTGTAGTAATTTGTCACTTTTATGCTTGTCTGACTTCTGGTTCATGTCTCTCCGTGGAGTTTCTTATGTATGCATACTATCTTATTTCATATAATTCTGCAATGTTAGTGAAAAAATGATTCCCACTTTTATTTTTTATGATGCCAGGTACTAGTCATCGACCCATGGGGATCGAGAACACCCTTTAGTATATGTAAGTGTCGGATCAGTTATCGGGTTACCAGGGTACCCGAGCTGGTTCGTGACAAAGTTGTATTAGAGCTCTAGGTTGAGATTTTTTCTTGAAGTCAGTATGCATTTATGAAATATTGTTGAGACTTAGGAGTTAGTTGTGATTGAGTGTCCAGTCATCTCTCACCACAAAGAACCTTAAGTCACTAGGGATGGTTAAGGAACGAAGTCTTGAGTATTAGTTCTAGTATTTTCCCTACTTTTGATTTGGGTATATTGAAATCCAAATCTTGTTTGTCTATATTTTGGGATTAATTTCTCTGTCACTCTGTTTGAGTGTTAATCTGATGTCTTCCTTATTGTATGCTAATGTTGTGTAGAATCATGCCTCTAAGAAAACATGTGAATAAGATCTAGGAGGAAGCTGCTGCTGAACCTTAGTGAGTGAATCCTCTCATGGACTTGAATCTGGTTGAGGTGATTGTGCGCACTATCAAACCCCTAAGATAGACACCACCTTCAGCTCTCGTTCGGGCTCCAGCTGTGGAACCTCAAATGAACATTCTCAAGATTGGTTCTCAATAATTCCTTCACCATAAGTCAACGTTGTTTGAAGCTCAAATGATCCTTAAGAGGATGAGGAGCAATTGAGTGGAATGGATCATTTTTTTGGGTTCTTGGACACACCTGAAACAATCAAGGTGAAGTGTGTCACCTTCATGCTGGAAGGGCTGAGAAGGAGATGGTGGGACATGATGGAGATGGTGAAGAAACATGAAGCCTTAGAGTGGAAAGACTTCAAGGTTATTTTCACCAACCAGTTCTATCTAGATTCGATTTTTTTGGCCAAGACCACTATGTTTTTTAAACTCGAGCAGGATGATAGTACTGCGACAGATTATGCAAACCATTTTCATGAGCTTGTGTAGTTCGCACCCGAGACTGCAACAAATGAGAATATGATGGCTCAATGATTCGAGTTGGGACTTCAACAGGATATCCATTCTCAGGTTTTCTTACTAAATTTTCCTTAATATACTGACATGGAAAGTTTTTTTGGATGGCATGGTGGACCCCACATTAGTAATGGAGGCATAAATCTGAATACATATGTCCAAATTCATTGATTCCAATTGGATATAAAATCTAACCCATAAGCGCACATTCAAGATAAATTAGATTGATATATTGATGAAGATGTTGTTCATTGATGCTTTAATAGAGAAGATGGGTGCTGCACAAGTGATGTGAGGCTAATCACCAAGTGGTTGTGAACAACAACAACCAATATACACTCTCTTCTGAGTTTTGTTATTATTGTGTAATCTCTTTTGGAATTTATTTTGAACTTATATTTTTTAATAAATGTTATTTTTTCCTTCTTAAATATATTTTCTCAAATTTGTTTGGATGGTTGTTCAATCTATGATGTAAATTAATTGATTTCACTATTTCAATTTCTTAGATGAGATATTTTTGTTGAGAATTGTGATTTCAATTTGGTTTGATTTCTTGGACATCTTCAAATAATTGAATAACTTCTATAGGATGGAAGATAATCATATTAATGTATTGATATGATATATATATAAATTTTAGTGTTCTCTTGGGGGTCCTTGAGGGGGAATTTATAAATTAAATTGAGAAAAATTTTTAAATAAGAAAAAGGGAAGTGTCTAAGAGGTTGAAGCTTATCCACAACTACTATTTTAGTTTTTTATGTTAAACCCCTTTTATTTCCTATAAAATTTTCTTTCTTTCCATTCAATTTTCTTTCTCTTTAGTTCATATATATATTCTATATTCAAAATTTTAACCAAATACCCAAGTTGATTTCTTCTTGCAAAAACAAACAAAACAAAAGTGACAGTTTTTCACATGAAACAAGTCTTGAGAACATGGAAAGTGATCATGATGATAAATGTCGTTTAAAATCTGGAGCTTCACTGAGAAATCATACATATGAGAAATTTACTTTGATCAATGAAAAATCCCCACCTGAGTTAGAGTTAAAACCACATCTTGAGAACCTCAAATATGCTTTCTTATGTGAGAATGAACAATTCTCTATCATCATTTCAAAAGATTTGTCAAGGGACCAGGAGAACCAACTGTTAGGAGTCCTCAAAACCCATGAGAAATCCATTTGATAGACTCTATCTAATTTAACTAGAATCGGTCCCTCAGTGTTCATGTATAGAATTTTTTTAGAGGAAAATGCTAAACGAGTGAGACAATTTCAAAGGAAATTGAACCCAATGCTTTTGGAGGTTTTCAATAAGGAATCCAACACCCTATTGGCTGCTGAAATTATTTTTCTGATATCTAATATTCAATGGGTGAGTCTTATCCAAATTGTTCCAAAAAAGTGGTTTTACAATCTCAAGGAATGAATTTGGTGAGCTTGTCCCTGTTAGGCTTCCCAATAAATGGAGAATGTGAATTGATTACAATAACCTCAATTTTGTTACAAGGAAAGACCACTTCATATTGTCATTCCTTGATCAAGTTCTTTAAAAACTGGTTGAAAAAATCATCTATTGTTATCTTAATGGATTCTATGGTTATTTCCAATTTCACATTTCATCGTAGGATCAAGAGAAAACCACTTTCACATGCTCCTTTGGAAACTTTGCTTATAAGAGGATTCCCTTCTGTTTGTGTAACGCTCTTAGAACTTTTCAAAGCTGTATGATGAACATTTTCTCTAAAATTATAGAAGCTCGCATGGAAGTTTTTATAAACGACTTCACTATTTATGGCACATCATTTGAAAATTGTTTGAAATGTATGGCTCATGTTCTTGAAACTTTCATTGATAAAAATCTTGTTTTAAATTATGAAAAACGAAATTTTATGGTTGATAAGGGGATTGTTCTTGGTCATGTTGTGTCTCTAGATGGAATTCAAGTTAATCAGTCCAAATTTGAGGTCATTTATTCATTTTCATACCAAAAAACAATGGGAGATGTGAGATCCTTCCTTGGCCATGCTGAATTTTATAGGAGATTCATAAAGGATTTTAGTAAGGTTGCACTTCCATTGTCCAGATTTCTCAAAAAACATGCCCCATTTGAATTCAATGATAATTTTAAATTGGCCTTTTGGGAGATAAAATAAAAAAGGATAACCCCTACCATTATTAAACCACCCAAATGGGACTTTCCCTTTGAAATCATGACTGATGCATTTGACTTTTCCCTTGGAACAGTGTTGATTCAAAGGTTGGAAAAGAAATATTATGTGATATCCTATGCTTCAAGAAATTTATATCAATCCTAATCAAACTACACAACTAATAATGAAATATAGACTATTGTATTTGCATTTAAAAAATTTATATTCTATCTGCTAGGCTCCAAGGTGATTGTTTTCACAGATCATTCTGCAATCAGATTTTTTATGAAGAAACATGTTGCAAAACTAAGACTTTTGAGATGGATCTTGTCGTTACAGGAGTTTGATGTTGAAATAAAGGATAAAATAGAAGTGAGAACATTTTTTCTGATCATTTGAGCAGGATACCATCTGTTTTGAAGGAAAAAACGTCATATCTATCCACCAATTAAAGAAGCATTTCCAAATGATGAGTTGTTTGCTTCTTAAAGTGAAAGTTATATGGATGTTCATGAATTTACCCACTGGTTTTCCAAGAAATTTTTTTTCTAAACCACTGATTGATTAAAATAATTAAATAAATATTATCCATACTTGTGGTATGTTGGTAGCGATCGAATGATTAAGATATGCATTCCAAATTCTGAATGTCAATCCATCCTTCATTTTTGTCGCACATTGAGTTGTGGAGGACACTTTGTGGCACAAAGAACTCCAAGAAAAAGTTCTTGATTTTGGCTTGTATTGGCCCACCATTTTTAGAGATGATTTTGAATTTTGTAGAACTTGTAAAAAATATTAATTTCAAGGGAGCGTGGCCAAAAGGAATGAGATGTCACAACAACCTATTTTGTTTTGTGATGTATTTGATGTGTGGGGTATGGATTTAATAGGGCCTTTTTCCAATTATTTTGGATATATTTACATATTTCTTAGTATTGATTATGCCTCCAAATGGGTAGAGGTTATTCCCATGAGAGCTGATGAAGCCAAAATTGTGTCTAAGTGTTTCAAAAGATTTTTTTCTTCAAGATTTGGATCTCCAAAGTTTCTGATTATGGATCAAAGTATCCACATTTGTAATAGGAAATTAGAATCACTTTTGAAGAAATATGGATTTAATCATAGGGTCTCTATACCATATCATTCTCAAACAACTAGAATGGTTGATTTGTCCAACAGAAAAATCCAACAAATTCTAGAAAACATTATGCACCCAAATAGAAAGAATTGAAGTTTAAGACTTGATGATTCACTATGGGCCTATAGTACTGCATTCAAAACCCAAATTGGCATTTCACCATTTAGTTTGGTCTATGGAAGGGCTTTTCACCTACCGATTGAGTTAGAGTACAAATATTTTTGAACTGTTAAAACATGTAACATGAATATGTTTTATCCTGGAAAAGAAAGAAAATTTTGTTTGAAACAGCTAGAAGATATTATAAATAATGCATATAAATGATCTAAGTTGTTCAAGGAAAGAAATAAATCATTTCATGATGAGGTTATTCTCAACAAAAACTTCAAGGATGGAGACAAAGTGTTGTTTTTTGATTTTAGATTGAAGTTATTCCTAGGTAAATTTTTTTTCAAATGGTCTGGCTCTTTCATTATTACTCATGTTTTTCTATTTGGTGCAATATAAATAAAAAACCAGACAAAGGGAAACCATTCACAGTCAATGGACATCAGTTGAAATTGTTTAGAGAGAATGTTCAAGATCCTCTAGAGGATGATATCCATCTTTATGAAGTTGAATATAATTGAAGTTAGGTTGTGTCTTTTCTTATCACTTATTTTTTGTTATGTTTTTAATTTCATGATTTTCATTCTCAAATAAATTTGTTATACAATGAGAACATTGCATAGAATAAGTGTGGGGGGAGGCATATGATGGGTAGATTAGGATTTTTTGTGCTTTCCTTTCATTTTTTTTTCATTTTTTCTTTCTATTTTTTGGGAGTTTCTTTTTTTTTCTTTTCCAAATTTTGTGCATATTCTTTTCAAATTTTGTGTGTTTTATTTAAAATTTTGATTAAAAAAACTTGTGATCTTAAATAATGATTTATTCACTTTTGAAAATCATGTCAAGGAGTGAACCAATTGATCCTTTGAAACTGAACATAACTGAATGATGAAAATGGCATTGTTTCAAGTTCAAAAATTTGGAAATTTCTTGAAAATCCCTCTAATTTTTGAATCTCATGTCACATATCACTGTTTTTATCATTGAGATTCTCATTCCTATGAGGCTTATGAATCCATTTTGACATCATCTTCATATTCACCTATTTTATTCAAAGAACCAATTCATGCTTGTTTGAACCAAAACTTGATTTATTTATGTCAAAACATAAGGGACGAGGTACTTGTGATTTAAGTGATTGAAGCATTTATTTGGATTTTGAAGCCCTCTTTTTCATGATTATCCTTTTTATTTTATTCTTCCCTTAACCTTTGATCTTTGTTTGCTCTTAGAATCCATGTACAGTATGTTTGGTTAGCCACATTAAAAACCTATTTTCTATTTCTAACCTACTCTAGAAATGAAAATGAATGATCTAGTTAAACATAAGTGTGGGAGGAGATAACTTGTGTTTTGATACCTTATTTGGTGATTTATTTAGGTGGAAATTAAAAATTTGAAGGCATGTGATTGCATCTGGAAAATATTTTGTTGAAAGTTGTGCTCATCTAGAGCTCTCAAATGAAATGGAGTTGTGCGGGTTTGAAACTATCAATGGAAGAAAGTTGTGCCCTATCTTGAGATTTCCAAAAAAAAGATTTCATTTTTAGTGCTGAAATATTGATGGAATGGGATAGAAAATATATTTTTAGAGATTCTTAGAGCTTATTTTCTTCAGAGGATAGTAAGAGGAGACCATACTTAGGTAAAAATTAAATTCATACATTTTTGCTTCATAAAGAGCCAAAACCTCCTTATTTGACCTCAGAATTTTTCACATTTGAAACTCACCATCCTTAATTATTAGAATAAACTTGAAAATTACTCATTATAATCACATGTTTTTGTCTCACATTGGGTGGATATATAGAAATTTATCAAGACTAGTGATTCTTGCATGAGTTTGGATGAAAAAAGTCTTGTGGAAAATTAATATTTGTGTATTGAGAGAAAATTTTTATGAGGTGAGTGTGTTGTGTGCATGGGATAAGAAAATAAGTGTAATTGGATTGAATGATATGAATTGAGAACTTGAAATATATTTTTTTAATGAGGCATGATATCTTTTCTTTCTTGGGGATAAATTGATGAACTTCATTGGTTTGTGTTTTAAATTTGCATTGATTTGATTTTTAGGCTCACTTATCCATGAGTCCAAGAGATAAGTTTGAGGGAATTAATAGAGAAAATATTTACACAATTTTTCACATCTATTTTAATGATTTAAACCCCACAAATTTAATATTTTGAGTTAAATCATTGTTTTTTTGAATTTAGGGATGTTTTGATCTTGAAATTGAAAATTGCACAATTCGAAAATTTTAATTGTTTTCAATAACTTATGTATTTCAGGTATATATTTTTCAATTTTTATACAAATAGAATGATTATTTTTGAAGGAACCCCTTCTTCATGGGATAAATATTTATCAACTGGACCAGATCTTAATTCGAACATCTGGATGCCCAAATAAATCAGTCCTTGTGGAATGTTTTTCTGAACATCATGATGGACCCCACTACAGTAATGGTGGCATAAATCTGAATACAGATGTCCAAATTCATTGATTATACTTGGATATGAAATATAACTCATCGGTATGAATTCATGATATATATTAAGGGAAAATACGTTCATTAAATAATTCTTTGAATGAGTCAAAAAAGAGAAATAATAAAGGAAACTTTTGAGCACAAACAATAGTATTTCATAATTAAATCATACCTTTATCACATCCTGTCCAAATGATATGAAAATTTTAGGGTCAACATAAAATTTAATTTCTAACAAATCTCTAGAAGAGTCCAAAGAATTATTCGGTCAAAAAAGGGGTTAAATTCTATCAATATTCTTATGGATTGAAACTGGAAGAAGATTTTCAGCCCCCCCATCTATATATTTTCATCTCCTCATAATTCCAAAGGGGGTTGGATTGAGTGACTAAATGAAAGGTTGAGATTGAGATATTGATGAAGATGTCATGCACTGATGCTAGAATAGAGAAGATGGGGGATGCTAAAGTGATGCGAGGCAAAGCACCAAATGGTTGTGGACGACGACTACCGACAAACACACTCTTCCGAGTTTCATCCTTATTATGTAATCTATTTTTGAATTTATTTTTAACATATATTTTTGAATGAATGTGGTTGTTTTACTTCTAAAATATATTTTAATCAAAATAAATTGAATGGTTGTTCATTCTATGAAGTATATCAATTGATTTCACTATTTAAATTTCTTCGTTGAGATCTTGTCATTGAGTATAGTGATTTCAATTAAGTTTGATTGTTTGTATATCTTCAAGTAATTGAATCACTTCTATAAGATGGAAAAAATTATATTGAGGTATTGATATAATGTCTATATAAATTTAAGTGTTCAACTAGGGGTTATTGGGGGAATTTAAAAATTCAATTGAGAAATATTTTTAAATCAGAAAGAGGGGAGTGTCTGGGAGGTTGAAACTTGTATAAAACTACTATTTTGATTCTAATTTCAAACCTCTTTTATTTCCTATCAATTTTTATGTTTTTTCATTCAATTTTATTTCACATTAGTTTATATTTATATTCTATATTCTAACTTTTATTCAAATCCCTAGGTTTTTTTCTTGCAAAACCAAACAAAACAAAAGTGACAGTTTTGCAACTCAAATTGCAACCTTCTCGATAGAAAATCCATGTAATATTATATTTCATTTCACTAGAGGATAAAATTATGGATTTAGGTTTTCACAATAAAAAACCTCACATTAAAATAGTAGTTGTGGACAACATTCAACCTCTCGGACTCTCTCCTCTTCATTGTTTAAAAATATTTCTCAATTGAACTTCTAAATGCCCCCAACACAAGGACCCACAGGTGAACACTCAAATTTATATAGATATCATATAAATACCTCAATATTATTTTTTCCCTCCTATAAAAGTGATTAAATTACTAGAAAACCTCCAAGAAATCGAACCTAATTGAAATCAATATGCTCAACGACAAGACCTTACCAAAAAAATTTAAATAGTGAAATCAACTAATTTACTCCATATATTGAACAACCATCCAAAAAAATTTGATAAAAATATATTCAAGAAGAAAAAAAATGACATTCATTCAAAAATATAAATTCAAAAAGATATTACATAATGAGAACGAAACACGAAAGAGAGTGTCTCTCGGTTGTCAACGTCCACAACCACATAGTGTTTAGCCTTGCATCACTTGAGCAGCCCCCATATTCTCCATTACAGCATGAAATCACAACATCTTCATAAATATCTAAATCTCAAAATTTCTATTTCTCTATCAATACAACCCATTTGGATTGATGAGAATATGGATATATATAGGGAATGAGGGGTTGGAAATCTATTGTTGAATTTCTATTCCTCAGAAGTTTGAACGATTTTCACCCCTTTCCTTATTGAATCATTATCTGGACTATTCTAAATAGTTGTTCGAAATTAAATTCTTTGTTGACCCCCAAACTTTCAGATCCCTTGGAGAAGATTTGATAAAGTGGTGATTTAATTACTTAATACAACAGTTTCTACCTGAAAGTTCCCTTTCATATTCCTTCTGTTTGGCTCATTCAAAGAAATATTAACTGAGAAACTTTTACTATGAGATATACCATGAATGGGAGATAATGATGTAGCTTTTATATATAAGTGGAATTAATGAATTTTACCATCTATATTCATATTTATGCCTCTATTATTGATGTGGGATCCACTATGTTTTCCAAAAAAACTTTCCACAAAAACTGATTTATTTTGGGCTCCATATGTTCGAATCAAGATTTGATCTAGTTGAAAAATATTTAGCCCACAAAAAATGGGTTCCTAAAAAAAATTAATCATCCAATTTTTTTCAAAATTAAAAAATACATACTTGAAATTTAGAAGCTATGGAAAACAGTTGAAACTCCAAAATTGTGCAATTTTCAATTTCAAGCTCAAAACATCCCTAAATTCCAAAACAATGCAATTTCACATAAAATGTATAATTGGTGGGGTTTAAATCATTAAAATATACATGATTTGTTTTTTAAATATTATCTCTGTCAATTCTCTGACACATAGCACTTGAACTCCTAGACAAGTGGGCATTAAAATCAAATTAAGGAAAATTCAAAACACATACTAATGAGGTTCACCAATTTATCACCAAAAATCAAAAAATGTCATCCCTCCTTGAAAAAAATATTGTATATTCTAAATTCATCTCATTAAATCCCTTTTCACTTATTTTATCCTTGAATTCACACAAAAAATTTACCTCTCATTAGTTTTCTCTCAACACACAAATATGTATTTTCAACATGGCTTTTCTCATTCAAACTAATGCAAGAATCACCATAGTCTTGATAAATTTCTATATTCACCCAATGTGAGCCAAAAACATGTGATTATCATGAGGATTTTACAAGTTTGTTCCATGGATTAAGTTTTGTAGGTTTCAAATGTGAAAAATTCTAAGGACGAATAAGGAAGTTTTGGCTCTTTATGAAGCAAAAATGCATGAATCTAATTTTCACTCAAGTATGGTCTCCTTACTCTCCTATGAAAAAACTCAACTCTAAAAATCTCTTTTCCATCCCATTATTTCAATATTTCATCAGAAAAAATGAAATTTCCCTTCTCTTTTTTTAGAAAACTCCAAATATGGCACAACTTTCTTCCGTTGAGAGCTCCAGACAGGCACAACTCCATTTCATTTGAGAGCTCCAGATGGGCACAACTCTCAAAAAAATATTTCCCAACAGCAAAAACATCTCTTCAAAATTTTAATTTCCACCTAAATCAATCACCGAATAAGGTATCACATCACAAGTCATATTCCCCCCACACTTTTGTTTAACTAGATCATGCATTTTCACTTATATAGTAGTTTGGGAAGGGAAAATTGGCATTTAAAGTGGTTAACCTAATAGGTTGTACATGGCTACTAAGGGATCACAAAGATAAAATGTTCAGGGAACTCCAAAATAAAAAGTATAATCATGAAATAGGGGATTCAAAATCCAATGAAATGTCTCTATCATTTAAATCACAAGTACCTTAACACTCATGTTTTGATAGAAATAAATCAATTTCTGGTTCAAAAAAGCATGGATTGGTTCTCTCAAGAAAAGTGGTGAATGTGAAGAATATGTCAAAATGGGTTTAGAATCCCCACAAGAATGGGTCTAAACAACTTTAACCTATGCCCATTGACTGTGAATGGTTCCCTTTTTCTAGTTCTTTTACCAGGATTGCACCAAAAAGAAAAACATGAGTAAGAATGAAAGGGTCAGACCATTTGGAACAAAATTTACCCAAGAAGAGGTTTAACCTGAAATAAAACAACACTTTGTCTCCCTCCATGAAGTTTTTTTTAGAATCATCCCATCATGAAATTTTGTTCTTCTTTCCTTGTATAACCTAGAGCTTTCATATGCATTATTACTGATCTCTCTTTTCTAGCAGGAAACATATTCATGTGATATGTTTTAACAGCCCAAAAATATTTGTTATCTAACTCAACCGACATGTGAAAAGTATTTCCATAGACCAATATAAATGGTGAAATTCCAATTGGGGTTTTGAATTTAGTCATATAATCCATAGTGCATCATCAAATCTCAAACTCTAATCCTTTCTATTTGGGTTCACAGTTGTTTCCAAAATTTATTTGATTTCTTTGTTGGAAAACTTGGTCATTCTATATTTTTGAGGATGATAGGGTGTAGAGACCCTATTATGAACTCCATATTTCTTCAAAATAGAATCCAATATCCTTCTACAAAAGTGGGTACCATGATTCATAATCATAACTTTTGGAAATCCAAACATTGAAAACAAATTTCATTTCACAAACTTGGACACCGTTTTGGTATCATCAGCTCTCATGGGAATAGCCACTACACATTTGGAGAAATAATCAACAACAAGAAAGATGTAAAGATATCCAAAAGAATTGGGAAAAGACCACATGAACATCATACAACATATATAAAATACATTACAAAACAAAATAGGTTGTTGTGGCATCTCATTACTTTTGACAATGCTCCTATGAAATTGACAATTTTTACAGGTTCTACAAAATTCAAAAGAATCTCTAAAAATGGTGGATCAATAAAAACCAGAATCAAGAAATTTTCTTGTAGTTCTTTGTGGACTAAAGTTTCTTCCATAACTCAAAGTGTGACAAAAATGAAGGATGGATTGAAATTCAGAATTTCGAATTCATCTCATAATCATTTGATCACTGCCAACATTCCACAAGTAGGGATCATCTCAAATGCAATTCATTGAATCACTCATAGGTTTTGAAATTTGTTTCTTGAAAACCTAGTGGGGAACTTCATCAGTATTCAAATAATTCACAAGATTAGAAAACCATGGTCTCTCACTTAAACAAGAAAACAAATTCTTATCTATAATGGTTTCTTTAATTGGTGTATAGATCTGATCTTTTCCATTCAAAATAGATGATATCCTATTCAAATGATCAATAACAAGGTTTTCACTTCCTTTTTTATCCTTTATTTCAACATCAAACTCCTGTAACAACAAGATCCATCTCAAAAGACTTGGTTTTTCATCATGTTTCTTCATAAAAAATTTGATTGCAGAATGATCATTGAAAACAATCACCTTACAGCCTAGCTAATATCACTTAAATTTGTCGAAAGCAAAGACCAAAGCCAACATCTCCTTCTCAGTTGTTTTGTAGTTTTATTGGACCTGATCCAAATTTTTTGAGTCATAGGAGATCACATGATATTTCCTTTCCAACCCTTGACTTAACATTTCCCCAAGAGAAAATTCATATGCATCAGTCATGATTTCAAAGGGCAAGTCCCATTTGGGTGATTGAACAATGGGAGGGGTTATCAGTTTTTGTTTCGGCTCCCAAGAGGCCATTTTATAATTATCATCAAAGAAAAATGGGAGTTTTTTTTTGCAAAATATGGACAATGGAAGTGAAACCTTACTAAAATATTTTATGAATCTCCTATAAAAGTAGAATGGCCAAGGAAGGATCTCACATCTCTCACTGTTTTTGGCTATAGCAATGAAGAAATTAACTCAACTTTGGATTGATCAATTTGAATTATATCTAGAGACACAACATGAATAAGAACATTCCTCCTTCCAACTATAAAATTAATTTTTTCATAATTTAGAACAAAATTCTTATCAATTCATGTTTCAAGAAGATGAGCCAAACTTTTCAAACAATTTTCAAATGATGAGACATAAACAATGAAGTCGTCCATAAAATCTTCCATGCAAGTTTCTAGAAATTCAGAGAAAATGTTCATTATACACCTTTGAAAATTTTGAAGAGTGTTATACAAACTAAAGGGAATCCTCTTATAAGCAATAATTCTGAAGGGTCATGTGAAAGTGGTTTTCTCTTCATCCTCCAGTGAAATGTGAATTCGGAAATAACTAAAGAATCCATCAAGAAAACAATAGTGGGTATTCTCATCTAGTATTTCAAGGACTTGATCAAGGAATAAATATGGGAAGTGGCCTTTCCATTTAAAAAAATTGAGCTTCCTATAATCAATGCACATTATCCATTTATTGGGAAGCCTAACCGAGAAAATCTCACCAAATTCATTCCTTGAGATTGTAAAACCACCTTTTTGGGGAACAACTTGGATAAGACTCACCAATTGACTATCAAATGTGGGGGAAATAATTCCAGCATCCAATAGGGGTTAATTCTTTCTTGAAAACCTCCAAAAGTGATGGGTTCAATCTTTTTTTAAATTTTCTCACTGGTTTAGCATTTTACTCCTATAAAATTCTATACATGCACACTGAGGGACTGATTCTTCTTAAATCTAAAAGAGTCCATCCTATGGATTTCGTGTGGGTTTTAAGGACTCCTAACAGTTGGTTATCCTAGTCCCTTGAAAAATATTTTTAAATGATGACAAAGAATTTTGCATTCTCACCTAAGAAAGCATATTTGAGTTTCTCAGGAAGTGGTTTCAAATCTAACTTGGGTGGGTTTTTTCATTGACTAAATGACACTACTCATAGGTATGATTGCTCAATGAATCTCCAAATTTTAAAGTATATTCATCATGATGATCACTTTCCATGTTCTCAAGACTTGTTTAAGGTGAAAAATTGGAAACTTCTCCAGGGATACCACTAGAAGGTTCATGGGTTCCCAAAAAGTAATCTTCATCAATGTTGAGGTCAGAAGTCTAAACATCCTAAGACTCATCACAAACTTCCTTTTCAACCTCTTGTTGATCGGATTCGGCAACATACAAATTACCATCTTTTAAATTAATAGTTGGTTTTTCATCACAGGCAAAATTAGGGAACATATCAGTGGAAAACCAATCAAGCATGTTTACTTGGGGGATAAATGATCCTTAAATGAGTGTTTAATGGAATGAAAACTATTGAAATGAAAAAAATCTCCTCCAAATTCTAGTGAATGTTGTGAACATTGATGATTGATTTTACAGTTTTCAAATATGGTCTCCCTAGAATTAGAGGAGCATGGGTACTAAACTGATCATCTTTCATATCCAAGACAAAGAAATACATAGGTAAAATCATTTCTCTCACTTGAACGAGAACATCCCTTATAACTTCAATAGTCTTGGTAATACTTCGTTTGGCAAGTTGAATGATAATTCTAGAGGGTTTCAATTCTCTAACCTAAATAGGTGAGTAAACATAATGTGGAATAACATTGATGGATACCCCTAAATCATGAATGACATCCTTGAATTCACATTTCCCCATAGTGTAGGGCTTTGTAAAAGTTCTTGGGTCTTTATATTTGATAGGAAAAGAATGTTGAATCATGGATGAAACATTCCTCCCTAAGTTGACTATTTTCATATCCTTTACACAACTCTTTCAAAAACTTAACATACCATGGAATTTGTTTCACAACATCAATAAAATGTATGTTGACTTAAAATTTCTTAAAAGTTTCCAAAACATCCTTATCCAAATCTTTTTCACCACTCGTCTTCAATGGTGGTTCACTCTTTTGATCAGGTCTTGGAGGTTTGAATGTTCCTGGGCTATTTTGTGCACTGATTCGAGAACCAAACAGACCAAACAACCTCTTCCAATCCTGTATTCTTTCAAACAAAATTTATTCGCTAGACTTTTTGTTTCCATTCAAATAAAATTCATAATTTCTATCATTTTTATCAATGGAAGGATTCCTGTTAACAATGTTAGCAGTAGGCTTGAGTTTCAAAATTTGAGGGTCATTCAATCTTGTGCCACTCCTAATTTCAATTTCACTAACATTTTCCTTCACTTTATCTCTCGGATTCACTTGGGATTATGAGGGTAAACCTCAACTCATTTGATTTTTCATGAAACTAACATTAGAGACTAGTTGAACCATTTGAGTCATCAATGTATTCAGCATGTTCTGTTGTTGATCTTATGTTTTTCTCATTGCGTCTTGTTGTTTCATCATTGCCTCTTCAATGTTGCTCTCTGGTTTCTGAGGGGGACAGGAAAGTGGAATATTTCTTCCAGAATGAGAATTGGCTTTCTCATTTAAATATATTGGTTGATAATTACTTGATTGTCTTTGGAAGAATCTTATAGGCTATTCGGGCTGTAGAAATCCATCATTAGAGTGGTTTTTCCAACCCTGATTGAAATCTTGGTTACTCTGAAATGGATTTTGTTGGTATGATTGAAAGGATTTTCCAAGAAAAACAACATTTTAGTACACAAAAGGCTCTTGTATTTGCAGGCATTAGTCACTAAAATGTTCATTAGAAGAGAAAATTCCACAATGGACTTGAATTTGAAATGTTGTTTCAGATTTGTTTAGTGTTGGTGGGTTGTTGGAAAACATCATCGACATCACTATGGTGGTAATATTAGAAAATTAACTCACAATCATATTGTTTTCAGAACTAGCAGTGGGGAATTCTTGGGCAGATATCACATGAATAAGGCCTCACGTTCCAAATTGTTGATCATTTTGGGTCATGTTTTCAATTTACTAGAACCAATCCTTTAGTGTGAATGCATATATTTTTTTAGATGAAAATGAAAAACCAGTGAGAAAATTTAAAAGGAGATTGAACCCAAAACTTTTGGAGGTTTTCAGGAAAGAAGTCACCACCCTGTTGGCTGCTTGAATTATTGTTCCCATATCTAATATTCATTGGGTGGGTCCAGTCCATATTGTTCCCAAAAAAAGTGGCTTTATAATATCAAGGAATGAATATGGTGAGCTTGTCCCTATTAGGCTTAAAAATAAATGGAGAATGTGCCTTGATTAAAGGAAGCTCAATTTTGTTACAAGGAATGACCGCTTCTCATTACCATTCCTTGATCAAGTCCTTGAAAGACTAGTTGGACAAACCCACAATTATTTTCTTGATGGATTCTCTGGTTATTTCGAAATTCACATTTCACCAAAGGATCAAGAGAAAACAACTTTCATGTGCCCCTCTGAAACCTTTTATTAAAGGAGGATGTCCTTCTATTTGTGTAACTCCCATGAAAATTTTCAACGGTGTACGATGAGCACTTTCTCTGAATTTCTAAAAACTTTCATGGATGTTTTTATGAATGACTTCATTGTTTATGGATCATCATTTGAAAATTGTTTGAAAAGTTTGGCTCATGTTCTTGAAACTTGAATTGATAAGAATATTATTCTAAATTATGAAAAATATCATTTTATGGTTGTTAATGGGGTTGTTTTTGGTCATGTTGTGTCTCTAAATGGAACTCAAGCTGATCAATCCAAAGTTGAGGTCATTCCTTCATTGACATACCCAAAAATAGTGAGAGATGTGAGATCCTTCCTTGGTCATGCTGAATTTTATAGGAGATTCATAAAGGATTTTAGTAAGGTTGCACTTTCATTGTTCATATTGCTCAAAAAAGACGCCTCATATGTCTTTGATAAGAATTGTAAAGTGGCCTTTTGTGAGCCGAAACAAAAACTGATAACCCCTCACATTGTCCAACTACCCAAATAGGATTTTCCCTCTAAAATCATGACTGATGAATCTGCCTTTTCTCTTGGGGAAATGTTGAGTCAAAGGTGGAAAAAGAAACCTCAAGTGATAACATATTCCTCAAGAACATTAGATCATGCCTAGTCAAACTACACAACAACTGAGAAGGAACTATTGGTTGTTGTCTTTGCTTTAGACAAGTTTAGATGTTATCTGCTGGGTTCCGTAGTGATTGTTTCCACATATCATTATACAATCATATTTTTGATGAATAAACATGATGTAAAACCAAGACTTGAGATGGATCTTCTTGTTACAAGAGTTTTATGTCGAAATAAAGGATAAAAAAGGAAGTGAGAATCATGTTCCTGATCATTTGAGTAAGATATCATCTGTTATGAATGGATAAATTCAGATCTATCCACCAATTAAAGAAACATTTAAAGATGAAAAGTTGTTTGATTATCAAAATGAAAGACCATGGGTTGGTTATCTTATGAATTATTTGTATTTTGATGAAGTTTCCCATTGTTTTTATAAGAAGCAAATTGCTAAACTTTTGAGTGATTCAAAGAATTACATTTACGGCGATCCTTACTTGTGGCATGTTGGTAGTGATAAAATTATTAAGAGATTCATGCCAAATTTTTAATTTCAATGAATCCTTCATTTTTGTTACACTTTGAGCTGCAGAGGACACTTTGGGCCACAAATAACTATAAGAAAAGTGCTTAATTTTAGTTTGTATTGACCCACAATTTTTAGAGTTGCTTTTGAATTTTGTAAAACCTGTAAAAATTGTCAATTTCAAGGGAGAATTTTAAAAAGGAATGAGATGTCACAACAACCTCTTTTGTTTAGTTATGTATTTTATGTATGGGGTATTGATTTCATAGGTCCTTTTCCCAGTTCTTGGGGATATCTTTACATCCTGTTTGTTGTTGATTATGTCTCCAAGTGGGTAGAGGTTATTCCCATGAGAACTGATGATGTCAAAACTGGGTACAAATTTGTGAAAAGAAATTTGTTTTCAAGATTTGGTTTCCAATGTTTTTATTAAAGATCAAGGTACCCACTTTTGTAATAGGACATTAGAATCACTTTTGAAGAAATATGGAGTTTTTCATAGGGTCTCTACACCCTATCATCCTTAAACAAATGGAATGGCTAAGTTGTCCAACAGATAAATCAAAAAAATTATGGAAAAAAATATGAACCCAATAGAATGTCTCGGAGTTTGAGACTATATGATGCACTCTGGGCCTATATAACAACATTTAAAACCTCAATTTTCATGTTAGCATTTAGATTATTCTATAGGAAATCTTGTCACCTACCTGTTGAGTTAAACACAAATCTTTTTGGGCTATCAAAACATGTAACATTAATATATTTTCTATTGGAAAGTAAAGAAAATTTTGTTTTCAAGAGCTAGAGAAGATAAAAAATAAGGCATATGAAAGCTCCAGGTTGTACAAAGAATGAAACAAAGTATTTCATAATGGGATGATTCTCAAAAAAACATCACGACTGGAGACAAAGTGTTGTTATTTGATTTCAGATTGAAGCTATTCCTAGGTAAATTTCATTCCAAATGGTATGGTGCTTTAATTATTACTCTTGTTTTTCCTTTTGGTGCAATCCAGATAAAGAAACTAGACAAAGAGACACCATTCACAGTCTATGGGAACAAGATGTAACTATTTAAATAGAAAGTTCAAGATCCTTTAGGGGAGGAGATCCATCTTCATGAAGCTGAATACAATTTAATTCAGGTAGTGTAATTCCATCTCATTTATTTTTTTTATGTATTTAATTTCATGATTTTAATTCTTACATAAATTATTTGTACAATGAGGTAATTTCATAGAATAAGTGAGGGGGGAGGCACATGCTATGTAGATTAGAATTTTGTGTGTTTTCCTTTGATTTTTTTTTAATTTTTCTTTTCATTTTTGGTGTGTTTTTTTTCTTCTTTTTTAAATTATGTGCATTTTCTTTTAAAATTTTATGTGTTTTATTTCAAATTGTGAATAAAAAAACTTGTGAGCTTAATTGATGATTTTTTCACCTTTGAAACTCATACGAAGGAGTGAACCAATTGATCCTTTGAAACTAAACATAAATGAATGTTGAAAATGACATTGTTTCAAGTTCAAAAAATTAGAAATTTCTTAAAAAGACCTATGATTTTTGAATCTCATGACATATATCACCAGACCGCAACATTCGTGGGTTGAGATCCACGGTGAGCTCATTGAGGGTTGCAGGGGGAAACACGCCTCTGCTTCGTCGGTTCGGGGGATGAAGGTCTCGGCCCAAAATTTAGGCCACTGTTGCATCTATGACCAATATAGCAGAGCTAATCGATTGACACCAACATGGAACTTTATCAGTGCAGAATTTGGATTCAAAAGTACTATAACTCCGTAAAATTTCAATTGGCGGTCACTGTAGCACTTTTGACTTGGGTGACCACCTTTCACTGTAGCAATGTGGACTTTCATCTGTCTTTCACTATTTCAAGCAGACTTTCTAATGATTGGTGGAATAGTGCTTCGTCCTCTTTATTAGCCCATTTTAGGCTAGGGTTTTGAGTAGTGATAAACTCTGATAAACACCTGTAAATTGTGCTTCCGGGTTTTCACAGTGAAGTTATTCTACCTCTCCATGAAAGTAGGGATTATTCTTGAACCATGTAAATCCTTGTGTTCTTGTTTTGTTTTTTCCCTTTTACTCTTCCCTGAATCGTTTCTTTCTGTCATTGTGACTCCTGATGTTTCCACAACATGTCCTTTTCAATATGCATTGTTCTATCCATATTGTTTATGATTTTATTTCTCCTCTCAACCACTCCATTTTTTTGATGAGTTATTACTAATAACACTTGATGTATTATCTCATGTTTCTCGTCATAATTTTCCACTTGAATGTGAATTCTGTACCATTATTAGTACAGAACTTCAGAATCTTCTATCCAAGCATCCTTTTAGATTCCCTCTAATGCTATTTTATACAGCCGAACACATCAAACTTGTGGGAAATGACAAATACACATGTAATCCTATAAAAATCATCAATGAAATGAGTGTAATACCTTTTCCCGTCAATAGATCTTGGTGATATGGGTCCACATACATTTTCATGAATCAATTCAAGCAATATGGTTGAATTTTTCTCTTTTTCCTTGTATGTTTTTCTAATGATCTTCCCCTATTGACAAGCAATGCACGTATGAGTACGATCACGTGATAGCTTAGGGATATCTCAAATTGCATCACATTTTTCCAGATCTTTCATGGATGGTTGGCATAAATGGTAAAGTTGTTTATGTCAAAACCTGTTTTCTTCCTCTCTGGATAAAAAGGTGTTGGATTGGTGTAGCCCTATCCAGTTAGGCTGAATGCTTGTTGACCGACAAACACTGACAGGGAACTATAGTAATGTGGAATTTGGAGTAAACTTTACTGTAGCCTTTTAGACATCCAGCCGACAACCACTGTAGAACTTTTTGACTTGGGTGGCCGCCTTTTCACTATAGCGATGCAGACTTCCTTATAGCCCATTTCGGGCTAGGATTTCTTACTAAAAACTCTGTAATTATGCTCTCGGATTATAGTGAATATTCTACCTCTCAGTAGAGGTAGATATTATTCCCTAACCATGTAAATCCTTGTGTTCTTATTCCTTTTTTCCCTTTTACTCTTTTGTGACCTGTTCTTTGATTTGTTTCTCCTGACGTTTCTGCAACAAAAGGCACACATATCTCCGTTTCCACTTAAAATATAAATATTCCCCTTTGTTCTTTTTTTCTGGTAGAACAAGGGCGTCATCTCTTCCACTGACAATACACATCTTCTTAGTAAAGTTTATATCATTCCCCGATTCACATAATTGGATGACACTAAGAAAGTTGTGGTTGAGACCTTCAACAATTAAGACATCAGCATGTATCATTTCTTTGCCCCCAAATTTATCTTTTCTCGATCCAATAATATTCAGGATTTCATCATTTTTGAATTGGACAACACCATCTTTGTCATATTATATATATATAACAAGATATTTATTACCTATCATATGGGATGTGCATCCACTATCAAGGATCCATACACCATAGTGATCTGATGCTTTAAGAGCAATCTTCGCAACCATTGAATGCCCAGTTCTTTTCTTTTTTATCCATGTTTTTTTCCTTCATAAACAAAATGGATTTATAATCATGATCTTTCTTAGAGTATGATGTATTAGCTTCATCTTGCAAAACTGCAAATCGATTTTTCATTTTTATCTCATTTGATGATATATTAAACCATTTTTATGACCATATACAGTCTGTTTCGGAACATATTTCTGTATTGATGATGAGAAATGTCTTACCATGTGCCTGAATCATCTACATTTGAAATAGTGACCATCAAATGATGTCCTGGAATATTGAACTCTCTATGGATTCTTATGTTGGTCGTGTTTTCTTTGGTACCTCTTGTCTATGGAAAATATATTTTATGAGTGTATCATCTTTCCACAATAATAACATATCATGCAAGGTGCATTCCTATGTGTCAATACCGCACTACTGATTTTCTCTTGGGTTCACTAAATCTTCTTGTTCTGATCCATACCCAACTCAATCTTCAGTCTTGGAGTAGGTGTTTGTGGTCTGAATTCAACCATTATTGCTTTTGGTTTTCGATCAAGCCCCATGCCAGCATTATCATTTGGATTTGACTGTTGCTTCTATTTTTTTGGTCCTCTATGCTCCACTTCCAACTTTTTTGTTGCATGAATGATCTATTTTCTTAATGTCGTACCGAGTCAATAGTTTTTCCTGATCCTTAAAACTATGTTGCAGATCGATGACTTCATCTTCAAGTTCTTTGATATGTTTCATTTGAGAATTTCCAGTGTTAGTCAAACTATCAATTTCTCTTTTCTGTTCTTAGATTTTGAGATTGTACTCAATAGTAATTTATGAGATCTCTAACATTGAAGACTTAAATTTTTCAATTTCTTCATTCAACTCGAACTTCTCTTCTTCCAACAACAGTATATAAAGTTTTACATCACAAA
Organism: Viscum album; assembly: GCA_963277665.1. Lineage (NCBI taxonomy): Eukaryota > Viridiplantae > Streptophyta > Magnoliopsida > Santalales > Viscaceae > Viscum > Viscum album. The sequence goes on from OY728119.1 coordinate 1,217,855,695, forward strand.
CCACTTAGTTGTCTTACTTCATTTTGGCTCTCCAAATATCATTTTCCTTAAGGGTGGCTTCTAATTCAGCCTGCAAATTCACTCTTCATTCGACTTATTCATCATTATCACTTTCTTCCACTTTCTAAGAACTATCTACAACTTCCACCATAACATTTTCTTCATAATCTTTTCAGTTCTCCTTCAACATTAGATTCTTCTGAACTTTAATTTTCTTATGAAAAAATATTCTTCTTTTTGAAGAAATTTCTCTAATTTTTTTATTATATCTCACATAGGCTGAAGACTTATTCATTGGAATTTTTAATTCATCTTTATTATATTCTTGAAACATTTTAGGCACCTTGCTGCAAGATGTCCAACCATTCCACATCAAAATCATGCAAGTAGAAGTTTACCTTTGAACTTTCTTTTTCCTCTTTGCAGATTTGAGAAAAGGAATGACATAATCTCATATGTATCTTCTTCTTCCAGATCGTCTACAATAGCGAGCTTATTAATAGCCTTGAATTTCATCTATTTTGAATTATCTTTTTCTATAAACTCATTATCCTCATTTCTTATCTCGTGTGCAAAAAACGTATTGTGAAGACTATCCAATGTCAGATCTTTTGGATTTTATCTTCCAATACATAAACTTTCAGATTGAACCGAGGTGGAATCCTTATCAAGATGCACTTGACAATATTTATATATTAATAATTTCTTTAATACTACACATTTCTTCCTCAACAGTATTTACTCAGTCAAATAACGCATCAACAAACTCATTAGTATGCATTCTGAGATCCTCATATTTATTCCAAAGAATCTACAGTTTTTCTTCTCTGACTTTTGAGTCACCATCATAAATATTTAGCATGTTTTTCTCACATATCATGTGATGAATTACAAAACATAACCTTCGTTTAAATTTTATTAGATAGATCTCTCTCTAAATCATTGATCCTTTTAGCATCATCATCCAATTCCATTTGATTAGCTTCTGATAAAGCACCACTGTTGATATTCACTGAAATTTCATGCATCACTTGTAGTACCCCTGGTTTGAGGTATGTAACCATTTTTATGACTTTTTATGTGGTTAATGTATTTGGGTAAATTTTGGGAGAGTTTGGGAGGTATTTGGAAAGGTTTGGAGGCTTTTCTAAGGGAGCACAGTTTGGAAAAACGTTGAAGGATCTCCAGGTAACCATGCAAATGGAGGTAGTGGGCCCACACGGTTTGCACACGGTTTGTAAAACTATGCGAGGAAACCATGAAAGGTCCCTTTTGAGGCAGTATCATGCACATGGTTAGCACATGGTTTGCCTAATCGTGCGAGCTAACCGTGCGCGGTAATAAAAATTGGGTTTTTAAATACATGTTCACTCAGGATTTGCCCTAAACTCCTCTCTTCTCCAACACAATTCCTATTCAGGATTTTTAGTTCTCAAGGGTTATAGGGGCTCTCCCACTCATTTTGGAAGTGATTTGAAGTATTTTCAAGTTGTAGTGAAGGTGATTCTTCTTTGATAAGTCTTCTCTCTTGGATCTTAGTTGATTTTCCTTAGATCTAGTTCTCTCTCTCTATCGATTTTCTAGATCTACACACTTTGCGAGTAAATATAGGGTTATTATTGCCTAAAATGATTATATTGAGTCTTGTTGATGTTATTAAAAGGAATCTATGCTAGGTTTGGTGGATTTTTCTCCTAGATTTGTGGTGTGGTTGTGAGTTGATATATTTCATCGAAACTCTAAGGTAGGTGGCTTCTCTCTTGACTCCATTTTGTTAGAACTAGAATCCTTGTTTTAAATTAATTGGTTTTTCTTAAAATTAATTATTATTATGATGTGAAAAACTTTATGGAAATTCTCTCTGTGATGTTTTGTAGATTTTTGGAAAAATGGGTTATTGCGATGAAACGTTCTTTGTTGTTTAATTTTAAAATTTTGATTTTAAAATTGGACTCTTATGTTGATTTTTGAAAAATATTTTCTATAAAAGGGGTTGTGTTTATCGAATTTGGTATGTCATAGAAGAAGTCCGAAGGGGTTTTTTGGTTTTGAAATAGTTGTTTGCATATTGTGTTGGCTTCAGAGGGTGTATATGCTTGTTATTGGCTTAAGAATTTTATGCATGTGTTGATTGAGGTGTGAAGTGGGTGCAGAGTACCACTACAAAATGGGGTTGGATATTGGATGGAAGGGTCACCATCAAAGATAAGTGGGCGTGAAGCACCACTAAGTTTGGAAAAGAGTGAACGGGCTTGGATGGGAAGTTCCACCATGATTTTTACACCGGGTTTAGTGTGTGAAACTTTATGGCTATGTTTGATTATATGTGTGGCTATTCAAGATGAAATTGTTATGATAACATGTGATGGTAAAATAGATTGTGGCCTATTGGTCAGTTTTCCCTTGTATTGAATGGATTTGGGTAACAGTGGCTTGGTAAGGATGTGTTCAGCTTGCTGGAAATTGTTTTACTATTTGATGTTTTATATAAACTATTTATATTAATGTGCTAATGGTTCTATCCTAGTGGTGTGTGTAAGGAATTCATTTGGGGAAAACCTACAAAGTATTTATACTCACCCTCTACTTTGGTACTTTGGTGCTTTTGCAGATGTCATTTTCCAGAACACAGGTAAGGGTAAAGAATCTCATTTTTCTAGTGGTTCCTCGTGATGCTTGGACGGTATGGTGGTGCTTGGATCATGGAGCTTGGTGTGGAGCCATGGAGAAAGTCATGGTTTCCTTTGGGTCTTGTTGATGAGTCTTCTTCTTGGTACTCTGATTTTTGGGGATTGTGTGATTTATTTGTATTGGTTTGGGGAATTTTTATGGAATGTTGTGTTTGTGTTTTAATAAGGTATTGTTTGGAGTGTACTTTGTTGACATGCATCATGTAGTTATAGTTGGTTATTCCTTGTTTAGTTGGTTGGTTTTGTTCTAAGGGAAAATAATTCCTCAGTTGTTCTTGAAGCCTTCACCATTTGTTGTCTTTGGTACCTTAGAAATGTCGCCTAAGACCAACTAGCATCTCACTGCCTTCTCAAGACAACGAGGTAGGAAAGATGTTACAAGTGTACTTAGTTTGTTCGGTCCTTGACATCCAAGTTTTTTTGGTTCCTTAGATTTTATTTTCGGTCTTGGTGTTCGAATTTGTTATTGGTTTATTCCTCGAGTTGGGATGATATAAAGTCATGGGATTGTTAGAAAATTAAATGTATAGCATAAAAGGATATAGCTAATCCTTTTAGTTTGAATATAAAATTATCATGGAGTTGGGTACATAAGTGTTTTGGAGACAATTATAGGCATTGGAAATCTCATTGTTGTGGGTGTACCCAATGAGATTAACATGGCATGCATGGTATAAATGACTGATAATTTCTTTTTCTTGATTTTCAAACAGTCCTCTTTTTGGGTGAGCGGTAACCGGAACAACAAGTGCGGGTTACAGATTCAAAGAACCCAAAAACAGAGTTCAAAATTAAAAATTTGAAATTTAAAATACACAGAATCCAAAAGACCTCGAGTCATGAGTACCCAAAACTGCCAACATCACATCTTTACCCTCAATGGTATCGCTGTCACCTTCATCATAGATAGAAAAATAATAATCCGGAGTCCATCGTTTCCATTCCATTGCATATCATTTTTTCTTGCTCGTGGAGAAACTTGTTGGGTAGGATTCAATGACTTCATCAAAGGAAAAGATTCAAGAACCACGTAACAATCATCCAAACTTGCAGAACAACCAGATCAATAAACACAGATGCACAACAACCGCTTCAACCAGAATGAAATCACGAACAGAATAGGTTCAAGAAGCAGAATCAAAACTCACAAATCACACTGCAAGACTCAAGAGATTCTCCTCAAAAACCATAACTCGATTCAAGATCTCAAGGGTTGAAATCCATTACCTTAACTCGATTCAAGATCTCAATGGTTGAAATCCTTTACCTTTTCCAGCCGCCCGAATGCCAACACACCAGAAAGATGGTCCCGCCACAAGCCAAACCCGAAATCCCATCACCGCCTTGAAAACCTAACTCGGAGCCCACAGTGAACCTCCCAACGCACCCACCACACCGAAACGAGGCTTCAACTCACATACCAGCCGCACTCCACGAGCCGCCGAGTAGGAAAGCCGAGGAGAGAATGCCGGCGTTCTGAGATAGAGAAGGTGAAGGCAACGACAGGCGGAAACCCTAGCATTGCGGAGTCCCTTACGGGCTCATTAACTCCATGGTAGAAATGATTTCCCACTAGAATTCATATTTCATTAGCATAATTATTTATGTTGTGCTATGGATATATGGATCTTTGAAAAATCTCGAAATTATTTTCAAATGTGTGAATTTGAAATGTGGATAATTGTGGTATTTTGAAAATGGGTCAATTTTCAAAACATGGTGGATTTTTCAAAAGTGGTGCAACATGCGAAATGTGAGCATGTGGAAAGTCTGGTTGTGATAATTGTAATGTAATAGAATTTAAAATTATAAGTCTTTTCTTTCTAGGGGATTGAGACTTATGGTTGTTTTTTGTGTTGATAGAAATGACATCAGGTAAGCGTCGTAGAGACCAACCGATAGTGGCAGCTGCAAATGTGGTTGCACCTGAGCCCCAGGTGAACAACCAACTAGTGCAGAATATAGTACAAGCTTTCCAAACTGTCAAAAGTGGGAATAAACACAATGATCCAAAGTATGTGGATCATGCAGTTCATTTTTAAAAGCAGAATGCAACCATTTTTTAGGGTGATTTGGAACTGAAAAAGGCGGAGTCATGTTTGAATAGAATGAATAGGATATTTGAATTCCCAAAAATACTGGTGGAGTTGAAACTCAATATAGAAACTTATATGTTGGAATAACTTTCCCTTCAGTGGTGGGAGATGGTGGTCCAAGCTGGAACAGACCAAGGGATGACATGGGAGGATTTTGAGGAGTTATTTAACAAACAACTATACCCTCATATGTTCAGAATTCAGCTCACAACATATTTCTTTCATTTAAATAAATATAACCTCTCAGTAATAGAATATGCAGCTAAATTTATGAATTTATTCAGGTTTGCACCCGAGGTGGTAGGTAGTAAATCATTGAAGGCACATATCTTTGAAGAAAGGATGAGGTGGGAAATTAATTCTAAAATAACAGTGTTATGTATAAATGATTACATGGAAATGGGGAATAGAGAAGTGGTGGTTAAATGGGATATTTTGGGGGCTATAGGTGGGGGAATCATGTTGGTACCCATGAGAAATGGTGGGCACTCTAATGTGGGATTCGAGTAGAAGAGGGAAACTTATTTCTAGGGTGGGAGTACGACTTATAATCTGACGGCATGATAGGTGAATCTTCCTCCAAAGCCTCAGAGTAAGTTGGTATGTTTTTAGTGTGGCTCAACGGGAAACATCAAGTGGGATTGTACAATAAAACCGTGAGCATGCCATAGCTGTAAGCAGATGGGGCATCTTTAGTGTTATTTTCATAATTCTCTATTGTCGAGTATTCATGATACACCTCAGGGGTCGCGGGAAACTTATGCCTCGACAAGGCGGGGGAAGCAGCATATCCCTCGTCAATAGAGAAAATTTAGTCATAGTGATTCCAGGAACATCACGACTCCTCAATAGGGAAATAAAGAGCAGAGTGTGGTAGGCAAGCAATTGTCTGGGGCTAAGCAGGTTGTGATGGATTATCAGTCAGGACCATCCACAGTGTGAGGTATGATTATTTTAAATTCTACCTTGATGCTAGTGTTTTTTTGATATGAGTGCTTTGAATTATTTTATTGTTTCTCATGTTATTAGTTTGTTGGGTTTAACTGTGGAAATGTTGCCTTCGGTTTTAAAACATCAAACTCCTCTGGGTTAAAGAGAGTATTGATATTTCCTGTGTAAAACATGTTTTATAGTTGTGGATGGGGTTGATTTGATGTGAGATTTCTTAGTGCTTGAGATGGATTTCTATGACATAATCCTAGGAATGTATTGGTTAACAATGTTTAAGGTATGCATCAATTGTTATGTGTGAACGGTTAGTTTCATGACAGAGGATGGTGTCGAACATCTCTTTGGAGGAGAGAAGAATAAAAATCTAGTTGCAACAGGCTAGTTGGCACCGGTTGTTGTCATGGTCTCATATCAGTTAGCGATGTTTTCATTGGCATCAAAGGAAGGAGTTGAGCATAGCGTTTTTAAGCGGTCTTGGATCAGTTTCTGGATGTCTTTCCCAAAGAATTCTCAGGGTTTCCACCCATGAGAGAAGTGGAGCTTACAATTGATCTCTTTCTAGAGACCAGACCCATCTCTCCTCTGTCTTACCAAATAGCACCAACAGAATTGATAGAATTTATAGTTTAGTTAGAAGATCTAGAAAACGAAGAGTTCATCCGACCTAGTACGTCTCTGTGAGCAGCACCAGTTTTGTTTGTTAAAAAGGCAGATTGAACTCTATGGATATGTGTCGATTATCATAAGCCTAAAAAAGTTAAGATAAAGAATATATATCCACTTCATCACATTGATGACTTGTTTGATCAGTTAAGGGGAGCTCAGTGGTTCTCCAAGATTAACTTGCGATCAGGGTATCATCAATTGCATGTGTGAAAAAAGATATTCCCAAAATAGGTTTCAGAAGTAGACATGGTCATTACGAGTATCTAGTTATGCCCTTTGGTATGATGAATGCACCAATGATTTTTATGGAATTGATGAATCAAATATTTAAGAAATATCTGGATTCTTTTGTAGTGTAATTTTTTGATGATATATTGGTGTATTCTGTGACAAGGGTGGAGCATGAGCAGCACTTGGAGATAGTGCTATGGATCTTGAGAGATCATAGATTATATGCCAAATTATTGAACTATGACTTTTTGACATAGGATGTTTGTTTCCTTAGCTATGTTATTTCTGAGATGGGTGATTTAGTTGATTCAAAAAGATAGAGGTTGTTATTTCATGACAACCACTAAAGAATATTTTCAAGATACAGAGGTTCCTTGGTCTAACTGGCTATTATCGATGTTTTGTTGGTGACTTCTCACAATTGGTCTCACCAATGATAGCTTTGACAAGAAATAATGTTCCATTTCAATGGAATGAGCAGTGTTAGAAATATTTTGAAGAGATTAAGGGTCGCCTTATATCAGCACCAATCTTGGTTTTTCCATAACCAGAAAAAGGGTATGTGGTGTATTGTGAGGCATCAGGATCAGGGTTGGTTTGTGTTCTCATGCAAAGGGATCATGTGGTTGTATATAGATCACAACAGATTGCGGTAATTGAGGATTCATGAGAAGAACCACCCAACACATGATTTGGAGTTGACGACAGTGGTTCACACTTTGAAAATTTGGCGTCATTATATTTTTAGTGAGAAATTCACGGTCTTTACCAATCATAAGAGGTTGAACCATATTTTCTCACAAAGAGAGTTTAACTTGAGAGAAAGGGTATGGATAAAATATCTCCAAATGTTTGATTTTAACTTGATGTACACACCAAGAAAGGGAAATTATGTGGTGGATGCATTAAGTAGGAAGTCGTATGCTCATGTGGTAAAATAGGCATTAGATCAATGGCATTTGATGTTGGTTATAGACGAAATTCAGTTAGAATGTGAGGAATGGGGTGATAGAGCAGTTTTATTTCCAGTTTCAGTGATTTTTGACTTGGTTGGCTTGGTTAAAGAGGCATGGATGTTTGGTTCCGAGTGTAAGGTTATGAGGTTGAAACTCAATGATGGGGAGACCATTGAGGGTTGGAAACTGAATGGGAATTCAGATTTGTGTTTTTAGAATCGGATGGTTGTACTGATGGCTCATTAGGAGGAAATTTTTACTGTTTATCATCAATCCAAATGGGTTTTCCATCATAGAATTCAGAAAATATATAGGGTGTTGATAGCACAATTTTGATGGGCTGGTATAAAAAGGTATGTGGTTGAGTTTGTATCGAGATGCTTGAATTGTCAGCAAGTCAAGACATAGTATTAGCAGTCGGTTGGTATGTTGCAATCATTACATATTCATGTATGAAAGTGAGAACAAATAGCAATGGATTTTGTTACATTTCTCCCAAGAACGTTCAGAAAGAACGATGCCATATGGGTGATAGTGGATTAGCTCACAAAGTCAGCTCATTTCATCCCTATTTTTGAATCTCATACGGTAGAGGATCTGTCCAAAGTCTATATCCATGAATTGGTAAAGAGGAATGGTGTTCCAGTTTCAATTGTATCAGATAGATATCTGAGGTTCACATCTCGTTTTTGGAAATCCTAGTAGTAAACACTTGGGACCCAATTGACCATAAGTACAGTGTATCATCCTCAGATGGATGGGATGTCCGAGAGGAGGATACTATTGGATTGGTGTATCCCAATCCGGTTTGGGCTGAATGCTTGTGGCCCGTAACTATAGCAGTGAAAGCTTTGGAGTCAACTTTACTGTAGTCTTTTGGACTTCCAGCCGGTAGCCACTATAACACTTTTGACTTGGGTGGCTATTTTTCACTACAGCGATGTGGAAATCCTATGTAGTTGGTGGAAAAGTGGATCATCTTGTCCATTTTTAGACCATTTTTATGATAGGGTTTCTTACTAGAAAACTCTATAATTGTGCTCCCGATATATAGTGAATATTATGCCTCTTTGTGGACGTAGGGATTATTCTCTAACTATGTCAATTTGTGTGTTCTATGTGTTTTATTTTCTTCTGCATTTTTATTTCCATATCTTGTTTCTGTCGTTGCGACTCCTGATTCTTCCACAATAGATACAAACTTTGGAAGATTTTTTATTGGCTTATGTGATGGATTTTGTTGGTTCATGGGAGGAGCACTTATCATTAGTGGAGTTCTACTACAATAATAGTTATCAGACCTTGATACATATGGATCTGTTTGAAGCATTGTATGGGTGTTTGTGTCATTCTTCACTTTGTTGGGTGGAAATGGGTGAGACCTCAATGGTTGGACCAATACTTGTTCAAGAGACTGTGGAGAAGATCAATTTGATCAGGAGGAGAATGAAGACGGCTCAGAGTCATCAGAAATTGTATGTCAACCATTGTCGATGATCGTTGTCGTTCAAGGAGGGTGATTATGTGTTCTTGAGAATCTCTTCTAGGATTGGACATCATTTGTTTGGGAAGAAGGGTAAGTTATCTCCAAGGTATATTGGGTCTTTTGATAAAATTGATCAGGTTGGAGAGGTGATGTATTGGTTGTCTTTTCCACCACAGTTCAGTGCGGTACACAATGTATTCCATGTTTCTCAGTTGAAGATGTACCAGTCAGATCCTGACCATGTGATTTTATGGGATCATGTTGAGCTAGAACATGATTCTTCCTAGGTGCACGTGACAGTGCAGATTGTGGATAGTTAAGAGAAAGTCTTTCTTGGTAAAAGCATTGGTCTAGTTTGGGTTTTTTGGCAGCATGGTCAGAATCCGGAGGAGACTTGGGTGTGGGAGAAAGAGATGGTCGAGCAATGGCCCGTGCTCTTTCGGCAAAGCGATGGTTCTCTACTTTCTAGGGAAAGAAATTCCAATGGTGGGAAGAATTTAGTACACCTGATTTGAGGTATGTAACCCTTTTTATGCCTTTTTTATGTGGTTAAAGTAGTTGGGTAAATTTTGGGAGAGTTTGGAAGGGATTTGGAAAGGTTTGGAAGCTTTTCTAGGGGAGCACAGTTTGATCACAACTTAGAGAAACCATGCAGGATCTCCAAGTAACCGTGCAAGTGGAGGTAGTGGGATTTGCACGGTTTGTCAAATTGTGTGTGGAAACCCTACGGGGTCCCTATTGAGGCAGTAACATGCGCATGATTAGCTAGCACGGTTAGGAAAACTGTGCACTAACCATGCATGGTAATAAAAATTGGGCTTTTAAATACGGATTCACTCAGGATTTTCCTTAAACTCCTCCTCTCTTCTCCCACATGAACCCAACTCGAGATTTTTGGTTATCAAGAGTTAGAGGGGCTCTCCCACTCATTTTGGAAGCGATTCAAAGGGTTTTCAAGGTGTGATGAAGGTGATTCTTCTCTAGTAAGTCTTCTCTCTTGTATCTCTTTTGGTTTTCCATAGATCTACTTCTCCCTCTCAGTTTTATAGATCTACACTCATGTTTCATGTAGATATAGGGTTGGTGTTTCCTAAAATGATGATATCTAGGTGCTCTTATGTTAGGCAAAGGGATCTAATTCAATTTTGGTAGATTTTCACCCAGATTTGTGGTGTGGTTGGGAGTTGGTCGATTTCACTGAAACCTTAAGGTAGGTGGATTCTCTCTCAATTCCATTTTGTTAGAACTAGAATCATTTTTTTCAATTAATTGGTTTTGATTAAAATTAATTGTGATTATGATGTGTGAATCTTGATGGAAATTCCCTTTGTAATGTTTTGTGGATTTTTTTGAAAAATGGGTTATTCCGATGAAATGTTCTTTGTTGTCGGATTTTAAAATCGATAGCTAGGGTTGATTTGTGAAAATGGTTTGTGAAAATGGTTTTGAAAAAAATGGGTTTCTTTATTGAATGTGATATGGCATGGAAGAAGAACTATGGTATTTTTTGGTTGTGAAATAGTTGTATTCATATTGTTATGGCTTTCGTGGGTATATATGCTTGTTATTGGCTTAAGAATTTTATTCGTGTTTTGATTGGGGTGTGAAGTGTGCGGGGAGTACCAATATAAAAAGTGGATGGATAGTGGATGAATGGTCCACCATCATATATAAGTGGGTGTGAAGTACCTCTATGTTTGGAAGGCAGTAAACAGGCTTGGACGAGAAGTTTCACTGTGATTGTTACATTAGGTTGAGTGTGTAAAACTTTATGGCTAAGTTTGATTATGTGTGTGGTGAAACAAGATAAAATTGTTGTGATAACATGTGAGGGTGAAATTGATTATGGCTTGTTGGTCACCTTTCCCTTATATTGTGTGTATTTGGGTAATATTTAATTGGTAAGGGTGTATTTGGCTTGCTGGAAATTGTTGCACTATTTGATGTTTTATATAAACTGTTTATATTAATGTAATGACAAATTCTATCCTAGTGGAATGTGTAGGGATTTCATTTGCAGATAACCCTACTGAGTATTTGTACTCACCCACTACTTAGGCACTTTGGTTTTTTTGCAGATGTCATTTTCTGAGACACAGGTAAAGGTAAAACATCTCATTTTGCTGGCGGTTCATCATGATGCTTGGGCAGAATGGTGGTGCTTGGATCATAGAGCTTTGTGTGGAACCATGGAGTGTGTCATGGTTTCCTTTAGGTCTTGTTGATGAGTCTTCCAATTGGTACTCTAATTTTTGGGGATCGTGTGATTTAGTTGTATTGGTTTATGGAATTGTTATGGAATGATGTGTTTGTGTTTTAGTAAGGTATTGTTTTGGTGTACTTTGTTGACATGCATCATGTAGTTATGGTTGGTTATTCCTTGTTTGGTTGGTTGGTTTTTTTCCAAGGGAAAATCGTTCCCCAATAATTCTGGAATCTCTCAACATTTATTGTCAACATTTGGCGCCTTGAAAATGTCACCTAAGGCCAATTGGCATCTCACTATGTTCTCAAGTCAATGAGGTAGGGACGGGATGTTACATCACTACTGTAAAACCCTCCATTCCTAAAAATCAAAAGTAGTGTTGCATCTAATTCTTACATAATTGAAAATTGTTTCCATCAAAGATCTTAATCCTTTTATGATTGGCAACCTTCATTGAACCTCTTTAAAGAGAAACATTGATATTAATATTTCCCTCTAACACCAATTGTTAGACCAACTAGATGGTAAATCATGGTATAACAGATTAAAACAATCGCTCCTTCGAATCTTGTTTTGTTATTAAAAAAACACACATCTCTCCCTTTCTCGTAGCAATATATGAATATAAATAAAATCATGCACAAGACACGAAGATTTTACATGGTTCACCCTCACTGAACTACATCCAAGGAGCATACAACGACAATGTGTTGATGTACCAAATTTACTAAAGCCCACTATCAAGTCAAGGTTCGAGCTAGATCACTTCCATGATTATACTTACTACCTTTATAAGGTTTAAGGATTGCTCATTTACCTCCCAAGGGTAACTCCCCAACTCTCTTTCAATGACTCACTGCTGGTGTAAAGGATCACTTTCTTCCTCTTCCTCTGTTTATTGCTCTTGAAAAGATTCAAACACAGTTTATGAGTATTTAGGTCTTTTTTATTAGTAATATTGAATGAATCCTCAATTGTAGATAGATTCTATATTTAAGTCTCATTGTCATCCACTTGATGAATATAACTTTACCTTAGTTTTAACCAACAATTCTTTTGGAACACTTTTGTGATGCTCACTGCCTTTGCGAACCTCACAGTCTACGTAAAACAACCAAATTATTTACAATTATAAATCACATTCGTGAAGCTCACATCTTTCACGAAACTCAACTTAGCATTCACAGAACTCACAACTTTCAGTCGGCCTTTTATAGCCTTTGTGAACTTCAACACTTCATGGACATTTTTGCAAGAACAAATTTCGAGAACAACCTTCAAAAATTAAGATTCTATGGATTTTCGTTACGGATTTCTCTTTTTTCTGAGGGGTTAGAGAACTATTTATTGGAATTTCCTCCCATTCCATAACCATCCATCCTCGTCAGCACCTTTCAGCAAAGCTATCCAATCTCGTTCATGAAGCTCTTGAGAAATTTCATCGTTCGTGAAGATCTCGAGAAATTTCACCTTTCGCGAAGCTCTCAGGAAATTTCATCTTTCACAAAGATTCTCGTAGTCGCGAAGATTACTTTCAACCCTTCACGCATTCATGATGCTTCACTTCTCCTAGTCACGGAGATGTATCGTATTTTATCGCATGTTCACAATGCCCCACACCATCATGAAACTCAACCTTCACGACACCGAATGACTTTGTTAAGATCTTTATCTTCACAAAACTCCAATATTTTCTAAAATCATGACTTTGCAATAATTTTATTATGTATTCATGAAAATCCAACATTCTCTATGATTGAGCCAACCTTAAAATACTGGGAAACGATGCCACCTTATATACACAATTTTTTGTACCGCCTCCAAGGAATTCATTCCTTTTTCATGAGTCTATGACAACATTCCTAGTCAAAAATATCTCTAAAACTCCACAACTAACCATAAAAATGAAAACCTTTTTTGTTGACAAACACAATCAAGTCAAAAAATAGCAGTGTTATCTTTAAGGATTTTTTTTCAACATGTACAAAGATATGTGAGCTATGATAGGCATGAGAATAGAAAACCCAAAACAATACATTAATAACATGTTAAATTAGAAGAAACTAATAATGGAAAATTGTAAATTCACTAAATGAAATGTCAAAAAGTATATAAATGCATGTCAAATAATACATATGTAATGAAAGGGGAATTCCCAAAATTTGGTCATATTCAACATATACAATACTTCATTCTCTCAAATCATGTTAAATTTAAAATAAAAGGTATTTATATTCTAAAATAAAACTTTTTCTCACTCTAAAATTAATTCCAACAATTGAAATGACTGAAACATTTGCAACTAATACTTAGCTATGAAAAGATTTTGTATGCAGTGCAAAGTTGTTTTCAAAAAAATGATAGTACTTAACTGAATGTCCATTCCATCTTCTAATGGGGGTCCAAGAGGTCCATTTTAATAGGAATTATAGTGGGTTGGTGTAGGAAAACCCAAATTCAGATTCTTATATACAGATAATTTATACAATGTTATGGTTGGAAGGATGATCCTTGATGTTTTCTTCCTGGATATGAATGGTGTGGAGAAGGATCTGGACTCTTGCTGAAGCATGTGTGGAACCCAAACTTATGACTCTATAATTGGCCAATGGTTTCAATCCCTTGACATGGGAATAAAATAAAAAATAAAAAATTGAATTTTCATTTTTATAAAGAATGAATTTTTATTTCTGTTTTTCCTATACCCACATAAACCAACGACATCAACCAAACATAAAACCAAAACCTCCAAGAATGGTGCCCATGAAACAGAAACCAACAAACCAATAGGTTAAAAATGATCACCTCTACCCAAACTTGTTGCAAAACTCAGGCCCAAAATATAACACCTCAAGCTTCCATGGTACGCTTCTCTTTGAATAATACAGTAGCGTGTTTTGTACACAACTTCAAGTTCTAACACACACCACAACCAATCAAACTAGCCGTTATGAATAGTAATAACCACTTTTTGAAAATTTATAAATTTTATCATTAAAAATGGACTTCATTTTTGGATTCATAATATCAAAATTAGCTTAGGGTAATTTTTTGGTATTTTTCTGAAAACTTCCAATTTTTATGAATAGTGAAAAATACTAAACTTTAATTAAATTTTTTTTTAATAAAAATAAATTATAATGATAAATTATACTAGTGAGTGGTTTTAAATTATTATTAGAATATATTTTTACCATTTAATCCAATGTTGGTCATTGGACGTAATTTCACATTTAAACAAGACATAAATAAGTGTCAATCTTTCGATAGTTATTATTTCTTAAAAACATGCTTTTTGTTTTAACAACGAGAATTAATTTTAAATTAATTTATGCCTCTTCTGTGTTTTGAATTTATAAAAATGGATTTAATATTTAAAATCAGAATGTCCAAATTGTGTAAATAGTTAACTTTTATTTTTATACATTTTGAATAATTACTTCAGTAAATATTTTATTTACCATGGTTAAAGGGTAAATCCGGTAAATAAGGGTAAAAAATAATATTATAATAATATTAAATTACCCTAACACGTTCCCTAACACTATTGGATGATGAATGTACGACCGTAGGCATCCTTGGGTCAATTTTGGGACCCCATGGAGCCACTTGTAAGTGATAATGACACTTTATATTAATTAAGTTAAAGTAAATACAAAAATGACACAAGCATATATCTTTTAGAAAAACAATTTTTAAATAGGGTTATACATGTTATCTCTTCAACCATAAATATTAATTATAAAGATAAAAATATTTACTACACAATGGTATTTTATTTATAATTTTTAAACATTGAATATGTAAATTTATTTATGACAAAATGATGGTGGAGTGTTTTCCTTATTAATGAAAGAATCAAATAAATGGTATTATAAATGTTAAAATAAATATAATTTGAATTTATTTATGCCATACACGAATTTTATAGGTTACTATGACATGTTATAATTGATTAAATTAATTTAGTTCGAATTAATTTAGTTGTTAGGACTTTAAAAAAATCAATTACCAAATAGTGTCAAAATTGACAAAAAATATTTTTTTTAAATATTATATTATTAATTGATATTATATTCCTAAAAATATAAAGTTCGGACAAGAGACTTATATAATGATAGGTGTATCATTAATTAACCACTTTGGGTTCTCTTGGAATTTTAGAGTAAGTTTATTAACCATATAATATAAAAATACAAAGAGACATTGTAAATGTCAAACTAATTAACTAAGAGTTAAAACTAAAAGATAAGGTTAATATAATGACCAAAACCTATCTAAAACCCATTGGTTGAGTGTATATCGACCCATACCCACCTTATCCTCTAAATAATTCACATTGGAACAGTTATAAACTGAATTTGAATTTATAATAAAATAATATTTCTAGCTTTTCCAAAGGCGCCCCTCACCCCTCTTATAAAAGGGCACTCCTCCTTCTCTCTAATTCACACCTGCAAAGCCTTTTGGATCGGCCAAATCCTGCCCAAATATTCTCTCAACTTACCTCACTTAAACCTAGAGGCTTTAGTTTGATCAAAAATCCAACTTAAGGAGCCCTTTTGATCAAATCAAAAGGAAGAACCCGAAGAAGAGGTAATGTTTTCACCACCCTCTTTCAAGTTCCTTTCTTCTTCCACTTATTCTTTATTTGTTATTTACATTATAAAATAATAACTCTAGTATCTTATATAAACTATTATGTTATTATAAATATGGTACAACCATATTCAGTATTCTATCCATCCTTTGAATGACATGTCACCATACAAGCGTACGTACGACTTACCGTCTCCACGTCGTGGTGTAATTGTTATTTAAAACATTATTATTTTGATGGATATGATAATGATGTGTAATTGAAGTAAATAATAAATATAAAATTATAATGATTCTGTATATATGATATAACATCCAATTATATATTATTTTAATATCAAAATAATGATATTGTCGCTTGTGCGTACGTATGGACTACCGTCTCCACGAACGCGATGAGATTCATTCCCTATCGTATCCATTCAAGTATAATTATCATTTGATGATTAAAAATAATTTTTAAGGACTTGATATCATTCTGGATATGATTATGATACAACCTATCAATAACAAACACAACTTATGTAACAAAAAATATAAAAGAAAACGAGTAAGTTAACACCCGAAACGACGATAATACTAAGATATTATTAACAAAGAAATGTTAAAAGATCATATCATATTAATGTATATGATTTTTTATAATTTAATAAAAATTATTTCACCATTATATAGGAGGTAAACCAACCCTCGACCAGGGAAAAGTACAAGGTGAGGGTTAATTTCACAATCTTTTTATTATTTGAGGTTGTTTTTACTTAAGTATCTACTGGGACCTATTTATCATCCACATCCATGTATCTTAAAAATTTATTTCAAAACATTCTTAATATTTTATAGACTATGGTTTAAAGTCATTTATACCCTTGTTTGACTTTTTATAAGATGTTTATAAAGGAATATTTCCGTCGTTTTCCAAACAAGGCCCTTTTTAACCTTTTCGACAAAATTAAGGTAAGAATGTATTTTTTAACTTATACAGTGGGTGTGGCTATGTTCTGCCATTATAAAATCGTTGAAGCTTACCTTAAAATATTATAAGAATATTTTCAAAGTAAATGTTTTATTTTATAATTATGTGACTTTTAAATGATTTCCAAGAAAGAGATATTTCTCTCAAATAGTTTTGATTTCATCTATGTCAACATCCTTTGATGGATTTTAAGCTTATTTGAAGTTGATTTATTATGATACAAAACTTCCATATTATATTTAAGGTTTTCTGATATGTTTGACTGTGCATGTGTTATTTTTATACCATTCCTAGTTTATGGATAAAGTATTGACATTTCATATGCTAGTTTTAATACGAATTTTTATGTTATGTTTAAACCTTGTCATATGAGGAATGCATTGGACTTAGTAAGTGATGGGTGGAGCCTGCTATAGCTCCTCGATGCATCATTAGGTCTCATGAGACAGACTAGTGTCTTGTCACAAGACCTTGATAAAATCTTATTAGCACGCATAGACCTAAGATGAACTTTGAGGATTAGTATAGAAGAATTTCCAAGAATTCTGGTATTGTAGATATTTTGGGAGTTTTCCGAGAAATACATTCTTGTCTGGATACGAGCAGGTAGAGGCAGCTCTGGCACAGATATACCTAGGGGTAAAACCCGAAAACACCGCTTTGAGCTAGACTCGAACGGGAACTGGTGCACGACAACGGGCCTTGCTGCACTCTTGGTTACGACACTCCCAGGGGATATGCTTAGGATAATGTTCATTTTCTTTACAAACCATTATGAAGAGTTTATGAGTATATTCTTCCTCAAAGAAAACATTTTTTATGATTATGGATTATATCCATAAACTGTTCAATTTATGTTTAGTGTTTTACAAGTTTGGACTTATGTATTGCGATTTATAAACAAATATAGTGTATGCCATTGTTTAGAAATGGCGCCTAGTGGAAGAAGTGGAAACCGTATCAATGAACGCACTCCATGTAGGGATTTACCTCTTGCTCAAGATAGTTATAGTGGAGCTGGTAATGAAACTGGTGCTGATTAGCTAATCACCATACTAGGACAACTCACTCAGGTTATGAATAATAACCTTACCCATATGGAGTACCCTGGTACGCAATGTCGAGGATCAATGTTAGATCGCTTCATGAGGTAACAACCACAAAAATTAAATTGGAGTAAAAATCCATTGGTAGCTGAGCAATGGATAAATTTCTTAGAGAAAATATTCCATGCCTTGGGGAGTAGTGAAAGGGAAAAAGTTATCATGGCAGTTTACCGCCTCACTGGAGATGCTGACCAATGGTGGTCATTGATTCAAAATACAAAGGAGGATGATGAAGTATCAAATATGGAATAGAGGTAGTTTAAAGATCTTTTCTTAGAAAAATACTTTCCTCATGACCATCGAGAAGATATGGAAAGAAAATTTCTGAGTCTAAGACAAAAGGAGGATGAGAATGTCGCAAAGTATAAGGCTAACTTTACAAGGTTAGCGAGGCATGCAACAGATTATATACGTAACCCAAGGATTAAGATTTATCATTTCTTTTATGGGTTAAAACCATTTCTCTGTGAAGCATTAGTCTCACAATCCTTCTCGTCGTATGAAGATATTGTCTCATGTGCTATCAAGACAGAAAAGGAATTCTATAAGTCTTATGACTTTAAAGAAAAGAAAGAGAAGAAGAGATCTGCTGATCACTCGAGGAATGGAAATAAGGGGAATAAGGGAAAATTTGAATATCCATCCTGCAGTAAATGTGGGAAGAAACACCCTGGTACTTGCTTGAAGGGAATGTGAGTCTGTTACAAGTGTGGTGAAAAAGGCAACCAAGATCGCGATTGCAAGGGGAAGAAAGAATCTACCGATGTTCAATGATATAATTGTAGGGAGATGGGGAATTATGTGAATGAATTTCCTAAGCGTCAGGGGAACTTACCTCAGAAAATTCCAAGGGATCAAGGCCAAGCTTATCCTATCACTACTTTTGGGGTAGAAGCTCTAAAAGATGTGGTGGCAGGTAATTTAATGGTTTCCTCAAGTTTAGAAAATGATTTATTTGATTCTGGATCATCGCATTATTTTATATCTTCTCAGTTTGCTAAGAAAATTAGATATTTCCAATTTGATTTAATAAGGTTGTTGTCAGTTAAAACACCTAAGGGAAGTATCATCACAACAAAGTTTTTTGAATCAGTCCCAATTAGAGCATATAAATGTTCTTTATCTGCTGATCTCATCATCATACCCATGATTGAGTTTGGTATAATCCTTGGTATGGATTGGATTTTAGACCATGATGCGAAGATTTATTGTAAGAAGAAGGAGGTTACCATTTTTGATGATGATGATAAAGAACACCTTATCTTTAGAGCAGAATAGTCACCACCTAACTCTTATCTTGATCCACCCCCAGTAGCTCAACTAAATTCAATTATTGGGGAGGAAGAGAATGAAATGATTGTGGGTGAGGAAAGTAATGTTCAAATAGTGGATGCAATTGTGAGAGAATATGTTGATGTGTTTCCAGAATATTTACCTGGACATCCCCCAGAACGGGAAATTGAGTTTTCCATTGATTTAATTCCTGGTTCAAGGCCCATATCGAAGACCCCTTATAGAATGGCCACTGTAGAATTAGTGGAACTAAAGAAACAACTAGAGGAATTGAGTAATAAGTGATTTATTCACCCTATTTTTTCTCCATGGGTAGCCCCTGTCCTTTTTGTTAAGAAGAAAGATGGATCTATGAGGTTATGTATCGACTACAGGGAAATCAATGCTATAACAATAAAGAACAAGTATCCCCTACCTCGCATTGATGATTTATTTGAACAACTGCATGGAGCTCAATACTTTTCAAATATTTACCTTCAATCTGGATACCATCAGTTGTGTGTGAAGAAGGAAGACATTCCGAAGATAGTAATTTCGAACCAGGTACGGCCATTACAAGTTTACAATAATGCCTTTTGATTTGACTAATGCACCCTTTGTATTCATGGATCTAATGAATAGAGTTTTCAAGTAATATCTCGATGATTTTTTAGTGGTATTTATTGTTGATATATTGGTATACTCCAAAATATATGAATATCATGAAAATCACTTGCGCATTATCTTGAATACTCTTAGAAGACATGAATTATATGGGAAGTTTAGAAAGTGAGAATTATGGCTTCAGGAGATTTCTTTTCTTGGAAATATTGTCTCTAAGGATGGAATCTTTGTTGATCCTTATAAGATAAGAGCAATCTAGGAATGGCCAGCACCGATGAGTATAATTGAGGTATGCTGTTTTATTAGTTTAGCAGGTTATTATTGGCGTTTCATACAGAATTTTGCCCGATTGGCTAACCCATTAACGAAGATCACACGTAAAGGGGTTAAATTTATTTAGACAAAAGAGTGTGAAGAATTTTTTGAAGAACTCAAGATAAGATTAGCCAATGCTCCTATATTGACTCTACCATCGGGGAATGATGGGTTTGTTATTTATAGTGATGCTTCAAAAAAAGGACTTGGTTGTGTCCTTATGCAGAATGATAGGGTTATTGCCTATGCGTCACGACAGCTGAAAATTCATGAGCAAAACTATCCTACTCATGTTCTTGAGTTAGCTGCTATAATCTTTGCTTTGAAGATATGGAGACATTATCTCTACGGTAAAAAATGTGAGATTTATACTAATAACAAGAGTTTGAAGTATATTTTCTCATAAAAAGAACCCAACATGAGACAAAGGCGATGGATTGAACTACTTAAGGATTATGATTGCACGATACACTACCACCTGGGGAAGGCAAACAAGGTGGCAGATGCTTTGATCAGAAAGGATCATGGAGTTTTGAACAAAATGAGAGTTGAAAGGGATCCAATTTTCATGGATCTAGTAAATTTGGATATGGGAATAACCATGGAAGGTGAAACATCGATAATTTTTCAAATGGTTTCCAAACCATCTTTACTAGAAAGGATTAAGAGTTCTCATACCGATGATGAATAATTTCAAAAGAATATTAAAGCTGTGAATGATGGGAGATTGAGTGACTT
Organism: Viscum album; assembly: GCA_963277665.1. Lineage (NCBI taxonomy): Eukaryota > Viridiplantae > Streptophyta > Magnoliopsida > Santalales > Viscaceae > Viscum > Viscum album. The sequence continues at coordinate 1,217,876,604 of OY728119.1, forward strand.
TGTGTATGAAGAAGGAATTTTGAAAATTTTGGAAGAGACTTTGTGTTCCCGATATACCTAATCTAAAAAAGGAATTGTTGGATGATGCTCATAGTTCCAATTTCTCTATACACCCTGGTAGAACTAAGATGTATAGAGATTTGAAGGAACATTTTTCGTGGGACAACATGAAGAGGGAGATTGCTGATTTTGTGTCAAGATGTATGGTTTGTCAACAAGTGAAAGATGGAAGACAACATCCTGGAGGAGTCATGCAACCTCTTCCCATACCTAAGTGGAAATGGGATAATATTACGATGGACTTTGTCATGGGGCTACCAAAGACTCCTTGAAGGAATGATGCAATATGGGTCATTATTGATCATCTTACCAAGTCAGCACATTTTCTTGCTATAATATAAGAGTTACCACTTGAACATCTAGCAAGACTATATATTAATGAATTTGTGAGACTTCATGGAGTAACCCTATCGATTGTTTCTGATCGTGATCCCCATTTTACTTCAAGATTCTGGAAAATTATTCTTAAATCCCTGGATACTGAACTTTGTTTAAGCACTGCCTACCACCCCCAAACTGATGGACAATCAGAATGGACTATTCAAACCTTAGAAGACATGTTGAGATCTTGCTCACATGACTTTCAGGGTATGTGGGATCAATATTTACCTCTGGTGGAATTTTCCTATAACAATAGCCTCCATTAAAGTATTCGGATGGCACCATATGAAGCATTATAAGGAAAGAGATGTTGCACCCCAACCTGTTGGGATGATGTTGGTGAAACAAAACTTTTCGACCCAGAACTTGTTGAGGAAACAATGGAAAAGGTGAAGGTAATCCAAACCCACATAAAAACAGCTCAAATTAGGCAGAAGAGCTATGTTGATAACCGAAGGAAGGATTTGGAATTTCAGGTAGGTGATCATGTTTTCTTGAAGGTATCTCCATGGAAGGGTGTTATACATTTCGGTAAGAAGGGTAAATTAAGTCCCAGGTATATAGGACCTTTCGAAATTCTATAACGAATTGGGGCTGTAGCTTACCATTTGGCAATTCTGCCAAGTCTCTCCAAAGTTCACCATGTGTTCCACATATCACTGTTGAGAAAACACATGCCTGAACCAATGCATGTACTCACCTATGAGGAAGTAGAACTGGAAACCGATCTATCTTATTATGAAGATCCCATTAGGATTCTTGATACCAGAGAACAAGTGCTAAGAAACCGGACGACTCTTCTGGTAAAAGTTCTATGGAGAAACCATAAGATGGAAGATGCAACGTGGGAACCCGAGGAACATATGATGAAGAACCACCAAAGTATTTTTATGCAGTAATATTCTAGAGATTTCAAGGATGAAATTATTATAAGGAGAGGAGAATATAACACCCCAAGCTTCCACTGTACGCTTCTCTTTGAATAATACAGTAGCGTGTGTTTTACGCAACTTCAAGTTCTAACACACACCACAACCAATCAAACTAGCCGTTATGAATAGTAATATCCACTTTTTGAAATTTTATAAATTTTATCATTCAAAATTGAATTCATTTTTGGATTCAGAATATCAAAATTAGCTTAGGGTGAATTTTTGGTATTTTTCTGAATACTTCCAATTTTTACAAATAGTGAAAAATACTAAACTTTAATTAAAAACAACTTTTTAAATCAAAATAATTTATAGTGCTAAATTATACTATTGAGTAGTTTTAATAGTAACTAGAATATATTTTTACCAATTAAACCAATTTTTTTCATTGGAAGTAATTTCACATTTAAACTAGACATAAACAAGTGTCAATCTTTTGATAGTTATTATTTCTTAAAAACACATTTTTTGTTTTAACAATGGGAATAAATTTTAAATTTATTTCTGCCACTACTGTGTTTTGAATTTAGAAAAATGGATTTCATATTTAGATTCAGGAGATCCAAATTGTGTAAATATGTAACTTTTATTTATAGACATTTTGAATAATTAATTCGGTAAATATTTTATTTACCATGGTTAAAGGGTAAATCCGGTAAATAAGGGTAAAGAATAATATTATAATAATATTGAATTACCATAACACGTTCCATAACCCTATTGGATGATGCATGGCCGACTGTGGGCATCTTTGGGTCTATTTTGGGACCCCATGGAGCCACTTGTAAGTGATAATGACACTTTATATTAATTAAGTTAAAGTAAATACAAAAATGACATAAACATATATCTTTTAGAAAAACAATTTTTAAATAGGGTTATACATGTTATCTCTTCAACCATTAATATTCATTATAAATATAAAGATATCTCCTACATAACGGTATTTTATTTATAATTTTTAAACATTGAATAAGTAAATTTATTTATGACACAATGATGATGCAGTGTTTTCCTTATTAATGAAAGAATCAAATAAATGGTATTATAAATGTTAAAATAAATATAATTTGAATATTTTGATGCCATACAAGAATTTTCTAGTTTACTATGACATGTTATAATTGATTAAATTAATTTATTTCGAATTAATAATGTTCTTAGGACTTTAACAAAAATCAATTACCAAATAGTGTCAAAATTAACATAAAAGAGTTTTTAAAACAAATATTATATTATTAATTGATATTCTATTCCTAGAAATATAAGGTTCATCCAAGAGACATATATAATGATAGGTTTATCATTAATTGACCACTTGGGATTTTCTTGGAATTTTATAGTAATTTTATTAACCATATAATATAAAAATATAAAGAGACATGGTAAATGTCAAACTAATTAACTAAGAGTTAAAACTAAAAGATAAGGTTAATATAATGACCCAAACTTGTCTAAAACCCATTGGTTGAGTGGATTTTGACCCATACCCACCTTATCCTAAAAATAAGTCACTTTTGAGCCATTATAAAACGAGTTTGAATTTATTATAAAATAATATTTCTAGCTTTTCCAAAAGGTGCCCCTCACCCCTCTTATAAAAGTGCACTCCCCATTCTCTCTAATTCACACCTTCAAAGCCTTTTGGCTTAGAAAAACCCTGCCCAAATATTCTATCAACTTACCTCACTTCATCTTAGAGGCCTTAGTTTGATCAGAAATCCAACCTAATTAGCCATTTTGATCAAATCAAAAGGAAGAACCCGAAAAAGAGCTAATGTTTTCACCACCCTCTTTCAAGTTCTTTTCTTCTTCCACTTCTTATTTCTTTGTTATTTCCATTCTAAAATAATAACTCCAGTATCTTCTATATAATTTGATGTTATTATAAATATTTTACAACCATATTCATTATTCTATCCATCCTTTGAATGACATGTCACCATACGTGTGTACGTACGGCTTACCGTCTCCACATCGTGGTGTAATTGTTATTCAAAACATTATTATTTGGATGGGTATGATAATGATGTGTAATTGAAGTAAATAATAAATATAACATTACAATGATTCTTTATATATGATATAACATCCAATTATATATTATTTTAATATCAAAAGAATTATATTGTCGCTCGTGCATATGTACGGACTACCGTCTCTACGAACGCGATGAGATTCATTCCCCATCGTATCCATTCAAGTATAATTCTCATTTGATGATTAAAAATAATGTTTAAGGACATGATATCATTCTGGATATGATTATGATACAACCTATCCATAACAAACACAACTTATGTAACAAAACATATAAAAGAAAACGAGTAAGTTAACACCCGAAACGACGATAATACTAAGATATTATTAACAAAGCAATGTTAAAAGATCATATCATATTAATGTATATGATTTTTTTATAATTTAATAAAAATTATTTCACCATTATATAGGATGTAAACCAACCCTCGACCAGGGAAAAGTACAAGGTAAGGGTTAATTTCACAATCTTTTTATTATCTGAGGTTGTTTTTACGTAAGTATCTACTGGGACCTCTTTATCATCCACATCCATATATCTTCAAAATGTATTTCAAAACATTCTTACTATTTTATAGACTATGGGTTAAAGTCATTTATACCCTTGTTTGACTTTTTATAAGATGTTTATAAAGGAATATTTCCGTCGTTTTCCAAACAAGGCCCTTTTTAACCTTTTCGACAAAATTAAGTTAAGAATTTCTTTTTTAACTTATCCAGTGGGTGTGGCTATGTTCCGCCATTATAAAATCTTCAAAGCTTACCTTAAAATCTTATAAGAATATTTTAAAAGTAACTGTTTTATTTTAAAATTATGTTACTTTTAAATGATTTCCAAGAAAGAGATATTTCTCTCAAATAGTTTTGATTTCATCTATGTCAACATCCTTTGATGGATTTTAAGCTTATTTGAAGTTGATTTATTATGATACAAAACTTCCATATTATATTTAAGGTTTTTTGATATGTTTGACTGTGGATGTGTTATTTTTATACCATTCCTGGTTTATGGAAAAAGTATTGACATTTCATATGCTAGTTTTAATACAAATTTTTATTTTATGTTTAAACCTAGTCATATGAGGAATGCATTGGACTTAGTAACTGATGGGTGGAGCCTGCTATAGCTCCTCGATGCATCATTAGGTCTCATGAGATAGACTAGTGTCTTGTCACAAGACCTTGATAAAATCTTATTTATAGTCTTGGCACAAGGCCTTAACTACGTGGTTATGATAGTCTGGAATTATGCATTCCATCATTATGAAAGTGGTTATTGATATTGCATGTGATTATTTGATTATTAGAATATCCATGTGAATAAGTAAATGGCATTATTTCATTTTATTTCTGCCATATTATGTTGAAGTTCAAGTTTAAAAGGATTTTGTTTTAGTTACACATTACCTTAAATGATTATGCTTATTTATGAATGTTTTCACTATATTGTTATCCTTACTGAGAATCTGAGCTCACCCCTTTCTATGTTTTATTTTTCCGAGGATGTGAAGAAGTATTTTATGAATGACCTGCAAGGATAGTATGAGGGAATATGAGTGTGGTCTATGGAGAAAAGATGTTGTTGTAGTTTTTCACTTTATGATGTAATGTAAACTTTATGAATGTATCTAGTGATTCCAAGGCTACTAAACTAATCGGTCTTTTGAGACTTGATATTTTGTGATCATACTAATGTTATGCAATAATGCACTGACATTGGGTAATTGGGGTCGGGACGTTACACAAATTTCAAATCTAGAATGAAATTCAATAATATAATGGGATATTATTTTAAACTCTTAGGTTCAATATCATTTTCACTTCTGGTTGCATGAACCATCTCTGGTGTCATCGCCATCTTAATTATTTTAAATGAAAAATTTATTTGAGAATTTAAAGTAACATACTATTTGAAGGAAAAAAATACATTTTGGGTTACCATTCTTGTGTTTATTAGATTTATGAATCTTTTCACTTCTACACCAATAAATTTCTTATTTTCACATGATCGGGCCATGTGACTGATAAAACACTATTTTATTGAATATTTTATTGATAATAAATGATATAATTTCCTCAAACTATGTTAAATTTGTTTATTTATAAAATATTTGGTATTTGATCATTCATTTGAAAATTTGGTGAAAATTCCAGTTTTACCCTTAATAGTGCACTGTAGTATTTCGAATATACATATTTTTATATTTATTATTTAAATTTTAAATTTTGTAACAGTGTTCCTAAATTAAGTATCTACAACTTTTATTCAGGACACTAGATCAAAAAAATGCATTTTAATGGAGTAATTGGGCCATAAAGTCAAAGCTGGGATGGACTCGCCAGAATGGATAAGCTTCTGTATTGCGGCCATAACTCCTTCATATGGGCTTTTATTGATCCAAAATTTGAAGAGGAGATAGAGGACCCATATCCGCACATTTGATCTTTCTGGAAGGCCGGCCAATTCACGCGTTTTGTGGTCAAATGGGCGGTGCAATTGGAATTAAAATATTTGGCCGAATTTCCACATTCACACTTGAAACCACTTGTAACCTCTCCTCCCCTCCCCTCTATAAATTGGAGTTTTTCTCATTTTGAGGGGTTGGGACGTGAATTAGGAGATTGGAGGCAGAAGAGAATTTGTTTCACCTAAATTCTCCAACCATTGTAATAGGGGTAGCTCTTGAAGCAAGGATCCCCTCATCGAAGCCTCCTTCTCTTCTTCATTTTGTAATGTTTTCATTTGTGTAATAAACTTCTTTGTTCTTCTTTTATTTCTTCTTTTTCTTATGTTTTGTTTAAATTTATTCTTCTCTTAATATTCCTCTTTGGGCTGGAATTCTTTAGTAGAAGCGTTATTGGGTTATACCCATTATAAACCTTTGCACATGCAAAACGCTTCTACGATGATTACGCCACCCATGGAAGAGTAGTCTTTTAGTAATCGATCTATCTTCTACCCTCTTCATTTAATTATTTAGAATCATTGAGATAATGTAATTAATTTAATATGATCCATGAATTATGTTTTTAAATTGTAAGAAACTAAGCAAGCAATTGAACAATTAACACAAAAACACGCGAGGTCAGGATTTTGTGTCAATTGTGAGAGCGCGATCTTAATCGGTAATACAAGACCACACAGGATAAATTTGTAGAGTTCAAATATAATCCCTAAACACAATTCATCCTCATTTCCAGAATGTATATGAGCCTTAATTTACCACTGACCATAATCTAATCTTAGAACATCAATCAAAGCAGGGTGCTGCGATTGCATGTTCCGAAGTTATCCTAGGGTTAAATTCACATCATCTTCGTGGTAAAGTTAATTCTCGTAGGGTTTGGGATTTAATAAATTAAGGGATCATAATTAAGTGAATGTTAATTTACATGATAATGATTAATAATATAGTGAAGAGGTAGAGTTAGATCGATTACGCCTTTTAAATAGATTTCTAAAAAAACATCTTCTTGTTGTGTCATTTTAATCGAAATTCAATCAAAACTAAAAACAAAAAATATATATATACAATCTTATTCCAACAAACTTATTCTAGATTCATAAACTAAAACAAACCCCAATCCTTTAAAGTAGTGTTTTTATTCTATTCTATTTTATTTTATTTTTTAGAATACCTCTAATAAGTTGTTAAATTCACTTCCTCCTTTGAGAGACAACCTTGGTCAGCCACTCTGCTGCACCTAAGTACCCCAAATTACACTAATCATTTGAGGGCGCCCACGACAACGCTCTTTCAAATTGGCGCTGTTTCCAGGGAGGTAAGTAATTATTTCAACCAATTAGAGGTATTTATTTTATTTTATATTTTATTCTCTTCCTCTCTTCTTTCTTCCTTCTTTACCCAATCTGATTTTTCTTCTTCTTCTTTTATTTTCTTCTACTTATTTTTGGACCATCAACTCAAACTTCTCATTTATATTTTAATATGGTCCACTTTCTTTCTTTTCATTTTTATTTGATCTATGACATGAACTAATCCCGAAGATCTCTTAGATCTTGACCCTGAGATTGAACGTAGCCTTAGGGCACAAATCATACATTCTCAATCCACGGGAAGTTTCAATATTCAACCAGTTGGTGAATTCCTCTCTTCTGGAAACATTGAAATTAGAAGCAATTCAAATTCAAACATAAAAGAATAACCAATGGCTGAAAACAATGGAAATGAACTTAATAGAACCATACGAGAATTGGCTGCACCTGATGTTAACTATCAACCAAATTGTATTGCATACCCAAATCTCGAATCGGACTTTGAACTGAAATCTGGGTTAATTCACTTACTTCCAAATTTTCATGGCCTCTCTGGTGAGGATCCCAACAAACACTTTAAAGATTTTAATGTGGTTTGCTCAACATTAAAACCAAGAAATGTTTCTGAAGATCAAATCAAATTAAGAGCATTCTCATTCTCACTTGATAGAGCTGCAAAATATTGGATGTATTATTTTCAACATGAAGATGTAACATGTTGGAATGATTTGAAACGTCTTTTCTTGAAAAGATTTTTTCCAGCATCAAGGACCACATCGATTAGAAAGAAGATATCGAGGATCAAGCAAGCACAAGGGGAGTCAATGTATGAGTACTGGGAGCGATTCAAGAAGTTGTGTGCAAGCTGCCCACATCACCAAATCAGTGAGCAACTACTCATCCAGTACTTCTATGAAGGACTCACACCCATGGAGAGGAGCATGGTGGATGCTGCAGCTGGAGGATCATTGGTGGACAAGACACCAGTAGCTGCACGAGCATTGATCGACAAAATGGCCCAAAACTCTCAACAATTCGGTGATAGAGGTACACCACATGTTCGAGGAGTACATCAAGTAAGTCCTTCTCTTGAAAGTCATTTGATTGATACTAAGTTAGAAGAATTGACAACTATGGTGAGGCAGATTTCATTGGCTCAAAAGATATCTCAACCCCCTCCTTCAAGGCCATGTGGCATTTTCACTGAGACAATCCACCCAACTGACTGTTGCCCACAACTACAAGAGACAGAAGATTGTGCAGCAGTGTTCCCTGGGAGACCATTTCAGCAGCAAAAACAACAACCATATCCCCAAAATAAGTTTTATACAGTATACAACCAAGGGTGGAAAGATCAGTCAGACATGAGGTATGGCTCTGGACAACAACAAATCCCCCCTTTTCAACAAAACTTCCAGTAGCCTCCACCTTACCAATAGGGTTTCCAACAACCCCAAAGGAGATTCGAAGCTCAAACATCAATGATTCAGCAACAAGGGAATATCCAATACAAGATAGACTCTAACGCTGATGATCTTTTGAAACAAATTGTTCTTAATCAACAGAATGAGCTGAAGAGTCAAGGTTCGGAGCTGAGAGAGTTGAAGACTCAAATGAGTCAGATTGCCACCACCCTCCATGAACTTGTGAGTAAGAATTCTAGAAATCTACCTTCCCAACCCACTCCAAATCCAAAGGGGAATGTTAGTGCCATCACATTGAGAAGTGGGAAGCAAATGAATGATACATCTGGAGCTACCATTCCACTAAGATTCACCTCTACTCTAGAGAAGCCACATTCCATACCAACTGATGGGAAATCCAAGGAGAAAGATAAAGGTAAGAAAAATATTGATGATGTACCTCTTAAATCCCTTCCTTTTCCAAACAGGGTTGTTCAAACCAAGAAGATGGCTGAAGAAGCAATGAAAAAGGAGGTTTTGGACACATTCAAGCATGTGGAGATCAACATTCCTCTACTTGAACCCATTAAGCAAATTCCAAGGTATGCGAAATTCTTAAAAGAACTTTGTACCAATCGAAGAGGGCTCATGGGAAATGAGAGGATCAACCTTGGAAGGAATGTCTTGACACTCATTACACCGACTCTAGAAATTCCAACAAAGTGCAAGGATCCCAGGACATTCACCATCCCATGTACCATAGGGGAGTTGCACTTCTCTGATGCTCTTTGTGATTTAGGAGATTAAATAAATGTGATGCCTCACTCTGTATTCTCTTCCTTGTAGGTTGGTGAGTTGAAGCCAACAAGAGTAGTGGTGCAATTGGTGAATAGAGATACGACATATCCAGCGGGAGTTCTTGAGGATGTACTTGTTCGGGTAAGTGACATGATCTTTCCAGCAAGACCCTTCCTCAAAACTGCAAAAACTATCATAAATGTCAATGAGGGTACACTTTCCATGGAGTTTGGAGATGAAGTTGTGATATTTAATGTTATGGATTCCATGAAGTACCCCTCAGAGGACCATTCTGCTTTTTTTATCTCCCATTTTGAACCACCAAGTAAAAACATCATGGAATTGGATTGTCCTATGCTTAGGGAGATTATGAGTATTGGTTTCAGTTTGATGTTTAAGAGTACTTCTACATCTATTTTTAAGGAACAAGACTCTCTAAGATTTGATTTTGAAATGGAATCATATTCTGATTTTGATCATGTGAACTCTGATTATGACATGGCTATTGAGTATGCTGATGGATTTTGTGCTTTATTCTCTGATTGTGATGATTTTTATTCTGATACTGATGTTCATTGTGAAGATATGTTTGTTGCATCAATTTCTCCATTCATACTACACCCTCCTTCATTAGAACTCAAGCCATTGCCACCAAATCTGAAATACTCATACTTGTTGAGTGGTGAGAGATTACCTGTTATCATTTCTAACAATCTCCCTTTTGAACATGAAGAAAAGCTTTTGAATATTTTGAGGGAGAACATCAGGGTGATTGGGTGGACCTTGGCTGACATATCAGGTATTAGCCCCTCCATTTTCATGCATAGGATTATCTTGGAGGATGGGGCTAAACCGGTGAGACAGACACAAAGGAGACTTAATCCCACCCTCCTGGAAGTTGTTAAAAAAGAAGTTGAACAATTTCTCAAGGCAAGTATAATTTACCCTATTTCTGACTCACAGTGGGTAAGTCCAATTCAGGTTGTGCCTAAGAAAACTGGTTTTACTGTTGTTAAAAATGAGAAAGATGATTTAGTTCCAATGAGGGTGCAAAATAGTTGGCGCGTGTATATTGATTATAGGAAACTAAATCAGACCACTCACAAGGACCATTTCCACCTCCCATTTATTGATCAAATACTCGAGAGACTAGCTGGGAAAACACACTATTGTTTCTTGGATGGATTTTCTGGATATTTTCAGGTTCTTATAGCTCCAGAGGATCAGGAGAAGACTACATTCACTTGTCCCTTTGGCACATTTGCCTACCGGAGGATGACATTTGGACTTTGCAACGCCCTAGGTACCTTCCAGAGATGTATGGTGAGTATTTTTTTCTGATTTTATTGAGACCTACATGGAGGTATTTATGGATGATTTTACAGTGTATGGGTCTTCATTTTATGAATGTCTAAGTAGTTTGGGAAAGGTGTTGAATTGTTGTATTGAGAAGAATCTGGTCCTAAACTTTGAAAAGTGTCATTTTATGGTAGAGCATGGCATTGTCTTAGGGCATGTAGTGTCAAAACATGGGATAGAGGTTGATAGATCTAAGGTAGACATTATTTCATCCTTACCCTATCCTTCATGTGTGCGTGATATTAGATCTTTCCTAGGGCATGCAGGATTTTATCGGCGCTTCATCAAATATTTTAGTAAGATCGCTCTTCCTATGTCACGATTACTTCAAAAAGATTCTGATTTTGTGTTTGATGATTCTTGTAGGACTTCCTTTGATGAGCTAAAGAAGTGTCTGACCACTCCACCTATCATACAGCCCCCATGGTGGGACCTTCCATTTGAGCTTATGTGTGACGCCTCCAACTTCGCGGTTGGAGCTGTCTTATCTCAGAGGGTGGAAGGACGTTCAAATGTGATTGCCTATGCATCAAGGACATTGGATTCAGCCCAATCAAACTACACAACCACGGAAAATGAGTTTCTTGCTGTCATATTTGCTTTAGATAAATTCCTTTCACATTTATTGGGCTCTAAAGTAGTTGTTTTTTCTAACCATGCAGCTTTGAGGTACCTCCTGAAGAAGCCAGATGCAAAGCCACGACTTATCCGTTGGATGATCCTTCTTCAAGAGTTTGACCTTGATATAAAGGACAAGAAGGGGTCAGAGAATTTGGTGGCGGACCACATGAGTAGGATTACTCACACACTAGAGGATGACACCTTGGACCAAGTACCACTTCAGGACACTTTTCCCGACGAGCATCTTTATTCCATCTCAGGTATGCATCCTTGGTATGCTGATTTAGTGAACTACATTGTTGCCTCTGAAATCCCTACAAATTTAAAGAAACATCAAGTACAAAAATTAAAAAGTGAGTCTAGGTTTTATGTGTGGGATGATCCTTACCTCTGGCGCTTGTGTAGTGACCAAGTCATTAGGAGGTGTGTTCCCGATCATGAGTTTGAGTCTGTTTTGCATTTCTGTCATACACTTGCTTGTGGTGGACACTTTGGACCCCAACGGACAACTAGGAAGGTTTTGGACTCTGGATTATATTGGCCTAGATTATTCCATGATGCCCATGTGTTTTGTAAGTCATGATCTCATTGCCAACACACTGGGAACATTTATAGGAGACATGAGATGCCCCAGCAACCCATACTATTATGTGAGATTTTTGATGTATGGGGCATTGATTTTATGGGTCCTTTTCCTAGTTCATTTGGATTTATGTATATTTTGGTTGCTGTTGATTATGTGAGTAAATGGGTGGAGGCCAAGGCCACCAGGATTGACGATTCTCATGTTGTAGTGGATTTTGTCAAGGCTCAAATTTTCTGCAGGTTTGGAGTACCAAAGGCCATCATCAGTGACCAAGGGACACACTTTTGCAATAGGAATTTTTCTTCCCTCCTTAAAAATTATGGGGTGACACACAAAACATCAACACCATACCACCCCCAAACAAATGGCCAGGCTGAGGTTTCAAATCGTGAGTTGAAAAAAATCTTGGGGAAAACCATGCAGCCAAATAGGAAGGATTGGAGCAAGCGCTTGGATGATGCATTGTGGGCTTATAGAACAGCATACAAGACCCCCATTGGTATGTCACCATTTCGGATTGTTTTTGGGAAATCATGTCATCTCCCAGTGGAAGTCGAGCATCGGGCTTATTGGGCTATAAAGAAATGCAACATGGATTTGCCCCAAGCTAGAATCCAAAGGAAGCTGTAAATTCAATATCTTGAGGAGATTAGATTATAATCATATGAGAACTCAAGGCTCTATAAGGAAAGATCAAAAGCAGCTCATGACAAAATGATCCAACAAAGGGAGTTTCATGTTGGAGAGAAAGTCCTTCTCTACAGTTCAAGACTGAAGCTGATGCCTGGTAAGTTGCGTTCCAGATGGTTAGGTCCTTATGTTGTGACTAATGTTTTTCCTTATGGTGCAGTGGAGATCACACAATAGGACACTGGAAGGAGCTTTACATTCAATGGGAAACGTTCGAAGATATACATTGAGGGACTTCCAACTGATGTAGTGGATTTTATCACACTGCATGACCCCATCATCACTTGAGCAGATCAGGCTGTTCCTAACCCTTTCACTTTTATATTATTTGTCCTATTTAAAAATTCTGCATTTCATGTGCATATATCATATCATAGTTTCACATTGAGGACAATGAAATATTTTAAGTGTGGGGGAGGGAACCTTTTAGTTTAGTAATTTCAATTGCTTTCCTGTTCAAAAAAAAACCAAAAAAAATTGTGTGTTTTTCAAATTTTGTGTGTTTATTTTACAATTTTTTGTGTGTTTTTGAAACTTTTGGGATGAAATTATTCTCATCACCATTTTTAAATCCATATCAATAAGTGAAACAATTTACCCCTTGAAACTAAGCTTAAATGAATGCTGAAATGACTTTGTTTCAAGTTCAAATATTTAGTAATTTCATGAAAATTACTCTGAATTTTGAATCCCATTCCAATCTCACTGTCTTTATATTTGAAATCACTTTCCTGTGAGGCTTCTGAACCATTATTTTCATATTCTTTACATTTACCTCACTTCTTGAGAGAACCAAACCATACTTGATTTAACCAGAATTTGATCTATTCCTGTCAAAACTTGAGGGTTTGAGGTACTTATGTTTAAATGATTGAGGCATTTGTTTGGTATTAAAGCCCCTATTTCAAAGAATCATTTTTTTATAATGTCCTACCTTGAATATTTAATCCTTTTAGCCCTTAGAATCCATGAAAAGCCTGTTAGGTTAGCCACATTACAAGCCAATTTTCCCTATCCAACCAACTCTTGAAGTGAAATTTCATAATCTAGTTGAGCTTAAGTGTGGGGGAAGTTGTCTTGTGTTTTGCCACCACATTCTGTGATACTTTGGGTGGAAAATTAAATTCTGAAGAGATGTGTTTGCTGCTAAAGAAAGTCATTATATTGAAAGCTGTGCCTTTTCTGGAGCTTTCATGACAAGTGAAGCTGTGCCTTTTCTGGAGCTTCTAATTGAGGTGGAAAGCTGTGCCCATCTGGAGCTTTCAAGAAAATCATGTTTGAGAAGATTGACATTTTGTATGCTGAAATGATGAATGGTGTAAACCTTTCAAGACTTTTCATGATGATGGAGCTGAATTGATACTATGGAGATTGAAGAGAAGACCATATTTAAGTGAAAATTAGATTAATGCAATTTTGCTTCAAAAGAGTCAAGCCCTCCTCATTCAGCCTCAGAGTTTTTCACATCTTAATCCTACCAACCGAAAGCCACAGAACAACCCTGAAAAGTCCCCATGATAAAAATATTTCCTTGACTCACATCGGGTAGCGATGTAGGAATCTATCAAGCCTATGGTGACCCTTGTATGAGTTTGGATGAGAAAGACATTGCAAAAAAATTGATATTTGAGTGATGAGAGAAAATTCAAGCGAGGTAAGTGTTTTGTGCATGGGCGGATAAATGAAGTGGAAATATATTGAATGATATAAATGGAGAACTTGAAATAAGGTTTTTTATGAGGCATGATATCTTTTGATTCTTGGTGTGAAATTGATTGATCTTAAGGATATGTGTTTTAAAATTGGTTTTGATTTGATATTGATGTTTACTTGATATGAGGTTTTGCCCAGGTGTGCAAAAGGGTAAGTGTGGGGGAGTTGATAAAAAACTATTTTATTGAATATTTTATTGATAATAAATGATATAGTTTCCTCACATTGTGTTAAATATGTTTATTTATAAAATATTTGGGATTTGATCATTCATTTGAAAATTTGGTGAAAATTCCAGTTTTACCCTTAATAGTGCACTGTAGTATTTCGAATATAAATATTTTTATATTTATTATTTAAATTTGAAATTTTGTAACAATATTACTAACTTAATTATATACAACTTTTATTCAGGACACTAGATCAAAAGAATGCATTTTAATGGAGTAATTGGGCCATAAATTTAAAGATGGGCTGGACTCGCCAGAATGGATAAGCTTCTGTATTGTGGCCATAACTCCAACATGGATAGGAGATAGAGCCCAAATTTGGATAGGAGATAGAGGACCCATATCCGAACATTTTATCCTTCTTGAAGGCCGGCCAATTCACACATTTTGGTGGTCAAATGGGCGGTGCAATTGGCATTAAAATATTTGGCTGAATTTCCACATTCACACTTGAAACCACTTGTAACCTCTCCTCCCCTCCCCTCTATAAATTGGAGTTTTTCTCATTTGGAGGGGTTGGGACGTGCATTAGGATATTGGAGGCAGAGGAGAATTTGTTTCACCTAAATTATCCAACCATTGTAAGAGGGGTAGCTCTTGAAGCAAGGATCCCCTCATCGAAGCCTCCTTCTCTTCTTCATTTTGTAATGTTTTCATTTGTGTAATAAACTTCTTTGTTCTTCTTTTATTTCTTCTCTTTTCGTCAGTTTTGTTTAAATTTCTTATTCTCTTAATATTCCTCTTTGGGCTGGAATTCTTTAGTAGAAGCGTTATTGGGTTATACCCATTTTAAACCTTTGTACATGCAAAACGCTTCTATGATGATTACGCCACCCATGGAAGAGTAGTCTTTTAGTAATCGATCTATCTTCTAACCTATTCATTTAATTATTTTGAATCACTGAGATACTATAATTCATTTAATATGATCCATGAATTCTATTTTTAAATTGTAAGAAACTAAGCAAGCAATTGAACAATTAACACAAAAACACGCGAGACCGGGATTTTGTGTAAATTGTGAGAGCGCGATCTTAATCGGTAATACAAGACCACACGAGATAAATTTGTAGAGTTAAAATATAATCCCTAAACACAATTCATCCTCATTTCTAGAATGGATATGAGACTTAATTTACCACTGACCATAAGCTAATCTTAGAACATCAATCAAAGCAGGGTGCTGCGATTGCATGTTCTGAAGTTATCCTAGGGTTAAATTCACATCATCTTCGTGGTAAAGTTAATTCTCGTAGGGTTCAGGATTTAAAAAATTAAGGGATAATAATTAAGTGAATGTTAATTTACATGATAATTATTAATAATAAAGTGAAGAGGTAGAGTTAGATCGATTACGCCTTTTAAATAGATTTCTAAAAAAACATCTTCTTGTTGTGTCATTTTAATCGAAATTCATTTCAAAACTAAAAACAAAAAAAAATTATACAATCTTATTCTAGTAAACTTCTTCTAGATTCATAAACTACAACAACCCCCAATCCATTAAAGTAGTGTTTTTATTCTATTATATTTTATTTTATTTTTTAGAATACCTCTAATAAGTTGTTAAATTCACTTCCTCCTTTGAGAGACGACCTTGGTCAGCCACTCTGCTGCACCTAAGTACCCCAAATTACACTAATCATTTGAGGGCGCCCATGACAGTGCTCTTTCAGTGATTTAGTTGTGATTTTTCAGAAAAGGAAAAATTAAAAGACCTAAAACAAGTCAGGAAGGGTACACCACATAAAACAACATCAGTCATTTAATAACCTTGAATCATAATAAAAAAAGTGATTTACTTAGAAATTATAGGTTGTTTGGATTCCCAATTTGTATCCATTGAAAATATAGTAATTGATACATACACACATACATATATATTTATATATTATAGTCAAACCATTTCTCATTCTCATCATTAAGACCCAACGTAAATCTTTTCTCTATCACTTCCACCTAATCCTTATAAATAAAAAATTGGAATTTTCACACCCTCAATGAAATCGTCATGCGAAAACAACTAAAAGCATCATGCATTTCTTTTATCAATTGAAGAATTTAGGGGATAAAAAGGGAATCTATAAAATATGAGAAATCCATTATTGTATCCTTTTCTTCCTTTTTAAAGATGTCAATGACCTTATTACTCTGAGGTAGAGAAGGGACTTTATGAATTGAACATGTGACCATGGTCCTTTGCACAATAAGTTAAATTTTAAAAGAAGAAAACCCATCTAAGTTTCCATCAATAATTTATTAAAAAAATTATTCTCAAATAGAGATATTATTCACCTCACCAATGTCCTCAAACTTAACTATTTTTGTGTTAATCCTTGTAGTGACTAGTGTCAATGAAGCAATATCTCCCTCTTGCACTGCATCAATAAAATCATTATCTGGACTAGTATCCAACAGAACCTTAACATTGATGACAGAATGATATGAACTACCGTTTTTTCTATCCACTATATCCTCTGTGTAAAAAACTTCTACCAATTCTAATAATGGTTCACTTGTTTTATCTAGCTTGACATTAGATCTATAGCCAACAACTGTATCATCCACTTTTGACAACTCAGATAATTTGTATAGAACCAGTCTATCTTCCCCTGAAGACTCATGTTTCATAATAACATGATCATTTTCTTCTATTTTGATGATTAATTATAGGAAACTTTAACCTTCTATATCTGATTGATCTTACCACAATGGACATCCAGATGCCCTTGTCTCATGAAATTAGACCAGATTAATGGGATATCTTAATAAGTAACCTTCTAAGAAATATTTTCTCCGTTATTAATCTATATTTGACTAAATATTTCTCTTCAAGTGTTTAACTCAGTTAAAACTGTTGTAATGATGGCCTCATCAAACTCTATGTAGATGAACCTATTTTAATGCACTTCCTCAGGGTAAATGAAATGTCCAGCCAAGGCCTCCAATTGGAAAATATGAAGAGGCAAACCAAAAAGACCAATCCAAGTGGGCATGATCAACATTTTTCATCTCTTCACTCTATTGATATATCTATGTATGTATATCATATAATTCAAATCAAATACTATAGAACTCGCATCAAGAGAGAATCTAAAATTCGGTGAACCAACCCAACCTAATTATGTCCAAAATAATCAATAAATATACAAAAATCAACAATAATAAATATTATATATAAAGGAAGGCATAGTTTTCCTTTTCAAGGATATGATTTCCACTTGATACTGAAATTTTTCTAAATCTCACATATTACACTATAATACCTTCCATTAATTACATTATAGAATGTTCCTGGGATAGAAAAAAAATCATGAAAATCTAACTCGAGATGATTTATATCTAAAAATTGTGAGAAATTGGCCTCAAAGTACATTTATATCAGATTCAACAGCTAAAATTTTTATGAAAATAAATTTTTAGAAACTCACTCTTGTTATTTAATTTATCAATATGGGGGAAATTATGACAGAAGAGAATAAATCCAAAGCCACAAATGGATGAGAAAGTAAAAAATGATCATGTGAAGATTGAACAGTGAAATATTTAAAAATAGATTTATTCAAACACACAGAACAAATTCAATAAATTATAGGGGGATGGAACTTCTAGGAGTAAAAACCTACAAGACAAAAATGTTACTTAATGGATTAGTCGTTTTAAAGATCTAGAAATAAGGATTAACATTTTCATGAACTATGAAATACAAAAAAAATAATGGAACTGAAAAAAAGCACATCAAACATGTAGATTTCTTATCAATATTTAATATAGTATTATATGTCCAGGAGTGACAACCACCTGAAAAGATAAACAAAATTTCAATTGCATAATGGATGTCTATACTAACATCCACAAAGTAATTCACAAAAAAACTTCTTCTAGTTGAAATGCTACAAAGAAACAATAAAAACAAGTAATATTGGAAAAAACAATAATTAAAAGCAAAAAACAGGTATATTACATGTCTCCAGGAACTACTGGAAATAACTTTGTAGTAAAAAAATATGATCAACACGTTTTTATCATAATTTAAAACTATTAAAGACAGGATGAAGCCAACAAGCTCGTACTCGAGTGGTAAGGGCTCCTGCTTGGCATCCAAGAGACCTGGGTTCAAAACCAGGTGGAGGCGAATTTCCAAGGGTACTATAGCAGTTACTGTTCGGTACTGTAGCAGTAGGAACTATTCACCCGATTTGGGCCTTCGGGCCACCAGTTTTGGCCTATGGGTATCCAGTGCCTTCAGGTCATCAAAGGCCTTCAGGCCATAGGGCCTTTGGGTCACGCAGACATGGAGTAGCCCAGTTCACACAGAACAGGCCTCAGAAAAGGATCAGAGCAACAGGAGTAGCATCCACCAGATGCAGAGCTAACCAGATTAGAAGAATGAGAGGGTATGGCAGCTTCCATCGGGACCAGGCACCGTGCAGTTTTGTACGGGGCAATGCTAGCCGATCAGCAATGCAAGGTGGGGAGCTAATGTGATCAATGATTCAAGATACTGGGGAGGGGAAGTTCTAGTGGGATGGGCCTACGGGTCATGTAATGGGCATGGTATGCCTCTGGGCCTTCGGGTCATGTATTGAGGGTCATGTCGGGTCTTGTGCCTTGGGCCTATGGGTCATGTATGAGTTCCCCTTAAACCCTTAAAAGGGGGATTATATATAATAAAATAAAAATAAGGCCTTCAAGACATTCGGGCTAAAGACAGGATGAATAAACAGCTAGTAATTTAAAAATAATTCAAAATGGTTTTCCCAAGTAAAGAGTTCACTATAACTAGACAGGTTTTGCAAACAGGCAAGCAGAGTATCCATAAGAATGATAACTTGAGAAATAAAAAAATACACAAATAAGTACTGAGTCCAAAATCAAATCACTTGAGTGGATTTAGAGAAACCTATAGTCATCATTTTTTAATTAAAAAAACCCATTTCATTTTAATTTCATACAAATCCTAACTAAAAGTTGATTCAAACACGAAATCCCCATGATTTCAAGTGATTGAAGCTTGTACAGAAGAACCACATACATGAGAATGGGCTCAAAAATGGACCAATTTCATGGGAAACATTTCAAATTCATGGTCCTCCAACACCTCATTCTTATGGAAGTGAAAAAAGACGATGTGGAAAGTGGTTTTGGTGTCCATGGAGAATCGAGTGTGTTGGTGCGAGCGAAAGCGACGAACAAGGAGTGTGGCCGCAGGTAGCAGATCGATAGTTTGAGTTATACTGGAAACACAGTGCATCATATTGAGGTTTGATTGATCCATACACTTCACAAATGACTCATGGACCATTGTCCTAAAGTATCAAAATAATCTGAATGTGTTTTCTCCTTTTTAAGTATGTCACTCGTTGTTTTAACTTAAATTAATTTCAATTTTAAATAAAAAGAAACACTTTGAGTTATACTGGCCACACTATGCATCGTATTGAGGTGAAACTTATCCCTACATGTCACAAATGACTAATCAATCATTTTCCTAAAATATCAAAATAATCTGAATGTGTTTTCTCGGGTTTTAGTAAGTCAGTTGTTGTTTTTACTGAAATTAATGTCTATTTTAAATAAAAAGAGATACTTTGAGTTGTACTGGCCACACCATGTGTCATATTGAGGTGTATTTGACTCTTACACGTCACAAATGAATCATGGTTCATTTTCCTAATGCATCAAAACAATATGAATACGTTTACTTAGTTATCATTATGTCACTTGTTGTTTTTACTTAAATTAATGTCAATTTTAAATAAAATGAGACACTTTGGGTTCTATCGGCCACACCGTGCATTATATTGAGATGCGGCTGATCCCTACACATCAAAAATGACTCATGGATAGTTTTCCAAAAGTATCAAAATAATCTGAATGTATTTTCTCGACTTTCAGTATGTGACCTGTTGTTTTTACTTAAATTATTGTTAATTTTAAATAAAAATAGATACTTTGAGTTGTATTGGGCTTCTTAGACATCATTTCTAAAACTATTCCTAATAACCTAAGGATATGAAACATAAGAAAGGGTGATCATATATGTTCAATTAGTGTAAAAAATGGAGATATCAAGGATCATATAAGGATAACATGAACATAAAGTTGTTATAAGGTGATATTAACATTATAAATTCATACCTTGTATATGGAAGTCATATCTTCATGCTATTTGTGTAAAATATCTCATAAGGTATTTTTCCAATATGTTTCTGAGTGCATCTATATCATCTTGTCAATATGAGTCTTTTCAAAAATCATAGTAGTACTGGAAAAATATAAATAAACAAAGGATTAATAAATATTTTATAAGAAATAGTAATTATCTATGAAAATACGTCTTTAGGGATGCTGGTTTATTCAGGGAATATGATCTCTCTCATAAATTTACGAACATAATAATACCAATATTTTCCATTGGTTTGTTTCGGACACTATATAAACGTTGATGAGAATAAGTAATTTTTTTTGATATGTGTTTGGATAGTGAAATCTTATTATATATTCCCTGATACTTATCTAGTCATAGTACTTGTGTTCTTCCTTTCCCTTAGCCCCCAGCCTCATTCCTTTTTTCATACGATAATGATGCACCACCCTATCATAATAGAATTCTCATTAAAAGATAATATAAATTATATAACGTGATGTTTAGTTTTAAAATGTTGGATGTAGTGTATTACCAATTGAAAAAATACATCATATGTTTATGTTTTTTTGGATATCCATGCAATGAATCTAGGAAATAAATCTTTGGTATATCCAAATTTACTGCAATGAGTATCCAATGATTCCTAAAAACAAAAAAAAGGAATAAGTAATGAAAGGAATGAAAATAAATTTGATATGATTAAATAGTAGAATCTTACCCCTGTATCATTAGTATTAAATAGAGTCTATGATCCAAAATTTTTCTTTCAAAGGATTTCATCAGATCTTCCACTACTTCATCCTTTTTATTGGGTTATATTTTATCTTTTGTTATTGAGGTGATGTGAGGACTAACGAGTCTGAACTTTTTCTCATGGGGAAATCCCTTCAATTTTTTTCATATATAAACCTTCCAAAAAATATGAAATGTGTTTAGTCATAATTAAAACGTTATATTAGCTTTTGGAAAATGAAATCATGAGAACATACCTCATGTATACATTTACAACTGATCAGTCTAGTCAGTCGTAGTTGTTAATTTTAGTTGCACTCTAAAAAACAATGATGTCTTGATATTTATCTTCGTACATATTTGCTTCAAATTCAAGTATGTGGTTTCCACCATCTTCTAACATTGTATCCACATGATCCTTGAATGATAGTAAATGTGGATATAGAATGGGTGGGGAAATTATGCTTTCAGTAGATCTTTTTGATCGATTGGTCGATCCTTTAGATGGTTTTGTGACCATATTTTATTTCATCCCCTTGTCTCTGTCTATCTGTAATAAAATTCATTGGTTCAGACATTTTTTATTAACTGTTAAAGGTTTAGCATGAAAAGTAAATTGGAAATAAATACCTTCTTATCGACATGATTTTTTACAATATGTGAAGGCCATGCGATGAATGTTCCAACAACTTTTTCGACCATATTAATATCATCCTCTTGAATTGGAATAGGTAGCCATGTGCTCGGCTCATGGTCTATGTTGATAGACACTCACACATGACCTATTGGAAGTGTTCTATTGTGTAGTGTGTCCTTTTGAATATTGAACATCGTAGCCCTCACCACAAGGTGATGGGTGAGTGTTTCTAGATATAAATCACAATCATTATCACCCTGTAGAATAGTAGTACAAGAAAGGTATCAGTGTATGTCTGATTCACAATTTCACATAAACATTTATTAGAACATTGATTACCTCTACTAATATATCTCTTTGAGGGGAATGGCTAGCCCATAGCTGGTGGGGGTGGGTGGGATCTTCATATGGTGGCTGTTCTTGAGTTTATTCTTCTCTTTAGCTATCCCCCATTAAAGTTTCCATCATCTCCCTCTACCATTCTAATTGTCCTTCAAGGGTAGATATTATTTCTCTCATCTATTTTATTAATTCACTTTGATTGTCCTCTTGATTTTTTTTTTCAAAATATGTTCAGGGTGTCACTCCAAAACCAGTACCTCAGACACGACCATATTGTTCTGGACACTTCAAGGCCACTGATAGTTTGTGTTCATCTAGAACAGGTATTGTTGATTCTTATGACTATGCCAGATAGAGAATATAGGAAAACAAGCGATCATTGTTATGGAATAGAAATTTAATGAAAAACAAATTTTTATTACATAATACATACATGTGATTCTCAAACTTTTGGTGTGTTCTCGTCTATTAGTTTCCTGTCTTTATTTACACATTCATCCTTCCATAGCACATGGAATGGGATGGAAGTGGCTTTGGGTTTCAAGTCATAAATCTAGATATAAATAGAGGAACATAATTATGGTATTGTTTCATGTCACATAAATGTATTACAGTAGCTTTAAAATACGTACCAACTTTTTTTCAAGTTAAGCGTACCCCATCCTTACATCACAGTAGGGGTATGCTGGTTTGGCTGCTCATTCCTTATTTTTAGCACTCTGTTTCTATTCCATAAATAAAAAATTTTCAATCAAAGTGATGAATACATGTATCATCAAACAATGTATTACTGGCCAAAACATACCTAAAAAGACATATCTGCATGACAACCAGTAAATGCATCCCACGATTCTTGGGTTATCAGTTGTGCATAGATAAGAAGTGGGCATAGGTTTATTTTCCCTTCAGCATATTTAGGATGATGTCTTGTTAGGATTGAGTTAAATTCTCTGTGAATACTTCTAGGAAGCATTAATACATGCTTCTTGTGGGAGTCATCTACTATAAATTCACTCTATAATGGATGATGAAGAGTAATTCAATGTTTCATTATATTATTTTTAGTAAAATAAAGAAATGATATCATAATGTTACCATAATCTCTTCCCACATCAGTGTCTTAATCCTGGTCACACCATGGGGTAACAAATCTATGCCAATCAGCATGTATTGATGAGTGATGATTCCAACATAATTGATTAACATGGCCTTATTGGGGTTAACATTCTTACCCCACACATTCCATCTAACCTCGTATTTGATTCCTTCGGGTTTCTCCTTAAATATATTTACTAACACCATCAAACTCAATGCTCCTTTTTTTCTGCAATTCCAGTCATTCGTCGCCTACCATTTCCCTGGAATCAATATCGTCAATATGTTCCTATGGAGCGGTGGCATTGGCATGTGCAGATAGTTGTTGTACCATTACACTGGAAGCAGGAGTAGGTTGATAAACCTATTATTCCTCAGGAATGGGAGCACAATCATGTGCAGAAGTTCCCTCCTCTGCACTGCGAGTAACAGCAAGTTGAGAGACATGTTTTTTCTCAAAAATGGGGGCACTAACATGGGAATAAGGTTTCTCCTCTGCACAAAAAGCTGTATTAGTTTGAGAGAACTATTATTCCTCTAGATTGGGAGCACCGACACATGTGAAATTCATTATCTACAGAAGTGGTTTAACATTTAATTTTGAGTATATAAATACATCAACAAACAGATAATTACATGAGATAACATGATGTATATTACAAAGAAATGTAACCTGATTATTGAACTCTCTTTTTATTTTTTGAAGGATGAAGGGATTTTACCCTTCTATTGACAATCCAAATTCCTTCATTGTTGTCTCCTATGACATAAAAAACCCTATCTACATTTGTATAACTATGAAATGATTTCTAAGTCCCAATGAAATGGGTCATCCTTGGTTGAATTTTCATATGAACCTTTAGTATTTTTGGTCGATAATAGAATAATTGACCACTTTTAGTTTGTGGGATATGTAACATAAAATACCTTTACTGCCTATGATGCCATTATAAATTCTTTGTCTTTGTACCCTTCCTTACAAAACAATAATTTCACGAATCCAAATTCATCTATTTTAATGGTACTCTTGTTATCAACCCACTTGCAATGAAAAATCAGCACTTTTAATGTTATATAATCCAACTCCCATATTTATTTTATGATTCCAAAGTATGACGTATTCATGTAAATTGGATTTCTATCCTTAGTACTAGAAACATGCATCACTTCAGCCACGAGTATAACTCTTCTATTTTTCATGATAGTATCTTCATCATGATCATTTGTATAGAACATATAACAATTAATTACATAACCTTTGTAAGATAATACACACACACATGGTCCTCCGGATAGCCACCAAAGTCATTCTGAAATTGAATCCAGATTTTCATATGATTCCTTTAAAATATGGTCCCGAAACCATCCTATAAACTATTGATGATGTGTATTTGATATCTATATTTCATCCCTTGATGGATTCAAATTCCTAATAATTTCTTTGTGTGTTTCTACATATAGGGAAACCTTTAAATTGTTATGAAAAATGTAAAGATGGGCCTGATCCCTATCTATAATATTGATTGCGACAACATCTCTTCTAGAAATTCCTTCACTCGTAAGCCGCCCAATGTAACAATATTTTGGAAGACCAATGATTTCCACACCAGAAGGGTATTCAGTATAGAATTCAATGGCTTCCACAACAATATATCACACCATAATAGAAATCTCTAGCTGAATTTTATTTTTTACATATCCTTTCAAAATCATTATATATCATTCAATGGGGTACATCCATCTATAGTGTACAAGAACACATAGTCGAATCTATCACACCAATTGAACCATCAAATGAACCATCATATCAAAAAATGTTGGTGGGAAGAACATTTCCAATTCACATAATCTGATAAAAATTTATCTTTCCATACTCGGTAATTTCTCTAGGCCTATAACTTTGTTGCATATAGCTTTGTAGAAGAAATAAAGTTTGAATAATGTATGATGAACATTCTTGGAAAAAATGTAACGTAAATATATCTTGCATCAAAACATGTCATTCATGTGATTTAAAACCCTTTAAATTTAAATCGGTTATTGACATGATGTTCTCGATATTTGATGAATACACTTCTAGAACCTTTATTTCATTAAAGAAGTTGCAAAACTAATATATCTCCTTCCTAGAAAGAGTGTAAGTAGTTGGAGGAAGAAAAGTTCATTTATCACCTTTTACTAGCACCAAATCTTCTTGTATTCCTATGTCAACCATATCCAAACTATCCTTAATTCCATCCTTTGTTTTTTTGAGTGCGTTTAAAAATGTTTCAATGACACTATCACATATATTTTTTTCAATATACATAACATCAAGAAAGTGTATGACATATAAAAAATTCCTATATAGTAATTCAAAATAACTGATCTCTTCTTCCAACTGGTTTTCGTAAGTTTTTTTGAAAAAAGTTTACCAAAAGTAGTGCCAACAACTTTTACTTTCTCAAATAGTTGAAAACTTGTGAGTGGATATGGTGTTGAACATTATTTTGAACTTCCATCGAATGATGTTTTCCAAGATCGGTACTTATGTCTATGGGGTAGAAATCTACAATGTCCTAAAAACACAGTTTTCGATGAATATTTCAACCTAATTGACCGTTTACTTTGTTCACAGATGGGACACCCATGAGTACCTTTAATGCTATATCCGGGCAAATTTTTATAAGTTGGAAAGTAATTTATCGTCCCATACAACATGACACTCAATGTGAAATATTAATTTCTGTAATCATTATACAACGTAACACCTAAATCCCACAATAATTTCAAATCCTTGATCAATGGAGCCAAATACAAATTAATATCATTACTCTGTTTTTTAGTCCTAATATAAGCATAGATAACATGATGTATTTTCATTTCATGCATGTTTTTGACGATTTCACGCCAAGGCGTGCACGCGCGTGCGTCCATCATGCAGGGGGAGGACACGCGACATCATTGCCCCGCATTCCCGCTTTCCAAAGGCGGGCGACATCCGTTCCTTGTTCAGGGACTTCTGCTCCTTGATCAAAACCGGGATGATGGGATGTCGGTTCTTCCTTCCGTGGATTCCTCCTCGTAGCTCGTCACCTAGTCTAGGTCTCCCTCATAGATTTATGACGGGTTCGTGAATCTCATTCCTAGTGCCATATCTACATGGACGCCAGTTAATTATGCTGCTTCTATCGAGACGCTCCAAGGGGTCTGGTCGGGGCAGCAACCTTTGGTGAGGAGAATGGTCATGGTGGGGTGTCGTCGGCATGTCATGATGCTAGGGATTGGCATGTATGTCTTCTGTACCTTATTATAGGTCTTCTCGAGGGTGCGGAAGCCCGAGTCATCCCACATCGAATTTGGGGATTGTGTACCATCTGAGGTTTTCCTCAGCTTCCCATGTTTAACACGAGGTATGTTGTGGGTTTAACATCTTGCGGAGACAGATCGGACTGATCAAAACAACGAGAGTGGATCAAATTGAAGGACCCCTTAGGGGGAACACTGATGTTGGGGCCAGCGCGTGGGTGGCTTCCCGGATACTATGGAGTGGAATGGGGTGGCATGATACCACCGGGATGTGGCGGCCCGAGTAAAGACCAGGATGTGTGATGGAGTGACGGGCTTGAACCTCATGTAGGCTTCCTATGTATCCCCATGGCAGGGAATCAAAGTCCACGTAGTTCGGTGATACGGTGGGGCACCTGAAGAGGCGACCCGTGGGAATGAACGCATGGATTGGAGCCTGGAGGAAGTAAGATCTCCGGGCTAGGTCATGAGCTTCCCGAGGCACGTGGGCTTAAGGGAGAGGTCAGGATGAGACATGGGTGTGAGGTATGGGGCTTACGCTCTGAGGCGGCCCATAACGGTAGTTGTGAACCGATGCGGAGGGGTCAGAACAACTGAGCGATGGGCTTGAACCTCGTGGAGGGTTCCTACATACCATGCGTTAGCATGGATCAATGTCCACGTAGTTTGGGGCATATAGTTTAACGTCATGTGGGATGGGGGGCATACAGTTTAACGTCATGCGGGACGAGGGAATACAGTTTAATGTCATGCAGGACGAGGGCATACAGTTTAACGTCATGCGAGATGAGGGCATACAGTTTAACGTCATGCAGGATGAGGGCATACAGTTTAACGTCATGCGGTATGAGGGCATACAGTTTAACATCATACGGGATGAGGGCATACAGTTTAACGTCAGGCGGGATGAGGGCATATAGTTTAACGTCACGCGGGGTGAGGTCATACAGTTTAACATCATGCGGGATGAGGGCATAAAGTTTAACATCATGCGGGACAAGGGCATACAGTTTAACATCATGCGGGACGAGGGAAATCTAGGGCTTACGCTCTGAGGCAACCCAAAGTGTTGGCGAACCGACATGAAGAAGTCGGAACGACCGGGTGGTGGGCTTGAACCTCGTGGAGGCTTCCTATGTACCATGCATTAGCATGGATCAAAGTCCACGCAGTTTGCTGGGATTGGGCTTATGCTCTGAGGCGGCCCATAAGAGGATGTCATGGTCGATGCGCGCTCTAAGCCCATGTGAGTCATGCTCGGTGTGAGAAACAAGAGGCAGCAGGGACTAGACGATCACATCGCGAAGGGTGAGTCCGTGAGAAGCGGAAAGGGGCTTACGTGTTGAGAGTCCCAAAGAGAAAACAAGGGAATACACACGGTTAGCGGCCCTTGGTGCTGGGGCTTACTCCAGGATGGAGGCCCGTGCAGAGGTGCATTGGTGCTACCTTCCTCAAGAGAAGCTAGGGGCTTACGCTTTGAGGTATCCCTTCCCCCATGGACAAACTCCACTCCAACAAGGAGGATCTCATTCCATGTGAGGAAAAATCCATTCTCGTGGAGACGAGTGGCCATAAAGAATGTCCGAGCTGGGGGGACCCTGCGTGCGAGGCACGGGGTCAGACCACAATTTAACGTCATGTGTTAAGGATGAGGTGCTTGGAATTTTAACGTCCTGCAGCTTGGACGAGGTGGGTTCACTCCAAACCCCTAGGTCTTACATGCCCAATGCCCCCTACCCCTTGTGGGAGGGAAGGCATCAACAAGGTCGTAGTGAAGGGGGGCCATAGGGCGAACCATCGTGGGGTCCATGTTAGCATGGCTATGGTGGATGGGGCTTATGCATGGAAGCTTCCCAAGCACCACTAAGGAGAGTCAACGATGGACGGGGCTTACACATGGAAGCAGCCCATAATGTCTTACTCATGTATGGCCATGAGGGAATCCCAACTCACTGATGGGTTGAGGTATGCACCTATGTGCTAGTGCACAAGCGGGATAATGCCAAGGGCATTGGAATCGGCCCAAACAAAGGGACATGAAAAGTGTGAATCACATGCCCGACATTCAGAATGCTATGAGAGTTGTGTGGCGATAGAGGATAACTGCTTACCATGTTTGCAACACAACATACTGTCATGTTAGCCTGAAGTGATGACAAAAATGAGGGCCGACCGCTGACCATGTTCACAACATGGGGCCTAACTCAAATACCGTTGATCAGTCTTCCGGGAAGTTGGCCCAGGAAAGCAGGCGGACCATAGGTAAATCATCTATACTACGACAACAGGCAGACCAAAGGTCTATCATCGATATTGTCACAGCAGGCGGACACAGGTCAATCACCCATACTGTTAGGGGGTCCCTCGAGATTTGGAAGTGGATGAAAATCCGAATGAATGACACGCAAAGAGTGAGGTGGAGTGATGGAATGTTTGAATGGATTCCAACACTCTTGAAACTACGCCATTGTAATCATGGCATTAGGAATATTATTCTTGGCGCACAAGGAATCTCTTATTTGGAACAAGAGGCATCCTATGTTTGGAACACAGGGTTTACTACAGTTTATAGTCATGTATATGGGACTACTGGCATCTCGTTCTTGGCGCACAAGGCATCTCTTATTTAGAACAAGAGGCATCCTATGTTTGGAACACAGGGTTTACTATAGTTTATAGTCATGTAGATAGGACTATTGAAATCTCATTCTTGGATCATAAGGCATCTCTTATTTGGAACAAGAGGCATCCTATGTTTGGAACATAGGGTTTACTACAGTTTATAGTCATGTAGATAGGACTACTGGCATCTCATGCTTGGTGCACAAGGCATCTCTTATTTGGAACAAGCGGCATCCTATGTTTGGAACACAGGGTTTACTACAGATTATAGTCATGTAGATAGGACTACTGGTATCTCAAGCTTGGCGCACAAGGAATCTATTATTTGGAACAAGAGGCATCCTATGTTTGGAACACCGGGTTTACTACAGTTTATAGTCATGTAGATAGCACTATTGGCATCTCATGCTTGGATCATAAGGCATCTCTTATTTGGAACAAGAGGCATCCTATGTTTGGAACACAGGGTTTACTACAGTTTATAGTCATGTAGATAGGACTACTAGCATCTCATGGTTGGCGTACAAGGCATCTCTTATTTGGAACAAGAGGCATCCTATGTTTGGAACACAGGGTTTACTACAGTTTATAGTCATGTAGATAGGACTACTGGCATCTCATGCTTGGAGTATAAGGCATCTCTTGTTTGGAACAAGAGGCATCCTATGTTTGGAACATAGAGTTTACTACATTTTATAGTCATGTAGATAGGACTACTGATATCTTATGCTTGGTGCACAAGGCATCTCTTATTTGGAACAAGAGGCATCCTATGTTTGGAACACAGGGTTTACTATAGCTTATAGTCATGTAGATAGGACTACTGACATCTTATGCTTGGCGCACAAGGCATCTCTTATTTGGAACAAGAGGCATCCTATTTCTGAATGATAGGGCATTCTACTCAGGGGAATTGATGATAAGAATCTCAACTCATGACACAGGAAACGAACCAAGAGGAATATGTCAACTAAAGGTGTTTCATGGTGTGTGGAGGAGTATCTCAAACCATGGTATTCCTAGGTTGAAGGTGGGTGTGCATAAGGGTGCAATCAAAAATCCCGACGTCCCGGCCCGAAAAGTTCACGGTGCGACTCTCCATTTTTCATGGGATTCTGTGACTATAGCGCGAAAAAGGTCGGGTCGGCGCGCAAAGGAAGGGATTGCGTGCAAAATAATGAATTGCATGCAATGGAAGGGGTGTGAATGCAAAGGAAGTATTTCGCGCAACTTGGCCGGCCTGCGTGAAAACGAAGGAATTGCGTGCACGGGGCAGACCCCGAAGGGGTTAGAGTTTAGTCTAAGACATGGGGATCCCACATAAAGGTGGATCCCGGGGCGACTTGGCGCAGAAAAGAACCATAAATCAAGGCCATATTGCACGCGCAATTACGCGCACGGGAGCTGGTTCAAATTACTCAAACCTGAAACGGTTGGGGTCGCCTTCTATTTATAGGCACCCGCCGTCGCAGAATATAGGGTTACGTGCAATATTTGCGTGATGGAGGCAGTGGTACGAAATATCAACCACGCGGGATGTGGGCGCAAAATTATTTCGTGCCGGTGCTGGGACTTTGCGTGAATCTTGGGTTGCCTTTCGCGCATGACATTTTTTCCGCGCACTTTACCCAATTTTTTGCACACCACTTCCGGGCCATCCAGACCGGGTCTCCAAGTCCGAATATGAATTCGCTTCATCATTTCGAAACTTCCTCTAGGAGTTAAACACTTTTTCGGCGTCTAAAATGCATAACTATGGTGGAAAGTTATAATTTACCAACATTATCGGCCATGTACTATGAGTGCTTATTTGAAAACCAAAAGGATTCACTCCATTTATAGATAATGCAAGATGAATGTTTCTGGACTCATTTCTAATACCAGGATACTCATGATCAATTTTCTTCCACTTAGGAGAGTCTACCAAGTGACGTAGTTTCCCATCTTTATTTCTTCTATCTGTGTGCCATGTCAATCTTCCTATATTATCATCACTTTTATATAAGAACATAAACCTTGAAATTATTTAAAAGTACTGTCACGACCCGCCCTCGGGGTCCGTGCCGTGACTACCCCAAGACCGCCTTCCATAGGCCAGGGGCTGGCGACTAGCACCAAGGCGTAAATCCCGGTAAAAAGGGAAGCCATTGCCTTTGAAAAGTAAACAAACACCACAGAGTAAGCAAGCGGAAAGTAAACACTAAACAAAAGCAGAGTACGACTGAAAGTGCGGAAAAGCAAATGGGCCAGTATACAAACCCAAACTGAAAGTAAAGTACAACTCGAAAGGGAAAACAGAAACTGAAAAGTAAAAGCCGCTACACCGAGCTGTCCACTGGAAATCCCACCTGAAGGGTGGGTACAGATAGCTCCTCTGCTCCACGGGTCCCGCCGTCCGCTCCGAGCACGTCCCGCCCAGTGGTCCACCTCCGGGTACCGTCCCGCTCTGCAAGCCTCAGCTAAGGTCAACGATGTCCGTCGTCTGCAACCAACACAACGTAGTGCGGGCAAAGCCCGTGCAGGGGTGAGTATAAGCTACTCAGTAGGGACCCCGAGACCCCTGAAGGTCTCTCAAAATCCACAAAGGATAAACCACGAAGAAAGGTACAATCACGAAGTAACAACCAACACTGCTTAGGTATATGCCCATACATATACCTAAGTCATCAATTTCAAATACGCTCCAACCTCTGAGCCCAAGTACAACTCAGTCCACACAGGAAAGTAAACGTATTCCACACAGGAAAGTAAAACGTAATCCACACAGGATTGCACAACACAATCCACACAGGAAAGCAACAGATTCAGCTCACACAGGTATACTTCTTCAAAGGACGATAAAGATGATCTCTGATCCATCTAAGTCATCGGACCCACAAAGGATCGATAGGTAACTAACCCCCGCAAAGACCCACACAGGATCGGGCCCACACAGGACCTGTAGGCGCTGGTTCACACAGGACCGCTGAGCGCAAGGACCCACACAGGATCGGACCCACACAGGATCGGGCCCACAAAGGACCTGTAGCACTGATCCACGTAGGATCGCTGAGTGCTGTAGTCGTCGTCGTCGAATCCACATATGATCTCTGTACTATCGTCGTCGCAGTCACAGTAGCAGTAGTAGCAGTAGTAGCAGTCGCAGCCAGCACTAGGGTTTCCGCACACAGCAAGCTCGTTCGGAGGGTCCGCTCCACGAGCCGAGAGGCTGATACATCAACTATCACAAAGTCCAGAGTTGATGTATCCAAAAGTTCCGTATCGTCAACAGGAACTCAACGCAACAGACGGCGCGTCGATCGGACGCCCGGTCTGAGAGTTATTGGCATTTTCGTCCCCCGGGCCCGGTTGGTTTTTAAGGCAAAACCAACCCGACCGTACTCCACCTGCGTCCAAACCTCGGGCGGAGTATGCCAAAAGATCCGTCTCACTAAGAGGAACACAACACAGCTGACGGCACGTCAATCAGACGTCCGTAGCTCAAGATATGAGCGTTTCCGCTCCGAAGGCCCGGTTGGTTTTGTGAACGAACCGACCCGGCCGAACTCAAAATAATCCGAAACCTTGAGTACGATATACCGAAACGACCGTCTCGATCCAAGGATCGCGTTGCCGCAGACGGTTCGTCAATCGTAGGTCCGAGGCTCATGTTATGGCCAAAAGACCGAAACTGATTCGAAACGGGGGTCCGGGTCCGGGTCGACCCGGCCCGACCCCCCCCCCCCCCCCCCCCCCCGGGTCGGCCCAAACCGGAGCGACCCGACCCGGGTCCGACCCGGCCCGGCCGGCCGGCGGCGCGGCGGCCCAACGCCGCATGGAGGCAGCACGCGTGGGGGGCGAAGCCCCCCGCTGATTGGGAAGACGGCGCGGCTAATTGCCGCGCCCTTTGAATAAAAACGGCCCCCACGTGGGGGCCGACTTGAAGGAAACCGGGGGGCCTCCTGCCCCCCCCCCCCCCCCTCAAGGAAACCGCCCCCCTCTTTATGAGGGGGGGTTTTAATTGCTGGCCGGGGGATTAATTTCCCCCGGAATATTACCATCTGGCCGGCCAGCTGGCCGACCGGTTTTCTCCAACGGGACCGGAAAATCCGGTCCCCTCTTCGGCTTCCGACGCCGGCGGCCCGGCCGCGGTGTTCGTCGTCCGGCGCGGTGCGACGACACCGCGCCCCTCCGCCGCGCCTTCGATTCCCCTTAACGTGGCGCGACGGCGTCACATTCTTGATGTTTCTTCCATGGTGCGCGCGCGACGGCGTCGCGTAACAAGATTGGGCGAATATCCGCGTGGGGCGACGGCACCACGCCACCTTGATTCATCCGCAAATTTAAACACCAAGAACGGAGGAGGGGGTTCAGCCGTGTTCATGCGGTCCAGACCCCTCACGTTAAAACACAACTTAAAGTATTCAAAAGCCACACGTTAGACAAGCTAGATCCACGATCAAGAATGGAATAATTAAACAATAAATCAACAACCCCTACCTTGGGTATATGTTCGAGGATTCGTCAACGTCCGCGGAAGACAACGTCGCGGAGGTCGGGCGTCGCGGTCGTCGTTCGTCAAATCCGTTGATGAAGAGATGCGTCCGATGTGATACATCGTTGGCGAAACTTCGTATGCCGACGAAGGGAATCTGAGGAGGAAGTGGCGTTCCCTCTCGTTGACACAGCAGACGAAGAAGAGCGGAGCGGCGTTCTTCGTCGGAACTTGAGCGTTCTTCGTCAAGTTCGAAGATTCTTCGTGTTCTTCGTCAGAGTTGAAGAAGAAGAAGAAAAGCTCCCAAAAGCTCTCAAGGTGGCCAAAGTGTTCTAACCCAACCAAATAAAATAAGAGCTTATTTTATTTACAAACCTAACAAAAGAATTTCAAAGGTTTGAATTTCAAAAAGATTAACTCCAAAATTAAATAACTCAAGTCATTAAAGAGAGGTTAAGGGAGTTGGGAGAAGATGAAAGGTTGGGAGCTTCGTGTGGGCCCCACCACACTTAATCCTCCCAAGGGAGGTTAAGTGGATGTGGGTCCCACTTCCAAACCCCTTTGGTAGGATTTATCAAGTTAAAATAAAATTTGTTCTTCACGAAATTTTATTTAACTTAAACTAAAAACCCAAAAACTAACTTTCAACCCGCAACAAACCCAACTTCCGAAAAGGTCTCTTTAAGCGAATATCGGCGTTGCGAGTTCATCGGTGCCCTCAGATTTCAATTCCGAGCACCGGATCAAAAGTTAGAAATTCCCGCTCGTTCGTTCACTGAACGTACCCGAGCCAAACTTCGGAATTTGATTCCGGGCACTCCGGGCCTCTGAATCAGGTGCCGTCTGAAACTGCGCTCTTGTAAAATTCAAAAGAAAATTAAGAAAAAATTTCCCTTGAATTTTACGGGTCTTTACATTACTCCCACCTCAGGGCTTTACGTCCCCGTAAAGATACATCAAAAACTAGGGAAACAAATGAGGGTACTGAGCACGCATCTGAGCCTCCTACTCCCATGTGCTCTTCTGGAGATTCTCATGCTGCCATCTGATGCGCACAAGAGGAATCGATTGCCCACGCAGGACCTGCTTCTGTCGATCCTCTATCTCCACCGGGACTTCCGTAAAAGTCGCTCCATCGTCAA
The DNA here is from genome assembly GCA_963277665.1 of Viscum album. Classification (NCBI taxonomy): domain Eukaryota; kingdom Viridiplantae; phylum Streptophyta; class Magnoliopsida; order Santalales; family Viscaceae; genus Viscum; species Viscum album. Next base: position 1,217,911,678 of record OY728119.1, read on the forward strand.
CGTCAAGCTCCCCATGGTCAATGATGTGTGTCGGGTCGTGCACGTATCTCCTCAGCTGAGACACGTGGAAGACGTCGTGCACCCGGTGCAACTGAGGTGGTAGAGCCAGGCGATAAGCCACCTCACCAATCCTGCTGAGAATCTGGAAGGGTCCGATGAAGCGCGGAGATAACTTGCCGCCTCGGCCAAATCTCTGAATACCACGTCGAGGTGAGACCCGCAAGAAGACGTGGTCGCCATCCTCGAACTCTAGTGGCCTCCGCCTCCTGTCAGCATATGACTTCTGCCGGCTCTGAGCTGTCCTCATCCGCTCCTGGATGACCTGGACCTTCTCTGTCGTGGCCTGGACCATCTCCGGTCCCACCAGTGCTGACTCTACAGGGTCTGTCCAGCAAAAAGGAGATCTACAAGGTCGGCCGTACAACGCCTCGTACGGTGCCATCCCGATAGTGGAGTGGTATCTGTTGTTGTACGCAAACTCCACCAAGGGTAGGTGGTCCTCCCAGCTATGACCAAAGTCGAGGACACATGCGCGGAGCAGGTCCTCGAGAGTCTGAATGGTCCTCTCCGTCTGACCATCCGTCTGAGGGTGAAAGGCTGTGCTCAGACGTAGCTGCGTCCCGAACGCCTCCTGTAATCCCTTCCAAAGCCGGGAAGTAAAGCGAGCATCTTGATTGGAGACGATAGATGATGGCACGTCGTGGAGCCGCACAATCTCCTGAACGTAGAGACGTCCCAAGCTCTCTACTGAGCTCTGCTCTCTGATGGGTAAGAAGTGTGCCGACTTGGTGAGTCGGTCAACAATCACCCAGATGGAGTCGTGACCTCTGGAAGTGCGTGGAAGTCCAGTCACGAAGTCCATAGATATGCCGTCCCACTTCCACTCCGGAACCTCCAAGGGCTGTACCAAGCCTGCTGGTACCTGATGCTCTGCCTTCACCTGCTGGCAGGTAAGGCATCGAGAAACGAACTCTGCTACAGCCTTCTTCATGCCCGGCCACCAGTGCTGTCGTCTGAGTTCCTGGTACATCTTCGCCACTCCAGGATGTACCGCTAAAGGAGAAGTGTGAAACTCTCTCAGCACTTCCTCTCGCAAAGAGACTGGTACCATGGTACGTCCTCTGAAAAGGATGTCGTGCTCTGCTCCAAGGGAGAAACCATCAGGTGCCTGTCCCGAGGATATCTGTGCACGCCGTGTCTCACAGTCAGCGTCCTCACGCTGTGCCTCCCTGACCCGCTGCAGTAGTGGAGGGGTGACTGTGAGAGACTGGAGGAAGGCTGCTCCATCTCTATCCACAAAGGATATCTGCAAAGAGGCTATCTGCTCTGTTGCCTCCTCAAGTAGCTGAATGCCCGTCCTCCTGCTGAGGGCATCGGCTACTACGTTCCCCTTCCCAGGAGTGTAGACTATCTCAAAGTCATAGTCCTGGAGGAACTCGAGCCATCGCCGCTGTCTCAGGTTCAGGTCCTTCTGCGAGAAGATATACCTAAGACTCTGATGATCGGAAAAGACTGTAAAGCGCTCGCCCATCAGGTAGTGTCGCCATGTCTTCAGAGCGAAGACCACTGCAGCTAACTCCAGGTCATGGGTAGCGTAGTTCTGCTCATGCGGCCTCAACTGACGTGATCCATAGGTGATCACTGCCCGCTACTGCATCAGAACACATCCGAGTCCGGTCCCTGATGCATCGCAGTAGACTACGTACCCTACTCCCTCCTCAGGCAACCTCAAGATAGGTGCGCAGGTCAATCTCTGTCTCAGCTCCTGGAAGTTCTGCTGACACCTGTCTTACCATACGAAGGGTTTCCCCTTCTTCGTCAAAGATGTGAGTGATGCCGCAACTCTAGAGAAGTCTGGTACGAATCTCCGATAGTATCCAGCTAGTCCCAAGAAACTCCGAACCTCAGTCACGCTCCTGGGTGGCTCCCAAGCTAACACAACCACAATCTTCGCGGGATCCACTGCAACTCCCGCCTCAGAGATAACGTGTCCCAAGAAGTGGACCTCACGTATCCAGAACTGGAACTTTGAGAGATTACCATAAAGATGGTGCTCTATAAGTGTTTCTAGTACAACTCGCAAGTGATAGGCGTGCTCCTCCTCTGTCGTAGAGTAAATCAGAATGTCGTCGATGAAGACTACGACAAACCGATCGAGGTATGGCTGAAAGATCCTGTTCATGAGAGCCATGAACACTGCTGGAGCATTGGTTACACCGAAAGGCATAACCAAGAACTCATAGTGGCCATACCAACATCTGAAAGCTGTCTTCTGCACATCCTCGTCTCTGACTCTGAGCTGATGATAGCCTGACCTGAGGTCTATCTTCGAGAACCACCGTGCTCCCTTGAGCTGATCTAAGAGATCATCAATCCTCGGTAGCGGATACTTTTTCCTCACTGTCACCTGGTTCAGGCGACGATAGTCAACACAAAGTCGCAAGCTCCCGTCCGCCTTCTTGGCGAACAATATCGGGGAAGCCCAGGGTGAAACACTGGGTCAGATGAACCCCTTGCCCTGCAAGTCCTCCAACTGTACCCATAGCTCTCGAAGCTCGGCGGGGGCCATCCGATATGCTGGAGTGGATATTGGGTCTGTCCCGGGGTACAAGTCAATATAAAAGTCTACCTCTCTGCGAGGAGGTAGCCCTGGAACGTCATCGGGAAAAACGTCCGCAAACTGATCCACCACTGCAGGAAAACCAGGACTCCGCACGTCAACTGCTCCAAGGATAAGGCTAGACAACTGATGGGTGATGGGCTGTCCTCTCCTCCGCGGAAGTCCATCCTGTGCTGCTAAGGCTCCCTTCACGCCGGTGAAGGTGAACCTGCTCCCGTCGGTGCGTACACATCGCACCTTGCGCCTAAAACAGTCAATCTGTGCATGGACCGTAGATAGCCAATCCATGCCCAAGATGACGTCGTAAGGCCTCGACGCTGCTACCAGAAGATCCCAGCCGAAGCTCTCGCCTCCTAGAGTAAGCTCACACTGCCGGCACCAGTGCGTAATCGTCGAGTCTTCTCCCGTAGGAGTCTCTAGCCGTAAGGATCGAGCCAACGGCTCTGTCGGAATCTCCGAGCTCCGAACAAGGGCAGCGGCTATGAAAGAGTGACTCGCTCCTGTGTCTATAAGAACTGCAGCAAGGGTGGAGTAGACACAGATAGTACCTCGAATCATCTCGGGTGCGCCGTGGTCGTAGGCCTCTGATGCCTGGAGATGTGCCTGTCTCTGCCCGCCAGCTCCCTGTGGTCGGGGTGGACCTCCTGGTGGTGGTGGTGGCAGAGACTCAAAGCGTCGCCCACCACCGGCTGCTCGTCCAGCTCCTCTGCCTCGTCCGCCTCCTCCCTGCGGACCGCCACGGTTGACCCTCTGCCTCTGCCTCGGTGGTCCCTCAACCGTCTGCTGCTCCTCGGCACGGCGGGTCGGGCAGTCACGAGCCATGTGGCCCTGCCCGCCGCACGAGTAGCACTGTCTGCCTCTCGAAAGACTGGCTCCGCGCTGTGTGCCCCGCACTGCTGAGCATGTGTCCTGAGGTCGTCTGCCCGAAGGTCTGGTCTGTCTGGACCCCTGAGTCATCCGTCGACTGCCTGCTGCAGATGACTCTGCCACGTGCCGCCCTGCGGTGGGTCGCTGTGCTGGTGTAGACTCAGCAAGGAAGCTCTCGATCAGGAGGGCCCGCTCCAGTACTCCTGTCTGAGTCGGTATGCTGAGGGAGATCAGTGATGCCCTGATCTCGTGTCTCAAACCCTGCTCGAAGGTCCGAGCCCGGAAGAATGGGTCCCGTACCATGTCGGTTGAGTAGCGCGAGAGATCGGTAAATCTCGCCGAGTACTGAGCGACTGTCATGCTGCCCTGCCGCAGCTGAAGAAGCTCTTGGATACGCACCGCACAAAGGGTGGCTGGGACGAACTCCGAGCGGAAGAGGCTCTCAAAGTCCGTCCAAAGTAGAGATGCCTCATCGTGCACCTGGAGCATCAAGCTCCACCATCGTCCTGCTGCTGCGTGCAGTAGGCTCGCAGCGAGGATCACCATGAGGTCTGCTGGTGTCCTCACTAGCCTAAACACTCGTACCACTGCCTCCAGCCAGTCCTCTGCTGCCTGGGGATCCGTCTCCCCGCGAAACCTGGGCGGTCGCTGTCGCTGAAACTCGTGCAGTGCGCTGAGGCGACGTGCATCGTCAGCGGCTGCTGCTGGAAGCATCGGGGGCTCGGCGGGTAGTGCTACCGCCGGTGCCACTGCTGACAAAGGGCCCTGCACCGAGACCTCGTCGCTCGGTGGGCTGTCGTCACGCTCGATTTTCAGAACCCTAGCTGGCTGCCGTCGTGGGGCTATCCTGAAAAGGAAACAGGTGCGCCACGGTCAGAACAGTATACCTGGTGAGCTGATATAAGTAATCACAAAGAAAACTTTGAAACACACACGCAATCAATGTTTTCGTGCATTAAGTCGGAAATCAGAAGTCAGGGTCCTGGTGTACGGATACGTCGGCCGCCGCACCAACACTGGACTCCCTGGACTGATAACCACACTCAATACGCTAAACATTATTGCTTCACATAGAAAAGATCAGAGTTCGCGGTAGAACCGAACTCCTCTGATACCAATTTGTCACGACCCGCCCTCGGGGTCCGTGCCGTGACTACCCCAAGCCCGCCTTCCATAGGCCAGGGGCTGGCGACTAGCACCAAGGCGTAAATCCCGGTAAAAAGGGAAGGCATTTCCTTTGAAAAGTAAACAAACACTACAGAGTAAGCAAGCGGAAAGTAAACACTAAACAAAAGCAGAGTACGACTGAAAGTGCGGAAAAGTAAATGGGCCAGTATACAAACCCAAACTGAAAGTAAAGTACAACTCGAAAGGGAAAACAGCAACTGAAAAGTAAAAGCCGCTACACCGAGATGTCCACTGGAAATCCCACCTGAAGGGTGGGTACAGATAGCTCCTCTGCTCCATGGGTCCCGCCGTCCGCTCCGAGCACGTCCCGCCCAGTGGTCCACCTCCGGGTACCGTCCCGCTCTACAAGCCTCAGCTATGGTCAACGCTGTCCGTCGTCTGCAACCAACACAACGTAGTGCGGGCAAAGCCCGTGCAGGGGTGAGTATAAGCTACTCAGTAGGGACCCCGAGACCCCTGAAGATCTCTCAAAATCCACAAAGGATAAACCACGAAGAAAGGTACAATCACGAAGTAACAACCAACACCGATTAGGTATATGCCCATAAATATACCTCAGTCATCAATTTCAAATACGCTCCAACCTCCGAGCCCAAGTACAACTCAGTCCACACAGGAAAGTAAACGTATTCCACACAGGAAAGTAAAACGTAATCCACACAGGATTGCACAACACAATCCACACAGGAAAGCAACAGATTCAGCTCACACAGGTATACTTCTTCAAAGGACGATAAAGATGATCTCTGATCCATCTAAGTCGTCGGACCCACGAAGGATCGATAGGTAACTAACCCCCGCAAATACCCACACAGGATCGGGCCCACACAGGACCTGTAGGCGCTGGTTCACACAGGACCGCTGAGCGCAAGGACCCACACAGGATCGGACCCACACAGGATCGGGCCCACACAGGACCTGTAGCACTGATCCACGTAGGATCGCTGAGTGCTGTAGTCATCGTCGTCGAATCCACATAGGATCTCTGTACTGTCGTCGTCGCAGTCACAGTAGCAGTAGTAGCAGTAGTAGCAGTCGCAGCCAGCACTAGGGTTTCCGCACACAGCAAGCTCGTTCGGAGGGTCCGCTCCACGAGCCGAGAGGCTGATACATCAACTGTCCCAAAGTCCAGAGTTGATGTATCCAAAAGTTCCGTATCGTCAACAGGAACTCAACGCAACAGACGGCGCGTCGATCGGACGCCCGGTCTGAGAGTTATTGGCATTTTCGTCCCCCGGGCCCGGTTGGTTTTTAAGGAAAAACCAACCCGACCGTACTCCACCTGCATTCAAACCTCGGTCGGAGTATGCCAAAAGATCTGTCTCACTAAGAGGAACACAACACAGCTGACGGCACGTCAATCGGACGTCCGTAGCTCAAGATATGAGCGTTTCCGCTCCGAAGGCCCGGTTGGTTTCGTGAACGAACCGACCCGGCCGAACACAAAGTAATCCGAAACCTTGAGTGCGATATACCGAAACGACCGTCTCGATCCAAGGATCGCGTTGCCGCAGACGGTTCGTCAATCGGAGGTCCGAGGCTCAAGTTATAGCCAAAAGACCGAAACTGATTCGAAACGGGGGGTCCGGGTCCGGGTCGACCCGGCCCGACCCCCCCCCCCCCGGGTCGGCCCGAACCGGGTCGACCCGACCCGGGTCCGACCCGGCCCGGCCGGCCGGCGGCGCGGCGGGGGCGCGGCGGCCCGGCGGTGGCGCGGCGGCCCGGCGGTGGCGCGACGGCCCGGCGGTGGCGCGGCGGCCCGGCGCCGCACGGAGGCAGCACGCGTGGGGGGCGAAGCCCCCCGCTGATTGGGAAGACGGCGCGGCTAATTTCCGCGCCCTTTGAATAAAAACGGCCCCCACGTTGGGGCCGGCTTGAAGGAAACCAGGGGGCCTCCTGCCCCCCCCCCCCCCCCCCCTCAAGGAAACCGCCCCCCTCTTTATGAGGGGGGGTTTTAATTGCTGGCCGGGGGATTAATTTCCCCCGGAATATTACCATCCGGCCGGCCAGCTGGCCGGCCGGTTTTCTCCAACGGGACCGGAAAATCCGGTCCCCTCTTCGGCTTCCGACGCCGGCGACCCGGCCGCCGGTCTCTTTGTTCCGCCGCGGCCCGGAACCGGCCGCGGTGTTCGTCGTCCGGCGCGGTGCGACGGCACCGTGCCCCTCCGCCGCGCCTTCGATTCCACTTGATGCGGCGCGACGGCGTCGCGTTCTTGATGTTTCTTCCATGGTGCGCGCGCGACGGCGTCGCGTAACAAGATTGGGCGAATATCCGCGTGGTGCGACGGCACCACGCCACCTTGATTCATCCGCAAATTTAAACACCAAGAACGGAGGAGGGGGTTCGGCCGTGTTCATGCGGTCCGGCCCCCTCACGTTAAAACACAACTTAAAGTATTCAAAAGCCACACGTTAGACAAGCTAGATCCACAATCAAGAATGGAATAATTAAACAATAAATCAACAACCCCTACCTTGGGTATAGGTTCGAGGATTCGTCAACGTCCGCGGAAGACAACGTCGCGAAGGTCGGGCGTCGTGGTCGTCGTTCGTCAAATCCGTTGACGAAGAGATGCGTCCGATGTGATACGTCGTTGGCGAAACTTCGTATGCCGACGAAGGGAATCCGAGGAGGAAGTGGCGTTCCCTCTCGTTGACACGGAAGACGAAGAAGAGCGGAGCGGCGTTCTTCGTCGGAACTTGAGCGTTCTTCGTCAAGTTCGAAGGTTCTTCGTGTTCTTCGTCAGAGTTGAAGAAGAAGAAGAAAAGCTCCCAAAAGCTCTCAAGGTGGCCAAAGTGTTCTAACCCAACCAAATAAAATAAGAGCTTATTTTATTTACAAACCTAACAAAAGAATTTCAAAGGTTTGAATTTCAAAAAGATTAACTCCAAAATTAAATAACTCAAGTCATTAAAGAGGGGTTAAGGGAGTTGGGAGAAGATGAAAGGTTGGGAGCTTCGTGTGGGCCCCACCACACTTAATCCTCCCAAGGGAGGTTAAGTGGATGTGGGTCCCACTTCCAACCCCCTTTGGTAGGATTTATCAAGTTAAAATAAAATTTGTTCTTCACGAAATTTTATTTAACTTAAACTAAAAACCCAAAAACTAACTTTCAACCCGCAACAAACGCAACTTCCGAAAAGGTCTCTTTAAGCGAATATCGGCGCTGCGAGTTCATCGGTGCCCTCATATTTCAATTCCGAGCACCGGATCAAAAGTTAGAAATTCCCGCTCATTCGTTCACTGAACGTACCCGAGCCAAACTTCGGAATTTGATTCCGGGCACTCCGGGCCTCAGAATCAGGTGCCGTCTGAAACCGCGCTCTTGTAAAATTCGAAAGAAAATTAAGAAAAAATTTCCCTTGAATTTTACGGGTCTTTACAAGTACCATAAAAATTCATAGGACCATATTCATCTTTCTTTATTTGAGAAGCACCACACTCTGAGTATTCTATAAGTGATTTTTGGTCCTTGTGAAATAGTATACAATTATTCAGACAGACGTGTATTCTTTCAGAGATCATACCCATCGAGCATAGAATTTATTTCACGTCGTATGTTTGTCTTGGGAGCACATTATATTCTGGGAACATATAATTCAAGAGAGTAATTAATTCCGTAAAACTGGTGCCACTCTATCTGTTGCCTGGTTTCAAATTATACAGCTTCAGTACGGATGACAATATTGTATATTTAGTGAAACCACCATACAATGGTGTCTTCGAGCAACTTTTTAACTGCTCAAACAATTTTGGGAAATGATGAAGGTCATCTTCAACTGTCCTTTTCATTTCCTCAAAACAATTATTATCATTATTCACATCTGTAATAACATCCTCGATATGGTCTTCTTCATTGTCCAGACTTTTAATCATATCAGATGATCCATAAAACACAGTGTTATCTCACCCACTAGCTACATCCACTTTTTTCCCATGTTTATTTCAACATTTATAACTTAAATCTATTCCATGATAGATCAAGTGTTCTTCCAACTTCATTGGGATAAAGTTTCTTGAATAACAATAGCATAAACACAGAAAAAGGATTTGAGAAGGGTCATATGCATGATATTTTGGAAACTTGATGAACTCTTTCACTCCATCTTCATACTCTTTTGTCAAACAATTAGAATTCATCCATTCTGTATTCATATCCATTCTACTTGATTCAGTGATATTAGTATTTAACAAAATAAATACATAAAATGTTGATATAAAAATTAACCAAGGCTAAAAAATATATATAGATTTTATGTCTCCTTTGTAAACTATTTATCAAATCACAATTTAAATCCCATTAAAAAACTAACCATTTACCGAAATTAATCTTTAAAATAACATTTCCTTTTAAAAATAAACCAATCAGTTTCAAACACTCTTTCACAAAAACCCAAATTCCTTTCTTTAAAATCAGTAAAGGTAACTTCATGACCCAAAAATCTTAATCATTTAAAATGAACGACAACCCTCTATATTTTAAATTTTTTAATTTAAAACTTCACACACACCATGTTAAAATGAAACCAGTATTACATACACTTTCAAAACATTCACATCCCTTTCTAAAATCCAATCAAATGAGTTGACAAACCCTTGACATGCAACCTATGTCCATACCAAGTGTTTAAATTATTTTAAAGGTATTTAAAACCAAAAAATGTATTTTGAACACATTTAATTTTTTAAGAAACATTTCAAAACACTTGAATAATTTTAAAAGAGTCCATTAAGAATTTTTACAAAGACATAAATCCCAAGATAGTCACTTTACAAAGGATACATGAATAAAAATAACCAAAATTTTATAAAATATAAAGCTATAAAAGTTTTATCATGTATCTCATGAATAAATATTATGAATACTATAGTTTACTCCCATAATAATATTAAGGAGTGAATAAGTTATATATATAAACAAAAGTGTCACTTGACAATGATACTTTTGAACATAAAGTCATATCTCTTCAAAGTGGGTAACCATATTCTACTTGATTCTTGAATCATGTACTACCTAAGATTGATACTTCCAATATGGCACATTAGAAAAATGTTCCCCTTCTTGAGGGTATACATTAAGTCAAAGTTAAAGGACTTTAGGTACTCATACCTTTACCACTATTAGTGGTTCATTTAACTTTATGATTAAATTTATTTCAAACACTTTTATTAGTGTATTCTAATAACAACTCATGGAAATAACCACTATTTCCAAATCTTGGAAAGGATTTGGGAACTTTCTCTTATGTGTTCTTAACTTTCTGGAACCATAAGAAACCACATGACCATCATGTGTTGGAACTGTTCAAATCTTGACTCCTGATACATCACAATATCATCCATACTCACTTCCCAGCTCATTTCTAATTAAGATTGGCGTTTTCATTAATATCCCATTAATATATTACAAGGATATTTAATGAACATCTATGAAAAGGAGCCATAAAAAATTCTTAGTTAAGGCCTTTTTAGTGCTTCCAATCAGGAAGAATCCCAATTGAACTTCTGGTAATAAAAGTGAACCCCTAACAAAATAACCATAATAAAATTCTCATTTCATATTTCAAAGATTCTTGTGAAATGATTTTTCATCTCAATGAGTATTCCAAAAACACATCTGTCACATGTTTATTGTGCAATTTGTCCCACTTGCTTATAGTAAGTATCATCTATTCATCATGTTTCATCGAATTTCAAAATTTCAGGGAAGTCTCTCCATTGAACATGGGGACTTTATAACACATGTATCATTTATAGCTAAAAACTTTCAATTTTAATGTATAGTTAATGTCACTCATACTTTTCAATGAATGAATCTTACATTCTAAAAAAATTCTCAATACAATAAGGATAAGATCTTAACATATCACCATTAAAAACCATATTTAAAAAATCACAACTTCTATTCATAAAATCTATACTACTTACTATTACACCATCCACTTCTAAAAATAATATCTTTCAAAATTACCACATCTATAGGATATTTAACTAACTAATTCCTATAAAACAAATTGATGCTATGTTCTGGAGTTTCTCCTTTTGGTTGAATTAATCAAAAAATGAGTAAGGATTCACATTCCAAATATTTTTCATAATAAAAGACTACTTCATGGAGACTGTATATCATATAACTCTTTAACACAAGAAAAGAACCATGGTACTCAATTAATAGATGGTTTGATTTTCCATAGTCTATTTTGTAAAATCATCAAAAAGACATTATAAATGACATTAAAAATACAAGTCATTCTAAAATCCTTAACTGAACTCATATTAATAACCTCTAGAATCAAAGTGATGAGAGTATCATTATAAATCTCAAGAGAATTCTTAAGTTTGGTCCATTAGGATAGATACCCTGAAGGGGGGGGGGGTGAATCAGGGTCTTCCAGAATAAAACAACTGCCCCTTTTTTATCTTTTTTTGATGTTAGAAAAAACCCTCTTCTCTCTCCTTCCTGATGCAGAGTATGAATAAACCTTAAAGCATGCACATGACACAAAATTTTTTACTTGGTTCACCTTCATTGGGCTACGTCCAAGGAGCATACACCGACAGTGTAACGATGTACCAATTACACTATAAGCACACTACTGTTTACAAGTTTGAAGTGAACTCACTGTCTCTCCTGGTTTACAGCCACTCACAATTTGAGAAATCACTGCTCTCTCAACTGAAGTGGGCTCACTACTTCTTTTGAAGATCCACTCATAGTTTATAGACTTGTAGGTCTCTTCATTACCACAAATGAATGCATCCTCCACTATATGTAGATGCTCTATTGATGCCCAAATTTCATCCACTGAGGAATTCCCTTTTTCCCATGAACACTGAGAAAAAAACTTTGGGAAGTACCTTCACAAAGCACCCTACTTTGCGAAGCTCCCAATTTCGCAAAGCGTAAACAAGCCTACACGAAGATCGTGCCTTTTCACGAAGCTCAAGACTTTGCAGAGATCAGCTCATCGCAGAGCTCAATTCGTCACAGAGAGACTTTCCTCGCGAAGCTCACTCAGTCAATGTGGAGCACACGACTTTCGCGGAGCTAAATTATCCACTGCAAAGCTATTGATTATCGTGAAGAACACTGCCTTCACGAACCACCTTCGCGAGACAGGAGAAAAATATTTTCATAAAAAATTATCTACTTCTCTTGAGGGGGTCGAGGTCAATTTATAGGAGAATCCACCGACCCTCAAACCTTCCGTGTGAATTCAATGCCACGTCATCTCAAATCACGATGCTCTAAAATTCCTGCCAAACTTCTCCCAAAATTGCTAAGCACCACGACAATATTCCGATTGCAGAGCACATTGTAATCGCAAAGCGTTCCTTCAATTACTTCACACCGCCACCGTAAAGCTTCCTCGCATTTCCCTTCAACATTTTCATTCACGAAGCTTGTCATAATCGTGAAGCATCACCGTCAACATTCTTATGTTCTTCACGAAACCCAAACCATGAAGCCTGTCTTCGCAAAAATCATGCATTTGCTATATTTTGATGAGATCTTCAAGGAAATATATATATTTCACAATGCTCCCCAAAATCCAAATTTTGGACCCCAAAAATTTGGCACACTGGAAAATGGAGCCACCTTGTATCTGTTCTATTATACCACCTCCAGATCATCCATTCCTTGGTCATGGTTCTTTTTCAACATGGATTGTCAACAACATCTCTGAAAATTGACAATTCACCATGGAAACCTGCTTTGTCAACAAACATAATCAACCCAAAAAAGCTGCAATGTTACCTTGATGGATTTTTACCCAACATCTTACCTCTCCAAAACTCATCCATGAAGTAAAAAACATCAAGTCCCTAAATATTCTAGATCCTTTTAAATAAAATTTCATAAATAAAATCATGGTTTGGTACCTTTGATGGATGCATCAACCTAAATTCCATGTCCACTTCATAAAATTGAATATAAATAGTTATAAATTCATTCATATAATTTGTTAAAGTTGTAATAAAATAATAATTTATATATTTAGATATAAAATTATGTTGAGAAGAAAATTTGATTTGATAAAAATATGTTATTAAATTCTTAATGCCTTTATTTGTATCAACCCACATACCAATATCAGACTTTAACCTTAAAATATGGTTATTATTCCATCTAAAAATATCATTTTGATAAAAGAATGATGTGTTTTTATATAATTCATTAACACAGACGTCTAATTTAAAAAATGGAACACTTATTAACATTAGAAAACCCCTTAAAACAATAGAAAACACAAAGAATCTAAGTTATGGGTTGGTGTCTGGTGAAGTGTTCGATCATTATTGCAAGTCATTTAAAATGTAGGATGCCTCACTTTAAACTACCATGATCCATGATTCAAGCACTATATTTTTAAAATACATCACTTCCAGCAAAACAATCATAGCACAACCCGATCGCATCCCCACTGCACAAAACTTCTCACCCATTCCAAAATCAATCAATCTCTCAAATTGAGATTCCATTACACCTTTTGAACCACGCCACAACACACAACCATGCCCACAACCGCAACACCATACAAACCAAACAGACACAATTTCAGATTTTACAAAGCATCCCTTATTCAATCCCGCTTGTTAATTCAGGGGTTATCGTAGAAGCTGTATCATCCTGAGGCATTCATTCATTATCCAAGCATACATAAATTACCAATTTCCATAATCAAATGTTCAAAATGATCCAACCAACATGAAATTCATTTAGTCTGCAAACAAGGACCACCAATGACCACAATTTTTAGTAGGGTGTTTAGCCCGTACAATTCACAACATCACCATCAATATCAAACTATAATAACATGCGAACAAACCCTATTGCCCCTTTCTATTTAATTATATTGTTCTTATCTTTGATTAGTATGGTGCAACTATAAACCATAGGAAAGCAAGAGTAGATCCCTCCCACGTAATACAAAAACAAAGAGAAATGAAGGAGAATCCATACCTCAAAGAACTTTTTCAACTCACCCATGTACCGCAGGGCAATGTATGATGCCCACACATGACAATCACACCGCTAGAAATGTGGATCAACCTATTCTGCACCAGAAGATTATCAAAACACTGCCCAAACATGAAAATCAAGTGAAACCGCAATGCTGCAGTGAATTTTGGGGAAAGAACAAGATGAAGCAGATGAGAAAGAAGAGAAAACTCATTGTGGAGGTGTGGTTTAGCACACGGTGGAGGTGCGTTCGCCGCGGTGGAGAGGTGTGGGGTGGAGGGGAGGCGCATAACGAAGGTGGGTTTATAGAGAAGGGATTCGTGGCAGCGGAGGAGTCAAAAAGAGAGGGGGAGGAGGAGGAAGCAGCGATGATATAGATCATCTTCTGCGAGAGCTTGAGGGGTGTGAGGAAGGAGGAGAAAGTTAGGGTTTCATTATAAAATCTGGTGAAACTTTTATCAGTGCTAGATAAAAAGCACTGAAAAAGATATGTTTTATCAGCACCAAAATAGGAAGTGCTGACAAAACATGCCTTTATCAATGCTAAAAATATAGTGTTGATAACGACACTGTTTATTAGTGCTTTTTTAGTGGTGATAAAGATATGCCTTCATCAGTGCGAAAAAAGCGCTGATAAGGATATAATGTTAATAATTTATTTATATTACTATATATATTTATAAAATTATATATATGATAAATAGATATATATTTAATTATAATTAAAACTATAAATAAATAAATATATTTATATTTATAAAATTATAATTTAATAATTATAAAATTTGAAAAAATATACTTATTATATTTATAATCTTAGAAATATATATAATATATATATTAATTATATATACTTATAAGATTATAGATATATATATAACTATATTTCTTCTAATTTTATAATTATTTTCATGAATATATATATATATATATATATATATATATTTATAATTATAATTATAAATGAATATTTATTTATTTAAATAATTATAAAATTATTACAAGTTGATATTTCTAATATTTATAATTTTATTAATTTATATAATCAATATAATTAATTTATTTCTATAATTATTTAAGTATATCTGTATTTATTTATAAATAAATTTGTATTTACTTATCTATATTTCTATATATTTATAAATATATTTATAAATATATTTATTTAATTATATATAACATTATATATAAATATAACAAATATTTTTTTATAAATTAATAATTATTAAATAAATATATATTTATTTATATTTATAACTAATAAATATATATTTATTTATTTGTAATTAAAAACTATAATAAATAAATATTTATTTGTAGTTGTAATTATAAATATAAATATATATATTTATATTTAAATAATTGTAAAATTATAACAAATATATTTATAATTTTATAAATATATATAATTAATATATTAATTTTAGTTTTTCAATTATTGAAATATATCTGCATTTATTTAGAATTATATTTATAACTATTTGTATTTATTTATAAATATTTGTATATAAATATATATAATTAATATATTTATTTAGGAATTATTATTATAAATATTTGTATTTATTTATAAATATTTGTATATATTTATAAATATATTTATTTAATTATATATTTATAACCTTATAAGAAGTATAATAAATATAATAAATATATTTATTATAATTTTATAATTATTTACATATATATATATATTTATTTATAGTTATAATTATAAAAATAAATAAATATATTTATAAAATTATAATATATGTATTTATTGTATTTTATAATTATCTATATATATATAGTTAAAATTATAATTAGAAATAAATACATTTAAAAAGTATTTATATATAATTAAAATTTAATAATTATAAATATAATGAATATATTTATTATTTAAATATATTTAATGTAATTTTATAAGTATTTTTGAGAAAATAATAGTATATGTGGGTAACATGAATTAATCATATGCCTAGTAAAATATACATAATAAAAAATGAGTCATCAATGGACAAAATGAATAATAAGAAGGGTGTGATGTATAAATGAATATTCATGATGATACATAACATATATGCATGCAGGATCAATATATTTACTGACCAAATTCATTGGAAACACATATAGATTTAATAATTATAATATAAATATTTATATATTTAATATATATATATATATTAATTATAAATATATTAAATATATTAAATATATTAAATATAATAAATATAATTAATATAATTAATCTAATAAATCTAATAAATCTAATTAATTAATCAAATAAATTGAATAAATATAAATCTATAATAAATCTGTTAAATCTAATAAATCTAATAAATCTAATAAATATATTTATTATCTAATGAAATTTATTATAATCTTATAATTATGTAAATATATATATATATATATAATTATAATCTTAGAAATACTTTATTTAAAACATTATATATATAGTTTTGAATTAATAAAAAATATATATTAATTATAAACATGTGTTTTTTATTTAATGTATACAAATAAACATTATTTTTTAATAAAAATATAAAAAAATTATATAAATTATTATTAAAAACCTTTATTAGCGCTGATAAAGGCCCCCCTTTATCAGTGCTTTCTGTTTTGTGTTGATAAAATGAGGTGCTTCCCTTACCCAATTTTGTGCTAGTGATTAAACATAAAAACAATTTAAATTTTCATTTCACCATCATTTAATACAAATATTATATTAATAAATTTTAGTACAATACAATTAAATTGATGTAAAATTCAATTACAAAAAAAAATTATGACCAATACAAAAAGGAAAAACCCTTGTATGAGGCTTTTTTCCAATTATCACTCAACCACATACAAAAGAAGTATGTGTCTATAATAAAAAAACAATGTTTATTTTAGTAATAGTACAAAAATAAAAACAAATTATAATTCAAATTTTGTATAATCCATTATATGTTTCGATTGGAATGATATGCAATCACTTACTTCAAGCCATAGTTGAAAAATTGATTATTTCTCTAAAATATCATGACAATCCGAGTGTGTTGGAATGGTTTTGAGTGTGTGACATGTGTTTTGAACTAAAATATCACTTTTAAATAAAAAATGAACTTTTAGTTATACCATTCACACCAACTGTCAGATTGAAATATGGTTAATTCCTACACATATCTAATGAATTATTTTTCCCTGTCCTGAAATATCATAAAAATCAGAGTGTGTTTTCATGGTCTTGAGTATGTGATACACGTTTTGAACTAAAATCTCATTTTTAAATGAAAACATGCACCATTGGTCGTACCATTCTCACCATGTATCATATTGACTTGAGATTAATTTCTACACATCACAAATCATTGTCCTAAAATATTAAGACAATTTGTACATTTTTTTCTTAGTTTTGAGTATGTGATGTGTATTTTAGACTAAAATTTCACTTTTACACTCAAAACATGAACTTTCAATCAATCTGTTCACACTATGTATTAGATTGATGTGTGGTTAATTCATGCACATCATAAATTAATTGCATATTATTATTCTAAAGTTTTAAGACAATTCAAGAGTGTTTACTCAGTTTTGAGTATGTGACATGCATTTTGAACTAAAATTTCACTCTTAAATGAAAGCATGCACTTTCAGTCATACTGATCACACAGTGTGTCAGATTGACATCTGGTTAATTTCCACACTTAAAAAATAAATTATTGATCTTTGTCCTAAATTATCTAGACAATCACAGTGTGTTTCATCACCTTTGAGTATGCGAAGAACATCCTGAACTAAAATGTAAGTTTTAAATGAAAACTCACTCATTCCCCTGAGGGTGTAGCCTAGTGATTACATCATTAAGAGGTATCACATGCAGTTTCAGGGTCAAGTATCCCAGAGTACTTGTAGGTGCAGTAGCTCTCTTTGTTTCTTTGTAATCTCCCTCCTCGAACTATTGTAATACTAAATGAAAATGCACACATTCAGTCAAACCTGCTTCACCATGTGTCAAATTGACAAGTGAATAATTCTGATGCACCAAAAATGAGTCATGAATCATTTTTATAAAGTATCAAGACAATCCAAGCATGTTTTCTTAGTTTTGAGTATGTGGCGTGAATATTTCACTAAAATGTGAATTTTAAATGAAAACATGGACTTTCATTTAATCTAGCCACACTATGTGTCATATTGATGTGTTGTTATTTCCAATATATAAAATAGGAATCAAGAATCGTTTTCCTAAAGTATCATGACAATTAGATAATGTTTTCTTAGTTTTGATTATGTGGCACATCATGAGTTAAAATGTTACTTTTATACTAAAAACACACACTTTAAGTCATGTTAAACACACAGTGTCTCAGGTTGGAATATAATTGATTCTTACACATCACAAATGAATCACAGATTTTTTTCATTAATTATCAAGATAATCAAAGCATGTTTTCTCAACATTGAGTACGTGACATGCATTTTAAACTAAAATGTCACTTTTAATTGAAAACACACACTTTTAATCATATCAGCCAAATCAGGTGTCAAATTGACATGTGGTTAATTCTTACACACCAAAAATAAATTAAAAATCTTTGTCCTAAAATATAAAGACAATATGAGTGTGTTTACTCAGTTTTGAGTATGCGTCACACATCTTGACCTAAATTTTCATCTTTAAATGAAAACACACACTTTTAGTCACACTGGTCACATCATTTGTATAAATTCTTTGTGGTTAATTATTACACATCCCAAATGAATCATAGATTGTTTTCCTATAATATCATGAAAATTCGAGCCCATTTTCTTGGTTTTGAGTATGTGACATGTGTTTTTAACTAAAATGTCAAATTTAAATAAAAACACGCACTTTCAGTCAACCCGAACACACCACATGTCAGATTAACATGTGGATTATTTCTACACATCATGAAACTACTATAAACTTACCACATACAAACAGTTTAGAATTATTGGTATAGACTATAAAATTGTGGGTGCTTAAGCTGTCAGTATAGGTCTATACCCATAGTTTCTATAGAAATAGTGGGTATAACCTATGAGGTATCCATAATACCCTTGGTTTTCATTAAACCATGTGTATATATCAATACCTATGTTTAGGAGAACCGTGAGTATATTTTGTCCCCCCAGATATGATATACCAAGGGTTCATTGAACCATTGGTATAACTACCTATCCCCAATAAGCAGCAAAAACCCATCCAGCCCCACCACACAAACAATTCCAGTACCTATCAACAAAATAAAAACTATGGCGCACATTCAATGCAATAAATATGTTGCATATTTAGCACTCAACCAACTACTTGTTATAGTTTTCAATCCATTTACAATACAATAACATGCATATACATCCACTCAATTGATCAAATCATGTCATTAAAAAAAATCAACATGTATCTTTACTGCTAACTAAAAAATAGAGGGGATAAATATCTCCCTCATTACCAACATCCTCATCCTCATTACCATCACCAACATCCTCATCACCACCACCACCAACTTCATCATCTGAAGCACCAATATCATCATCATCACCACCACCACCACCAACACCAACAATATCATCACACAGACCGCCAATAGGACCCTCATTGAAAAAACTCAGTGCATCATATATAGAGTGTATTGTTTCTATACATGAATCAAAAATATTAGAATCCTTTGATATAAGTGATAGACATATAACTGACATAGATTTCATGAACTCTTCGGTGATAAGTTTACCTCTTTCATGCTCTTGTATAACTATATTTTTGGCCTCAACTATTTATGCATGAGAATTTTACATCTCGGTGGTGTGATAGGTTTATGAGGTGCTCGATGAGGGCCAATACCTAGTGAGGATGATGTTTTTTCCTGGGTCGACATCAGACTCTCCCCTAGTTCTCGTCACCCAATAACCATCTCAAATTATCATTTATCCCAAAGTTATCATCTTATTTTTCATCGAGGGCCATCGGGGAACACTATTGAAAATATAAACTTGATAATTAATTATTAATTACATATCAAAATTTGAAATATCAATAAAAATAATTACAATATTTTTCTATGCCTCTATATTTACAGAATTTCTATCATTTTCCCTCCTACTCGAGAAAACTAATTTTACTAGTGCAACATGACTGCCAATGCCCAATGTTTCTTGCTAAAAATGACATTGATTACTGTAATAGTACATTATTAAATAATATGAAATCGATAAACCTAGAATGAATTAAAATTTTAGTTATTGAAGAAATCCATAAAATGAAGAAGCATCTAAATACATATTTAATTAACAATTTAATACTAGTATCATAACACAATAAATACAAACTAATTAACATGTGAAACATGGGAATAATATGGATTCCACTTATATGTTTATTTATTTCTAATTATATTTGTGTTATGTTATTTGGTTATTCAGTCACTTGGTAATTTTGATCATTTTATCATTAGGTTCATTTTTTGGATAGGTTGTTTGGTTTCTTGGTCATTTGGTCATTTGGTCAATCAGTTAGAGTATTTTCCATATTTTTTTGTTTGTTTATTTGATTCATTTTTGGTGAGGGTGTTTCTTTAATTAATGAGTTATGTCATTTGGTTCATTTTTTGGTAAGATCTTTTGGAATATTTGGCAATTTTGTCATTTGGCTAGATCATTTGGTTCATTTTAAGTTAGGTAATTTTGGTTGATTTGGGTTAGTCCATTTTATTCATTTTTGGGTTAAGTAATTTTTGAGTTATATAATTTGGTTTATTATTGGAAATGTTTTTTTTTCACTTTGGTTTAAGTAATTTTGGTTAAGGTCATTTTGATTTTGGTCATTTGGTTCATCTCTGGGTTATGACATATTTGAGATAGGTTATATGGTTTATTTTTGGTTACATAATTTGGTTCATTTTAGGGTTATGTAATTTTTGGTTTGTTTATTTGGTCATTTGTTCATTTTATGGTTAGAACAATTGGTTTACTTGGGTATAAGTTATTTTGATTATTTTGGGTTAGGTCATTTTGTTTATTTTGGGTTAGGTATTTTTTGGTTAGGTTGTTTTGTTCATTTTTGGGTTATCTAGTTTTTATGTTAGGTTATTTGGTTTGTTTTGGGTTAGGTAATTTGTTTTATTTTTGGGTTATGACTTTTTTGGATTATGTCATTTGGTTCATTTTGGTCGTTTGGTCATTATTTTGTTTTGTATTAAATCGTTTGATCATTGGTCAGTTTTTTGTTTAGGTTAATTAGTTCATTTTGGTTTAGGTTATTTTTTCTTTGGGTTAGGTTATTTAGTTCGTTTTTGGTTAAGATATTTGCTTCATCTTGGGTTATGTCAATCGGTTAATTTTGGGTTCGATCATTTGGTTTATCTTTGGGTTATGTCATATTTGAGTTAGGTTATTTGGTTTGATTTGGGTTACATAATTTAGTTCATTTTAGGGTTATGGAATTTTTGGTTAGTTCATTTGGTCATTTTTCATTATTTGGTTAGAAAAATTGGTTTACTTGGGTTTAGGTTATTTGGTTTATTTTGGGTTATGTCATTTTGTTCATTTTGGGTTAGGTATT
Source organism: Viscum album (assembly GCA_963277665.1). Classification (NCBI taxonomy): domain Eukaryota; kingdom Viridiplantae; phylum Streptophyta; class Magnoliopsida; order Santalales; family Viscaceae; genus Viscum; species Viscum album. The sequence goes on from OY728119.1 coordinate 1,217,932,871, forward strand.
TTTTGGTTAGGTTATTTTCTTCATTTTTGGGTTATGTATTCTTTAGGTTAGACAGAATCCCCCCTTTACTCTAATTCACTAAGACATGTGTTTTTAAAACCATTCTACAAAAAAACTTATCATACCTAAAAATATGAACCAATTCCACATCCAAAATCTAATGCACACCAAAATTATAAATCCCTAATAACATTTCAAAACAGTTTCACCAAAGTAACATTACTATTTAAAATACACCCAAAAATTTATTTCAAATATATATTATACCTCAAAATCAAATTAATTTAAAATAAAATTTGAAAAAAAAGTCTCCAAAATTACATTAAAAAAGTAATCATTTCAATATACCCACAACTTTTCAATACTTATTCTCATTCAGATAATAATTTTAGAAAACAATTTTCTTTCTTAAAAAGTAACTATTTAAAGGTATTCAACCCATTTCAATACATTTTCCCCATTTTAAAAGAAAAAATCATAAAAAAATATATCTTTATTTTAAAGGGTCATTTAAATACTTGTATTAAAGGGATTTATGAGAAGAAAAATTTAATATTAGCATGCAAATCAAACTAAATAGGGTATTTCCAACCCTCTGTATTAATGTGGAATTTTAGTCCTTCAATATTAGGAATACTTGAGTTTATTTTAAGAGTATTTTAAGGTTGTTTTATTGAATTTTAATCATTTTTATGACTATTTATGTTTTTAGACTTCTTGAAATACCAAATAAAATGAAATGACCACTTTAGTAACAATATAAATATAGATATTATTTCTATTCATATTAAAGTACATGGAGCCTCTCATGCTCAGGCATTTAGTGCACCCAAAAGTGTAAAAATATGTCATAGAATCTTTATTATTTTTGTTTTGTTTCTGATGCATCCTAAAAAAATTCAATACAATTAATAAGAATTAAAATTTCAATGTAAACCATTAAAAATTAAGAATACCTTAAATTCATTACTCTTTAAATATGTGATCATTTCTTGATATTGTGTTGTTTGATAGAAAGTGAATATTGGTACACACTCTAAATAAGAACCAAATATACTCTTCCAACCAACATATAACACATGCTTATATGATCACTACAACTCCCCAAGATCCATCAACCATGCAACCTTAGCAGCTTCACTGTCAGGAAAGTTAAACCGACACTGCAAAAAACATGTTAATTCGTATAAATACAACAATAATATAGATATAAATTTAACAAATTTTATTACCCATATCTATACCCATTATTTATTCTTGATTTCATTACTAATATGTCTCCATGAGACTTATTGAACTATAATGATATCATTGTACTTGGATTATGTTTCCATAAAACTTATACACTACTCGACATTTTTACCTATCATTTGATTGTCTTCATTGTAATCCACCATTATTATTTTTGATTATTCTAGGATTAACGCATATGCATGCACCCACGTCACATATTAGAAGATCCTATTGAATAAGATAGAAGGAAAAGAAGAAAAATTAATTCACAGTACAATAGAAAAAATGATGTGATATAATTTGACACACTTATAAAAAACAAGATGCAGACTACTCATTAGGCTCTGATGAATCTATGGGCTGTCTTGGATCAGTAACCTTTGAAGGATGTTCCTATTCCAATGCATGCACTAGGTCATCTATATGCACTGGAGTCGAAGCTGAAGGAAAAAAATCTTTTGATCTTGGATGGATAGTAGGAAAAGGAATGCAATGTAGAAATGGTAGGATAAGGATATATGGGATGGGGATACATTATAGGATATGGATATGGAGTAAGTGGGAACATCCCTAGAGGCAGCATAGACATGGTATGATAAGAAAAGGCTAAATAAGATGATGATTATGTCTTGGGTGGAAACATCCCTGGAGGATCAAGTGGATGATGAAAAGGTGTGGTAGATGGGGTGCTTTATGGTGGTTCAGGGTGTGAATGGGTATGACAGGAGCTCTGTGTAGCTCTTGGAGCACCCCCGCTTGAACCGATACTAGTCGTCTGAGTAGAAGTAAACTTTGGTTCAGATTAATTTCCCTAAAAAAATTTGATAAGGAATAAGAAAATGACATTAAATGTAATATAGAAGAAAAATATTACAATTATTATACTCCCTAAGGGACCCAGAGGAGGAAACCCTAGATTGTGCATCCATCGATCATTATCAAATAATATATTCCTTCAAACATCTTTAATATCTTTCATAATATATATAAGAATGAAATGTACATTTTTTTGAAAGAGTTTTTAAATATTCTTCATACAATTTATAAGTCAAATAAGTTATAAATAGTTTCATAACATGTTTTAGAAACTATAATTTAAAACCAAGTTATACATTTTTTGAAAACCCATTTTAAAACTGGTTTTTTGAATTGAAATAAATCTAATTAAATGAAATGAAAAAAACAGTAATAAAACAAACATATCATTCCAAATTGAAACTAAATTAAAGTAATTATAGTAGTATCAACCCGAGAAACCCACGTCAAGGTAAACCAAATGAACTATGAACATATATGGTTGCTCTTATATATTACCTAGCACTACTTCAAGTTCAAAATAAATTATCACAATGAGATAATTTGAGTCATCAAATACAATATTTTGGTGAAAACCAATAGGTTAATCAATGGTGTCAATATTTTCCCCACCGTCATGAATAATATTATTGGGATTACTTTAATAATGACATCATAATTATAATTCATATGATCATTCACATAAAACACTTATTTTTTCCATTGATTCCAAAATATCTGGTCCATTAGTATTTTGGAAGAAATTCATATTAATAACTCTAAATCCTCAATCATAAATAAAGGTACCATGTTGCATGACTGAATCAAACCATTTATATTTCATTATAGTGACTCGACCAAAAGAGTAATAATCCAATAAAAATATGTTCTCAAAAAATCTATAATAAGACACGTGTTCATATCGAGGCCTAATATATGATGCATTGGCATAATAGTCCTTTATTGGAGTAAATATAATACCATCATGTTGTGTTCTCATTTTCACCACTATATCAGTTGTAAAAAATTTATAACCATTGATTATTAAATATTTGCATTCACAAACCAAAGAATTGGGACCAAAATCCAATGCTCTTAATTATTGATATATAGAGTCAATAAGTAAACTCAATACCTAAAATATATATTAATAATAAAAATAAATGAATATATATATTTTTATTTAATTAATGTAATGGTCATACTTTTGATTTCAACAAATAAAGAAACTATTTTCTTTGAAAAGCCTCCATCATTCTCAAAGGAAAAGATCGATGAAATCTACTTATAATTTTTTTTTTCTGTTCCCTATATAAAATGATAATAAAATTTTAAGGTATATGTGAAATGACATAGTATTAGATAATATATATATATATATTCAAATTACTTACTTGATATAGTCATCGAATAAACCACAGTTAAAAAACTGTGCGATGTGCCATATCCCGCTCTTCAAGTCTCAATGTAGCAAATTTATATAACCCAAGAATTCCTCTTATTTGGGAAAGAGATGGAAATAAGGGATCAATTTCCCCATACCACTCATCTTCATTTCTAATTTGCTATTTATGTCTTGTGCTCACATCAGACAAATACATTGGACAAAAATCCAAACAATCTTGAGTAGGATAACCTCTCATAATGGAACCTTCAAGATGATTCTTGTTTTTGAAATAATATTTCATTGTGCACATATTTATTTCAATACGAAAAATCCAATAAAAAAAGTTTCCCCAAGAAGTGTTTCATTTGAAAGAGGAAATGTTAAATGTAGCATGGTGGTGAAAAATGATGGAGGGAGTTTTTTCCGACTCACACAAACTTAATGGTGCCTATTACTGCATTTTTATCAAGAAAGACTTGGATAACCTTTTAGAACAAAGGTATCTATAAAAATGGACTAATCGAATCACCTTCACCCTTATTGGATATTAAATGCCAGATTTCTATTGGAATCAATTCATGAAGAAGGATGTGATAATAAAGAGTATTTAAGGATTTTGGTTTCAACTCCATTCTGTTGAATTGTTTAGAGATGTTGCTGGAATAGACATTAAGAACCTTGATATTCTCCAATACTTCCAGAAATTTATTTTTATCTAAATTTTTCCTTATATAAGAATCACAAGGAACTTTCCATTTGTTTTCACTAATACACACAGGATGTAGTTCTAGTCAAATACCCCAATCCAACAAGTTACAAAAAGATCGTAATTCATCTTTGGTATTCCCTTTGATATTTATAATAATTGAAAGAAAAATTTCAAATATATTTTCTCAGTGTGAATTACATATAAACCATGATGTAACAAATTGGTAGATGAATATGGAAACTCAAAAAATATACTTTTCTTTTTACAATTGTAAGTGGCTTAAGTGTCAACATTATTCCTCTTTCTAGATTTTATCTAACCTTTCCTTAATGAAAAATTTAAATCTTTAAATTCATTAAGAAAATCAGTTCTTGACATATGTTGAGATGGTTGTTCAGATCCAATAGTATTATCAAAACACTAATGATTCTTCCTGTATTGATAATCTATTGGGTTTTTTTTTGTGGAATATCTCCCTATATATTATACATTGTACCTCTCACAATATGGTGGTGAATTGAAAATGATATATATAAATCAAAATCAATTTCACCCTAAATAATTTTAGTAAAATAAAGGTATAAGCAGTTGGTAATTAACATTTAATATAAATAGTGATGTAAAAATTGATTACCTTGGGTAAGGTAGGCCTTTGAGGGGAATAGTCAGCCTCAAATCTTGGGGGTGTGGATCTCTCTATCTTGGTTGATGGTGTGTTGTTTCTTCTCCTTGATCTGTTCTTATAAAAATTTCTAACAATCCATACTAACAATTAACTTTATCTTTTAGAGTATCTATTTGTGCCTACATGTCTTTCATTCTCTCATCTGTATCCCCCTGTGTAATTTATTTCTTAAAAAAAGTATGAGTTAACACTCCAAAAATTTCACCTCTAATGAGACCATATTTTTCTAGCTCCTTCAAGGAAATTGAAAGGATTTATTTATTAGGTAAATATGATAATGATTCCTATGTCTAAACTTGATAAAAAAATATATGAAAATAAGTTCTCATTTTTATATAATACTAATTTAAAGAAGAATAAATTTATATTATCCCATACTTAAACATTATTCCCATACTTTATGTGTTTTAATTTACTATTTGTCATTTTTTATTTACATGGGCTTCATTCCACATCACATAATTTTGGATGGAAGTATCTTTAGATTACAATACATTAATATGTATATAAGAAAAGGAACATAATTATGTTTTTGTTTCATATCACATAAAAGTATTACTATGAATTTAAAATAAATACTATTTTTCAAGCGAAGTTCACTCTATCCTTGATTCATGGTATGATTACATTGGTTTTGATGCACGCTGCTTATTTTTAGTACTCATTTAATGTTTTAAAAATCAACAATTCTAAATCAAAGTGATTAATAAATGTAATTTCAAAAAAATATATTAATAATTACAATGTATTTGAAATGATTCCTCTTCTCGATGACTAATGAAAATATTTCATGTTTCTTGGTTTATCATGTGTGTATATATAGATGGTGGGTACGAGTTTACCTTCCCCTCAGCATCCTGAGATGTTTCTTCATAAGGAGTGTCTGAAAGGCTCTATGATCCTTTCCAATAATCAATAATATGAATTTAATTCAATAACCATCTAATATATATATACTATACAAGGGATAATGAAGAGTTAACCAATGTATCATTATTTTATTTTTCATTAAAATAGAGAAATTATATCAAAAAGTTATACTAATTTATTCCCAAATTATTGTCTTTAATGCAGGAAAATATCATTCCACGTATCTACATCAATCATAACACACATTCGAGTAGTGAACCCAAAATAACTAATGAAAATAGACTTTTCAGGGTCAATATATCGATAACATGCTTTCCATCTAACCTCAAATGTTAGGCCTTTTCTTATTGCCTTAATATTTTTTTAAGACTGTCATGATATGATGCTTCTATATTTATAGAACTAGTTAAACATTTAATTTATATTACGTAAATGCTGCAATGAACACATAATATTATGAGGTAATGCATTGTATATTATTTTTTTTAACCTGATTATTGAACTCTATTTTTTAAAAGGTTTAAGGCATTTTTAAAGATGATATATATATATATATATTTCATGAAAATTATGATTTTCAAGCGAGGGTATATTATTTTATGAAATATTTTATTATTGAAAAGTGATAAATTGTTATCATTTATTTTTACACATAAGATGTCATTTAAGAAACTGTTTTATAAGATAAAATGTTTGGGAGATTGATTTATGTTTATGATACATGAACCATCTGAATCACTAAATCATGCATTGAAACACATGAGTTAATTCATGTAATGGTGAGTATATTCCTCAAAGTCTTTATAAAGCCTACTACCATCAGATGGATGTGGGTGGTTATTCTTATGATTGGCCAAAACACCCTATACCTGAATATCTCTTTATTCTTCTTGCTTTGAATTGTGTGGTTCTTGCACTCCATAGATGAAAAAATAATACTTCTCCAATGTCAAGTGATTCATATCATCCCATGGATACTGATAGAGTTAGAATTATTTTTTCACTTAAGTGATCTTAATCAAATTTATGTAGTGATGAAGATACAAAAGATGCTTCTTCACTGTATGGAACAGAAATTCACAATAATTCTTCATTTCTATATATTTACACTATTTCATATCATCTTTCATGAGATATAATCATACATGGGTTTAAATCATTTTCAAATCTTATAGAAAATGTTATTAGACTCTTTTAAAAACCTTTAGTGATATCATAATGATCTATGTTATGTTTTATGATTTTTGTGATATAATAAAGTATAAAACCAAAACATAGAATAATTTTTCATGTTTTAGAAATTTGGTTTTCAGAAGAGGTTTTACCCTTACACAATGAGTGATATAAAGGTAAAACAAGCCTTTACTATTATAGAACTGAGATGTGTAAGGGTAAACATGGCTTTCCCCATACACAGAGGGGTATATGAAACACCTTACCCTTATGTAAATCGATTTACATAAGGGTCAACTGAGTTTAACCATATTCAAAATGATAGTACGTAAGGGTAATTATGTTTTAAAAAATTTCTATGTAATGGTAAGATCCCTTTTCTACGTAAGGGTAAGATAGTTTTTCTCAAAGCTATGTAAAGTTAACTGAATGATTACCCTTCGAAAAAATAGGTCTATGTAAACGTCATACCCTTACATAGAAGGTTTGTGTATGGGTAAACTTATTGTTACCTTTATAAAAATAGTTTTCATGAAGGTAATACCCTTATGTAGCAGCAGATGGAGGCCGCATAAAGGTAAATTAAGGCTTACCCTTACCTGAAACATTCACATAAGGGTAATATGCTTTGTACCCTTACAAAATATAAGGGTCACAAGAATTTACCCTTACATATACCGTCTACATAAGGGTAGAAGGAAGATTACCTTTGTGAAATGGTACTGTGTATAGGTCATTGTTATCCCAACTAGGTTAAATATCATGAGATAGGGGTGAATTAGGGTATGATAGATGAAAATAACTTTGTCTTTGGATCTTATTTCATTGGTAGAAAAAACTATCTTCTCTATCATTTCGATAAGAAAATAAATGTAAATTAAAACATGCACAAGGCATAAAATTTTACTTGATTTACCCTCATTAGGATACATCCAAGGATCATACAAATTAATTATGCTGATATACCAAATCTACTGAATCACACTACTATTACAAGGTTCAGTGCTGACTCATTATTCTTCCTAATTTAAAACCATTTACAATTTGAAAGATCACCCCTCTCTCTCTACTAAAGTGAACACACTGCTCCTCCAGTAGAATCTTATGACAATTAGTTTTTAGTTTATTCACACCTATGTGTGTATTTTTTCTCATGTTTCATCAAATATATGAAAACCACCTTTACACAATACTTTTCTTCTAAGAGTGTTTGATCCCTGCGTAAGACCCCTCTACGATACCCCTCTATGAGATCCCTCTATGTGATTATTTCATGATATCCCTCCACAAGACTCCTTCAAGAGACACCTCTGTGATATTTCCCCACAAGACTCCTCCATGAGATACCACCGCAATACCTTCTTTTTTTATACGAATCATATGACTCTAGTGTGAGACCATGTTTAGGTTACACATATTGTGTGATTCCAGAAAGTCTACCTATGCCCAAAACATACATCCCTTTGAAAGATACCTTCATAATACCCCTTCATGATACCACTTCATGAGATCATTTCACAATACCTTCTACTAATTACAAGGATCATGTAATTCTAGTGAAAGACATTATTCGGATCATGAAAAATAATTTTCTTTTGATTAAAACACTTAATAGAAACTTCCCTTACTTTGAAGGATGGGTTAAGGGGTGATAATAGGAATAATTCAACCATTAACTATACAAATCATGGTTAGAAATCTATTTCTCCACCTCAAAAATCAGCATTATGTGCTTCATATGATTCCATTATGAGATCAAAAGACAATCTTTTGGTGGTCAGTGATATTATCTTCTAGTTATACATGTGTTCTCTTAATGTGATACAATGACAACCATGCACGCTTCATGTGATCTCACCATGAGATCCACCGACAATCATGTATTTTCTTCAAGTACTTCACATGATCTCTTCATGAGATCCTCTAACAATCATACAATGTCTTCGAGTTCTTTTCATGATCTCTTCACAAGATCCCCTAACAATCATGCGGTTATTCAGGTGACTCCTTTACATGATCCATTGGTACTTCATGAAAATTTGTAGTATCTGCACATGATAAATAAGATATATTCTATTACATGATTCATTCATATGTTTAGTTTTAACATATGAGATAATTTAATTCCTTCATATGATCATTTTGGACATTCACAAACCACATAATCCTTTAGGACATCCACTCTCCATGTGATCCTTTAAGACCTTCAGGTAAGATCTTTATGCCTCATATGACAACCAAACTTTTTCAAAAATGTTTTACTTTTTCAAAAAACACAATAAACCCAAAAATACATTTATAATGGAATTTTTCCAACAATATAAGCCTTTGGGTTTGTTGAAAACACTTCAAAACTCCAAGAACTATCTTATTGAAAGATTATGAAAATGTGAAACCATTTTCCTTCTACAACCCCAGATAGTGATCAAAGACTTCCCTAACTCATAATATAATCCCACATGGGTCAATCTCAGTATGAGAAACAATAGAATAATGAAAATTTCATCAATGAATCACTTAATTCTCAAACCTTCCACTGGAAACTTTCTCTACACTAAAAGGTAAAATATGCTCATCTATTGAGATCACTTATTTTATCAACTAATATCACCATGAACTCAAATTCCAATCTTTTTCATGAATCTTTTTTTACTGATAGACGATATTTAACATCAACATATTTAAAAATCCCCCTATTTCGTTGATCCCCCTATTAGCTTCTCCTCTGGTATTGATCAAGAAATTTTCTCCCCCTTTTTCAATGAACCCAATGGCTACTCTTTTGTGGTTTTCAATATGGTAAAGAACAAAAATTAAAAGATAGAGGAAAACACACCATACATTAGGGATAGGGGGTTCCACATCCACTCTTTTCAAGTGTAGATAGTCCACTGAACTCCAAGAGATGGTCGATGTTGTTCAAATGCTTCTTTGGGTAAGTCCATCGTCAGGCTGTCTGCAACCTATAGTTTAGTAGGAACATACTCCAAATTCATAATGTCATGATCTAATTTCTATTTGATAAATTTATATTTTATTTTAATGTTATTTTTCCTTGAGTGATGTACTAGATTTTTTCTAAGATTTATAGCACTTGAATTATCAAAATTAACTTTGATCATAGACTTCACTTCAACTCCCATATCTTTAAACTTTTATTTCATCCATAGTAACTACACGCAAGATTTAGTAGCCATAATGTATTTATCTTCTGTGATGATTGAAGAAATGAAATCTTTTTTCTTAATTATCCAAGAAATAAAAACTCCACCAAGATATAATGCACCACCTGATATTGAATTTTGATCATCTACTGAACCAGATAAATCTACATATGTAAAACCCAATAACTCTTACCGAGATTTTTTATCGTATAGTAAACTGAAATCCACTGTGGATTTGATATACCAAAGTATTATTTTCAATTCAATTAAGTTGATTCATTTGGGATTAATTTGATACCATTCTTCCTAACATATGAAAAAACAATATGGGGTCATGTCAATGTTAAGTATAACAATCTGCCAATGATTTGTTTATATTATATGATAATGAATGCTTTACCTTAATCATCGCTTAAAGATTTTATTCGTGTAGTAACTAGAGTTATCATATTTTTGGAATTTTCTATTCCAAATATTCTTATAACCTACTTGGCATATTTTGATTTAGAAATAAATGTTCCATGTATTCTTTGCATTACCTTCAAACCAAGGAAAAATGTTAGTTCACAAATCATTGAAATTTAAAACTCGCATTTCATGAATTCTAAAATCTATTTTCATTTAAATTTTTTAGATCCACCAAATATTATGCCATTTAAATATACCCACACCATCATACTTTGATTACTTTAATTATTTACATAGATATTATAATCAACTCCACCATGCTAGAAATTGATCTTCTTCAAATACTGATCAAGTAATGAATACCATGATTTTGGAGCATACATAAACCCGTGTAGTTCCTTCTTTAACCAAAAAAGTTTTTTCTCATCTTCATGAATTAGAAAATCCTCTGGATATTCAATATACACTTATTCCATAACCACATTCAGAAATTATGACTTGATTTTCATCAGGGAAACTTTGAATTTTTTTTGTACTGTTATGGCTAAGAATAATTGAATTGTCTCCACCCTTGTAATAGGTGTGAATGTTTCATTAATATTAATAACCCCAATCTAGGAGTATCTATTTCACACAAGCCATGTTTTTTTTGAATTATTATGTTGTCTTCATTCATTTTGTTACAGAAGACCCATTTTTTCCAAATGACATTCTTGTCTATTGTCTTAGAAACAATATACCATGTTTGATTCTTTTAGAATTGTTCAAGATCATCCTCTATTTCCTAAACCCAATTCTAATCTCCTGTAACTTATTCAAAACACTTTGGATCTACCTATGATAAGAAATATTTTTGATAAAGTGTCTTTATTCTCTTTATCTACACTAGTGCTTTTTGATCACCGATTATGTTTTTACCATAAATTTTATCTTGATTATTCTAGTTCTATACATATATAGGTATAAATACATCCTTTTAATCATATTAATATTCTTTTAAATTTGCCTTACGTTCTTACACTCACCCAATATGCTAATTTCTTCATCACTATCCCCCTAAGACTACTCATGAATTTTCTGAATATTATTCTCATTTTCAACCACAAAAAAATCATTTCTCTCCATAAAATTTCCCATAAATTTATTGAATCATTTATATTTTTTAGTTTTCATGAGTATGCAACAAATATCTATTCATCTCTATGGGATTCAAACATAATTTGTTTCTCTTTATTTAGAATGAAACACTTGCTTTTGAAGACTCAAAATTACTTCAGTGTAGGCTTGTTTCGAAACCATAGCTCGCATGGAGTCTTCTCTTCCTTTAGAAATAATAAGTCTCTATTAGAAATTTATTCTAATGTCAACACTGCTTATTTACAAAACTTTAATGGAAGATATTTCTTAATAAGCATTGTTCGGGATGTGTTGTTGATAATCTGTTTTCTTCGGTCAATCACTCCATTTTATAGTGAATTTATTACCACTAAAACTTAGTGTTGTATCCTATGTTTCTTGAGATAATACTCCACTTAGATGTTTGTTAACTCCATTCCATTATTAGTTTGAAACATCCAGATTTTTTAACGTAACATATTTTTAACTTCCCTTTGATAATGTGTTATGGAACTGAACACCTCAGACTTATGTGTGACAATTAAAACCCATGAATTTTTCTAAAATAATCAATGAAAAAGACATAATATCTCTTACCATCAAAAAATATTTACTAAATACATCCAAAAAAATCAATATGTACTAGTTTAAGCACTCTAGTTGACCTTTAATCTTTCACCGTATACGTCTTTCATGCTATCTTCCCTTGTTGTAAAGCATCGCACATATGAGTATGATTACATGATAACTTAGTGATATCTAGAGCAACATCAAATTTTACGAAATATTACAAGGATGTTTGGATCATATGACAAAAAAATTTATGACACAACATTTTTTCTTCTTCCATGGACATAAAACATATTTCTTATTCTCCACTAACAAGGTAGAGATTACCCTTTATGTATTTTTCCAAAAAACCTAATACACAATTTTTCCATTTATAATAAAAAAATTGTTAAAGATTATTGATCATATCGAGTCACATATTTGACTAAAAATAATCAAGTTGTGACTGAGACCTTCAAAAAACAATACATCAACTTGTATCATTTCTTTTCTCTCAATATTGGATTTTCCTAAGACAATAATCTTCTGACCTTCATCATTTCAAAAATCTAACAACACCATCCTTATCATACATTATAATTATCACCAGATCCTTATCACTAGATCCTTATTTCCTATTATATAGGAAGTGAATCCACTATCGATGATCCACATTCTACTATAATCCGATGCTTTGAAGGCAATATTCACAACAACTACTTTCTAATCTCTTTTCTTTATGATCTATGTCTTTGAATTCATACTTGATTATGATTGATATTCTTTCTCTTCCTTAGATTATGATTTTCAAACCTCATTTTACAAGTCTACAAATTGATATTTCATTTTATCTCATTGGATAATCCCTTGAGTTATTGCATTCAATATCTTTTGGTTTTCATTAGTACATTCCTCCAAAATTTCGATGAGTAATATTTTCCCATGTGACTAAGAACTACATCCCAAAAAATAGTGACCATCAAAAGCATTCCTAGAATATTGAGCTTTATTTGGATTTTTCAATTTCCCTTGCACCTATCGACACCTATTGTCCATGGAACAAATTTTTTGAGAATTCCCCGTCATTAAAAAACAATAACATCAATTATTAGGTGTATTTCAGCAAATCATTATTACACTATAGATTTTTTCTTGGGATATTGGAATATTTTGATTCTTATTTATACCCAAATCAATCATCAACCTCAGAGGGGTGTTTGTGGTCTATCATCAACCATTATAGATTTCTATTTTTGATCAATCCCTATACCAGTTGTATCATTATAATGTATCATTTTATTCTCCATACATTCCTTTGACTATTTTACTAGACCTTCAAACACAAATTTCCATTTTTTTCACCTATTCAACTTTCATTCCTAATATCATACCAAGATTCAAGAGTTTCTCATGATATTTTACCATTCTTCTTAGGCTGATAACTTCCTACTCAATTTATTTGATACATTTTACTTGATCTATTACTATGTTAGTCAAAAATTTAATAACTCTGATCTTTTATTCAACCATGATCTTGTTCTAAATTAATTTCAATAAGTTTTATATCTTTTTAGATCTGAGATTTTTAATTTTAACCTTTATCTCTAACTTCTCTTTTTCCTACATTTATATATAGAGTTTGACATCATGAACAAATCTATTGAATTTCATCATTTTGTCTCTCAAAATTTCTATATCCTCAAGAGAATATTCTAATTCAACCTCAAGATCAACCCTTTGACTCATTCTTCACTTTTATATGAGTTACCAACAACTTCCACCACAAAATTTTCTCCATGATAATTTCATTCTCCCATATCTTCTACATAGTAATCTTCTAAACTTCCATTTTCTGATAAAATAAAATTCTTCTTTTTGAAAAATTTATATTCTTATTATTCATACCTTACACATTAGGGTAATAATTCTTATTAAGAATTTCATCCTCATCCTCATTACCAACATGAAAATTCTTGGGAAAATTTTCTTCAAGATGTCTAACCCTTCCACAAATAAAGTATAAAATAGGAAGTTTACCTTTACACATTCCTTTCCCCTTATTTAAATTTTATGAAAGGAATTACAAAATATCATCCAAAATGCCTTCTTCTTGACCATCTTATATAGTTATCTTCTTCATGACCTTGAATTCAACCTCTTTAGAATTCCCTTCTTAAAAAGTCTCATTATCATCATTTCTCGTCTCATATCTGATAAGAGTACTATCTAAGAAATCCAATGTTAGATCCTTTGAATCTTTATCTTCTAGTATAGAAACTTTTGGATTGAATAAAGGTGGAAGCATTATGAATATTTGATTAAAAATATTTACATAGAATTTATCTGAGACCATGATTGTCTTCCATGAAAACATTTACCTAGTCAAAGAATGAATCTACTGAATCATTGGGGTGAATTCTCAAGTCCTTATATTTATTCCATAGAACCTACAATTTAGCTTCTTAGAATTTTGAATCACCTTCATAGATATTAGAATATTTTTATACATGGAATGGGATAACATAAATGACATCAACTTTGTGTATATTATTCTGGATGAATCTTTTATTAAGGTATTGATTCCTTTGGCATCAGTATCCAATTATCTTTGGTCTAATTCAGATAATGATCCACAATCCATACTAGCCAAAATACCATGCATTTCTATTTTAAACACATCCATAACTAATGATAGAAAGTAGTGGTGCATCCGATTTTTCCATAGTTGTAAATTTTTTCCATTAAATATTGAAATCCCTTTGTGATCAACAAATTCCATTACTACTTATGAGAGAGAAACTCAGAATTTAACCCTTTGTTCTAGTACCAATTGTTAGCCCAACTAGGTTAAATACCCTAGGGGGTGAATAAGGTTATTCTATATTAAAAAAATATCTATTTGGATCTTGTTTAAATGTTATATAAAACTCTATTCTCTCCCCTTCCCATAACACAAAATAAATTGAAATTGAAATAATCACTGCCACAACAATTTTACTTGGTTCAACCTTATTGGTCTACATACAAGGATCATAAAAAGGCAATGTTTTGATATAATAAATACACTAAATCACACTTCTATTACATGGTTTGTAGTAGACTCACTATCCCTCCTGGTTTGAAACCATTTACAATTTGAAAGTTCATTTTTCTCTCTCCATTGAAGTGAAATCACTACTCCTCCAGTAGAATCTTATGAAAATTAGTTCTTCATTGGTTCAAACATGTGTGTGCATTTATTGTCTTGTTTTATCAAAGAGATGATGACCACATTTGTGTGAGACTTTTTATATGGGGGAACTTGATCCCTACACAATACTCTTATGTGAGAACCCTCCATGAGACCCCTCCATGAGACCCCTCCATGAGACCCCTCCTTGATACCCCTATACTAGAACCCTCCATGAGACTTCTCTATGTGATCACTCTATGAAACTCCTATATGAGACTCATTTACAAGATCTATCCACAATACCACTATGTGAGGCCCCTCTGTGATACCCATCCATGATACCCCTCTGTAAGAATCCTTCTCGAGATTTGTTGACGTGACCATCTTCTATTCACGTGAATCGCATGACTCTGGCATGGGACCATCTTCAGGTTATGAGGATCATGTGATACTAACAGGTCTTCCTATGACCACAACTTATATACTTTTTCAATATACCATGGAAAGGCTCTTTCATGACA
The DNA here is from genome assembly GCA_963277665.1 of Viscum album. Classification (NCBI taxonomy): domain Eukaryota; kingdom Viridiplantae; phylum Streptophyta; class Magnoliopsida; order Santalales; family Viscaceae; genus Viscum; species Viscum album. The sequence goes on from OY728119.1 coordinate 1,217,948,653, forward strand.
CCCCTTCATGATATCCTTTTGCAATACCTTTTGCTGATTATGAGTATCGTGTGATTCCAGTGCAAGAATTTGTGCTGATCATGAAAAATACTTTTCTTCAGATCAAAACACTTAAAAAACTTATCTTTATCTTAATAATTGGTTAAGTGGTATTTATAGGCATAATTCAACTACCTTAACTACAAAAATCATGGTTATACATCCATTCCACCGCCTTAGTAATCGGTATTATTCACTTTTCATGATTCGATCGCGAGATAAAAAATAATCATACGGTGGTGAGCGACATTTCCTTTCAATGCTATGTGTGATCACTTGGAATGATCTAATAACAACCATGCACATTTTGTGTGATATATTTATGATATCCACTAACAAACATGCAGTGTATTCAAGTTCTTTGTATGATCTCTTCATGAGATCCCTTAAAAATCATTAAGGGTCTTGAAGTTCTTCACATGATATATTCATGGGATCCTATGACAATCATGCAGTGTTTTTCATGAATACTTTTCATGACCTATTGGTACTTCCTAAAAATGTCTGATCCATCTATGTGATCAGTTCAGTCATACATGATTGCATGATCCCTTGATGTGATCAATTCATACATATACGATTGCATGATCCCTTCACATGATTACTTCAAACATTCATGATTTGCATGATCCATTAAAACATTCACACTCTATGTGATCCTTTAGGACATTCACACCAACTCTTCACACCACACGTGACAACCAAACTTTTTCATCAACATCAAGCCTTTTCAAAAAAACACAATCATCCCAAAAGCACCATCATGATGAATTTTTTCCAATAGTTATGGAGTTATAGCCTTACATAGAGGATCTATAACTAGTTTACCCTTACACAGAGTATCTTTATAAGGGTAAATGGAGGATACCCTTATGTAGGAATGGGTTCCTACAAAAGGGTAACTGGGGAAAATGATAAAATTATATTTAACATATTTAATTATTTTAATGGTTTTTAAATGTATATAAATCATTATAAAATGTATTTTGGGAAATTTTAATTTATACAGGGTTTATAAATAAATAAATAAATTATAAATGGTTTATAATTAAATAAATCTGTATGAAACTTTTTTTCCAAATAGAAAATGTTAATATTTATAATACCTTTTACAAAATTATATGGTATGACTTGTGATATAAAAGGGTTTATTTATAAATCATAAGTGATAATTTATAAAGAGTTATAAATTATGAATTAAGTTCAAAATATAAAATTTTTATATTTAAATTATGATTTTTTAATAATTAATTAATCTGACTTGATTAAATTAAAGGGGCCTTTTTGAGATATTATTTAACCTGCATCAAAAGGAATTTTTATGATTGATTTAATTAAATTATAAATAATTATTAAGAATATGATATTTAGAATATGTAAAATGTTTACACTATAGAAACTTGATTATAAAATGTCTATAATTCATAAAATATCATATATTTAAAATATAAGTTTCATATAATGATAAATATGAAAGAGTTTATATTTTGATGAATATAAACAATTTATATTCTAAATTATGGGATGTCCATAGTGTTAAAGATGAAATTATAAAAGGGTTTATAGTTATATTTTATTTATTAATTGTTAATAAATGTTTATGTCATGTTTAAATATTTGAATAATTCATTTATTTAAAAGTTATTCCCTGATTTATTCATATTTAGTAATTGTTTTAAGAAATTTGAATATTGTGTATGATTCAGTTTAAAATGTTAAAATATTTCTAAGATAGAGATTTGCATTACATGATTGGATTGAATCCATAATGAGTTTAGTTATTCATCTACCTTAACTTTAATTTTTATTTGAAGTTAGGAAATTAAATTTAATTGTTGAATATATTTTTTGCATATAAGGTGTTAGAGTTATGATGAATTTCATCCTCTCTTGGGTAAATTATCCCCATGTAGAGGGACTTAGGGGTGAGGTTACCTACCTACATAGAGGCTTATTCCTTATCTCGGTTGGTGAATGGGGCTAGATATCTATCACTTTGGTCTTACTCAGGAGGATAACTCTATTCCTTTACATTATGTTTTCATGTACCTTATTCATACGATGCATCAAGATATTTATGAATATGTTTGACTTATATTTTTGGGTAAGTAACAAAACTTTTTGGGTTGTGTAAAGAGTTACATATCAATATGGTTTTAACATATTGATTTGGTGGAGGGAATAAGTTTCCAAAATAAATTAATAGAAGCAAGCATACATGAAAGGGAATAACATGAGATAATATGGTGTGATTAAAAACCCCCTTAAAATACTAAGTGTGAGGTTCCTTCCAAAGTGGTACTTTTTAAGACCTCAATTATTAAACAAGGTAGGTTCTGCCTTCACAGTTTTCCCCTAAATTATCTTGTGTAAGGTAAGAAAGTAATGGGTGACACTGGACCATCCTTGGGTATGTTATTCCTTCATAGGGTTCCCTAGGTTGTCCTTTACTAATATTTTTTTTTGACATTTTCTTTGGGTTACAATTATTTAGGAAACTACTGGGAAGGATATCATAGGAATAGAGTTTAGTTTATCTATATGATAGATTGGACAAAGGGTTGTCTATAAATCTATCCAATAATTGTGTATGATATGATTGGGATGATTCCCAACCTAAATAATTAAGTGATGATAGCAATATCATAGTAGACTCATTTCTTAGTGAAATATGGATCTTGAACCACTAATGGATATACTGAATTTTAAAAATGGGATCAACATTTTAGTGGGAGCCCATTTAATGAAAGTACTTATTTAATGATTAATAATAAATGATACTCATATGATAAAATATTCTATTATATATATTATCATTATCATAAAACTAAACTTTGTGATCAATCCTGATAAAGAGAAGATTAATGTAATTTATTCCGAATATTGGTAACTTAACAAAAATTCTTAAGCAAGATTAGCAAATTAAGAAATGTTCTAAAAGAAAATTATATATTTCCAAACAATTCCTTCCTTAGTAACCAAGTGTTAAAGTTTTTTAACAAGTGAATATAGATGGTTATGTAAGAATAGAGCGATTCATTTAAGGTTTTTGAGGCATTAGATGAAAAATGACCAAATAAATCTTAATCTCCACTCATGTATTCAATATGATAGGGTAAGTCAATGATTTTAGTCTCATATACTCAATATAATTGGGTATTTCAAATAAAATTCAATATGATTGAATAGTCTAAATGATTTGGTGTGACTAAATGTTTCTTTAAAGATTTAATGGTTAAAGAAATCAATTCTATTTTTCTGATAGATATATGATATTTACTATATGATATACAAGTGGTATATATATACATGAGGTCCAAAAGAGAAAATAATTGAAACTTGAATTTTGTTTTCAAGTAGTGGATCAATGGATTTACTGCATTGACAACATGGATGATTCAACCTTGAATTAACTAATCATAAGATGTGTATTTTATCTAATTTAGATTATTATAATAACATGTAAATAATAGTTGTTTATATGAAATTATATGGTGTTTTTTATGTTAATCATGGTTAATGATTTGTTTAATCCTATACCATACTTTAAGGGGAGACTAAAATAACTTGTTATGGTTGGATAATTATTCTTATTATCATCTATGTAAATTTTTTGACAATAATATTGAATTAAAATAACATTTACCTAATATTATCAAAGTATTGCTAATATTTTTGAACTATGAATATGATTTATAGGTTTTATAAGTGCTTTATAAATAGTAAATGTAGATAAAAATTTAAATCGAAAGAAGAAAACTTGGTAGAAAAAGATTGGAATTTTTTATTCAATAAGTCAAACAAGGTCATTTAAACCTAGGGTTATTAGTAAGGGGGATAATAGTTCTTTATGATGGAATTATCTAGAATACCTAAAGGAATTTGTAAAAATCACTGGAACGTCCATGTAAATTATGGATTCTATAGAAATTAATTATTGGATTTTTAAGGGTATGTGATACTGAATGTAAATTTTAAAAAGTGTTGTAAATATAAATGAGTTTAAAATAAAATGAATAATTATTTGAAATTGTATTTTAAATTAATAAAGTAAAGAGATTATACATATGAATGTAAATAATAATCTCAATCTCATATAAATCTAAGTAAAATTTATGTATCTTTCTATCATTTCTCTTATATGATAAGAGAATCTATTTGATAAAAAGAGTTATTATAAACAACATGATATTATTTATTGAATAAACATTGTTTTTAATTCATTATATTTTTATAAAATATTTTAAGAATAATATTTGGATAAAAATATTTATCTAGTATAAAAGTGTTTATCCAAATATTTTCTAAAATATGTGGGAATGTGTTCCTACCACCCATCAGTGTTATATTTTAATAAAGTCTTATTTTAAAATAAAAATGTTACAAACACTTGTAATACCATATGTGATAAGGAAAAAATATTTTAGTTGTTTAATATTTATACTAAAAGGAAATAAATGCTATTTTCTAACACAAAATGGTTTGTGTGTCATAGAAAGATATTTTGAAAACAATGTAATGTCTAAGAGGAAAGTGGGAGTATTTTTGAACTTAGAGAAGTTCAAAATTAAAAAATAAATGATAACACCAATATTAAGTTGAAGTGATTTTTACTAAATATTCTAAAATGTTTAGGATATGTGATTTTAAATAAAAATGTAAAGTGTTACATTTAGTTTCAATTTAGAAAGTGGATATCACTATTATACCATTTTAAGATAAAATATTTTACAGTCAATATCTTAAAATAATTTAGGATATGTTATGATAAAGAAAACTATATTGTGTTACATTTAGTTATCATGAAAAATTAAATCCACTATGTCTTGATTGATTATACTAGTCAAAATGAAAATTGAAATTCAATTGATTTCCTAAAAAAGTTTAGTGTTTTGAAGTAAAGAGAAATTAAATGAGTTACATTAGTTACGATAACAAATTGATTGTCACTTTATCCAAAAAGATTTTAGGAGGATCAATAACCAATAATGTAAGAATTTACATTATTTCAAGGAAAAGATTTGATGGAATTGGGTTCCAAAGATAATGATGATGAAATTAGAAAGAATTATACGTAGATAATAGAAGTTGTCATCATAACATTTGATGTTAAGTAGATAAGAAGTTTGAATATGTTCAAGAAGTTTAACTATTAGGAATGTGATTCCTAAGTGTCACCATTATTCAAATAGGCTTACTTCATAGATTTTTCTCACTAAAAATTTAGGGTGATGGTTTTATCAGATGATCACATAGATATGTGACATGGATGATGTAAGATGTAATGTGCTAACAAAACCCTGAAAGAATAGAAAACATAAGGATTATTGGGATGTTTGTCATATATAATATATTAAACTGGAACTTATGTTGATTTTTTAAATATTATTAAAATTTAAAAGTATTAAAATGTATCATAATTGAAAGGAAACCTTCATATTATAATTTTTTCACATTGTCTACATAAATGCATATATTGATATAAATTTCATGAAGTGAAATGACAATTTACCTCTCAGAGTACGAATTTGAGTTATCCTTAATTGATTTTCAACATATAGTATTATAGGTTATGAAGAAATGTTAAGGTTAGAATTAGTATAATTCTTGTATAGATATACATAATATACTCATGAATTAAAAATAATAATAAAATATTATTTTGTTGCACTTGATGACCTACTATGTATACCAAATGAGTGTCATAAATATATTTCATTGGTATACTAGTTGTAAATGGATCATATTTGAGTCCCTAATACCTAAGGTTAGTGAGATAACTAAATTGAGAACCTTCATACTTTGATAACCTACTCATGAAAGTCAACATATGAACTTAACTATTTAGGGGGTGGTTGAGTATGTTGTTGATCATGTCATTGACTGGAGCTTAACCAAGATTGGATTTGTACTCTTATATAAAAAGTATGACATTTGGGCCCTCTATTGAGATATATAGTGGGATTGTGTGGCTTAACCTAGATATTATATATCTATCCAGACAAGGGACATGTGATGTGCTTTTCTAGAAGGATGAATGACATGTGATGTATTCATCAAAAAAATTAGTTTATACTCTAAGAATCAAGAACAAATTATTTGGCTATATGGGATTAAAATATTCCATATCCCATGTCACTTGATGTCTTGGAAAATGGTAAAATATGAAAATGCACATTTTCATATGATGTAGATTGGTGGAAATAGGTATATAGATACATGTGTTTGATAAAGAACACACCATACCCCTTTATAAATTGAGTAGTATTCATGCTTTGCTAGAGGCTACTCTTTTATTACTTATATGGACATGTAGATTCATATTTTTTTCAATTATATAAAGGCCCATCGGGATACACTTTGTGGTTGACTGAATGGGGATTGATTTTTGACTCAAATAACTTCTCGAAAATTATTTTAGAGTTAATACCAAAGTTTTTTTGATGGTTATTCACATGGTATTTCATATATTGTGATACATTGTGAAGTTTATGATAGGTTTTAAAAAGTGTTTTGGAAAATATCCAAAAGAAGTTTTGGATATGGTTTCAAAGGTTATTGCATATTATATAATATAAGGGGAAATGGAACAAAGTATTTTAGGATTTAGTGCAAGTGTAAGATTTAAGGTGATATTCCTTAAGGACTTATATATATATATATATATATATTGAATGAAAATTATGATTTTAATGAGAGGGTATATTATTTTATGCAATATGAGATTGTAGTAAAATAATAAATCGTTATCATTTATTTTTTCACATAAGTTATCATTTAAGAAACTGTTTCATAAGATGAAATGTTTGGGAGTTTCATTTATGTTTATGATACATGTACTAGAAGAAGCATTTACTCATGTATTGAAATGTATGATTTAATGTATGCACTTTTGAGGATATTCCTCAATTTATTTATAAAGTCTATAGCCATATGGTGGTTATGGGTGGTTATTATTATGATTGGATGAGACTCCTTGTACCCAAATCTCTATTTCTTCTTTATCCTTTACACTATGTGGTGCTAACACACCATGGTGTAAGAAATAATTTCACTCAAAAATTGATTGTTTCAGATTAACCCATGTATACTGATGAATGTGGGATGCTTATGTTTTCCACTCTAATGATCTTAATCAAATTTATATGGTGATGAAGATGTAGCATATGATTATTTGATGTATGATATTCATATTTTCAATAGTTCTTAATTTCTTTATATTTATTCCATTTCATATTATATTTTATGGGAGATCCTCAGACAAGGGTTTAAATCATTTTCAATGATTTTAATAAATATTATCTAACTCTATTAAAACTATTCAATTTGGACCTTCTATCAAGTATCCAAATCCCCTCATTGTGGTCCCCTATAACATACAAGACATCATCCACATCTCGGCAATTGTTAAATGATTGTGATGTCCTAATGAAAGGTTCATCCATGATTGAATTTTCATTTGAACGAGAAATGGTTTTATTCAACCACATAATAAATGAAAATTTTCTATTTGTGGGATCTAGGACATAAAATACTTGTACCACCTATGATGTTATTATTAATAGTTCTTCCCAATAACCTTCCTTATAGAAATTCACTTTCATGTATCTCATTCATAAATTTTAATTGAACTCCCATTATCCACCCATTTTCATTGAAAAACTAGAAAATGGAATGTTATATAATCCAACTCCCATATTTGTTTGATGATTCCAAAGTATGACATATTCATATAAATTGGGTTTATGTCCTTATTTCTAGATACATGCATCACTTCGATCAAAAGAGTAACTTCACTATTTTGCATCGTACTTCTTTCACCCCATTTCTTTATATAGATCACATAAAAATTAATTAAATAACCATTATAAGATAATACATGTACACATAGACCTCTGAATAAACATCAAAGTCATTTTGATATAGAATTTAGATTTTTAGATAACTCCTTAAAAATATGGTCTCAAAACCATCCTACAAATTATTGATTATGTGTATTTAATATCTATCTTTTATCCCTTTATAGATTCAAATTACAAAGAATTACTTTATGGGTTTCAATATATGCCACAACCTCTATACTATTATGTAAAACATAATGGTGAGCCTGCTCCCATTCTATCATGGTAATTGCAACAACATCTCTTCAAGAAATTCTTTCACCCACAAGGCACCTATTGTGATAATATTTTGGGAGACCAATACTATACACAAAAAATAGGTTGTTAGTACAAAATTAAAAGGATTCATCAACAATATATCTCTCTATAATAAAAAATTTTAATAGTATTTAATATTTTATGTAACCTTTCAAAATCTTTATATACTATTTAATGGGGTGCATCCATCTATAATGTATAGGACCACATATTCATATCTCTCTAACCAAGTGAACCATTATATCAAAGAATGATGGTGGGAATAAAATCTCCAATTCACTTAATATGATAAAAATTTATTTTTTCATAGTTGGAAACTTCACAGAGTCTATAACTTTACTGCATATAACTTTGAAAATAAGAAAAACTTAGTTAATGCATGTTCGATATTTTTAGACAGAATTAAATGTAAATGCATAGGAATTAAATTTTTCATAAAAACATGATAGTCATGTGATTTTTGGCTCTTTAACATCAAATTAGTTATCAAAATTATATTCCTCATATTTTATAAAAAACCCTCTAAAACATTTACACTATTCAGGAAGTCACAAAATATAAATCTCTCTTTCCCGGAAAGAATATAAGGTACTAGAGAAAGAAAATTATATCCATCACCATCCAATAGAACCAAATATTCCCTTATCCCATATTAATCATGTCTAACCTAGCCTTAATGTCATCTTTTTTTTAGGTGCATTTAATAATGTTCCAATAACACTATCACATATATTTTTTATACATGAATGACCTCAAGAAAATGTTTGTCATACAAATAATTCTAGTACAGTAATTCAAGAAACACTGATATCTATTTCCAGGACCTGAATTTATATAACTAGGGTAAAAATTTGTGATGTTATAGAAACACATTATTTGATGAATTTTTAAAACTAATTGATTGTGCACCTTCTATAAAAATAGGACACTCTAGAATTCCTTTAATTCTATATCCTATGAAATTTTCATAAGCATGAAATTCATTTATCATTTTTTACATTAGCCTTTCAATATGAAATATTTATTTATATGAACATCATACAAAGTAACATTAAAATGTCACATTAATTTTAGATATTCAATCAATATATCCAAATAAAAATCAATACCATTACTTGGTTGTATTGGTACTGATATAAGTATAGACAACATAATGTATTTTCACTTCATGCATAACCACGATGAAAATTTATAATTTCACAACATAACCAACCATTTACTATGAGTGTTACTTTGTACACTAAAATGATTTTTTTCTGTCTATATATAACACAAGATGGAGGTTTCTTGTCTCATTTCCAAATTCAATATACTCTTGATAAATTTTCTTCCACTTAGGAGAGTCTACTGGGTAATGGACCTTCCTATCTTGAATTATTTTATTTGCATTCAATGTTAATTATCTTGAAATATCCTCACATCCATATAGGCATATAAACCTTGAAATAATTGAAATATACCATGAAATTCAAAAAAATTGATTCATCTTTATTGTATTGATCCGCACCACATTTGGAACATTTTTATGTGATTTATGGTCATTGTAAAAAAATATGAAGTCATTTTGAGATCCATGTATTCTTTCAAAGATCATACCGATTGAACAAGAATTTTTTTAGCACATATTTTCAACAAGCATGTGAATTATCTTTTATAATCATATCATTAAAGAGATCATGTAGTTTTGTAAAGCTAGTGTCGCTTCATATGTTTCCAGCTGTCAAATTATATGGATTTGGTTCAAATGAAAATTTTGTTTACATAGTAAAAATAGTATACACTGGAATATTTACATAGATATTTAAATTCTAAAATAGATTTGGATAATCATAATGTTCATCTTCAACTGACATTGTCATTTCCTCAATACAGTCTCCATCATCACTTACACTTGTAATCATGTTAGATGATCTATAAACCGTAGTGTTATCTCTATCATTATATACACTTGTAATCTTATCAGATGATCCATAAACCATAGTATTATCTCATTTTCTAGCTACATTGAGTTATTTATCATCTTTAGTCCAATATTTATTACTTTTATTTATTCCACAATAGATTAAGTGTTCTTACAACTTCTTTGGACAATATCATCTTGAATAACAATAACATAAACACATAAAAATGATTTGAGAAGGGTCATGTGAACACTCTACTGAAAACTTGATGAACTCTTTAACTTCATCCTCATACTATTTTTTTAGGTAATTAACATCCATAAATTTTTTATTCATATCCATAATATTTGGTTCAACAACATTTATAATTTACAATGAATAAATAAATACACATAAGGTATGCATAAAATGTATCATTTTTTATAATTGTTAATTATATAAAGTATAACTAAAAAATATAATTATAAATTATAATACAAACATATATATAGTACATAAATAATGAATTTAAAACCTATGTTTCATAATAAATTGAAAAATATATACTTATAATAAAGCCTATGTTTTCCAACAAATTAAACCTTCTCTATTGGTTTCGATCATTGGCTTATTGTAAAGTGGGTACCTTTATGCACGATGTAATGATTTTTATCAGGGAAATATAAGTGTTTAAAATGATAATTTATGGCTATAAATTTCACTTCAAATTAGGTAATATGATAATAAATTGGGAAAAGGTTTCTTAATGATATTTTGATTGACGAATTAGTTAAAGTGGATTGAAATGAGGATGTTTTCTAGTGTTTTTGTGAATATTATGTATTATTTTTACTAAATGGATTGGGGTTAAATGATAATATTTTATACTAAAAATATATTTATGTTTGGTATATAAAAATAAAAATAAAAATTATATATAATTTAAAATAATATTAACATAAAAAGAAATAAATATTAAATATTAAATAAAGTCATGTTTGGTATATATAAATAGAAATAATATATATTGGAATCTTATTTATTAGTACATATAATATAAATAGAAATAAAAAATAAACATTGAATATAATATAATTTAATATTAATATATCAATATATAAATTTCTATTTATATACACATATACAGACACATATATATATACAAAAACATGCATAAACAAAAACCTATATAAAAATATATTTATAAAATAAAAAAATATGAAACATTCATTTATTTATATGTATATATATGTGTATGTATATATACATAAACTATTATGTGAATAACAACTAAAATAGGGATCAAATTAATCTTATAGTCTATATGTAAATGTATATATACAACCTAGAAGAACAACCAAAAAATCACCAAAAATCATGAAAGATTGATGAAGGAACCAAAATGGGATCACAGTGGGAGAACAAGAACAAAAAATCATGAAACATTCATGCATTATTGGTTAAAACAATCCTTAAAATCCAGTTTTGAATACCATACCTTCAGTTTTGGAGGTGAATTCGTCCAAAATATTCCAAAAAAGTTGACAATAAGATTCTAGTTCTGTGGGAGCATGATAGATGAGGAGGAGCAACATGACAATTAGAGTTCTTTTAAAAAGATTAAAAAAGTTTTATCAATACTAGAAAAAGTGTTGACAAAAAAATACGTTTATTGGCACTAAAATTAATGATGATAGTGGTTTAACATTTACTACAGTAACTATTAGCATAGATAAATATGGGTGAATATTAAATATTAAAAATTATATTTAAAAATTATTATAAATTAACTATTATATCAAAATGAATATTAAAAATTATAGTTTTTAATAAATGTATAAATATTATGATAAATTTAGTATTAATACTATAATAAATGTATTAATATTATAATAAATTTAAAAAATAAATATAAAAAATGAATAAATTATAAAAAATTTATAAATGAGTGCATTAATATTATGATAAATGTATGAATATTATAATAAAAATACTAATATTATAGTAATTGTATTAATATTATAGTAAATATATTAGTATAATAATAAATGTTTTATTAATAAATGTATTAATATTGTGATGAATTTATTCTTAATATTATAATAAATGTATTAATATTATAAAAATATGTATTAATATTATGATAAATGTATTAATGTTGATATTATAATAAATATATTAATAAGATAATAAATATTTTATTAATAATTGTATTAGGAAATCTAATGATATTATAAAAATTAAAAATGACATTTAAAATTTTCAGTGAATTAACTATTATATACAAATGAATATTAAAAATTATACATATTAATAAATGTATTAATATTATGATAAATGTATTATTAATACTATGACAAATTTTTTATTATTTTAATAAATGTATTAATATTATAATAAATATTATGAATAAATGTATTAATATTATAATAAACATTATGGGTAATTGTATTAATGTTATAATAAATTATAAAATTACTTCATAATAAAAAATATTAAATATAAAAAATTAATAAATTTAAAACATATTAAAAATAAACGCATTAATATTATAATATTATAATAAATGTATTAATATTATGATATTATAATAAATTTAATAATATTATAATAAATATATTAGTATAATAATAAATGTTTTATTAATAAAGGTATTAATATTGTGATAAATGTATGATCAACATTATAATAAATGTGTTAATATTTTAATAAATGTATTACTATTATGATAAATGTATTAATTTTATAATAAATTTATTTTTTTGTAAAGAGTTGGGGTCAAAGCCCCTTTATTAGGAAAACAAAAAATAAGAGTCGAGGAAGGATGAAGTCAAACATGAAGTTACTACTCTCATTTTAGAAGGACACTAGAAAATAGAAAAAAATGCAAAAACAGAAAGCGTTATAGAAGACAAGCCAAAGTTTTTCATTGGACTAAATATTCTACAAAGCTCTATTCATGGATGAAGACTCGTGTTGTGATAGCCCCCTGACCACCCCCAAGCATGAGGTTGTATTCCACTTCTCTAATGTTTGATATACTTAAAATAGCTTCCTTGAACCTCATATACTTCCCCCATGGATGTAGGTTCTAAACAATTCATTTGAATATAAAAACTTTTAGAACCATCTTACACAAATTCAATTACAGCTTCCATTGTTGAGGGTTCTAGATCCATAGGCCCATCAAGAGAGACAATAACGAAAAAATATTAGATATAGTCACCGGGCACTCCACCATACAACTAATATCTATGTGTTGATTATAAAATATTTTTTTCAAAGGAAGCCACATCCATGATCCTTTTAGGAAAGTCACTTGAACCAGGTGTACCCATGACTATTGTGGAAGTGATCAGATCACTAGGCACAATAGGTTTGGTAATGGTGGTTATGAACATAGGAAATTTAAGTAAACCTTGAACTATATAAGAGGTAACCTACCTCCCCATATAAATATACCATCCATTCTAATCGAGGTATTGGTCAAATACCTCCTAGGATTTCACTTCTATAATTCAAAAGACTTTAGAGTGGAGCAACCAAATTTCCAGGACAATGCAGAAACAATAACCCACTTTACATTTAGGGTGGGTAATTCCTTACCCTAACTAATACTTGATGAAAGGAAAGATGTATTAAAATCAAGGTCCGGTTTTTTTAAGAAGATTTCATAGAAAAATTAACCCCAACATTAGCTACATGATCCTTTTCTTACTCTGAATGATCATCAATCCTCAATGCATTTTCAGTTCCTAGATGATGGAAATCCCTCCTGAGTTTAGATATAGAAATAATATATTCATCCACATTCTTTTACCCTTGTGATATTTCAAATAGAGAACTCTTTTATCTTTAAATATCTAATTATCAACATCCAGTTGAACAACTACTTCAAAATTATATTTGTCGTCATTTTCAACATTTATGATCTCCATCGCATTATCCTTTTCTATAGCCATCGAGTGAGGCTATATACCATCATCTACCACATAAGTCCATGATACATCAATCCTACCCAACAACATGATCAGGTAAATTTTCTACTACTTAGGTTGCTTTGGATCAGTAGATAGCCAATGAGGCTGAATATTAACCCACAACCCTACTTCACTAGCAGTCTTCTTCTGCCAAAGATTATTGCAACAAAAAACCCCTTCTGTGAGAGGGGATTCCTACCTATGTACTTTCTTAGAACCGTTATTATATTTTTTCATCATACCACCATATACTCTATCTGTGTTGTCTCTCACATGATCATTTACCAAAATCGGAATCAACCTTAGAGTGACAAATGTTGAGTTTCTAGGGTCCTACTTATATAGAGTAGCATCAGCCATCAAGACACCACTCCCTTGTAGACCTTTTCCCGGTGGACCCCTAGAATAAATATAGTAATTTTGTATAATATTTTTTTTTATATTTTTCCTCCATCAATATTTATCTATATTTCATCACATAGAGCATGATTTACATTTCAATTACCTAAAAGACTCATCCTTGTAATGGCCAAAAACATTACAAGTATCACAAAATAATGACATTTTCTAATACTCAATTTTCAAATTGATTTTATTAGAGTGCATGGATAAAATAATTTTATAAATAAAAATGCTATTGAGATCAACATCTACTAGGGTTCTGGAAATGTTCCCATACCTAACTAGTTCAGTTTCCCAATTAATTCAAATGGAGAATCCTACTGCAGAAGCTATATCATGTATAATTTTTGGATTCTATAGTACCCAGGAAAATCAATGAATCTTAATCCACACCTATGAGAAGGTGTTCTTAATAGAGAAAGGGTCAAATCCTAATGACCACTCATGAATGTGAAAAGAATGTAGTTTTACATATGGGGACCCATAACCCCAGGATTTCTATAATAACTCATCACATGGAAACAATAAATGAAAGAACCCATGATCAACTGAGATACATATTTAGTTAGTAAAACCCCAAATCAATGAAACATGACTTACATATCCTGAAACCTAGAGGGATTCACTCATTTTGGAAGAAAAAGTCGAGCGCTAAGGGAGTACATACCCATGAATAAAATTTTTGTAATCACATCTGAATTGATAGACATATAAGCAATTGAACCTTTCTTGATGATTCTTCCCATTGCTAAATCATTGAAAGAAGCCAAGGGTTAGAGACCCAAAACCCTAACTTATGATTCAAATTCCATTCCTTATGAGTGAGCTCGAGATTCCAAATTTCCCACATGAGGAATTAATTTTCATCCCACAAGGATCTCATGAAGATCAAAGTCACCACTATGAGGGATCTCTATTTATAGAGAACTTTGATTACCAGATCCAGCACCATGGGAATCACAGAAAATTACTAGGCCCAAGCATCATCCTTCCCCATATAATAAATGTATTCATATTAAAGTAAATATATTAATATTATAATAAATGTTTTATTAATAAAAGTATTAATATTGTGATAAGAATATTATTAATATTATAATAAATTTACTAATATCATAGACTAAAATTTTCATTGAAAAATTACAATAAATTAACAATTATATAAAAATGAATATTAAACATTTCAATTATTAATAAATGTATTAATATTATGATATATATAGTATTAATATTCTAATATATATATTAATATTCTAATAATTATTAATATTATTATAAATATTATGAATGGATGTATTGATAATATAATAAATAAAATAAAATAAAATAACTTTATAATAAAAATAAATAAATATAATATATTAACAAATTATAGACATATTAAAAATGAATTTATTAATATTATGATAAATGTATTGGTGTTATAATTAATTTATTGTTAACATGATATTATAATAAATGCGTTAATATTATAATAATTTTTTTAGTATTATAATAAATGTATTAATATTATAATAAATGTTTTGGGTGTCGTGTTGTACAACGGCTTTGGCCATAGGCATCATGTTTGTCGGGACTTTGATGGGTTGGATTGGAGATTTCCCTTGATCATGGAAGATCTACCCACTCTACTTTGGCACGTGCACAAGATGTGGGTTATAGATTCATCTTGTGATCTACATGATTTTTCTGTGGTGGGTGATCACCGTGGTTTGCCGTTATGATCCCTAGAGGTGACAATGAATTGATTATGGTGGTGATGATGTCATACTTAGGTGCAAGTGTGCGTCAGGATGAGCGATGATAACATCATGGTGTTCGGGCAACAATGATGGTGGTTTCAGTAATGGATGACGTCGGGTTGGAAGTGGAGACTGCGTTGGGTGTAGGGTGTGGCTTCAGGCACCGGTGACATGATGCATGACTTTTTCTGGATAAGTGGTGGTGGTTGGGTTTTCTCTAGGATGATGGGCAGTTTAGGGTTTTCAAAACCCATGGGCCTTCATGCCTCCATTTGTGGGAAACATGCAGAATGACATGATACATGAAAATGTTTCAATGCATTAGGAATACAATTCAATGACACTTCTGGGTGGGCAGCCTCATTTTGAGGGTTGGAGGTACTAACATTCATCTTCGATTCCCTTTTTTGGGATGGAATTGTGTCATTCCATTAGATATCTTCACTTGGCAATAGGGTAAAATTATGTTACATTTGGAAGGTGATACAAGGTATGACCACACAGGAATCACTGGGTGGGTTCACTACCACAAAAACAGGTTTTCACAGCATCACCCTTTAATAGTACTAAAAAAAACATTGATAGAGTACTTTTAATAGTGATAAAAAAGATGTTAAAAGTACCCATTTATCAGCATTTTCTTTTTTCGAAGTTAAAGAGGCCCTCTTTATCAGTTTTTTTAGTAGTGCTGATAATAGGGGTATTTATAAGTGTTTTTTTACTAGCACTGATAAAAGGTATATTTCAAAAAAATCATTAAAATAATATTTTAATATATTAATATATAAAGATATTTATATTGATATAAATATAATATATATTTTTGAAATATGTTTTAGATAAGTATAACTATACATTTACACTTAATATATAAGAAATTTATTGAAAATTTCTTATAAAATATTTTAAAAAATATTATTAATTAATAATTGGCTAATTATCATTGAGTAATAAATAGTAAATAACAATTTGAAGACTCAAAAAATCATAAAATTAATAAAATATTTAAAATAAGTTAAAAACATAACTCAAATATCAAACGACCATAACTTTTGATCCGAGTGTCCATTTGAGCTCTACCACATATCTAATCAGAGCCTATGATGTCATATATGCACTGGTGACAAAATGAAACCTTATTTCACAATTTGAGAGGCCAAAAAAGTAGATAAGGCCTTGAAAACTGAATTTTTTAGTCGGGATAACCATATTTCTTAACATTCGATGGAATTTAAGCCTTGTTTTAGGGGGGTCGTTTTGCCCTTTTTTAGTGGGGTCGTTTTTCCCTTTTTTAGTGGGGACTAAATTTATTCCTAAATATTATATTCATATTGATATTATGTATTTGAAATTTTATCATTTTTCACAATGTACTGTTATTTATAATTAAACATATAACAATATATACATATTTTTATATATTCACACATAAAAATTTAATTTTATAAATAAATAATTAATTATATTTACATATAAAGCATATTTCTCAATATATAGGCCTTATAATATCCATTTTATTTAAAATTAAAATATATGAATATTTATATACCTATATAATGTGTGTGTGTGTTAGTGAGTGTATGTATTAACAAACTGATATATATTATCTATATATTCTAACATATGAATATACATATAAATATATAATATTTGTATATATATATAAATAGGTATAATTATACTTATAGATACACACATATATAAAATATATACATGTGTATGTACGTTGTATATTTGTATGTATCTATTTATTTATTTATAAACACACACACAAAAAATATATTTTATAAATATATTTAAAACTAATATTATAAATTTATATTAATATGAGAATAAATATATGGATAAAAAAATATAACTAAATATATATATTAATAAATAGATATAAATATATATTAATATATGAATATATATATATATATATTAATATAACTAAATATATATTAATATATGAATATATATATATATATATATTAATATAACTAAATATATATTAATATAAATTTATATTTATATATGAATAAATATAAATAAATAAATAAATATATATATGTCATTAAATGGGGAATAAAACAAGTTGGGTGAGTGATAAAGAGGGAGGGGTGTGCAGGCGGGTGTAGGGGGGCTAGCACTATTAAAGGGTGGGTGGGTGTGCCTAGATTTGTTAAAGGGGGTGGAAGGGGAACAGGCGGGGAATCTTAGCACTATTAAAGGGGGGATCAAGCGCTGTTAAAAGTCAGGGTCTCCAATTTAATGTTTTTTTAACAATTATCAGTGTTTTTTTAGCACTGATAAAAGACTCCTTTTATAAGCGTTGATAAAAGGTACCCCCTTTTAATAGCACCTCAATTATCAATAATTTTTTTAGCATTGATAAAGGTATTTTTTAGAATTGATAAAACCCCATTTTATGGTTATGGTTGTTTAAAAGAGTGATGGGTGTGCTTTCAAACATCATCCATCCTTCCTCCACAGTGGTTGGAGGGGTACTCTGCCTCGATGCATCAATCCAACATGATGCAACGTTTCATGATAGGGGGTAGTTAATTTTTCAAACTAGGCTCATGTTGTGATGTATTCTGTATGGGGGGGGGGGTATCATTACATTTGAATAAGGAAATGTTATGATGTTGACTTCTCAATTTGGATCTCATGGCTTTGTTTTGGATTTCTGATCACTGGGTCTTCAGGCCACGTAGCATTGGGCCTCTAGACCTTTGGACCTTCAGACAACAAGGCCGTGTAATGTTTTTCTATTAACCCTTTTTAAAATAGATCTCTCTATTTTAATAAAATGGGACTCAACCCCAACCAGTTAAAACACACACACAGACACACACACATACGTGCACACACACACAAATGCATGTACACACACACACACACATACTGTAGTACCCATGGTTTCTGATATGTAACCCTTACATGATGATTTTATGTATATAAAGTGTAAGGTTAAAATATGGGAGAGTTTTAAGAACTTTTAATTAGTTTTTTGGGGCCAAAGGAGAGTTTCACGGGCTGCTCACGGTTTTTCCAAACCGTGCAGAGAGCCTAGTAGAAACCGTGAAAAGTTGAAGATTTTGGATAGTATCTTTGGAGAGTTGTGTGAACGTATATGGAGACCATGTGAGGAGGGCATGCATGGTGATATTTAAGGTAGTAGCTAACACATGGTTAGCGCACAGTTTGTCTAACCGTGTAAACTAATCATGCGTGGGTTGAAATCCACCTCCTTAAAAAGTAGATCTAAGTCAGCCTTGACTTTAATCCACTTTTTTTCTCCCAAACCAACTCCAAATTATTATTTCTATTCTCTTAAGGCCAAATAAGGTTCTCCCATTGATCTGGAGTCAATCCAAAGGCTTCCCTTGGTGATTTGAAGCTGGGTTCTTGAGGTTTGTGATCGTTCTTCATTGTTCTTGATTGGTTTCTTAGATCTACTTCTTCTATATTCTTGGTTTCTTAGATCTACGTCTATTATGGGTAGATATAAGATATTTAATGCCAAATCTGTTGATATTTTTTCTTTACCATGATAGGAGAAGATATCTAAGGTGGTTTCATGGAGAATTGACCTGATTTTCTTGAGCGTTCTTCATCCGTTTTCAGTTTTCATCAAAACCTTTGAGGTAGGTGGATTCACTCTCTACTCCTCTTGGTAAAACTGAATGTAATTGTTTTAAATTGATTTCCTCTAGTGTATTTGATTGTGAATTTGTGGCTTTATGATATCCAGAAACCCTCTTGGGTTATTGTTGTGGAAAATCTGGAAAATCGGTGCTTTTGATTAAAGTGTTTGATTCTTGATTTTAAATTATGGATTTTAAAATGGGATTTCTCTAGAATAATGGTGAATAGTTTTAATAAAAACGTTTTCAATAAAAGGAATGATTTTATTGAAATGGAATGGATGATTAAAATTTGTTTTTTTAATGGGTTTTAATAAAAGAATGATTTTATTAAAATGGTTATTTGAAATGGTTTTGGCATCATAGTGGTGTGTGTAGATCACATTTACAAGGCTTGGTTGGAATATGACTTTTTGCTCAATGCTTAAGGTGTAGTGGCACAAGGGGTATAATTATCTTGTGATGACACGGTAGATCGAAGAGAGACTGCTCCTGAGTATGAAACTGTCATAATGAAGCATGCATAGTTGGATTTGTGAATATATGGAATGGAATGGATATGCCAAAATGTTAATGAGAAATTGTTTTAAAGCATTCTTTGGTTGTATTTATGAAAATGTTACTTGCGGGAAATTGGTTTAAAATAGAAATTGTTTACATTTGGTTTTTAATGGTTTTGAGACTTGTTTATATTTAGTTATAAATTGTTTTAAGAAATTGTTTTATATAAACTATTTTATATAAATCATTCTTACCTTTCCATCCTAGTGTTGTGAGTAGGGAATTTATTGGGGAAATTATATTGAGTTTATACTCTCCCTTAATTTGGCACTTTGGTGCTTTTGACGATTCTATCTTCTAGGACATTGGAAAAGGTAAAGTGTCACACATTTTTAGCACCACATCATGATACATGGGCTATTCAGTGATGTTGGATATTGAAGCTTGTGGAACATGGAGTATTGTGGTCATCTTGGAGTCTTTAGTTATTATCCCACTATTTACCTTGATAGTTGTTTGTCTTCTGCTATAGTACACATTGGTGTGGTTTTTTATAAAGATGATGGTTGAGTTTTCTTATTTTCATCATGCATCATATTATGGTTGTTTGGTTAGTGGTTTATTTTATTAAAGGGTAAATAATCAACCACTTGAATTTGAAACACTTCTACATTTATTTCCAACCTTTGGTGTCTTGGGGATTTTTCCTAAGGCCTAGAAACGATTCATTGTGTTCACAATCCAATGAGAATAAGCAGGTCATTAAAAATGGTATCAGATTGTTCGATCAAAAATCTTGTTTGAGATAAGTGGTATCATCTTGTTCATTCCCTTGCAAAAAAAAGTACTCATCAGTTTCTTGGTCTTGGAGTTGAAAGTCATTCTTGTCTATTCGTTGTGTTGTTATCTTAGAAAGGAGTAGGATGGTCCTGAATTGAAATGTATAGCATAAAAAGATATAGCTAACATTTTTATGTAGAACTTCAAGTCACCAAGAAGTTGGGTACATAATTGTTTTGGATACACTTATAGGATTTTGGAATCTCATTTTCATGGGTTTAGTCAATGAGACGAGCACGAAATGCATTAGAGGAATGACCTCCCACTAGGATTGCATATTTTATGTTAGAAAAATGATATATGATGTGATGCATTATGTTGATTTTTGAAAATTTTTGAAATTATTTTGAGATGAATGAATTTGAAAAGAGAATCATTGAGGTATTTTGAAAATGGTTTGATTTTCAAAAGTCAGAATGGTATTTTTTAAAAATGGTTGAACGAGAAAAAAATGTTTTTGGAAATCAATGTTGTGATAGTTGATGTAATATAATTTGAAATTATAGGCCATCAGTTTCAAGAGAGTGAGACTTACTGAGTTTTTTGTTTTTTAGCAAATGGCACCCGGTAGGCGTCATAGAAACCCACTGAAAGAAGCTGCAGAGAATGTGGTGGAATTAGAGCCATAGGTGAACCAAGAGATGGTTGAGAGTATCGTTTAAGAATTTCAAGATATAGATATGACGAATATGAGGGATGATCCAAGTCATGTGGATCATTCAATTTAGTTCTTGAAGCAGAACACACCCATCTTCTGAGGTGATTCAAAACCTGAAAAGGTGGAGGTGTGCCTGAACAAGATGAATAATATCATCAATTTCATCTGCACTCCATCAGAGATGAAAGTCAAGCTGGTAACTTATATTCTTGAGGATCATTCATGCTAGTGTCGGGATATAGAGATGCAAGCTAAACTAGATCAAGGCCTTACATGGGAGGGTTTTGAGGAATTTTTTAACAAACAATTCTATCCTAACACATTCATGATCTAGAGAATGATGGAATTATTCATCCTAAGGTAGTAAAATCTCTCTATCATAGAATAAAGAGCTAAATTCATGCATTTAGTGAACTTTTCACCAGAAGTAGTGGTGAGTGCGGCCTTGAAGGAATGCATTTTCGAATCATGGCTGAGATAGGATATTCACTTGAAGATTGTGGTTCTCTATATTACATATTATACAGAGATAGTGAATAGAGAAATAGTGGATAAATGTGATATCTCAAGAATTGTGGGAGGAGGAAGTATGTTGATAGCTACTGAAAATGATGGGAACTCTAATGCTAGGGGAATTTGAAGCGGGACACCAATTTCCAAGGTGGGAGAGGGACATATAACCAGATAGCTGGATCAGTGAACCTTCATCCATGATCAAAGATCCATGCAAGATGTTTCCAATGTGGATCATTTAACCACATGAAGAGAGACTGTACAAAAAACAGAGAGCATTCCACATTTGAAACAATATGGAACATATTAAGCGCTATTTTCATAGTGCTCCGAGGTCAAGTTCTCAAGAAACTTCTTAGGTGTCATAGAAATGGTATGATTCTACCAGATGTGGACATCGGAATCAATCTCATCAACGGAGTAGAGCTATCCATGGTGATGATAGGAACACATGACTCCTCAGCAAGGTCAATATCAACAAGTCAATAAAGAGTAGAGTACAGTGATGAAGTGATTGTATGGAGGTGAGCAGAATATTATAGATGATCAGGCTAGACCATCTATGATAAGAGGTATGATTATTTTTAATTCTACCCTTATGCAAGTGTTTGTTGATATTAGTGCATCACATTTCTTCACTTCTTATCATGCTATTGATTTTCTATGTTTAAAACATCAAATTATTCCTTTTGTGTTAAAACTTCAAACTCCTATCAGGGAAAGAGAATGTAGAGCCTTCCTGTGTAAAGCATGTTCTATAAATATTGATGGATATGAGATAAAATGGAACTTCATAGTGTTATAAATGGATTTCTATGATGTAATCCTATGTATAGATTAGTTGATAATATTCAATGCTTACATCGACTATTATAGAAGAACGATTAGTTTCACAACTAAGGACGGTGTCAAGAATCTATTTAGGGGACAAAGAGTTGTAAATATAGGTGAAATGAGTTTGTTGACACTAGAAGTGGGAACGATCTCTTACTAGTTGGCAACATTGACTTTCTCATAGATGGAAGAGATCAAGGATAGTAGTTTTCTAGTAGTTGTGGATCAATTTCCTGACGTGTTTCTTGAAAAATTCTTAGGGTTACTACCTATAAGAGAATTGGAGTTTACGATTGATCTCCTCCCAAAAAATATTCATATTTCCCTTCTGTCTTATAGAATGTAACTAACATAATTAAGGGAATTAAAAGTGCAGTTGGAAGAGTTGGAATGCAAAGGTTTCATTCGACCGAGCATGTCTCTTTGGGAAGCACCTATCTTATTAATGAAGAAAGCATATGGATATCTAAGTATGTGTGTAGATTATCATAATCTTAACCAAGTTATGATCAAGAATAGGTATCAACTTCGATGCATTGATGATCTATTTGATCAATTGAGGGGATCTTAGTGGTTATTTAAAATTGAATTGTGATCAGGATATCATCAATTGCGAGTTCAGAAGGAGGATTTTCTGATGAAAGATTTTAGAAGAAGATATGGCCACTACGAATATATAGTCCTTCCTTCTAATATTAAAAACTCACTAGTGGTATTTATAGAATTTATGAATCGGATATTTCAGAGATATCTGTATTATTTTTATGGTATTTTTGGATGACATATTGGTGTATTTAAGGACAAAGGCTGATCATGAGAAACACTTGATGATAATGTTGGAAATATTAAGAGATTATCATTTGTATGCCAAATTATCAAAGTATAATTTTTGGATACAAGAGGTGCGTTTCTACAACCATGTAATTTTAGGAAAAGGTGTTTCTGTGGATTAAGAGAAGATATAAGTAGTTATCTCTTAGAAACCCTTGAATAATTTCCTTGATATAAGAAATTTTCTTGGTCTAGATGGTTATTAATGATGCTTTTTGTGTGACTTCTCCTAACTAGCCTCTCCAATGATATCTTTGAAAAATAAGAATACTCCATTCCAATGGACTAAGGAATGCCAGAAGTCTTTTCCACAGTAGAAAGTTTGTCTTACATCAACAAATGTCTTGATTTTTTAGAATTAGGATAGGGGTACATGATGTGTTGTGATACTTATAGATCTTGGTTGGGATGTGTTATCATGCAAGGAGACCATGTGGTTGCTTGTGGTTCAAGGTGGTTAAGAGTTCATGAGAATAATTACCCAACACATGATTTAGAGTTAACTTCTATCATCCATACTTTGAAGACTTAGTGTCATTATATATTTTGTGAGAAATTTACTATATTCATACACCATAATATTTTGAAACATATTTTATCAAAATGGGATTTGAATTTGAGGAAAAGGAGATGGATGGAGTATCTCTAGATTTTTGACTTTTACTTGATGTATACATTGAGTAAAGTCAATACAATAATATATGTATTAAGCAGAAAGTTTTACAATCAGTTGGAAAAAGAAGATTCAGATGAATGGAAGTTGATGTCAGTACTAGAAAACATGCATGTGGAATGTGAATAACGAGGTGATGTTGCAGTTTTATTTTTAGTTTCTAGGGTTCCTGATTTGGTAACGATTGTCAATAAGGCACAAAAATCTGACGAAGATTTCCTGGGACCATTGAGGGAAGGAAACTTGATGGGTGTTCAGTGTTTTAGTTCATATATCAGATGGTTGTTCCTATGGTTTGTCAGGAACAAATTCTTCATGTATACCACCATCCGAGATGGGGTGTTCATCCAGGTATACAAAATATGTATAAGGCATTGAAGGCACATTTTTGGTCGAGTGGCATGAAAAATAAAAGTGTATGAATTCATTTAAAAGTGCTTAAATTGTTAGAAAGTTAAGGTAGAGAATCCGAGACTAGCAAGTATGTTGCACCAGAAATAGAGCTAACTGGATTGGAATAATGAGAGGGTATGACAACCGCCATCGGGACCAGGCACCATGCAACTTTGTATGGGAAAATGCTAGCCGATCAGCAATGCAGGTGGGGAGCTAAAGACAATCAATGATGAAGAAGCTGGGGAGGGGCAGTTCTGTGGGATGGGCCTACGGGTCATGTATTGGCATGGTATGCCTCTGGGCCTTCGGGTCATGTATTACGGATCATGTCGGGCCTTGTGCCTTGGGCCTACAGGTCATGTACGGGTTCCCCTTAAACCCTTAAAAGGGGGATTATCTATAATAAAATAAAAAATAAGGCCTTTGGGCCATTCGGGCTAGTATGTTGCAGTCTTTAACTATCCCAGTGTGAAAATGGGAGAAGATCATGATAGACTTTGATATAGGTCTCCCAAGAATGGTTCAGAGAAACGATTATATATGGGTGATAGTGGATTGACTTATGAAGTCGACTCATTTTATCCCTATTCATAAAACTCATATGATGGAGGATCTATCCAAAATATATATCCAAGAAGTCATAAAGAAACATGGCTTACCAATTTCGATAGTCATAGATAGAGATCTAAGGTTCACATCTCGTTTATGGAAATACTTACAAAAATCCCTTAGGACTCAATTGACTAATAGTACGACATATCATCCTTAGATGGATGGGAAATCCAAAAGGGAAATATAGATGTTTGAACACATGGTGTAGGATTGGGTAATGGATTTTTGTGGCTCATGGGATTAAAATATACCCCTAGTGGATTTCTTGTATAAAAACTGCTATCAGGCCTCAATACATATGGCTCCTTTTGAAGCATTGTATGGGTGTACTTCTCGTTCTCCATAATGTTGGGTGGAAATAGGTGAAACATCACTAGTTGGGATGAGCCTTGTCCAAGAAACGATGAAGAAGATTCAATTGATCAAAACGAGGATGAAGATGGCTCAAATGCATTATAAATCATATGTAGATCATCATCGAAGACCATTGTTGTTCACAGTGAGTGATCATGTGTTCTTGAGGATCTCTCTAAGGCTTGGACATCATCATTTTAGGAAGTAGGGAAAGTTATACCCTCAATATATTGGCCCTTTTGAGATACTGGAATGAGTTGGGGGTGAAATATCGATTGGAATTTCCACCATGGTTTTGTTCTGTGTATAATGTGTTCTATATATCTTAGATGAAAAAGTATCAGCTTGACCCTGACCATGTGATCAGATGAGATCACGTTGAACTAGAGTCGGATGCTTCATTGGTACATATCCCGGTGCAGATTGTGGATAGGTGGGATAAAGTCTTTCATGAGAAAATCATAGTTCTACTATAGGTTTTATGGAAACATGGTCAGATTCAAGATGATACTTTAGAATACGAGAAGAAAATGAAAGGGATATAGCTGTAACTCTTTCAGGTCAAGGATGGTTTTCTACTTTCTAAGGATAGAAAGACCAATGTTGGGGAGAAATTAGTACCCTAAGTTTCTGATATGTAACCATTACATTGTTATTTTATGTTTATAAAGTGTAAGGGTGAAGGATGAGAGAGTTTGTAAAACTTTCAATAAGTTTTGGATTCAAATTAGAGGCGCATGGGTTGTGCACGGTTTTTCCAAATCATGTAGAGAGCCTAATAGAAACCGTACGAAGTTGCAGATTCTAGATAGTATCTTTGGAATAGTGTAAAGATGGTTAGGGTGACTGTGTAAGGATGCAATGCGGGGTGATCTCTAACGAAATATATAACGCATGGTTAGCACACAATTTTTCTAACCGTGCAGACTAATCGTGCATGAGTTAAAAACCACATCCATAAAAAGTGGATCTAGGATGACCTTGCCTTTAATCCACTCATTTTCTCCCCAAACTGACTCTAACTCGAAATTTTTCTTCTCCTAAGGCCCAATAATGTTCTCCCACTAATATGGAGGAAACATGAAGGCTTATCTTGGTGATTCGAAGTTGGATTCTTGAGGTATGTGATCGTTCTTCATCATTCTTGATCGGTTTCTTAGATCTACTTAGATCTACATATCCTATATTCTCTGTTTCTTATATATACATCCTTTACAGGTAGATATAATATAGTGAATGAAAAATATGTAAATATTTTGTCTTCATCATGATAAGAGAAGATATCTAAGGCTGTTTCGTGGAGAATCGACCTAGTTTTCTTAAGCGTTCTTCATCCATTTTTAGTTTTCATAAAAACATCAAGGTAGGTGGTTTCACTCTTGAATCCTCTTGGTAGAACTGAATGGAATGGTTTCAAATTTATTTCTTCTTGTGAATTTTATATTGAATTGGCTGATTTATGATTTCTAGAAGCCCTCTTTGGTGATGGTTGTGGAAAATTTGGAAAATCGGTGCTTTTGATTAAAGTGTTTTCTTCTTGATTTTAAAATATGGATTTTAAAACAGGATTTCTCTAGAATAATGTTGAATGAATCTGATAAAAAAAATTCAACAGAATGAATTATTTTATTGAATTAGAATGGGTGATTGTAATTTGGTTTGTTTAAATGGGTTTCAATAAAAGAACGGTTTTATTGAAATGGTTTGTAATGGTTATTTGAAATGGTTTTGGAATAATAGTGGTGTTTGTGTAGATCACATTTACGAGGCTTTGTCGGAATATGAAATTTTTCTCAAGGAAAAAGGTGTAATGGCATAGGGGTGAAATTATCATGTGACAACATTTTAGATTAATGAGAGACTGCTCATGAGTATGGAACTGTCATAATGAAGCATGCATAGTTGGATGTGTGAATAAGTGGAATGGAATGGATATGCCTAATTTTTAATGATAAATGTTTTTAAAGACATTTTTTGTCGCTTTTATAGAAATGTGACTTTTGGAAAATTGGTTGAAAATAACACTTTTTTCTATTTGGTTTTAAATGGTTTTGAGACTTGTTTATATTTAGTTATAAACTTTTTTTGGTAAATTGTTTTATATGAAATGTTTTATATAAATGTTTCTAACCATTATATCCTAGTGGAGTTAGTAGATAAGTCATTAGGTAATTCCTATTGAGTTTATACTCACCCCTTCTTTAGTAATTTAGTGCTTTTTCAGATACTATCTTCCAGGACATTAGAAAAGGTAAATTGTTACACATTTTTAGAACCACCTCGTGATATGTGGGATTTTTGGGGATGTTGGAGCTTGGAACTTGTGGAGTATGGACTCTTGTGGTCATCTTGAAATCATTATTTGTTCTTCTTCTATTTAATTTTATAGTCATTTTTATTCCACTGTAGTAAACATTGGTGTGGTTTATTATAAAGATGATGGTTGAAATGTCTTTTTTTATCATGCATCATATTGTGATTTTTTTTGTGGTTTATTTTCTTAAATGATAATTATTCCCACACTTTCATTTGAAACCCTTCAACAATTATTTCCATCCTTTACCATCTTGGGGATGTATCCTAAGGCCTAGTAATGATTCGTTGTATTCTCAAGCCAATAACAATAAGCGGGTCATTACACACACACACACACATATACCCATACATACATGTAATCACATACATACACATTAATGAACATACATACACATACACATACACATACACATACACATACACATACACATACACATACACATACACATACACATACACATACACATACACATACACATACACATACACATACACATACACATACACATACATACACATACATGCACATTCATATGCATACACATACATACACATAAATGCACACACACACATAGACATACACATACACATACACATAGATACACATAAATATATATACTCCATCTCTCTCTCTCATGTATTGTAACACCCTAAGCTTCCACAATACACTTCTTCTTAATAATTCAATAGCATGTGATGTACGCAACACTGAGCTCAAGCACACCACAACCTATCAAACTATCCATTTAAAAGTGGTTATGAATATTATTAACCACATTTTTAATTTTATATATACCCCATATAATTTTAAATTTCATATTTTGTGTTTCTTATATATAATATAAAGAAAAAATTCAATTTTTCAGAGAAAATAAGTATTTTTCAAAAAATGCATTTTTTTCCACCTTTTAATAAAGAAGACTTTTTAAATCAAATATTTAAAACTTTTATATATTAAATTTAATGAATTAAATTCTAATTTATAATAGGTAAATAAAAAATTAGTTTGGAAATTTTTTTGGTACTTTTCTGATAACTTTCACATTTTGATGAATAGTGAAAATTAATAAATTTTAATTGAAAACAACATTTTTAATCAAAATGATTTACAGTGTTAAATTAGGAATATTAGTGGTTTTAAATTATAATTAGATTATATTTTTATAATTTAATATAATTTAGTTAATTAAAAGTATTTTTACATTTAAATTGAACATAAACACATATCAATCTTTTGATAGTTTTTATTTCTTAAAAACCCGCTTTTTGGTTTTGACAATGAGAATTAATTTTAAATTAATTTCTTCTAACTCTATGTTTTGAATATGAACAAATGGATTCCATATTTGGAATGATAAGGTCCAAATTTTTTAAATATGCACCTTTTAGTTTTTTAACATTATGAATAGTAACTTCAGTAATTATTTTATTTACAATGGTTAATGGGTAAATCTGGTAAATAAGGGTACAAAAATAATATTATAATAATATTAAACTACCATAACACATGTCCTAATCATATTGGATAAGATATTTCCAACCATGGGCTTCCTTGGGTCGATTTTGGGACCCCATGGAGCCACTTGGGTGGGAAACTGACATTTTATAAGAATTAATTTAAAGTATAGAAAAATATAACACAAACATGTATCTTTCAGTAAAAAATATTTATATGGGGTTATATAATTTATTTCTTAAACTATAAATAGTAATTATAAATATAAAATGATTTAATACATCATGATATTTTATTTATAATTTTTAGATATAAAATTAATAAATTTATTTATGACATAATTATGATGCAATGATTACCTCATTAATGAAAGATTCAAATAAATAAATTTATAAATGTTAAAATAAATGTAATTTGAACATTTTTATGCCATCCACAAATTTTTTGGATGACATTGACATTTTAGGGATGAGTTAATTACTTTGTTTCAAAGGAATAAATTTGTTATGACTTTAACAAAAATCAATTACTAAATAGTTTTAAAATTGACATAAATTCGTTTTTAAAACAAATAATATTTTATTAAATGATATAGATATCCTAAAATTAAAAAGTTCAGAAAAAAACATGGATATTGATAAAAATTTCATAAATAATCCACTTTAGGTTCTCTTGTAATTTTTTAGTAATGATATTAACCACATAGTATAAAATACAAGATGACATGGTAAGAATTAACTTATTTTACAAAGGGCAAAATCTAAAAGATAAGGTGAATTTTATGACCTTAACATGTCTAAAACCTATTGGTTGAGAGGATTTAGACCCCTAATCATATGATACTATAAATAAATCAATTTTGAGCTATTATAATCCAAAAATAATTTTATAATAAATTAATATTTCAATCTTTTCCTAAAGTGACCCTCACCTCTCTTATAAAAGGGAACTTCCCTTTCTCTTTAATTCACACCTCCAAAGCCCTTTGGCTCAGAAAAACCCATAATAAATCTCCTCACAACTTCTCTAAATTAATCTTAGAGAAAAAAATTGGGAATAAATGAATCTTAAGGAGTCCTTTTGTTCAAATCAAAAGGAGACACCTGAAGAAGAGGTAATCATTTTATTCCTTCTTTCAAAGTTCACTTCTTCTTATACTTCCTCTTACTAAGTTGTTACCATAATAAAATAATAAATGCAGTATATAATATATGCTGAGATTTTTTTAAGATTATGTTACAACCATATTCCTCTTTTTACCCATCCTATGAAAAACAATAACACCATGTGTGCGTACATACGACTTACCATCTCCACGTCATGGTATAAATTATTTTCCATGTGAACTTTATTTTTATGGGTATAACAATGAATATAATGGATTTAAATAATAAATACAACATGATATTTTTTCTATAAAATTCATATTCAATCCAATTCCATATCATTTAATCATTAAAGGAACGATATCGTCGCTCGTGCGTACGTACGACCTACTGTCTCCACGACGCGATGTGATTCATTCTCCACTTTAACCATCCAAGAATTATTATAAAAAATATATTATTCATAATTGGGAAATAAATTAAATAATTAGTCTATTTTAATGATATATATATATGTATATTTATGTATACATGTACACATATTTCATTCACTTACTTCCATTCAAAAGGATAAGAAAATGGAAACAACGTTCATGGGTACATACGACCTACCGTCTCCAGAAACGGTGTATTCCATTTTATATATCTATATATTACATATATTTATATTATGAATATATATGATATATATATATATATATCATATTATACATTTAGGAAATAAGTAAATCATGATCTAAGTAATATGATCAATAATAACAAGTCAAAACACGTATGATAAACAAAGCGATATTACCCAAAATGTTTCATTAACTTGGAATAGTTACTAAATGGGTAATATAAAGTCATAAAATAATCATATATGATATCATAAATATTATTATGATTCTTATATAATTTAAAAATATTTTAAAAAACAATATACAAGATTTTTCGAGTCGTATAGGTAGTATCAGACTTAAGGTAAGGGTTAATTCCTCAATATCATTATTATCCGAGATTGTTTATGTGTAAGTATTTACTGGGATATATTTATCATCCATGTCCATATTTCATAAATTTTTTTCAAAATAAATATTTTAAGGTTTTATGTAAGGGACCCTTTAACTATATCGTCTTTTAAAATGTTTTTAGGATTTATTTTTCTAAATGTATTTAATTAATTTCCATGTTTTCTAAATGATTTTAGTAATTTATTTATATGGACATGATTGTTTTGAAATTTCAATTCCTTTCAAAAAATTTAATTCGGTATGGAACACTTAGATTCAAAAATTTCTCTGAAATGTATTATTTTATAAATTTTGTGACTTTTAATGTTTTCAAAGTAAAAAATGGATATTTCCCTCAAAGGGTTTTAACAATTTTATTAAATTATTTTCATCTATGTCAACATCCTTTTTTGGATTTTATGATAGTTTAAAGTCGATTTATTATGATACAATCTTCCATATTGTATTAAAGGTTATGTGACATGTTTGACTCTGGATATGCTAATTTTATATCATTTATGGGTCACGGTTAAATTATTAACATTTCATATTATAGTTTTAATATGAATGTTTATGTTATGTTTCAACCTTCTAATATGAGGAATGAATTGAAATTAGTAAGTGATGGGAGGGGCCTACTATAACCCCTATATTAATTGGTAGTTCTAATGAGACAAACTAGTATCTTGGCATAAGTCCTTGAAAGAATATTTGGGAATGGTCTTGGCACAAGGACTTGACGTAGTAGTTATTATGTTCGGCATTATGCATTCCCTCATTATGAAATTAGTTATTACATGTGATTATTTGACTAGTATAATGTCCATGTTGATGTTTATATGGTAATGTTTGATTTATTTTTTCCATATTATTTTCATGTTTATTGTTTAAAAGGATATTTTTTTATTATGCATCTTGCCTTAAATGTTTATAGCCTCCGTTGAATTATTTACCCTTACTGAGCATTTGAGCTCACCCCTTTATTATGTTTTATTTTCCCAGGATTCCAAGAAGTGTATTATGATTGATATGAATGGTTAAGCTAGGGGAATAATGGCATTCTAAAAGGATTATTTATGTAATGTTTTATGTTATAAATTATAATGTAACATTCATGTATGTAATCTATTTTCCAAGACTGCTAAATTGATCGGTCATTTGGGAATTGATTCTTTGTAATCATGCCAATATATTAAAAGAATCTACCAACTCTGGGATTCTGGGGTAGGGGCATTATAGTTGGTATCAAATCAAGTTTAGAGACAACCTTGGAAATAGATTTAGAAATCTATGATTAGGGATCATAACCCTAAGATAGAATTTTAGTATATGTATTGAAGAGAATCCTAGAATTTTTAAATAGATATTATGTGGGTATTCCTAGAAAATACATTTATATCTAGACACTACAAGTAAAAACAGTTTTGGTACATATGTACCTAGGGGTGAAAACCCTGACAAGGTGTTCCGAGCTTGACTTGGGGTAACCTGGTACACGACAATGGGCCTAACTTCACACCTAGTTTGACACTCCGAGGGGATATGATTAGGATAATTCATATTTTATTTACAACCCATTATGAAGGATTTATGAGTAAATATTTTCTCAAAAATAACCATATTTATGATTATAGATTGGACATGCATAAAATTTTCAAAATATGTTAAGTATTTTAGTATTTTAGAATTATGCATTATGATTCATAACCTAATCTAGTGTATTACATTATTTAGAAATAGTTCCTAGTGGAAGAAATATAAATCTTATCAATGCATGTAATCTATGTAGGTATTTGCCTCTAATTAAAGATAATGATAATGGAGTTGGTGACATAATTGGTACAAAACAACTTATAACCATACCAGGACATTTGACTCAAGTTATGAATAATAACCTTACACATGTGCAGCATCTTGATCCACAATGTGGAGGATCAATGTTAGACTGCTTCATGAGAAAACATCCTCCAACAATCAATGGGATTACAAATCCTTTTGTAACTGAGCATTGGATAAGCTCCTTAGAGAAAATATTTCTTTCTTTGGGAGTAACGAAAGGGAAAAGGTCTTCATGGTAGTTTATTATCTCTCAAAATATATATATCAATGGTGGTAATTAATTCCAAACACAATGTAGGATTAAGAAGTGGGAAATATATAATGGTGGGAGTTTAAAGAACTTTTTATAGAGAAATACTTTCCCCATGAACAACGAGATGATATGAACAGACAATTTTTGAGCCTGAGGAAAAAGGAGAATGTGAATGTTGCAAAGTATGAGGCTAACTTCACAAGGTTAGTAAGGAATTATAAAAACTATATATGTAACCCAAGAAGTAATATTGATCGATTATTTGATGGGTTAAAACCATTCCTTTAATGGGAATTGGTCTCACAAACACTCTCATCAAACAAAGATATAGACTCATTTGCTATCAAGACAGAAAAGGAATTCTGTAATTCTTATGACATTAAAGTAAAGCAAGAGAAGAAGAGAATGGTGGATCAAGAGATAGATAAAGTAAAAAAGGGAATGAAAGGTTTTCCCTTATGTGATAATTATGGGAAGAAACACCGTGGTACTTTCCTAAAAGGAAAGGGAGTTTTTTACAAATGTGGAGAAAAAGGTCACCAAGCTCATGATTATAAGGGAAAGAAAGAAGTCGTGCAATGTTATTATTATAAATATATGGGATATTATAAAAATTATTCTTCAAAGTGTTGAGTAAATATATCTCATGAAGATAAAATGGATCAAGTTCAAGCTTATGTTGTTACTATAATTGAAGTGAAATAATTAATGTATTTGTGTTTTTGGATTCAAGAATTATATTCTAGTTATAATAATAATGTGACATATATAGGGATTGTACTGCAGTACTTTTTGTTTTTAATTAAGGTTTTAATATGATGAAGGTAATCATATATTCATTATGTGAGAATAAGATTAGCATTATGTTGTTAGAGGAATTTGATGTTACAATTGATTTTGGAAATTTAGAGACCTTTTATACCGAGATTGGAAAAAAGTATTTTGGATAACTCTAAAGGTTGGGATGGATTAAGTTGAACATTAGATAGTATTGTTTAATATTATTTTTAAAATGTTATAATACTATAGTTTCAGAAAAAGGACAACCTGCAGGTCGGGCGATAACCCGTTGCGTCAGAAAAAGCTTCGGGAATCAAACCCACAACCGAAGTGCGACAATTATTTATCACCTTCCACTAGATTACAGGAAGTCCCTGGTTATTATAAAATAGTTTTCTTTATTTAAATGGTATATATTTAAATTTTTAACCTTATAAAATTGAGAAAAATAGAATATATTTTGAGTTTTATCTTTTGAAAAGAAAGATGAGTTTGTGGTAGGAATTAATTAAAGGATGAAACTCTACATGTAAATTAAGTATTATTACTTGTGTTCTTTGTCTATGAATTATATTAATTTTACAACACATGGTAAAGTATCATAAAACCAAAAAAAATTCCTTGTACTTTATTTTGCGATGAATCAAATGGTCCCTTAAATCATCATAGATTTATAGATTTCTTGTTGTTAAATTTATCCAAATAATATTCCCTATCACTCTCCATCAGAATTTGATGGTTATTTTTCTCTTCCATATCTATGTTTTCCAACATGTAACCCTATTATGTATTATTTATGATAACCTTCATAGGTACCTTTATTTATTTTAAAATAGAGGTCTCATTAATCTATTTACGATGTAGGATTTCAACTAAGATAATGTGAATCATCAAAACCCTAGTTTTCAATCATGTGTTTAAATTGAGAGGATGAAATTTATTAAATGAGGGGATAATGTAACACCCAATTCTTCCACGATACACTTCTTCTAAATAATTCAATAGCGTGCAATGTATGCAACGCCAAGTTCAAGCGCACCACAACCTATCAAACTAGCTATTTAAAAAGTGGTTATGAATAGTATTAACCATAGTTTTAATTTTATATGTATCCCATATAATTTTAACATTCATATTTTTTATTTTTTATACATAATATAAGGACAAATTCAATTTTTCATATAAAAGAAGTATTTTTCAAAAAAAAGAAGTTTTTACACCTTTTAATGGAGAACCCTTTTTAAATACTATATTTGAAACATTTATATATTAAATTTGATGAATTAAATTATTCTTTATAATCGGGACATAAAAATTTAGTTTGGATAAATATTTGGTACTTTTCAGATAACTTTAATATTTTGATGAATAGTGAAAAATACTAAATTTATTTGAAAACAACTTTTTTAATCAAAATAATTTACAGTGTTAAATTGTAAATCTGATAGGTTTTAAAGTATTAATAGATTATATTTTTATTGTTTAATATAATTTAGGTCATTAGAATAATTTTTACATTTAAATTTTATAAAAACACATATCAATCCTTAGATGGTTATTACTTCTTAAAATCCCGCTATTTGGTTTTGACAACGAAAATTAATTTCAAATTAATTTTTTCCAACTTTTATTTTTAAATTTGGACAAATGAATTACATATTTAGAATTATAAGGTAATTTGTTTTAAATAGGTACCTTTTAGTTTTTGACATTATGAATAGTAACTTCAGAAATTATTTTATTTACCAGGGTTAAAGGGTAAATATGGTAAATAATGGTACAAAAATATTATTATAAAAATATCAAACTACACTAACACATTTAATAATCCTATTTTATTAGATATGTTCGACCATGATCTTCCTTAAGTTTATTTTGGAACCCCGTGGATCCACTTAGGTGTGAAAATGGCATTATTTAAGAATTAATTTAAAGTATATAAAAATATAACATAAACATGTATCTTTCACTAAAACAATTTTTATATGGGGATATATAATTTATCTCTTATACTATAAATAGTCATTAGAAATATAAAAATATTTAATACATCATGATATTTTATTTATAATTTTTAGTTATAACATGAATAAATTTATTTACGACAAAATTATGATCCATTGATTACCTCATTAAAGAAAGATTCAAATAAGTGAATTTATAAATTTTAAAATAAATGTAATTTGAACATTTTTATGCCATAAACAAAATTTTTGGAAGAAATTGACATATTATGGATGATTTAATTTCTTTGTTTATGAGGAATCAATTACTCATGACTTCAATAAAAATAAATTACAAAATAGTGTCAAAATTGGCATAAATGAGTTTTTAAAACAAATACTATTTTATTAAATGAAATAAAAATTCTAAAAATATAAAGTTTGGCAAAAAAAATTCTATTGTAATAAAAATATCATAAATTACCAAATTTATGTTCTCTTGGTAATTTATAGTAATGATATTAACCCTATAGTATAAAATACCAGAGGACATGGTAAGAGTTAACTTATTTTAGAAAGGGTTAAATCTGAAATATAAGGTTGATTTTATAACCTAAAAATGTCTAAAACCTATTTGTTGAAATAATGTAGACCCATAATAATATTATAATCTAAATAAATTAATTTGGAACTATTATAATCCAAAAATAATTTTATAATAAATTAATATTTCAAGCTTTTCCTAAAGTTCCCCACACCTCTCTTATAAAAGGGCACCTCCCTTTATCTTAAATTCACAACTCTAAAGCCCTTTTCCTCATCCAAACCTACCCAAATATACTCCAAAATTCACTAAATTTATCTTAGAGGCCAAAAGTTGGGCATAAATCTATCTTCAAGAGTCCTTTTGTAAAAATAAAAAGGAGATCACCGAAGAAGAGGTAATTGTTTAACTCTACATTCAAAGCTCATTTCTTCTTCTACTTCCTCTTAATAAGTTTTTACCATACTAAAATACTAACTCCAGAATATAATATATTCTAATATTTTGTTAAGATTATGGTACATCCATATTCATCTTTTTACCCATCCTATGAAAAACAATACCACCATGCATGCGTACGTACGACTTTCCGTCTCCACGTCGTGGTGTATATTGTTTTTCATTTTAATTTTATTTCTATGTGTATAAAGATGAATATAATGGATTTAAATAAAAGATAAAATATTACATTGATTCAGTAAAATTAATATTCCATACAATTCCATACCACTTAATTATTAAAGGAATGATATCGTCGCTCATGCGTACGTACAACTTACTGTCTCCACGGCGGAATGAGATTCACTCTCCACTTTAACCTTCCAATAACGATTATAAAAAAATATATTACTCATAATTATGAAATAAAGTGCATAATATGTCTAATTGAGTGATATATATATATATATACACATATTTCATTCACTTACTTCCATTCAATACGATAAGAAAACGGAAATAGCGTTCATGCGTACGTACGACCTACCGTCTCCATGAATAGTGTATTACATTTTATATATCTACCTATTACATATATTTATATTATTAATATATATTATATATAAATCATATTATAAATTCTTGAAGTAATTAAATCATGATCTATGTAATATGATCAAGAATAACATATCAAAACACATACGATAAACAAAGCGATATTACCAGAATTGTTGCCTTAAATTGGAATTGTTAATAAATGGGTAATATAAATCCAAAAAATAATTATATATGATATCATAAATATTATTATGATTCTTATATAAGTTAACAATATGTTTAAAAACATTATACATGAGTTTCAGAGTCGTACGGAGAGTATCAGACTTAATGTAAGGGTTAATTCCTCAAACTCATTATTATCTTAGATTGTTTATGTGTAAGTATTTACGGGGATATATTTATCATCCCTTTCAATATATCATAAAAAAATTCAAAAGTAATATTTTAAGGTTTTATTTAATGGAATATTTAACAAGATCATTATTTTAAATGTTTTAAGGATTTATTTTTCTAAATATATTTATTTAATGTCCATGTTTTCAAAATTATTTTAAGAATTTATTTATATGGACATGATTGTTTTAAAATGTTAATTAATTTCAAAAGTTTCAAACTGTTATGGGAAACTTTGATTAAAAAATGAATTTTAAATGTCTTCTTTTATAAATCGTGTGACTTTTAATGTTTTCAAAGTAAAAAAGGGATATTTCCCGCAAAGTGTTTTAATGAATTTATTAAATTATTTGTATCTATGTCAAAATTATTTATTAGATTTTATGATGGTTTGAATTCGATTAATAATGATACAATCTTCTATTAGGTATTAAAGTTTATGTGATATTTTTGACTGTGGATGTTCTATTTTTATATCATTCATGGGTTATGGTTAAAGTATTAACATTTTTTATTCTAATTTTAATACAAATGTTTATGTTATGTTTCAAACTTTTCATATGAAGAATGCCTTGGACTTAATAAGTTACAGGCATGAACCATTATAGACCCTTGATGCATCGGTAGGTCTCATGAGACAAAATAGTGTCTTGGCACAAGGCCTTGATAGAATATTTGTGAATGGTCTTGGCACAATGCCTTGAATTAGCAGTTATTATGTCTGGCATTATGCATTCCCTCGTTATGAAATTATTTATTACATGTGATTATTAGACTAATAGAATTTCCATGTGCATGTTTATATGGAAATTTTTAATTTATTTTTTCCATATTATGATCATTTTTATTGTTTAAAAGGATGATTTTTTTATTATACATCTTTCCTTAAAAATTTTAAAGCTTCCACTGAATTATTTACCCTTACTGAGCATCTGAGCTCACACCTTTCTTATGTTTTATTTTCCTAGGATTCCAAGAAGTGTATTATTATTGATATGTATGTTTAATATAGGGGAATACTGACCTTGTCAAAGGATTATTTATGATGTTTTTTATTCAAGAAAGTGTAATGTAAAATTCATGTATATAATCTATTTTCTAGGACTGCTAAAATGATCGGTCATTCAGGACTTGATAATTTTTAATCATGCCAATGTATTAAAATAATACACTAGATCTAAGCTTTTGAGGTTGGGGAGTTATAGTTCATATCAAAGGAAGTTTAGAAACAACCTTGGAAATTGATTTAGAAAACTTAGATTAGGGATTATAACCCAAAGATAGAATTTGAGGATAAGTATTGAATAGAATCCTAGAATTTTAAAATAGAGATTATCTAGATTTTCCTAGAAAATACATCACTGTCTTGATACTAAAACCGGATTTAGTTTTGGTACAGATGAACCAAGGGGTTAAAACTCTAACAAGGTGTTCTAAGCTTGACTCGGGGTAACCTGGAACACGTCAACGGGCCTTACTGCACGCCTGGTTTGACACTCCTAGGGGATATGCTTAGGATAATTCATATTTTATTTACAAATCATTATGAAGGATTTATGAGTAAATATGTCCTCAAAGGAACCATATTTATGATTATGGTTTAGATATGCATAAAATTTTCAATTTATGTGAAGTATTTTACTAGTTTATAATTATGAATTATGATTCATAACCTAATCTAGTGTATGCCATTGTTTATAAATAGTGCCTAGTGGAAGAAATGGAAATTGTATCAACCCACATAATCCATGTAGGGTTTCCACTCCAATGTAAGATAATGATAGTGGATCTAGTGACACAATTGGTACTAAACAACTTATAACCATACAAGGACAGTTGACTTAGGGTATGAATAATAACCTTACCCATATGGAGAATCCTGATCCACAATGCGGAGGGTCAATGTTAAACCACTTCTTGAGACAACATCCTCCAACATTAAATGGGACTACAAATCTTTATGTAGCTGAGCAGTTGATAAGTTCCTCAAAGAAAATATTTATTGATTTGGGAAGTAACGAAATGGAAAAGGTTTTCATAGTAGTTTATCGTCTCTCAAAAGATGTGAATCATGGTGGTAATTAATTTAAAACACAAAATATGATGAATAAGTGGTGAATATGGAGCAGAGAGAGTTTAAAGAACTTTTTATATAGAAATAATTTCCTTGTGAACAACGAGCTGATATGGAAAGACAATTTCTGAGCCTGAGAAAAAGGAGGATGAGAATGTTACAAAGTTTTAGGTTAACTTCACAACGTTAAAAAGGAATGCTAAAGACTACATACATAACCCAAGAAGTAATATTGATCGATTCTTTTATGGGTTAAAACCTTTCCTCCGATGGGCATTGGTCTCACAAACTTTGTCATCATATGAAGATATAGTCTTTTGTGATATCAAGATAGAAAAAGAATTCTCGAAGTCTTATGACATTAAATTATAGAAAGAAAAGAAGAGAATGTTGGAGAAAGGGATAGATAAAGAGAAAAA
Source organism: Viscum album (assembly GCA_963277665.1). NCBI lineage: Eukaryota > Viridiplantae > Streptophyta > Magnoliopsida > Santalales > Viscaceae > Viscum > Viscum album. Next base: position 1,217,989,813 of record OY728119.1, read on the forward strand.
GGGAAATATGGATTTTCCCTTATGTAATATTTGTGGGAAGAAACACCCTGGTACATGCCTAAAAGGAATGAGAGTTTTCTACAAATGTGGAGAAAAAGGACACCAGGCCTGTGATTGTAGGGGAAAGAAAGAAGTCATGCAATTTTATAATTTTAAAGATATGGGACATTAGGAAAATGATTTTCCAAAGCATCAAGTAAATATAGATCACAAAAAGAAAATTTATCATGGTCAAGCTTATGCTGTTACTACAGTCGAAGTGGAATAATTAATGTATTTGTGTGTTTGGATTCAAGAATTATATTCTCGTTATAAGAAGAATGTGATGTATATAAGGATTGTACATTAATACTTTTTGTTTTCATTAAGGTTTTAATAATATGAAGGTAGTCATATATTCATTATGTGACAATTATAACAACATTACGTTGTTAGGGAAATATGACGTTAGAATTGATTTTGGAAATTTATAGACCTTTTAGATCGAGATTGGATAGATGCATTTTGGAAAACACTAAAGGTTGGGTTGAATTATGTTGAACATTGGATAGTATTTTTTAAGATTATTTTTGTAATGTTATAATATTATAGTTTTAGAAAAATGAAAACCTGCAGGTCGGGTGATAACCTATTATGTCAAAAAAAGCTGTAAGAATAGAACCCACAAACAAAGTGCGACAAGGATTTATCACCTACCACAAGCCTACAGGAAGTACCTGGTTATTATAAAATATATTTCTTCATTTAAATGTTATATGTTTATATTTGGAACCTTATACGATTAATATAAATAGAATATATTTTGAGTTTTATCTTTTGACGAGAAAGATGAGTTTGTGGTATGAATTAGTTAATGGGTGAAACTCTAAATGTAAATTAAGTATGCTTCCTTGTGTTCTTGGTCTATGAATTAAATTAATTCTACAACACTAGGGAAAGGATCATAAAACAAAAAATGTTTTCCTAGTACTTTCTTTTGCAATGAATCAAATGGTCCCTTAAATCATCACAAATTTATAGATTTCTTGTTGTTAACTTTATCAAAATAATATTCCCAATCACTCTCCATAAAAATTTTATATTTATTTTATTCTTCCATATCCATGTCTTCCTACATGGAACCCTAGTATGTGTTATTTCTGATAACCTTTATAGGTACCTTTTTTATTTTAAAACAGAGGTATCATTAATCCATTTTATGATGTGGGATTTCAACTAAGATATTTTGAAATGTCAAACCCCTAGTTTTCAATATTGAGTTTAAATTGAGAAGATTCAATTTATTGAAGGATGAGATAATGTAACACCCCAAGCTTCTATGGTATTCTTCTTCATAATAATTGAATAGCGTGCAATGTACGCAACACCGAGTTCAAGCTCACCACGACCTATAAAACTAGCCGTTTAAATAGTGGTTTTGAATAGTATTAACCACATTTTTTATTTTATATATATCCCATATAATTTTAACATTCATCGTTTTTGTTTCTAATACATAATATAATGACAAATTCAATTTTTCATATAAAAGAAGTATTTTTTAAAAAATGCAGTTTTTTCATCTTTTAATGGAGAACCATTTTTAAATAAAATATTTGACAATTTATATATTCAATTTGATGAATTAAATTCTTAATTAAAATAGGGACATAAAAATTTAGTTTGGATAAATTTTTGGTACTTTTTTAATAACTTTCATATTTTGATGAATAGTGAAAAATACTAATTTTTAATTGAAAACAACTTTTTTAATCAAAAATAATTTATAGTTTTAAATTATACATATGAGTGATTTTGAACTATAATTAGATTATATTTTTATAATTTAATATAATTTAGGTCATTATTAGTATATTTACATTTAAATTGGACATAAACACATATCAACCTTTTGATTGATTTTACTTCTTAAAAACCCGATTTTTGGTTTTGACAATGGAAATTAATTTTAAATTAATTTCTTTCAACTTTGAGTTTTGAATTTCAAAAAATGGATTCGATATTTTGAATTAGAAGTTCCAAATTGTATATATATGTACCTTTTATTTTTTGACATTATGAATAGTAACTTCAGTAATAATTTTATTTACCATGGTTAAAGGGTAAATCAGGTAAATAAGGGTACAAAAATAATATTATAACAATATTAAACTACCCTAACACATGTAATAATACTATTTTATGTGATATTTTCGACCATGGTCTTTCTTGGGTCAATTTTGGGACCCCATGGAGCCACTTGGGTGCAGAAATGACATTTTATAAGAATTAATTTAAAGTACAGAAAAATATAACATAAACATGTATCTTTCAATAAAAAAAATTTAATATGGGGTTTTATAACAGATATATTAGAATATAAATATTAATTATAAATAAAAAAAATATTTCTTACATCATGATATTTTATTAATAATTTTTAGATATAAAATAAATAAATTTATTTATGACACAATTATGATGTAGTGATTACCTCATTAATGAAAGATTCAAATAAATGAATTTATAAATATTAAAATAAATATAATTGAACATTTTTATACCATCCACAAATATTATGTATGACATTGAAAAATTATGGATGATTTAATCCCTTTGGTTCGAAGGAATCAATTTTTTATGAGTTTAACCAAAATCAATTGCTAAATAGTGTCAAAATTGACATAAATGAGTTTTTAAAACAAATGCTATTTTATTAAATTATATAAAAATCCTTAAAATCTAATGTTCGGCCAAACAATTAGGATAGTGATAAAAATTTCCTAAATTATCCACTTTATATTCTCTTGTCATTTTATAGTAATGACATTAACCGTGTAGTATAAAATACAAGAGGACATAGTAAGAGTTAACTTATTTTACAAAGGGTTAAATCTAAAAGATAAGGTTAATTTTATGACCTAAACATGTCTAAAACCTATTGGTTGAAATTATTTATACCCTAAATCACATTTATTCTAAATAAATTAATTTGGAGCTATTATATTCCGAAAATAAATTTATAATAAATTAATATTTCTAGATTTTCCTAAAGTGCCCCTCACCTTTCTAATAAAAGGAAACATCCCTTTCTCTTAAATTCACACCTCGAAATCCTTTTGGATCGTCCAAACCCTTGAAAAATATCTTCCCAACTTCCCTAAATTAATCTTAGGGGAAACAAATTGGGTATAAATCCATCTTAAAGAGTAATTTGTGCAAATCAAAAGGAAACACCCGAAGAAGAGGTGATCGTTTTATCCCTTCTTTCAAAGATCATTTCTTCTTATACTTCCTCTCACTAAGTTGTTACCATACTAAAATAATAAATCCATAATATAATATATGATGATATATTTTTAAGATTATGGTACAACCGTATTCCTCTTTTTACCCATCCTATGAAAAACAATACCACCATGTGTGCGTACGTACGACTTACCGTCTCCACGCCATGGTGTAAATTGTTTTTCATGTGCACCTTATTTCTGTGGGTATAACAATGAATATAATGGATGTAAATAATAAATATAAAATTATATTTATTCTATATAATTCATATTCCATCCAATTCTATACCATTTAATCATTAAAGGAATGATATTGTCTCTCGTGCGTACGTACGTCCTACCATCTCCCCAACGCGATGGGATTCATTCTCCACTTTAACCATCTAATAATGATTATAAAAAATATATTATTCATAATTATTAAATAAATGACATAATAAGTATATTGGAATGATATATATATGTATATATGTATTTATGTATGTATGTATCTATGTACACATATGTCACTTACTTCCATTCAATACGATAAGAAAACGAAAACAATGGTTAAGTGTACGTACGTCCTACCATCTCCATGAACGGTGTATTCCATTTTAAATATATACATATTACACATATTAATATTATGAATATATATGATATATAAATCATATTATACATTCTAGAATTAAGTAAATTATGATCTAAGTAATATGATCAAGAATAACAAGTCAAAACACGTACGATAAACAAAGCGATATTACCCGAAATGTTGCATTAACTTGAAACTGTTAATAAATGGGTAATATAAAGAAATAAAAGAATCATATATGATATCATAAATATTATTATGATTCTTATATAAGTTAATAATATGCTTAAAAACATTATACATGAGTTTCAAATTTGTACGGAGAGTATCAGACTTAAGGTAAGGGTCAATTCATCAATCTCATTATTATCTGAAATTGTTTATGTGTAAGTATTTACTGAGATATATTTATCATCCATGTCCATATTTCATAAATTTTTTTTCAAAATTAATCTTTTAAGGTTTTATGTAAGGGAATATTTTACTAGATCAACATTTTAAATGTTTTAAGGATTTATTTTTCTAAATATATTTAATTAATGTCTATGTTTTCAAAATGATTTTAAGAATTTATTTATATGGACATGATTGTTTTAAAATGTTAATTCCTTTCAAAAGTTTCAAAGTGGTATGGAAAAAATTGATTCAAATATGTCTTTTAAATGTCTGGTTTTATAAATTTTGAGACTTTTAATGTTTTAAAAGTAAAAAAGGGATATTTCCCTCAAAGGATATTAATGAATTTATTAAATTATTTTCATCTATGTCAACTTCTATTCTTGGATTTTGTGCTGGTCTGATGTTTATTTATTATGATAAAATCTTCCATATTGTATTAAATTTTATGTGATATGTTTGAAGGTGGATGTGCTATTTTTATATCAATAATGGTTTATGGTTAAAGTATTAACATTTCGTATGCTAGTTTTAATACAAATGTTTATGTTATGTTTCAACCTTTTCATATAAGGAATTCATTGGACTTAGTAAGTGAAGGGTGAGGCTCTCTATAGCCCCTCGATGCATCAGTAGGTCTCATGAGACAAACTAGTGTCTTGGCACAAGGCCTTGATAGAATCTTTGTGAATGGTCTTGGCACAAGGCCTTGATGTAGTAGTTATTATGTCTCACATTATGCATTCCCTTCTTAGGAAATTAGTTATTACATGTGATTATTTGACTTGTAGAATGTCAATGTGCTTGTTTATATGGTAATGTTTGATTTATTGTTTCCATATTATGTTCATGTTTATTATTTAAAAGGATTATGTTTTTATTATACATCTTTCCTTAAAATTTTATAGCTTTCGCTGAATTATTTACCCATACTGAGCATCTGAGCTCACCCCTTTATTATGTTTCATTTTCCCAGGATTCCATGAAGTATATTATGATTGAGGTGAAGGGTTAAGCTAGGAGAATAATGGTGTTCTCAAAGGATTATTTATGATGTCTTTTATGTTAGAAAGTGTAATGTAGCATTCATGTATGTAATCTATTTTCCAAGACTGCTAAACTGATCGGTCCTTCATGACTTGATTCCTTATAATCATGCCAATGTATTAAAATAATGCACTGGATCCGGGCTTATGGGGTCCAGGAATTACATATACAGACACATACATATATACAAATACACATGCACACACACATACATATAAATACACACACACACACACATATAGAGATACACAAGCACAACCTTTTGAGTCCATATCAATTATTTGCATCACAATACCAAAAATTATATTATTATATATTTATATTTAATTATATTTATTACATATAAATATACTTAAATAAATATATGTTTTTATATATTTTTATAATTATTTAAATAAAATTTAAATATATTTTATTTACTTATCTATTTTTTACTTTATTTAAATAAATTATTAATTATTTTAATTGATTAAAATAATTTTGATATTTTCATAAATATAAATTATGAAAATAAGATTGATAATAATTTTTTGTTTTAATTTGAATCATATTTTTAAATATACTTTTTATAAATATATTTCTATTTTTAATATATTCATATATTTATTTATATATAATCATATATATACATATACATATATATATATATTAGACACACACACATATAATTATAATCATATTTATATTGTAAATATACATGTATATTATAAATTATATAATATGTATGTAAATATATAATAAATTTAAATAAGAACTATAAATTTATTGTACTTTTATATTTATTTATATTTATATGTGTTTTCCAATATATATAAATATATATAAAGACACACACACACACATAATTATATATTTATTTTTATATTATAAATATATATGTATATTATAAATTATATGACCTGAATATAAATATATAAATTTAAATAAGAATATATATACATGAATATTGTAAATTATATAATTTGAATTTAAATATATTATAAAAAAAAGTATAAATGATAAAAAATATATATTTTTAAACTATATTTATATAAATATATATTTATTATTATATAAACCATATTTAAGAAAATATAAATATGTCTATATAAAGTATCTTACACATTATTTTTTAAAACAAAGAATGAGATATGTTAAGGTGAACGGAGGTCCAAGAAAGCAAGAGATAACATCAAAGGAGGAAAATCATCCAACCAAGTGAGAGAAGAATTAGAGAGACTCTTAATTGCTAGAAAATGGGCTGGTTTATTTCCAAATCTTTTAATAAAAGATAAAGAACAATCAACAAAATGGTGGATCAATGACAATATCTTAAAAATGAGAGGACTGGATATATAGAAGCCTCTTTCCATTGCATTAATGGTGTTAAAAACTTTGAGGAAATCAGATTCCATAATGATGGACTTCCATTATCTTTCAATCGAAAAGATCATCCTATTGTACATGGTGTGGGATTCTGCTGTCTGGGGGTCCCAGAATGAAAATGAGAGAGTGTGGAATACTATAATGATTTAACTTGTAGAATTCCAAGCAATAGATCCCAATCCCACCTTTCCTCATTTGGGAAGAGTGGAATCCACATTAATTTTAAAGTCATTCTTGGGGAGGGGGGGTTGTCCATGTGCAAGTAAGAGGATGAGGTTTTGGAATTGCATCTTGAATGCATAGGTACTTCCATGAAACCAGCCAATACCTAGCATGGCCAACCAAGAAAGAGTGATTCTTTGAGATATGGTTGAAAATATGGTCATTTCTCTAAGTCCAGATGAACCATTCAAGCGCACATAATAGGGCCACCGTCTCTGTAGGGAGATAAGAAGACTGCACCACAATCCACTCTTTAATATATGAATCATGGGAGAGGAAATGGTCATCATCGGGGTTCTAAGCATTCAAACTCATCCTAACTCTTGGAAAATTCTTTAATGCATGAAAAGGGTATTCTGGTGTAGCCCAAAAAAGAGGAAGGGAGGGATTGTGAACAGCATGGCAATGTAGGGGGAATTCCAAGGAGGGGAGGATACCATTACTGATTTTCCACCAGAAAAAGTTCACTTTGAGAGGGGCTGAGATGCACTAAAGAGAATTCTATATTTTCTCATCTCCCAGATTCAGGAGTCCACAGGCCAATCCATAACAAGAATAGACTAAAAAAATACTCTAAGAATATTTACTCTAGAAAAGGTTATCATGCCCCATATCATTGAACCATGAGATTCTAAGGATAATATTTCTATCCCTCTCATTAAAACACCTTACCAATTTCTACAAGCACCTACCATTACCCGATTTATTAAAAATGGAGGAGACCCTCTCATCCTCAAGACCATGGATAACTAGAGAGGCATCCAACAAACCCTTTTCATCAGGAAGCCATGGGTCTTTCCAGATTATAACTAAGGATCTATTCCCAATCCTCCAACATATCCCAGCCTTAACTAAGGAATGGGATCCCCAGAGGCTTCTCCAAATAAAGCTAGGGCGGGGGCCCAAGCATGATTCTTAAAATTCAGAGTGAGAAAAGTACTTGTATTTGACAATCCTAGCGTAGAGAGAGTATGAGTGATCATGATCCGCCAACCTTGATTAGCCAGAAGGGCTTATTTAAAATGAGATTTATCCTTGAATCCTACCCCCTTAATATTTAAGCATGCAAAGTTTCTTCCATGCCATCCATTGTACTTTTTATTTCCTATTATTAATACCCCACCAGATGTTAGCAATGTGAGCATAGATGTGGATGATAATCAAAGATAGGAGCTTTAAGAGAGACATAAAATAGATTTGGATCGATTGTATGATATATTTAATAGGATTTTCTTTCCCAACATTTTATATCCTCTTTGTAGTCCATACTTGAATTTTCTTTTCCACCCTTTCAAGAATATTGGTAAACACTTCCTTTTTGGAACAACTGATGATCGTTGGGAGGCTGAGGTATTTGTTGTACTTTTCCACCACTTGGATTCGTGAGAGTGAGTTGGGGGCATCTTAATTCTCTATTCGAACACCTAATATGAAAGAATATTAATATTTTTCTAGGTTGATGGATTTCCCAGAGGTTCTCTCATAATGTTAAATGAGCTAGTAAATAGACTTACATTTCTCTTTTGTGGATCCTATGAAAAGAAGGTTTTCATCAGTGAAAAGAAGGTGAGACACTAAGGGGTTGTGTCTGTATACCATGACTCCATGAATGGTTTTATTATTTTCCACCTTTGAACGAAGATTTGAGAAAACATCAGCCACAGTAATAGAGAGAAGGTGGTATCCTTGTCAAAGTCCTCTGGATGGTATGAAAGATTGGGAATATCCACCAGTTATGTTGATTTTAAAGGACACTATGGTAATACATTGCATGAAAATATCAGTCCAATTGGGGTAGAAACCCATATTTCCCCAAACAAACTGAAGGAAAAAAACACTCAACTATGTCATAATCCTTGGTCATATCATGTTTCTAGGCCATGGTTAATCTTTTAGCAACAGATCTAGTCTTCACCAAGTGTAATATTTCTTGTGCAACAATAACATTATTTGTGGTGATTCTTTAGGGACAAATGTGCTTTAATTTTTAGAAATGACATCAGTAATCCAAATGCATAGCCGATTCAACAAGACCTTAGAGAAAATTGTGTAAAACACATTGCATACACCAATAGTTCTAAAGTATGAAGCCTAGAGAGGCCTTTTGATTCTTTGGAATGAGAGTAATGATGGTATCATTCAGGGAATGAAGGTTGGATTTACCTTCCCAAAGATTCTTAATAAGGTCCAAGATATCCTGTCCAATCAGATGCCATAATTTTTTTGAAAAAGAGTGCATGAAATCCTTCTTGACCTGAGGATTTATTAGAGTGGATTTGGTGAAGATCCCTAAGAATTTATTCATTTTAAATATCACATGTGAGGTAATAATTCATTGTTTCCATGATCACCGATTTGATAGAGGAGGAAATTCTAGAAGAGATGACAGAATAACTTTCCTTATAGAGACCTTGGAAAAAGTGAACGATGGTATCATAAATCTCCTCCTTCTTTGAGATAGGTGATCCATCCTAGGTAATAAGGCTAGTGATAGAGTTCTTTAGACACCTAAAAGAAGCCTTCTACTGAAAGTAGTTAGTTTTTGTGTTTCCTTCTTTGATATGTGTTTCACGTGCCCACATTTCCCAAATGCATTCATTATTATAAAGCACCTTGTACACCTATGGGGTGGTGTATGAAATTAAAAAATATAAATAATATCATGCACAACCACACTACGGACAACTACCTAGCCAAATACAAATTTTTCTTTATCAACACACAAGACCACCAAATACCAATGCTAAGGTCTAGGTCTCAAACAAGTACACAATCATTAACTATCAAATTAATTATTTAATTAGTCATTAATTAATATTATTCCCTATTCATTACCAAAATTAACACTTCAATATTTTATGCCAGTGCCTTTGACACTATAAATTCCTTGATTATATTATCAAGTATTTCATTATCATTTATAATCCAAGAACCAACCTCACTATTCTATTAATTCATTCTTCATTTCATAATTATCTAGGTGCTCTAGGTCCCATCCAAAGTTACCATAAAAAATACACTTGTTGTTCATAGATTCAAACTACTTCATGTAGTTGGATACTAATCATATAAATACAATTTGACCAACTAGACATAAAGTAATCACAAAAAATATATATTAATATATATATATGAGAAAGCCCTGATCTAAACTTGTTCTGATAGTTTGGTGTCATTACTACACTGTTGTGCATAGTACAATATGTCTTGTCATCATATACATTGAGCACCACTACAACCCTAAGATCGTATCCCATTACTCAACATACAACCAACCATCAATATATCCCCATGACACTATCCCAATAATATTATCCACTATCAATGACATATTTCATGGACCAACCCATAACATCCATCCATAAGACACCCGAGTCAGTCTCGTACATACCCAAGGCATGTTATTGATTTCCCTAGGCTGGAAGCTAGTGTCATGGTCTCAAAACATAGTCACTAGGAACAAAATCACCATAAATAAAAGGCAAAAATATCTAAAATAAAACATACAATCTGGGAAAGAAATAAAAATTAAAATGATTCAAGAAATAAATTGGAAGGAAATAAAATAGCAACGTCATACACATAAGCTAAAGAGTAATAATAAGATAAATAAGATCTCAATCCATAGGATGATACATATACATCCCAAAATAAAACTAAAATAAAGGCCCACCACAAAAAACTATAAAAATATCCTTGTGTCCCTTAGAAACACTCCATATCCAAATCCAATATTAAACAAAGAAACCCCATGGGAGAAGACTGAGCCAAGGTACCTTAAGAATAATCATCAAATAAATATGGTAAATTACTAAGCATCTCTTGATGAGGTCCTATAAGTACTCAAGTCAAAACCTTGTATTGACCTATCATGTATTCCTATGTCTATAAAAAATCATTTTCCCTTAACTTGCCTCACTGGTGGCACTCCCCCCATGGAATAGGTACATTCATACCCATAAGGGATATAGTCTATCTAACGAGGACTATGTAGGTTCTGGGCGCAACGGAAGCGCATTGGTGGGTGTACCCAAATTTAATTTTAGCGTTAATAGCAATCAATATGAGATAAGTCACGATAATAAAACATCAGATCTTTGGAATATAATTAAGAACAAAAAAGAACTAGGGGAGTCCCGAAACCATAGATAGAATCATCATATGTAGGTTATAATTAATTTAATTAATTGACAAGAATTACCTTGATGGAATTATTTCTTCGTTGATGTTTCTGGTCATGATCCAATGTGATCCATCATTGTGACATATAATCCAAGTGTAAGATTCCTCTATCGGTGATCCACATGTGCTCCGCGTATCTCTGGACATCACTGAAGGGATTTTCAGGTGCTAGTGCGGAAGAACCTTCACTTGCGATGTTCGCTTTTGATCACCTTGATCTAGTGGATAAGGATCTCTCTATCATATCTTGAGAGAGTTCTTAGAAGAAAATAATTCTCTCTTGGCTTGAGATATTTCTCTAGATTTTTTGTGCACACCCCTAAAAAAGGCTAGGCTAATGAGAATTATATAGTTGGGATTTTAATTACTTAGAATAATAAAAATAAATTAATTACCCGAAAGCATTTATTCATTTCATTTAATTCTTATCAATACCCCATGTCTAATAATAACAATTTACTATTATTATTACTTGACATGCGCCTAGAAAATTACACATAAAATTATTAAATTAAATAAATAATATTATTTCTCAAAAATTCATAGAAAAAAAATACATGGTGTGAATATTAATATAGATGAAGTGTACTTTTGTTTTTCCATTCTCTTTATTTACTCCACCACATTTATTAGACCTTGAATAATGGTTATTTATTTATAAAATAAATATAACTACATTACTCTCTAATAAATATAGTATTTCACCCACAATATATTCTCTCAAATAACTAGTGTCAAAATAAATGTGATCACGCATCCTTGAATAATTATTAAACCATAATTGGGAGTAATATTTATTCAACTTGTTAAATTAATATTTAACTGAGATACTTGGACACACTTAGTCTGTGAACCTCTAGGCATCTTTCTCAGTGGAATTAGGTGGAGCCTACCTAAAGTCAAAGGTTAGAATCTAGAAACACGCCAAGGAACCCATAGAGAAAGAAGTTAACACCGCAATGACGTGTCACCTCCTATGAACACTTATCGTGTAATGTAATCCCTTTGTCACGATATCTTGAATCATGCAGGTTTCATGCTACTATCATCAAACCATGTGATTGATTATTCTTTTTTGACTTTTCAAAATTGAACTCGCCCATTCCATAAAATGGCCATGGATTTATTTAGGCTATATCAGTTCCATCAAAGGGACTGAGATCTACTTCTGTTATGGAATAGAAGGAACAAATCCTTTATCACATTATCTATTAATGCAGTATTACTCATGACGCACCCAATATATCCTACCTCACTACGAACAGTGTTTCGTTACAGTTTTTTTCAATACATCTAAGTGTGCCAGTTGTAATTCCCATTAATAAAAATCTTAAATTCTAAGGGCCAATACACACATCCGCAGATAAGAATATCCAATGACACTATGAAATGTGGATTTCCTACTGGTGGGTCTCGTTCTTATAATATACTAATGGATATTACCAAGGGAGCACACCATGAGAAGGTTCCTTAATGTTTTATGAGTCCTCACCCCTAATGGCATGTATTATTTGTGTCCTTCAAATAAAATCATCCGGACATAGAACATATATTCAAGGATAGTGTTATGGCACTTCTGAGTTCTCATCACAGTAGGGATCTGCTATGACCCTTTAATGCAACATCTATCCTTAAGACATTATCACATGTATTGTCAGGCAGAAGAATAATAAAGATGTGATAAGGTATTTATTAATGAATAAAGTACAAAGTTGTTGGTTCTAGGCCACTAACTCCAACAGGATCCCACTTGGACTATAGACAACTACTAACAACCTTTAACCCATTAGATCTCACATGATATTCATGCTTTTTCAGAGATATGCCTTTAGTCATGGGGTCTTCCACATTTGCTTTCGTGGACACTCTTCTCACTAAAACTTCACCACTTTGATAGAAATCCCTCATGAGGTGATACTTCTGGATTATGTGCTTTGTCTGTTGATGTGACCTTGATTCTTTTAAAATATCCACCACTATAGTATTATTAGAATATAGTGTGATAGGATCTTTACTTCTAGGCACCACATAAATATTCTTGACAAAGTTTCAAATCCAGACGACTTCCATGTTGCATCTGAAGCCACTATATATTCAGACTCCAATATATAATCAGACAATTGGTTCCTTTGAACACTTCCAAATCACAGCTCCTCTATTGAGATAGAAAACATATCTAGATTGCGACATCAGATCATTCTGATCTTTATGAAAGCAAGCATCGGCATACCCTCTAATGACAAGCTCCTCTCCTCCTCCAAACACTAGGAACATATCCTTAGTTCTTCTCAGATACTTAAGGATTGTCTTAAAAGTTGTCCAATGCTGTTTTCCAAGATCTTCTTGATATATTCCAACCATTCTTAGTGCATAGGAAACATCAATCCTGGTACATAACATGGCATACATGATAGATCCTGTAGCCGAAGCGTTTGGGATCTTACTCATTCTATCTTTCTCCTGTTGTGTCTGAGGACACATTTTCTTAGAAAGATATAGGCCATGTGACATTGGAATCAATCCCCTATTGGATCGTTCCTTACTAAATCTCCTTATTATCTGGTCAATTTATGTACCCTGACTTAGTCCAAGCAGCCTCTTGGATCTATCACGAATGATCTCGATCCCTAGAATGTAGGCCGCTTCACCCAAGTCCTTCATGGAGAAACACTTGTTCAACCAATCCTTAACTGACTGTAAGACTGATACATCATTTCCAATAAGTAATATGTTTTCAACATATATTACTAGGATAATGACTGCATTCCCATTAAACCGCTTATAAACACATGGCTCACATTCATTTTTAATGAAACCAAATTCTTTTATGGATTCATCAAATCAAATGTTCCATGACCTGAATGATTTATTTAATCCATTAATGGATTTCTGCTACTTGAAAACCCATTTGGCTTCACCTGGTGTCAAAAATCCTTCTAGTTTTGTCATATAGACATCTTATTGAAGGTTCCCGTTAAGGAATACTATTTTGAAATCCATTTTTCCAATCTTGTAGTCATGGTAATCTGCTATGGAAATTATGATTCTTATGGATTTAAACATGGAGACTGGAAAGAATGTTTCATAATAGTAAATTACTTGACATTGTCTGAATCCTTTAGCCACTAGCCTTGCTTTATAGGTGCAAACTTGACCTTCTATGTCCTGCTTTCTCTTGAATACCCATTTGCATTCAACAAGCTTTACATCAACTGGCCCATCGACCAGAACCAAAACATGGTTCTGATACATGGAATCCATCTCAGAATTCATAGCTTCTATCCATCTTGCATCTTCTGAGATTTCTACTACTTCTATTTAGGATAGAGGTTCATCATTGTCCAAAAATAATGACTCAAAATCCTCGATGACTAGGAAACCAAATCTCTCTGGTTCCCTTACCTCTCTTAAGCTCCTATGCAGTACTTGTGTTTTTTGAACCTCTTCCATGGGGACCTGTAGAACTTGTTCTTGTACCAACTCCTGTGTATCTTGAGCATCAACTTCATCGAAGTCAATCTTGCTCCCACTATCCCTTTTGAGGATCTACTCCCTCTCAAGAAATATGTCTTGTCTGGTGATATTCACTTTATTTTCTGAAGGGTTATATAGGTAATATCCTTTAGTTTCCTTGGGATATCCTATAAAAATTCACCTCATGCCTCGGGGTTCTAGTTTGTTTCTTGATAAGGCCTTAAAAAAGTCTTCACATCCCCATACATGTGTGTACGACAAAAGGGGTTTATTTCCATTCCATAACTCATAGGGAATTCCATTTGTCACCTTAGTTGGTACACATTTTAATGTGTTTGCTGCAGTTTGTAATGCATATCCTCAAAAGGATAATCGAAGATCTGGATGACTCATCATTAACCTCACCATGTCCAATATGGTGTGGTTACTCCTTTCACTAACACCATTCCACTTGGTGTATAAGGAGAAGTGAGCTGAGATAGAATCTGAGACTCTCGTAAAAGATTTATGAACTCTTGGTTAAGATATTCTCCACCCTGATCCGATCGAAGTTTTTTTATCTTCTTAGAAAGATGAATCTCTAATTGATTCTTGAATTCCTTAAATTTCTCTAAGGACTCTGACTTATACCTCATTAAGTAGACATAGACATATCTACTCAAATCATCAGTAAAAGTAATGAAGTAAGAATATTCACCTCTAGATTCTACTGGATATGGTTCACACACATCCATGTGAACCAATCCTAGAAACCAGTGGCCCTTTCCCCATGTCCACCAAAAGGTGGCTTGGTTATTTTTCCTTGTAAACAAGTGGGACATCTATCAAATGGTTTTAGCTCTGTAGAGTCTGAATAGCCATCTTGGAAGAGCTTTGTCAACCGATTCTCGTTTACATGACCGAGACGGTGATGCCACAACTGGCTGATGTATGAGTCCTGTGAGTTTGTTTCGTTATCAATTTACAACACTTGGTTTTCGTAATTGAATACATACAAACCATTATTTAAATGTGCTATACCATAAAATAAATTGTTCTTTTAAAATAAGTAACCCTTATTTCCAAACTTGAAAATAAATCCATCCATATCCAAACATGATACATAAATTATGTTTTTGGTAACAATAGGCACATAATAACAGCCATGTAAAACCAAAATCATCTCAGTTGGAAATGAGAGATGGTAATCTCCAATGGCCAATACAGCTAGCCTTGTTCCATTGGTAGATTAAAGATCCACCTCTCCTATGGAAATCTTTCTAAATCTACTTCTTTCATATATTTGAATATAGATGTGATCCCCACAAGCTGTATCTAATACCCAATGTGTAGAAATGGAAAGATTACACTCGATAATGAATGCACCTTTCGCATCCCCATGCTTTTATGTGTAGTTCTTCTTTCAGTGGCCTTGACTTCCACATGCAAAACATTCCACCTCCCATTCCTTGCCCGAACTTTGGATCTTCCCCTTCTTGGAAGGACGGTGCTCAGGGACTTCAGACTGTTTATGAGTCATTGGCCCCTTTTCCTTGTCCTTCCTTTTCTTATTCACCAGAAGGACTACAGGTTTCTCATGCTCCATGTCCTTATCTACTGGGATAATTAAGGTCAGATGTTCCGATAGACTCTTCTCATTGTTGCTCATGTTGTAGTTGACAATACATCTAGAGAAGGTCTTGGGAAGTGATGATAGGATGAGATCTATACACAACTCATCTGGGAATTTGATCCATAAGATGTCCAGGCGTTCAATGTAGGTAATAAGCTTGACTACATGAGGCCCAGATGGCGCAGAATTCCCAAGATTTGTTGTTAACAAAGCATTAGAGATCTCATATCTCTCTTGTCTTGCCTTCCCTTGATAGATATCATTAAGGTGAGACATCATTCTATACACGTTCATGTTTTGTTGTTGCTTCAAGAGCTCCTTCGAAATGGTCGATAGCATGAAAAATTGAAAATCTGTGGCATCATACATATGTTTTATATAGAGAGATAGTTCCTCATCACTGGCCACTTTTCTAGGAATACCTGGAATAGGCTCCTCAATCACGTACAATTTTTTCTCATGGCGAAGGATGAAACGTAAACACCTCTGTCATTCCTAGAAATTGGTTCCAGTGAAAATCTTTTCCTTCTCGAGTATGGTTCATAATGATAAGTTTGAAGTCATTTTTCTTTCCATTTCTACAAATTAATATGAGAAAAGGTTTAGTACCTTATCATGATAAAAACTGAGACAAATAAATAAATCAATACTTATTAGTCTCCCAATATTTTATCGAAATCTAATAGCCCTCACCATTGACATCTGAATATTCTGTTGCTTGAATATTCTAGTGGCAAGGATCCATATTTCCCTTCACATTACCCCAACTAGGGTTGGTCAAGCGACTTTAAGGGTTTTAATAGGCATTCCAAATTCAATTTTCATTAACTTACAGCTCCTTGATCCACTGAGTTGACTCCCCAATCCTCAAATACCTTTATTTTAGATTTCTTCAACCTTTTCTTCTTGGTCACACCAAGTACTTCTATGTAATTCAACCCTTGATGAAAACTAAGTTACATCAACCCAAATCCTTGAATTAGAATTCCCTGATAATTGAAAGCACCCAACTAGGGTTGGTCAATCACTTTGAACCGTGGTTCAATTCTAACCAAGATTATGGAAGGCTATATCGACTTAATATTTTCTTTTGGGATTTTATCCATATACGTAAATTTCCATTTTATTATCTTTGATTACATGATTTTTAATATTATGTGGGATATACTTAAGTGGTTAACCATGCCTATGATAATATTTATGTATAATCCGGTCTTATTTTAGTTCCATCTTGCATGATTGTTTAATTAATTAATTGTGTGATTGTGAAAACACACCCACAATAAATAAACCATGAAACTAATAGAAATAAAATAAATGATATGATCATTAATTTGTTTTATTGGTTTATTTATCTAGTGGTTGATAAACTAACCCAAGGCCTAGGGGAGAAACACCTTGAACCTTTTGGGTTCAGGTTTGGAGCTTTCCACCTGTTCACCTTTGTATCTCCTTGGATTGGTTTCACCTTGGCTTCTAACTTGATCCACCTCCACCATCTTAGGAGGTACATTCATTACATATGATTTTATCTCACATGTTGGTGAGGGGTAAAACATGGTTTTACATAAAAGAAACCTTAGGCATGCAGTCCCTACATATTAATGAGGAGAAGGCTCACAGGCCAACAAATTTAAAATAAATAAATTAAAAGAAAACATTATCATACAAAGGTCTTGGTCTAGCTCATGATCATCTATACATGCAATTATATTTATGCATAAATAAAACTAGAATTCAATTATTTAATCATTATTGTATAAGATAAATCATGCTCGAATTAATTAATTATATTTACTTAATCAATAATTTTATCTTAAACTATTTTTTGAATTTCTTTGAGATTATCATCCATCATAATTTTAAACAAATAAATTCATTTAAAATTATCTTTGTACATAACTTGTACCTTGAAGGAAACCTGATGAATTCCCATTCATAACTACCCAATGAGTAGAAATGAACATTTCATAGATGTTAAATTAAACACATATATATATAACACCTATCACGTATTGTGCCTTATCTTTATGCCTACACTATGGTACACATCTCAATGGTTTGTATAATATAATAACAAATTTTAATAAATTTGCATAATTTATAGGATTACATGGCATGTAGTTCCGACTACATGGTGTGTACTTTTGTTCACCGACCATCTGAAGTACATGTTCAGGGGCATGGCATGTAGATGTACTTGGGAAATTTTTCAGAGTACACAAAATTTTCAGTGGGACACACACCGTGTAGTATCCACGTTACATGATTTCCAACCAGGAAAGCCATGTACGAGGTACAAGGTCCAACCCTAACCATAAGGGAGTAAATGATATGTTCAGTGGACCACATGGCGTGTAATATGGAAACTGTGTGCCACCTATTCCTAGTTAACACATTGTTTCATTTAAGACATAGAAATACTCCAACACATGGCCTAATTTGGCATAACAATCAAATGCATTTAACCTAGACTACACGGCGTGTACTTCCGAATACACGCTGTGTATTCTAGTGTTGTACGGCCAGGAATGATTGGCACCTAAGAATGGGATCCTCTATTTAATTTTAATCAAAATTAAAAGAAAAAGTCATTTCTGTAAGGTGAAAGAGAAACTAGATAGGAGGAACAGATCTCGAGATTCAGATTTGCAGAACGATTAACTTGAATTGAAAGAACTAAATTATTAAATTCATAAATTACCAATGGAAAACGAAATAATTATAATCATTGATATGAAGTAAACAAATCCATCAACCACAAAAAACACCAAAGAAACCGATTCTAAATCCTAAGGAAATAATAATACAATGGAAACTCAAAAAATATGATACCCATGAAGAACTAATCACAAGAATTCCACTACAAGGGAAAAATTGATTTAAAACTTTGGTCATGATACTCAATAGGTAAATTAGGTCCTAAAATTTAGAACATCATCCTATAGAGAACCCAGAATAGCTAGAATCACTGAGTTCTAAATGACCTAAAGTCAATACATGTCCTAGTTACCCAAGAACTGACCCAAAGATCACTCATCATCAACCCATCAAGAAAATAACCTCAAATGACCACAACTTAAGAAAACACTAGAATACACAAGTGGAGGAAACAATAAATAGATAGGCATGCAAAAAATTCCAAAACCCTAATCCATAAACATAAGACAAAAATCCTACACACCAATCCATAATTCATCACCATCCATAAAATAGAAACCAATAATTACTCTATTACAAACAAAGATAACTCTCCCAAAACAAGTAACTATTTAAGGACAACACATGTGTCTCCAACAAGAAACCTATAATACTTCACTACAAAGGATCCAATTCACACTAAACACACCATGTGGAAAACCCAATCCCTTCAAAACAAACCACTATTCCATCAGAAACTAAATAAAAGAAATTTCGGTCCACCACTCCACTTGGAGTCTAGACGGAGCCACCAAATAGGAGGACTAAACCTAGGAATAAGTATAACACATTATCCCTCACTAAGAACGTTGCGGGAGGAATATAACAATAACAATAAACATGGGCCTAACCATTACTACTCCCAAAACAAATCAACAAGTCCCACAACCAAAGGGACAAATCAAAAACACTAATTTATCGACACAAACACATTAAAAAAAATCTATTTTCAAAAGTCCATGCTCCATAAAACCAATAATCTTTGAAACATGCTATCTTATTTTCAATTCTTGAAATGTCCCTATTTTCAAAATGAAAGCAACTCAAAACCAGAATTTTTCAATAAAATATTGATCTCAATCTAAAACAAATTATAAATCTATCACTATAAACTAATTTAAAAAAATACTCTCCAAAAACCTTTTATATCATGAGATAATTTCAAAAATCCATTTTGAAATCAGTTATCTTTTTAAAAAACTCCAAATAACTAATTTAAAACGTATTATATTTAAATTTTTATCTTTAAAAAATTACTATTTTAAACCAAAACACATTTTTTACTCAAAATAAACCCCTTAAATTAATTTTAAACAAAATACACTTCAAATTATTTAACACAATCAACTTCAAAAATAAAAAAACAAAACAAATCATCAAACATATTTAAATATTATTTTTAAAATGAGTTTTGATATAACACTATTTTATTGAATATTTTAGTGATAATAGATGATATAATTTCCCCATATTATGCTAAATATGTTCAATTATGAAATATTTTGGATTAGATCATTCATTTTCAAATTTGATAAAGATTCCAGTTTTACTTTTCTAATGTTCATTGTAGTATTTTGGGAATAAATAGTTTTCTGCAAATTATTTTTACTTAAAATTTTTAACTGTGTGTCTGAATTAATGGGAAACAAATTCTATTCAGGACATATGAGCTGGATCGTGCATTTGAGTGGAGTAAATGGGTCATGAAGAAAAATATGGACTGAACTATCTATATTGGAAATCACTTCAACATTTGGGTCGTATCTTCTTTATCCAATCTTGGATTGGGCCCAATTTTGGGGTAAGATCAGGGACATGATTATTCAAAAATCATCCTTATAGAAGGCTGACCAATTCACGCATTTTGGAGGTCAACTATGCAGTGCAACTTGGAATAAAATATTTTTCTGAGTTTTCATTTCACACTTAAAAAAGTTATATAACCCTAGCCCTCAAAAACTATATTTAAAGGGGATTTTCACTCTTTTAGAAGGCTGGTCTAGGATTTGGGAATGTGTGGCCGAAAGGGTGTCTCTTGGGAGCCCCTCAAAACTCTTGGAAGAAGTAAGGCTTTGTGCAAATAACTCTTCCAAAAAGGCTCCCCTCTCCCACCTCCTATTTGTATTTCTTTTCATTCATGTTTGTATCTTGAATTTTTCTTCAATTAATCTTCTGGTTTCTTACATTTTATTATTCTCATAATCTTCCTAATTGGTCTAGAATCAATAGTGGATATGATATTGGGTTCTACCATTTTAGTCCTTTTCTCATGAAAAACGTCTCCTCGATGACCACACCGCCCAAAGATGAGTAGTTTTCTTAGTGATCGATCTATCTTCTACCCTCTTAATTTAATTATTTTGAATCATTGAGCTACTGTAATTAAATGTATATGATCCATGAATTGTTTTTTTAAATTATAAGAAACTAATAAAGTAATTAAACAATTAGCACAAAAACACATGAGGTCGATATTTTGTGTAAATTGTGAGAGCGCGATCTTAATCGGTAATACAAGACCACATGGGATAAATTTGTAGAGTTCAAATATAATCCCTAAACAAAATTAATCCTCATTTCTAGAATGGATATGTGATCTAATTAACCACTGACCATAAGCTAATGTTAGAACAACAAGAAAAGTAGGGTGCTACGATTGAGTGTTCTGAAGCTAGCCTAGGGTTTAAGTAATTTCATATTTGTGGTTAAGTTTTCTCTCATTGGATTCGAGGGTTAACAAATTAGGGGATCATAATTAAGTGGATATTGATTTAAATGATATTTATTAATAAGTAAATGAAGAGGTATAGTTATATCTATTACATATTTTAAAATATTTTCTAAAAAAATATCTTTTTTTTGCACCTTTTTAATCAAACTTCATTTCAAAATTAAAAACAAAAAAATGAAATCTTCTTTCAGAAAACATATTCAAGTTTTATAAAAAATAAACAAACCACCCAACCTTTCTAGTAGTTTTTTAAATTATTTTCTATTTTATATTTATAATACATTTAAGAAGTTGTTTTAATTTACTTCTTCCTTTGACAGACAACCTTGGTCAGCCACTCTGCTACACCTAAGTACCCAAAAACCACTCATCATTTGAGGGTGCCCACGACAGCGCCTTTCAAATTGGCACCATTTTTAGGGAGGCAAGTAATTATTTCAAACCATTAGAGGTATTTATTTTATTTTACATTTTATTCACTTCTTATCTTTTTTCTTCCTTCATTACCCAATCTGAATTCTTTTTTTTCTTCTTCTTTTATTTTCTTCTACTTATTTTATTTTCTTCTTCTTCTTTTTGGACCATCAACTCAAACTTTTCATTTTTATTATTGTCCATTTTCATAATTTTCATTTTTATTTGATTTATGACACGAACTAATCCTGAAGATCTCTTAGATCTTGACCCTGAGATTGAACGTAGCCTTAGGGCTCGAATCATACATTCGTAGTCTACGGGAAGTTTCAACATTCAAACAGTTTGAGAATTACTCCAATATCAGAACATTGAAATTGGAAGAAATTAAAATTCAACCATAAAACAAGAACCAATGGATGAAAATAATGGAAATGAACTTAATAGAACCATTCGATAATTGGATACACCCGATATTAATTATCAACCAAATTGCATTGCATATCCAAATCTCAAAACGAACTTTAAACTGAAATCTTGATTAATTAACCTACTTCAAAAATTTCATGGCCTCTCTGGTGAGGATCCCAATAAACACCTTAAATAATTTAATGTGGTTTTCTCTACCTTAAAACCAAGAAATGTTTCTGAAGATCAAATCAAACTAAGAGAATTCTCATTCTCACTTGACGGAGCTGCGAAAGACTGGATGTATTATTTACAACCTGAAGATGTAACTTGTTGGAATGATTTGAAAAGTATTTTCTTGCAGAGAATTTTTCCATCTTCAAGGACCAGATCCATTCAAAATGAGATCTCATGGATCAAGAAATCCAAAGGGGAGTCAATGTATGAGTACTGGGAGCGATTTAAGAAGTTGTGTGCAAGTTTCCCACATCACCAAATCAGTGAGAAACTCCTCATCCAATACTTCTATGAAGGACTCACAACTATGGAGAGGAGAATGGTGGATTCCACAGATAGAGGCGCATTAGTGGACAATACACCAGTAGTTGCACGTGTATTGATCAAAAAAATGACCTAAAACTCCCAAAAATTTGGCGATCGAGGTACACCACATGTCAGGGTAGTACATCAGGTAAGTCCTTATTCTCTTGAGAGTTGTTTGATTGATACCATGTTAGAAGAATTCACAACTATGGTGAGGCAGATTGCTTTGGCACAAAAGAAATCCCAACCCCCTTCTTGAAGGCCTTGTGGCATTTGCACTGAGACAAACAACCCAACTAACTGTTTCCCACTACTACAAGAGACAGAGGATTGCACATCAATATTCCTAGGGAGAGCATATCAGCAACAACAACAGACATACCCCAAAAAGAATTTTGATTCATTTACTCTAACATACAACCAAGGCTGGAAGGATCAACCGGACATGAGGTATGGCTCTGGACAATAACAAAGGCCCCCTTTTCAACAAAATTTCTAGCAGCCTCCACCTTACCAACAAGGTTTCCAATAACCCCAATAGAGATTTGAAACCCAAGAATCAACAAGTCAACAAAAAGGGAATTATCAACCAAAGGTAGATTCTATCACTAATTATCTTTTGAAGCAAATAGTTCTTAATTAACAGAATGTGCTGAAGAGTCAAGGTTCGGAGCTGAGGGAGTTGAAGACACAAATGAGCCAGATTTCCACTACCCTCAATGAACTGGTAAGTAGGAACTCTGGAAATCTACCTTCCTAGCCTACTCCAAATCCCAAGGGGAATGTCAGTGTGATCACATTGAGAAGTGGGAAGTAAATGAATGATAAATTGTACCTACCATTCGACCAGGATTCACCTCAAATCCAGAGAAGCCTCATTCCATACCAGCTGAAGAGCAACCAAAGGAGAAAGACAAAGGTAAGAAAAAGATTGATGATATTTCTCCTAAACCACTTCCATTTCCAAACAGAGTTGTACAAACCAAAAAGATGGCTGAATAGGCTATGAAAAAAGAAGTTTTGGATGCATTCAAGCATGTGGAGATCAACATTCCTCTATTGGATTCCATCAAAAAAATAATAAGGTATGTCAAATTCTTAAAAGAAATTTGTACCAATCGAAGAGGTCTTAAAGGAAATGAGAGGATCAATCTTGGAAGGAATGTTTTAGAACTCATTACACAAACTCTAGCAATGCTGACAAAGTGAAAGTATCCAGGGACATTCACCATACCATGAAACATATGGGAGTTACACTTTTCTGATTCTCTTTATGATTTAGGAGCTTCTATAAATTTGATGCATCACTCTGTATTCTCTTATTTGCAGGTTGGTGAGCTGAAGCTGAAGAGAGTAGTGGTGCAGTTGGAAAATAGAGCTACATCATGTCCAGCAGGAGTCCTTGAGGGTGTACTTGTCTGGGAAAGAGATATGATCCTTCCAGCATATTTCTACATGCTTAACACGGAGGATGATCAGTTAAGTTCTCATGTTCCCATTATCATAGGTAGACCCTTCCTCAAAACTAAAAAACTATCATAAATTCCAATGAGGGTACACTTTCCATGGAATTTGGGGATGAAGTTGTGATATTTAATGTTATGGATTCCATGAAGTACCCCTCAGAGGATCATTCTGCATTTTTTATCTCCAATTTTGAACCAACAAATAAAAACCCCATGGAATTTTATTGTTCTATTCCTAGGGAGATTATGAGTATTGGTTCTAGTTTGATGTCTAAGAGTACTTCCACACCTATTTCTAATACACAAGACTCTCTTAGATTTTATTTTTAAATGCAATCATATTCTGATTTTTATCTTGTTAACTCTAATTATGACATGGTTGTTGAGTATACTGATGGATTTAATGCTTTATTCTCTGATTTTGATGATGTATATTCTGATAATGATGCTCTTTGTGCACATATTTTAGTTCCTTATATTTCTCCATCCATACACCACCCCCTTCATTGGAGCTGAAGCCATTGCCACCAAATCTCAAATACTCATACTTATTGAGTGGCAAGATATTACCTATTATAATTGATAATAATCTACCTTTTTAACATGAATAAAAACTTTTGAATCTTTTGAGGGAGAACATTAAGGCAATAGGGTGGACCTTAGCTAACATATCAGGTATTAGCCCCTCCATTTTCATGCACAAGATTCTCTTGGAGGAAGGGGATAAACCGGTTAGGTAGCCACAAATGAGACTCAATAAGTGAAACTATTTATCCCTTGAAACTCAACTTAAATGAATGCTGAAAATGACTTTGTTTCATGTTCAAATATTTATTAATTTCATGAAAATGACACTGAATTTTGAATCCCATGACACATCTCACTATCTTTATATTTGAAATCACTTTCCTGTGAGGCTTATGAACCATTATTTTCATATTATTCACATTCACCACACTTCTTTAGAGAACCAAACCATGCTTGATTTAACCAGAATTTTATTTATTCCAGTCAAAACTTGAAGCTTTGAGGTACTTATGTTTAAATTATTGAGGCATTTGTTTGTTATTAAAGCCACTATTTCAAATAATCCTTTTTTTATAATGTCCTACCCTGAACATTTAATCCTTTTAGCCCTTAGAATCCATGAATAGCCTGTTAGGTTAGCCACATTACAAGCCAAATTTCCCTATCTAACCAACTCTTGAAGTGAAATTGCATAATCTAGTTGAAATTGAGTGTGGGGGAAGCTGTCTTGGGTTGTGCTACAACATTCTGTGATACTTTGGGTGGAAAATTAAATTTTGAAGAGATGTGTTTGCTGTTGAAGAAAATAATTATATTGAAAGCTATTCCTTTTCTAGAGATTTCATGATAAGTGAAGTTGTACATTTTCTGGAGCTTCTAATAGAGGAAGAAAACTGTTCCTATTTAAAGCATTCAAGAAAATCATGTATGAGAAGATTGACATTTTTGATGCTGAAATGATGAATGGTGTAAACATTCCATGATTTTTTATGATAATGGAGCTAAATTGATTCTGTGGGGATTAAGGAGGAGACCATATTTAAGTGAAAATTATATTAATGCAATTTTTCTTCAAAAAGAGTCAAGCCCTCCACATTCAGCCTAAGAATTTTTCACATCTTAATCCTACCAACAAAAATCCACAAAACAACCCTGAAAAGTCCTCATGACAAACATATGTTCTTGACTCACATTGGGTGGTGATGTAGGAATTTATAAAGCCTATGGTGACCCTTGTATGAGTTTGGATGAGAAAAACTTGCTAAAAATTGACATTTGTGTGATAAGAGAAAATTCATGTGTGGTAAGTGTTTTGTGCATGGGAAGATAAATGAAGTGGAAATATATTTAATGATATAAATAAAGAAATTGAAATAATGGTTTTTCATAAGGCATGATATCTTTTGTTTCTTGGTGTGGAATTGTTGGATCTCAAGGATATGTGTTTTAAAATTGGGTTTGATTTGATATTGATGTTTACTTGATATGAGGTTTTTCCCAAGAGTGCAAAAGGGTAAGTGTGGGGGAGTTGATAAAACACAATTTTATTGAATATTTTATTGATAATAGATGATATAATTTCCTCACATTATGCTAAATATGTTCAATTATGAAATATTTGGGATTAGATCATTCATTTAAAAAATTTAATGAAAAAACCGGTTTTACCTTTTTAAAATTCACTGGAGTATTTCGGGAATAAATAGTCTTTTGTAAATTATTTTGAAATAGTATTTTGTAACTGTGTTACTGACTTAACGGGATACAAATTCTATTCAGGACATGTGATCTGGATCATGAATTTGAGTGGAGTAAATGGGCCATGAAGACAAAGATGGACTAAACTATCCAGATTGCACATGACTTCACCATGTGGGTCATATCTTCTTTATCTGAGTTGTATAGGGCCCAAATTTTGAGGGATGCTCAGGGAAATGGTTATTCAAAAATCATTATTCTAGAAGGCCGGCCAATTCACGCGTTTTAGAGGTTAACTATGCGGTGCAACGTGGAATAAAATATTTTTTTGAGTTTTCATTTCATACTTAAAAAAGTTATGTAACCCTAGCCCTCAAAAAATCTATTTAATGGGGGCTTTAACACTTTGAGTAGGCTGGTCGAGACTTTGGAAAGGTGTGTCTGAAAGGGTGTCTCTTTGGAGCCCCTAAAAACTCTTGGAAGAAGTAAGGCTTTGGGCCAACATCTCTTCCAAAAAGGCTCTCCTCTCCCACCTCCTCTTTGTATTTCTTTTCTTTCATGTTTGTATCCTGAATTTTTCTTAAATTAATCTTCTATGTTCTTCCATTTTATTCTTCTCTTAATCTTCTTAATTGGTATGTAATCAAGAGTGAAGATGATATTGGGTTCTATCCTTTCAATCCTTTTCTCATGCAAAACGTCTCCACGATGAACACACCGCCCATGGATGAGTAGTTTTCTTAGTGATCGATCTATCTTCATCCCACTTCATTTAATTATTTTGAATAATTGAGCTACTATAATTCACATTATATGATCCAGGAATTGTGTTTTTAAATTATAAGAAACAAAACAAGCAATTGAACAATTTGCACAAAAACACATGAGGTCGATATTTTGTGTAAATTGTGAGAGCGCGGTCTTAATAGGTAATACAAGACCACACGAGATAAATTTGTAGAGTTAAAATATAATCCCTAAACACAATTCAGCCTCATTTACAAAATGGATATGTGCTCTAATTAACCACTGACCATAAGGTAACCTTAGAACAACCATCAAACCAGGGTGATGTGATTGCGTGTTCTGAAGCTAGCCTAAGGTTTAAGTAATTTCAGCTTTGTGGTTAAGTTAACTCTCATTGGGTTTGAGGGTTAACAAATTAGGGGATCATAATTAAGTGGATATTGATATAAATGATAATTATTAATAAGTAAATGAATAGGTAGATTTAGGTCGATTACATCTTTTAAAATATTTTCTAAAAAAACATCTTTTTGTTGCGCCTTTTTAATCAAACTTCATTTCAAAATTAAAAAAATGCAATCTTCTTCCAGCAAAACTCTTCAGGTTTTATAAATAATAAACACCCCCCATCCTTTCAAGTAGTGTATTAATTCTTTTCTATTTTTTTAGAATACCATTAAGAAGTTGTTTTAATTTACTTCCTCCTTTGAGAGACGACCTTGGTCAGCCACTCGGCTGCACCGAAGTACCCAAAAACTACTAATCATTTGAGGGAACCCACGACAACGACTTTCAAGTGTCAAAGTCAAATAAACTCATAAACATTTAATTTTACCTCCCAAAAACCTTTTTTCAATCACATCACACAAATTCCCTAAGGGAAAAAACTAAGAACCCAAGAAAACTCACCAATAAAACCACATTCAAAAAACATAAATTCACTATAAAAATATATTATTTAACATCAAAACAATGTTACACACCATTGAGATCATTCTGAAAATCAAGGGAATAAAAATGAAAAATCGAGAGGTGAAATAGCACCGTTCATGGTTTAGATGCATATTTTGGTGAACCATGCACCAAATATGTGATTTGATCTATCTGGTTTGTAGAACCATTATGTATGGGCACCACATGGTTCACTATACTATGTGAGATAATCATGCATCATTGGTTCTTTCACCAATTCCACAAAAAAAAAACTTGAATAGACCCTTGATATCATCAACACACTCCTCAAGGACCCAAAAATCATCACAAAATTTAAAAATACATCAAAGATTTCAAAAATATAATCAAAATGAAAACTTAATCCTGAATCACCCATGGAAAATTGAGGCCCAAGATAGCAAAATGATCATTACACTCTTCCCCACACCTACCTCTCGAGTTCCGATGATGGTTACAATCTCCATGTTTCCTGGACACACGCCAAATAAAAATAGATTATCCGATACCATTTTGTCATGAACCAACCTAGGATATCAATCCATTGGACACCTAAACCGATTTTGGACATACAAGAGGTTTTTTATTGATCAAAACATACTGAAAAATAGTTCCAGAGTCTTAGAACATAGCCACTGGTAATGATTTCACCCTGAATAAAAGACAAACATATCTAAAATAAAATATACAATCAGAGTAAGCGGTAAAAACTAAAAGGAACCAAGGAATACAATAAAAGTAAATAAATAAGAAACCTCACAAGCATAAAATTAAGATTAATATAGAAGATAAATAATATCCCAATCCATAATATGATACATATACATCCCAAAATAAAACCAAAAAAATTCCCAAAACTAAAACACTACAAACAATATCCATGTGGCCCGTAGACACACTCCATATCCCAAGACACTATCAACAAAAACAACCCCACTAGATAAAACTATGCAAAGGAACTTGAAAGAAGATCATAATAACTACATATATAAACTCATTTATGTAGGGTATGAGAAAAATCAAGCCTAGTATATAAGAACCACAGAGTTTATACAATTTATTACAACTAACATTTCATTTTATTCTAGTTTAAAATACAATAGAGAATGGGTTTTACTTTAATATCATTTAAAAAAAATCAATTATTTTATTAAAATTAATTTATAAAATTTCTTTGCATTATTTTGAATGAAAAAAATAACTTAAGAACAGTTTCATGGGCCTCAACCTCTTTTTAATAAAAAACCATTTTAAACCACTTTTGAGGTTACTTTTTAAAACACACCATTTTTCAAACACCTTGAAAGTTTTTTAAAATAATATTCAAAATACAAGAATAATATAATAAAATAACATAGATCTATTTCACAAAAGGAAAAGTGCAAGTGAAGGGAAGACATGACTCCATGTGTTCCAATTAAATAGGGTAACATAACGAGAAGAAGTTTTCTAAGGAGAATCATCAAATTAACATAGGAAATTTCTAAAAATCCCATGAGGTGATCTTACATGTACTTAGTTATGAACCATTTGTAGGTATATCGATGTATTAATATGTATATAACCAACCAGAAAACCTAAATTAGCCAAAAAAATGGATCTCCCCCCATGGCATGGGTACATATATTCCCATAGAGGATCTAGTCTTTATAATCATTACAAGGTAGTAACCATCTCTCATCCCTCACTAAGACACCAAATATCCCCATGTAATTCAAGTAGTAGGAGGTGAGAAATTAATATGGTGTAATATGAAAACTGTAAATCTCTCCTTACCTCCCACACCCTCGCAAGTAATAACCCCTTTCACATAGAATATATATCAATGAAATATATAACATGCCCTTCAGGCCACAATTCACATCAAGCATAATCAATAAGGGTCTCAAGAGGGTTTCACACATCCACACCATTTGAAAACAAATTAAAAGTTCCAAAAAAAGTATTTTATTAAAAAGGGAATCATAACTCCAAGTCACTTCCTCAATGGTTTGAATTTTCCTTTAAAACCATTTTTTAAAAATGAAATACTTGAAATCCATTTCAAAAACATTTCTAAAACCATTCACTAAAGTTATTTGAAAATAATTTAAAATAAACAAATCAATATTTTTTTATTTAAAACACCAAAAAAACCACTTTCCAATACAATTTATGACCCAAATAAAGTCAAAATATTTTTAAAGATCAAATTTTACCTAAAATGCAACGACCCAAACTTTTTAATAAATTTTTGTTTCCTAATTTGGTGTGTTATTTTATTTTATACTCAATGAAACTATTTAATTTAATGAAATGAGTATAATTAGAATGAGACCGTTGGGTTTCGAGTGTTATATGACTGTTGGTCAATATGAACGTTGGAAACTAAACTCTTAGTGTTGCGATTATTTTTTATAAATACAAGTGATCTTGGTTAATTAATATAGAAGGAAGATTCGATGGCATCCTTTAGTATACTCGGGTCATTCTATGCCCATCTTATGGAACATGGGAAGGAGCTAGCACCACTGGGCTTTGCTCTGGACTAAACCCAAGCCGAACTTCATCATGTGAAGCTGGGACTGAATCACCTACGGGAGAAGTTCAAGCTAATAGAAATCACCACTCAGGCAATGTTGGCCGAGCCTCCCCAAGATTCTATCACCTTATAACACCTTACACTTAGGTCCTATGCTGGTGTTATAAGGGGCTATGTAATGAGACCTAGGCTGCTTTATGTAATCCTTGGATATAAATAAAAATTGTGATTTCATCTTTTGGTGAAGTTTGTGATTTTTCAAATGTACGGATAAATATAGGATGTATATTATTGATGAATTTTTAAAATAAAAGGATATTTTAAAATATTTATGTAAACCTTAAATAATTAATAAGGTGCAATTATTTTCAAAAAAATTTATATTACAGTTGTGTTCAGTAAGAAATTTAGAGTCTAATAAGATCAACTTAATTTTTAGTGAATAGTAAATTATGAATAGTGATTTTATACTTATGATTAGTAATGTGACAAAATATATTATGTAATCTTACTTAATAATGTATTAATATAATTTAGGCACCTTGATTAAGTAATGTGATTCAATAAAACTTGTAAATAATTATTTCAGAAATTATTGGTTAAGTATTAGTTTTTTCAGATGAATAATGTTTTTTATTTAAAAATTAAATTAAAAATATTTAGAAAATTATTTTTATAAAATGGAGTTCATTTTTTAATTCAGATCATAGATATTAGGTTAAGGTGGTTTTTGGGATTTTTCTGAAGAAGTTGAATTTTCGGTGAATAGTGAAAATACAGTTTTTAGTTCCGGGTGTTTAATGACATCATTAAGGATGTAATAATTATGTAACAATTATGGTAGACTTATGAATAGTAATATAAGTTATTAGGTGTACCAATTGGCCAATACCATGGGAAATCCCATGGTTTTTTTAATACCACCGATGAGGTGTCCCTTGGAAATTAATGATTTGTACCCTCACTTCTCCTATAAATACCAAGCCTTTCCCTCGTTCATTTCACTCCAAAATACACCCCAAAGAAGTTATGGACTCTTTAACTTTAAAGGAGTCCTTTCAAGGTTCCCTCAAGCCTCCCAAGGTCTTGACCTTCATGCTTTCAAAGTTACTCTTCAAGGTTAGGGATCCTTTCACCCTCCTCTTTTAAGTCATGATTTCCTTTATGTTATGTCTTCTAGTTTCCATATCTTTATATTGAGGGTATGTTCTTATATGTTCTCATTACAGTAAATTTAATATATAATTTTTTAGTGACCCTTTCTTCTCTCGTAAATTTGTTTTTTGAATTTTTATGTGACGCCGTTAGGCTGCCGAATTTCTCATAAAATAAATTGTATATTCTATTTCCTTTCAAGTTCCTTTTCTTGTGGTATGTCATTAAAATATACATACCATGTTCATATATCCATGTTATACTGTATTTATATTGTAATATGAGATATTTATATGTGGTTTACCCATGTCCCCTCTCTTTTCATTCTTTTCTAAAACCAATTTATATAGCTGTTATGCTGTAGAAATTTCGTCTCAAAATTTCTCTCTCTTTCACTCAAGAAATTACCTTATTTTATATATGTGAGTACACATACCTATTTGGTTTCTATGGGTGTTCATAGTTTAAAAAAAATGATATATTTGATTCTTTAATTGACATACATGTAACCCTCACTCTCTTTCCATGTGTTATAAATGACATAACGATCTTATTTTTAAGAACATTTAAAACGTCACGATTTTGAAATGAATCCCATTTATTTTATTATCTATGGGTTATTTATGAAATTTTTTATTATGATCTATGTGTATCACATGAAATTAAATACATATTAATGGTGCACCCTGATATCTCTTTAATGAATATGGTGAATAATTAATCTCTAGAGATGACAAGTTTCACGATACCTTGGTGAATAGCCATGGTAATTTTTATGACACCTTGGGGATGGAACTTGGTGATATTTTCATGAATGTATAAATGAAATTTTTTAGCCACATATTCAAGTATATTTCATGTTCTTTTCCTTATGATATTCCTATACATCCATTTCTCATGTCTTTATGTTTTATTCAAGTTCTTATTGATATCACAAGTAAACGGATTCCTTGTTTACCCTTACTGGGCCTTCTGCTCACCCTTTTCTTTTTTGTATGTCTCCAGGATATGAGATGCCATAATTGTACATAGGATAAACATATGATTAAGCCTTAAAAGTGGATTAAAATAATTTTTTATGTTTTTTCCATGTTATATGTCCTTGATTTCCAAGACAGTAGGCATTTAAGATCCTCTGTTTGTAAAATGTAATGAAAAGTTATGTAATAAAAAGGTGGGATGCCATAGTTGGTATTAAAGGATAGTATAGTTATTTATGAAAATTAGGATATGAAAACTTTAGGAAGAACCCTATAAAAAATTTTAAACATAGGAAAACTTCCTGGTATTTTGGTGATTTTTAGGTAAGTGGTTTATCAAACAAATACATCCTTGTCTGGATATGAGCAGGTAGAGGTGGATCTGGCACATATGTAAATATGGGTACAACCCAAAAACACTGCTTTGAGCTAGACTCGAACAGAAACTGGTACACAACAATGGTCCTTGCAGCACTCTTGGTTACGACACTCCCAGGGGATATGTTTGGTTAATCTTAAGCTTTTTATGAATCATTATGAAGGAATTATAGAAAAAGGTAATTGTCTAAGCATGAAGGTTTAAGACATAAAATATTTTTTAATTAAAAGATTCATAAATAAAATAAGTTTCTCACTATGATTTTATTATATTAGAAAATGGCGGGAAATAGGAGGAACCATGCAAATGGTAACCGCCATGGACCATGTGCTCACTACCCTCTAATGGAAGCCAGAATGGAAACAGTCATGCGAATGACGAACCAACTGACACAAGTTATGGGAAAAAACTTAAATCAAGCTGAGATACCAATATCACTGTAAAGGGAACAAAATTCTGTTGAGTCCTTTATGCGTCAATAACCACCAACATTCAGTGGATCTACTGACCCATTGATTGCTGAGCTGTGGATGAGCTCCATCGAGAAGATATTTTTTGTGCTCCGCTGTTCAGAGCTAGAGAAGGTCACCCTAACTGTCTATCACTTAGAATAAGATGTTGATCAGTGGTGGGAACTAATTAAAAACACAAGGACAAGAGTGGAAGTTGAAGCTATGGATTGGGAAGAATTTAGAGGGATCATTTTCAGTAAGTATTTTCCTTGTTCCATGAGAATAAGAATGGGGAAGGATTTTCTCAAGCTGAAGTAGAAGGAGAATGATTATGTGGGAAGCTATGAGATGATCTTCACAAGGATTTCACATTACACCTCTTGTTTTGTCGTGGATCCAAATGGGAAGGTTGATAGATTCTTTAGTGGAATGAGACATCATCTGTGAAAGAATCTAGCCAACCGATACTATGATAGCTATGAGGAGATCATGTGGAGTGCGATGAAAGTCATACTGGAGTTTGTAGAGACAGATTGGTCTCATAAATCCAATGAAAATAAGAGATCGATGGAGCCCATCTTAGGGAGGAATTTTAATCAGGGAAGAGGAGGAAATAAAGTTCAACTTCCCACGTGTAATAAATGTGGGAAGAAGCATTCAGGGAACTGCCTTCTTAATAGCGGGAAATGCTACAAGTGTGGAAGAGATGACCATATTGGGTGGAATTATCATAGTGAGGTGAAACCTCAACTTCCAAACTCAAACGGAAAGGGAAAGATAGTGTAGGCCCAACCTGATGTCCAATGCTTTAAGTGTGGACAACATGGGCACGTTTCTAATCACTGTCCAAATCCGAGGGCAGTGGAGGGGAACTACCATCAGTGTAATGACCCGGACTTTTTAATTATATTTTTTTCCTAATTTTGTGTTTTATTTTATTTTATAACGAAAAAAATTGTTTCCATTAATTAATGAAGTGGGTATAATTAAAATGAGACCATTGGGTTTCGACTGTTATATGATCGTTGGTCAGTATGAACATTGGAAACTATAATCTTAACATTGTGTTTTAATAAATATGGTTATCTTGGTTAATTAATACAGAAAGAAGATTTAATGGCCTCATCCAGTAGACTCGAGCCATATGAAGCCCATCTTTCAGAGCTTGGGAAGGAGGTAGCATCACAGGGCTTTGCTTTGGACCAAGCCCAAGCCAAACTTCAATGTATAAAGCTTGAAAGGAATTTCCCAAGGGAGAAGTTCAAGCTGATAGAAATCACCACTCAGGCAATGTTTTCCAAGACACCCCAAGATTCTATCACCGTAGCACACCTAACACTTAGTTCCTATGCTGGTGTAATAAGGGGCTATGTAACGAGACCTTAGCTGCTTTGTGTAATCTTTTTATATAAATAAAATTCTTATTTATTCTTATGGAAAAGTTTGTGAATTTAAAATATCTAGATAAATATAGAATGTGTATTATTTAAGAAAAAAGGGTATTTTAAAATATTTTTGTATTCATTAAATAATTAATAATGTGAAATGGTTTTCAAAAAATAGTCTTCTACAGTTTTGATCAGTGAGAAATTTAGAGTCTAATAAGATCAACTTGGTTTTTAGTGAATAGTAAAGTACGAATAGAAACATACCCATATGAATAGTAATGAATATTAATTTGACAAATAAAAATAGAAACTTCACCCATGAATGTATAAATACATTTTAGACATCTTAAAAGTGAAAAAATGATCATAGTTTAAGTTTTGGTATTTTGGTAAGCCATAAATAGTTTATTTACAATTTTATAATTAATTTAATTATTTAAAATGGAAATTTATTTGAATAAAATTTAATAATAAATTGTTACTTTATTTTCTTATGGTTATATGATAACTTTATGGGACCTTGATTACTTTTTTAAGGTGTTACAAAATGAGTTATAGTTTTAAAGTTGTATTTTTGGAATAAATAATGTTTTTATTTAAAAATTAAATGAAAAATATTTATATTTTTTTTCATGAAATGGACTTAATTTTGGATTTCAGAGCATCGATATTAGGTTAGGGTGAATTTTTGGGTTTTTCTGAAACAGTTGAATTTTTGGTGAATAGTAAAAATGCAGTTTGTGAGTTTTAGGTGTTTAATGACATCATTAATGATGTAATAATGATGTAAGATTTCTGGTCGACTTATGAATAGTGAGATATGATATGAGGTGTCCCAAGTGACCAATACCATGAGAAAATACTATGGGAAAGCCCATGGTTTTTCCAATACCACTGATGAGGTGTCCCTTGGAAATTAATAATTTATTCACTCACTTTCCCTATAAATACCAAGACATTTCTCTCATTCATTTCATTCCAAAATCATACTCAATGAGTTTATGGACTCCTTACCTCCCGAGGAGTCCTCCCAAGGTGACCTCAAGCCTCCCAAGGTCCTGACCTTCAAGCTTTCGAAGTTACTCTTCAAGGTAAGGGATCCTTTCACCCTCCTCTTTTTAAGTCATGACTTCCTTTATGTTGTGTCTTATATTTTCCATCGCTTTATGTTGGTGGTATATTCTTATATATTCTTATTACTGTCCATTTTATGTCCAAATTATGAGAGAACCTTTTTTCTCTCAAAAATTTGTTTTCTGAATTTTTAAGTGACGTCGTTATGCTGCCGAATTTCTCGTAACAGAAATAACATCTTCTCTTTTCTTTCATGTTTTTTTCATGTGGTGTGTCATTAAAATATAAATACCATGATTGTATCCAGCATCCATATTGTATTATGAATTATTTATGTGTGGGTGACCCTTGTCCCCTCTCTTTTCAATGTTTTCTAAAACCATGTTATATAGCCGTTATGCTGCAGAAATTTCAACTCAAAATTTCTATCTCTTTCTCTCAAGAAATTACCTTGTTTATTTATGTGAATACCCCTTCATTTCTATGGGTGTTCATAAATATATAAATATGATATATTTTATTCTGTAATTGACATACATATAACCCTCACTCCTTTTCCATGGGTTATAAATGATATAATGATCTTATTTTTAAGAACTTTTAAAACGTCACGATTTTGAAATGAAACACATTTATTTTATTCTCTATGGGTTATTTATGAAATGATTGATTATGATCTATGTGGATCACATGAAAGTAAATACATATTAAGGGTGTGCCCTGATAGCACTCCAATGCATTGGGTAAATAATTAATCTCTATAGTTGACAAGTTTCACGATACCTTGGTGAATAGCCTTGGTAATTTTTATGACACCTCAGGGATAAACCTTGGTGATATGTTCATGAATGTTTAAATGAAATGTTATTGCCACATATTCAAGTTATGATTTAAATTATTTTCATTATGGTATTCCTATACTTCCATTTCTCATGTATTTATGTTTTTATTCATGTTCTTATTGATGTCACAAGTAAACTAATTCCCTTGTTTACCCTTACTGGGCCTTCTGCTCACCCTTTTCTTTGATGTATGTCTCCAGGATATGAGATGCAGTAATTTTACATAAGACGAACTTATAATGAAGCCTTAAAAGTGGATTAGGAGAATGTTTTATGTTGTTTTTTAATGTTTTATGTTCCTTATTTCCAAGACACTAGACTTTAAAGATCCTCTATTTGTAAAATGTAATGAAAAGTTATGTAATAAAAAGGCGGGATGTCATAGTTGGTATCAAAGGATAGTTTAGTTATTTATGGAAATTAGGATATGAAAACTTTTGGAAGAACCCATTAGAAAAGTTTAAATATAGGAAAACTTCCTGGTATTTTGGTGAATATTGAGTATGTGGTTTATCAAACAAATACATCCCTATCTGGATATGAGCAGGTAGAGGCGGGTCTGACATAGATGTATATAGGGGTAAAACCCGAAAACACTACTTTGAGCTAGACTCAAACGGGAACTGGTGCACATCAATGGGTCTTGCTGCACTATTGGTTATGACACTCCCAGGGGATATATTTGGTTAATCACAAGCTTTTTATAAATCATTATGAAGGAATTATAGATAAATGTAATTGTTTAAGCATTAAGTTTTAAGACAAAAATCCTTTATAGTTAAAATAATTGTAAATGAAATAAGTTTCTCATTAAGGTTTTATTCTTTTAGATAATGGCGGGGAATAGGAGGAACTGTGCAAATGGTGACCGCAATGGACCAAGCGTTGACGACCCTCCGATGGAAGCCGGAATGGAAACATTCATGTGAATGATGAACCAACTGACTCAAGTTATGGGAAATAACTTGAATCAAGATGAGAGACCGATCTCACCGCGAAGGGAACAACATTCTGTTGAGTCCTTTATGCGTCAACGACCACCAACCGTTGGTGGATCGATTGACCCATTGATTGTTGAGAAGTGGATCAACTCCATCAAAAAGATCTTTTCTGTGCTCCACTGTTCAGAGCAAGAGAAGGTCACCCAGACCGTCTATCGCTTAGAAGGGGAAGCTGATCAGTGGTGGGAACTGATTAAAAACACAAGTAAAAGAGTGGAAGTTGAAGCTTTGGAATGGGAAGAGTTTAGAGGGATCTTTTTCAGTAAGTATTTCCCTCATTCCATGAGAACAATAATGGAGAAGGAGTTTCTCGTGCTGAAGCATAAGGAGAACGAATCTGTCAGAAGCTAAGAGATGAACTTCACCCAACATTCACGATATACCCCTAGAATTGTCATGGATCCAAATGGTAAGTTTGATAGATTATTTGGTGGACTGAGACCTCATATGTGGAAGAATATAGCCAACCGATACTATGACAGCTATGAGGAGATCGTGCGAAGTACGATGAAGGTTGAACTTGAGGTCAGTGAGATGCAATGGTCTCATAAATCAAGCGACAAAAAGAGATCGATGGAGCCCAACTTAGGGAGGACCTTTGATCAGGTAAGAGGAGGCAAGTAATTGCAACATCCCATGTGTAATAAATGTGGGAAGAAGCATTCAGGGAACGACCTACTCGGGAGTGGTAAATTCTACAAGTGTGGAAGAGATGGCCATATTACAAGGAATTGTTGTAGTGAGGTGAAACCTCAACTTCCAAACACTAACGACAAGGGGAAGATGGTGCAGGCCTGACCTGATGTCCAGTGATTTATGTGTGGACAACTTGGGCAATTTTCTAATCACTGTCCAAATCTGAGGGCAGTGGAGGGGAACCACCACCAGCCTCATCAAAGGCCAAGGGAGCAAGGTCGTGCTTTTTCTATCATGACAACTGAAGTGGTAGCTCCAAATTATGTGGTTACAGGTACTCTTGTTGTTCTCTCAAACCTACCAAGTACTTTGTTTGATTCTGGTTCTATGAATTCCTTTATTTCTTCCAAGTTTGAAAAGAATTTAGAATCAACCACCGACTTGATAAAAGTAGAGTTATTATTCAATACCCCTGGTGGAATTATCCAAGAATCATCAGTATTTAGAAACTCTAGTATTTTCTTTGGTGAGAAAAATCTTATCACAAATCTAGTAGTCATTCCCATGCTAGAATTTGACATTATACTAGGGATAGTCTGGCTCTCAAAGTATAATGCTAAGATCAAATGAAGAAGTAAGGATATATCAGTAGTCTTGAATGGAAAACCTACAGTTATCTTCCAAGGAGAGATATCTCAACCTGATCTTTGTCTAGAAAAACCTCATATATCCTTCCTTATAGAATTGATCAGTGAAGAAGAAGAAGGAAATGAGAGTTTAAGGATAGAAAATGTACCCATCATTGAGGAATACATTGATGTATTTTCGGAGGAGTTTCTTGGACCTCCCCCAGAAAGAGAGGTAGAGTTCTCCATTGAACTCGTACCTGGATCTCATCCAATATCAAAGACCCCGTATAGGATGGAAAATGTGGAGCTGGAGGAATTAAAGAAAAAACTCCAAGACCTTTTGGAGAAGTGGTTTATCTGACCAAGTGTGTATCCTTGGGGAGCACCTATTCTCTTTTTCAAGAAGAAGGATGGATCGATGAGGCTATGCATTGATTATAGATAACAGAACGGAATCACAGTAAAGAATAAATACCCTCTTCTAAGAATTGATGACTTATTTGACCAACTTCGTGGGGATCAATTCTTCTCTAAGATTGATCATCGATCTGTTTATCATCAATTGAGGGTGAAGAATAAAGATATTCCAAAAACTGTCTTCCGATCAAGATATGGGAATTATGAGTTTGTTGTTATGCCTTTTGGATTGACTAATGCACCTACTATTTTTATGGTTTTGATTAATAGAGTCTTTAAAGACTACCTTGAAAACTTTGTGGTAGTTTTTATTGATGATATTATAATATATTCCAAAAGTTGTGAGGATCATGAGGATCATCATAGGGTTGTTTTTCAAACTCTACAAAAGGAGAGAATTTTTGGAAGGTTTAGTAAATGTGATTTCTGGTTACAGCATGTTGTTTTCTTGGGGAACATTTTTACCAATGAAGGAATCACAGTTGACCCTACAAAGACAAAAGTTGTAGAGGAGTGGCCTCATCCTACAAAAATAACTGAGATTCATAGTTTCCTTGGATTATTGGGATATTATATGAGGTTTGTGAAAAACTTTTCACGACTTTCTAATCCATTAACCAAGTTAACTCGAAAAGGGGTCAAGTTCATCTGGACAAAGTAGTGTGAGGAAAGTTTCCAAGAGCTGAAGAAGAGATTGGTTACTGCACCTGTGTTAACTCTTCCCTCAAGTGGAGAAGGATTCGTTATTTTTAGTGATGCATCTATGAAAGGGCATGGGTGCATCCTCATGAAAATTGACAAGGTCATTGCTTATTCATCTCAACAGTTTAAGACTCATGAGACAAATTATCATACGCATGATCTGGAGCTGGCTGTGGCTGTTTTTTCTTTGAAGATATAGAGGCACTATCTTTATGGGGATAAATGTGATATATACACAGAACATCAAAGTTTGAAAAATATTTTCACACAAAAGGAATTTAACATGAGACAAAGGATATGGTTGTAACTCCTTAAATACTATGATTGTTCAATCCATTATCATCCTGTAAGTGAAAACAAAGTCACTGATGCATTAAGCAAGAAAGACCTAGTTGTTCTTTCCATGATGAGGATTCAAAGAAATCCTTTGATCAATGACCTAGTAAAACTAGACATAGGAATTATAAGGGAAGGGACATCATCAACCCTAACCCAAATTATTTCTCAACCGTCATTACTAGAGAAGATCAAGAAATATTAGAAAGAAGATCATTTGTTATAGAAGAAGTTTGAAGCTATAAAGGATGGGAAGTTTCCTGAGTTCAATACTGATCAAGAAGGTGTACTAAAATTTCATACAAGACTATGAGTTCCATCTTTTCCGTAAATAAAGAAGGAGATGATGGATGAAGCTCATAGCTCTACTTTCTCTATACATCCTGGTAGAATTAAAATGTATATGGACCTTCATGATCACTATTGGTGGGATAATATGAAAAGGGAGATTGCTGACTACGCTTCAAGGTGCCTGGTATGTCAGAAAGTGAAGTCAGAGCGACAACTTCCTAAAGGGGTATTGCATCCACTACCCATGCCAGCATGGAAGGGGGACAATATACTATGGACTTCGTCACTGGTATCCCGATAACTTTAAAAGGAAATAATGTGATATGGGTTATTGTGGACCGTCTCACCAAGACTACCCATTTTATCTCCATTCGGGAAGATTTCTCTCATGATCAAATTTTCGGGATTTACATGAAGGAAGTGGTAAGGATGCATGGAGTTACACTTTCTATTGTATTTGATCATGATCCAAGGTTCACATCAAAATTCTGGAGAAGTCTTCAACAAGATCTGAGCACTGAATTGAATCTCAGTACGGCCTATCACCCCCAAACCGATGGCCAATATAAAAGGACTCTTCAAACACTTAAGGACATGATGAGAACTTTCTCAATGGAATTTAAGGGTGGATGGGATCAACATCTCTCTTAAGTTGAGTTCTCCTTCAACAACAGCTTCCACTCGAGATTTCAAATGGCACCATAAGAAGCTCTATATGGGAAGCGATGTAGAAATCCTACTTGTTGGGATAAATCTGGTGAGAGAAAGTTTCTTGGGCCTGATCTTGTATAAGAGATGACAGAAAAGGTCCATTCCATCCAACAACACATTAAGGCTGCTTAGAGTCGGAAAAGGAGCTATGCCGACAACCGTCGCAAGGACTTGTAGTTTGATGTTGGTGACAAAGTATTTCTTCGGATTTCACCATGGAAGAGAGTCATGAGGTTTGGGAATAAAGGGAAGCTCAGCCCTAGTTACATTGGCCCCTATGAAATCCTTGATCGTGTGGGAGCAGTGGCCTATCAACTTGCACTTCCTTCAAATCTTGCACAAGTTCATGATGTCTTCCACGTATCCCTCTTGAGGAAGTACATACCCGACCCTTCACATATACTAAATCCAGATGTGGTACAACTGGAACATGACCTCTCTTATGAAGAGCAGCCGGTGGAGATCTTGGATCATAGAGACAAGGTTCTACGCAACAAGACTACCCACCTTGTTAAGGTGTTGTGGAGGAACCACAAATGTGAAGAAGAAACGTGGGAACCGGAGGAGTCCATGAGACAAAAGTACCCACACCTTTTCCCACCATAGGGTACGAGATAAAATTTTGGGGACAACATTTCTTAAGGAGGGAAGAATGTAACGACCCAAACTTTTTAAATATATTTGTTTCCTAATTTTGTGTGTTATTTTATTTTATAGTGAAAAAAACTATTTCCATTAATTAATGAAGTGGGTATAATTAAAATGAGACCATTGGGTTTCGACTGTTATATGACCATTGGTCAGTATGACCATTAAAAACTATAATCTTAACATTGTGTTTTTATAAATA
This sequence comes from Viscum album, assembly GCA_963277665.1. Classification (NCBI taxonomy): domain Eukaryota; kingdom Viridiplantae; phylum Streptophyta; class Magnoliopsida; order Santalales; family Viscaceae; genus Viscum; species Viscum album. The sequence goes on from OY728119.1 coordinate 1,218,032,504, forward strand.
CGGCTATCTTTGTTAATTAATACAAAAAGAAGATTGAATGGACTTATCTAGTAGACTCAAGCTATATGAATCCCATCTTTAGGAGCTTGGGAAGGAGGTATCATCACTGGGCTTTGCTCTAGACCAAGCCCAAGCCGAACTTCAATGTATGAAGCTTGAATGGAATCACATAATGGATAAGTTCAAGCTGATAGAAATCACCACTCATGTAATTTTGTCTAAGACATGCCAATATTCTATCACCATATCACACCTAACACTTAGGTCCTATGCTGGTGCAATAAGGGGCTATGTAACGAGGCCTTAGCTTCCTTGTGTAATCCTTTTATATAAATAAAATTTTTATTTCTTATTATGGCAATGTTTGTGAATTTCAAATATCCGGATAAATATAGGATGTGTATTATTTAAGAAAAAAGGGTATTTTAAAATATTTTTTGTATTAATTAAATAATTAATAATGTGAAATGATTTTCAAAAAATGGTCTTCTACAGTTGTGATCAGTGAGAAATTTAGAGTCTAATAAGATCAACTTGGTTTTTAGTGAATAGTAAAGTAGGAATAGTAACATACCCATATGAATAGTAATGAATAATAATGAATATTAATTTGACAAATAAAAATAGAAACTTCACCCATGAATGTATAAATACATTTTAGACATCTTAAAAGTGAAAAAACGATCATAGTTTAAGTTTTGGTATTTTTGTATGCCATAAATAGTTTATTTATAGTTTTATAATTAATTAAATAATCTAAAATGGAAATTTATTTTCATAAAATTTAATCATAAATTGTTACTTTATTTTCTTATGGTTATATGATAATTTTATGGGACCTTGATTACTTTTTTAAGGTGTTACGAAATGAGTTATAGTTATAAAGTTGTATTTTTGGAATAAATGATGTTTTTATATAAAATTAAATTAAAAATATTAGAAAATTATTTTCATGAAATTGAATTCATTTTTTATTTCAGAGCATCAATATTAGGTTAGGGTGAATTTTTGGGTTTTTTTTCTGAAAGAGTTGAATTTTTAGTGAATAGTAAAAATGCAGTTTTGAGTTTTGGGTGTTTAATGACATCATTAATGATGTAATAATGATGTAATCTTTCTGGTCGACTTATGAATAGTGAGATATGCTATGAGGTGTCCCAAGTGGCCAATACCATGGGAAAATACCATGGGAAAGCTCATGGTTTTACCAATACCACCGATGAGGTGTCCCTTGGAAATTAATAATTTATTCACTCACTTTCCATATAAATACGAAGCCATTTATCTCATTTTTTTAATTAAAAATTCATCCTCAACAAAGTTCTGGTCTCATTACTTCCCAAGGAGTCCTCCCAAGGTGACCTCAAGCCTCCCAAGGTTCTGACCTTCAAGCTTTCGAAGTTACTCTTCAAGGTAAGGGATCCTTTCACCCTCCTCTTTTTAAGTCATGACTTCATTTATGTTGTGTCTTATATTTTCCATCTCTTTAAGTTTAGGGTATATTATTATATGATCTTATTACTTTTCATTTTATGTCCAAATTATGAGAGACCCTTTCTTCTCTCATCAATTTGTTTTCTGAATTTTTAAGTGATGCTGTTAGGCTGCCGAATTTCTCGTAAAAGAAATCACATCTTCTCTTTTCTTTCATGTTTCCTTTTCATGTGGTGTGCCATTCAAATATCCATACCATGATCTTATTCAGTACCCATACTGTATTATGAATTATTTATGAGTGGGTGACCCTTTTCCCCTCCCATTTCAATGTTTTCTAAAACCATGTTATATTGTCGTTTTGCTGCATAAATTTCGTCTCAAAATTTCTATCTCTTTCTCTCAAGAAATTCCCTTGTTTATTTATGTGAATACTCAGACCTATTTCATTTCTATAGGTGTTCATAAATATATAAAGATGATATATTTGATTCTGTAATTGACATACATATAACCCTCACTCCCTTTCCATGGGTTATAAATGATATAATGATCTTTTTTAAGAACTTTTGAAACGTCACGATTTTGAAATGAAACTCATTTCTTTTATTCTCTATGGGTTATTTATGAAATGTTTGATTATGATATATGTGGCTCACATGAAAGTAAACACATATTAAGGGTGAACCCTTATAGTGCTTCAATGCATTGGGTAAATAATTAATCTCTAGAGATGACAAGTTTCACGATACCTCGGTGAATAACCTTGGTAATTTTTATGACACCTCAGGGATAAAACTTAGTGATATGTTCATGAATGTCTAAATGAAATGTTGTAGCCACATATTCAAGTTATCATTCAAGTTATTTTCATTATGATATTCCTATACTTCCATTGCTCATGTTCTTATGTTTTTATTCATGTTCTTATTGATGTCACAAGTAAACTGATTCCCTTGTTTACCCTTACTGGGCCTTCTGCTCACCCTTTTCTTTGATGTATGTCTCTGAGATATGAGATGCAGTAATTTTACTTTGGATGAACTTATGATGAAGCCTTACAAGTGGATTAGAAAAATGTTTTATGTTGTTTTTTCATGTTTATGTTCCTGGTTTCCAAGACACTGGACTTTAAAGATCCATTATTTGTAAAATGTAATGAAAAGTTATGTAATAAAAAGGTGGGATTCCATAATCATCCTCAGCAATGGCCGAGGGATCAAGGCCATGATTTTTCTATCACGACAGCTGATGTTGAATCTCTTAATGATGTGGTAGTAGGTACTCTTTTTTTTCTCTCAAATCTTGCAAGTACTTTGTTTGATTCTGGTTCTACGCATTCCTTTATTTCATCCAAGTTTTCAAAGAATTTACAATCAACCCCTAATTTTCTACATGTAGAGTTATCAGTCAGGACTCTTTGTGGGATTATCCAAGCATTCTCAGTGTTTAGAAACTCTAGTATTTACTTTAGTTAGCACAATCTTATCCCAAATCTAGTAGTCATTCCCATGCTGTAATTCGACATTATATTGGCGATGGAATGGATCTCAAAGTATAATGCTAAGATCAAATGCAGGAGAAAGGAAATCTTAGTAGTCTTGATTGGAAAACCTACATTTATCTTCTAAAGAGAGATATCTCAACCTTATCTGTGTCTAGAAGAACCCCCTATATCCTTCTTTATGGAGTTAATCGGTGAAGAAGAAGAAGGAGATGAGAGTTTAAGGATAGAAAGTGTCCCCATCATCAAGGAATACGTTGATGTATTTCTTAAGGAGTTTCTTGGACCTCCCCCATAAAGAGAGGTACAGTTCTCTATTGAACTTGTGCTTGGATATCATCCAATATCAAAAAACCCCTATAGGATGGAAATTTGGAGCTAGAGGAATTATAGAAACAACTCCAATATCTTTTGGAGAAAGGGTTTATCCAACCGAGTGGGTCTCCTTGGGGATCACCAGTTCTATTTGTGAAGAAGAAGGATGAATCAATGCAGCTATGAATTGATTATAGAGAACTGAATGTGATCATAGTTTAGAACAAATACCCTCTTCCAAGAATTGATGACTTATTTGACCAACTTCGTGTCTTTAAGATTGACCGTCGATCTGGTTATCATGAATTGAGGATGAAGAAAGAAGATATTCCAAAAACTACCTTATGATCAAGATATGGGCATTATGAGTTTGTTGTTATGTCCTTCATATTGACTAATTCACCTTCTATTTTTATATATTTGATGAATAGAGTCTTTAACGAAAACCTTGATAACATTTTGGTAGTTTTTATTAATGATATTTTGATATATTCCAAAAGTCATGAGGAGCATGAAGATCATCTAAGGGCCATTTTACAAACTCTACGGAAGGAGAGGATTTTTGGGAAGTTAAGTAAATGTGAATTTTGGTTACAACAAGTCACTTTCTTGGGGTACATTGTTACCAATGAAGGAATCATAGTTGACCCTACAAAGACAAAAGTTATAGAGGAGTGGCCTCAGGCTACAACAATAACTGAGATTCAAAGATTCCTTGGATTAGTTGGATATTATAGGAGGTTTTCGAAGAACTTTTCACAACTTTAAAATCCATTAACTAAGTTAACTTGAAAAGGGTTCAAGTTCATATGGACAACGGAGTGTGAGGAAAGTTTCCAAGTGCTGCAGAAGAGATTGGTTATTGCACCCGTGTTAACTCTTCCCTCAAGTGGAGAAGGATTCATTATTTTTAGCGATGTATATCTGAATGGGCTTGGGTGCGACCTCATGAAAAATGACAAGGTCATTGCTTATGCATCTCGACAGTTGAAGACTCATGAACAGAATTATCCTACACATGATCTGGAGCTGGTTGCGTTCGTTTTTGCTCTGAAGATATAGAGGCACTATCTTTATGGGGAGAAATGTGATATATACACAGACCATCAATGTTTGAAGTATATTTTCACACAAAAGTAATTGAACACGAGATAAAGGAGATGGTTGGAGCTTCTTAAATACTATGATTGTCCAATTCATTATCATCCTAGAAAACCAAACAAAGTTGCTGATGCATTAAGTAGGAAAGACCCAGTTGTTCTTTCCATGACGAGGATTCAGAAATATTCTTTGATCAATGACCTAGTAATGTTGGACATGGGAATTATAAGGGAATGGACATCATGTACCCTAACCCAAATTATTTCTCAACCGTCATTACTTTAGAAGATCAAGAAATATCAGAAAGAGGATCCTTTGTTACAAAAGAAGTTTGAAGCTGTGAAGGATGGGATGTTTCCTGAGTTCAATATTGATCAAGAAGGTGTACTGAAATTTCATACAAGACTATGTGTTCCATCTATTCCAGAAATAAAGAAGGAGCTGATGGATGAAGCTCATAGCTCTACTTTCTCTATACATCATGGAAGCACAAAAATGTATAGGGATCTTCATGATCATTATTTTTGGGATATTATAAAAGGAGACTGCTAACTACACTTCAAGGTGCCTAGTATGTCAACAAGTAAAGGTAGAGCGACAAATTACTAAAAGGGTATTGCAACCACTACACTTAACATCATAGAAGTGGGACAATATCACTATGGACTTCGTCACTGGTCTTCTGAGAACTTCCAAAGGAAACAATGCAATATGGGTTATTATAGACCTTCTCACCAAGACTGCCCAATTTATCTCCATTCGGGAAGATTTCTTTCTTGGTCAACTTGCTAGGATTTACGTGAAGGAAGTGGTAAGGCTACATAGAGTTCTAATTTCTATCATATCTGATCGTAATCCAAGGTTCACATCAAAATTCTGGAGAAGTCTTAAACATGCTCTAAGCACTGAATTGAATTTCAGTACAGCCTATCACCCCCAAACTGATGGAAAATCTAAAAGGACTATTCAAACACTCAAGGACATGCTGAGAACATGATCAATAGAATTTAAAGGTGGATGGGATCAACATCTCCCATTAGTTGAGTTCTCTTACAACAATAGCTTCCACTCTATCATTCAAATGGCACCCTATGAAGCTCTGTATGGGAAGTGATGTAGAAATCCTACTTTTTGGGATGAAACTGGTGAGAGAAAGATTTTTTGGGCCTGATATTGTGAAAGAGATGATATAAAAAGTCCATGCTATCCAACAACACATTAAGGCTACTCAGAGTCGACAAAAGAGATATGCTGACAACTGTCGAAGGGACTTCGAGTTTGATGTCGGTGACTAGGTTTTTCTTCGAATATCACCTTGTAAGAGATTCGTGAGGTTTGGGAAGAAAGGGAAGCTCAACCCTAGGTATATTGGCCCCTATGAAATCCTTGATCACATGGGAGAAGTGGCCTATCATCTTGCACTTCCCCCAAATCTTGCACAAGTTCATGATGTCTTCCATGTATCCCTCTTGAGGAAGTACATACCTGACCCTTCACATGTACCTAACCTAGAGGTGGTACAATTGGAATATGACCTCTCTTATGAGGAGTAGCCGGTGGAGATCTTGGATCATAGAGGCAAGGTTATACGTGACAAGACTACCCACCTTGTTAAGGTGTTGTGTAGGAACCACAAATATGAAGAAGCCGCATGGGAACCAGAGGATTCTATGAGGTAGAAGTACCCACACATTTTCTCTTCTGAGGGTACGAGTTAAAAATTTTGGGGATGAAATTTCTTAAGGGGGGAAGAATGTAACGACCTGAACTTTTTAATAAATTTTTGTTTCCTAATTTTGTATGTTATTTTATTTTATACTCAATGAAACTATTTCATTTAATGAAATGAGTATAATTAAAATGAGACCGTTGGGTTTAGACTATTATATGACCATTGGTTAATATGACTATTGGAAACTAAACTATTAGTGTTGCGATTATTGTTTACAAATACAAGTGATATTGGTTAATTAATATAAAAGGAAGATTCGATGGGATCCTCCAGTAGACTTGGGCCATTCAAAGCTCATCTGACGGAACATGGGAAGGAGGTAGCACCACTGGGCTTTGCTCTAGACCAAACCCAAGCTGAACTTCATCGTGTGAAGTTAGAACGAAATCGCCTACGAGAGAAGTTCAAACTAATAGAAATCACCACTCGGGTAATGTTGGCCGAGCCGCCCCAAGATTATATCACCTTAGCACAGCTTACACTTAGGTCCTATGCTGGTGTTATAAGGGGCTATGTAACGCGACCTTAGCTGCTTTATGTAATCCTTTGATATAAATAAAAATTGTCATTTCTTCTTATGGTGAAGTTTGTGATTTTTCAAATGTCCGGAAAAATATATGATGTATATTATTGATGAATTTTGAAAAAATGGATATTTTAAAATATTTATGTAAACCTTAAATAATTAATAATGTGTAATTATTTTCAAAAAATGGTCTTCTATAGTTGTGTTTATTATAAGATTTATAGTCTAATAAAATCAACTTAATTTTTGGTGAATAGTAAATTATGAATAGTGATTTTATGCTTATGATTAGTAATGTGACCAAATGGATTAAATAACCTCACTTAAGAAAGTATTAATATAATTTAGGCACCTTGATTAAGGAATGTGATTCAATAAAATTTGTAAATAACTGTTTCAGAAATTATTGGTTAAGTATTATTTTTTTCAGATGAATAGTGTTTTTTATTTAAATATTAAATTAAAAATATTTATAAAAATATTTTTATAAAATGGATTTCATTTTTTAATTCGGATAATTGATATTAGGTTAAGGTAATTTTTGGGGATTTTTCTAAAAAAGTTGAATTTCGGTGAATAGTGAAAATACAGTTTTTAGTTTCAAGCGTTTAATGACATCATTAAGGATGTAAAAATTATGTAATCATTCTGGTATACTTATGAATAGTAAGATAAGTTATGATGTTTCCCAAGTGTCAAATACCATTGGCAAATACCATGGTAAAACCCATGTTTTTTCTAATACCATCGATGTGGTGTCCCTTGGAAATTATTGATTTGTACCCTCACTTCTCCTATAAATACCAAGACATTCCCTCATTAATATCTCTCCCAAATCCTCCCCAACAATGTTATGCTCTCTTTACCTCTCAAGGATTCCTTTCAAGGTTCTCTCAAGCCTCTCAAGTTCCTGACCTTCAAGCTTTCGAAGTTACTCTTCAAGGCAAGGGATCCTTTCACCCTCCTCTTTTAAGTCATGACTTCCTTTATGTTGTGTCTTCAAGTTTCCATATATTTATATAGAGGGTATGTTATTATATTTTCTAAATACTTTCCATTTAATGTATAATTATTTAGATACCCTTTCCTATCTCATCAATTTTTTTTTCTGAATTTTTATGTGACTTCGTTAGGCTGCCGAATTTCTTGTAAAAGAAATTGTATCTTCTCTTTCATTTAAAGTTCATTTTCTTGTGGTATGTAATTCAAATATCCATACCATGTTATTATCTCTATGTTATAATATATTTATATTGTAATATGAGTTATTTATAAGTGGTTTACCCCTGTCCTTTCTCTTTTCATTATTTTCTAAAACCAAGTTATATAGCCATTATGCTGGAGAAATTTCATCTCAAAATTTCTCTCTCTTTCTCTCAATAAATTCTCTTGTTTTATATATGTGAATACCCATACATATTTCGTTTCTATGGGTGTTCATAGTTTCACAAAAAAAATGATATATTTTATTCTGTAATTTACATACATGTAAACCTCACTCCCTTTCCATGGGTTATAAATGACATAACGATCTTATTTTTAAGAACCTTTAAAACGTCACGATTTTGAAATGAAACCCATTTATTTTATTATCTATGGGTTATTTATAAAATTATTTATTATGATATATGTGGATCACATGAATATAAATACATATTATGGGTGCGCCCTGATAGTTCTATAATGCATTGGGTAAATAACTAATCTCTAGAGATAACAAGTTCCACGATACCTTGGTGAATAACCATGGTAATGCTTATGAAACATTGGATATGGACCTTGGTGATATGTTCATGAATGTCTAAATGAAATTTTGTAGCCACGTATTCATGTATGTTTCAAGTTATTTTCATTATGATATGGCTATACATCAATTTCTCATGTCTTTATGTTTTTATTCAAGTTCATATTGATATCACAAGTAAACTGATTCCTTGTTTACCCTTACTGGGCCTTCTGCTCACCCTTTACTTTGATGTATGTCTGCAGGATATGAGATGAAATAATTATACATAGGATAAACATATGATGAATCCTTATAAGTGGATTAGAATAATGATTTATGTTGTTTTTATGTTATATTTCCCTGATTTCCAAGACACTAGACTTTAAAGATCCTCTGTTTGTAAAATGTAATGAAAAGTTATGTAATAAAAAGGCACGATTCCATATAAAAATATTCTGTTAACACTTTAAAGTCACTTAGAATTACAAGTACCACTTAAAATTCCAAGAAAAATATTTATGAAAATTTAAAATATCCTTCAAAACTACTATAAAATACATTAAACCTATCATATATAAATTTAATATAAAAAATAAAGCCTTTAAATTTACCAAGCATACAATGATATGAAAAATCATGAAAATACACAAAAACAACTACCTTAGTTCAATGTTAATCAAGTTGGAAGTCTCATCCTATGAAGAATAATGATCTAAAAAGACTTAAGATACTCCAATCAATCCCTAGGCAAATAAACAATGAATATAACACCATATACATAAATCTACATCCCAATAGTCCAAGGGTGCGAGGGAGTGGGAGAAACCAAAGGGAAAGAAAAGATCGTAGGATGGAAAAGGGAATCAAGAAGAACAAAGGAATTACCTTAGAGAAATACATAATTAAGGGAGGGGGAGAAGTCTTTATTCATAAAAGGATAGGGATGGAGGAACCATCCAAGTTTTTTTATTGGATTAATTAGAGGGAGAGGAGAAAGGGGTGGAATCCCCTAAAATCGAGTTGAGTTAAATGAAAAAAAATAAAAAAAATGAACACCTGGACACTTCACATGGTTAGATCACACAATTTAGTGAACCATGAAACCAAAATGTAGTTTCCACTAGAAGGATAAAACACCTTCTCATGATTTGGTTGAATAGTTTATTAACTGGGTTAAAACCCTGTAGAACCACTCTATTAAACTACAAAGACATATCTCACACCTTTCACATGGTTTACAAGACTATGCATAAGCCATGGGTAAGGAAATTCTCCATATAAATGTAAATCTCACAATTTATCATAGGAGTAATGGAAACTGTACACTACCTATGTAGGATAAACAATGAACATTCAAAATGAACTGTACGTAAGGGAACCTAAGGGCCATGTAAGGGTACCCAAACAATTTCTTCTAAACCATGCACCCCAAACCATACACCCAAACAAAAATCCTATAAAAATAAAATTCAAAGTTACAACCCATAAAATTTTAAATTTCATTAAAATTAATTAAAACAATCAATATAAATTAATGCTAAAATGACATGGGGTGTGATAAACATCGACCATAACTACAAACCTATGCTCTCGGGAAATTGGTCAACATATAAACAACCATAAATATATACCTTTAACCCTATCCCACTACTCATTAAATCATTCCAACCATACCAGGTTATCAAAAATCACCTAAAGGTTCACATTAAACCACAAAAGGATCTAATAATCATAGATCATACAAAAAAAATTATATATATATTTTTCACACATAAGAAAAGGCACTAAGGCCATGAAATCAAGGCAGTAAAGCCTCCTGAAATCAAGAATTGGATCATTCAACCTCAAATATTTATTCATTAGAAAACTACCATTTTAATTCCATCTTAAATTAATAGGTCTATTATACATAGGTTTTCTACATCAAGAAACCTATAGGTAATATCTAAAATATAGCTAGAAATCAAAATCAAGAATGATCTAAGTATTCATCCATGTTCAATTAGTTTCAAGAAGAACAATAATTATTTTGGTCATGCCTCTAACTATATAGAAACATTCCAACTTTAATGTTTTTATCCATTTCAAGAAATTAACCATATAAAACAACAATAAAAAATATATCCATGTAGATAACACAAAATCTACTAAATATCAAGTGACAATATAAACATACTATAAACACAAGTGATCACACCAAAATCAACCATTTAATTAATCTCTAACATTAAATATTTATTATCTACTCATGTAATAATTAACCCATTTCAATTATTTAGTATCTAGAATTATAAATATAATTCTGATAAAAAAACATTAAATAGATGATACCACTACCTTTGATGGTCTAATTACCGCACTTTGATTTAATTTCAAGTACTATGCATGTAGTTATTTGTTTTATATTTCTTTCATAATTTCTATATTACGAACTAATATTCATAAATCATAGTTTGTGATTTCAAGTTTATAGAAAAACAATTACCATATGCATACTATTATTCTATATTTCAACTAATAAATTTTCAGATTATGGAATAATAAATTTAATCTATAATATATAATAATACTTCCATAGTAATTTAATTATCATATCATTAAATGATAATTAAACATCATGCAATAACATTTATAAAATTCTCAGATTTTGAAAATAGTGATATTTCATATGATAATTGGTTTTCTCTCTCCTATATAATCTTACATATTATCAAATGATAGTATGTTCCATGCAATTTTTTATTTTTCTTATATAATTTCAAGAATGTTAATAATTTATCATTCATTGGAGGGTGATGATTTCAAATAAACAAGACTAACAACAACATGTGATTTCTAAATCATTAATAGGACATAATTTATTATTCAACACATTACTTTATTCATAAAGAAACAATAATATTTATGACATGAGAAATAATATTATTTAAATTTTTTAAATGATAATTATAATATATTAAAAATACCCTACAACATGAGTTTTCACCTTTTTCTTCTTCCATAAAAAATTTCTAGATTATCCGATAATAATTCCACATGCGATTATTTTTTCTGATTATTATTTGATTATGGTAAATCACATTCATTCATCTAAAATAACCTAAATCATGATAAAATCATACTTTCTTAAATAAAAGAGAACTCATAGTTCCCTACCCTTAAAGAAGTTTTTAACAGTTCAACAATAAGAAAAATAGAGAGAGAAGAATATCACAAGTAGGAAAATCATTGGAGAGGTTGAGTCTAATAGTGGAATAATTTTATATCTTGAATGAATGATTTTGGATGACCCAAGATTTAAGTATAAGAACAAGATACTTAGATGGAGGAATTAAATTGATTCTAAGATATGCAGATACAGTTTCCTGTGGTTTTTCAAAAGACTCACTAAACTTTCCATTTAATTCTATATTAATTAGTTTTGATTTAACTTTACTCTCCCAATCCATTTAAGACACCTAATATTTATCAATTAAAAGATTCAGTTAAATCTCTTTATAATTGGTTTTAAATATTCCAATTTAATTAAACTTTCCATTTATTCATGAAAACATGTTTGAGAACAAATAGGGAAAGGTAAAACAAATTTGTTCATGAAATATGATACCTCTACACATGGGTATGAGTTGTGTAAGGGTAGATAATTATACCTTTATATGGATTCTAACTAGCCAACCTACTATTATGGGTGAAACACATTACCTATATGTGATAATGAAATGACCCTTACCTAGATCAAGGTTTGGCTTTATGTAATGTTATGAAGCCTCACCTTACCTTTACACAATAATTCAAAATTTAGTCTTACCTTCATGAAATCCATAGGAATTACACTATACCCTTATATAGCCTAAAGAAAAGGAAAGTAACCTATACATGATAGAAGGAAATAGACCTATTTATGGGTAAAAAAAACTTACCTTTATGTAGGAGTGTTGGTTTACATAATGGTAAAGTAAAATTTTAGAACAAAATATTTTTTTAATCTAAACAAGCTTATAAATAATTAAATTAAAATATTATTATTATTTTTAAAATTATAAATTATCTTTAATATTTAAATTAGTTTAAAACCCCCTAATTAATTCCAAGCCTTCAAAGATAAATTTTTAAAACTTTTAAATTGTGTTAAATAATTTTCAAACCCATTTTAAAATAAATCCTAAATTTATGAAAGCTATCCCAAACCATCAAACACCCCAGAATGAAAAATGGATGTTTGGGAAAATTTCAGACCTTTACATTAAATACCTTTCAAATAAATCTCATCCTTAATAATTAAAAAAAATTGGGAAGGCAAGGGAAAGGTAGTCTAATTAAACTAACTCATGAGATACCTCTCAATGAACTCACTACATCAAGAATATAACCAACACACTTTAGGAATAAAGTTTATAGAAACAAAAAGTTAATAATCAATCTCCAAAACACTCTCCTAGGGATATTCCTTTCAAAAAACAACAAAACTATTGTAAAAACAAAAGTAAAGGGAATAAGTAAATACTCACATAAATAAACATCAAACTATCATTACATTAATAAGGAATTCGACAAATAAATTGGCATATAACTTAGGATACTGAGTGAGTATCCATGACTTTCATTCCCAAATAAAGACACACAAATCACAAAAAAAGACACACAAATATCCATTGGATACCCAACCAATAATGCATATGAATAAGTCAATCATTAAAAAATACAAATTCTATAATAGGAAACACCTTTTAGAAATAATTAATTCACATTGATTTAAAAAAATCCAAATAACTTCAATTAATATAATTTATTATAATATTTGTCCATGTTACTTAACTTACTAATTACTTATTAAGATTTTTATTTATCACTTAATCAAAACATGAACAATAAATCATGTAGAAAGTTTAATTCATAACATTCAATACTTATGATACTTCACATGTCATGAACAATATAGATTAACATGCTTGCATAACAATTAAAATAATAACAATCACATGCAATAAAAATTAATTAATATGGAACATATTTTAGTATGTTCACATAATATATTACTAATAAATTTAGATATACCACTTAAAATAATTTTACATACATACAAGTACACATTCCCACTTTAGATACGGCTTTATTTAATTACTTGATAGGCAGGGATCATAATATTTCATTAAGTCATAGAGGTTAAGGAGTTAAAAACATAAATATGATTTTCAAATGATTTCGTCTTTAATTGAATTCCAAAAAAATTCTTATTTTGTGGATTATCTTAACACTTTAATAGTATTTCATATTAGACTTTTATTTTTCTAAGGATATTTCATCGAGACCTTTGCATTTCAAATCCATAATGTTGGAAAACCTTTAAATGAAAAGATTTTATACCTTCTTTATAACAAGGTGTCATCAAAAATAATTTTTGTAAAATATTTCCAATTAATTTTACAAAAATGAAAGTTTCATGGAAGAAATTTTGTAATTTATTTAAGAAAACAAGTTACCAAAAAACAATTTTACCAAGTGAGTCCAATTGGATATTACTACACACATTTTTACACATCTTGGAGAAAATTCCTAAAGAAAAAATGCTCTATGAAAATTTTATAAAATTTTTTCATTATTAATTTAAGAAAACCAAATATGTTAGTAAATTATCTAATTTATTTTATCATGAATCAAACAATTTAAATAATCCACATACTACTGTAACTAAAAACTTTAACATGTTTTATGTTAAACAAATTGATAATATTGAGAAATTTAAACCATTCCAAACATGATTTATAACTTTCCATATTTTACCTGAGTTCATAATGTATCTATAAGGTTTATATGATTTCATTCAAAATTATAGAATTCAACTTAACACATAACATGTATCATGAACAAAACATGATTTTGAAATGATTCACTTTATCTAGATTAATATTTTCCATGTTTGTGAACAAATATTCATTTACCAAGAATACAATAATGTAATACTGAAAAATTTTAATGATTACATTTACCATTCTGTATAGGTGAATTTCATTAATTTTAAGAGTTTTAAATCAATACCACACAATATACCTAAACCAAGTAAATCACTTAGATCAACAAAAACAGAGTCATCGAAAACATAAAAATCAAGGGATCCCATCAATCATACTATGATATTATCTACTTTGGGTAGCCACAAACCACTCGCACATATTTAAAATTCATCATAAAATATAACATTTCACAATGGATGAAGTGTTTCTTCTCTTTATATGTTTAAATACAAAACATATTTTATAGGAACAATAAAGATCTACCCAAAAATACAAGCACATAAATTCATAAAAACATCACAAATAAAGTCACATGAAAAATCCATGACATATAAGAATTTAACTCATAACATAGAGTAAAATAATATAATACTAGGTAGAAAATAAATGAACAAGAAAACATATAATATCCTTTTTCTTGGGATGAGTCCCATATATATCAGGTCTGAGAGAAGAGTATATTAATTAAAATAAAGGAATTAATATATGGACCCCTCCCATTGGACCAAATCTCCACCACACTAAACATGAGAGAAGAGTTATATATAATGCATATGATAATATAAACCCATCCCCCTAGACTATATCTTCCCAATATTGAGCTTGAGGACAGAGTTATATACTGAATTGAATAATTTTAGAGAAACCCATTACCCAAACAATATCTCTATATCAACACCAGGTTTGAGTAATTAGTTATACTTATCATCTATTAAGGAAATTCCAATTCTAATTGGTAATCAAAGGTTTCAGTGGTATAAAAAATTGGATCATTGGATTCAACAGGTGGGTTTCAATTAGAGAGAATGATGGACATACCGATCATTTATGCACAGGGATGGAATGATGGTAAATCGATCTATTCAATTGAATTGGTTGATAATAGAAGTATTAAGGCTCAAAAATGGATTATAATATTCTAAAATATATTACAAGAAGAAATTATAAATTTCACAACATAAGAAAATCATCACCTATTAACAAGACTCCTTTACATTTGAATAAAGTAACTCAACCTAAAATTGATCTTAGAACCTTTCCATAAAACAAATAACTCCTCATTATTCTTGAGGACAAAATCAACCAAAACCAATATCTCTGATGCAGCATCATCACAACCAATAAAACATAGTACCTTGATTGAGAAATAATCAATCTGTAGGTTATTTTAACCTCCTATGACTAACCCTCTATCTCAAAATCTGAAATAGATCCCTCATACTTCTAAAAACGTAGCACAAAAACTCTTAAAGTTTCCTTCTCTAAGTTTCTTCATTATCGACCTCCACTATATAGTGATTTTCTGGAACATATTTCTGAACATATTTGGCATGAACCCGATGAGAAATTTTCCTAGATCCATTACCATAAAATAAAATAAAAATTAGGGACACCTAGACCGAGAAAAAAATTATTTAAGGATAATTAATTTATTAATTATTTTTTAAAAGAAATACCCATTGTATAATCCATTCAAACACAGACATAAAAAATGTTATTGTATGATCCTTTTATAAGTCTTTACCTTATAAGTAGTATCAGTTCTTTTAACATGTTCAGTAAACATGAAGTTCTTTGTCTGATCACATGGGGCCTTAAAATACAATTTCCTATCAAGTTTCCCTTGTTTAAAACTTGTATTAATCCCAAATGACAATATTTACCTACCAACCCATGTATCCTCAACAGTGCTTGAATAAAAACTCTATCATATCTATCAACCATTATATTTTATACCTCTCTATCATGACCCCTACCTCTAATGGTACCCCTCCTTAGAAGATAATAAATAAAAAGAGATAATAACCCCTATATCATATCTCTAATAGGTAACAGATTAGCGACTAGCACTGAGGGTATATAAACCACACACATGGGAGGCATTATGCTTAACATAATTTTAAGGAATGAGATATAAGATGATACAACTTCCAATCAAATCCTATACATAAATAAATAAGAGATCCCAATAAATTAATGTAATGTCATACATAAACAAAAACAACTAAAATTAGGAAAAAATAATCCTTTATAGTGACCATGAATCTCCAACAACTCTTGAAAATTCCTCAAATTAGTAATGTACAACTCAATCACTAACTATACCCTTCAAACCTTAAAAACAATTTAAATATATGTAGGGTGATCATAACAAGTATACTTAGTAGGATCCTCCATGAAACCTCTAATAAAAAAAATTAAAAAAATCATACTAAATACTAGTGAATAAATAAATGAAACTGAAACATCTCATAACATGTAATAATATTTTACCAACCTCACCATGACTCACTCACTAAGAATTGACTGAATGGCCCAAAATAATTCTTTTTTATTGATTTTATGATAACCTCACTTTCAAGGGATGCAGGGGAACCCTTTACAAGGCCCGTAGGCTTCAGAATT
Organism: Viscum album; assembly: GCA_963277665.1. Lineage (NCBI taxonomy): Eukaryota > Viridiplantae > Streptophyta > Magnoliopsida > Santalales > Viscaceae > Viscum > Viscum album. Next base: position 1,218,049,259 of record OY728119.1, read on the forward strand.
ACATTTCCCATAGGCTTGGAGACATTACATGACCCATAGGTCTTAAGGAAATCATACAAACTATGACTACTTGAAACTGATCCTCCCTAGAATTTTCATCATGATCTGCTCTCCACATTTTCATGATTGTTCGGCGAGCATGTCCATGTGCAGGGGTGCACAGGTGTGGTACCGATGGAAAATTCCATATGCTATTTTTCTTCAAAAGTTTTTTTAGCCCTACTCTGGTGGATGTGCCCTACTCTTTCCTCCTCTAGAGTGGTTCCTTATAGAATCTGTCTGTGCAACTGCAAATCAGGTGGCCCTGAGGTCCTTGAGATGGCATGAAGGCCATGAGTTGACCTGAAAGCCTTACTAACCCGAAGGCCTTGGGTGGCCCGAAGACCTTAAGGACTCTAATACCAAACATGTGGCCTAAGGTTAATAGTTCAGGCTACTACAGTACCGAACAGTACCTTCTACAGTAATTGCTACAGTGCTCGAAATTATGCCTCCGCCTGGTTTTGAACCTGGGTCTCGTGGATGCACTTATAGAGACCTCACCAAATGGGTTGAGGCTTATATGCCACTCACTAAGAATTTAATAGAAGTAAACCATTATATATCATAAGAATATATATATAAATAAAGGTACACCACTTCCACTTCCCCACTAGTTTGTCACTCACATGCCTCAAAAGATCACATCATGTGATCATCCCTTCCATAAGTCATCCTATATCCCATGTAATCATATCATATCCATTGATACAACCCTTGAAAACTAACACCTCATCATCATCATATCCTAGTAGAAACTAATTGTATACCAAGAATTCACTACAACCTATGTTAATTCATTATACATCAAGCTTTAATGACCCATGAAATACACTCATGGGAATCTGTAACCACTATGTTTAGATGCAAGTATGTGTTATAGCCTCAAGCAAGTATAGTAAGTCCCAGAACCATCACTGTCCCTAAAGGAACACACCCTATACCATAATCCATTATAGAATGAGATATATTTTCTCATAATATATCTAAAGGGAGAGTGGGGGAGATGGAGAAGCCAATCATTTTCTCTATTTATCCTAGATGTTGGGGAAAACACTCCCTAAAACATTTTGGAGTCGGTTTCCCTATCAACGTTGGTGGGCCATCATATAAAATCATAAAATATAAATAATATCACACATAACCATACTAAGGTAAGCTAACTAGACTTAGAATCATATGAAAATATCATAACACAAGACCCTTGACTACCACTTCTAAGGTATAGGTCTAAAAAACAATAAAATAATCAAGTTTAACATCAATTAATTAATTATCCGTCAATTAATATTATTCATTATTCATAATTGTAACATCCTGATCTGGAGGCCACTCGACTAGTGCCCTGGCCCAGTTCTGCACATGACCTCAGAGGTGCCTCCTCATTTTCTAGAGGCTTCCAAATCAATCATGGGTCTAAGAAGTTACTTTTGGGAGACTATACCTTTATATCAGATCATAAGTAAATAATCAAGCATCATAAAAGTTAGAGTACACAGAAAGAATAAATAAAGTGTACAAGCTATATCAAAATTAAATATATATATATATATATATATAAGCATAAAGACTAATTTACCACTCATATGATCACACATATAGGATAAATAAAGAAATAATATACAAAATTGGCCCTGCCACATCAGAAAGCAATACCACCCTCGAATCTCCAATCCCATCTGAGTTGTTTTGCTCGATCATGAAATATATATCCTTGGCCCAACTTGAACCTATAACAAGTGAGACCTTATCATGTACATAACACAGATCACATGTACCAGAAATAAATTTCACTAAGCCATAGAGTAAGTTCTGAGGACCACCTACCTCATCCTGAAGCTTTTCCACTTTAACTTCACAGCTCAACCACTCTAGTTGAGATCTGTCCAAAATAGATCAATCATCACCTATCCACAAAAGGCCCTAAAGCACATTATAATAAATTCAATTTAATTAATTATAATCATTTATAATTTAATTAATAAATTTAAAATAATTAACAGTCTAATTTGAAATAGAATAGTTGCCAAAATCTCACCATAAATTCTTGATGTTTCGGAATCATGACCAAAAACCCACAGGAGGTCCATAGTGGACCCTAAAAATAAAACTGAGATAAACACCTAAACTATATTTTCGATTATATAACCAAATAAATTTAATTTTAATGAAAATTATTAATAAATTAGGTCATGCAGAATTCTTTCATCAAAACCACAAGTGGCAGTAGGCAGATGCCATCTCGAGATATCCTCTTCCAAGGTAGAATGAAAGCATTATCATGCTTAGATGATTTTACCATTATATTATGTAATCAAAATCAAATACCTATCCATATAACAAGGAATTGAGGTAGAATAAATGGGAAGACAGTTAAAGGTAATTAGAGATAGAAACTCACCTCAAAATTCCATAAAACACCACCAAGAACCCCCTTGGTTGGGCGGAGAGAAACGGAGGAGGCCCTTCAGGCCGGTGCACCAAGAGAAAGGGGATAAGAGTTTATATAAACTCTAAAAAATTATGGGGAAAAATGTAATACCCTCATTTAATTTCTACCGTATAGCCAGTGAGCCTAAGAAACAAGCCATGCAACCAGCTAGCCAATAGTTGTAGGCTACAACGACCACGTCACCCAGCTACCCCAAACTTCTCCCGATGCTTCCTGAACCTTATGAACTATATTTAGAGATCTATTATATTTCTAATTAAACCCTTTTTAGGTTTTAAAACTCTTGAAACTTTATTCTAATGTTCGGTTCAAAATCCCACCCATCCACTAATTAAAAATTCATGTTCCTTCTCAAAATTAAAATTTTTGTATGGACTCTGTGGCTTACAAAATCCCCAACATAGAAATTCTCATCCACAAAAAGTATCTTAAAAAATTCTATCATTGGTCCTAACCTAATAAGGTCATAAAATACTATCTAAACTACCATGTTCTATTCCTAGATCCAAAACACCTTATAAGAACAATATTTAACATTTGTTTCTCAACCCGTAAGAACCAAATCCATAATTTGAGTTCATTTACAAAAACATTGAGATAGTGCTCCTCAAAAACCATATATCTCAATAAAGCTAGTTTCTTCATACAATTGATCATCCATCCTATAGAATCCTGACCCAGGATCCACTAAATGGTTCCCCAAGATGGTTGACCATATATATTCAAGTGTGCCTCCTTATACACCAGAGGATGCTAACTAGTAGTGAGGGCATAGGGTGTGTCATTGGAGAGACTATGCCCTCTATTCAGAGTGGAACACAATGGTACAAAATAGTAGGTAAATAGTCAAAATAGATAAGTAACAGTAATGAACATAAAACCATCAAGATAATAATGAAAATACCTAATAAATATCCCAAGTCATATACAAAATGATGATAATGTCATGATACTCTACAAAAATGGAGATGCATGGGATATAAAGTAATGAGAATATACAACATTATATACAAAAAGATAAAAAAATGAATAATATAAATCCAATATCATTGCAAGAATAATATCTGTCCTCCGATCCTATACTCCATCCTAGGAAGACAATTAAACATCCATACATGGACCCTTAACTTTACCCTTAACTACAACTAAGAAGTATGTTCGGGTACCAATAAGAAGCCTAAATAGGGTGTGAGATATACTCAAGAGGCCACCGCCAACTACATCTATTATGATCCATCATGTTTATATAAAATGATAGTGTGCGGTTATAAAAAAGTAAAATAGAAAATGTAACTATAATAGGTTGGCTTTGGTTCCTAAAGGATACTGTGCCGACATTGCCTCCTTCAGCCTAATCCAAGATACCTCCAAACATATTCCAACATATATATATAAGTATAGTATATATATATATATATAAATACATATATATATATATGAACTATATATGTAGTAACACATTTATCCATATATATATACTAATACTAGCCAGGTCCCGAGGCATAACTCAAGCATCCATGATTAGTCATAAGAGTCTCATGCTATAAATAGGGTACTAGACCAGGCATCTGATCATTGATACAAATTCCATCATATCCATCATCCTAATTAGTACAGTGAAATGTCATGTCCAACAACCTCTAGAGAAATGGGAAGTATCATGTCTAATGTTCAATGAATGATGTGAGATGTCATGCCCATCATCACACATCAAGGTATTGTGAAGAATCATGTCCAATAGTAGCCTTAACCATGTCTCAACATCCATTATAAATGGGAATGAATAATAATAATAATAATCATTATATATGTGATACTTTAACACAATCCAAGGAATGGTTTACAATCATTTAACATTTAATTATCCAAATGATTAATCCATAATTTATATAAAGGGTATGTGATATGGTCATACCATTCACATTCATTTACTTTTATCAAGACATCACAATTTATTTTTCAATACAACCCCACTTAGAAGGTGGGTTGGTCAAATTATCATTTATATGGTCAAAGGTATTTTATGATCACACCTCAAGGGTGAAACTAGTCTAAAGGGATTTCCTTCGACAATAACAAGGGTGGAAAGTGGTATTTCTAGAAAGGAAAATAACTTAATCAAGAAAAAATTATATTTTTAATGCAACACATGGAAGGTCTTGCATAGAGGAATCATAGTTCATGATATAAAACGACTCAATGCTAGGGAAAAAATTACAAGACCACTTACCATATAGTGGTATATGATTTATCATCCAGTGTCGTCCTCTAATCTGAGATAGAACAGATGAAATTTGTGAAATAGACAAATGACCTAAAAAGAGGTAATATTAGCTCTCCTAAAAATAGATTTCAAAAGGGTGGGATAAATGAAGGGATAAAGAAATATTATTTAAGATATTACTATTATATATCCAATTTATTTAAAGTTGAGTGATTCTGAGGTCATATGAGTGAGAGGAACCAAAGCCAAGAGTAGGATGAGAAGATGAACTTTGTCTATGGGAGGTGTTGTGTGTAGAGAGGTAATAAAATGGGAGCATATATATTTAAGAAGGTATGGGAAAATGAAATTTAACACATTTTTAAGAGGGTTCATAGTTTATCTGCATGGTTTGGTCAAACCTTTCACCAACTATTCAGGGTTGTTGCCTAAGTGGCACCACTCATTCGGGTTAGAAGTACAGTTTTGAAAACTATGCACAACTTGTTTGGATCCCCTGTATAGTTTTTCTACAGTTTCACACATGTCCATGTGGAATCCCTTTTATAGTTTATGAAACTATATTCCCCTTTATACATGGTTATCATGGTTGAGCCACACATTTACTACCAATTGTGTGCCAATTGTATGACTCATGTTGCTCCTCTAAAATTTGGAGCACTGGTCTCTGAGCATGCCCTGAACACTCTCAAACACTTACTCAATATTTTAGTAACTTATATTAGTTTGAAAATAATTTTTTAAACCAAAAAAGTATTGGTACCTTATAAGAAAGTTTTGGATGTTACAACCAACCCTCCTTAAAATAACTCATCCTCAAGTTTCCTTTTCAATGGTGGTAAAACATTTTTTGGGAAACGTTCCGGCCATTAACCATGTACATCAACCTCTCTATCCCATGTATCATTTGATATAGGGTCTTTTTTCCATAACACCTAAACTAAATGAACTAACCTACCTTAGAGATAATACATGCTTTCATCGATGATATGAATATAATGATACTCAAAAGAAACATCTACCTACAACTCAATGTCATTAGGATAAAAAGAATGTGATGGTTCGACATGATAATGGTGGAGTTGTGATATAAGAAGATATCATTCATGGCATAGTGCTTCTAAGGTAAAAAAAACTGATAGGCTACTAGCCCAACTCCCTCCAAGATCTCAAATAGACTGACACAATGGGGCAATAGATTGCTCTGTCTTTGAATCATTCTATGAACTAATCAAGGAGAAACTCAAGGAAAGACCCAATGTCCCACCTAGAAACAAAAATTGGTATAATAATTATACATACACTGAGCTGTATCCATATGCTTCTAGATAAGTTGTACTTGCTCCAACATCTCTTAAATGATACGAGGTCCCAATAGCACTGCCTCACCTACCTCTAACCAGCACAAGGGTGAATGGAATGAGCTACTATATAGGACCTCATATGGAGCCATCTAAATAGTTTCTGGAAAATTATTATTATAGAAACATTTAGAAAGAGGTAGATTTTTCTTCCATAAACCACAAAAATAAAAAAAAGTGATATAATAATGTACTCCAACAATTTTATTTTGTGATTTGATTGAACATAAGTCTAAGGCTGATAGACTATACTCATAGGTACCTATAAAACTAGTGCCTTTTTCCACCCTTTTTGAAACAATGATGTAAATCAAGCATCCTTGTCTAATACGATAGAATTGAGAACACCATTAAGGTATATAAACTCCCAAATTTAAATCCTACCAATCTCTTCTACTTAAAAGGTCTTTTATGGGAATAAAATGAGATACCTTGGTCAAATTTTCAATGATCACCCATACCACATAATTTTCTCGAGGGGATCATGGAAAACCCATCATAAAATCCATAGTGACATTGTCCCATTTCTATTTCAGAATGGATAGAGACTGTAAAAGTAAAGTGGGACACTAGTGCTCTAGCTTCACCTGTTGATAAGTGGAACACTGTGTAATAAAACCTACAATATACCTCTTAATACATGGCCATCAATATTGGTGGTGTATATCATTGTGCATCTTGGTATGCCCATGGTGTACTTCCCAAGAAAAGGAATGAGTCTCTTACATCAATTCTTACAGTATGCCTATTAGCACCTAGATATGACCATGAATGTGTAGAATCTTATCCTCAACAATAGCCTAAACATGCAGTGGGTACTCACCTGAGACACTCTTCTTTAGGACTAAGCCCTTAGGATTATAAATCTATCTAATATTTACTCGCTCCAGAAGAAAAGATTCTACTGAAAAGGATTCTAAATTAGGATCCATGTGATACTCTGGAACCTCATGATACGTCTTATAAAACAAGGCTATCAACTACCACTCACTTTTGGCCTCTTGAATGGATTGTGTTTGAGTCTTCCAACATAATGAATCATCTACTTCATTTCTCTTTTGGGCATATAAGCGAGTTCTATGTCGAAAAAATGTAGGTATTATACCCATCCATGCTTCTTAAGATTAAATTAACATTGAGTATATATATACAAGTGTCTTTTATGGATAGTGTACACCACAAAACTCCCTCCCAGTAGTAATGTCTCTAACAATACAAGGAGTGAACTATAACTTCCATCTCGAGGGAATGGGTTGGGTAGTTATGCTCATGAGGCCCCAACTACTGATACCCATATACCATGACTCAATCTACCTACATCATAATTGATCCAAAACTAATTATTAATGCATTATAATAAACTTTATAGCTTCTACCTGGATTTGGGAGAATCATGATTGGTTTTGAATTCAATCATCCTTTCCACTCATTAAAGGCTTCCTCACATTCTTCTAACCTTAATAACTTCTCACCATTCTTAGTCAAACTAGTAAGATCTTTTGAAAGGCATGAGAATTCCTGAATAAAGTATATATAATAGACAAATATCACCAAGAAACTTCATATGTAAAAGATGTTCTTAGGATGATCACAGGAAACTATAGCTCTCACCTTATCTAGGTTAATAGATACTCATACCTCTGAGATGATGTGACCTAGAAAGTAAACCTTTTTTATCCAAAAGAGGAATTTGGTGAGCTTAACATATATATTCTTCTATCTCAGTATATTCAGTATGATATCATGATGTTTGGCATGTTCAAATTGAGTGTGAGAATACACCAAGGTGTCATCCATTAATACTAACACAAATGAATCTAAATACCATTGGTAGAACTGATTCATTAGAGCCATGAAAATTTTCACTGTGTTTTTGAGACCAAAAGACATAACCATATACTCATACAATCCATATCTACTATGGAACACTATACACGGTATTTCTGATGGATTAACACACAACTTATGGTAGCCCATCCTCAAATTGATATTGGAGAAAAGTGTCACTCCTCAGAGATGGTCAATGAGGTCATATATATGAGGTAGTGGATACTAGTTCTTAACTATAAGTTGGTTAAACCAGTGGTAATACATGAAAAAAATAAGGTTCCTATCCATCGTCTTGGCTAATATCATAGGTAAAACCCAATGAGAAGTGTTGGGTCGTATGAAACCCGTAGATTTCTATTATAATAGCTTTCTTTTGAGCTCCTACAACTAAGTAGTTTCCATTCGGTAAAGAGGAATAGATATTAGTACTTATCTTAGCACTAGATCAATGGTGAATTCTACCCCTCTCACAAGAGGTAGTACAAAGAATCCATTATTTAAAAACATCCCTAAAAAACTCCACTATATGAGGAAAATTTGTCAGAAATGTTTCCTGACCATCTAGATAAAGACTAGTAGTCTTGGAGACCACTCCACCTATCCCACGATGCTCAGATCTAGGTTGGATATCCTAGACATCCCATTCTCCAATTTAAATATAAGTACTACCCTTGGGTGATATGAAATACACCCTTCGATGATAGAAATCAACGTGATCATGATAGGGTACTAACTATTTCATCCTGAGAATGACATAAAAACCAATCATATCTATGACAAAGAGGTTATACAAGAATCAAAATCCACCAACATTGAGAGGAAATTCCTTACGCTGGTGTATACTCTCGGATCACATTCACAAAGGAGTATCTAAAGTCATTACCCCACAAAAGTACTCAATTTCAAGGACCACAATTTCCATAATTTCTACAGAAATAAAAGAATATGAAGTACCTCTGTAAAATAATACAGACACTAAAGTAGAGGCTACCAGAAGAATACCTATAGCTATAGAAGGTCTGATGATTTGCACCTCTAGGTTTTACTACATGAAGTTTTCTAGTACCATAAATCTAAGTCACGTCCTGTATATCTTGAGTAGGTCCTCTCAACATCTTATAATATAGGCTCCAATGGATGCGTCTACCTCCTCGGCATGATCAGATGGTAGTAGCCCAATTTCCTATCTGATGCAAAGCTGCTAGTCCCTCTCCCAAACATGGAGTCGGTGTTGTAATAGTGGGTGCCCTAGACCCAACTTGAACATTACATTTGATTGTTATATTGTGTATACAAGTTATATATACATGATGTTTAACTTACCATTATAGTGTATACATTTTTTCTCACTATTTAATGGTAATTTCAATAGATTAATTATCGTATCAAAAGTTTATAGTAGATCTCAAGCTATAATGAGGACCTTGAGATACTATGACATTAATCTTAAACAAAGGTTCTATGGTCGAGATACATCTTATTTATGTTTGACTATTAGGTGATGGGGGCTCATAAGTATTAAGACTTATTCTCATGAATTTCTCACATGGTGATCTCTAGTAGTGATATCATGAGGGCATACATTCCAATAGGAACACCAAATGTTTTGTCTGTCCTTGGATATTTCTATCTACGACCACATGTAATGGTATCCTAACATGAGATCATTGCCAATATGTGACATCTGATCGCATACGTTGATGCAAGAAAAATACCATGATAATGAAATCGTTGTGAGGTATCTTGTGTTGGGTGTTTCATTGGTGTTATGACATTGGTTCAATGATCAAGAAAGGATTTGTCGCTTCCAGGTTAAGGAAATAATATATCTCAGGTCAGGTTGATCAGGATGGTAGTACCTTAAAAAGACCATGGCCATGGTATTTGAGGGAAAATCCATCCAGTAAGATAAACAAACAATAAATCAAGAAAAGGATGATGACATGGGTGTGTGTCCTACTTTATGAGATATTAAAGGAAAATATATTATATTACATAGTGCGTGTTCATAAGTTAATTTTTTCTACTATGACTATCCTTATCTCTTTAGGGTCCATAATGGGTTTCTAGATCATGCTCTTGGTCTGTGAATGGTATTCACTCCCATCGAGATAAGGGTCTTGAGGGTCACACACAATAGCATATTCAGGAATCTTCTCTATTTAGTTGAATAGGTATATAGAACATGGTGGGCCCCAACACATGGGTCTGAGATTTTTTCAAGGAAATACGATCATAAAAGTAATAAATAAATTCATATTATTCAAGTTAATAATAATTGGTATTGAATTTATTTTTTACATGTATCAACAAGATTTAAAGTAAATACATGAAAATATTATTTGAAAGAAAATTAGTCTAAAATATTCAAGGTTCATTTAATATTTTCAAGAACGATGTGTTGAACTAATGGGTAGAGTATTATAATGTAATATATTTATAATATTACAAGAAGGTGGTAATAATAATAAATGATATCTATGACTCAGTTTAGTAGTCAAAATATTGTTTATAAAGCATGTTAATTATTTGGGTGTCGGGTAGGAATTTTTGGGTAATTTCTAAACATGATATAAATAGAGGAAGATATGTGATTTACATGAACTATTCACAACATCTATCTATATCTTCCTCTCTATCTTGTATCCTAGAAAGAGAATCTATGGATCCATGAGCTCAGATAGACGTCTCTCTCAAGCATAGAAAGCAAGGAGATGTGGTGATCATCTGAACATCAAAGGTGTCATATAACTTCTTGATAGCACCTATATTTTGATGATCAGTACTCCCGTAGATTTTTAAAGCATGTGTGGAAGATCTAGAGGAATTCGATTTTGTATTCTTTGAGCTGCGATCACCAATGATGAGTAGACATCAAGCATAACTTAAGATCAAACCAAGTATTTGTGGTTTTAATTTTTGTACTTAAAACTTTTCATGTGGGATCCTCAACTTAAACTAGGTAATTATTCACCAACGTCAATGAGTTCATGTTGATCGTCGATGGAAAATTTTTGAAATCCCATTTTTTGGCCTTTCCCTGTATGCCTGGTACCTTCAATTGGTATTAGATGGATTTATGAATAATTTTAGAAAATATAGAATTAAATTTTCATTAAATATTATTAGAGGGCATCATTACGATGCCAATGCCACAAACATTTTTTGAATCTGACACTGGATGGCCAAGTTATAACCATCAAATGTTTTTAAAACTAGATTAATTTTTTTTGGGTTTCCAGTCAAGGAGAGGGATTCCTAAAACTAATATTTCTATCATAGAATTTTTTTTGGATAAACAGTTGATCCACACATTTTTGGAAAAGAGAAGAAATTTTAAAAAAATAAAAGGTTCTTCTCTTTTTGGGTCAATGAAAATCCAAAAAATTCCAACACAAAGGGGAGATGTTGGTCCTATCTTTTACATGTGTGGACACCTCCCTTTCCATAGGTTGTTTCCCTCCCAACCAGGTCGGTCATTCTATGATTGAGATATCCTAAGCCTACAGACCACTAGCTCATCTATGAGTGAGGCCACTCGCCCCTAGATCCCATCTAGTAAAAATCCCCACCCGATGTCTTGGATGGCTACTCCAGCACCTAGCCCCATCAGTGAGCCCTCCTCCAACTCTGCCCAATTGGGACATTATCTTCCACATCCCGGTGTAGCTCAGGCCCCCTCTACCAGATGAAAAAACCCATGGGCCACAGCCTTAGGCCCTTTGTGACACCTCATCTAGTGACACCTCTGACCACCCCCACAAACCAAGGATCTAGCTCACCACCTTCAGGCTGATCCAGATCTGCCGTCCCCATTCCTGGCCATCCAACCTCCTCCAAGGCCACGCCTCCCCATGCCGATGGCTCATTGGTAGCAGCTGAGCCTATGGCTACAGACCACCTTGCGGAGACCTTCTCTATGCCATGTATCCACCCTAACCTCATTTCTAGCCCAGTCAAGAGTCACAACCACCACTCATGTATGGGTTGGCTTCCTTCATGATGAACCACTTCATCCAAAAACTAGTAACAACAGAACACTCATTTGGTCCCTCCTTATTTATATCAAGGATCCTCTTTTCGAGAAAAGACCAATTAAGGCCGAAACCTATCCCCACACCTGTCTGCAGCCCAGACGGGTGCCTTCTTAGGTGTAAGGTAACCCAAACATGGATTTTCATGACCCTACACTCCCTACAAAAAGGTTAGAGAGGGTATTCCCAATCCGAAAGGGATTGGGCGGGTTTTTTCATCCCAAGATTCTCCTGCATGGGGTTTTCATAGCCTAAAATGGGCTTGTACAGATTCATCCCCACCTGCACAGGCCCTTCTCGGGGTCTTCGGGGCCCGGTTGTTTTTCATATAATAAAAAATTTATTATATTGATTAATTTAATTTTTGTTGTAAATTAAATTAATTAAATATTATTTTTGGTTTAAAAATTATTTTTATTAATTGTGGTTTAAAATTAATTTAATTTTTTTGATAAATGAAATTAATTAACTAATTTAATTTTTTGTTAAAAAATTAAATTAATTAATGGGACCAAACGACAGAAATTATTGAATTAAAAATAGGAGTGAGTTTTTTAATTCAATAAAACACCATCATCAATATTTCTATGAATTTATTTTAATATGCATGTTTAAAGTGTATTAGACTGATAATGATCCCTTGGACTGACCAATCCATGTTTTTTTCATTTTTTATTTATTTAATGTAATTATTGCAATGGTTTTATAATAATTAATTTTGATTAAAAGATGATATGTGAATCCCCTATGTCATTATATGTATAAGGGTATGCGTATCCATTTTAGAGTTTTATTTCATACTCTGAAGTTCCCCTCACTAACCAGTGAGTATTGTTGTATAATGATGAGATGACTAGTGACACACTTGACGTAGAGTTATGGAGATACACCAGACAGGAGATTGACTCATTGGATGGGTAGGTGTTGCAACTCAAGTTGCAAGTGACACGACTCAAGGTATTACCCTTAGGGTCTAGGTTGATCTATTATTCACTCAATAGATCAACCATTAGTATTAGCTCATGATCACATCATAATTTTATTTTTTTATGGTTTATTATTTTGTGAATGTGTAGTTTACACATGATCACATAGAATAATAAAAAAGCATGCATAGGTAAAATTAACATGTGATGCGATGGATATTTTCTATTTATTCCATGGTTAGTTGTGTGTGAAATTATATATTACGTGCTTATAAAATAGAAAATAATTTCTTTCTTCACTCAAAATAATAATAAAACCCTCAAATAAATGTTAAGTCATAACCACCTCCCATCATTTGAATTTGGAAAAAATTGGGCGTTTGAGGTGCCCTTCATACCATAGCTAATGGTTCCTCTTACTACTAGGGAGTTTTTATGAGAGTGGTGGGTTTACCTAACTAAAGTGGTAGTAATTATTATCCATATATAACTTTCTATCATTTTAGAGGCAAGTATTTAGTAAATCATGTTATGATTTTAGAAGCAGGGACTTCTCTCAACAGATTGAGGAATCACGAGTTAATGCGGTTGTCTAGTAAAATTCCAACCTTAAACCCTCCAAGTAGTGGAATAGCCATAGACTATAGACTATGAGGGGAGGTTTAGGGATCCCTGCTACTAGAATAATCAAGTGACAGATTATTTTAACTCTTGCATAGAGGGTTCCTAGAATTTGATAAAATAGTGGGAGATATTTAAATATTTAAATAATTAATCAAAATGTCTAAATCAGTAATCAAGATAAAAGGTACAAATATGATAGTATTTTATTTTTTTATAAAATATAAAGTTATACTATAATAAATAATGTGATAAATAATGGACAATGTAAATTTTCCCATCGGCATGAGTATCCAAGAATATTATTGGTGCTTGGGCATAATACTATTATATAGGAAACTCAAGGTGTTAGTGTCCATGTACCTGTTAAAACAACTCATAAAGTGGGGGTGTAAATTTCTTATAGGAGACTCATGTAAAATCCATATGATTTTTATTTAATTATGGTTTCATAAACATCTGATGTTAGTTGTGTTCTATACATAAGGACATGGGTCATATAACATGAAGTCACATCTCCAAGAAGTTTGTAAAGAGAAAGTGAAGAAAAATATGAATTCGTGATAATTATACTTATTTTGTGTAATAGAAAGATAGATCATGAGATATTCATATTCAACCATTAACTCCAATTTCATTTAAGGTTACAAAATGAACATAATGGAGTAAATGCTTCATTTCCTATTTAGGTAAGGTTCTCCAAGTTAATAATTATATTAAAGATAGTTTATTCTTTATTTATTATGGTGAACAAATTGAAAGACAATGAGAAAATCCTAATGAAAATTTTCACCAGAAGCCTATTGAAAATATCCTTCAATGTAATGAGGTATAAAAGGTGGTTATTTTCATTGCATATTATGAAATAAAACATATGGAATCTTAATCTCAATAAACTGAATTAAAGAAGCAAGTTGTCGCTTCTTTTGGAATATTCATCATATAAAATAATGTTTTGATCTTACTTCTTGGGTATTAAATACACTATACCTTTCAAATATGTGTATTTATATATAGTAACAAAGTATGTATATAAATGTTATAAGAATTCAACCGTATTCTCCATGAGGATAAGAAAGGGTGATTCCTAAGTTAGCAATGAGAAATACACAACTTCTATATTTCCAAGATAATGATTCTTATAAAACTACAATTGTGTATAACCGAAAAAATTATCTCAAATTTCATAAATACACAAGGAGACATCATTCTAAGTTTACAAATGAATGTTTTTTGTGGTATATCATACTCAATCAATAGTCCAATGATACTTGAATCATAATAAATAAGTGATGAATATCAAAGGTAAGAATTTTATACCCAGTTGTGGCAAGATAATTATTTGTTTAGAAAGACTAAAAGTGGACATCAACCATATACCCAATTTGGTATTTAGTATCAGTAAGGCTAAACACCTTTGTAATTATCGACTTCTTTAGTTTGGACAAAGAAACATTTATAAATAAAGGTATGCCACAAGGATTTCGGAATTAGTTTAGCTAGAGAGTGTGAACTATTCCAAGAATAAGCTAGAGGTATATATAATTAATGATATTCCTTTAAGTGATTAAGGAATGGTAAATTGAAGTATGATATATGCATGGTTAGATGATATGAGTTGCTTTGGGCTGGTATGCCGAAGAATATCTTGACCAAGCATTAATCGATCATGATAATGTTGCGTAGAGTAACTCCTAAACACACATTACCTAATCTACCTCACTGTATTGATGTTAAAGACGAGGACCAATGATGAAGTATTACATGTTAACATGGATAAAAAATGCAACATAGAGTAATTCCTAAACACACATTTTTTACACCAGAGTTATTGTGTAAGGAGTATCAATGTTGAAAATTTCAGAGACTTCCATTATATTTCATGTCATTCTTTTCAAATAATAGTTATATCCCCTAACCTTATGCCAACTATAAAGAAAAATGGATATCATATAAGTTATAGTATGATTCAAATCTATTATTTCGTAAGGACATTTATTTGGATGCAAAGAGTTTATTAGGACATAAAAAACATGCATCAATCTTAACACATAGTGCATCATTGTAATTATCATAAAAGTTTCATAAGATATTACATATATCACTAAGATAAAAAATTGGTAGTCAAGTGATAGACTGCATTTCTATATAAGGGTGCACATACCTTTTGAGATAGTGGGATCCAATTTGACTTTGGTTTAGTCAATTCTTAAGATGCACATGTAGTTGGTATAAGAACTAGTTCCACAAGTTCATGTAGAACAAGAGTGTTTTAGAGAAACATACTACATAGGAAGGAAATAATATGGTGATGGTTTTTCATTCACCATGACTGGTGATACATTATTCAGTAAAAATTATATTTCTTACAAATAAGTAGTATATGGGAATTATCTAATAATGAAAAGATTAATTAAAATTCAATAATGGATTCCATGTATCATAATTAAAAGGGGACTATAATTTGAATAATTCGATGGGTATTCAAATGATATTATACATGGATGGTACATGCATAGTACCAATAAGGATTGATTGGTTACACCAAGTCGATACGACTAAATCCATTAGAATTTTACTTAACATAGCTACTTTCTATGATCATATTATATTTAGTGTTAGATGTCATGACCACCAAACATGGATGGTGTCTATGCGACACAACCAGAAAGGGATGGTCACATCACATAATGAAAATAATGGTTTCAAGTTACTAATATCTCTTTTATAATTAAAGTAATCAATAGGATTATAGAATATAAATTTGGAATAAATGTTTTCCTTGTGTCTACCAGAGGTTAGTGGGAGTGAATTTTTTTCCAAGAAAATATGTTTGAAAACATATAAAAAATAAATGTTTGTCTTCAAGTTAGTTAAGACAAAGATAAAAGTTATTCTCCAGTGATTAACTTAAAGTATAAACCTAAGTTCTAGTGAATAGAATCTACTAAGGTGGATCTAATGGCTTCTTAGACCTATTCAATCGTATATATAGTGACCTGGTATTGAAAAATATAGGTTTGAACAATTCAATAAAGGAATTTTTACCAATGTCACATGACATATATCTCTCTAGGTTTACATGTCCAGAACATGGGAGGAGATTAATATGGTGATTTGAAATCCATATCCATTAGTGATTGATCAATCGTGTATTCTATGATATTTATGTAAATTGATATTTCCAGGATATAATTTATAGTATGAAAATATCAATTATATCTGGGAGCACTACTCAAAAAGTATTTAGAACTATATGATTGTACTTTGGAAACTACAAATGATATGTACCTGTTAAGTGGAGAATAAAGGATACTAGTTTTTAGGGGACACAAACTAGTTTTCCTAAGATACATGTGATCTAATATCGTAGTGAGGATAATGTGATGAGTGAGAAAAGATTATAAGACAATGGTGACCATACCAACAAATACCATGTAGGTTGTAGCTTCTAAGGTAGCTAGGAAGTAGTTGAACACAACTTTTTCTTCTAGTTCATGGAATCACACCTTGTACGTAAAGTATTATCATAATGTAAATTATGATATTCTTACTATCCAAATGTCAAGTTATGATAGTGAAAAAAAAGGGATATACTTGGGTATACTATCTCTTAATAAGTTTTACTCAATGATGTGAGGTCACATATATAAGATTAGCCACATGACAGAATCTTGGTAGATCCAACAACAAAATCTAGGATTCATCAGAAACATGATCTTTATCATGTGAGAGATAACAAGGTTTGTTATAAAGTTGGATCTAGTGAAAGTTGGAGTGTCGTAATAGTGGGTACCTTAGACCTAACTTGAAAAATAATTTTGTTTACCATATCATTTATACAAGTTAGATATACATGATGTTTAGCTTACCCTTATATTTTAGACACTTCTACATCCACTATTTAATGGTAATGTTCATATATTAATTGTTGTATCAAAAGGTTATAGCACATCCCAGGCTATAATGATAACCTCAAGATATTATGTAATTAATATTAAACAAAGGTTTTATGGCCTAGACACATATTTCTAATTGGACATAGTAGATGTTTGACTATCAGGTGATGGGGGCTCATAATCATTAAGACTTATTCTCATGAAGTTCTCACTTGGTGATCTATAGTAGTGAGATCATGAGGACAGACTCGCCAATAGGAACACCATGTGTTTTGGAAGTCATTGGATGTTTTTATCTATGAACATGTGAAATGGTCTCCTAACTTGAGATCATTTACAATGTGTTCCATTTGATTTCATACTTTGACACAATGAAAAAAACCATGATAATTAAATCGTGGTGAGGAAGATTGGGCTGGGTGCGTCATTGGTGGTATGGCACTGGTTGAATGGTCAAGAAAGGATTTGTCACTTCTAGGTTAAGGAAGTAATATATCTTGGGCCAGGTTGATCAGGATGGTAGTACCTTCATATGACCATGGAAATGGTAGTCTAGGGTAAATTTGTCTAGTTATGTCAACAAACAATAAATCAAGAAAATGATGATGACATGGGGGTACATCCTGCATTAAGATATATTAAAGATAAAACGATTATATTACACAGTGTGTGTTCATAGGTTGGTTATGGCTTCTGTGAAATCCTTATCTCTTTAGGATCCATAATGGGTTTCTATATCCTACTCTTGGTCTTTGAATGATATTCACTACTATCGAGATAAGGGCATAGAGGGTTACACACAATAGCGTATTCAAGAATCTTCCCTATTCAGTTGAATAGGTATATAGGACATGGTGGGCCCCACCACTATGGTTCTGTATTTTTTCAAGGAGATTCAATCACTAATGTAATAAATAAATTCATATTATTCAAGATAATAATAATTTTATTTGAATTTATTTATTATATGTATTTATAAGATTTAAAGTAAATACATAAAAATATTATTTGAACGAATGTTAGTTTAAATTATTCATGGTTCATTTAATATTTTTGAGAATGATGATTCAAGTTAATGGCTCAGGTATTATAACATAATATAATTATTATATTAAAAAAAGGTGATAACAATAATAAATGATATTTATGACTCATTTTAGTGGTCAAAATATTTTTTATATAACTTATTAATTCTTTAGAGAACGAGCATGCATTTTTGGGTAATTTATAGAAATGATATAAATAGAGGAAGAGATATGAATAACATGAAATATTCTCAACCTATTTCTATACTATTATCTCTCCCACATCCTAGAGAAAGAGGATTTGGATCCAGGATATTGGATCAAGCTCTCTCTCATGCATCTCAATCAAGGCGATGCAGTGATCGTTTGACCATCGAATGTGTCTTCGGAAGTCCAATCTAGCACCCAGATTTTGACATTCAGCACTTCCAAATATTTTTGAATCACATGTGGATTATCTATAAGAATTTGGATTCAGATTCTTAGAGTAGTGATCGCCAATGATGAGAATACATCGAGCGAGACTTTGGATAAAACTAGGTATTTATGGTTTTAATTTTTGTGCTTAAAAATATTCATGTGAGATCCTCATCTTAAACTAGGAAGTGATTCTCTGACATTGATGAGTTCATATCAATTATTGGGGGACAAATTTTAAAATCCCGATTTTTGGGCTTTTGTTGAATGGATGGTACCTTTAGTCAGTGGAAACCCATTCTCACTAAGTATTATGCGAAAGGTTCTAAAAAACATTACAGATATCCCAATTTTATACTGGCTTAAAATTCATCTATTTTTCTATTACATTGGGGCTTTGTATGACCAGGAATTCAACACTGGTGGCATATCACGTAACTATCGGTATGTTCTATCTAACTAGAACTTCCCCCATGAGCATACTTAAGGAACCACCTTTGTCTACTAGATGAGACACTACCCTATCTTGGTGTTGAACAACCTTGGACTAAACCATTAGATTCCTCAAATTATGCTCATTGATTAGGGCTTGGTTCACTATTTCAAAAATGATAGTCAATTGGAAGATATTATCCTGAGATCAGATGGTGTATACAATCCCATCCTCAAACCATCTCACTGTCATTAGCTCATCCTCAGAGAGAGTAGGTACGAAAATATAGAGATCTATAAAGCAATTAGAATATTCCATCACGGATATAGCACCCTGGTGAAGGTGCATAGATTCCCTCACTCCCTCATATTTTAGTTTTTTCTTGAATAAGTAATATTAAAAGGATTTAGGGAAATCCTTACTAAACATATCCCAATGCTCACAAGATTGGGTGAAAACATCCCACCATAACTTTGAAGAATCACACAACATGTAGGTAAAAAACTTGACCTTATTTTCTAGAGTAATATTTAAGTGATTTAATATAGAAATCATAGAATAAAATGATGATTTAGTATCCCAGGGGCCACCATCCCCTAAAAATGTAGGTGTATTCTACTTTTGGAAATCTTGTGTCAATTATAACATAGAAGTGGTAGTTCACAAAGCTCCATGCACAGATTGCATAAATTGTAGGAAAATCCCTTCGAAATGAGAATTGGTTGCAAATTCATGTATAGATGGAGGTTCCACAAGTGGAACTATAGGAGTTAATATTGGTGGATTAGGGTCCACCACCATAGAATAGAATTTGATAAATGAACAGATTACAGAATATGAAATAGAACAGGTACAACACCTTCCTAAACAATATTAAACACCCATTTACCCACACCTAAATCTAGGCATAGGTAAAAATAGAAGTTGATTTAAGTTATAAGAGACACTACCTACTACCCACTACTAAGTTTGGGTCATGGTCAAGGTCCAAGTATATGGAGTTTCAATTGAAAATTATAAAGGAAAATTCCCTTTACCTTGCAATTGACATCCCAATTTAATGGAAACCATCAATTAAGAGTTTAAAATCAATATATTAATTTCCACATATATATATGTAGATATTTGTTCTAGTGTGATTAGATGCATCTTCTATTCCCAGGTTATAAAGCCCCATGCTTTATAAATTTCAATTTCATACCACATGCCACTTCCACTGGCCTTTATAATGGTTGAATTAACTAAAACACCATTACCTATTTATAGAGGCCCATAATCTCTATAAATTTCAATTGGAATCCATTTAATTTTAACCACTAACATTTCAGACCATGTGACCAATTTTCTATGGCTAAAACATGCCATAATTGGTTAGTTAGATTACTGTCATCTATTTATATTGGAAAACACAATTTAGGTTGATGGAGACACTTTAACATACCAGTTATTTATCTCCATACAATAAATGTTAGTACAATTAAAATATATCTATCAATACACTTACAACGACCACATTAAATAAAAACAATGAAAGTAACGAGATACACCTATATGTCATGGAATAATGCAAGACATGTGTGTCCCTATGTGCCTATGATGATTCATGTATAATATTTTTTTGACTTAAAAGAAAAAGGGTAAATGGGAAATCCTTAAATTTAACATCCTAAAATATGTTCATCACCCAACTGTTAAATAAGTATAACTATAGAGTGAAATACAAAACAAAAATTCCCATCCTAGGAAATTTAGTTTTTCTCTGTACGTGGCTTAGCTACTCCCAGACATAGGTTCATTACCAAATTCAAACACTTCCTAAAATCCTATCCATCCATTCCCAAATAGTAATACAAAAATAAAAAGACACCCTTTGATACCACTTTATATAATATTGACATGAGATCCCCTAAATAGTTCCCCGAGCCAATTGCCCACATGGACTCATGCACACCTCCCCATATGCCATAGGCTACCAACTAGTAATGAGGGACTAGGGTGTGTCGGTGGGAGATATTATGCCCTCTGGTTAGAGAGGAACACAATGGTACAAAATAGTAGGTAAATAATGGAAATAGATAAGCAATACTAATAAAATATAGACCATATAGATAATAATGAGAATACATTATAAATAAACCAATTCATATAGAAAGTGATAATCATGTCATGATACTCTACAAAAAAGTAAATACACATGATACAAAGAAACAAGAATATACAACATGATATAAAAAAAGATAACAAAAGGACCAATCTAACTCCAATAGAATCAAAAGTATAAGCTTGGTCCTCTATTCTCAAACTCTATCCTAGGAAGACAATCAAGCATCCATTTCTGGAAACTTTCCTTTATCCCTACCTATAACCAAGAAACATTTTCGGGTACCAATCAGTAGCCTAAAAAGGGTGTGAGATACAATTAGTAGGCCACCAACAAAAACATCTAGTATGATCCATCCAAGGCATATAAAATGGTATTGTGTATTTATAATAATTTAAAATAGAAAATACAACTATAATGATTCGGCTTTGGTTCTTAAAGGATACCAGGTTGACACTACCAACTTCAGTCTAATCTGGGATACCACCAAACATATGTCACCCTATATGTATATAAGTATAGAATATATATATATATATATATATATCTGTGTGTGTGTAGATATGTATCTATATATATGAACTATATACATAATTACATATATGTACACATATATAAGTACTAATACTAGATAGTACCTGAGGAATAACTCAAGTATCCATTCTTAGACATAAGAGTCTCATGATATAAATAGGGTACTAGCCCAAGAATTCGATCAGGGATACAGATGTTATCATATCCATCAACACAATGATAGAATTGAAGCATCATGTCTAACAACCTCTAGATGAATGTGAAACAACATGTCCATAATTAAATAAATGATGTGAGATTGAATGCCCATCATCAAACATCAAAGGAGAATGAAGAGGTATGTCTTACACCAACCTTAACTGTGTCTCAACATCACTTATACATGGGAAAGATTAATAGTAAAAATAATAACCATCATGTATGTGATGCTTTAACATAAGACAATAAATGGTTTACAATCATTTAACATTTAATTATCCAATGGTGTAATCCATAATTTATATAAAGGGCATGTGACATGGTTGTACTATTCACTTTCGATTAATTTCATCAAGACATCCCAATTAAATTTTCAAACAAACCCACATAGAAGGTGGGTTGGTCACATTAGCATTTATAAGGTCAAAGGAATTTCATGACCACACCACAAAGGTGGAACTAGTCAAAAGGAACATCCTCCGATAATAAAAGGGAGAAAAGGGGTATTTTTAACATAGACAAAAATATAATTAAGAACAAATGATATTTTTAAAGCAACATGTGGAAGGTCCATAGTTGAGGAATAATGAAACATAATATAGAAAAACGTGGATTTAGGATAAAAATTACTAAACCACCTACCTTATGGTGGTAGATGATTTATCATTTAGTTTTCGCCTCTTATCCGGGTTAGAATGGAAGAAATTAGTGAAATAGGAAAAATTATTGAAAATAGGGAATATTAGCTCACCCATAAACAACATTCACGAGGGAAAGAAAATAAAGGTAGTAAGAGGATTCAAGATCTTACCATTAGATATTTCACGCATCTAATGGTGAGATATTCCAAGGTTGTATGAGTGTGGGGCTCAAATCCTAGATAAGGAGGAGAAGATGAGCTTAAAACATAGTAGGTGATGTGCATGGAGAAGGAATAAAATAGAAGGATATATATATTTATATAGTTATCGAAAAAATTCACATTTCAAAAAAAATTAATAGGGTGCATAGTTTGGTCACATGGTTTGGCTAGACCATGCGCCAACCATGAAAGGTTACTACCTAAGTGGCACTACCCATGCAAGATAGGCACACGGTTTGGTAAACCATGCATAGCACATGTGGATCCACTCTATAGTTTTTCTATTGTTTCTAACATGTACATACGGCCTCCCTTGATGGTTTATCAAACCATGCTCTTCTATACATGGGTAACATAGTTGATCCACACAGTTACTACTAATCATACACCTCATGATGTTCCTCCAAAAAATGAAGATATGGTCTTATAAAAATCCCAAGATGCTCTTAAAACCTTTATCAATCCCTTATCAACATTCATTAGTTTGAAAAAAAAATGTTAAAAAAATTAAAATATATGTACCACATAAGAATATATAGGACATTACATAGCCTATGGTGCTCCCTACCATTTGACTCTGCTCCTGATGATCTATTTTGAGCCTTTATTCCTTTCTGCCACCAAAATTTCATAATAAAACAAATTTATAATGTTATAGAAACACCCTAGATGTAGTTATCAACACACCATACCCAAACACCCATGGAAATACCGGTCAAACACTGCCAGTGCTCCTCATTGCCAAATCCCAAACCAAAACGGATGAGTCACCATATTCCAAACCTTAAATCCAAATATGATGACTTTTCCATGAATTCCCTAAATAACTCAAACAACATGCCCTTCATGGACAAAACAATGTACTTGATGTAGTTTTTTCCTCACCACATCCATTTACATGTAAGAACAACAGCCAAACCTCCTCTAGTTAACCGATCTCATGACGCACAGCTTCAGATACCTATGTTCTTCTAAATTACCCTATCATGATGCCTTCATCTCATGAGGCATCACATGATCATTCAAATACATCCACCAAAGTCTGTACCTGAATTTTCATGAATCTCCATGGATGAATCCCCAATCAACTAACTCAATTATTGTGCTCTAAACATGAGTAATGATAATTTCTTGATCCATTCACATTTGGACCATTTCAAAATCACTCTAATCCTGAAGCCAATGCCTAGAATCCATTTGATATCATATCTTTATTCACTTACAACACCATCTAAGGAATGTAGTTTAATTCATTCTTATATCCCACCATCCTTTGACAACCCACAATGATTTTTCAATGATTAATCCCACCATGATACCATGACCCAACCCACATGGGGGTTATATCACCTACGACCAACATCACACTTTAAATTTTAATATAACCCTTTTCATTGATTTCTAAAGACAAACTCTCTACCATTACAGCACATTCTCCATCCAAGGATAAATGTGATGGTTGTTCAAGGTAGAAACAGTCATGCTTGAAAACTAACAAAGAATGAAAAATTCCCACCCTTCCTCAGCTCATGGGAACATTTTTATTTGGAACATGCCGAATATACATTGATAATTAGGGTCAATACCTCAAATAATCAATTGTACATACCCCACTATATGGATTATTTAATGCTACTCCTTGAGTACTATACCAAAAGGTTCCATCACTAGAAGTGCACCGCTTTTTCCAAGCCACACTCAAGCACTACATCAACCATTAACACTTCCATATAAATCCAAAATGGATCAGTTATAATAACAAACCCAATGTATTCAGGGTTCCACCACTCTCTATAGACACACTTCAATTTTCACCACAATCCCTAGGCTACTAGGCCCATACTCAGGTCAATAATCCCATAAAATCTGATTTGTTCATAATGACTCCTATACCACAAAAGGATATTTCAATTTTTTGTCCAAAACCCCAGGATTCCATGCTCTTATAAACTTCATAGATTTCCATAGGCCCTCATAGCTCAAAATCTATCATTTATTTAAAAAATAATAATAGGTTACATGCTTTATAGTGTATACCACCTTGATCTCCCTTAAACATAACTTTTTTATGCTCTTATACCACCCAAACATTGAACTGAAACACATCATCAAACTGGGATGAAATGCCAATATCACTAACCATGCTCCATTAAAAGTTGGTTCATAAACCCAAACACATTCTTATCAACCATTTGACACCACATTAAAACCAAAAGAGTATACACACACTTCACCACACTTCAAAAGTGCATTTTGGGTCAATAGGTCTAGGTACCTGATAAAACAATATTTTTTTGAATATTTTATTGATAATAAATGACATAATTTTCTCACATTGTGCTAAATTAGTTCAATTATGAAATATTTGGGATTAGATCATTCATTTGAAAATTTGATGAAAAATCTAGTTTTAACCTTTTTAAAATTCACTATAGTATTTCGAGCATAGGTAACACCCCAAGCTTCCACGGTACGTTTCCCTTTGAATAATGCAATGGCGTGCATTGTACACAACTTCGAGATTCTAACACACCACAACCAATCAAACTAGCCATTATGAATAGTACTACCTAATTTTTCAAAATTTATAAATTTTATCTTTCGAAATAGACTTAATTTTTGGATTCGTAATATTAAAATTATCTTAGGGTGAAATTTTGGTAATTTTCGGATAACTTTCATATTTTGATGAATAGTGAAAGTTACTAAATTTTAATTAAAAACAAATTTTTTAATTGAAATAATTAATAGTGATAAATTACTAATTTGAGTGGTTTTAAAGTATATTTTGAATATTTTTTTACCATTTAATACAATTTTGGTCATTGGATGTAATTTCAAATTCAAACCAGACATAAACAAGTGTCAATCTTTTGATAGTTATTATCTCTTAAAAACACGCTATTTGTTTTGATGACGGGATTTAATTTTTAAATTAATTAATGCAACTGATATGTTTTGAATTTGAAAAAATAGACATCATTTTTTAATTCATAATATCAAATATAGCTTAGGCCTAATTTTTGGCATCTTTCTGGAAACTTTTATTTTTTAATGAATAGTGAAACCACTAAGTGGTAGATAAAAAACTGAATTTTTCATAATACTTAATTTTACTGCTTCTGTGAGTGGAATTTCGAAAATCCAAGAGAGACGATTAATATCAAGGAGTAAAATTTGGTTCAATGAGATGAAAATAATTTTTGGTGAATAGTAACTTTTTACTTTTATTTACCACGGTTAAAAGTAAATAGGGTAATTAAGGGTAAAAATGATATTAATATTAACCTAAAACATATCCTAATTATATTGGAAAAGTTTATCTAGACCAAAAACAAACTTAGGAGTAAAATATTATCATTTAGGTCCACTTGTATTAGATTAGGACATTTAATATTATTTAATTCAAAGAAGAGTTAAAAGAGTAAAAATCAAAGTTTATTTACTAAAACATTTTTAATATAGGGTTATACATAAGATAAATTAGATTGTAAATATTCATTAAAAAGATAAACATATTTCCTACATAATGGTATTTTATTTATAATTTTTAGACATTAAATAAGTTAATTTATTTATGACACAATGGTGATGAAGTAATTACCTAATTAATGAAATATTAAAATAATTGATATTATAAATATCAAAATAAATGTAATTTGAGAATTTTTATGAATTACACTAATTTTATTGGTTAATATGATATATTAGGATTGATTATATAAATTTTTTTTGAATTAATAATTTTTTTATTAATTTATCAAAAACCAAATACCCAATAGTGTAAAAATTGACATAAAAGAGTTTTTAAAACAAATATTATATTATTAATTTATATTAAATTCCTAAAAATCTAAGTTTCGTCCAAGAGACATATATCATGATATTTGTATCATTAATGTACCACTTTGGGGTCTCTTGGATGTATATAGTAAGTTTATTAACCATATAATATAAAAATACAAAGAGACATTGTAAAAGTGAAACTAATTAACTAAGAGTTAATACTTAAAGATAAGGTTAATATAATGACCCAAACCTGTCTAAATTCTATTGGTTGAGTGGTTTTAGACCCATAACCACCTTAACCTTTATATAATATACTTTGGAGCCATTATAAACCGAATATAAATTTATTATAAAATATTATTTTTAGCTTTTCCAAAGGTGCCCCTCACCCCTCTTATAAAAGGGCACTCCCCCTTCTCACTAATTCAAACATTCAAAGCCTTTTGGCTCAGAAAAACCCTGCCCAAATACTCTCTAAAATTCCTTAAATACAACCTATAGGCATTAATTTGATCAGAAATCTAACCTAAGGAGCCCTTTTGATCAAATCAAAAGGAAGAACCCGAAGAAGAGGTAATGTTTTCACCACCCTATTTCAAGTTCCTTTCTTCTTCAACTTCTTCTTTCTTTGTTATTTATATTCTAAAATAGTAACTACAGTATCTTCTATATATTTTTATGTTATTATAAATATGGTACAACCATATTCCGTATTCTATCCATGCTTTGAATGGCATGTCACCATACGTGCGTACATACGGCTTACCGTCTCCACGTCGTGGTGTAATTTCCATTCAATAAATTATTATTTGGATGGGTATAATAATGATGTGTAATTCATGTAAATAAAAAATATAACATGATAATTATTCTGTCTATATTATATAACATCCAATTATATATTATTTTAATATCAAAAGAATGATATTGTCACTCGTGTGTACGTACGGACTACCGTCTCCACGAACACGATGAGATTCATTCTCCATCGTATTCATTCATGTATAATTCTTATTTGATGATTAAAAAAATGTTTAAGGACTTGATATAATTCTGTATATGAATAAGATACAACCTATCCATAACAAACACGGCTTATGTAACAAAGAATATAAAGGAAAACGAGTAAGTTAACACCTGAAATGACGATAATACTAAGATATTATTAACAAATCAATTGTAAAAGGTCATATGTGATATCATATTAATGTAAATTATTCTTGTATAATTCAATAAAAATTATTTCACCATTATACAGGAGGTTAACCTACCGTCGACCACGGAAAAAGTACAAAGTAAGGGGTTTCTTATCTCACTTTTAATTCCGTGATATTTCCATTGTTCACCACTTATTTATTGCATGTGGTGTGTGTACTACCCATGATTGTATTCATTGTGTAATATAAATTAATTTATGGATATTTACATCATCATTTTATTATCCTTCTTTCACGGGTGCATGTTTCATAAGTTACCAAATCGATAAGGGAATTTGAAATTTCAATTTCCACTCATTCGGCTTTACGCATACTTCATTGATTATTTTACTCCAAGATTATGTGTGGAATCACTATTCATTTTATTATGTCATAATTTCCACTCCCCTTTATGTGGATATACTTTTTATACAAATAATCAATCCATTGATAAATTCTCAAGTCATCGGTATGAACTTGATAAGAGTAATTTTAACTCAATCTCCATTTGTTGAGTTAAATATCCAATTCATTGGTGTTGTTTTTACAAGAATATGTGTGAATGTCATCTGATTGATTTACACTAAATATCCAATCATATTGAGTGTATTTATATTTTTCACACATAATTATGTCTTCGATTTATTCTTAACCTAAGGATATGGTCTTTATAAGAGAATTCATCTCAATTTACATTCCATTGAGAATTCTTTGTTGTTATACACCAAATCACTTTTGTATGGTGTATATAATGTACTTTGACATAGTATATCATGAATCCATTTATTCTCATGATATTACAAAGTTTGATTACCTCAATTATTTGTATTCAAGTGTCTCTCTTTTGGTTAGTAACTCTAACTAAAATATCATTTTAAAATGTTTTAAAGATTTATCATTCTAAATCTTTCTCATTAATGTCCATGTTTTAAAAATGGTTTAAGGATTTATCTATATAGACATTAAAGTTTTCAAATCAAAATTCCTTTTAAAAGTTTAAAAGTGGTATGGGACACTTTGATTCAAAAATCTATTTTTAAATGGCTTCTTTACAAATAGTGTGGATTTTAAATGATTTCAAGAAAAAAGGGGATATTTCTCTCTAATAGTTTTGATGATTATTTCCATCTATGCCAATATACTTCATTATTCTCGATTTAGGGTAATCTGATACAATACAATCTTCCATATTGTATCGAATGAGTTATTTTTGACTATGGATGTGCTATTTTTATACCATTCATGGTTTGTGGTTAAAGTATTGACATTGTGTATGCTAGTTTTAATACGAATGTTTATGTTATGTTTAAACCTGTTCATATGAGGAATGCATTGGACTTAGTAAGTGATGGGTGGAGCCCGCTATAGCTCCTCAATGCATCGGTAAGTCTCATGAGACAAACTAGTGTCTTGGCCCGAGGCCTTGACAAAAGCTTATTTGTAGTCTTGGCATGAGGCCTTGGCTACGGGGTTACGATAGTCTGGTATTATGCATTCCGTCATTATAAAAGTGGTTATTAATATTTTCATATGATTATTCAACTAGTAGAATATCCATGTGAATAAGTAAATGGCATAATTTCATTTTATCCTTTCCATATTATGCTGAAGTTCAAGTTTAAAAGGCTTTTGTTTTAGTTATACATTGCCTTAATTTTTATGTTTATTTATGAAAGTTTCTGCTATATTGTTATCCTTACTGAGCATCTGAGCTCACCCCTTTCAATGTTTTATTTTTCCCAGGATGTGAAGAAGTATTTTATGAATGACCTGTAGGGATAGTATGAGGGTATATGAAGACAATATGTTGTTATAGTTTTTCACTTATTGATGTAATTTAAACTTTATGAATATATCTAGTGTTTCCAAGGATACTACACTAATCGGTATTTCGAGACTTGATCTTTCTTGTGATCATGCCAATGTTATGTAATAATGCACCAACTCTTGGTATCTTGGGACGGGGTGTTACAGTTGGTATCAGAGGAAGTTTAGTACAAATCTTGGAAGCTAGATTTAGATAAACTCTGATTAGAGCACTTAGACCTAAGATGATCTTTGAGGATTAGTATAGAAGAACTTCCTAGAATTTTGGTATTGTAGAGATTTTGTGAGTTTTCCGAGCAATACATCCCTGTATGGATACGAGCAGGTAGAGGTGGCTCTGGCACAGATGTACCTAGGGGTAAAACCCGAAAACACCGCTTTGAGCTAGACTCGAACGGGAACTGGTGCACGACAACGGGCCTTGCTACACTCTTGGTTATGAAACTCCCAGGGGATATGCTTAGGATGATTTACATTTTCTTTACAAACCGATTTGAAGTATTATATATATAAGATGAGAGTAAATGACCTTGGTTAATCCTAATGTGTTTCAAATTGAGAATATGGTGACATGTTAATCACTAAATGATTTTATGACTACTGTTACTCACATAATGCTTTCGGGTTTTAGTCAATGGATGGATTCCAAGGAAGTCATATTGAATTTGAGAATGATGTAAAAGGTGGGAATGGTGGTGTAAATGAGCAACAAAATGGAATGTTGATAGGAGTAAAAGATATCGTCTTTATGCCAAATAAATTTTCCAAAAATATGATCAATAACATATATATTAACGAATTCCTGGACTCAACAAAGAAGAGAAAGGTTATGAATGATAAGAGCTCCAGCAGTGGAGACCATGGAGAAAGGAATCCTCAATTTCCATCATGCGGGAAATGTGGAAGGAGACACCCAGGAAAGTGTCTCAATGGGATGAAGAAATGCTTTACATGCGGGAAGAAAGTGCATAAAGTGAAGAATTGCAGAAGAAAAATGAAGATTACTATGGAAGAAGATAAAAATGGTCCCAAGAATCCATTTATAGTCATTTGCCGTAAATGTAGGGGATCTGGCCATTACCCGAGTGAATTCCCTATTATATAGGATATTTTATTGGTCAAAGAAGAATCTATGTGGGAATAAATGGTTGGAGAAATTTTTAAAAAGTATTAGTGCTCCTTGTTGATGGGTTTACTTTGGAATAATTTTCTCTTGTATTTTTAACCCTGCAGTTTTCCATGTGGGAATGATATTTGAGGAAGAATTATCTTTTCTCTTGTAGATATAGTTATAAATAACCATTTGGTTTTATATGATCATTGGGTTTGAGGAAATTATAAGTTATTATAATTTGGGATGAAAATGCAAGGTATGAGATAATATTTGTGGTTAAATTATGTTATGGTTATTTTGAGGAATTTATCTCATTTTGGTAATGTTATAAAATATAGTTTTTGAAAAAGGACAACACGCATACCGTGTGACAACCCGTCGCGTCGGACAAAGCTGTGGGAATCGAACCCACAACCAAAGTGAGATTGGGATTTATCGCCTACCGCTGGACTACGTGAAGTCCCTGGTTAGTGTGACTATTATTTTTAGTTAAATGATTTTATTGATCATTAATAATTTGATTTGGGATCTTATATATTATCAAATTAATACCCTTAGTATAGGAAAATGATTTGGTGATTAAGTGATAAATGTTATTTTGGATGTTTTTCACTTTGTTGTGAACACTATATGCCCAAGGAAAATTGATTAGTATGGGATTTCATTTGAGGAGTAATGGTGGATTTTTATGTATGTTTTTATTGTGGATTTATAGTGATTTGGGTTATTTATGGAAATGATTAGGTTAATTACATTTAAGTATGTGACTTTAAGAGTAATTAATGTCATTTGGAGATACAATTTAACTTGGAAGACTAAATTATTATAAGTTTTGGGTTTCAATATTAGTTTGGATTATATTGAAGGATTTTAAGGAAAATTGATTATTGAATGGTATTTATTTAACTTTTGGGTATTGTTGGTTTAATTTTAGAAAATAAGATTAGTGTTTTTTTCTCTAATGGAATATCCATTTGGGGGATCATCATATATTATACTAACCATTTTGGTTTTGATTAATCTCTAAAGACAAGGTAAATATATAGTTTATCCTACGTGGATCATGTATTTCTATAGAAGTTTATTATAGCTCTTCCATTGTGACCAAGTCTTCTTGAATACTCATTGTTAAAAAAATGACTTAGTGGTAAAAAGAATTTAAAGAATGAAACTCTACTTAAAAATTAAGTATATCTCTTTATGTTCTTAGTCAATATCATAAATGAATTCCCCGTCCTTATGTAATGTATCTTAAAACAAAAAATGTTGTCCGTTTACTTTTCCTACTGGAAGACTAATGACCGTTTGTCCCAACACAAGTTTGTGATTTTCTTATTGTTAACTTTCTCCTGATCATGTTTTCTATCCCTCTCCATCAGAACTTAACACTTAGTTTATCATCCATGTCCATGTTTTCCTACATGGAATTCTAGAATCGGTTATCTTGGGTGACATTTATACCTCTCTTCCTTTCTTTTAAAGTGATAGTTTTATTGACTCTTTTTCCGATGTGGGACTTTCCATTATATTCTCAAGCCCAATTTTAAAAAAATTGCGAGGACGCAATTTATTGAAGGAGGGGAGAATGTAACACCCCAAGCTTCCATGGTATGTTTCCCTTTGAATAATGCAATGGAATGCATTGTACGCAACTTCGAGATTCTAACACACCACAACCAATCAAACTAGCCGTTATGAATAGTAATACCTACTTTTTGAAACTTTATAAATTTTATCTTTCTAAATCGACTTCATTTTTGGATTCTTAATATCGAAATTATCTTAGGGTGAAATTTTGGTAATTTTCGAATAACTTTCACATTTTGATGAATAGTGAAAATTACTAAATTTTAATTAAAAACGACTTTTTTAATCAAAATAATTAATAGTGATAAATTACTAATTTGAGTGGGTTTAAAGTATATTTAGAATATATTTTTACTATTTAATACAATTTTGGTCATTGGATGTAATTTCACATTTAAACCAGACATAAACAAGTGTTAATCTTTTGATAGTTATTATCTCTTAAAAACAAGCTATTTGTTTTGACGACGGTAATCAATTTTTAAATTAATTAATGCAACTGAAATGTTTTGAATTTGGTAAAATAGACATCATTTTTGAATTCATAATATTAAATATATCTTAGGCCTACTTTTTGGTATTTTTTTGGAAACTTTCATTTTTTGATGAATAGTGAAACCACTAAGTGGTAGTTAAAAAACTGAATTTTTCATAAAACTTAATTTTACCGCTTCTGTGAGTGGAATTTCGAAAATCCGAGAGACACCGTTAATATCAAGGAGTAAAATGTGGTTCAATGAGATGAAAATAATTTTTTGTGAATAGTAACTTTTTTACTTTTATTTACCACGGTTAAAAGTAAATAGGGTAATTAAGGGTAAAAATGATATTAATATTACCATAAAACATATCCTAATTCTATTGGACACGTGTATCTCGACCAAAAACAACCTTAGGAGTAAAATATTATCATTTAGGTCCACTTGTATTAGATTAGGACATTTATTATTATTTAATTCAAAGAAGAGATAAAAGAGTTAAAATCAAAGTTTATTTACTACAACATTTTTAATATAGGGTTATACATAAGATGAATTCAATTGTAAATATTCATTAGAAATATAAAACTATTTCCTACATAATGGTATTTTATTTATAATTTTTAGACATTAAATAAGTTAATTTAATTATGGCACAATGGTGATGAAGTAATTACCTAATTAATGAAATATTAAAACAATTGATATTATAAATATCAAAATAAATGTAATTTGAGACTTTTTATGAATTACAGTAATTTTATAGGTTAATATGACATATTAGGATTTAATATATAAATTTTGTTTGAATTAATAATGCTTTTATGAATTTATCAAAAACAAAATACCCAATAGTGTCAAAATTGACATAAAAGAGTTTTTAAAACAAATATGATATTATTAATTTATATTCAATTCCTAAAAATATAATTTTTGTCCAAGAGACTTATATCATGATAGGTGTATCATTCATTGACCACTTGGGGGGTCTTTTAGATGTATATAGTAATTTTATTAACCATATAATATAAAAATACAAAGAGACATTGTAAAAGTGAAACTAATTAACTAAGAGTTAATACTTAAAGATAAGGTTAATATAATGACCCCAACCTGTCCAAATTATATTGGTTGAGTGATTTTAGTCCCATCCCCACCTTAACCATTAAATAATATACTTTTGAGCCATTAGAAACCGAATATGAATTTATTATAAAATAATATTTTTAGCTTTTCCAAAGGTGCCCCTCACCCCTCTTATAAAAGGGCACTCCCCCTTCTCACTAATTCACACATTAAAAGCCTTTTGGCTTAGCCAAACCCAGCCCAAATACTCTCTCAACTTCCCTAAATACATCCTAGAGGCCTTAGTTTGATATGAATGCCAACCTAAGGAGCCATTTTGATCAAATCAAAAGGAAGAACCCGAAGAAGAGGTAATGTTTTCACCACCCTCTTTCAAGTTCCTTTCTTCTTCAACATCTTATTTCTTTGTTATTTCTATTCTAAAATAATTAATCCAGTATCTTCTATATACTTTGATGTTATTATAAATATGGTACAACCATATTCAGTATTCTATCCATCCTTTGAATGGCATGTCACCATACGTGCGTATGTACGACTTACCGTCTCCACGTCGTGGTGTAATTGTCATTCAATAAATTATTATTTGGATGGGTATAATAATGATGTGTAATTCATGTAAATAATAAATATAACATGATAATTATTCTGTCTATATGATATACCATCCAATTATATATTATTTTAACCTCAAAATAATGATATTGTCGCTCGTGCGTACGTACATACTACCGTCTCCACGAACGCGATGAGATTCATTCTCCATCGTATCCATTCAAGTATAATTATCTTTTGATGATTAAAAAAAATGTTTAAGGACTTGATATAATTATGTATATGAATAATATACAACCTATCCATAACAAACACGGCTTACTTAACAAAGAATATATAGGAAAACAAGTAAGTTAACGCCCGAAATGACGATAATACTAAGATATTATTAACAAATCAATGTTAAAAGGTCATATATGATATCATATTAATGTAAATGATTCTTGTATAATTCAATAACAATTATTTCACCATTATACAGGAGGTTAACCTACCGTCGACCAGGGAAAAAGTACAAAGTAAGGGGTTTATTATCTCACTTTTAATTCCGTGAGATTTCCATTGTTCACCACTTATTTATTGCATGTGGTGTGTGTACTGCCCATGATTGTATTCATTGTGTAATATACATTAATTTATGGATATTTATATCATCATTGTATTATCCTTCTTTCATGGGTGCATGTTTCATAAGTTACCAAATCGATAAGGGAATTTGAAATTTCAATTTCCACTCATTCGGCTTTACGCATACTTCATTGATTATTTTACTCCAAGATTATGTGTGGAATCACTATTCATTTGATTATGTCATAATTCACACTCCCCTTTATGTGGATATAATTTTTATACACATTATCACTCTATTTATAAATTCTCAAGTCATCGGTATGAACGTGATAAGAGTAATTTTAACTCAATCTCCATTTGTTGAGTTAAATATCCAATTCATTGGTGTTGTTTTTACAAGAATATGTGTGAATGTAATCTGATTGATTTACACTAAATATCCAATAATATTGAGTGTATTTATATTTGTCACACATAATTATGTCGTTTATTTATCCTTAACCTAAGGATATGGTCTTTATAATAGAATTCATCTCAATTTACATTCCATTGATACTTCTTTGTTGTTATACACCAAATCACTTTTATATGGTGTATATAATGTACTTTGACATAGTATATCATGAATCCCTTTATTCTCATGATATTACAAAGTTTTATTACCTCAATCATTTTTATTCAAGTTTCTCTCTTTTGGTTAGTAACTCTAACTAAAATATCATTTTAAAATGTTTTAAGGATTTATCATTCTAAATCTTTCTCATTAATGTCCATGTTTTAAAAATGGTTTAAGGATTTATCTATATGGACATTAAAGTTTTCAAATCAAAATTCCTTTTAAAAGTTTCAAATTGGTATGGGACACTTTGATTCAAAAATCTATTTTTAAATGGATTCTTGACAAATAGTGTGCATTTTAAATGATTTAAAGAAAAAAGGGGATATTTCTCTCTAATAGTTTTGATGATTATTTCCATCTATGCCAATATCCTTCATTATTCTCGACTGAGGGTAATTTGATACAATACAATCTTCCATATTGTATCGAATGAGTTATGTTTGACTGTGGATGTGCTATTTTTATACCATTCATGGTTTGTGGTTAAAGTATTGACATTTCGTATTCTAGTTTTAATACTAATGTTTATGTTATGTTTAAACCTGTTCATATGAGGAATGCATTGGACTTACTAAGTGACAGGTGGAGCCTGCTATAGCTCCTCGATGCATCGGTAGGTCTCATGAGACAAACTAATGTCTTGGCACGAGGCCTTGACAAAATCATATTTGTAGTCTTGGCACGAGGCCTTGGCTACATGGTTATGATAGTCTGGCATTATGAATTCCGTCATTATAAAAGTGGTTATTAATATTTTAATGTGATTATTAAACTAGTAGAATATCCATGTGAATAAGTAAATGGCATTATTTTATTTTATCCTTGCCATATTATGCTGAAGTTCAAGTTTAAAAGGCTTTTGTGTTAGTTATACATTGCCTTAAATTTTTATGTTTATTTATGAATGTTTTCGTTATATTGTTATCCTTACTGAGTATCTGTGGTCACCCCTTTCAATGTTTTATTTTTCCCAGGATGTGAAGAAGTATTTTATGAATGACCTGTAGGGATAGTATTAGGGGATATGAAGACAATATTTTGTTGTAGTTTTTCACTTATTGATGTAATATAAACTTTATGAATATATCTAGTGTTTTCAAGGCTACTAAACTAATCGGTCTTTAGAGACTTTATCTTTCTTGTGATCATGCCAATGTTATGTAATAATGCACCAACTCTAGGTATCTAGGGTCGGGGCGTTAGAGTTGGTGTCAGAGGATGTTTAGTACAAACCATGGAATCTAGATTTAGATAAACTCTGATTATAGAACGTAGACCAAAGAAGAACTTTGAGGATTAGTATAGAAGAACTTCCAAGAATTTTGGTATTTAAGAGATTTTGTGAGTTTTCCGAGCAATACATCCCTGTCTTGATACAACCAGGTAGAGGCGGGTCTGGCATAGATGTACCTAGGGGTAAAACCCGAAAACACTGCATTGAGCTAGACTTGAACGGAAACTGGTGCACGACAACGGGTCTTGCTGCACTCTTGGTTACGACACTCCCAGGGGATATTCTTAGGATAAATTACATTTTCTTTACAAACCGATTTGAAGTATTATATATATAATATGAGAGTAAATGACCTTGGTTAATCCTAATGTGTTTCAAATTGAGAATATGGTGACATGTTAATCTCTAAATGATTTTATGACTACTATTACTCACACAATGCTTTCTGGTTTTAGTAAATGGATGGATTCCAAAGAAGTCACAGTGACTTTGAGAATGATGTAAAAGGTGGGAAAGGTGGTGGCAATGGGCACCAAAATGGAATGTTGACAAGCGTAAAAGATATTTTCTTTATTCCAAATCAATTTTCCAAAAATATGATCAACAATATATATATTAACCAATTCCCGGACTCAACAAATAAGAGAAAGGTGATGAATAATAAGAGCTCCAGCAGTGGAGACCATGGAGAAAGAAATCCTCAATTTCCATCATGCAGGAAATGTGGAAGGAGACACCCAGGAAAGTGTCTCAATTGGACAAAGAAATGCTTTACGTGTGGGAAGAAAGTACATAAAGTGAATAATTGCCGAAGAAAAATTAAGAGTACTATGGAAGAAGATAAAAATGGTCCCAAGAATCCATTTACAGTCATTTTCCGTAAATGTAGGGGACCTGGCCATTACCCGAGTGAATGCCCTATTCTATAGGATATTTTCTTGGTCAAAGAAGAAGCTATGTGGGAAAAATGATTGGAGAAATGTTTAAAAAGTATTAGTGCTCATTGTTGATGGGTTTACTTTGGAATAATTTTCTCTTGTATTTTTAACACTGTAGTTTTCCATGTGAGAATGATATTTGAGGAAGAATTATCTTTTCTCTTGTGGATATAGTTATAAATAACCATTTGGTTTTATATGATCATTGGGTTTGAGGAAATTATAAGTTATTATAATTTGGGATGAAAATGCAAGGTATGAGATAAGATTTTTGGTTAAATTATGTTATGGTTATTTTGAGGAATTTATCTCATTTTGGTAATGTTATAAAATATAGTTTTTAAAAAAGGACAACACGTAGACCGTGTGAAAACCCGTCACATCGGACAAAGCTGTGGGAATCGAACCCACAACCAAAGTGCGATTGAGATTTATCGCCTACCACTGGACTACGTGAAGTCCTTGGTTAGTGTGACTATTATTTTTAGTTAAATGATTTTATTGATCAATAATAATATGATTTGGGATCTTATGTCTTATCAAATTAATACCCTTAGTATAGGAAAATGATTTGGTGATTAAGTGATAAATGTTATTTTGGAAGTTGTTCGCTTTGTTGTGAACACTATATGCCCAAGGAAAATTGAATAGTATGGAATTTCATTTGAGGAGTAATGGTGGATTTTTATCTATGTTTTTATTGTGGATTTATAGTGATTTGGGTTATTTATGGAAATGATTAGGTTAATTACTTTTAAGTATGTGACTTTAAGAGTAATTAATGTCATTTGGAGATACAATTTAACGTAGAAGACTACATTATTATAAGTTTTGGGTTTCAATATTATTTTGGATTATATTGAAGGATTTTAAGGAAAATTGATTATTGAATGGTATTTATTTATCTTTGGGGTATTGTTGGTATAATTTTAGAAATTATGATTAGTGTTTTTTTTTCTCTAATGGAATATCCATTTGGGGGATCATCATATATTATACTAATCATTTTGGTTTAGATTAATCTCTAAAGACAAGGTAAATATATAGTTTATCTTACGTGGAACATGTATTTCTATAGAATTTTATTCGAGCTCTTCCATTGTGACCAAGTCTTCTTGAATACTCATTGTTCAAAAAAATGAGTTAGAGGTAAAAATTTATTAAAGAATGAAACTCTACTTAAAAAGTAAGTATATCTCTTAAAGTTCTTAGTCAATATCATAAATTAATTCCTCGTCCTTATGTAATGTATCTTAAAACAATAAATTTTTTCCGTTTACTTTTCATACTGGGAGACTAATGACCGTTTGTCCCAACACAAGTTTGTGATTTTCTTATTGTTAACTTTCTCCTGATCATGTTTTCTATCCCTCTCCATCAAAATAGAACACTTAGTTTATCTTCCATATCCATGTTTTCCTACATGGAATCCTAGTATGGGTTATCTTGGGTGACCTTTATACCTCTCTTCCTTTCTTTTAAAGTGATAGTTTTATTGACTCTTTTTCCGATTTGGGAATTTCCATTATATTCTCAAGCCTAATTTTAAAAAAATTACGAGGACGCAATTTATTGAAGGAGGGGAGAATGTAACATCCCAAGCTTCCATGGTACGTTTCCCTTTGAATAATGCAATGGCATGAATTGTACGCAACATCGAGATTCTAACACACCACAACCAATCAAACTAGCCGTTATGAATAGTAATAACTACTTTTTGAAACTTTATAAGTTTTAACTTTCTAAATGGACTTCATTTTTGGATTCGTAATATCGAAATTAGCTTAGGTTGAAATTTTGGTAATTTTCAGATAACTTTCATATTTTGGTGAATAGTGAAAATTACTAAATTTTAATTAAAAACAACTTTTTTAATCGAAATAATTAATAGTGATAAATTACTAATTTGAGTGGTTTTAAAGTATATTTAGAATATATTTTTATGATTTAATACAATTTTGGTCATTGGATGTAATTTCACATTTAAACCAGACATAAACAAGTGTCAATCTTTTGATAGTAATTATCCCTTAAAAACACGCTGTTTGTTTTGACGACGGGAATTAATTTTTAAATTAATTAATGCAAATGATATGTTTTGAATTTGGAAAAATAGAAATCATTTTTGAATTCATAATATCAAATATAGCTTACGCCTAATTTTTGGTAATTTTCTGGAAACTTTCATTTTTTTATGAATAGTGAAACCACTAAGTGGTAGTTAAAAAACTGAATTTTTCATAAAACTTGATTTTACAGCTTCTATGAGTGGAATTTCGAAAATCTGAGAGACACGGTTAATATCAAGGGGTAAAATTTGGTTCAATGAGATGAAAATAATTTTTGGTGAATAGTAACTTTTTACTTTTATTTACCACGGTTAAAAGTAAATAGGCTAATTAAGGGTAATAATGATATTAATATTACCCTAAAACATATCCTAATTCTATTGGACAAGTGTATCTCGACCAAAAATAACCTTAGGAGTAAAATATTATCATTTAGATCCACTTGTATTAGATTAGGACATTTATTATTATTTAATTCAAAGAAGAGTTAAAAGAGTTAAAATCAAAGTTTACTTACTAAAACATTTTTAATATAGGGTTATACATAAGATACATTCGATTGTAAATATTAATTATAAAGATAAAAATATTTCCTACATAATGGTATTTTATTTATAATTGTTAGACATTAAAGAAGTTAATTTATTTATGACACAATGGTGATGAAGTAATTACCTAATTAATTAAATATTAAAATAATTGATATTATAAATATCAAAATAAATGTAATTTGATTCTTTTTATGAATTAAACTAATTTTCTAGGTTAATATGACATATTATGATTTATTATATAAATTTTTTTCGAAGTAATAATGCTGTTATGAATTTATCAAAAACAAAATACCCAATAGTGGAAAAATTGACATAAAAAGTTTTTAAAACATATATTATATTATTAATTTATATTCAATTCCTAAAAATCTAAAGTTCAGCCAAGAGACTTATATAATAATAGGTGTATCATTAATGGACCACTTTGTGGTTTCTTGGATGTATATAGTAAGTTTATTAACCATATATTATAAAAATACAAAGAGACATTGTAACAGTGAAACTAATTAACTAAGAGATAATACTTAAAGATAAGGTTAATATAATGAGCCAAACCTATCTAAATTCTATTGGTTGAGTACTTTTAGACCCATCCCCACCTTAAAATTTAAATAATCTACTTTTTATCCATTAGAAACCGAATATGAATTTATTATAAAATAATATTTTTAGCTTTTCCAAAGGTGCCCCTCACCCCTCTTATAAAAGGGCACTCCCCCTTCTCACTAATTCACGCATTCAAATCCTTTTGGATCGGCCAAAACCTGCCCAAATACTCTCTAAACCTTCCTCACTACAACCTCGAGGCCTTAGTTTTATCAGAAAGCCAACCTAAGGAGCGCTTTTGATCAAATCAAAAGGAAGAACCTAAAGAAGAGGCAATGTTTTCACCACCCTCTTTCAAGTTCCTTTCTTCTTAAACTTCTTATTTATTTGTTATTTCTATTCTAAAATAATAACTCCAGTATATTATATATAATGTGATGTTATTATAAATATGGTACAACCATATTCAGTATTCTATCTATCCTTTGAATGGCATGTCACAATACGTGCGTACGTACGGCTTACCGTCTCCAGGTCGTGGTGTAATTGTCATTCAATAAATTATTATTTGGATGGGTATAATAATGATATTTAATTCATGTAAATAATAAATATAAAATGATAATTATTCTTTCTATATGATATACCATCCAATTATATATTATTTTAACATCAAAAGAATGATATTGTCGCTCGTGCGTACGTACGGACTACCGTCTCAATGAACGCGATGGGATTCATTCTCCATCGTATCCATTCAAGTATAATTCTCATTTGATGATTAAAAAAATGTTTAAGGACTTGATATAATTCTTGATATTAATAATATACAACCTATCCATAACAAACACGGCATACGTAACAAATAATATAAAGGAAAACGAGTAAGTTAACACCCGAAATGACGATAATACTAAGATATTATTAACAAATCAATGTTAAAAGGTCATATATGATATCATATTAATGTAAATGATTATTTTATAATTAAATAACAATTATTTCACCATTATACATGAGTTTAACCTATCGTTGACCAAGGAAAAAGTACAAAGTAAGGGGTTTCTTATCTCACTTTTAATTCCGTGAGATTTCCATTGTTCACCACTTATTTATTACATGTGGTGTGTGTACTGCCCATGATTGTATTCATTGTGTAATATACATTAATTTATGGATATTTACATCATCATTGTATTATCATTCTTTCATGGGTTCATGTTTCATAAGTTACCAAATCTATTAGGGAATTTGAAATTTCAATTTCCACTCATTCGGCTTTACACATACTTCATTGATTATTTTACTCCAAGATTATGTGTGGAATCACTATTCATTTGATTATGTCATAATTTCCACTCCCCTTTCTGTGGATATACTTTTTATACACATAATCACTCCATTGATAAATTCTCAAGTCATCGAAATGAACTTGATAAGAGTAATTTTAACTCAATCTCCATTTGTTGAGTTAAATATCCAATTCATTGGTGTTGTTTTTACAAGAATATGTGTGAATGTCATCTGATTGATTTACACTAAATATCCAATCATATTGAGTGTATTTATATTTGTCACACATAATTATGTCCTTGATTCATCCTTATCCTAAGTATATGGTCTTTTTAAGATAATTCATCTTAATTTACATTCCATTGAGACTTATTTGTTATTATACACCAAATCACTTTTATATGGTGTATATAATGTAATTTGACATAGTATATCATGAATCCATTTATTCTCATGATATTACAAAGTTTTATTA
Organism: Viscum album; assembly: GCA_963277665.1. Classification (NCBI taxonomy): domain Eukaryota; kingdom Viridiplantae; phylum Streptophyta; class Magnoliopsida; order Santalales; family Viscaceae; genus Viscum; species Viscum album. The sequence goes on from OY728119.1 coordinate 1,218,092,146, forward strand.
CCTCAATTATTTGTATTCAAGTGTCTCTCTTTTGGTTAGTAACTCTAACTAAAATATCATTTTAAAATGTTTTAAAGATTTATCATTCTAAATATTTCTCATTTATGTCCATGTTTTAAAAATGGTTTAAGGATTTATCTATAGGGACATTAAAATTTTCCAGTCAAAATTCCTTTTAAAAGTTTCAAAGTGGTATGGGACACTTTGATTCAAAAATCTATCTTTAAATGGCTTCTTGACAAATAGTGTGTATTTTAAATGATTTCAAGAAAAAAGGGGATATTTCTCTCTAATAGTTTTGATGATTATTTCCATCTATGTAAATATCATTCATTATTCTTGATTGAGGGTAATCTGATACAATAAAATCTTCCATATTGTATTGAATGAGTTATGTTTGACTGTGGATGTGCTATTTTTATACCATTCATGGTTTGTGGTTAAAGTATTGACATTTTGTATGCTAGTTTTAATACGAATGTTTATGTTATGTTTAAATCTGTTCATATGAGGAATGCATTGGACTTAGTAAGTGAAGGGTGGAGCCCGCTATAGCTCTTCGATGCATCGGTAGGTATCATGAGACAAACTAGTGTATTGGCATGATGACTTGACAAAATCTTATTTGTAGTCTTGGCACGAGGCCTTGGCTACGTGGTTATGATAGTCTGGAATTATGAATTTCGTCATTATGAAAGTGGTTATTAATATTTTCAAGTGATTATTCAACTAGTATAATATCCATGTGAATAAGTAAATGGCATTATTTCATTTTATCCTTGCCATATTATGCTGAATTTCAAGTTTAAAAGGATTTTGTTTTAGTTATACATTACCTTAAATTTTTATGTTTATTTATGAAAGGTTTCGCTATATTTTTATCCTTACTGAGCATCCGAGCTCACCCCTTTCAATGTTTTATTTTTCCCAGGATGTGAAGAAGTATTTTATGAATGACCTGCAGGGATAGTATGAGGGGATATGAAGACAATATGTTGTTGTAGTTTTTCACTTATTGAGGTAATGTAAACTTTATGAATATATCTAGTGTTTCCAAGGCTACTAAATTAATCGGTCTTTCGAGACATGATCTTTCTTGTGATCATGTCAATGTTACGTAATAATGCACCAACTCTGGGTATCTAGGGTCGGGGCGTTACAACATAAATATTTTTATGTAAAATATTTTGACTTAAAATTTTGTAACTGTGTTTCAGACTTAATGTGAATCAAATTCTATTTTGGAAATGGGAGCTGGATCATGAATTTTAAGGGAGTAAATGGGCCATGAAGACAAAGTTGGACAGAACTATCCAGATTTGACATCACTTCACCATTTGGGTCATATCCTTTTCATCCGAACTTTGATTGGGATAAAATTTTGAGAGAATCTCTGAGACATGATTATGAAAAAATCATCCTTTTATAAGGATGTCCAATTCACGCTTTTTGGAGGTCAACTTTGCGGTGAAACTTGGAATAAAATATTTGTCCGAGTTTTCATTTCACACTTAAAAAAGTTATGTAACCCTAGCCCTCAAAACTCTATTTAAAGAAGTTTTTCACTCTTTGGGAAGGATGGTAGAGGCTTTGAGAAGGTGTGGACGAAAGGGTGTCTCTTGGGATCCCCTCACAACTCTTGGAAGAAGTAAGGATTTTTAAAATCCTCTCTTCCAAAAAGGCTCTCCTCTCCCACCTCCTCTTTGTATTTCTTTTCATTCATGTTTGTATCTTGAATTTTTATTCAATTAATCTTATATGTTATTTATTTTTCTTATTATATTAATATTCATAATTGTGTTGGAATCAAGAGTGGAGACGATATTGGGTTCTACCCTTTCAATCCTTTGCTCATGAAAAACGTCTCCATGATGACCACAAAACCCATGGAAGAGTAATTTTCTTAGTGATCGATATATATTCTACCCTCTTAATTTAATTATTTGAATCATTGAGATACTATAATTAAATTAATATGATCCATGAATTGTGTTTCTAAATTATAATAAACTAAGCAAGCAATTGAACAATTAACACAAAAACACGCGAAGTCGAGATTTTGTGTAAATTGTGAGAGCGTGATTTTAATCGGTAATATAAGACCACACGGGATAAATTTGTAGAGTTAAAATATAATCCCTAAATAAAATTCATCCTCATTTCCAGAATGGATATGTGTTCTAATTATCCACTAACCATACTCTAGCCTTATAACAACAATCAAAGCAGGGTGTTGTGATTGCGTGTTCCGAAGCTAACCTAGGGTTTAAGTAATTTCATCTTTGTGGTTAAGTTAACTCTTATAGAGTTTGAGGGTTAACAAATTAGGGGATCATAATTAAGTGGATGTTGATTTAAATAATAATTATTAATAAGTAAATTAATAGGTAGAGTTAACACTTTCTAAAAATAGTTTTAAAAAAAAATCTTCTCGTTGTGCTTTGTTAATCAACTTACATTTCAAAATTAAAAACAAAAAAAATACAATCTTCTTCCAGAAAACATCTTCTAGATTTATAAACTATAAACAACCCCTATCCTTTCAAGTAGTGTTTTAATTCTATTCTATTTTATTTTTAGAATACCTTTAAGAAGTTGTTTTAATTTACTTCCTCCTTTGATAAACGACCTTGGTCATCCACTCTACTGCACCTAAGTACCCCAAAAACCACTAATAATTTTAGGGAACCCACGAAAACGCTCTTTAAAATTGGTGTCATTTCCGGGGAGGCAATTTATTATTTCAATCAATTAGAGTTATTTATTTTATTTTACATTTTATTCACTTCCTCTCTTTTTTCTTCCTTCTTTACCCAATCTGAATTTCTTTTCTTCTTCTTCTTTTATTTTATTCTTATTATTTTTAGATCATCAACTCAAACATCTCATTTTTATTATGGTCCATTTTCCTAATTTTCATTTTTATTTGATTTATAACATGAAATAATCTCAAAGATCTATTAGATCTTGACCCTGAGATTGAACGCAACCTTAGGGCTCGAATCAAACATTCTCAGTCTACGTGAAGTTTCAACATTCAAACAGATGGATAATTACTCCAATATCAGAACATTGAAATTGGAAGCAATTGAAATTAAACCATAAAACCAGAACCAATGGCTGACAATAATGGAAATGGACTTAATAGAACCATTCAAGAATTGGCTGCACTCAATATTAATTATCAACCAAATTGCATTGCTTACCCGAATCTTGAATCGGACTTTGAACTGAAATCTGGGTTAATTCATCTTCTTACAAAGTTTCATGGATTATCTGGTGAGGATCCAAACAAAAATTTGAAAGAATTTAATGTGGTTTACTCAACCCTTAAACCCCGAAATTTTTCTGAAGATCAAATCAAACTAAGATCATTCCCATTCTCACTTGATGGAGCTGCGAAAGACTGGATGTATTATTAACAACCTAAAGATGTAACTTGTTGGAACAATTTGAAACGACTTTTCCTGTAGAAATTTTTTCCAGCATCAAGGACCACTTCTATTCTTAAAGAGATATCAGGGATTAAGCAAGCCCATGGGGAGTCAATGTATGAGTACTAGGAGCGATTCAAGAAGTTGTGTGCAAGCTGCCCACATCACCAAATCATGGAGAAACTACTCATCCAATACTTTTATGAGGGACTCACACCTAGTGAGAGGAGAATGGTGGATGATGCGGCTGGAGGAGCATTGGTGGAAAAGACACCAGCCGCTGCACATGTGTTGATCGACAAAATGGCCCAAAACTCCCAAACATTTAGCGATCGAAGTACACCACATGTCAAGGAATTACATTAGGTAAGTCCTTATCTTGAGATTCATTTGATTGATACCAAGTTAGAAGAATTGAAAACTATGGTGAGGCAGATTTCTTTGGAACAAAATACATCCCAACCCCCTCCTTCAAGGCCTTGTGGAATTTGCACTGAGATAATCCACCCAACTGACTGTTGCCCACAACTATAAGAGATAGAGGATTGCACAACAGTATTCCCAAGGAGACCATATCTGCAGCAACAATAGACATACCCCTAAAAGAATTTTGATTCATTTTCTCCAACATACAACCAAGGGTGGAATGATAAATCGGACATGAGGTATGGATCTGGAAAAAAAGGTCCCCTGTTCAAAAAAAACTTACAGCAACCTCCACCTTACCAGCAGGGATTCCAAAAACCCCAAAGGAGATATGAAACTCAAGCATCAACAAGTCAACAACAAGGGAATTCTCAACAAAAGGTAGATTCTAACACTGATGATATTTTGAAGCAAATTTTTCTTAATCAACAGAATGAGCTGAAATTCAAGGTTTGGAGATGAGGAAGTTGAAGACACAAATGAGCCAGATTTCCAATGCCCTTCATGAACTGTTAAGTAAGAACTCTGGAAATCTACTTTACCAACCTACTCCAAATCCCAAGGGGAATGTGAGTGCCATCACATTGAGAAGTGGGAAGAAAATGAACAATATATCTATACCTACCATTCCACCAGGATTCAACTCAACTCCAGAGAAGCATCATTCCATACCAGATGAAGAGAAACCAAAGGAGAAAGAAAATGGAAAGAAAAATATTGATGATGTTCCTCCTAAACCACTTCCATTTCCAAATAGATTTGTACAAACCATTAAGATGGCTGAGGAGGCGATGAAAAAAAGAAGTTTTGGATATATTCAAGTGTGTGGAGATCAAAATCCCTTTACTTTAATCCATAAAGAAAATTCCAAGGTATGCGAAATTCTTAAAATAACGTCGTACCAATCGAAGAGGTCTCAAGGGAAATGAAAGGATCAATCTTGGAAGGAATGTTTCAACACTCATTACACAAACTCTAGCAATGCCGACAAAGTGCAAGGATCTAGGGACATTCACCATCCCATGCACCATAGGGGAGTTGAAATTTTCTGATGCACTTTGTGATTTGGGAGCTTCCATAAATGCGATGTCTCACTCTGTATTCTCTTCTTTGCAGGTTGGTAAGTTGAAGTTAGTGGTGCAGTTGGCAAATAGAGCTACAACATTTCCAGCAGGAGTCCTTGGGGATGTACTTGTCTGGGTAAGAGACATGATCCTTACAACATATTTATACGTGCTTAACATGGAGGATGATTAGGTAAGTTCTCATGATCCCATTATCTTAGGTAGACCCTTCCTCAAAACAGTAAAAACTATCATAAATGTCAATGAGGTTACACTTTCCATGGAATTTGGGGATGAATTTTTGATATTTAATGTTATGGATTCCATGAAGTACCCCTCAAAGGATCATTATACATTTTTTATCTCACATTTTGAACCACCAAATAAAAACCCCATGGAATTTGATTTTTCTATGATTAGGGAGATTATGAGTATTGGTTCTAGTTTGATGTCTAAGAGTACATCCAGACCTATTTCTAATGCACAAGACTCTCTTAGATTTGATTTTGAAATGGAATCATATTCTGATTTTGATCATGTGAACTCTAATTATGACATGACTGTTGAGTATGTTGATGTATTTGATTCTTTATTATCTGATTTTGATGATGTATATTCTGATACTGATGCTCTTTGTGTACATATTTCAGTTCCTTCTATGTCTCCATCCATACACCACCCCCCTACACTAGAACTCAATCCATTTCCATCTAATCTCAAATAATCATACTTGTTAAGTGGTGAGAAATTAACTGTTATCATTGCTAACATCTATCTTTTAACACGAAGAAAAACTTTTGAATCTTTTGAGGGAGAACACCAGGGAAATTGGGTGGACCTTGGCTGACATATCAAGTATTAGACCCTCCATTTTCATGCATATGATTCTTTTGGATGATGGGGGTAAACCTATTAGGTATCCACAAAGGAGACTCAATCCAACACTTTTGGAGGTTGTTAAAAAAGAGGTTGAAAAATTGCTCGAGGCAGGTATAATCTATCCTATTTAAGATTCCCAGTGGGTGGGTCTTATTCCGGTTGTGCCTAAGAAAATTGGTGTTACAGTTGTTAAAAATGATAAAGAGGAGTTAGTTCTGATGAGGGTACAAAACAATTGGTGTGTGTGTATTTATTATAGGAAACTAAATCAATCTACTAGTAAGGATAATTTCCCCCTCCCATTTATTGATCATATTCTTGAGAGACTAGCTGGGAAGACACACTATTGTTTCTGGGATGGATTTTATAGATATTTTCAGGTTTCTATAGCTCCAGAGGTTCAATAGAAGACTACATTCACCTATCCATTTGGCACGTTTTCCTACTGAAGGATGCCATTTGGACTTTCCAATGCCCCAGGTACCTTCCAGAGATGCATGGTGAGTATTTTTTCTGATTTTATTGAAACCTACATGAAGGTATTAATGGATGATTTTATAGTGTATGGATCTTCATTTGATGAATGTATAAGTATTTTGGGAAAGGTGTTGAATTGCGGTATTGAGAAGAATCTAGTTCTGAACTTTGAAAAGTGTCATTTTATGGTAGAGCATGGCATTGCCTTAGGGCATGTAGTGTCAAAACATGGGATAGAGGTTGATAGATCTAAGGTAGATATTATTTCATCCTTACCATATCCTTCATGTGTGCGTGTTGTTAGATCTTTCCTAGGGAATTTAGGATTTTATCGGTGCTTCATCAAGGATTTTAGTAAGATTTCTCTTCCTATGTCATGATTACTTAAAAAGGATTCTGATTTTGTGTTTTATGGTTCTTGCAGGCCTTCCTTTGATTAGCTAAAGAAGTTTCTGACCACTCCACCAATCATACAACCCCCACGGTGGGAGATTCCTTTTGAGCTTATGTGTGACGCCTAAAACTTTTCGGTTGGAGTTGTCTTATCTCAGAGGGTGGAGGGACGTTCACATGTGATTGTCTATGCATCAAGAACACTAGATTCAGCCTGATCAAACTACACAACCATGTAAAAGGAGTTTCTTGGTGTTATATTCACTTTAGATAAATTCTATTCATATTTATTGGGAACTAAAGTATTTGTTTTTTCTAACCATGCATCTCTGAGGTACCTCTTGAAGAAGCCAGACGCGAAGCCCAGACTTATTAGATGGATACTCCTTCTTCAAGAATTTGATATTGAGATAAAGGACAAGAAGGGGTTAGAAAACCTAGTAACGGACCACATGAGTAGGCTTACTCACACACTAGAGGATGACAACTTGGACCAGGTACCACTTCAGGACACTTTCCCTGATGAGAATATTTATTCCATCTCAGGTATGCATCCTTGGTATGCGTATTTAGTAAACTACCTTGTTGCATCTAAAATCCCTGCAAATTTAAAGAAACATCAAGTCCAAAAGTTAAAGAGTGAGTCTAGATTTTATGTGTGGGATGATCCCTACTTATGGTGCATGTGTAGTGACCAGGTTATTTGGAGGTGTGTTTTGGATCATGAGTTTGAGTCTGTTCTACAATTTTGTCATACACTTGCTTGTGGTGGTCACTTTGGACACCAACGGACAGCTAGGAAGGTTTTAGACTTTGGATTATATTATCCTATCTTATTCCATGATTCTCATGTGTATTGTAAGTTGTACTCACGTTGTCAACACTCGAGAAACATTTTGGGGAGACATGAGATGCCCCAACAACCCATACTATTCTGTGATATTTTTGATGTATGGGCATTGATTTTATGGGTCCTTTTCCTAGTTCATTTGGTTTTTTTATATTTTGGTTGCTGTTGATTATGTGAGTAAATGGGTGGAGGCTAAGGCCACTAGGACTAATTATTCTCATGTTGTAGTGGACTTTTTCAAGAAATAGATTTTTTGTAGGTTTGGAGTACCAAAGGCCAACATCAGTGACCAAGTGACACACTTCTGCAATCAGAATTCGGCTTCCCTCCTTCGTATGTATGGGGTGACACACAAAACATCAACACCATACCACCCCCAAACAAATGGTCAAGCTGAGGTTTCAAATCGTGAGTTGAAACAAATTTTGGAGAAAACTGTGCAGCCAAATAGGAAGGATTGTAGCAAGCACTTGGAGGATTCATTTTTGGCTTATAGGATTGCATAAAAAACTCCCATTGGTATGCCCCCATTTCAGATTTTTTTAGGAAAGCGTGTCATCTCCCTGTGGAAGTTGAGCATTGAGCTTATTGGGATATAAATAAATGCAATATGGATTTGACCCAAGCTTGAATCCAAAGGAAGCTGCAAATTCAAGAGCTCCAGGAGATTTTATTGTCTTCATATGATAAATCAAGGCTCTATAAGGAAAGATCCAAAGTTGCTCATGAAAAAATGATCCAACAAAGTGATTTTCATATTGGAGAGAAAGTCCTTCTCTACAGTTCATGACTGAAGCCGGTGCCTGGTAAGTTGAATTCCATATGGTTAGGTCCTTATGTTGTGACTAATGTTTTTCCTTTTGGTGTAGTGGAGATCACACAAGAATACACAGTAATGAGATTTACATTCAATGGGCAATGTTTGAGGAGATACATTGAGGGAATTCCTACTGATGCAGTGGATTTTATCACACTACATGACCCCGTCATCACTTGAGCGTATCAGGCTATTCCTAACCCTTTAACTTTTTTATTATTTGTCCTATTTAAAATTATACATTTCATGTGCATATATCATCTCATGGGTTCACATTGAGGACAATGAAATATTTTAAGTGTGGGGGAGTGAACCTTTTAGTTTAGTAATTTCAATTGATTTCCTGTTTAAAAAAACAAAACAAAACAAATTGTGTGTTTGTTTTAAATTTTGTGTGTTTATTTTTCAATTTTCTGTGTGTTTTTGAAACTTTTGAGCTGAAATGATTCTCATCGCCATTTTGAAATCCATATCAATAAGTAAAAAAAATTATCCCTTGAAACTAAGCTTAAATGAATGCATAAAATAACTTTGTTTCAATTTAAAATCTTTGGTAATTTCATGAAAAGTAATTTGAATTTTAAATCTCATGCCACATCTCACTGTCTTTATATTTAAGATCACTTTCATGTGAGGCTTCTGAACCATTATTTTCATATTCTTTACATTCACCTAACTTCTTGAGATAACCAAACCATGGTTGATTTTACCAGAATTTGATTTATTTTTATCAAAACTTGAGGGTTTGAGGTACTTATGTTTAAATTATTGAGGCATTTGTTTGGTATTAAAGCCCCTATTTCAAATAATCCTTTTTTATAATGGCCTACCTTGAAAATTTAATCCTTTTAGCCCTTAGAAACCATGAACAGCCTGTTAGGTTATCCACATTACATGCCAACATTCCCTATCCAACCAACTCTTGAAGTGAATTTTCATAATCTAGTTGAACTTAAGTGTGGGGGAAACTATCTTGTGTTGTGATACAACATTCTATGATACTTTGGGTGGAAAATTAAATTCTGAATAGATTTGTTTACTACTGAAGAAAATAATTATATTGAAAGTTATTCCTTTTCTAGAGATTTCATGATAAGTGAAGTTGTGCCTTTTCTGGAGATTCTAATAGAGGTAGAAAGTTGTGCCTATCTAGAGCTTTCAAGAAAATAATGTTTGAGAAGATTGACATTTTTGTTGCTGAATGATGAATGGTGTAAAATTTCAATTACTTTTCATAATGATAGAGCTGAATTGATGTTATTTCTATTGAGGAGGAGACCATATTTAATTGAAAATTATATTAATGAAATTTTCCTTCAAAAAGAGTCAAGCCCTCCTCATTCAGGCTCAGAATTTTTTCATATCTGAATCCTACCAATCGAAAACCACAGAATAACCCTGAAAAGTCTTCATGATAAATATTTCATTGAATCACATTGTATGGCGATGTAGGAATTTATCAAGCCTATGGTGACCCTTGTATGAGTTTGGATGAGAAAGACATTGCTAAAAAAATTCACGTTTGTGTGATAAGAGAAAATTCAAGCGAGGTAAGTGTTTTGTGCTTGGGAGGATAAATGAAGTGGAAATATATTGAATGATAAAAATAGATAACTTGAAATAGGTTTTGTTTATGAGTCATGATATCTCGTGATTCTTGGTATGGAATTAATGGATCTCAATGATATGTGTTTTAAATTTGTTTTGATTTAATATTGATCTTTACTTGATATGAGGTTTTTCCCAGGAGTGAAAAAGGGTAAGTGTGGGGGAGTTGATAAAAAAAATTTGAATATTTTATTGATAATAAATGACATAATTTCCTCACATTGTGCTAAATATGTTCAATTATGAAATATTTGGGATTAGATCATTCATTTGCAAATTTGATGAAAAATCCAGTTTTACATTTTTAAATGCACTGTAGTATTTCGGGCATAAATATTGTTATGTAAAATATTTTGACTTAAAATTTCTTAACTGTGTTCCTGACTTAATGTGATAAAAATTCTATTTAGTACATTGGAGTGGGATCGTGCATTTGAGGGGAGTAAATGGGCCATGAAGACAAAGCTGGACAGAACTATCCAGATTGAATATCACTTCACCATTTGGGCCTTATATTTTTCTTCCGAGCTTGGATTGGGCCCAAATTTTGATATAAGCTCGGGGACATGATTATTCACAAATAATCATTCAAGAAGGCCATCCAATTCACGCGTTTTGGAGATCAACTATGCGGTGAAACGTGGAATAAAATATTTGGTCGAGTATTCATTTCACACTTAAAAAAGTTATGTAACCCTAGCCCTCAAAAAATCCATTTAAAGGATTTTTTCACTATTTGGGAAGGCTGGTCGAGGATTTGGGAAGGCGTGGCCGAAAGGGTGTCTCATGGGAGCCCCTGAAAACTCTTGGAATAAGTAAGGCTTTGTGAAATCCTCTCTTCCAAAAAGGCTATCCTCTCCCACCTCCTCTTTGTATGTCTTTTCTTTCATGTTTGTATCTTAAATTTTTCTTCAATTAATCTTCTATGTTATTCCCTTTTCTTCTTATATTAATCTTCCTAATTGGGTTGGAATCAATATTGGATATGAGATTCGGTTCTACCCTTTCAATCCTTTTCTCATGCAAAACGTCTCCACGATGACCACACCACCCATGAAAGAGTAATTTTCTTAGTGATCAGTCTATCTTCTACCCTATTAATTTAATTATTTTGAATCATTGAGATACTATAATTAACATAACATGATCCATGACTTGTGTTTTTAAATTATAATAAACTAAGAAAGAAATTGAACAATTCAGACAAAAACACGTGAAGTTGAAATTTTGTGTAAATTGTGAGAGCACGATCTTAATCGGTAATACAGGACCACACTTGATAAATTTTTAGTGTTCAAATATAATCCCTAAACACAATTAATCCTCATTTATAGAATGGATATGTGCTCTAATTAACCACATACCATAATCTTACCTTAGAACAACAATCAAAGTAGGGTTCTGCGATTGCGTGTTTTGAAGCTAGCCTCAGGTTTAAGTAATTTCATCTTTGTGGTTAAGTTAACTCCTATAGGGTTTGAGGGTTAAAAAATTAGGGGATTATAGTTAAGTGGATATTGATTTAAATGATAATTATTAATAATTTAATGAATAGGTAGAGTTATATTGATTACACTTTCTAAAAATAGTTTTCTAAAAAAACATCTTCTCGTTGTGCTTTGTTAATCAACTTACATTTCAAAATTAAAATCAAAAAAAATACAATCTTCTTCCAGAAAACTTCTTCTAGATTTATAAACTATAAAAAACACCCATCCATTCAAGTAGTGTTTTAATTATATTCTATTTTATTTTTATAATAACTTTATTAATTTGTTTTAATAAACTTCCTCCTTTGAGAAATGACCTTGGTCAACCACTCTGTTGCACCTAAGTACCCCGAAAACCACTAATAATTTGAGGGCGCCCACAACAGTGCTCTTTTAGTACCCAAAATACCCTACCATTTGTATAAATAATAAATACCAATACACTCTAAGTTCCTCACATATCAAGGATTTATCACCCAAGGTGATATTCTCAAAAAAACCCAAGGCATAACTATGCATTTTCCATAAACTTGATGACTGATCGTACCATGATTCACTGTTTTATTCCACCCTTACACCACTGTTTTAAACTAGTTTTGTAATCAATAATACAAATATAATAATAAATTTTAATTTATTTTTGAATCATTTAATTAATTTTAATCAACATTATAATGGGAAATGTTACTTGTTTTTATTATTTCAATGTAGCTAGAGGTGATTTGGAGGGCCCTTGATGAAGTGGAAGAAAAATGGGCCAAAATTGCATGGATCCATGGACATCTGTCCACTGTTTTGCATATTACACGAAATACGTGGATCTAAATGGGTTTATATTTTGTGGTCCTGTCCAAATTTTTATGGCATACATTTCATATGAGGGAACAGAATCCCCATTCGGCCTCTATGGGGCCCATCCGAACTGATCTGTCCAAGCCACCGAATTTGGACCAAGTCAAATGTGGTGTTCTGTATTTTATCAATATCATGAGCTTTAGTTGTCCAAATGGTGCCAAAATTTCGGTGGAGACATTAAATAGGTAGGGATAAAACTTTTTTATTTTTTCCAAAGTGAGATGAGGCTGTCTAAAGACTGAAACGCGTGGTACAAGTGGATTGATGAAATATGTGTGCCTAAAACCACCTTCCAATTTTCGTATAAAAGGGAACCAAGGGAACCTCATTTTCAAGTTCGTCCAAGGAGTGAAGTGCTACCAATTTGGAGTCCTATAGGAGTTTCCTAATCACCTTGGAGGTTCTAGAGGCCCCTATCCTCATAGGGGAATCAAGGATGAAGAAGGAGTTCCACCTGAGCTTCCTCCTCCTCCCGATGTCGAGCTAAAAGTTGGGTGTTCGTTGTGAGGGAGATACACACATGTCAAGGGGGTTACGATGCATAAACTAGCTACTGGTTTGGTGTAATTTGGTTTTTTAAACATTTCATTCCATGTATCTTATTTTATTTCAGATTTTAATGCTTGATTTGATGCATGGGAGTGTTATGCTCTTAATTTCTAACCGATCGGTGTGAGGTTTTGAGTGCATGACTTGTGTTGTTCGGATTGGAAATCACAAGAATCATTTTCATACCCACCTTATTGAGATTTAAATCTGATTTGGAAGCTCTTATTCCATGCATAAGTACTGGAACTTGAAAACACGATTTTTACGTCAAGGTTTGGTCCTTAAAGCATTGAAATACAAGCTTAGGAATTAATCGGGATTCCAATTAACTCCAACCAAAGAATTACTCTAAACCTAAGATGAATCTCTATGAAAAATGAACTTGATATGTGTGTAGTGAAATCACATCAACCCTTTTATCTCATATTTTTCAAAATCCACTAGGTCACTCAACTTTTAAGCTATTTCAACTATGTCATTGTTTTAAGCTTTTTTCAAAACCACCCCTCTCTTAGTCATTTTTATTAAAAATACACACTCTAAACCTACCAACTCTCCTTGATAGACAACCTAGGGTCTACCCTAGACTATAAATCAACCTTAAAACATAATCAATTTGATGTTTGATGACAGTGAGGTCAAATTTTGGTGTAGTTTCCAGGGAGCGCTTTGGTTTTTTATACGTGTTTTTGATAAAATTTTTGTAATTTTTGTGAATTTTTGTTTGTTTTATCTTCTATCTTTGCATTTATTTTTGTGTGTTAATTTATTTATTTTGTAGGTTCTATTTATGACGCGTTCTACTCTGGGAGACCTACAAACTTTTAAACTCGAATCGGAGAGGGTCCTACATCAACAAAACCGAGACACACAAGACAACACTTTGAAGGAGGAGACATCACATCTTAAAATTATTCTTGATCCTTATTCTTCTTCTGAAACCAAAGTTAAAACTGAACATAACTTGTATAACATGGCTAAAAATAATAGAACACTAAAAGAACTAACCTCACTTGATGTTGATATCCGACCCACTTACATTCAATTACAAGGTGAGGCACCCAATTTTGAACAAAAATCTGGTTTAATTCATTTATTACCAAGATTTTGATGGACTGCCTGGAGAAGATCCACATAATAATTTAAAAGAATTTCATACTATGTGTTCAAAATTAAAACCTACTAATGTGTATGAAGAACAAGTAAATCTTAGGGCATTTCCATTTTTATTAGAAGACACGGTTAAAGATTGGTTGTATTATGTTAATTCACCTATTAGAGGTTGGGCGGACATGAAACGACTTTTTCTTGAAAAATACTTCCAAGCCTCTTGAACTGCAACAATAAGGAAAGAAATATGTGGGATAAGACAATCTCAAGTAGAAACCCTTCATAAATATTGGGAACACTTTAAAATATTATGTTCAAGTTTTCCACACCACCAAATGAGTGATCAACTTTTAATACAATATTTTTATGAAGGTTTAATTCCAATAGATCATAACATGATTGATGCTGCTACAGGTGGTGCACTAGTGGATAAAACCCCAATTTCTGCAAGGACCCTAATTGAGACCACGGCACAGAACACTCAACAATTCAGTTCAAGGTCTAGTGTACCCATTCGAGGTGTCCATGAGGTGCAAAGTACTGAATTCTAGAATAAGGTGGACACAAAGTTTGAAGAGTTAAGTACCCTATTATAACAAATTGATCTTTCCCAAGGTAAATTCCAATCTCCTCCTCCCATACATTGTGGTATATGCTCTTCTGATACCCACTATTCTGACCAATGCCCCCAATTGAGAGAAACTTCTGAGAGTTGTGAGGAAATATTCCCAGGACGCCCCTATAACCAACCCATTAGGCAAGAACCTTACTATCCATCCAACCCTAGGTGGAAAGACAACCAAGCCTATAGGCAAGGGGGGTATTCAAACCATCCTCATCAACCATGGAACCAACCAGGGCAAAGTATTCATCAACCACCACCACCCAAAAATTTTCAACCACCCCAAAGGCCTTTCCAACAACCCACTCTAAAACCCGAGCCTAGACTAGAAGATATGATGAAACAAATGGCTGCCAATAATCTCCAGTTCCAACAAACCACCCAAGAAGCATACAAGACCTCAAAACCCAATTAGGCCAACTAGCTAACTCAGTGAGTGAAATCCAAATCCATGGGTCTAGTAAACTACCCTCTCAACCACTTTTCAACCCTAGGGATAAGGGAAATGTTAGTGCCATCACCCTTAGGATTGGAACTCAACTTAAAATCCAAATGAACCCTCCATTAGAGTCATCCTCTCCTAAGGAAACCACCATCCCAACCACTGAAAAAGGTTCAAATGAGGTGGAACCTTGTCTCGAGAGAAGTCCTGCCAAAGGAAAGAGTGTGTCTATTGATGAGTTACCAAGCCCAAGCATTCCTCTTCCATTTCCCCAAAGAGACACCCAACCAAGGAAACAAAAGGAAACTGAACTTGATAAAAAAATCTTGGAGACTTTCAAAAAACTGCAGGTTAACATTCCATTGATTGATGCCGTCAAGAAAATTCCGAGATATGCCAAGTTTCTGAAGGAGATGTGTACCCACCGAAGGCGACTTAGAGGTGATGAGAAGGTGAGCCTGGGGAGGAAAATATCAGCATTGATACAACCATCACTTCCCACAAAGTACAATGATCCTGGAACATTCTTGATTATGTGCACCATAGGGGAGTATTCCTTCTCCAATGCTATGCTTGATTTGGGTGCTTCTATTAAAGTGATGCCTCACTCCATATACTCTTCTTTGCAGGTCGGTGAACTAAAGCCCACGGGAATAGTTGTTCAACTAGAAAATCGGAGTACAGCACACCCTTCTGGTGTGTTAGAGGATGTTCTTGTGAGGGTTAAAAATTTAATATTTCCTGCTGATTTTTATGTGCTAAAAATGGAAGATGATAGGATGAATGGACATGCCCCAATTATAATGGGGAGACCTTTCTTGAAAACCTCCAAATCCATAATTAATGTCCATAATGGTACATTATAAATGGAATTTGATGGTGACATAGTTCATTTCAACATCCTTGATGCCATGAAGCACCCCTCAGAAGAACATTCCTCTCTCTCGATAAATTCAATTGATGTACTCCCTTCCCCTAAAATCACTTCATTTGTTTACCCTAATACCCTTTCTGAATTTTCCAATTTGATTGAAATTCTTGGAAATGAATCATGTGTTGATTGTTGTAGTAGTCTAGAAAAGTGTCATGCATGTTTATTAATTGATAATTTCTTGAACACGGAGGATCACATGACCATCGATGATACTTCTACGCTTGTAAAAGCTAATTCCTCATCTGAGGATGATACCATTGTGCAGTTAGATGAGATTAGTGACCTCTCACTTTCACACACACTCCCATCAATCCAAAATCCACCTAAATTTAAACTAAAGAAACTACCTCAAGATTTAAAATGTTCATATATTGAGAATGAAAACAAGTTGTCTGTCATATTTTCTAGTTCACTCCCTCCTGAGAATGAATTGCGACTGCTTGAACTTTTGAGGGAGTACAAACAAGTATTGGGATGGACACTTGCAGACATTCCTGGTATTAACCCATCAATTTGTATACATTATATTTTATTAACTGATGAGGCTAAACCAATGAGGTAGGCACAACGTCGACTGAACCCAAACCTCTTAGAAGTAGTTAAAAAGGAAGTAACAAAATTATTGGATGTTGGAATCATTTACCCCATCTCTGAAAGCCAATGGGTCAGTCCCGTTCAAGTAGTTCCTAAAAAAACTTTCCTAACTATAATTAAAAATGAAAACAATGTATTGGTTCCAACTCGTGTGCAGAATAGTTGGCGTCTCTGTATAGATTATCTCCAACTAAACCAACACACTAGGAAGGACCATTTCCCCTTGCCATTCATTGGCCAAATGCTAGAGAGGATAGCGGGGAAGTCCCATTACTGTTTTCTTGATGGTTATTCTAGATACTTTCAGATCCATATTGCCCCCAAGAATCAATAAAAGACAACCTTCACTTTCCCCTTTGGTACATTTGCCTATAGAAGGATGCCATTTGGCCTGTGTAATGCTCTGGGTACTTTCCAGTAATGTATGGTTAGTATTTTTTCGGATTACCTAGAGAATTGCATGGAAGTTTTCATGGATGATTTTACTATTTATGGATCCTCTTTTGATGAATGTTTAAGTAGTCTTGGTTCCATCCTACGTCGCTTTATTGAAAAGAATCTTGTATTAAATTATGAGAAATTCCATTTCATGGTGAGACAAGGTATAGTTTCGGACATGTCATTTCTTGGGATGGTATCCAAGTAGATAAATCGAATGTGGATGTCATTTCTTCCCTACCATTCCCTAAAAATTTATGTGATGTTCGGTCTTTCCTAGGTCATGCTGGATTTGACCGTCGTTTCATTAGTGATTTTAGTAAGAATTCACTTCCCCTCTCTCGCTTACTCCAAAAAGAAATGGAGTTTGTTTTTGATAAGGAATGTGAATAAGCTTTTAATAAATTAAAATGGAGTCTCACATCACCCCCGGTAATCCAACCACTTCGGTGGGATTTACCATTTAAGCTCATGTGTGATGCCTCTAACTATGCAGTAGGGGCAGTCTTATCACAAAGGGTTGATCGTGCTCCACATGTAATTATCTATGCCTCATGTACTTTGGACCCTACCCAAGAAAACTACACCACCACTAAAAAAGAATTTATTTCCATTGTGTTTGCCTTGGATAAATTCTGGTCATACCTTTTAGGGTCCAAAGTCATTGTGTTCTCAGACCATATAGCCCTCCGGTATCTCCTAAAGAAACCGAAAGCCAAACCACATCTCATTCGTTGGATGCTCCTCCTTTAGGAATGCAAACTAGAAATTAGAGATAAAAGAGTAGAGAATGTGGTGGCAGACCATATCAGTAGGATCCCCCCATCCTCAGACATTGTCTAATCCCCCTGTATTCCCATTAATGATATTCTTCCTGATGATAAATTGTACAAAGTGCAAGATGTTATTCCCTGGTATGCTGAAATTGTAAATTATTTGGTAGAATCTTGCATTCCTACTGATTTCAACAAAAACTAAGTCAGTAGTCTAAAACATGAGTCTTGTTGGTACATTTGGGATGACCCCTACCTTTGGCGCATATGTAGCGATCAGGTCCTTAGGCGTTGTGTTCCCGATAGTGAGTTTTAGTCTGTCCTTAGATTCTGCCACACTCTTTCTTGTGGGGGGAACTTTGGTCCTCAATGGACTGTTCGCAAAGTTCTTTATTCTGGTCTCTTTTGGCCAACACTTTTTTGGGATGCCCATGAATTTTGTAAATCTTGTCCTCGTTGTCAAAGAATGAGGAATGTCTCTAAAAGGAATGAAATTCCACAACAACCCTTTCTCTTTAATGAAATTTTTTATGTTTGGGGAATTCACTTTATAGGGCCATTTCCCAATTCTTTTGGCAACTTGTACATTCTTTTGGCCATTGATTACGTATCAAAATGGGTAGAGGCACGGGCCATAAGGACAGATGATTCCAAAATAGTTGTATAATTTTTGAGAACTAAGATATTTTGTAGGTTTGGATTACCTAGGTTCATCATCAGTGACCATGGTTCTAATTTCTACAACCGAACAATGCAATCACTTTTGCGTCGGTATGGGGCCGGTCATCGAGTATCTACTACGTATCACCCACAGACTAATGGTCAAGACGAGGTGTCAAATAGAGAGGTAAAACAAATTCTTTAAAAAATGGTCCGACCCAACAGGAAAGATTGGAGTCTTAGACTCGGTGATTCATTATGGGCTTACCGTACTGCTTTTAAAACTCCCATTGGAATGTCACCTTATAAGCTTGTTTTTGTAAAGAGTTGTCACCTCCCTATTGAGATTGAGCACCGGACCTACTAGGCCATTAAAAATGAAATTCTAACCTTTCTTGTGCAGGTTCTCAAAGGAAGTTACAGATACAGGAGCTGGAAGAAATGCGTAGAGATTCTTATGAGAACTCTAGGATTTATAAGGAGCAGACCAAGGCTGCCCACGACAGCCTTATCCTTCATCGAGAGTTCCAAATTGGGCAGAAGGTCCTCCTCTACAATGCATGGCTGAAATTGCATCCCAGTAAGATTTGTTCCCGCTCGTTTGGACCATACATTGTTACTAATGTCTCTCCATTTGGTGTTGTTCAGGTTCAAAATGAAGAAACCAAGCAAACCTTCACTGTCAATGGGAAGCAGCTGAAGCACTTTCATGAAGCCGTTATGGAGTCCCCGATGGAGGAACTCTAAGTTCAAAAAGCAAACTATGAATGACATCCACCAGGTTTTATCCTTCCTTCCCACATTCTCTTTTACTATAGTGAGGACACTGCATACTCTAGGTGTGGGGGGTGGATACATTCCTGGGTTAGTTAGGAATTTTCATCGTTTTCTCCTTTTGTTTTCTCTTTTTAGCCTTCTTTATGGTATTTTCATTTTTCCCCATCAACAATTTCGAAGTTCCATGATTTGGAAACCATAAAGTGGGGAAATTAAAAATACCATAACAAAGGCTAAAAATAATTTGTGTATGAGTTTACCATCAAGGAGTTATTTTTTTAGTAAATTGGTTTTATGTCAATGATATAAATGGTTGTATAACTGTGAAACATTTGAGATGATTGATGCCCCTTGTGTGAGTAGTTTTGGGAAAACTGTGTCCCTAATATCTGCATACATTTTTACACCAAACCACAAAGTGTGAATATTTATTACTTAATATAAGGTAAATATATGTTGGGTTAATATTTTTCAGCTTGAAATGATATTTCCATAAGTTCGTTCCTTATCCGATCTGTTTCTTTACTGTACCAGATTGACCTATGCGTGTGTACCAAATTTCTGACTGTTGTGCACCCTCAAAAAAAATTGGTTGTGTCTTGGGCAGGTCAAAAACCACTCCTCCTCAACCTTTGATCTTGTTATAACTATTGCAATTAGTGTCGTGAGGAGATCAAACAAGGGTTGAGAGATGAGTGTGAGATTTTTTCCAAATGAAACTTCAAAAAAAAATGAGGGGACTGATGAAATGTGCAACATATAGGGATATCTAGGTCATGAGCTTATGGTTTGACTTCTAGGAATGCTTAAGTGAGTGGGTCTTGAAATATGATTGCAAAGGATATAGGGCAGCTTCGGTGGAAAAAATCATTTAAACTGAAAAATGTTAAAATAACCTATATTTGTTGGATAACAAGTGGAAAGAATAGCATGGAATGGTTTTGACACACACACATGGAGAGTTAGTTTCATGGTTGACTTTTTAATTCCTTTATTGATTTGGTATCATGAATCTTTTTGAATTTCACTATGATAAGATTTATGAGACATCTTTTTTATTTTCACTAGGAAGAACACCTTGGTGTGGTTCGTGCATTGATCACATTACTTTGGTGAATTAAAATTTTCTCAAATGCTAAATATTCATGATGTTGGAAATATTTATATATGAAATATTTTATTGGGATATGTGACTTTTCCCAGGAGTTCAAATGTTTTGTTGTGTGGGTGTGATCGTACCACGATTCACTATTTTATTCCACCCTTACACCACTGTTTTAAACTAGTTTTGTAATGAATAATCCAAATATAATAATAAATTTCACTTTATCTTTGAATAATTTAATTAATTTTAATAAAAATTATAATGTTCAATGTTACTTTTTTTTATTATTTCAATGTAGGTGGAGGTGATTTGGAGGGCCCTTGATGAAGTGGAAGAAAAATGGGCCAAAATTGCATTGATCCATGGACATCTTTCCACTGGTTTGCATAGTACACAAAATCTGTGCATCCGAATGGGATGAAATTTTGTGGCACTATCCAAATTTTGATGGGATACATTTCATATGAATGAACCAAAGCCCCATTCGTTCTCTATGGAGCCCATCTGAACTGATCTGTCCAAGCCACCGAATTTGGACCAAGTCAAATATGATGTTCTGTATTTTATCAATATCTTGAACTGTAGTTGTCAAAATGGTTCCAAACTTTTTGTGGAGACATTAAAGAGGTATGGATACAACTTTTCTATTTTCTCCAAAGAGATATTAGGCTTTATGAAGAACGAAATGTGTGGTACAAATGGATTGATGAAATCTGTGTGCCTAAAACCACCTTCCAATTTTCATATAAAAGGGCACCAAGGGAACCTCATTTGCAAGTTCGGAAAAGGAGTGAAGTGCTGCCAATTTGAAGTTATATAGGAGTATCCTAATCACCTTGGAGTTTCTGGAGGCCCCTATCCTCATAGGGGAATCAAGGATGAAGAAGGAGTTCCACCTGAGCTTCCTCCTCCTCCGGATGTCGAGCTAAAAGTTGGGTGTTCGTTGTGAGGGAGCTACACACATGTCAAGGGAGTTCCGATGCATACAATCACTACTGGTTTAGAGTAATTTGGGTATTTAAACATTTCATTCCATGTATCTTATTTTATTTCAGATTTGAATGCTTGATTTGATGCATGTGAGTGTTATGCTCTTAATTTCTAACCGATCGGTGTGAGGTTTTGAGTGCATGACTTGTGTTGTTCCGATTGGACATCACAAGAATCCTTTTCATACCCACCTTATTGATATTTCAATCTGCTTTGGAAACTATTATTCAATTCATAAGTACTGGACCTTGACAATATGATTGTTACGTCAAGGTTTGGTCCTTAAAGCATTGAAATAAATGCTTAGGAATTAATCGGGATTCCAATTAACTCCAACCAAAGAATTACTCTAAACCTAAGATGAATCTCTATGAACAATGAAATTTATATGTGTGTAGTGAAATCACATCGACCCTTTTATCTCATATTTTTCAAAATCCTCTAGGTCACTCAACTTTTAAGCTATTTCAACTATGTCATTGTTTTAAACTCTTTTCAAAACCACCCCCTCTCTTAATAATTTTTATTAAAAATACACACTCTAAACCTATCAAAGCTCCTTGAGAGATGACCTAGGGTCTACCCTAAACTATAAATCAAACTTAAAACATAATCAATTTGACGTTTCATGACAGCATGGTCAATGACGCCACTCATGTATCGATCTCATACCCAAGGAATCTACCCATTCCTTTCCATATCTAAGCCACTCACATCCCTATGATAACCCCTTTAATGGGTATCCATTAATAATATAATACAATGACTTACTATGTTCTGAGTTGTATCTAAGCATCACTAGGTCACCCACCTTTCCCAAAACTCCACAACTCATAAGATGATAACTCATAGAAACATCATATTCTCATCTCAAATAGACCTCAATGTCAACATGCCAATGCCCACTCTAGGGTATCATATACTCATAGATTAGGCACCTCATTCCAATTCATTAGTCCACTAGGACGGTAATTCTCACCAATAATTCACATATGAGACTTACCCCTTAAGAATTATTACCTCAACAGTCAAGGTCTATACATATAACAATTCCTTCCTAGAAGAACCATATTAAGGGAAACACCATCATTCTCTCAGTTAAGTAGAATTCCATTCTAATATATATATATTAAAACACCATATAGGTTGTTACTATAATTTTTAATAATCTAGATCAAATAATTGAAACCCATATGGGGTTTATTACGAAGGCATCAGGTGTATGTTTTGACCTACTAGGGTCACTCCATGTCCCATACACTGATGGACTATGTCACTATCATCAATAATCATCTCAATATATATCCACATGAAATACCATTAGAAGAAACTATATATACATATCAATCCAACTGAGTAGAATGATAATAAGTACTTATACATGAAAAAATCATATGAGAAGTTATTGATATATTAAAAAACTAAGCCTCTTTAAAATGACACAATCACACACTAGAAGACTTATATGTCATGTAAATCTAATATGCACTGTTAAAGATTCATGAGACACCCATTTACTCTATTAGAAAAGATACAAATCCAATAACTTGATTCTTTCTAATAGGACAAGATCCAAAAATCCAACTAGAAAACCATCAACCTCAAACACCATGTGTTTTACCTAAGGTGAAAATCAAATCAATCATAACATCACGCACCAAGAACACCTAACACATACTTGGTAATCTAGAATTCCCAAAAGAAATAGGTGTTCATGACACACCATATTTATATCCATCATAGAGTCTAAAAAATTACTATACCTCCTGACTACCATATCCCAAATAGTTTGAAAAATGAAATAGAATCATCTAATACCACTGTGTAATATCTCATTCCATATGCCACTAGACCGGTGCCCTGGAACAGTTCACCGCATGACCTCTAATGTGATTCCCCATATTCCAGAGGCCACCAACTAGAATAAGGGGTATAAGAAGGTAGCATCGTAAGACTATACCCCCATATTATAGTGTAAAATCATAAGTAAATAACCACACATCATAAAAGTTAGATTAAAAATAAAGAATAAATAAATTGTACATACTATATCATACACACATACAATCATACAAGGCCAATTTCCCCTTAGGCTGACCACATACAGATGATAAATAAAAGAAATAATATACCTACTCGGATCTACTATGTCATCAATGCATACCATACTCTAATATCCAATCCCACACAATCTATTATGCTTGATCATGCAATTTATGGGCCCCATCCTAACCCAAACATGTAACAAGTGATATCTCCTTAGGTACACAAGTGCCATGGTCACCCAAGTAGGGTGTGAGTACATAACTCAAAAGGGAACCACCAATGAAGTCCCGTAATATACCAACAATTCAGTGTTATGTGCATATGACATGCTCAGCTAAAATTAATAAATAAAATATAGGAAATAAATAAACAAATAAATCATCATCAATCCTTAGGTCTAGGACCCTCATCGACCATACCCGCTTTATCAATTGATAGGGTGTCAGTGAGCACATCGCAATACCATTCAAACCCTATAAATATAGGAATATTAGGTGTAATACAAGAATCCCTAATCCTCAAGATAAAATATCCAAAAAATAATCATGAATTAATCAATATATAGATCCCATAAATATTGGGTCCCTCTTCAAACTCTATGAATAATGATTGGCTCGAAGAAGATTCCTAGGTATCCTGATTGATCACTAAATCAGAATCATCTCCATGTCAACATTCTAACCAGTCATATCTCATTCATTCTAGGAATCCCAATCTTGTACAAGTAATTTCATCAGTATTGGATTGCTGAATACTAGGGTTGACCTATGAATCTCTTTATAATAATAGTGATCACAATCCCCAAGATTCAACGACTGGATCCTAGTCATGCTATGAATACTAGGGACCCATGGTGTCTAGGGAATACCATAAATACCTGATTTCAAATCCTGGCATCTTTGGAATTCTTACATGGATTAACAGTTAGATCACAAGAAGCACAAATGGGCATCCATGACAACACCATATCATCTATCGTATCAAATTGGTATCTCATGAGCCACAAAATCTAGATCTTAGGAAACCCCTATTGGTATTGCCAACATCACCATATCATTGCCTTAGAACCATAGGTTGGGTCCCAAGAAGTACATATCGGTATCATAGTTATATTAAAAATAACTAAGTGAAATCATAAATAAAATATAGGGTTTGGAAAAATGCATAAATACACCATTATCATTTATGGCCCCTCGGGCTTACACATTTAGTATGGGTTTAAGGTTAACACTTGTTACCATCTCTACCCATTCCCATATACACATGATTAGGGTCAGTCTATCATAGGGGTACCTACTCGGGTCCCCTAGGTCAAGTTAAGAGGGAGGCTCGCTACTTGGGGTCCTCTTGGTAAACGCAAGGCAAGGGAACCCAAATTTGTGTCTATTTTAATTTATCTCACATCTAGGGTCAAAACCCAACACATAGGGGTATTTTATCCCTTATTCGTGTCTTAAAATTCTTAGGGTCTCTCAGATTAATAGGATAACATTCAGTAGAAACACACTATATATGGAACTTGAACCATCTCAGTTTCTAGGGACATTCTATGTTGGTCCACTCAAGTTAGGTCACACCACTACAATGAGGTGTCCAAAGGTTCCTATATAAGTCAACTAAGTCAAAATCACCTCGATGACACCCCAAAGGGTTCAAATTTCATGGGACATACCAAAACAACTCACGAACTTTTCCATCAATGGCTAAGGTGACCAAAGTAATGCACATGATTTTCCACTTTAACATCATAGCTTGACCATTGTAGAAAAGACTATTTCAAAATTTCTGGATCATCACTCGTCCATGTGAGGAACTATCTAAGATTACAATATATTAAATTTAATTAATTATAATCATTTATAATTAATTAAACAATTTAAAAAAAATAATGATCTAATTTAAAATAAAATAATCACCATAATCTCAATGGAAAATATCATTGAACCAAAATCACATCCAAAAACTCATAGGAGGTCCACAACAGACCCTCAACATTTAACTGATCCAAATACCTAACCCATCACACTAATTAAATAACCAATTAATTTTAGTTTTAATGATAAAACTTAAAAAATGAGGTGGTGTTCCATGCCTTCATCGAAACCATGAGCGACGGTAGGTGGATGACATCTCGGAACATCCTTTTCCTTGGTAGAGAGAAATCCCTATCATTCTTAGAAGATTCCACAATTTTTTGTTCAAATCAACATAAAATCCCAAGATGTAGAAGAATAAATTAAGGGATAATAATGGTTAATACAACCAATGGTGATTGGAGATGGAAACTAATCACAAAATGTTGAAAAAAAATCCACAAAGAGCCCCCATTTTTCAAGGGGGGAGGAGGGGAGAAATGGAGGAGGTCTTCCTAGACAATGCACTAAGAGAAAGTGGAGAGGAGGGACCACCCCATCTAAAAACCCAAGGGGGAAAAAGGAAATTTTTTCCCCTTTAATGGCCACCAACAAACCGGTGAGCATAAGTGGCAAGCCCATCTACCAGTTAGTCACTTGCTGCAATCTATAACCACCATGCTACGCACCCACCTTGGCATTATCTTAGTAGTTCTCAAGCCCCCTTTCCAAGATTTTTATCTCCACCCCACATCCAATTACACCTATTTGATTTATTAAAACTAATGGAACTTCATTCCAAAATCTAGTTCAAAATTCATCTCATCCACTAATTGAAAATTAAACTTCCTTCTCAAAATTCAAATGCATGTATATAATACAAGGAATTACAATTACCAATATTAACACTTCAATATTTTAATCCAATTCCTTTGAAACTATAAATTTCCTACTTATATTAACAAGTATGTTATCATCATTTAGAATCCAAGAACCAACCCCATTCTTCTATTAATTCATTCATCATCTCAAAATTATTTGGGTGCTCTAGGACTCATCCTAAGCTATCCCAAAAAGTTAACTTATTGTACATAGAGTCAAACTAATTCAAGAAATAAGAAATTAATAACACAAATAACATTCAAATATCTACTAATCAAGAAATAACTGAGAAATATTAAGATATATCAATGAGAAATCCCCACTCTAAACTAATCCCGACCACCCTGTGTTATTCCCACACCATTGAATATAGTACAATATGCCCCGCTATCAACAAAATCAATCATCATTATAGCCCTAGGCTCCCAAAACATTTCTTAATATAAAACTAACCATTAATATAGATTTGAGACCCTAAAAACAAATTATTAAATCATCCCAACCATACTAGGTTATAAACAATCACATCAAGTTTCACATTAAACCAAAACAAGGATCTAATCATCCTAGAGTATACGTTCATGTTTAAATGTCTATTTTTCACACACAAACAAAGGAAATAATGCCATAAAATCGAGGCTATCAAGACTCCCACAATCAAGAATGGTATTATTCATTCCAAAATATCTACTCTTTAGAAAACATCCATTTTAATTCAATCTTGAATTAACTGGTTTATTATACATAGGTTTTATAAATCAATAAACCTATATGAAATAACTAATAAATAAATATGAATCAAAATTAATCATGATCTAAGAATAACTCCTTATTCAATCAGTTTCAATGAGAAAAATAATTAATTTTTTCATGTTTCTTCCATTATAGAAAAATTCAATATTTAAGTTGTTTATCTATTTCAAGAAATTAATCATGCTAAATAACAACAAAAAAATACATCCAAGTAGATAAAACTCTATATAGTAAATATATAGAGGCAACATAAACATACTACGAACATAAATGATCACACAAAACCCAACCATTTAATTAATCTCTCATATGAAATATTAATTATCAACACATGAAATAACAATCCTATTTCAATTCTTTATTATCCAAGATTATAATTACAATTATGGTCATAAAATATTAAATATATAATACTACTACCTGAAATTTTATAATTACTATACTCTAATTTAACTTCAAGTATTATTCATGAGGTTATTTGTTTTATCTTTATTTCATAATTTCCATATTATGAAGTAATATAAATAAATCAGAACAAGTGATTTCCATTTTATAAAAAAATCAATAAACTTATTCATTCTCTCATTGTAACGCCCCGACCCCAGTTACCCAGAGCCGGTGAAATATTTTAATACATTGGCACGATTACAAGGAATCAAGTCCCGAAGGACCGATCAGTTTAGAAGTCTTGGAAAATAGATTACATACATTAACTTTACATTATAATTTGAAGTATAAAACAAAGTATAGATATTTCTTTGAGAATTCCATTTTTTCCTTTATCTTAACCCTTCGTATCAATCATAATACACTTCTTCGAATCCTGGGAAAATAAAACATAAGAAACGGGTAATCTCAGATGCTCAGTAAGGGTAAATAATTTAGCGGAAGCTATAAACTTTTTAGGAAAAATGTGTAATAAAAACAACAGCCTTTTAAACATAAACTTGAACATAATATGGTAAAAATAAATGAAACATTACCATATAAACATGCACATGGATATTATACTAGTCAAATAATCACATGTAATAACTAATTTCATAATGAGGGAATGCCCAATACCAGACATCATTACCACATAGTCAAGGCCTTGTGCCAAGACTACAAATAAATTTTTTGTCAAGGCCTTGTGAAAAGACACTATTTTGTCTCATGAGACCTATCAATTCATCGAGGAGCTATAGTAGGCTCTACCCATCACTTACTAAGTCCACTGCATTCCTCATATGAAAATTTTGGAACATATAATAAACATTCGTATTAAAACTAGCATATGAAATGTCAATACATTAACCATAAACCATGAATGTTATAAAAATAGAACATCCACAGTAAAACATATAATAACTCATTCATTAAAATATGGAAGATTGTATTATAATAAATCAACCTCAATCAAAAATAATATCCAATAAAGGATGCTAACATAGTTGAAAATGATGAGTAAAACATTTTGAGAGAAATATCCTTTTTGTAAAACCATTTAAAAGTCACACATTTATAAAGGAAGTAATTTAAAAGATATTTTTGAATCAAAGTGTCCCATACCAATTTGAAACTTTTGAAAAGAATTATCATTTCAAAACATTTATGTTCATATAAATAAATCCTTAAAATCATTTTGAAAATATGAACATTAATTAAAAAGATTTAGAAAGATAAAATTTTAAAACATTTAAAATTATGATCTTGATAAAGAGTACCTTTAAAAAATCCTTAAGATATTCATTTTTAAATAATTTTTATGAAAAATGGACATGGATGATAAAAATGTCCCAGTAAATACGTACGTAAAAACAACCTCGGATAATAATGAGATTGTAAAATAAACCCTTACCAATTTGGTAACTTACGAAACATACACCCCATGAAAGAAGTATCATACAATGAATATGTAATTACACATAAATTAAAGTTTATTACACAATGAATACAATTATGGGTAGTATATACACCAAAAAAAGGTAATATTGTCAATATGGCAAGAATCTCACGGGAATAAGGAGTGAGATGAAAACCCATTACCTTGCACTTTCCTTTAGTCGAGGGTACGTTTAACCTCCTGTATGAAGACTATAGTATGTTATTAAATTATAGAAGAAACATATTAATATTTATTATATCATACATTATTCATTTATGACTTTATACTACCCATTTAATAATAATTTTCATGTTATATTAATATTTCGGGTAATAATCGCTTTCTTTATCGTACATGTTTTAACTTGTTACTCTTGATTGTATCACTTAGATCATGATTTAAATACTTCCAGAATATAAAACATGATTTATATATCATATATATTTAGAATATAAATATGTATAATAGATGTATATATGAAATGGAAAACACCATTTATGGAGATGGTAGTTTGTACGTACGCATAAACGTTGTTTCCATTTTCATATAGTATTGAACGGAAGTAAGTGAATAAGATAAATGTAAGTACATAAATAATTATATATATAAATATAAATATATATATATCTCCAGTATAATTATTAGGTCATATATTACATACTTATTAGTAATATATATTTTTATAATCGTCAATGAAAGGTGAACTTGGAAATGAATCTCATCGCGTTGTGGAGACGGTAATCCATACGTACGCACGAGAGAAAATATCATTCTTTTGATATTAAAATAATATATAATTAGATGTTATATCATAGATACATAATCCTTATCATGTTATATTGATTATTAACATCAAATACACATCATTATTATACCCATCCAAATAATAATGGATTGAATTACAATTACACCACGACGTGGAGACGGTAAGTCGTACGTACGCACGTATGGTGACAAGCCATTCAAAGGGTGGATAGAATAATGAATTTGGTGGTACCACAATTATAATAACATCACAATATATAGAATATACTGTAGTTATTATTTTAGAATGGAAACAACAAATAAAAAGGAAGTGTAAGAAGAAAGGAACTTGAAAGAGGGTGGTGAAATCATTACCTCTTCTTCGGCTTCTTCCTTTTGATTTGATCAAAAGGGTTATTTATTTTGGATTTATGATAAAAATAATGCATCTATATTGAAGGGAGGATAGTTGATAGGGTATTTGGGCAGGGTTTGTCCGAGCCAAATGGCTTAGAAGGTGTGAATTAGAGTGAATAGGGAGTGCCCTTTTATAAGAGGGGTGAGGGTCACCTTAGGAAAAACTTAAACTATTATTTTATAATAAATTCATATTAAGTTTATAATGGCTCTGAATTAAATTATTTATAGAATAAGGTAGTTATGGGTCGAAATACACTCAACCAATAGGTTTTATATAGGTTTGGGTCACTTTAGTAACCTTATCTTTTAGTTATAATTATTAGTTAATTAGTTTTACATTTACCATGTCTCTTTGTATTTTTATATTATATGGTTAATAAACTTACTATAAACTTCCAATAGACCCCCAAGTGGTCCATTAATTACACACCTATCATGATATAAGTCCTTTGGCCGAACCTTAGATTTTTAGGAATATAAAATCAATTAATAATATAATATTTGTTTTAAAAACTCATTTATGTCAATTTTGACACTATTTTAAATTTTGTTTTCGATAAATTCATAAAAGCATTATTACTTCAAATAAAATTCATATAAACAATCCTAATATGTCATATTAACCTATAAAATTATTGTAATTCATAAAAAGTCTCAAATTACATTTATTTGGGTATTTGTAATATCAATTATCTTAATCTTTCATTAATATGGTAATTATTGCATCATCATTGTGTCACAAATAAATTACATTATTTAATGTCAAAAAATTATAAATAAAATACCATTATGTAGGAAATATTTTTATATTTCTAATGAATATTTATAATCTAATTTATATTATGTATAACCCTATATTAAAAATGTTTTAGTTATTAAACATTGATTTTAACTCTTTGAACTCTTCTTTGAATTAAATAATAATAAATGTCCTAATCTAATCCAAGTGTACCTAAATAATAATATTTTATTCCTAAAGTTTTTTCTGATCGATATAAACTTTTCCAATAAAATTAGGACATGTGTTAGGTAATATTAATATCATTTTTACCCTTAATTACCCTATTTACTTTTAACCGTGGTAAATAAAAGTAAAAAGTTAATATTCACAAAAAATTATTTTTATCTCATTGAACCACATTCTACTCCTTGATATTAACCGTTTCTCTCGTATTTTCGAAATTCCACTCACAGAAGCGGTAAAATTACATTTTATGTGAATTTGCAAATTCTCCTAGGAGATGGGTAAAAGACGGTGAAAAGTTCGATAAAATTTTTATATATATAAATTTATTATAAACTGACTCCAATGAATTACATTGAACTTATATAGTTATTATGTATATATTTTGACCTAAAATAAATTTAAATAAAATAAATAATTATTTAAATAAAAATTCGGTTTTAAATTATAACTCAGTGTTTTTTCACTATTCATCAAAAATTGAAAGTTTTCAGAAAAATACCAAAAATTCACCCTAGTCTAATTTCGATATTCTGAATCCAAAAATGAAGTCTATTTTGAAAGATAAAATTTATAAAATTTCAAAAAGTGGGTATTACTATTCATAACGGCTAGTTTGATTGGTTGTGGTGTGTGTTAGAACTCGAAGTTGCGTATAACACACGCTACTATATTATTCAAAGAGAAGCGTACTGTGAAATCTTGGGGTGTTACACTCACTATCAATCTCAAATAATATATTTATATATTATTTAATAATAAATTTAATCTATTACAAAAAAATAATCCTTGTACATTTAATTATAATATCATGAAATGAAAATTAAACAAAATATGATAACATTTATGCAATTCCATGATTATGAAAATAGTGATATTTCATGAAATAATTGGATTTCTCTATCCTAAATAATCTTTCATGATATTAAATGATAGTAAATTTCTTGTTTTTTTGACGAAAAGGTGGGACAAGAATGGGTGAACAGGAACTCGGTAATCCATCCTTTGATATTCAGTAAGGGGTTGTATAATACCCCAAACATTTTATGGTATTATTATCTTAAATACATTCATTTATATCCTATATTTCATAATTAATTATGTTCCTTTGAAACAAAACTTTTTTATTTAATAGATATTCATAACCTAGCCATTAAACATAAATTTTCCACTTCTATGTTTTGAATTTCGAAAAACAGTCATCTAGAGTTGTGACTAGTAAGTCATTTGGAGTCTGATAGAACCAACTTGATTTTTGATGAATAGTAAAATACTCTTATGAATAGCAATATGAATAATAATATGACCCTTATAAATAGTAAATAATGATAATATTTTACTTTTTTAAGGTAATAAGATAATAAGATCTTAATTAATTTTTCAATGTGATATAAAACTAATTATACTCTTAAAACTGTTATTTTTCAAATTAACTATGATTTTATTTAAAAATTAAATTAAAAATACTTATAGAATTATTTAAAAAATGGAGTTCATTTTTTAATTCTACATGTTGAAAAATGGTTAGGGATATATTTTTGGATTTTTCTAAAATACTTGAATATTTGTGAATAGTAAAAATACAGTTTTGAGTTTTTGGTATTTTAATGAAATCATAATGATATAATAATTAATATAAAAGTCTGGACGATTTTTTCACAATAAAATTTTACATTAGGTGTCCCAATTGGATTAAACCATAGACAAATACCATGGGAAAGTCCATGGTTTTGCAAAAACCACTAATGAGGTGTTCCTTTTAATTAGTAAAAAACTCCCTCTCATTTACTATAAATACAAACTCACCCCTTTTGTTTTAATTCATTAAAAACTAATTATCCTAGAATATCTGTTAGTATTACTTCCCTAGGAGTCCTCCCAAGGTTTCCTCAAACCCTCAAGGTCCCAACCTTCATGTTTTGGGAGTTACTCTACAAGGTAAGAGAATCAACCACTCTTCTCTTTTCATAAAGCATTCATTCTATGTTTTCTCTTTTATTTTCAATTTGTATTATGTTAGGATATGTAAAAACATATTCCACTTAATTACCATATTCTTTAAGAGTTATGATATACCCCATTTCTCTCATCAAACTATTTTATGAAATTTTAAGTGATGTCGTTAGGCTGCCAAATTTTCGTGAGAGATTTCTCAAATTTTCTTCTATTTTGAGTTCCTTTCTTTTAGACTTATTTTCTCATCTCACCTCATCCAAATTATATTATAATTCCAATACATTACCATAACTGGAATTATATTATACTAATGGAATACTTCATCATCATCTCACTTTCCCCCTCCTTTTATACTATAAATGCAAACACCGTTCGAGATGTGTTGATTTATCACACTCAAGGAAGATAGGTTTTCAATTTGCATTATTATATTAAATACTGGTCATGGAACCTTTTTAATGGTTTAAAAATATCATAATATATGTATTTTATCTTGTTTCATGTTTTTTAATCCTTACACAGTCATAATATGGGATAACAATACAAAACAAGTTCATTGTGCACAAAACCGCCAAGCTAAATCCAAGGGTTTATCAATAACTTTTAACTAATGATTCATCCTCAAGTACATAACCCATAATCATTATAAGATAATTTATATATCTTTAATGTCACTAATAATATATATTAACAATTATGGATGTTTAACCACATTACAAATGAACTTCCATTCATGAATACAAGTAAATGAATCATTAAAACCAAGGAATAAAATGCATCCAAAACAATAAAATTGAACCTCTTAAGCCCATAAAAGGGCCATTAATAAACCTAATAAGGTTATAATAAATCAATTAAATGTATAGGAGGTTCTGGAATTACTAATTAATTAAGCTAAATTTTATTATTAAGGTCATTAAAACTAACTAATAAGACACTTGAGCATAAGGTAAGGGGTTTCTCATCTCACTTTCATTTATGTGAGATTTCCATTGTCCGCCACTTATTTCTTTCATGTGGTGTATTTTGTACTAAATTTTGATATATATTATCATTATTATCTTTATAATCATGGTATTTTTTAATTTATTTGGTTGTTATTAGTTTTGGTCATATGATTCGACTGATTACATTGTGGTAAGGGACTTTGTCTCAACTTCCATTTTGTTGTGAGTAAGTATGTATTGTGCACCAAATTATCCGTATGTGGTGTACCTAATGCTCATTTGGGATAAATTTTAATTTTTAATTATATTTATACTAAATATTAATATTATCATATCATGGATATGTTTTTTGTATAAACTGTATACCATTTTACATATGGTGTTTATTTGGAATGTTGTTTTAATTGTGGAAATATTGATGAATCGATATCCTCAACTCTATAAGGGTATTGAAAAGTCATATTGATCTTGTATTAAATCAGTGAATAAAGAATTATTTGGATGTGAAGTGGTTGGTGGGACCTCCTATAGCCCCTCGAGGAATCTAGAGGTCTCATGAGACAAATCAATTAGCAACAAACTCTTCGAGTTTGTTTCCAAAAATCAGATAGGTTTCTACCCACAGAACTATACTGTTTTAATGGTATTATGGTATCATGTGCCAGATACATTTCTTACAATTAATAAGAATTCTATTTATTCATTTATAGTTATTACTATCCATGATGTTTTCACTATGAAAAAATCTATGGATTCAGTTTCATACTCAGTTTATTAATGGCGTGTGTTTTCCATTTATTCACCATGACATATTGATTATGTCAAATTGTTTAGGATTAACTTATTATTTAATTCATGATTCCACTATTTGTAACCCTTAATGAGAATTTGAGCTCACCCCTTTCATTTTTTTACCTTCAATAGGTTTTGAAGAGGAGATCATTTATTGAGTTTCTGTAGATGAATTTTTTAGTTTTTATTATGTATTTTATTTTTTAAGCATTCCCAATGTAATTTGAGTTACATATATGTATCTAGTTTTCTCAAAACTAATAAATTGATCATTACTTTGGGATTTCATTCCTTCAAACCATGTCAGTGTAATTAGTAATACACCAGATCCGGTCTAGAGGGGTCGGGGTATTACAGTTGGTATTAGAGGAAGTTTAGTAGAAAACATGGAAACTAGATTAGAAAATGTAGATTATGGAACAAATCCCTAAGGTTGTATTTGAATATAAACATAAAATAATTTCATGTTATATTTGTAGGGAATAGATTATGTGGATATTTATATCAAATAAATCTCTATTTGGATACAAACAAGTAGAGGTGGCTCTACCAAAGATGTACCTAGGAGTGAAAACTTCGACAAGGAGTTTCGGGCTTGACCTGGGGTATCCTGTTACACGACAACAGGCCTTGCTGCACTCTTTATATTGACACTCCAAGGGGATATGCTTAGGATAATTCACATTTTCTTTACAAGATATTATGAAGGATTTTAATGTAAATTTTTTCCCATAGAAACCATTTTTATGAGATTAGTTATGCATAGAATTTCAATCTATGTTATATTCTTTTCTATTTGATATTTGTGGCCTAATATAATGTATGAAATTATTTAGAAATGGTGCCTAATAGAAGAAGGGGAATCAATACTTATGGGGAATGTAGGGATCTTCCCACTGAGAAATTCAACACAGTCAATGTCAGAGCAGATAAAATCATGACCATATTGGGACAACTTACTCAGGTTGTGATGAATAACCATGCCACACCTATGTTGGATCATTTCATGTGGCAGAAGCCCCCATATTTCAGTGGGACTACTAATCCAGTGGTTGCTGAGTAGTGGATCAAGTCCCTTGAAAAGATATTCCTAGCATTAAGATGCAATGAAAATGAAAAGGTAGTACTGGAAGTATATTGTCTCAAGGGAGATGTTGATCAATGGTGGTCCTTGATTTAGAATACCATGGAGGAATAAAAAATAAAAGATATGGAATGGAGGACTTTTAAGGGAATATTATTTGACAAATATTTCCCTCATGAGAAACGAACTAAAATGAAGAGGAAATTCCTTGGCTTAAAGTAAAAGTAAGAAGATAGTGTTGCAGAGTATGAGGCTACCTTCACAAGACTATCCAGGTATGCCATAGATTACATACGAGACTCATAAGACAATATTGATCATTTACTTGAAGGTACTAAGCCAAGTATTCTAAGGCAACTGGCTTCTTAAATATTTTCATCATATGATGAAATTGTATCAAGTGCCATCAAAACAGAGAAGGAATTTTCTATAACATGTTTTTTCATGGGAAAGCATGGTAAGAAGCAGTACTCTGATAACCAAAGAAAAGGTGAAGCATCAAAGAAGAACAAGAGAACTAAGAAATTACCATTATACAAGAATTTTGGAATGAATCATCCTGGGAAATTCTTGAAAGACATGGGAGTCTGCTATAAGTGAGGAGAAAAGGGTCATCGATCTGATGAATACAAGGGGAAGAAACAAGTAAATGATATTCAATCCTAAAATTTTAGAGAGATGGGACACTATGAAAATGAGTGTCCTAAGTTCTAAGGAAACATGCCTCAGAAAAGGCCAAGAGAGAAAGGTAGAGCTTATGCAATTACAACCATGGAGGTTGAAGTTCCTAATGATGTGGTGGGAGGTACTTTAATTGTTTCCTCAAACTTAACCAACACTTTATTTGATTCTTGATCATCACATTCATTTATATCTTCCCATTTTTCCAAGAAAATTAGACATGTCCAATTTGATTTAATAAAGGAGTTGTCAGTCAAAACTTCTAAAGGATATATCATTGCAACAAAGGCATGTCGATTAGTTCCCCTCATGACACATAAACATGATTTAGATTCTAACATTATCATCATACCAATGACTGAATTTGATATAATTCTCGGTATGAATTGGTTGCCAAATTAAGATGTGAAGATTTATTGAAAGAAGAAGGATGTTACAATATTTGAAAATGATGTAGAATCCCTAATTTTTAGAGAAAACACCTCACAAACTGATTCTTATCTAGATCCACCCCTAGTAGCTCTATTGAATGCAATTATTAGAGAGGATGAGAACCTAATGTCTATGGGTGATGAAATAAATATTCAAATTGAAAATGTACATATAGTGCAAGAATATATTGATGTATTTCCATAGGATTTACCTGGACATCCTCCAGAGCGGGAAGTTGAGTTCTCTATTGATTTAATTCCTTGTTCAACAACTACATCAAAGGCTCCCTATATAATAGTCATTGTGGAGTTAGTGGAGATAAAGAAACAACTATAGAAGTTTAGTAACAAAGGATTTATTCAACCTAGTGCTTCTACATGGGGAGCCCTTGTCCTCTCTGTCAAGAAGAAAGATGGATACATGAGGCTATGCATTGATTATAGGGAAATCAATACTATTAAAATAAATAATAAGTATCCTCTACCACAAATTGATGATTTATTAGATCAAATTCATGGAGAACAATACTTTTCAAATATTGACCTTCGATCCGGATATCATCAGTTCTGTGTGAGGAAGGAAATATTCCTAAGAAAACATTTCAAACCAGGTATGGGCATTACATGTTTACAGTGATGAATGTTGGGCTGACAAATGCACCCTATGTTTTCATGGATTTAATGAATGGCGCTTTCAAGGATTATATTGATAACATTGTTGTGGTATTGATTGATGATATCCTGGTATAATCCAAAATCTATGAAGACCATGAGAATCACATGTAGATTATTCTGAAAACTCTTAGAAGAGATGAATTATATGGGAAGATTATAAAGTGAAAATTATGGCTTCAATTAGTTTCTTTTCTAGGCCATATTTTCTCTAATGATGGAATCTTAGTTGATCCTGCGAAGACA
This sequence comes from Viscum album, assembly GCA_963277665.1. Lineage (NCBI taxonomy): Eukaryota > Viridiplantae > Streptophyta > Magnoliopsida > Santalales > Viscaceae > Viscum > Viscum album. Next base: position 1,218,129,771 of record OY728119.1, read on the forward strand.
AAGTCAATCCAATATTGACCCATGCCAACAAACATAACTGAGGAACGCAGTTTTATTGGCTTAGTAGGTTACTATTGGTGTTTTGTTTAGAATTTCACCTGACTGGAAAACGCGCTAACCAAGATCACATGTAAAGGAGTTAAGTTTTTGTGGAAAAAAGAATGTAAATAATGCTTCAGTGAATTGAAAATAATAGTGGTCAATGATCCAATTTTGACTCTTCCATCTAGAAGTGATGGATTTTTAATATATAGTGATGCATCAAAGAATGGGTTGGGTTGCGTCCTTATGAAAAATGGTAAAGTTGTTGCTTATGAATCAAGGCAGTTGAAAACTCATGATCAAAATTATCCAACTCATGATCTTGAGTTAGCAGCTATAATATTTTCTCTAAAAATATAGAGACATTATCTTTACGGTGAAAATGTGAGATATACACAGATCACAAGAGTTTGAAATACATTCTCACACAAAAAGAACTCAATGTGAGGAAAAGGAGATGGATCGAGTTACTCAAAGATTACAATTATTAAATAAACTACCACCCAGGAATGGCAAATAAGGTGGACAATGCATTAAGTAGGAAATATCATGGACTTCTAACTCAAATGAGGATTGAGAGAGATCCTATATTCCTGGATCTACTAAAGATGGATATGGGAATTATTAAGGAAGTGGAAACATATTTCTTCTTTCAAATTATTTATAAACCATATTTACTAGAGAAGATAAAAATCTCTCAATCTGATGATGAAAATATACACAAGAAAATTAATGCAGTTAAGGATGGGAGATTGGAAGACTTTGTGTATGAGGACGGAGTTCTGAAATTTGGGAAGATATTATGCATTCCATCAGTACCTGAGCTAAAAAAGGAACCATTAGATGATGCTCATAGCTCAAATTTATCTATACACCCTAGTAGCATAAAAATATATAGATATCTGAAGGAACATTTTTGGGGGGATAATATGAATTGAGAAATTTATGACTACGTGTCAAGGATCCTAGTTTTTCAACATGTGAAGGCAATGATAAAACATCCTAGAGGGAGGATGAAACCTATACCTATTCCTATGTGGAAGTGGGGTGACATTATAAGGGAATTTTTCACTATAATACCAAGGAAACCTAAAAGGAATGATGCAATATGGGTACTTTTTTGATCATCTCACAAAATCAGCTCAATTCCTTGCTATAAGAGAGGATTTACCACCTGAGTGCTTGGAAAGACTTTATATTAATTAAGTTTTAAGACTTCTTGGTGCACCTATATCGATTGTGTCTAATCAAAATCCCCAGTTAACATCAAAATTCTGGAAAATTCTCCAGAAGGCTTTGAATACTGAGCTTCGTATGAGTACTGCTTATCACCCCCAAACCAACAGACGGTCTGAAAGGACCATTAAAACTCTGGAATACATGCTGAGATCATGATCTCATGACTTTCAAGGTATGTGGGATCAATACTTACCTTTTGTATAATTTTCCTATATTAATAGCTTCCATTCTAGTATTCAAATAGCTCCATATGAAGCATTATATGGAAAGAAATATCAAACTCCAACTTGTTGGGACGAAGTTGGTGAGAAGAAACTTATAGGCCCAGAACATATTTAATAGACCATGAGAAAGGTAAAGAAAATCCAAGACCATATTAAAGTAGCCAAAAGTAGGTAGAAGAGTTATGCTGACAACCGAATAAAGGGTTTGGAATTCCAAGTGTGGGGTTATGTCTTTCTAAAAGTATCTCCATGGAAGGGTGTCTTAAGGTTTGGTAAGAAAGGGAAACTGTGCCCCATGTACATCGGACCATTTGAAATTCTCAAAATAATCGGAGTTGTAGCTTACTGTTTAGAAATGAATCCAAGTCTCTCTAAAGTTCATGATGTGTTCCATGTGTCATTATTGAAGAAATACATGCCAGACCCACTACATATACTCACCTATGAAGAAATAGAACTGGAACCCGATTTTTCATACTATGAAGAGCCTATCGGGATTCTTGACACAAGGGAGAAGGTAATGAGAAATTAGACAAATCATCTTGTAAAGGTTATTTGGAGAAACTAGAATATAGAGGAAGCAACCTGGGAACCTATGGATGTTATGAAGAAGAACCACCCACATCTTTCTAGTGGGATTTGTACATAAAATTTCAATGATGAAATTTCCAAAAGAGGGAATAATATAACACCCCAAACATTTTATGGTATTATTCTCTTAAATACATTATTTTCATATCCTATATTTCATAAATCATTGTTTTCCTTTGAAACAACACTTGGTTATTTAGAATATATTCATAACCTAACCAATAAACATAAATTTTCCACTTTTATGTTTTGAATTTCGAAAAACAGTCATCTAGAGTTGTGACTAGTAAGTCATTTGGATTCTGATAGAACCAACTTGATTTTTGATGAATAGTAACATACCCTTGTGAATAGTAATATGAATAGTAATATGACCCTTATAAATAGTAAATAATGATAATATTTTATTTTTTTAAGGTAATAAGATAATAAGATCTTAATTAATTTTTCAATGTGATAGAAAACTAATTACACCTTTAAATTTGTTAATTTTTTAATTTAAAATGATTTTATTTAAACATTATATTAAAAATACATAGAAAATTATTTTTAAAAATGGAGTTTATTTTTTAATTCTACACGTCGAAAAATGGATAGGGTGAATTTTTGGGATTTTTCTAAAATACTTGAATTTTTGTGAATAGTAAAAATATAGTTTTGAGTTTGCGGTAGTTTAATGACATCACAATGATATAATAATTAATATAAAATTCTGGTAGAATTTTTTAAAGTAAAATATTACATTAGGTCTCCCAAGTGGCTTAAACCATGGGAAAATACCATGGTCAAGCCCATGGTTTTGTAAAAACCACTAATGAGGTGTCCCTTTTAATTAATAAAAAACTCCCTCTCATTTACAATTAATACTCACTCACCCTCTTCGTTTTCTTTCATTAAAAACTCATTAGCCTAGAATATATGGTATTATTAATTCCATAGGATTACTCACATGGTGTCCTCAAACCCCCAATGTCTCAACCTTCATGTTTTGGGAGTTACTCTACAAGGTGAGAGAATCAACAACCCTTCTCTTTTCTTAATGCTTTCATTTTATGTTTTATCTTTTATTTTTAATTGTATTATATTGGGATATGTAATTACATATTCCCCTTAATTTAAATATTCTGTAAGAGGGATTAGATAGCCTATTTCTATACTCAAACTATTTAATGAAATTTTAAGTGATGTCAGTAGGCTGCCGAATTTTCGTGAGAGATTTCTCAAATTTTCTTCTATTTTGAGTTCCTTTCTTTTATACTTCTTTTCTCATATCCCCTCATCCAAATTTTGTGCTAATTACAATACCTTACATGAACTATAATTATATTATGCTATTGGAAAATTTCATCAACATATCACTTTCCCCCTCCTTTTATACTATAAATGCAAACACCATCTGAGATGTGTTAATTTATCACACTCAAGGAAGACAGGTTTTCAAGTTTAATTATTATCTTCAAGACTGGGCATGGAACATTTTTAATGGTTTAACCAAATTATAATATATATATTTTATCTTTTTTAATGATCTGTAATCCTTACTCACTCATAATATGGAATAATAATACAAAACAAATTCATTGTGCACAAAACTGCCAAGCTAAATCCATGCATTTATCAATAACTTTTAACTGATGATTAATCCTCAAGTATATAAACCAGAATAATTATAAGATCATTTATATCTCTTTAAGGTCACTAATAATATATATTAACAATTCTGGATGTTTAACCACATTTCAAATGAACTTCCATTCATGAATACAAGTAAACGAATTATTAAAACCAAGGAAAAAAATGCTTCCAAAACAATAAAATTGAACATCTTAAACCATAAAAGGGCTATTAATGAACCTAATAAAGTTTAATAAATAAATTAAATGTATAGGAGGTTCTGGTATTATTAATTAATTAATCTAAATTTTATTATTAAGGTCATTAAAACAAACTAAGAACGCACTTGAGCATAAGGAAAGGGGTTTCTCATCACACTTTCATTTCTAGGAGATTTCCATAGTTCGCCACTTATTTCTTGCATGTGGTGTGTTTTGTACTAAATTTTGATATATATTATCATGATTATATTTATATTCATGTTATTTTTAATTGATTTGGTGGTTATTATTTTTGGTCATATGATTCGACTGATTACATTGTGGTAAGGGACTTTGTCTCAACCTCAATTTCGTTGTGACAAACTCTGTATTGTGAACCTAATAATCCTTATGTGGTGTAACAAATTCCCATTTGAGATATCTTTTCATTTTTAATTATATTTATACTCAATATTCATATTCTCATATCATGGATATGTTTATTGTATAAACTATATACCATTTTACATACAGTGTTTATTTGGAAGGTTGTTTTAACTGTGGAAATATTGATGAATATGTTTCCTCAACTCTATACGGATATTGAAAAGGCATATTGATCTTGTGTTAAATCAGTTTATAAATAATTATTTGGACTATTAATTGTGGTTGGGTACCTCTATATCCACTCGATGCATCGACAGGTCTCATGAGACAAATCAGTTGGTGACAAACCCTTCGAGTTTGTTTCCAAAAATCAGACGGGTTTCTACCCACAAAACTAAACTGTTTTAACAGTATTATGGTATCATGTTCCAGATACATGAAGTCCAATTAATAAGAATTATATTTATTCATTTTCATTTATTACTATCCATGAGTTTTTCACTATGACAAAATCTATGGATTCAATATCATACTCAGTTTATTAATGGTGTGTGTTTTCCATTTATTCACTATTCCATATTGATTATGTAAAAATTTTATGATTAACTTATTATTTAATTCATTCTTCTGCTATTCATAACCCTTACTGATCATTTTATCTCACCCCTATCATTTGTTTACCTTCAACATTTTTTGAAGAGGATATCATTTATTGAGTTTCTATGGAAGAAGTTCTTAGTTTTTGTTATGTATTGTATTTGGTAACCTTTCCCAATGTAATTTGAGTTACATATTTGTATCGAGTTTATTCAGGAATACTAAATTAATATTTCCTTTGGGATTTCTTTCCTTCTAACCCTGACAATGTAATTAGTAATTCATCATCTCCAGTCTAGAGGGGCTGGGGTGTTACAGGTTGACACAGTTTAAGAGTTTTAAATTGGGTTCACTTTCTTTATTTCCTAAAAAATCAAAATGTCTACCACATTAATGATGATTCAGGGACCTAATTTCCAAAGTAAGGTGGTCATTATGGTTTCAATACCAATTATTCTTAAGAACTCACATTGGTTAAGAGGATGGAGGTTGGGCTCATCACAACCTTTTGGTGGGAACTATTTCCAAATTCAGGACTCTCTTATATATTTAAGATATGTTCATGAATCTTTCCCAAATCCTATCATGAGAAACATTACCCTAAAAAATGATTAGGTTCCAAATACTTATAAATGAAAAATATTGTTTTATTAATGACACCATGTATCAAAGGTTCTCTATCTATTTCCCATTATTGTTTAACAATGAGGTAACGCTTGTGATTTGAATCCATATGACCAGGAAATCTAAAGTTTACTGCCTTTCAGGAAGTCATTTTGTGTTTTTGTGTTGGGATTTTACCTCCAAGTGGTGTCCAACATATCCTGTGAGAACAAAAATCAAAACCCATTTAGTTCATTTATCACCAAGTTGTATATTTTAATGTCATTTAGAAAGGATGTATATGAGTTATTTTAAGAATTGATTATAGAGATGGAGCCTTAGAAAGAAATCCTATGTATCCTACTTAAAACTGGAATCAGAGTCCCTATAGTTCGGTATATCCCCAACCCACTAATGGGTGAGTAAGTGTAGTAAAAAATTTTGAGGGTTATTTCACTATATTTTAGGAAAGATAAGGACTTATACTAAGAAGGATGCCAATGTTTGGAAGCATTTGTATCATTTTTTTGAGTTGAAGACTAAAAATCTATAAGAACATGTTATTCATGCTCAATGTGAGAAACAAGAGATCGTATAAGATTAAATATGTCACAATGGATACAAAAAGATATTTATATGGGGATTACATACTGATAATTCCATAATATTCATATGGGGCTTACACACTAAGGTTTTCGTAATTGGGGAATATTTATCATGATAATGGAATGATTATTTCATTTATCTAAGATTGCATGAGACATGATCAGTGTGATAAACAAGAGATAATAAGGGAATAGATGCACAATTTATAGATGTAGGACTTATGAAATGAACTATCCTTGTTCTAATGTTTGATATAGAGATCAAGTTTAGGATGGAATCCTAAGTACCCTACTTGTAATAAGAATCAGAGTCATCATAGTTAAATTCATGTTACTAATTCTCTAATGGATGAGGACAGATAGTATACCCATAAGAGGAAGTTTATATGAGTTAGATTGATTGGAATATTGAGGGACTTACACCAAAGTGGATGTCCATGTCATACATCCAACCTTATCCTAGGAAAAACAGAGAGTGGTTCCATAAGAGTTCAATTGTGTATACCTATATATAATGATATCCCCTTTCAAAGTCATGGTATAAATGAGGTTTCATGAGTGTATAACCCTTTGCCTATTATGGACACTTACCAAATGAATGGGGGATTCTCGGCTAAAGACCTATTTTTGAGGGTTCATATGGTTCAAGGGAACATATAAAAGTATTCCCACTTGATAAGGCTGATATGTTCGAGGGTTCCTACCCGATAAAGATGACATGTCTGAGTAAGTCCACCTGACATGTTTGAGGATGTCTGTCTAACTAGGATGACATGTTTTAAGGTCATAAAATGATATAATAGACATGTCCATGGGTATTTTAATGATTAAGACAACATATCTATGGGAAGTCATGTGATTAGGATGACATGTCCAAGGGCTTCACATGAACTATGATGAAATGTATTAAGGTCATTGCATGATCTAACAGACATGTCTAGGGGTCCTTATATGATAAATACGACATGTATATGGGTTGTCATGTGATCACACAGATATGACCAAGATCTTTGAATGAATTAGAATGGCATGTCTAAAAGTAATCGTATTATCTAATGGACATGTACAAGGGTCTTCATATGATCAAGAAAATATGTCTATGGGCTATCATAGGATCAGGAGGACATGTCCAGGGGCTTTTCATGAACTAGGATGACAAGTATGAAGGTTGTCGCATGATCTGATATACATGTCCATGGGTCCTCATATAACCAATATAACATGTTTATGGGATGTTTCATTACCAAACAGACATGTTCGAGGGCTTTTCATGAACCGAGATGACATGTATGAAGGTCATCGCATCATCTGAAGAACATATCTAAGGGTCTTTGTAAGATCAGTCTGACATATCTATGGGTTTTCACAAGATTAAGAAGATATGTTTATGGGTAGTTGTATGATTAATCAGACATGTCCAAGGGTTGTTCATGAATTATAATGACATTTCTGATGTTTGTCACATGATCAATGAACTCATCACATGAATCTCATAAGATAACCACATGAAGATAAGTATATCTTACTTCAAATGAATCTTCCATCATTTTTAGCCTTCATTTCATAAACACCTCAATTTTTGTCAGAAATTTTCTTGCTGAGGCTTCATGTGATCAAGACAACACATCGAAGGCCTTTTCCATAACCTCGCTAACATATTGTTGGTCATTCATGTGATCCTAATGACATGCCAAAGGTCCTTTATATGATCAATGAACTGATCACATCAAGTGCATAAACATACTATTTAATCCCCTAAGTTACTCACGAGACATGGTTTAGTGAAAGAATCTTAAGATCGCATAGTCCTCCACTACAAAAAGTCCACTCTTGCCTCTGTGTGTGCCTTCTTCATATGTCAATAGGGGATTTTATAAGATTTTATACCCTAAATATATACCTCTTTGCATGATTATTAAGTGTCATACCTTATCTTGAGTCAACAGAGGGAACATTCACATAATACATCACGTGATTTTCATATCCAGCTACATGTCATCAATGATATCATCCTCTTGTGATGTGATAAATAGAGACCATGTGATTACTCTATCATTACCATATTTATTGAACCCATGTATTATCAAAGTAATTACACATGATCAAACCAATACAACCAAGATCCTTCACATGATTAAGTTGACACATCTAGGGTCCTTTATGAAATCAAGTCGCATGTCAAAGAGACTTCATGAAATCAAGAAAGCTGGTCAAAGGGCCTTTGAATAATCAATGAATTGGTCATGTAAAGCACATAATACCTTTAGATAAAAAACATTACTCTATTCTCATAAGTATCCCATCATTTCTAGTTTTTATAGAATGAACGTCTTGGTAGTTTTCGGACGTTTTTCCACTGACATGTCACATGATCAGAAATACTTGTATGATGGGATTCACATAATCAATAAAACCTGCCTTAAAGCCTTCACATGATCAATATGGGTCATTATTCTCATAAATTTTTCAGATGGATGTTTTTTTATCCATGAAATAATCACATGAAGCTTTTGATCCCTTCACATGAAGATTAATATAGCTTACTTTGCATAAGTATCTCATCATTTTCATCTTTTATCACATGAACATCATGGGTGACTATTAATAATTCATCCAACATGGAATAATATGATCAAGTTGATGGGACCAAGGGTTTTCTTATGATTATGAATACTTGTTCGAGGGAGCATCACATGATTGAAAAACAGATCACGTGAAGCACATACCCCCATTGCGTGATGTTCCAAGGGTTGCGTAATCATGATATTTGCTAAAGGTTGCATGATTTTCATTCTTCATGTGGTTAATATATATGTATAAATGATTATTATTTTTTAATTTGTGGGTAAACCAATACCTATTCTTTTGGTGTTACTTCAACCCCAAATTTTTTTATTCTCATTTTTTCGGGTGTCAAAAAAATCCATGCCCATAAGTGAAGTCCTAAGGGACAAGAAATTAGTTCTGATGAAGTACATGCCCACCTATGTTTTATGGGTTTCTTATTGTTGGTATTTTCAGAATCATTTTATCTTACAATATACCTTTGGTATTCCTCAAGGTTCCCTAAAAATAAGGGCACAAGGGGACAACTATTTTATCTTTGACTCAAACCTCTAGAGCTCTCAAGATTTCCTCTCTTGTATAAACTCTTCGCAATAATACTTTGCATAACCTCATCATGAGAACTAATCACATGAAAGATCCACATGATCTCTCCATGTGATCTCTTTTCTTGAATGAATTGTCTCAAAAACTCATCTAATCAACCCTTTAATTGATCAATTGTAACTTACTTAAACTATGATGCATGTCCTTGGCCATAGGGTTTCTTCACGTGATTCACATGTCTCACAGGGGTGTTGTGTGATTTCTTAAGATTTATATGATTCACATGACCTTACAATGGTCACTCAATCAGGATACTTTTAACAGGTCATGTAATTGCATGTCTCTCTATGGGTCATAGGATTGTGAGACTCAGAACAAGTCACATGATCTTCATGATGCTGGCCAACCCATGTGATATTTTATTATTCCTTTTGATAATATTATTCACTCTTATAACATCCATTTATTATGTTTTGGTCCATAATAATTTAAAAGGGGAGGCCACAGTATAAATGTATCATTGGAATGGTATGATTAATAATGTGGATTCCAATTAACATCTAATCATCCAGTCATCTCAAAAGTGGTTGTCAAACCTAATAGAGAAAAATCATATGGAATATCCTTTGTTAGAATTTTTACCTCTATATGGGTTTGGCCTAAAAATCATGATCCTATATTATAAACATAGTCTAAGTCCATGCCTCCTTGGATCTTGAAGACCCATAATACCTTTAAGGTAAATATCTCTCATGTGAACCACTTCATTTCCAAAGAAAAATGCCTTGACAGGTATGTGCTAAAGTTTATACATACATACATTGAATTGGTCCATCATAAATATAATCCCAAATATATACCAATTGATAATGTATAAATCTTCCTCAAGTCATAAGTTTAGATGGTTTTCTAGTTGGGACCTTCAATCAAGGGGAATCTTTGGGATGGATTGTGGATGACCTTCTTGGGTGAAGAATACTACCACAGATTTCATTGATAAGCTAAATAAAATCATAATGTATGAGGCCACCAGGATTTTGAAAACCATTTCTTATTATAACAAAAGATTAATGATATACTTGGTCAACCGATGGAGTCTAGACATGAATACATTCTATCAGAAGCGTGGTGAACTTGGCATCTATCTCTGGGGTGTCGAGAAAATCTATGATCTACCTATTTTGGGTGATATATATTATGATTTTTTCCATTTTTTATCTTCCAAGAATGATATATATTAGACCTCTCCCATTTCTAGAGAGATGATCAGGTTGGATAAGAAGGCCCTTGAGAAGACCCCATTTCCCAAGGTGGATATCCCATAAATAAATGGGATGGTTTTTTATCAAGAAGATGTGTTTTGAACTCAAGGTTAAGAATATTAAGGATTTCTGATCAAAATATTCTCTCAGATATAAAGTTGATTATTGAAATATGGTTTAAGAAGGTTCATTCAATAACTGGGAGTGGGAGTTCTTTCCAGAAATTAACCAACCCATTCAATTATCTAGCTTTCTTTCAATGTTGCTAAGACAGTACCTGCTTCTGAGGAATACACATTGATTTGGAAATTACTATTTTGGATAGACTATATATAGTTCTAAATCATATTTATAGGGGGAAATACCTATACAAAGTTGTAAGATCCTATTTTTTTATAGGTACACCCCTCTTTGAGTTTTTCATTAAATCTATTTTTTTTGGGGTTTCTTTTCTCTTTGAACCTTGGTGGTCAAGTTAATTTTAAATATGGAGAGAATTTTATGTGTAAATGGCCTAAATTTTAGGGATGTATGTTTGTTTTAATTAATATATTCTATTTATAAATGTGTTAAAGGGGAATATGAGGGTATCATGTGAGTTTGGAAGGCTTCAAAATTGGTTTGAGCTCTTTTATAGAAGCTAGGGTTAAAGATGTGTACAGAGAATTTACACGTTGTGTATATATATTATACAATGTGTAACTATTTCTAGCTATATTTAATGAAAATGGTTCATGATATGAAATTAATACATGTCGTAAATTTGGTTCATGTCATATAATGTTTGATCAGGGTTATTTTAGGTTGAGGGGATGCATTTTTTAGCATAACACATAAATTGAGAATTACATTCCATGTAAATATAACATGGATTTAATTTCTCAGGATTGGTAGTTTTAATTTGATGATGAACTTATGTTTTCATTCCATCCATGTGAAGCTTGTAATCTCTCAATCCCTAGGTAATTTCTAAGTGATTTTGGAGTCTCTTATTCCCTTCTAGACATCCTAATCAAGTGATCAATCTTTGATTAGTGGTTTTTCTTGGGTTTTTTCATATCTTCTACTTGTTCTTAGTTATTAGGGTGTATATTTTGACCATCGTGGAAATAGGTGTTGATTTTGATCTTGTATGATATAGTTCTTGGGACCTTCTACCTCTTCATTCTTGTTGTAGTTATCGGTTGGAAGCATTATCTCGATCTCAAGTAAATGGTAGGTGGTTCAAAACCTAACCCTATGGTCTATTTAATTGTTTAAGTAAGTGAAATATTGTGATTACACTAACATGACATGTGTATTAATTAATTTAATGGTGAATGATGATAAATCATGGATTGGATTATTCCTTGGATCCCTTTGAATCCATTGGTGTCGCGACCTGGTTTGTGTCTACCCATTGGGTGAGAAAACCCTTGAATAATAATGAATTGGTCAATGGATTAAAGTGTGTTTATCATGACATGGGACCTTATGTGATTTCTTGATATAAGATAACTTTGAAAATGGATTATTTTTTATTGAAATGACTACTGATAATTTGATATAAAAATGAATAGGAAATTGAAAGACAAATGGTAATTTGCTGAATTAACCATTAAGGATTATGATATGATATTGTGATATCCTTGTTTTCATGACTTACGTTGTGATGTATTTTTTAATTCTTATATTGTGTCCTTGGCCCGGTTTCATACTATAATACTTATATAGTGGGATTGGACCACTTTTATGCTGAAATGATTATATAGAGGGATTTTCCTGGATGTTGAAATACATATATATAGGGCTTGGACCAAATGATGAAATGCTTATATAGAGGGATTGTCCCGGTATACTGAAAATATTCTATAGATGGATTTTACTAGTTCTGTGATTATACAGTTGACTTTTGGTTATGGTTGTCATGGTTGTGCTACATGCTCATAGATATTTCAGCATAGTGCCAAAGCTGATCGATTTGTGTATTGTATTAATTGGTGAATTAATAAACCTTTTATTTAATTTATTTCATTCACTTATTGTCAAAATGGTTTTTTTAGACATCGTGGTGTCGACCTAATGAGTTTTACTCACTCCCCATTTAGGTCATCATTTGGTACCCAAGAAAATTACATGGATGTAGGTTTGGACAAGGGAAAGGGGCCTTATCATTGATTGTGGATGGCCAGATGGGTCAGAGTTTGGAGGTAAGAACGACATGGGATTTAGGATCGAGGTCTTTGAGTTATTGTGTTATCTTGTTCTTATATTTTTATTACTTTCAGTTTTACATTTAGATACATAATAGTCTATCATTACATGGTTCACTATTATTTGATTTATTTATTCTTTCTTTACTTTCTAGTTGTATGTTTTACTGTTTCTGCTACTACCATTACTCTGATATTATTATTATTATTTCTTATCTCTATTATATTGTAACTATGTACCAGGGGGTGTAATCTCCCCACTATTATTTACACCCCTACTACTAGTCGGTAGCCTCTGTCATATGGGGAGGTGTGCTTGAGGTCTCATAACCAACTTGATTTGGCCACATGAGAGAGTGCTGAATCGAGGGATGTTTCAAAGTGGTATCAAATATAGGTTTTTCCTTTCTATTACTTTACTATTTAGGAAAGGTAGAAAGAAGACTAGGATGCTCTAGGACTTGGTAATGAGCTTGTTCATGGGAGTAGCTAACCCATGTATGGGGGAAAATCTGAGTTCCCTGGGACAGTATTTCTTTTCATGATTTTCACTTGTTATGTTTGTTGTTATTTTACCTTGAGTGATTCACATGTTATTTGATATGATTATTTATTGATATTGATACTCTTGGCCAGGTATATAGAGATATTAGTATGAATGCATCATGATAGACACATTGAGATATATCGTGACATGCATTGTTCATGATAGGGATATATTTATTGCATGTGAGATATTTTCCTATATAAATTATGAAATTAGATACTTGGTATATCTGATAAATGGAAATTAAAGAACTATTATGTCATGATAAAAAAATTATAATCCATGTTTAGAGAGAGCACATGCTAGTGGTTCTCTGTTTTTGTCACTCGTTGATGTGGACCTTGTTGTTATCCAGTGTTCTAAGGAGTGTATTTTTCTTGTAGATAAAATGTCTCCTCGTCATATTTTAATAGATAATTAGGAGAGTGGAAATTATTATGCTCCGAATTCATTTAAATCATAGCTTCCTGTAGTTCCTAAAGATCAATTGGATGTTCATCTTTGTGATAGATTCCTGATGGTCATGTGGAATGTGGAAAGAGAGATTTTTTGCATCGTTCCTTAGATGTATGAACTGATAAGAGAGTTTCAGCTATAGAATCCACCTACATTCACTAAAGAGGGAGGCCCCTAGGCAGTCGAGTTCTAGATTGATTCAGTCCATACGATCTTCAAGAACCTCAAGATTCCCATAGATTTGAGGGTGAATCTTGATACATACATTTTTTGTGGACCTACCAAGCATTGGTGGGACATTCTATAGAAAGGTGGGAAGAAAGTGGAGTTATATTGGAAGGACTTTGAGGTGAAGTTTCTGATCCACTTTTATCCAAATACATTGACAGATGTAAAAGGTCACAAAATGTACCTGACATAGGAGGGCATGTCAATGATGGACTACACCGTACATTTCACTAACTTATATCACTTTGCACTATCTTCAGTGGATGATGAGATCTCTAGGGAAGATATTTTAAGGATGGGATTCCCTATGAGATTATTTCATTGGTGAATGTCTTTTCCATGATTATATTTTCAGATCTGATGAATCAGGCACTCATCAAGAAAGGTAATATGAGAGACACCCTGAGCCGTGGGTAGGATGTTTCCGCAAGGTGAACTAGGATCTCTTCTTTTGGTGTCAAGAAGTTCCTCTATGATAGTTTTCACCAAGACAAAAACTGTAAGATCATTCCTGGTAGTGGGTATCCATCTTAGGACCATACATCATTATAGTGATATTAGTGAGGAAAGTTGGACCACAAGCGACCTTAGTGTCCATACCCTTATTTGGATTTTCATGTTTGTGGTAGTCTGAGTCACTTGTAGAGGGTTTTTAGGGGAATAAATCATCATTTCTATGGTATAGGATTAGGAAAGTACCATATTTTGGTAAGAACACAGCTACCCTTCAACAAATGGGTATTTGGAGTTCTAATGAATGTTCAAGTCAAGGTAGGGGATGTGGTACCCCATTGAAGGAGTGGTAGTACCAAGTATAGGGAATAGATCAGGGGATTCAGACTATATCCTAGGGCAGAGGGGCAAGTTAGTTGCATGTTATTTATTCTAATTTGATTAATGTGGATGTAGGGTCTTATATTGTCAGAGGTATGACTCTTGTATCATCTACCCTTATTTTATTTTTTTGATATAGGGGTATCACATTTTTTTATCTTCTCTTTTTGTAAATGGTTTGGGATTGGTTGTGAAAATATTGGATGGTATATTTACCATCAATACATCATTGATAGTTCAGTTAGAGAATATCAAACATTTCTAGGTGTGTTCTCTAGAAATCAATGGTTACCTTTTATTTTGGGAACTTCTTGTTCTAGAAATGATAGGTTTTGATTGTATTCTTGGTATGGATTGGATATTTTTATACTAGGCTCATATCAACCATTACTGGAGGAGAGTAACCTTTTATCTCTAGAAGTAAGTATCTATTTTCACCAAGGTGAGTGGGATACTCATGCTAGTCATGAAGGACCAATTCAATGAATATTGGATTGTCTCAGGGATTAGATAGTATGTATTTCTCTATATAATGGTATAATGGAGTATTATACATTTCCTTCAGTGGTATACTATTTTCAGGATGTCTTCACTAATAGGTTATATGGTTTATCACCCAAGAAAGATATCAAATTAATGGTCGAGTTGGTTCCAGGAGTAGAGACAGTTTCAATTCTTCTTTACAGTATGGCACCAGTAGAGATTCAGGGGTTGAAAGTTTAGTTGGATGATATGGAATCAAGTGGTTTCATAGAGAATAATATATCTCCAGGGGGTTCTCTAGTTATTGTTTCTAAGAATTCCAATTAAACATTGTGATTATGTGTGGATTATCATAGATTAAACTAGATGACGGTCAAGAATTGGTATCATATTATGTGCATCAGGGATATTTTCGATCTGTTCAGAGGTGATAATATCTTCTTCAAGATTGATTTTAGATAAAGATACCAAAAGTAGAGGGATAGACCAATAAACATAATTCAAACTTCTTTTATATGAAGATACTACTTTTATGAGTTTATAGTGATTCTATTTGGTTTGATAAATGCACCAATGGTATTTATATCCTTGATGAATTGAATCTTTCATCCTCTTATGGATAAGTTTTTTGTGCTTATTTTCAATAAACTATTAGTGTACTCTCAGTCAGTGGAAAATCATTCCCAACATCTTAAAATTGTCTTGATTACATTAATATATCATTATCTTTATTCCAAGCTAACTAAATACAATTTATGGATTGATCAATTGCACTTCTTGGTCCATGTCATCTCAGATGTAGGAGTTTCAGTGGACCTAGTGTAAGTTTAAACCATGGTATATTTGGATTTTCCCAATAATGAATTCTAGATTTATATTTTTCTTGGTTTAATAGGCTATTATAGACACTTTATCAAGGGCTTCTCTTGTCTGGAAGCACTGATGTTCAGGGTGACCAGAAGGAGGTGATGTTTGTTTGGACATGTTCTTGCAATAAATATTTTTAGGATTTGAAAAGAATGATGAAATCATCAATTATCCTCACTTTACCCATGTTGGGTAAGTCATATACTATGTACTATGATTCATCCGGAGTTGGAATCATGATAGTTCTGATGTTGGAGTATAATGTGGTTGCTTACGGGTCCAGAATGCTTAGATAGCATGAGAGGAATTATCCAACTCATGAGATAGATTTAGTTGCAGTGTTACATGACCTAAGATATTGGATACATTATTTTATGGGTGAGAAGTTTGTGGTGTACATTAACCATAAGATCCACAGATACACCTTTTCTCATCAAGACCTAAACCTTTGGTAAAAAAGGTGGGTCTAGTATTTGTAGTCTTTTGACTTCGATTTTGCTTATATTCCAAGAAAGGGAAGTGTTTTTGTTAATAATTTGATCAAGAAAACACAGATAGATGTTGTTTTTGGGTCTTGCAATGAGTGTTAGATGATTGAACTCTTTTAAGACATTTATCTAGATGTTCAGAAGTCCTAGGGATGAGTAGCTATGACTTTAACATTAGTTTTACATGTACTTTTGGAACAGATCAAGATAGAGAATATATATTATTTTAAGGGATTATTTATGAGACAAAACTTATATGGGGGAATTTTCCATCATGATGGTCTCTTGGCAGTGACAATTCTTTACTTTTTTTGTCCAAGTATGGGTTCTTACAAGCTTTCATGAGGAGATGAAGAAAGAGTTTCATGCTTCTAGATAGGTAGTACATCCTAGTTTTAAAAATATATATCATGATATCTATATAAAGTAATGGTGTTTGTTAATGAATAAGGATATAGCGAGCTTCATAGAAAAAAATTTCACTTGTTAGAAAGTGAATGTAGAGCATCAGAGGTCTGCTAGGCTGTTATAACCTCCACCCATTCCAGAATGGAAATGGGATGATGTCACTATGGATTTTGTGATTGGATTACCCAAGACACCTCATAATAATAATGCAATGTGGGTGATCATAGATTGAATAAATAAGGTATCCTACTTATTACCTATCAGGGAGACCTTCATTGTTGATAATTAGGGTTGTCTTTACATGTGAGAGATAGTTTTGTTTCATATTTTTTTGAGGAGTGTCATTTCTGATAAGATCCTAGTTTCATTTATAATTTCTAGAAGGTTCTTCATAAGGATCTAGGATTATAGGTTCTTCTAAGTAAAACCAATCATCCTTAGACTAATAATAAATCTGATTGGAATATTCATATTCTAGATGGTATATTACGAGCCTGTGTTTTGGATTTTAGGGGTTCATGGGAGTAGCATATGGTAGTCATGGAGTTTACATATAATAAAATATTGCAGACATTGATATAAATGGATCCTTTTAAGGATTTCTATGACTGGTTGTTCTATTCACTTCTTTACTGGTTGGAGATAGGTGATTAAATAATTGTTGTACCTAGTCTCATGTAGAAGATGTTGGAGCATGTTTAGTTGCTTAGGAGGTAGTTGGTGACCATGATGAGTAGATATAAATCTTATGCTGACCAGTGGATACAACTTCTAGAGTTTGAGGTTAGTCATTGTGTTTTCATTCGAGTGTCACCCAGGTTGGGGAAATGTTGTATCAGGAAACACGGAAAGCTAGCACTTAGGTTTCCTGGTCCATTTGAGATATTTGAAAGGGTTGATCCATTGGCATACAGATTATCCATTCCACAACACTACAAGGCCAAGAACAATGTGTTTCACATGTATTAGCTTTGAATATATCATCCTAACCCTTATCATGTGGTAGACATTTAATACATCGAGAGTTGTGAAGATATATCCTTTGAGGAGCATCTGATACGAATTATAGAAGGTAGTGGGAAGTATCTCAATGGGAATATTATACCTTTAGTTTGAGTACAGTGTAAGCATGGGTGTGTTCAAGAGGATACATGGGGTTGAGAGTCTGATATGCGAGCATAGTGGCATGAATTTTTCATCAAGACCCTATAGTGATGTTTGGAGAAGCTAGGGGATGAGCTATTATATGATGGGGAGTTCATAGTATCCCATATTTTTCCACCTACATCCCTCTTTGAGTTTTTTATTAAACCTTTTTTTTTTTGAGTTTTACTTTGTCTTTGAACCTTGGTGGTTGATTTCCTTTTGAGGATGAAAATAATTTTCTTGGAAAAATGACCTAAGTTCGATGATGTATGTCTATTTAAATTAATAGAGTCCAATTATAAATTTTTGAAAGGGTCTTATGATGGTCTCCCATGAGTTTGGAAGGCTTCATAGGTGGTTTAGGATCTTTTTTAGAAGCCGAGGTTAAAGGTATCTATTGGTTATTTACACACCAAGTACATATATTACACAATGTGTAACGGTTACCAGGAAGATTCCATAATATGAGCTCATGACATGAAATCAATACATACCATGAACCTAGTTCACATTGTGTAATGTTCGAGTAGGGTTATTTTAATTCGAGGTGATGTTTTTTTCAGCATAACTCATAAATAAAGAATTACACACTGTATAAATATTACACATTGTGTATTTATCAAGATCAATAGTTTTAAATTCATGATAAGAATATGTTTTCATTCCATCTATAACGACCCAAACTTTTGAATAATATTTTGTTTCCTAAAAATGTATGTTTTACTATGTATCACTGATTAAAACAATATATGTATAAATTAAAATGTAACTATCAGTTTTCGACCAGTATATGACCATTGGACAATTATGATTGAAGATCAATATGACCATTTAAAATAATAATAAATTTAACATTATAATTATTTTTTATAAATAGAAATGATAATGGAAAAATTAATTCATAACGAAAAGTTAATGGACTCAACCAGTAGACTCGAGTTATATGAAGCTCATTTTTTCAAGCTCGTAAAGGAGGTAGTGTCACTGGGATTTTCTATTAACCAAGACCAAGATGAACTTCAACACGTTAATCTTGAACAGAATTTCTTATGAGAGAAGTTAAAGTTATTAGAGATTACCACTTGAGCGATGTTATTTGAGATGCCCAAAGAGTATGTCACCATCGCACACCTTACCATTAGGTCTTATGTGGGTGTTATAAGGGGTTATGTAACAAGGTATTAGTTTATTATTGTGTAATACCTTTTATAAAGAAAAGTCATATTCCATCAATTCCTTTATGAGAATAGTTTTTCTTAAAAATATATTGAATTAGATAAATTGATTTTTCGAGTAAAATGGTATTTTTTAGAAATATATAAATTATTATATTAAACTAAGGTACTATTAATATTTTTTTTATAATAGTATTATAATAAAACTCCTTTTAATTATATTTAGTGATTATATTACTTAATTTTTTTACTCTGTAAATGATTAAGTATTCAGTTTGATAAGAATTATATTTTCATACGATAAAACTAAAATTGTGTTTTAAATTAAACAATTTATTTTGATTAATTAAATAATTTTTAGAATAAATAATATTTTAATATATTATTATTATATTATTATTTTTAATAAATATAAATGATCATATGATTTTTATAAAGTCAAATGTAACTTTTATTAAGGTTTGGAAACTGTTTTTGTCAAAACACCTCAATTTTCAATGAAGGAAATTTTTTATTTTAAAAGTAAAAATTCACATATTTATAAAATTATTTAGATAAAAAGAATATTATTTTTGGAATCATTATGTCAAAATTATCCAACAGTGAATTTTTCATAATTTTCTAAGACAGCCGAATTTTTGGGTAACAATTACATATCGTATAAATAAAATATGTATTTTATGAAATCATAATGACCCCAAAATGATGTAATAAATACTATAATGGGCGTTCTAGACCCAATATATGTTTTACCATTAAAATAATGTGATTTTATATTTTTTTAGTTAATTTTATAATGCCTTAGTGGACCCTCCAAGACTTAACAAATATTTTAACATTTTAAAATGATTTCCTTGAGATTGTGGCTCACCTCCATATAAGAAAGACTAATATTTTAATATTTTCTGCCCTTGTAATTATAAAATATTTTATACCACTACACTTTTTCAGAAACCATGGGAAAACCCATGGGATGGTTTGTAGTTTTGATTAGTTTAATGTGTAGTATCCAAAACCTAAATAATAAAGAATTCTCTCTCATTTCTTATATAAACCCACAAAAACTCCCATTCGTCTTCACTCAAACCATTTAGAGCTAGAACAAACTATGCCCCATACTCCCTAGAGTCATCCAAAGGTTACCCCAAGCTCCCAATAATCCTCTCCCAAGCCCTTGGGTTCACACTTCCAAGTAATGGATTCCTCTCCTCCTCTTTGAATTCAAGAACCTTCTTTGAGAGTAGTTCTTTCAATTTCAATTTCTTGTATTTAAATTCATTTTTAATCATTAAATTACTATCCAATTTATGTTTTTTAAATGAATTATTATTTATCCTACCCCATTTGGACCCTAACCTAAGCCGTTAAGATGTGGAAATTCCATAAGGGATTTCACTCTTCTCATTTCCATTCAAGTTACTCTTCTACATTATGCTCCCTAAGGTCCATATTTATAAGTTTTTATATGATGTTAAATGACCCCCATACTATCCATTTTATGTATATATTATGAGATGTTCTTTTCACTCTCATCAAGACACCCTATGATCCATTAATAACACTCATTACTATGTAGAAATTTCGTAAGGGATCTTCCAATCTTTTCTTTTATCAAGCATTCTTTTCACGTTATGTCTTTTAATTTCTTTTATTACTATTTTGGTATATGTTACTAAATATAATCCTTAATTAAAATTTTATTTATAAATTATGAGATCCCCTTCCACTCTCATTTATCCCTCTTATGAACCCTTACGTACACTCGTTACCATGCCGAATTTTCATAAGGGATTCCTCTCCTCTTATTTGAATTCAAGCACCTTCTTTGAGAGTAGTTATTTTAATTTCAATTTATTGTATTTAAATTAGTTTTTAATCATTAACTTATTGTCCAATTGATGTTATTTAAATGAGGGATCATTTATCCTCCCCCATTTGGACCCTTACCAAAGTTGTTACTATGCCAAAATTTCGTAAGGGATCCACACTTTCCTCTCCTTCTTTCAAATTCAAACATCCTATTTGAAAGTAGTTCTTGTAAATTATAATTCTTATAATTTCATTATTTTATAATAATTATATTACTTTCCATTTATGTCATTTTAATGAGGTATTATTTATACCTCCTCATTTTTTCCTTACTTAAGATGCTACTATGACGAATTTTCATATGGGATTTTTTCCTTTCTCATTTTTTTCAAAGATTCTTTTTGTTGATATACCAT
The DNA here is from genome assembly GCA_963277665.1 of Viscum album. Lineage (NCBI taxonomy): Eukaryota > Viridiplantae > Streptophyta > Magnoliopsida > Santalales > Viscaceae > Viscum > Viscum album. The sequence continues at coordinate 1,218,151,295 of OY728119.1, forward strand.
TTTATTTTAAATTAAAAACGTTGGGGTATGATTTTTCACCTCCCCCATAATTCCCTCCCTATTTTTGAATGATGAGATACCTCTTTATCTCTCATTAATCCCTCCCATGTACACCTGTTACCATGCGGAAATTACGTAAGAGTTATTCTATTTCTCCCCTTTCTTCAAGTTTCTTTATTATGTTGCGCCTTATTTTTAAAAATTACATGTGTTGGGGAATGTATCTATATGACCCTATTACTTTAAATTTCATTTAAATATGATTATATTCTATTTTCTTTATCATAAACCATTTTTATGAATATTTATGTCATGCCGTTATACTGCCAAAATTGGACCACAATTTTCCAAACCAAAATCATTGTGTAGTGAATACCATACCCATTTCTCTAAAAAGGGTATTCACATTTATGAACATATACATATTAATTGGTACTTACATATATGTATTCCACATTCCTTAATCTTGTAATAACTTATGATGTTGAATGATTCCATGTTATATGATCCATGTGGCACACTTATGCATCAAATGAAATTTTTATAAAGGGTGAAACCTAATAGCGCTCTAATGCATTGGGTAATGTTTAGTATCATGATACTCAATGTTCAATGAGGTTTTACTCTTGATAATTCATGTGAAATGAGGTTTTACTCATGCTAATTCATGTGCAATGAGGGTTTACTCATGCTAATTCATTCCAATGAGGGTTTACTCTTGCTAATCCATGTGCAATGAGGGTTTACTCATGATAACTCTTGTTAAATGAGGGTTTACTCATTCTAATACATGTGAAATGATCCTTGTATTATGATAATATCATGTTTTATGTTGTTTCCACATTTCCATGTTATGATAATCATGTTATATCACGCCTTTATGTTCATGTTTCTCTTGTGCTCCATTGATTTGCCTATTTCCTAACATGTACTATATTATTCATTTATAACTTTTTTACTCTCTTAATAGGATTTATAGATTACCCTTTTCTTATGTATGTCCTTAGGTTATCCTATGAAATGATAATTACGAAGGAATTTTGTGTTCATGTAAAAGAAGTTTTCAATAAAGATGTTGTATTTTATGTCTTAAGTTGTCATGTAATGTTCCTAATTTCCCAAGATATGAGACCTCTTTATCCTTGGAGTTGTATTAAGTGAAATTTTTTATAATAAATAATGTTTCAATATGTAATAAAGATCAGGGTTGTTATATTTTTTATCAAAGGATAGGTTTAATTATTTTTGGGATTAGGATTAGAAAACCCTAGTGAAGGCCGTAGGGATAAGACTAAGTATAAGAAAAATATCTATAAATTTTGGTGAGTATAGAGTACCTGGTTTATCAATAAAATACATCCTTGTCTGGATATGAACAAGTAGAGGTGGCTCTGGTACAGATGTATTTAGGGATAAAACCCAAAAATACATCTTTAAGATAGACTTGAATAGGAACTGGTGCATAATAATAGGTCTTTCTACACTCTTGGTTTGACACTCTTGGGGGATATTATTTTCAAAATTCATAAGAATAGTATGAACCATTCTTAAGGTAATAAAAAATCCCATAAGAATATATGTTAAAAAATAGATCATGGATTACCGAGATTGAAACTTAGGGTATCATAAGTTAGGATATACTATACAGGTTTATCCTTCTATGTCCAATGTTTTCTATTTTTCATTATTATTAACTAAGTATTCAAACCCCCTAATTGTATTTTTTTCATTGTTAAAATATGGAAGGAGTAATATCGTGAACAACTCTTCTCTCTCTTTTTGAAGAACTACTTAGAGAGATTATCCTGAATTCATGTTCGGATGAATTTAAAACTTTTTCAAATATGAAATTTACATAAAAACTAGTTTATGAGGTATCCAATACCTCTAGAATTTCATGAATCTTTCAAGGATTAAGTACTGTCGATTAGAGAATCTTGCACTCTTGACTTTCTTACCATGTTAAGGGTGGGAAGTAAAATCAGGGTCTTTTAAAATTCTTCTCCTTATTTCAAAATTATGATGCACTAAATGATTTTATAGATGCTACAGAATAGGGAGACCTTCGATCAACATATATGTATCAAATTATAGACTTCTATATTTGGGGAAATACAAAAACTTATTTACCAAAACCCTATTTTGAAATAATTGAAGATGAATTAGTAATAACTTTTTATAGAAAACTTTTTCAAGACAATGTCTCAAAAATATATATAAGAAATACCTTTTTTTATGAATTCTCAATACTTCCATTGACATAATACAAGATGGATGAGAGGTTTTTTTGGTAAATTAAGTGTATGATTTTGAAAAAATCTTGAGGTACCATCATGACGCATGAACCATTTCTCCATGAAGGAAATTCCAACAAGAAGGACTTAAGACCTTATCGATGAAATAAAGGAGAAGTAACCTCATCTTTTTTAGTTTGGGAAAAATAAATTTCAAGGGAAATTTTTCTTAAGGGGGGAATAATGTAACGACCTGAACTTTTGAATAATATTTTGTTTCATGAAAATGTATGTTTTACTGTGTCTCATTAATTAAAAATAGATAAGTATAAATTGAAATGAAACTATCAATTTTTTATTGTTATATAACCATTGGACAACTATGATCGAAGATCAATATGACCTTTGGAAATAATAAGAATTTTAACAGTATAATTATTGTTTATAAATAGAAATTATAATGGAAAAAATAATTTAGAAAGAATAGTTGATGACCTCAACCAGTAGACTCGAGCCGTAAGAAGCTCAATTGTTGGAGCTTAGAAAGGAGGTAACCTCACTGGGCTTTGGTCTTTACCAATACCAATCTGAGCTTCAACACATTAAGCCTGAACGGAATTGCCTACAAGAGAAGTTCAATTTAATAGACATTACCACCTGAGTGATGTTATCCGAGCCACCCCAAGAGTATATCACCATCGCACACCTTACCCTTAGGTATTATGCAAGTTTTATAAGGGGTTATGTAACAAGTTATTAATTAATTATTATGTAATCCCTTTTATAAATAAAATTATTATTCCATCAATTCCTTTATGAGAATAGTTTTTCTTAGAAATACAATGAATTGGAATAATTTATTTTTTGGGTAAAATGGTACTTTTTAGAAATATATAAATTATTATATTAAACTGAGGTTTTATTAATAATTCTATTATAGTAGTGCTATAATAATACTCATTTTAATTATAAGTTGTGATAATATTTGTTATTGTTTTTCCTCTATAAATTATTTAGTATTTAGTTTGATAAGAATTATATTTTGATATGTTAAAAATGAAATAGTGTTTTTAATTAAAGAATTTATTTTGATGAATTAATGAATTTTTGGAATAAATAATATTTTAATAAAATATTATTATTATATAATTTTTATTAAATATAATTGATCATATAATTTTTATGAAGTCAAATGTAACTTTTATTAAGGTTTGGAAACTATTTTTGTCAAAACCCGTCAATTTTCAATAAATAACAGTTTTTATTTTAAAAGTAAAAATTCACATATTTAGAAAATTATTTAGATAAAATTAATATTATTTTTGGAATCAGTGCATCAAAATTATCCAATGGGGAATTTTTTCATAATTTTCTAAGATAGTCAAATTTTTGGGTAAAAATTAAATACCATATAAATAAAACATGTGTCTTGTGACATCGTAATGACCCCAAAATGATGTAATAAATACTATAATGGGTATTATAATCCAAATATATGTTTTCCCACTAAAATAATGTGATTTTATATTTTTTTTGGTTAATTTTATAATGCCTTAGTGGACCCTCCATGACTTATTAAATATTTTAACATTTTAAAATGATTTTCTTGAGAGTGTAACTCACCTTCACATAAGAAAGAATAATATTTTAATATGATCAGCCCTTTAACATATAAAATATTTTAGAAAAATCCCATTAGGTAGAAACCATGGTCAAAAACCATTGGATGGTTTGTGGTTTTGATTAGTTTAATGTGTAGTGTCCAAAACCTAAATAATAAAGAATTCCCTCTCATTTCTTATATAAACCCACACAACCTCCCATTACTATTCACTCAAACCATTTGTATATCTACCATCATTTTTCCCATAATCCCTAGAGTCCTCCAAATGTGCCGCCAAGCTCCCAAGAAGACTCTCCCAAGCATTTGGGATCACACTTCCAATTAAGGGATTCCTCTCGTCCTCTATGAATTCAAGCACCTTCTTTGAGAGTAGTTTTTTAATTTCAATTTTATGTATTAAAATTAGTTTTTAATAATTAAATTACTGTCCAATTGATGTTATTTAAATTAGGGTTCATTTATCCTCCCCCATTTGGACCCTTACCTGAGCCGTCACTATGCAAAAATTCCATAAGGGATTTCAATCTTCTCATATCCATTCAAGCTACTCTTTTACATTATTCTTCCTAAGTTCCATATTTATATATTGGGTTATGATGTTACACTACCCCCATACTTTCCATTTTATGTATATATTATTAGATCTTCCTTTCACCCTCATAAATACCCCCTATGATCCTTTAATCACACCTGTTACTATGCTGAAATTCTGTAAGGGGTCTTCCACCCTCCTATTTTATCAAGCATTCTTTTCATGTTATGTATTTTGATTTCTTTTATTCTAATGTTGGGATATGTTAATAAATATCATCCTTACTTCCAATTTTATTTATAAATGATGATATCTCATTCCACTCTCATTTATCCCTCTTATGAACCCTTACGTACACTCGTTACCATGCCGAATTTTCATAAGGGATTCCTCTCCTCCTCTTTAAATTCAAGAAACTTATTTGAGATTAGTTCTTTTAATTTAAATTTATTGTATTTAAATTAGTTTTTAATCATTATATTACATTAAAATTGATTTTATTTCAATGAGGGATCATTTATCATCCCCCATTTGGACTCTTACATAAGCCGTTACTATGCCAAAATTTTGTAAGGGATCCTCACTTCCCTCTCCTTCTTTCAAATATAATCATCTTATTTAAATGAAGTTATTGTAAATTAGAATTGTTATAACGTAATTATTTTATAATAATTATATTATGGTTCATTTTATGTTATTTTAATGTTATATTATTTATCCCCCATCATTTTTACCCTTACCTGAGCTGTTACCATGCCGAATTTTTGAAAGGGATTTCTTCCTTTATCATTTTTTTCCAAGTTTATTTATATTGACATAACCTTTTATTTTCAATTAAAAATGTTGTTTTATGATTTTTCACCTCCCCCATACTGAAATCCTTATTTTGTAATGATGATATACCTCTTTCTCTCTCATTAATCCCTCTCATGTGCACCTATTACCATTCCGAAATTTCGTAAGAGTTATTCCATTTCTCCTCTTTATTCAAGTTTCTTTATTATGTTACATATTCTATTTCCAAATTCCATGTGTTGGGAAATGTATCTATATGAACCCCTTAATTTAAATTTCATGTATATATTATGATATTCCCCTTTCTCTCTCATCATCCATTTTTAGGAATTATTATGTCATGCCCTTATGCTACTGAAATTAGACCGTGATTTTCTAAGCCAAAATCATCGTGTAGTGAATACTATACCTATTTCTCTAATAAGGGTATTAAAATTTTTGAACATATAAATATTTAATGGTACTTACATTTATGTATTCCAAATTCCTTAATTGTGGAATAACTTATGATGTTGAATGATTCCATGTTATATGATCCATGTGACACACTTATGCATGAAATTAAAAATTTATAAAGGGTGTGCCCTAATAGCACTCTGATGCATTGAGTAATGTTTAGTATAATGATATTCCATGTGAAATGAGGGTTTAATCATGCTAATTCATGTTCAATTTAGGTTTAATCATGCTAATTCATGTTCAATGAGGGTTTACTCATTCTAATTCATGTGCAATGAGGGTTTACTCATGCCAATCCTTGTGCAATGAGGGTTTACTCATGATAATTCATGTAAAATTAGGGTTTAATCATGCTAATCCATGTGCAATGATCCTTTTATCATGATAATATCATGTTGTATGTTGTTTCCACATTTCCATGTCATGATAATCTTGCTATATCATGCCTTTATGTTCATGTTTCTCTTGTGCTCCATTGATATGACTATTGCCTAACATGTACTGTATTATTCATGTTATGCCTTATTTTCTCCCTTAATAGGATTTATAGCTCACCCTTTTATTATGTATGTCCTCAGGTTATACCATGAAATGATAAGTATGAAGGAATATTGTGGTTATTTAAAATAATTTTTCAATAAAGATGTTGTATTTTATGTCTTAAGTTGTCATGTAATGTTCCTAATTTCCCAAGACACTAGACCTATTGATCCTCAATGTTTTCTTAAGTGTAATTTTATTTAATAAATCATGTTTAAATACGTAATAAATAGTAGGGTTGTTATACCATCCACATACAACCTTTCCTCTATCAAGCCTTAGATGTTTTCCAGGAAATTTTGGAGTATATTCTTCCCTTTTAGACATCCTTATCAGGTGATCAATATCTAGTGAGTGGTTTTTCTTAGTTTGTACACTCTCTTATACTTGTTCATACTTATCAAAATGTAATTTTTTTACTTTTGTGGAAACAGGTGTTGATCTTGATATTGTATGATCATGTTCTTCTTACGATCTTCCGCACCTTCTTTCTTGTTGGCATTACCATTTTTCATATTAATCGTTGGTTAAAGGTATGCAGTCTAAAACCTAAACCTATGGTCTGTTTAATTGTTTAAGTATATGAAATATTACAATTTCCCTGATACATCATTAACATTAATTAATTGAATGACGAATGATAATAAATCATGGATTGGATAATTCCTTATATTCATTTGGATCTAATGGTGTAGTGATCTAGATTTTTGCTACTCATTGGGTGATTGAAACCTTTAATAATAATGAGTTGGATAATGTATTAAATTTTGTTTAGCATGATATGATACCTCAGGTGATTTATTGGTATATAATAATTTTGGTAATGGATTATTGTTTATTGAAATTACTGGTGATAATTTCATATAAAAACGAATGGGAAGTTGAAATAAAAATGGTAATTTATAGAATTAATCATAGAGGCTTATGATATGATATTGTGATATCCTTTTTGTTATGACTTCTATTGTGATGTATTTCATAATGATTATATAGTGGTCATGGTCCAGTTTCATGTGGAAATTCTTATATAGTAGTCTTGGATCAGTTTCATGCTGAAATGCTTATATAGAGGGATTGGCCCAGATGCTGAAATGCTTATATATAGGACTTCTCCCTATATGATAAAATGCTTATACAGAGGGATTTTCCCAATTATGTGATTATACCATATACTTGTAGTTATGGTTGGAATAATTATGCTACATGCTTAGAGATATTATGGAATGGTGCTAAAGCATGTTGATTTATGTATTGTATTAATTGGTTAATTTATACACCGATTATTTTATTTATTTTGTGCACTTATTATCATATTGGTTTGATTTAGTCTTGGGGTGTAGACCTATTGAGTTTGAATCACACCCGATTCAGGTTTCCGTTTGGTACTTGACCAGATTACATAGATAAAGGTGTAGATAAGGGAAAGGGACCTAGTTGTTGATTATGGATTACTGGATGGGTTAGAGCTTAGATGTGGTACAAACATAGGGTTCATGACTGGGGAATTTGAGTTACTGTGTTAGCTTGTTCTTATATTTTTATTACTTTTGATTTTTATTTAGATACATACCAGAATATATCCCCTTATAAGTATTTTGGGGTTGGATGGGGGATCACTTGGGTGGATGCGAGTATCTGAATTTCTAGAATATCCTGGGTTTCTGGTTCAATCCCTTTTTATAGTTCATTAGTAGATTGAGTCCCATCACACTAAAGAGCTTGGAAATCAATGCACAACTGATACACTATGATCATTTCTCTTTCATTACTTATGAGAAACCAAAAATTGATATAACTAAAAATAAAGAGGGTTAACATGAGGCTAAATCTTATGTGATTTCAATTTTTGAGGGCGTACTCTCCACCCAGATCAATAGTAAAATCCTCTGTTAATGGTATGTGCCCTATTAGTTTGGATGACAATTTTTATGTATTAAAATGAGGTGCCTTTCTCCTCTCTATGTTAGATATGAAAGTCACTTGATGGTGGCTCTCCAATTTTGGTTAATGTTTACTAGGGAGGATACTCAGAATTAGGTAGAATTACCCCCAAATGGAATAGAGATTTGTTTGTCTAAGGTCTATGCTGATATTTCGATCTTCTCATACCCAAATGGAAAATTATCCACATCGGTGCCCCTTCAACTAGGTTACCGCCGATGGTTGAAGCCAACCCAAGACCTGGTAAGAATCTTTCTTCTTGTAGACCAATGGATTCAGAGATTCCTCCCAAGAAAATGAGCTGTATAGAATCACTTTTACCACCGAGATAGGTGTCATCCAATATGGATATGATGAGAAAGGCACCCGCAAGTGAAGGTTTTTGTGTGATGGTGCTTCCCATTGTGTGTCAATGATGGGGATTTTAGTTGAATGATAACTTGGATCCTGAAATATGGGGCTTTTTATGTTAGGTGGAATTAGAATTTATGGTATTTTCATGCATTACTACACTTAGGGTAATGTCTTTTAAAGATCAACCCACTGAGGTCAAGGCTTTCCATCAAGATCTTTATGTGGTGATTCAAAGTGTGAAGGGTAAAATTCAATATTCACCCCAGGTGCAGTAGATGATGCTTCCTAGCATGATAGTGATTATCATGGATATGGAGGATCAACTTATATCTAAAGAAGAGGTAAAACTAACTTTATCCTCCTCAAATGACAACATTTCCATCAAAATCATAATGATATATTTTATATTTCCTTGAATATGGTAGGAATCTTAAGATACTCAGTCACCCCTAGAATCTTCAGTGTACTCCCCTAGGGGTACAACTATTGAAGTTGACCCAGATGGTGACTAACAGACCAAGGATAAGGGATCTCCTAGTCAAATGTATCTAATTAAGTTGATTACTATCGGTCCTGATGCATCATGTTCTACACCTACATTGGTTCTATTCTCAATGTTTTGAATTTCACCCCTTTTATGTAACCTTTCTCAAGGGGATAAGGAAAATGAATCATTCCAAGTCATCAAAGGTTTCTCATCAAGAATTGTTGAGTAAGTGATATACTTTATTTCTTCTTCTTCCTAATCCATTTTAGTGGGTTATTCCAATTTGATTACATATGAAGGACCTCACTGAATCTGTGTGGAGGAACATAAACCTATTATTGGGGGAAAAGTTTTTCCTTATTCCTCTTTGTTGGAACCTTCAACACTAGGATAATTACATAAATAAGTGGGGATGGTTTATGTTCCAACATGTTTCATCCTAGTTCCTACTATTGATGTATGATAAATCTTTACCTTTGACTTGGAATAGGTGGATGAACATCTAGACAAGATGATTTTATAGATATTCTTCCATCAACTTGGATCTAATGGAGTTATCATTAGAAAAGGGTAATAACTTGTTTATAATCCAAACACAGTTCCCAATATGTATTCTGTAATGTAACATTTATTTCTACCTACATCCATTAAAGTGGGAACACATACTGTGCTGATAGAGAAGACATCAGTGGTGCTGGAAAGTTGCTCAATGAAAAAAGGATTCACTTATTCCCCTGATGGAAGAATTGGGGTGATATATGTTTCCAGTGAAGTAACTGAAAAGGTACATTACCATAATTTATCACAATCATTAACTATATGATAATATCATGATATTAATTTTTTTATTGATAATCTTTTGTACCTCTCATTACAGCACCCTCACTTCGGAGCTCAGAGGCCCTGGCCCCTTGTTTTTTGGGATTCCCCCAAATGGGTCCACTAATTTGGAATCCAGATCTCTACCAATCATATCAATGTATGTGAGTATAAAACCTTCACTCAGTGACTTAGTATCATAATATATTATTATTCTTCGGTTAGGCTTGAGTTGAGGCCGGAGTACACAACATTTCATCAACATGCAGTGAAAGGTGTGGGGAATATTTGGAGCCTAATCTCAGTGGGACCCTTGGAGGAGTTAATGGACTAGCTGGGTCATCTCAAATATATGTTCACTACCCTCATCTATGTGTGATTTGACTAAATATTTCTCCAGGCCCGGGTGAAAGAAATGGTTTCTCTAGGAGAGCGTAATAGGTTCCTTGAACTGAGGGTACTAATAGCAGATGCCTCATCTTTGGTCAAACAAAGTAGGGATTAGGCCTTGAATGGGGCCTCCCAATGTGAAATGAAGGTAACGACTCACCAAAATTTGGTATGTTTTGTGAATTATGAGATTGGAAGGCTTTAGTTTGAGATTGAACGAATTTAGTATGATCTATCATGGTTGCATTATATGCTAAAAACATTATATATAATTGTTTCATAGAAACAAGGGCTCCTTGAACAGGTAAACAAAGCTAGACTTGATGTTGTTTCTAGGGTGGAATCATTATAATGGATTATTGAGGTAGAGACTGAGTTGGTGGATCAATTGTGTTATTTCATAATCTCCCTAGAAAATAAATCAGCAGAGCTCAAGGAATCCACTAAGAAAATGTTTTAATGAGCCAATAATTTTAATAACCACTTTTGTTTGGGTGTTTTTAGGAAAGACTCTAGGTTGTGTAGATTCACCCCTTCCATTGTAATTTATCAATAAAGAAATATTTTGAGGTATATACCTTGCTATCAAGCTTTCTTTCACTCATCATGTTCATAGAATATTGTTTTCTCGGTATCATATAGATCTTAAAATACGTAAATCCTTTTTATAATAACAATAAAACCCAACTTTGAACTCAAATTCCTGAATCATAACATATCTTTCATGATAACTACCCATGAATGATTAAAAACATAAGAAGGTTCATTAATGTATCTATGCCCATCCTTCCAAAAGTGTATGGTTAAAAAGGAATAATTTGGGTAAGTATGTCCCAGAGGGAGAGTAATATAACTTTTTCCTAGGTTAGTAGACCTAAAAAGAGTAACTTTATTTTTGGAAGGGCCAACTAAAGATCCCTATAAGATTTCTATCTCTTATTTTCAGACCTAAATTTTTTCAAAAATAGTATAACTTTTAGGGAAGATCCCTATTTATTAAAAAAGAAAAACAAATAACCCTTTCGAGCTGGGAAAGGGGAACCCATAACATGCCCTAAGGCCAAATACATACATCCTTAAGTTCAACATAGTTCATAAAAAAATCCAGCTGGCCATGATAGACCCATCAAGAATCCATGGTCAAACCCAGATGACGATCTAGCCCTTTTCACAGTCCGCTCGAGGCCAAACAAGCCGCCTATGCCACCGCACTAGAGGGCCATCCCAGCACCGTGATTCCCACGTCGCGCCAAGCTAACCAGGGAACCACGCTGCCAATCCGAGCACCATATCTCCAGCAGACGCGCCGATCGCCGGACACGCCAGCCGCCATATACAGATCTGCCGTCATGCCAAAAAATCCACCGAGTTCTAGATAGCCAATCGCCATCATGAAGCCATAGGATCTGCTGTCGTCAACAACCCCACAAATCCACCACAATATCCCGATAAAAAAAATTGTCACCACCCATCTCCATGAGATAGAAAAGCTAGATCTAAAGCAGATCTGTGCACATAGTGTAGATGCAAGGCCATTGCCCCCCATTTGAACACACACCTGAAGAGGCCGTTGAGGACCGTTGTGAACCGTCGTGGAAGAAACCCTACTGAAATGAAAGGAGCTCTTGGCCAAAACCGATAGCCCCTCATTTTTTCAAATATATTGAAGGAAAGAATTAGTGGGCATGAACTTGGATTTTTCTCATGATTCCCTTTATTGGTATTTATCATGATATGTTTTGTTCCTTTTCAATTTTAGAAGTACTCAATATTTATTAGATCACACAAGTGAATATCTAGTGGGAAAATACTAGAATTTTTATAGGTTTTTATTTACAATTTTCCATCCTAGTGATCATTGTGTCTCTTTTAAATTGGAATTTGAAGGTCTTTCATGTCAATGCTGATGAGGTGATGTAGTTTATGTTCTTCTAACTTGGACCATCTATTATTGTAGTTTAGGGTCTTCTATATCAGACCTTATGTTACTGTATTTTAGGGTCTTCTAGATCAGACCTTCTATTGTTATAGTTTATGGTCTTCTAGATCAAACCTTATAATGACTTTATATTCTAAAGTTGTGGAGGATGTATATTCACAAATTATTATGACACCCTATATCCAGGTTGAGATTCTGAAGAATGAATATTAATGAAGGGTTTATACACCCTACATTCTTGCAGAAGTTATGAAGAATTAATATTCATTAAGGGTTATAACACCCTTTATCCTTTCTTAGAAGATTATTGATATATATTGAAATAGTGTTATGGATGTTGAATCCACTTGGATAGTTAGATATTTTATGTGTAAATCATAACCCAAAAGTTTGAACTGGGGGTGATGATATTGGGAAAACATGCTAGGTATGATCGCAAAACGCTCTGAGGTGTCGAGTTTCACTATGATGTTGCTAGGTATTTTGAGAATCAAATTTCCTTTATTATAAGTAAGATATTACAATAGTTTATTTGTCAAGGGACCTTATGAATGAGCCTATATGGGATTACATGCATGATCAAGAAGAGGGGTCCCTAATCCTTTCTAAGAGATTTGAAATGTTTTTGAATTTAAAAGACTTGGATAGTGAAGTAGGATATGGAAGAAAGAATATCCAAGTTGGTTTCTAACACCCTAGTGGTAGTTGGGTTTTATAATTGGGAAGTTTGAGCCCTATACCACATGATTTCAGGTCATGTGACAAGGACCACTAAAAGGTTCAAGAATGAAGTACCACACTCCTAATTTGAGAATGAGTACAATACATGGTAACATAATTTCAATGATGTAGAATCCACTTGAATATTTTGGTAATGGGATTGGTAATTCATGGTCTAGGAAGGTCCAAGCCAATAAGGAATGGAAACGGGTGGATATAGACCTAAAATAGTATCTCATACATCTAGGGAAATAGATCATGGATTTATGGGAAACCTTTCCCCTATGACCAAAATATCTACTAGCCACAAGCTCTAAGGCATTGTATTATTCACTAGACAATCCTAATGGGGTCCCTTTAGAGTAGTTAGTCCCTGTTACTAATACACTATATTGAAGAACCAAGAGGAAAGACTCAATGATATGGGGTTCCAATGAGAAGTATAATAACTCGAGGAATTTTGGTATCAACTTAGACTTCAAATACATGAAGGTGATTTGTGGGAAATGTAATAATCAATAAGTTTTTGAGAACCCTAAAAGTTGTATCGTTTCCAACTAAACACATTACCATGGTGAGGGGATGTAATAAATCATTTCTCTAACTTTTTCTTGGACCAGGGGGTCTAGTGAGCATGGGTTATATTTTACTAGGGCCACAGGATGGGTCCTATGAGATGTTATCCTTTTATATTCATGATCAAACCTTTGAATAAACTCTAAAGATGAAGTTCTTGATTCTCGAATACTCAACTTTTTCTCATACCTCTCTTTTCAAGTTTTCAACCTAACAAGTTTTTTTTTCTATTTTACTAGTAGTTTAAGGTCTTGTTATTTAGACTATTGAGGGATAAAATTTAAGTTTGTACAACTTTGATCAAGGTGCACATAGTTTAAGGTCATGATGCATGTGGACTTGATATCATGTGAGTGTTACAAAATAACCTAATTAGGGTTTCCAAGATCAAAATTACTCCAAAACCCATCCAAGTGTGATATGAGAATATTTTTAATCATGGATCAAAGTTCTTGAATCTCGAATGATGGTATCAGACAATCATGCTGAGGATGATCAAAAATCACTCTCAGGTTTTGAGTTCTATTATGATGATTTTAGGGCTCACAAGGATTGAAAACTCCTTCTTATAGGACAAAATACCACTAGTTGACATGTCTAAGGCACTTATATGGATATAACTCATACATGGTCAAAAAAGGGACATTTTCTCCTTTATAATGGATGTGTAAATTTTTAAGAAACCCAATATTCTCAATACATGAATTATGATTCATGGATTGGGGTACTTAAAAATAATATGGAAGCACCCCAAACATTGGTTGACCAGGGTTTGGATCTTGTGGTCCTTTGATAAGGAGGGGTGATGGATGATGGATTGCATAGTTTAATGTCATGCAGTGGGAATATCTTTACATGTAGTTTAACATCATGTGATAAGGATGTAATTTTCATGTAGTTTAACATCATATGACCAGGATGTCTTTCATGTAGTTTAACATAATGCGGTAAGGATGTGAAAACCAATATGAAATTATGAAATCATATACCTATAGACACACTTAATTGTTTGGGGGAATTCAAACATTAGAGTAACTTTATAATTTCTATGTTTGGGTGTACATGTTTTTATCCTAAGAATTTCATAAGGGTATGAATCATTCCATAGTCAACTCTTTCAAATATATCCCCCTTTGTAGATCTAGCTCATATGTGAAAGGGGGAAGGGAATGTTTGTTTAATTTTCATGGATGGTACTATGTTTAAAGAGTACTGGGTGTTACTCCATATACCATGACAATAGGAATGAATCCATTCATCGTTCTGATATGGATCGCCACATAGATCAAACTTTTATTTGGGGAGGGTGTATTTTCTTTCAGGCCACACATAGTATTAGTGAGGTTTCCCTTGCATGGATCTATCTCATGTGAAGATAAGTAATATTAAGTCTTACCTTAGCATAGATCCATTGGAAAATTAGGTTACTGCTTCAAGGTTTAAGCACTTATGTAAGAGGTTTTTTTTTTGAAATTTATGGTTGGGCTCGATGATGGGTAATCTGAGTGTCACTATATATCCTATGGATATGTGAATCAAGACATATTTAGTTTTGGATAAACTAAAGGTTCATCCACATAGATCTAACTCAAATTCTAGGGAAAATTCTATTTATATTGTGCACAAGTTCCTAAATTAGAGAACCCATGCCCAAACCTCCTATGTAGATCTAGCTCGTACACATGATGGGAACATGAGAATCACTACGTGTTTTTCTACAGTAGGAATTAATCCACATATAGTTTTTAAATAGGCTCCCTACATATATTAGACTCTTATACAGAGAGAGGGAATTTTGGTTTCTTCCATTGATGAGCCTTTATGTTACAGTTAGTTGAAGGGTCCTCTACGTAGATTGAGATCATATATAGGGAAATGGAATTTCCATATCCTATTATTTTATAGATATGGATCACTCATCCCTATAATATATTTATGGATATTATAACCCACTCTAAGTAGTTTTAGATCCAGTAGTATAGACCATATTGGGTTTTTGAGAGGAATTATTAACTCATGGAATTTGGGTCTTCATGGGGATGCATACCCTGAAATTAAAGGGTACAAGAACAAAATGTTATAATCTTGCTTTGATAATGAGTATAATAAAAATATGAGTAACATTAAGGGTATCTGAATTAGCTTGAATAGTTGGGTTATGGGAATTTTAAATCATACTTTAAGAATACTTGAGTCAAATGGAGGTGGAGATCGATGGGTATAGGTCAACCATTAGTAACAAAATAATCCTATATCCCATGAAGTCTAGACAGTAGCTCCCAGATTTTAGGGGGTTCTCTCCTCTAGGACCAAAACATCCAATAGGAACAAGCTCTGAGGTGATGTGTTATTCACCAGAAAATCCTAGTGGGGTCCCTTTGGATTAACTAGTCCCTGTTACCAATATACTATAGGGTAGAGCCAAGAGTTCATGGGATTGTGATCTATGGGGTTCCAAGAGAAGTGTATCAACTCAAGGAATTGGTTGGTATTAACTTAGATCTCAAATATATGAAGATGGTTCATGGATAATGTAATATTCAAGAAGGTTTAAAGCACCCTAAATGCTATAACAACATGTATTGATCACATTTTCAGTGTAAGGGGATAAAACATGTAATTCTTGAGTACACAGTTATTAGGAGGATGATCTGTTCAGCATTAAAACCTCATGTCATGTAGTTTAATTTAATGTGACAAGTATGTTGTCATGCAGTTTAATGTCATGATATTAGGAAATAATTCCCTATTTTGAACAAGCCACATTCACATTGGTTAGAGTGACTTTTCAGGATTCTCTAAGATCACATGATTCATTCTTGACATGAGAAACAATAGACAACTTGGAATCTGATTGAACCATGCAAGAGTGAGTGATAGGGAATATGTGGGGGCACACACATTTCAATATGAGTAATTATCACTAAACCAAATTGGTTCTCATTGAGGGATATAGTTGGTAGTGGTAAAAAATAATGGATAGGCCTAAAATGGAAGATCTATTCGTAACTATGTATCCCATGAAAATAGAAATCAAGAAACATGTAGTTCTAAATAAGTCTCCATGCATAAATCATGATCATATGTAGGGAGGGAGGAATTTTTTATTCTTCTTTTTTATTATGGATAGACCTAGAATTTGATATTCAGTTATCACTATATATCTTGTAGCAACATGAATCAAGCCACATGTAATTATTACATGAGAAAATTCCCTGTTCATGTCTGACCATATAGAGAGGGGGGGAATTTTCCCTTTTTTATATTATGTTTGGACCCAAGATTTGAGATCTAGGAATCATATCATATCATGAGGTATCATGAATCAACCCATACATAGTTCTTATGTGTATGTTTTTCTATTTAAATTCTTATCAATGATACTTAGGTTTAAAGGCATAAACCACTGAGTCATTCTTGATCTCTCTTGTATATGAAAAAAAAAGTGAAATAATTCATGTATTTACCTGCATATATTAAGGATGATTATTTAAAATTGGTTGGACTAACATCACACCATTAGAGTAGTCACTCATGGAGTTAAGGGTGACCTTTCCTTTGCGACCAAAACATCCACTAGGCGCAATATCTGAGGCATTGCATTATTATATAGTGAATCCCTACATATTTTTGTTAAGATTAGTTAATCCCTATTACCAATATGATGAAAGGGAGGACCAGGAGGACATGAGATCAAGGTCCATGAAATGCCAAGTGAATATTTACTCAAGTAATCAGAATATTTAGAAATTAAAATGCGACATAAAGATTTTTAGTAGAAATCGGGTCTTTACAAAAGGATTTATAATCTTGAGGAAGTTGTGTCTTTGTTAAAGATACATATCCAAAAATTAAAGGGTACTAGAATGTGATGTTATAATATTTCTTTGATAATGAGTATGATTCAAAAATGAGTAACATTGAGGGTATCTAAATCCTCTTAAATAGTTAGGTTATGAGAAATGTAAATCATAACACTAGAAAATTTGAGTCAATAGGAGATAGGGACTGGTGGGTATATTTCAACCATTAATAATGGAAGAATCACATATCCTATATAATCAGGACAATATCTCTTGGATTTAGGGGGGGACTCTCCTCTGAAACTAAAACATCCACTAGGAACAAGCTCTAAGGAATTGTGTAATTCACTAGTAAATCATTGAAAGGTCCCTTTGAATTAACTAGTCCCTATTACCAGTATACTAAAGGGGATAACCAAGAGAACATGAGATCAAGGTCCATTATATTCTATGAAAAGTATATTAACTCAAGGAATTTGAGGGTATTAACTTATACATGGAAGGTGTGAATATGATTCATAGAGAATGTACTATTCAAGAAGATTTTGAGCACCCTAAATTCTATGAAAATATGTATTGATGAAATTTTTGGGGATAATGGATAAAACATGTGATTAATGAGTACACAATCATTAGGGGGTGATATATTCAGCATGATGACCTCATGTCGTGCAGTTGGACATCATACGATATGGATGTTGTTGTGCAGTTTAAAGTCATGTGACTAGAACATGGTTCCCTGTTTAGATTATGCCCCGATCATGCTAGTTAGAGAGAATTTCTAAGTTTCCCCAATCTCACATGAGTATGATCGATGTACAAAACAAGAGACAACTAGGCAGTGGATTGACCAGTGCGAGGATGAATGGCATGGAATATGTGGGGATGTTCACATTTTAATGTGAACTAGAACCTTCACATGGATATGAATCTCATGGAGGTACATGATTATGAGTGATTAAAACTTATGGATAGGTCTGGTATGGAGGATATAGATGTCACTATTTATCCTATAATGAAAGTAATCAAGCTACACATAGTTCTTATATAGACTACCCTATGCAGGTCTAACCCACACGCAAGGGAAGAGGCATTTTTTATATTTTGGATTGACCTAGTATTTTAAATCTAAGCCTCACTATATATCATGTGGTAATATGAATCAAGCCAAATATATTTCTTATAATAAAATCCCATGTGCATGTCTAAACCATATGCAAGGTAAGGGACATTTTTTTCATTTCAGATGGGCCCAATATTAGAGACATATGTGTCACTATGTATCATGTGGTAACAATAATCAAGCCACACATTGTTTTTGATAATGTTCCCTATATAGTTATGGACCATATTTAGGGAGGAGTTCATTTTTATATGTTGTGTTTGGGCCTAATATTTGAGATATGGGCGTCACTACGTACCGTTTAGTAATAGGAATCAATCCACATGTAGTTCTCATATGCGGTATGTTATGCAAATTTTAATCCTAAATAGGGATGGGGGAAATCAATTTTTTATTTTTCATGGATCTTTCTCATGGTAATTGAATTATTAATTAAGTGATGTACCATATTTGGGATTAAGTAAACCTTTCATGAATGAGGATTCATTTCCAACTCAAATGGGGCCATTTTACCCTCATGCAAGGTTGTTGGAGAAAACATGGAGTGAGTTGGTAAAACCCTACACTGGAAACCATTTACATAGATCCAGATCATGGCTAAGAAGAGTAGTTAGGTCCTATAGTGTGGGAATATGTCGTTTAGTTTAAGATCTTACGATTGGGACCATATCTTGTGTAGTTTAATGTCATGCGGTAAGGACATATTCCATGCAGTTTAACATCATACGGTATGGACATATTCCATGCAATTTAACATCATGTGTTAAAGATGTAGAATTTTGTGTAGTTTAAATTCATCCCACTAGAAAATTTTCTTATATTATTAGTGACACAAGTTATTTCTTATGAAATATCATGTCAGTGGGGGACATAATGTGTTCCTCATCTATCATGACCAATGATTTGGCCTCATTTGAATAGACCTTATGTTTGATGTAAGGACCTTCTCACTTGGGTTCTATTTTTGGGGGTTTCTTCTATAGTATCATTAGTGTTATGATAAAAAATACTAATTCTCCTTGGATAAATGAATATGTGGGGAACTATTTATTTAAGGGTCGTGCAATCCTATTCTGATAGACTTCAAGGTTGTGTAATGTATAAAACCTTTTCTCATAGAGTTGTTTTACCTCGTCCAGAAAATTCTATGATTATTCCTTATCAAAGAGTTGTCTAAATATAGGTATTATAAGTGAAGTAAATATACTTAAATTGGTAACAATTCTTATGTTCTACAAACCATTGAATATGGGGCCGCTCGTGTGGTAATGTGTGTGGTGGTACAGTAGGACCATAAAAATGTATGAGATTATATTTCCAAGACCTCATATCTTTGTCCACTATCTTCTAGAGTATAATTGACATAGTCTTATTAAAGGAATCTATATGTTCATTTTCTATTGAATGATAGTGAGATGAATAGTTGGACTCGATGTTATACTTATGATACAACCTCTTCAACATGGAAGAACAAAAATTGGTTACATTTTCTATTAGTATCATGTGAGGGACACTGAATCTGGTGATTATATTGGACTTTACAAAGTTGATGATATTCTTTAACCCAACCTTCTTGAGGGGTATAACCTCATCCCATTTGGAAAAGAATTCAGTAGAAGTAATTATGTACTTAAACAACTTAGATGTAGTTAGGGGTATGGACCCACAATGTTCATTCCCCATACGAAAAATATCTAGTAATACTTAGCTATGTGCCACAGCTTTGGGGGATGATGGATGAAGTTTTCATGGATCTAATATTCACGACACTTCCTGATGAATTATATGTAGTCTTGTATCATTGTCTATCAGTAGTAACCAAGCCTACTAATTTGTTGGGAGATTTTGGTTCCAGACTAGTGAGCATCTCAGGATCCTATAAATAATTTATTCATGATTATAGGAGTCTCTCTTGTAATTCATTTCAGGAGGACTCCAACAAAGACTCATTTATAGAGGTATATCTACTCAATTAGTCTATCTATAAGGATGAACATTGTTTCTAGGTGTCAAATATGTTCCCTTTTGGCTAGATTCGATGAGAGGGTCCCATTTTGGAGTTAATTTATTATGGGATCTATCCATCCAATGGTGGATATCGGCTCATCATGCTTCACAATAGCATGGATATGATTAATTTCCTCTATATCATAGATGATAACTAGTGAGAATACCCTTCGATGTGTGATGCAGAATACAGACTCATCCTAATCAGAATTAGATAGGATTATTGTAATGTTCTACCCCTTCTCATTGGTTTTAGAGGTTTATAAGATGCTACTAGGCCTTAAGGGACATCTCCAAGATGCCAAAGGCTAGAAATAAATGTTGAAGGGATTCAATACATGTGGGGGATGATTTCCCCTTTAATAATAAAATCACTAAACAAATAAACCATAAACAAAAAAACCACTATATGATCCATTATAAAAATTAAATACAACTCAACATTTCATTTATCAAAATCAGACCAAAATCAAGCACCACAGCAAAAGACAACAATATCAAAGTAAACAGCAGAAGACAAAATAATAAAAACTCTAAGACAACTAAAAGACTCCAAAGCTCCACATGTTCCAAGATCCAACTCCACCAATAGCCCAATTATCAAAAATTAGTACTAAAGACATGTGATACTTTACCATTTCCCATGTCTCAGAAGATAAAATCTGTAAGAGCACCAAACTGCCAAAGTAAGGGTGAGTACTAAAACTCAGTAGGTTTTCCCCAATGACTTCCCTACTCACGTCATTCTGATAGAAAAGTTATAAACATTTATATAAAACCATTTATATAAAAAAATTTCTAAAAAATTTTATAACTAACTATAAACAAGTTCCATAACAACCAATTTTAAAACAAAAATCCATTTTTCAAATAAAGCTACCAAATAATGCTTTAAAACCATTTCACAAGTTCACTTTGGAATAAACATTCCATTTATCACATCACCACAACCAACCATGCATGCTTCATTATGATAGTTCCATACTCATGATAGGTTTCTCAAATATCTACCAAGTCATCACAAGTTAATTATATCCCATGTTCCATTAAACCTTTAGCATCGATCATAAGGTCATATTTCAACCAAGCCTCATAAATGAAATATGAACTCATGCCAAACCATTATGTAAAACCATTCCAAAAACATTTCAATACCAAAACCATTTAAATAAAACAACCTCTTTAGTGAAAACCCTTTTTCTATAAATCTAATAAATCTACCATTTTAAAATCATTTTTCAAAGAACACTACACAACCAAAAACCATAATTCCACCAAAATCCATAAATCATCACTAAAAAGGATTTATAACATGATTTTCACACAAATTTCATAACCAATTTCATGCAATTAAATCAATTTAAAACTAACAAAAGAATTTCTAGTAAGAGGATTCAAGAGTGAAGCCACCTACCTCAAGATTTTTGGCAAAAACAATAAATAGCAGGAAAAACATCGCAAAACTGAGTTGAATATCCATGACCCACCATATATCTCCTCCCCTATCATAAAAAGGGAAAAAACTAAACATATTTGGCATCCAAAACCTTATATATACCCACATTAGGCATAGATCTAAGAAATTGAGAGTGTGGACAAATTATATCTAAGAAAACTCATTAAGAACAATCAAGAATGATCACTTACTATTAGGAAACAGCTTCTAATCACCAAGGGAAGCCTTTACATCACCTAAAAATTGATGGGAGAACCTTCATTGACCATTGATACAGAAATATTATGAGTTTGGGACATATAGTAGAAAAAACGAGTGAGTTAAAAGGAAAATCGAGTGAGATACACTTTTTAAGGAGGTAGTTTCTTTTCACGCATGGTTTAGTCACACGATTAAGAAAATCATGCGCTAAAAATTATTTAGACACTACCTTAAGGATTACACTAGAATATTTGGCTCACATATTTACCAAACCATACACCAACCATGCCAAATATCATTATCCAACATATACACAACATGAAACAATTTCCCCTAGTCTTCCACACAGTTCAGACAAATCATGCACAACCCGTGCGTCTTCCCTTTTTCCTCTGTTTCACTATGCACGGTTTCCTGTAGGTATTTAATAGTTTTTAAAAACCATGAATCAATCATGCACCTATAGTAAATCCCCAAAAACTCTAAAAATGATTCATAAAGTCTCCAAAACTATACACATATAGTTTATATGCATAAAAATCATAATTAAAGGGTTAATTATTTAAAACCAAGGGTGCTACATTCTCACCACCATTGGTCTTTTTGTCATTGAAAAGTAGAAAACCACTGGTGTCTTGAAAGAGTTACTGTCATTGCTCCTTCATATTCTTCTCACATTCCCAAGCCTCTTCCTAAACTTGACCATGTTGCCTCAAAACCCATACTAGACCGATGCTTTTTCCCAGCCAGGGTTTATCTTATCTATCAAAAATAAGCACCATGATGTGTACCAAAGAAGCATCTAACTCTAGGTAAATGTGATCCCATCATATTACATGGTTAGGATCAGGTTGATACATTTACAATTGAGATACATCGAACACATTATGCACCAAACAAATTCATGGTGTCAATTCCAAATGATATTCCACCTCACCAACCCATTAAAATATCTCAAAAGGGCATATGTATCAAGGAGATAACTTTCCCTACTTTCCAAAATATTGATGTCCAATCCTTGAGTGATCCTCAAGAACACATGATCACTCACTGTTAATGACAATGGAAGACGATGATGATCTGCATAAAATTTCTAATGACTCGGAGCCATATCCATATTTTTTATGATCAACTGAATCTTCTCCATTGTCTCTTGGACGAGGCTCTCCCCAACTAGTGAAGTCTCACTATTTCCACCAAAAAATGTGGAGAACAACAAGGAATACCAAACAAAACTTAAAACAAATCCATATGTATTGAACCCTAATAGATTTTGTTATACAAGAACTCCACTAACGGCATGTGCTCTTCCCACAAGACACCAAAATCTATTACACAAGATCATAATATATCTTCAAATGTTTGTATCATCCTTTCATATTGCTCACCCATATGAGGATGATACACTGTACTCATAGTAAACTGAGTACCAAGGTTTTTCTGTAAATATTTCTAGAAATGATATGTGAACCTCAAATATATGTTTGACACTATTGAAATGGGTATGCCATGTCTATTTACCACTTATCAGATATATATTTTGGATAGATCCTCTATTTTATGAGTTTCATACATAGGGAAGAAATGAGCCAACTTGGTGAGCTGATCCACAATCGCCCATATGACATCGTGTTTCTGAACCATTCTTTGGATACCTATTACAAAATCTACAGCTATCTTCTCCCATTTCCACACTATAATAAGTAAATATTGTAACATACCTACCGATCACTAATTCTCTTCCTTAACTTGTTGAGAAGTTAATCATATTGAAAAAAACATCACCGCCTCCCTTTTCATGATGACCCACGAAAACTATGCTTTCAATGCCTTATACATCTTCTATATTCCCAGATGAACAGCCCATCTTGAATGGTGATAAGCATGAAGAAGTTGTTCTAAATAATCCATATGTATGACCATATGATTTCTGAACTACATCACTAAACGCTCTCCAGCCTTGATCCCACAATAGTCTCTCCACCATTGAGGTTTGAACTCATTTCAAAACATTCCACATTATATATTTATGCCCCCTTTACCACCTTTACTAAATCAAGAAGAATAGAAACTAGAAAGAAAAACACAACATCCCCTCAGTCATTACATTCCACATGCATGTCAGTGAGAAATGAAATCAACTACCACTCCCCTGAATATTATTTTTCTAACTGAGCATATGAATTTCTTCTTAATGAATCAACCACTAAATTTCCTTTACCCGGTGTATACATTAAGTCAAATTTGAACATTTAGAGATATTCCATCCATCTTATTTAACTTATATTAAAATCTCATTGTGATAAAATATGCTTCAATCTCTTATGATCCGTGAACATAATTAATTTATCACCAAAGATATAATGACGCGAAGTATTTAAATCATGGATGAATGCAACTAACTTAAAATCATGTGTTGGTTAGTTTTTATCATTCACCCTTATATGAATTGATCTATAAGAAACAATATGGTCTCCCTGCATGAGAACACACCCCAACCCAAATCCCAAAGCATCACAATACACCATGCACCCTTGTCCTAATTCTGAAAAAATCAAGATTAGTGTTGATGTAAGGAGATATTTCAACTATTGAAAAGATTTCTATAATTCTTTAGTCCATTGGAAAGGAATATTCTTCTTTTTCAAGGCTATCATAGGTGAATCTAGACATGATAAGTCATGGATAAAGTGTCGGTAATAACCAGCCAAACCAAGAAAACTTTGTATCTCAAAGATATTCATCAGTGGTTGCTAAGAAATAACAACATATATCTTCTCTAGATCCACCGAATCACCTCTTTAAGAGATTACATGGCCTAGAAAACATACCTCTTATATCCAAAAATCACACTATGATAATTTTTCATACAAACGATAGTCTCTCAATATTTCCAAAACTATTTTCAAGTGTTGATCTTTCTCAACCCTTGTCCTTGAATACACCAAGATGTCATCCACAAACACCACAATAAAAGAATCCATATATTTATGAAATATTCAATTCATTAATTCCATAAATAAAAATAGTGTATTAATAAGACCAAAATACATTACCACATATTCATAATGGCCATATCTACTTCTGAAAGCTATTTTGGGAATATCCTCCTTCCGAACTTGAAATTGGTGATAGCCTAAGCGTATGTCGATCTTAGAGAACCATTGATCTCCCCTAAATTGATATAAAAAATGATAAATACATGAAAGTGGATACCAATTATTTATCATAACTTGTTTAATCTTATGATAATCCACACACATCCTTAGAGTTCCATATGCTTTCTTTATGAACTAGACTGATGTTTCTAATAGAGATGTACTCAGTAAAATGAAACCCTTACTTTCCTACTATTCCAACTACACTTTAATATCCATTAATTCTGTTGGTTCCATTCGATAATATGGAAGTGAGATTGGACTAGTCCCAGGGAGGAGATCAATCTTAAACTCCACTTCCCTTACAGGTGGTAACCCAAAGAAATTATTGGGGAAAACATCTGGAAATTGATCCTCCACTGCCGAAAAACTACTATTCTCAATCTCTTCCATAGATGCCAAAGTTTTCACCACCAACTTGTACAAGATCGTTCCAAATAATGGTGCCAAGGAGCCCATTTCACCTATTTTTACAACCCTTTCTCCTCTAAAGAGATGATCTATGTCATTCATAGTCTCGAAACTAACTATTCTATTATAACATTCGATATGACACTTGAATGTTGTCAACTAATTCATACCCAGGATCACATCATAGAAATCCATCTCCAATAAAGAAAAATTCCATTTTAACTCAACTCTATCAATAGTTATAGAACATGCTCTACATGGAAGGGCTCAACATTCTCTTTCCCCAAGAGGTGTTTGAATTTTTATCCTAGAATACATCATCTCAAGTTTTAAAATAAGGAAATCAATATCATGAGAATCAATAAAGGTATGCGATTCACTAGTATCAAAAAAATCATAAGGGTAGAATTCAAAAGAATCATACATCTCATTCTAGATGGTTTAGCCAGATCATCCACAATCACTTGCTCAACTCCATATAATTACTTTATCATTGCACTATTATCAAGATTTCCCTACCTGAGGACTCATGGTATTCTTGGAATCACTATGTCTAGCTCTTTCCTACTGATGACACTGATTCTATTGTCCTCTCCCAGTCGAAGCATATGATGTCTGTGATTCTTGATAAGTGTCTCAAGAACCTAACCTTGGAGCACTACAACAATAGTGCTGATGTTTTCCCATATTGTTGAAATTATGGCATGCTCTTGGTTGATCCATACACTCTTGCTTCAGGTGGTTGAAAGAACCATATTGGAAACATCTATATTTTATTGTGGGTCTCAGAGGAAGATTTATTTATCCCACTATTTTATTCTGATTCATGCTCCCAACTTGTAAGTAGGTGTCACTCTTCTACTTTCTCCCATCATTAGAGTTCCCACTATTTCCTATAGGTATCAACATACTTTCTCCTCCCATATCTTTTGAGATGTACCTTTCAACCAATATCTCTCTACTGATGATCTCTATATAGTAATTAATATAGAGCATGACAATATTTGAGATAATCTCTTGTCTCAGCCCTGATTCAAAGATACATGCCTTCAAAGATGAACTAGCGGAAACTTCAGGTGAAAATTGAACTAAATTCATGAATTTAGCCACATACTTGGTGACAAAGATATTTTACTATTTTAGGACCAATAAGTTCATTGTTCTTTAAATCTTGAACATGTGAGGATAGATCTTTTTTTGAATAATTCCTCAAAATCCCCCCAACCAAATCCTTGATCCCCTTTACCCTTCAGAGCTAGATACCACCACTTATGGTCAATAACCTCATGTATATTTGTCTCCATCTTGAATTTCATCTATGTTGGTGTGACGATGAAATCAAAGATATGATTCATCCTATTCGGCCACACCTCTACCCTTTATGGTTTAGAATCACCCTATAAGATGGGTGGATTCTACTTCTAGAAATGGACATAATGATCCACTTGTCTTGAATCATCCCTCTAGTTCCCTATGTCCACAAATTGAAATTCTTGGATGATACTATGAAATATTTTTTTGTCACATATGATTTAGGTGAAACCACAGTCTCTGCAGCTTCTTTCAGTTGGTTTCTATGATGCCTATCAGGTTCTATTTTCTAAACAAACAACAAATACCATAGGTATCACTCTCTAGAAACTAAAGGCTTACTATTTAAAATTCTACCATGTAAAATATCACAAAAATGATTTCCAAAATCACCCTTTAACATGGTCAAAATTTTCTTTGAAAAAAATTTCACCTTTCTTTTGAAAATCTGAAAATTTACAAAATACCACTACCATGTTCTTTTTCAAAATCTTTTATTTGAAAATAATTTCAAAATTTTAAAAAAAAACAACACTCTTGAACAAAATTATAAATCATTATTTGAAATTATTTATGAAATCCTAGTGGTAATTCATTCCTCTAATTCAAGTCAGTCTCGTCTCATTGGATAAATCGATGATAATGAGATTTCAAACATATAAGTGTCTCCAAAACACTTATGTACCCAACTCTTGGTAAATTGATATTCAACATAAAAAAGTTTAGCTACATATTTTATACTCTACATTTAAATTACTAAAAATCCTACTCCATTATATGATCCCAACTCAAGGAAGATACAAGAATGAATTCAACTCCAAGAATAAGAAAACTGATGACCACCTGTTCCAAAAGGAAGGACCAAGTTGATACCACTTGTCTCATAGAGGTTCTTTTGGACAAAAAAAATAGATACCATTTGAAACATCCTGCCCCTTCTCATTGTCTTGATTGGGTAGTGAGATGTTATTAGGCCTTTAGAGACATCCCCAAGATGCTAAAGGCTAGCAATAAATGCCAAAGAGCTTCAATACAAGTGGGGAATGATTTACCCTTTAATAATAAAATCACTAACAAAACAAACCATAACCAAACAAACACTATATGATGCATGATAACAATTAAATACAAATCAATATTTCATTTATCAAAATTAGACCAAAATCAAGTGACACATTGGAATACTACAATACCAAAGTAAACATAGGAAGACAAATTAATAAAAACTCCAAGACAACTATAAGATTCCAAAGCTCCACATACTCCAAGATCCAAATCCACCAATATCCCAAGTATCATGAAGTAGTGATAAAGACATGTGATACCCTACCATTTCCCATTTCCTGGTAGATGACATCTACAAAAGCGCGAAAGTGTCAAAGTAGGGGTGAGTACTAAAACTCAATAGGTTTTCCCCAAGGACTTCCCCACTCATCCCACTAGGATAAAAAAGTTAGAAACAATAATATAAAAACATTTATATAAAATTTTATAAAATATTTTAGAACTAAAAATAAACAAGTTCTATGGAAACCAAATTTACTAACAAACTCCATTTTTTAAATAAAGAAACCAAACAATGATTTAAACCCATTTCACAGGTTCCCTTTGGAATAACCATTACATTTCTCACATCACCACAACCAACCATGCATGCTTCGTTATGAAAATTACATACTCATTAGTGGTCTCTCATTGATCTACCAAGTTGTCACAAGGTAATTATATTCCATATTCCATTACACCTTTGGCATCGAGAACAAG
This sequence comes from Viscum album, assembly GCA_963277665.1. NCBI lineage: Eukaryota > Viridiplantae > Streptophyta > Magnoliopsida > Santalales > Viscaceae > Viscum > Viscum album. The sequence continues at coordinate 1,218,179,939 of OY728119.1, forward strand.
GTCGTATTTCAACTAAGCCTCATAAGTGAAATATGAACTCACACTAACCCATTATGACAAACCATGCCAAAACCATTTCAATACCAAAACCATTTCAATAAAATAGTCTTTTTATTAAAAACCATTTTTTCATAAATCAAACCAAGTTACCATTTTAAAATCATCATTTTAAAAAACATTTATCGAAGAACATTACACAACCAAAAACCAAAATTTCCATAATTTCACCAAAATCCATTAATCATCACTAAAGAGGATTTATAAAATGATTTACACAAACATTTCACAACAAATTTCATTTAATTAAATCAATTTGAAACTAAGACAGTTAGTTCTAGAAATTGAAGTCTGGAGTGAAGCCACCAACCTTGATAGTTTTGGCGAAAATTATAAACATCACAAAAAATGTCACAAAACTAGATTAAATCTCCATGAACCTGCCTTAGATCTCCTAAATTATCATAAAAAAGTCCAAATATAAATATATTTGGCATCTAGGACCATATATCTACCCACATCAGGTTTAGATCTAAGAAACCAAGAGAGAGGGTGAAGTAGATCTAAGAAAACCCATCAATAACTATCAGGAATGATGACTTACCATGAGGAAATGACTTCTAATCACCAAGGGAAGCCTTCGTATTGCCTTAAGATAGATGGGAGAACATTATTTGACCTCTTAGAGAGAAAAATTTTGATTTAGGGAAGAATAAGAGAAAAAGGAGTGAGTTAATGGGAAAACCATGTGAAGTTCACTTTTTAAGGAGGTAGTTTCCTGCTACGCATAGTTAAGAAAATCGTGCACTAACTGTGCTTTAGACATAGCCTTAAGGATGACACTTGAATGTTTGGATCTCATGGTTTCCAAATTGTGTTCCAACCATGCCAAATATCACTATCTAACATATGCACAACATGACACAGTTTCCCCTGGGCTTCATCATGGTTTGGAAAAACTGTGCATAGGCCATGAACCTTCCCTTTTTTCTCTGTTTCACTATGAATGGTTCCCTATAGGTGTTTTAAGGTTTCACCAAAAAATTCAACAAACATTAACCTATAGTAAAGTCCCAAAAATATCTCCAAAAGTTCTCCAAAATCTTCTAAACTATTCCCATACACTTTATATACATAAAACTCATAGTTAAGGGGTCACTAACTTGAAACTGGGGGTGCTACAATTATGGTTTCATTATATTGTTCATTGGAATGAGTATTTTGTGATTGAGGGATAGGATTCAGTGTTGGTACAAAAAGGTAACTCTACTATCAATCCTCCCACATAACTGATGAGAGGGTTCAATTCTTCTAAATTGATGGCATATTCACCATCGATCTGTTTGATCACTAAATCTAAGTCACCATTGACATGTAGGTAAGATATATGTAGCTAAAATTCTAGCTCTATCCCTACAATAAGGGCTTGGTATTTCACCTCATTATTAGTGAATCCTTTAAACAATGTAAAGGAATAGGGAAAAATTTCTTTTCCTGGGTAAATAAATACAATCCCCAGACCAACTTTGTTGAGATTCAAGTCTTCCATTATTTTACAATAGAAATATATGAGGACCCATAAAAATATATATCCCATGTTTGGGTAGTGTCATGGTTATATAAAACTTCCTATTCTATAAGTTCTATTTCCACTGGAATATTTTATGGGGAGAGATATACCAGAAATAAATCAGCGGGGGCCTTCCCTTTGATCACATTTTCTAACACAAATTGGATTTCATATTGTTGCAGGACAACCGCCCATCAGTCCAGATGCCTAATTAACATTGCAAGACCAAGAATTTACTAGAATTAGTAAATATAAAAGGCTAGTTATACCTCATTATTCTATAAGTAATGCATCATCTTTTCCACTGTGAATATGAGTGTGAGGAAATTCTTCTTGATATTAAAATATCAAGTCACGGAATCTAGCATCATTCAATTGATCTAGAAGAGACTGTTTTCACTCCCCAAATCATTCTTCTATATAAGGATGGTGTCGAGTAATATTTCTATAGAGTCCACATATAGTATGTGTGGCTTCCCTTCTACCAACAACATAAAGACTTGTGGATGCAATGAGTACTAATTAAGGTTCTCAAAAAATTCCTGTAAGTCCTCACCCCATTAGTAAGTGACTCACTTTTTTATCAACTTAGTGAAAGGGATATATTTACAAGATAGGTTGGATACAAAAAACTGAATATAAGTGAGGTGACCTTGGATACCCCTTAATTATTTAATATTGTGAGGGGGTGGAATTTATAGGATTCCACTATTATTTTCTAGATCATCCTCAATACCATAGTGGAATACCACAAAGCTAAGGAATTTCCTTTACATTACTCCAAAAGAACACTTTAGTGGATTTATCTTCAAACTATGTTGCTGCAATTTACTAAATATTATTTTAAGATCAGTGAGGTGATCATAATGTTATCGAGATTTAACCACCATATCATCAATATAGCACTCCACGATTTATCCTAATAAGGGTTTAAAAATGTGATGTATGGCACACTGATAAGTATCACTAGTGATATTTAATCAAAAATTCAGGACGCAGAAGAAAAATATCCCTTAAGGTTCTCTAAAGGAAGTAACTTCGTCATCTCTATAAGCTATCTTGATCTAGTTATACCCTTAATACCCATCCATAAAGGAAATTTCATTGAATCCAACAGTTGCATCAATCCAAATTTTTGTGATTGGAAATGAGGAATCATCCTTATAGAACTATTGATTAAAGTCCCTAAAATCAATGTATATTTTACTATGCTCGTTCTTTTTATTAATAGGAATAATATTGGAAATCTGTTTTTTGTATTTTACCTCTCAAACAAAGTGGTATTTGATAAATTTTTCAACTTCAAATTCTATATTGGTAGCATGAGAGGGGTGTGACCTTTTGGATGCCTACTAAAAACCATGATGGTTTTCAGAAAAGCCTAGATGGTGAGTATCCACATCAGGGTTAAAACCCAGAATGTCTATATAATTTCAAGAAAACATGTATCAATGATGCTTTATAAATGAAATAAACATATCCCGGTCACAGGTCTTCTTCTATTCCCAAATTCACATACCTGAGCTCATCAATGGTGGTGGAGATTCCTTCCTCAAATGTAGGTGGGGTATTCTTGAGTTTATCCTCATCCTCCTCTATATTTGTGTCTATGGAGGTATCTCTAGGAATAATGGATAATTCAAGGGAATCCCTATCCCTATCAGGATCTGATAATCTTCGAGAAGCGACATTGACATCCCGAGATGCCAAAGTCATCGTGGGGAGATTCTAGGGATGATTCTCTCTTATTATGCTACTACCAGGGGAAAGATAGGTATGGATATCCTAAGTTTTAGGGAATTTATTAGGGAATTTATAAATCATGTTAATGGTGTAAGGTTATTTTTGGATCCCATTAGATCATTAGTATGAATTTCCTTTTATAAAACCACTTTAGCTTGTTTGATTTCGGTTACATAGACATGATTTATTGGAGTTTTTGGTTCATAACACCTTGTTGGGATTGAGTATAATACCCTGATCAATTTTATGGGAAGCACGTACTCATTGCGAAGCATGCTCTAGGGATTTGTATGGGTGGTTCCCAAACCACTAGGGGTGGAAATCTGCATGTCACCCTCCATCATTATTTATTTTCCTTACTGCCTATTGAAACCTACCTCAGAGTGTATGGATTCACAAGCTTCAAAGGGGGTGTTTTCACCATATATTATGTCAAACTTTCCATTAATGAGGTATTTCAAACATTGGTGGAACGTTGATGGAACCTCTATGTGGCTATAAATCAAATGTATTCTAAGTAAGATATTTTGTGTCGTGTATTTCTAGATTACTATGAAATCGGCATTGGATTTGAGGTCCTAGAATTGAGATTTGAGATTAATATTTCTAAGGGTATTTTCTCAATTTTTCCATACCCTTTAATGGTTATATTCATTAGAGATAAATTTTCCTTTCAATATCCTAAAAATAGAAGAGTTCGGACTGCGATGAGATTGATCCCATAACTATTTTCAACCAAAGCCCTTCAGATGGAAATATTTTTGAGTTTTCCCAAAACATTTATGAGTCTGATGGAGGCGGTGACCCAGGAAGGGTGATGAAGGAATAACACTACACTGGTATTTCAATCCATGTTTATGGGCCACATGGCCTTGGGACTATGGGATATGTAATGGGTCTCCCTCTACCCATATAAAAATAGGTCTTTTCTTTCATAATAAAAAAGGATTCAACCCCAACTTTCAGAAAACGGGATTGTCATACAACATTATTCTAGAGTAGTTTCTAATTGATAAACCTATTTAGTGGTGAATTACATATCAAATCATAGGGGACTTCGGAGAGGCCTAATAAATGAATCTATGTGCTCTTTTTAATGATAGACAGTATCTGCAATTGAGAGTTTGGTTGGGACTGCCGCCAACTATTTTTGAATTTCATATTTATGTGTTAGAGTTATGTGCCTCCCAAGGTAGGGTTTCTCCTTATCATGTGGATTAGGAGATGATGTATTTTAGGTAGAAGGTCTTTGTTATTGAAAGGAGTTCTAGGGAGTTTGTTCTACTAGTGGCATAGGTTACATTGGCATACCAATTCATTTGGGATGATAAGACAGTTTCAATTCTGATTGTTGGTCATTTAAAATGATCAGGTTTGAACAACCAATGAATGGATTTGAGGTATCTTCATGATCTTATTGCGCTTATTGTAGTTCTCACTCATTATTCTTAACCACATATATGGATTTTGTGGGGATGTGACTTGAATATTGGGTTCACCCATGACTACACCATCCCATGTACCATCGACTTCTACAGCCTCAACCTTCGGATCCCTAGTCAGGTACTGAGAACTCATACATAGGATTATAATCATCATTAGAGAAAGAGTATGTCAAGTGAATGACATTAACAGAACTGAAAATTTGTTCTTTATCTGATGATGATTTCATTTGGTGGGATGGTTCCCATTATTTGGATACTAAAGAAAAGAAATATGTAAGAGTTAGATCCAATAAGGGAGTTAGATATGAAACTCTTTCTTGTGTTTTTTCTAGTATCTGACAATCATGTCTACCTTCAGAAGTCAAATTCAATAGTGCTTTACTAGGTGTTGGGATTGTGACTAGTTTATGAAGCTATGCTTTGAGGGTGGAATGAGCTCAGTCAACTATCTTCTTAATCATCGGGTTATTGAAAAATTTTCCATTCCTATATGAAACTTCCAACCAGTCACCCTCTTCTTATAGTTGGGTGGTGGTTACAAAGGTCACTTACACTGAGGATTTTCCTAGTATCATCTTTACATAATAAACCATGCTCTTGAGGATGTCTTTGAAGACAAAATAGTCTATATGTTGTAACCCAATCTCTTATGAATGGTGAAATAGTTAGGCTGGTCACTAAGGTTGGCCTCATTGGGTTTACTGGGTTCCAAAAGCTTGAAGAGGTTGGTTTCCATGTTTTCAAGGAAATAAATGGGAACCTATTTATTTCATAATTAATATATTTTTTTCTTTTATTACTCAAATTATGGGAGGCCCTGATCTTTCTTAACCTATAGTCAAAGGATATTTTACTACCACTATCATGTGGAGGGACGTGGTGGATGATTCAGAGCCTGATAGGGTGATCCAGTGGGAATCACTTTTGGTTTTAGGGTGACAACAGTAGTCTCAACTCCGCCTAGACTTTTCCCTTATGTCATGGGCATGGGCCGAGATTTGGCTTGAGTCCACCGAATAAAATATTTTAGGCACTATGTAGTTTCTGCAAACCTATGGAATCCACCTAGATATTGAATTAGGATTAGAGGTGTTTCTAACTCATCTTGAAGGTTCTCAACATAGAGTTTTAGAAATTGCACTTGTGAGAGTGGGATACTAAGTGAGTATGTTAAACACTTCCATATGAGGATAAAGTTATAGACCCTCTCGTTTTCACACTGTTTTCAGTTTGTGAGATATAAAATCATAATTTTCCTTAGATTAGTGATAAACTGATAAATAAATTAACAATGAATGTCTTTTCAACTTGTGACGGATCCTACTATAATGCTATTGTACCAAACTAAGGTTGGTCCCACCAGATTCTTCTTAAGGAATATTAGTTTGACTGCCTCTTACTAGTATTGAGGTCCCATCATAGAGATGCATTAGGATATGAAGTTCATGATATGTTGTTCTGGGTCTCCCACACCTTCAAAGGTTGAGAAGATAGGGTTTCTGAAACTGGGTAGGGGTAAAGTGTCAGCCACCCATTGAGGATACAACTTCCTCTTGGGTTGTGCAGCAGCATGTCATCCCTCTATGGATTCCATCTAAGAAGCTAGTGACTTGATGTTGTTGAAGAGTTTTTTAGATACCATTGTATGGACCACCTCTTGTGCCCATGGAATAGGTGAGGCTTGATGTAGTTATCCTGATTTTATATCATATTGATTCTCAATCTATTCTGGAGTTGGATGATCACCCCAATAAGTATAAGGTTGTCATCATAATGGAGTAAAGTCATGATCATCTTAAACTTCATCATTTATGTAGAATGATTACTTGAATCCAAATCCATCTTCTTGCTCAAATGACACCCTCATAGAAAGATTATATCTCTCTTAATGTGTGGGAGGAGGATATATGTTTCTTCTTGAAGAAGATACTCAGTGGGGATATTATCCCTAAGTAACTCCTCATTGACCTATCTGAGGTTTTGTATCTCACTCTCATATTTTGATAGTCATTCCTATGTAGAAGGGATTTTATCCTTCTAGGTGGTGAGTCGGATGTATCCATGACTTCCCTTTATCCTTGGTGGAATTCTATCGAGACGGTGGCAACTCATCATTTAAAGGTGCTAGGTTTCGGTTCCTCCTCTGATTTCACATAGATGAAACCTTAGTTTGTAACATCCTGCCCCTCTTAATTAGAATGAGAATGAATAAAGACATTACTTGGCCTTAAGATACATCCCAAAGATTCTTAAGGTAGGAAATAAATTTAGATCACTTCATTAATAGGTCGGGGCAATTTTTTATTTTAAAATAAAACAACCAACAAAACTATACATAACTAAACAAACCACTAAATGATGAATAATAACAATGAAATATAACTCAAAATTTCATTTATATAAAAACCAACTACAAAGAGTACCACAATAGAAGATTAAAAAATAACCAAGTTCACAACAGAAAAAGATAATGGCAACAAAACTCTATGATAGCCACAACTCCAAGGATCTAACCTGCACCATTTTTCACTTCACAAAACAACCCAAGTATCACTAAGATCCACTAGAGAAGTGTGATAATTAAACTTTTTTTGTGTCATGATAAAAAATATCCAAAAAATCACCAAATTTCTAAAGTAGGGGTGAGTAATGAAACACTTTAAGATTTCCCAAAATGACTTCTCTACCCACACCAATAAGATAGAACATTTTAGCACATTTATATAAAAAAAATTATATAAAACAATTTAAAATAGATTATTGCAAAATCAAAACTATTTCTAAGAAAAATTGTATTCGAAACCAAAACTATTTACATGAAAGAAACCAATAATGTTTCCCAAACCATTTCATAATCCAATTGATGTAACCCATTCCAAATCACACACCCACACATCCACCCATTCATGCCTAGGTGAAAGTTCCAAACTCGTGAGCAGTCTCTTGTGTATCTACCATGTCTTCACAAGGATATCAATATCCCATGTTCCATTACACCTTTAGTACCGAGCAAACGATCATATTTCAACCAGTACTCATATGAAATATGAGCACACACCACCAAGTATGCCCAAAAACCATTCCAACATAATCATGTCAAACCCATTCCAATGCCAAATCCATTTTAATTCCATAACCATTTCAATTCCAAAACAATCTCAACAAAATAATCTTTTTATTAGAAAACTTTTAACAAAACCTTTTTCCATGAATCAAACAAATAACTATTTTAAAATCAACATTTTAAAATAATTTATCAAAGAACTATGCACAATAATTCCACAATTTCATGAAAATCTACAACCATCACTAAAGAGGGTTTCTGCCTAGATTGTACATAAATTTCATAATCAATTTCAATAAAAATAATCAATTTGAAACCAATCCTTAAAGTTATATATAGAGTAGTCAAGAGTGAATACACCTACCTCAAGATTTATGGTGAAAATGAAGAACGACACTAAAACACCAACGAAAAAGGGTTGAAACTCCAACCCCCTAGATCTCTTCTCCGAACATAAAAAATGAAAACTATCATAATATTTAACATAAAATAACTTAGATATATACACAACAGAAGTAGATCAAACAAATTGGTAGAGAGGGGGAAGTAGATCTATGAAAAACCAAAAAAACACAAAAAAACAATGAATTATCGCAATAATCTAACTTCAGCGCACTAATAGAAGCCTTTGGATCACCTCTATATTGATGGGAGAAGCCTATAATTACTTTGGGAGGAGAAAATATTGAGTAATGTCTTTTGGGGAAATAATGAGGGATTTAGAAGTGGAAACATGTTAGGTCCACAATATAAAGACCTAACTTTTAAACCATGCATGATTAGTCACATAGTTAGAAAAACTCTAAACTAGACACTACCTCAAGGATGAACCTCACATGATTGGATCACACGGTTAGAAAACCATGATCCAACCGTGAAAAATCACACTATCCCATGTTTTACAGTATCACCTAGGCGTCTGCACGGTTTAGACAAACTTTGTACCTACCCATGCACCCTTCCCTTAGCCTATGTCTCTTTATTCATGGTTTCCTATAGGTGTTGCATGGTTTTCACAAACCGTTCACCCTTAGAAAATCCAAAAAAACTTCCAAAATGTCTCCAAGACTTCCCAAACATCACTTAAATGATTTATATACTTAAAATACATAAAATAAGGATTCTTTACTTAATCCGGGGGTGATATATTTTCCCCACCATTGGACTTTACATCTCTGAAAAGTATAAACCATCGTTACTCTAAAAAAGTTCCATCCATTTATCTTTAATTTACTTCTCTCATTCCTAAATCTTATTATGCTTCAACAAAACCCATTCCAGACTGATGATTTTTCTATTCCAGACATTCTATTGGCTATCCACAATCTGTACTAGCATGTGCACCAACGAATCATCTAGATCTAGGTCAACGTGATTCCATCGAATAACATGGTCCGGATTAGGACGATACTTTTTCAATTCAGATACATGAAATATATTATGTATAACACTAAATAGTGGTGTCAATGCCAACCAATATACCACCTCACCAACCCGTTCAAGTATCTCAAAAGGGCCTATGTATCAAGGAGGTAACTTTCCCTACTTCCTAAAACATTGATGTCCAAGCATTTGAGAGATCCTATAAAACACATGATCACTCACCTCGAATAACAACGACCATCGACGATGACCCACATATGGTTTTTGATGAATCTGATCCATCTATATCCATTTTATGATCAAAATAATCTTTTCTATTGTTTCTTGGACAAGGATCATCCCGACCAGGGAAGTCTCACCTATTTCCACCCAAAAAAAGTGGAGAATGACAAGGATAATCATACAATGACTCAAAAGGATCCATATGTATCAAGTTTAGATAACTTATATTTTATGAGAACTCCACCAATGACACATGTTCTTCTCATGAGCCACCAAATCCATTACAAAATACCACAACATGTCTTCCAATGTTTGTATCATCTTCTCAGAATTTCTTTCTATCTAAGGATGATACACCATACTCATAATCAACTGATTTCCAAGGGATTTTTGTAAGAATTTATAGAAATGATATGTAAAGCTCATATCTCTATTTAACACTATTGAAACCGGTATGTCATTCCTCTTTACCAATTCTCAGATATAGATTCTTGACAAGTCTTTTGCTATATTAGATTCATGAATTACGATGAGATGAGACGACTTTGTGAGTCAATCCACTATCACCCATATGAAATAATGTTTCCAAACAATTCTTGGAATACCTATCACAAAATCCATGGATATCTACTCTTAATTCCCAAACTAGAATTGGTAAAGACTACAATATAACTTCTAGTCATTGGTTCTCTGCCTTAACTTACTAACAAGTTAAGAATTTCTAAATAACCACAGCCACCTTCATTTTCATACCTACCCACCAAAAATGTGCTTTCAACTCCTTATACATATTATATATTCTAGGATGAACAACCCATATAAAATGGTGGTAAGCATGAAGAATTTTTTCCTGGCATGCCATAGGTACGACCATCTGATTTTTGAATCACAACACATAACTCTCATCTAGATTCCATCCCTCAATGATATCCCCACCATTGAGTTTTGACCTCATTGCCACACATTCTGCATCAGATGTCTATTCATATTTTACCATCTCCACCAATTTTAGAGAAAAAACTAGAAATAAGGCTACAAACTCACCTCATTATTCACATTCTATGTTCATGTTAGTTAGGATTGTCATCAACTACCACTCATCTGAAGCATCTTTTTTCAACTGAGCATAGGAATTTTTTTTAATGCATCTACCACCGAATTACCCTTTCCAAGTGCATACATCAAGTCAAAGTCAAACATTTGGAGATAATCCATTCACCTTATTTATCATAGATTCAAATTCATTTGTGAAAAAATGTGTTTTAGGATCTTATGATCTGTAAACACAGTAAATTTCTCACCAAATAGGTAATGATGTCATCTATTCAAAGCATAAACTATGAAAACTAGCTCCAAATCAGGTGTTGGGTAGTTTTTTTCATGCACCAGCAACTTCATTGAACCATATGAAACAAAATGATCTCCTTGCATGGTGACACACTCCAAACAAGATCCCGAAGCATCACATTACACCATGTACCATTATCATGATTCTGAAAAAATAAATATTTCCACTGATGTTAGGTGAAATTTTAGCTCTTTGAAAAACTTCGATCATTATTCATCCCATTGTAATGTAACATTATTCTTTGTCAAGACTATCATATGAGAATCTATTCATGAGAATTCATGAACAAAGCATCGGTAATAACTATCTATACCAAGGAAAATCCATATCTCAAATATATTCTTGGAGTTTATCAAGAGATAATAGCTTATATCTTCTCTAGATCCATATAAAAACCTTTTTTAGATATTATGTGGCTGAAAGACATACCTAATATATCCAAAAATCACCCTTTGATAAATTGTTATACAGATGTTGATCCCTCAAGATTACCAACACTATCACCAAGTGTTTCTCATGCTCAGCCCTTGTCCTTGAATACACTAATATTTCATGCACAAACACCACCACAAAAGAATCTAGATACCTCTGAAATATCTGATTCATTAATTCCATAAATACCTCCAGTGCATTCATAAGACCAAAAGGCATTACCAAATGTTCATAATGGCTATATCTACTCCTAAAATTGGTCTTTGTAATATCCTCCTTCTGAACCCACAATTGGTGATATTTTGATCATGAGTCAATATTAGAGAAACATTGAGATCCCTTGAATTGATTGAATAGATCATCAGTGTTTGTAAGTGGATACATGTTATTTATCATAACTTGGTTAATACTATAATAATAAACACATAACCGAAGAGTTCTATCAACCTTTTTGAAAAACAAAACGGTTGATTCCCATGGAGACGTACTAGGCTGAATGAGACCTTTTCTTTCCATTTCCTCCAACTAAACTTTCAATTAAATTAATTAAATTGGTTCCATTATATAATATAAAAGGGAAATAGGACTAGTCCCCAGAAAGAGATCAATCATAAACTCCACTTCTATCATAGGTGGAACCCTGAGAAATTTTCAAGAAAGACATCTAGAAACTGATCAACCACTACTGGAAAATTGTTATTCTTGATCTTGTCTATCAATCAAAAAGTAAATTCTACAAAATGGTATGAGATAATTCCATCTACTGGTGACAAGAATCCCATTGCACCTATATTTTCACTTTGATCTCCTCGAAAGAGATGCTCAAATCTATCCTCAGTCGTAAAAAATACCTTTCTAGTATACCAGTTGATGTGATCCTTGAACATTGTCAACCAATCCATACCTAGAATTATATCATAAGCATCAATATTAATCATAGAGAAATACCATTTTAGTTTAGATCCATCAAAGGTTATAGAACATCCTCTACACAAAATGGCTAGACACTCTCTTTAACCAATAATATTTTTTATGTTTTAACACAAAAGGCATCATCTCAACTTTTAAACTCAAGAAATCAACAGCATGAGAAACAATAAAAGAATGGTAAGAAATGGTATCAAAAAAATCTTATATATGGGTAGAATTAAAAATAATTATACCAATAACAATCGATGGTTCATACTGATTTTCTATAATAACTTTCTTGACTCCATATAATTTCTTATTCACAACACTCTGGTCTTTATTGTTCTATTGAGATTTCTCTTGTTGAGGAGTCATGGTGTTCCTGGAATCACCATGGCTAGCTCTATTATACTGATGAGGATTATTCTAATACCCTTGTTCTGTCAAATCATACGATGTCTGTGACATAAGAGGAGTGTCCCAAACACTCGACCTTGGAGTACTGCAACAATAGTGCTAAAGATGCCCCATATTGTTGCAATTGTTTTAGGTTCTCGATGGTGTGGAACACTTTATCTTGAAATTACTTAGTAAACCACACTAAAAACATCCAATCTTGGTCTTGGGTATTTGAGGAAGGTTAATTGATCTTGTGGTGTGATTCTGATGTGTTCCACCTCCATGAGAAAAGGTGTCCCTATTCCTCTTTCCCTTAATGTTTGATTTTTAAACTCTTCTTGTGAATACAGTCATACATCCTTCACTTGGATTTTCAGTAATGACAGATATTTTGAAAAGAGTATTTGGGTGTAGTCATGACTCAATGGTTTGATAAGCCAGAATGATGCTTTGACCCACGTGTTGGTTCACCTATGGATAAGGTGCAACCACATTCATAACAGCCTCTTCTGATTGGTTTCTATGACACCTAACAGGTGCTGTTTTCTATAAACACAACCAACCCATAATCCTCAATCTTTATTAACTGAAGGCTTATCACATCAAATTATACCACATTACAATATCACAACAATTCTTTCCAAAATAACCCTTTTCTACAATCAACCTTTTTTGAAAAATATCACTTTCTTTTGAAAATCAAACTATCTTAAAAATATCACAATCATTTTATTTTTCAAAATCTCACATCTGAAAACAATTTTAACATTTTTTAAAAATCAACACATTTCACCAAATAATTACTTAAAATGAAATATTCACTCTTAGTGGGAATTCATTTCTATAATGCATGTCATGCTTGTCTCATTGGATAAACCCACAACAATGAGATTATAATTATTATAAGTGTATCCAAAACACTTATGTACCCAAGTACCTAGTAACTTTAAATTCAACATAAAAAGGTTGTTTACATCTTTTTGTGCTCTACATTTCAAGTCCTGACAATCCTAATCCTTTCTACCAACCCAACACAAGGAATAGAATAGAATGAATTTCAACTCTGAGACTGACAGAATTGATGACCACTTGTTCCAAAAAAAGTTTTGTAAGGGCCAAGACTAATACCACTTGTAACATAAATCCCCTCTCATTGTATTGATAAGGAAGAATGAAATTACCTAGCCTTAAGAGACATCCCCAAGATGATAAATGTAGGAAATAAATTCCATGGTATTCATTAATAGGTGGGGATGATTTTTCTTTTGAAAATAATACAACCAACCAAACCATCCACAACCAAACAAACCACTAAATTATTCATGATAAAAATGAAATAAAACTCAAAATTTCATTTACATAAAAACCAATTATAAAGAGCACCCCAAGAGAAGAATAAAAACCAACCAAGTTCAGAGTGGAAGAGTAAAATACCAATAAAACTCTATGATAGCCACAACTCTAAGGATCCAAAATACTTCATGATTCACTTCACAAAACAAATCAAGTATCACTAAACACCACTAGATAAGAGTGATACTTTACCTTTGGCTATTTCAAGATAAACAATATCTGTAAAAGCACCAAATTAACAAAGCAGGGTTCTGTAATGAAACTCAGTCGTCTTTCCCCAAATGACTTCCTTACTCACACCATTAATATAGAACATGTTAGCACATTCATATAAAAAAGTTTTATATAAAAAAATTTAAAATATATTATCAAAAAATCAAAACTATTTCTAATAAAAATAGTTTTCAAAATCAAAATTATTTCCATGTAAATTAACTAAGAATTATTTTCCAAACCATTTCATATTCCAATTGGAATAACCCATTCCAAGCCACACACCCACACATCCACCCATGCAATCCTAGGTGACAATTCCATACTCATGAGCAGTCTCTCATCAATCTACCAAATCATAAAAAGTTAACCAATATCCCATTTTCCATTAAAAATTTGGCACTGAATACAAGGTCATATTTCAACCAAGTCTCATATGCAATATGAACACACACCACCATGTATGTCCAAAACCATACCAATACAATCATGTCAAAACCATTCCAATGGAAAAACCATTTCAATGCCAAACCCATTTCAATGCCAAAACCATTTCAATAATAAATTATTTTTATTGAAAATATTTTTCCATGAATTAAACTAATAACCATTTTAAAATAAATATTTTAAAATCATTTATCAAAGAACTTTTGCACAATAATTCTACAATTTCATGAAAATCCACAACCATCACTAAAGAGGGTTTCTATCATGCTTTCAAAACAATTTAACAAAAAAAATTGATCAAAAAACTAATTTCAAACTAAAAATTCAATTTATAGATATAGGATTTGATATTGAACCCACATACCTTGGGATTTATCGTGAAAATGAAGAACAAAAATAAAATACCAATGAAAATGGGTTGAATCCCAAAAAACCCACCTTAGATATCTTCTCCTAACATAAAAAAGCCAAGTATCATCATATTTGGCATCAAATATCTTATATCTATCCACAACAGAAGTATATATAATAGAACTATAGAGATAAAGAAGTAGATCAAAGGAAACCCAAGAAAAAACATAAAAAACGATGACTTACCGTGATAATACAGCATCAACGCACCAATAGAAGCCTTCAGATCACCTCTAGATCAATGGGAGAAGCCTCTACTACCTTTGGGAGGATAAAATCTAGAGTTAAGGAAGTTTTTTGTGGAAAAATAGGGAGTTTGAGGTGAAAACATGTTAGATACAAAATTTAAGGATCTAACTTTTAAATTTTGCATGGTTAGTCACATAGTTAGGAAAATCATGTGCGAATTGTGCACCAACCACTACCTCAAGGATGAACCTCACATGGTTGGCTCACACAGTTCAAATATCATGTTTAATCCAGGAATAAGACCATTATACCAAGTTTTATGGTTTCTCCTAGGCGTCCGTACAGTTTTGAAAAATCATACGCTTTCTTGTATGCCCTTCCCTTAGCCCTTGTCTCATTTTTCATAGTTTCTTATAGGTGTTACACAATTCTCACAAACTATTCACCCTTATAAAAGACCTAAAACCCTTCCAAAAGTTCTAAAAACCTTCCCAAAATTCACCCAAATTATTTATATACTTAAAATACATAAAATAATAGTTACTTAATTGAAATTGTGGGTGTTATAAGTTTGCACATTAATATCACCTACCACTTGAAGTATGGTTTTCATGTTGATCCCCTATGTGTTTTCATCTCGGTACACATCATTTTCTGAGTTTATGGTGATGAAATTTTATAAGTAATTCCATATGAAATTAGTTATCTCATTACTGTCTAGGTACTAGGGAAGTTTTTTACTGTTTTATCCTCCTTAGAGGGTTGCATCAGGGCCATTTCTCAGACCCCTGATCATGTTGGTCCATCTTGTCTTAAGACCATTACAAGGTTTGATTGTCTTTTCTAGAAGTTCCCCTATCTTGTCTTGTGAGTAGTGACCCTAAGGGAGTTTCTAATTGTGCATTATAATATGGATCCAAATGAAAGGGATGTGTCCTGTGATATAAGGAATGACTAGGATTCTAGCTATTGATGTTTACCTTCTAGCCTAGAAAACATCAATTTCCTTTGAAATGATGATAAAAATGCTCCCAACCTTGTGGTATGGGGTTGATATTGAGACATTATTAGAAATCTCTAATCCTTTTGTTGAGGATATACTGACTCATGGGGTGGAAATTGAGATAAAAATTTCCCTAGACCTGTGGGGTGTGTAATGACTCGAACTTTTATTAATAAAATTTCCCTTTCAATTTAATTAAATTCATTATTATATATTATGGATATAGAAAACACATGAACTTATTTGGTTTCATTATATACTATTGGATTTAAAATACCATTAAGTATCATTATCATTGATAATATATTCACTGAATAATGATCATAAGATTAGTATAAAAATAGGGTTTTGATCAATCCAGTTGACACAGGCAAGGGAAGTGACGACCTCAACTAGTAGGATCGTACACAACGAAACCCATTTATCAAATCTTATGAGGGAGATAGCATCATTGGTATTTTTCTTTGACTAATCCCAAGATAATATCCAATAACTTAAGCACAAGTGAAACCATCTACGCGATAAGTTCATGCTCATCGAGATCATGGCCCCAACTATGTACACCGAACCACCACAAGAAAGTATCACCATCACCCATGGTCTTCATCAGATTTTCCTCATTTATGATTTTTTCTTATTTTGTGACTTTACTCCTACTTGATTCCAACACTGCTGCACTCATCTCGTCTTCCTTCGTTTGATGCATTTTTTCTCTCCTCGTTGTCTCCTACATCTGGATGACCCTGGGTCCAGTGAGATTCGAAGCACTCTTTCCTCTTTCCAGGGACTTGTGGGCGGCGTTTTCATCATTCTTCTAGCAGACGTTGTTCATCCTTACCTTCTAATATATTTTCATATCTGTGTAACACCGAGCTAGATCGTCTTGAATTTTTCGTCGGCGTTCCATGCTCCCGGCGGTGGAGTTTCTTCGAGAAGTGTATTCAACACTACTATACACGAAGTTGAAGGACTCCAAGTAGCTTGGGATCCCTCAAAATGTGGTCTCTGATGGATTAGTGGAGTTATGCGGATTCTTTTTTGGGGGTCATTTTCTTCATGATTTCCATGATTCTTTGGTTGCTACCTTCTCAGGATGTGATGTTGTTTCTGCTTGATTGGTGACTTTTCTGCCTTCGAAGGTTTCAATTTGGGTGATGGATGCAGTCTATTTGGATTGAGTTTTGGTGCTTTGTTTTATTTGTTTTCTACTATGTGGTGTTCTCAGTTTGGTTTTCAGGAGTGATTCATTCTAATTTCATCGTGTTTTGCATCTGATCTCAATGGATTTTTTTTATCTTGAGTGGCTAATTTCTTTGTGAGCCCTTGCTTGCGTTGTTGCATTTGGTGTGGCGCAGATTTGCATGTGTCACTAGGTGGGATGACTCGAATGAGGGATGGGTGTGTTGACATACATCATCTAGCCCTTGTTCATCATCTTGATGGACTAATGGATGCCTTGCCATTAACTTTTGCTTAGTGTTTTCTTGTTTGGTCTCGCATCACATCAGGTGACATTGCATGATTTTATAATTTGTCTGGGTGGGAAGATCCTTTGAGGGAAAGGTATGTTGGCACCTTTCATCTGGCTCTTCCCCACACTCATGTGTTGGTCGGAGAGGTGCTCTGACACATTGTACTTCCATCACGGTGCAACTTCTTGACAGAAGGGGTGATGCAACATTTAGACTGGTCTCACTTTTTCACTGTCTGGCAAGGGGGGAACGAGGATTTCACTTGTGATTGCTTGGTTTTTTGCTGCTTTTGAACTTATTTTCCCATTTTGACTTTCTTCTTTCTTTTGTTTCCTTGTCATTTTTTCCTTCTCTATAATAGGTTCCCTCTTACCTAGTTGTAAAAGAGTTTCTTTGTTCAATAAAGAGGGCTTGACCCTAAATCTTTAAAAAAAAATTGAGGTGTTTATTTTGATGAATTAATGATTTTTTGAAATAAAAAATATTTTAATATAATATTATTATTAAATATAAATGATTATATCATTTTTATGAAATCAAATGTAATTTTTATATGTATTTGAAAACTGTTATTGTCAAAAAAACCTAGCATTTCTCAATAAATATAGATTATTATTTTAAAAGTAAAAATTCATATATTTAGAAAATTATTTTGATAAAATAAATATTATTTTTGGAATCAACATTTCAAAATTATCCAATAGTTAATTTTTTATGATTTTATGAAACAGTCAAATTTTTGGGTAAAAATTAAATATGGTATAAATATAGTGTGTCTTATGACATAATGATGACCCAAAATGATGTAATAAATACTATAAAGGGTATAAAAATATTTTTTCCCTTTAAAATAATATAATAATAATTTTATTTAATTAATTTTTTAAAGACTTTATGAATCCTCCAAAACCTATAATATATTTTAAGGTTTTAAAATAATTTCTTTATTAACATGACTCACTTCCACATAATCAAGGGAATTATCTAAATAATTTTGGCCCTTGTCATATTAAAATAATGAAAACCACCTATATTTGGTATAAAAAATGGGAAAAACCATGGTAAGGTTTGTGTTTTTGGTTATTTTTTTATATAGAGTCCAAAACCTAAGTTTGAGAAATTATAAATAATTCCACACCCATTTCCTATATAAACCCACCCAATATCCCATTTATATTCACTAAAAACATTTTAGAACGTCCTTAATCTTCACTTAACTCTATATAGTCCTCCCAAGGTTCCCCCAATCTCTCAAGAATCTCCTCCCAAAAATTTAGAATCACCCTCACAAGGTAAGGGATCCTTTCCTTCTTCTCTTTATTCAGGATTATTCATTATCTTATGACTTATATTTCCAATTTCTAAATATAGTATTTGTTTTTCCATATCCCCACTACTTTAATTTTTTTCAAATGATTAGATACCCATTTCTATCTCATCAACCCATTATATGAATCTTTAAGTAATTTCATTATACAGTAGAAATTTCACCATGGTTTTCTATGACAAACAAATGTCATGTAAATACCCATACTCATTTCCTATCAAGGGTGTTCACCTTTATGAACTTATAATTATTTTATTGGGGGGATTACATGTATTTATTCCACAATCATTGACCATGGAATAAAATATGATGATAAATGACTCCATGTTTTATGATCTAAGTGGCACACTTATGCATGTTAATGAAATGAAAGTGACAAGTGTTCCCGAAATTATATAGCACTCCACTACATTGGGTAATGTTTTAGTCACATGATACATCATTCAAGGGATTAATAAATGAACCTAATCCATAATGGGACTTTTTTTATGATGATTTCTTGGCAGTTAGTCTTGAACAATGATTATGATTCCATGTTCTAAGTTGTTTTCACATTTCTGATGTTACCTTTACGTTATCATGATATATCATTCCTCATTGTTCATATTTATGATTATCATCCATTTTATTCCACTTTGATATTCCTATTGTCTAAAATTTATTATTTTCTTCATGTTATTCCACATTTATTCCCTTATTGGGCTTTATAGCTCACCCATTTCTTATGTATGTCCCCAAGTTATCCCAAGTAGTTTTAAGTATGAATGAATAATATGAGAATGTTTAAGAATTTTTCAATAATGATGATTTACTCCATATTTTAAGTTGTTATGTATTGTACCTAATTCCAAAATACTATATAATTATTGATCTTCTAGATTTTACTATGTGTAATATTATGTAATAAATCATGAATTAATGTGTAATAAAGAGTAGGATTGTCATAGTTGATATCAAAGGAAAATTTTAGTTTTTTTATTAAGATTAGGAAACTCTAGTGAAAGCCTTAGAAATAAAATTAAGTATTATAAAACAGACTTAAATTTTTTAAAGTATAGAGTAATTGGTTTATCAATCAAATACATCCCTATGAGGATACTATAAGTGTATGTGGTTTTGGAACAGATGTACATAGGGGTAAAACATAAAAACATTGCATTGAGGTAGACTCAACCAGTAAATGGTGCCAAAATGGTCTTTATTTCACTCTTGTTTTGACACTTCCAGGGGATATACTTTAGTAAATTTGAAATATCATTATGAATCATTATTAAGGGAACAAAAATTACCATAAGAGTATCTGTTAGGAAATAATCCATGGATAACATAGATTGAAGCCTTAAAATTCATAAGTTAATAAATAAATGTCATTTATAAGTTATCCCTTTAATGTCACGGGATTCCCATTTATGTGTTTAATAGTTTAAAAATACTCCTCCATAATTTTCCCTTTATTATATACAATGTAAGGGAATATGAGTAATTTGGTAAACAACCAATGTGAAGGGAAATGTGATGACTGCCAAAAATAGCTACCCAACTCGATGGAAGCAATAAAAACAAACTTTATGGTGATAATATCTTAGATGAATCATGTTCTTAATAGAAACTTGGATCATAAGGAGCACTCAAATCCTCCTAATAAAGAACAAGATGAAATTGAGACCTTTATGTGACAAATGCCTCTGACTTTCAGTGGATCATATGATCCCTTAATTAAGGAACAATGGATAAACTCCATTGATAAGATCTTATCCATCCTTCAATGTTCTGAGAAAGAGAAGTTCATACTAGTTTTTTATCATATATAGTTAGAAGTTGATCAGTGGTGTACATTGATCAAGAATAAAAAGCCCGAGGAAGAGATCAAAGCGATGGGGTAGAAGGAATTTCAGAAAATATTTTTTGAAAAATATTTTCCTCACACTCTATGACATAAAATGGAAAGGGGTTTACTTTCCCTCAAGAAAAAAATATGATGAATATTTTGGGGAATATAATGAAAACTTCACAAGACATTAATGATACACCTCTATTTTGTTTACCCCCAAATTCCTGGTTGACTAGTTATTTGGTGAGCTAAAACCTAGTTTACAAAAATCCCTGGTGATCTGAGAGTTTCATAGCTATGAAGAAATTATCTAATGTGTCGTCAACATTGAAATAGAGATTAAATAATCTCAAGTGTATCATGGGTATAATAAGAAGAAATTGGATTTTAATTATGGTTTTCCTATGGAGAAATCTAGTGGTGCTAATAAAACTAAACAACCCACTTGTTAAAATTGTGGATAGAAGAAGCCTAGAAATTTACTAAAGGGTGAGAGGAAATGATTTAGGTATGGGAAGGATGTACACCTAGATAGAGATAACCGATGGGATAATCCCACTAATGCAATGGTGGAAAAGAATGCTACAATCAACCCTTAATTCATTGTTTAGTGTTTAAATTATAAGTAACAAGGACACATTTTAAACCAATTCACTATGAAAAGGGTTTTCGAATACAACGAACAATCTCTAAGGAATCAAGGGTGATATTTTTCCATCACAAACACTATGGTGGATCCTAACAATGAAGTGGTCATAGATACACTAGTTATTCATTCATTAATAGTGATCATACTTTTTTATTCTAGTTCTATGCATTCCTTCATATGATGTAAGTTTAGTAGAACTATTCAAGCACCACCATAAAGCATGGAAGTAAATCTATTGGTGAAAATAGAAAATGAGGCAATTATTATATCCAAAGTATATAACTCTTTCCATATCAAAAAATTTTGGGATGAACTTTCCCGCAAACCTTAAGATAATCTTTTTGTTTAATTTTATGCAACTATATACATGGATTGGATTTATCTATATAGATCCAACATAAATTTAGATGAGAATTAAGTCACTATCCATATTGTGAATTGTCCCATGATTATTTACAAGTGAAAGGAGGGTGAATATTCTTTGGCACCAATATCTCAAGTGTGGATATTATTTCTCTATGAGAAAGAATATCTAGCTAAAATGATTGAGTCTAAGGAAATGATCATCCTTGAGAAATTCCCATTGTGATGGAATACACTGAAGTGTTTCCTAAAGAATTTCCTGTTCACCCTCCTATCTAAGAGGTCAAATTTTCAATTTAGATTATAACTGGGGAGATTACATTATCTAAGACTCTATATATAATGGTTGTTGTTGAACATGAGGATTTGAAGAAAAAACTATAGGATAATCTGGATAAAGGTTTCATATGCCCAAACTCTTCACTTTGGGGTGCAACAATCCTCTTCATTAAGAAGAAGGATGGGTCAATACACCTTTACTTTGATTATCATGAGCTCAACAATATCATGATAATGAACAAGTTTCCTCTGCCATGTATTGATGACTTGTTTAGTAAGCTTCATGGAGAAAAATACTTCTCCAAGGTGGATCTTTGGTCAGGATATTATCAGGTAAGGGTGAAGAAGGAGGATATCCACAATACTAATTTCTGAATAAGGTATGAGCACTATGAGTTCATAGTAATTCCATTAAAACTCACTAATAATCCAGAAATCTTCATGGACTTGATAAATATATTCTTTAGATATTACCTTGATAAATTTTTTGTAATATTTATAGATGATATTATATTATACTCCAAAAGAAAAGAGTTTCTTGAGGAGTATCTGAGCACTATGATAAAAACCTTACAAAAGGAGAAGATTTTTGGAAAGTATAGAAAATTTTAGTTCTGGTTGAATGAAGTCTCATTCTTGGGGAATATTATCACAAGAAATGGGATATCTATAGACCCTTCAAATATAGAATTAATTTAAGGATGGATGAGACCAAAATCAATGATAGATATCCATAGTTTCTTTGTATTAGCTAGGTATTATAATCAATTTTTGAGAAATTTATCATGATTGTAAAACCCTTTAACTAAGATAACTTATAAGGGAGTCAATTTTTTTATAATGATGAATGTGAAGAGATATTCAAGGATTTGAAAACGTGGCTTATCGCCACACTGATTCTCACACTCCCCCTAAGTCGATAACTTTTCACAGTATTCAGCGATGATGAAAATAAGGGATTGGGTTGTGTGTTAATGAAAAATGAAAACGCGATAGCCTATGATTCAAAAACATTTAAATCTCATAAACAAAACTACATAATGCATGATCTGTAGTTGGCTCTATTGATCATCGCATTGGAAATATGGTGTCATTTTCAATTTGTGAGAACTGTGATATATACATGGATCATAAGAGCCTCAAGTATATATTCATAGAGATAGAGATGAATATGTTCCAACAAATATTGTTAGAGATGATCAAGGATTATGACTGCTCGATCCACTACCATCCTAGGAAAGTGAATAAAGTTTCAAATTCTCTATGTACAAATAATCCATCAATTTTATCATTGATGAGAATTTATAAGGATATGATCTTCTTAGACTTGAAAAGTATAGACATGGGAATCATAAAGAAAGGAACATCATAAATCCTTTCACAAATGATTTATCAACCATACATTATGGAGAGGATAAAGGATGCGCAAAGAGATGATGTGGGAATTCAGAAGAAAGTAAAAGCTATAAGAGAATTAAAATCCTCAGAGCTCAATGTTAATGAATAAGGAGTTGTAAGATTTGGTTCAAGACTATGTATACCATCAAATACTAAGTTAAATAAGGAGATGTTGGATGATGCACATAGCTCAACCTTCTCCATCCATCCAAAAATAAAAAAGATGTATCAAGATATCTGAGAGCACTATTTGTGGGATAATATAAAGAAGGAGATCATGTAATATACATCAAGATGTCTTGTATGATTACAAGTCAAGTCAGAAAGGCAAAAATACCAAGGTAGGATGAAACCATTACCCATACCTATATGTAAATGGGAAAACATCACCATGGACTTTTTCACTGATCTTCCAAAAACATCAGGAATAAATAATGTTATATGGGTTTTGGTGGATCGCCTTACAAATACTATTCACTTATTTTCAATTTTAGGGGACTTATAACTCAATAAACTTTCAATGGTATACATTATAGAAGTAAATATGTTGTATGGAACACCACAATCGATTGTATCTGATCGAGAACCAAGATTTTTCTCCAAGTTCTGGAAGAGTCTCCAACATGCTCTAAATACTGAGTTAAACATAAGTACAACATATCACCCTAAAACTAATGGCTAATATAAGATTATTATCCCAAAACATGAGTAAATGTTGAGAGAATTCTCAATTTACTTTAATGGAGGATGGGATCAACATCTTCCTCTGACTGAGTTCTCATACAAAAATAGTTTTCACTCAAACATCCAAATGGCTCCCAATGAATTTCTTTATGGGAATAGGTGCAAAACATATACATGTTGAGATGTTGTTGGGGAACATAAACTACTAGGTTCTGAAATGGTTGAGGAAATGGTGGAAAATGTCAATATCATTCAACATTAAATCAAGTTGGATCTATGTCTAAAAAATAGCTATGATGACAATCATCGAAGAGACCAAGAGTTTGAGGTTGGATATATGGTATTCCACAACATATCTCCATGGAGTAAATTCTTGAGATTTGTGAATAAGGGAAAGCTTAGTCCAAGATACATCGGTCTCTCTGAGATCCTTGATCGCGTTATAATGGTGGCCTATCAACTATAACTCCCACCTTACCTATCTCAAGTACAAGATGTATTCCATGTATCCCTCTTGAAGAAGTACATATTAGACCCATATCATGTACTCAATCTAGAGTTGGTACCATTGTAGAATGATCTCACATATTAGGAGCAGTCAGTGAAGATCTTAGATCATAGAGAGAATGTTATATAAAATGAGAAAATGCACCTGGTCAAATTGTTGTGGAGAAACCACAAGTTTGAAGAAACGATGTGGGAACCAGAGGAAGTAATGAAACAGAAATACCCTCTTCTATTTTATTCTATGAAATGAAAATTTCAATTGAAATTTTTCTAAAGGTGGAATATTATAATGACCCAAAATTTTATAAATAAAATTCCCCTTGTAATTTAATTAGATGTGTTATTATATGTTATCGATATAGAAAATCATGAAATTATTTGGTTTCATTATATCCTATTGGATTTAAAATATTTTTAAGTGTAATTACCATTGATAATATAGTCATTGAATAGTTATTTTATGATTAGTGTAAATATATGGTTTTAATAAATCCAATTAACACATATAAAAGAAGTGATGACCTCAACCAATAGGACCATAACCTAAGAAGCCCATTTATCAGAGCTTATGAGGAAGATAGAATTACTAGGATTTTTCCTTGACCAAGCCCAACTTTAGATAAAACAACTTAATCATGATAGAAACCATTTATGGGATAACTTCAAGCTCATCTAGATCACGACCCAAACTATGTACGCTGAACCACCACATTAAGTATCATTGTCGCCCACCTTACCCTTAGAGAATTTTTCGGTGTAATAAAGGGATATGTATCAAGACCCTAATAATATGAATATGTATATTGTATATAATAATGAATATATTTTTATCTTATTATTGTTACTTTATAAATGATTTTTATTCTGATACAATAAGACACAAATTACATTTTTCGATAATATTCAAATTCAATTAAGGCGTTTGTTTTGATCAATTAATGGATTTTTGAAATAAATAATATTTTTATAAAATATTATTATTAAATAATTTTAATTAAATATAAATTATCATATAGTTTTTATGAATTAAAATGTAATTTTTATAAGTGTTCAAAAACCGTTATTGTCAAAAAACACAGCATTTCTCAATAAATATAGTTTATTAATTTAAAAGTAAAAATTCACATATTTATAAAATTATTTAGATAAAATAAATATTGTTTTTTTAATAATAATATTTAAATTATCCAATGGTTAATTTTTCATAATTTTCAGAGAGAGTTGAATTTTTTGGTAAAAATTAAATACGGTATAAATATACGGTGTGTGTTATGACATCACGATGACCCCAAAATGATGTAATAAATACTATAAAGGGTATCCATGACCAAATATATGTTTTACCTTTAAAATAAATTAATATAATTTTATTTTATTAATTTTATAAAGCCTTTATGAATCCTCCAAAACATATAATATATTTCAAGGTTTTAAAATCATTTATTTATAAACATGGCTCACTTACACATTAGAAAGGGTATCATTTTAATAATCTTGTCCCCTTTCGTGATAAAATAATGAAAATCATACCTCTTTGGTAGAAACCATGGGTAAAAACATGATAAGGTTTATGTTTTTGGTTATTTTATTATATAGAGTCCCAAACCTAAATTTGAGAAATGATAAATAATTCCCCACTAATTTCCTATATAAACCCACCCTAGATACCATTTATCTTCACTAAAAAATATTTTATCATTTTCTTAATCTTCCATAACCTCTATAGAGTCCTCCCAAGGTCCCCCAAGCTCTTATAATCTCCTTCCATGCATTTTGAATCACCCTCTCAAGGTAAGGGATCATTTTCATCTCCTCTTTATTCAAGCTTCTTCATTATGTTATTCCATATATTTCTAATTCCTAATGTTGGGATATGTTTTCCCATGTTCCTATTAAAATTCATTTTATTTCCAAATGACAAGAGACCCCTTTTTCTCTCATCAACCCATTTTTTAAATCTTTAAGTAACATCATTTTTTTGTAGAAATTTCACTGTAATTTTCCATGCCAAACAAAAGTGTAGTGAATACCCATACCCATTTACTATCAAGTGTTTTCACCTTTATGAAATTATAATTATTTTATTGGGGACTTATATGTATTTATTCAACACTCCTTGATCATTTAATAAAATATTATGATAAATGATTCCTTGTTGTATGATCTATGTGGAACAATTTTACATGTGAATGAAATGAAAGTGAGGGGTGCACCCAGAATTATATATTGCTCTAATGAATTGGGTAATGTTTTAGTCTCATTAGAAATCATTCAAGGGAATAGTGAGTGAACCTAATCTATCATGGGAATTATTTCATCATGATGGCTTGGAATTTAGCCTTGACCTATGTTTATGATTCTATGTTTTATGTTGTTACCTCATTTCCTATATTTCCTTTATGTTATCATGCTATATCATGCCTCATTGTTTATTTTTATGATTCAAATAACTTTTATCCCCCATAAATATGCCTATTTCCTAAAATTTATTACTTTATACATGTTATTCCATGATTATTCACTTAATAGGCTTTAAAGATCGCCCCTTTATTATGTATGACCTCAAGTTATCCCAAGCACTTTTAAGTACAAAGGAATAATATGATCATGTTTAGGAAGTTTTTAATATTGGAGATGTAATCCCTATATTAATTTGTTATGTAATGTACCTAATTACCAAATAAACTAGTCTTATTGATCTTTCGTTTTGTATTATGTGTAATCTCATGTAATAAATCATGAATTAATGTGCAATAAAGAGTAGGGTTATCATAGGATGACATTCATCTAGATCATTCACTAGATTCTTTAGGACCCTATTGGGGTTTAATGACCCTGAGGGTGGAGGTGAAGGTAAAATTTACCCCAAACTTATGGGATAGGTTTTCTCCCAAATGGATGTTATGGTGGATTCTATAGCAATCTTCATTATTTGGAGAAATTAGGTTCACACATGGGCTAGATGTAGTGGATGCTTGTAATGAGAGACACTTACTATGGGGATTTTTTAGGTAATATGCAACTTCATCCTTTGTATGTGAGGTGTGTTCCCATTTTTTTGAGAGGCCACAATCAAGAGCCTATTGGTGGACCACTCTCTCTATTCACAATGTCTTTTCATTCTTAAAAGAGATGAGTTCTGTTGGATTAAAAAATTGCCCCACACATTACTTGGTCCCATGAAACCTCCTACGGCTATGAAATTACAAGATACTACATCTAGAGTTATTTTCTATCTTGGGGATGGGGTAGAGTGAAATTCCCCAAACTCGCACCATCCTCAAATATAGATGTATGTCAGGGTTTCTACATTAAATTTTCAAAGAGTTTTTGTGCTATGGCAGAAATCATGTAGTAGGTTTTTTCTATTCCTTTATAATCTCATGCCCTAGACAATAGAGATAGAAACCATGTCTATTTGAAAAAAAATTATGGCCTATGGGTGACCATCATATCATAGATAAAACTTGGTTGGGAGTATTTATTTGGATAGATCCCTCTATATATCCATATCAACCCCTTCTTCATCTGGTTCATATTCCTCCACCTGGTCAAACCACAGAGGTCATTTCTCTAGGTCACCTGCTGACTAAGGTGAGGTTTTGGTAGTTGATAAGGTACTATATATGGTTAACCTTGATGTTTAGATCACCTCACTGTTTAAATGTTTCTCTAAAAGGGGAGTATTTCCTTGTATAGGTGATATATCACTATGGGGATGTTGTCCATGGTGGACTTTAGGAGTAAAGTCCTTGTGATACGCCTCTATATTACTATGAGGTGGACTATCATGGTAGTTATCACCTTCTACTTTAGATGAAAATTTAGTAGACACTATAGGTGTTTCAGATACATTTTGTAAAACCTATAGGACATTGGTATTGATCAGTATATGAATATGATCCTCATCCTGCATTATGGTCAGAATATGCTGACATTCCATTTGCAGTTGCGTAGGAATATGAGCCTTCTACATGGAAGTCACCATAATATGTTGATGATAATCTATTAAAGAGGGTATATAAATACAATAATGATAAGATGTTGGAGTAAAATTGTGATATTTTTTATCATTGATGAGGATATGAGACTTTTTTTGGTGTTCACCAAAATATACTGGAGAATCTTGGTTGAGCCGAGGTATGATATCAGTTTAGATATGCATTCCCCATTAGAATATGCTATTAGGCCTCTAGAATGGGATAAGGTATATGGGAATACTATTATATATCCTCTAAAAGATAATGGTGAATTATTTCATTATTGGGATTAGGGATATGATCAAGGCACTCGTAAGCTATTGGAATATGTTGAGTAGCTTCATTATAAAGTATATTGGCCTACTTTGAGGTGATTTACAAATTTCATTGACGAACCTCAGTTAGAGCAGGGATATAGTCCTAGTACCATGCCTTTGGAATATGACCATGGATTTCTTCAATAAGAATTTTCATATGTCCTGAGGCAATTACCAAACTAGTTTGACAAGTCCTAGTTATAACGGGAGTTTGAGCCTGGCCAAGTGCCTTGTCCTTTATCAGAGTATGCCGATAATCCTCTTGGATGGGAGAAATAATATGTGTTTTTTATGGATTATCCACATATTCATGTTGATCATGGTGATATGCCACACTGGATATTGCTTTAGGAATATGTGTTTGTCCCTATATCTGTATCGGTGTCAAAATATTTCAGCAAATCTCTTCTGTTGTTTCCAGAATATAGTGACACTTCAAAAAACTATGTGTATAAATATAGGATTTCATGTTCTCAGTCTCCAAGATATACTAGAATATGTATTCGATTGAAGTGGGGATATAATCCCACTCGTTTTATCCTTGTTATATTTGAATATGCTAATGGGCTTCATTCATGGTGTTAAGGATATGTGCCTCCCCATGCTTGTTGTTGGAATATGTGAGCAGACTTGACTGGTGGAAGTGGGAATATAGTACCACTCCCTTTGATCTATATCTTTCCATGCCTGATGGTATCTCCTTAGTGTCTAGGTATGAGTGTCCAAGGTGGAAACCTATCAGGTAGTTCCCTCAACAGGTGACTTGAGGGGCCCTGGTAGGATGATGCTGGTGATGGCAATTGATGGGGGACCTCCCAGGAAGCTCTTGAGCTAGGTTGGAGTCATGGTTGACTCCTTGGTCCACCTTCCTAAGATAAGTAAGGTGCTGATTGTCGTGCTATGGGGATAGACTCCTAATGTAGATGGTATTGGAAACAGGTATCATTGATTTAATCATAGTGTTCCCTAAGTGATGTGTTCTTACAAGATTCAGTTCCGGAATACCTTTGTGTCCAGACTCAAGGAACAGGATCATACCATATTAGTGGTATTCCAAGACCATCACATTTTTCACTTGATGATGAAGGCATCAGGTGGGTGATTTTTTTTAATCCATATAGGTTTCTATCACAGTCGTGGTTCTATCACAGTTTCTTGATGATACCATGGCTTCAAATTATGGTTAATTTTGTGAGTAAATTATCTATAATCATGAGGAAAACAATAAACAGCAACACCAATTATTACATCATTCCATGTAAGTCACATATTGAATCATCTATGCATGATGAATCCTTTTTTTATTTTCAATGTTGTTGTGGAAAGTTTCTTTCATGGAATATGCAGAACGGACCACCCATAAAAACATGATTATATTTAATTATTAACATTTTCACATTAGGTTCACCATTTTTTTTCTTAGTAGAAACAAAGAAAAATGGATTGATGTGTGGCTACCTATTTGTCTTGTTATTGAAATATTCAGGTTAGGTTCACCATTTTTTGTTTCAGAAAAAAAAATTGGGATAATAATAGGATAACGGGAGCTAGGAAATATTTCATTTTATATTCATTAATGGTTCAAAATTGTTTAAAGGTTTTACATTGGGTTCAACATATTTTTTTCCTATGGAAACTCCCAATAGATCCCATATCCATAATGGGTCATGGACCTACTTTCCAAAGGCATGCGTTCATTAGGGATTCAAGATCAATGATGCTTAGGAACTTACATTAGTAAATAGGATGAGAGATTAATATCATCACACTCTTTTAGGTGGAATTATTTCCCACTCTAAAACTTTCTTATCGATTTAATATATATTTATGAATATTATCAAATCCCAATATATAAATGGTTACCCTAACAAAATGATTAGGTGTCATATCCTTGTACATGCAAGATAGTGTTCTATTAATGACACCATCTACATGTATTAAAGGTTCTCCATATATTTCCCATTACTACTTAAAAATGAGGTAATTATTGTTCTTTTAATCCATATAACTAGGTAATATAGAGTCTTCTACCATCCATGATAGTGTTTGGTGTTTTGGGATTGGGATTTAACATCTAAGAGGCATCCTACGTATCCTATAAGAACAAGAATAAAAAACACATGTAGTTAACTTATATCTAAGACTTATAGTTTAACATCATGTGAAAAGGACATATATAGAGTAATTTATGGATTGGGTATAGAAATCAGGCCTTAGAAATATGTCCTACATATCCTTCTTAAAACATGAATTAGAGTCCTCATAGTTTAGTACGTCCCAAACCTACTGATGGGTGAGGAAGTGTAGTTAAAACTTGTGAGGGTTATTTCCCTAGAGTTTAGGAAAACTAAAGACTTATACCAAGATAGATGCCCATGTTTGGAGGCTGTTGTATCATACTATTGACATGATCACCACAAATCTATAATCCCATATGATTCATGATCGATGTGAGAAACAAGAGATACCATAATATCAAACATGTCACAATGGATAAAAGATATAATTTATATGGGGATTACATACTGATATTTTCTTAATATTCATAAATGGATTAAACATTATGGTTTCTCAAATTGGGGTATGTTTATCATGAAAATTAAATGATCATTGAAAGCCTCTAAACTCACATGAGGCATGCTTGGTGTGAGAAACAAGAGATAACATGGGATCGAACACACTATGTATAGATGCAGGACTTATGCATTGAAGGAGCCCTAATGGAATGTTTCATAGGAAAGTGTCCTACATATCCTAATTATAACATTAATCATATCCCTCCTAGTTCACTTCAGGTTCCTAATCTACTAATGGATGAGGAAAGATAGTAGACCCATAGGGGGTGGGTCTTATAAGCTACAGTGAATGGAATACTGAGGTACTTACACCGAATTGGATACCCATGTCACACATCTATCTTTATCCTGTGATGAACAAAGAGGGGCTATAAGAGGTCTATTGAGTATGTATATATGGAATGAGATCCCATTTAGAGGTTATGGAATATGTGAGGTTTCATGAGTTCATATCCTTTGTTCCATTATGGACACTTCCCATATTAAGGGGGGATGCTCAACCAAATACCCATGGTTGAGGGTTCACATGGTTTGAGGAAACATATCCAAGTTTTCCCACTTGAAAAGGCTAAAATGTCCAAGAGTGTCTATCTGATATAGATTACATGTCTGAGGATGTATTCTTAACATGTCTAAGGATGTATGTTTGGCTAGGCTAACATGTATGAATGCTGTCAAATGATCTAATATACATGTCCATGGGTCTTCATATGATCAATATGACATGTCTATGGTTTGTTGTGTGATTAAGAGGGAATGTCCAAGGGTTTATTATAAACCATGATGACATTTTTGGAGTTCACTGCACAATCTAATGAATATGTATAAGGGTCCTCATATGATCAAGATTACATGTGTGTAGGTTATCATGTGATAAGACATACATGTCTAAGGGCTTCTCATGAACCAGGATAACATGTCTGAAAGTCATCGCATGATCTGATAGACATGTACAAGGGTCTTTATATGATTAAGCCGACATGTTTGTGGGTTGTCACATGATCAAGAAAACATGTCCAATGGCTTCACATAAACCAGGGTGACATGTCTAAAGGTCATGGTATGATCTGATGGACATGTCCAGGGGTCCTCATATGATTAATCCAACAAGTCTATGGTTTGTTGCATGATCAGGAGGACATGTCCAGGGTATTTTCGTGAACCAGGATAATATTTTTGAAGGTTTTTGCATGATCTAAAGGACATGTCCAAGAGTCTTTGTATAATCAAGTTGATATGCCTGTGGGCTATCACATGATCATACGTACATGTTCAGGGGTCATCATGTGATTAGGAGGGCATGTCCAACAGCTTCACATGAATTAGGATGACATGTCTAAAGGCCATCATGTTATCAATGAACTGATCACATGGAGAAAATAATCCCTTCACATGAATATTAACTTGTCTTCCTTTGCATGAATCATCCATTTTTTAGCCTTCATTTCATAAAAACCTCAATTTTTGTCATGAGTTTTTATATTAAGAAATCATGTGATTAATCAGACACACAAAAGGTATTTTTTGTGTCCCCACTAACATATTGAAGGTCCTTTTCATGATCCTACTGACATGTTATAGGTTCTTCATGTGATCAATGAACTGATCACATGAAGTGCCTAATCATATTGTATAATCCCCTAAGATACTCACCAAACATGGTTAGGTGGAAGACTCTTGAAATTGTGTAGTCCTCCAATCTAAAAAATAATCTCTTACCTATATGTGTTTCTTATTCATATATCATGGTGGAATTTTATAGGCATCTCCATCCTAAATCTATGCCAATTTTCATGATGATTAAGTTTCGCATCTTGGATTGAGTTTTTTGTATGGAACATTATTATAATGCATCACGTACTTTACATCATCCAATCACATGTCATCAATAATGACATCCCTTATCGTGTGAAAAACAAAAAACACATGATCACTCCATCATTACCATATTTCTTGAACCCATGTATTTTCAAAGTTATTCTAGATGATCGAACCCACATTTCCAAGATCCTTTACATGATTAAGTTGAGACGTTTGTTGTTCTTTGTGAAATCAATTCACATGTAAAAGGGCCTTCGTGAGATCAAGCTGACACGTCGAAGGGACTTCACGTGATAAATGAAATAATCAGGAAAAGTGTATAATCCCTTCTCATGAAAACATCATAACACTATTCACATATGGGTCCTTTCATTTCTTTATTTTATCATATTAACATCTTGGTGGTTGTTAGGAATTTTTTCCACTGGTATGTTGCTTGATTGGAAAGAATCATCTGGTGGGATTTTCATGATCAGTAGGACCTACCTAAAATCCTTCATGTGATCATTCAAGTATAAAAAATATATTTTTAGTGATTCATGTTAGCATGTCATAAGGATTTCTAGTGACCAATAAAATGATCACGTGAAGCATGTAATTCCATCGTATGAAGATTAATGTAACTTACTTTATGTAAGGATCCCATCATTTTCATATTTTGTCACATGAATGTCTTGGGTGATTGTAAAGCATTCATCCAACAAGGTGTTGTATGATCAAGTTGATGGGACCAAGTGTATTTTCATGATTGGGAAGCCTTGTCCGAGGTAGCTTCATGTGATCAATGAATAGATCACGTGAAGTGTGTAACCCCATCAAATGATGTTCCAAATGTTATATGATCATGAGCCTTGTTGAAGCTTATGTGATTTGATTAATATAGACTATTAATCTCAATGTATCCATGCTTCTCCCTTATTTATTTTATGAGTAATATAATACATGTTCTTGGGGTGTTTCTTTAGACCCAAAATTTTCAATGATCATTTTTCTAGCATCAAAACATGTGATTATTTGTTTTATCTTTCTTAGATAATTTCTAGAATGATAATAAATTATCATTAATTATTAGGAAATAATTTCAAAGAAAAGTATAATAAAAAATGTGATTTCTAAATCATTAATAAGATAAAAAAATTATTCACTATATGCATTTTTTCCTAAAGAAAAAAATAATATTTACATCATATGAAATACTCCTATTTAAATTCTTTAAAAAATAATAAGAATATATAAAAAAATATCATACAACATTCATTTTCATATTTTTCTTCTTCCCTAAACAATTTACATATTACTAAATAATCATTCATATCACAAATCAACACATAATATCACTAATTAAATACCTGAGACAGCTCATGGAAAGGATCGAAGGGTGTTTCTGATCCCCATGGGCTGGCGACAAGTGTCTGGGCATTAAGAAAAAACATTTTGGAATAATTTATCCTAAATAAAAGTTAATAATCGATCAAATTTACTCATTATAGATAATAATAAACTCATAAAACACAGAGATGGGTAATTGGGTGTCAAAATAAACAAATGGAATCATATAAAACCAAGGCATCCAGATACAAGGTAAGGATAAAAAAGAATATAAAATATATAAAAAGATAGATAAATAAAAGAAAATAAAACTATTACAACCCATCTCCTAGTAGTCTTATACCACCCAA
The DNA here is from genome assembly GCA_963277665.1 of Viscum album. NCBI lineage: Eukaryota > Viridiplantae > Streptophyta > Magnoliopsida > Santalales > Viscaceae > Viscum > Viscum album. The sequence goes on from OY728119.1 coordinate 1,218,214,950, forward strand.
CACATCCAAAATTACCTACCCTTGGAAAACCAAGAACAAACCCACAATTTAAAGATGAAGAGAACTCGGTCACCATCTAAATAATCATTAAGACTATATACACCAAGTGGTGTATGTAGGGTGTGAGGAAAATAGGGCCAAGTAGTAACCCATTGAGGTATCTATGAAAGTTCTTCTAGAAATAAATTAATATATGTTAAACTGAATAAAAAAATTATAAAACAAGGTATTTTGTTATAATGAATAATGATAAACTAGACCACACTTTTAAAATATATAAAAATCCATAAAATTTGGTTATGAGAAATATAGGGTTTAAACCATTCCTTTTTTCATTTAGGATCAATTTATAAATACCAAGATAAAATATGCCAAGACCTTTAAAATAAAATACCCTTTTTATTAAAGCTTTAAAATCCATTTCATAAGCTAAAGTCACCAGAGCATAAAGGTATTATGAGCTAGCACCACATATCAATGAAAAATATAAGAGTAATGAAGGTTGCTCATATCAATAAGAAGATATAATAAGAAAGTAATTCAGATGTGGAAACTCTATTTCTATGTAATTATCAAGTGACCAAAGTCATATATCAAGTATTAAGTGTCAAACATTATGGGTAAATCCTAGATAAGTTAGTGAGTCCACTAAAGACAATATAATAAATCTCATAACCTATAAAATGAAAATGTTATGTCTACCAAGTTTATAGGATTTCTGATTCCATGCACACTTTATTCTTTAGAGAACTTCCCAAACATAATCATACATTCTATAGGGAGACACTAGACATGATGTGGGTCAAACTAGCTCAACAATAATTTAGGTATCTTGTCTAGATACTAAGGTTCCCATGACCAATAAATGGAGGTAAGTGAGATAACAAGCAGTAAGGATCACGCTAGGGATCCGCATAACCTTCAACATACATAGTCAACATTTAATACAATAAAAAATCCAATTATCACCCTCACCTCCAGGCTCCCTCATAGATAACAACCCCTTCTTTCAACACACATCATCATGTGCACCAAACACCAATCGTCAATGGAAAATAAAATATAAGGGGTTCATCAAGGGATTTTAACAACAAGAGTATTAACTTCATAAAATGAAAAAAAAAATCCTACAAGAAAAACTGACTTAATAAATTAATCCTTTTTCAAGTAAACAAAACATCACTTTGAATCATCCATTTGAAAAGGCCAATACACACCCGCTTCCTTTAAAATCCATATTAAAGTGTCAAATGGGTCTTTAAACAAAAAAATAAAAATTTTAAACTATCTATTTTTATCATTTGAAATGTCATTTCAATTTATATTTATAAAACAAATTAATAAGAGTTATTCTTTGAATAATTCCAAAACATATTCCAAAGAGACACACATTAAACCATTTGAAATCAACTTTAAATAATCAACCCATCTTTATTAAAACAATGATTTTCATTTTAAAAACCAAAACATGAACCATATATCCTTAATAACCATAAAAACTTCATTTAAAACTCTTTAATATATTCCCATACAATATTGGGAAATGATCCAATTTTCTTCTAAGAAAAAAGGATCAAATCCATAAATAAATCAATTCATGCCAAGTAAAATTTTCATGAAAAAGGGACATTGATAATTCAAACCCAAAAATAATTCTTAACCCATCATAAATGAAATATATAAATAACTCAAGAAACACTTGAATCATAAGAAAAGAAAAGGCATATAAACACCCACCTCAGAATATCTGGGATCAAATCACAATGAATCTGAAACATGTCACCTCTGATGGTGAATGCGAAATCAAGGGATATAAGATCTGAAAAAAACTAAAAACCAAGTTTATCATTTAGATCATGATACAACCCATAGATCTATTCATAGTAGCTCTGGTATAGGGTTTGTTCCAAGAAAATAGAGAATATTTTGAAGTAAGATGAAGAATAATAAATAAACAACTTGTACCTTGATTCTCTAAATTCGATGCCTCAAGATCTATCAAATCCACTCTCTAGAAGGTAGAGAGTCATAAAAATTGTATAGGTTTAGGGTATGTTTTTATATATTAGGACATAGGAGAAATAATGGGGTCAATGGGTGGAATTTCAAGTTCTTAAATGAATTTCTAGAATAATAAACTGTCATCACAGAGTTTGGTTGCATGGTTTGGTAAATTGTTCACCCTATTATGAACCACTAGATGAATTTATAGATTGTATTTATGGTTTTCTTAACCATGTTTGAACTATGAAAATTTCCACTTTCCGAGACTCAACAATAAACATGGTTTCCTAGGAATTCTATAGGGTTTTCCCTAACCGTGTGAAAATTTTAATCCTTCCTAGAAAGCTCTAAAATTCTCAAAAACTCACCCAGGACAACTTACTAAAAGCTTAAAAAAGACTATCAAAAAAATGAATGAAAAAACCTAAAACTGAAATTTCGATATAAAAATACCCCCAATGATATCACTACCCCCCCCCCCCCCCACACACACACACACACAAAAAGCCTTTGGTCTATAGATATAAATCCATGAGATAATAAACAACAACACCCAACTCATGAGGTTGGTGATTTAGGAAATAGAGGAAGAAACACAAAAGAAAAAGACACCTAGAATGAAATTCCAAAAGAATTGTTAATAAACACTCCCAAGAATTCTTAAATTAGATACCCAATGATCACTGTACATATTCTAACAAAACACTAACATAGATGTGAAGGGGGAATTTCAGAATAGAATAGGAGACCTAGCATAAGTCTCACCACCATTTAAAAATAAGTTCTCTAAAATGGATAGATAAGGATAAGGAATCTATTAAGTGAAAAATATATATAATACCAAGTAGAAACTATCATACACTAACCCTGAGAGACTAAAAAGGAATTGATCCTCATCCTAAAGGTAAAAACACATTTAAAAATCCCAACAATTTTGAAAGAGACATCAACATCAAGATCCAAAAATGTTTTATCCATCCAAAAGCAATCCAAAAAACTAACAAGGATTACTAACTTGGATAAATAATTGATGAAAACCTAGGAATTTAAACATATATCCAAACCCCTTAGAGAGATTATCAAATCAAATACTAATACACCTGAGTGCCATGTCCAACAAGAATCCACTCATTCCTAGTTACCCAAATACATACCCAGATCTTATCCAAGTCTAACCAGGAAGATCTCAAAAAAATTCCATAGAACAAACAAAACACCAAAAAAATTCAAAAGGAATAACACCAAATATATCAAGATATATTGATCATCTAGATAGTTATCCAACCAAAAAGGCACAAATTATGGGATTCTAAATGAAAAAAAACTATTCAAAACATTATTCAACGTCATTTATAATGATATGCCTATGAAAGGTAAAAAAATGTATTTTAAAAGACAATAACCACTATAGGTGTTATCTTATGTTTTTAATAAATTAAAACCACATAAGAAACAACTCAAAAGATCACAAGGACTGTCATGACCCCCTCCCCACAAAGTGAACCCCTCTTGGACCGATAATGTGAAAAGGGAGATAATGACCCCCGAGTCCCGCCTCCAGTAGGCCCCGGGTTGGCGACTAGCACCGAGGGTATAATAAACACACAAATGGGATTCATTACCCTCTAAGAGAACACATGCGGAAGAGAGAGATAAGATAGACACCAACCAAATCCAACTCAGAACTAAAATATAAAAGAAACCCAAGTACATATATGAAATTCCATGAAAAAGTACTACAACTAGACGGGAAAACTACAAATACCCAAAAGAAAGTAAAACATCAGTGACCACAAGCCTGAACATCTCCTCCAACCACAAGCTAGTAGTAACCATATTGATCTCCAACCTGCTCTAAGTGACCTGAAAAACAGTTTATATATACGTAGGGTGAGTATAACAGTATACTCCATAGGATCCTCCCCGAAACCTCTCGTGAAAAAGTAATGAAAGCATGATAAAGCACAGTGAAAATAAGTGAAACTAACTCGTCACCTAAACAGGTATACTAAGTTCCCAAACTCACCATGGATACTCTCACCAAGTAACGCATACAAGAATATATCATATAATAAAGGATATCAAGGGTACCCCGCTACTACTTCCCCACTGGTTTGCTGCTTTTCCCCAACGAAATACATCATGTGCATCTCTCTTTAAAGGCTTGCCCGCATACACCTGGGCTAAGCTCCACAATCTGCACCACGTGCACTACAAAGACTTACCCGCAGACACCTAGGCTAAGAACCACACCATCCTCACAACCAAAAGTAACCAGGTAGTTTCTGGGAGCCACCACATCTCGCATAACGTGTATCATACGTCAGGTATTAAATCTCATGCCATTACAGCTCATACCCCGAGTAAGGATCCTCAATCCCTCACAGCCTATACACGTTACACCTATAGTAGTCTGTAGGATAATATATCTAGAATATATTTGTGTGAATAACCACAATCCATTACATCCCTCTACAAACATATATGGGGAAAACTAACTGTTGTGCCTCATGGCACTAGTATCTACCAAGATAAGAGAGCAGGGTCAAAGGGGGTAGTCATCCATTCATCCTCCCAACGGAATGTTGGGGAAAACAACACCACCACCACCACCACCACCCCCCCCCCCCCCAGGGCTCAGAATCCCCGAGGTGTCAGTTTCCCTTACTGACTGGGTGGAGTTGCGTATAGAAACACAAAAAGTACAGAATATATTATAACTCACAACCAAACTATGGGCATAACCTAGTCTTAGACACGACTGCAGCTAACGTCTCTTGGACTCTGGGCTGCCACTTCTAAGACTAGGTATCCTATAAGCACACAACCATTTAAAGGGCTTTATTAGATTACTTCATTCCCCTTTTTATCAATTTCATTGTACGTTAATGAATTCTTAGAACATTAATTAACAAAGAACAATTCCACATTAAGTTCCATTAACATCACATCCAAAAACCACTGTCCCTTCCAAAAGTTCTCAACCTCATCATTAAGTTTCATCAAACTCCAACCCCATGGGTTAACATCATTTATTCAAACATTCATTATAGAATTACTTTACCATATTCCCAGGCATTCTAGAAAAGCAACCTATGCTACTAAACACAAGGGGGCTCAACATGGTGAGTAGACGTACTACCCATCGAGTCTTTGCCACCTATAGAAAGAGTGTAGACCCATTATCCCTTGAGAGGCTAAACATGGAAATCACATGGTATACCTCGTGGGTCTTTGCCTCCTTCGGAAGAAGGGTAAGCAAGACCAGCTACCTTGAGTAGTGGGAAAAGTAAAGCAGACAAACAACCAAGAAATAACAAGCATCCAACAATCACATCTGTCCCATTCTATCAACCCCAGTGTCCTCCCTAACACCCACATGCATAAACTGATGCATATCACCACTCTAGGCGTCATCGGCTGCCACAACCACAAGTCCCCCATGCCCCCACATATCAAAACACCCTCCTAGGGTCACATCATGCACAAGCAGTAGGAAAAAAACATCACATCAATTTGGGATCTTGGCCCTTTAACAAGGCATCCAGCCTTCAAACAACAAGCACCAACAGATTTCAGGTTTACCAACCAACTGAATTAAACACATACATCGGCATCAATTTGATTAACATCAATTTGGATCAACAACCACAACAACAACAACCGGATTCATTTACATGCCTCTTTATCTTTAACCAATTAATTATCAATTAATTCCAGCTTTACATTCTTTATCAATTTCATCAAGAACCCCATGCTAACAAGCAAGGCATAGATATCACACTATCTTGAAAATCAAGAGGCAAACCTTTATCATGGTACAAAGCAACAATATGAGATCAAACCAATTCTTTTAATCAGGTTCAAGTATTTAATTAGGTCAATTCCATTGTGATACAAAGGGCTAAATCATGATAACTCTATAATTTCATATAAATAATTAGAGAAGACATGAATCTCTTACCTCAACGGTTTTGACGAAAACCACAATGGTCGAAGAACGCCCACGAAGACCGGGCCGATTCACCAAGGATCCTCCCTAGATATTTTATCCTAACACAAATGAGACCAAAGATCATCAAAATCAACATACACAAACTTAGATCTACCCATAACAGGCCTAGATCTAAGATCCTGAGAGAAGAGGAGGAGTAGATCTAGGAAGATCTAAGAAACCAAACAAAAGGGTCACATACCTCAAGAAACCGGCTTTGATTCATGAATAGAATCATCCGTATTGCCTCAAAAATTCTTGGGAGAGGTTTTCTAACCTTCAAGGGAGAGTAATCCCGAGTTATGGCTGTTTAAGGGTTTAAACGAGGTGATTAAAGGAAAAACAAGTTAGATCTGCAATTTTAGGATCTAACTTTAAGTGCTCGCACGGTTAGTCCGCACGGTTTAACAAACCTTGCGCTAACCGTGCGTTAGCTTCTGCCTTGCCAAACACTCCTCGCACGGTTAGTCCACATGGTTAGACAAATCGTGTGCTAACCATGCATTAGCCACTACCTCCAAGACCAGCCTTGCATGGTTTGGCCGCACGGTTTAGGAAAATCGTGCGCCAACCGTGCGAAAGCTATTACCCTTTAGCTTTCCTTAAAAGTCCACCCCAACGCACCCCCAAGTCACCTTGACCTCATGGAACACCTCCAGCACCATATTTTCACAAAGTAATGGACCGGAGAGGTCCGGGCTATTACATTAGATACCTCTCAAAACATTCTCGTCCTCGAGAATTCAAAACCCACCTAAAGAGAAAACGAAGCAGGGTCTGAACAACCACCCACCGAGATACCTCTCAAAAGAGAGCAAGCCACCAAAGCAACAAAGGGTTCCATCTCATAAACATGATATTTCCACAACCACATCAGCTACAATGATACATGGAAAGAGTTAAACATCAAAAAACTTTGGGTACTGAGCACGTATTTGTGATTCACGTTCCCAGGTACTCTCCTCCATGCCACTGTGTCGCCACAAGACATGAACTAAGGGGATGGAATGCCCGCGCAACACCTTATCCTTGCGGTCTTGGATCTTCATAGGTTTCTCCTCAAAGGTTTCATCATCATCAACATCGATCTCTCCCCAATCAATGATGTGGGAGTCGTAATGAAGATAACGATGTAGCTGTGATACATGGAAAACATCATGTATCTGACTCATCTGAGGGGGGAGCACTACTCGATACACCACAGCTCCAACATGAGATAACACCTTGAAAGTCCCAAAAAAATGGGGAGAAAGCTTACTCCCACGACCAAACATTCGCTGCCCATGACGGGGAGTCACCTTCAGAAACACATGATCCCCAAAATTAAACTCCAGGGGCCTCCTTCTTTGATCAGCATATGATTTCTGACGATCTTGCGCTATCTTCATCCTCTCACAAATCACCTGAACCATCTCTGTTGTATTATTCACTAGTTTCAGTCTGAGAATTGATGACTCTCCGACCCCATTCCAGTACAATAGAGAATGGCAAGGTCGGCCATACAAGGCTTCAAACGGCTCCATACCGATGGTGGAGTGAAAACTATTATTATAAAAGAACTCCACCAAGGTTAAGTGCCTCATCCATGAACCTCCAAAATCAAGAACATAAGAGCGCAACATGTCTTCAAGAGTTTGGATAGTTCGCTCTGTCTGACCATCTGTTTGAGGATGAAAAGCAGTTCTAAGGCATAGTTGAGAACCAAAATCATGTTGGAGACCTCTCCACACCCTAGAGATAAAACAAGGATCTCGATCAGAAATGATCATCCTTGGGACTCCATGAAGTCTCACCACCTCCTCTAGATACTGCCTTGATAAAACCTCCACTGAGCTCGACTCCTTGATCGCTATGAAGTGGGCTGATTTTGTTAAGTGATCCACTAAAACCCAAATAGCATCATGTCCTCCTAGAGCTCGAGGTAAACCTGTAACAAATTCCATTGAGATGTCCTCCCACTTCCACTGAGGAATCTCTAATGGATGGAGGAGACCACCAGGAACACGGTGTTCGGCCTTCACCTTCTGGCAGACTAAACATCGAGACACAAACTCCGCAACCGCATGCTTCATCCCAGGCCACCAAAACTGGCTCCTCAAGGATCGGTACATCTTTGTCACAGTAGGATGCACCACTAAATGAGAACCATGGAACTCTCTAAGGACAGTCTCATGCATCTCCAAAGGAACAAAAATCCTTCCATGATAAAACACTCTGTGTTGTTCATCCTCAGACCAACCATCAGGGGCCTCACCACAAACAAGTCGGTCTCTCCAAACCTCCACCTCAAAATCCCCCAACTGGGACTCTTCCACCTTCTGCACTAGGGATGACTACACTATCATCTGAAATAGACATCCTCTACCCCTGACTTCTCCCATATCAAGATGTAATGCTGATAGTTCTTCCATTACTCTCCAGGAATCCCTAGATCCATGCACATCATCACTACGTGAATTTCGTCTCAGCGCATCAGCCATGACACTCCCTTTTCCATGTGTATACAATATTTCAAAGTTGTATTCCTGTAAGAACTCCATCCACCGATGTTGTCGTAAGTTCAAGTCACGCTGGGAGAAAACATACCTCAAAATATTATAATCAGTGAAAAACACAAAGCGTTCACCAATGAGGTAATGTCTCCACAAATTCAGAGCAAACACCATGGTTGCCAACTCAAGATCATGGGTGGCATAGTTGCGTTCATGGGGACACAACTGCCGATACCTGTAAGAAACAACTGACCTCTGTTGCATAAGAATACAGCCTAACCCCAGACGTGAAGCATCGTAGAAGACATCAAACTGAACTCCTTCAGCTGGAAGACAAAAGACTGGAGCACTTACCAACTTCTCCTTTAGATACTCGAAAGCTTCCTGACACTGATCAGTCCATATGAAAGCCTGGTCTTTCCTAGTCAAAGCTGTCAGAGGATTCGCAACTCGGGAGAAATTGGCTACGAACCTTCTGTAGTAGCCTGTGAGACCAAGGAAACTTTGCACTTCTAACACTGTCTTGGGGGTTTCCCAAGACACCACTACTTCTATCTTCAATGGATCCACAGCTACTCCCTGTTAGGACACAACATGCGCCAAGAAACGGACTTCTCAATCCAAAAAATCACACTTCGACAACTTCCCGAACATCTGATGTCGATGAAGAACTCCAAAAATGGCTTGTAGATGCTCTGCATGCTCCTCTTCAAATATGGAGTACACAAGGATGTCGTTGATGAAAACTACCACGAACTTGTCTAGGAACTCACAGAACATAGCGTTCATCAATCACATGAATACAGCTGGTGCATTTTTCATGCCAAACGGCATTACAAATAACTCATAATGCCCATGATGACAACGGAAAGCAGTCTTCAGGATATCCTCATTCTTCACATGCATCTGATGATATCCCGACCGCAAGTCGATCTTTGAGAACCAACTTTCACCCTTCATTTGATCAAATAAGTCATCAATTCATGGAAGAGGAGAGCAATTATTTATTGTCACTTTGTTAAAGTGACGATAATCAACACACAACCGCAAACTGTCGGCGGCCTTTTTCACGAACAGAATTGGTTCACCCCATGGTGACACACTTGGTTGAACAAAACCGCACTATAACTGACCATCAATCTGTATACGTAGCTCTCGTAACTCAGAAGGGTCCGTCCTATATGGAGACATAGAGATAGGAGAAGCTTCTGGGTGTAGCTCGATCCCAAACTTGGTCTCTCGTCAAGGGGGTAACGCTACAACCTCCTTTGGGAAGACATAAGGGTACTCGTCTATGACCCTAGGAAATGCTAAATGTCGAACCTCTGAAGAACTCAGCATCATCTCAGCCATCATGGATGATAAGAATGGAACGCGCCTGTGACCCATCCGAGGATCTTTCTCACCAAAAAACACCACTGGCTCTCCATCCGCACCAAAGAAAACAACCTTCTTCCTAAATCAATCCATGATAGCCTGCACCGAATACAACCAATCCATGTCGAGGATGACATCATATGGTTGTATCCATAAACATAAGAAATCTCCCCAAGAGCGTTGTTTCCCCAACACTAGCTCACAGTATCTACATACTTTAAACAAGTCATCTCGACCTCCAACTAGCGTAGTCAACACCAAGGGCACTGGAAGCCTCTCTACCTCAAGTCCCAAAGCATGGACAAGGGTAGGTGATATGATGGAGTGTGTCTCTCCTGAATCAAACAAGGTATACACCAAGGTAGAAAACAATCAAAGGGTACCTCAAACGACATCTGGCTCGTATGGCGCTGGAAATGATAGAGCATTAAGCTGACCATGACCTCCTCCATGGCCTCTCTGACCCTGATGGTGACCACCACCATGACCACGCTCTGCTCTCTGAGGATGAGGAACATAATGGGGTTGTCCTATGCCTGCCCCATCTAACCCCTGCTGATCTAAAGCTGGTGCAACTGGATGTTGATGCCTCAGTAGAAACTGCCTCAACGGAGGAACCTGGAGCATAACACCTGGTGCACGATGACTGCTCTGAAAGTTCGGGCACTCTCGCAGCTGATGACCATCACCACCACAAGAAAAAGAAGCACTTGATCCCTTTTCATAGGCCTGAGATTTGCTGCCTCCATAGAAACGAGATGTGAAGGGCTGGGACCTACCCCCGGCTGAACGGAAACTCTTCTGTCCTGAAAACCGAGAACCTCGAACCACAGCCTTGCTTCGTGAGGAATCATGCTAATTCCCCTCTCGTGATGATCCGGTCCTGGCCAAAGTCCTCTCGACAACCTCTTCCCTCGCCAGCACCTCAATATATGTCTTTAACATAAATGGGGTGACCTGGTGCTAGATCTCTAGATGCAAATCCTCCTCAAAATGCCTTTCCCTGGTCTCCTCGTCTGGTACCAGGTTCGAAGAATATCGTAAAAGGTTCCTGAAACAAATTCCAAAATCTTTAACAGTAGATCTCCCCTGTTGAAGGGTAAGAAGCTCCTGGTGACTGGATGCCTTCATAGTCGAGTAAAGGAACTCAACTCTAAACTTATCCCAGAACTCATCCCATGAGATTGCTGACTCCTCACTATCCTCAAGGAACAAGAACCACCACTGCCTTACTGTTCCCTGCAGTATCGTCACAGCTAGGGACACCCAGTGCTCCTTCCGAGCATGGATCGAACTGAATACTATCTATACCTCCTCCAACCAGTCATCCATGACTACATCTGAAATGGAGCACTCATACTTCTGCAGACTCTGGCGCTGAAACTCTCGGAGTGTCTTCCTCCAAGTGTCGTCGTTGTCAACCTCTACCCTGCGACGACCTACTGGAACAGCCTGCTGGACATCTTCTATGAAAACCTGACAAGGACGTCGACCTGGAGCCATACCTACAAAATAACAAACACTTATACCTTATAAGCCTGGAATATGGAGGAATCAACATTTATTAATTAATTGTTTTCTTTTATTCGTTTTAGGTTAACTTATCCCAAGGTCTACCCATTCAAACATTGGAACAAAGAGGAATGATGCATGATCCTTTCCTAGGTCTCTACCCTACAACCAAAATCACCCATGTTTAGTAGCCATTGTAAACTTAAAGGTCCATACATCAGATCATAGGGGGCCCTAAACGCCTATGTCTCAGCCAGTATCCAGTGTTTACCTCACTTTCTAAACATGAATGACATTGTTTCCCTACCAACCCATGCAACCTCACCTGTGACTAACTTCAAACTCTATCCTATCTCTCAACCAGACCTCTGATACCACTCTTTCATGAACCCCTCCCCACAAAGTTTACCCCTTATGGGCCGACAATGTGAAAAGGGAGATAATGACCCCTGAGTCCCGCCTCCAGTAGGCCCTGGGTTGGCGACTAGCACCGAGGGTATAATAAACACACAAATGGGAGTCATTACCCTCTAAGAGAACACATGCTGAAGAGATAGATAAGATAGACACCAACCAACTCTAACTCAGAACTGAAATATAAAATAAACCCAAGTACATATATGAAATTCCATGAAAAAGTACTACAACTGGATGAGAAAACTACAAATACCCAAAAGAAAGTAAAATGGCAGTGGCCACAAGCCCGAACAGCTCCTCCAACCACAATCTAGTAGTAACCAGCTTGATCTCCAACCTACTCCAAGTGACCTGAAAAAGATTTTATATATACGTAGGGTGAGTATAATAGTATACTCAATAGGATCCTCCCCGAAACCTCTCGTGTAAAAGTAAATAAAGCATGTTAAAGCACAGTGAACAACAAGTGAAACTAACTCATCACCTAAATAGGTATACTAAGTTCCCGACCTCACCATGGCTACTCTCACCAAGTAATGCATACAAAAATATATCATATAATAAAGGATATCAAGGGTACCCCTCTACTACTTCCCCACTGGGTTTTCGCTTTTCCCCAGTGACATACGTCCTGTGAATCTCTCTCCAAAGGCTTTCCCGCATACACCTGGGCTAAGCTCCATAATCTGCACCACATGCACCACAAAGGCTTGCCCGCAGACACCTGGGCTAAGCACCACACCATCCTCACAACCAAAAGTAACCAGGTAGTTTTCGGAAGCTACCACAGCTCACATAACGTGTATCATACATAGGGTATTATACCTCAAGCCATTACAGCCCATACACCGAGTAAGGATCCTCAAGCCATCACAGCCTATACACGTTACACCTATAGTAGTCCATAGGATACTATATCCAGAATATATGTGTGTGAATAACCACAAGCCATTACATCCCTCTACACACATATATGGGGAAAAGTAACTGTTGTGCCTCATGGCACTAGTATCTACCAAGAGAAGAGAGCGGGGTCAAAGGGGGTAGTCATCCATTCATCCTCCCACCGAAATGTTGGGGAAACCAACCCCCCCCCCCCCTCCAGGGCTCAGAATCCCTGGGGTGTCATTTTCCCTTACTGACAGGGTGGAGTAGTGTATAGAAACACAAAAAGTACATGATATATTATAACTCACAACCACACTATGGGAATAACCTAGTCTTAGACACGACTACAGCTAACGTCTCTCGGACTCCGGGCTGCCACTTCTAAGACTAGGTATCCTATAATCACACAACCATTTAAAGGGATTTATTAGATTACTTCATTCCCCTTTTTATCAATTTCACTGTATGTTAATTAATTCTTCGAACATTAATTAACCAAGAACAATTCCACATTAAGTTTCATTAACATCACATCCAAAAACCAATATCCCTTCCAAAAGTTCTCAACCTCATCATTAAGTTTCATCAAACTCCAACCCCATGGGTTAACATCATTTATTCAAACATTCATTACAGAATTACTTTCCCATATTTCCAAGAATTCTACAAAAGAAACCTATTCTACTAAACACAAGGGGGATCAACAAGGTGAGTAGACGTACTACCCGTCGAGTCTTTGCTGCCTATAGCAAGAGTGTAGACCCATTCTCCCTTGAGAGGCTAAACACGGAAAGCACATGGCATACCTCGCATGTCTTCGCCTCCTTTGGAAGAAGGGTAAGTAAGACCAGCTGCCTTGAGCAGTGGGGAAAAGTAAAGCAGATCAACAACCAAGAAACAACAAGCATGCAACAATCACATTCATCCCATTCCATCATCCCTGGTGTCCTCCCTGACACCCACATGCATAAACCGATGCATCTCACCACTCTAGGCGTCATCCGCTGCCCCAACCACAAGGCCTCCATGCCCCCACATATCACAACACCCTCCCAGGGTCACATCACGCACAAGAAGCAGGAAAAAAAACATCACATAAATTTGGGCTCTTAGCCCTTTAACAAGGCATCCGGCCTTCACACAACAAGCACCAATAGATTTCAGGTTTACCAACCAACTGAATTAAACACATACATCAGCATCAATTTGATTAACATCAATTTGGATAAACAACCACAACAACAAAAACCGGAATCGTTTACATGCCTCTTTATCTTTATCCAGTTAATTATCAATTAATTCCGGCTTTAAGTTCTTTATCAATTTCATCAAGAACCCCTTGCTAACAAGAACGGCATAGATATCACACTATCTACAAAATCAAGAGGCAAACCGTTATCACGGTATAAAGCAACAACATGCGATCAAACCAATTATTTTAATCCGATTCCAGTATTTAATTAGGTCAATTCCATTGTGATCCATAGGGATAAATCATGCTAACTATACGATTGAACATAAACAATTAGAGAAGCCACAAATCCCCTACCTCAAAGGTTTTGACGAAAACCACAACGGTCGAAGAACGCCCAAGAAGACCGGGTCGATTCACCAAGGATCCTCCCTAGATCTCTTATCCTAACACAACCGAGACCAAATCTCACCATAATCGACATCCACACACTTAGATCTGCCCATAACAGGTGTAGATCTAAGATCCCGAGAGAATAGGAGGAGTAGATCTAGGAAGATTTAAGAAACCAAACAAAAGGGTCACATACCTCGAGAAACCAGCTTCGATTCATGAAGGGAAGCCTCCGGATCACCTCCAAAATGCTTGGGATAGGTTTTCTAACCTTCAAGAGAGAGTAATCCCAAGTTATGGCCACTTACGGGATTAAATGAGGTGATTAAAGGCAAAACGAGTTAGATCCACAATTTTAGGATCTAACTTTAAGTGCTCGCACGGTTAGTCTGCCCGGTTTAACAAACCGTGCGCTAACCCTGCATTAGCTTCTGCCACGCCAAACACTCCTCGAAAAGTTTGTCCACATAGTTAGACAAACTATGCACTAATCGTGCATTAGCCACTACCTCCAAGACCAGCCTTGCACGGTTTGGCCGCACAGTTTAGGCAAACTATGCACCAACCTTGTGAAAGCTATTACTCGTTATCTTTCCTTAGAAGTCCACCCCAACGCACCCCCAAGTCACCTTGACCTCCCGAAACACCTCCAGCACCACATTTTCACAAAGGAATGGACCAGAGAGGTCTGGTCCATTACAAGGACACACATATATCAACAAGTTAGTGGTCCACAAACTATATCAACAACCTTCTATAAAAGAGTGAATCCTAAAATATTTCCAACTAATACCCATAAAAGATCCCAAGAAAATGTTATCCAAGAAAAACATTATAATAGATACTTCCCCTTTCAAAATCAAATCATAAAAAACTTATAAAGATGATCCAAGAGGCCACATCGATGAAAAAAAACAGATATTTTAAATAAGATGACTAAGAATGACTAGGTTCCACACACTAGAAGCACATAAGATTCCTCTTCTTCCTCTGATAAGATTATCCCTGCTCAACCACCCCTTTCACCTGAGGCTCAACCAAATATTTCTAATCACCTAATGGTTCATCTTTAACTATGCCAATCATAAATGATGAATTATATACTTTAATTCATTTCACTAGATCCACTTCAACTAGCAAGGCCTTTTCAATCACCTCCTAATAAGAATTCAAGCCAAACTTAGTGATGAAATCTCCTAGGTCTGGTAAAAGGAATCCTTTGAAACATAGAGCCTTTAAAGAGTCAACATAGGAAATATTGAGTAATAAATATATTGTACTTGAAATTTTTCTAGAGTATTCCCCAAATGACTGCTCACCGTGATGAAGACCCCTGAGCTGAGTATCCTTATCCTTTTTAACATCATGAGGGTATATACACTGAATAAAAACCATCTTAATGAATCAATAGGATAATATTTCATGCTGGTGAGGAAGAATAATGATCTCCTACCACACTCCATTAGGTTATTTAAATAAATAAATAGTGATTTCCACCCTTGAATCTATAGGTTTCTTAAAAGAATAAATGATTCCTATGATCTTATAAAGACACTGCATCACCTTGGAAGAAACTAGACCATCATGGAACAAAGGTTGATTATGATTCAAGAAGTATTGGATAGGGTCCAAGGATAGAGAATATTTCAGCTCCACCACTCACCCCTGAGTCTAGGAAAAGTTTTAAACACGAGATGCCACTTATAAAATATGGGAAGGGATAATTTTAAGATCATTCCAACAAAACAAATTCTATCATTCCTAGAAAACACTCTAGGAGACATTTCTAAACATCATGAAACATAGATTCATCAAATCATACATCACATATCAAGTCAAATAATTCAGAATAAAAAACCCAAGATAGAACACACATAAATAATAATCTTTAAAATATAATTCCCAAATCACTTTCATTAAATCACTAATGCTTTAAAATATACAAGTCCCCCCATAAAACAATACACTTCAATTTCAAAACATGAAGTATCGATAGAAATAAATGACAATTTTAAATCTTTTACTAGCTCGTGGAACTCCTTTCATGGTTTCAAAACATTCTTCCCAAATTCCCATTTCAAAATAATTACCATTTTAAATATACCAAAAAACTATTTTTTTTAAAAAATCATTAAAAACATCACATAAGAATATTTGAAATATCAGTTTTATAAACCAATCATTTCATAAAGAGAGACTTTTGGTAATAAAAAAGTTGCTAAAATAATTCAAATGAAACTCATTTTAAATCTCAAATTTATTTTTATAAAGCATTAAAAACCAATCCAAATAATTAAACTAGAACAACTATATATGAGCATGAAAAAAACTACCCTCATTATAATCCATTCAAAATCAAGAACCTTCCAAACTAACCTCACATAAATGAATTCAAACTGGATGTAGAGTAACAAGATATCAAGTTTGGGATTAAAGTAATCATATGCATGGATTGGTTTCGTGGGCTGGTGAACCACATACAAACTATACGACAGTTACTAAATTGGTTTTCAAATCAACCACACTAACTCCTCATGATTTACTAGGACATGTAGGCTAACAGTATAGCCTTGGAAACCTCTCCAATCCTCACCTAAAATCATAATATATCCCCAAAATAAAATATAGTCTCATTGAGAATCGAAATATCATCAAAAATAATAAAATAATAACTCAAATGAAAGATTCAATCCCCCACATTCTGTGGTAACTAAAGTTTCATCACAGAGGGTGGTGATCAGGAACCCATTTGTAAAACACCTCTTGATTTTCAACACACTCCTAATATAATTTCTACCACAAATCACCCAAAATAACATATGGGATTTCAAATAATGTTTAAAAACATAAACCCATTTTAGGAACCTTCTTTTTTAACATTTTGTTTCAAACCAACTTGAAATACCCCTAATCTGATACCTGAGTTGGCATGTGGCAAGGCTCTAATGGAATTATCGATCCCCACAGGTTGGAAACAAGCACCTAATAATCAAGAGACAAACTTTCAGAATAGTTTCACACAAATAAAATATATAAAACAATTAGTGTAACTCTATAGAAATAACAATAAACTCATAAAACCAATAAAAGTGTATTTGGATGTCAAAATAAATAAATTACATCGCATAAAATTAAAGAATCTATATATAAGGTAAGGATAAACCAAATGATAAAAATAAATTATAAACTAGAGACATAAAAGAAAAATACAACTTCTATAACCCATCTCCTAGTGGTTCGAGACTTCTCACCACATCCCACATCACCTACCCTTGGACAACCAAGCATGAACCCATTATATAATGATGAAGAGAACCTGAGAATCTACTAAAGAATCATAAATACTAGATACACAAAGTGTTATATGTAGTGTGTGAGAAAAACAAATCCTAGTAGGATCCCATTGAGGAGTCTATGCAGTTTCTTCAACAAATAAAATCAAATATGATAAATTAAATACAACAATAAGAAAACAAAGTTTTTTGTTACAATGAAATAAGATAAAGTGCACCACACTTTTAAAAGTGATAAAAATAAATAAAATTAGTTTATGAGAAATATAGTTTTTAAAACATTCCTTTTTATATTTAGGATCTATTTAGAAATACTAAGAGAAAACATTTTAAGTCCTTCTAAATAAATAACCTTTTTAGAAAAGGTTTGAAAGTAATTTCTCAAGCTAAAGTCAACAAAGAAAAAATGAACTATGATTTGGAACCACATATCAAAGATAAATATACGAGTGTTGAATGTCCATCATATCAACAACAAGATATAATGAGAAAGTAATTCGGATGTGGAAACTCTTGTATTGAGTGATGATAAAGTGGAAAAATTCATATATCGAGTATCATTGGTCAAGAATTATGGGTAAGTCCTAGATAAGGTAGTGGGTCCACCAAAGACAAGATAATAAATCTCATGACCCAATAGATGAAAATGACATGTCTACCAAGTTCACAAGATTCTCAATTCTAGGCACACCTACTTCCTCAGAGCATATCCTTATCCTAGATCCATTTTCTCTAGGGAGATACTATATGGCATGTGAGATGAACTAGCATTATACTAATTAAGGTCTCTCATATAGCTACCTAGGCTCCCATAATGAATCAATGGAGGTAAGTGATATAATAAGAAGAAATTGTCACTCTAGGGATCCATATCATCTTAAACGTGCACAATCAACATTTTATAGAATACAAAACCCACATCTCACCCCCACCCTCAACCTCCCTCATAGAGAACAATACCTTTTTTAACACCCATCATCACATGCACCAAACACCAATCATCAAATGAAAAGAAAATATAAGGGGTTCATGAAAGTATTTTCATAAAAATAGAATTAACTTCATAAAGTTCCAAATAGAACTTCATGAACCAAATTAACAATACAATAATTTTTCAAATAAACAAAATATCACTTTGAATCATCCATTCGAAAAGGGCCATGCACAATTTCTTCCTTTAAAACAAGGCTCGGAATTTTAAAACCCAAAACCTAGGCTATAACCCTTCAATTTACATCAAAATATTCCTTTAAAACTCTTAAAAATATTCCCAAAAATTATTTCAAAACAAACCAATTTTCTTTTAAAACAAAGTAACAAATCCATAAATAAATTAATTCATGTTGATTACAATTTTCATGAAAAAGGTCCATCGATGCTTTAAAACGAAGGAACCATGATTGACATATCATAAATTAAATATATAAAGTAATTTTTTGTCAAAGTGTAGTGATCAATAGGGGTAAATTGAGTATAAAATAAAAATATCTATTAAAACCATATTTAAATAAAAATACCACTATTTAAAACAACCTAGTTAACTAATATAGTAAGTATATATAATTTGGTATTTTTAAAAAATTTCTCAAGGGAATGATCAAATCCCCATTCAAATAATTTGAAATTATTTTAACTTTTGAAATAGTTTTACTCACACCAAACACATTATATATATATATATATGATTGATAAAAGTTAACTATTAGAGTGATTTTTCAAATGACATTTATTGAAACTTGTTGAAAATAATATTTGTAATAAATTATTGAAATATAAATAGAAAAAATACATTTTTCAATATTGATCAATATAAACAAAGTAAGAAAAATAAATTAACACACAATGATATTTAAAATAACAAGAGTTTCAGTTCCATGTTAGAACCTATTCCTCTCCATTTGATAGTAATACACTTACAAACATGTTTATTATACAAATAAACTGTTCACACACTGGATTGGGTTTTATATACAAAAATTGCATACAAGGTGGTCTAGGATACAATCATTCTCTTCTACAGTTATTCATGGGATAAAAGGTATAAAAATAATAATAAAGAAGTATCTGAGTAATCCTCTTTATAGTATAAGATAATTTCTTAGTAAATAAACAATCAGTACCAGCACAACTCAAAAGTAAAGTAAAAAAAAGAGAGTGAAAATGATAAAAATGGGCGTTCTAATGCAAAATAATCTCTGATCATATTTAGTTTATCAATTGTCTTTAAATATATCCTTTAAAGTAGATGAAATTATCCTTCAATGATTATAATCATATATAGTAGTAAATTGATAAAAAAGAGTATTGTGAGTAGTATGTCATAGTGTATCCTTTCATTTTTCATAGTAGATCATTTTTTATTCTATATTACATGTTCATGAGAGGCTTCCCATAATTTAAACTCAACTAATCTCTAATTATCCATTGAGGAATAATTATTATTAAATAATCATATCGATCATCCTTTCTGAAAGTTTTAAGTGATTTGGCTTGTATTTAATTTTAAAAAACTAACCATTATAATAAATTATATTTTATTATAAAATAGTAATAGAAGGATCATTTTCATACCTAAGCATGATAGGAAGTATATAATGGATGGAAATAAGCATGATTTAATTGAGGCATGGAAGGAATGGCATAGAATAATAACCAGACACTACACAGAAGAATGATATTTTACATGGAAGATCCTTCCTTCATATGGTATATCTAATTCCTTTGCATGAATGTTTTTCCTTCACATGGAATATTTTTACTTTACATGGTTTCATAAAATTTATCAAAATTTAAGTCTTCATATAGATTCATAGGCATAAAATATTAAGACTACTTACATAAGAAAAAATCCTTCTCATAGAAGATCTATCAGTACGCATGGTCAATAGACTTCAACTTGAGGTTGATTCATACTTTGTAAAAATTTTAGTTTGTTAAGAATGATCAATCAGAACAAATCATGGTCAATATACATAACAAAAATTGATATAATTTTCTTTACATAGATGATCAAACACTAATAAAATTTTATAATTGTCTTCATAGAAGTTGATCTGCACGGATGCTTGCCTGCATGGACACTTAGTTTTCTAGTTGATTTGGCATGGAAAATATCTAATAATGATTGTAAGGAACTTTTTTTAAGAAATATGTAGTATTTCCATGGAATATGTAATGGTATTATGTAATAAATATTTATTCACATGCAAGAACCATTGGTGTTACATAAGATCCATACTTAAAATATTTTATCAAAAATGAATATTGATTTCAAAAAATAAAAAACTTATTAGAATTTAAATAATCATGATTTGTGATCATTAAAATATTAAATCATGGTACTAAGACAACAAGTTACCCCTTTTATGATAAAAAATCATAGCATAAAATACATAACTAATTTAAAATACAGTTTTCTATTGGATTTCTCAAATTAGTTGGTGGTATAATTTATTAGGATAGGAAGTGGTATCAGAGATAAAATAAAACAATGAAAACATTAAAATAGTTCTATAAAAGTGATTAAAAATAATTTCTTTATAGAAAATTTCTCCCTATTTAGGATTATCAAAAATAGGGACAAGAGAAATATAAAGCACTGGAAGAATTGAAAATAAAAATTCATATAGTAAAGAAAATTATTGAGGAAATATGATCAAATATATTAAAAATAGTCAAGGATTACAAGATATAAGTTACATATTCATTATCAGATATCCAAATTTGATTCTGAATCGGAGTCATATTCATGAGGGTCGTTTGGATCAAGGGGTTTCTTTTTCTTTGAGGTAAAAGTTGTAGATGATGGATGAGGTAAAAAAACAGGAGGGTGAAAAACAATATTGACTACAAATGGTCTGAGAACTGAACAGCCTATGTTGGATTAAGTATAAAAGTAACAATTAGATTAGGATATGTAGAATTAGGAATAAAGGTCACATGAATAAATAAAGAGGCTAGAACAATAGTATTGGTAGTGTAAAGATATGGCTCCATAGCCTGAGTAAAATCACTCACTACTCTTGATTTATTCTCCATGATCTATAGTAATTCATATTTATCTCTCATAAATTTTTTCAAGAGAGTTTTTAACACCTTTAACTTTTTAATTGATATTTAAAAGATTTAGTGAGATGTGGAATTAAAGAATTAGTGGATAAATATCAAAAAAAAAATCTTAAACTGGATTTTGTAATAATTCCACTCAAATTGTAATCAGTATCCATTTTATAACCTTTTTTTAAGTATTCTTACTTGATATAACTTATAGATAACTCAAGTTTCTTAAGAAAAAGGTCTCGAGAACCAACATTCACCATTTCTCAGGTTTTAGAATATTCATTCAAAAAATTAATCACATTCTCTAAAATTTTTCAAAAAAAAGCATCATAAAAATGAGAAGAAATAATGAGAGTAATATGAGAAGGAACAAAAACAACTCTGGAAGCTCTGGAAGAGGAATAAATAGATGATAGATTGGAAAACTGGCTAAGATTCATTTAAGATAAGTGAAATATCATGTCCTCCAAATATCTATAAATAAATCAAATATTTTTTTATCAACCCTTAAATTTCCTTTCTCATAAGATCAATTATTAATAATATTTTTGATTAAAGGTGAGTAACAACACAATCTATAATCAGATTAATTTCTTCATCTCTATAGTGTTCACCGGAATCTCCTAATCTTAAGAACACTTCAAAAAAACTAGTTAGTGAATCATTTTTAAAACCAATAGTCTTACCATATAATTAAATAAGAAAGAGTATAAAGTGATTTTGTATATAGTCAAGGTAGAGATTTATTACCTCTGAATTCATCCTTATATCTCATAGAACCATCAGATTTTACATTTTTAATAGGCTTAGAGAGAGTGGATCCAACTAGTTTTGGTTCAACATTACTAATAGAATCCTCAATGATTATAACAATTCTAGAAGAAAAGACCTTAGTTCTTTATTCAAGATCAATTTTCTCAACCAAAGATCTATTATGATCTCTTATAATATCTTGAATTGTAGCTCCACCATTCTCAGGTGGACTGCCTCCATTATAATCGTTATCAAATCTATAACTTTCAATACTAGAATATGAAATTCCCAATAATTTAGATCTGGTAGACTTCATACCCTTGGATAATACTCTTTTATTATTATAATCCTTATCAGTCAAAGAATTTTATTCCTTATATAAATCAATAAGAGAAAAATCAACATCCTTACATAAATATAGAATGGTTTTTTGTGTGTATGTAGATCTAAAGGATACATTCTGAGCCCATGTGTTTTTATCAGAAGAAGTCATAGAAGGAATCCTTTCATCTCTACAAGACCTTAAGGATACTTTAATTGGTTAAATTTCTTCAATTTCATAATATTCTCTGTCCTCTTCATCAAAAACAACCATATCATCTTCAGTGCCATCTACTAATTTTTCCTTATAAGAATATTCAACAACCATTTATGGTTCCAAAATAGGTTCAGTTTTTTTTATTTTAGCCTTTGAGGACCCTTAATAGGATTAAATTTCACATAAATACTCTCATTTTCTACAAAGCATACTTTCTTGTAAGGGTTCCAAATCCCTTTGATTCTTCTTCTTATGGATTGGATGATAAAATTATCTCTATATGAGATTTATACATCCTCTCCATTGGTAAAAAACTTTTTGAACTCTAGTAAGGTAGATATGAGCTTCAGATAAGGTAAAGAATTAAACTTTGAAGTAGACTTAATTACTCTATATGCCTCATGAAATATCTCACCAAGCTAATTATTACACCATTTTTCTAAAAATAAAGAGAAAAAATACATTCTGATACCTTATAATTTCAAATTTCCTCTACTATGATAGATTAGGTTATGTAAAAACTTAAGCATTAACCAAAATTCACTATCCATCTTCTTAGAATTTAGCCACCTAGGGTTTTCATTTATAGTATGCTCCTAAAGATATTTTTTTATTTCAAAATTGGAATGCTCGATAGGATAGTAGATTTGGAAATCTTCAAATTCTCCTTCATGAGAAATATTTAAACATTTGTCCCACTAATTTAAGGGAAATACTATCTCCTATCCATTTAAAATGTTCTCATAAATTATATCTTTTCACTCATTTTAAACTCATCATTCATTTAAAATTATTTAACAAAAATCATATAGTAGGGTCGATCAATTCTAGTGAACCACTCAATCCAAACTTATTCTCAAATAGATTTTTAATACTAGAGATCTACTGGTCAACAAACATTCAAGATCCATTTTTTTCTTAGGTTCCACTTCTTAGGTAAAAAAATGTGGGTTTTGTGGCTTGACATGAACATTGGAAGAAATTTTGGATTTATTATGATGTGTAAATGAATCTAGAGGAGAAAACATTGATGAATTATTCATTTTCACCATTACAACAAATATTTGGGAGTATAAAGGCAAATTATTCAGTTGAAAGGTGGATAATAGACAGTTGAGGAGTCATGAGTGATTTGGGGCTTCTATTAGGTCTGATTCAAATTAGATATTATGAGGTTTTTAAAATCATTTAGAGAGAATAAAAAATAAAATGATAAAAAAAATTAATAAAGTATTAAAATTAGATACATAAGCATGTAAGCTCACAGAATCTTATAAGTTCATGGAAAAGACCTTCATGGAAGTAAGTCAATAGAAGTAACTCCATGAAAGAAAGTTTCATGGAAGATAGTGGATTTATGTAATATATTTCCTTATAGAAGTTAAGGTTCCATAAAGGATAAAATTCATGAATTGGTTTAACTAGGCTTGAGTATAAACCAAGTGTATTAAAAAAATATAATCATGAAAAGAATAAAAATATTTATTGAAGATTATCCAAATATAATTTATGAATGTATAGTAGAGAATTAAATAATTATAGAATATTGAAATAAAAAAATTCAAGAATAAATGATTATACCTAATTCATATCTAATAAAATTTAATCTCTCAAAATTCAAAGTCTTTATGAATATGTTATAAAGATGATGTTTTTTCCTATTAATTCAAGAGTAATATCACTTTTTTGAAAACCATATCTCAAAAAGTGATGTCTTATATCAATATGATTTATCCTAGAATGTGATACAGGATTTTAAAAATTGTTAGTAGAATTTGTATTGTCTCATTTTATTGGGACATGTCTGAATTGACATCCATAATCTAGTAAAGTGTGTTTTTCCTACATAATATTTTCACAAAAACTTCCTATAGCTATGTATTCATCTTCAAAAATATATGGAGAATTTATTTTTCTTTTTATTACACCAAGATACTAATGTCCATCCCAAAAATGGCATGTACCATAGGTTATTTTTTATCTAACTTACAAAAACCAAAATAAATATCCAAATAACTGACTAACTTAAAAACATTCCCTCTAGAGTAAAAAAATCCAAATTTATTTAGACCTTTGTAGTATTTGAAAATAATTTTAACAATATTAAGATGTGATTCCTTTGAATTTTCTTTAAAACGAGCACACATACATACACTAAACATAATTTTAGGATAACTAGTGGTTAATATAATAAACTCCCAATCATAACTCTATTAATAGTTTGATCAACTGGTTTTCGAGTTTTATTCAAATCTAGTTTGCAGGTGGTACCCATTAGAGTATCCTTAATTTTAATTATATCCATACAAAAGCATTTTAAAATATCTCTTGTACACTTTAATTTAAAATAATTCCATCTTTATTAACTACACCTTTATAAGATTCTTTTTAATTAAAAAAGAGTTAAGCCTATAGTACCATGCTCTTAGAGCTTGTTTTAAACAATAAAATTATTTTAAAAATTTGAAAACATGATTTAGAAAATGAGGGTTTGAAAATCCAAGGGTTTTTCAACAAAAAAAATCTTCAATAACATGACCATTTAAGAAATCACCCTTTACATCCATTTGATATAATTTGAAATAAAGATGATATGAACAACCAAGAAGCATTATAATGGTTTTTAGTCTAGACACAGGTGAAAATTATCTTCATAGTTAATACATTCCTCTTGACTACAACCTTGTGTAACCAATCTAGCCTTATTTGTAACCATTTTTCCAAATTCATCAACATTATTTCTATATACCCATTTAGATCCAATTTTCATATAGTCTTTGGTTATTTAAACTACTTCTCATACTCTATTTATTTAATACTAATTTAATTCATCTTTCATATCCATTACCAGTGTTCATCATTGATTGCTTCATTGATATTCTTGGGATTATACTGAGGTAAGAAGGTTTTTTGTTCAGTATTGTTTCTTATTGAGGCTTGGGTTTGAGTTCATTTTTTAGGTTACACTAGTGCAAAAACACTTATTAACGTCGGTTTTTATTGATTTTTGACGTCGGTTATAAACCGACGTCTTTAAAGGCGACGTTAAAAATCGAGTTTTCACGTCGGTTTTTCAAAACCAACACAAAAAATAATTTGCTTATGATTTTCAGTGTCGGTTTTCTATAAAACCGACGCCGAAAATCCAGTGGACTCAGTTTTTGACATCGGTTTTTTATAAAACTGACATCGAAACTGGAGTCGATGGGCTTTTGGGCATCGGTTTTATAGAAAACCGACGCTGAAAACCGAGTCCAATGGATTTTCAACGTCGGTTTTCTATAAAACCGACGCCAAAAATCAGTGAAACTTGTATGTTCGGCATCAGTTTTATAGAAAACTGACGTTGAAGAACCGATTTTTGGCATCAGTTTTATATAAAACCAACACCGAAAATCTGTGAAACTTGTATTTTCAGCATCGGTTTTATAGAAAACTGACGCCGAAAACCGATTCGACTGGATTTTCGACGTCGGTTTTATAAAAAACCGACACTGAAAATCGGTTCTTCGGCGTCGGTTTTAGATAAAACCGACGCCATAAGTCATTTTTTTCAAAAAAAAACTTTCGACGTCGGTTTTGAAAATAACAGACGCCATAAATAAAAAAAATTATAAAATAATTACAATTTCACTTCCAAAATAATCGAAACCCCTAAAAAAACACATTATACAAAAGCAATCAAATAGTATTTTTGTAGAGGCGCTTGAGAGAACTCAAAGTAAAGTATAATTAAAATACATGTACCTGAAATATTATAATATACATACCTCAAATCTTAATCAATATACATACCTCAAATCTTAATCAGACTTAACAAAAAGTTTGCAAAAGTAGATTGAATATGAATCATATCAGATTGGGAATAAGACTGTGAATCATTGAATGACTACAATAATATTGAATGATATGAAATTAATAAATAGAAAAAGTGGCAGAAAATATATAAAAAAATTAATACAACTAACCTTATGAAAATTAGTAGTTTCCCCAGTTGTGATTATCTCGTACATGAATCATAGTATATAATAACCACATTCAAAATTTCCATTTTGATGATGAAACTGCAGTTATAAAACATTTAACTAATAATAAAAACCAATATATAACAAAAATATAAAAACTAATTACCTGTACGTCCACATATTTGATTTTTGTTGGTTTCTTTTCCTTTGTAAAATGTTTCCATGAACTGCATTTTTTTATATAAGAACTAATAAAACTTGTGTAAACAATTAAAATTAAACATAACAAACTTATAAAAATCAAAAACAACTTACCTGTTTAATAAGTTGGAAAATGGTTTATGCACTTTTCCTAATAAAGAGAAAAACCAATATAAGGTGCATTCATTTGGGCAAAATACGCCTAACATCCAATGCCCCCTAGAATACAAAAAGTTCACAATTAATGGCATTATAATGATCATTAGTTAAAAATTATGTTGATGTTCTTACTTATCAAGAAATGGAAAAAACCAGCACTAAATCTCTGTTTGTGATAATCTCTCAGATATATATTGAACTCTTTCATCATTCTTCACATGTTTGACTTCCAAGGAAATGTACTCTGGATCTATAAAACTGTAAATTCTTGTAGTTTCATTTTGTAAAATAATTCTGTGTAGATACCTAATTTAAAAAGAAAATATAGTTATTCAATGACAGAACAATCTTTTATTAAAGAAATAGCAATTCAAACGTCAATTTACTTACATAGAAAACAACTACACCACATTCAACCCGATCTCTTCAAAATTAACTAAATTCATGATATCTTCTTTCAGTATTATCAATTGATAATTTCTTCCACATATATCGGGCGTCATCCGAAACTCATAGATAAAATTCAAGGAAGAAGGGGACTCAGATAATCTTTTCAACCCATAAGAAATATCAGAAGTATCTACAGCCGACTGTTTCTGAACATTTTTTTGCATTTGTACAGTTTCTTTTGCTTTCAGATAATCCTATAAGTTAAATTTTAGAAAACATTATAAGTAATTTGGAATCATTTGTAATTAATATTTAAAAAAACACATACCTCATGTGAAATATAACGAAGAAGGGCAGTTGGCCAAAGTAAAAAATGGCCCATACTTTCCCCAACACTGGTGATCTCCACAGTAGGAAATGGTAGTAGAGCAGTAGGATCTATAATAACAAGTACTGATACTCTAACCTGACCCATCTGCATAGGCTAATGATGTACTGAGTCCCCAAAAAAATACACATGTCCTAACGCAACAATATGTACATGAGGATATCCCACAAACAACTCACAATATAAGGCTTGATCCGAGGAAGGAGGTGGAGGCTCAAATTTTGCAGGTGGGGCAGGGTAGTCTGGGTGAGCAGGCTGAGAAGGCAGAAAAATAAAAAGGGTATATTAGTGTTTAAAATTTATAACATAGAAAAATTGATTAAAAATTAAATAAAATAATATACCTCAAAAGGTTGCACAGACGGGGCAGGGTAAGCAGATGGGGCAGGGTAGTCCGGGTGAGTAGACTGAGAATGTTGAAAAATAAAAAAGTTATATTAGTGTTTATAATTTATAAAATAGAAAAATTGATGACAAGTAAATAATATACCTCGGAAGGCTGCCCAGACGGGGCTGGGTAAGCAAATGAGGCAGGGTAGTCTGAGTGAGTAGGCTGAGAATGTTGAAAAATGAAAAAGTTATATCAGTGTTCATAATTTATAAAAAATAAAAATTGATGACAAGTAAATAATATACCTCGGAAGGCTGAGAAAACTATGACTGTCTTTCCAAGTGTTCTAATAAAGCCTTCTGTACTGCTGCTTGAATTTGATCACCCATAGACCGTTTCATATTATGCAGCTCTTCTTTTAAGGATTTGATTTCTGGGTCTCTTGATTGCTTACTCTTACCAAAAACCTTCCAAATACTAACACCCTCCTGATATCCTCTAACACGGCCGGGGTGTTCTGCCTTTCCCAAAGTAGTGGATGGGATATCCATCCTACCCTCGGGGATAAAAGAGCCCTGTGTCTCTTTCTCCTGAAGTTCATCCTGAAATGAAAAATAAAAAAGTTATATTAGTGTTTATAAATTATAAAAAAGGAAAATTGTTAACAAATAAATAATATTTACTTAAAATTCTATCAGCCACTTGATGATCTTCGTCTGTAAGATATTGTTCATTTTTTTTTCTTCTTGCTCATTTCCATTTCTCATGGCGAGTGGGAGGAGATGGAGGACCATACTATACCTCTTCTGAACCACTACTTGATCGAGCTCTTAATGCTTCAAATTTTTCTTCAATCATTTTATGCTCCAAATACGAGTACCCTCCACGTGATAAAGTATGAGGGTATATGTTTTGCAACTGGATCTTCTGATGAGATCTCCTGGAGGCCTGTTACATAAAAATAAACTACTAAGTTATAAGGAAAATATAGCATAAATTTTAAAATATAAAATAATTACAATACCTGAAATTTCTCTTCCTGATGACTGTAAACAAATCGCTTCCATGTTTCTTTATCTATATATGGATACTTAAGACATGGGATTTCAAACCTTCTCTTTCCAAAAACATAATTTTTTGTCAGTTTGGTTTTAAAATCTCTCCATCGAACCGCCGCTAAAGAGAGATGTCTTTTCCTAATTTCTTTGGTTTCCTCAAAATTGAATGTCATCTGTAATTGAAAAAATTAAATATGTCATTTATACTATATAATATTAAAAAATGAGATAAAATAAATAAATAAAGATATTTTACCATCACGGCCTCCCAAAGCTGTTGCTTTGTCGTCCTGTCCACTGACTTCCAATAAGGATATAAAATACTAATCCTGCAACGGCTCTGCATCGCTATATAACTGACAAACTGAACTGCATTTGGGCCAACTAAATTATTATTATCATCAAAACGGATGTTTTCTTTGTTATCATCACGAGAAAGTGATAGTTTTGGTAAACGTGTAATACCACGTTTACCAACTAGAGAACTTGATTTTTGAGTAGTAACTGGAGAAGTATCCTCCGCCGAGGACGCATCAGTAGTCCTGCAAAAAAAAATTTGTAAATTAACAGTTTTATTTAATTAAATAAGTATATTACTAAATATTTAATAATATGTCAAAATAGATATACCTCGGTAACTGCTCCTCTCTATTTGTATCTGACATTGCTACTAGAAAGTGTAATAAAATTTTGTGTACCTGCATATCATTAGAAAACTGAATAATTAGAAACAAGGAAGATAAAAATAAATATGTAAAAATAGAGGCATGCATTTGTAAGTTTTAAAAATAGACACAAAATATAAATATTTACCAGAAAAATTAGGACACTAATTTAGTGTTTTTTCACATGCCTTCATCATGATTGGTACGTACTGCATGCACTATTTCTGTCTTATATTCATTATAATCATCTAAAAATTGCGTAATAGATGAATAAGGCTCATGTAAATCACTACCATCATTAGAATCATCCTCATCACCCAAATGGTATATTTTCCCTTGCAAAACAACTGACCACTGATCATTCGACGGATCAATGACATAAAATACTTGTTTTGCATGTGTCTCCATGATAAATGGTTCCTCATTGTGATTAAATCTTTTCAAATCAACCAATTTAAACCCATATTCATCATGTTTCACGCCACTATTACTATCAACCCAATTACACTTAAAAACAGTGACTCAAAATTTAATATAATCAATTTCCCATATGTCTTCAATAACTCAAAAATATGACGTTGATGCAGAAATTGGGTTTTTATCTTTGGCACTCAAAAAATTCACTGCTTCAGCGAATACCATCACACCACTATTCTGAACGGTACTCTTGTCATCCAGGTTTTTTGTGTAAAATGTGTAGCCATTGATATCAAAACCAGACCAAGTGATCACATTAAGATATGGTCCCCCTGCTAACCACTTCAATGTTTCTGATACAGATATATCTGGGGGTGACTTTATCTTTAAACCATGAAACAAATGTCTTCTTATGCTCAATCATCAACCACTTTTCATTTCTTTTCTAATATCATAACTTTAATTCAGCAATATGTGAGGATATATATGGTTGAACCTCATCTGTGTTGTTCAAAATGTATAAATGTGCTTGCATCACTTCATCACGTGGAATGAACTTTACCTTTAAGCCTCGAACACCTCTACCTTCTATATCAACTGTCATATGTCGAGATACAGGGAGACCAATATGCTCCACCTCATTCAAATAATCAGTACAGAACTCAATCACCTCTTCTGATACATATTTTTGAACAATAGAGTCCTCTTGTCGATAAGGATTTTTAACATATCCTTTCAAAAAATTTATATATCTTTCAAAAGGATACATCCATCTTAAATAAACAGGCCCACATATTCTTATCTCACGCACCAAATGAATCAATAGATGAACCATTATATCAAAAAATGTGGGTGGGAAATACATTTCTAGTTGACAAAGAATAAGAGTTGCTTAATTCTCCAATACATCTAACAAATTTGGATCAACGACCTTGCTACAAATGGATTTAAAGAAATTAGATAACCTGATGATTGTCTTTCTGACAGCTTTTAATAATATACCACGCACTGCTACTGGTAGAATTTGTTGCATCAACACATGGAAATCATGTGATTTCATACCTATTAATTTACAATCCTTCAATGACACAAAATTATTCACATTTGAAGAAAAACCGCTGGGTACTTTAATACCATGAAGACACTGACAAAAATTCATCTTTTCAATCTTGATTAATGTGTGACAAGACGGATGTAAATATGTTCTATTTCCTTTCACAGCGGGAGCTAACTCCAAACGTATTCTCATTAATATCAAGTCCAATCTAGCATGTAATCCATCTTTTGTCTTTCCTTTTATGTCTAACAAAGTTCCAATCAAACTATCACATATGTTTTTCTCAACATGCATAACATCAATGTTATGTTTTATCTCTAAAAATCTCCAATAAGGTAGTTCGAAAAAAATAGACTGCTTCTTCCAGATATGTTCTTGTAAACCAGAATTTTTTCTCTTTCCAAATGTCGAATCAATATCTTTCACTCTATCATAATATTCTTCAGCTGACAATGGTTGAGGGGGGATGTTGTATTCTTGTAAACCGTTAAATGATTTTTTCAATCTACGATAAGGATGATCAATTCGCAAAAATCTTTGATGTCCCATGTACACTGTCTTTCTTCCATTCTTCAATTGATAATATGAAGTTTGTTCTTTACAAATTGGACATGCTTTATGTCCCTTAACACTATATCCAGGTAAGTTTCCATATGCAGGAAATTCTTTTATAGTGAACATTATCATAGCACACAAAAGAAAATACTCTTTCTTGTATGCATCGAAAACTTTAACACCTTCCTCCCATAGCAGTTTTAAATCATCAATCAATGGTGTAAGATACACATCAATATCATTTCCTGGCTGTTTTGGTCCAGAAATCATCAAGATCATCATAACATATTTTTTCTTCATACATAGATGTGGAGACAAGTTGTAAAGTACCAGCAAAATAGGCTATGAACTATGTTGGCTACTGAGGCTCCGATATGGATTCATTCCATCAGTACACAATCCCATTCTGACATTTCTAACTTCACTTCCAAAATCATGAAATTTTTTATCAAAACTCTTCCACTATGGTGAATCGGCAGGATGATGTAAGTTACCATCAGAGATGCGATCATCTGAATTCCATCTTAACCTTTTTGCATCAATTGAATTCACAAATAGACGCTTCAAATGAGGAATTATTGGAAGGTACCAAATTCCTTTAGCTGGATTTTGGATTCTGGTACCTAAAAATAAATCAAAATTGAATTATCAGAATTGTATGCAAAAAATATTGGATGATATCATTGGAAAGTAAAAAATTGATTTTTCATAAGGTTACATGACATCACCTGAGAATAAATCTAAGTTGAATTTCTCATCCATCTTATAGCGCGATGTCCCACATGTAGGACAACTTGATAAATGTTCATTTTCTTTCCTATACAGTACACAATCATTGGGGCAAGCATGTATCTTTTTATACCCCAATCCCATTGGGCGTAATATTTTCTTCGCCTCATAATTGGAATCTGGAAGACCATTGCCTTCTGGAAGTAGCTCTTTTAAAAGCTCAAGTAAACTGGAGAAACTTTTATCACTCCACCCATTTTTTTCTTTTAAGTTAACTAATCTCAAAACTGCTGATAACACTGTATATTTACTGCAACCTGGGAATAATGGTTTCTCAGAATCTCCATACAATCGTTTAATAGTTGGTGTTTTTTCGATGGTTTCAACACCTAAATCATGAATTAATTCTTCAATACGATCCTTTGCCTCATTATGAATATCTTCATCAACATTGGATGTTTAATTCTCAGTTCTTTCACCATGAAAGATCCAACGTGTATAATTAAGGATAAAACCATAACAAATGAGATGATCCTAGATTTCTATGGAGTTTAACTTTCTCATATTTACATACTTCACACATGGATAGAAAATCAAATCAATATTTTGAATATGTCGTTTAGCAAATTCCAAAAAATTATCAACTCCTTTTTCATATTCACTAGTAGTTCTTCGTAAATAAATCCAATTATGATCCATTAATACCTGATATCACAATATAATTGATGAATATATTAAAACATATAAACATTTAAATATCTATCAGATAAATTGTAAACAAAAACATATTCCATAAAAACTATTGATAATCAGATAAAAGACATCAAATATGAAACACGTTTACAAATAGAGTAAACAGTTTATTTTCATGTTATATACATGTGTGTTATATTGATATTATAATTTAATTATAATATCATTATTTTAAAATTTATTAGTTCATTTTACATAGTTGCAATATTTCGATGTTTCATGTGTCTAAAATATTGAAGAGTACATTAATTTAAAGGAAGAAATAAGTGAAATGTGGGAGTACATGGAAATATGTATAAATTATTTATAAATCTCAATTCTTTATTGAAAGTAAAAAATATAATTGGTTGTTTTAAAATTTAAGATATCAATAAAAATGGGTGTAATGTAATTTTATAACTTCAATCACATTTAATTCAAAGTCACTGATGAAATAAAATATTCACATGTTAATCCCAGATAACACAACATGACCTAAATGATAAATATAGATACAAAAAAACAAGACAAACTACAAAAAAACCCTACTAAGTTCAACAATAAATACCACAATAAAATTATTTTTTTGAAGAAAAATTAATTAATATGTAAATGGAATTAAAAATATAGTACTTCATAATGTAATGAAACATCATTTTAAACTGAAATAATGATAATACAAACCAAAAATTTGTAGTTCAACCCGAATGAAGATGTTAAATCCAAACTGCGACCGGTATAATGACTTCGAAAAACAAACACTATAAAATCTATACCAACAATGATAATACAAACCAAAAATAATGATAAACTACAACTAAAATTGAACCAATAAAGAAAATCGCGCAAAATAGGGTTCTTGAAGAAGAAATAAACAATGGGAGATGAAACAAGAGATAAAGAAGAAGAACGCATACCGGAAATCGTGCAAACGACACAAAACCTTCAACAATGGCCATACAAGATCGCAAATCAGGTTTGAAGGTCGTCGGGAGTCCAAAGCGCCGTAGCCGAAGTTGATTTCAACAATCGAACAAAATGAGGTTTTCGGACCCCGAATAATTTTAAAAAACTTTTCGCGTCGGTTTTAAAGAAAACTGATGCCGAAAATTTAAAAAAAAACATTTTAGCGTCGGTTTTTAAAATAACAGACGCGGGAAATATATTTTATGGCGTTGGTTTTTTAAAAAATCGACGCGAATTTTTTATTTTTTTTTTTAGTTTCAGCTTCGGTTTTGGAAAAAACCGACACCGAAAATAAAAACCAACGGCAAAATTTTTTTTAAAAATATTTTCCACATCAGTTTTCTTAAAAATAGACACAGAAAATATGTTTATTATTATTATCGGCGTCGGTTTCTTGAAAACCGACGTGAAACATATTGTTTTTGGCATCGGTTTTTTGTAAAACCGGCACCATAAATTCCCCGCACATACTATTCATGTCGGTTTTTAAAATACTGACGTTATTCCGACGACGTTAAAACTCATATTTCCACTAGTGTTACCTACTATAATATATATATATATATATGGTTATATGTTTGGGTTATAATGGTTCTTGGAATTGATGTAACTGGTTATTCCAAGTCTTTTTCAGGGCTAGGTTGGTCAAAAACGTCTACATTAGGTGATTTTGTAGGAAAATCAACAGTGAAATCACGGGTTTTGGATGTATTATTAGTATTCAATTTAAAAAAAAATATCCTCTAGACTTTCTCTAGAAACACTAGGTTCATGTGGATCTATTTCATCAAAAGTGACATAAATAGATTCTTCCACCACTGTAGTTATTTTATTGAACACTCCATATGCATTATTGTATTTTGAATAACCAAGGAAAAATCCTTTATCACCCTTGGGTAAAAAAATTTCTAGATGCTCTTTTGTATTAAAAATAAAGACTTCACAGCCAAAAAATTGAAATAATTCACCTTAGGATTTCTTCCATTACCTAAATCATATGAATTTTAATTT
This sequence comes from Viscum album, assembly GCA_963277665.1. Lineage (NCBI taxonomy): Eukaryota > Viridiplantae > Streptophyta > Magnoliopsida > Santalales > Viscaceae > Viscum > Viscum album. Next base: position 1,218,250,486 of record OY728119.1, read on the forward strand.
AAAAGAGGTCTTATTAAGACTGTATTAATCACATAGCAAGATGTATTTATATATTCATCCTAAAATTAGATAGGTAGTTCATATTCACTAAGCATGGCTCAGAAAATTTCTTAAAGGGTCATATTTCATATTTCAACCAATCCATTTTATTGAGGATTTATGGGAGTAGAGAAGTTGTGATTATATCCATGTTTTGAGAATAATGTCTTAAAATATTAATTTCAAAAATCATGACCATGATCACTTCTAACATTTTTAATGGTCATTACACTGAGGTTCTCAAAATATTTTACATATTTTTTGAAACATTTGCAACATTCACTTTGTGAGTTGGGAAATAGACCCATGTGAATCATGAATAATCATCTACAATCACATAAGTATAATGCTTCCCAGATAAACTAGAAACTCTATATGGTATAAATAAATCTATATGAACCAACTCTAGGGGTTTAGAGTAGAAACCAATTTCATTCATTTGAAATAAATTTTGTGTTTCTTCGCTTGTTGACAGGGATTTCACACTTTCTATTTTGGTAATTCTAGTTTGGGTAGATACATGATTGGACCTTTTATAACTGGATTCTTGAGTGAGTATGCATTGTATTGGCCTATTATCTTGATCCACAACCACAATTCTTGATGAAAGGAATTTAGATATGAAACATTTTTGTAAAATATATAATTTAAGTAAATATCATAGAAATTTTAATTTGAAAAGTAGTAAACACTAAATTAACATTATAATCTTAAATATTATTGGCATTATTCTCAAACTTTACATGAAATCCATCATCGTATAATTGAGAAATTCTAAGAATATTATATTTTAAACTTTTAATTAATAAAACTTTGAAAATAAGAACAATTTTAGAACTACTAATATAAAGGCTAATATTTTTTCCCTTAGCATTGTCATTGAAAGTGACATGCCCATCATCTAATCTTGTTATGTTCTTGAAGCTTGATAAGTCTCAAGTCATGTTTCCAGAACATCCATTATCCCGATACAATAAGACTTTACTAGATCTCTTAAATCATGTTAAATTAATTTAATTAGACAAGAAATTATTTTGGTACCCATTTTTTCTTAGGTCTAGAGAAGTTAGAAAATAAATATTTTGGAATCCCTATTTGTTTTAAAGTATTGTTAATGGATTTATTAGTAAATTTAAAAGAATTATATAAATAATAATTTTTTGGTCCATGGTGGGTTTCCTCATATTTATAAGTTTTCATAGTGTTACATACTAAGGTTTTGTTTATAGGATTATAAATCAAAACAAAATAATTTTGTATAATTTTTTTCTATCATGGAAGATAACCAAAACCAAACCTAAGATTAGGTATCTCTTGACTACCCAAAATTATGTTAATATTTTTAGTTATTATAGTGAAATATTTAATATCTTTTTTAATTTTTTAATTAACCAATTTTATATCATTATTTTCTTTTAATAGAAAAACATTATTTTCTTTTTCAATATAAAGATCAGATTTTAAAGATATAGAAAAAATCTATTTTTTACTTAGATTTTTATATTTATCTTTCAGCTTATTCATAGTGTGTTCAGTCATGGATTAGTATTCAAATAATTCTTCATTAGACATATTAGAATCATCATGTCACTCACTTTTTTATAAGATATAGATATTCGGTGTTACCTCTGATGATTAAGCCATAAAACACATATTTGATATTTCACAAGTATCATCCTTGCTTGAGTCTGAGTCATTGTAGTTTTCTTCAGATGCACTCTAGTTGTCCTTCATTTTCTTCTTTAATTTCATTCCTTTTTCATCATATTTTATTATATATTTTTAATTAGGATATTCTACCTTGACGGGAATTTTTCTATTTCACTCATAACATGTTACTTCACTAAAATGGACATCATTTTTTCAATTTCTTTTCCTATTATAATTTCCATTGTAATTGAATTTCCTAAAGAAATTATTCTTTCTTTAAAATTTATTAAGCCTTCTATCCAGCTAATCTATCCATAAATCATGGTCCATGCCAGCTTCACTACCAGTGGTGTTGTTAGCTTCGATGACTTCCTTTGATTTTGATTAAGATGTTGTAAACGAAATAAACTTTTTGGGTTCAACATCCCCATCATTGTTTACTTTTAATTATTCCTCATACATCATTAGATTTCCAATTAGTTCCTTTATTGGTAGTTTTTTGGTGTCACGTGTGCTCTAATGGATACAACATTGCCTCTCCAAAGATCATTTAGACATATCAAGATCTTCTATAATTGATCTCTTTCATCAAAATTTTATCGAAGTGAAAACATTGTATTAATGATCATGTTAAACATGAGATGAATGGGACAGATAGATTCATCAGGTTTCATATTAAATGAATTATATTTATTAGTTTAGGTATTCAATCTCATTTATTTAACATTATAGGTTCCTTTATGAGATATAGAAAGAGTATCCTAGATTTAAAAAGTAGTATCACAAGAAAATATTCTATTAAAATCATCCTCTCATAAATTATAATATAAATCATTCATTACTTTATAATTACAATCATAATCATCCTTAGTACCATCACTACAGTCATGTCTATGAGCTTTTGGTTCTTCATATTTATATTTTATAATAGTCCAAATATCAAAACCCATGCCCTCAAGATGTATTTTTATTTTTATTTTCCATTGAGCATGATTCTAGGAATTAAAGTAAGGTTCTCTATTAGGTACATATCATTATAGTCTAGATGTATCCATAATGAAACACCCCAAGATTTTATGGTATGCCACTTTTAAAATATAATATCTTTGATAGTTTATGTTTCACGCATCACTGAGTTTAAAACTGTAATATACTATTAAATATGATTGATGGAATAGTAATGTGATCATTAAGAAAAGTGACATGACTAATAAAATATTAACTTCACCTATTAAATTATAGATAAAGTTTTGGTATCTTATAAATAAAAATATGGAATATTTCATCATGGAATAAGTTAATAAATTTTTTAAAAAATGATAAGTTAAGTGTTAGTATTTTTGTAAAACATAAATGTTTATTTACAATTTTATAATTGATAAAATGATTTAAAAGAAAATTTATTTTCATAAAATATATTCATAAATTAATATTTTTTTTGTCCTATGATTATAATATAATTTTATGAGACCCTAATTAATCTTTAAATGTGTCATAAAAATAGTAATAATATTAAAATCATATTTTTTAGAGTTAATGATGATTTTATTTAGAAATTAAATTTCTTGCATTTAGAAAATTATTTTTATAAAATTAAGTCCATTTTTTAATTCTAAATGTCAAAAAATGGTTATGGTGAATTTTTTAGATTTTTCTAAAATAGTTGAATTTTTTGTGAATAGTGAAATACGGTAATTTACGGTATTTAAAAAATACATGAATTATTGAGTTGTAGATGATGTATGGATGATATAATCCCATAATATCGAAATATCATTAATTATTTTAATATATTTAGTGATAAGGTTTAAACTATTGATAGTATTGAGCCAAAATAAAAAAATGATGAATAAAATAATCAAAAAACACCCCTCTCCTCTACTATAAATACCACCCATTAACACCTCTTCTCCTCACACCTTCAAAGCCTTGAATATTGTCCAACTTCTTCCAAATACCTCTCAAAAACCTCTCCTTTGTGTTTTTGTCTTATTGGTCTCACCAAAAATACCATTTCAAAGTTCCTTAAGGAGGTTCTCAAGGAAAAGAATTCAAGAGGTAAAATATCCTTTTGTTATTTTAATTTTATTTTTATTTATTTTCTCTTATTATCTTTTGCTTACCTCCTATGTCAAAACATGCATGATAACTCCAGTATCTTATATATAATGTAATTTTATTATGATAATGGGATATCCACCATAAATTCTTATCTCTTCCCCTTTCTTTCTAAAATTGAAAATATCGTTCATGGGGTATTGATTCACTGCCTATATGAAAAATCCATTGCTTAGAGGTGGTTTTTTAGTAGGAGTTTAGTAAACCGTTGCTAAAAGATTTCAGGGTTATTCTATAAAAACCAATACTAAATATTAAATTTTTATTTAAAAAAATACACTTCTCCCCCATGCCCCTCCTTCTCCCCCTGAATCTCATCCTTCTCCCTCAAGCTCCCCCTCCCCCCCCCCCACCCCCCCACCCAACCCCGAGCCCTAGAACCACTATGGTTCCCCCCTCATTGGTGCTCGAGTATCTCTTGATCCTTCTCATACCAAGCCCCCTGAGCCCTTGTTGGCACTACAGTCACAACCCTCGACCCATCACCCCCTCTATTGCCCTCACCTGAGTCATCGCTCGATCATGAGCCCTCTCCTTCTCCCAAGCCATCACTTTCTCTTGATCCCATATCATAACTATATTAAACCCTAATCCCCATGATCTATTGCTCTAGACTTCTCCCACAAAGCATCTTGGCCAGCCCCCCTTCTCCCCCTTCTCCCCTAACTCCCCCAATGGTAATCCCTCTCTTACAGGTATTTTTTCTTCCCCCTTCTTCCCTTTCCCCATATCTCAATTTTTATTAATCTTAATAACTCTTGGTAAGCTCTAATGATGTGTATTTTGGTTGTATAGGTAGTGGAGGTTGATTGTTGGCTTGATTGTTCAGCCTCCTACTTGTATACATCAACTGGGTCTCAAAGTATAAGGGTAGTCTTTATGTTTCAGTTTTGTATAATTATTTATGTGTCTTATTTATAAAAAAATCTAATATAAGGTTTTTTCTTAGAATAAACTCATCATAGTTAGATCTTTATAGATTTTATGGGCTGTAAAATTTATTTTGAGTTTTATATATTTCATTTATTTCATTTTTAAACTAGTTAGTTGTTTTAAAGCTTATAGGTTTTATATAGTTCTCATATAGAGTGGTTTTCTAAAACTAATGGGGGTATTTTGAAATGATTAGAGGCTTCTATTTGGGTGAGATTTATAACTAGTTAGAAAATAGATATGTTGTGTGTGTTCCCTTAGATGTGTTTATTCATTTTATTTTATTACAATAATTCATATTGTATATTTTTATAGAGATTTTTTAGAATTATTCCTATAATTTTGATGTTTTAAATTGAATACAACATTATTTAATTATTCATTTTTGAATTTCTAATTTACATTTAATTCTTATAATGGATTTTATGGGTTTTTATCTTTGGCTTATATTAGACAGACCATAGATTTATGATTTTAATCCAATGTTTTCCATGAAGTATGTCAGGGGATACTACTACTTTGAGCCTTAATTTATTTATTTAAATATTTCATAGCATAGAAACTAATGTTTTGAATAATTTTTTTGAGTGTTTTATTAATTGAGTAGTTTTAACTACATGTGTTTTTTCTTAAAGTAGGTAGTTAATCTAATTTATAGTCTCTATAGAAAATCATAGGTAAGATTAACCACATTTCAATGTAAATAATTGTTTTTTAAATTATGGAAAGGATAATAAAATTTATCGATAGACAATGGTATTTTGACATCATTCTTGTTTTTATTTGATTAATATTACTTGGGAATGTAAATTTAAAAAAATTTGTTTTTACCAAACTAAAATTTTGGTTTCCTATGAATGATTTATAAATATATATCATTTTAAATTGGTCATGTGAAAAGTGTTTAAAATGGGATTGGGTTAAAGGTATACATCCTTATTTGGGTAGATTATAATATTTTTTTTATTCCATGTTTGTTTGATTCCAGATTATTTGGTTAAAATTTATTTTCATATATAATTTAGAAACTCTCACACTTATATTTCATCATTAATTCACTTCTTATTCTATATATTTACTAATATAAATTATAATTACATAAACATAATAGAAATTATATAATGTTTTTTAAAAATTAATATAAAAAATAAATAGTATATATATCTTATCTATATCATTTTTAAACAATGCCATTCATGTAATGGCTTACCACATAAAGGGATGATCATTATTCTTTAATTATCACATGCCAAGTGGTTGTTAAAATTACTGATGGATTTTCTAATAGTAATTATCTATTTAAAGGGGTGTTCAACACTAGTTTTGTGTTTAAAATGTGTGAATTTTATTTTAGAGGCATGTTTTAGGAGTTGATGGTAGTTGTACTTTAATATTTTTAAATGGTTTTGAGACCATAAGTCTCATGGTGGCTTGAAATTTTTTAAAAAGGTCAATGTTTTTTCTTGAAAAATGGGTTCTTGATAGTAGTTGACTTCCATTAAAGAGGGGTCTCTTTCCTTTAAAAGTGATTTTATGGAAAAAGTTAGATTTCTAAATTGATTTTCAATGTGCGGTTTGATGAATATTTTTCAAAGAAAATTTGAAATGTAGTTTTCAAATGGAGTGAAAGTGTCTTGTCTTATGAATATCTTTATGAAATCCTGATTCAAACTTTAAGAAAAATGTTTTTATAAATGTTTGAGACCCTCTTGAGCCTCATGTTACAATAGTTAGGCCCAAGGATACTTGTGATCCCATGAGGGGGTGATTTTTATTGATACATATTTGTGTATTTCTTAATTATTATATGATTTTTCTCTTGCTTCTATTTTACATAATACTACCCATGATTGATTTCCTTTTTCTATTTTTACTTTTTTTAGCACTTATACGACTCTTCTTATAACTACCCAGGCTATGTATTTTCACTTCCATTTATCTATTTTCCTACTTAGTAATAATTATGTGTTTTAATTTTTTTAATAAATTGTAGGCACGTTGTGATATATATATATATATGGATAAAAACTAGATCACGTTACCAAGGAACACACCTTAGTGTGCTAAGGGTTTGGAGAAGTTTTTATATTTTTCAATTTTCAATTGATCAATTGATGGGAGAATAAGATATCCATGTCCTAAATGTAAATTTATAAGATTGTTGAAGAGAGATGATGTTTATTAACATTTTATATTAAATAAATTCCCTTATCAATATTTTTTTTGGATTTGGTATAGAAAACTGATTGCTACAAAATGTTTGAGCACTGATGTTAATCAATAGAATAATCTTTCAACTTCATCGAAAATGGACAATTAAATTAAAGAAAAATTATAAATGATGCATTTTTCATTGAAATACAACAACATCAAAATCAAAACATATCAGAGCAACCAGTTGAGTGTGCTTCAAATAGCAACTTGACAAGTTATGTTTTTGGGACTATTAGATAACCAGATCAATATTTTAACATATAATTGGATCCTCCTATTGATTATATGGAGAGTAATGTATGATAGTACTTCACTAAGTAGAAAAATAAATTTATTGGTATAGTTTATGACGGAAATCAAGATATATATGGTGGATGTTTGAAATATTCAAAACTTTATTTTCTGTTGAAGTTGTACCATATCAAATGCCTATTTGGAATTAAAAATAAGAAGATGTCTGTGATATTGTAATTTTTTCACGATTTATTTCTTGAATATAAGATCCCTTAGGATTTTTATGATATGAAAAAACTTTTTAACAATATTGGTTTGAATTATACAAAAAAAACATGTTTTTCCGAATGATTGTATGCTTTATTAGGGATAGGATTCAAGTAGAAAAGATTGAAAAAAATGTTCTTCTTATAGATGGTATTAAATGGGTGATGTTGGAATTATGAATCAACACACTAATATGAAGAAGAATAAAATGAACACACCAATAAAGGTTTTTCATTACTTTCCTTTAAATATTTGATTGCAAATATTATTCATGTCATCGAAAACCACTGAGAACATGAAGTGGTATTTTATATATAACAACATTGATGGGTTGATGAGACATATAAGAGATTAAAAATCATGGAATAAATTTTATTCATTACATCCATATTTCTCATTCGATCCTAAGAATGTGTGATTGGGATTATCTGCCAATGGATTCAACCAATTTGGGACTTTACACACCAGTTATAACATTGGGCTGGTTTTTTTGATCCCTTACAATCTTCCTCTTTGTATGTGTGTGCAACAAATATATTTTATCATTTAGAATACTACTAGTACTTACCTGTGCATTCGCACAGCAATACGTTCAATGCTTACTTTCAAGAAGACAAAACTATACGTCAATATTAATAAAGAACATCAATATTGTATATATTGAAAAAAAAAATAGTGATACTTAATATTGAACTATAATAGGATAAAATATATAGAATTTAAGACATAAGGAAATAAGAAAAAGAAAATAACATAGAAGAATATGTAGGATAATATTGAAAACATATTGTAGAATATTTGATAATATATAAGAAAAACATAAGTAAAACATCACTGTACAAAATAAACCATACAAATGCATGATGGAGAATTTAAGGAAAACATATAGGAGAATATAGAATAAAGTAAAATTATTTGAAAACATATAGAACATATAGGAGAATATAGTGGATAACATTCAATTGAAAAGAAAAACAACATTTTTGAAAAAAATGAAATTGCCGTGTATAAAAAGAACATGAATGAAAAGAACATTCAAATGGACATTTACATTTCAAAACATAAATCATAAGTCATGATGTCACCGAGAAATTTTGTCAAAGTGTACAAATATCCAACTTCAAATGCCTAAAAAACATTTCTGCATAGGAAAAAAATTTTACAATAAGAACACCTAAATTTGAAGAATAAATAAAAAAACTACAACATAAAAGTATTAATTAGAAAGAAAAATAAAAGAAGTCGAAATTTACCTTTTGAAGCCTGCAAAGAAAACCAGCGTGCTGCTACATGGACGTCGTCATGGCCCAGTGATGAAGCGTTGTCGTGCGCGCTCTCAAAAATATTTATACTAAGTGCAGCACAGTGGCTGACCTAGGTCGATCTCTTGAGGAGCCTTTTGCAGTCAATAACTCATTATTTCTAATTCAGTGTGTATATATAAACTAAAATGACCAGAAATGATATTTGAGAATTAAAATTACAAAACTAAAAGTAAATATGCAGATGCAATGCAAACACAATGAATGCAAACAGAATGATGTTAGACAGAAAGGAGATCCTCCCGGGAGATTATCCAGAGTGAACCTTCATCGTCTATTTTCTTAGTTTCCAATTTACATAATGAACATGCTCCATCATATGCATGAAAATCCCCTTCTGCCTATGTTTGTGAACATATGATACACTCAACGATCACCGAGAGACCATACATCCACCTCCTCGATCGAGGGAGAATGTGACAGAAGTGCAAGCTAGGCTTCGGGTGGCAAGTGGAGACACAAAGGCACCTTGCCCACTAAGATCCCCCTTAGACAAACTCTAAGTAAATAAGAAACAATAAAACAGTAATGATCAAAGACTTGGGTTCATCACTGAATTACTCCCCCAGGAACTTCCTCGGGTTAGCTACTCATGATCACGAGCATAAGAGTTCACAGTGAAAAGAAAACGGGGAGAGATAAACAAAAGAGAGAAAGAATAAGAGTGAAAGGAGAACACTTGAATAAAAATATTAAATTCTATTACATAATAAAAGTAAAATAAAATACAAATCTAAACTATATATAATGGCCAACAAAGGCTATTCCTAAGTTTCCAACCCATTGGAATGAAAAGGAGATACACTTTTATAGGGAAAGGGTGTGGAAATTTGGATCCAAAAATCATCCCAGAATTTATGCGCGTGTATAGCTTCTTTAATGACCGAATTTGGAACTTGGTCCTTCTTGAAAGTTGTTCCAATACTTATCCTCTGTCGACCCACGAAATTTCAGCTTTATGGTCCTGGAAATGAATTAGTTATGGCCGCCTCACCCAGAGTATTTAATTCTGTCCAGGTGACTCTTTGTATTCCAAAACACCGAGTTCCAACGCACTAATGGCCCTGAAAATGAATGAATCATGCGCGGATTTCTTAATTAAAGTTCTTCATCCGGATTTCTTTAATCTCCATGTAAAATGTCAGCTCCATTGGTTCGGCCATTTATGAGATATAGTCCCCACAATAAAATTATGCAGTTCTGTACACAGTTTTCGAGGCCTGGATTGTGAGCTCGATTTGAGCTTCCAAATGATGGATTGAGCTTTGGGTCCAGTAGTATAAAATGAATATCATCGAACATGGAAACCTGTAAAGGAATAATTTTGCAATTTGGATCAGTTTAGAGAAAGGTATGGCCGAAACATTATAATAAATGAAAACTGTTTAAATCCAAAATAAGCCATTTTTCCAACTAAGCTCAAAAATACTCCTAAAACATAAATTGTGACAATTGACCCTTAAATAACACATTGGTGTGATTAAAATCACTGAAATTCAGAATAAAATAATTGAAAATATTTTTTTATCAATTCCCCCCACACTTAAACATTGCACTCCTGGGCAATCATCTTATACCATGGTCAAAAACAAACTTCTCAAAGCATAAATGACAACACAACTCAATTATCATATCAGAGAAAATATCATGCCTCATACATGGATAAAAATTTCAGAACTCCTCAAAAATCATATGAATCTATTAAATCTCATGTTAATCCTCACATGCATGTCATACCTACCTACCTGGAAAATTATTTCTCTCTTCACTCAAGGATATTTAATGTGGAGTTTTTCTCATTCCCAAGAACATGTGTGATCTCCATAGGCTTGCTATCCTCCTAGTATCTCTACTTCACAGAGTCAAAAATGTGTCAATCATGAGGTATTTTTCATGGGTTTTTCTGAAGCTGAGGGTTGGCAGGTTTAAAATGTAAAAACATCTGAGGCAGAATGACGAGGGTTAAGCTCTAAAGTGAAGTAAATGCATGAAAACAGTTTTGCTCAAGACTGGTGTGCTCCTCAATCAGCTCAAAAACAAATCACCTCAAAACACCTCTTATTTCGGGAAGTTCACACTTGTGATTTCAGCATAAATTATTTTCATCCCTTTTTTCCCCATTTGTAGCATTGTTTCAGCTTGAATTCAGATCTAGATTTCTCTTCAGAATCATGTTTTGGAGGAAAAGAGAGGCAGCTTTTCATCTTCAAAAAATGGTGAACACCCAGCCCATATGTGATGATATTTTGGGCCACCCATCCATCTTTCCATCATGACATTTATTCCACCCAATCAGCAATAAATATGGCAACACTTTCAATTCAGCTCAAAAATATTCTTCAAGAAAGCAAAATACAACCCATCTTCTCCCTCCCCCACACTTGAGTTCAACAATAATCATGCATTTAACTTCTAGAGAAGGTTGGAAAGGGATAAATGGCTTGTAATTTGGCTGCCTAACAAGGTATTTCATGGCTACTAGGGGCTTAAATAAGGTCAGATGTAAAGGTAGGACAAAATAAGAGTTTAATGTAAAAGGGATTTCAAAGTGATGCCTCAATCATACTTGACACATTCCATGAACTCTAACAGCTTTGAAAAAGATAAAAATAGCAAGTTCTGGATCACAAAACATGTCTCAAGACTCTCAAGAAAAAGAGAAATGTAAAGAAGATATCAAACAGGTTTAGAAACCTGTCGGGTTGGGCATGATTTTCAATTTGGACAGCACTAGTGCACATGAGTTTCACAATCAACCAAACTTCATCAAATGAAAAGATAAGAAATCAGAAACAAAATCCATTCAGAAATCATTTAAATCCAAAAATAATCAAATCAATCAAGGGTCAAAAATACCAAGATGGTTTGAATTTTCCCAAAGTATTCGATTCAGCTCAAGATTCCTAAAAGCACACCAAGAAAATGAAAAGGGAAAATAAGAAAATTTCAAAAACATCAACATGAAAAATAAAATGAAATCACAAAAAAAAAAGAAATGACAACACATAAGAAAAATAAATAAAAATAAATATAAAAGGGATAATGCTTGGTTTGACCCCCAAGCAGATGCTAGGTTTTTACTGCCCCTAGTCAGGCAGTTGCAGCAGATTATCCCCAATCAAATGGTGGATGTGGTTTTTTTGAGATAAACCACCACATGTGACTTTTTGTAGTGTCCATCAGTAGACACTGAGATTTGAGAACCCCAAAGAAAATAAGAAATTTCCCAAACCCCAAGAAATAAGAAAGATATAATTTGAGATCCAGAGTGGGAGGGAATAGAATATAGGGGTGCTCCCTGTGAACATCTGTGGTGTCCTCCTCCAAATGGTATGAAAGTTGTTATAGAGGAGGCAGTCGCACCACCGCTAGCTTCTCTAAATCTCCTTCCTTGATCACCACCACTTGAGTGGTATCTTTCATATCAGCCAAGGTTTGCTCCATTTGTACTGTATCAGAAATTTCAGGAAAGGAGAATTCAGAAAATAATTCAGTTTGAATAAGATTAAAACAAGCTGAATCAATTAAGAAATCTTCCCTTTCAAGTAAGTCATCTTGAAAATTGATCTCTTCAGGCAGGATCATTGGCATATCCATATCAGCAGGTGCATATTCTTCATCATCCTCCAAAGCAAAAGAGAGGTCAAAAGGTTCTGATTGTTCAATATCAAGCATGGGAAGATCAAGTTTCAGGTTATCTTCAACAAAGTGATTCCATGATTCTTCCAAAAATTGTTGATCTCCCATAAGTGCATCATCTAGAATATGTAAATTAGGGACCTCCTCGAGCAATGGTTGAGTACGGGATGATATGATTAATTCCTTTAGAAGATCTTTCTCACCCTCCTCAGGTTCTTTGACATAAAAAATAATCGGTGAAATTTCTTCCACCACTCATTCAGGTTCAGGTTCTGGTTCAGGATCAGGTTGTTCCATCAGTGAATGAAAATATTCATCAAACCTTTTGTCAGTTCTCTTTAATTTTTGAATGTCTTCATGAAGTTCTTTAATTTTGGATTCATAATCATTTTGAACTTCTTCATGCACTTGTGATTGATCAGTCCATGCATAATAATTTGAATTGAAATTCATGATGAACAAATATTTTTTTTGTTTTTGAAATTTATGATTTTTTCGTGTTTTTTTAATGAATGGAAGAAAAAATAATTTACAATATGTGAATAAAAATAATGAGTGAAGACCACTTGGCTCCCCAGCAACGGCGCCAATTTGATGAAGCGTTGTCGTGCGCACTCTCAAAAATATTTATACTAAGTGCAGAACAGTGGCTGACCTAGGTTGATCTCTTGAGGAGCCTTTTGCAGTCAATCACTCATTATTTCTAATTCAGTGTGTATATATAAACTAAAATGACCATAAATGATATTTGAGAATTAAAATTACAAAACTAAAAGTAAATATGCAGATGCAATGCAAACACAATGAATACAAATAGAATGATGTTAGACAGAAAGGAGATCCTCCCGGGAGATTATCCAGAGTGAACCTTCATCGTCTATTTTCTTAGTTTCCAATTTACTTAATGAACATGCTCCATCGTATGCATGAACATCCCCTTCTGCCTATGGTTGTGAACATACGATACACTCAACGATCGCCGAGAGACCATACATCCACCTCCTCGATCGAGGGAGAATGTGACAGAAGTGAAAGCTAGGCTTCGGGTGGCAAGTGGAGACACAAAGGCGCCTTTCCCACTAAGATCCCCCTTAGCCTAACTCTAAGTAAATAAGAAACAATAAAACATTAATGATCAAAGACTTGGGTTCATCACTGAATTACTCCCCCGGGAACTTCCTCGGGTTATGTAAAGACCTGGAAATTTCAAGGAAAATTTTTTGTTAATTTTGTTTGGAATTTTACAAGAACGCAGTTTCTGACGGCGCCTGATTCCGAGGCGCGGTGTGCCCGGAATTAATTTCCGAAGTTTGGCTCGGGTACGTTCAGTGAACGAGCGAGCGGGAATTTATATCTTTTGAACCGGTGCTCGGAATTGAAATCTGATTGCACCGATGAACTCGCAACGCTGGTAGTCGCTTAAGAGAACCTTTACCGTAGTTGCGTTTGTGCGGGAGGAGAAGTTAATTTTTGGGGTTTAATTAAAAAAGTGAATAAAATTGTTAAATCAAATTTTAACAATGTTAAGTGGTTAACTTCTCCCATGGGAAGTTGGTGGTGGGCCCACATCCATCCAACTTCCCATGTGTGGATATTTGAAAGGGTGGGGCCCACACGACCCCCCCCCCCCCACCTTTTCAAATTCCTTAAACTCCCTAACCCTCTTAACCCCTCACTTTCCAACTCATCATTAACTCACATTCTTTAATATTTGACAACTTGATTAATTAATGAGGTGAGTTAAGTATGGTTTATTTGAATTTCAATCTTTTGAAATTCTTGCCAACACTTTGCAATTAATTAATTAAACCAACTTAATTAATTATTTTGAGTGTTTGAATTCATTTGAATTCATTTTTCCAACATTAAAAAGGGAGATTATATTCTTCTTTTTGGGTTTGCATAAACCTTGTGGGGAGAACTAAGGAGAGGAGAAGAACTCTTGGAAGATCACCAACCTCTCGAGGAAGAACGTTCCACGTTTCCGAAAAACGTGAAGCAACACCTCCGACCATCTTCAACCGGAGTAAGGAAGGGAAGCACCGCAGCCTACAAAGTATACAGAGGGTGACGTCTCGGCTCGACTTCACCGAGCTCTTCTCCCACCAACCTAGATGGAACGACGCCCGACCTCCGCGACGCTTGTCTTCCGCGGGTCATTGAAGAACTCCGTTCTTGAAGCCGAGGTAGGGGAATTTTATTTTGGAATTCTCTTATCTTTTGAGAAAAGAACGACGAGCACAGACCAACCAATACCGGGTTGATCTGCGGATCGTCCGATCAAGTGGTTGATGATTGAGGGTTTTTATTTATTTAATTGTTCGTGAATACAAACATGGTGATGATCATGGTTTAAAACCCTTTTTGTTATCGAATAACGCAAGGGGGGGTCAGACCGCACAAACACGGCCGACCCTCCTCCTTTGTTTTTCGTGATGGTTTCTTGAGGATGATACGAGAAAACGTGGAGTCGTCGCACCACGCGATTTATTGCGGAAGATACGTGCGGCGCCATCGCGCCGCGCCGTGGAAAGAAATCCAAGAACGTGACGCCGTCGCGTATTGTCGAAGAAAGTCAAAGGCGCCGCGGCCGGAGCGGGGCCGCGGCGGAGGGAAGTGATGTCGTCGCATCGCGCCGAACGGCATAGGCCGCGGCCGGTTCCGGGCCGTGGCGGAGCAAGATGACCGGCGGCCGGCACCGGGCCGCCGGTGTCGGCGAAGGAAGGACCGGCCGTCGCCGGTCCTTGCTGGCGAAACCGGCCGGCCAGTGCGGGCCGGCCGGGCAGTGGAGACCGGGGGAATTAATTTCCCTCGGCCGGGTCTCAAAAGCGGCCCCAATTAAGGGGTCGCGGATCTCAAAGGGGAGGGGGGCTTTGCCCCCCGCGCGCGGCACCCGAATGGCGCCCAGGTCGCGCCGCTGTGTCGGTCCGCGCAGCCGCGCCGGACCGCGCCGTCGGTCGGGCCGGGTTTTCCGAGCCGGGCCGGGTTGTCGGGCCGGGTCACCGCCCGGGGTGGGTCGACCCAGTTCGGCCGACCCATGGGGGGGGGGGTCGGTCCGGGTCGGCCCGGGCCCAGACCCCCAGTTTCGGACTACTTTCGGTCAAATGCTCGTATCTTGGACTACGGGCCTCCAAACGACTCGCCTTCAGCGGCAACGCGATCCTTGGATCGAGACGGTCATTTCGGTATACTATACTCTAGGTGCACCTTCCTTTTCGGGAGCCTACGTGGTTAAAACTCCATAGTTAAGCGTGCTTGGCCTAGAGTAGTGATCAGGATGGGTGACCTCCTGGGAAGTTTCCCAGGGTGGGTGTGAGACGGAAAGGCCAATAACTAACAGACCGGGCGTCCGATTGACGCGCCGTCTATTACGTTGAGTTCCTGTTGACGATACGGAACTTTTGGCATCCTTCGCCTGAGATTTGGATGCAGTTGGTAGTGACCGGGTTGGATCGCACCCGAAATCCAACCGGGCCCCTCGAACGGAAAAGCTGTTATCTTTCAGACCAGACGTTCGTTTGACGAACCGTCAGCGGCGTTGGTGATCACGTTGAGAAATGGTCCCTATGATCATACCCTATTAGAGTTCGGGGTAGAGTTGAGATACGGCCGGGGTTGGTTCGCTCACGAAACCAACCGGGCCCCTCGGACGTAAAAGCTAATAACTCACAGACCGGGTGTCTGATTGATGCGCTGTCTGTTGCATTGAGACCCCTATGACGAGGCAGTCCTTTGTGATACTTCTTCGTGGGACTTTGAGATACATGGAGTATCGACTTGTGGCTCATGGAGCGGACCCTCCTAGAGATGAGCGTACGGAGTACGGAGACCGTATAGTCGGTAGAGACCTGAAGACTGCTTGTCCGATTCGATTCAGAGTGACTTACGTAGCCCAGTGGGGAGCACTAATTTGTGAGGTGGCAGACCCACAGCGGAGGAGCACTACTTTTTGAGGTGGCAGACCCGCGGTACTCGACAGGAGGAGTACCTCTGTAGGCTATGAGGGGGGAGAACTACTGTGTTGGGTGGCAGACCCCGGCGGGAAGCACTACTGTGTGAGGTGGCAGGCCCGCGGTACTCGACAGGAGGAGTACCTCAGCAGTCTTAGGTTAGTGAGCAGTACCTCGGAGTCGTGACAGGACCACTTTACACTCCAGAGATGGGGCTATTCAGCAGTTATGGTTTCGATCATGAAAATCCTGGTTTGAGCTGAGACTTTTGACCTTGTGTTTACCTCATGATTGAGATGGGTCACTTCCTAACTTAGGTATATGTATGGGCATATACCTGGGTAGTGGTTATCCGTTGATTTCTCAATCCTTGTGTTTCCTCATGATTGAGATGGGTTACTTGGTAACTTAGGTATATGTATGGGCATATACCTAAGTAGAGGTTATCTGTTGAGATCTTCTTTGTGGTTATACTTGTTGATTTAGTGAGACCTTGAGGGTCTCGGGGGTCCCTAATGAGTATCGTTATACTCACCCCTGCATGGGCTATGCCCGCACCTCGTTGTGTTGGTTGCAGACGACGGGCAGTGCTGACGGAGGCCGAGTGTTCGAGGACTGGACGGTACCCGGAGGTGGACTACATGACGTGACGACTCACAGAGGAGGTTGACGGACGAGAGCGTAGAGGAAGCTATTTGTACCTACCCTTCAGGTAGGATCCGTGGTGGACGACCAGGAGCTGCGCTATCTGTACCTACCCTTCAGGTAGGATCCGAGGAGGACGACCCAGGAGCTGCTTCCTTCTTCCAGCTGTTTGTCTTTTTGCTATTGTACCTTGTTCAGTTGTAGTTGTACTTTCTTTTGGGTTTGTATTCTGGCCCATTTAATTTTCAGATTTTCTTTTGTACTTAGTGTTTTTCTTTCGCTTGTACTCTGTGGTGCTTGTTTTCTTTTATAAAGGAAATGCCTTCCGAGTTATTGGGATTTTACACCTTTGGTGCTAGTCGCCAGCCCCTGGCCTATGGAAGGCGGGCTTGGGGTAGTCACGGCACGGTCCCCGAGGATGGGTCGTGAAAAATTGGTATCAGAGGAGTTCGGTTCTACTGCTGAACTTATAACTCTGATGTTTCTTTCTATGAAGCAATAGTGTTAAGGGTACCGAGTGTGGTTTTCAGTTTAGGGAGTCCTGTGTTGGTGCGGGCGGCCGACGTATCCATACACCAGGACCCTGACAACTGATTTCCAACTTTTTGCACGAAAACACTGATTGCGTGTGTGTTTTCAAAGGTTTTCCCTTAAAACAGCTCAAACCAGCTCAGCTCACCAAGTATAAACGTTTGACCGTGTCACGATGTTTCTTTCAGGATGCCTTTTCACGGACGACCAGCTAGATCCCAGAGGGATGTGCGTGCTGACAGCCTGTCGAGCGACGAGGATTCGGTGCAGGGCCCTCTTGCAGTTGAGGCACCGGCGGAGGCACCAGCGGTACTACCATACGTTGGGCCACCGATGCCACCAGCCCCAGTAGTAGGCGATGCACGATGCTTGAGCACGCTGCACGAGTTCCAGCGCCAGAGGCCACCCAGGTTCCGGGGAGAGACGGACCCACAGGCGGCTGGGGTTTGGCTGGAGGCTGTGGTGAGAGTCTTCAGGCTATTGGGGACGCCGGCAGACTTCATGGTGATCTTTGCTGCCAGCCTCCCTCAGGCAGCAGCAGGCAGGTGGTGGAGCCACTTGTTTCAGTTTTGCGACGGGATGACCTTCGCATGGGAAGACTTAGAGACCTTCTTCATGGTGGAGTTTGTGCCAGTAGCTCTACACCCCGAGTGTGTACAAGAGATTTTTCCTTTTCCGCGTGTTTTTCGATCAGTTACCGAGTCATCTGTGGGCAGTAAACAGATGATGCAGAGGTCCAGGAGGACCAGACCAGCAGTTGGACGATCTCGGGTTTTAGGAACGGTGGTGCGGGGCACCCAGGGTGGGAACAGAGATAGGCGTGCCAGAAGCAGGTTGTGTTACTCATGCGGCGGAAAGGGTCACCTGGAACGTGACTGTCTGAATCCTTGTACGGTTGATCAGCGGGTGTTGGAGGAGCCACCGAGACAGAAGCAGTGGCTGGTGCTTGAGCAACAGCCGAGCAGTGGACAAGGCAGTAGAGCTCCGGGAATAGGTGGACAGGAGAGGAACTAGTGGATACGTCCCTTGTACTTCTAGTTCCATTTTTCTGTTGTATTCGTGTCTTGTACTATGAGCTGCAATAATAAAAAGACACTTATCTTTGAGATGTTTTCTTTCCTGTCCTTTTGTTTGGTTGATACTGAGTGGTCCCGGTTAAACTGTTGACTTGACCCTCACTATCGAGATTTCTACTGGAGGGGACCCAGTGACCTCACACTGATGCTGACAGTGTGACTCGACCCTTAGAGGCGAGAGTGACAGTTGGATCTCTTAGTAGTTATGTTGAGGCCTTACGACGTCATCCATGGCATGAATGCATCATTCATGTCAGGATTGACTGTATTAGGCAACGAATGTGGTTCATCCAGGGGATGAGACCGGGTTTCTCTTATCAGCAAAGAAAAAATCATAGAAGATCTTGTGAGACTAGAGAAGGTCTAGGTCATCCAAGAGTGGATGTGGATAGCACAGGGCCGACAGAAGCCTTATGCTGACAGGACTTGGAGACCTCTGGAGTTCGAGGATGACGATCACGTCCTTAGACAGGTCTCACCTCGACAAAGTTTACGGATATGTGGCCAAGGCGGAAAGTTATCTCCGAGGTTCAACGGACCTCTCTAGGTCCTCAGCTGGGTAGGCGAGGTGGTTTATCGCTTGACCCATTCACCTCAGTTGCACCAGGTGCACGACGACTTCCACGTATCTCAACTGAGGAGATACGTGCTCGACCCTTCGCATACCATCGACCATGAGGAGCTGGACGATGGAGATGGGGTGTCTTCCATAGAGGTTCTAGTGGGGATCAAGGATCGTCAGGAGCGGATCCAACGAGGACGATCGATTCCTCGGGTGCACTTTCTTTGGCAGTACGGAACCTCCAGGTAAGCACATGGGAGCGGAAGGCTCAGATGCGTGCTTTGTACCGCTTTTGTGACCCTAGTTTGTGTTAAAGCTTTACGGGGACGTAAAGCCCTGAGGTGGGAGTAATGTAAAGACCCGGAAATTTCAAGGAAAATTTTTTCTTAATTTTCTTTGGAATTTTACAAGAACGTAGTTTCTGACGGCGCCTGATTCCGAGGCCCGGTGTGCCCGGAATTAATTTCCGAAGTTTGGCTCGGGTACGTTCAGTGAACGAGCGAGCGGGAATTTCTATCTTTTGAACCGGTGCTTGGAATTGAAATCTGATTGCACCGATGAACTCGCAATACCGGTAATCCCTTAAGAGAACCTTTACCGTAGTTGTGTTTGTGCGGGAGGAGAAGTTAATTTTTGGGGTTTAATTAAAAAAGTGAATAAAATTGTTAAATCAAATTTTAACAATGTTAAGTGGTTAACTTCTCCCATGGGAAGTTGGTGGTGGGCCCACATCCATCTAACTTCCCATGTGTGGATATTTGAAAGGGTGGGGCCCACACGAACCCCCCCCCCCACCTTTTCAAATTCCTTAAACTCCCTAACCCTCTTAACCCCTCACTTTCCAACTCCCCATTAACTCACATTCTTTAATATTTGACAACTTGATTAATTAATGAGGTGAGTTAAGTATGGTTTATTTGAATTTCAATCTTTTGAAATTCTTGCCAACACTTTGCAATTAATTAATTAAACCAACTTAATTAATTATTTTGAGTGTTTGAATTCTTTTAAATTCATTTTTCCAACATTAAAAAGGGAGACTATATTCTTCTTTTTGGGTTGGCATAAACCTTGTGGGGAGAACTAAGGAGAGGAGAAGAACTCTTGGAAGATCACCAACCTCTCGAAGAAGAACGTTCCATGTTTCCGAAGAACGTGAAGAAACACCTCCGACCATCTTCAACCGGAGTAAGGAAGGGAAGCACCGCCGCCTAAAAAGTATACAGAGGGTGACGTCTCGACTCGACTTCACCGAGCTCTTCTCCCACCAACCTAGACGGAAGGACGCCCGACCTCCGCGACGCTTGTCTTCCGCGGGTCGTTGAAGAACTCCATTCCTGAAGCCGAGGTAGGGGAATTTTATTTTGGAATTCTCTTATCTTTTGAGAAAAGAACGACGAGCGCGGACAAACCAATACCGGGTTGATCCGCGGATCGTCCGATCAAGCGGTTGATGATTGAGGGTTTTATTTATTTAATTGTTCGTGAATACAAACATGGTGATGATCATGGTTTAAAACCCTTTTTGCTATCGAATAACGCGAGGGGGGGGGGTCAGACCGCACAAACACGGCTGACCCTCCTCCTTTGTTTTTCGTGATGGTTTCTTGAGGATGATACGAGAAAACGTGGAGCCGTCGCACCACGCGATTTATTGCGGAAGATACGCGCGGCGCCGTCGCACCGCGCCGTGGAAAGAAATCCAAGAACGCGATGCCGTCACGTATTGTCGAAGAAAGTCAAAGGCGCCGCGGCCGGAGCGGGGCCGCGGCGGAGGGAAGCGATGTCGTCGCATCGCGCTGAACGGCATAGGCCGCGGCCGGTTCCGGGCCGCGGCGGAGCAAGATGATCGGCGGTCGGCACCGGGCCGCCGGTGTCGGCGAAGGAAGGACCGGCCGTCGTCGGTCCTTGTTGGCGAAACCGGCCGGCCAGTGCTGGCCGGCCGAGCAGTGGAGACCGGGGGAATTAATTTCCCCCGGCCGGGTCTCAAAAGCGGCCCCAATTAAGGGGTCACGGATCTCAAAGGGGAGGGGGGATTTGCCCCCCGCGCGTGGCACCCGAACGGCGCCCAGGCCGCACCGCCGTGCCGGTCCGCGCCGCCGCGTCGGACCGTGCCGCCGCACCGGAAAGCGCCGCCGCACCGGCCCACGCCGCCGCGTCGGGCCGGGTTTTCCGAGCCGGGCCGGGTCGTCGGGCCGGGTCGCCGCCCGGGTCGGGTCGACCCGGTTCGGCCGACCCATGGGGGGGGGGGGGTCGGGCCGGGTCGGCCCGGGCCCAGACCCCCAGTTTCGGACCACTTTTGGTCAAATGCCCGTATCTTGGACTACGGGCCTCCAAACGACTCGCCGTCAGCGGCAACGCGATCCTTGGATCGAGACGGTCATTTCGGTATACTATACTCTAGGTGCACCTTCCTTTTCGGGAGCCTACGTGGTTAAAACTCCATAGTTAAGCGTGCTTGGCCTAGAGTAGTGATCAGGATGGGTGACCTCCTAGGAAGTTTCTCAGTGTGGGTGTGAGACGGAAAGACCAATAACTAACAGACTGGGCGTCCGATTGATGCGCCGTCTATAGAATTGAGTTCCTGTTGATGATACGGAACTTTTGGCATCCTTCGCCTGAGATTTGGATGCAGTTGGTAGTGACCGGGTTGGATCGCACCCGAAATCCAACCGGGCCCCTGGAACAGAAAAGCTGTTATCTTTCAGACCAGACGTCCGTTTGACGAACCGTCAGCGGCGTTGGTGATCACGTTGAGAAAAGTTCCCTATGAGCATACCCTATTAGAGTTCGGGGTACAGTTGAGATACGGCCGGGGTTGGTTTGCTCACGAAACCAACCAGGCCCCTGGGACGTAAAGGCTAATAACTCACAGACCGGGCATCCGATTGACGTGTCGTCTGTTGCGTTGAGACCCCTATGACGAGGCAGTACTTTGTGATACTTCTTCGTGGGACTTTGAGATACTTGGAGTATCGACTTGTGGCTTGTGGAGCGGACCCTCCTAGAGACGAGCGTACGGAGTACGGAGACCGTATAGCCGGAAGAGACCAGAAGACTGCTTGTCTGATTCGATTCGGAGTGACTTACGTAGCCCAGTGGGGAGCACTACTTTGTGAGGTGGCAGACCCACAGCGGAGGAGCACTACTTTGTGAGGTGGCAGACCTGCGGTACTCGATAGGAGGAGTACCTCTGTAGGCTATGAGGGGGGAGCACTACTGTGTTGGGTGGCAGACCCCGGCGGGAAGCACTACTGTGTGAGGTGGCAGGCCCGCGGTACTCGACAGGAGGAGTACCTCAGCAGTCTTAGGTTACTGAGCAGTACCTCGGAGTCGTGACAGGACCACTGTACACTCCAGAGACGGGGCTCTTCAGCAGTTATGGTTTCGATCATGAAAATCTTGGTTTGAGCTGAGACTTTTGACCTTGTGTTTACCTCATGATTGAGATGGGTCACTTCCTAACTTAGGTATATGTATGGGCATATACCTGGGTAGTGTTTATCCATTGATTTCTCAATCCTTGTGTTTCCTCATGATTGAGATGGGTTACTTGGTAACTTAGGTATATGTATGGGCATATACCTAAGTAGAGGTTATCTGTTGAGATCTTCTTTTTGGTTATCCTTGTTTGTTTAGTGAGACCTTGAGGGTCTCAGGGTCCCTACTGAGTACCGTTATACTCACCCCTGCACGGGCTATGCCCACACCTCGTTGTGTTGGTTGCAGACGACGGGCAGTGCTGACGGAGGCCGAGTGTTCGAGGACTGGACGGTACCCAGAGGTGGACTACACGACGAGACAGTACCCGGAGGTGGACTACACGACGTGAAGACTCACAGAGGAGGTTGACGGACGAGAGCGTGGAGGAAGCTATCTGTACCTACCCTTCAGGTAGGATCCGTGGCGGACGACCAGGAGCTGCGCTATCTGTACCTACCCTTCAGGTAGGATCCGAGGAGGACGACCCAGGAGCTGCTTCCTTCTTCCAGCTGTTTGTCTTTTTGCTGTTGTACCTTGTTCAGTTGTAGTTGTACTTTCTTTTGGGTTTGTATTCTGGCCCAATTACTTTTCATATTTTCTTTTGTACTTAGTGTTTTGCTTCCGCTTGTACTCTGTGGTGCTTTTTTTCTTTTATAAAGGCAATGTCTTCCCAGTTATCGGGATTTTACGTCTTTGGTGCTAGTCGCCAGCCCCTGGCCTATGGAAGGTGGGCTTGGGGTAGTCACGGCATGGGCCCCGAGGACGGGTCATGACAGGTTAGCTACTCATGATCACGAGCATAAGAGTTCACAGTGAAAAGAAAACGGGGAGAGATAAACAAAAGAGAGAAAGAATAAGAGTGAAAGGAGAACACTTGAATAAAAATATGAAATTCTATTACATAATGAAAGTAAAATAAAATAAAAATCTAAACTACATATAATGTCCAACAAAGGCTATTCCTAAGTTTCCAACCCATTGGAATGAAAAGGAGATACACTTTTATAGGGAAAGGGTGTGGAAATTTGGCTCCAAAAATCATCCCCTAATTTAGGCGCGTGTATGGATTCTTTAATTACAGAATTTGGAACTTGGTCCTTCTTGAAAGTTGTTCCAATACTTCTCCTC
This sequence comes from Viscum album, assembly GCA_963277665.1. Classification (NCBI taxonomy): domain Eukaryota; kingdom Viridiplantae; phylum Streptophyta; class Magnoliopsida; order Santalales; family Viscaceae; genus Viscum; species Viscum album. The sequence goes on from OY728119.1 coordinate 1,218,274,277, forward strand.
TATCGACCCACGAAATTTAAGATTTATTGTCCTGGAAATGAATTAGGTACGGGCGCCTCACTCAGAGTATTTAATTCTGTCTAGGTGACTCTTCGTATTCCAAAACACCGAGTTCCAACGCACTAATTGCCTTGAAAATGAACGAATCATGCGCGGCCTTCTTAATGAAAGTTCTTCATCCGGATGTCTTTCACCTCCATGTAAAAGTTCAGCTCCATTGGTTCGTCCATCTATGATATATAGTCCCCACAATAAAATTATTCAGTTCTGTACACAGTTTGCGAGGCCTGGATTGTGAGCTGGATTTGAGCTTCCAAATGATGGATTGAGCTTTGGGTCTAGAAGTATAAAATGAATCTAATCGAACATGGAAACCTGTAAAAGAAGAATTTTGAAATTTGAATCATTTTAGAGAAAGTTACGGCCAAAAAATTATAATAAATGAAAACTATTTAAATCCAAAATAAGCCATTTTTCCAACTAAGCTCAAAAATACTCCTAAAACATAAATTGTGACAATTGACCCTTAAATAACACATTGGTGTGATTAAAAACATTGAAATTCAGAATAAAATAATTGAAAATATTTGTTCTATCAATTCCCCCACACTTAAACATTTCATTCCTGGGCAATCATCTTATACCATGGTCAAAAACAAACTTCTCAAAGCATAAATGACAACACAACTCAATTATCATATCAGAGAAAATATCATGCCTCATACATGGATAAAAATTTCAGAACTCCTCAAAAATCATATGAATCTATTAAATATCATGTTAATCCTTACATGCATGTCGTACCTACCTACCTGGAAAATTATTTCTCTCTTCACTCAAGGATATTTAATGTGGAGTTTTTCTCATTCCCAAGAACATGTGTGATCTCCATAGGCTTGCTATCCTCCTAGTATCTCCACTTCACAGAGTCAAAAATGTGTCAATCATGAGGTCTTTTTCATGGGTTGTTCTGAAGCTGAGGGTTGGCAGGTTTAAAATGTAAAAACATCTGAGGCAGAATGAGGAGGGTTAAGCTCTAAAGTGAAGTAAATGCATGAAAACAGTTTTGCTCAAGACTGGTGTTCTCCTCAATCAGCTCAAAAACAAATCACCTACAAACACCTCTTATTTAGGGAATTTCACACTTGTGATTTCAGCATCAATTATTTTCATCCCTCTTTTCCCCATTTGTAGCATTGTTTCAGCTTGAATTCAGATCTGGATTTCTCTTCAGAATCATGTTTTGGAGGAAAAGAGAGGCAGCTTTTCATCTTCAAAAAATGGTGAACACCTAGCCCATATGTGATGATATTGTGGGCCACCCATCCATCTTTCCATCATGACATTTATTCCACCCAAGCAGCAATAAATATGGCAACACTTTCAATTTAGCTCAAAAATATTCTTCAGGAAAGCAAAATACAACCCATCTTCTCCCTCCCCCACACTTGAGTTCAACAATAATCATGCATTTAACTTCTAGAGAAGGTTGGAAAGGGATAAATGGATTGTAATTTGGCTGCCTAACAAGGTATTTCATGGCTACTAGGGGCTTAAATAAGGTCAGATGTAAAGGTAGGACAAAATAAGAGTTTAATGCAAAAGGGCTTTCAAAGTGATGTCTCAATCATACTTGACACATTCCATGAACTCTAACAGCTTTGAAAAAGAGAAAAATAGCAAGTTCTGGATCACACAACATGTCTCAAGACTCTCAAGAAAAAGTGAAATGTAAAGAAGATATCAAACAGGTTTAGAAACCTCTCGGGTTGGGCATGATTTTCAATTTGGACAGCACTAGTGCACATGAGTTTCACAATCAACCAAACTTCATCAAATGAAAAGATAAAAAATCAGAAACAAAATCCATTCAGCAATCATTTAAATCCTAAAATAATCAAATCAATCAAGGTTCAAAAATACCAAGATGGTTTGAATTTTCCCAAAGTATTCGATTCAGCTCAAGATTCCTAAAAGCACACCAAGAAAATGAAAAAGGAAAATAAGAAAATTTCAAAAATATCAACATGAAAAATAAAATGAAATCACAAACAAAATAAATGACAACACATAAGAAAAATAAATAAAAAGAAATATAAAAGGGATAATGCTTGGTTTGACCCCCAAGCAGATTCTAGGTTTTTACTGCCCCTAGTCAGGCAGTTGCAGCAGATTATCCCCAATCAGATGGTGGATGTGGTTTTTTTGAGATAAACCATCACATGTGACTTTTTGTAGTGTCCATCAGTAGACACTGAGATTTGGGAACCCCAAAGAAAATAAGAAAGTTCCCAACCCCCAAGAAATAAGAAAGATATAATTTGAGATCCAGAGTGGGAGGGAATAGAATATAGGGGTGCTCCCTGTGAACATATGTGGTGTCCTCCTCCAAATGGTATGAAAGTTGTTGTAGAGGAGGCAGTCGCACCACCGATATCTTCTCTAACTCTTCTTCCTTGATCACCACCACTTGAGTGGTATCTTTCATATCATCCAAGGTTTTCTCCATTTGTACTGTATCAGAAATTTCAGGAAAGGAGAATTTAGAAAACAATTCAGTTTGAATAAGATTAAAAAAAGCTGAATCAATTAAGAAATCTTCCCTTTCAAGTAAGTCAGCTTGAAAATTGATCTCTTCAGGCAGGACCATTGGCATCTCCATCTTAGCAGGTGCATATTATTCATCATCCTCCAAAGCAAAAGAGAGGTCAAAAGGTTCTGATTGTTCAATATCAAGCATGGGAAGATCAAGTTTCAGGTTATCTTCAACAAAGTGATTCCATGATTCTTCCAAAAATTGTTGATCTCTCATAAGTGCATCAGCTAGAATATGTAAATTAGGGACCTCCTCGAGCAATGGTTGAGTACGGGGTGATATGATTAATTCCTTTAGAAGATCTTTCTCACCCTCCTCAGGTTCTTTGACATAAAAAATAATCGGTGAAATTTCTTCCACCACTCGTTCAGGTTCAGGTTCTGGTTCAGGATCAGGTTGTTCCATCAGTGAATGAAAATATTCATCAAACCTTTTTTCAGTTCTCTTTAGTTTTTGAATATCCTCATGAAGTTCTTTCATTTTGGATTCATAATCATTTTTAACTTCTTCATGCACCTGTGATTGATCATTCCATGCATAATAATTTGAATTGAAATTCATGATGAACAAATATTTTTTTTTGTTTTTGAAATTTATGATTTTTTTGTGTTTTTTTTAATGAATGTAAGGAAAAATAATTTACAATATGTGAATAAAAATAATGACTGAAGACCAATTGGCTCCCTGGCAACAGCGCCAATTTGATGAAGCGTTGTAGTGCGCGCTCTCAAAAATATTTATACTAAGTGCAGCATAGTGGCTGATCTTGGTCGATCTCTTGAGGAGCCTTTTGCAGTCAATCACTCATTATTTCTAATTCAGTGTGTATATATAAACTAAAATGACCATAAATGATATTTGAGAATTAAAATTACAAAACTAAAAGTAAATATGCAGATGCAATGCAAACACAATGAATGCAAACAGAATGATGTTAGACAGAAAGGAGATCCTCCCGGGAGATTATCCAGAGTGAACCTTCATCGTCTATTTTCTTAGTTTCCAATTTACTTAATGAACATGCTCCATCATATGCATGAACATCCCCTTATGACTATGTTTTTGAACATACGATACACTCAACGATCGCCGAGAGACCATATATCCACCTCCTCAATCGAGGGAGAATGTGACAGAAGTGAAAGCTAGGCTTCGGGTGGCAAGTGGAGACACAAAGGCGCCTTGCCCACTAAGATCCCCCTTAGACTAACTCTAAGTAAATAAGAAACAATAAAACATTAATGATCAAAGACTTGGGTTCATCACTGAATTACTCCCCCAGGAACTTCCTCGGGTTAGCTACTCATGATCACGAGCATAAGAGTTCACAGTGAAAAGAAAACGGGGAGAGATGAACAAAAGAGAGAAAGAATAAGAGTGAAAGGATAACACTTGAATAAAAATATGAAATTCTATTACATAATGAAAGTAAAATAAAATACAAATCTAACCTACATATAATGGCCAACAAAGGCTATTCCTAAGTTGCCAACCCATTGGAATGAAAAGGAGATACACTTTTATAGGGAAAGGGTGTGGAAATTTGGCTCCAAAAATCATCCCCGAATGTTGGCGCGTGTATGGATTCTTTAATGACCGAATTTGGAACTTGGTCCTTCTTTAAAGTTGTTCCAATACTTCTCCTCTGTCTACCCACGAACGTTCAGCTCTATTTTCAGGGAAATGAATTCGTTATGGCCGTCTCACTCAGAGTATTTAATTCTGTCCATGTGACTCTTCGTATTCCAAAACATCGAGTTCCAACGCACTAATGGCCCTGAAAATTAATGAATCATGCGTGGCCTTCTTAATTAAAGTTCTTGATCCGGATGTATTTAAAATCCATATAAAATTTAAGCTCCATTGGTTCGTCCATTTATGATATATAGTCGCCACAATAAAATTATGCAGTTCTGTACACAGTTTTCGAGGCCTGGATTGTGAGCTGGATTTGAGCTTCCAAATGATGGATTGAGCTTTGGGTCCAGAAGTATAAAATTAATCTCATCGAACATGAAAACCTGTAAAAGAAGAATTTTGCAATTTGGATCCGTTTAGAGAGAGTTATGGTCGAAACATTATAATAAATGAAAACTGTTTAAATCCAAAATAAGCCATTTTTCCAACTAAGCTAAAAAATACTCCTAAAACATAAATTGTGACAATTGACCCTTAAATAACACATTGGTGGGATTAAAAACATTGAAATTAAGAATAAAATAATTGAAAATATTTATTCTATCAATTCCCCCACACTTAAACATTGCACTCCTGGGCAATCATCTTATACCATGGTCAAAAACAAACTTCTCAAAGCATAAATGACAACACAACTCAATTATCATATCAGAGAAAATATCATGCCTCATACATGGATAAAAATTTCATAACTCCTCAAAAATCATATAAATCTATTAAATCTCATGTTAATCCTCACATGCATGTCGTACCTACCTACCTGGAAAATTATTTCTCTCTTCACTCAAGGATATTTAATGTGGAGTTTTTCTCATTCCCAAGAACATGTGTGATCTCCATAGGCTTGCTATCCTACTAGTATCTCCACTTCACAGAGTCAAAAATGTGTCAATCATGAGGTCTTTTTCATGGGTTGTTCTGAAGCTGAGGGTTGGCAGGTTTAAAATGTAAAAACAGCTGAGGCAGAATGAGGAGGGTTAAGCTCTAAAGTGAAGTAAATGCATGAAAACAGTTTTGCTCAAGACTGGTGTGCTCCTCAATCAGCTCAAAAACAAATCACCTAAAAACACCTCTTCTTTCAGGAAGTTCACACTTGTGATTTCAGCATCAATTATTTTCATCCCTCTTTTCCCCATTTGTAGCATTGTTTCAGCTTGAATTCAGATCTGGATTTCTCTTCAGAATCATGTTTTGGAGGAAAAGGGAGGCAGCTTTTCATCTTCAAAAAATGGTGAACACCCAGCCCATATGTGATGATAATTTGGGCCACCCATCCATCTTTCCATCATGACATTTATTCCACCCAAGAAGCAATAAATATGGCAACACTTTCAATTCAGCTCAAAAATATTCTTCAGGAAAGCAAAATACAACCCATCTTCTCTCTCCCCCACACTTGAGTTCAACAATAATCATGCATTTAACTTCTAGAGAAGGTTGGAAAGGGATAAATGGCTTGTAATTTTGCTGCCTAACAAGGTATTTCATGGCTACTAGGGGCTTAAATAAGGTCAGATGTAAAGGTAGGACAAAATAAGAGTTTAATGCAAAAGGGCTTTCAAAGTGATGTCTCAATCATACTTGACACATTCCATGAACTCTAACAGCTTTGAAAAAGAGAAAAATAGCAAGTTCTGGATCACACAACATGTCTCAAGACTCTCAAGAAAAAGAGAAATGTAAAGAAGATATCAAACAGGTTTAGAAACCTCTCGGGTTGGGCATGATTTTCAATTTGGACAGCACTAGTGCACATGAGTTTCACAATCAACCAAACTTCTCAAATGAAAAGATCCGAAATCAGAAACAAAATCCATTCAGCAATCATTTAAATCCTAAAATAATCAAATCACGCAAGGGTAAAAAATAACAAGATGGTTTGAATTTTCCCAAAGTATTCGATTCAGCTCAAGATTCCTAAAAACACACCAAGAAAATGAAAAAGGAAAATAAGAAAATTTCAAAAACATCAACATTAAAAATAAAATGAAATCACAAACAAAAGAAATGACAACACATAAGAAAAATAAATAAAAAGAAATATAAAATGGATAATGCTTGGTTTGACCCCCAAGCAGATGCTAGGTTTTTACTCCCCCTAGTCAGGCAGTTGCAGCAGATTATCCCCAATCAGATGGTGGATGTGGTTTTTTTGAGATAAACCACCACATGTGACTTTTTGTAGTGTCCATCAGTAGACACTGAGATTTTAGAACCCCAAAGAAAATAAGAAAGTTCCCAACCCCCAAGAAATAAGAAAGATATAATTTGAGATCCAGAGTGGGAGGGAATAGAATATAGGGGTGCTCCCTGTGAACATCTGTGGTGTCCTCCTCCAAATGGTATGAAAGTTGTTGTAGAGGAGGCAGTCGCACCACCGCTAGCTTCTCTAACTCTTCTTCCTTGATCACCACCACTTGAGTGGTATCTTTCATATCATCCAAGGTTTTCTCCATTTGTATTGTATCAGAAATTTCAGGAAAGGAGAATTCAGAAAACAATTCAGTTTGAATAAGATTAAAACAAGCTGAATCAATTAAGAAATCTTCCCATTCAAGTAAGTCAGCTTGAAAATTGATCTCTTCTGGAAGGACCATTGGAATCTCCATCTTAGCAGGTGCAAATTCTTCATCATCCTCAAAAGCAAAAGAGAGGTCAAAAGGTTCTGATTGTTCAATATCAAGCCTGGGAAGATCAAGTTTCAAGTTATCTTCAACAAAGTGATTCCATGATTCTTCCAAAAATTATTGATCTCCCATAAGTGTATCAGCTAGAATATGTAAATTAGGGACCTCCTCGAGCAATGGTTGAGTACGGGATGATATTATTAATTCCTTTAGAAGATATTTCTCACCCTCCTCAGGTTCTTTGACATAAAAAATAATCGGTGAAATTTCTTCCACCACTCGTTCAGGTTCTAGTTCTGGTTCAGGATCAGGTTGTTCCATCAGTGAATGAAAATATTCATCAAACCTTTTTTCAGTTCTCTTTAGTTTTTGAATATCTTCATGAAGTTCTTTCATTTTGGATTGATAATCATTTTTAACTTCTTCATGCACCTGTGATTGATCAGTCCATGCAAAATAATTTGAATTGAAATTCATGATGAACAAATATTTTTTTTGTTTTTGAAATTTATGATTTTTTTGTGTTTTTTTAATGAATGGAAGAAAAAATAATTTACAATATGTGAATAAAAATAATGAGTGAAGACAACTTGGCTCCCCGTAAACGGTGCCAATTTGATGAAGCGTTGTCGTGCGCACTCTCAAAAATATTTATACTAAGTGCAGCACAGTGGCTGACCTAGGTCGATCTCTTGAGGAGCCTTTTGCAGTCAATCACTCATTATTTCTAATTCAGTGTGTATATATAAACTAAAATGACCATAAATGATATTTGAGAATTAAAATTACAAAAGTAAAAGTAAATATGCAGATGCAATGCAAACACAATGAATGCAAACAGAATGATGTTAGACAGAAAGGAGATCCTCCCAGGAGATTATCTAGAGTGAACCTTCATCGTCTATTTTCTTAGTTTCCAATTTACCTAATGAACATGCTCCATCATATGCATGAAAATCCCCTTCTTCCTATGGTTGTGAACATATGATACACTCAATGATCGCTGAGAGACCATACATCCACCTCCTCGATCGAGGGAGAATGTGACAGAAGTGAAAGTTAGGCTTCGGGTGGCAAGTGGAGACACAAAGGCGCCTTTCCCACTAAGATCCCCCTTAGCCTAACTCTAAGTAAATAAGAAACAATAAAACATTAATGATCAAATACTTGGGTTCATCACTGAATTACTCCCCTGGAAACTTCCTTGGGTTAGCTACTCATGATCACGAGCATTAGAGTTCAGAGTGAAAAGAAAAAAGGGAGAGATAAACAAAAGAGAGAAAGAATAAGAGTGAAAGGAGAACACTTGAATAAAAATATGAAATTCTATTACATAATGAAATTAAAATAAAATACAAATCTAAACTACATATAATGGCCAAAAAAGGCTATTCCTAAGTTTCCAACCCATTGGAATGAAAAGGAGATACACTTTTATAGGGAAAGGGTGTGAAAATTTGGCTCCAAAAATCATCCCCGAATGTAGGCGCGTGTATGGCTTCTTTAATGACCTACTTTGGAACTTTGTCCTTCTTGAAAGTTGTTCAAATACCTCTCCTCTATTGACCCACGAAACTTTAGCTTTATTGGCCTGGAAATGAATTAGTTATGGCCGCCTCACTCAGAGTATTTAATTCTGTCCAGGTGACTCTTCGTATTCCAAAACACCAAGTTCCAACGCACTAATGGCCTTGAAAATGAATGAATCATGCGCGGCATTATTAATTAAAGTTCTTCATCCGGATGTATTTAATCTCCATATAAAATTTCAGCTCCATTGGTTCGGCCATTTATGATATATAGTCCCCACAATAAAATTATGCAGTTCTCTACACAGTTTTCGAGGCCTGGATTGTGAGCTAGATTTGAGCTTCCAAATGATGGATTGAGCTTTGGGTCCAGAAGTATAAAATGAAGCTCATCGAACATAGAAACCTGTAAAAGAATAATTTTGCAATTTGGATCAGTTTATAGAACGTTATGGCCGAAACATTATAATAAATGAAAACTGTTTAAATCCAAAATAAGTCATTTTTCCAACTAAGCTCAAAAATACTCCTAAAACATAAATTGTGACAATTGACCCTTAAATAACACATTGGTGGGATTAAAAACATTTAAATTTAGAATAAAATAATTTAAAATATTTTTTCTATCACCCAGCTACACTCCATATACTTAGCTGCTACATCGATGTCCTCTTTCTTCTACTGCACTGAATCCCCCCTACCCAGCCCCTTCCTCCACCTATGCTTGTCTCCCACCCAATCCTAGCAGCTCCCCCTCCCACATAAGCCTCCACACTACCCAGCTCTATCCCTCCTCTTCCCCCTCCTATGCTTGTCTCCCACCTAATCCCAACAGCTCCCCCTCCCACCTCAGCCTCCCCCCTGCCCAGCCCCTTCCCCCCACCACTCCCTCTCATGCTCAAGCTCTTCCCCAGTAGCCCCCCCCCCCTTCCCTCATCCTCCCCTCCCCTCCCCTCCCCTCCCCTCCCCTCCCCTCCCCTCCCCTCCCCTCCAACCTACCCAACCCCCTCTCCCTTTCCCTCATCCCCCTCTCCCCTCCCTTATACCTGCACATTAAATGTCAATTAGAGAAACCTACACAATTATTGGGAAATGAATCACATATACTTTAAATAGGAATGTGTAAACCATAAACTACATTGAAATCAAAGTAAAAACAGTAACTCAGATGTTTGTTTTAGCTTCTAGTAGTATGAATCGATCTTCAATGAATCGATCTTAAATAGTTGTATGAGGTGTTGTCCAGTTTTTGTCCAGCCCATAAAAGAGGAAAAAACTGTTATTAAAAAGAAAATTAATAGAAGGAAATATAATTAAATAAAAGGGAGAAGAATTGTTGGGTTTATAGCCCCAAATAGGTGTTGAAGTTAACCTGTCAGCAGCTGGACAGTTCCTGCAGGTCAACCCCAGTCCATTGGTGGGTGTGGTCTTCAGAGTAGGAACCACCACATCCAGGTATGCACCCCCTTCACATGCACTGAAATAATGAGAAACTGAAAAATATTAGTTCAAAACACAAATATTTCCTATAATTTAATTTCACATGATCAAATCAGAACTCAAGAAAATAAACACATTAGTGTGTCTTCCTAAATGTAGTTCCAATTTTACATATTAACAATGAATTTTTCATGGGATTGATTAAATTTGGTGTACTAAAATCATGTCATACAAGAGGATGTCAATGTATTGATAGTAAGATTGTGACATGCATGTGGGTGGTGGGGGGGTACAGAACACATGTTCTGTTATATATAAATATGTTCTTTAATAATACAAAATCAGTAATGGATTGCACCAACAAAGTAGATATTTACCTATATAGTCTATCAAAGGTCCATTATAGAGATGAGTAAATAAAATCTTGGATAACTGTGACATAAAACCTTCACATTTAATGACTTTTAGAGATACCTGTACATTAAATCAGAAATGACATCCAACCACAGTTCAAGGAACAGAAAATAGAACCAATGTAATCAGTACAGGAGAAAACATAAACCCAGATGAATGCAGAAATCCAATGTAATTTATGTAGAAAATTATTGTAGATACTGTATTGCAGTTAACAGAAATAGACATAAACAGAGGTTGTTACATTATGTAGAAAAACATGGAAAAGGATTTTAAATTATCTAAAAAAACATAGTTGTATAAAAATGAATAGTAAATTCTGAAATTAAAAAATTAAAATATGTTTATTACCTCCGAGATCTTCTTAACATCTGGAATTGCTTTTTTTGTTCCAATAAAGCAAAGGGATAGTATAATTATTTGACTGTGTTGAAGGAGGACTATGAAGTTGTGAGGGAGTAATCAACCAAGACCTATCCAATGTAGAATATAGAGAATTATAAGCAATCCCTTTAGGCGAGTTCAGGGATGATGTTGGTTTTCATAAACATAACAGATACAAATGTCATATTCAAAAACATTATACTTGTTTCTGAATTTATAAACAACTATAAAACTGCACATATGAGTCTATCCCTTTAGTGCGTTATAATGGTTTTTAAACAGTATAATTTTTTTAAACTGTATGTTTAAACAGTATAATGTGTTAGTTTTCTGTTCATCATTTATACTGTGTGTTCAAACAGTATAATGTGTATGTTGAAACCCAATAGAATACAACTGATATTATAATATCTATTTAAACAGTATAATATGTTTAGAACATAAAATATGATGAAATAGTAGAAATTACATACTGTTTATTAAATAGTTTAATGCATCTGTTTAGAACATTGTCAGAATGACAAAACACTGTAAAATTTTATGAAACAGTATAATCTTCATATAATTATAGATATATTGACGACTTAATGGTCATATTTTAGTTGGAATATATGACGTACCTGTGGTTGAACACGAATTGTAGTTTTCAGTTGTAGTAAAAGGTGAACTGTTGATTGTAGAACTGAAATCCATATGAATTAATATTGAAATGTGCAGTACAAACATTCTTTGGCAAACCTTCAAACATTAAAGCTCCTGAGGTAATTTTTTATTATAAATGATAAGATAATAAACGTAATTTTATTTATATAAAAAAGATAGGATGCTGACAGAATGGAATACTGCACATAGGAGGCTATCAATTCGGTGTCTTCTCTTGTTTGATCTAGCAGTCAAGGTAAATAGATTAGAAAAATCTTCATAGACTGACAAAGTAAGATAAGTTAAATTATTTTTACCAATATATGGTCATATGTCATGCATTATAAATCTGAAGTAATTTGTAAGACCATATGAAAAAGTACTTACCAATTATGAATAACAGTGATAGCGACATGCTTATTCGACGTTTTGCGTTGTTAATGGGTGTCACAGGTTCAGCTATGGAATAATTTTCAAAAGTAATTGATCCAGTAGAAGCATAAAAAAAAGGAAACATGTATCATGTCAGAAAGGGAGATGATAGATATAGTTATGTATGATAAATTGGTTTGCATAATGAAAGAAAATTTTAATGCGTTGGACATTGTAAAATAAAGTTACCATCAATGTGGTGGAAAAATCCATGTCTCACATCTGTTGATATAGTTATGTAAGATAAATTGGTTTTCATAATCTCTCATGTGTTCTTGGGAGAGAGATTACCAGCATACAGCCATATGTTAGTAAATCCCTCCAGTAGTGGTCTGAAATTCAAACAGTCCTAACATTCCACCATGAAATTCAATGAATCAGTAACATTCCACCATGAAAATCGTGAAAAGACAACTGAACTTAACCAACATAGAATTCAAGCACAGTAGAAATGGCTCATCATCGACTTTAGCAGATGCAGCAGTAGGTGGCTTTTAAGCCACAGGAAGCTTGGATCTTATCTTGCCGATGCTGTCAGTCTGAAGTTCTCATTGTTCCTTGAGCCTCTATGCAAGAAGCTTTTGGTACTCAGCAGCCAAAAAAACTATAAACATTGATATTATAACAAACCATTTAGGAAAAATTCTTTAAACTATTGAAGTTTAAATGATAACTGTAAATGGGAACCACAAAGGTACCCTTAATTATGTGTCTAAATAGTGATACTCATAGTAAAATGAATATCTGAAAAAAAAATTAATCTATTTAGTAATTCAGTGTAAATTAAAATAAGGAAATTTAAACAGTACCGTGTCATTTCAGTATCGAAAACCCCCAACCTTGAATGTTGCTTGCTTGAGAATGTTGGTGTTCAAAACCAGAAGGTCAGAAGGTTTAAATATACAATGTGAATCTAACCAAAGGGAACTAAATATTACTAATTTATCAAAGTGAAACATTTATTTGTATCCTAAATTTTAAGATTCATCATACTATTCACCTGGAAAAATTACAACTGTCTCCAAAGACAGTTATTTTTGGTACCTCAATGCAGAATCCCTGTTAAAAAAATGGAAAATGACATGGTCTCCAAATGATTTAGTATTCATATAACATGTTTTGACCTTAGAATAATACGATGGAATGCACCATGAAAACTTAAAAAAACATTATAATTTTTTACTATCAACCAAACAGTAGTTAAAATCATAAATAGGGAAACATATCCATAAAAATCCTTAAAAACTAATATGATAACGTATCTAGATTACATAGTAGTCATGTATCCAAAAAGGAAATGACCAGATCGTAATTTTTCAACTTAATATGCTGAACAGAAAATTCCTTGAAGAGGCTTCAGGGAGAAGTTGTCGAATGGAATTGGTAGACATCCATATGCAAAGGAAAATCCACACTGTATTGCACATACCCAATTAATCAGCAATGACAAATAGAAAGCATTGCAATATAATTAAATAAATATATCTAGAAATGAAACAAAAGTAATATATTGATCGACATTATTCATTTTTTTTAGAATGAAGAAAACCTAAGAAATATAGAAAACAGCATGGTACATCACACAAGAATGCTAATGAATGAGACAAACTAAACATAAATAAACCAATTATATAGTACAGAATGCAGTAGTCATCAAAAAGTTTGAGATATGAAAAGTAAAAAAACCAAGAAGGAACACTTACTGAAAGAAGGTTCGCAAACACAACCATAATCCAGTAAAGATACTTCACATGAATTATGTATGGAGTTAAATTTGTAATGGAAATTTGAAACAATTAGATAGAGTTAGTTGTAAAAACTACCTTGGGTCAAGCATAGATACATTTAGTCTACTTTGGCTGTTTTTTTGTTTCTCATTTCCACTATTTGGAGATGATGTTCATTGGAAAAAGATGATGTTGGATTTGGGTCTGGAGACAGGGAGCCTTCCACAGTAGCTTCAGCATCGAAGTCAGTCATCAATTTTTTCTACATGAAGGTTCAATTATAATGAAGGAGAAGTGTTCAGTGCTTATTAGTAATACCAATTAAACATGAAATTATTTTTTTACATATGGAAAATCACCATAAATAGAGTGTTATTAAAATTATAGGTAATGGGCAACAAAAATTAAGAAAGATACATTACTGTATAAAACATGTACATCATCAGTGTAACAGAGTAAGAATTTTGAAAATTTATACCTGGGTTGAAGAGACAGTAGTAGTACTTCTATCAATAGCAGCACAATTTTCAAGCTGAGTCCTGAAGAAGAAACTCTTTTATGTTCCTAATAAAGATGGTTAAAAGAGGTTATAACAGTTCAAGTATGTGGTCTATGTTTTGTTATTAAATTGAATTGTAAATAATGCACTTTAAAAATATTTTTGTTATGTAATCTTCAGCATGATGCCTTGAAATTCCTATGGAAGTTTGAGACTGCGTACCTGGCTATCTACAGAACTCTGATTATAGTTACACTACTACACCTAGGCCTTTATCAGCACTAAAAACCGGCATTAACAGTGCTAGAAAAGTGTTGTTAATGCTGGCGTAGATAAAGGGGGGTCCCCTTTATCAGCGCTTCTCTTAGCACTGATAAAGGTCCCCTATATCAGCGGTTCTCGGAGCACTGATAAAGGACCCCTTTATCAGCGCTTCTTTTAGTGCTGATAAAGGTCTCCTATATCGGTGCTTGATGAAGTGCTGATAAAGGGTTCCTTTATCAGCGCTCCTCTAGCACTGTTAAAGGTGTCCTTTATCAGCGCTAAAAAAGCGATGATAAAGGCCCCATTTCCTGCACCAAAAAAACAGTACCTGCACACCTAAATACCTGCAAAAAGTAGCACATGCACACCTGCACACCATAGCACCTGCACCCAATATTTTGACCGAAAAAGGTATATACATTTACTTAAAATCATGAATAAAAAAATGCATTGCTATATACATTTCAAACATTGTTTTACATGGTTACATTTACAATTATTCAACAACAGTTATAAACATTCATGTTTCATCCTTTGATATCCGTGATCCGCTCTCGACGGTATTTGTTGCCGAACAAAGCATCCGAACTCAAGGAAAACAATTCACCTATATAAGAAAACAAATATTATGTTAGTAATGCAATAATGAAAGAAATTAAAATAATAATATGAAAGAATACATTAATATGGAAATGTGAAACTAAAATATGAAATTTTAAACTCAAAAGTTTTCATTTTCATAACAATGAAAGGGAATAATGTAAAATCAATATGTTTGGCGTATGTCATTGGTGTTGTTTTCTAAAGTCTATCTCAATTTGAAATTGATATCAGACACTTTTAGTTATACCGGTCATGTCGTGCATCGGATTGAGGTACGGTCGATTCGTACACGTCACAAATGACTCGCAGATCGTTGTCCTAAAGTATCAAAACAATCCGAACGTGTTTTCTTGGTTTGGCATATGTCATTGGTGTTGTTTTCCAAAGTTTATCTCAATTGGAAACTGATATCAGACACTTTTAGCCATACTGGTCACACCGTGCGTCGGATTGAGGTGCGGTCGATTCTTACACGTCACAAATGACTTGTGGATCGTTGTCCTAAAGTATCAAAACAATCCAAATGCTTTTTATCGGTTTGGCGTATGTCATTGGTGTTGTTTTCCAAAGTTTATCTCAATTTGAAACTGATATCAGACACTTTTAGCCATACCGGTCACGCCATGCGTCAGATTGAGGTGCGGTCGATTCATACACGTCACAAATGACTCGCGGATCTTTTTCCTAAAGTATCAAAACAATCCGAATGCATTTGATCATTTTGGCGTATGTCATTGGTGTTGTTTTACAAAGTTTATCTCAATTTGAAACTGATATCAGACACTTTTAGCCATATCGGTCACACCGTGCGTCGGATTGAGGTACGGTCGATTCGTACATGTCAAAAATGACTCGCGGATCATTGTCCTAAAGTATCAAAACAATCTGAACGCATTTGCTTGGTTTGGCGTATGTCATTGGTGTTGTTTTCCAAAGTTTATCTCAATTTGAAACTGATATCAAACACTTTTATCCATACCGGTCACGTCGTGCGTCGGATTGAGGTACAGTCGATTCGTACACGTCACAAATGACTCGCGTATCGTTGTCCTAAATTATCAAAACAATCTGAATGCGTTTGCTCAGTTTGGAGTATGTCATTGGTGGTGTTTTCCAAAGTTTATCTCAATTTGAAACTGATATCAGACACTTTTAGCCATACTGGTCACACCGTGCGTCGGATTGAGGTGTGGTCGATTCGTACACGTCACAAATGACTCGCGGATCATTTTCCTAAAGTATCAAAACAATCCGAACACGTTTTCTCGGTTTGGCGTATGTCATTGGTGTTGTTTTCCAAAGTTTATCTCAATTTGAAACTGATATCAGACACTTTTAGCCATACCGGTCATGCCGTGCGTCAGATTAAGGTGCGTTCGATTCGTACACGTCAAAAATTACTCATGGATCGTTGTCCTAAAGTATCAAAAAAATCTGAATGTGTTTGCTTGGTTTGGCGTATGTCATTGGTGTTGTTTTCCAAAGTTTATCTCAATTTGAAACTGATATTAGACACTTTTAGCCATACCGGTCACACCGTGCATCAGATTGAGGTGTGGTCGATTCATACACGTCAAAAATGACTCGTGGATCGTTGTCCTAAAGTATAAAAACAATCCGAACATGTTTGCTCGGTTTGCCGTATGTCATTGCTGTTGTTTTCCAAAGTTCATCTCAATTTGAAACTGATATCAGACACTTTTAGCCATACTGGTCACACTGTGCGTCAGATTGAGGTGTGGTCGATTCGTACACGTTACAAATGACTCGTGGATCATTTTCCTAAAGTATCAAAACAATCCGAATGTGTTTGCTCGGTTTGGCGTATGTCATTGGTGTTGTTTTCTAAAGTCTATCTCAATTTCAAACTGATATCAGACACTTTTAGCCATACCGGTCACGCTATGCGTCGGATTGAGGTGCGGTTGATTCGTACACGTCACAAATGACTCGCGGATCGTTGTCCTAAAGTATCAAAACAATCCGAACGTGTTTTCTCAGTTTGGCGTATGTCATTGGTGTTGTTTTCCAAAGTTTATCTCAATTTGAAACTGATATCAAACACTTTTATCCATACCAGTAACGTCGTGCGTTGAATTGATGTGTGGTCGATTCATACACGTCACAAATGACTCACGGATCGTTGTCCTAAAGTATCAAACAATCTGAACGCGTTTTCTCGGTTTGGCGTATGTCATTGGTGTTGTTTTCCAAAGTTTATCTCAATTTAAAACTGATATCAGACACTTTTAGCCATACCGGTCACACTGTGCGTCGGATTGAGGTGCGGTCGATTCGTACACGTCAAAAATGACTCGCGGATCATTGACCTAAAGTATCAAAACAATCTGAACGTGTTTTCTCAGTTTGGTGTATGTCATTGGTGTTGTTTTCCAAAGTTTATCTCAATTTGAAACTAATATTAGACACTTTTATCCATGTCGGTCACACCGTGCGTCGGATTGAGGTGTGGTCGATTCGTACACGTCACAAATGATTCGTGGATTGTTTTCCTAAAGTATCAAAACAATCTGAACGCATTTTCTCGGTTTGGCATATGTCATTGGTGTTGTTTTCCAAAGTTTATCTCAATTTGAAACTGATATCAGACACTTTTAGCCATACCGGTCACCCCGTGCATCGGATTGAGGTGCGGTTGATTCGTACACATCACAAATGACTCTTGAATCGTTGTCCTAAAGTATCAAAACAATCCGAACACGTTTTCTCGGTTTGGCGTATGTCATTGGTGTTGTTTTCCAAAGTCTATCTCAACTTGAAACTGATATCAGACACTTTTAGCCATACCGGTCACGTCGTGCGTCGGATTGAGGTGCGGTAAATTCGTACACATCAAAAATGACTCGCGGATCGTTTTCCTAAAGTATCAAAAAAATCTGAACACGTTTGCTCGGTTTGGCGTATGTCATTGGTGTTGTTTTCCAAAGTCTATCTCAATTTGAAACTGATATCAGACACTTTTAGCCATACCGGTCACGCCGTGCGTCGGATTGAGGTGCGGTCGATTCGTACACATCAGAAATGACTCGCGAATCGTTTTCCTAAAGTATCAAAATAATCCAAACGCGCTTGCTTGGTTTGGCGTATGTCATTGGTGTTGTTTTCCAAAGTCTATCTCAATTTGAAACTGATATCAGACACTTTTATCCATACCGGTCACGCCGTGCGTCGGATTGAGGTGCGGTCTATTTGTACACGTCACAAATGACTCGCTGATCGTTTTCCTAAAGTATCAAAACAATCCGAACGTGTTTTCTCAGTTTGGCGTATGTCATTGGTGTTGTTTTCCAATGTTTATCTCAAATTGAAACTGATATCAGACACTTTTAGCCATACTGGTCATGTTGTGCATCGGATTGAGGTGTGGTCGATTCGTACACGTCACAAATGACTCTTGGATCGTTGTCCTAAAGTATCAAAACAATCTGAACATGTTTTCTCAGTTTGTCGTATCTCATTGGTTTTGTTTTCCAAAGTTTATGTCATTTTCAAACTAAGTAGTAGGAATTAACTAATCTAAGGATATGAATCATAAGAAAAGGAGATCATAGATTCTAAATAAGTGTAAAGGGAGATATCAATGACCATATAAAGATAACATAAGTATTATGAATTCACCTTCATTGTCCTATTTTTTTACATTCTTCCATCAGGTACGATGCCCATTCGTTTCTAAAGACATTTATATCATCTTCTGAATATGAGTTTTTGAGACAGTCATAGTAGTACTGAAAAAATATAAATACACAAAGGATTAATAATTATTTTAAATAAATTAGTAATTATTTTCAAAAATACCTCTTCAGGGATGCTAGTTTGTCCATGAAATACGATCTCTTTAATAAATTTACAAACATAATAACCGCAGTCCTTGTCATTTGTTTGTTTCGGACACTGCAGAAACATCGAGAAAAATAAGTAATTTGTTTTGATATGTATTTGGATAGTGAAATATAATTATATATACCCATATACTTCTCCATTTGTAGATCTTGTGGGCATTTTTGTCCTTACGCCCTGGTTTCATTCCAGCCTTTAGACGATATTCATACACCGCCCTATCATAACAAAATCCTCATTAAAAGATAATATAAATTATATAACTAGATATTTAGTTCTAAAATGTTAGATCTAGTGTATTACAAATTGAAAATCGCCATCATCTGTGGTCTGTTAGTTGGATATCCATGCAGTGAATCCAGAAAATAAATCTTTGGAGTATCCAAATTGACTACAATGAGCATCCAATGTTCCCTAAAAACACAAAAAGAAATAAGTACTGATAGAAATGAAAATATAATTGATATGATTAAAATTTAGAGTTTTACCCTTGCATCGTTGGTATTAAAAAGAGCTTGTTATTCGTAATTATTCTTTGAAACGTTCTGAGCAGATTTGACATCAATTCAGCCTGAAAATTAGAATCTATTTCTATTCGTTGTGTAGAAATGGTGTGAGGACTAACGAGTCCAAATTTGTATTCATGTCCAAATCCCTTCAATTGTTTTTCATATATACGCCTGTGAAAAATATGAGATGTATTTATCCATAATTATCAAATTATATTAGATTCTGTAAAATCAAATCATGAAAACATACCTCATGTATACATTTATAACTGAGGCGCCTAGCCAGTCGTATGTGATGATCTCAGAAACAGCGTCTGCACTAACGAAATCTATTGTTTCCTCTCCGTACATATCTTTTTCACAAACAATTTTATGACTCTTGTCGTCTTTAATTTTCGTATCCACGTGATCTTGCAATGATATTAAATGTGGATATAGAACGGGCGGGGTGAACGTGCTTTCAGTAGATCGTTTTGATTGGTTGGTTGATCCAATGTTGGAGCCGCTCTTTTGTTTTAGCTTCTCCATTTTATCCTTCTATAATAACATTCATCAGTTCAGCCATTTTCTAATTTAATGTTAAAGGTTCTGCTTGAAAAATGAACTGGAAATGAATAACTCCTGCTCGACATGTTTTTTTACAAGATTCGATGGCCATGTAATGAATGTTCCAACATCTTTTTCCACCGTATGAATGTCATCATTGTCATTTGGCACGGGTATCTCGGCACTCGGCTCATGAGCTACGTTAATAGACACTTTGACATGACCGGTTGGAAGTGGTCTGGAGTGTAGCATGTCATCCTGCATATTGAACACCATAGCCCTCGCTACAAGGCGATGGGTGGGAGTTGACAGATATAAATCACAGTCATTTTCACCCTACAGAATATCATTACATGAAAGGTATCAGTGTCTGTGATTCACATCTAACAAAAACGAATATTATAACATTTATTACCTCGGTTAAGCCAGGTCTTTGAGGGGAATGGCTCGCCTCAAAGCTGGTGAGGGGTGGATCTTCTCGCGGGGGTTGTTCTTGAGTTGTTTGTTCTCTTCGCCTCTCCTCCATCAAACTCGTTAGCATCTTTCCCTGAGTTTGGATTAGTTATTCAAGGGTAGATACTTTATCTCTCATTACATGCAATTCTTTAGTTTGTTCATCCTCTTGTTTTTTTCTAAAAATATGTCCGGGGTGACACCCTAAAACCCACACCTCTGACGCAGCCGTACTGTTCTGGCTGTTTCAAGGCCATTGAAAGTATGTCTGCATCCGGTGCGGGTGTTGTTGATTCCTGTGACTATGTCAAATAGAAAATATGAAAAAATAAGTAAGCATCGTTATGTAATAGTGATTTAAAGCAAAACAAGTTTATATTATGTCATACTTACACATGTTTCCCACACTTTTTGTGTGTTTTCATCTATTAGTTTCCCCTCTTTATTAACACGAGCCTCCTTCCATAGCACATGGTGTGGAATAGAAGTGACTTGATATTTTGCTTCATCAATCTGCATATAAACAGAAAAACATGGTTACAGTGTTGTTTTATGTCACATAAAATTATTACAGTACTTTTAAAATACATACCAATTTTTTTTCAATTGAAGCGTACCCCAACCTTGATTTACGGTAGGGGTACGCTGGTTTTGATGCCCGTTCTTTATTTTCAGCACTCAGTTGCTGTTTCATAAATAAAAACCTATCAATCAACATGATGAATACAAGCAACATTACACAACGTGTAACCAAACACAATGTACCTGAAAATTCTGTTCCACACGACGGTTGCAAAACGCATCCCACGTTCCTTGGGATATCAAGTGTGCATAAAGAGTAGGCGGGTGAGGCTTGATTTTCCCTTCGGCATCTTTCAGATGATGTTTCGTTAAAATGTTGCGAAAGCCTCTATGAATCCTTCCTGCCAGTCTGAAAACATATTCTTTGTGCGAAACATCTACTATAAATGCACTCTACAAGAGATGATGAAGGGTTAGTCAATATTTCAATATTTTATTTTATTTTAATAAATTTAATAGATGATATCATAATGTTACCGTAATCTCTTCCCACATTAATGTTTTCAACCCGCTGACAACATGGTTCCACAACTCTACATCAATCGTCACACGTTGTCGAGTGACGATTCCAATGTAGCTACTAAACATGGCTTTGTTGGGGTCTACATGTTGGCCTAGCTTATTCCATCCCACCTCATATTTGATGCCTTTTGCTCTTGCCTTAAGGATTTTTGCTAAAACTGTCAAACTACGGTGCACCTATTTTTTTTTTGTTGGGGTTTCATCGCCTACCATTTCCTTAGTTTCTGTATCATCATTATGTTTCTCTGAAGCGCTAGCATCGGCACTGACAACAGCTGCAACAGGTTGAGAGACCTGTTGTATGTCAGCAGTGGGACCAGCTGCAATAGGTTGAGAGACCTTTTGTTTCTCAGCAGTGGGACCAGCTGCAACAGGTTGAGAGACGTGTTGTGTCTCGGGATTGGGTGCATCAGCAGGTAAAGAAGTCATTATCTACAGAACTGGTTTAAAATTTAATTTAGATCACATAAAAGCAGCAGTGAATAAATAATAACATAATGTAACACACTCTATATTACAATAAAAATCAATAACCTGATTATTGAACTCCCTTTTTTTTAAAAGTCTGAAGGGATTTGACCCCTCTATCAACTATCCATATCCCTTCATTGTGGTCTCCTCTGACATACAAAACGTCGTCTACATTGGGACCACTGCGAAATGATTGCAAAGTCCCAATGAAAGGGTCATCTTCCGTTGAATTTTCATCTGACCCTTCAGCTGTTTTGGTCGATAACAGAACAATTGACCAGTTTCGGTTTGCGGGATCTGGAACATAAAATACTTTCACTACCTGTGATGCCATTATAAATGGTTCGTCTTCCTCCCCTTCCTTACTGAAATCAACTTTCATGAATCCCAAATCATCTATTTTAACAGCACTCTTGTTATCAACCCACTTGCATTGAAATATCGGAACTTGAAATTCCGTATAATCCAACTCCCATATTTGTTTGATGATGCCAAAGTATGACATATTCGCATAAATTGGATTTCTGTCCTTAGCACCAGAAACATGCATCACTTCAGCCACAAGTGTAACCCCACTATTATGCATGGTACTGTCTTCATCATGTTCATTAGTATAAAATGTATAACCATTAACTACATAAGCATTGTAAGATAATGCATACACACTTGGTCCTCTGGATAGCCATCAAAGTCGTTCTGAAATTGACTTTGGATTTTCATCTGACTTCTTAAAAATATGATCTCGAAACCATCCTATAAACTGTCGATTATGTGTATCTGATATCCATTTTTCATCCCTTGATGGATTCAAGTGCCTAATAATTTCTTTTTGGATTTCAACATATGGGTCAACGTCGAAACTATTATGCAAAACATAAAGGTGGGCCTGCTCCCGATCTGTAATATTGATTGTGACAACCTTTCTTCCAGAAATTCCTTCACCCTCAAGCCGCCCAGTGTGACGAGATTTCGGTAAGCCAATGCTTTCCACACCAGACAAGTATTCAGTACAGAATTCAACGGCTTCCTCAACAATATATCGCTCTGCAATACAACCCTCTGGTCGACTTCGATTTTTGACATACCCTTTCAAAATCTTCATATATCGTTCAGTGGGGTACATCCATTTGTAATGTACAGGACCACATAGTCGAATCTCTCTCACCAAGTGGAGCATCAAATGAACCATCATATCAAAAAATGAAGGCGGGAAGAACATTTCTAATTCACATAATATGATGGCAATTTCTTTTTCCATAGCTGACAATTTCGCCGGGTCTATAACTTTGCTGCATATAGCTTTGAAGAAGAAACACAGTTTCGTCAATGTATGGCGGACATTCTTGGGAAAAATGCAACGTAAAGAAATTGGAATGAGATTTTTCCTCAAAACATGACAGTCATGTGATTTCAGACCTTTTAACTTCAAGTCACTCATTGACACAAGGTTACTGATATTTGACGAATATCCCTCTGGAACCTTTACGTCATTCAAGAAGTTGCAAAACTGATATCTCTCCTACCTGGAAAGAGTGTAAGCAGCAGGAGGAAGAAATGTTCGTTTTTCACCCTTCACTAGTGCCAACTCTTCTCGTATTCCCATCTCAACCATGTCCAACCTAGCCTTAATTCCATCTTTTTTTTGCCAGATGTATTTAGAAACGTGACGATAACACTGTCAAATACATTTTTTTCTACATGCATAACATCAAAAAAATATTTTACATACAGACAATTCCAGTATTGTAATTCAAAAAAAATTGATCTCTTTTTCCAAACGATTTTCGTAAGGTTTTTCGAAGCCGGTTTACCAAAAGTAGTGTCCACATTTTTAACTTTCTCAAACAATTGATCGCCTGTTAGTAGAGACGGTGTTGTAAATTCTTCTGAACTTCCATCGAATGATGTCTTCCAAGAACGGTACTTATGTCGTTGCGGTAGAAATCTGCGATGTCCTAGAAACATGGTTTTCGATGAATGTTTCAACCTAATTGATTGTATACCTTCTTCGCAAACGGGACAGCCTTGAGTTCCTTTAATTCTATATCCTGACAAATTTCCATAAGCATGGAAGTCATTTATAGTCCCATACAACATGACTATCAAATTTAAATCTTCCTTTCTGTAAGCATCATACAATGTAACACCTGAATCGCACAATAATTTCAAATCTTCGATCAATGGAGCTAAATAAACATCAATATCATTACCCGGTTGTTTTGGTCCTGATATAAGCATAGATAACATGATGTATTTTCATTTCATGCATAACCACGGTGGTAAGTTATAATTTATCAACATAACCGGACATGTATTGTGACTGTTGCTTTGAAAACCAAAAGGATTCACTCCATCTATAGATAACGCAAGACGAAGGTTTCTCGACTCGTTTCCAAATTCAGGATACTCATGATCGATTCTCTTCCATTGAGGAGAGTCTGTCGGGTGACGTAGTATCCCATCTTTAATTCTTATATCTGCATGCCATGTTAATTGTTTTGCAGTCTCCTCACTTCCATATAGGCCTCTAAAACTTGGAATGATTGGAAAGTACCATACAACTTTAGTAGGACTAGATTCATCTTTCTTGTATCAAGAAGAACCACACTTTGGGCATTCTTTAAGTGATTTGTGGTCCTTGCGAAACAGTATACAGTCATTCAGGCAGGAGTTCATTCTTTCAGTGATCATACCCATAGAGCGTAGCATCCGTTTGGCATCGTATGTTCGGCTTGGGAGCTCATTGTCTTCTGGGATCATGTCATTCAAGAGGGCAAGTAGTTTCGTAAAACTGTCGTCACTCCACCCGTTATCTGCTTTCAAATTATACAACTTCAGTACGGCTGACAATGCTGTATATTTAGTGCAACCAGCATACAATGGCGTCTTTGCACAACTTTTTAACTTCTCAAACAATTTTGGGAAATCATGAAGTTCATCTTCGAAGGTCCTTGTCATTTTCTCAATACGATCTTCATCATCATTCACATCTGTAATCACATCCTCCATACGGTCATCTTCATTGTTCATGTTTGTAATCATATCAGATGATCCATAAAACGCAGTGTCACCCCAGTCACTACTTACATTCGTTTTTTCCCCGTGTTTATTCCAACATGTATAACTTTGATCTATTCCGTGACAGATCAAGTGTACATCCAACTCATCTGGACTAATTTTTTTTGAATAACAACAGTGTAAACACGGACAAAGGATTTGAGAAGAGTCACATGCATGATCTTTTGCAAACTTGATAAATTCTTTCACGCCTTCTTCATACTCTTTTGTTAACCGATTGGCATTCATCCATTATTTATTTATATTCATACTATTTGAAATCCATAGGATGAGTATATATGTTAGAGGAGAAATGACTTCTCGAACCTTTTCTGGATAACCTAGAACTCCTTCCAAGGAAATAATGTGACCATGAAACAATACTTCTTAAACAAAATATGAGGAATTTATAATATTGTAATAAAGACAAAGCTCTCTAAAAACACCCAAAACAACCTCAAGTGTACCTCCATATATGCTAGAGGCTATTTAATAGTAGTGAGTGTCTATAGGTCGATATGATGTGCTACATAGCCTCAAGTGTACATAGCCTCGATATGATGTGCTACATAGCCTCAAGTGTACCTCCATATATGCTAGAGGCTATTGACTAGTAGTGAGTGTCTATAGGTGTTATAGTGGGGAGACTATACCCTCTTTAAAATAGTGTGAAACACATAAGTAAATAAGGGAGACATCATATAACATCACAAACTACATATATCAACATCATGAGATAAAATTCCAAAACATTTCCCAGGAAATATCATAATGATGTTACATATATAATATACATGGTAGTACATAATAATAAGAACAATTATAGCTATCTAAAAAGTAAGAAAAGGGAACAATACCATAAAATAGTACAACCCCTATATTTTATATATTTTGGCCTAGATTCCTACTCCAAACTCCATCCTAACCATATAATAATTATAAATCATCCTCAGGAAATTCCCTAAACCAAGAACCTATGACCAAGGAGCATCTACTCGGGTACCCATGTTCCGTGGATGTTGGAGAAGTGTGTGATTACAACTTAGTAATCCACTATCAATGGTGTCTAATGAAAACCCAATCATTGATCATAAAGCATAAAGGTGTAGAAGAAATAAGTGAAGTGGTAATAATAATAATATTTGAAAATAATAGAAATGTCTCATGACTTTGGTCTCAAGAGGACATCCTAGGTAGACACTACATACTTCTTACATATCCATTACCTATGATCAAGGTGTAAGTATCATGTCTCAACTTGGTTCTAAGGCACTTCATCGAGGAAACCATAATCAAGTAGCCTAAGAGGAATCTATATGGCTCCAACATGAATTCCATCCCAATAATTATCAGGAAATCCATTCATCTGGTTTGAACTTGGGGGACCTCCCATAACAATAGTATACTATAATGATTGAAATACTTGTCCCACAATCAAGCAATTCCATACCAATAATAATCAATATAAATCTATAGAGCTCATCCTTCAGTATTTAATAAGGGACACCCTGAATAATCCATGAAATTAATCTATATCATTAGATAAATGAATACATTACCCAAATGCCGGTGGGATCCTCCCTATAGAATTAAAAATAATGAATATATATAGAATCCACTATCTTTCTTGATGAATTCCATTAAATTGGACCTCATAGAATCCAAGTAATTTTCCACTCCCTATATTCACATGAGACCCCCGTGGATTCCAAGGCTCATGAATTGAATTCCACACCAATATAAATCATCAAGAATCCAAATAATTACTCCAAGGAATTCCACACCCATCCTTTTCATATGGAATCCAAGGGACTTCCCATGGAATTCAAATTATAACATTAAATTTCAAAAATACCAAACAATCCATTACTTCCAATTAAAATATAAAAAAATTCAACATCTCAATCCATGATTCCTCACTTTAATCCATTTCATATACATACAATTTTAAAACATTAAACTAAGATTTATATTTAATTAATTTTACATTTTTGTTTATGATTTAAAAGGCCATGATCATGATTTAATTCAACTCAAAACTTCCATTTATAATTTCTATGGCCATACAAATTATATATTCCAAAGGGTCATCTTGGAAACCATCAATCAAACTAAACTCATTTACTACCAAGGGCAGCCCCAAACCACCCAAATCAATTCACCCATTTCCAAGGCACTTTCCTAACATACCACATTAATGGTCCCAACATGGATCAAACCAAATGAAAACACCAAAACATAAGAATAACTAAATAAATCTAATGAAGTAGTGGGAAATCATAAAAACAACCCATAGTCAGGATCAAAACATAACCACAATCCCAAACCACCCATGGAAACTGAAGATTCAACACGAAGAATAGTTGGCCAAACACTTACCCATTCCAAACATAATTAATTCATGAAAATTCAATTTGAATCACCTTAAGGAGGACCTGATGGCAGAGGAGAAGGAGGTGTCGACAGCGGAGGCACCGGAGGCAGTGCAGAGGCAGCACAGAGGCAGGGTGGAGGTAGCGGAGGCAGCGGAGGCAGTGGAGGAGGAGGAGGAGGAGGAGGAGGAGGAGGAGGAGGTCGTGGTGGAGGAGGAGGCAGCGGAGTAGGCCGAGGAGGAGGAGGCTCTGGTGGAGGAGGAGGAGGAGGAGGCCGTGGACTAGGAGGAGGAGGAGGAAGCACCGGTGGAGGAGGAGGAGGACGAGGCCGCGGTGGAGGAGGAGGCGGCGGCCGGAGGAGGAGGAGGCGGCAGCGGCGGCAGCAGCACAGAGGAGGGCTTCTGTGAGAGCTTGACCGTGTGTAGGGAGGAGGAAGAGGACCCGCGGGTTTTTAACAAATCCGCATGAGCCTTTATCAGTGCTAGTAAAAAGCACTGATAAAGGGTGTATTTATCAGCGTTAAAATGAAAAGCGCTGATAAATACAACCTTTATCAGCGCTTTTTTAGCGCTGATAAATAACCCCTTTATCAGCGCTAAAAAAATCGTTGATAAAGGGGCAAGCCTTTATCAGTGCTTGTTTTAGCGCTGATAAAGTTGACCTTTATGAGTGCTTTTTTTAGCACTGATAAAGGCCCGACCCTTTATCAGCGCTTTACTGTTAGCGCTGATAAAGGCAGGTGCATTCCTTGCCCAGTTTTGTGGTAGTGTATACAGATTGAAGATACATATAATGAATAGAGCAATGTATAAATTATATGATATTCAATCCTATTGATATTATGTAATGATTATTTTTTAACGCATAGATAGATTTCTTACAAGTCAACTGCTTTTCCCTGACCAACTGCAAGATCACTACTATAGAGGATTCCATGTTTTTCTCCAAGTACTCTGACATGATGTTTGCAAACTCCCCCCACAAGCTATAGTTTATTTTCAAGACTCTGGAAGAAATCATAGTAGATGTTTTGTTAATAACAATAATACATGTAAAATGTAGTGGGAAGAGCAGGATGCTAACCTGTCATCCTCTAAAATGACTTGAAGCTTTTGTTTTGTAGTACCAACAGACTGTGTGGGGTATGATTGTCGTAGATGTCCAATAATTTCTAAAACAAGTATGAATGATGTGGAAGGAGTATTTTTTCAATAAGAGAGCATTACTGTTAACTATTGTATCAAGACTGTAGAATTTAAAGAAACTGAATAGAATTGGAAATAACAGTTTTTGTAGTAACTAAATAATTTGAACATGTAGTAACTAATATTTTCTGAATCATAGACTTTAATACGAAATCGGTTCTATTTAATGTACCTATTAGATGTTATTCTGGAATGGTTTTGTTAATGATGTCATCAAAAGTAATGAAGTCGAAACAGAAGGCTGGTAACTGAGCATCCATTGGTCGAACAAATGTTGTTGTTGTGAAAAACAATCTGCAAGCATGTCTTACCCCCAAGTAACTTCCTTGATTAGGAGAAATCTGGAAGTTTTGTATAATGTAGAAAAGGCCTTCACACAGGAGTGGTTTGTACTTGTTGATTGCATGGAAGTTGTTAATTGTACACTGTATTTTTGTCTCCTACATGAAATAATAAATTTTCAAAGTAAATATTTAAAAACTAGCTATCACATTTAAGAGATATGAAAAATCTTACTACAGAATAAATACATATTGTTGGTGTTATGGAAATAGTACATGAACTATAATTTTTGAAATGGATAAACTCACTTGGGCATCACAGATTATCAGATCGATAGCAGCAACACTATAGTTGGGTGAGGATTTCAACAACAAATTCAATACACGCACTTCTATTTTCAAAGTTTCATTAGCATAAACAGTAATCTCATTCAGAGGACAGATTCTGCGTGACATGCTTACAGTTCTGCATGTTTACAAATATTGAACAGATATGACAGATGAAGCATCCATTATAATGTGTTTTGCCTATATATAAGAAAATAATAAAAGCATTGAATTGTATAAATTTAAAATGAAAAGATACCTATCATAGGTTATCAAAAATTTCCCTGTAGACAACATTTTCTGTACAGTTAGTGGTGGGTTTTTCTCTATCATCAACTACAATTTTTAAACCACCTGGTGACATCACTCTAGATACGGCAACATAAATTTGTCCATGACAAAACACAGGCTTACGAAGATATAAACATATAGAAGATAGAGAATGGCCTTGAATTTTATTAATAGTCATTACATAAGAAATAGTCAAAGGATATTGTCTTCTTTGTAATTTTAAAGGCCATCTTATGTCATTGTGTGTTGTATTTATTCTTGGGATGAATGCAAGATATCTGGAATGAAAACGAGTTAAAATATCTACTCCAATGACATGGTTACCCAAATGTCTAATGATAAGACATGTATCATTGTATAGCCCCACTGATTGGTCAACATTTTGAAGCAACATAATGGGTACTCCAATTTTCAAAGTAATTTTATGTGCAGGTAGCCCAGAGATAGTGATACCATTTAAGAAATCAGTTGTATATATGTTCTCTGGCTGATCTGTATCAAAACTGGCATTGCAAATAGAATCAGAGATGAAATAATATTTTCTTTAAAATGTAGTAAGAGTTAAAATGTAGTCATTGACTTCCTGTACAACGTCACATGTTGGTGATAATATAGCATGATCTTTCAAATACAAAAAATATGAAAAGTTGTCAATGAAATCTGGGTAAGAAAATTAAACAGATGCTATCATAGGGGATTTATTTTTTGCAAGAAGATAGGTGGATGGTATTTCAATGCATGCACCCCCATCACTAAGCTCTCCAATGTGACCCTCGCCAATGTCCAAGATCTACTTTGCAAAATCTCGAACTTTGTTTGGATCGTCAATAATATCGGGTGATTTCAACCTCATGTTATGAGTCAATGTTAAAACCCGATAGTGCTGCCATAGATATGATGATCTTATAATTGCAAAGACAATGTCACTTCTCTCTCCTCTAGGGATCACTGGTAGTATTTGTCTAAAATCTCCATCCAGGACCACTGTTATACCACCAAAAGTTAAATTAGAAGATTTTCATTATTTAATGACATAATATCTCTTAATATACGACCAAGAGATTCAAAACAGTCTTTATAAATCATTGGAGCCTCATCCCAGATAATCAATTTGGTTTGTTGTAGTAGTTGTGAAACATCACTCCCCTATTGAATGTTACAGACCGACTGGTCATTTATAGAAATTGGTATTCGAAATTTTGAATGAGTTGTTCTCCCTCCAAGTAAGAGTAATGATGTTATTCCACTCGAAGCAACTGCTAGAACAATTTTTCCTTAGGACCTTAGTAGACATGTTAAAACTCTCCAGATTAAAGTCTTACCCGTACCTCCAAATCCATGCAAGAAAAAGAATCCACCCGCATGAGAAGATAATGCAGACATAATTTCCTGGATTACATTTTTTTGTTCATCAGTAAGCATATTGTGTAATGTTGTGTATTCAAGATACAGTTTTTCCCTGTTGTAATTAAGCTCTTCCGCAATCAGTCGATTCAGTTGAGGAGACATTGTATACTCTAGAAGGGGCATTGGAGGATAACACTGCAGAGATTTTTCATTGATGCGAATAATGTTTTCTATTTTAGACAATTTATACATTTGATTTTGATAATTTGTCATTGTCAAGTCTAAAAGATAGTGTATTAATATTAGAAAGAAATATAATAATTTCAATATATTCCAGTCAAGAAAGTAAGATGTTTGTACCTTGTAATTGAAGTCGCTGTTGTTGGGCATATAAAATGTCATCTGTTAGGATTTTCCAGGTTGTAAACCAAACAATGTCAGGTCGAGAAATGGAATTTGAGAATAACATTTCAGCGAATAGTCTTCGCAAATAATGTCCCATTCCCCAAGCAGATACATATTCTAGTGCTTGTATGAATTCATTGTCATCAGATAGAAGTCCCGTGGCTGAACATGTTTCTCTGAATGTAAGATGAGTAATGTTGTTCACTGTTCTGATAGATTCATACGAATTTGATCCTCTAACCTTTGTTAATAGAATATGCAAGTAATGTAGTTCTCCAGAAGAGGGTGCCATATAGTATAGTCTGCCAATACTGAAAACTTGTTTGTGTGGGTACCATTTCTTTTCATGATAGTGGTAGACAAACCGTGTTGTAAATTCTGCATAAGTAAAATTCCTTCCCTCTGGATACATTTTATTTTCATTAAACCATGTTGTGAACATGGTATCAGAAATGTTGCTCTTATTCAAGATATCTTCAATTTTGTCATGGTCTGTATATGTGACATTGTTTTCTCCTAGTAAATGAAATTATAGTCTATCAACTGGAGGATATCTATAGTGGATATCATAAGGGAAAATCCTCCAAGAATCTTCACAAGGTGAGATGTACCAGCAGTCATAATACATTTTAATCTCATCGACACCCTTGTCATGAAGATCTTTATTACTGCTATCAAAGAGTGTTGTGGTAACATGATCGTGCCCCTTGCTAATATATTTAAAAAGGTATTTGATAGTGTATGATTGATTGCAAACTTTGATATTGATATGAGCTTTATATTTTAACAGCAAAGTAGAATTGTACGGCACAACAAACTGATTGTCCAATGCTAAACCATTTTTGAGAACAGTACAATATGTATTTCTTCTCTGATAGACGACATAACCATCATCATCCAATTTTTTTTGGGGAACAAATTTATTTGGATAATACTTTGAGCATTTTCCACTCCTCATACAAGGCGACCGACGGTTGGCTTCACCACAAGGTCCATGGATCATAAAATTGACAACTGTTGCATGTAGTTTAGGGAAGGCATCTTTGTTTGGAATTTCTGCAAAAACAATTCTGTTAATGTCTGATGGGGTGACCATCTTGTTTTCGTGAAGAAGAAATAATAGAATGTGCACATGCGGCAGTCCTCTTTTTTGAAACTCTACCGTATGAACAACTACATTGGAAATTTAACAGAAGAAGAAAATTTCAAAAAAAAATTAACAAATTCTGGTTGAGTTAGTCATTAAAAAACATGAAGAACTTAGCGATGTAGTTACATACCTTCTCAAGAATTTCCAAAGAAAGATCCTTCTCATAAATCTTTCATGAGTTGTTGGAACTTTATGTTGAAAATTCACGATAGTATTTGATGACAATCTAATGGGTGCAGGTTGTTTACTTTAACATATCGAGAAACTTCATGCCACATTTGATTGCATTTAAATGTTAAAAAAAGATCGGGATACCCTGCCCAATTACAGATTGACATTGCATCTTGGTAATTCTGAATCATATTTATTGGGATGCATGTAAATGTCAAAGGTAAAATGATATGCTTCCAACATAAGGAACCATCCCGGTCACCCCTAAGGAAAGAATCTTGCAACCCATTGTATAGTTCTTCCCTTAAGCGCTTTTGGTTGTAGCGAATAAAAGATAATCTCTGAGACTCAATCATTGTGTATTCATCTATAATAAACTATTGAAGAAGCCTCCTAGAAAAAAGAAGGCTGGAAAATCATTGGAACGAGATTGAAGGTGAAAGGAGAAATATTCTCGCATTGTAACATTCCTGACTTTTTCATTGTCATTAAACAATGTAGTGCGATGGGATATGTTGTCAACATATCTGTCCTCTCCACCCATGAAAACCAATGGATATTGAAGAGGAAGGTATAGCGTGTGAAGCTCATCAATTCATTGATAGCCACCATCTTTTCATTTAATTATGATACCTATCTCATTATTTAGATCTTCAATGTCGCCGACAATGAGCATTGCAATCTCAGAAGTAGTTGGTAAGTTGTATGTCTGTGCATCCCTTCCTCGTCTTCTAAGAAGTCACAGTTTTAAAGTTGTAATGCCATGCGTATCAATAACATCCCTTGTTGTTCTGAAATGATGTGATAAACTGTTATGTTCATGATGCATATTCTATAGCTTTTGAACAATACTGACATCAATAATAGAGTCTTTTTTCTGTCATCAAAACTGTATAAGAAAGTGTGAAGTGGTGGTGATAATTTCAAGAGACAATGTTTATGTATTCCCAGCTACTGCATTACATACTTGATTGCCCGTACTCTATTCTGAGCTTCATTTGTAGTGTCATATACATAGAGTTGACAAAACTTGGGTGGTTGTCCATCAAAAGGACATAAACTACCAATGTGATGGTAGTTTTGTCCATTTAATCTAAAAATATTTGGATACCCACCACAGTTCAGAGATTTGTCTACTTTGCCTCCCAATGATGTGAATGCAAACATAGAGTTGTATATGTGCATGTGATCTTGGAATGATTTAGAAGTTGGACAGATTTTACTAAATAGCAAAGTTCAAAGGTATTCAGGACATGTAGGAAAAGGGTGTAAAGCTATTTTTTCCAGTGAGCAACATGTTGAGTAATGGGGGACATGTCTGTGGATATATTTTTTATTCCTCTCTTCATACCAGAAGGTAAAACCGCAGTTTTCACATATGTTAAAATGGTCTCCGCAGTCGAAATATTCTGAAGAGAAAAGGATTGGAATAGATAATATGAAATCATAAATATAGTGTCTATTTAACTTTAAATTACACACAGAATATGTGTAATAATAAATGTGTTTAGTTATTGTAAACAACCTATTTGTTCAGCAGTTTGATGATGTATTGACATATCTGCATCATTAATCATCAAGTTATTTTTTGTTGGTGAATATTTAGTATTATAATAAAGAGAGTAAAAAAGTGTAATGCTGGTAATAGTATGTCCAAGTTGACATACCTCCGTTGTTGATTGCAGGATATATCTCAGAGGTCATTGAAGGAGTAGTATCCATGTATGTAACTCTCATTGAAACTTTTTCATTAGTTGTTTCTGTGGAACCTTCATGGTTGGTAATATCTCCTTTGGAAGAAATGATATGTCAAGATGTTATATGATAATAAAAAGGGTGTATATATGAAGGGATTTATACATAATAAATGTGAGACGATATTTGTAATGTGAAACATACCTGTGGATGATATAAGTATGCAGTTTCCAGTTGTAGTATAATTAGTACTGTTTGATAAAGTAGTAGTATGCGTAAGAGTGAATATTTTACCACATAGAATACTTCACATAGTGGGTTGTTTGGTGCTTACTTTGATGAGGATGCATCAGTTGACTCCATAATAGTACAGTCATTTGAATCCATACCTTGTATGAGTGATATTAGGACTGTAAGTTGTGAAACTGTAATGTATAGTATTCACAATAAATGTAACATAATTTTAAATGCATAAATTTTTACAGAATGAAAGCCCATGTCGTATCGTGGTGTTTGGTCATTTTTTTGTTCTTTGATCCGCTGTATATCGTTGATAGATCTGAATACTCTTGCGGGACTGTGGAACAGGGAATGGCATAATTGTAGGAATACATGGTTAGTATATTTTCAGATATTAATCAAAATAATTAAATGGTAGATAGTAAGAAGAAATAATCGTTGATGGATATAGATGATAATGGAATGCGGTGACGTAATTCAGTGTCAGTAGCTGGTGTGACCAGTTCTGGTGTAAAATAATTTCCTATAGGAATTATTAACGTAAAACTATCATTACTGTTATATTATATATTATCAAATAGCATTGTAATTTTTTAAAGAGTTTGAATTTAATGTTTGTCTATATTGATCAGAGTTGAAAAAGTAATGGGTAATGAAGACATACCCCTTTGTGTTTGTCTCCTCTCATATGGCGTCATAGGTTCAGGTGCAGTAATATTTTCAGTGGTCATTCTACCTGTCGATTTGTTAATATATTAAACATGTAATCTATTTATTCTTAAATAATGAAACTATTTTAGTAGTGGATAGTATTTAGAAGACAACCTGATTGACGTTGTTTCTGTAGTAATCTTCTTTGAAATCGTGTGTCTCTATATCTTGACAGGCAGTGCATATTTGTTCGGTTTATCTATTTATTTGCTTGTTAAGAAACTTAACAGGACCACATAACCATGCTAAACAGTGTTGTGATCTCATTACAAAAAAGTTATAATATGAGGAATATAATTTAAACCATTATAGTAATTATTTTTCAAAGAAAAAATCGTCGATAATAATTAACATGTATACTTAGTTGTTGTACTGTGCAAATATCATAGATCATGTAAATGTTGTAGATAAGTAGTACTTAGATTGTTCTTGTAGTAAGTTATATGGTTGGTTGTACAGTTGTAGTCACATACTATGAATATAAGAACATAGATTCCATCAAAAAATGAGACTTAATCGTATTGAAATAGGATTAAGTACTATGATAGTCTAGTACAGTAATGTAAACATTTAAACAATATATTATAGTATTGAATGGATAGATATCCTAATGGACTTAGATAACATACCTTGCAGTAGGTACTACAGTTGTTGAACTAAGGATAGCCTGAGTAAATTTTCCATTTATATTAGCACACATTTCAATGGATAATTCAACATAAAGGAGTATGGTACTTTGTGTTCAAATGAAACTTATTACTGCATAACTGAGTTGTGTTTTACTGCAATTAAATCAAATAGGTCAGTAGGATTAATACATCATCGAAGCAAACATACATGATACAGAGGTATCATTTTTGACAGTCCGAATTAGGTATAGTACATGGAGGATACGAAGCTTTGTGAGGACGATGCTTTGGTAAGTAGTGGAGATGGATATATGAAAATTAACTCCAAACCCTAGATTTTTGATGGGTTAACCAACAGCAGAATATGGAATAGGTCGCCTGTGTGTAGTACATAAAGACGATGCATGATGTACCTTAGTCTCAGAAAACCCTATATGTAGTTTGAAAACCAAAATAATTACAGAGGTTTATACCTACAATTAGTATCAGCAAACTGTTTGTCATGGTTTCAGCTGCTGGAAAATATGTCGGCTTTGGGGATCTAGAAATAGTAGCAGATGCGTGATGTACCTTAGTCAAATTCAATGCTTGAGAGGACAGTCGACATATGGAGTAGCTGATAAATGTCGTTGGTAGTGATCTGGATTAGTCGGAAAAGAGGAGGATTGGAAGTGATGGGATAGAGTTTAGCTCAAACTATCGAGGCAGAGGAAACTGGAGATCTGGACGAGCTGAAACCCTAGTCGTCAGGTAGTGGAGATGCGGGAGGCTTGGGGTAGGCCATCACGGAATATGGAGGAGGATATTAGGAAGTTTTAGCGTGGTGGAGGCGTGGCTTTCTCCGCTGGTGACACGTAGGTAGAAAAATGCCAAGTTTAGAAGATATATAGATTCCTAGAATAAAAATGCCTAGAAAAGATATTGATGCATACTTGTATCCTCTAATTGAATAATTATAGAAGTTATGGAGAAACGGTGTTGATACATATGATGCATCTTCTAGAAAAATGTTCAAAATTCAAGCTGATCTAATGTGGACCATTAGTGACTTTAATATACTTGGTAATTTATCTTGTGGGAACACTTATACAGGTTTGTATTGTCCTATTTGTAACTTTTATTTTCAGATTGAACGACAGCCTCATAGAAAAAATGGTTCTTCTTATGTCATAGAATATTTCTCAATGCTTCTCATATATTTCGGTTGAAAAATTAAAAAAACGGTTCTATTGATCATAGACCACCTCTAAAGTTGTTAATAAGTTCTAAAATATTGGAACAACTTGGAAATTTGGAAATAAAATTTGGGAAGGTGCATCATTTTAATGATAGTTGGAAATGAGTTTGAAGTGCATCATCAAGTGAAATCGGATTGCGACAATAGAAGAAAAAAAGTATATTCTTCAAACTTCCATATTGGGGATTTAATTTATTGTGGCATAATATTGCTTTTATTCATATTGAGAAGAATGTTTGTGACAATTGGATCTTTACATTTCTTAATAATAATGGAGAATATAAGGACCATCTCAATTATTAGTTAGACTTACAAACAATGAACATAAAGTGTGATCTCTATCCAGATGAAGATGGAAAGTGCTCTGATAATTTTTTGCAATGAAAAATTGGTATAAAGATACATTCCTTCAAATTTTAAAACATGTGAAGGTATATGATGGGTATTCAAATAACATATCAAGGTTTACTAACATAAAGCATCTTAGGTTTCATGGATTGAAAAGTCATGATTCACATATTTTGTTAGATTAGTTACTACTATTAGCATTATGTACATTATTACCTGAAAAGTTTACTATTGTTGTACTCTAATTTTTCACATTATTCAGACAACTATGTGAGAAAATCTACAACCATTTAAGCTTTACAACCTTCATGAGAGATTTTTGTTGAAATTTTGTGCAATAGAGATGATCTTCCCTCTATCATTTTTTACTGTCATGATGCATTTAACTATGTATTTGGTCGAGGAAGCTAAATTAGGAGGCTCAATACATTATCAATGGATATATCCAATTCAGAGGTACTTATTTTTATTTTTTATCTTAAGTAATAAATTCTCAGAACTTCATTAAATACACAAATATGTTTTATATTTTTTTATAGATATCATGGTTATTTGAAATCATATGTGAAAAATAAAGCTCATCCAAAAGGATCTATTTCTAAATGATATTTGGAAAAAAATTGTCTTACCTTTTTTTCTAGATACTTGGATCATATTGAGATATGATCCAATCGATTTGGACATGTTGAAAACACATTCTCTCTATCTCAACTACATTGGAAATCAAAAATCATTATTGTTATTGGTTGATAAGTTGGGAGGAGATCAAATGTTATACTAATAGAAATGGAATTATAACAGACACATAGATATGTGTTGTTGAATAATGAAATTATAGATCCATTTATTGAATATTTTAGGATAAAAACAAAGAGATAAATGATAATTCAAACACAAAATGAGAAAGATATAACAAAAGTTGTTAATAAATACTTGTAGAATGTTTTGCACGACTTGTAAGTTCATAAATATTTCAATCAATAAGGATATTAGGTTGAAATGTATATTTTTTAAATCTAATAATGTATATTACTTTTCATAGATCATGAATACTGATACTCGATCTGAGTTGTCAAAATATTTGAAGTTTCTGGATCGAGGCCCTCTAAAACAGGCTAGAAAGTTCTACACTTACAATGTAAATGACTTTAAATTTCATACAGTCGACCAGGAAGAGAGATTGAAAATACATAATTGGGGTATATTTATATTTTCTGAATTGGGATACTATGGGAAGTTGAATGATATTATCAAATTAAACTACCATGAGCATTTTTCATTTGTTTTATTTAAATTAAAGTGGGTCGATATTATTAGGGCTGTTAAAAGAGATTCCTTTCAATCTAATTTTGTGAACATCTCTCACTTTATGGATATTAATGACTATGAATTACATGATCCATATATCTTATCATCACAAGAAAAAATGGTATATGATGTGGAAGATGTTATGGATGAAGAGTGGAGTGTATTTTTTCACATAAAACAAAGAGATTTGTATGATATGGGTGATGAAGTGGAAGATTTTTCCCCTAACATTGAATCCAATCCATAGTAAGAAGTGAACTTATTTTTCTCTCATGATATTGAAAATATTAGTCTTGAAAGGGTGGATTAAGTACATGAAGTAGTGATGAAGCAAGAAACTAACATGATAGAAGGACAAAATGATTATATGTACAGCCATACATTTATTTATCAACCACTTACGTTATATGTGATGTCATTCATTATCATAGCTATGTATATTTTTTTGTTAGTAATGTGAATCTCTTATAATTTATAATTTTTTTCATGACTTTTTTTGAAATATATGTTTGGAAGTTAATTTTATTTGATTAAATGATAGGAATTCCAAGGAGGAAGGGTTTTACTGATCCTAGTCAACTCTCAGTCATTTGTCTATAGAAATTGTTGATTGAATTATATTAGAAGCTGACTAGATCTATCCTCGATGATATTGCATCGATGGATGGTAGTGATCAGGTAATCACACAACTTTAACTTTGTAATGTCCCAAATTCAGGTGTCGCCCAAAGGTGCCCCAAACCCGATTGGTCACATAACCTCAGGCGAATTTCCCCAAATGCTAGAGGCTTCTAAATATTAGCGAGGGACAAGGTGTGATAATGGGGAAACTATTCCCTCATTGGAAGATTATACATAGTAGAAATCAAATAGTAACAATAGTGGAAGCAGTAATACCATACAATAGAAGCAAACATCATAAGACTGATAGTAATAAAACAACTAGAGCATATATATAAAGGATGCATATCACATGTGTCTAGGAAATAAACCAAACAAGTCACAATGCTTGAAATACAATACAGAAACCAAATTAT
The DNA here is from genome assembly GCA_963277665.1 of Viscum album. Classification (NCBI taxonomy): domain Eukaryota; kingdom Viridiplantae; phylum Streptophyta; class Magnoliopsida; order Santalales; family Viscaceae; genus Viscum; species Viscum album. Next base: position 1,218,313,887 of record OY728119.1, read on the forward strand.
AGAAAAAACAAGTAAACTCCAACAGCATCGCAAGCCTCAGCTTGGTCATATGCTCTCCAGCTCCCATAGCAGTCAAGTACCTAATGAAGAAGGGATATTTCCCCTATATATACCTGTAATAATATAATATTATTGGGTCCAATCCATGACTCAAATAGGATGTGAGATGAATCCTAGTAGGAAACCACCAAAATATATGTGTCTAACTATCAGTGAATATATATAGCAGGTAATATTCAATAATGAAGCAATAAATTAATAGTACTCGAAAGTAAACAATCCTACAGTTTTTAGTTACATTCATTTACATTTATTATTCATCCTTTGAATCATGTAATATTGGAATTAATCCTAAGATATATATCCCCCTATATAATAGTAACAAAATAGATGTCTCAGAAGACCATGTAAACAATCAAGTAAGACCGAGTCAAATCTTGTGCTTTGTCCTGGAAGACTCATCACAATCATCCAATCATGCATAAACAACCCTCTCGGAAAGCTCTCATAGTATTACCCATTTTGTTCAACATAGAACTAATTCATTAAATAATTGCCACCTAGGTAGCTCTCATGGTCAATACCCCTAGATCAACATGGCATCAATAAATTATAAACGACCTCCTAGGTAGATCTCACGGTCAATACCCCTGGGTCAACATAACATCAATAAATTATAAACAACCTCATAGGTAGTTCTCACGGTAAATACCCTTGGGTAAAACATCTACACCACTCCTCTCATGTTCCTGTGTAAATAATGTGGAAGTCCCCTCAGTCTTCCTGGTCCAAGGATCTCATGGTCTATTAGAAAACATGAATATATAATATCAAAGTAGCTCATGTAATCTGAAATTACTACATGGATAAACATTTACAATGCATATCATAGGTATTTAATATAATCAATAAAACTCAATCCTAATCAACCAAGGCATGGAAAACAAGGCAATCCTAATAGGCATCCTAGACCAAATGGCCATAATTAATCAAATAAGGGAAATGCACCCATGGGGTATCTTCATTCCATTCTTTTTATTTGAGTGTTTCATGGGTGTTTAGTACTTTGATACTTTTTTTATCTATGAAAATATAATATAAGTTACTTATGGTAGTTTTATAAAGAATCCCCGTTTTTTATGAATTTACTTTTCACATAAAAGGGGATTTTTCTAATTTGGGTGTGTTTTGATTTTTTAAAGTTGTGATATAACTTTATAAATTTTAAGCATGAGTTCATCCATGCACTTCACTAATAGGTTAGTGAATTAAAGTTCCAGATCCTAATATATTTGGTATCATGCATGGTTATTCCCTTCTTCATTCTAACAACCAAGAAATTGATCGGCATCCAGGCACTTCTTGGGAGGTTATCAATACAAGACCCCCTAGGAACCCTAATTCCTTTCCTTATTCCCAACTGAATTTTCATGCTCAAATGGTAGAGCTTATCTATTGTTTGTCATCTTATGTAACACAACTAGAGAGTGTGGTGCTCATTTTTTAGTCTATGATACACAGTACACCACCGATCCCCCTGAAAATAATCATCGATGTGTCTTTATAAATTTATTTCCTTTATGTGTTTTATAAAATTTCAATGATGGGTTTTCTCAAATAGAGTGCTTTATACATGGTGTTTTGAAACAAATATGATTTATAGATTTGGTCATTTCAATGTTTAATAAGTTTCCCAAGTAATGAGGGGTGTGTTTGTTCTATGGGATGGTTTTAGGGAATTCATTACATAAATGTGATTTAGTTTTGATATTACTTATTTGTTCTTTATATTTCTCTTTGTTTTCAATGTGGTTTTTAAAATGAATTTTAAAGTATATGATTAGTACCATAAACAAAAGGACCATTTGGAACTTATGTATAATGATTTCAAAGGTTATGGTTATAAATTTATTGAGCCTCTTTATTATCTTTTGTAATTGATCATGTGTATTGTGATATTATTAGATAATGGATTGATTCTTATGCACTTGAAATGGGGTCTTTGTTAACAGTTTTTGGAGGTGGGATGGACAAATTTTGTTTTGATGTATTGGGTTCTATTTTTCATTGTCTATTCTGGGGCTGAAAATTTTGCAGTTTCATTTTTTTCATATTTAGTGGGGGTTTTAACCACTGCTAAAAATTACAAAAAAATTAAGTGGTGGTTTAAACCACAACTATATAATGTCAAAATTAGTTTAGTGGTGGTTTTAACCACAAATTAATGGAATGAACTAATGAATGTTGGATTTTGATGCCAACTTTAGTGGTGGTTTTTGGAATATATCATAGAAACATTTTTTGTCATTTTAAACCACCGCCAAATCATAAAAAAACTGCCGCTAATATGCAATTTTGTTGTATTGCACCTTCAGGGATGATGATTCTTTTATTTTCTAATACCGCCTTCAAGGCTGGTCATAAAACAATTTTTATGGTTAAAAACTATAATATGAATATTACAACTTATTTAGTATTTTGGAACCAGTATATATAAATAATATTAATTAATAAAACAAAACAAGTGCATAAAGGTAAAAAAATGCCAAAATAATCCAAATGGTTATCATTAACATTTTATATAATGATTCATCCTAATATCTAGAAAAAATGATATATATATATATATATATAATACCATTAAATATTATATAATTTCATTAATAACATATAATTTCAATTCTGGATAACTATTATCATTTCACATGATCTTTTGTACATGTATACAAGTGAACCAATTATGAAAACTAAGGAAACGAACACTTCTGAACAACAAATTAGATCTTATAAATCATCAAAATACCATAAATAAACTTAATAAAATTATAGTAAATTAAATACATGTTTAATAGGTTCTGAATTAAATATTTAATGAATCTAATTTCATTATCCATGATATTAAATACAAGTGCATAACGCTTTCATACATAAGGTAAGGGTTTTCTAATCTCACTTTCATTTCTGTGAGATATGCCTTATTTACCACTATTTCTCATGTGTGGTGTATTTATACTGCCCTTATATGTTTTAAATAATTAATATATTTATCTTTATGGTATTCTATGTTTATTTTATGTTCATTAATTCTATGGGGCATACAGTTTGACTATTTGAAAAGTGGTAAGGGATTGCCCTAAGGGTGTAATTTTGGCCCGGTGGCCCGAAAGCCCGACAGGCCCGGACCGGAAGCCCGAGCGGCCCGGCCCTACAAAGCCTGCATCGGGCCAGGCCGGGCTTGGGCCATAGGTTCATTGGGTTGGGCCTGGGAAAATCCAAGAAGGCCCACGGGCCAGGTCGGGCCGGCCCGAAAAAGCCCAGCCCGCGGGCCCGTGCGAAGCCCAACTACTGTAAAAAAAATTAACAGGAAACTGCTGGTAGGGAGATTCAATTCCCCTACCTTAGGCTTCCAAGGCTATGTCTGGACCAACTAGTCCAGGCGGTGCACTTGTTATATTATCAACAAAATTTATATATATGTATATATATATATATATATCATTATTAATTAACAAAAAATAATATATAATATATATATTATTTATTATATATTTAATAATGTGTATATATATACATTTAATTATAATGTGTGTGTGTGTGTGTGTATAAACAAAGCCATTAATAATATATATCAATTAAGTGTGTATTTTAAAAATCCATTAATAATATATAAATATATATATATATGATTTAATATAATATATATATAAACAAATCTATTAATATATATATATATATATATATCAATGATTTAATATTATATATATATATAATAACTTGTTGTATATTAATAAAAAATAATACACTCACTTAATGATGTTCGTGCATGTCCCGCAACCTCATTAATTTTTTAACTATTTTGCAATTTGCATATATTATATATACTATACATTTATAAATCTATTTAGAAAAAAAAATTAACCACCCACTATAGTGTACCCCCAAACACCTAATTATTATTTTTATAATTTTCTCATATTACATATATATATATATATATATCAATAATTTAACATTATATATATATAATTACTTATTATATATTAAAAAAATAATATTCTCACCCAATGATGTTCGTGCACACTCCCCAACCTCCTTAATTTTTTTAAAAATATGATTAAAATTTCATATTATATATATATATAAACAAATCCATTAATAATATATATATCAATGATATGATAATATATATATATATAAACAAATCCATTAATAATATAGATATATATATAAAGCTATTAATAATATATATCAATTAAGTGTGGCTTTTAAAAATCCAGTAATAATGTGTGTGTGTGTGTCAATGATTTAATATTATATATATATAATAACTTATTTTATATTAACAAAAAAATAACACACTCACCTAATGATGTTTGTGCACGTCTCCCAGCCTCATTAATTTTTTTTAAATATGTTGCAACTTCATATATTATATATAAATCTATTTTGAAAAAAAAATTAACTCACCCACTATGGCACACCCCCTAACCCCTAATTATTTTTTTACAATTTTCTCATATTATATATATATATAATAACTTATTATATATTAACAAAAAAATAACTACTCACCAAATGATGTTCGTACACCCCCAACCTCATTAATTTTTTTAAATATGATGAAACTTTCATTTATTATATATACTATATATACATATATAAATCTATTTAGAAAAAAATTAACTCATGCACTGTTGCGCACCCCCTAAAGCTGTAATTTCGTCCCGGCCCGAATAGGATCGGGTCGGGCCTACCCTACAAAAAAAATTAAAAATCGTTTAAACAAATGTTTTAAATTAAACAAACGCTTAAAAATAATTTTCATAAATAAGTTAAAAAATTAAACTTCAAAAAATGTTTTAAATAAATGATAAAAAAAATGTTTAAATAACAACGCTTTAAACCCACTACCCACTGCTGCGCATGCCCCAATCCCTAATTAATATTTTTTTTTTCAATTTTCACATAATATATATAAATTTATAGACATATATAAATCTATTTAGAAAAAAATAACAAATTCACCCACTGTAAAATGTTAATAAAAAATTGGATTTACATAAAACATGTTAAATGATTAAAAAAATACATGTAAAAAACATGCGTTCAAAAAAACGTTTTAAATTAAATGTTTAAAAATAAATCTAAAAACATTTTAAACAAGTGTTAAAAAATAGTTTAAAAATGGTTTAAATAAAAATTTTATAAAAAATGTTTAAAAAAGTTTTTAAAACAAACACTTAAGTTATTTTTTTTAAAACAAAAATTTAAAAAATATTGTTTACATTAAAATATGAAAAATGTTAAATGTTTTAAAAAAATACTTGCAAGCAGCATGGATTTAAAAAAAATTAAAGAATGTTTTCAATTAATCATCAAAAAATGTAAAAAAAATGTTTTAAACAGATGTTAAAAAATGGGTTAAATAAAAACTTTTAAATAAAAAAACTTAACAAATGCTTAAAAAATTATAAATAAGTTTAAAAATTTAAATGTAAAAAAAGGTTTTAAATAAATGTTAAAAATATATTTAAATAACAAGGCTTTAAACTCACCCACTATTGCACACCCTCCAAAACCCCTCATTAATTTTTTTTACAATTTTTAAATAATATATATATATTCACAATATATAAATCAATTTAAACAAAAAAAACATATCCACCCACTATAAAATGTTAATAAAAAATAAAATAAACATTTTTATAATAAATATCCATTTAAAAATAAATGTAATATTTTTTAATTAAAAGTTAACAAAATGTTTAAATAAAAATGTTTAAAACAAGTTTTAAAACAAATAATCATTTTGAAAATAATAAAGGCCCACCATGGCTAGACTCAAAAAATCCCGGCCCGACCCGAAGAAGTCCGGCCTGAACCGATGGTTTGGGCCGGCCTGTGGTCGGGCTCAAGCCGCCTCATGGGGATGTTCGCCCCGGCCCAGCCCGCCCCTGTCCGGGCCGGGCTGGGCTGGGCCAGGCCGAAATTACACCCTTATATTACACCCAAACCTCCTTTTTTCATTCGGGTTATTCTTTCTCTCTCTTTACCCCCACACAATTCTTTATTATTTTCATATAATTTTTCTAAATTATGGATATATGTTCCAAAATAATGAATTAAGATCAGTTAATGTTTCTTTTATGTGGAAATACACATTTTATAAGGTCCCCTTTTCAATTCCTCCTAACAAGAAAGCCCAATTAAAGGGTACTTCCAAATTTCTTAGACATTTTCAAGTACACTCCATAATCTGTTTTAAGACACCAATATTTTTCTAAAATCACTATTTTTATCATGAAAAACTATCTTATTTCATTTCTAGTTTTATGAAAACCATTATTCCTTTTTTTGTTTTAAATACTATTTTATGTTTTCTCTTAAACCGCACCAAAGTAGCCCATTTCTAGAGTTTCTTAAAAACTCTTTTTACATTTTTTCACTTCATTTGGACATCATTTTTTCCTCAAAAATAATTTAATTATCCTTAGATTTTATTTTCTAGGATATAAATATTTAAAATATGATTTTATGATAAATACAAATGATTTTTCTAAAAGAACTCTTTACAGAGTAAAAAGGGTATTTCTCTCAAGAATTCTTTGATGCTTTTATTAGAGTATTTTCATCTATTTAAAAACATGTATTTAATCTTATTCTTAATTAGTATTTATATTTTATGATATCATCTACCAAATTTTATTAAATGGTTTATGATTAGTTTGACTGTGGATGTGCTATCTTGATACCATTCACCACATTACTTAGAATGGTTAGTGATTATACTTACTGGTCAGGGAAATTTAGGTATATGTTGTTTATATTTCACCCCATTCATATGAGGAATTAATTAAACTTATTAAGTGATGATTAGGACCCTCTATAACTCTTCTATGCATCATTAAATCTCATAAGACAAAACAGATATGAAATTGGTTGAGGCCTTAACCAATTATTTTCAGATGTCTTGGTCGAGGACTCAACAGTATATTTCAGATGTCTATCATTATGAATTCTCACATTATGATATTATTAATTTATAATCCATGTGATTATTTGACTATTATAATATCCATGTTTAAGTTTCATGTTATTATTTTTATGGAATTATTTATTCTGCTTTTATTCCTACCATATTATGCTTAAGATTATGTTTTAATTGCATGTGTTTTAGTTATTTACCTTACCTTTTTATTTATATTTATGATATCTTACACTGTATTATTTACCCTTACTGAGCATCTAAGTTCACCCCTTTATTATGTTTTATTTTTCCCCAATATGTGAAGATGTATATTATGAATGACTTGCAGGGATAATCTAGAAGTTTATGGATGTTTCCAATGAAGTTACTATGTTTCATTTCATTTCAAGTTGTAATGTGAAACTTATATTTGTATCTATTTTTACAAATCTACTAAATTGTTCAATCCTTTAGTATTTGAATTCCTTTTTTATTATTCCAACGTAATAAATTAAGTCACTGTCTTCAGGCTACTTGGGTCAGAGTCTTTACAATTAATATCAGTGGAAGTTTAGTAGAAACCTTGGAAACTAGATTTAGAAAACATTGATTATGGAACATAACCATAAAATTTACTTTGAGGATAAGCATATAATAATATCTTAAAATTTTGGTAAATTAGATATTATGTGGGTATTCCTAGAAATACATGCATGTTTGGAAACTACAAGTGGACATGGTTTTGGCATAAATGTACCTAGGGGTAAAACTCTGACAAGGTGTGTTGGGCTTGACTCAGTGTAACTTGGTACCTGACAATGTGCCTTACTATGCACCTGGTTTGACACTCTTAGGGGATATTCTTAGGATAATTCACATTTTCTTTACAAACCATTATGAAGGATTTAAAATTAAACATGTCCCCAATGAAACCATGTTTATGATTATGAGATTAGTTATGCATAAATTTCCAATTTATGTTAATTATTTTTATAGTTCTAAAATTAGTTATTATGATTCATAACCTAATTTAGTGTATGATATTGTTTATAAATGGAACCTAGTGGAAGGAATGGAAATTTTATCAATGCACTTATTCTATGTAGGGATTTCTCTCCTATTACAGATAATGATGTTGGAGCAGGAGCTACAACTAGAGCTGAGAAACTTATAAATATATTGGGATAACTGAATCGGGTTATGAGTAATAACCTTACTCGCATAGAGTAGTCTGATCCATAATACAGAGGAACAATGTTAGATCTCTTAAAGAGATAACAGCCTCCATCATTCAATGGGACTAAAAATCTATTTTCAGGTAAGAAATTGATAAGTTATTTAGAGAAGATATTTATCACTTTGGGAAGTAATGAAAGGGATAAGGTTATCATGGAATTTTTTCATCTCTTGGGAGATGCAGATTAGTGGTGGTCGTTAATTAAAAAAACAAATGAGGGGGAAGAAATTGAAAATATAGAATGGAAATATTTCAAGGAAATTTTCTTAGAAAATATTTCCCTCATGAACAGCAAGCAAATATGGAGATGAAATTCTTGAGTCTGAGACAAAAGGAGGGTGAAAATGTTTCCAAGTATGAAGCCAAATTTATAAGGTTGGTAAAGAATGATATGGATTATGTACGTAATCCAAAGATCAATATTGATCAATTCTTTGATGGGTTAAAACCATTCCTCTAAAGGGAACTAATTTCCCAAACATTCTTATCATACAAGGATAAAATATCATGTGCTATCAAGATAGAGAAATAATTCTCTAACTCTTATGACTTTAAGGGAAATAAATATAATACTAGAATGATAGATCAAGATATGGATAAAGGGAAAATAGGAAATAAAGATTTTCCCGCATGTTATAATTTTGGGAAGAAACAGCCTTGTACTTGCTTGAAGGGAATGGGAGTGTGTTACAAGTGTAGATAAAAAGGTCACCAGGATTATGAATGTAAGGGAAAGAAATAAGTTATAAATGTGAAATGTTTTAAATGTAAGGAGATGGGGTGATACGAAAATGAATTCCCTAAGCGTCAAGTAAATATAGCCCAGAAAATCCAAAGGGATCAAGGTCAATCTTATGTTGTTACTATAGTCAAAGTGGAATAATTAATGTATTTGTATTTTTTGGATTCAAGAATTATGTTATGATATTTTGGTTATAATAATCATTAGATATATAAGGATTGTACTATAGTACTTCTTATTTGAGGATTTGGAAGCATGCATGTTTTCATTAAGGTTTTTAAGGTGACCAAGGTATTCATATATTTGGTATGGGGGATTAAGAGATACACTATTTGGGGAATCTTATGTTTAGTTGATTTTAAAATTTTAGTGACATTCCTTTTAAATTTTTGGTCATTGAATGTGGAAATACATGTTTTAGATGAGTCTTAAGATTAACTACTTGAAATGGATCAAGTTAAACATTGAAAATTATTGTTTGTTGATCACATACACTAACATTCTTGGTTTCATTAAATATTTAAAGGTTGAAGGAATGAATTAAGGATTTTATGATTCATTAAAGTTCTTCAGGAAAACAATCATCATGAACATTCATTTCTTGGTGTACAAAATGAAGTGGAAATAGATCGAAACATGGTCAAAGGATGATATTATGCTTATGATATGAAAATAAATCAAGTAAATTTATTTTCTCAAGTACCTATCTGTATATTAAAAGAATCCCTCAACTTTTGGAAAAGGATTTTGGAACAAAAATGATATATGTTCACTTTTCTTTATGTGAAATAAATGGTCATTTAACCGATCACATATTTATAGTCTTGTGATGGTTAACTTTATGATGACCATGTTTTCTATCACTCTCCATTAGAACTTGATGGCTATATTTTTATTTCAGGTTCATATTTTTACTTTTCATAAATGTTATAAAATTTAAGTGTCTGATTTTAGGGTGAACATCACATTTCCCTTTCCCTCTTTTTATGGGGAAGTTTTATTAAGCCTTTGTACGGTGTGGGATTTCCGCAAGATTATTTTAAAATGAAAACTTTTTGATTACCAACCAAAAATTTAAATTGTGTCGATGTAATTTATTGAAGGAGGGTAGAATGTAACACCCCAATATTTTATGGTATTTCTCTTTTAAAATTTAATATCTTTAATAGTTATTACTTCACATAACACCGAATTTAAACCCATAATATGATATTAAATAAGACCATTGGAATAGTAATGTGACCATTAGGAATAGTGAAATGAACAATAAAAAAGTATACTAACCTATGAAAGTATAAATAAAATTTTGGTATCTTGTAAATATAAATATTGAATCTTTACATCATGGAATAAGTAAATAAATTTTTTAAAAATGATAAGTTAAGTGTTGGTATTTTTGTGAAAAATAAATGTTTATTTACAATTTTGAGATCTAAACATGAATAAATAAAAAACTCAATATGGTCTTATAGCATTCAAACCGCAAACATAAAATATTCATAGCGCAACAACAACTCAACGGATTCATATAACATTCAAACCACAAATCTAAAATAATCACAACGCAACAAATTAAATAATGAAAAAACATGAGGGAGATGAATAAATAATAATTAATTAATAATTAATACTTAATAATAACTAATAATTAATAATTGATAATTATAAAATGAATAATTCTTAATTAATAATTAATATTTTAATTTTAATATTTAATATGAAATATGAAATATTTAATATTTAATAAATAATTAATATTTAATTAATAAATAATCAATAAATAATCAATAATAAATTAATAAATACATAAATAAATAGATAAATAAATAATAAATAATAAATAATTAATAGTTAATAATAAATAATAATTAATAGTTGATAATTATAAAATTAATAATTCTTAATTAATAATTAATATTTTAATTCTAATATTTAATATGAAATATTAAATTTTTAATATTTAATAAATAATTTATAATTAATTAATAATTAATTAATTAGTAATAAATAATTAATAACTATTAATTAATTAATAAATGAAAAATAAATGAATAATAAATAATAACTAATAATTAATAATTTATTATTAATAAATAATAATTGGTTAATTAATAATTAATAATTTATTATTAATAAATAATAATTGGTTAATTAATAATTAATAATTAATTAAGAAATAATGAATAACGAATAAATAAATAAATAATAAATAAATAAATAAATAATGAATAATAAGATAATAATAATGAATAATTAATTAATAATTAATTAATAATTAATGTTTAAATAATAACTAAATAATAAATAAATAAATAATAATAATCAATATTTAAATAAATAAATAAATAAACAAACAATTAATTAAATAAATCATAAAACGTTAAGAACCTCTGAAAATCCTATAAACACTGAAATGGTCATAAAATATGATCTGATACTCCTTTTTTAGTGTCACAACCAGTCAAATAGAAGATCATGAAATGAGCTTCGATATGATATGTGGTACAGGTCGAATGGACACTTGGATCGAAAGTTATAACCGGTTGAATTTTAAGAAATCGGTGTCTCCAACTAAAAACTCTGATTCGGAGGCCTTTTGGGCCTTTCTGGTAGAATAAAAAGGGTTAAAATACTCAAATAATTAGTACCAAGTCTAAGAGGTGTAGAGCTTGTCGCAAGCTTCGATTTGATATGTGGTAGAGCCCAAACGGACACCTGGATTAAAAGTTATGCTCGTTCGAAGTTTGAGTTCGGTTTTCGACTTTTGAATTTTGAATATATATTTTTTTTCCTTTGATTATCAGATGATTTAAATCTCACTTGGTTTTTTCTCATTTGATAAACTTCGATTTGACTGGTTGTGGAGCTGAAATGGACTCTTGGATCAGAAGTTATGGTCATTTGATGCCATTGTTTGTTCTTCTACTTATTTAAGATTTTCTTTCTATTTAAAAATATAATTAACTAATAATTATAAATATTAATTAATTGACACATAATAAATATATAAAATTATAAATAATAAACTATATTTGATTGTAAATAAGAAAAAAATAATAATTAATAAATAATAAATAATAAATGATTTTTAAAAAAAAATATTAAATTTTGCAGTGGTTTTTTAAAAAAACCACCGTTAAAAAAATAATTTTTTTAGAAGATATTTTTAGAAAAAAATAAAAAAAAAATTGAAAAAAAAGTGAGGCATTTTTTTGGAGCGGTTCTAAAAACCGTCGTTAATTTTCTGTTCGAACAAAAATTTAACGGTGGTTTTTAGAACCGCTGTGAAAAAACTGCCACTAAAACATTGTTTTCTTGTAGTGTTATGGGTCCTAACATTAGCACACACTAATACAGGGTTTATAATTCAGTTCTATAGGTATGTGTTGGTCGGATTATGACACTCAATAGGAGGGTGAATTGAGTTCCTATAAAAATTTATGTTAAAAAGTTTATTTAAAATATTTCCCTATTTAAAACAAAATAGGCCAATTAATCAAATTAGTGAATTTATAATAGTTTTACTATTCAACTAATTTCATAGAAGATAGATTATTTCTCAGTTGTAACAAAATGAGATATTGATACAACTTTTGAAAGTAATCTAATAAGTCAATACAGTTATAAACACTAGTCAAGAATAACTACAAAAGTGAAATTTGGTTTTCTGAAATACAGGTAAAAATAAAGAAAACAAAATTTTAAAACACAACATATATAAAACAAGAGGTTCAGTCTCAAGAAGAGACTTAGTCCTCTCCACTTGGTGATCACCTACCACCAAGAAATCTATATAGATAAAGGTTTTGATCCACACTGTTGTACCTCTCGTACCCCTCGTGGTTTAATTTTAATGATCACAATCACTCTCTTATTTATCTAATCTTGTTTTAAGTGTTTTTGGATGATAGACATGATTTCAGGTTGCCAAGGAATTGGGCCAAGAAAGCTGAAAGCAAAAGTGGACTGATTTCAGTCCACCGTCCAACCGGTGGATGACCACCGGCCAGCCGGTGATGCCTGGGCAGAAGGCATCCCCTCTGTCCAGACCACCGGCCAACCGGTGTCCCATCACCGGCCAGCCGGTGGAACCCAGAAAAAAGAGAGACCTACTGTCTCACCACCGGCCAACTGGTGGCCTCCTCACCGGCCAGCCGGTGGTGCCTGGGCAGAAGGCCGACCCATTTTTCAAAGCACCGGCCAACCGGTGGCCAAGCACCGGTCAGCCGGTGGAGCCAGTCAAGCTAGCCGTTGGGCTTTGACCAGACTTGTCCACTTGACTCCCAACGGCTCCGAAGGCCTCTCCAACGGCTCCGAAGACCCCCAAAGGCCATTTGAGGGTTCCCCCTCTATAAATAAAGGACTAGGAAGCCCCGGAAACGTATGAAAGCCCACAGGAACATTTTTTGATCACTTGGCGAACCACCGGCGCATTCCTTCAAGGAACTCCAATTGCTCCAACCCTTTTCCACATCTAAGGAGCATCACCATAGAAGCTTGGGAGCGCTCTTCATCAACTCCAATCAATCCATTGGCACCCAAGACTTCTCCACATTACGGTTTTTCTTGTTTTAATTATTTTGAGCATCAATTTGGGTTTGTTCCTACAAACCCCTCTTTCTCTCATCCTCTCTTTGTTTGGGTTTTCACACCACCTTAAAGGTGTGAAGAGGTTAGTCAAGCCTTCCCTTTAAAAGGCTTGAGTCATAGGTGAGCTAGCCTTCACCTGTAAGAAGTCTAGTGGGTTCTTGCTCAACCATTAAAAGCAAGTGGGTTCTTGCTCAACCATTAAAAGAAAGCTGTAATAGGTTCTAGACTACCTTAAAGTCTAGTGGGTTTCTTGCTAAAACCATTAAAAAGCAAGCGGTAGTAAATCTCTCAACGGTTGAGTTGGGAGCGGAGACGTAGGCTTTCGTTTAAGCCGAACTCCGTTATCAAGTTTTGTGTCTTTCCTCTTTTATTTCCGCTGCACTTTTAACTTTGATTTTAAATTGTTAATTATTTTTTAAAAGGCAATTCACCCCCCCCCCTCTTTCCATCACTCTCCGCCCAACATTTGGTATCAGAGGCAAAATTTGAGTAATACCCTAACCGGTTTCAAATTCAAGATCCTTTGTGATGGCTTCAACTTCTTTCGCCCCCGAAGGCTATTCTTTGGGTCGTGCTCCATTCTTTGATGGAACCGACTATACTTATTGGAAAACCCGCATGACCACTTTTCTTAGAAGCATTGGATATCCTATTTATAAAATTGGCATGCATGGTTATTCTCTTTCTTCTCCCGATGAATCCAAATGTACTCAAGCCGATATTAAAAATTTCGAGCTTGATGGCAAAGCCATGAACGCTCTTCATTGCGGCCTTGATCGTAATGAATTCAATCGAGTTTCCACATGCACTTCATCTCATGAAATCTGGAAACTATTGGAGGTTACCCATGAGGGGACCAACAAAGTTAAGGATACTCGATTGGATATGTACCGTCAAGATTTTGAGTCTTTTACCATGCATCCATCTGAAAATATAACTAAAATGTTTACACGTTTTACTGATGTTTGCAATGGGAGAAAGTCCCTTGGTGATGATGTGTCTGCAGAAACGATGGTCAAGAAGATCCTTTGGATCTTACCAAGCACATGGGCACCAAAAGTCACGGAAATCCAAGAAGCAAAAGACATCAAGAACATGCCGGTCGAAGAGCTCATCGGATCCCTCATGACCTACGAGATCACCATGAGGAGGCAAGCTGAAAAGGAAGGCAAACTGATCAAAGTTCCAAAGAACATCGCCTTCAAAGTTCAAAAAGAAGAAAGCTCCTCCTCCTCATTGTCTTCCTCTTTAAGCGGCAATTCAGAAATGGAGAATCTTGCCCGCAAAATGCACAAATTCATGAAGAAGCACAAGAAGAAGAAATCCCGCAAGGCTCAACCCAACGAAAAATCTGAGCCCGAGGTAACGTGTTACGGGTGTGGCAAGAAAGGCCATTACAAGCCCGATTGTCCACTCAACAAGAAAAAGGCCAAGCAAAAGGAAAAGAAGAAGGCATTAAAGGCCACATGGAGTGATAGCTCCACATCCTCCTCCTCCTCCTCCTCAAGTGACAACGGTAAAAAATGTCTAATGTCATTTCATGAGGTATCCTCTTCCGACTCCTCATCCTCTAGTTCTTCAAATTCTTTCAATCATTTATCTTATGAGGATCTCCAACATGCTAGAGATCAATTGGAGGAAGGCTTTCACGAACTTTCTTCCAAATTTATTGCTTTAAAAAAGAATTTCAAAAAACTTTCTTCCGAAAAGGAACAACTTCTCAAAGAAAAGGAGGAGTTGTCCCTCAAGCTCCAAAACCTTCCAGATGTTGATTCTATGGAATCAATAATCAAGGATTTAAGGAAATCCCTAGCTAAGTTCACCGAAGGTAAACATAACCTCTCGAAGCTCCTTGGTTCCCAATGCGTATCTAGAAACACCCAAGGGCTTGGCTATTCCAAGCAAGCTTCCTCTTCCCATGCTCCAACTATTTTTGTAAGGGGGATCTCCCAATATAAATTTTGCAACTATTGTAAAAAACCCGGGCACTTAATTTATGAGTGCAATTGAAAAAATGCCCAGTATGGAAGACCCAAAACTATTTTCTTTAACGATGAATTTCATAGGAGAAGACCCGCCACTAGACAAGTGTGGATTGAAAAATCCCTTTTAGCGAGTCTCTCCGGGCCAAAATTTGTCTCGGTTTCAAAAACCTCTCCCCGGTGATTTGTTGTTTTTATTTAGGGGGAGTTAGGATTGTTTAATCCTTTTTACTTTCAATTCAAAACTTTCAATTCAAAACTTTCAATTCAAAACTCTCAATTCAAATTTCAAAAATTTCAATTGGTTTAAAATCTCTATCTTGTTTTTCTAATCCTTTCCCTCAATCAAGTTTTATGCCCCGTGCTATTTTGATAATCACAAAGGGGGAGAAATTCTTGGTTGATTGGGGGAGAAATCTTTCTCTCATGCTTTGCTTTACTTTTCAATTTATCCTTTAAAGCATGCCTTTCATTTCAGTCTTTTACATTGCTTGTTTTGGTGATTGTGATCATCAAAATAGGGGGAGATTGTTGTACCTCTCGTACCCCTCATGGTTTAATTTTCATGATCACAATCACTCTCTTATTTATCTAATCTTGTTTTAAGTGTTTTTGGATGATAGGCATGATTTCAGGTTGCCAAGGAATTGGGCCAAGAAAGCTGAAAGCAAAAGTGGACTGATTTCAGTCCACCGGCCAACCGGTGGATGACCACCGGCCAGCCGGTGATGCCTGGGCAGAAGGCATCCCCTCTGTCAAGACCACCATCCAACCGGTGTCCCATCACCGGCCAGCCGGTGGAACCCAGAAAAAAGAGAGACCTACTGTCTCACCACCGGCCAACCGGTGGCCTCCTTACCGGCCAGCCAGTGGTGCCTGGGTAGAAGGCCGACCCATTTTTCAAAGCACCGGCCAACCGGTGGCCAAGCACCGGTCAGCCGGTGGAGCCAGTCAAACTAGCCGTTGGGCTTTGACCAGACTTGTCCACTTGACTCCCAACGGCTCCGAAGGCCTCTCCAACGGCTCCGAAGACCCCCAAAGGCCATTTGAGGGTTCCCCCTCTATAAATAAAGGACTAGGAAGCCCCGGAAACGTTTGGAAGCCCACGGGAACATTTTTTGATCACTTGGCGAACCACCGGCGCATTCCTTCAAGGAACTCCAATTGCTCCAACCCTTTTCCACATCCAAGGAGCATCACCATAGAAGCTTGGGAGCGCTCTTCATCAACTCCAATCAATCCATTGGCGCCCAAGACTTCTCCACATTATGGTTTTTCTTGTTTTAATTATTTTGAGCATCAATTTGGGTTTGTGCCTACAAACCCCTCTTTCTCTCATCCTCTCTTTGTTTGGGTTTTCACACCACCTTCAAGGCGTGAAGAGGTTAGTCAAGCCTTCCCTTTAAAAGGCTTGAGTCATAGGTGAGCTAGCCTTCACCTGTAAGAAGTCTAGTGGGTTCTTGCTCAACCATTAAAAGCAAGTGGGTTCTTGATCAACCATTAAAAGCAAGCTGTAATAGGTTCTAGACTACCTTAAAGTCTAGTGGGTTTCTTTCTAAAACCATTAAAAAGCAAGAGGTAGTAAATCTCTCAATGGTTGAGTTGGGAGCGGAGACGTAGGCTTTGGTTTAAGCCGAACTCCGTTATCAAGTTTTGTGTCTTGCCTCTTTTATTTCCGCTGCACTTTTAACTTTGATTTTAAATTGTTAATTATTTTTTAAAAGGCAATTCACCCCCCCCCCCTCTTTCCATCACTCTCCGCCCAACACACACCCTGGATTGGGGTTAACACAATAGTACACATACTTTTCAGGTCACAAGACCTCTACCATTGTTCTTCATGGGAATAAAAATACAACCATGTCACACAGGACCACTTCCACAGTTCTTTGTGGGATAAACAAGTATAAAAATACAATTGAGTGAGGATATCTGGTATCCCCCAGTTCAGTGTAGGAGATAGTGTGTGTTTTATAGACAGATACACACACTAATCGAAAATGTAATAAAAAGGTACACAACAGAGCAATAAGTATTATATAGATTTTAGAAGGCTCGGTGTGTTATGTAGTTTATATATGGACTCTTTGATGTATCAGAGTTGAAGCTGGAGTCCTCTTCTAGAAGTAGACAATGAAAATAGAGTGTCGTGGAGCAATGTGTTATGTCTTCCAAGAGGGTGAGATGTTCTTCTTCTTCGGTTTAGTTAAATGCTGCCAAGATGATGAAACTTTGACGGGTAGAAATCCTCTGGTTAACAGCAAGTAGGAATGAAGAGTTCCTCATGTGTTCTTCCTTTCTATATGTTACTCGTATAGGTCTGCTACTATGTCTACTCGTATCTTCTTATGTGTGTATATCACTTTCATGCGCTCTTCTTTTGTATATATGAATTCTTCCAGCCTGACAGTGTGCATGTTTTAAGGTATATATTGTACCTCTTATTTCTGACATCCTCATTTAATATTATGAAAAAAACATTAAATTAATCTTTCACATTAAAACACTCAAAATATGAATGTTAGAAGTAATTTTAAGTAAAGTAAATTTAAACAGTCTATCGGTGAGTCCTCGGTTGTTATCTCCTTCTGTTGGTGACTCATTCTATCAGTGTCTCCTTCTGTCGGTCTGTCTATGCATCGGTAAGTCCTTGCGTCAGTAGGTACTTGCATCGGTAGGTTGATTGCACTGTCGGTGAGTCCCTACATCGGTAGTTTGATTGCACTTTCAGTGATTCCTTGCATCAATAGGTCGATTTCACTATCAATGACTCATTTGAACTATCAGTGTGTCATTATGTCGATCTTTCCATGCGTTGGTGACTCATTTTAACTGTCGGTGTCCCATTCCTTATGTCGGTGTCATCCTGTCATACTTAGAAAAGTATTTCTGCTTGGACTGTCTTACAACATAAATATTAACAGAACGTGTTGAAGTTATATGTGATCATAGATAATCATAATTACACATATTGAAACTTAAATAAACATGATTGAAATGATTAGACATAATTATTAATATTTAACATGATTTGTGATTTTTAAAATCATTAATACTAGAGGGGGTGGCCAACAGTCTCCTATGGGCCAACAATCTCCCTCTTTTTTATGATAAAAAATCATGGAATTATAAAGTACATTCATTTGATGTGGAATATAATCATTTTACTTATCATATCCCATTATTTTTGAATTTTCTCAATATATAGATAAGTAATCAGAGGTAAAATAAATAGTAATGGTATCAAAGGAAAAAATAAAAAGAATAGTAGCAAGGACTAATGCCATTTCTTCTCATATGTAATCAGAGGTAAGAAAAATAAAATGCATAAGGGTGATATCAATGGTAAAATAAAGATAATGCCAAACTATTCTCCCCCTTTTGGGATTATTAAAACGTGCAAGGGGAGAAAAATTTGTTCTCTCCCTTTTGATTCTAATCAAGAAGGAAACACGTATTAAAGAAATAAAAAGTATCAGATAATAATAGATTAAAGATAAATAGATGAAATACAAGAATACAAAAATTTCATTAATCAATGAAGTATAAGGGATTACAAATCTTTAGGGAAAAACAACACAAGACAACCAAACAACCCTATGAGAGAGTTATGCACACTACTTCTCAGGATTAAGTGGTTCCTTCCCTTTCTCGGAGGGGTCAATAGAAGGTCCAGTAGGCGTAAGGGTGTAATTTTGGCCCAGCGGCCCGAAATCCCGATAGGCCCAGCCCGGAAGCCCGAGCAGCCTAGCCCAGCAAAGCCCGCGTCGGGCCAGGCTGGGCTCGGGCCGTAGGTTCATCGGGTCGGGCCTGGGCCTATCCAATAAGGCCCACAGTCCAGACCGGGTTGGCCCAAAAAAGCCCAGCCCGCTGGCCTGTGCGAAGCCTAGCTGCTGTAAAAAAAATTAACGGGAAATTGTTGGTAGGGGGATTTGATCCCCCTACCTCAAGCTTTCAAGGTTGGGCCTGGACCAACTGGTTCAGGCGATGCGCCTATTATATTATCACTAGAATTTATATATATGTATATATATATCATTATATATTAACAAAAAATAATATATATTATATATTATATTTTTAATAATGTGTATATATAAACATATAATTATAATGTGTGTGTGTATATATAAACAAATCCAATAATAATATATATCAATTAAGTGTGGCTTTTAAAAATCCAATAATAATAATATATATATATATGATTTAATATAATATATATATAAACAAAGCTATTAATATATATATATATATCAATGATTTAATATTATATATATAATAACTTGTTATATATTAATAAAAAAATAACACACTCACCTAATGATGTTCGTGCATGTCCCGCAACCTCATTAATTTTTTTAAGTATTTTTCAACTTGCATATATTATATATACTATACATTTATAAATCTATTTAGAAAAAAATTAACCACCCACTACAGTGCACCCCCAACCCCTAATTATTATTTTTATAATTTTCTTATATTACATATATATATATCAATAATTTAACATTATATATATATATATATATAATAACTTATTATATATTAAAAAAAATAACACACTCACCCAATGATGTTCGCGCACACCACCCAACCTCATTAATTTTTTTTTAAATATGATGAAACTTGCATATTATATATATAAACAAATCCATTAATAATATATATATCAATGATATGATAATATATATATATATATAAACAAAGAAATTAATAATATAGATATATATATATAAAGCTATTAATAATATATATCAATTAAGTGTGGCTTTTAAAAATCCATTAATAATATATGTGTGTGTATCAATGATTTAATATTATATATATAATAAATTATTTTATATTAACAAAAAAATAACACTCTCACCTAATGATGTTCGTGCACGTCCCCCAAGCTCATTAATATTTTTTAAATATATTGCAACTTCATATTTTATATATAAATCTATTTTGAAAAAAAATTAACTCACCCACTACGGCGCACCACCCAAACCTTAATTATTTTTTTACAATTTTCTCATATTATATATATATATATAATAATTTATTATATATTAACAAAAAAAATAACTAATCACCCAATGATGTACGTACACCCCCAACCTAATTAATTTTTTTTAAATATTTTGAAGCTTTCATTTATTATATATACTATATATACATATATAAATCTATTTAGAAAAAAATTACCTCACTCACGGCTGCGCACCCCCTAAAGCTATAATTTTGGCCCGGCCCAAATAGGATCAGGTCGGGCCTACCCTGCAAAAAAAATTAAAAATCATTCAAAAAAATGTTTTAAATTAAACAAACGCCTAAAAATAATTTTCATAAATAAGTTAAAAAATAAATGTAAAAAAACATTTTAAATAAATAATAAAAAACATTTAAATAACAATGCTTTAAACTCACTACCCACTACTGTGCACCCCCCAATCCCAAATTAATTTTTTTTTTTCAATTTTCACAGAATATATATAAATTCATAGACATATATAAATCTATTTAGAAAAAAATAACAAATCCACCCACTGTAAAATGTTAATAAAAAAATTGTTTTTTCATAAAACATGTTAAATGTTTAAAAAAATACATGTAAAAAACATGCATTCAAAAAAATTTAAATTAAACATTTTAAATAAGTGTTAAAAAATAGTTTAAAAAATGTTTAAATAAAAAATGTTTTAGACAAATGCTTAAAAAAAGTTTTTAAAACAAACACTTAAATTAATTTTTTTAAAACAAACACTTAAAAAATAATTTTTACAATAAAATATGAAAAATGTTAAATGTTTTAAAAAAATACTTTCAAACAGCATGCATTATAAATAAATTAAAAAATGTTTTAAATTAATCATTAAAAAATGTAAAAAAAATGTTTTAAACAGATGCTAAAAAATGGTTTAAATAAAAACTTTTAAATAAAAAAATTTAAAAAATGCTTAAAAAATTATAAATAAGTTAAAAAATAAAATGTAAAAAAATGTTTTAAATAAATGTTAAAAATACATTTAAATAACAAGGCTTTAAACTCACCCACTACTACGCACCCTCCAAAACCCCTCATTAATTTTTTTTTACAATTTAAAAATAATATATATATATTCACAATATATAAATCAATTTAGACAAACGAAACATATCCACCCACTGTAAAATGTTAATAAAAAATAAAATAAACATTTTTATAAAAAACATCTGTTTAAAAATAAATGTAATTTTTTTTAAATAAATGTAAAAAAAATGTTTAAATAAAAACGTTTAAAAAATGTTTTAAAACAAACAATCATTTTAAAAATAATAAAGTCCCACCATGGACTGACTCGAAAAAGCTCGGCCCGACCCGAAGAAGTCCGGATCGAATCGATGGTTGGGGTCGGCCCGAGGCTGGGCTCAGGCCACCTCATGGGGATGTTCGGGTCGGCCCAGCCTAGCCCGAATAGTGGCCAGCGGACCGATTTTTTGCATGTCAGGCCCAGCCGAGCCCGGCCCAGTCCAGGCTAGGTTGGGTCGGGCCGGGCCGAAATTACACCCTTAAGTAGGTGGTGATTTAGAAGCTGGAGGGTCTGAATAAATTTTCGGAGGAGGTAGGATCACTTTTTCTGGAACATTCGGTGAAAGAATTGGTTTGTGTTGTGATAACATAGGATATTTAATTTTCTCTTGAATCCTTGGTCTGATTTGACTAAAATCTAGAGCAACTGACATTCGATGTAGAGGCACTGATCCAGTAGGTCCAATTAGTGTAGCAGCAGGCACTACACGCACTTCATTTTCCACATGATGGTATGGATTCAACATCTTGATGAAATACTCAATGATTTCACCACCATACTTCATAAATTTCTCAAAGTCATCTTTATTATCCATGAATTTTTCTAAAAGATGGGTGAAGTCCTTCAACTTCTATACTTGGTCATTGAAAACATTGGTCACTGGAGGCAATGACAGGTTCTCTGTCAAATACTTAAAAAGACTGGTCAACTGATGTTTGGTAATGATCTTCTTGAAATAGTAGTCTACCTTTTCTGTGATCTGAGCATTTTTAGTCCCAACACCCATGGAATAGAGTCTGACCATAACATGAACAGGGTCACTATTCTTTTCAATCTCTGTAAGGCTGGCCAAACCAAAAGCATAAAATAGATCTTGAAGCTCTTAACAACATTTTTAACTTCCTCAATGTACAAGGCTAGAGATAACTGACTGGAGGTAGAAGTAACATCAGCTGG
Organism: Viscum album; assembly: GCA_963277665.1. Lineage (NCBI taxonomy): Eukaryota > Viridiplantae > Streptophyta > Magnoliopsida > Santalales > Viscaceae > Viscum > Viscum album. The sequence continues at coordinate 1,218,336,643 of OY728119.1, forward strand.
AGATAAGGTATGATTCTTAAAATCTTTAAGAATAGTCTCCATATAGCCTTTATACTTTGAGGTCAAATTATGTATTATAGAGGCAAGCCCAGTCATTTCTTTTCCCAACTTGGGAGTATTTTCAAAAATTGTCTCAGCAGTTTTAATTAAGTTGGGTTGAATCTATTCTATCAGTTTCTTTGAAACATTAGCTGCATCAGCTTCACTCACAACCACTATCTAACTTGGAATAAAAACAGCTTTCCCAAACTTCTTTATTTCTACTATTGAATATCGGATAGAGTGTAATTCATCACTCAGCTTAGTGTTTTCCCTTCTATCTTGTGGAATCTCATCCACCATTTGAGATTGAATTGATACACTTATAGCTAAACAAACCTCCTCCTTAAACCTTTCAAAGTTTTCTTTAGTGACAGTGTCACTAGGAAGGGTCTCAGCCACTGATTTTTTTTGAAATAGGTACAAATACCTAATCATATTAGTCTTCATAATCCAAACCTAGTGCTACATACCTAGGATTCTTTTCCCATTCAATCATAACATCATCATCCAGAGGAGTCAGAGTGTCAAGTCTTACTCTTTTAAGCTGATACTCATCATCATCTTGATCTCTCCTTACTTGAGGCCCCTCAATCTGAGCTCTCCTCACTAGTTCCATGAGGTATCTTTATTTCATATACTAACTAAGGTGCAGGAATTGTTTGAGCTTACACTTAATCATGAACTTCAACATTTTCTCTTTCTTTAATAACTACTTCAGGAAGTTCTTCCAACCATTCCTAAACCACAACTTCAACTATCTCTACATCTCCACCTTGATCATAATTATGATGGTCATTATCACTTTTACTTCCTTCGTCATCATCATGTTTAGAGACATGCTATTCACTTCCATTTCTGTCATCATTTTCTTTAACTTCTTCCTCTTCACTTTCACTACCACTCTCATCTTCTTCACTTCCTTCTTCTTCTTCTTTAGATCCACTGGATCTACTTACATATTTTATTCTACCTGATTCTTATGTCTCCTTATCTTCATTGTCTTCAAGTGTGGTCTCATGAGATGGTAAAGCAAGTGGAGGACTAGGAGGTCCAAAAGAAAAACCTTTGTGATATTTAGTGGTGTCATGATCACTCATATCATCGATAGGTGACCCTTGATCTATGAATGGTGCAGCAGGCTCTTCTTCTTCTTTTGAAGAGTAAACCACTTCCTTATCTGGTCCCTATCCAGGATCATCCATATTCTTAGTCCTAGTTGGACGGTCCCCTGGATTGAACTTATCATAGATCTTATCTTCATATCCAACCTATTCTTTCTTCCATGGGTTCCAATTGATCTTTATCCTTTTACAGATATCTTTACTGAGACAAATCCCACTGCACTTAGAAACAACTTCATCTCCTTTAATGACACAACCTTTCTCTTTCAAAATTGCTAAGATTAACCTTTGATAAAATAGGGAATTGGTTTTTCAAGAAGGCTTGATCATTTTATTAATGTGCACACCAAGGCATCTACATAGATTTACCTTAATTCCTTTTCTTAAAAGATAAACCAAGTAGATATCTTGATACTGTAGAGATGAAAAGTCCCCTTTCCTAGGATAGATCTGATGCTGAATAAAATTGAACAGAATTATACACTCCCAATCTAACTCTATAGTAATGGGTCTCATATGCTCATCATTATTAGTAAGCTCCTTTAGAGCTATATCAAAGCATAAAATATCACTCTCAGGTGGAGAACTACCTTGATAATCATTAAACACCCCCTCATGGGGTACCTTAAGATATTTAGCCCACTGTCTTGATGAAAAAGAGATTCTCGTGCCTTTCAATATGGACTTAATCCAAGCAACTTCACTTCCTTCCAACAGGAACTCCACATTCATGTAAAATTCAAGAACTAGATTTTGATAGAAGGGTCTTTCATTATCTAAGAACCACTCAATCCATCCCTGATTCTGTAACACCCTGAGCAGAAAAGGCTTTCTCTCCAACAACCATTCTACAAGAACCTCTTTTTTTAGAGTCACTACACAGTTCTCCTGAGAAGGATTCATAGGTCCAGAATATTTACTTGATTCCCCTCCCTATTTCTTAGTTGCATGAGACTCACCACCATCAATAACTCACTTCACATGCATCATTACAATAGTTCGGTTTGAAGTTTGGATGGTGAAATGTAAGGGGTAGAGATAGCAACAGTTGAGTGAGTGTAAGGGTAAAGGATTAGAGTGGATCGAGTCAATTTTATATCATTTAGTGCATGTGAAATCACAAAATCGTGAAATCATGAACCAGGTTCAACAAAATTACTAAAACACAGTCATTTTGATAAATACATAAAATGGATAAAAATAGTGAGTCATCGGTTTCAGTATGATATATTTTTCATAACACTAACGATGTCGGCATGACAAGGCATTGGTGTCAGCATTACAGAGTATCTGCTGTTGGTCGGAGAGTGATGGCAAGAGGGGGGGTGAATTGCCTTTTAAAAATTAATTAACAATTTAAAAACAATTTATAAATGCAGCGGAAATAAAAAGGGGCAAGACACAATTTGATAATGGAGTTCGGCTTAAACCAAATCCTACGTCTCTGCTCCCAACTCAACCATTGAGAGATTTACTTCAGCTTGCTTTTTAATGGTTGTAGCAAGAAACCCACTAGCCGTTTTAAGGTAGGCTAGATCACCTTCGTACAGCTTTCTTTTTTATGATGGTTGTAGCAAGAAACCCAAAATGAAAGTGAGGAAGAAAATGATGGTTTGTTTTAATACAAACCCAATGAATAACTAAACAATTGAAATAAATAAATTACAACAAACTTGAGGAAGCCTTGAGCGCCAAGAGTGTGAGAGTAGTTGATGTGGAGGCAGCCCAAGCTTCAAGGATGGAGATGGATCACAAGTAGCCTTAGAGATTTGTCGTTTAGAGCTTCAAGGGATCAAAATGTCATTCCAATGTATTGGTGGTGTTCCCGGCATCCATCCTCGTCTATTTATAGGAGAAATATCCCCAAATACTTCAATATAGCCGTTGGAGGGCTTCCGGAGCCGTTGGGGGTCAAAAGTACAAGTCTGGTCAAAGCCCAACGGCTAGTTTGACTGGGCTTACCGGCTGACCGGTGCTTGGCCACCGGCTGGCCGGTGCTGGGCCACCGGCTGGCCGGTGGTCCAGACACCGGTTGGCCGGTGGCACCTGGCAGTAGGCAAGGCCTACTGTCTGGTTCCACCGGCTGGCCGGTGGTCAGGCACCGGCTGACCGGTGGCACCTGGCAGAGAGCTTTTCTTCTGCCAGAGACCACCGGCTGGCCGGTGGTAATCCACCGGTTGGCCGGTGGACTCAGAGAGTCCTTTTTCCAGTCTTCTTGGGCCAACTCTTTGGAAACCTTTTTCCTATCATCAAACAAACTTGAAAACAAGTTATAACACAATGAGAGTGATTGTGATCATTAAAATCCAAGAGAGAGGGGTACAGCAATCTCCCCCTATTTTGATGATCACAATCACAAATGAGAAAGCTTTTAAAAAGGATATGCCAAGTAAAAATAAATAAGAAACTTGGACATGGAAAATTTTAGAGATCATACAAGAATTTCATAGATGTATCATGTATTGAAAAAGATATTAATCTTGAAAGGATTGAAATAAAGAGAATGGTTTATTTTGAAATTGTAACCATAGGTCATTTAAAAGAAACAACTTAAATCAATAACTTAACAGATTTTGATGAAAGTAATAACTTAAAATTGAACTTTTTAAAAAGAGCACTTAAGTAAATGAAATAAGTAACTAAAAATTGAACTTTTAAAAAGAGAACTTAATTAAATGAAATAAGTAACTAAGTATGGAATAGAGAGTTTTTCTCCCCCTTTGGGATTATCAAAATAGGAGGAAAAGTATGAAAGAAAATTAGAAAAACAATAACAAGGAAGTAAGCAATGACAAAAAGGATTGATGGATAAGACAACTTGAATTTTAGAAAAGATGAAACGTTACATAGAAGGTTCAAAATACAAATACAAAGACAAGCCAAAAAACAGGAAGGGCTCTATTCACTCCCAGCGGGCCGAGAGTGACGGCGACGCCTGAATGTCGGAGGAGCTGGAGGAGCCTGGACCGCCTCAAAGCGACGATCAAGAGAATCGATCTGAGAGTGGAGCTGATCAAACTGAGAGCTGAAGTAAGAAAACTGTAAGTCGAGCTGGGTCTCAATCTGATCCTGGAAGCGAAGTAACTGATCAGCCGTCACCGACAAGCTACCAGTATCAGCGGGAGGGGGCACAGCCTCAGCAGGCTCTGGTGCATCATCACCCGCTCCACCTTCCTCAGCAGCAGTAGTAGCAGCCTCACCTTCGCTGTCACCACTCCCTTCCTCTTCATCAGCACCACTGTACTCACTTTCTGAAAGAGGATAGGCAGCAGCAATGGCAGGAGGCATGGCATGGGTAGGAGGGTGTGAATGTGTCTGAGGGGAGTAAGCCTTGAGAAGGCCCTCCTTGTCAGTAATCCACTCCTGACACCAAGGATGCCAACGAATGTTCATCTGTTGCACCATCATAAAATTGATGATGCTATCCTTCTTTGGCTGCTCGAAGGAGGTCGCACGGAGAGGGACATCAAGAAAGGTAAAGATTTTGGTCAACAAGCGCCCGTGTGGTAGAGTTTTGGACCGGCGCGGATGCTCAGCCACATAAGACATGGCCCGGAACAGGAACCGGACCAAATTGAAATGAACGCCTCTGGTGATATAAGAAAGAAGATAAATGTCAATAAATTTCACCGTATCGTGATCACCGATACGGGGTGAAAGGGTGGTCTGAATGAGGCGCTCAATGATGCGATGGTTAGGGGAGAGCTGGGAGAGCTTGACAATGGGATCGGTGGGCTGCCCTGTGAGATGCTCAAGAGCGACAGTAAGATCAAAATCAGGGTCCCGAGGAAACTCCCCATGAGCAAAAGCATGAGGTCCAACATGAGGAACCCCTAGCATCCTGGCAATCTCCAAAGAAGTGATAGTGATGGGTTGCCCAAGAGGGGTGGTAGAGATGGTATCGACGTCGTCAGAAACCGACCACGTCAGGTGAGCATAAAATTCTTTGACAAGAAGGGGATAAATAACATCCTTCTCAGGAGGTTCAAAAAAAGAATGCCAGTGTTGATATTCAATGATGGAGAAAAGCTCGAGACGAGCAAAAGAAAGCCAAGAATAATCAATTACTCTTCCAGGAAGAATGACTTTGTCATGCCAAATTTCCGGAAGTTGAGGGATTGAAGGAGGAGGAGGTGCTTCTTGAGCGATGCCCTTTCCATTACGTGAAGATCGAGGACCCATGATGGCAAAAGGAAGAAAAAGAAGAAAGAGATTAAGAGAAGAAGGAGTTTGAGAGAGCAAGGAGGAAGAAGAGAGACTAGGTCAAGAGGGAGGCGCTGGTTTGGAGGTGCCGCACGAGAGGGAGAGAAAGAAATGGGAGGGGAAGGGTTTAATTTAATTTTTAACCCTTTCCCCGACCGGCCCAAAAAAAGGGAAACCCAACACCACCGGTTAACCGGTGGTGTACCACCGGTCAACCGGTGGTATTGAAATTCATAAAAAATTAAAATAAAATAAAAATAAAAAAGTGTTTAAATAACTTAAAAAGAAATATAAGCAAGCCAAAAAGAGTCAAATTTTTAATAGTTCTCATTGACGAATCATTCCTAACTCCCCCTTAATAAAATCAAAACGTTCAACCGGGAGCGGTTTGGTAAAAATATCAGCTAATTGGAAATCAGTAGAAATGAAGTCCAAAGTGATATCCCCTTTTTGAAAATGGTCACGAAGGAAATGATGCCTTAAATCTATATGCTTTTTCCTAGAATGTTGTATTGGATTCTTAGAAATACTAATGGCACTAGTGTTGTCACACCGTATAGGGACATGATCGTAGGAAAGGCCATAATCCAAGAGAGTGTGCTGCATCCAAATAATTTGGGCACAACAATTACCAGCTGCTACATACTCGGCCTCGGCAGTAGAAAGAGCAACACAGTTTTTCTTTTTGCTACTCCATGAAACAAGGGACTTGCCTAGCAGATGACAGGTTCCACTAGTACTCTTACGATCTAATTGAAATCCGCCAAAATCAGCATCCGAATATGAAGAAAGTTCGAAAAAAGTATTAGAAGGATAAAATAAACCAATGTTTTTGGATCCTTTTAAATACTTAAAAATTCTTTTGACCGATTTAAAATGAGATTCTTTGGGATTGGCTTGAAAACGAGCACAAAGGCAAACACTGAACATGATGTCAGGACGAGTCGCAGTTAGGTAAAGTAGACTCCCGATCATACTCCTATAAAGCTTGTTATCCACCGGTTTCCCGGCTTCATCTAACGTAAGTTTACAAGAAGTACTCATGGGGGTACTAATTTCCTTTACTTGATCCATACCAAAACGACTTAAAAGTTCATTTGTGTATTTGCCTTGGTTTAGAAAAATACCATTTGAATTTTGAAGGATTTGAAAACCAAGAAAAAATTTTAATTCCCCCATAAAGCTCATTTCAAATTCTTTTCTCATTAAATCTGAAAAATCAGTACAAAGCGATTCTTTGGTTGAACCAAATATAACGTCATCAACGTAAATTTGGACAATTAAAAGATCTTTGGAAGTGTGTTTTAAAAATAGGGTACAATCAGCTTGACCCATTTTAAAATCATTTTCTAAAAGAAATTTTGTTAGCCGCTCATACCAAGCCCGAGGGGCTTGTTTTAAGCCATATAGAGCCTTGGTTAACTTAAAAACATGATTTGGAAATTTTGGATCTTCAAAACCGAGGGGTTGTTCAACAAAGATTTTTTCTGAAATAAAACCATTTAAAAAAGCACTTTTAACATCCATTTGAAAAAGTTTGAAATTTAAGTGAGCGGCGAACGCCAACAAGATCCTGATGGATTCCAATCTAGCGACGGGCGCAAAGGTTTCACCATAATCAATTCCTTCTTCTTGATTATAGCCCTTAGCTACTAGGCGAGCCTTGTTCCAGGTTATATTTCCTTGATCATCAAGTTTGTTCCTAAAAACCCATTTAGTGCCAATAATTGGATTATCATTGGGTCTTTCAACAAGAGTCCAAACATCATTTCTAGAGAATTGATTTAGTTCCTCTTGCATTGAAAGAACCCAATTCTCATCATTAATGGCATCATTAATGGTTTGAGGCTCTAGTTGAGAAAGAAAGGCTTGATGTTCAACCTCGTTGAGGATAGATCTTCTAGTTCGAGTACCGGCTTGAAGATCACCTATAACATTTTCTAAAGGATGGTCTCTAGAAGGTTTCCAAACCTTAGGCAAGGTGGAAGGTGAAGAAGGTGAAGAGGGTTCTTGATGGTCATCCTCCTTGGGAGGAGAAGAGGAATCATTCAAATGAAGCTTATCAAGCTTATCTTCAACATCTTCAATGACTGGGTGAGGTTTTGGAAGAGTTTCATCAAATTTGACATGAGATGATTCTTCGATGGTTTTTGAACGTTTATTGAAGACACGATAGGCTTTGCTTGAGTTTGAGTACCCAAGAAAAATACCTTCATCGGATTTGGCATCAAATTTCCCTAGGTTATCTTTTGTGTTAAGGATAAATAATTTACAACAAAACACTTTAAAATAACCAACTTTGGGCAATTTGCCTTTCCAAAGTTCATAGGGGGTTTTCTTAAGAAGGGGTCTTACAAGGACTCTATTGATAGTATAACAAGCAGTGTTTACCGCCTCGGCCCAAAAATATTGAGGAAGATTGAATTCACTAAGGAGGGTTCGAGCAATTTCTTGGAGAGTTCGGTTTCTCCTTTCAACTACTCCATTTTGTTGTGGAGTCCTAGGGGTAGAGAAGGTGTGATTGTATCCTTGAGAGGAACACAATTCATTGAATTCTTTGTTCTCGAATTCACCACCATGGTCACTACGGAGTGATATAATTTTATATCCTTTTTCATTTTCTACTTTCCTAGAGAATTTCAAAAAGGTTCTACAAGCATCATTTTTATGAGCTAAAAAGAAAACCCAAGTGAAACGAGAAAGGTCATCTACAAGGAAAAAGGTATAGGATTTTCCACCTAGACTTGCTACAGGGGTAGGACCAAAAAGATCAAGATGAAGGAGCTCAAGAGATTTTGAAGTGGACACTTCCTTCTTAGATTTGAAAGAAGATTTGTGTTGCTTGCCAAGTTGGCATGGCTCACAAATCAAATCTTTTTTAAACTTAAGTTTAGGAAGGTTACGGATGAGCTTGTTCTTATTAAGCTTTAGAAGTGAATGAGAGCTACAATGCCCCAACCTTCTATGCCAAAGCCAAGACTCATTGTCAAGAGCACTTAAACATTTAACATTTTGGATAGCTAAAGACTTTAAATCAATAATGTAAACATTTTGAAAACGGGAAGCAGAAAATATCAATTTGTTTTGAAAATCAAACACATTGCATAAATCATTTTGAAAATTCACCTAAAAACCACTATCACAAAGTTGACTAATGCTAATTAAATTATGTTTTAAACCTTTAACAAATAAAACATCTTTAATTAAGGAGGTTCTACCAAAACCAATGGTACCTATTCCGACGATCTTTCTTTTTGAATTGTCACCGAAGGTGACGTATCCTCCATCGAATTCTTCAAGGGAGTTGAACTCGGAGGGATCGCCACACATGTGCCTCGAGCATCCGCTGTCGAGATACCACGAGCCTTTCGAAGTCCTACTTCTTTGGTGTTTATCCTACAAAATCAAGAGAGAATAGATTTTGGTACCCATATAAGTTTGGGTCCGGAAAGATTAGATAAAAGAGACTTTTGAACCCATACTTGTCTAGAGGGATACATCCTAAGATATTCATCCGAGTAGGTAATGATTTTGGGGCGGCCATATCTAGCATTTTTACAATCGCATTCATAAATCATATGTCCGGTTTTTCTACAATAATTACAAAATTTATTTTGAGAGCTCCCCCTTACAAAAGTAGTGGGTGCTCTAGAAGAGGTGGCTTGCTTGTTAAAGCCAAGTCCATGTGTGGTTCTAGCCGAACGTTGAGAACCTAGCAATTTGGTCAAATTTTGTTCACCTTGGGTGAACTTGGCAAGAGATTCCCTTAAATCTTTAATAGTTGAATTCAAAGAATCAACATTTGGAATATCTTGGACCTTAAGGGCAAGTTCCTCATTCTTTTTGAGAAGTTGATCTTTTTCAGAAATTAGAATTTTGTGTTTCTTTTCTAAGGCCAAAAATTTAGAAGTAAGTTCGTGAAAACCTTCCTCTAATTGATCTCTCGCGTTTTGGATATCTTCATAAGACATGTCATTATTAAAAGAAGAAGATGAGGAAGAGGAGTCGGAAGAAGATACCTCATCAAGTGCCATTAGGCATTTTCCACCTTCATCGCTTGAGTCGCTTGAAGACATGGAGTCCTCGCTTGCACTCTATGTTGACGCTTTGAAAGCCTTCTTGTTTTTCTTTTCCTTTAAACTTTTCTTGAAAAGAGAGCACTCCGGTTTGATGTGTCCTTTCTTTCCACATTCAAAGCATGTAACTTCTTTTTCTGCTTTTGGCTCTTCCTTTCGTGCCCTTTGAAAATTCTTCTTTTTCTTCATGAACTTGCTCATTTTTCTTACAAGTTGAGCAATCTCGGATCCGCTATCATCAGAGGAGCTTTCTTTCTTTGCTTTGAATGCTATGTTCTTTTGCTCCTTGAAGATTTTACCTTATTTATCGGCTTGCCTCTTCATGGTAATCTCATAGGTCATAAGTGATCCAATGAGTTCTTCAACCGGCATTTTCTTGACATCTTTCGCTTCTTGGATTGCCGTCACCTTTGGAGCCCATGAGCTTGGTAGGACCCAAAGAATCTTCTTGACCATCGTCTCTGCAAAAACATCATCTCCAAGAGACTTTCTCCCATTACACACATCAGTAAAGTGAGTAAACATTTCCGTAATAGATTCGTGTGGGTGCATGGTGAAGCTTTCAAAGTCTTGACGATACATATCTAATCTAGTGTCTTTGACTTTGTTAGTTCCCTCATGGGTCACTTCCAAAAGCTTCCAAATTTCATGAGAAGTGGTGCAAGTAGAAATACGATTAAATTCATTACGGTCTAACCCACAATGAAGAGCATTCATGGCTTTGCCATCAAGCTCAAAATTAGCAATGTCTTCGGGGGTCCATTTAGACTCATCTTTGCTAGAGAGAGTGTAGCCTTGCATAACAATTCTATATATAGGATAGCCAATACTTATAAGAAATGTAATCGTGCGAGTTTTCCAATAAGTGTAGTTGGTTCCATCAAAGAATGGAGCCCGAGTCATGGAATACCCTTCGGGTGCTTGTGAGGAAGAAGCCATCACTATGGATTTTAGGTTTGTAACCGGTTAAGGTATTACACAAATGTCCCTCTGATACCAATTGTTGGTCGGAGAGTGATAGCAATAGGGGGGTGAATTGCCTTTTAAAAATTAATTAACAATTTAAAAACAATTTATAAATGCAGCGGAAATAAAAAGGGGCAAGACACAATTTGATAACGGAGTTCGGCTTAAACCAAAGCCTACGTCTCCGCTCCCAACTCAACCGTTGAGAGATTTACTTCAGCTTGCTTTTTAATGGTTGTAGCAAGAAACCCACTAGCCGTTTTAAGGTAGGATAGATCACCTTCGTAGAGCTTGCTTTTTTATGATGGTTGTAGCAAGAAACCCAAAATGAAAGTGAGGAAGAAAAGGATGGTTTGTTTTAATACAAACCCAATGAATAACTAAACAATTGAAATAAATAAATTACAACAAACTTTAGGAAGCCTTGAGCGCCAAGAGTGTGAGAGTAGTTGATGTAGAGGCAGCCCAAGCTTCAAGGATGGAGATGGATCACAAGTAGCCTTAGAGATTTGTCATTTAGAGCTTCAAGGGATCAAAATATCATTCCAATGTATCGGTGGTGTTCCCGGCATCCATCCCCGTCTATTTATAGGAGAAATATCCCCAAATACTTCAATATAGCCGTTGGAGGGCTTCCGGAGCCGTTGGGGGTCAAAAGTACAAGCTTGGTCAAAGCCCAACGGCTAGTTTGACTGGGCTTACCGGCTGACCAGTGCTTGGCCACCGGCTGGCCGGAGCTCCAGACAGAAGGCAGAGCTTTCTGTCTGGGCTCCACCGGATGGTCGGTGCTGGGCCACCGGCTGGCCGGTGGTCTAGATAGAGAGCAAGCTCTCTGTATGGTTCCACCGGTTGGCCGGTGGTCGAGACACCGGTTGGCCGGTGGTCGAGACAGAGAGCAAGCTCTCTGTCTGGTTCCACCGGCTGGCCGGTGGTCCAGACACCGGTTGGCCGGTGGCACCTGGAAGTAGGCAAGGCCTACTGTCTGGTTCCACCGGCTGGCCGGTGGTCAGGCACCGGCTGACCGGTGGCACCTGGCAGAGAGCTTTGCTTCTACCAGAGACCACCGACTGGCCGGTGGTAATCCACCGGTTGGCCGGTGGACTCAGAGAGTCCTTTTTCTAGTCTTCTTGGGCCAACTCTTTGGAAACCTTTTTCCTATCATCAAACAAACTTGAAAACAAGTTAGAACACGATGAGAGTGATTGTGATCATTAAAATCCAAGAGAGAGGGGTACAACATCTGCATGACAAAGCATCAGTGTCGGCATGACAACTGTGTTGACATGACAACTGTGTCGGCCTAACATAGTGTCGTTATGACAAAGTTATCGGTGTCAGTATGACATTTTCAGCTTCATACTATCATTGTTGGCATGACACTATCTATTTTACTTTTCCAATGTTAGTATGACAACTTCACTTAAAAATAATTAGAGGAATAACAGCACAAGGTCCTATATATTGATCATTCCTAACTCATGTCTGGTGTAGTTCATTATTTCAGAGTTCAATGGCTTAGTGAAAATGTTAGCAAGCTAATGTTCAATTACAATGAATTCTAAAATTATATCACCTTTTTTATAATAGTCTCTCAAAAAGTTATGTCTTATATCAATGTGTTTTTCCCTAAAATGTGAAACTGGATTCTTAGAAATATTAATAGAACTCGTGTTATCACAATTTATAGGAAAATGTATGAATTGATATCTATATTCTAGTAGTGTGTGTTTCATCCAAAAAATTTGTGCATAACAACTACCAGTAGCTATGTATTCATATTTGGAAGTAGATAATGCAATGAAATTTTGTTTCTTACTACACCATGAAACTAGAGACTTGCCCAAAAAGTGACATGTTCCAGAGGTTCTCTTTCTTCCTAACTTACAGCCACTAAAGTCAGCATCTGAATAACTCACTAAATCAAGATATTTTCCTCTAGGATAAAACATTCCTAAATTGTTTTTATATTTGAGGTATTTAAAAATACTTTTTATATCATTTAAATGATATTATTTGGGTTTTCTTGAAAATCTGCACACATGCACACACTAAACATAATATCTGGCCTACTAGAAGTTAAGTAGAGTAAACTCCCAATCATTCCTCTATAAGTGGTTTGATCAACAGATTTACCATCTTCATCAAGGTCTAACTTACAATTTTTACTCATTTGAGTTTCACTACTCTCAGTGCTTTCAAATACAAATCTTTTTAAAATATACTTAGTGTATTTACTTTGATTCAAAAAAAAAATTTCTTTATTTTGAAATATTTTAAATCTAAGTAAGAATTTGATTTCCCCCATTAAAATCTTATCAAATTCACTTTGCATCATCTTTGAAAACTCAACACATGAATAATTTTTAGAGGATCCAAAAATAATATCATCTTCATAAATTTATAATACTAAAACATATTTGGAAATTAGTTTTATAAAATGGGTAGGATCATCAATACCTTTTGTAAAACCTTTAGAAATAAGAAAAGTGTTGATCCTATAATACCAAGCTCTTGGAGCTTGATTTAAAGCATATAAATTTTTTGTTAATTTAAAAATATGATTTGGAAGGTGGGGACTTTAAAAAATATGGGTTGTTCAATAAAAAAAAATTCAATTATATAACCATTTAAGAATGCACTCTTGACATCCATTTGATAAAGTTTAAAATATAGATGTGATACATAATCAAGTAGGATTCTAATGGCCTCAAGTCTAGATACTGGTGCAAAGGTTTCTTCATATTCAATCCCTTATTCTTAATTATAACCTTGTGCAACCAATCTATCTTTGTTTCTAACAATGTTACCATATTCATCTACTTTATTCCTAAACACCCATTTAGTGCCTATAATCAAGGTGTCCTTGGGTATATCTATAAGTTTCTAGACTTTGTTTCTTTCAAATTGATTTAGTTCTTCTTGCATATCCATCACCCAAAATTCATCATTGATATCATCACTGATGTTCTTGGGTTCAACCTATAACAGAAAATCTTGATGTTCAACCTAATTTCTATGAGAAGATCTAGTCTGAGTTCCTTTTTCTAAATCTACAACTATATCATCTAAAGGATGGTTCTTGAGAGTTCTAACAGGTCTAGAAAAATAAGGGCTAGTCACTTCAGGTTCTTCAATAGGTTTAGTTTCATCATGAAAAGAATCTTGAGAATTTCCAAAACTGGATGTTTTATTATATTTCTTCACATGATAGTTAGAAGATTTAGTATTTATGTCCAGATTTGACATATCATCCTCAAGATTTTCTAGAGAGGTCTTTAGATCATGTGGATCTATCTCATAAAACTTAACATGTACAAATTCTTCCACACATTTATTTCTCTTATTGAATACTCTATATAATTTACTAAAAATTGAATAACTTAGGAAAATTCCTTCATCGCTCTTAAAGGAAAATTTGTCCAGATTATCCTTAGTGTTAATAATATAGGCTTTGCAACCAAAAACTTTGAAGTAGTTAACATTGGGTTTTCTATTATTCTATAACTCATAAATAGTTCTCTTAAGGATGGGTATAATCAAGAATCTATTAATTATATAGCATGTTGTATTGACATCTTCTGCCCAAAAGTATATAGGTAGGTCATACTCACTAAGCATGGTTATAGCAATTTCTTGTAGGGTTTTATTTCTTCTTTCTATAACTCCATTTTGTTGGGGTGTCTTGGGAGCAGAGAAGTTATAACAATATCCATTCTATGAGCAAAAGGATTCAAACTCTTGGTTCTCAAACTCACTTCCATGGTCACTTCTTAGGGTTTTAATTCTAAGGCTGCTAAGATTTTCTACAGTTCTATAATACTTAGTGAAATGTTAGAAATCTTAACTTTTGTGATCCAAGAAGAAGTTCCAAGTATATCTAGAGTAGTCATCTACAAGAACATAGACATAGTTCTTCCCACTTAGACTTGAAACTCTATAAGGTCCAAAAACCTCCATGTGAACCAACTTAAGAGGTTGAGAAGTCGAAACTTCTTTCTTTGGTTTGAAAGAGATTTTTTTTTGTTTACCCTTTTGATAAGGATTACAGACTTGGTCATTTGGAAACTAAAGTTTGGATAGATCCTTGACTATGCCTTTTCTAGTGATATTTCTAAGTGATTGTATATTACAGTGTACCAATATCATATTCCAAATCCAAGACTTTTTATAAAAAACACTCAAATAAGAAACATATTGAGAAATTAAAGAATCTAAATTAATAGCATAAACATTCTCATTTCTAAGAGTAGAAAATACTAACTCATTTTTAGAATTAAAAATATTTCATGCATCATTTTTAAATTTAACATTAAAACCATAATCACATAACTAAGAGATACTAAGTAGGTTTTATTTTAATCCATCAATAAAAATACTTTAAAAATTAAAACTGAGTTATAGTTACCAATATGGCCAAGGATAATTATTTTTCTTTTAGCATTGTCACCAAAATTGACATGTCCCTGTCAATCTTTATCATGTTCTTGAAGCATGAGTAATCTTTTATCATGTTTCTTGAACATCCACTATCCAAGTAACATTATCTTTTATATGATCTCTTCAAACAGTTTTCCTACAAAAATAGATTAGAAAACAAAAGATTTTGGTACCCAGATTTTTTTGGGTATGGTAACATTAGTAATAAGATCTTTGGGAACCCACAATTTCTTCATGGGTTTCTTAAAAACTATATGTAATGTATTTTAAAAATAGACTTTATTTATTCCATAAAAATTTAAAATAGTAGAAGATGTTTCATAGCTAGAACTTGTAGAAAATTTTCCAGAACTGGGTACAAAACTGGATTTTCCAAATTTTGATACAAAATGAGTTTTAGACATATTCCTCTTTCTCGGTTGGTATTCTATTCTTGTGGTATACTGAGGAGCTACTTGTTTACCAAGAATTTGAACTAATAATTCTTTACCATTGGTAAATATTTCTAGATCCATTTTCAATTGCTCATTTGACAGTTTAAGCTCATTTTTTTCCTTAAGTAGATGATCATTTTTCTCTTTTTCTACAGCAAATTCATATTTAACAGTGGTAGTCAAAGCATGGTGTTTCTTTAAAGATTTCTATTTATCTTTTAATTCATTACAAGTGTCTTCTAGAATTCTATAATATTAAAACATTTCCTTATTGGTCATGCTTTCATAATCACTTTCATTTATAGAGTAGTAAGAATTATGTTCATGAGAGTTTAGTGTTACCTCAAAATTGTTTGTCATAAAACACATATTTTCCTTATTATTATTTTCATCATGAGAGGATTCTAAGTCACTTTATCTGTCCTCAGAATCACTCTAATTTTCCTTCATGTCCTTTTTATACTTTATGTTCTTATTATCATACTTATTCTTGTACTTTAGCTTGGGGAAATCATCCATTACATGTCCCTTTCTCTTTCACTCATAGCAGATGATTTCATTTGAAGTATCACCTCGTTTCTAATCCTTTTTCCAATGGCCCTTATGATCATATTTACCTTTGTAGTTGGGATTTCTAAAGAATTTTTTCTTCCTATAAAATTTATTAAACCTTCTGGACCTTTAAGCCATCTCTTCATCACTGTCTGTTGAAGATTTTACATCACTTGAACTTTCAGTTTCATATTAATATTTTTCCTTCTGCTTGGAGGGAGTAGATTTGAAAGCAGCATATTTTATTTTGGGTTCATCATCCTCTGCTTTGTTTACTTTTAGTTATTTTTCACACATCATCAACTTTCCTATCAACTCATTTACTAGAAACTTGCTGATGTCACGGGATTCTCTAATTGATAAAGAAGACCCTCTCAATCTATCTAGTAAGCATCTGATTATTCTCATGATTTTCTCCTTGGCTGTAACAGCTCTTCTCAAAGAGATCATGGTGTTCACAATTTCATTAAAGCTGAGATATATATCATAAATAGGCTCATCATACTTCATATTAAAATTATCATACTTAATAGTATAAGTGTTAAGTCTCATTTCATTAACATTAGAAGTTCCTTCATGTGAGACAACTAAGGTGTCCCAAATTTCATAAGTAGATTTACAAGAAGACGTTCTATTAAATTTCTCATCCCCTGGTGCACAAAACAAAGCATTCATAGCTTTGAAATTTTTATTATAAGAATATTTTGTAGCTTCACTCCATGCAGTTCTTGGAGTTTCTTGTATTTCATATTTGTCTTTTATTACTATACAAATATCAAATCTCATACTTTCTAAGTGCATTTTCATCTTAATCTTCCACTGGGAATAGTTTGTTTCATTAATGTAGGG
The DNA here is from genome assembly GCA_963277665.1 of Viscum album. Classification (NCBI taxonomy): domain Eukaryota; kingdom Viridiplantae; phylum Streptophyta; class Magnoliopsida; order Santalales; family Viscaceae; genus Viscum; species Viscum album. The sequence goes on from OY728119.1 coordinate 1,218,353,323, forward strand.
AGGTCTGTTTATAGCATCACCTTACAATCTATTATCCATACTAAAGAAAAAAGTTTTAAAGAGCCAAAAATTTATAACTAATAGAAATTTACAGATCTTTAAAACACAACCTAATCACAGTTGAAAATATTTGAAAAGTTTTGAAACCTTTGAAAATAGTAGTTAAAAAAAGCCTATGATACCAAATGTTGGTTGAAGTAGGACACTAAATAGGGGGTGAATTGAGTTACTATAAAAATTTATATTAAAACAATTATTTAAAATATTCCCCCTATTTAAAACAAAACAGGCCAGTTAATCAAAGTAGTGAGTTTATAATAGTTTGATTGTTCAACTAATTTCTTAGAAGATTGATTATTTATCAATTTTAAAAATATGATATATTGATAAAACTTTTGAAACTAATATAATAATTCAAAATAGTTATAAACACTACCCAAGACTATCTATCAAAGTGAAATTTAGTTTTCTAAAATATAGGTAAAAATAGAGAAAAATAAATTTGAAAACACAACGGATATAAAAAAAGAGGTTCAGTCTCAAGTAGAGACTTAGTCCTCTCCACTTGTTGATCACCTACCACCAAGAAATCTATATAGATAAATTTTTTGATCTACACCCTAGATCGTGGTTAACACAATAGTACATAGAATGTAGAGGTCAGAAAACCTCTACCACTGTTCTTCGTGGGAATAAAAATACAACTAGGCCACATAGGTCCTCTTCCACAGTTCTTCATGGGATAAAAAAGTGTAAAAAGACAGTTGAGTAAGGATATCTGGTATCCTCCAGTTCAGTGCAGGAGACAATGTGTGTTTTATAGACAGATGCACACACTGCTCAAAAATGCAATAAAAAGGTGCACAATAGAGCAATAAGTATTTGATAGAGTTTATAAGGATTTGTGTTATTCAGTTCAACTCTGGACTCTTTGATGTATCAAAGTTGAAGATGGTGTCATCTTCTGGAAGTAGACCTTGAAAAGAGAGTATTGTGGAGCACCGTGTTCTATCTTCCAAGAGGGTGGAATGTTTTTCTCCTTCGGTTCAGTTGAATACTACAAATATAATGGAACTTGTATGTACAATAGTCCTCTGGTTCATAGAAAGCAGTAATGAAGAGTTCCTCATGTGTTCTTCCTTTCTTTATGTTACTCGCATATGTTTTCTACTGTGTCTATTTTTATCTTCTTGTGTCTGCGTATAACTTTCATGCGCTCTTCTTTTTTATTTATGTATTCTTGCATCCCAAAAATGTGCATGTTTTAAGGTAGATATTGTACCTTGTATTTCTGACATCCTCATTTAAGATGTCTACAAAAAACATTAAATTAATTAGTCACATTAAAAAACTCAAAATAAGACCGTTATAAGTAATTTTAAATAAAAAAAATTTAAACAGTCTATCATTAAGTCCTAGGTCGGTATCTCCTTCTGTCAGTGACTCATTCAATCAGTGTCTCCTTCTGTTGGTCTATCTATGCATTGGTAAGTCCTTGCATCGGTAGGTCCTTGCATCGGTAGGTTGATTGCACTGTCGGTGAGTCCTTACATCAGTAGGTCGATTGCACTATCGGTGATTCCTTGCATCGGTAGGTCGATTGCACTTTCGGTGATTCCTTACATCGGTAGGTCAATTGCACTGTCATTGACTCATTTTAACTATTGGTGTGTCATTTTTTCAGTCTCTCCATGCGTCGGTGACTCGTTTTAACTGTTGGTGTCTCATTCCTTCTGTCGGTGTCAGTCTATCATACTTAGAAAAATATTTCTGCTTGGACTGTCTTACAATATAAATATTTACATAATGTTTTGAACTTATATGTGATCATAGATAATAATAATTACACATATTGAAACTTAAATAAACATGATTGAAATGATTAGACATAATTAATAAGATGTGACATGATTTTTTATTATTAAAACCATTAATACTAGAGAGGGTGTCTAACAGTCTCTTATAGGCCAACAGTATGGAAAAGGTCAATGAGACTCTCATTTTTTTATCCCAAAAAATCTTTGTCCCAATGAAAAGTTCAAATTTTAGACCTATCATCCTGTTCAATGTGGTATAAAATATTTTTTCAAAAGTCCTCTCCCTCCATTTGGGTAATTTCCTTCCCTCTATTATATATCAGAACCAAAGTGCTTTTTTTTCAAAATACTTATTACAGATAATCGTATTTTTGCTCATGAAATATTCCATTCTATGAAAACTCATTACACTTCTAAAAGGGGTATTTTGGAAATAAAATTAGATATGAAAAAAGCTTATGATGGTGTCTATGGCCGCATCATTGGGCTACTCGAGGAGGTTGTTTCCAAGGTTTGCTTTGTTCAGGTTTTTTTCTAGTTTTTGTTTCCCTGGTTCGTGGTCTCCAGGCCACAGATGTGGTTTTTATCTAGAAAAATTGAATTTTTGTTCTTCTGGTGATGGTGGTCAGTGTGTTGTGATTCGTTCGATGAGGGTGAGGATTAGTTCAGATCCGGTGTTGTTGATGATGATGGATGGTAGGGATGTGATTTATGGTGCATGTGTGATGTGGGATGGTTCATTGTCTATGAACTACCTTTTGAATTTTTAAGTTTCAATCGTTGATTTCTCTAGTAGCTAAGTCCTAAGTGGGAAATATGGGATTCCCTATGATGAAGGTTCTTTTGAATTTTGGAACAGGCGGTCTTGGCGCGGTGAAGCACTATGTTTTAGGTTTTGAACTTTGAACTATGTAATGTGTTTTTTGTATGTATGTGACTTGTTGATGGATGATGTTGTGTAGGTTCTCACTTACCCTCAAAGTGGATTTTCAATAAAATAAAAAATATATGATATGTGGTGGAATGGACTCATTAATGGGGATAAGGTTTGTCGATGCAGTATCCCTATTAATCACTTATTTTTCACTGATGATTGCCTGCTTTTTTCAACAGAAACTTATTGGGAATTCTAAGAGGTTCTAAAATTTATTGATTCTTTTACCAAAGCCTCATACCAATGTGTTAACTTTTCCAAACATATGATATCTTTTATCTAGGGTGTGTAAGAATGGATGAGATCTACCATCACAATTTTGTGTGGAATTAAGATTGTGGTGAAACAGAAAAAGTATTTGGGTCTCTTGATGATCTTTGGGCACTCTGAAAGAGAAGTATTATCCTTCATTCAAGTTAAAGTTCATTGTAAAATTCAGGGATGGTCTGAAAAGAAACTCTATGGTTCTGGGAAATAGGTTCTTATTAAAGTAGTGGCCCAAGCAGTTCCATATTACATAATGTTTTCTTTCAAGGTCTCAGATTTATTTATCCACCAACTCCATTCATCCTTTGCTAATTTTTACCGAGGTAAAGCTAATGAAAAATATAATTTACATTGGATCACTTGGGAGAAGCTTTGTGCACCCAAGGCATGCAGCGGCATGGGATTCAAGGACTTTAAAGTATTTAATGATGCCCTCCTGGCCAATTCAGTTTGGTCTTTATTATAGGAATCAAATAGTTTATGCACAAAGGTTGTTAAAGCCAATTATTTCCCCCATGATGATTTTTTTTCTTCTAGCTTGGGTCCTTGACTGAGCTTTTTCAGGAGTAGTGTTTGGGGATCCAAATATTTTTTTCACTGTAGGATTTATTGTATAATTTTTAGTGGTGCTATGGTTAAAATCTAGAGGGACCCATGGATTCTTGGTTTTGATGGAATGAAACCCACTTCTAAGCTCACACTTGGTCCAGAGCATGCTTCAGTGAGGGGTCTTCTAGTTGATGACCTTAGTGGATGGGATTTCCATTAGATTGATCTTTAGTTTAATGTGTATAAAAAAAGGATATTTTTGTGGTTCCAGTGGTGCACAGAGCAAGTACAAATAAGTTGTGCTGGAAATTCAAGAGTTCGAGCCGCTACTCTTTCCATTTGGGTTTCAAGATTTTTATTGTGTAGGGAGATGTTATAGGGTTTCTGTTGTGGAATTATCTCTAGAATTTAAATTCCTTATCGAAGGTCGAACTCTTTTGCGGGAAAATTTGTAGAGGTATCCTCCCAAATTATGCTTGCCTTGCTGATCAACACCTTTTTGAGAACTTCTTGTGACCGCTTTGTAGGGCTACTATAGAAACTATGTTTCATGTGATCTTCTCTTTCCCTTAGGTTACTAGTTTGTGGTCATCGTGTACTGAATGGGATCATTCTAGATGGATAAGCCTTAGGGTTGTGAAGCATATTGTTATAAAATATGGTGGTTGTAGTGAAGTGAAAAATAATTCATAGAAGAGTAAAAGGGGGAAAAATAATGAGAAAAAGATCTTTGGACACATAGATTTATGTGGTTCGGGAAATTATCCCTATGTCCATAAAGAAGAATAATTTCACTAGTTTTGAGATAACAAAATACAAGGAGATCTCAAAGTTTCACACATAGAAACCCTAGACGGAAATGGGATAACAAAGAAGATGAAGTATTGTGCCACCAACTACACAGAAAGTCCTCTCTATTATAGTGAATGGTGGATGGAAGCTCATATCGCTACAGTGTCGCAACCACCCAAGTACGGGCTTCTACTGTATCGGGTAGCTAGAAGTCCACAAAGCTATAGTACCACTATCTCCAAAGTTCACAATGTTATAGTTCCCTATCAGTGTCATCCAATCAGCTTTTCTATAGTTTTTCAGGGATACTACAGTGCTGCAAAATTTATTCTTGGGGCCTTCAGCCCTTGGAGAAAGGAAAAATTTCCCCTGCAACCCCCAACAAGCTCATCACGTACCTCAAACCATGAGATTTGAGACCAAAAGTGCATTATGGATCGTAAGAATTTGGGCTAACATCATCCAAGACAGATTGAGCTACACCAATCCAATAATCACCCACTTGGAGCTTAATCCTACACTGACCTACTTTGATGTCACTAACTTAGAAAACTTACTTAATCTAAGTTACTCCTCTTCTTCACTCTTCAATGCATTCTTTCCATTCACAGCTTCAATTTCAAGATATAAATTCATAAAATACCATTTGTTTTTCCTTTTGTGCTCAGATAGTGTTCTCCCATATTCTGCCTCTCATCCTCCATTCATCAGTGGAGACTAATAAAGGCACAACTGTGACTCAACTCCTGTATTACCATTATCTTCATCAACAAGTCTGTAAGATTGTTTGTTCCACGAATCATCTATAATTTCAGAAACCCATCTTGTATCAAGCCTCTAATAAAATGTCACTTCAACTAAATGTGCTTTAGTCGAGAATGAAACATTGGGTTCTTTTCAAGATGTATAGCACTCTTGATGTCACAGTGAAATCCATTTTCCTCTCGCTTTCTACCTAGTTCATCCAAGAAGTTCTTTAGTTAAACCATCTCCTTCCCAACTTCTATTATAGTAATGTATTCGGACTTTATGGTTGATAAGGCCACCACCTTCTACAGTTGAGATATCCAACTCACTACAGTTCCTCCATAGGTAAATACATAACTTTTGGTGCTCCTCCTGTGGTCAAAATCACCTCTAAGGTCAGCATCCACATACCCCTACAATGATTTTCCTTTCCTAAAACACATAAATACTTCCTTGGTTTCCTTTAGATACCTCATTATCCACTTCACAACTTCCTAACATTGCTTTAAAGGGTTATCCATATACTTGCTCATAGCTCCCACTGCATGAGAAATTTCAGGTTGAGTACAGACCATGACATACATCAGGCATCCAATAATTGATGTGTATAGAACCATTTCCATGCACTCAACCTCTTCTGCCATCTTTGATGATTGCTCCTTTAATAATTTGAAATGACTCATTGGGGGAATAGAAACTGACTTTTCTTCCAGCATAATGAATATGATTAGAACCTTCCCAATATAGTCAGCCTATGATAACATCAAGGTTCTAACTGCATGGTCTCTCTTGATCTTCATCCCCAAAAAAATTTCAGCTTCTCCAAGATCCTTCATCTCAAATTCCTCAACCGACTACCCATTCAGATCATCAATCCCCTACATACATGATCCTATAATGAGCATTTCATCCACATATACAGTCAATATAATATATTAATCACCAAAAGATTTTATATAGTAGCATTGATCCATCCCACACCATTTGTATGAATTTTTAGTCATGAATGCATAAAACTTTTTGTTCCATTGACTGGGTGCCTACTTTAACCTATATAAGCTCTTATAGAGTTTTCACACCAAGCCTTTCTTCCCTAAATTAATGTATCCCTCTGGATATTTCATATAGATGTACTCCTCCATATCTTCATGAAGTAAAACTATCTTGACATCAAGCTACTCAAGTTATTAATCTCTAATGTTACAATACTGAGAATCACCCGGATGGTGGTAAGATTCACTATAGGTGACAAGATTTTAGTTAAGTCCACACCTTCCTTCTATTGAAAGCCTTTCACCATCAGCCTTTCCTTATACCTCCTTTTTTCATCATGTTCTTCCTTAACCTGGTATACCCATTTGTTCTGCAATGCTTTCTTTCATATGGTAGAGGTGTCAACTCCCAATTATTGTTGCCATGTAGTGAAGAAATATCCTCCTTCATGTCCAACTCCCACTTACTCGACTTCTTAAACTATATTGGCTCTTAAAAACATTCTGGTTCTCCACCATCATTCAAATAACAAATATTGTAATGATGGTGAATACCTCTGAATAGGTATTCTTACCCTTGTTGATCTTCTTAACTCAACTAGAGGAGAAGGTTCTACTAGTTCTGATGTCTCATGCTCAGGTGTACCTTTAAGCTCTAATATCTTTTTGCAATGTGATTATTTGTTCTCATTTTCATCTTCAGTTTCCCAAGGATCCTTATACATGACACCTTCATTAAATACCACATTATGGTTTTTTATGATCATCTTGGTGTGATTACCCTAAAGTGATAACCAAACTACTCAACACCGTAACCAATAAAGAAACATGGTTTAGACTTAGAATCAAGATTTTCCCTTGCATTAACACCTACATGTACATATTTCAAACAACTAGAGACTCATAAATGTGATATTCCTACCATCTTTCCAACCCATAGCTCCTCAAATAGACATTCTCCCTTTGGTACAGATGGAATCTTGTTGATGAGATATGTTTTCATGTTCACTGCCTCTACCCAGAAGGTTTTGGGAAACCCTGAGTGTAATCTCATACTCCCAGCACGTTCATTAAATGTCATATTCATCCACTCAGCCACACCATTATGTTGTGGTGTATTAGGAATATTCTTCTCCCATTGAATTCTAATATTAGAACAGAATTCCTTGAACTCCTTAATTCCATACTCTCCTCCATTATCAAACCTCAAGCATTTCAGGCTTGATCTTGACTCATTCTCCACTATGGTTTTCCACTTCTGGAACATGTTAAGCATGTCAAATTTTCTTTTCATAAAGTAAAATCATACCTTGTTGAGTAATCGATAAATGTCACGTAATATTGTGACCCTCCATAGGAATATACTAGTGAAGGCCCCAAAATATCTGTATGCACCAGGTCTAGATTCCCAGCCTTCAGTGTTCTATCTCCTTTTGTAAATGATACCTTCTTCTTCTTATTTCCAAGGATTCAATATTCACATAAACCAACTTTCACCGACTTCAGCTCTGATATCATTCCTTTTTTCGTTATCACCTTCATCCCCTTCTCACTCAAATAGCCTAACCTGTAGTGACACGGTTGTGAATCCCCAATAGATTTTATTGATACAAGCACATCCATGCTAGTCTCTGTCATGTTGTACAGGATACCATTCTTTTCTCCACAAGCTATGACCATAAATCCCTTTGTAATCTTCCAAGAGCCACAAGTAAACATGGTACGGAATCATGCATCATCAAACTACCCAACAAAAATAAGATTTCTTCTTAAATCAAGGATATACCTCACGTTTCCCATAATCGGCAAACTCCCACTGTTGTTCTTGATTTGTGCATCACCCTTCCCCACAATTTACTAGGTATCATCATCAGCAAGATATACCTTGCCAAAATTTCTAGAAACAAAATTGGTTAGGAAACCCTTCTCTGATTTGGAATGGGAAGACACCTCTGAGTCTAAAAACCAAGACTCCATCGGGTTGTCCACGTTCAGTAGCAACACATCATTTGTTCCTTCAACCTTCGTGTTTTCTCTATTGGTTTCAGGTGCCTTCTGTTTTTCTCTGCACTCTTTCTTAACATGTCTTTTCTTCCCATAAATCTAGCAGGTAGGGCCGGTCCCCTTAGCCCTATCTCATCTCTTTCTACTTGATTTTGATCATCCTCTACGGTTATCTCGCAGTGCATATCTTATTATTCCTTATACATTCAAAGAATAGCTGGAGAATCTGTCTGATTCTTTTCTTTGAATATCCTCGCTGAGGATCAGGTCCCACACATCCTTTAGAACCATCTTTTTATTCCCCAAAGAACCGCTCACAGTTGTTGCAGTTGCTTCCCAACTTCTAGGTAAAGAAGACAATGAAACCAGTGCACATACCTCACTATCAAGTGCAATTCCCACTGATGTCAACTAACTTGTGATGGTTTTGAATTTCTTGACGTGATCTGTTAAAATCCTCCATTCAAACATTTTTAGATTGAACAATCGTTACATCATGTACACCTTATTCGATGTAGAAGGATTCTTATACAAGTTTGTGAGAGCCTTCATCATCTCATCCACCGTCTTCACTTCTATGATGTTGAATGTCGGCTTTTTTTCCAACGTAAGGTGCACAACACCCAGAACCTGTTGATCTAGTAGCTCTCACTCTGTCTGCTCCATAGTCGTTCACTACTGGAAAAATACCCTATACCAACGGTTTGGAACCGTTGGTATAGGCCTCCAAACCGTTGGTATAGGTTATACCAACTGTTTGGCGAACCGTTGCCAAGTAAGACGTGAGGATAGACATATACCAACAGTTTTGGGAAAACCGTTTGTATAGACTTATACCAACAGTTTTGAAAACCGTTGGTATAAGTAATATGAAAATCTATACCAACGGTTCAATAAACTGTTGGTATATGTAATTCAAAAAATAATCATCCGGTTGGTTTTGATCCCAGCACCTCTCGTTTGTGATTGAACGACCTAACCACTAACCTAACCTACTTTTGTGAACATATTTTCATAAATATATATATGTATTATCATAAGTATTTTAAATTTTGATTTATTTAATGTCCTCTGTAAGAAGATTCCATTAAAAATACATGTACCTATACCAACGGTTCTCAAAACCGTTGGTATAAACGGTTTTGAGAACTGTTGGTATACGTTCTTTGATTTTGGGACCTATACCAACGATTTTGGACAAACCGTTGGTATAAGGTCTCTATAATGGACCTATACCAACGGTTTGGCCAAACCGTTGGGATATATCCCCCCTAAACCAACGGTTTGTCCAAAACCGTTGGTATAGGTCCATATAAGTGACTTATACCAACGGTTTTAGCCAAACCATTGGTATATGTCCAAATTAGTGAACTATACCAACAGTTTTCCCAAACCCGTTGGTATAGATCATATTTTCAGTAGTGGTTGGTTTTACACACAGAAGCGGCAAATGCTGCTTCTTTTGGTAATGATAGTCCTCAATCTGCATCCTCCGGTGACTAAAGTTTGTTCGAATGAAGCAATCGATCTTCACCTTGGCTTCTTCCACGACCATCATTCATTTCAGGAAACCCGAACTCAACCTCTTATACAAGTTGTGAAAAACAGTGGTTGCAATGAAGCAGTAGACGAATCATAGAATAGTAAAAGGGAAAAACAAAAGAACGAGAAGAAGATCTTGGGGCAGAGAGATTTACGTGGTTTAGAAAATGATCCCTACTTCCTCGGAGAGGAAGAATTTCACTAGTTTCGGGAGCACAAAATACAAGGAGATCTCAAAATTTCACATACAGAAACCCTAGCTCGAAATGGGCTAATAAAGAAGATGGAGTATCATAATATCAACTGCATAGAAAGTCTGCACTACTATAGTGAACGGTTGCTAGAAGTCCACATCGCTACAATGTTGCGGCCAACCAAATCCAGGCTGCTATAGTGGTCGGCAGCTGGAAGTTTGCGGAGCTACAATACCATTGTCTCCAAAATCTGCACTACAACAGTGTCCTGTTAGTGTCGTTCGGTCAACTCTGCTACTGTCGGTCGGAGTTGCTACAGTGTCGCAAAATTTGGGTCGAGATACAAAGACCCTTGGAGTAGGGCCGTGTTGCCCCCTGCAACCCCCAACAAGCTCACTACGGAGCTCAACCCGTGAGAGTTGTGGCCGGATGTGCAGTATGGCTTGCAAGCATTCAGGTCAACATCATCCAAGATAGATTGGGCTACACCAATCCAACATTTATTGTGGGGGAGTGGTTCAGATCGCTTTTGGGGAAGACTATCATGGGGATGTGCATTCGTGCGTGGTTTATCTGGTTCTGTCATAATGCCTTTGTGTTTGAGCAAACTGTCAAAGATGAGAGGGTATGTCTTGCTAGGATGCATAATTGGATTTTTTTTTTAGTGGAACAATGAGGTTGGGGAGGGGTCATCTTCCTAGACCAGTTCAGGCCCTATTGTCTAGGTGGCTACCTCCCCCTTAGGGTGTCTTTAAAATTAGCACAGACTTGGCGCTGCCTGATGATGGTACTATTGGCCTTGAACTTGTTATTCATGATCATGCGGGCTCTCTGATCACGACTCCACAGTCCACATGTGCTACATGCTGGACTCTCTCTAATCACGACTCGACAGTCAACATGTGCTACATGGTGGACTCTCTCTGTATCAGAAGCCATGAAAATTTGGGATGGTATTGAGTTCACCTCTTTTCATGGGTGGAGGATCGAATTCGGGTGTCAAGTTATCATCAATGATTTGGAGGACATTGAAGGCTTTTAGGGGTATCATTGATAACATCAGGTGTTTGGGGCATTTGTTCTCTTCTTGTGGTTTCTCTTTAGTTGGGTGTAATGGCGCGGCACATTTCAATGGCTATCGGTTTGTTTTCCTATTTCCTTCCAAAGTTATGTAATTTGGACCGATATTTAAGTTATGATTAAATTTCAAAGAAAAAAGATTGATGATCATTGAATGGCACCCCATCAGGCGATGGTAGTGACGGCGGGTTTAGTCACCGGCGACACCACGACGGGACTCTTCACTGTGCGTCTCCCACCCCTCTCCATCCATGTTATCGAACCGTAAGACACCGTACCTTTCCTGCGGCTCCGATACTCTATGCTCACTTCGAAGCTCTGCTTTTCGTTCGCCTTCTCGAACGCCAGCGTCATCGGCCGAACCACAACAGTGCATTTCTTTGGAGGTTTCACCTTCATCACATAAGTCGCCGCCCCATCCCCCACATTCCTCACTGTCCTTCGGAATGTTCGAACTATCTTTCTGGTTTTTGAATGGTTGCCGTAGAAGGCGATAAACGAAGGGTAGTTGAGGTCCGCCGAAGGGCTCGAGCAGTTGTAGCGCCTCGACCTGGTAATGGTCAAGAACTGCTTCTCCGTGAAGTTCTTGGAACAGAGAAGGTCCACGTAGTCCTGCGCCGTCACGTCGTACAACAGACCTGGATCCAGGGCGCGGTTGGGGTCGATCTGCCCCGAACCCACGGCCAACGGCGAAGCGAAACTGTAATTCCGGCCCTCGTCGCGTATCGGACGGCCAGTGTTGTCAACGGGACTGGCGGTAGTCATGAGGGCGGAGCGGACAGCGTCAGGGCTCCACTCCGGGTGGGCGCTCTTCAGCAGCGCCGCCGCGCCCGAAACGTGGGGGCACGACATGGATGTCCCGGTCATTACGTTGTAACTTGTCGTGAGATACCAGCTCCCGCCGATCGCCGCCGACGGCGCGCCGTCAGGCCACGCGGCCAGTACTCCCGATCCGGGGGCGATCAAGTCGGGTTTCAGTATGCTTCGAAACTCGGGCGAAGGTCCCCTGGAGCTGTACTTGGCGACGGCAGGGGCCGGCTTGGTACCGACGATGGTCTGATGAAACTCCATGGAAGCAGTGGCGTTGCTGCCTTTGCTCCTGGCGTATTCGATCACTGCTTCGCCGTCTCTGGGGCTGATGACGACTCCGGCGCAGGTGAAATCTTCTAAATCGGAAAGATCCTTCACGTCCAGGATGAAGACCGCCGCCAGGGCGGGGGACCTAGCGATGTAATACATCTGGTCATCCGCATACCCCGTGTAATCGCAGACGACGATGGCGTCTGCGGCATCCGCCAGTAAAACGGACGAGTTGCATGGCGACAGCGTCGTCTTGTACAGCAGCGGAGCCTCTTCCACCGTCGCGATGGCCGGAAACATGGACCAGCCGACGACGGTCCTTCCGTTCCCCAGAGTCAGGGTGCACCCAAACTTCCGGTCTAAGGTTCCGGCGCCGACCACCACAGCCCAGGGGATTCCCGTGCTCGTCCACGCTTCCGGCCCGGAATTCCCCGCAGAAGTGGAAAACAAGATCCCCTTCTCCATGGCCCCGAAGGCCGCGATGGCGAACGCATCCTGGTGCAGTGGCACGTCGTAGGGATACCCCAGAGACGAAGACACGACGTCGACGCCGTCTGCTACGGCCTGATCTATGGCGGCGATGATGTCGGAATCGTAGGCCCCCTCATCCCATACGGCCTTGTAAATCGCAAGCCTCGCGCGCGGGGCAATCCCCTTCGCCGTGCCTTTGCCGTAGCCGAAATACGACACGCCCGCCACGTAGTTGCCCGCGGCCGTCGACGCCGTGTGGGTTCCGTGGCCGTCGGTGTCCCTGGCCGAGTCCTTGATGGTTTTAATATCGGGATACTTGGCTCGGAGGCCCTTGTTGAAGTACCGCGCCCCGATCAGTTTGGCGTTGCAGGCCGACGGCGGGAACTCCACACCTCCCTCGCACCTGCCCTTCCACTTCGCCGGAATGGGGGAGGTGATGCCATCGCCGCTGAAGCTCTTGCTCTCCGGCCACACACCAGTGTCAATAAACCCGATGATGACGTCCTTGCCTTGATCGGAAGCCGGCCAAATGCCTGAGTCCAAGCTGAGTGACAGAAACTCCGGCGTGCGCGTCGTCTCGGTGACGATTTTTTTATCAGCGTTAGCGGAGACGAACCCCGGCGTCTTTCCGAGAGCCTCGAGCTCGGCGGAAGAAAGCGTCGCGCTGAATCCATGGACGACTTGATCATAGGTGTAGAGAAGACCAGGGCCTTCATCTCTCGGATCTCCCACGGCGGCTTTGAGTGATTCAACGGTGGAAGAGTACCAATGGTGGTGATCTGAAAAGGACGCCGGGAGGAGGGATTTGTCCATATGAACTATGAACGTCGACCTCTCAGGCTTGGTGGAAGTGACGCCACTGATGGCAGTGCCTGAGACGAAGCATGGAACGAGGACGACAAGACGGAAGAAACCGTTAGGGAACGCCATCTTCTCAATTTTTTGGATGCCGCGTGGCGTTTTTTATAATTACGTTAGTAATTATTTAATTTCTTAAATAAATAAATGAATAATTATTATTAATTAATGAAAATAAATATGATTACTAATTAAGTCAGTATTTATTATTATAAATTAATTTTCACTGTCACATGTACAAAATCATCCAACTGGATACCCCAATAGCCTTATTTTATTATATAAATGGAGCCTAATAATCTAACAACCAACCTTTATTAATTAATTTGATTGATTTTATAAGCCAATTTGTTGGTATTACCATTATAATTATTAAAAAATATATTTTAATTTTTAAAAATTGACTTTCAAATAGGCTTTTTTTCCACCTATAGCTTTAATTTTTTCTACGAGAACTATTTATAGTCCTACAAAAAGTCATTATGACTCACATGCTTTTTTATTATTTTATTCCTTGAAAAGTCACTTTAAATTTTTTTATATCAAAAAATACTTCCGTTTTTTAAGTTTTGCTAATTGACTTGTTGACTTATCACGTGGAGGATGGTTTTTTTTTTAAATCAAATTGATTAAACATAACAATCCATGGTTACAAAAGGTTGTACTCTGTCAAGGGTCACCTCAACCAAACCTTATCATCAGTCTTTCCAAAGCAACCTAATGATGAACCACAATCAATTCTAATAAAATAAAATGTGAAACTATTGAAGGTATAACCTTTGTTATCAATATAACCTTGGTTAAAATCCGACTTTATTCAAAAACAATCTGAATGTGTTTGATTAGTTTTGAGGATTCGACGTGTCACTACACCAAAATTAGCTATTAATGGCTGTTTAAGAAACCGCCGCTAAAAAAACGACAAAATTTAGCAGCGGTTTTTAAATAACCGCCACTAAAACTTTGATTTTTTTTAGGAAACAACCCTTTTCCCTGACACCGCCCCTAAACCCCCCCCCCCACCCCCCTCTTCCCCAAGCTCCCAAGCCCTAGCCCTCTCCGTCGGCCCCCTTCTCCCCTGATCTATCGCCGCCGACCCCCTTCTCCCCCTACTCCCCTGAATCTCATCCCTCATCTCCCCCCCACTTTTCTCCCGAGCCCCCAAAGCTCGAGCCCGAGCCACCGACCCCTCTCTCCCTCGAACCCTCGTTGTCGATGCTCCCCTAGTCGTTGCCTCACCGCTGCTCCCCCTTATCATCGACCCTTCCCCATCGTCGCAGCCCCTTCCCACTCAATCATGGATCCTCAACCCATATCCCTCTGGGAAGAAGACGAACAGAGGAAGAAAGTGTCCTTGATGTGAGTATTGAATCTGTATCCATGATTATCTATCTTCTTTTTAAATTTATTTTAAGTTGTGTATTTCTTAGGTAGAAATTAATGAATTCTTGAGGGTCATTTGGCTGTATAGAACCGATGTATCCCTTGTATTTGTTTTCACATTCAATATTTCTTGGAATCATGCATTGTGTTTGAACAAGGTAGGTGTTTATATGATGTCACTTTATATTCCATTCCAAGAGATGATTTATTCCTTTTAAGTTATTAATTATCAAATTTATTCCAATGTGTCTGTCTTGTGAAGGATGGAAATTGATTTTCCAATGGCTTTAACACTTGGCATAGAACGAGTTCCATGCAAAGTGTTTGCATAAATTCATAAATGATATTAAAAGGATTTAAATGGTTTTAAAATCCTTGGTTAACACTAGTTAATGGTTTTAAAAGGGGTGTTTCACATCAATTGATTTTCATAGTGTGTGTTTGAGGTGTCTTAAAGTGTTTAAAGTGCCTTAAATGGGTTATTTGATTTTAAAGGGGGCGTGTTGACCTATGTGAGTTTTGTTTTAAAACTTAGTTGATGGTTTTGGGTATTTTTAAAATCTTTTTAAGGGAATTATTGGTTTCCAAATTCATTTAAAATAACGCCTTATTGATTTGATCTTAATGGTTTTTTGAAATGATATTTCAAAGAGTGTAAGTTAGCTTGGAATCCCAATATTATCTCAAAAAGTTATATTTGGAACCTTAGGATAAAGGGATTTTCTTAAGTTGTTAGACCCTCTTTGTGACCTTTTTTGTTTTTTCCTTTAATGCATGTCACTTCTTGTATGTGGAAAACAAGTAATTTATATACGAGGTTGTTTCGTTTTTGGCTATTGGTGGTGAGGTGAAGTTTATTTATAATGTTTTTAATTGATACATGTGTTGATAATGCAGTTCTTTCCTTGCTCACCTTCATTGCTTGATGTCACATGAGTCCTAGGAAGATAGTAGGTGATCTGTACGAGTGCAAGCCCTAGTGTAGAGTGCACTACCTTGGGTAAGGACTCGGTTAGACCAAGTGATATAACATGTTATTTTTCATGGTCCCATAACATATTAGAAGGGATGAGAGATTAATTTTAATCTTCTTGTTCATGATGGATCCCTATTAATTCCATAAGGCCACCAGGATATGATAGATTTAGAAGTGGTAGCCATAATTCCACATCACCACTTCAGGTCCTTATTACTAGAGTCTAAGGGAGTTTATCATGAATCTAGGAACCTATTTAGGACTATTATAAGGGATTCATTATTTTTTGTTGCGTGTATCCTCTGTTTATTGTTTTTTTATGGAACCTTTTGCTTGGTTGTATTCTTTCACCTTCCTGTTGAACCCTTCGTGCCTGATTTTGGTTGTTTTCCATTTGAGGTGTTGTTTCCAATTTTTTTTTTGAAATGAATCTAAAAATTTGTTTCTTTGAAAATGAAAGGGTATTTATTTTTCAAAAGTATGTTTGGAATGTTATGGGTAAGAAAAAAAGGAAATTGATTTGTTTTTCAAACACCAGTGGGTAAGTTATAAAATATGGTTTTTAGGAAGTCATGCCTGGTTTAATTATAAATTGATTTTCAAGGATATTTTCAAAAACTATTTGATATTCAAATCCCTTTTTGGGATGAAAATTTTAATTTTGAAAAAAGAATGTTTTTTATTGTTTTTTAACTAATATTTTAATAGTGGTTTAGTAAATGGGGCTTCATTTGTAGGTTTCGGGTGCAGCGGAAGCGCGTTGGTGGGTTTGCCAAACTTTAATTTTAATGTTAAACAACGTTCAATCCGAGATCCGTCACGATTTAAAATGCCGAATCTTCGGAAAAGAACGAAGAACGAAAAAGAAAAGAAGAGTCCCGGAACCCTTGAGATAGGATCATCATATGTTGGTTATAATTAATTTAATTAATTCATAAGAATTACCTCGATGGAATTTTTTCTTCGTTGAAGTCTCCGGTCACGATCCTGTGATCCGTCATTGCGTTGTATAATCCAAGTACAAGATTCCTCTAGCGGTGATCCACACATGCTCCACGTATCTTTGGACGTCGCCGAAGGGATCTTTGGGTGCTAGTGCGGAAGAGCCTTCGCTTGCGATGTCCGCCTTCAACCGCCTTGATCCGGTGGATGATCTCGCTTTTGTAACTTGAAAGCGTTTTTGGTGGAAAGAGAATTCTCTCTTGGCTTGAGAGGATTTCCCAATCTGTTGTGCACAACAATGGCTCTGTTTCTATGAGAATAATGTAATTGGGATTATAATACTTAGAATAATAAAATGAATTAATTGCCCGAAAGCATTTAATCATTTAATTTAATTCTTAGTAATACCTCATGTCTTAATAATGACAGTTGACCATTATTATTACTTGACATGCGCCCAACGTATTACATTTAATATCATTTAATTAAATAAACAATATTTTCTCACGAATCCTGAAAAACAAACTACACGGTGTGTATATAAATATACATGGCGTGTAATTTTATTTTTCATTTTATTTATTTCCTCCACCATATTTATTAGACCTTGAGTAATGGATATTTATTTCTTAAATAAATGTAACTGCATTACTCGCTAATAAATATATATATTATTTCACCCACAATATATTCTCTCGAATAACTAGTGTCGAAATAAATGCGATCAGGCATCCTTAAATAATTATTAAACCACAGTCGGGAATAATATTTATTTAACTTGTTAAATTAATATTTAACTGAGATACATAGACACACTTAGTGTGTGACCCTCTAGGCCTCTTTCTCAATGGCAGTAGGCGGAGCCTGCCTAAAGTCCAAGGTTAGCATCTAGCAACACGCCAAGGAACCCATAGAGAAAGAAGTTAATGTCGCAATGACGTATCACCTCTTACGAACGCTTACCGTGTAATATAATCCCTTTGTCTTGATATCTCCAATCAAACGGGTTGCATGCTAGTGCCATCAACCCATGTGCTCAATTATTCTTTCTTTGACTTCCCGAAATTGAACTCGCCCATGCCTTACCATGGCCATGGATTTATTTAGGCTATATCAATTCCACCAAAGGGCCTAGATATCTACTTCCGTTATGGAACAGAAGAGACAAATACTTTCTCGCATTATCTATTAATGCAGTATTACTCGTGACACACCCAACGTATCCTACCTCGCTGCGAACAGTGTGACATCACAGTTTTCGTCAATACATCTAAGTGCGCGAGTTGTAATACCCATTAATAATAATCTTAAAGTCTAAGGACCAATACACACGTCCGAAGATAGGAACATCCAATGACACTATAAAATGTGGATTTCCTACTGGCCGGTCTCGTTCTCATAATATCCTCTTGGATATTACCAAGGGCGCACACCATGAGAAGGTGCCTCAAAGTTTTATGAGTCCTCACCCCTAATGACCTGTATTATTTGTGTCCCTAAAATAATATCATCCGTCCATAGAACATATATTCAAGAATAGTGTTATGGCACTTCCGGGTTCTCATCATAGCAGGGATCCGCGATGACCCATTAATACAACAACTGTCCTTAGGACATTATCACATGCATTGTCACACAGAAGAACAATCAAGATGTGATAAGACATTTATTAATGAATAAAGTAGAAACTAGTTGGTTCTAGTCCACCAACTCCAACAGACTCTCACTTGGACTAGAGAAAACTGCTAACAACCTTTAACCCACTAGCTCTCACATGATATTCATGCTTCTGCTGAGATAGGCCTTTAGTCATGGGGTCCACCACGTTCTCTTCTGTGGACACTCTGCTCACTGCAACTTCACCCCTTTGATAGAAATCCTTCAAGAGGTGATACTTCCGGAGTATGTGCTTTGTCCGTTGATGTGACCTTGGTTCTTTTACCAGAGCCACCGCTGCAGTATTATCACAATACAATGTAATTGGATCTTTACTGCTAGGCACCACATCAAGCTTCTGGACAAAGTTACGAATCCATATGGCTTCCTTGGCTGTATCAGAAGCCGCTATATACTCGGACTCCGCTATAGAATCGGCAACAACTGGCTGCTTTGAACTCTTCCAGCTCACAGCTCCTCCATTGAGATAAAAAACATATCTAGATTGCAACTTTAGATCATTTTGATCTGTTTGAAAACCAGCATCAGCATACCCTCTGATGACAAGCTCCTCGTCTCCTCCGTACACCAGGAACATATCCTTAGTTCTTCTCAAATACTTAAGGATAGTCTTAACAACAGTCCAATGATGTTCTCCTGGATCTGCTTGATATCTACCTACCATGCTCAGTGCACAAGCAACATCAAGCCCGGTACATAACATGGCATACATGATGGATCCTATAATCGAAGCGTATGGGATCTTAATCATCCTATCTTTCTCCTGTTGTGTCTGGGGACACATTTTCTTAGAAAGATGTAAGCCATGTGACATTGGAACCAATCCCCTATTGGATTTTTCCATACTAAATCTCTTTAGTATCTGGTCAATGTATGTACCCTGACTCATCCCAAGTAGCCTCTTGGATCTATCACGAATGATCTTGATCCCTAGAATGTAGGATGCTTCTCCTAAGTCCTTCATTGAGAAACACTTGTTCAACCAGTCCTTAACTGACTGTAAGGCTGGTACGTCGTTTCCAATAAGCAATATGTCATCAACATATACCACTAGGATGATGACCGCATTCCCATTAAACCGCTTATAAACACATGGATCACATTCATTCTTAATGAAACCAAATTCCTTTATGGCTTCATCAAATCGAATGTTCCATGACCTGGATGCTTGCTTCAATCCATAAATGGATTTCTGCAACTTGCAAACCCGTTTGGCTTCACTTGGTGTCACAAACCCTTCTGGTTGTGTCATATAGACATCTTCCTGAAGGTTCCCGTTAAGGAATGCTATTTTGAAATCCATCTTCCAAATCTCGTAGTCATGGTAAGCTGTTATGGAAAGTATGATTCTTATGGATTTAAACATGGAAACTGGCGAGAAGGTTTCATCATAGTCAATTTCTTGACGCTGTCTGAATCCTTTAGCCACTAGCCTTGCTTTATAGGTACTAACTTGACCTTCCATGTCCAGCTTTCTTTTGAATACCCATTTTCATTCAACATGCTTTACATCAATTGGATCATCGACCAGAACCCAAACATGGTTCTGATACATGGAATCCATCTCAGAATTCATAGCTTCTAGCCATCTTGCAGCTTCTGAGCTTTCTACTTCTTCCTTGTAGGAGAGAGGTTCATCATTTTCCAACAATAACAATTCACCATCCTCAGTGACTAGGAAACCAAATCTCTATGGTTCCCTTACCTCTCTTGAGCTCCTACACAGTACTTGTGTTTCTGGAACCTCTTCCATGGGGACTTGTGGAACTTGTTCCTGTACCAACTCCTATGTATCTTGAGCATCAACTTCGTTAAAGTCAATCTTGCTCCCACTATCCTTCTTGAGGATGTGCTACCTCTCAAGAAATACGGCTTGTCTGGCGACAGTCACTTTCTTGTCTTGAGGGTTATATAGGTAACATCCTTTCATTTCCTTGGGATATCCTATAAAGATACACTTCATTCCCCGGGGTGCTAGTTTTTTTCCTGAGAAGGCCTTAACAAACGCCCCGCATCCCCATACATGTGTGTCTGACAAAGTGGGTTTCCTTCCATTCCATAACTCAGATGGAATTCCATTTTCCGCCTTAGTTGGTACTCGGTTTAATGTGTATGCTGCAGTTTGTAATGCATATCCCCAAAAGGATAATGGAAGATCCGCATGACTCATCATCGACCTCACCATGTCCAACAAGGTGCAATTCCTCCTTTCACTAACACCATTCCACTGTGGTGTATAAGGAGGAGTGAGCTGAGATAGAATCCCAGACTCCCGTAGAAGATTGATGAAATCTTGGTTCAGATATTCTCCATCTCAATCCGATCGAAGTTTCTTTATCTTCGTACCAAGCTGATTCTCTACTTCATTCTTGAATTCCTTAAATTTCTCTAAGGACTCTAACTTATACCTCATTAAGTAGACATATCCATATCTACTCAAATCATCAGTAAAAGTAATGAAGTAAGAATATCCACCTCTAGATTCTATTGGAAATGGTCCACACACATCTGTGTGTACCAATCCTAGAAGCTCTATGACCCTTTCACCTTATCCACCAAAAGGTGGCTTGGTCATTTTTCCTTGTAAACAAGCGTGACATCTATCAAGTGGTTTTAGCTCAGTAGAGTCTAAATATCCATCTTGGTAGAGCTTTTTCAAGCACTTCTCGTTCACATGACCAAGGTGGTGATGCCATAACTGGGTGATGTATGAGTCATGTGAGTTTGTTTCGTTATCTATTACCAACACTTGGTTTTCATAATCTAGTACATACAAACCATTATTCAAATGTGCCATACCATAACATACGTTGTTCTTATAAAAGAGACAACCCTTATTTCCAAACTTAAAAATAAATCCATCCATATTCAAAAAAGATACAGAAATTATGTTCTTGGTAACACTAGGCACAAAATAACAGTTTTGTAAAACCAAAATCATGCCAGTTGGCAATGAGAGGTGATAGTTTCCAATATCCAATGCAGCTACCCTTGCGCCATTGGAAGCTCAAAGATCCACCTCTCCTCTGGAGATCTTTCTAAATCTACTTGGTTCCTGCATTTGAAGACAGATGTGAGCCCCACAAGATGTATCTAATACCCAATGTGTAGAAATAGAAAGATTGCACTCGATAACGAACGCACCTTTAGTGTCCCCATGCTTCTGGGTGCAGTTCCTCTTCCAGTGGCCCTGCTTTCCACATGGAAAACACACCGCCTCCCATTCCTTGCCCTGCCTCTAGATCTTCCCCTTCTTGGAGGGATGGTGCTCGGGGGCTTCAGACCGTTTATAAGTCTTTGGCCCCTTTGCCTTGTCCTTCATTTTCTTGTTCACCATAAGGACCACGGGTTTGTCATGCCCCAAGTCCTTATTTACCTAGAGAATCAAGTTCAAAAGCTCCGATAGACTCTTCTCATTGCCACTCATATTATAGTTGACAATAAATCTAGATAAGGTCTTGGGCAGTGATGATATGATGAGATCTGTACGCAACTCATCTGAGAATTTAATCCCTAAGATGTCCAGGTGTTCAATGTAGCTAATAAGCTTCACTACATGAGGCCCAACTGGCACAAAATCTCTAAGATTCGTGGTAAACAAAGCATTGGAGATCTCATACCTATCATATCTTGCCTTCTCCTGGTAGAGATCTTTAAGGTGAGACATCATGCTATACGCGTCCATGTTTTCATGCTGCTTAAAGAGCTCATTAGACATGGCCGATAGCATGAAACACTGGACATTTGTGGCATCATCCATGTGTTTCATGTAGAGAGATAATTTCTCATCACTAGCCTCTTTCCCAGGCGCAACTGGAATGGGCTCTTCCAGCACATACAATTTCCTTTCGTGGCGAAGGACGACGCGTAAAAGCCTCTACCACTCTTGGAAATTGGTGCCGGTGATAAGGTTTTCCTTTTCGAGTATGGTGCGCAACGATATGTTTGAAGTCATTTTCTTGCCATTTCTACAAATTAAGACGAGCAAAGGTTTAGTACTTTATTACAAAAATTGAGACAAATAAATAAATTAATACTTATTAGTCTCCCAATATTTTATCGAAATCCAATAGCCCTCACCATTGACTTCGGAATATTCTGTTGCGTGAATATTCTAGTAGTAAGGATCCATATTTCCCTTCGCATTACCCCAACTAGGGTTGGTCAAGCAACTTGAAGGGTTTTAGGTAGGCATTCCAAATGCCAACTGCATTAACTCGCAGCTCCTTGATCCGCTGAGTGAACTCCCCAATCCTGAAATCCTTTTTGGATTTCCTCAACCTTTGTCTCTTGGTCACACCAAGTCCTGCTATGGCAGTCAACCCTTGATGCGAACCAAGTCAAGTCAACCCAAAACCTTGAATTATAATTCCCTGATAATTGAAAGCACCACAACTAGGGTTGGTCAAGCACTTTGAACTATGGTTCGATTCTAACCAAGATTATGGAATGCTATGCCGACTTAATATTTATTTTCAGGGATTTTATCCTTATACGTAAATTTCCATTTTATTATCTTTGATTACATGCTTGTTAATATTAAGAGGGATATACTTAAGTGATTAACCATGTCTAAGATAATATTTACGTATAAGCCGATTTTATTTTAGTTCCATCTTGCATGCTCGTTTAATTTATTAAATGTGTGATCGTGACAACACACCCGCAATAAATAAACCATGAAACTAATAGAAATAAAATAAATGGTATGATCATGAAATTTTTTATTGGTTAGTTTATCTAGTGGTTGATAAACTAATCCAAGACCTAGGGGAGAAACACCTTGAACCTTTCGGGTTCGTGTTTACAGCTTTCCACCTGTCCACCATTGTATCTCCTTGGATTGGTTTCACCTTGGCTCCTGACTTGAGCCGCTTCCACTAGCTTGGGATCTCCATCCATTACATATTCATTTATCTCACACGCAGGTGAGGGGTAAAAGTGGTTTTTACATAAAACAATCCTTGGGCGCGCATGCCCTATATATTAATGAGGAGATGGCTCGCAAGTCAACAAATTTAATTTAAATAAATAAATTAAAATAAACCATTCACATACAAAGGTCTCAGTCTAGCTCATGATCATCCATACATGCAACGATATTTACGCATAAATAAAACTAGCATTCAATTCTTTAATCGTTCTTGTTTAAGATAAATCACGCTCGAATCAATTAATTATATTTAATTAATCAATCCTTTTATCTTAAATCCTTTTTCTGAATTTCCTTGAGATTCTCATCCATCATAATTTTAAACAAATAAATTCATTTAAAATTATCCTTGTACGTAACTTGTACCTTGGAGGCAACCAGGTGAATTCCCATTTATTATGAAGATGTTAAATTAAACACACATATATAAAACACCTATCACGTGTTGTGCCTCAGCTTTACGCCTGCACCATGGTACACGTCTCAAGGGTTTTTATAATATAATAATAAATTTTAATAAATCTGCTTAATTGGGGTGAGTACACGGCGTGTAGTTCCGACTACACGGTGTGTACTTTTCTTCACCATCCATCCGAAGTACACGCCCGAGGACATGGCGTGTTTATGTACTTCAGAAATTTTCGGAGTACATGTTGTGTTCTGTGGGACACACACCGTGTAGTTTCCGTGTTACACGGTTTCTAGCCGGGCAAGCCATGTACGGGGTACACGGCCCAACCCTAACCCGAAGAGACTACACGCCGTGTTCATTGGACCATACGGCGTGTAATCTGGAAATCGTGTGCCACCTGTTTCTGGTCAACACACAGTGTCTTAAATTCTTAGAAAGAATCCAATACACGACCTGATTTGGCAGATCAGTCAATGCATTGAACCTAGACTACACAACGTGTACTTCCGAATACACGCCGTGTACTCTGGTGTTGTACGGAAAAAAACGTTTGGCTCTTCCGGATGAGTTCCTCTATTTTATTTTAATCCAAATTAAAAGAAAAATTCATTTCTATGAGGTGAACGGGAAACGAGGGAGGAGGAACGTATCTCGATATTCAGATTTCCAGAACGATTAAACTTGAATTGAAATAACTAAATTATTAAATGCGTAAATTACCAATGAAAAACTAAATAATTATAATCAACAATATGACCCCTCTGATACCACTTGTAGGTTCCGTACGCAGCGGAAACACGTTGGTGGGTTTTCCCAACTTTAATTTTAACATTAAACAACGTTCAATCCGAGATCCGTCACGATTTAAAACGCCAAATCTTCAGAATATAACGAAAAATGAAAAATAAAAGAAGAGTCCTGGAACCCTTGATATAGGATCATTATATGTTGGTTATAATTAATTTAATTAATTCATAAGAATTACCTCAATTGAATTCTTTCTTCGTTGGAGTCTCCGGTCACGATCCTGTGATCCGTCGTTGCGTTGTAGAATCCAAGTACATGATTCCTCTAGCGGTGATCCACACGTGCTCCATGTATCTCTGGACGTCACCGAAGGGATCTCCGGGTGCTAGCGTGGAAGAGCCTTTGCTTACGATGTCCGCCTTCAACCGCCTTGATCTGGTGGAGGATCTTGCTTTCGTAACTTGAAAGCATTCTTGGTGGAAAGGGAATTCTCTCTTGGCTTGAGAGGATTTTCCAATCTGTTGTGCACAACAATGGATCTGTTTCTATGAGAATAATGTAATTGGGATTACAATACTTAGAATAATAAAATGAATTAATTTCCCGAAAGCATTTAATCATTTCATTTAATTCTTAATAATACCTCATGTCTTAATAATGACAGTTGACCATCATTATTACTTGACATGCGCCTAACATATTACATTTAATATCATTTAATTAAATAAACAATATTTTCTCATGAATCCCAAAAAACAAACTACACAGCATGTACTTTTATTTTTCATTTTATTTAATTCCTCCACCATATTTATTAGACCTTTAGTAATGGTTATTTATTTCTTAAATAAATGTAACTGCATTACTCGCTAATAAATATATATATTATTTCGCCCACAATATATTCTCTCGAATAACTAGTGTCGAAATAAATGCGATCAGGCATCCTTAAATAATTATTAAACCACAGTTGGAAATAATATTTATTTAACTTGTTAAATTAATATTTAACTGAGATACATGGACACACTTAGTGTGTGACCCTCTAGGCCTCTTTCTCAGTGGCATTAGGCGGAGCCTGCCTAAAGTCCAAGGTTAGCGTCTAGCAACACGCTAAGGAACCCATAGAGAAAGAAGTTAACGCCGCAATGACGTGTCACCTCTTACGAACGCTTACCGTGTAATATAATTTCTTTGTCTCGATATCTCCAATCAAACGGGTTGCATGCTAGTGCCATCAACCCATGTGCTCGATTATTCTTTCTTTGACTTCCCAGAATTGAACTCACCCATACCTTACCATGGCCATGGATTTATTTAGGCTATATCAATTCCATCAAAGGGCCTGAGATATCTACTTATGTTATGGAACAGAAGAGATAAATCCTTTCTTGCATTATCTATTATTGCAGTATTACTCGTGACACACCCAATGTATCCTACCTCACTGCGAACAGTGTGTCATCATAGTTTTCATCAATACATCTAAGTGCGCGAGTTGTAATACCAATTAATAATAATATTAAAGTCTAAGGACCAATACACCCATCCGTAGATAGGAACATCCAATGACACTATGAAATGTGGATTTCCTACTGGCGGGTCTCGTTCTCATAATATCCTCCTGGATATTACCAAAGGCGCACACCATGAGAAGGTGCCTCAAAGTTTTATGAGTCCTCACCCCTAATGACCTATATTATTTGTGTCCCTCTAATAATATCATCCGGCCATAGAACATATATTCAAGAACAGTGTTATGGCACTTCCGGATTCTCATCATAGCAGGGATCCTCTATGACCCATTAATGCAACAGCTGTCCTTAGGACATTATCACATGCATTGTCACATAGAAGAACAATCAAGATGTGATAAGACATTTATTAATGAATAAAGTACAAACTAGTTGGTTCTAGGCCACCAACTCCAACATCATCTAGTGAAAAGTTTTTTCTAAGTGATTGTTTTCATTTAATGGAAATAAATAAAATAGAATTAATGTAATTATGATGTATGGTTAGTTTCGTTATGCAAAGACTTATGAAAATCATATCTTAAAATGATATGAATTCTAAGGAGGAAGCGTTTCACTGATCCCATTCAACTCTCAGTCAACACTCCCTCGACCACACCAATAGATGATGATCCATCAGTCTCCCTCCCTACAACATCTAAGACACCCTCCCCCAACCATCTCTCACACCCTTAATTCTGTCAGCGTCTAGAACACCCTCCGTTAGTGTCCCATAATCATCTGAGGCAGTGGCTCCCCATTTAGTTACTTCAGTAGTGAGGGAACAGGTCGTCTCGTGAGGATATTGGAGGGTAACAATTATAGGTACAAATTTTAATGTGAATAAATTTATTACACTTTTTATACTACTGTAACTATTTTTTCATAAAATATGCAAATAATTTTACTATGAAGAGAAATATGAATAGTTTAAATGTATAGAATCTAAAATAAATGAAGATAGTTGTCCCATTTGATAGATATAGGATCCCCACTGATGATGTTGTAGGATTATTTTGCAATATTCTAAGACAACCAGTGGTGGAGCAGCCTACCTTTCTGATTACCTATGCAGATTGGAGGCACATGCCTCAGATAGTAATGCGAAATAGGTAGGTCGGGCCAAGCCCGTGTGGGTTTGAGCCCACACGGGTTTTTCCGTAAATGCCTGTATATAATGCGAACAAAAAAAATTCAAACCCGCCCTGCCCCGCATAAGCCCACGGGCTGCCCACATTTTAAAAAACATATACTATTTATAATCATTTAAATATTGTATTTTTTCTCATTATTAATGGTTGTTGTTGGAAGAAGTATAGATTGAAAATACCTAGAGTTTTAAAGGATGATGTGATGAAACATTTTTCTATCGGTTAATGGTGGTATGTGGTGACATCGATGTAGTGGCGAACTGTTGTGATACAAAGTAGGTGAGTGATCAATGAGAGGTGAAAAATGATAATGTTGGTCGTGTGGTGATGAAAATGGTTGGAATGAACAATGAATTTCCAAACAAAAACCAGTTTCAAAGGAGGCTATTAGGATTCCCATGATATCCTTTACTATTTTCTTAATAAAAAAATAAAATTAAATAGTAACAAAATTAAATCTACCCAGGAAATATTATGAGTATAATAACTCTTTTAGAATTGAAACCATGTGAATGGGATATGAGTTCTATTTTTCAAGATTTGGGATGACACTTCATGTGAATATGTTTATAATAACTCTTGCGTTGTGTGCCGCTTTAATGGTTGTACCCCATTTTTTAAATATTATAATATCATATTAAAACAATAAATATAAACCTATTTAAAATTCACATGTGAATGAATGGTGAATTAGTATGATAATTACGATGAGAAATAATATGTCATAGTTTAATCATAATTTTTTTATTGAAAAAACTAAAATATTAAAGAAGCATATACTGTAAAAAAATATTTTTTTTAAAATAAGGACCACGTGTAAGCCCACACCTGCACGAGCTCAACCCGACTTAGCCCGCACCCACGCGGGCTCAACCCACATTGTCCTGCGCTCTAAATGGTCAAAATTTTTAGGCCCGCCCCACCCCGCATCTGCCCCATACCCACAAAGCCCATGGGCCACGAGCCCATTTTGCATCACAAGCCTCAAACTTGAAAAAATGATGTTTTTTATTCACAGATAAAGATAATTTTAATACATTATGATGTAATTGAATGTCATTATGATATTAAATTCTAATATTTTAAAAATAAATCTCTTTGTACAGATGTTTTTCTACTTTACCGTTGTTTATCTGATCACACGAAATTAGACATTGAAAAAATTGGGTAAGAAATGGAAGGATTTTAAATGAACATTATGGAATGAATTCAATGATACTTCATTGAAACGTCAAAAACTATATGATAAGGTACCCAAAGGTGTAGCTAGAGAGAAATAGCAGATTTTTGTTGATAGTCATCATCATGAGAAGCACGTGGTATTGAAATATATATTATTATAATAATATCATTTTACATATATACATTCATATGAAAAAGAGATGACATTGAAAACATTACTTTTAAA
Source organism: Viscum album (assembly GCA_963277665.1). Classification (NCBI taxonomy): domain Eukaryota; kingdom Viridiplantae; phylum Streptophyta; class Magnoliopsida; order Santalales; family Viscaceae; genus Viscum; species Viscum album. The sequence goes on from OY728119.1 coordinate 1,218,381,793, forward strand.
TTACATGTTATGTATTTCAGGATGTTTCAAGGAAAAATGCATCAAGTCGAGCTAAAATAATCATCCCTCACATTGCTAGGTCAAAGAGTTTTTCTAGAAACAAATCGACTCTCGTAATATTTTCATTAGTTTAAATATTTATAAGACAAAATTATCTGTTTCATATATTAAATTGTTGATTTATCAATGTTTAATACAGTTAAAGAATTTAGGGCACTAAGCCTCTCGAACAGAACTGTGGTTGGATGTTCATACAAAAACTGATGGGAGTTATATTAATGATCCTGGAAAAGAAGTTGGGGTATGAATTCCTTTTTCATTAAATATAAATTATTGTCAGTTGTCACTATGTTAATATTTATTTCTTAAAATATGACTGATATTTGATTTATAGGTAAAAATAAAAGAACTATGGGATGCCAATCACGCACGGTCCTTCTTGGTCTCCCAGGATGACCTAGTTGGTCATGTCCTTGGGAAGGATCATCCATGTTGAGTGCATGAGATGGGTTTGGGATCATTATCATCTAAGGTATTTAGCATGAAACTAGGGATTATAGTAGAATATACTCCTAGTTGCAGTGAATCCCTATCTTGAGATGGATATATGGAGTTTTTTTGCAATGAAAAACACAATTTAAGAACATGGGGCTCATATAAAGATGAAAGATGCAAAGGTCGATGCTCTGTAGAAAGCATTGATTGAATTATATCAAAAGATGAATGGATCTATCCTAGCTAATATTTCATCACTGGATGGTAATGATAAGGAAAATTACAAAACTTCAAAATCATTTATTACAAAAAATTTTATTGGTTTTAAGTGTAAACTTAAATATATGACATTGTTTAATTTTCAACATAATTGTCATGTATGTGCGGGTAGCAGGTAGTGGAGATAGAGATTGAGAGGGTGTTGAAAAAATTTCATCTGGTAGTGATTAGTGTTAACTTTGGATTTGGAGATGATGTTTAACTAAACATATGATTGTTTCTTGACAAATTTCCCTGATAAGCAAGATTTGTTTTATCTTAAACACTTGATGGTCAAAAAATCATTCTTCTCAAAAGCCTTTTAGTAACCTAAAAATAATATTTAGATGATGCTGAATTTATAGTTCTAACTATTCTTTCACACAATCCATCCACCCCATCCCTACCATGGTGCTCTCCTCTCATTTCCACCATGTTATTATCTATTGATTGATTGTTATTTTCTTCATGGAAAGAATTGATTTAATTGATATTTCTTATCCCTTCTCTCTATAATCCCTTATTATTCTATATCTCTTTATTTTTTTGACCATAAAATACCATTGGGTAATAGAAAATGGTTGTGGATGAGGGGTTAAGTAATTTTATTATTGGTTTAGGCTTATGGGGATCCATTATGTCCATTTCTAGTGGCTTTAGAAAATGGCGATGGTATTCCATCTTCATAGACATTGATGTATCTACCCAATGGGGATTTCCAATAGCATACTCTTAGTTCTTGGTTTCATATTGGTTTAATTTTTTTAATTATAATTATTATAATGTATTGATGGATATTATGTGAGGGTTTCTTTTGATTCATTTCTTGATTTTAGATTAATTTAATTTTCAAATAAATATCATTAAAAATTAGTTTTATGCACAATAAATGGTTGATGTAATGATTTAAAGAATAAAATGGGTTCAAATTAATTTTCAAAGGATGTTTGTAATTGAATATACCTTAGAGTTGGTGTTCCCAATTTTTTTTGAATATATGGATTGATTATATATATATATATATTGGATTACTAAAAGAATATGTGAGATATTAGGTCAGTTAGAAACTCAGGAAGATAAACCCCATAGTGTAGATTGTTGTGAAACAGGGGATAGCAACCTTGTTTTACTACATTTTATAACTAGATGCATTAATAACTTGATTACAAGAATTATATCTTATGATTTGATTACATAGTTCCTTTATGTCAGCTAGTGTTTATAGGTTTATTCATAGTTTCCTTAGATCAATTAGACATGCCCATGGTGTTGTATGGAATTTACTTATTTTCCATTGTATGATTTATCTTTTGGTTTATCTTATGTCATGTTTCCTATTTTTTTAAGATCCCCTTTCTCTTTTTATTTTTTAATATGAATCCATATTAAAAAAATGGATTTTTAAATGATTTTAATAAAAAATTAAAACATTTTATTTAAAAAAACATGAAGTATGAATGGCGACATATACAATATAGATTCAAAGTGGTATCCTACTAGCCATTTCCTCACACCTTATATATGAATCTTGGTATATATATAGACATGGTTATGTTTTATACATTTAATGGAAAGGTTTATATACAATATTTGGATTCTTTTGATGTTCATCAACCTCTGTGATTATGAATATGTTGGTTCCCATGGGTCAGGAGATGGTTGAGCTCATTTGGAGGGTTTTGTGATCCTTGGTAATTCTGGTTTATTTTGTGACATCAATTTTGACCTCAAAATTGAATTGTTCCCTAGTGTATATGGATGTAGAATACTATTTTGTTATCTCTATGATGAGGTTCTCATATTTTATTGGCTATTTTTGCTGCTTATACTCTGTTTGGTTGTGTTTAACATATTAAAATATTTTTTTTTATTTGGTGTGGCTATCAAATTTATGGAGGTTTCACGCTGAAATTACATGTGGAATTCATGAATTTTTTATTTGGATTATGAGGGAAAAACCATTCCTAATTGGTTATATTTAACATATTTATGTCTTTTTCACTTCCAATGAATGTTGATATATATATATATATACATGAAAATTCTTGTTGAATCTGGATTGGTTTGGAGATTATAAACTGCATTGTTTTTTGTTTGTCTATTTTGGGGATATAGATTCTACAGCTCTATTTAAAAAAAATCAATATATAGAGGTTTTTTAAACCACCGCTATATATGTCAATTTAATATTTAGAAGAGGTTTAAACCTTCACTACATTAGGTTGATTTTTTAGCAGATGTTTCTGCTACCAAAAAATGATGAGAGGATAGTGGCAGTTTAAACCACCGCTACCCTCTCAACATTTTTTGTGAGCTGAAACCGCCACTCAACAAATGTTCTGTGACGGGTTCCAAAAACTACCACTAAATGTTTGGAATCGATGCGAGTTGATTGTTGACACCAAAATTAGCAGTGAGTTTTGGAAACTGTCGCAGAACCATGTAGTGGCAGTTCAAACCACCGCCAAATAAAAACAATACACTGCCATAGGTTGATTTTTTTTGTAGTGTGTGTTTTGAAATAAAATTTTAAATTTAAATAAAAACACACACTTTGAGTTATACCAGTCACACCATGCATCATATTGATGTGCGGTTGATTCCTACACATCAAAAACGAATTAAGAATCATTTTTCAAAAGTATTAAGACAATATGAGTGTATTTTCTAGTTTTTTATCTAGTGAAACATTTTTTACCTAAAATTTCATTTTTAAACTAAAAACATGCAATTTGAGTCATACTGGTCACACAGTGTGTCAATTCGCATACAGATCGCTCCTATAGGTTACAAATGTCTTATATATCATTTTACTATAGTATCAAGAAAATTTAAGTGTGTTTTATAGGTTTTTAGTGTGTGACACATTTTTTTAACTAAAATGTCATTTTTAAACTGAAAATATACACTTTGAGTCATATCAGTCACATCATGTGTTATATTGACGTGTGTCTGATTCCTACACATCACAAATGACTTATGGATCGTTGTTCTAAAGTATCAAGATGATTTGAGTGTGTTTTCCTAGTTTTTAGGGAGTGACACACATTTTTAACTAAAATTTCATTTTTAAACTGAAAACATGCACTTTGATTCATACTGGTCACACCGTATGTTAGATTGACGTACGAATAATTCCTACACAACAAAAATTATTTATGGATCATTGTCCTAAAATATCAAGACAATCATAGTGTGTTTTCTATATTTTTAGTTTGTGAAACATGATTTTAACTAAAATTTCATATTTAAATTTAAAATAAGAAGTTTGAGTCATACCAGTCTTATCGTGTGTCGGTTTGGGGTACAACTAATTCCTACATGTCACAAATGACTTATGCATCATTATCCTAAAACATCAAAACAATATGAATGTGTTTTCTTGATTTTGAGTATGTCACACGTATTTTGAACTAAAATAACAATTTAATCAAAAAACACACACTAATGAACATAAAAATATAAAATAAAGAATAAATACCTCTATGAAGAGAAAAAATAGTACCTGAGTGCATCGTCATTTTTGAATATTTAGTTGAGAATTATTTTTTCTCTGATCATTTTTTCTCTTAATAGAGCATACAATGTTTAAAGAAAAAACAATTATTGATGAATCCATTTCTTCAATATCTCTGTAAAAATTAACTAAATAAGTATTAGATAAAAATGATAAGGAAATTAACTTAAAAAATTAGATAAAATTATAGGAAAATTGGAAAAATAAGTATTAGGAACTCACCTCTGCATGTTGTTTGCATACATTCTGACACTATGTATTCCACCCATTCATTTCTAAACAAATCTTTTTCTTATTTCGAATACATATATTGTTGAAAATCCTAGTAGTATTGGAAAAATATAAATAAACAAAGGATTAATAAATATTTTAAATGAAATTATAATCATCATAAACAATATCTCTTCAGGGATGCTAGTTTGTTAATAGAATATGATATATTTCATAAATTTACAAACATAATAACCACAATCTTTACCATGATTTTATTTTTAACATTGCATAAACATTGATAAAAATAATTAATTTTTTTTGATATATGTTTTGATAGTGAAATTTTATTATATATACTTTAATACATATCCACTTGTAGCAGTCGATGGGATTCTTGTGCTCATGAACTATCCTCATGCCATGATTTTGATAATATTTAAACACCACCATATCATAAAAAAAATTGTATTAAAACATAATACAAAATATATAATATGAATTTTATTTGTAAAATTTTTCATGTAGTGTATTAAAATTTGATAACAGTCACCATGTGTGGTTGATTTGTTGGGTATGCATGCATTGAATCCAAAAAATAAAACTTTAGAGTATCCAAATTGATTTCAATGAGCAACCAATTATTCCTAAAAAACAAAAAGGAATAAGTAATGAAATGAATGGAAATATATTTTATATGATTAAATTATAGAGTTTTACCCCCACATCGTGGGTATTAAAAAGATCCTGTCATCTATAAGTTTGTTTTTCAAACATTCCATCTATTCTATCCACTATTAATAAATATTAAAATAGTAGATAAACTATTGGATAAACAAATCAAGAATACAAACATCATGTATACATTTACAATTGAGACTCCTATCCATCCATGCTTGATGATTTCATCAACATTATCATGATTAAGAAATTTTGTAATGACCACTCCGTATATTTTTTCTTCAAAATCAATGATAGTTATATCACTATATTTGAATTTTATATTCAAATGAAACTATAATATTAGTAAATATGGAAGTTGAACCAATGGGGTAAAGTTAATTTCTGAAGGTATTTTTGATCAATTGGTTGATCTTTTAGATTATTTTGATTCAACCTTCCATTTACCCTTGTTTTTCTCCATCTATAATAACATTCCTTGGATGGAGAATTTTTCATTAATTTTTAAAGGTTTTTCATAAAAATAAATTGGAAAGGAATACCTCATTGTCTACATGTATTTTTACAATATCAAATGAAAATTCTATGAAAGTTTCAATAGCAAGTTTGACTATCCAAATGCCCAAATCATTAAGGGGAATGAGAAGCTCACTGGTCAGCTTGTGCAATATGTAAATCACCAATCCCGCACGACCTTTTGGAAGTTGTTAACTGTGTAAAATATAACCTTAGATATTGTACATTGTATCCATCACAACAATTTGATGGGTGGGTACTGATATATATATATATATATATAAATCATTTTCACTATGTAGAATATTAGTATAGGAAAGGTATCAGTGTTTTCCAGATTCACATTTCATAGATGGAGTTACAAAAAATAATTTACCTATGAAAAAGGAAGACCTTTTAGGGGAGTGTATAACCTCAAATCAGGGGGTCTTAATGTAGTGGTTGTTATTGTGTTGTTTCTTCTCTTTGATTCCTTCTCGTAACTTTATATAACAAATCAGACTGCCAACTAAGTTTTTCTTCTAGAGAATTTATTCATGTCTGCATCTCCTTTATTTTATTATCTTTATCCCATTGTGAATTTCTTTTCTCCAAATATGTTTGGGGAAACACTTTGAAACTTGAACCTATGGCATGATGATATTTTTTTCCACTCCAAGTGTAGAGACCCTAATCCTAGTAGCCTGGAGCTAGTGTTTACTACCATTACATTAACATAAGATGCAAGGAATTGCAATATGAAGGATCTAATATTTTAGTAGTCTTGGTAAACTAGATATATACATGAGTCTTGAATTACAATTGAATATAAAAATTACATTTTTTTGAGAATAAAATTATTACCTCTATAATACCCTGGCATATCAAACATAGTATTATTTATGGAATCCTAGGGAAAGGAAACAAAATAAGGTTGAGCTAAAATGCTCAGTAAGGGTTAAGTATAGTGGAAGCAATCACAAATCAATAAGAATAATTAATATGGAAAGGTAAATAACTAAGCACAAATACTGTTTAAATAACTAGCTAAGGAATACTCAATATGGTAAGATAAATAACTAAGAAAACATGTCATTTAAAATCCTTGATATGTTATAATCAATATGACAGGATAAATAATTGAAAACACATTCCATTTAATTAATAACCTGAGCATGAAATGCATCCATAGATAATATCATAGCAAAAATATCATGGATAATAATAACTAAATTATTAATGAAGAAAATGATTAATTATTGGATGTCATGTTTTCTAAGAACATGAAACCATTACCATTAAGATTTATTCTCAAGATAGTATAAAACTGATGGGTAAAAACCCATTTAACTAAGTCTAAACAACTGATTTGACCCATCAGATTACTGGTGCTCGAGGGTATATCATTAACCAAGACCCACCCATGTCTTCAAGTATAAATAATTACTCATATATTGGATAATTGATTTAATTCATAAACAATGTGCCTTTTCATCAAATATCTATATTGAGTAAAAAATACAGATTTATCAATATTTCCCCAGTCAATTAAATAAATTTCAAAGTAAAACATCATGTGTAGAAATGAGATACTGATTAAGAAATAAGAATATAGATGATAAATAATATTGATATATAGGGGAAATTAAATGTCAAATGACCACAAAAAAGTGAATATTTCAAGGGGGATTTAATGAATACAAAATGAAACAAGGAAGTGGATATCAATACATTCATTGATCAAAATAACCATAAACCATCCAGAGGAAGAATAAGGATGGTATCAATTCAAAATATATGCATTAAAGTAATAATAAATGGTTATTGTCATTGATGAATAAAAATACCTTAAAAGGATCTTTAAAAAAAATTTTGCGGAAAATATCCCTTTTATTTTTAAAAACGTTTTGAAAATAATTTTATTTGAAAATCACTTTTAAAAACATTTTCATTAAAAAGAACCTCATAAAATTGAAAATTAAAATTTAAGGAAATGATATTCATGGAAGTGGGTAAGTACATACATGTTATAAAAGGTAAAAAGAACATTACTTTTGCAATTTAAAAAGGTTAGGAAAGTTCCTTGTTTAGAAAATGATAAGAACATCCCTTTCATGTTTTTGGTAAAATCCAAACAGACATTGTTTTGAAAATGATATAAGATTACTTTGATTTTTTTTGTAAAGAGTAAAAATGGGTGAAAAAGACTTTAATAAATCATTTTAAAAGGTTAAACCATTTTTTAAAACATTTTAAAAAAACATGGTTTTGGAAGAAAACACATTTCCAACCGAAGAGTGAAATGAATTCGGATTTTCTTGAAAAAAATTTCTAAAACATTTTAAGTTTTAAATAGTGAAAAAATAGTAATATTACTTAAAAATATCATGAATAATCATAGGAGAATAAAATTAAATGGTTTTATTAGTAAATGGTTAGGTAACTTCCTTCAACTGATATTCAAGAATAAACAATCTCGATTAGAATGAGATTGTGAAATAAACCCTTAAAATGATCATAATATTGAAGTAAGAATTAATAAATGAATTGATTATATGTATCAAAATTAAATAAACATAAAACTAGTGGAAATACCAAAATATATATTCAAAATTCATTACACACGTAATCTTAGAATATTAACAACAATGTCGAAGTAATATAACCTAATGAAAAGAATTTGAGTTATGAAATTCTTTACCAGTTGGTAACTTTTAATTCAAATCCCCTTAGATAAAATAACTCAAATTGAAACTTAAAATTACATAAATAATTATGTTTTCATGATATTAATGGGAAGTGTATAAACCATATAAAATAAATGAGGTTCATAACATTACAATATGCATCAATGAAATGAAATTGAGACGAAATCCATTACTTTATGCTTATTTTAGATGAACATTATTTAAACTACTGTATAATAGGTTTAAACATGTTATTAAAATAAAAAAAATCCATAATAATATTTATAATATCATATATGATCCTATTATGATTTCATATCACCCATTAGTTAATAATCTTTCATTATTTTCATTGTTTTGGGTGTTAATTTCCTTATTTTCTCATTTGTTCTTTGTTATGAAATTTCTGGTTCTTGCACATATTATCTAGTTATATAATATCCAAAATAATAATATGGATATAAATATCATATAATTTTTTTATATATGTATATATATATTAATTTTTAATATTTAGTGATAGAAAATGAAATACACTGTTCATGGAGATGGTAAAGAGTACGTATGCATGAACACCATTTCCATTTTCTTGTCATATTGAAATAAAGAAAATAAATGATATATATATATTATCATTATATTATAATTTTTATGTCATATATATCACATATTTTTATTAAAACCATCCTTAATACATTTCATGTAAAGCGTAAATGAATCACATTGCTTAATGAGACGGTAGTCTGCCATACACACAAGCGACGTTATCATATTCCCAAAAAAATGAAAAGCATGAAGTTGTGTGTGATAAAATAATTTAAGAATCATAATAAAATAATAAATATCATTAATTTCATATATAAACTATAAATATATCATTATTACCAACCTTTAGAGGTAGTAATGGAAAAACGAACAACATCGGTTCGTGAGGTAGAAGTCCGCCATACACATGAACAATGATTTTGTAACCAATTTGATGGATGTGTTTATGGTTTTAGGTCATAAAATTAACATAAAAACATCTTAGTATATGTAATATAATGAGTTTATTTTATAATCATGTAATAATAGAAATTGAATGAGGTGGAGAAAGAAATAAAATAAAAACGCTTTTAGAAGAACATTACCTATTCTTCGGGAATCCTCCATAATTTTTCACTAAAACCTTAAATTATTTGCTTTCTACACAAACTAAGGATTCTAGTATTATTATAGGGAAGTTGATAAGTGATTTGGGTAGGTTTTTAATGGTCTAAATGTCTTGAGAGGCTTGAATAAGTGAGGGGAGTGAGTTCCCTTTTATAGTTGAAGAGGAGTGATGTTCTTGTAAATAATCAAAAGTATTTACTATTGGGAGGTATCCCTTACCTCATGTGGCTCCAAGATTAATAATTTTTGGGGTGAAAGGATGGTATGGTTGAGCCTGTAGGTTCCAGGTGCAGTGGAATCATGTGATGGGTTGTGCCCAAATTTGTTTTTTTCCACGATCGATGATCAATCCGAGATTTACACAACAATAAAAGTCATGATCTATGGAATTAAATAAAAGAATATAGAAAAGGGACAAAACACTAGAACCAGATAGAGTATCATCACATATTATTTAAAATCAATTTAATTAATTAAAGAATTACCTTATTGAAATTCTTTATTCGTTGATGGATCTAACAACAGATCTACATTTTACCATAATTGCATTGTAGGAATCAAAGAAAATTCCCTCTAAGGGTTATCCACATGTGTTCCACAAATCTCTGAACATTTCTATAGGAATCTCTAGGTGCTAGAACAGTAGATCCTTTGTCTTGTGTCGTCTACCTTTGATCGCCTTAATAACAACTTCCAAAGCATTCTCCTGGATCTCTCTTGACTTGAGAGTATGAGGTGGAGGAATATTGCTCTCTATTATTGGGAGCGTTCTTAGAGAAGGTACCTCTCAAGGTCTTGAGAGGATTATCCAAATTTTTTGTGCATAACCAACAGAATGAATTGGATCATAGAGAAAATAATATAATTAGGTTTATATATTTCTAGGGTTAGAAATAAATAATTACATAAGTACCCTTTATTATTTATTTAATCCATTCTAAACCAATGTCAAATAATAATAATAATAATAATAATATTTCTTAACATTTTATTAACTTACGAATTAAATTAAATGTTATTTAATAAAATAGTATTCAATATTTATTATTTCCCATCAGACCATTAAACTTGCTCCGCCATTCCTCCACAAGATTTATCGGTCCACCATTCCTCTAAAAAATTTACCAGACCTTGAATAATGACTATTTATTTATTAAATAAATATAGGTTCTTTATTAACCAATAAATAAATAAATATTATATTCACTAAATAAAAAATAAATATTTTTTAAATATTTTGTTCACATTATATTCTCTCAAATAACTGGTGATAGAATATATGCGATCAAGAAAGCATGAATAATTATTAAACCAAGTGCGGGAATAATATTTATTCAACTTGTTAAATAATAAATAATAATAATATTATTTAGTCAATATTCTAGATACACTTAGTGTGTGACCCTCTAGGTATATTTCTTAGTGGCATTAGGAAAATAAGCCTAAAGTCCAAGGTTATCATTTAAAAACATTCCAAGGAACCCATATAGAAAGAATTTAATGCCACAATGAAATAATATCTCATACAGATGCTTACTGTGTAATATAATCCCTTTATCATGATATGTCTAATCAAGTAGGTTTCATGCCAGTTCCATCAACCTATGTGCTCGATGTATCTTTATTTGACTTTCTGGAAAACAAACTTCCCTATAGAACACCATGGGCATTGATTTATTTAGGCTATATCATTTCCACCAAAGGGCCTGAGATATCAACTTCTATTAAAGAACAAAATAGAAAAATCCTTTATTGCATTATTCATTAATGCAATATTACTCGTGATGCACCCAATGTTTCCTACCTCACAGTGAACATCTGTTCTCATGGTTTTCATCAATACATAAAATTACACAACTCATAATACTTATTAATAATAATCTTAAATTCTAATGATCAATACACACATCCGCAGATAAGAACATCCAATGACACATATAAATGTGGATTTCCTAATGACGTGTCTCATTCTCATAATATCATACTGGATATTACCAAGGGTGTGCGCTATAAGAAGGTACGTTAAAGTAATATGAGTCTCCACTCTTGACAACTTATATCATTTTTTTCCCTCAAGAGATATCATCTAGCTATAAAACATATATTTAAGGATAGTGTCATAATACTTCCAGGTTTTCATCATAACAGGGATCTGCTATGACCTTTTAGTGTGAAAAATACTCTTGGGACATTATCAAATACTATGTTACGTAGAAGAATAATCATGATGTGATAAATAGTTTATTAATATTAAAAAATATGAATATAGGTTATCATAAAGTACATAAAAGTTAGTTCTAGGGCACCAACTCCAACAGACTCCCACTTTCACTAGAGCCAACTGCTAAAAACCTTCAGTCTTCTAGATCTCACATGATACTCATGATTCTAATGAGATAGGACTTTAGTCAATGGGTCTTCCAAATTCTCTTCCATGGGTACTATACTCACTGAAACTTCAACCCTTCGGTAAAAATCCCACAATAGGTGATACTTTCAGATTATATTCTTTGTCTTTTGGTGTGACCTTAGCTCTTTTGCAAGATCTACCACTGTAGCATTATCACAATAAAATATGATAGGGTATTTAATTCTAGGTAACACATCAAGATCCTAGACTAAGTTACAAATCCAAATGACTTCCTTAGAACCACCGTAAGCCTCTATATACTCGGACTCCGCTATAGAATCAGTGACAATTGGATTCTTTGAACTCTTCTAGATCACAACTCCTTAATTGAGACCAAAAACACATTCTGACTATGAATTAATATCATTATGATCTATCTAAAAACTAGAATCAGTATAACCCCTAATGACCAGCTCCTCATCTCCTCCATACTCCATGAACATATCCGTCGTTATCCTCATATCTTTAAGGATATCCTTAACAGCATACCAATGTTGTTCTCCTAGATATTCTTAATATCTTCCTACCATGATCACATCATAGAAAACATCAAGTATAGTATATAACATGGCATACATGATTGATTCTATCGTAGAAGCATATAAGATCTTATTAATTCTCTCTTTCTCTTGTTGTGTCTAAGGAAACATTTTCTTAGAAAGATGTAAACCATGTGAAACTGAAACCAATCCCATATTGTATTGTTCTATACTAAATCTATTTAGTATCTGGTCAACATGTGTACTATCACTTAGTCCAAGAAGCCTCTTGGGTCTAACAATAATGATCTTGATACCTAGAATATTGGCTGTTTCACGTAAGTCCTTTATGGAGAAACATTTGTTTAACCAGTCCTTAACAGACTACAGTACTAGTATGTCATTTCCAATAAGTAATATTTCATCAACATATAATATTAGGATAATGACTTCATTCCCACTAAACCTCTTGTAAATACATGTGTCACATTCATTATTAATGAAACCAAATTCTTTTACAGATTCATTGAGTCAAATGTTCCATAAACTGGATGCTAGTTTCAATCCATAAATAGATCTCTGCAACTTGATAATCCTTTTAGCATCACCCAGAGTCACAAAACCTTATGGTTGTGTTATATAGACATCTACCTAAATGTTCCTATTATGGAATGCCGTTTTTATATCCATATTCCAAATCTCATAGTCATGGTAAGCTACTATAATAAGTAGAATTATGATGAATTTAAACATGGAAGATGGCGAAAAGGTTTCAACATAGTCAATTCCTTGATGTTTTTTAAACCCTTTAGTCGTTATCCTTACTTTATAGGTATTTAATTTACCTTCAATTTCATTTTCCTCTTGAATACCCATTTGTATCCAACAAGCATTATAACAACTAGCGCATCAACCAGAACCCAAACTTGGTTCTGATATATGGAATTCATTTCATAATTTATGGATTCTTACCATCTTGTGACTTCTGATCTCTCTACCACCTCCTTTTATGAGATAGGTTAATCATTTTGAACCAATAATGAGTCACCATCTTTAGTGACTAGAAAACCATATCTCTCTAGTTCTCTTACCTCTCTTACGCTCCTACACAGAACATGTGTTTTAGGAACTATTTCTTCCATGGGACCTGTGGAATCTGTTCCTGCACCAACTCTTATGTATCTTGAGCATAAACTACATCAAAGTTAATCTTACTCCCACTATCCATTTTGAGGATGTGATCCCTCTCAAGAAATATGGATTGTCAGTGACAATCACTTTCTTGTCTAAGGGGTTGTATAGGTATTATCCCTTTGTTTCCTTAGGATACCCTATAAAGATACACTTTGTTCCTCGGGGTGATAGTCTGTTTCCTAATAAGGCCTTAAAAAATTCCTCACAACCCCATACATGTGTATGCAATAAAACAAGTTTCTTTCCACTCCATAGCTTGAAGGAAATTCCATTTTCCACTTTAGTTGGTACTTGGTTTAATGTGTATGCCGCAATTTGTAATGAATATCCCCAAAATGATAATGGAAGATCTCCATGACTCATTATCAACCTTACCATGTCTAACAAGGTATAATTCCTCCTTTCACTAACACAATTCCACTATGGTGTGTAAGGTGGAGTGAGTTGATATAGAATCGAAAAATCCCATAGAAATTTGATAAAATATTGGTTAATATATTCACCACCTCTATCTGATCAAAGATTCTTTATCATATTTCTAGGTTGATTCTCTAATTCATTATTTATTTCCTTGAATTTCTCAAAGTACTCATACTTATACCTCATTAAGTGACATAGCCACATCTAATCAAGTCATCAGTAAAATTTATAAAGTAAGAATATCCACTTATAGCTTCTATTAGAAATGATCCACACACATCAGTGTGTACCAATATTAGAAGTTTTGTGTACCTTTCACCCTATCCACCAAATGGTGGTTTGGTCATTTTTCCTTTTAAACAAGCATAACATCTTTTAAGTGGTTTTAGCTCAGAAGATTCTAAATAACCATCTTGATAGATCTTTGTCAAATGCTTATTGTTTACATAACCAAGATGGTGATGCCAAAGCTAGGTGTTTTATGATTCATGTGAACTTGATTCATTATCAATTGCTAATACTTGTTTTTTTTAATTTAATACATAAATACCATTATTTAAATGTTCCATTCCATAACATATGTTGTTTTTATAGAAGAAACAACTTTTATTTCCAAACTTGAAAAGAAACCCATTTGCATCTAAGGATGATACACAAATTATGTTATTGGTAACCATTGATACATAATAAAAATATTTAAAAACCAAAATCATTCCTATTAGAAATGAAAGGTGGTAGCCACCAATGGATAGGTAAGCTGACCACACACCATTAAAAGCTCTCAGATCCACATCTCCTCTAGAAATCTTTCAAAATCTACTTAGTTCCTACATTTGGATATAGATGTGAGCACCCCAAACTATATCTAATACCCAATGTGTAAATATTGAAATATTTCATTCAATAAAAAATGAACCTTTAGCTTCCCCTTACTTTTGGGTGCAGTTCCTCTTCTAGTGGTCTGAATTGCCACATGAAAAACATACTGCCTCTTTTTCCTTGCCCTGACTCTGTATATTCTTCTTCTTGGAAGGATGGTGCTCAGTATATTTAGACTTTTTGTGAGTATTGTTCCCTTTTCCTTGTTCTTTCTTTTCATTTTCACCATAATGATTGCGAGTTTATCACACCCCAAGTCCTTATACTCTCGGAGAATCAAAGTATTAAGTTCAAAAAGACTCTTATAATTATTTGTCATATTGTAATTAATAATAAAACTAGAGAATATCTTGGGAAGTGATGAAATTATGAGATCTGTATGCAACTCATCTGAGAATCTAATCTCTACGATGTCTAATCATTCAATGTAGAAAATAATCTTGACCACATGAGGCCTATATGGCACAAAAATCTCCAAGATTAGTTGTAAACAAATCATTTTAGATCTCGTACCTATCTTGTATCACATTCTCTTAATAAATATACCAAAGGTGAGACATCATGCTATATGAATCCATGTCCTAATGTTGCTTTAAAATCTTATTGGACATTGATGATAGCCTGAAACACCAAACACCTGTAGCATCATTCATATTTTTCTCATATAGATATAATTCTTCATCACTTGTCTCATTACTAGGAACATCAGGAATATGTTCTTCTAGAATATAAAATTTCCTTTCACGGCAAAGGATAATGCGTAAGTGCATTTTCCACTCTTGGAAATTTATTCTGGTGAGAATGTTATCCTTCTCAAGTATGGATCACAACTATATATTTGAATTCATTTTATGGTTTTTCATACAAATAATATGAGAATAATTTTAGTACTTTATTTGATAAAATTTAGAAAAATAAATAAATATTATATTTATTTAGTCTCCCACTATTTTATCAAATCCCAATATCCCTCACTATTGGCTTTAGAATATCCTGTTGATCGGATATTCTAGTGGTAAGGATCTATATTTCCCTTCTCAATACCCAAAATTTGGTTGTTCAAGAAACTCAAATGGTTTTAGGTAGGAATTCTAAATGACAACTGCATCAACTTATAGATCCTTGATTTGTTTAGTGGACTCCCCAATCCATAAATCCTTAAATTGGATTTCCTAAACTCTTTCCTCTTAGTTACATCTAGTCTTACTTTGGTAGTCAACTCTTGATTTGAACTAAGTTAATTAAATCCAAAAATTCAAGTTATAATTTCCTGATAATTGAAATCTCCCCAAATTTGGCTGGTCAATTACTTTGAACAATGGTTCAATTTTAATTGAAGTAGTGGAAGACTATACCGAATTAATATATATAATTGATGGATTTTATCTTTTATGCATAAATTGTCGATTATTATCTTTATCACATGATTTTTAATATTAAGTGGATTTTATTTAGTGATTAACCATGTATTAGATATTATTAATCCACAAGATAATTTATTTTAGTTCTATCTTAAATGGTTGTTAATTTCATTAATTAATGTGATCATGAAAAAAAATCCACAATGACAACAACCATACAACTTGATAGAAATAAAAAAATAAAGTGCTATGATCATGAGCTTTTTCTAAGGGTTATTTTATCTATATATTGATAAACTAATATTTGAACTTGGGGAAAAACACATTGAACCAATTAAGGTTCATGTTATAGCTTTCCACATGTCCACCTATGTATCTCTCTTGGATTGGTTTCACCTTGGCTCCAAACTTGAACCACCTCTACTTGCTTGGGAGATCCACCCATTACATATGCTTTTACTCACACGTAGGTGAGGGGAAAATGGTTGACATTAAAGAAACCATAGTCATTCAGGCCCTTACATAATAATAGGAGAGAAGGAATGCAAACCAAAAATTTAATTTAATAATAAATTAAATTAAACCAATCACATACAAAGGTCTGGTATATTCTAATGACCATCCACAAGCATGAAACAAATTACGCATTTAATAAAACTAGAATTAAATTCTTAATCATTCTTATTTAAGATAAATCACGCTCGAAACAATCAATTTTCATCTTTAATTAATCAATTATTTTATCTCAATTATCATCCAAATTTCCTTGAGATTCGCATCCATTATAATTTTAAACAAATTAAACAAATTTATTTAAAATTAACTATGTACATAAATGTACCAGGGAGTCAACATTGTGAATAATCATATGAATCTACCCAACATGTATTATACTCATATACTGTTTACTCTTGTGACATATGGAATACATGACTTATCACGTACTTTCATGATGTATAGTATCAACTTAATGATTACATGAATCACATGATTTTTTGTCCATGTGTTATGCTTTAATGCACGTAGAGTAACAACTATAATATGAATCATACATGATATGCAGATTTGAATATTATGCAGATGTTAATTAAAAATTTATATATAAATATATATAATTATTAAAACCCATCATATGGTGTGTCCTATCAACTTAATGACCACACACAAGCACATGTCGATAAGTATTACATAATATAATAAATAAATTTTAAATCTATGTAATTTGGTATAAGCACACAACATGTACAATAAAGCTACACTAAGTGTACATCTCTCACAGTGTATCTGAGGCACACGCCTAGGTACTCGGTGCGTAAATAGTGCCTTGGAAAATTGGAGTACATGGTGTGTATAAGGGACTACATGGCATGTGGTCTCTGAGTTACATGGTCACCATTGAAGTAGCTCGTTTCAGGTAATACATGACTCATCTATGACTCAAAGGGACTACACACCATGTACGTGGGCTACACGGTGTGTACTCTAGTTGACCGTGCACCACCCTAGCCTGGTCAACACATGTTGTAAGTAATAAATGCCTCGTGTGTCATCAATAAACATAGTTTAAACTAATTGGTGAATTAATTCATGATGCATTGAACACAAGTACACAATTTGTAACTCTGGTTACATGGTTTGTGCTTCTATGTTATCGGGCCAGAATCCTTAGCACCTCTAGATGAGAACTTCAATTTTATTTCGTTCATAAAATTAATCGTATTGATTAGATCTATGAGAAATGAAGGAGGAAGAAGAATATCTCGCAATTCAAATTGAAAGAATGATTAAACTTGAATTGAAAATTAAATAAAAAATGCATAAATCAATCAATGATCATTAAATAATTATAAATAATTATGTGACCGTTATAATATCACTTTTAGGTTCCGGGTGTAGAAGAAGTGTGCGATGGGTCATGGCCAACTTTTCTTTTTTCCATGATCGATGGCCAATTCAATATTTACACCATGATAAATGGCATGATCTATGGAATTGAATCAAAGAATATAGACAAGGGATATAATGTTGGAACCAAAGAAAGGATCATCACAAATTATTTATAGTCAATTTAATTAATTAAAGAATTTCCTTATTGGAATTATTTCTTCATTGATGGGTCTGACAACATATTTGTTTTGTACTGTCATTTAATTATAGGAATAAAAGGATATTCCCTCTAGTGGTGATTCATATGTGTTCCCAAAATCTCTTAACATCATTGTAGGAATATTCAAGTGATAACACGATATATCCTATCGCTTGCGTCATCCTCCTTTGATCACCTTGAGAAAAGATTCCAAAGAATTCTACTAGATCTCTCTTGAATTGAGAGTGGGAGGTGGAAGATAACCACTCTCTTTTATTGGGAGCGTTCTTGGATAAGGGAGATCTCTAGGTCTTGAGAAGATTCTTTAAATTCGTCATTCACAACCAAAAGAATAAATTGACCCATAGAGAAAATAATATAATTGAGTTTATATATTTCTAGGGTTATAAATAAATAATGAATAAGTTCCCTTTATTATTTATTTAATCCTTGCTAAACCCCATTTCAAATAATAATTATATTATTATTATTTATCGACATGCGCTTAACTTGAGAATTAAATTAAATATTATTTAATCAAATAATATTCAATATTTATTATTTCTCATCAGACCATTAAAATCGGTCCGCCATTCCTCCAAAATATTTATTAGGCCTTGAATAATGACTATTTTTTTATTAAATAAATATCACCTCATTATTCTCTAATAAATACATACATATAATATTCACTAAATAGAAAATAAATATTTATTAAATAATCTTCTCAAATTTTATTCCCTCAAATAACTCGTGATGAAATATATGAGATCAAGAAAACATGAATAATTATTAAACCATATATGAAAATAATATTTATTCAACTTGTTAAATAATAAATAATAATAATATTATTTAACTGAGATTCTGGATACACTTAGTGTGTGATCATCTAAGTCTCTTTCTAAGTGGAATTACGTGAAGCGGCCTAAAGTCCAAAGTTAGAATCTAGAAACACACCAAGAAACCCATATATAAATAAGTTAATACCAAAAAAACATAATGCCTTATATGGATTCTTATTGAGTAATATAATCTCTTTATCTTGATATCACTAATCAAGAAAGTTGCATGTCGGTGCCATCAACCTATGTCCTCGATGTCTCTTTTTTGACTTTCCAAAAAAATTATTTTCTATAGAACATCATTTCCATGGATTTATTTAGGCTATATCATTTCCATAAAAGGGTCTAAGATATCACCTTTCATTAAATAAAATAAGGTATAAATCCTTTCTCACATTATTCCTTAAAGAAATATTACTCGTGACTCACCCAATGTATCCTATCTCACTGTGAACATCTGTTGTCACAGTTTTCATCAATACATCAAAGTATGTGACTCATAATACTAATTAATAATAATATTAAAGTATAAGGATCAATACAGACAAACATATATAGGAACATCCAATGAAACATATAAATTTGGATTTCTTATTAGTGGGTCTAATTCTCATAATATCCTACTAGATATTACCAAGGGCGTACACCATGAGAAGGTTCCTCAAAGTCCTATGAGTCACCACCCATGATAGACTCTATCATTTTTGTCCCTCAAATGATATCATCTAGATATAGAATATATATTTAAGGATAGTGTCCTAGAAATTTTGGTTTCTCATCATATCAGAGATCTACTATGACCTTTTAGTGTGGAATCTACTCTTGGGACATTATCACAGACTATGTTACATAGAATAATAATCATGAATTGATAAGAAGTTTATTAATATTCAAAAATATGAATAAATGTTATTATAAAGTACACAAAATTGGGTTCTAGGGTACCAAATCCAATAAATACACACCTCTAATACATAATAGAACACATGTTTTAAACATTTTGTTCCTTAACTCCTAAGTTTCCTTATTTTACCATTTTGGTTTTTCATTTTGGTAACCAGTTTCCTAACCTATATAATCTATCATTTAAAATAAAATGATCCTTAATAGATAATTTAGACATTACAATTCAAGATATTATATATAATTTATGAAATATAAATCCTATGCATGTTGTAATTTTATTTTAACACAAGTGCGAGTAACATGCAAAAACCTAGCTTTAACCATAGTCGTGCTTACCGAGTTTTTACTATTTAATGGTCAATATAGTCTTTATAATAAAAAAATTGGACCATTAATGGATCATAGATGATATTTATTAATATTTAAAAATAACTTGATATAATATAGGATTTTTAGTAATTTTAAATCATTTAATAGAACATCATTTATTATAAAATAACATTAATGCCAATTTTGAAATTATTCATTTAATTTGAATTTTAAAAAATATCAATACAATGATGGAATTTGAATATATTAAGTTCATAGATATTTAAAATGATATATTCATCTACAAAATTAATGTAACATAATAATTCATTCAATTTAATTCACTTTTAATATTTTTAGCATCATTTGTTTTATTTTATTATTAACAAAATAATTATTGTGCTGGCTTATATTAAGCACTTTAAGTAATTATTTCATCCCTAAAAATTAAAAATAAATTATTATGATAAATAAAACTCATTTAAATTTAAAAATAACATTTATATACAAACCTATGTATTTTTTACCTTATCCCAAAACTTTATAGATATTTAAATCAAGGAAGGTACATTTTGTTGTCCTTTTCTTTACTTAACTTATTATATGGGTCACTATCATAGAAAAGTGTCCTATAAAGTAATAAAATTCGAGATTAAGGTTAAAAGGTTCTAAATATGTACATAAAACGGGTGTTGGAAAAATTAATAGGTCATTTTAACCCTTATATTATTAGTTTAACCACTAAGTAAACTCATTTTACCATAATCACTGTAAATAATTTTATCTGTTTTTCTAATAATTATGGTCAAACAATAAGTTGAACATATTAGATAATATAAATTATTATGATTCAAAATATGGAATCCATTTTTTCAAATTCTAATAATATTATTTTAATAATTTAATTTTAAAATAATCCCATATGCGTGATGATAAAACATGTTTTTAAAGTGAAAATGTTCAATAGTTTACAATGTTTTTATATAAAAATTAAATGTGAAAATTATTCCAATGAAATAAATTGGATTAATATATTTTTAATTGAAATATTTTTATTTTAAAACCAATTCAAAATATAATTTTACATTATAAATTATTTAGACAAAAATATAGTTTTCAATTAATGTCCAATATTTTTCACAATTCATCAAAAAAATGAAACTTTTTAGAAAAATCCAAAAAATTCACCCTAAAATAATTTTGATATTCCTATTTCAAAAAAGAATTTATTTTTTCATATAAATTTTCTAAAAGTGATAAAAAATAATTTTAAATTATGTGCACCAAACCCAATTAAATTGTCTTATAGGAAAATATAGTTTTTTTAGAAAACATCTATTTTTTCTTTTAAATGATACTTATTTTATTAATAATTAATATATACTTAATAAACTTGTATAAACAAAATATTTTCATAATTTAGTTAATCTTATTCATTCCCACCATTCCAACAGCTAGGTGGTAACTATCATATTAAATAATAATATTAACATTGTATTATTTTTTGGTAAAACCTGGTCTTGTATGTAACACAGTCTATCAAAAAGTTTTTCGTTACATGTAATGAAAGCTTACTCAGTATTTAATGTAACTTAAACTATCAAATAAAATTTTATTTTATTTATAAATTTTGAGGTGTTACATTCCCCCAACCTTTAATAAATTGCATCCTTGTAATTTAAACTTGATCTTGGAAATTAAGGGTTTTACATTTGGAAATACCATTATTGAAATCCCCACATTGTTAGGACCAAAAGAGGATTAGATTCACTGAGAGGATGGGGTTGAATCAAAGTATAAATATTATTTTCAAACTTATTCTTTCCCCACTGGATATTGACATCTTAATTATGAGGGTAACTGATTTTTCTCTTTAATGTTAATGTTAATCTTATCCTTTCTAACTTTATCTGATGATGATGCACATAAATTAAAGAAATAAAATAAGAACAATGACAAAAATAGTTTTACTTAGTTCACCCTCACTGGGATACATCCAAGGAGTATACAACGTCTATGTGCTGATGTACCAAATCCACTAAAACTCACTGCCAATACGAGGTTCCAGATAGATCACACATATACCCAGACTCACTACCTTATAAGATTTAGGGATAGATAAATAATTTATAAGGGACACTCCCTCAATCTTTCCTTTAATGGATCACTTCTGGTGGAAGGGATCGCCTTCTTCATCTTCCTTTTTTCATTTCTACAGAAAGGATTCATACACAATTTATGGACACATAGGTCCC
This sequence comes from Viscum album, assembly GCA_963277665.1. Lineage (NCBI taxonomy): Eukaryota > Viridiplantae > Streptophyta > Magnoliopsida > Santalales > Viscaceae > Viscum > Viscum album. The sequence continues at coordinate 1,218,404,432 of OY728119.1, forward strand.
TTCATTAGAAATAATGAATGCATCCTCAATTGTAGGTAGATGATATATTGAAGTTCTTCCTGTGATGCTCCTTCACTTATGTGAAATTAAAATACTTGGGTTAATTAGTCTCTTTAAAGAGTGTGAAGTTGAGTTGATATCTTATGTGGAACTTAAAAGTTTGGTTTCCCATTGATAATTATTTAATTTTATTGCTTTGAAATTTAAATATTGGTTACATGTTGTTCCTCTTTAATTTTTTTTCTGAGATTACGTGCTTGAGGAAAAAAATTTCTAAGTGTGGGGGAATTGAAAAAACCATTTCATTCATACTAATTTTAATATAAAATACATTACTTTTTCTATTTAATTGATTATTCTTGATGATATTTTTTTTAAAATTTATGGTAGGATATAAAAAGTTATTGAAAATGAGAAAAATGTTGATGAATTCATGGAACAAATTATGACCCATGACAGAAGACAAGTCAAGGCTAAAGTTCAAAGACAAGAATTGAAGAATCAAGCAAAAATAGATCCAAAATAACTGTAAATTCATCATTCATGTGGTTAATGGACTATTCATGACATAAACCATTATGGGAATTAAATAAATGAAACAAGAAATCATAAAAACAAAACCATAAGAAGATCAAGAATCTTCATGGTGTGACACTATGTGTCATGCTGTGAATCATGCCGAAAGAAAAATTCTACAATGTCAAACTTTAAATTCAAGACCAAATTCTGTACCTTTTGACTCTAGACTTCCTAAAATCATAAATTGGACTTGGAAGGAATTTATGACAACATTTATGGATGATTTAATCCAACCCAAGTGTGATTTAATAAATATAAGTCTATGTGGGGATTCAAGACAAAAATATGGATAAGGGGAAGATTTGGATGATGACAACCTACTACTGCTTTTTTTTTTTCTACTTTTTTTTTAATTCTCATAATTCATCCCTTATCCTCCATATTCTCAGTTACTATTTACATGGAGGGGTAAAATCTTTGAGTGATCAAGGGTAGGGTGGACCAATTGTAATGATTTTTTTTTCACTTATTGAAATAAAATCATTTCTTTCTTCTATAAATTGACTTCAATTCTCAAATTGTAGTTTTTATTATCAAATGTGTTTTTATTTGTTTTTAGATTCTATAAATGTTTATTTCCTTGGTCAATGATATTTTTTTTCCCTACACCTAGTTCTAGTATGTATATGATGAAACTGACTAGGGGTAGGTGGTGAAGTACTCGACGATCGTTATCATGTGTGTGAAGTTGTGGTTAGTACTATTAGTTGTTTAGGAACAAAAAAACCCAATCAAGGATTTCCCTAGTCAACTAAGAAGGCCTTCTACAATGATCATGATCATATGAAGGATGGTGGGCCAATATGAGACCTTAGTTAAGAGTATTCTCATCATAACCATCCAGTCAAGGGAGATAGAGAAAGAAATTAAATAATCTCTCTCGTTCCAGCCTAGTAGAAGAAGATTAGTAAATTTAGAAACTATGATATCATTATAATAGGTCTATACAAGCTTGAACGGATGACCATTTCATCCATTGTTTTAAAACATCCAAATTAAATTCATTTATAAATTCTAAATTCCCCAATCCAAATCAAAGTCATTTTCTTTAAACAACTAAAAAGTAACAAATGATTTTGTGTGAACTTCTATTTAGGGGACTACCTAGCTTGCCTCTATACTATACTTTTGGTAATAATTTTTTTTGCATTCCCCATGATATGTCATGAATCAAATCTCTTTACCATGAAAAACCATTTGAAGTTGATGATAATCATCGAATTACAACATCACTTATAATTATCTTTTATCTAGTAATTTGTGATTACAAATGTTGGTTTCTCCTTGGTCATTCATGAATTTTTTTCTAACAGTATTTTAAAATATTCTTGTATACTTATAAAATGCCTAGGAAATTGTTTAAAAATGTTCTAATGAACATACATTTAAGTTATTGTCTTTTGTTTCCAACTTTTATGATAATCGTGAAATACTTCATAATACCATAATAAGATCGATCATTGGTAGAAGTCCTATAATATAAAATTGACTAATAATTATGATTTATATCAAAATGGTACTACTTTCTTGGACCATTCCATGTATATGATCATCTATCAAAATAAAATCCTTGGAAATTTTTAAAAGGGATGATATTGAATAACCCAAATTTAAATAAAAATAGATGATCCTTTATTTAAAATTTAAAAAGGGACTTATAAAAGTCAAATGATTTTAGTAATAATTCAAACAATAATATTATCTTAATTGAGTTAAAAAATGAGGATTATTCAATGAAATTTAAAATATCAAACTATGATTAAATAATAATAATAACCTTTCAAGATTTAAAGAGGAAAAAATGGAAAATATATAGTTGTTATGAAATATTTAATGTGAATTTCATAATTATATTAACACCCATTACAAAAAAATCCCTTCATGTGACCAACTTTTCATATGCCAACTTTTGGTATTCTTATGTACTCTATAAATACATGGAAATATCATTGAAAGTGAAGGGTTTTGGGGATATACATTGTGTTATTTTCTCTACTTATTATCTTTCTCTTATATTTGTATTTTTATTTTCAGTTGTCATCACTATACACAAATTCTATTCTTGTTTTTCAATGATATGCTTTACCTATGATTAGTCTTACACATCCGATTTAAAAAAAATTCACAGTTTCCATTGATGTTTGATCAATTTCATATCATGTTATCAGTGTGATATCCTTCTCCGCATTTTATATTGTAATGATTTTTATGTCAACGATATCATCAACATAAGATAATTCTTACATGAAAATGGTATGTCATGTGTTTTTCTAAACATTATTCTTTTGAAATACTCTTTCATGTGGGCATTGGATCCACTCATTTGAAGAGTGATATCAATAGGTGAGTCTTTTTTCTATATCATTTTTATTTATACACTCTTGATTAATTTGAAAATTCCACTCCATTCTCTGAAGATAATGTGTTTGATTGATAACCGATGTGGTCAATGTCGAGACAAACATCATTCATCAAACTGAAAAAATAATGCCACCAGAAGTGGTTGAATGATGAACATGACGTAATTGTCGTATGCCAAGATAAAGTTTTCTAATTATCAATGAACAACTTGTACACATCGTACAAAGATCAAAATTTTAATGATCATTCCAAGAACTATTAAATTTCATATCACTCCATCCTGTTTATATATCTTGATCGGTCGGTATTTTTCTCATTCGGTCAGTCTCTCCCTCAGTTTATGGTGAACCCTATATGCCATAAAAGGATATTCCATACCACATTCCTCCTTATTTGATCATTGGTTTCAGTGGATGAGTTTCTGTAATTAATGGCGAGTTCTTCTCTCTTATCTATTCTTCCCTTTTTTTTATTCTCTCATAGATTCATTGTGATGTTATGGTTTTAGTTTGGGTTGTGTGTTGGGTTGTGTGTTGGGTTGTGTTCTTAATGACCTTTTGATGCGGTATAGGTTGATCTATCCTTAATTTTTGTGGTTGTGGGTTATGGAATGTTTTTTATTCATCCCATGGTGTGCAGTGAGTTAGTATATGCTCATGTAAGTACATTTACTAGTAGAGAAAATTAGTTAATGACTCCAAAAGAGTGAATGTATTCCTATATAATAGTACATATTCTTAATGATTTGTTATATCTGAAGTCTCAATGAGATATATCAATGGTATTCTTGAAAAATAATATCATATGAAGACAGTGGATAAACGAGATACCTCGATATGTAACAAGAATTCATAAAAAGTGATTATAATTTTTTTAAGTACAATCAAATAAATAATGGTAACCAGAAGTTTACTGATCCTGCCACTTTAAATATATAACATGATGGTTTAAGCCACCTAGGATCAATTATAATGAAAGATAATAATTCAAGTATATATGAGAATCAATTTGTTTATAACATAGTAGACATCCATCAGTGGGAGAATGGTGAATTTATTTAATGGATGTGTGTCTACTAAATTATCAAAAAATTAATTCTCATTAGGTTATTATGAATACCCCCTATATAATAATTTATCATGATTTACTAATTATTAAGGTGCCTGTTTTTTAGGTATATTATATATATCATTAGCATGTATTTTTGAAAAATAATTTCACATATATTTATAAAGAAAAAATTATTAAGTATGTATGGGTGCACCCACCTACCATGTGATGTTGGTTCCAAGTGCAGCAGAAGCATGTGGAGGTGGGTGATATATTAAAATTTCTTTTAATAATCATTATCTGAAACTAAGAGCAAGGATCATGAACGTCAAATTTATAATTAATTTATTTAATATTTGAAGAAATAAATACATGGATTTAGAAACTTTCTTCATTAGTGAATGTTGATCATCCAGAAATACCCTTTCAGATTACCTTTATCGCACTATGAGGATCCAAGTATAGAATCCCTCTAGCAGTGATCTACACATGCTCCTATAATCTCCGAGCAACACCACTCGATCTCCAGGTGCTAGCATGACAAGTAAAATTTATTGCATTGTTCATTCTTGATCACTCGTTCTTCTATCTTAAATAAATATCACTTTCACTTCTCGTTCTTAAGAGGGAGAGAGAAATAGGATTTGAGAGATAATTCATTATGCACAACAATTCTCTATTCTCAATTTTTGGATGCTCTACATAGTAGAAATTTTCACCTATTTATAGAGTTGGTATTTAAGTTAAAATATTATTTAATTGCATATCAGACATTAAATAACATTTATTACCTTTAATAAATCTCATGACGCATAATAATAATTATATAATTATTATTCTATGGTGCGCGCTATCTTGAACAATAAAGAATATTATATAACGGTCTTGTTAATTAATATTTTTCACCGGACTCGGTCTTGGTCCAATCAAATTTCTCTATAATTAATTGAACAACCAAATAAATATTTTATTCATAAATAAATATTTTATTTACAATCTAGAGAATAAATATTTATTAAAATATTCAATAAAAAACATAAATATTGTATTCACAAGTCAGAAAAAAATATTTATTTAATTTATGTGATCAATATAACTTGAATGAAATGATTCTTTAGACTTGGGAATAATATATATTCCATTAATTAAACTCAAATATAATTTAATTGAGATCAATAGAAACACTTAGTGCATGACCCTATGAGATTCTTTCTTATTGGCATTAGACGGGCTTGCCTAAAGTCCAAGATTACTATCTAGAACCAGGTCATGGCACCCAAAAAAATAACTTAATATCACAAAGTTGACAACCACATATAAATGCTCACTATGTAACATAATACCTTTTTTACAATATCTCATCAGGCAGGTTACACATCTGTGTCACCATCCTATATGCTCGATATGTCTTTCTTTGACTATCTGAAATAAACATGTCATTACACCATGTCCATAGAATTTAATGCGATGGGTCTATTCCAATAAAAGGGTTGAGATATCAGGTTCCATAAATATGGAAGGGACAAATCCTTCCTCGACTTATTCATTAATGACATGTCACTCATGATGCACCCAACATATCCAAATTCACCACGAACTATTATTGTCATGGTTTATGAAATAAATCTAGGTATGTGAGTTGTAACATGCATTAATAATAATATTAAATTATAAGGACCATCAGACACACTCATTGATAGTAATATTTGATGACAAAAAAACATGCAGAATTCCTACTAGTGGGTCTGTTCTCCTAATCTTACATATTGGATATTACCAAGTGGGAACTTCATGAGAAGAATCCTCATCTCTTTATGATTACTTGCACCTGACATTCTATGTACTATGTGTCCCATCATAGTATGTTATCCAACTGTAGAACATTATTTGAGAATATTTTCATAGCATATCAATGTTCTCATTGTAGCGGGGAACTGTTATGACCTTATCAATGCAATATATACTCTAGGAAATTATTACATTAGAGTTATGCAGAATGAAAAACAATATATAATAAGAAGTTTTATTAATATTCAACACATCAAATATACATGTAATAAAAGCACAAAAAGTTGGTCCAGGACACCAACTCCAATAAACTCCCACTTGGAATAGATCCAACGACTTACAACCTTCAGTCTGCCAGACCTCACATGATAGTCATGTTTCTTCTGCGTTAAATATTTAGTCAAGGGGTCCTCCAGGTTGTCTCCATAGAAATACTTCCCACTGCAACTTCACCTCTATGAGAAAAAATCCCTCAAGATATGATAGTTCTGAAGTTTGTGCTTCATCCATTGACATGACCTTGGATCTTTTGCAAGAGCTACCACTGTAGAATTATCACAATAGAGTGTGATTGGATCTTTACTGCTAGATACCACATCAAGATCTTGGATGAAGTTTTGTATCCATGATTCTTATTTATCTATCTCAGAAGCCACAATATACTCAAACTCTACTATAGAATCTTTAACCATATCCTACTTTGAGCTCTTCCAACTCACGATAACTCCATTCAAAGTGAATATGTATCACGTCTGTGAGTTCATGTCATCTTGATTAGTTTAGAAACTAGAATCATCATATCCTCTGATGACTAGTTCCTCATCTCCTATATAAACCTGGAATATATCCTTAGTATTCCTCAAATACTTAAGTATAATATTAAATTCTATCCAATGGAAGTCACCTGGATCATCTTTATATATTCCCACCACACTTAATGTGTAGGCGGCATCTATCCTAGTAAATAACATTTCATACATGATCGAACCAATCATTGATTCATATATAATCCTTGTCATTTTGTTTCTTTCTTCATGTGTTTGAGGAAACATTTTCTTAAAAAGATGAATGCCATGTGACATTGGAAAAAATCTTCTCTCGGATTGTTCCATACTGAATCTCTTCAGCATCTTGTCAATTTATGTACTTTGACTTAGGTTGAGAAACCTATTTGATATATCGTGATGGATTTTGACCCCAAGAATATATATTACCTCACCCAAGTCATTTATATATAAGAATTTATTCAATAACTCCTTAATAGATTTTAAGAATGACATTTAATTTCTAATGATTAATACGTCATCAACATATACTATTTAAAAAATGACTACATTCCTGCTAAACCGTTTATAGACACATGGACCACATTCATTATTTATGAAACCAAATTCCATTATGTCCACATAAAAATGAATATTCCATGACCTAAATTCTTGTTTTAATCCATAAATGGATCTTTTCAAATTTCCTACCTTGTTGGCATCCTTTAGAGTCACAAAACCTTCAGGATGTGTCATATATACATATTCCTAAAGGTTCCTGTTAAGAAAAAATGTTTTGAAATCTATTTTACAAATCTTATAATCATAGAAATCCATAATATAAAGTAGAATTATGATGGATTTTAGCAATGTAACTAGTGAAAATTTTCTTTGTAGTCAATTCAATGATGATATTTAAAACCTTTTACAAATAGTCTCACCTTATAGGTACTGACTTGTCCTTCCATGTTCAATTTCATTTTTAACCAAATATCTTTATATCTACTAGTGGTTTTACCAAACTTCAGACTTGGTTTTGGTACATGGAATCCATTTCAGAATTCATGGATTCTTATCACTTGGCAACATCTGTGCCACTTACTACTTCCTTGTAGGTTAGAGAATTATTATTATCAACTAATAACAATTCAACATCCTCAAAGATTTGAAAACCATACCGTTCTGGTTCTTTAACCTCTCTAGTAATCCTATATAGTAATTGTGTCTCTGGAACAATTTATTTGTCTACAGGGCTTTGTAGAATTTTTTCCTGTTCCAACTCTTGTGTATCTTGAGCCTAGAATTCATCGAAGTCTATTTCTCTATCACTACCTCTTTTAGAGATAAGATCCTCCTCAATAAATGTGGGATGTCTGTCAATGAAAAACTTTTTTTCTAAAGGATTGTATAGGTAGTACCAATATTTTCTTTGATATTTTCTATAAAGATATTATTTTTGCCTTAGGATGTAAGCTTGTTACCTAAATAGGCCTTAAAAAATGCTTCACAACCTAAAACATGTAAGTAAAAAAACATGAGTTTCCTTCCATTCCATAATTGGTATGGTATATCATCTATTGATTTAGTTGGAACTTGGTTTAGTATATATGTTGTTTTTTATAATGCATATCCCCAAAATGATAATGGAAGACACGCATGACTCATCATTGATCCCAACATGTTCAACAAGGCATGGTTCCTCCTTTTTCTTACACCATTCAATTTCAGTGTATAAGTAGGAGTGAGTTGAGATAAAATCCCAAACTCCTTTAAATAATCAATGAAGTCTTGATTAAGATATTCTACACCATGGTATGAGAAATGTTTCTTAATCTTCTTAAAAATATTTTTATCCACTTCATTCTTGTATACCTTGAATTTATAAAAAAATCTCACTTATACCTCATTAAGTAGACATATCCATATCTACTAAAATCATTATTAAAAGTTATGAAGTATGAGTACCCACCCCTTTATTTAATAGGAAATGGTCCACACACATCAGTATGAACTAATTCAAGAAGCTCTATAGCCCTTTCACCTTTACCACTAAATGGGGGTTTAGACATTTTTCCTTGTAAACATGCATGACATACACCAAGTGGTTTTTGTTCAAAAGAATCTAAATAACCATCTTGATGTAATTTAGTCAAATGATTTTCATTTACATGAGCTAGCCAGTGATTCAAATGTTGGGTGTGTTTTGATTCATGTGAAGTAACTTCATTATTGATTTTCATTATTTGGTTCATGTAATAGAACACATAAAGACCATTATTTAAATGTACCTAACCATAATAATTTCTATCTTTATAAATTAAGAAACATTTATTCTCATATTTGAAAATAAATCCATCCATATCAAGTCTAGATACATAAATAATGTTTTTAGTAACTGAAGGAACATAATAACAACCCTTTAAAAATGTGATCATTCTGGTTGACAATGTGAGGTGGTAGTCCCCAATAACTACAATAGAAAGTTTAACTCCATTGGATTATCAAAGATATACCTCTCCTTGGTCAATATTTATGAATCTACTTGGTTCCTATATTTGAATACATATGTGATCACCACAAGCTGTATCTAATACCCAATTTATAGAAATAGATAAATTTCACTCAATAAAAAATGTATGTGAAGATTTCCCTTGCTACTTTGGCTAGGTTCAGCTTTTCTTCCAGTGGCCCTTCTTGACACATGAAAAAAAGATAACATCTTATTTCATTTCTTTCTTATTGATCTTCCTTTTATTGGAAGGGCATCAAGAATCTTGGGGATTAAATCTATTTGCTACCCCTTTCCATTTTTTCACCATAAGGCCAGAAGGGTTTTCATGCTTTGTATCCTTAACTAATTGGGAAAGAAGACTTAGAAGATATGGAAGATACTTTTCAATATTTTTTATATTAAAATTTACAAAAAATTTGTAGAGGCATTTGGGGAGTGATGTTAGAATGAGGTTGATGGCCAGTTCTTCAAGGAGTTTAAACCCAAGAACCTCTAAGCGCTCAATATAGCCAATGGGATAAGATATGTGAGGCCTAGCTGGGGAACCCTCTCCAAGCATGATCTGAAAGAGTTCCTTGGAAATATCAAATCATTCTTTTATAGATATCTCTTGGTAAAAACCAAAGAGGTTATCAAGCATTCTGTACATATCCATGTTTTTGTGAGACTCTATTAGTTCACACGACATTGATGAAATCATCAAAAATTGAACGTTGACCGTTCCTCTCAATTTTTTTTCATAGAAAAGTAACTCTTCATCAATCACCTCTTTAGTAGGTGGATCATTCATTGAGGATTATAGCATGTATGATTTTTTTTTTTCATGAAATATCATAGCCCAAAGGTGTCTAAACCACTCCTAGAAGTTACTGTCAGTTAGGAGGTTATCTTTCTCTAATATTAATCATAAGGATAGTTTGGATGATGAAATTATAATTTTATTCTACAATTAAAAAGAGTATATTATTATTGATTTTATTTATTAAAAAACAAGTGAGATATAATAAATTAAATGTTTTTTAATTTATTTATTAAATCTCCCACTATTTTATCATGTCTTAATAGCCCTCACCATTGAACTTAGAATGTCTAGTTACTTTAACATTCTAGTGGCAAGGATCCCCATTAATTTTCTTAATGATCCATACATTGGCCATGGTAACCATAATAAAGTAATTAGGTAGGCAGTCTTGCTAACTACAGACTTGCATCTCCTTGATCAATTGAGTGGATTCCCCTATCCTAAAATCCTAACTTGAATTTTCTCAACACTTGCCTCTAAATTTTTATTTAACAAACTTTAGCTGTTAAAATCAATACAATTTCAGTTAAGTCTACCAAAAACTATCATGAGAAATCCCTTATAAAAGTAAGTGTCCAAACTTTTTCTATGTACTACACATAGTTCTATGGTTTCATTCTCAATCAAGTAATAGATGTCTTAGTCTGAATTATTATTTAATTGATGTATTTTAATTTATTATGCATTAATTTTATCTTGTTTTATCTTTTATACATCTTGTTAATATTAAGTGGATGTTATTCAATTAATTAACCATGTTGGATACAAAATTTACACATAATTCATTTATTTAATTTTTATATTTTCACATCAATTCATAAATTTATGTGATCATGACCTTGCATCCATAAAATAAATAATTTCACAGATAGAAATAAATAATTAATTCAATCACTCATTCATGAGATTTATCTAATGGTTGATTTAATGTGTGGACATTAAATCAACCTTTGACCTAGGGTAAATAACTCTTATTTCTAGTCTTGGCATGAGTTATAGCATTCTAACTATCCATATTTGTATCACCTGGGAGGCATCATTATGGTTCTATCTTGAACTGCCTCCATGTGCCTTGGAATGCTCCATTAATTTCAAATATTTATTAATCACATAATGGTGAGGGGAACAAAAGGATTTGTTAAAGGGGATTACATAAATATCATTGGACATGCATGTGCTACATAATAGTGAAGGGAGGGATGATTCATAGGCCATTATTTAAGTTAATATTTAATAATTGGAAACTCATGCAATAAATTAAATTAGAACACACAGGTCTTCGTCAAGCCTATGAACGGTCATACATGCAATTAATAGGCAAAATTAAATGACTAGCATTCAATTATTTATTAATTATTTTATTATTTAATATAATAATGCTTGCATTAATTAATAAATTTTCTTTCATCTTTAATGATCATCTAATCTTATTTGGAGACACTCATCCTTAGTGGAATTCATGAAAAAAAACATAATAACAAATAATAAAATATTAATTACAATAAATTAATTGATAATTTAAAATTCCTTAAAACCATTATTAAATTTTCAAACACACAATGGTGTGACAATCAATTAAATAAGGTTTGAATGATACAATTTTTAAATTTAATGTAATTTTAATTTTTTCCATTAATGGGGACTATACGGTGTGTACATGCAGATACACACTATGTACGTTAGTTGCCGTATATCAAAGTCACACACCTGGGGCTTCAACATGTTAACTCGGCTGGACTACATGGTGTGTATGTAGAGATCCATTTTTTTCTTTGTAAGACTTTGGAATATTTCTAAATATATTTTCAAAGCCAGGCATTGAGACAACGTGAAATTCTAAGGCTTGATGTGTCAGAATTTTTTATATAAAAATATTTAGTATATTTTATACTATGCATGTGATGAAAGAAAGGTATCTCTAAAACGGTAGCTTAAATCAGAAATTTGAGGCCATGGTTGAGTCCAAAGAATGGAGATTACCCTAGGTGTGACATAACTTTGGTCGACGCGGGTCTTTTGTAGGAAAAGGCATGTATGAAAAAATCGTAAATAAAATAATTAAAAAAATTATTTAATTTTAGATGCTACTTCGAATAAATTATGAACATGGACTCTGATTGGAAATACAAGACCACTATTGAGTTCGTAGTGTGGTGTTTTGCTTAAGCATGACCTAAAGCGAGAGGGTGCGGGATGTTCAGATCCTACGATTGTTGGAAGGTTTTTTTATTAAAATCCTATAAACAGGTGTTTACAAAAATAGGCAAGGGTTTGGATCATTTCCTCCCATGGCTGGAGATAGCTCCTCCTCTCCTTCTGATGGAAAATCAACACCAAACCCTTGGCGGATCGCGATGAGATTGTAGATCCGAGTAGATCATAGCGTGGTGAGCGCAATGAAGGATCCAAAATCCAAGTAGGATTCTTCTTTCAGATTCCACTTTCCCTGATTAAAGTTTTAGTTTATGAAATTGGATTTTGATCATTTTTTCTGCTTCAAAAACCTTTTTTGATGGAAATAATAACATAACCATTGACCATTTTAATTCTGGATCGCTCGTTCTTCGTGTTCTTCATCTATTATTCATTGTCAACTCTTTTGCATCATTAAAAAATCGACAAATCATGGGAAAAAATATTTTTATGAGAATCTCATGATCCAAGAAGTCTATATCTATTCTTGGTTTCGAGTTTTGGGAACCAGAGGAAGCATGACAGTGAGCAGAAGCGACACCTACTTTTCGTCGCGTCGAAATGTTGATGAATCTTTAAGCGGAGCAGGTGTCTGTAGATCAGGACCTGAGGATTGAGGATCTAGTTTTATCTTCATGTTTCGAGCACTAGAGTGGTTTATATGGTCAGTAGAAGTGACCACTAGAGTGTAGTGGTCCACAGAGGCCGACTATGGCGGCGACAGGCCACTCAAAATTGGCAACGTTGCCGCGAGGAGGCTGCCAGAGCGTGACTAGGACACCGACGAACTGCAGGGCGGCGGTGCCGCGGGCTGCGCAGCAGGCCTAGATATCATAGTGGACTAGTGAGGAGGGCCATGGAGTGGTGGTCCAGGATGGCCGGAGTGGGATGGGCCCAGTAGGATGAGTCGGCCAGAGCGGGCTAGGCCCAGGTGGAGTAAACCAGGCCAGAGCGGGCTGAGCCAGTCTTTGGGCGCACCTTAAAACCTTCATATCTTCTAAACTAGGCATTCATTTTATGTGTCATCTATGGAAACATGATCCTAATTTCAAGATAGACATTTTGAAGTTGGTTTTGGAATTTTATATTTTGGGATCATGGTACGGTCCCCAAAAATGATAAATTATAATAATAAATTATTATTATCACAATTTGACCCGCCATAACTTCTTCATACGACGTCTGATAGACGCTCCATCAGTGACATCATGACCATGAAATTGAGGCGGACATTTCAAGATTTATTTTGGGTGCTTAAAACGAAATTGATGTGTGGGCCCCATGATGCCCGGTTTGGGCGTTTGTGGTGAAATGTGACTTTTTCACCAGGTGTCTGTTTCGGATGAATAAATTTTTGATCTCGTGTATTTTTCTGTGAGAATCACAATGATTCTATATATATGACGTTTTATAAGACCGAGGCACTACCCCCATGAAGCACCATTCATGTATAATGCTGAGAGATGCAGATTTTTTACTAGGAGTCCATTTTGGGTGAATTAATAGTCGATCATATGTGTTTTTATGCAAAGATCATGAAAATGTGATCTGTTTAGTTATCTGGGGCCATCTGAGGAGGCAAGTTAGTAATGTTTTGTTTTTTACCTTCAGATAAACAATGAGCATCGTGTTCTTGTCAAAATTTTGGCCAGATGTGCCATGTACTCTAGGAGTACAATGGCATGCCTAATGGTACTGGTTTACAGTTTGGTACCTGAGTATGGATAGGTACATAATCTGACAATGAGGCAGGGCAACATGTTTTGTGGGCCCCACATTCATTGTGTACCACTTTACGAATATTCTATGTCTTATATATATTTCTTATGAAATCTGGTTTTGGCCCGCGAGTAGCCTATCCTAAGTGTTTTTTCATGTAGAACATGATGATTCCCTATGTAGTGTCTTTCAAGATATGATGCGAGATGTTATGAATATGAAAACTATTCGAGGTGATGCTTGATGTTTTAGGACTGACACCTATCTGAGGTGATGCTCGATGATACCAGTGGTCAGGTGATGAAATCAGAGTATTCTAAGTACAACACTCCATCCAGGTTGGGCATAGGTCCTCGATGACACTAGAGTGGAACCCTCTAGTTGGGATGGGCATGGGTCCTTGATGACACTAGAGTGGAACCCTACAGATAGGCGGAGCATGAATCCTCGACCTATTCTGAGTGTAACCCTCTAGTAGGGTTGGACATGGGTCCTCGATGGCACTAGAGTAGAACCCTCCAAATGCGCTGGGCATGGGTACTTAACCTATTCTAAGTGGAACCCTCCTTCCAGGCTGGGCATGGGTCCTTAGTGACACTAGAGTGGAACATTCTAGCTGGACTGGGTTGGGGTCCTCGACCTATTCTGAGTGGAACCCTCGAACTGGGATGGGAATGGGTCCTCTATAACACTAGAGTGGAGCCCTCCAGTCAGGCTGGGCATGAGTCCTCAACCTCTAGGCACGACCTCTTGGCTATGTGGATCAATGAAGAGACATGTTTTGATATACCTTTAAACTCACAAGAAATATGGATGCTTTCCCCACTAAGATGCGCCCTTGAGATGTGACCTAAAACTGTGCAGGTGAGTCAGAGTCTCCCAAAGTAGTTAATATCAATGTGTGGTGCTTGAGCCCCTTTGACTTGCGTGTTTAGGGCTGATGTGAGGGATATTTGGAATCATTAGGGGATACTTCTAGAACTATTGGAGACTCTTTTCCTAGGTTGAGCTGTGAGATGGAGATCTCCTTACTCTCTCATTTGGGATTCTTTGACTGAGCATATATATATATATATATATATATATATATATATATATATATATATATATATCCTATTTCAGTACCCACTCCTTGGGTTTTGGTTACTCTCCTTCTAATAGAGACGAAGACGCATAGGGTATTCCACGTAATTTATATATCTAGATTATCATGGTTGGAAAAGTATACTATCCTACTATAGGTAGTGAAGACTCGACAATAAGTTCATCTTCTCACTATAACGAGCTCCTTGTGTTTGGAAGAGTTTTCTTCACCCTTTTTTTGGGTTGAGCTATACACTTTAATATACCTTATTCTGTCTATTTCTTTCCTCTTCAGTTGTTTCTCTTACTACTCCCCCTTCTCCTTTTAAGGGCATTCTACTGTGTATGTTTATAATCACCCTTTCATGGGCTTTGCTCACAAATATCATTCCATATGCGTATGACAGAAAGGTTTATCGTGAATTCAGAGTATCTTAGGGATATAGGGTGCTTGGACCGCGTACGGTGGTCATAGCTTGGGATTTACGAGCGGGGCTCTCTTAGTTGTTTTACTCTTTTAGTTACTTCCATGTTGTGGAACTTTTCTAGTTGGGTGTGTATTTTTTCCTCTTTTCCATTTCAGTTTACTTTACAAGACCTATACATGTACTATTTAGAGTTTAATGCATGTTTGTGGTTTAGATATAGCAGTGTTGTATCTTTGAGGGAAATACTTGAATGTGGGGATTCACCTTCTGATTGAACTATAGACGAGGATAAGATCATCTATGTCAGGAATCAGGTTGTTGTGCCTATGAGTATGCAGGAGGAGTTGATGCATGAATTTCATGCCTCAAAGTGGGCAGTACAACTAGGTTTGACCAAAAAGTACTAGTACCTACGATGATAGTATTGTTGTATGGGCATGAAAAAGGAGATTTTAGGGTTCGCGACACAATTCTACATATGTCAATAGGTGAAGTCCATACATCAACAAACTGTTGGTTTACTACAGTTGTTGCCCATTGCAAAATGAAAGTGGGTCAATGTTACTATGGAATTTTTGGTGGGTATCCCAAGGACACCTTATAAAAATGATGCTACTTAGGTGATTTTGGATCGTTTGACAAGGGTCTCAAATTTCATGCCTACACAAGAGACTTTCTGTGTGTAAAAGTTGGGGGATTTGTACATTCAAGAGATATTCTGTCTCCATAGGGTACAATAAAGTAATATTTCTGGCCGTGACTCAAATTTTACTTCATGATTTTGGAAGGTATTATAAAAGGCACTTGGTATATAGGTATTATTGAGTACATCTTTCCACCCATAGATAGACGGGTAGTTAGAATGTACTATAGAAGTGCTTGAAGATACACCATGAATGTGTGTTCTAGACTACAGTGGGTCTTGGAAGAATCAACTTGAACTTATGTAGTTTTCCTATAACAATAGTTATCAGGGAACTATTCATATGGAACCATAAGAGGCTATTTACAGTAGGCCATACAGACCCCACTAGTATAAAAACAATTTTTACGTCGGGTTTTTTAGCTTTTTAACGTCAGTTTTAAGGCAACGTATTTGAGAGTGAAGTTATAAATATGTTTTTAATGTAGGTTATTAAATAACTGATGTTAGAATTTTTTTATGGGTTTTCACATCAATTTTAAGAAAACGACGTGAAAGACCATTCGTTTTACAAAAAAATGACATTAAAAGCTATTTTTTACATTGGTTTTAAAAAAACCAACATTAAAAGTCTTTTTAACATTAGTTTTTTAAAAAATGACGTAAAAAATGTTTATCATATTATAGATAATTTCCCAATATTTTATTGGATAGGTTATAGAGCTCAAACGGAGTTACGGATCAAAAGTTATGACCATCCAAAGTTTGATATATATTTTTTTGAGGAAATATCATATGATCCAACCATAAATTTTTCTTAGAAGGAATTTATGATTACAAAGGAGGATTTGTAGTTTTACCATGATACGAAGCATTTTTCATCATTATAGTAAAAGAATAATAATTAAATGGTATATCAATTAAGAAAACTACTCATAAAAAACATAAATCGTGGAATAATAATTACAAATACCTTGATGAGACTGCAAAAAGAAAAAATAGTGGATTCATGTTGAATATCAAACGAGTCGAGTAAGTGGAACGATGTTGGTTGAAATAAATGACCATTAAATGGTATATCAATTTAAAAAACTAGTCATAAAAAAACATAAATCATGGATAAATAATAAAAAATAACTTGACGTGATCGTGGAAAGAAGAAATAGTAGATTCACATTGAAGATCAAATGAGTCGAGTTAGTGGAACGAGATGGTTCAAATAAATGATCATTAAATTATGATATGTTCATAATGAAGACATATAATTGATATGTTAAAAGAAAATGTGATATTAAAAATTTTAGGCGGTGATTGAAAATTTTGATGCCTCGATGTAAAAAAATTGAAATTCCGCATTGGTAGGATATTAAAATTATCTTTTACGTCAATTTTATGACAACCTTAATGAAAAAATATTAAAAATTTCACTAATTTTTCAATTCGGTTATATAAAAACTGATGTGAAAAATCAATTTTCACGTCTTTTTTACATCAAATATTAAATAAACAATATGAAAAATTGATTTTTCACATCGGTTATTTAATAACTGACATAAAAAATGTTTACAAACATGTATGTCATTTCCCGAGCTTCGATTTGACTAGTCTCAGATCTCAAACAGAGTTACAGATCAAAAGTTATGGCCATTGGAAGTTGGCCTTTCCTAAGACTTTTTTTAGAGATGGTCAGCTTATGAGGGTCATAACCTTTGATCTGTAACTTCGTTTGATCTCCTAGACCAGTAAAATCGAAGCTTGAGAAATAAAATACACGTTTATAAACATGTTTCATGTTTATTATTATATAATTGACATAAAAACGTAATAAATGTTTATTTTTCACATCGTTTCTTATATAATTGAAGTGAAAAATTCTTGAAAATAGATTTTTCACATCGTTTCTTATATAAATTATGTGAAAAAAAGCGACGTTAAAAATAGTTTTTGTAATAGTTCCCCCTCTATGTTGGATGGAGGTAAGTGAGTTAGAGTTGTTCGGACCAAGTCTCATGTAATAGACGTTAGAGTAAGTTCAACTGATTCAAAAGCATATGGCTATGACTCAATGTAGGTATAAGTCGTATGATGATAGAAGTTAAAGAACCCAAGAGTTTACAAAGGGTGATCATGTTTTCCTTTGGGAATCACCTGGATTGGGTCACTGTAGGATTCAAAGACATGGAAAGTTAGCACCCATGTTTATTGGATTGTTTGAGGTTGTGGAGAGAATCGGGTCGGTGGCATACCGATTGACCCTTCCACAGAGGTATAGTGCTATGCATGATGTTTTTCATGTGTCATAACATTGGCAGTATCACCCAACCCTTATTATGTGATTTATGTTGATGATCTTGAGCTGGAGACCAATTCATCCTTTGAGGAGCATCTGATACGTCTGTTGGATTATAGTGAGAAAGTGTGGCAGAGAATTATGGTGCCAATTGTTTGAGTATTCTGGAAACATGGGTATGTTAACCAAGAAACATGGGAGAGAGAAATGAATATTCAGACTTAGTGACTCAAAATTTTTTACTCGAAATCTTAGAGATGATAGGGAGTACATCTTAAGGATGAGCTGTTATAAGGTGGGGAGATTGTAAGATTCTACCATTTTACTAGAGATTTCTCGAGCTCTTTTTAGGTACTATTTTTTCTTATTTTGATTATATCTTGTTTGAGTTTTGACTTGGGTGCATTTGGGGTAAAATTTGGAATTTTTTAGGGGTTTTGGGATGTGCATGGTTGGTGCACGGTTTACCCAAATCGTGTTCCCTGCCCCAATAAACCGTTCAACCCTAGACAGAGAGGGATTGCACGTTTGGCCCATATTTTATCAAACCATGAAACCTATTAGAAGTAAATTTTTGACACTCCTAGGGTAGGCACACTATTAGGTCACACAATTAGGGTAAAACATGTTCCCCATATATTAAACTTTTTTCATGAAAATAATTCCCCCAAAAATTAGTTTTAAGAATCCCAAACCCCTCAGATTTAACCCCAATTCGACTCAGCTAAGACTAACACTTTTTACTTTGACCTTGTAGGCTCCCAAACAGATTCATGGGGCTCTTAAACACATTTTTGACAATTCAAAGACCTTATTGAAGAATCTTTACCTCTCTTGGTAAGATATCCTCATCTCGATTGGTTTTCTCCCTCTCTCCAATCTTTCTCTCATATTTTGAAGGGATGTTTTAATCTATTTGTGATGGATCTAGATATAGGTTTTGATGGAACTAATCAAATTGAAATTTGATCTAGGTTTTAGATCTAGATCATGTTCTTTATTGTGATATCAGTTGTTCCACTTGAATTGGGGATTTATGTTGGCAAGTGTTCATCATCAATATTGAGTTAGGTGGTCTAAATTCAATTCACATAATCTTGAATTACAATTGTGATTATGCATTGTGAGAATAGAACATGATAAGGGAAAGCGCCTGGTGTTAGAGGGATGATTAGGGATGGAGAATGAATGAGGGAACCAGATATAGAGTTATAACCCGCTTTAGAGTGTCAGTGTGTCTTTATTTTGGTTTTTAATTTGAAACATGGCACGTACTTGGCATGAAATATCTTCTGTTTTAGTTTGGATATTGTATTCTTGTTTTAGTCATCATGTGATATTGGTTTGTCTAGTTATTGGATATCTCATTTGGCCATTCTTGTTTTATTTCTGCTATTGTATTACTATGATAAAGAGGGTATAGTCTCTACATGTTTTATATTAGACCCTCACTGCTAGTCGGTAGCCTCTAGAATATGGGGAGGCACATTTGTGGTCATGTAACTGGACGGCTTGGGGCACCGGTGTATGGCACTCGGGTCATGACTTTTCACCAGAGCTGAAATATTAAATTTTGGAATGAATTTATCATTAATTAATAATTAAATCTCTTGCTCTTAAGAGTGATATATTTTATACATGAGAGGTTGATGAAGAACTTACTTATCTCAGAAGGATTAAAAATAAATGCACATTTTATTTATCCTTGAAAGATATACATGTATATGTGTATATTCAACTTGAAAATAATAATAAATCATATTATAATTCAAAGTAATGTTCCTCCCCATTCATTGAAATTTAAAGGGTATAAATTATTATTATTTGAAAATTTAAAACCGAATGTTTTGGTTATGAATTGATCATGGAAATTCTATGAGTTAAATGATGCAGTGATGAGAGAGAGATATAACTGTTGTGCACTTTTTCCTTTGGTTAGGTTTTTTCCATTGGGTTTTCTTGGTGAGGTTTTTAACGATACAACACTGTGGGGACTCATGTTGTTGCACTCTTTTTCCCTAATCAAGAGTTTTTCCTTGATGAGGTTTTTAATGAGAGAATCATACATCATAAAGGATATCCATGGGAAAGTTGTAAATTATTATGAATATTTGTAATTTATGGTAACTGTTGTCCTTTTCCATGAGTCATAATGTTCAATGAGGCCATCCATTATTACCAATGTTCTTCCTCCCATGCCTTGAAGAACTTATTAAATAAAAACATTATTGGATGACCTGAAGATACAACTAAATGACATAATCAAGAGGAGTTGTGAATTATGCACTCTTTTTTCCCTTCATCAAGGTTTCCCCCCCTGAGTTTTCCTGGTAAGGTTTTTAAAGAGGGTGCATGACATGGAATTCAATTACTTTGGCATCACTTATTTTTTCCACAAGGTTTTTTAAGTGAATATTATATAAGATTCCATGAAACTATGATATTAAAGAGGAAGTGTTATGAAATATTTAATGTGAATGTCATAATTATAGTAACTTGCTGCAAAAAAATTCCCTATTATTGGAGGTTATTTTTTATTAAGGGGGTTATAACACTCTCTAAATAAATTAGTGGTGGTTATGAGTAATCACTGCTAATGTGGGCACCTCATCATTGGTAAAGTGAGGGTGATATTAGCTGCAATTATTTTAGAGGGGGTTTAAACCCCCTCTAATTTCACCCTAAAGTTTCTACATTTATCATTTTAGGGGCGGTTTTAATCACCCCTAATGTAGTTTCAAACATAAATTTAGGGGCGGTTTTCCAAAACTGCCCCTAAACTTTAACCCTTTAAAAAAATTATCCAACTACCCCTAAACTTTCACTCTTTTTAATTTCCTCCCCTTTGTGTACCACCCCACCTCCACCCTTGTTCACCCTCCTCACACACACCTAACCGCTTTGTAAACCCCACTGCCCGCACACATACCTCGTCACCTCCTATCCACACCCACATGTACCCCCTCCCTTATGGATGCTCACTTGTCCCCTTCTACAGCCTCCCACACGCAGAAAAAAATCCCCTTTGGTGGGAAAATCAGTCACCACCATGATTCGTTCCTAGGACCCCCATAGTGAACCAAACCACCTTCCCACGACACCTATATCGATTTTTGTTATATATATATATATAGAACGTGTTAGTATTTATATATATTATAATATTTATATAAATAAATATTATTTGTATAATATATTTAAATACATTTAAATATACAACCTTATATATACATTTATGTATTCATATAAATATTATGTATACATTTATATTGTATGAATTTATGTAATATATTAAATATTTTATATTAAAGTATACACAAATATAAATATGATATATATTTATACAAGTATAGAATATAATATACATTAATGTATTCATATTTATATTATGTATATATTTATATTATATACATTTATTATATATTATATACAAATACATACATACATACATATGTATATGTATATTATAAAAATATATTATGAAAATATAAATATATATTATATAAATATACATATCATAGAAATATGAATATGTATTATATTATATAAATATATTATAAGAATATATATATATTATATTTACATTAATTTATTTATTATATTACACCAATCCATAGAAATATATATATATTTATATGTATACAACTCAAAAATACAAATATTATATATATATATATATATTATTGACAATATATATATATATATATATGTATATGTATACAATTATATATATATATATGTATAAAATTATATATTATATATTATATATTTCCAAAATATATTATACATATACATATATATATATATATTATTTGTATATATATAATTAAAATAATAATAATATATATAACATATTTATATGAATACAAATATATATTATATATTATATATATATTTATATGTCTACAAATATATATATTTTATATTTATATATGTATAAAATTTAATATATTTATATTATATTAATTATATTTAATATACATACAATTAATATAATATATGTTTAATTTAATTATATATATATATAATATTATATTATACATATACATATCATATAATATAATTTTTTTGTATAGATATATTTTTTCTGTATATTTATATATAAATATATTTTAGATATAAATATATATATATATACATATATTTATATTTTTACACATATATATAGTTATATTTTGTATACAAATATATATTTAATATATTAATTTAAATACTTATCTGAATATTATTATAAAATTATTTATTTATTTCTTAATATTTATTTATATATTTATTTATATATTTATTTTCATACATATAAAATGTATAGAATATATTACATATTTATATATACAATTAAATGAATATATTATAATATATGTATTTATATGATTATTTTTGTGTGTGTGTATATATAATTATTTATATACTCATTTGTTTATATATATATACGTATTTATTTAATCTCTTAATAAAATATGTTTATAATGTATTTAAATATATTTATATAATATCTATATAATACACAATCATAGATATATATTATATAAAAGTTGATATTTATAAAAAAATCAACCCCCTATGATCTGAGAGATTAACGACGGTTCTGTAAAACCACCTCTAAAATATACAAAAATTTATTTTAGATGTGGTTAAAACCACCTCTAATGTTTGAGAGATTATAGACGGTTAATAAGTGACTCTAATCTCTTAGATTAAAGAGGGGTTTTTACCCCCGCTAAATAATTTTTGGTATATTTTAGCTGTGGTTTTGTATACTACCACTAATTTATATGAAAAATTAATTTATTGGGGGTCAAAACCACCTCTAATATGAGAGATTAGTGGTTATTATGTAAAATCATAACAAAAATATACAGAAAATTATTTTAGAGGGGGTTAAAACCCCCTCTTGATTGAGAGATTAATGGTTGCTATTAACGTATACTAATCCTTGAGATTGGGGGGGGGGTTAACACCCTCTAAACTATTTTTTTTGTATAAATTAGCAGCAGGTTTCTAAAACCACCTCTAATTTATAGATAAAAACTTTAGATGGGGTTTTAACCCCCTCTAAAACAATTGTTCGTATATTTTAGTAGTGGTTTTGTACACTACTATAGATATGTTGGGGTCACGCTGGCTTCGAGTGGCACACAACAGAAGACATATGTGATGAGGGGAGGATTATCAGTGGTCAGAAGGTGGTCAGGGGGTGGATCTCATGAAGATCTGGGTAGATCTTTGGATCTGTGGTGATCGGTAAGCGGTAGGGCTGCGCCAGCTTCGAGCAGTGCACGATGGCAGGCACAACGACAGGCACCAGTGACGAGGGGAGGATTGTCCGTGATCTGGCCTGAATTTCAATTGGGCAGTGGATCTTGCGTAGATCTTGGCAGATCGTTAGATTTGCAGCGATGGCTATCTCAACTGATGGTGGGAAGATGGGGCAAGCAATTTTTGTTTATAGATCGGGGTTTTTTGGCTTGGATGTGCATTCACAACTGTGACCGATGTTGAGGGAGTCAGTCTTTTGATGGTGTTGGAGAGGGATGGAGCCCCGCCCATTGGCAGGGTTGGCTAATTGATCCATGCTTACTGTTTGAAAGTTGGATAAATGATGCGTGATGATTATGGGATCTCGGTGGAGTTTCCAGCGACGTTGTGGGGGCTGAGGGTGATTTGTGTTCCAGCTGATTTGGATGTTGGCCATTGTGCTCGAATGGGTCTTCCTCTTTGTATATTCCCCAATGTTTTATTGCTTCCTATTTTCTTTGTTTGTTTTGGGTTTTGGCCATGTAATATCTCTCTATGTTCTTGTTTTCTTTTAATAATTTTTTTTGGGATCATGGATTTGGTTCATCCAAATCCATGGTTCACATATTCCTATTATTTATATATAAATATAAATTTAATAGGTTTTATTTATATAAATATAAATAATTTTAATTTTTTTTATTTATTTATATATATAAATAAATTTATCAATTAATTTAATTAGATTTATTTATATATTTAAATAATTATATATGAATTTATAAATTTTAAATATAAGGTTAATTTATATTTAAATATTTATATATAATTTTAAATATAAGGCTTATTTAAATAAATAATTATATAAATAAATTATTTAAATATAAAGTTTACTTAATTATATAATTATATATTTTAAATATAATATGGTTTATTTATATAAATAATTATTTATAAATTTATAAATTTATACAAATAATTATATATAAGGTTTTTAAATTAATTAGGTTTATTTATAACTATATAAATATAGATTTATAAATAAATTTATAGATATAATTATAAATAATTTAATATTTTTAAATATACATTTAAAAATATATTTAAAAATTGAAATTATTTATAGATATATATATTTGAAAATATGAAATTTTTTTGTAATTATATTTATAAATATGTTTATAATTGTATAACTATAATGTATATTAACAAGTCTATATTTATATAGTTATAAATATAAATATATATATATAAATAAATTTAACATATTTTTAAACAGATAATAAATTATAAGTATATATGTAATTATAAATATATAAATATATATATTATATATAATTGTATATATTTAATTATATATAAAATATTATATAAGGGAATTGGAAGGGGTCCAAAATAACACTTCAATTAGCGTTTTGGGTTTTTATCCCAAAACTCCAATTGAAGTGGCATTTTGGTGCCCCACATACCAAAATAAACATACCCTAGACCCCTTTAATTAAAAAAATTATTTAACCCCCATACACCAAATTTGTCGATTTTAAAATTATTTTGGTTTTAATTAGTTGGAAAGATATCATAACAATAGTTTATTTTTATTCATACCAAAAATAAAAAAAAAACGGCCTCACCCATGACATGAATGACCCACCCAATGAGGTGATGGAAGTGACGATGATTTTCTTCACTAACGACACCACGATAGGAATCTTAATTGTGCGTCTCCCGCCCCTCTCCATCCTTGTTATCGAACCATAAGACAACATCCCTTTCTTGAAGCTCTGATACTCTATACTAACTTTGATGCTCTATTTTTCATTCATCTTCTAAAATTCTAGTGTCATTTGACAAGAACTAAAATGGATTTCTTTAGAGGTTTCACCTTCATCACATAAGTCATCTCCCCATCCCCCATCCATCCATCCAATGGCCCGAAGGCCTTCATTTTTTTTATTGATTTTGATAATCTACCTTTCAAGGGGTGAGGTGGAACCGTTACAAGGCCCGTAGGCATAAGTATTACATGGACCGTAGGCCTTAGAGGAATTCATTGCCCATAGGCTTCAAACATTACATAAAAACAAGACTATCTACTTAGAACTAATCCTCCCCAACATCTTCATTGTGAAATCATATCTTCACCTTCACATGGCTGTTTGGCTAGGCTTTCCCGTGCATGCACAGGCTTGTCCCGACATTCGTCACTGTCCTTCAAAATTTTCAAACAATATTTCTGGTTTTTGAATGGTTTCTGTAGAAGCACCAGTGCAGAGATTCTTTTTAACATTGTTTTTTTTGTTTTTTTACATCGGTTATTAGCCACCGTTATTAAAGGCATTGTTGTAAATATTGTTTTAACATCGATAAAAAATGGATGTTTTAAATGTATAATGGAACTAGTTTTTTACATCTATTATTAAATTATTTATGTAAAAAATGATATACCACATCAGTTATATAGGAACAGATGTGGAAACCCCATATCCCTTAGCCTTTTTTACATCAGTTATTTGTTAACCGATGTAACAAACAGTTTTCCACATCGGTTATATAAAAAAACGATGTGAAAGACTTCGGGATGAAGGGTTTTTTTACGTCTGTTATATAAAAACTGACATTATGAGGCTTGAGGATGAAGGTTTTTTACATTGTTTATTTTATATCCTATGTAAAAAAACACATACCACATCGGTTATATAAAAAACCAATGTGGAAAACAATAACAAGATATTTTTTACGTTGGTTATAAAATAATCGATGTATTTTTTTAAAAAAATATTTCATTTTACCCTTCCACCCCACTACTGACCAAACCAACAAAATATAGAAATAGGTAGAAACAGAAAAAAGCAGCAAAACAACTATAAAATACACATTCATAGTTACAACATTCAAAGTTACAATATTAACTAAAAACAAACCCAAATTCAACCAAAACAACTAGAAAATACACACATTATGCACCTTAACACTGTATCCAAACAAATTTCCATATGCTAGGAAGTCTTTTATAGTGAACATAATCATTGCATGAAGTTGAAAATATTCCATTTTATAATAATCATACACCCTAATATCATCCTCCCATAAGAGTTTCAAATCATCAATTAAAAGTGAAAAGAAAACCTTAATATCATTTCCAGGTAGTTTTGGTCCAGAGATCATTAAACTCAACATGACATATTTGCACTTCATACAAAATTTAGGAGATAGATTGTAAATTACCAACAAAATAGGCCATAAACTATTTGTGCCACTAAGTCTTTGATATGGATTCATTCCATCCTCGCACAGTCCAAGTCTAAGATTTATAACTTCATTTCTGAATATAGGAAACTAGTGATAAATTTTCTTCCACTGTGGACAATCAGTTGAATGACATATTTTTCCAACACATATCTGCTCATCATAATTCTATCTTAACCTTTTTTCAATAGTTTAATTAGCAAATAAACGTTTCAAATAAGTAATTATAGGAATATACCAAAATACCTTGGTAGGTGTCTCTATAACCCCTAAATCAGCCTGTGATTTTTTCCAACTTATACCATGATATCCCACAATTAGGAAACTCTAATAGAAACTCATATTACTTCCTATATATCACACAATCATTTGGGAAAGCATGTATTTTCTTATACCCTAATCCCATCGGGCATATTATTTTCTTCACTTTATTGTATAATGATGTTTGGAGGTTCATGGAGTTCATTTTTTATTAATGCAACATAGATTCATCCCATAGATACTTTATCTCAATAATAGTTTGATGAAAATCATTAACTAAATCCAAAACAAAGAAAAAAATATAATTAATGAGAATTCTTATTTATACAAATTAAATATAAATCATATGGTAAATATAATATCTCAATGATTTTGAGGTTTCTATTTTTCATATAATATTATAAAATAGAATGAAACTAATGAACTTGCATTGTTGTCATTAAGGCAATTCTATTTCTCTATAACCCATAACATACAAGTGGTATTTTAGGATTCATATATTAATTTATAATTATTTTTTATCTTTGGATCGAATTATGAATTTGTTGACAATTTTTTATTTTTGATTAATTTTTTATTTAAACTGGTAGTTGACATATTTGGTTTTTTCACCATCACATGACCATAAATAGGCCATGAATAAGTGAATAATTATTGAAGAAACCATCTAGAGATCCTATTTTTTTGGAAAGGTAACATTGATACACGACTTCTACCTAAGAAGTGTAGTCCTTGTATAGAGATTTGTATACCCTAGATGAGCAAAAAAAAATATCAGCATTCCATTTGGGGGAATTATAGGTAGTTTCACAACATCCACCATATTTACCATCCATATGAAACAAGGTTCTAGGGGTTACATATAATGACCCTATCATTTTATGGATATCATTACATGATTTTAAGTATAAAAACATCAAATTACAAGCTAAGGACCATTAAGTCTAGTGTCTTTGGAAGACTAGGTACATAATTAAACATCATAAAAGTAACTTTTATTTAATCTTTATCTTGATATCCTAACTTCCATTGTTCCCATACATCTGCATAGGATAACTTGGGGACAACATGAAAAAAGGGATGAGATAAAAATCCCAGTAAGGGAATAATTGTAAGAATAAATCATAGAACATGGGTTAGAAGGCATTACATAATGATATAAAAAGGCATGGATCATGATTGAACATATAGAATCATATATAAAACATGGGATCATATAAACATGGAATCATAGTAACGTGACAGTAACATAAAACACGACTTTATCATGATTCAAGACTAATTGCACATAGAGTAGCACGATTCAAGGCTAACCACCAAGACCGTTGCACAAGGAGCATGAGTCAAGGCTAACCGCCAAGACCGTTGCACATAACATCTCATGAGACAAAACTTTACCCAATGCATTGGAGTGCTATCTGGATGCACCCATCCTAACATGTTTTGTAAAGACCCGGAATTTCCATGTAATTTTTTTAAATAAATAGGAATTTTACGAGTCTACGAAAATTGATCGCATGTGATTCCGAGGCCCGAAGTGCCCAAAATGAATTTCTGAACTTCTGTTCAGTTACGTTTATTAAACATGCGAGTGGGTTTTTTCTAACTTTTGAACCAGTTCTCGAAATTGATATCTGAGTGCACCGTTGAACTCGCAGTGTCAGTTTTTGCATAAGGAGACTTTCACCTTGATGGAAGATAGTTGATGGTGAAAGTTAGTTTCTGGGTTTTTTGTGTAATAATAAAATAAAAATAAAAGTGTGTGAATTTTTATTTTTATTTGCAACACCCATGTGGGTGTTGGGAGGTGGGGTCCACTAGAACTAAACCTCCATTTGGAAGTTGAGAAGGGGGGACCACCCAAACCTAACCTCCCATGAGAGGTTATGGTGGTGGGGACCACCCAAGGCCTAAACCTCTTGAACTCCCCTCATTATGGAGAAAAACCTATCAACCCCCCTCATTAATTTGGAGGAGCCTCTTGACTTCCTACACATTAATTGGGCCAAAGAACATACCTTTAATTATGCCAACCCACCTCAACATTAATTGTGCCAACCCTTGGTATCCTTCAATTTGATTTTTATGCCAACACAACCCATTTATTGTTGCCAATTTATTAAGCCAACTTTGATTTCCAACAAAATAAATAGATAAACATATTTTATTTGGTTGGATATTCATTTTTTGGAAATGTATTGGAAAAGGAGGATTGGGAGAACTTGGTAGAAATATCTCCAAAGAAGAACGCTCTACCAATGAAGAACGCCGACCTCCTTCGACCTTCTTCCTCGGGACTTCTTCCGATGTGGGACATCCTCATCTACGACAAATCAACGACCATACTACCTTCATGCACCAACGTCATTAAGCGAATGAGGTAGTGGTTTATTTCTATTTTATTATCGCTTTCCATGTTCTCCCCTTCTAATTCTTTTGCAGGATTGGGAATAGAGATTGACATGGGTGGTGGGAAATGTTGTTTTAAAATATATTCCATACACGTTCATGCTTCCTTCTTTTTGAACCGCTTTCTATCACTCTAAACATGGAGGGTTCGGGCCAAACAAACATTGCCCGACCCCTCCACCGTTCTTCTTTGATGTGTACTTCGAAATGGAGGAAGGCGACAAAGGCGACGAAGGCAACGACGCCGCCACTCGTGGCCTCCGTAACCTGTGTCACCCTGTGGCGGTTTTCCCTCCCGACCGAACCGGACCTATGCCGGCCGAGCCACCCGTGGACGGACCGAGCCGTCATGCCAAACCCCCTCGCCGCGCCACCACTATGCCGAGCCGCGACACCGCCACCATGCCGAGTTGCCATACCGAGCCTCCGCAACACCACTGTGTCGAGCCGTCTTGTCGTTGCTGTGCCGAGCCACCCCGGGAAGAAACCCCTCACCGTGTCATCATCCACCGAGCCGTGCCGCCGTGCCGCATCGCCGTGCCGAGACACCAAGCCGCGCTGCCATCCGCTGAGCCGCGCCGCTGTCCAGGACGAGTCGAGTCGTGCCGCCGCTGTGCTGAACCACTGTTCGGGTCAAGCCGAGCCACGCCTCTGCCACCACCGTGTCCTCACCAAGGCCCTCCAAGCCACCCGACCCACCTTCTCCTCGACCTTGCGAGCCGCCCCGAGCTGAGTCAGCCCATGGCCGAGCCGTTCCACGGTCGATCCGTTCCGTGGCCGAGCCTCTCTCGTGGCACCCTCTAAGGATGAGATACCTCCACATCCCCTCACGGCCATTGGGATGAACCCAACAGGTCGGGCCGCCCAGCGGGTCAGGCCGGGTCGGTCCGACAAGGTCGGACCGAACTCGGGCCCACTAAGACCCCTTTTGCGCTCTCCGGGCTATAACTTTGGCACTGAACGTTTGTTTGATGAACAGTTAGCGGTGCGGGAAATCTTGGAGCAAAACAGTACCTTTGAGTGATACCCCACTTAGTTTTGGATTGAGATGTGGAACAATCAGGTTGGATTGAGCACAAATCCAACCAGGCCCCTGGGATGAAAAGGCTAATAACTGGCAGACCGGGAATCCGATTGATGCGCCGTCTGTTACGTTGAGACCCCTATGACGTGGCCGACCTTTAAGATACTTATTCTTGGGACTTTTTGGCAGTTGGATTATCGACCAGTAGCTTGTGGAGCGGATTCTCCTGGAGACAAGTGAGATTTGTGTGGGAACCTAGTAGCTGGATGAGACCTGACGACTGCTAACCGTTTCGACTTGGAGTGACTCGACTGGCCCAGTGAGGAGCACCTTGGTGACGTGGAAGATCCACGGTGGGGAGAGACTTGGTGACATAGTAGACCCACGGTACTCGATAGGAGGAGTACCTCAGCATGCCATGAGGGGGAGCGCCTTGGTGATGTGGAAAACCCACGGTGGGGAGCACCTTGGTGACGTGGCAGACCCATGGTACTCGACGGGAGGAGTACCTTAGCAGTCCAAGGTTAGTGGGAAGTGCCTCTGTGTGATGCGACATATCCACTTTACTCAATAGAGGAGGAGTTCTCCAGCATCCGAGGGTTTGGAATGTTACTTGTTACTACCCCTAGAATAAATCCTGGTGTGAGCTGAGTCAGAACCTCTGTGTTTTTCTCATGATTGAGATGGATTACTTGATAACGTAGAAATATGTATTGGCATAAACCTAAGTAAGTTTATCTGTTGATTTCATACTTTGTGGTTTATTCTTGATGGATTTTGTGAGACCCAGAGGGTCTCGGGGTCCCTACTGAGTATCGTTATACTCACCCCTGCATGGGCTATGCCTTCACCTTGTTGTGTTGGATGCATATAATGGACAACAATGACTGAGGCTGAGAGTACCAGGACTGGACGGTACCTGGAGGTGGACCATACAACATGTTGGTATGTGGAGGAGACAGGTGGACATGGAGTGATGAGGAGGCGATCTATACCTACCCTTCAGATAGGAACCTCGAAGGACGATCCAGTAGCTATCTTTTCTATTTATTCAGTTGTATTGTATTTCAGTTATACTTGTACCTTTACTGTTGGGCTTGTATTCTGACCCTCTTTTACTTCCATCAATCTTTTTTATACAATTTACTTGGTGTTTCGTATCCAGCTATATTATTTCTTGTGTGTGTGTTTACAGGTTATAAAGGCAATGACTTCCCAATTTTAGGGAATTACAACTTTGGTACTAGTCGCCAGCCCCTGGCCTATGGAAGGCGGGCTTGGGGTAGTCACGGCATGGGCCCTGGGGGACGGGTCATGAAAAATTGGTATAAGAGGAGTCAGTTATACTGAAGAACTAGGAATATGATATTTTTTATGAAGAAATAGTGTTAAGAGTAATGAGTGCAGTTTTCAGTTCAGGGAGACTAGTGTTGGTGTGGCGGCCAACGTATCCATACACCAGGAACCTGACTTCTAATATCCGACTTAGTGCACGAAAACACTGATTGCGTGTGTGTTTTCAAGAGTCTTCTTTGTGAAATATTTGAGTTAACTCAGCAGGTCATCTCACCAGGTATAAATTTTTGACCGTAGCGCACCTATTTTTTTTCAGGATGCCTCCATGCAGACAACCAGCTAGAGTTCCGAGAGTTTTACACCTAGATTGCCCACCGAGCGATGAGGCCTCGGTGCAGGGACCTCTTTCAGTAGAGGCACCAGTGGAGGCACCACAGGTACTATTCCTTATCGGGCCACTGATGCCACCAGCTCCAGTAGTAGACGGTGCACACTGCTTAAGAACCTTGCATGAGTTCCAGCACTAGAGGCCACCCAGGTTCAGGAGATAGACAGACCCACAGGTGGCTGAGGATTGGATGGAGGCTGTGGTGAGAGTCTTCCGACTCATAGGGACACCAACCGATATCATGGTGATCCTTGCCACAAACCTTTTATAGGCAGTAGCAGACATATGGTGGAGATTGATGCTCCAGGTTCACAATGAGGTAATGCTTCTCTGGGCAGACTTCGAGAGCCTGTTTCGGTCAGAGTTTGTCCCAGCGACTCTTCGCGCAGTGCGCATTCAAGAGTTACTTCATCTGCAGCAGGGAAACATGACTGTAGCTCAGTACTTAGCAAGGTTCACTTACCTCTCATGCTACTCTATAGATATGGTGCGAGACCCATTCTTTAGGGCCCGAACCTTTGAGTAGGGACTCAGGTGGGAGATCAGGTCTTCAATGGTCTCACTTAGCATCCCGACGCAGGCGGGGGTGTTAGAGAGATCCCTCTTGGTGGAGACTTTCCTTGCTGAGCAGTCACCAGCAGCGAGACCCACTACCAGTCATCACGTAGTGGAGTCTTCTGCAGCAGGCAGCAGACAAATGTCGCAGAGGTCCAAGAGGACCAGACCTATAGGTGGACGACCACATGACTCAGGATCGGCTGTGCGGGGCACCCTAAGTAGAGCCAGTTATTTCTAGAGTGGGTAGTGTTTCTCATGCAGTGGGTAGGGTCACATGGCTTAGGACTGTCCGAATCGTCGTTCGGATGATTAGAAGATGGTCGAGGTACCACCTAGGCAAAGACAGAGGTTCGATCGAGGTGGTCCGCAGGGAGCAGGTGGGCGTGATAGATGAGCTAGATGTGCAGCTGGCGGTGAGAGAAAATTAGAGATATTACCACCACCACCACCAAGAGGTCCACCCCAACTGCAGAGAGCAGGTGGACAGGGGAGAGCTCAGCTCCAGGCAGCTGAGGCTTATGATCATGGCGCTCTGTAGATGATTCGAAGTACCATTTTTGTTTACTCCACCATAGTTGTAGTACTTACAGACATAAGTTCCAGTCATTATTTTATTTCCACTGCCCTCATTTGGAGCTCGGAGATTCCGACAGAGCCGTTGGCTCGATCCTTATGGCTAGAGACTCCTACGGGAGAGGATCCGATGATTACGCACTGGTGCTGGTAGTGTGAGCTTACTCTAGGAGGCGAGGGCTTTGGCTGAGATCTCCTAGTACCAGCATCGAGGCCTTACGATGTCATCTTGGGTATGGACTAGTTATCTACAGTCCATGTTGAGATTGAATATATTAGGCGCAAAGTGCGATGTGTCCACACAGATGGGACCAGGTTTACCTTCACCGGCAAGAAGGGAGCCTTTGTAGCGCAGGATGGACTTACCCGGAGGAGGGTGTAGCCAATTACTCATCAGTTGGCTTGCCTTACCCTTGGAGAGGTTAAAGTGGAGAGTCTGAGTTATCCTTTAGTGGTAGACCAGTACGTAGATGTTTTCCTTGATGATGTCCCAGGTATACCTCCTCACAGATATGTGGACTTTTATATTGACTTGTACCACGGGATGGCATCGATATCTACACCAGCGTATCAGATGGCTCCCACAGAGCTTCATGAGCTGTGGGTACAACTTGAGGACTTGCAGGGGAAGGGATTCATCTGACCTAATGTTTCTCCTTGGGAAACCCCTATTTTTCTTGCCAAGAAGGCATATGGGATCTTGGGGCTTTGTGTTGACTATCGGCTCCTGAACTAGGTGGCTGTGAAGAACAAGTAACCACTTCCGAGGATTGATGACCTCTTTGATCAGCTGAAGGGAGCATGGTGGTTCTCGAAGATAGACCTCAGATCAGGCTATTATCAGCTCAGATTACGAGATGGGGATGTACCGAAAATGGATTTCAGATGTTGATATGACCACTACGAGTTCTTGGTTATTCCATCCAGTGTAACCAATGCTCCAGCAGTGTTCATGGGACTCATGAACATGATCTTTAATCCATACCTTGATCATTTTGTAGCGGTCTTCATCGATGACATTATGATCTACTTGACTACTGAGGAGTAGCATGCCTATCATTTGTAGGTAGTACTAGACACACTGTGATAGCACCAGCTTTATGGTGAGCTCTCAATGTTTCAGTTTTGGATCCGAGAGGTTCAATTTATAGGACATGTCATCTCAGAGGCTAGATTTGCAGTAGATCTAGTCAAGATTGAGGCGGTACTTTCTTGGGAGCCACCTAGGAGTGTGACGAAGGTACAACGTTTCCTGGGTTTGGCTGGATATTACTGGAGATTTGTGCCAGACTTTTCCAGAGTTGCATCACCACTATTAGACTTGACGAAGAAGGGGCAACCCTTCGTGTGGTCAGAGAGATGCCAACGAAGTTTTCAGGAGATGAGGAAAAGGCTAACTAGTTCCCCCATCTTAAGGATTCCAGAGGAAGGCGTAGGATACGTAGTCTACTGCGACGCATCAGGGACCAGACTCAGATGTGTCCTGATGCAGGAGTGATAATTGGTCGCTTATGGTTCTCGACAGCTGAGATAGAATGAGAAGAACTATGCTACCCATGACCTGTAGTTAGCGGTAATGGTCTTCGCCTTGAAGATGTGGTTACACTATCTGTTGGGTGAGCGTTTTACCATGTACTCTGATCACAAGAGTATCAGGTATATATTCTCCCAGAAAGACCTGAACCTGAGACATCTACATTGGATTTAGTTCCTCCACGACTATGACTTCAAGATAGTCTATAATTCAGCAAAGGTAAATGTTGTTGCAGATGCACTCAGCAGGAGATCTGGTATACAACTACTAGGCGAGGCGACGGAGCAGTTGGCCGCTTTGCAGATATCCTTTATGGATAGAGATGAAGAAGATTTTCTTCAGTCTCTTATAGTCACTCCCCCACTTATTTAGTGATTCAGGGAGGCATAGCATGGGAACACTGACTTCGAGGCTTGACGTGCTCAGATATCTATAGGGCAGACACCTGATGGATTTTATGAAGGTGGGGAGCACATAATCCTCTTCAGAGGACATACCATGGTACCAATGTTACTTTTAGGAGGAAGTGTTGAGGTATTTCCACACATCCCCTCTAGCGGTACATCCAGGAGTGGCGAAGATGTACTAGGATCTCTGATGACAGTACTGGTGGCCGGGAATGAAGAAAGTAGTTGCAGAGTTTGTCTCTCAGTGCCTCACTTGTGAGCAAGTGAAGGCGGAGCATCAGGTACCAGCAGGCTTGGTTCAGCCTTTAGTGGTACTAGAGTGGAAGTGGGATGGGATATCTATGGACTTTGTGATAAGAATGTTGGATCGGAAAGAACAAGCGAGGAAGATGGCAAGAGGGGGGGTGAATTGCCTTTTAAAAAATTGATTAACAAATTAAAAACAAAGTTGAAATGCAGCGGAAATAAAAGAGGCAAGACACACGAAATTGATAACGGAGTTCGGCCAAAACCCGGCCTACGTCTCCGCTCCCAACTCAACCGTTGAGAGATTCCTACCGCTTGCTTTTCAATGGTTTTAGCAAGAAACCCACTAGGCTT
The DNA here is from genome assembly GCA_963277665.1 of Viscum album. Lineage (NCBI taxonomy): Eukaryota > Viridiplantae > Streptophyta > Magnoliopsida > Santalales > Viscaceae > Viscum > Viscum album. The sequence goes on from OY728119.1 coordinate 1,218,440,175, forward strand.
TGAGGTAGCACTAGGACCTATTACAGCTTGCTTTTATTGGTTAAGCAAGAACCCACTTGCTTTTAATTGGTTTAGCAAGAACCCACTAGCCTTTTTAACGGGTGAAGGATAGCTCACCGAAACACAAGCCTTTTATAAGGAAAGGCTTGAAGAAACCTCTTCACACCTTAGTGGTGGTGTGAGAACCCAAAGAAAGAGGGGATGAGAAAAGTTTGGGGTTTGTAAGCACAAACCCAATTTTAAGCTCAAAATAAAATATACAAGAAAAACCGTGATTGGGAAGACTTGGGCGCCAAAGGTTGAATGGAGTTGAAGACGTGCACTCCCAAGCTTCTTGAGTGGAGCTCCTTGGATGTGGAAGTTGTTGGAGCTATTGAGGTTCCTTTGAAGGAAGTCGCCGGAGGTACTCCAAATGATGAACAACGTGTCCGTGGGCTTCCGTATAGTTCCGGTAGATGTTCGGGGCTTCCTTGGCCTTTATTTATAGGCATGAAACCCTTGGGGAGGCTTCGGAGCCGTTGGAGAGGCTAAAAGAGCCGTTGGGAGCCAAGTGGACAGGCTGGTCAACAGCCCAACGGCTAGTTTGACTGTGTCCACCGGCTGGCCGGTGCAGGCCCACCGGCTGGCCGGTGCTTGAGGAAATTGGGAGATTTCGAGACTTGGCTCCACCGGCTGACCGGTGGATGGGCCACCGGTTGGCCGGTGCCTTGGATGTTGAGAAGGAGGTTGGTCCAGGCCCCACCGGTCGACCGGTGGAGGAGCCACCGGCTGGCCGGTGGAAAGACAGTAGGTCTCACTATTTGTGCTGGGTGCCACAGGTCGACCGGTGGCAGAGCCACCGGTCGACCGGTGGGGAGGCAGTAGCTACCCCTTGAGTCTGGGTGCCACCGGCTGGCCGGTGGTGAAGCCACCGGTCGGCCGGTGGACTGAATTTCAGTCCATTTCTGCCTCTTCCTTGGTCAACTTCTTGGCAATCAAATGCCTATCAACACAAACACTTAAAACACAATGTTAGATAAAAATGAAAGTGATTGTGATCATGAAAATCAAACAACGAGAGGTTCGAGATGTACAACAATCTCCCCCTATTTTGATGATCACAATCACTTAAACAATTAAAGTAAAAACATGAATTGAAAGGAATGCTTAAATAAAATGAAATGTAAAGCAAAGCATGAAAAAAAAGTTTCTCCCCCAATCAATCAAGAAATTCTCCCCCTTTGTGATTATCAAAATAGAGTGGGGCATAAAACTTGATTGAGGGAAATTTTGAAAAACAAGGGATGAGATTTGAAAATCAATTGAAATTTTGGAAATTGAATGATTTGAAACAAAAATTGAATAACAGTTTGAATTGAAAGTTTTGAATCAAAAACCAATTGAAAATTTGAAATTTGAAACCAAAAGTTGAAATTGAAAGTTTGAATAAAACAAAAATTCTTAAACAAACCTAACTCCCCCTAAAAAAAAATAAATCACCGGGGAGAGGAAATAAATTTTGGCCCGGAGAGACTCGCAAGAAGGGATTTTTCAATCCACACTTGTCTCATAGCGGGTCTTCTCCTATAGAATTCGTCCGAAAAGTAAAAAGATTTGGGTTGACCGTACCGGGCATTTTTACAATTACATTCATATATCATGTGCCCAGGTTTTTTACAATAGTTACAAAATTTAAAACTAGAGCTCCCCCTTACAAAAACAGTGGGAGCATGGGAGGAGGAAGCTTGGTTGGTGTAGCCAAGTCCATTGGTGGTTCTAGATATTCGTTGGGAACCTAGGAGATTGTTCAAATTTTGTTCCCCTTGGGTGAACTTGGCTAGGGTCTCCCTAAGGTCTTTTATGGTTGATTCCATAGAATCAACATTTGGAAAATTTTGGATTTTAAGGGTGAGTTCCTCCTTCTCTTTGAGAAGTTGGTCTTTTTCGGAGGAAAGTTTTTTGAAAGACTTTTTTAAAGCAACGAATTTTGAAGAGAGTTCATGAAAACCATTTTCTAATTGGTCTCTAGTATATGAGAGTTCTTCATAAGACAAATGATTCAAAGAATTGGAATTTGAAGAACAAGAGGAGGAGGAGGATGAAGAGGAGGAAGATACCTCATGTTTTGCCATTAGGCAATTATTACCATTGTCGCTCGAGGAGAAAGAAGAGAAGGAGGAGCTATCACTCCAAGTTTTCTTATAAGCCTTCTTCTTCTTCTTCTTGGCCCTTTTCTTGTGAGGTGGGCAAACGGGCTTGATCTTTTCGTCGGGTTCTTGCTCTTGAGCGGGTTCTTGCTTTTGAGCGGGTTCTTGCTTTTGAGCCATGCTAGTACCTTCATGGGTTAGTTCTAAACATTTCCAAATATCATGTGAAGATGTGCAAGAAGAAATACAATCAAAAACATTTCTATCTAACCCGCAATGGAGAGCATTCATGGCTTTGCCATCAAGCTCGAAATGTGCAATGTCTACGGGGGTCCATTGAGATTCATTTTTACTAGAAAAAGTATAACCATGCATGACAATTTTAAAAATAGGATAACCAATACTTTTAAGAAATGTGGTCATGCGGGTTTTCCAAAAAGAATAGTCGGTTCCATCAAAAAATGGAGCACGACTCAAAGAATGACCTTCGGGGGATTGAGAAGAAGAAGCGGTAGAAGCCATCAAAAAAGGATCTTTAATTTGAAACCGGTTAAGGTATTACTCAAATTACCCCTCTGATACCAATTGTTGTGTCGGAAGAACACCCCAAGGAGGGAATGACAAGAGGGGGGGTGAATTGCCTTTTAAAAAATTGATTAACAAATTAAAAACAAAGTTGAAATGCAGCGGAAATAAAAGAGGCAAGACACACGAAATTGATAACGGAGTTCGGCCAAAACCCGGCCTACGTCTCCGCTCCCAACTCAACCGTTGAGAGATTCCTACCGCTTGCTTTTCAATGGTTTTAGCAAGAAACCCACTAGGCTTTGAGGTAGCACTAGGACCTATTACAGCTTGCTTTTATTGGTTAAGCAAGAACCCACTTGCTTTTAATTGGTTTAGCAAGAACCCACTAGCCTTTTTAACGGGTGAAGGATAGCTCACCGAAACACAAGCCTTTTATAAGGAAAGGCTTGAAGAAACCTCTTCACACCTTAGTGGTGGTGTGAGAACCCAAAGAAAGAGGGGATGAGAAAAGTTTGGGGTTTGTAAGCACAAACCCAATTTTAAGCTCAAAATAAAATATACAAGAAAAACCGTGATTGGGAAGACTTGGGCGCCAAAGGTTGAATGGAGTTGAAGACGTGCACTCCCAAGCTTCTTGAGTGGAGCTCCTTGGATGTGGAAGTTGTTGGAGCTATTGAGGTTCCTTTGAAGGAAGTCGCCGGAGGTACTCCAAATGATGAACAACGTGTCCGTGGGCTTCCGTATAGTTCCGGTAGATGTTTGGGGCTTCCTTGGCCTTTATTTATAGGCATGAAACCCTTGGGGAGGCTTCGGAGCCGTTGGAGAGGCTAAAAGAGCCGTTGGGAGCCAAGTGGACAGGCTGGTCAACAGCCCAACGGCTAGTTTGACTGTGTCCACCGGCTGGCCGGTGCAGGCCCACCGGCTGGCCGGTGCAGGCCCACCGGCTGGCCGGTGCTTGAGGAAATTGGGAGATTTCGAGACTTGGCTCCACCGGCTGACCGGTGGATGGGACACCGGTTGGCCGGTGCCTTGGATGTTGAGAAGGAGGTTGGTCCAGGCCCCACCGGTCGACCGGTGGAGGAGCCACCGGCTGGCCGGTGGAAAGACAGTAGGTCTCACTATTTGTGCTGGGTGCCACAGGTCGACCGGTGGCAGAGCCACCGGTCGACCGGTGGGGAGGCAGTAGCTACCCCTTGAGTCTGGGTGCCACCGGCTGGCCGGTGGTGAAGCCACCGGTCGGCCGGTGGACTGAATTTCAGTCCATTTCTGCCTCTTCCTTGGTCAACTTCTTGGCAATCAAATGCCTATCAACACAAACACTTAAAACACAATGTTAGATAAAAATGAAAGTGATTGTGATCATGAAAATCAAACAACGAGAGGTTCGAGATGTACAACAAAGAATTCCATGTACATCTAGGGGTCATGACTCGATTTGGGTGATCATCGACCGACTCACCATGTCGGCCCACTTCCTACCGATCAGAGAGAAGGGCTCAGTAACGAGATTGGGACGCCTCTATATGTAAGATATTGTGCAGCTACATGGAATACCCATGACGATTGTCTCTGATCGTGATACAAGTTTTACTTCCCAGTTATGGAAGGGGTTGTAGGAGGATTTCGAAACACAACTTCGTTTGGGCACCGCCTTCCATCCGCAGCCAGATGGTCAGACTGAGCGGACTATTCAGACCCTCGAGGAAATGATGCGTGCTTGTGTCCTCGACTTCGGTCGTAGTTGGGAGTATCAATTAACTTTGGTGTAGTTTTCATACAATAACCGCTATCACCCCACCATAGGGATGGAAAATTTTGAGGCATTGTACGGGCGAGCTTGCAGATCACCCTTGTGCTGGACTGACCCAGGGGAGTCAGCACTAGTGGGACCAGAGATGGTTCGGGCTACCATAGAGAAGGTGCAGATCATCTAGGAGTAGATGAATACTGCACAAATCAGACATAAGTCGTATGCCAACAGAAGATAGAGACCTTTGGAGTTCGAGGATGGCGACCACGTCTTCCTACGGGTCTCACCTCGATGAGGTTTGCAGAGATTTGGCCAAGGCGGAAAGTTATCTTTGAGGTTCAACAGAACTTTTTAGGTCCTCAGTAGAGTTGGAGAGGTGTCTTAACGTTTAGCTCTTCCACCTTAGTTGCATCGGGTGTACAACGTCTTCCACGTAACCCAGCTGACGAGATACGTGCACAGACCTTCTAACATCATCAACCATGGTGAGCTGGACATCAACGATGGGGCGACTTTTACGGAGGTTTCAGTAGAGATTGAGGATCAAAAGGACCGGGTCCTTTGTGGAAGGTCGATACCTCTGGTGCGCATTCACTGGAAGTACGAGAACCTCCAGAATATCACATAAGAGAGGGAGGATCAAATGCATGCTCAGTACCCCCACTCATTCCCTTAGATTGATTTGTGGCTTACGGGGACGTAGAGACCAGAGGTGGGGAGAATGTAAAGACCTAGAATTTCCATGTAATTTTTTTAAATAAATGGTAATTTTAAGAGTCTGTGAAAATTGAAGGCACGTGATTCCAAGGTCCAGAGTGCTCGAAATGAATTTCTAAATTTTTGTTCAGGTATATTTAGTAAACGTGCGCGCGGGTTTTTTCTAAATTTTGAACCGATGCTCGGAATTGAAATCCAAGGGCACCGTTGAACTTGCAGCACCAGTTTTATCTTAAGGAGAATTTCACCTCGACGACAGATGGTTGAGGGTGAAAGTTAGTTTTTTTGTTTTTCGTGTAAGAATAAAATAAAAAGAAATTGTGTGACTTTTTTTTTATTTTCAAAACCCATGTGGGTGTTGGGAGGTGGGGTCCAATGGAAGTAAACCTCCATGTAGAAGTTGAGATGTGGGGACCACTCGAACCTAACCTCCCATGAGAGGTTTTGTTGGTGGGGACCACCCGAGGCCTAATCCTCTTGAACTCCCCTCATTATGGGAAAAAACCTCTCAACCCCCCTCATCAATGTGGAGGATCCTCTTGACTTCCTCCACATTAATTGTGCTAACACACATATCTTTAATTATGCCAACCCACCTCTACATTAATTGTGCCAACCCTTGGTATCCTCCAATTTTAATTTTATGCCAAAAAAACCCATTTATAGTTTCCAATTAATTAAGACAACTTTGATTGCCAAAAAATTAAACAGATAAACATATTTTAAGTGGTTATCTATTCATTTATTGTAAAGGTATTGGAAAAGGAGGATTGAGAGAACTTGGGTGAAAGCTCTCCAACGAAGAACGCTCTGCCAATGAAGAACGCCGACCTCCTTCGACCTTCTTCCTCGGGACTTCTTCCGACGTGGGATGTCCTCATCTACAACGAATTGATGACTGTACTACCTTCTTGCGCCAACATCCTTAAGCAAACGAGGTAGGGGTTTATTTCTATTTGATTAACTCTTTCAATGTTCTCCCCTTCTAATTATTTTCCAGAATTGGGAATAGAGATTGATGTGGGTTTTGTGAAATGATGTTTTAAAATATCTTCCATACACGTTCATGCTTCGTTCTTTGTGAACCAATTGCTATCACTCTAAACGTGGAGGATGCGGTCCAAACAAACATGGGCCGACCCCTCCGCCATTCTTCTTTGATGTGTACTTCGAAATGGAGGAAGGCGATAAAGGCGACGAAGGCAACAACACCGCCACCCACAATATCCGTAACCCGTGCCACCATGCGGCGCTTCACCCTCCCGGCCAAACCAGCCCCGCACCGGCCGAGCCACCCACAGCTGGACCGAGCTGCCACGCCACCCTGGGAAGAACCCCCTTGCCGCGCCGCCGCCATGCCGAGCCGCCGCGCCACCGCCGTACCGAGCCGCCGTGCCACCGTCGTCCACCATGTCATGCCTCCATGCCGCCGCTGTCCGGGCCGAGCCGAGCTGCACCGCTGCTGTGCCGAATCACTATTTGGGCCAAGTCAAGAGGCACCGCCTCTGTGCTGAACCGCTATCCGAGCCAAGTCGAGATGCGCCGCTGCCGCTGCCGTGTCCTCGTCGTGGCCCTCTGAGCTGCCCGAGCCACCCTCGCCGTGGCCTTGTGAGCCGACCCAAGCCGAGCCGGCCTGCGGCCAAGCCGTTCCATGGCCGAGCCACTCTCGCGGCACCCTCCGAGGCCGAGACACCTTTGCGGACCCTCGCAGTTGTCGAGCGGGGTAGGTTCGTCAAGGTCAGACCGGACCCAGGCCCACTACGACCCCTTTTACGCTCTCTAGGACATAACTTTGTCACCAGACGTCCGTTTGACGAACCGTCATCGGGGCTGGAAATATTGGAGCGCAACCGTCCCTTTGAGTGATACCCCACTTAGTTTTGGATTGAGACGAGGAACGGTCAGGTTGGATCAAGAACGAATCCAATCGGACCCTTGGGACTAAAAGGCTAATAACTCACAGACTAGGCGTCTGATTGACACGCCGTCTATTACGTTGAGACCCCTGTGACATGGAAGAACTTTGAGATACTTGTTCGTGGGACTTCGTGGCAGTTGGAGTAACGACTAGTATCTTGTGGAGTTGATCCTCCCGGAGACGATCAAGCTTTGTGTGGGAACCTAGTAGCTGGCTGAGACCTGACGACTACTGACCGTTTCGACTCGGAGTGACTCAACTGGCCTAGTGGGGAGCACCTTGGTGACGTGGCAGACCCATGGTGGGGAGTGCCTTGGTGATACGGCAGACCCATGGTGCTCGACAGGAAGAGTACCTCAGCAGGCCATGAGGGGGTGCGCCTTGGTGACGCTGCAGACCCACGGTGGGGAGTACCTTGGTGACGCGGAAGACCCACGATACTCAATGGGAGGAGTACCTTAACAGTCCAAGGTTAGTGGGAAGGTCGTGGGTGGATGTTACACTTGCCTTTTTGTCATTAACAATGATCAATACAGGATCAATACGACGATAAATGTCGGACTCCATAGATCGAATCATTGAAATAGACAATGAAGAAGAATAGTTCTGGAACCACAAACGAGGATCATCACATGTTGATTATAATTAATTTAATTAATTGACAAGAAGTACCTTTTATGGCATTCTTTATTCGTTGATATTTCTGATCACGTTACGATGTGATTCATCATTGCGTCGCAGAAGCCAAGTGTAGACTTCCTCTAGTGGTGATCCACACATGCACGACGTATCTCTGGACGTCGCCAAAGGAATCTCCTGGTGCTAGCGTAGAGAATCCTTTGCTTGGGTTGTCCACCTTAGATCGTCTTGATCCTATGGAGGAGGATCTCTCTCGGTCTTGAGAGCATTATTGGAGTAAGGAGTTCTTTCGACCTTGAAATAATTCTCTAGAATTATTGTGCACAACTATTGGAGAAAAGTGTTGGGGTTGTGAGGATCTTTATAATCAGGTTTGAGGTTATAGAGTTATGACAATAAATAAATGCGTTATGCATTTTATTTATTTCATTAACTCTTATTGAAAACCCCCGTGTTGAATAATTAATTTTTTGACATGTGGCCACCCTGATTATAAGAAATATCATTTAATAAAACAATATTATATCCTCAAAATCCCAACTGGAAAAACTACACGACGTGTAATCATTAATACATGGCGTGTACTTTTTTTTCATAAAAAACTACATGGTGTGTAATCATTAATACACGACATGCACTTTTTTTTCATTTCCTTTCCAAAATGAAAACTACACAGTGTGTAATCATTAATACACAATGTGTACTTGTTTTCAAAATAAAAACTACATGGCATGTAATCATTAATACATGGTGTGTACTTGTTTTCATTTTATTCTTCCTCCAACATTAAAATGATTTAGGCTTCCTTGAATAATTATTAAACCACATACAGAAATAATCTTAATTCTACTTGAGATACTTGAATACACTTAGTGTGTGACCCTCTAGGCCTCTTTCTCGTTGGCATTAGGTGGGCTTTCCTACAGTCCAAGATTACTATCTAGCAACGGGTCAAGGCACCCAAGAGAAAGAAGTTGACGCCGCATTGATGTGTCAACTCATATGAACGCTTACCATGTAATTTAATCCCTTTGTCTCATTATCTAATCAATCGGGTTTCATGGCAGTGTCATAAACCTATATGCTTGATCTGTCATTCTTTGACTTCTAGAAATAAACTTGTCATTACACCATGGCCCTGGAATTTGGGTGACAACTTTATTTCAATCAAAGGGCCCGATATATCTACTTCCATAAATATGGAAGGGACAAATCCTTCATCAACTTATCCATTAACAATATGTCATTCGTGATGCACCCAACATACCCAACTTCCCGCCAACTGTCTTCATGACAGTTTTCATCAGTAAATATATGTGCGCGAGTCATGACATGAGTTAATGATAATCTTCCAGTCTAAGGACCATTACACATGCTCGTAGATAGAAATATCTGATGACACCAAGACATGCTGAATTACTACTGGTGGGTCTGTTCTCACAATCTCCCATCTTGGAGATTACCAAGTGTGAACTCCATGAGAGAGAGTCTCATCTTATTACGAGTAATCACAATGAAGGTCTGTATACTATGTATCCTATCATAGTATGTCATCCAACCGTAGAACTTTATTTAAGAATATTGTTATAGTATTTCAAGGTTCTCATCATAGCGGGGATCTACCATAACCTTATCAATGCAACAAATATTCCAGGACATTATTATATTATAGTCATGCAGAACAATGAACAATATATAATAAGTGTACATTCTTGTAATCAAAGCACAAAACAATTGGTTCTAAGGACACCAACCCTTACAAACTCCCACTTGGACTAGAGCCAACTGCCTACGACTTTTAGTCCACTAGACCTCACATGATTATCATGTTTCTGCTGAGGCAAGACTTTAGTCAAAGGGTCCACCATGTTGTCTTCCGTGGAAATAGTGATAACTACAACTTCACCTCTCTTAGAAAAATCCCTCAAGAGATGATACTTCTGAAGTATGTGATTTGTCCACTGATGTGACCTTGGATATTTTTCATGTGCCACCACTGCAGTATTATCACAATAGAGTGTGATAGGATATTTGCTACTAGGTACTACATCTAGCTCTTGGATGAAGCTTCACATCCATACTTCTTCTTTAGCTGTCTCAGAAGCTGCAATATACTCAGAATCTACTGTAGAATCTATGACCACACCTTTCTTTGAGCTCTTCTAGCTCACTTCACATCCATTCAAACTGAAGATGTATCCAGTTTGCGACTTCATGTCATCTTGATCAGTCAGGAAACTAGCATCTACATGTCCTCTAATGAATAGTTCCTCATCTCTTCTATACACCAGGAACATATCCTTAGTACGCCTCAGATACTTAAGGATAGTCTTGACTGCCATCCAATGGCGGTCACCGGGATCATCTTGATATCTGCCTACCGCACTTAATGCATAAGCAACATCTATCCTTGTACATATCATAACATTCATGGCTGACCCAATCACGAATGCGTAAGGGATCCTTTCCATTTTCGTTCTTTCTTCATGTGTCTGAGGACATATTTTCTTGGAAAGATGAATGCCATGTGACACTGGAAACAATACCCTCTTGGACTGTTCCATAATGAATATCTTTAGTATCTTTTCAATGTATGTACTTTGACTCAGGCCCAAAATTCTCTTGGATCTATCACGATGGATCTTGATCCCAAGAATATATTCTGCCTCACCCAAGTATTTCATAGAGAAGCATTTATCCAACCATGCCTTAACTGATTGTAAGATAGGTACTTTGTTTCCAATTAGTAATATGTCATCAAAATATACTATTAGAAAAATGACTGCACTTCCACTAAACCTTTTTTAGAAAGAAGGCTCACATTCGTTCTTAACAAAGCCAAATTCGGTTACAGCTTCATCAAAACGAATGTTCCATGACCTTGATGCTTTCTTTAATCCATAAATGAATTTATGCAACTTGCATACCTTGTTGGCATCCTTTGGAGTCACAAACCCTTTAGGTTGTGTCATGTAGACATATTCCTGGAGGTTCCTGTTAAGGAATGATGTTTTGACATCCATTTTCCAAATTTCATAGTCATGGTAAGTAGTAATAGACAATAGGATTCTGATGGATTTCAGCATCGCAACCGGTGAAAAGGTTTCATCATAGTCAATTCCTTGACGCCGTCTAAAACCTTTTGCAACCAGTCATGCCTTATAGGTTCTGACTTGTCCTTTCATGTCCATTTTCTTCTTGAATACCCATTTATTACCAATAGGCTTTATATCAACTGGAGGATCTACCAAAATCCAGACTTGGTTTTGATACATGGAATCCATTTCAGAATTCATGGCTTCTTGCGACATGGAAACGTATGTGCCTTCAATTACTTCCTTGTAGGTAATAGGATCATCATTGTCAACCAAAAATGAGTCACCATCCTCGGTGACAAGAAAACCATATCATTCTAGTTCTCTCACCTCTCTCGTGCTCCTACGCAGTTCTTGTGTCTTTGGAACAGATTGTTCTTCCACGAGGATTTGTGGAATCTGTTCTTGTACCAACTCCTGTGTATCTTGAGCCTTGACTTCATCAAAGTCTATCTCGCTCCCACTATCTCTATTGGAGATATTCTCCCTCTCAAAGAATATGGCGTGTCTTTCCACTGTAACCTTTTTATCTGAGGGGTTGTATAGGTAATATCCCTTTGTTTCTTTGGGGTATCCTATAAAGGTACACTTTGTGCCTTGGGTTGCAAGCTTATTACCTGAAGAGGTCTTAACAAATGCTTCGCTACCCCACACATGTAAATTTTATAACATGGATTTGCGTCCACTCCATAACTCGTATGGAATACCATTTATCTATTTAGTTGGTACTTGGTTTAGTATGTGTGCTATTGTTTGTAATGCATATCCTCAAAAGGATAATGGAAGAATCGCATGACTCATCATTGATCTCACTATGTCTAACAGGGTGCGATTATTCCTTTCAATTACACCATTCCACTGAGGTGTATAAGGAGGAGTGAGTTGAGATAGAATCCCAAACTCCCGTAAAAAATCAATGAAGTCCTGATTAAGATATTCTCCTATTCTGTCTGAGCGGAGTTTCTTAATATTCTTACCAAGATGGTTCTCAACTTCATTCTTTTAGTCTTTGAACCGATCAAAAGAATACGACTTATACATCATTAAGTAAATATATCCATATCTACTAAAATCATTAGTAAAAGTTATGAAGTATAAGAACCCACCCCTTGCTTCAACTGGAAATGGTCCACACACATCTGTGTGAACTAATTCTAGAAGCTCTTTAGCCCTTTCACCTTTCCCACTAAATGGGGATTTGGTCATTTTTCCTTGTAGACATGCATTACATACACCAAGTGGTTTTAGTTTGAAAGAATCTAAATACCCATCTTGATGTAATTTGTTCAAACGTTTCTCATTGACATGACCTAGCCGGTGATGCCAAAGTTGGGTGTGGTATGATTCATGTGAAATAACTTTTTCATTGATTCCCATTACTTGGTTTGTGTAGTATAACACATAAAGGCCGTTATATAAATGTTCCCTACCAAAACAAATTATATATTTATAAAAGTAGCAACATTCATTTCCAATCTTGAAGATGAATCCATCAGTATCTAATCTAGATACTTAAATAATGTTTTTGGTTAGAGAGGGTACATAATAACATCCTTTTAATACCAAGACCATCCCAGTAGGAAATGTGAGGTGGTAGTCTCTGACAGCTATAGCAGCGAGTCTGGCTCCGTTGGCTGCTCGCAGATCCACCTCACCTCGCTCATTCTTTCTAAATATACTTGGTTTCTATATTTGGATACAGATGTGAGCACCACAAGTAGTATCTAATACCCAATTAGTAGAATTAGATATATTGCATTCGATAAAAAACACACATGAAGATTCCCCCTGCTTCCTTGGATAGGTGCATTTTTTCTTCCAGTGGCCCTTCTTGCCACATGTGAAACAAACAACCTCCTGTTCTCTTGCCTCCCCTTTGATCTTCCTTTTCTTGGAAGGCCTTGAACAAGCTCTGGGCTTATAGATCTTCTCCTTACCTTTCCTTTTATTCACCATAATAATAGAAGGATTTTCATGCTTCATAGCATTTCCCACTTGGCAATTAAGGATAAGAAGATCAGATAGAGACTTCTCAATGTTGTTCATGTTGAAATTTATAACAAAGTTAGAGAAGATCTGGGGGAGTGATGCAAGAATGAGATCGGTACCCAGTTCTTCTGGAAGTTTAAACCCTATAACCTCCAAGAACTCAATGTATCCAATGATCTTGACTACATGAGGCCTATCTGGGGAACCCTCTCCAAGATTGATCTGAAATAGAGCCTTGTAAATCTCAAACCTTTCCTATCTTTCTCGCTCCTAGTATAAACCACGGAGGTGATCGAGCATGCTGTAGGAATCCATGTCTTTATGAGAATTCATGAGCTCACTTTACATTGATGATAGCATCATACATTGAACATAGAGTGCATTTTTCAAATGTTGATCATAGACCAGAAAATATTCATTACTTTCCCCTTGGGGAGGCGAATTAGGAAGTGAGGACTCCATCATGTAAAACTTTCATTCATGGCGTAGGATAACCCAAAGGCGCCTAAACCATTCTTGAAAGTTACTGACAATGAGGATATTTTATTTATCTAGAATTGATCACAGAGAAAATGTGGTTGACGAGTTTTTCATATTGATTCTACAATTTAAAAGAGCAGATTTATTAGTAATTTCTTGATTAAATTTTATGAGAAATAATAAATTTTATTAAGTCTCCCACTATTTTATCAAGTCCCAATGGCCCTCACTATTGAACCCGGAATGTCCAATTTCCATGAAATTCTAGTGGCAAGGATCCATATTCCCCTTTATATAACCCCAAAAGGGTTGGTCAAGCTATTATAAGGTATTTAGGTAGGCAGTTCTTTGCCAACTATGAGCTTACAGTTCCTTGATCTGTTGAGTGGACTCCCCAATCCTAAAATCTAACTTATATTTCCTCAACAGTTGCCTCCATTTTACAACAAGTATATCAAGGGCTATTCCTCTTGATGTAAAATGTTTAAGTTAACCTAAAACTTTCATAAGATCTTCCTTTATAAAAGTAAGTGTCCCAACAAGGGTTGGTCAAACACATAGTTTTATTGAGTCTTTCCCTTAATCAAGTAATGAAAGGCTTGGTATGACTTAATATGGCATTTGAGGGATTTTATTCTTCATGCGTAGTTTTGAATTATCACATGCATTTTAATATTAAGTGATGCTTGTTTAAGTGATTAACCATGTCTTGATAATGTTTACGCATAGTCCGGTTTTTATTTTATTCCATATTTGCATGCTTGTTTATTTTATTAATTATGTGACCACGACAACACATACATAATAAATAAACCATGAAATTAGACAGAAATAAAATAAGATGGCATGATCATGAGCTTCTATTGGTTAGCTTATATAGTAGTTTGATAAGATAACCCTGACCTAGGGAAAAACACCTTGAACCGATGGTTCATGTTTTGCATCTCCCACCTGACCACCTTTGCATCTTCTTGGGTTGGTTTCACCTCAGATTCAGATTTTGAACTGTCTCCACTGACTTGGGAGATCCTCCATTACATGGGGTTTAAATTAAAGAAACCATGGTCAGGCATGCCCTAAATTTTATTGGAAGAAGGCTTGCAAGCCAAAGAATTTATATTAAACAAATTTAAATGAAACCATACACACATACAAAGGGTCATTGGTCTAGATCATGATCATCCATATCATGCAACGACATTTATGCATATTTAGAATTCAAATTATATTAATCATTCTATTTATTCAAGATAATTCGTGCTTGAAATAAATTAATTATGATCTTATAATCAATCAATTATTTATCTTAAAATACTTTTTGAATTTCCTTGATATTATTCTCATCCATATTCCTTGTATAGGTTTTTGTACTTTTGGAGGAAACCTGGTGAGATTCCATTTCTGGAAAGTACACACCGTGTAATATATCCTACACACCGTGTATTTTTCACCCTTTATCCAAAGTACACGCCGGGGGATTTGGCGTGTTTTTTGTACTCTGGAAATTTTGGAGTACACAGCGTGTAGATTAATCTAACATGATGTGTACTTCCTTGTTACGCGGTTACCAGCCTACCAATCTCTTGTACAAGGAACATGACTACTCCTTGTACACAGTTTCACCTGGGCCGGATCGAACTACATGAAATGTTGATTTAAGATACACGCCGTGTATTCTGGTTCCACGTGCCATTCATTTCTGGTCAACATGGTGTAATAAATACTTAGGCATAATCAATTCACACGGGGTGGTTTGGCGGACCAGTACCGGTTCATTGAACCTAAGTACACAGCGTGTAGTTCTCACTACACGCTTTGTATTCTTGCGTTGTACGGAAAGAAAGAGCAGATCCTCTGGATGAGTTCCTCATTTTTAGTTTAATCAAAATTAAAATTAAAAGTTAGTTTCTGTGATGTGAATTGAGAAACAAAGGAAGAAGAACCAATCTCATTAATTCAGTTTTATAGAATGATTTATCTTGAATTGAATCAAATATAAATGCGTAAATTATCAATAAAAATTAAATAACTACAATCAATGTTGTAACCTCCCTCTGATACCATTTGAAGGTTCCAGGCACAACAGAAGCTCGTTGGTGGATGTGTCCACTTGTCTTTTTTTCATTAACAATGATCAATATAGGATCAATACGATGATAAACGCCAGACTCCACAGATCGAATCACAGAAATAGACAAAGAAGAAGAATATTCCCAGAACCACAAACGAGGATCATTAGAGGTTGATTATAATTAATTTAATTAATTGACCAGTAGTACCTTTTATGGAATTCTTTCTTCATAGATATTTTTGATCATGTTCTGATGTGATTCGTCATTGCGTCACAGAATCCATGTGTAGACTTTCTCTAGCAGTGATCCAAACGTGCACCACGTATCTCTGGATGTCTCCAAATGAATCTTCGGGTGCTAGCGTGGAGAAGCATTTTCTTGTGTTGTCCAACTTAGATCGTCTTGATCCTATGTAGTAGGATCTATCTTGGTCTTGAGAGCATTTTTGGAGGAAAGAGTTCTTTCAGCCTTGAAAGAATTCTCCATAATTGTTGTGCACAATGATTGGGGAAAAGTGTTGGGGTTGTGAGGATATTTATAATTGGGTTTGAGGTTATAGAGTTATGACAATAAATAAACACGTTACACATTTTATTTATTTCATTAACTCTTATTGAAAACCCCCATGTCGAATAATTAATTCCTTGAAATGCGCCCACACTGATTATAATAAATATAATTTAAGAGAACAATATTATATCCTCAAAATCCCGACTGGAAAAACTACATGACATGTAATCATTAATACACAGCGTGTACTTTTTTTTCATAAAAAACTACACGAGATGTAATCATTAATACATGGCACGTACTTATTTTTCATTTACTTTCAAATTGAAAACTACACTGCGTGTAATCATTAATACACAGTGTGTACTTGTTTTCAAAATAAAAACTACACGGCGTGTAATCATTAATACATGACGTGTACTTGTTTTCATTTTATTCTTCCTCCAACATTAAAAAGATTTAGGCTTCCTTAAATAATTATTAAACAACATACAAGAATAATCTTTATTCTACTTGAGATACTTGACTACACTTAGTGTGTGACCCTCTATGCCTCTTTCTCGTTGGCATTAGGCGGGCTTTCCTAAATTCCAAGATTACTTTCTAGCAACGGGTCAAGGCACCCAAGAGAAATAATTTGACGCCGCATTGACGTGTCACCTCATATGAACACTTACCATGTAATTTAATCCCTTTGTCTCAATATCTCATCAAGAAGGTTTCATGGTAGTTTCATAAACCTATATGCTTGATCTGTCATTCTTTGACTTCTAGAAATAAACTCATCGTTACAGCATGGCCATGGAATTTGGGTGACAGTTTTATTTCAATCAAAGGGCCTGAGATATATACTTCCATAAATATGGAAGGGAAAAATCCTTCCTCGACTTATCCATTAACAATATGTCATTCGTGACGCACCCAACATACCCTACTTCTCGTCAACTATCTTTGTGATGGTTTTTGTCAGTAAATCTAAGTGCACGAGTCATGACATGAGTTAATGATAATCTTCCAGTCTAAGGACCATTACACATGCTTGTAGATAGAAATGTCTGATGACACCAAGACATGCAGAATTACTAATGGAAGGTTTGTTCTCACAATCTCCCATATTGGAGATTACCAAGTGCGAACTACATGAGAGAAAGTCTCATCTTCTTACGAGTACTCACACATAAAGATCTGTATACTATGTGTCCTATTTTAGTATGTCATCCAACCGTAGAACTTTATTTAAGAATATTATTATAGAATTTCAAGTTTATCATCATAGCGGGGATCTTCCATGACCTTATCAATGAAACAAATATTCAAGTACATTATTATATTATAGTCAGGAAAAATAATGAACAATATATAATAAGTGTACATTCATGTAATCAAAGTACAAAACAGTTGTTTCTTAGGACACCAACCCTTACAGTATTGTATTTCAGTTATACATGTACCTTTTCTATTGGGATTGTATTCTGGCCCCCTTTTAATTCCAGCACTCTTTTTTTATACAGTTTACTTGGTGTTTCTTATCCAAATATGTGCTTGATTGTGTGTGTATTTACATGTTATAAAGGAGATGCCTTCCCAGTTTTAGGGAATTACGCCTTTGGTGCTAGTCGCCAGCCCCAAGCCTATGGAAGGCGGGCTTGGGGTAGTCATAGCACGGGCCCCGGGGGACGGGTCGTGACATGTTCTTGAATATGTTTT
The DNA here is from genome assembly GCA_963277665.1 of Viscum album. Taxonomy (NCBI): domain Eukaryota; kingdom Viridiplantae; phylum Streptophyta; class Magnoliopsida; order Santalales; family Viscaceae; genus Viscum; species Viscum album. The sequence continues at coordinate 1,218,457,706 of OY728119.1, forward strand.
CCACATAACTAATCATACATAATCAATCATTCATAAATATAAGGGTACCCATGAAAATAAATAGGTATCATAATCATGTCATAAAGCATAATAAATGGGTGTATCATACAAGTGTCAATGAAAGAAAGGAATCAAAACATACACAAACATTCATAATAAAAAATAGTCATATATCAATGTAAGTTATGTCAAAAAGAAGTGATAACATGTAAAAAGAGTATTAAATAAATTTTAGCATTAAAACATTTTAGTGCGTTTTAAGGAAAATACTAAAGAGAATTTAAAATAGAAAAGGGGATAATATTTTATATAAAACCAGAAGTGAACCAATAAGGTTTTAATAATAAAAATAATGATTTTATAAAAACAATGGTGGCTTAAAATAGATGATAGGGTGCACTTGAAATTGGGTAAGAACTCGGGAAGTTCCCTTAAAACAGACTTGCTTATCGGGAAGAATTGAGAAGGGAACCACTTAAAAAATATGTATATCCTCGAAAGTGAATGAATAATGGATCTTGATACATAATTTTGGAACATATAAACATAATTTATAATATATGAATAAAAATAAAAGATAACATCATTTGGGTAAAAAGAAAGATAGAGGAATTCAGAAGAATAATGGAGGTTCGGGTAGAATCCCTTACCTTATGTCTGAAGGTGTTATTCCCTTGATTTTAATGTAGTGTATAATAAAAATAGATTTATTAATTAATAATTCAAGAACCTATTCTACATTTAATTGATTTATTATAACCTTATCCAGTTCATTCATGGCCTTTTTTATGGGTTATGAGGTTCAATTTCATTGTTTGGGAGTGTTTGTTTCCATAGTTTTCATGATCAGTTTACTTATATACATGTACGGATAATCATGTAAGTTGAGGATGGTTTTATAGAATTGAAGTTATTTAATATTAGATAACATATAGAAGATTAAATGGTTATAAAATTCATTTGTTTATTTTGAGTGAGGATGAATCATTATATAAAACTTTAATGATAATCATTTGGGTTAATTGGTGGTTTTTGATCACAATGAACTCTTTTTGTTTTATAAATTAATAACATTTTTACAAGATGATTCCAGAATATTACATAGGATATATTATATAAATAATAATTAATTTCAACCATAAAAATGGTTTCATGACAATAATTGAAGATGTTAATAGAAATTGAAAATCCATCATCCTCGAATGTGATAAATTAACACACCTCGGACGGTGTTTCCATTTCTAGTATAAAATGAGGGGAAATGAGAGATGATGATGAATTATTCCATTAGCATAACAAAATTCCACTATATGTAAGATAATTGAGTTATCACACCATTTTGATGAGGATAGGTGAGGATAGAAAAGAATACAAACGAACTTGAAAAGAAATTAAAAGAAAATGGAAGAGGGTTTTACCTCTTGATTCCTTCCTCTTGAGATCCTCTTTAAGGGATTGGTTTTTGGTATTTTATTAAGACCAAAAGATCATGGATGTGGGAGAGAGGCTTAATGAGATATTTGAGTATAATTTGGATAATGAATAAGGCTTGAGAGGTGTTAGGAGAAGAGGTGGTGAGGGGTTGTTTTTATAGTGGAGGAGAGGGAAGTTTTCTCAATATTTAATTCATTAGTTTATTATTTTTCTCAAGATAAGAAATGGTGCTGATTCTTGTGAAAACAAATAGTAATAAGTTCATTTGATTTTGAACCAATGACCATTTAAATCATCCACGACTGAAGCATGATGTAGAAACTCATTTATTTAGCATATTTTTTAAATTATCAAATTTCACTATTCACCAAAAATTAAGTTTGTCCTATCCGAATCCAAAAATCTTATTGATCGAAATCTTGTATGTCAGATTTTCAAAATTGAAATCAAAGAAGTGGAAAAATTGTGTTTAATGACCACATAGTATTTTAGTACTTCATTTAAGAATGATGTGGCATTGTGTTGTGATTTTATGTTATTATACTATATAACATAATTATAAGAATAGAATTTCCATTGATTAAACTTTTGGTCGTTAAATTATTCACCCCTTATGAAATTTTTTCCTTGAAAATTATTTTTACATTCTAATATGAAAATAGGTGTGGGTACTTTTCCTTCATCGCTTCCTCTAGTTCCCATGTTGCCTCTTCGTACTTATGGTTCTACCATAGAACTTTGACGAGGTGAGTAGTCTTGTTATGTAGAACTTTATCTCTATGACCCAATATCTTCACTGGATTCTCCTCAAAAGAAATATCATTTCCCAATTGTACCACCTATGAATATAGTACATGTGAAGGATATGGTATGTACTTCCTTAAGAGGGATACGTGGAAGACATCGTGTACTTTAGAAATGGTAGGTGGAAGTGCTAACCGATAGGCCACAACTTCGAAAAAATCAAGAATCTCAAAGTGGTCGATGTACCTGGGATTTAACTTTACTTTCTTCCCAAATATCATGACCTTCTTCCATGGATATATGTGGAGGAATACCATGTATTTGAATTTGAACTTTAGGTCTCATCGATGATTGTCTGCATAGATCTTTTATCAACTTTGGGATACCTTGATGTGTTTCTGAATGGTTTTGACCTTCTCCACCATTTATTAAACCATTTCAGGTCCTAGTATCTTATGCTTACTAACTTTATTCCTCCACGCTAGTGTTATTTACCTTTTCCCATAAAGGTCATCATATGGTTCTATTCATATGCTGGAGTGGAAACTATTGTTGTAGGATAATTTGACCATTGGAAGATGTTTGTACCATCCTTCTTTGAAGTCCATAAAACACACTCTCAACATGTATTCCAGTGTCTAAATATTTCACTCAGATTTTCCATTAGTTTGAGGATGATAGGTCGTACTGAAGTTCAGTTCAATTCTTAGAGCATGTTAGATACTTTTCCAGAACTTTGAGGTAAATCTCAAATCTCTATCAGATACAATAGATAGTGGTACTCCATGAATCCTTACCACCTATTTGATATATATCCATGAAATTTGATCCAATGAGGATTCCTCTCGAATTGTGATAAAGTGATCTATCTTTGTAAGACAATAAAAAATGACCCATATAGCATTGTTTCCTATAAATTTCCTTGGAATCCTGGTGATAAATTCCATTGTGATGTTCTCCCACTTCCATGTTGGTATGGGTAGTGGTTGCATCATCCACTTAGACTTTTTTCCTTTTAGCATTCACTTGCTGGCATATTAGGCACTTTTATTTATACTCATTAATCTTTTTATTCATATTGTCCAACCAATAATTCTCTTAGAGATCTAGATACATCTTTATACTCCCTGGGTAAATAGATAAGGTTGAGATATGTGCATAATTGAAAAGATACTTGTTTATATCTATATCATATGGTACACATAATTTTGACCCAAATATTATGACTCCATCCTTATCAATATTGAACTCATAGGATTTCCCATTTGTGACATCTTCCACCCTTTTGTGAATTTCCACATCATTTCTTTGAGCATCCTTTATTTTCTCCATGAGGGATGGTTGAGAAATCATTTGAGAAAGGATTGATGATGTTCCTCCCTTGATGATTCCCAATTCCACCCTCTTAAAATCTAAGAAGATTAGATCCTTTTCATTTCTCATCATTGATAAAGATGTAATATCTTTTATTACTTAGAGAATCTGCCACCTTATCTGCCTTATTGAGATGGTAGTGGATTGAGTATTCATAATCCTTGATAATATCTAACGATATTTACTGGTTCATATTAATATCTTTTTGTGCGAATATATATTTGAGACCTTTGTGATCAGTATATATCTTACACTTCTCCCCATAGAGATAATGTCGCCAGATTTTCAATGTAAAGATCATAGCCACCAACTCTAGATCATACAAGTGATATTTTTGCTAATGGATTTTCTACTTCCTTGATCCATAGGCTATAATTTTATCATTTTTCATCAACACACAACCTAATACCTTCCTTGAAGCATCATTGTACACCAAAAATAGTTCTCCACTTATCTGGAGTGTGAGTATTGGTGTAGTGATAAGCCACTTTTTGAGCTCCTTAAAGCTTTCCTCACATTCTTGAGTCTAGAAAAACTTCACTCCCTTCTATGTTAGCTTGGTCATTGGGTTTGAAAATCATGAGAAGTTATTAAAAAATCATCAATAATACCCATCTAGACCTAGAAATCTATGGATCTCTATTACATATATTGTTATGAGCCACTCTTCTATTGCCTTTGTCTTGGAAGGGTCTACATATATTACTTTCATAGTGATAACATGCCTCAAGAATGATACTTATTTCATCCAGAACTCAAATTTACTATACTTTTCATAATTTTTCTCCCTTCTCAAAGTCATCAGAACAGTATTCAAATGATCATCTTGTTCCTCCTTGCTCTTAAATTATATCTTAATATCATCGATAAATACTACCACAAATTTGTCAAAGTAATATCTAAAGACTCTATTCATTAAATCCATGAAAATTTCTAGATAATTGGTGATTATAAAGGGAATAACTATGAAATCATAATGTCCATACTTCATTCGAAAAGCAGTCTTTGGAATATCTTCCTTCCTCACCTTTAATTGGTGATATCCTGACAGAAGGTCCACCTTATGAAAATAACTGGGCCCACAAAGCTGATCGAACAAGTCATCTATACGAGGTAAAGAATACTTGTTTTTATCATGATTTTATTGAGATCATAAAAATCAATTAAGAGGCGCATTGATCCATCCTTCTTCTTAATGAAGAGGACAGTGCACCCCATGGTGAAGAACTCGGGCGTATAAAACCCTTCTCTAGATTATCCTGTAACTTCTTCTTCTTCTCTTCCATCTCTACGGTGGCCATTCTATAAGGTATCTTTGATATAGGTAGGGATCTAGGAATAAGTTCAATTGATAAATCAACCTCCCAATCAGGATGAATACTAGGAAATTATTTAGGGAATACATCAGTGTAATCCACCATGATGGGCATATATTTGAGAAGAATCATCTCCTTTGTCTTAATCATTTGAGAAAGATATTCTTGCTCAAAGGGAAAAATTATCCATGCTTGATATGACGATTCTAAAAGAGATTTATCTTCCTTTATAAACTTGTATATAATTGGAGTATACTCTAGGATGTGAAGAGTGATCTCCCTTTCCTGATAGTTAATGTTGGATTTGTATAAAGATAGCCAATCCATGCCCAAAATAGCATCAAACTCCACAAAAGGAAGTATTAAAAGATTTTCCTTGAGTTTTAGTCCACAAACATTTACTAGGGAGGAGTTATAAACCTTGGACATAATAATTTCCCCATACGTTGTTCTTACAGATAACCCAACCACCAAATTTTTAGGAGGTGTTTGAATAGTTCTACTAAACTTGCAAGATATGAAAGAATGCATAGAACTAGAATCAAATAGTACATTCTCTATTATTGAATAAATAACTAGCATACTTGTAACCACATCATTTTCCAGCTCCACCTCAGTAGTAGTGATAGCATAAGACCTTCCTTTTTTCCTTGGAGTTTATTGTTGATTTCTTCTAATAACCCTCATATTTGGGCAATTGTTTGCATAACTACCATGTTACTTGTAGTTGTAACACTACACTACAAGATGATTGTTGATCTGGACCTTCCTTTATTCTTCCAAGTTCTTGGAATTCTAAATATCCCTCTAGTAATTCTTAGCTAGGTGTCCCATTCTTCCATATTTCAAGAAATTATTGGTTTGCTTTAGACAGTTCTCAGGATGCTTCTTCCCATAATTGTTACACATGAGATGTTCGGTATTCTTTCCATTATGGGATTTATTTTATGATCTACCTATATTGGACTCCATTTCCACCTTTTTTCACTAATCCCATGATACCATTGAGAGTATATGATCTCCATTTCAACCTTGAGAGCATAATAGAAAATCTTCTCATAACTGTCGAAGTCTTGAATCACCAATGATTTTTGTAGACTTAGATTTAGTTTGTTAAAGAAGCGATCCACCTTTCTCTAAGTGTTCATGACAAAGACAGAAGCATATCTTGAAAGCCTTGTAAAATTTTCTTCATACACCCAGATAGACTCATCTTACTTCTACTTAATTCCAAGGAACTCTCTTTCCATATTGAGACGGAGGTTTTATGGAAAATATTTATTTAAAAACCTTTTTTTTAGTTCCTCCCAATCCATATAATCAATTTCCTCCTAGGAATTTGTATTCTTGATCAGTTTCCACCACTGATCAGCTTCCCCATCAAAACGATAGTCCTCCAGCACAAATTTCACTTCTTCTAAGCATTGAAGGATAGAGAATATCATTTCAATAGAGTTAATCCACTATTCCACAAAGAGGGGATTAGAAGATACACTAAACATGGGAGGACTTTTACACATGAAGGATTTGATGGAAACTTACTCTTTCCTTGGAGGAGGAGGGTGTTCCACATGATTCACTTTATTATTCATAACTTGATCCAGCTGAGAAAGTACGATCCTGAAGTTTTGATCTCCCATTCCCAACATATTTGACATATCATTAGGGAAATATTCACATTACCTATCACATTTATTGTTGGCACGTGTTGTTCTATTTCCCACCATTAACTAAGGAAAAAAATTCCAATTAGGGGTCTTAAATTCTTAGCTAATAAGCATAAAAGAAAAATTTAAACATAAAAGGATAAAATTGTAAAGGAAAAGTATATCCTAACTTGTGATTACATAGTTTTAAATATAGGTTATACTTTATATATTTCTTAACTTATATTTTTATGGGTTCTTTTTTTATTCCCTTAATAATGGTTTATAACGAGCTTATGAATTTACCAAAGCTTATCCCCCGGGAGTGTCAAACCAGGTGCGTAGTAAGGCCCATTGTTGTGTACTAGGTTAGCACAAGTCAAGCTTGGAACACCTTGTCAGAGTTGTTACTCCTAGGTACATCTGTGCCAAAACCACGTCCACTTATATTATCTTGATATGGATTTATATTCATGATAAACCACTTACTCTATAATAACTATAATTAAGGGATGTTTTCTGATACTTGGTCTTATCTATAAGGTTCTTACTATAGTTCTCTATTCCTAATCTCTAAAAATAACTAGACCATCCTCTGATACCAATTATAGCTACCCTATCCTTTTATACATATCATTACATGATTTTAATCATAAATAAAAATCAAATTACAAGCCAAGGATCATAAAGTCTAGAGTCTTTAGAAGACTAGGTCCATAATTAAACATCATAAAAGAAACTTTTATTTAATATCTATATTGAGCTACTAACTTCCATTGGTCTCAGACATCTTCATAGGATAATCTATGGATAACATGAACAAAGGTATGATCTAAAATTCCAAGTAAGGGAATAATTGTAAGAATAAATCATAGTACATGGGTTAGAAGGCATGACATAATGATATAAAAAAGCATGGAACATGATTGAAAATATGAAATCATATATAAAACATGGGATCATATAAACATAGAATCATAGTGATGTTGAAGAAAAATAAAAACTGACTTTAGCACGAGTCAAGGCTCATTGAACATAGAGTAACATGAGTCAAAGATAGCCACCATGATCGTTGCACATGGAGCACGAGTCAAGGCTAACCACCAAGACCGTTGCACATAACATCTCATGAGACTAAACTTTACCCAATGTATTTGAGTTCTATATGGTATCACCCATATTAACATGTTTATGAATATGTTTTCCACATAATTAATCATACATAATCAATCATACATAAACATAAGGTCACCCATGGAAATAAACGGGTATCATAACCATTTCATAAAGCATAATAAATCGGTGTATCATACAAGTGTCTATGAAATAATGGAATCAAAACATACATGGAAATTCATAAGGTAAAATAGGAATATATCATGGAAATTGATGTCAAACAGAAGTGATAACATGTAAAAAGAGTATTTAATAATTTTTATCATTAAAACATTTTAGTGCCGTATTAAGGAAAATACTAAAGAGAATTTAAAATAGAAAAGGGAATAATATTTTATATAAAACCAGAAGTGAACCAATAAGGATTTTTTTAATAAAAATAATTATTTTATAAAAACAAGGGTAGCTTAAAATAGATGATAGAGTGCACTTGAAATTGGTTAAGAATTCAGGAAGTTCCCTTAAAACAGGCTTGCTTATTGGGAAGAATTTAGAAGGGAACCACTTAAAAATATGTATATCCCTGAAAGAGAATGATTAATGGTTATTGATAAATGAGTTTGAAACATATTCACAGAATTTATAAGATGTAAATAAAAATAAAAGATTACTTCATTTGGTTAAAAATAAAAATAGATTAATCTGAATGAATAATGGAGGTTCGGGTAGAATCCCTTACCTTAAGTCCGAAGTTGTTCTTACCTTGATCTTAATGTTATGGATAATCAAATTAGATTCATTAATTAATAATTAAAGAACCTATTACACAAGTAATTTATTTATTATAACCTTATCAAGTTTATTCATGGCCTTTTTGATGGGTTAAGAAGTTCAATTTAATTGTTTGGCACCGTTTGTTTCCTTGGTTTTCATGATCAGTTTACTTATATACATGTACGGATAATCACGTAAGATGAGGATGGTTGTATAGAATTGAAGTTATATTTTATTATATAAAATCTATAAGATTAAAAGTTTATAAAATTCATTTGTTTATTTGGAGTGAGGATGAATCATTATATAAAAATTTAATGATAACCGTTTGGGTTAATTGGCAGTTTTTTGATCACAACAAACACATTTTGTTTTATAAATTATTACCATTTGTACAAGATGAATCTATAAAATTAAATAGGATATATTACATACATAATAATCTGGTTCAACCATAAAAATGGTTTCATGACCAGAATTAAAGACGATAATATAAATTGAAAACTCGTCGTCCTTGAATGTGATAAATTAACACATCTCAAATAGTGTTCCATTTCTAGTATAAAAGGAAGCGAAAGGAGAGATGAAGATGAATTATTTCATTATCAAAACAAAATTAGAGTACATGTAAGGTAATGGAGTTATTACACAATTTTGATGAGGATAGTTGAGGATATAAAATAATACAAAGGAACTTGAAAAGAAATTGAAAGAAAATGGAAGAGGGTTTTACCTCTTGATTCCTTCCTCTTGATATCCTCATTAAAGGATTGGTTTTGGGTTTTTTTAAGATAAAAAGCTCCTAGACATGGGAGAGAGGCTTAAAGAGATATTTGAGTAAAAATTTTACAGGGAACAAGGCTTGAGAGGTGTGAGAAGAAGAGTTGGCAAGGGATGATTTTTATAGTGGAGGAGATGGGAGTTTTCTCAATATTTAATTCATTAGTTTATTATTTTTCTCAACACAAGAAATAGTTCTAATTCTTGTTATAAAAACAGTAATGAGTGCATTAAAGTCCAAACCAATGAACATTTACATCATCCATGAATCAATCATGATGCATAAATTCATTTATTTAGCATATTTCATAAATTATCAAATTTCACTATTCACTAAAATTTAAGTTTGTCCTATCTGACTCCAAACATCTTACTGATCGGAATTGTGTATGTTATATTTTAAAAACTCCGATCACAAAAATAGAAAAATTATGTTTAAATGTCACATAGTATTTTATTAGATCATTTAATCATGATGTGGCATTGTGTTGTGATTTTATGTGATTATACTATATGACATAATAATAAGAACAAAATTTTCATTGATTAAACATTGGGTTGTTACATTGCATGATGTGTAAAAAGTGTACATGATTTGAAACCTCACATGAGCTCACCTTATAAGAAGCAAAGAATCTATTTGTTCCAAGAATGAGGAATTCACATAATAAAAACTATGAATTTAATTAAATTTATGAAACATGGATTTATAGTAAATACATAGTGTGTAATTGGAATACAAACCATTTAACACATAAAATATCACATGGATTGGAAACTTACTCCCTTTATAGCTATGGATGCAATGTGATAACATGAGGAAATCAAGAAAGATGGTATTGTGATATTTTAGTAACTGAAATCTCAAAACGTAGAGTTAGGGAATCCATGAAATAAAATGATTGAAATCGAGGTGTGTGAGGCTTACTTGAGATTTGTGAGTTGATTATATAGATGTACCGATGAAAAATATGATGGATGAATCTAAAAAAATGAGGTTGGAGGCCATGAGATAAAAGAAATGATTTTAGGGTTTCCGCGCGTGAGAGAGAACTAAGTTGTTATCGCCCGATCGAAAACACTACAATGACTAAAAAAAGGGCTTCAAAAAAATTAAATAATTTATCTTGTTGATTATTTAGTAACTGATGTGATAAATAAATTTTAATTACATTTATCACATCGGTTATTCTATAACCTACATAAAAAATGCACTTTATCACGTCAGTTATAGAATAACTGATGCAATAAAGCGAGATACTTTATTTACCATGTCAGTTATATAATAACCAATGTGATAAAGCAAGATAATTCATTTATCACATCAGTTATAATATAACTGTTGTGATAAATCAATATACTTGGATTTTCACGTCGGTTATAAATAACCGATGTGAAATGGCCGATGTGATAAATATATTTTGTACTAGTGAAGGCGATAAACGAAGGGTAGTTAAGGTCCGCTGAAGGGATCGAGCAGTTGTAATGATACGACCTGGTGATGGTCAAGAACTACTTCTCCATGAAGTTCTTGGAACAGAGAAGGTCCACGTAGTCCTGTGGTGTCACTTTGAGTATCTGATGTGTGTTTTGAAATAAATTATTGATTTTAAATAAAAACACACACTTTGAGTTGTACCGGTTACACTATGCGTCAGATTGATATGCGATTGATTCCTACACATCATAAATGACTTAAGGATAATTTTCCTAAATTATTAGGAAAATATGAATGTGTTTTATAGTTTTAAGCTAGTGACATAAGTTTTTAACTAAATGTCATTTTTAAATTGAAATCGTGCATTTTGAGTCATACTGGTCACACAGTACATCGAATTGACTTGCTGATCACTCCTACAGGTCATAAATGGGCTTTTTTAATATACATTTAAAAAAAAATATTTATTTAAATAATTCTAGGTTTATTTTTTTAAACTAATGGGAAAATACGGTAAGGTCCTTGTCACCTTTGGCCTATTTTTAGCCAAGATAAAGTTGGAAAGGGCCTTGCTACCTTTGCTCAAATGAAAAAAATGCTTACTTTAAATATACATGTTGGTACATTTAAATTTTTTATTTATTTTTATTTTTTTACACCCACCACACACACACACAGATATATATATATATATAACAAAAATTTTCAACAAAATTTAGCTTTTATTTAATATACAGTATTACTACAAATTAAGAAGGCTGAAATTCTAACAGAAACCCTCTTCTAGGGCTCCGTTTTATAAGGGAATTTTCCTAGGAAATCATTCTGGATTTCTAATGTGGGATCCATGTCCTTCATTTCCTGTACAAAATTAATAATATTTTTTTAAAAATTAGTAAATAATTAATAATAGATAATAATTATTAATAAATAATGATACCCAATTTACAATTAGTAAATTATTCATTAAATAATATTATTTACAATTTAATAATATTAATTTCTAATAAATATTAATTACTAGTTTATACTAATTACTAATAAATATTTAAAATTATTATTTTAATTATTAAAAATAATAATATAATTATTAGTTATTAATTAATTAGTAATTAAGCAATATTTAATTACTTATTAAAAATAGTACTTACTAATTAAATGATTAATTATCAATTTATTAATAAATATTAATAATAATTATTAACCAGTTACTAATAAATATTTAAAATTATTATTTAGTTTCTAAATATTAATAATAATTATTAAATGATTAAATTACTATTAATTAATTAATTGTTATTAGATCATTATAAATTAATTAACTAATTGTTCCAAATAAATATTAATTACTAAGAAATATTAATTAAATAATATGATTTAATATTTAATAATATTAATTTTAAATAAATACTTATTACTAACTAATGTTAATTAATAATAATATTTAAAATTATTATTTAGTAACTAATTATTAAAAAATTAATATAATTATTAGTTATTAATTAATTAGTAATTATACAATATATAATTAAATACTAATAATATTAAGTAAAAATTAACTAATTAACTAATTATTAATTATTGATAATTATTATTGTACAATTACAAATAAAAATTTAAAAATAATATTTAGTTAATAAATATTATTACTGAGGATTAAATTATTAAAATAGTAATGATTAATTATTTATTATTAAATTATTATTATTTAATTAAATAATTGTTGGTAGTTAATATTAATTAATAAATAATATTAATTAAATAATATTATTTACTATTTAATAATATTAATTTATAATATACATTAATTACTAATAAATATTTAGAATTATTTTCTAGTTACTAATTTATAATAATAATTATTATATATTTATTATTTAGTTATTAATGATATTATTTTTTATCAATTATATATTATTTAATTTCTAATTAATTAAAACCTATTATTTATTATTAAATATTGAAAAATTAATTATTTTAATAATATTACTAAATATTAATTAATGGTATTAATTAATATTATTTAAAATATTATTAGCATAAATTAGTTAATTATTAATATTTAGTAGTAAACATTAATAGTTAATTATTATTTATTAGTAATTAATATTTTTTTTAATTGATAAATAATGATTAATAATAATATATTATTAATTTTGTGTCGGAAATTGAGAACCTAAATCCCACACTGGAAATCCAGAATGAATTCTAGGGAAAATCCTTTTATAAAAAGGAGTCCTAGGTGAAAGTTTCTATCAGAATTCCAAACTTCTTTAATAGCAGTAATGTTAGATATTAAATAGCAGATAAACTCTATTAAATTTGTTTATTATATATATATATAAACAAAACAAAATAAATCAAAATAAAAATTTTAAATATACAAACATTTATATTGAAAATAAGTATTTTTTTGTTGAAAAACGGCATATGTGATGCTTCCTTTCAACATTACATTTCAATTTTTTTAACCTAATTATATTTACATATTTTTTTTCAAAAAGCGTATTAAAAAATAATCACAAATGACTTATAAATCATTTTCCTAAAGTATCAGGACAATATGAATGTGTTTTATATGTTTTTACTGTGTGATTCATGTTTTTAACAAAAATGTCATTTTTAAACTAAAAACACGCACTTTGAGTCATATCGGTCACATCATGTGTTGAATTGATGTGCGACTAATTCTTACATACTATAAATGACTTATGGATCACTATTCTAATGCATAAATACAATTTGAGCATGTTTACCTAGTTTTCGGTGAGTGACACATGTTTTAAACTAAAATTTCATTTTTCAATTGAAAACACACACTTTGAGTCCTACTGGTCACACTGTGTGTCAGATTGATGTGCGACTAATTCTTACATATTAAAAGTTATTTATGGATCATTTCCCTAAAATATAAAGACAATCCTAGTGTTTTTTCTATTTTTAGTATGTGATGCACATTTTTTAATAAAGTGTAAACTTTAAACTGAAAACAAGAACTTTGAGTCATTTAAGTCAAACCATGTGTTGGATTGGGGTATAAATGATTCTTACATGTCACAAATAACTTATAGATCATTGTCTAAAAGTATCAAAACAAAATGAATGTGTTTTCTTGATTTTGATTATGTTGCACGTCTTTTTAACTAAAATTTCAATTTAAACTAAAAACACACACTAATGGACATAAACAGATCAAATAAAGAAGAAATAGCTATATAAAGAGAACAAATAGAACCTGAGTGCATCATCCTTGTTGAAGGCTTAGTCGAGATTTATTTTTCCTCTGATCATTTTTTCTCTTAATAAAGAATACAGTGGTCCAAGAAAAAACAATTCTAGACAAATCCATTTCTTCATGATCACTGTAATAATTAACTAAATATTTATTAGATAAAAATGATAAGGAAATTAACTGAACAAATTATATAAAACAACGAGAAAATTAAATAAATAAGTATTAGGAATTCACCTTTTCAGGTTGTTTTCATACATTATCACACTATGTATTCTACTCATTTATTTTAAAACAAATATATTTGACCTTTTAAATATGTGGATTGTTGACAGTAATTTTAGTACTAGAAAAATATAAATAAACAAAAGATTAATAAATATTTTAAATAAAATTGTAATTATCATCAGAAATACCTCTTCGGGGATGCTAGTTTGTTGATGGAATGCAATATCTTTCCTAAATTTGCATACATAATAACCAAAATCTTTACCATTATTATGTTTTGAACATGGTAAAAACATTAAGAAAAATAAGTTATTTGTTTTGATATATGTTTTGATAGTGAAATATTATAATATATACCCTAATACTTATCCACTTGTAGTAGTCGATAGGCTTCTTGTGCTCATGAACCATTCTCATGCCCTGATTTCGATATCATTTAAACACCACCCTATCATAATTTTTTTTATTCAAACATAATATAAAATATATAACATGAAGTTTATTTTTAAAATGATGCATGTATCATATTTCAAATTGATAAAATTCATCACGTGTAGTCTATTTGTTTGGTATCCTTATATTGAATCCAAAAAATAAATCTTTAGAGTATCTAAATTGATTACAATGAGAAACCAATGATTCCTAAAAAATAAATGTAATAAGTAATTAAATGAATGAAAATATATTTGATATTATTAAATTATATAGTTTTACCTCTGCATCCTGGGTATTAAGAAGAGTCTATTATCTATAAGTTTGTTTTCAAACATTCTGACCAGTTTTTACACTATTACTAATTCTTCTTCTTCTTCCAATGACATTTTTATGAAAAAGTGATGTGAGGACCAATGACTCCAAAAAATAATAAATGATGATCGTGTCACTCTCTTTCAATGTTGTATTCACATGATCTTGTAATATTAATAAATGTGGAAGATAAACTGGAAAGGTAAAGGTACTTTCTGATGTTTTTTTGATCGATTGGTTGATCCTATAGTTTTTTTGAATCAAAATTCAATTTCCCCTTGTTTTTTCCATCTGTAATAACATTCCTCAGTTTTGGAAAATTTTCATTAATTGTTTAAGGTTGTTCATAAAAAATAATTTGGAAAGGAATACCTCTTTGTTGACATGTATTTTTAAAATATCAAATGACTACCCTATGAAATTTCCAATAGTAAGTTTGACTATGTGAACATCAATATCATTAAGGGGGAAAGGTAGCTTAGTGCTCAGGTCATGATATATTTAAATCACTAATCTCTCATGATATTTTGGAAGTTGGTTTTTATGTAAAATATCTCATTGGATATTATATATTTTACCCCTCACAACAAGGCAATGAGTGGGTACTGATAGTTATAAATCACAATCATTTTCACCATGTAGAATATTAGTATGGGAAAGGTATCAATATATTTCTAATTCACATTTCATAGAATGAGTTATGAAAAAATTGGTTACTTATGGTAAGGTAGACCTTTTAGGGAAATGGATCACCTCAAAACTGGGGGGTATTCATGTCATGACCTGTCCCAGTGGGGCCCATGCCGTGATTACCCAAGCCCGCCTCCAAAAGGCCAAGGGATGGTGACTAGCACCGAGTAGGAATATTACTAACATGGGAGGAATTTCATAAGAACCTACACACAAACACACATATCCAAGACCACAAATGCTGAAATGTAAAAACCACTAAGGAACAAAATGCATACATACAACAAAACCCAACCAACAGAGTATGATGGAAAGTAATGTACTGAAAGTAAACTGGGCCAGAATACAAGCCCACTAAAAACAAGAGTTTTAAAACTGAAAAGTCCAACCTGTAAACACAAGAGGTACTGGGACTACTGCTCTTAGCCGAAGGAACACCTCAGACTATAGGGCACTCAAAAAGCTCGGTCCTGTCCCGGTCTGCACGGGCTCTATCCGCTTGTGTCGTGTCTTGTGCAGACATGCATCCTTTTGATAGATTCCAGGGAAAATGGGGATAGGACCAGGATTTCTGAGTTCCCTACAGGCTGAGGCATTCCTTTGACTACGAGAATCAGTCCCAGTACCTCTTGTGTTTACAGGTTGGACTTTTCAGTTTTCAAACTCTTGTTTTTGGTGGACTTGTATTCTATCCCAGTTTACTTTCAGTACTTTACTTTCCACCGTACTCTGTTGGTTGGGTTTAGTTTTATGCATGCATTTTGTTCCTTAGTGGTTTTTACATTTCATTATTTGTGGGCTTGTAGATGTGTGCATGTGTGCAGGTTCTTAGGAAATGCATCCCATGTTAGTAATATGCCTACTAGGTGCTAGTAACCAGGCCCTGGCCTATTGGAGGTGGGCTTGGGGAGTCACGGTGCGGGCCCCACTGAGACGGGTCGTGACAATTTATGTAGTGGTTGTTATTGTGATGTTTTATTTCTTCAATGTATTCTCATAAAATTCCATAACAACTTAGTCTTTCAATTAAGTTTTTCTTCTAGAGAGTTATTCATGTTTGCATCTCTTCCATTTTCTTATCTTTATCCTCTTGTTCATTTATTTTCTTAGAATATGTTTGGGGAAACACTCCAAAACTCGAACCTCTAACATGATGATATAGTTTTTTCCACTTCATGTGTAGTGAACCAGATCCTAGTAGCCCAGAGCCTGTGTTTACTACCATTACATTAACATAATATACAAGGAATTTCATCCCAAAAGATCAAGTAGTTTAGTAGTATTGGTAAACTGGATACATACATGTGTATTGAATTATAATTGAATAAACAAATCACAACATAATTTCTTTCAAGAATAACACTATTCCCTCTAGCATGTCCTTGAATATCAAAATAGTATCCTTCATGGAATCTCTAGGAAAAGAAATAAAATAAGGGTGAGCTTAAATGCTCAGTATGGGTTAATAATAACGGAAGCAGTCATGAATCAATAAGTATCATCAATATGGTACGGTAAATAACAGAACACACATGACATTTAAATAGCTGGATAAGGAATAATCAATATGTTAAGGTAAATAACTGAGCACACATTCCATTTAAATATCTGTAAAAGGCATAATCAATAAGGAAAGGTAAATAACTAAAAAAATCCATTTAATGAATAATATGAGAATGAAATGGATCTATAGATAATATCATAGAAAAAATATCATGAATAATAATAACTAAATTATGAATTAAAGAAATTCTTAATTATTGGGAATCATGTTTTCCAAGAACATAAAACCTTTACCATTAATATTTATTCTCAAGATGGTTTAAAACTGAAGGGTTGAAACCCATTTAACTAAGGATATCCAACTAATTCATCCCATGAGACTACCAATGCATCAATATGTTATAATTAACTGATCCCCACCCATGTTTTTAGGTCAAAATAATTACTCGTATATCGAATAATTTATTTAATTCATAAATAATGTGCCTTATCATCAAATATCCATATTGAGTAAAGAATACATATTTATAAATATTTCCCCACTTAATTAAACAAATTTCAAAGTAAAACATCGTATGTAGAAATGAGATATGGATTAATAAATAAGAATATACATGATAAATAATAAGGATATATAGGGCAAATTAAATGTTTAATGATCACATAAGATTAAATATTTCAAGGGTGAGTTAATGATTACAAAATGACATAAGGAAGATAATTTCAATACATTCATTAGTCAAAATAGCCATAAACCATCCAAAGGAGGAATAAGAATGGTATTAATATAACATATACCCATTAAAGAAAGAATAAAGGGTTTTTTATCATTGATGAATAGAAATACCATAAAAATATCTTTAAAAAAATTCTTGATGAAAATATTATTTTCATTTTGAAAAATATTTTGAAAATACTTTACCTTGAAAACCACTTTTAAAAACATTTTCTTTAAAAAGAACCTCATAAAATTACAAAGGAAGATCCAAGGAAATGATTTTCATGATAGAGGTTAATTCCATAAATTCCATTAAATTTAAAAAGAACATTTCTTTTTCAATGTAAAAATGTTAGTAAAGTTTTTGGTTTATAAAATGATAAGAAGATTCCTTCCACATTTTCAGTAAAAGCCAAATGGGCATTTTTTTGAAAATGAAATAAGATTCCTTTGATTTTTTTGTAAAGAGTAAAAATTGGTGACAAATAATTTAATAAATAATTTTTAAAATGTCAAAACATTTTTGAAAACCTTTTTATAAAACATGGTTTTGGAAGAAAACATAGTCCCGACCAAAAAGAGAAATTAAGTCAGATTTTCTTGAAAACATTTTCTAAAACATTTTAAGTACTAAAGAGGGAAAAATGTTATAATTACATGAAAATATCTTGAATAACCAGAGGTGAAAAAAATTAAATGGGTTTATTATGAAATGGTCAATTAATTTCCTTCAATTGATATTTAAGAATAAACAATCTTGATTAGAATGAGATTGTGAAATAAACCCTTAAAATGATCATAACATTGAAGTAAGAATTAATTAATGAATTGATTATGTATATCAACTTTTAATCCACACAAAAAAAGTGGAAATAAATAAATATATATTTAAAATTCATTACACACACAATCTTATAATATTAATGACAATGAGGAATTAATATAACTCAATGAAAAGAAATTGAGTTAGGCAATTATTTACCACTTGGTAACTTTTAATTAAAATACCCTTAGATAAAATAATTCAAATTGAAACTTAAAATACCATGAATAATTATTTTTTCATGATATTATATTTCAAAGAATAATTGTATACACCATATAAAATAAATTAGGTGTATAACATTACCATATTCCTTAATTAAATGAAATTTAGATGAAACCCCTTATCTTATGCTTCCTTTAGTCGAAAAAGATTTAAACTCCTATATAATGGTTTTAAACCTGTTATTAACTTAAAAAATAACAATAATCATATTTATAATATCATATATGATCCTATTATGATATCTTACTACCCATTCATTAATAATCATTCATTATTTTCCTTGTTTCGGGTGTTAATTTCCTTGTTTTCTCATTCATTTTGGTCATGAACATTCCATTTCTTGCGTATATTATTTAGTTATATCACATATAGAATAAAAATAACAATAAAAATATCATATACATTAATTATATATTTATTTATAGTAATTCATAATATTTTGTTATAGGAAATGAAATACATTGTTCATAGAGATGATAGGTCGTACATACGTATGAATGCCGTTTCCATTTTCTTATCGTATTGAAATAAAGAAAAATAAATGTTATATATATATTATCATTATATTATAATTTTTATGTCATATATATCACATATTTTTATTAAACTCATCATTAATACATTCCATTTAAAGTGTGAATGAATCACATCGCTTCGTGAGGCAGTAGTTCATTGTACACACGAGCGAAATTATCGTATTCCTAAAAAATGAAAAACATGAAGTTATGTGTGATATAATAATTTTAGAATCATAATTAAATCATAAATATAAATATTGTCATATATAAATAATTAATCCATCATTATTCCCAACCTTGAGAGGTTCTAATGGAATAAAGAACGACATTAGTTCTCGAGGCGGTAGTCTGCCGTACACATAAAAAATGATTTTTAACCCATTTTATGGAAGTGTGTGTGGTTTTAGGTCATAAACTTAACATAAAAAAATATTATTATATGTAAGATAATGTGGTTATTATATGATCATGGTATATTTTTAATTTAATGTGGTGAAGAAAGAAATACAATAAAAACACTTTTAGAAGAATGTTACCTCTTCTTTGTATACCCCCTTAGGTATGCACTAAAACATTAAAATGTTTGATTTATGCTAAAAATATGTATTTTAGGATTAAGGGAGGTCATTTGAGAAGTTATTTGAGAAGTTTTTGTATGGGAAAAATGTCTTGAGATGTGTGAGGAGGTGAGGGGAGTGAGTTCCCTTTTATAGTTGAAGAGGAGTGACATTCTTGGGAATACTCAAAAGTATTCACTATTGGGAGGTCTCACTTACCCAATGTGGCTAAAAGACTGATAATTAATGTGGTGAAAGAATTATATTTTCTATCCACACCTACAAAACACAATAAAATGCAATTTTTAAACATTTTGTTCCTTAACTACTTAGTTTCCCTTTTTACTATTTTGATTTTTCATTATGGTAACTAGTTTTCTAACACAAGTATTTTATCCTTTAATATAAAATGAAATATACTTGAAAATTTGGTCCCATTGATTCTATATATCATACCTAATTTATGAAATATAAATCCTATGTGTTTTTTAAATTAATTTTAACACATGTGTAAGTAACTTGCAAAAACAACGCTTGAACCATAACCGTGTTAACTGAGTTTTTACTATTTTATGGACAATATTGTCATTATAATAGAAAAATTGGCCCATTAATGGGATAGAGATTATATTTATTAATATTTAAAAATCACTCGATATAATATATGATTTTTAGTACTTTTAAATCAATTAATAGAATATCATTTATTATAAAATAGCATTAATGTCAATTTTGACATTATTCATTTAATTTGAATTTAATGAAAAATATGAAGATGATGACATAATT
This sequence comes from Viscum album, assembly GCA_963277665.1. NCBI lineage: Eukaryota > Viridiplantae > Streptophyta > Magnoliopsida > Santalales > Viscaceae > Viscum > Viscum album. The sequence continues at coordinate 1,218,478,358 of OY728119.1, forward strand.
TATAGCATCCCACCCTGGATTCCACTGAACTGTGCCCTAATAATATGGACACAAGACCTCAACCATGTCTCCCCAAACACTAGAAACTATCGACTAGTTGGAAGGGCCTTATTTGATACTGGTGACTCTCGTACTTTTATATCTACACAACTTATGAATGGTTTGAGTTTGATAGTGGAGTTTGTGATTGGGGTTATGAAGATTGATACACCATTGGGAGTATGGTCAAATGACCTTTTTTTATTCAAGGGGTGTTCTCTTGAGGTTACATAGTACCATTTTCTATGGGATATATTCATTCTAAATAGGTCAAGATCTGACCTAATTATGGGTATGGACTGGTTAGTGGTGTACCAAACCCATATAGATTTTTACCGCAGGAGAGTGATGTTCACGTCCCATGAAGGTGAGAATTATATTCACCAAGGAGAGTGGGATATCGAGGAGGGTCATGCAGGGCCAGTTCATCAGCAACTGGGGGAGATCACCACCTTGGTTTCTAGTCTATTGTTTAATGACAGGGGAGTAAAATAGGATGTCTTTCCACCCGCAGTGTACATGTGTAGGATTTGTTTCTCAAGTACTTATCAAGGATTCCACCTAATAAAGATGTGGAGTTTATAATTGAGATCATGCCAAGGGCTAAGCTATTTTTTATTCCACCATATAGAATGAAACCAACATATCATCAAGTGCTTAATAATCAACTAGAAGAGTTGATTGATAATGGATTTATCCATCCAAGTACATCACCTTGGGCTTCTATAGTCTTGTTTACCAAGAAGGTTGATAGGAATTTTTTCTTATGTGTTGATTATAAGAATTTTAACTAGATGGCTATAAAGAACCAGTATCTTCATCCATGTATTGAAAATATATTTGGCCAGTTGAGAGGATCTTGTGTTTTCTCCATGATTGAAATGAGATCAGGGTATCATCAGTTGATAGTTTGAAATTATATTATACCTCATACTACATTCAAAATTAGTTATGGACCATATTGAAGGTTTCAGGCACAGCAGAAGCATATTGGTGGGTGAACCCTACATTAATTTTTTTTTCTGTCAACGATGATCAATCGGAGTTCCTTCATGATAATAAAATGTAGGATCTTCAGAATAGAATGAAGAATGAAAGAAAAGAGGGGAGTCTCAGAACCATATAGAGTATTATCATATTTTGGTTATAATTAATTTAATTTAAAGATAGAAAACATTTCCAGATTACATCTTTAGATCATTTTGATCTATCTGAAAACCAGCATCAACATACCCTCTGATGAAAAGATCCTTGTCTCCTCCATATACCAGGTACATACCCTTAGTTATTCTTAGACACTTAAGGATAGTCTTAACAACAGCCTAATTATGTTCTCCTATATCTGCTTGATATCTACCTACCATGCTCAGTGCATAGGCAACATCAAGCTTGGTGCATAACATGGAATACATGGTGGATCCTATAGCCAAATCGTTTGAGATATTACTCATTCTATCTTTCTCCTGTTGTATCTGAGGACACATTTTCTTAGAAAGATGTAGTCCATGTGACACTAGAACCAATCCCCTCTTGGATTGTTCCATACTAAATCTCTTTAGTATTTGGTCAATGTATGTACCCTGACTTAGCCCAAGTAGCCTCTTGGATCTATCACGAATGATCTTGATCCCTAGAATGTAGGATACTTCACCCAAGTCCTTCATATAGAAACACTTGTTCAACCAGTCCTTAACTGACTATAAGATTGGTACATTGTTTCCAATAATCAATAGTCATCAACATATACTACTAGGATAATGACTACATTCCCATTAAACCACTTATAAACACAAGGATCACATTCATTCTTAATGAAAACAAATTCCTTTATGGATTCGTCAAATTGAATGTTCCATGACCTGGATGCTTTCTTTAATCCATAAATGGGTTTTTCCAACTTGAAAACCCATTTGGCTTCACCTTGTGTCACAAACCCTTATGGTTGTGGCATATAAACATCTTCTTGAAGGTTCCTGTTAAGGAATTCTATTTTGACATAAATTTTCCAAATCTCATAGTCATGGTAAGATTCTATGACAAGTATGATTATTATGGATTTATACATGGAAACTGGTGATAAAGTTCCATCATATTCAATTCCTTTATGTATTCTGAATCCTTTAGCCACTAGCCTTGCCTTATAGGTGCTAAATTGACCTTCCATGTCCATATTTCTCTTAAATACCCATTTTCATCCAATAGGATTTACATCAATTGGATTATTGAATAGAACCCATACCTGGTTCTAATACATAGAATCCATCTCAAAATTCATATCTTCTAGCCATCTTGTAGCTTTGGATCTTTCTACTGCTTCCTTATAGGAGAGAGGTTCATCACTGTCCAACAATAATGATTCACCATCATCAGTGACTAGGAAACCAAATCTCTTTGGTTCCCTTACCTCTCTTGAGCTCCTACACAGTACTTGTGTTTCTAGAACCTATTCCATGGGGACCTGTAGAACTTGTTCTTGTCTGAAGGGTTTTATAGGTAATATCCTTTCATTTCCTAGGGATATCCTATAAAGATACACCTCGTGCCCCGAGGTGCTAGTTTTTTGTCTCATAAGGCCATAAAAAATTCCTCGCATCCCCATACACATGTGATCGACAAAATGGGTTTCTTTCCATTACATAACTAAGAGGGAATTACATTTTACGCCTTAGTTGGTAATCGATTTAATGTATATGCTACAGTTTGTAATGCATATCCCCAAAAGAATAATGGAAGATCTACATGACTCATCATAAACCTCACTATGTCCAACAAGGTGTGGTTACTCCTTTAACTAACACCATTCCACTGTGGTGTATAAGGAGGAGTGAGCTGAGATAGAATCCCAAACTCCTGTAGAAGATCAGTGAACTATTGGTTCAGATATTCTCCACCTCAATCCGATTGAAGCTTATTTATCTTCTTATCAAGATGATTCTCTAAATCATTCTTGAATTCTTTAAATTTATCTAAGGCTTCTAACTTATACCTCATTAAGTAGATATATCCATATTTACTCAAATCGTTAGTAAAAGTAATGAAGTAAGAATATCCACCTCTAGATTCTACTAGAAATGGTCCACACACATCCATGTGCACCAATACTAGAAACTCTGTGGCCCTTTCACCCTGTCCACTGAAAGTCAGCTTGATCATTTTAACTTATAAACAAGCATAACATCTATCAAGTGGCTTTAGCTTAATATAGTCTAAATAACCATCTTGGTAGAGCTCTATCAAGTGCTTCACATTTACATTAACAAGATGGTGATGCCACAACTTGGTGTTGTATGAGTCATGTGAATTAGTTTCATTATAAATTTCCAACACTTGGATTTCATAATTTAATACATAAAAACCATTATTTAAATGAACCATACCACAAAATATGCTATTCTTATAAAATAAACAACCCTTATTTCCAAATTTGAAAATAAATCAATCCATATCCAAACAAGATACATAAATTATGTTCTTGTAAACACTAGGCACACAATAAAAGTTACGTAAAACCAAAATCATTCTAGTTGGCAATGAGAGATGGTAATAGCCAATGGAAAACATATCTGGCCTCGCCCCATTGGAAGCTTGAATATCCACCTCTCCTCTGGAAATCTTTCTAAATCTACTTGGTTCCTGCATTTGAATATAGATGTGAGCCTCACAAGCTATATCTAATACCTAATGTGTAAAAATGGTAATATTAAACTCGATAATGAATGCACCTTTAGAGTCCCTACACTTCTGGGTATAGTTCCTATTCTAGTGGCTAGGCTTGCCACATGAAAAACATACCACCTCGCATTCCTTTCCCTACCTCTATATCTTCCCCTTCTTGGAGGGACGATGCTTAGGGGCCTCAAATTGTTTATGAATCCTTGGCCCCTTTGACTTGTCTTTTATTTTATTATTCACCATAAGGACTACAGGTTTATAATTCCCCATGTCTTTATCTACATGGTGAATTAATGTCATAAGTTTTGATGGACTCTTCTCATTGTTGCTCATGTTGTAGTTGACAATAAAGCTAGAGAAGGTCTTGGGCAATGATGATATGTTGAGATCTGTACGCAACTTATCTCAGAACTTAATCCCTAAGATGTTTAGGAATTAAATGTATCCAATAAGCTTGAATACATGAGGCCTAGTTGGTGCATACTGTTCAAGATTAGTTGTCAACAAAGCATTGTAAATCTCACATCTCTCACTTCTCACCTTCTCTTGATAGAGATACTTAAGGTGAGACATCATTCTATATGCGCCCATGTTTTCATGTTTTTTTGAGGGATCATTAGACATGGAAGATGGCATGAAACATTGGAAATCTGTGGCATCATCCATATATTTCATATAGTGAGATAGTTTCTCATAACTATCCTCTTTTCTAGGCACAAATGGAACAGGATCTTCCAACACATACAATTTCCTCTCGTGGTGAAGGATAACGCATAAACGCCTCTGCCATTCCTGGAAATTGGTGCTGGTGAGAAGGTTTTCCTTCTTGAGTATGGTTATAAATGATATGTTTGAATTCATTTTTCTTTCAGTTTATAAAAATTAATATTAGAAAAGGTTTATTACTTTATAATTATAAAAATGATACAAAAAAATAAATTAATACTTATTAGTCTCCCGCTATTCTAACGAAGTCCAATAGCCCTCACCATTGACTTTAGAATATTCTATTTCCTAAATATTCTAGTGGAAAGGATCCATATTTCCCTCCGTATTACCCCAACTAGGGATGGTCAAGCAACTTTAAGGGTTTTAGGTAGGCATTCGAAATGCCAACAACACTAACTCGCAGCTCCTTGATCCGCTGAGTGGACTCCCCAATCCTGAAATCCTTTTATTTTGGATTTCCTAAACCTTTGCCTCTTGGTCACACTAAGTCCTGCTGTGGTAGTCAAACCTCGATGTGAACCAAGTTAAGTCAACCCAAAACCTTGAATTATAATTCCTCGATAATTGAAATCACACCAACTAGGGTTGATCAAGCACCTTGAACTATGGTTCGATTCTAACCAAGATTACAGAAGGCTATACTGACTTAATATTTCTTTGAGGTATTTTTCCTTATACATAAATTTCCATTTTTTTATCTTTAATTACATGCTTGTTAATATTAAATGGGATATAGTTAAGTGATTAACCATGTTTAAGATAATATTTATGCATAACATGGTCTTATTTTAGTTCCATTTTGCATGCTTGTTTAATTCATTAATTGCATGATCGCGACAACACACCCACAATAAATAAACTAAGAAACTGACAAAAATAAAAAAATGGTGTGATCATGGTCTTGTTATATTGGTTAGTTTATGTAGCGGTTGATAAACTAACCCAATACCAAGGAGAGAAACACCTTGAACCTTTTGGGTTCATGTTTACATCTTTCCACCTGTCCACCTTTGTATCTCCTTGGATTGGTTTCACCTTGGCTCATAACTTGAGTCACCTCCACTAGCTTGGGAGTTCCATCTATTACATATGATTTTATATCACTCACGGATAAGGGGTAAAATGGGGTTTTACATAAAATAAACCTTGGGCACACATGTCCTACATATTAATGATAATAAGGCTCACATGACAACACATTTAATTTAAATAAATGAATTAAAAGATACCATTCAGGTGCAAAGGTCATGGTCTAGCTCATGATTATCTATATATGCAATGATATTTACACATAAATAAAAATAGTATTCAATTATTTAATCATTCTTGTTTAAGATAAATAAAGATCAAATCAATTAATTATCTTTAATTAATAAATCATTTTATCTTGAACCTTTTTTTTGAATTTCCTTGAGATTCTCATCCATCATAATTTTAAATAAATAAATTCATTTAAAATTATATTTTTACGTAACTTGTACCTTGGAGGCAACACAGTGAATTCCCTTTTATAACTACCCAATGAGTATAAATGAACATTACACTGATGTTAAATTAAACACAAATATATAAAACACCTATGACGTGTTGTGCCTCAGATTTACTGTAAAGACCCTAAAATTCCATATAATTTTTTTAAAATTATTTGGGATTATTATGAGAGAGATAAATCTGACGGAACATGATTCTAAGGCCCGGAGTGCCCAGAATGATCCGTCAAAAAAGTGTTAATCTTAAAATAGCGCACATGAGTAGTTTTCCTGAGAAAGTGGAATAACTTTTAAACAGGTTTCCAAATCAGAAATCCAAGGGCACCGTTGCATTCAAGATGGAGAGTTTACCCTGGGCGCGACTTAAGATTAGTCGGCGTAGACCTTCAATGAGAGAACCCAAAAATGTCATAACCGTAAATAAAATAATTAAATAAAATTATTTTATTTTTAAAATTCTTATAACTAACGAATGGTGACTCAGATTAAAAATCTAAGACCACCGCTGAACTCATGAGGGTATTATTTCCTTAGGTAGATCCCAAATTTGGCTGGCACATGCCAACAATGGAAGTTAGTTTTTAGCCGCAAATAAAATAATTAAGTAACAATTATTTTATTGTTAAATTCTATAACTCCTAAACGGTAACACATATTGGAAATCCAAGAGAATGGTTGATCTCGTGAGGGAATTTTTCCCTTTGGTAGAGCCTAACCTTGATCGACACAGGTCATGGGTGACTGTTAATAATTTTTTAACTTTTTTTAAGGTACGTTCAGTAAACGTACGGGAGGCGTTTTCAATATTTTGATTCGGTGCTTGGAATTAAAATATGAGAGCACCATTGAATCCGTAGCACTGATATTCTCTTAAGGCATGCTTTACTTCGACCATAGTAGGTTGGGAGAAAAAGTTAGTTTTTATGACTTTTAAATAAATAATAAAATAACAAAATTGTTATTTTATTTTTCCTACCACCTGTTGAGTGGTGGTGGTGGGAGAGTGACTTGTCCAGCCATTTAATGTCTTGACTCTCCTACTATGTAACTACAACATTGATAATTAAGAGGTTCATTCATTAATGAACCTCATTAATTACTTGTTGCATTACTCATCCTCTCCCCTATCTATTTAAATGGAGCTCGAGTGAAGTTTTTGACACGACTTCACCAAGTAAGGAACCTCTGGTGAAGTGACGCAACGTCTTCCACTGATGAGGAACAGAAGCTTAGACGTCATTAGAGGGATTGAATTGGGAATAAAAAACTCTGGTGGCTTCATTAAACCGTGGATTATATTTCCACCACCGGGATGATCCCAATTATTCTTGAAGTAGGGATTGTCTTTTAAATCAAGAAGTTCCCATAATTCTTCTCCTCGTTCCTGAATTTTATGGGTGGTTGTTTCAGGGGATTTGAAAGAGGTTTATCATTATTTTTTTAATGTGATATACAAATTTTCCCAACTTGTTATAATGCCAATGCGAATGGTGCAGGCCAAATGAACAAGGCCTGAACCCTTCGCAACTTTTTTTTCATTGTGTTCTTCAGAGGCGGGTTTTTCCAACTTGAAGGAACCTTGGAACCGAGAGGCGCACAATGACGGTGACATCCCTAGAGGACCGTAGGCGCATCTGAAAGGAACAAAAGACCACCAAAGCTCACCCAGTGGCCCACAGAAGATTCACTGTCATGACATCGGTGAAGACGGTGGTCGACGCTCACCGGCCTTAGAGGAGGGTGGTGCCACTCGACGCCGTGGTCGACCGAAGGGGCGACTAGTGTGGGTTGGCCATGGTGACGGTGAGGTGACGCACTATCGCACACTATGATGAGTAGGCCACAACTAAAAAGCCACAACGAAGGAGGGACCCATTCTCTACAGGTCTCATGGGTGACAAGGCAGTGCCACCTAGCACCACCAATCAATGAGCCGAACAGCTCATTGAGCCGTTTGGGAGGTGGACCGCGTGACACCCATGTGGGCCGCGCCAGCCAGTAGGCCGAGCTTGCTGCGGCCCAGCCCAACTGGGCCAGCCCAGGTCATTTTGGGCCGGGCTGGGTTAGACCCAGACTGGGTCAGGTCGGCCTAGGGCGGGTCAGGCTGGGTCAGTCCGACCAGGTCGGACCGAACCCAGATCCATTCTGGCCTAGTTACTCTTAAATGACTGTATCTTGTGAACCGAACGTCCGTTTGAAAAACTGTCTACGGTGCTGGGATCCTAGGAGAAAGATAATCCTTTTGAGATACTCAATGAGAGTTTTGGAGAACTTTTTAGTATGGATATGTTGGATTGACTCCGTATCTAACCGGGCCATCGACACTGAAATGTCAATAACTTATAGACCAGACATCCGGTTGATCCAGCGATTCTATGGGAATCATCACCCAGCGATTCTGTGCGAATTAGAACCCAACGATTCCAATTATGTGAAAATCATCACTCAGATATTCTATGTGAATCAGCACCCAGGGATTCTATGTGAATCAGCACCCAACAATTCTGTGTGAATCAGCACCCAACGATTCTATGTGAATCAACACCTATCGATCCTATATGGATCTTTCAAGGGTTAGTACCTATCGATCCTATGTGGGTTAGAAGTAGTGCCTCTTGATAGATTAATATGATATAGCCTTACAACTAATCATCTATACTACTATACTTTTGTTATACCTGGTTTGAGCTGTGTCTTTTTCTTTTTGATTTGTGATTGAGATTGTGCTTGTGGTTTTACGTTGTGGAACTCTAAGAGACCTTCAAGGGTCTCAGCGTCCCTACTAAGTATTGTTATACTCACCCCCTACACGGGATTCACCTGAACCTTGTTGTGTCTTATAAAGATGACGAGCGGGTCAGCTGAGAGTGTAGGAGCCAGGACCATGTGGTACACAGAGGTGATTGGTCGATGTGGAGAACAATGAAGTAGATATGCACCTACCCTTAAGGTAGGATCCTTGGTGGATGATCGCAAGAGATGTTTTCTATTTTCAGTTTTAGTGGTACCTTTTCAGTTGGTCCTGTATTCCAACCCCCTTTACTTTCAGTACACACTTTTACGAGTACAGTTTTACTTCATGGTTACATATTATTGTGTTCTTAGGCTGTGTGTTTGTACAGGTTTAAAGGAAATGCCTTCCCGTTTTAAGGATATGCCTTTCTGGTGCTAGTCACCAACCCCTGTCCTATGGAAGGTAGGCTTCAGGTAGTCACAACACAGGCCTCGGGGGATGGGTCATGACATTTATGCCCACACTATGGTACACGTCTCAAGGGTTTGTATAATATAATAATAAATTTTAATAATTCTACATAATTTGGATGAGTACAAGGTGTGTAGTTCTAATTACACGGTGAGTAATTTTGTTCACCGTCCATCAGAAGTACACACCCAGGTACATGGCGTGTAGATGTACTTCAAAAATCTATGGAGTACATGGCATGTTTAGTGGAACGCACGCCGTGTAGTATCCACGTTACACGGTTTTCAGTTGGCCAAGTCGTGTACGGGGTACATGGTCCATCCCTAACCTGAAGGGACTACACACCGTGTTCAGTGGGTCACACGATGTGTAATTCGAAAACCACATGCCACCTATTCCTGGTCAACCCACAGAGTCTTAAATACTTAGATAGAATCCAATGACATGGCCTATTTTGGTGGAATGTCCCGGTGCATGGAACCTATACTACATGACGTGTATTGCCGAATACACACTGTGTGTTATAGTGTTGTATGGCTAAGAAGATTTGGAACCTCCACACGAGATCCTCTATTTTATTTTAATCAAAATTAAAAGAAAAAAAAAATCATTTTTGTAAGTTTAATGAGAAACAAAAGAGGAGGAATAGATTTCAAGATTCATATTTATAGAACGATTAACTTGAATTGAAATAACTAAATTATTAAATGCAAAAATCACAAACCAAAAAACTAAATTATTATAGTCAACAATATAACCACTTTGATAGCACTTGTAGGTTCCGGGCGTAGTGAAAACACATTGGTTGGTGAACCCAACTTTAATTTTTTTGTTAATGACGATCAATCCAAGATCTATCATGATAATAAAATGATAGATATTTGGAATAGAACGAAGAATGAAATAAAATAGGGGAGTCCCAGAACCATAGAGAGGATCATCATATGTTGGTTATAATTAATTTAATTAAAAGACAAGAATTACCTTGATGGAATTCTCTATCCGTTGATTTTTTTCGGTCACGATTTTATGTTATCCGTTGTTGTGTCATAAAATCTATGTTTAAGATTCCTTTAGTGGTGATCCACATGTGATCCACGTATCTCTGGATTTGTCCTAAGGGATATTTAGGTGCTAGCATGGAAGAGCCTTCACTTGCGATGTCCACCTTCGATCACCTTGAGAGATTCTTGTAGAGTGCTCTCCTTGATCTGGTGGAGGAAGATCTCTCTCATAGCTTGAGAGCATTCTTGGAAGAAAAATAATTCTCTCTGGGCTTGAGATCTTTCTCTAGATCCATTGTGCACAACCATAATGAATGGCTAGGATAATGAGAATAATATAATTGGGATTTTAATTACTTAAAATAATAAAATGAATTAATTACCTGAAAGAATTTATTCATTTCATTTAATTCTTAGTAAGACGACATGTATAATAATAACTGTTGACTATTATTATTACTTGAAATGAACCCATAAAAATTACACCTAATATTATTTAATTAATTAAATAATATTATTTCTCACAAATCCCCAGAAAAACTACATGGCGTGTACTTTTGTTTTTCCATTCTCTTTATTTCCCCCACCACATTTATTATACCTTTAATAATGACTATTTATTTCTTAAATAAATATTACTGCATTAATCACTAATAAATATATTATTTCTCCTAAAATATATTCTCTTGAATAACTAGTGCCAAAATAAATGTGATCAGGAATCCTTGAATAATTATTAAACCATAATTGAGAATAATATTTATTCAACTTGTTAAATTAATATTTAACTGAGATACTTGGACACACTTAGTGTGTGACCCTATAGGCCTCTTTGTCAATGTCATTAGGTTGAGCCTGCCTAAAGTCCAAGGTTAGTGTATAGAAACAAACCAAGGCAACCATAGAGAAAGAAGTTAACACCACAATGATGTGTCACCTCCTACAAATGCTTACCGTGTAATGTAATCCCTTTGTCTCAATATCTCGAATCAAGCGGGTTGCATATTGGTGTCATCAACCCATGTGCTTGATTATTCTTTCTTTGAATTCCCAAAATTGTACTTTACCATTCTTTACCATGTACATGGATTTATTTAGTCTATATAAATTCCACCAAAGGGCCTAAGATATCTTCTTATATTATGGAACATAAGGGACAAATCCTTTCTCACATTATCTATCAATGTAGTATTACTCATGACACACCCAGCATATCATAGCTCTCTGCGAATAGTGTCTCATCAAAATTTTCATCTATACAACTAAGTGTGAAATTTTTAATACCCATTAATAATAATCTTAAAGTATAAGGACCAATACACATGTCCACAGATAAGAAAATCCAATGACACTATGGAATGTGGATTTCCTACTGGCGGGTCTCATTATCATTATATCCTATTGGATATCACCAAGGGCGCACTCCATGACATGGTACCTCAAAGTTTTATGAGTCCTCACCCATAATGGCCTATATTATTTGTGTCTCTCAAATAAAATCATTCATCCATAGAAAATATATTTAAGAATAATGTTATGGCACTTCTGGGTTCTCATCATAGTAGGGATCCGCTATGACCTTTTAGTGTAACTATTATCCTTAGGATATTATCACATGAATTTTCATGCAGAAGAACAATCAAGATGTGATAAGGTATTTATTAATGAATAAAGCACGAAGTAGTTGGTTCTAGGCCACCAACTCCAACATATATGAGTTTCTTGTGATGCCTTTTGGGTTAAAAAATGCCCCAACAATCCTTATGGCCACGATGAAAAGAATATTCCACTTGTTCCTAGATCAGTTTTTAGTTGTGTTTGTATATGACATATTTGGGTACTCTAAGACTCATGAAGATCATTCCCAACATCTTGAAGTCATCCTGAGTATACCGAGAGATCATCAGCTGCATGGAAATCTATCTAAGTGGTAAATCTAGATTTATTGGGTACATTTATTGGGTTACATCATCTTTGAGGAAGGAGTGTCATTAGACCCAGATAATGTACAATAAGTTGTATCTTGGGAGTAGCCCAGTAATATTTTTGATATTTTTAATATTCTAGGTATAGTGGGTTATTATTGGAGGTTCATCAAGGACTTTTCCCATTTGGAAGTGCCACTTTTGGGACTGACCAAGAGGGGAATAAAGATTGAATGGTTTAGATCATGTGAGAACACCTTCTATGAGTTGAATAATCGTTTAACTACCATACCAATCTTGATCATACCTGAGCTAGGGGTAGAGTATACAATGTTTTGTGATGCATCTGGGATCGGGATCAGAGTAGTATTAACACAAGGGGGGTCAAGTGGTGGCGTATGGGTCTCAACAATTGAGGCCACATGAACAAATCTACTATACACACAACCTTAAATTATCTATTGTGGTTTATGATTTGAAGTGTTGGAAACATTATCTATTGGGAGAAAAGTTTACTATGTACATTGATCATAAGAGCTTAAAGTATATCTTTTACCAACAAGATTTAAATCTCTTATAGTGGAGTTGGTTTGAGTATATGCAATCATTTTATTTTGAGATAGAATATATTATAGGGTAGGGAAACAATACTATTGACACTCTAAGTAGGAAAAATCAGATTTATGGGATTTGGGAGTCTATTTATGAGTGGAAGATGACGTCCTTTTTGGATGAGATGCATGTTGTGTCACAAGAGGGTCAGAAGAAGATGAATCTCATATCAATTTCAGTGGAGTTTACAGTTTTGAGTCGGATAAGAGAGAGGAAATATGTGGTTTTAGAGTGTTTTTCCTTGAGGGGAATCCTTGAAGGTGGGGATTAACCTTCCTATTGGATTATAGATGAGGACGAGATAATTTATGTTATGAATTGGGTTGTTGTGCCTATGAGTATGCGGGAGGAGTTGATGTGTGAATTTCATGCCTCAAATCGGGAAGTGCAATGAGGTTTGACCAAAATGTTCCAGTACCTATGATGACAGTATTGTTGGTTGGGCATGAAAAAGGAGATTGTAGGGTTTGCGAAAAAATGCTACATTTTTTAACAAGTGAAATCGATACATTAATGACCTGGTGTTTTAAAACATTTGTTACCCATTGCGGAATGGAAGTGGGTCAATGTTACTATGGACATTGTGGTGGGTCTCCTGAGGATGACTTAGAAAAATGATGCTACTTAGGTGATTGTGGATCATTTGACAAAGGTCACACATTTCATGACTATACGAGAAAATTTCTTAGTGGGCCAGTTGGGGGATTTTTATGTTCAAGAGATATTCTATCTTCATGGGGTACATCGGAGTATGGTTTCTGGCCATGACTCAAATTTTACTTCACGCTTCTAGAAGGGATTTTAAAAGGAACGTGGTACACACATATTATTAAGTATAGATTTCCACCCATAGATAGATGGGATGTTATAATGTACTATACAGGTTCTTGAGGATATGATATGAACATGTGTTCTAAACTAAAATGGGTCTTAGGAGAAGCACCTATAACTTATAGAGTTCAACTATAAAAATAGTTATCAGGAAACTATTCAGATAGAACCATATGAGGCTCTTTATGGTAGGCCATATAGACCCCCTTTGTGTTGGATAGAGGTAGGCGAGTTAGAGTTGTTGGGATTGAGTCTCATGTAAGAGATTCTAGAGAAGGTTCAGCTGATTCAAAAGTGTATGGATACGACACAGAGTAGGTATAAGTCATATGATGATAGAAGTCGAAGACCCATAGAGTTTACAGAGGGTGATCCTATTTTCCTTTGGTAATAATCTAGATTGGGTCACCTTAGGATTCTAAGATAGGGAAAGTTAGCACCCAGTTTTATTGGACTATTTGAGGTTGTGGTGAGAATTGGTTCGGTGGCATACTGATTGACCCTTCCATAGAGGTACAATGTTATTCATGACATTTTTCATGTTTTGTAACTTTCTAATTATAACCCTAACCCTTATTATGTGATCAATGTTGATAATATTTATCTTGAGGCTGATTCATCCTTTTAGGAGCATCTGATACGTCTGTTGGATCGTAGTGAGAAAATGTTGTAGAGAAAGATGGTGCTGATTGTTAGAGTATTCTAGAAACATGGTCATGTTTAGGAGGAAACATGGTAGAGAGAAAAGGATATGTGGGCTTAGTGGATCAATCTTTCCATCTCAAAATAGTAGAGATTCTAGGGAGTACATCTCAATGATGAGCTGTTATAAGGTGGGGAGATTGTAAGATCATGACCTTTTACTAGAGATGTCTTGAGATATTTTTCTGGCACTATTTTTCATTGTATTGAGTATATATTTTTTGGGTTTTGACTTGGGTGCATTTGGGGTAAAATTTTGATGTTTTGGAGGGGTTTTGGTATGTGTGTGGTTGTCACATGGTTTACCCAAATCATGCACCCTGCCCTAACAAATAGTGCAACCCCAGACAGAGGTGGATTGCATAGTTGGCCCACAACTTTTCATATCATGCAACCTCTTAGAAGTAATCGTGTGACAATACTAGGTGAGCTGCATGGTTAGGTCACATGATTAGGGTAAACCATGTGCCCCCTATATGAAAATGTGTTCACAGAAATAATTGCACCAAAAATTAGTTTTAAAAATTCCAATCCCCTCAGCTTTAACCCCAATTCGACTCAGCTAAGCCTAATACTTTCTCTTTTGACCTTAGAGGCTCCCAGAAAGATTCATGGGGCTCTTAGAAACCTTTCTTGACAATTGAAAGACCAGATTCAAGAATCTTCACCTATCCTAGTAAGATATTCTCATATTGTTTGGTTTTCTCCACCTCTCTAATCATTCTCTCATCTTTTAAGGTATTTTTTCATCCTTTGGTGAATGATATAGATCAAGGTTTTGATGTAACTAATCTGTTTCATCTTTGATCTCTGTATCAAATCTAGATCTTGTTCTTTGTTATGATCTCGGTTTTTCTGCTTCAATTGGAGATTTCTGTTGGCAATCATTCATCATCAATATTTAGGTAGGTGGTCTAAATTCAATTCCCACTGTCTTTAATTCCAATTGCATTTATGAATTATAAGAGAAATATAGGATAAGGGAAAGAGTTTGGTTTTAGATGGATGATTTGGGATGGAGCATGGATGAAGGGACCAAACATAGTGTTAGAACCCACTTGGGAGTGTCAGTGTGTCTTTATTTTGTTTTCTGATTTGACACTTGGCACATAATTAGCATGAAATATCTACTGTTTTAGTTTGGATATTGTATTCTTGTTTTATTCATTATGTGATATTAGTTTGTCTAGTTATTAGTATCTAATTTGGTTATTCAGGTTTTATTTTTTCTATTGTATTACTATGATAAAGAGGGTATAGTCTACCAATGTTTTAAATTAGATCATCACTACTAGTCAGTAGCCTCAAATATGGGGAGGCACCTTTGTGCTCATGTAACTGATCGGCTTGGGGCATCGGTGTGTGGCACTCAGGTCAGGACTTTGCATCAGAGTTGAAATATTATATTTTAGAATGACTTTATCCTTAATGAATAATTAAATATCTTTCTTCCAATAGTGATATATTTTATACATGAGAGGTTTTTGAAGAACTTACTTATCCCAAAATAATTAAAAATAAATGAAGATTTTATTTATCCTTGAAGGATATAAATGTATATATGCATATGAACCTCAATAATAATAATAAATTATATTATGATGCAAAGTAATGTTCCTCCCTATTCATTGAAATTTAAAGGGTATAAATTATTATTATCTAAAAATTAAAAACTGATTTCTTTGGTTATGAATTGATCATGGACATTCTATGAGTTAAATGATGTAGTGATGAGAGGGAGATATAACTGTTGTGATCTTTTTTTCCATTGGTCAAGTTTCACCCATTGGGTTTTCTTAATAAGGTTTTTAACGATACAACACTATAGGTACTCATGTTGTTGCACTCCTTTTCACTAATTAAGAGTTTTTCCTTGATGAAGTTTTTAATGATCGAATCATACATCCTAATGGATATCTAAGGGAATGTTGTAAATTATTATGAATATTTTTAATTGATGTAAACTGTTGTCTTTTCCCATGAGTCATAATTTTCAATAAGACCATTCATTATTACCTATGGTCTTCCTCCCATGTCTTGAAGACATAATTAAATGACAATATTAATGGATGTCCTGAATACATAGCTAAATGATATAATTAGGAGGAGTTGGGAATGATGCACCTTTTTTTCCCTTTATCAGTGTTTTTTCCCACTGGATTTTCATGGTAAGGTTTTTAATGGGGCTGAAAGAAATGGAATTCAATTACTTTGGATTCAATTATTTCCCCCAAAATATTTTTTTTAAGTTCAAATTATATAATATTCGATGAAATTATGATATTCAAGATAGAGTGTTATGAAATATTTAATGTGAATGTCATAATTATAGTAAATCACTATAAAAACATTTCCCCGTTAGAGGGGGTTATTTTTTATTAGGGGGGGTTATAACACCCTCTAAATAAATTAGTGGCGGTTATGAGTAACCACAACTAATATGGTCACCTCATCATTGGTAAAGTGATGGTTAAATTATCGGCATTTATTTTAGAGGGGGTTTAAACCCCTTCTAATTTAGCCCAAAATATTTCACATTTATCATTTTAAGGGTTGTTTTAACCACCCATAATTTAGTTTCAAACATCAATTTAGAGGAGAATTTCCAAAATCACCCTTAAATTTTATCTCTTTAAAAAAAATCATCCAACCGCCCCTAAACTTTCACTCTTTTTAAATTTTCTACCTCTGTGCACCACCCTGCCTCCACCGATATCCACCCTCCCCACACACCCCTATACCCTATATACACCCCAATGTTCGCCCATGTACCTCATTTGAATTCCAATAAGGATGGAAAACACCAACTAAGTGGTTAATTTTGGTTATTTTGCATGGGTGTTGGTTGAGATTGATTTGAGTGTCCCATTGATAGAGAAATTTATCTTTTCTACTTCACATGATGATATTATACTTAGAGTGGAGTATAAAAAAATGCCTCCATTTTGTGATGTTAGTCATATTATTGTTCATTCAATCTCAAACTGTAGGAGGAATATTACTTGTTTTGAATATCAATTGAATTGGCATGATATGCAACATTGTCGTAGAAATGATAAAATCTATACACTACCTAAAGGTTTGGCAGAAGGCTATGTAGGGAATGATGTTGGAGTGGTTTCTTCAATTAATTTAACTCTCCCTTTGGGACTGGATACAAGGATGCAGGATATTGTCAAGGTAGGGGATGAATTGATACATACTTTACTATACGGAAAAAGGGGAATAGAGAAACTGATACATCCAAGACTGTTATTTCTCCTGGAGGTGTTTCCCAACCTACTTCTTCTACTCATCATATTCAAAATAAATCAAACAGTTCCTTGGATGACATAGAGGATGATAACATTATGATAGACACAAGTTTCTCTTTTAAGGATATTTTAACCAGGGGTCTTGTTAATGATTAGGTTAAAGAGGAGACAGATGATAGCCAAGCTAACTTGGAAAGCTATGGTTATGAGGCTGTTGACCTCAATTTATGGTAGGAGAAAAAAATGATTCATGCTAGGAATCACAAGGGGAATGTTAAGTTGGATGAAACCACTTCTCTAAAAATTAAACATAGATGAGGTAATTCAGTGCACTCTAATCTAGTCACTGTACAGAGAGATGAAAAAATTTCAGCACCCTTTAAAAGATCTTCAGTTGTTGATCCCGTTGTTCCACCACAAAGTGGATCTATCCAAGCCCATTTTTTCAATAGTACTTCCACCCCTTGTAGCACTTCTACAACATCAAAGGATCTTATTGCCTCAGATCCCATTGTTCATAGTGGAATGCATGAAGGCATTGATAGTAGAATACCTTCTGCATGCTCCCCTGCAGCCCCTCTATATTTAATGAAGGCTTTAGTTGACAACAAAAACCTATTAGATCCTGGTCATGCCCCTACCACTACTAATGCAGGGAGGATGGATGATACCACTAAGCCTCTTGATGTTACCCCTGTTAGCATCAAACCTGTGGTTTTAGTTCAATTCACTAAATATGAAGGTACAGAAGCCTAAAAAAACGTGTTCCTGATCAACCTATTAAGAAGAGAGTAAAAACAAAGGTATGTACTCATAATGATTTTGAACTGTTGGCTTCTGAGAGTAGTGTAGAAGATGAACATCAAAGTGTTGGGGGTCCTACAACTGATGTGATGATGGCATATATAGATGTTGTACCTACAGATGATGGTGATGGACCATGAATGAAAGATAAGACCTGGATAAGAGGTCGTTATCCTCGTGGCAGGGGTGGCCAATACTCTTGTCATATGATGTGTACCAGATCTCGAGGCATTTGAGGTGCATTTTGTTTATTTTGTGGGTCTTGAAACTTGTTATCCATTATTCCCCCTTTTTTGTACTTCTTTTTTCTATTAATAAAAGGAGACCTTGCGCCTCAACTTGTTTAATAATAATAATAAATATATAGCCTTATATATATATATATGTATTCATATAAATATTAAATATACATTTATATTGTATACATTTGTGTAATATATTAAAAATATTATATTAATGTATACACAAATATAAATATGGAATATATTTATACCAATATAGAATATAATATACATTAATGTATTCATATATATATATTATGTATATATTTATATTATATACATTTATTATATATTATATAAAAATACACACACACACACACAAAGATATATATATATATATATATATATATTATACAAATATATTATGAAAATATAAATATATATTGTAAAAATATATATTATACAAATATATATATCATAGAAATAAGAATATATATTATATTATATAAATATATTATATGAATAAAAAATAAAAAATAAATTATATATTATATTTACTTATTTATTATATTTATATGTATACAAAATTATATTACACAAATACAAATATATATTATATTATACCAGTTGGTAGAAATTTATATATTTATATATTATATATTTATATGTATACAACTCAAAAATACAAATACATATTTTATATATATATATATATATATATATGTATACAATTATATATATTATATATTTATATATTGCCCAAATATATTATACAAATATATATATATATATATATATATATTATTTATACATACATAATTAAAATAATATATATATATATATAACATATTCATATTCATATGAATATATATTATATATTTTATATAAACTTTTATATGCATAAAAATATATATATTATATATTTATATATGTATACAATTTAATATATTTATATTATATTATATTATATTTAATATACATACAATTAATATAATATATGTTTAATTTATTTATTATTTATATATAATATTATAATATATATATGCATATCATATAATATAATTTTTCTATAAAGATAAATTTTTATGAATATTTATATATAAATATATTTTAGATATATAAATACATCTATACATATATTTATATATATATATATATTTATATTATATATACATATATATATTTAATATATTAATTCAAATACTTATCTGTATATTGATATAAAATTATTTACCTATTTGTAAATATTTATTTATATATTTATTTGTATATATATTTATACAATGTATACAATATATTACATATTTTTGTATTCGATTAAATGAATATATTATAATATATGTTTTTATATGATTCTTTGTGTGTGTGTGTCTATATAACTATTTATATACTTATTTGTATATATATATATAGATATTTATTTGATGTATTTATAAAATATGTTTATAATCTTCTTAAATATATTTATATAATTTCTATATAAGACACACACACACACACATATATATATTATATAAAAGTTGATGTTTTAAAAAATTCAACCCCTCTAATCTAAGAAATTAGAGGCAGTTATGTAAAACCGCCTCTAAAATATATGAAAATTTATTTTAGAGAATTAAAACCTCATATAATACTTGAGATATTAGAGGTGGTTAATAACTAATGCTAATATCTGAGATTAGAGGGGGTTTAAACCCCTCTAAAATAAATTTTGATATTATTATGTATTCTAGAAATACATAGAAATGTTAATGAAAGTGAAGGGTTTTTGGGATCTAGAAATAACTAATGCTAATCTTCGGCAAGATGAATGGCGCACCCCACCAGGCGATGGAAGTGACGGCGGGTTTCGTCACCAATGACACCATGACGAGACTCTTCACTATGTGTCTCCCACCACTCTCCATCCATGATATCAAACAATAAGACACTGTCCCTTTCCTGCAACTCTGATACTTTATGCTGACATCGAAGCTATGCTTTTCGTTCGTCCTCTTGAATGCCAGCGTCATCAGCCGAACCACAACATTCGATATCTTTGGAGGGATTTTTTTTAAATGGGCTTTAATTTTTTTACAAAAGCGATAGGGTTGGATTTTTTTTTAAAAAGGGTCTGGGGATGTGTCAACCCCGTTGATGCATCTGCCCTCAGCAAGAAGAGTGAACAGGGTTGAAAGATCTTGTGTAAGGTTTCTGATGGAAGAGTGAACCTCGTTCACTCTTCCAACAAATTTGTTTTTAATAAATAAACATTACAATATATGTATATATAATTAAATATTAAAATAAATATTAATAAAAAATTAAATATTAATAAATACTAATTAAATATAAATAAAAATTAATTAAAAATATATCAATATTAATAAAATATCAATAAAACATTAATAAAATATTTATTAATATTAAAATAATAATAAAAAATATTAAAAAACATTAAAAATTATTAATAAACATTTAATAAATATTCATAAATATTCGTAATACAAATAAATATTAATAAATATAGATTAACTATTAAATAAATATTAATAAATACTAATGCATATAAAAAATATAAAAAAATATTAATAAATAAAAATAATAAATAATAAAAGACTGATAAATATTAATTAAATATTTATAATATTGACAATTATTAATAATTATTCATAAATACTAAAAATATTAATAAATATTAGTATTTTTTTTAAAATCTTAATAAATATGAAATAAATATTCATAAATATTAATTATCATTTTTTAAATATTAATAATATTAATAAATATTAATCAAATATTCAGAATAAGTAATAAAATAGAATGAAATATTAATTAAATATCAATAGATTTCAATAAATATAAATAAATATAAATAAATATAAATAAATATTAAAACAAATTAATTAAATATTCTTATAATATAAATAAAATACTAACAAATATTAATAAATAGCATTGAAATAATTTTTAATATTTATAAATATTATAAATATTAATTAATAATTAATAATAGTAATCAATATTAGTAAATATTAATTAAATTTACGTAAATATTAATAAATTCTAACAAAATATTAATAAATATTAATAAATATTAATATTTAATTATTTTTATGAATATTTAATATATATTTAATCAATATTTATTAATTTTTTTAATACTTATTATATTATTAATATTTATAAAAATTTGATAATATTTATTAATATTATTAAAATTTATTAAAATTTAATTAATATGTATGAATATTTATTTAATATTTTTTAATAAATACTAATATTTATTAATACTTTTAGTATTAATGAATAATTATTAATAATTTTCAAATATTTATAAATATTTATGAATATTTAATTAATATTTATTAAAATTTGTTAATATTTACTGATATTATCAATATCTATTAGAACATAATTAATATTTATGAATATTTATTTAATATTTAATAATATTTTTTAATAAATACTAATATTTATTAATATTTTTAGTATTTTTGAAAAATTATTAATAATGTTCAATATTTATAAATACCTTTGAATATTTAAATAAAATTTATTAGTATTTTATTGTTACATATTTATATTTATTAATATTTATTTACATTTATTTATATTCATTAGTATTTATTAATATTTATATAATATTTAATCTATATTTATTAATATTTATTTGTATTATGAATATTTATGAATATTTATTAAATATTTATTAATTTTTTTTAATATTAATAAATATTTTATTGATATTTTATTAATATTGATGAATTTTTAATTAATATTTATTTATATTAAATTAGCATTTGTTAAAATTTGTTAATATTTATCAGCATTTATTAATTTTTAATTAATATTTATAATATTTATAAATATTAAAAATTATTTCAATACTATTTATTAGTATTTTTTAGTATTATATATATATAAGAATATTTAATTAATATGTATTAATATTTTTTGATATTTTTTAGAATTTATTATTGTATAATTAATATTTTTTTGAATATTTAATTATATTTTATGTCTTTTTGGGAATATTTGATTAATATTTATTAATATTATTGTTATGTATAAAAATTTAATTAATATTTATGAGTATTTATCATTTATTTTTTAATATTTTTTAATAAATACTAATATTTGTTAATATTTTTAGTATTTATGAATAATTATTAATAATTGTCAAATTTTATAAATATTTGTCAATATTTAATTAATATTTATTAGTATTTTATTATTACATATTTTTATTTATTAATATTTATTTACATTTGTTTATATCCATTATTATTTATTTAATAATTAATCTATATTTATTAATATTTATTTAATAATTAATCTATATTTATTAATATTTATTTAATAATTAATCTATATTTATTAATATTTAATTATATTGTAAATATTTATTAAATGTTTATTAATATTTTTAATGTTTTTTTATATTTTGTAAATATTATTAAATATTTTGTTAATATTTTATTGATATTTTATTAATATTGACGAATTTTTAATTAATATTTATTTATATTTAAATAGTATATATTAATATTTATTTTTAATATTTAAATTTATATACATTTATAGATTTTTTTTTTGTTAAAAAAAACTTGTAGGACGAGTGAACGGGGTTCAATCTTCCTTTATAAACCTTAAATAAGATGTGTCAACCCCGTTCACTCTTCTTGCTGAGGGCAGATGTGTCAACGGTGTTGACACATCTTCAGACCCTTTAAAAAAAACTGTCAATCCTATCCCTTTTGTAAAAAAAGAAATTAAAAAACCATTTAATTTTTTTCCTCTTTGGAGGCTTCACCTTCCTCACATAAGTCGTCGCTCCACCCCCCACATTCCCCATAGTCCTTCAGAATCGTTGAGCTATCTTTCTAATTTTCGACTGGTTGTCATAGAAGGCGATAAATGAAGGGTTGTTGAGGTCTACCGAAGGGCTCGAGTAGTTGTAACACGTTGACCTGGTGATGGTCAAGAACTTCTTCTTCGTGAAGTTCTTAGAATAGAGGTCACTACCAGAAAAACTGGTTTTTGCTGCGCTACCCTTTATCAACGCTTTTTTTTATTTAAGCTGATAAATGAGGTCTTTATCAGTTCTTTTTTACTAGCGCTAATAAATGGTATATTTCAAAAAAAAAACATTTCATTAAAAATAATATATTTATATTTAAATATATTTATATTGATATAAATATAATATATATTTTTTAAATATGATTTAGATAAGTATAAATATACATTTGCACTTAATATATAAGATATGTAATGAAAATAATGAAAATGACTTATAAAAAATTTAAAAAAATATTATTAATTAACAATTTTCTAATTATCATTGAGTAATAATCATTTAATAACAATTTAAAGACACAGAAAATCAAAAAAATAATAATAATAAAAGATCTAAAATAAGTTGAAAACATAACTCAAACTTCAAACGACAATAACTTTTGATCAAAGTGTCTGTTTGAGCTCTACCATATATCAAATTGAAGCCTGTAGAGAGATCTACATGCTAATGACTTAAGTTAAACCCACTATCATGTTTTTTTGAGGCCCAAAAATTCTTATAAGGCCTCCAAAATTAATTTTTTAGTTGGGGTATCCCAATTTTTTAATATTCAATGGAATTTAAGCCTTGTTTCAGGGGGCATTTTTCCCTTTTTCTGTGGTGAATGAATTTATTTCGAGGGATTATATTCATATTTGTTGGGTCGGAACAAACGAGGAATGATGGCAAGAGGGGGGGTGAATTGCCTTTTAAAAAAAAAATAACAATTTAAAAATCAAAGTGAAAGTGCAGCGGAAAATAAAAGAGGCAAGACACACGAAATTGATAACGGAGTTCGGCCAAAACCCGGCCTACGTCTCCGCTCCCAACTCAACCGTTGAGAGATTCCTACCGCTTGCTTTTCAATGGTTTTAGCAAGAAACCCACTAGGCTTTGAGGTAGCACTAGGACCTATTACAGCTTTCTTTTTGTGGTTTAGCAAGAACCCACTTGCTTTTGATGGTTTAGCAAGAACCCACTAGCCTTTTTAACGGGTGAAGGCTAGCTCACCGAAAACTCAAGCCTTTTAAAAGTAAAGGCTTGAAGAAACCTCTTCACACCTTAATGGTGGTGTGAAACCCAAAAGAAAGAGGGGATGAGAAAAGTTTGGGGTTTGTAGGCACAAACCCAATTTTAAGCTCAAAATAAATAAAACACTAAAAATCGTATTGGAGGAAGACTTGGGTGCCAATTGGATGATGGAGTTGATGTAGCGTGCTCTCCCAAGCTTCTTGAGGTGCTCCTTGGATTGGAAAATGGTTGGAGCACTTGGGGTTCCTTTGAAGTGGCTTGCCGGAGGATTGCCGAATGATGGAAAAAGTGTCCGTTGGCTTCACAATAGTTCCGGTTGGTGTCTGGGGCTTCCTTGGCCTTTATTTATAGGCATGGAACCCATTGGGGGCCTTCGGAGCCGTTGGAGAAGTCCTCGGAGCCGTTGGAGGCCAAAAGAAGGTTGACTGGTCAAACCCAACGGCTAGTTTGACTGGGCTACCGGCTGGCCGGTACAGCTCCACCGGCTAGCCGGTGCCTTGCTAACTAGAAACTTGTTCTGCCCAGGAGCCACCGGCTGGCCGGTGCTGAGGCCACCGGCTGGCCGGTGGTGAGACAGTAGGTCTCACTGTTGGGGCTGGATGCCACCGGCTGGCCGGTGACAGAGCCACCGGCTGACCGGTGGAGCCTGGCAGTGGGCAATGCCTCTGCCAGGTCCACCGGCTGGCCGGTGCTATCACACCGGTTGGCCGGTGGACTGAATTTCAGTCCACTTGATGTCCATTCTTGGGCCATTCCTTTGGCAATCTCTTGCCTATCATCCACAACACTTAAAACACAATATTAGATAAATAAGAAGGTGATTGTGATCATGAAAATCAAACAACGAGGGGAACGAGATGTACAACAATCTCCCCCTATTTTGATGATCACAATCACCAAAACAATTAAAGTAAAAACATAAATGAAAGGCATGATTTTAAATGATAAATTGAAAATAAATACTAAGCATGAGAGAAAAGATTCTCCCCCAATCAATAAAGAAATTTCTCCCCCTTTGTGATTATCAAAATATAATGGGGCATAAAGCTTGATTGAGGGAATGGTTTGAAAAACAAGATTGAGATTTGAAAATCAATTGATATTTTGGAAATTGAAAGATTTGAATCAAAAAATGAATAACAGTTTGAATTGAAAGTTTTGAATCAAAATTGAAATGAAAATTTTGAATGAAAATTTGAAACCAAGTGTTGAAATTGAAAGATTGAAAAAAATTTGAAATTGAAAAGCTTAATCAATCCTAACTCCCCCTAAATAAAACAAAAGATCATCGGGGAGAGGGATTTTGAAAAGAGATGATTTTAGGCCCGGAGAGACTCGCTAGAAGGGATTTTTCAATCCAAACTTGTCTCATGGAGGGTCTTCTCCTATAGAACTCATCCGAATAAAAAATGGATTTGGGTTGACCGTACCAGGCGTTTTTACAATTACATTCATAAATAAGGTGCCCGGGTTTTTTACAATAATTGCAAAATTTAAAACTAGAGCTCCCCCTTACAAAAACAGTTGGAGCATGGGAGGAGGAAGCTATATTGGTGTAGCCTAGCCCTTGGGTGGTTCGGGATATTCGTTGGGAACCTAGGAGATTGTTCAAATTTTGTTCACCTTGGGTGAACTTGGCTAAGGATTCTCTTAGGTCTTTGATGGTTGATTCCATGGAATCAACATTTGGAAAATTTTGGATTTTTAGGGACATCTCCTCCTTCTCTTTGAGAAGTTGTTCTTTTTCGGAAGAGAGTTTTTTGAAATTCTTTTTTAAAGCAACAAATTTTGAAGAGAGTTCATGAAAACCATTTTCTAATTGGTCTTTAGCATGTTGGAGTTCTTCATAAGATAGATGATTGAAAGAATTAGAAGAACTAGAAGACGAGGAAGAAGAGTCGGAAGATGATACCTCATGTTTTGCCATTAGGCATTTTGTACCTTGGTCGCTTGAGGAGGAGGAGGAGGATGAAGAGGTGGAGCTATCACTCCAAGTTTTCTTTAAAGCCTTCTTCTTCTTCTTCTTGGGCCTTTTCTTGTGAGGTGGGCAAACGGGCTTGATCTTTTCATCGGGTTCTTGCTTTTGATCGGATTCTTGCTTTGGAGCCTCGCTAGTACCTTCATAGGTTAGTTCTAAATATTTCCAAATATCATAAGAGGTAGTGAAAGAAGAAATGCAATTAAAAACATTACGGTCAAGACCACAATGAAGATCGTTCATGGCTTTGCCATCAAGCTCAAAATAAGCAATGTCATTGGGGGTCCATTTTGACTCATCGGGAGAGGAAAGCGTAAAACCATGCATAACAATTCTATAAATTGGATAGCCAATACTTTTAAGAAAAGTTGACATGCGGGTTTTCCAAAAAGTATAATCGGCTCCATCAAAGAATGGAGCACGATCCAAAGAATGTCCTTCGGGGGATTGAGAGGAAGAAGCGGTAGAAGCCATCAAAAAAAATAGGATCTTTAATTTGAAACTGGTTAAGGAATTATTCAAATACGTCCTCTGATACCAATTGTTGGGTCGGAACAAACGAGGAATGATGGCAAGAGGGGGGGTGAATTGCCTTTTAAAAAAAATAACAATTTAAAAATCAAAGTGAAAGTGCAGCGGAAAATAAAAGAGGCAAGACACACGAAATTGATAACGGAGTTCGGCCAAAACCCGGCCTACGTCTCCGCTCCCAACTCAACCGTTGAGAGATTCCTACCGCTTGCTTTTCAATGGTTTTAGCAAGAAACCCACTAGGCTTTGAGGTAGCACTAGGACCTATTACAGCTTGCTTTTTGTGGTTTAGCAAGAACCCACTTGCTTTTGATGGTTTAGCAAGAACCCACTAGCCTTTTTAACGGGTGAAGGCTAGCTCACCGAAAACTCAAGCCTTTTAAAAGGAAAGGCTTGACAAAACCTCTTCACACCTTAATGGTGGTGTGAAACCCAAAAGAAAGAGGGGATGAGAAAAGTTTGGGGTTTGTAGGCACAAACCCAATTTTAAGCTCAAAATAAATAAAACACTAAAAACCGTATTGGAGGAAGACTTGGGAGCCAATTGGATGATGGAGTTGATGTAGCGTGCTCTCCCAAGCTTCTTGAGGTGCTCCTTGGATTGGAAAATGGTTGGAGCACTTGGGGTTCCTTTGAAGTGGCTTGCCGGAGGATTGCCGAATGATGGAAAAAGTGTCCGTTGGCTTCACAATAGTTCCGGTTGGTGTCCGGGGCTTCCTTGGCCTTTATTTATAGGCATGGAACCCATTGGGGGCCTTCGGAGCCGTTGGAGAAGTCCTCAGAGCCGTTGGAGGCCAAAAGAAGGTTGACTGGTCAAACCCAACGGCTAGTTTGACTGGGCTACAGGCTGGCCGGTACAGCTCCACCGGCTGGCCGGTGCCTTGCTAACTAGAAACTTGTTCTGCCCAGGAGCCACCGGCTGGCCGGTGCTGAGGCCACCGGCTGGTCGGTGGTGAGACAGTAGGTCTCACTGTTGGGGCTGGATGCCACCGGCTGGCCGGTGACAGAGCCACCGGCTGACCGGTGGAGCCTGGCAGTGGGCAATGCCTCTGCCAGGTCCACCGGCTGGCCGGTGCTATCACACCGGTTGGCCGGTGGACTGAATTTCAGTCCACTTGATGTCCATTCTTGGGCCATTCCATTGGCAATCTCTTGCCTATCATCCACAACACTTAAAACACAATATTAGATAAATAAGAAGGTGATTGTGATCATGAAAATCAAACAACGAGGGGAACGAGATGTACAACAATATTGATATTATGGTTTTGAAATTTTATCAGTTTTCAGAATGTATTTCTATTTATAATTAAATATATTACATTATATACATATTTTTTATATATTCACACATAAAAAAATTAATTTTATAAATAAATAATTATACATATTTACATATAAAAATATATTTTTCAATATATATGCATTATCTAAAAAAAATATCTATTTTATTTAAGATACAATATATGAATATTTATATACCTATATAATGTGTGTGTGCATGTATATTTGTGTGTCTGTATTAACAAACTGATATATATTATCTATATATTCTAAATATATGTATATACATATTAATATATAATATTTTTAAATATATATAAATTTTTATAATTATACTTACAAATACACATAATATATATATATGTGTGTGTGTGTATGTATGTTGTATATATGTTTTTATTTATTTATTTATTTATAAACACAAAAAAAATGTTTTATAAATGTATTTAAAACTGATCTTATATATATATATTAATATACGAATAAATATACAGATAAAAAAATATAACTAAATATATATAAATAAATAGATATAAATATTTATTAATATATGAATAAATACATAAATATATAAATATATGAAAATATAAAGATATAAATATAAATATAAATATATATATATATATATTAATATATAGATAAATATAACTATATATATATATATCATTAAATGGATAGAAAAGTAACATGGAGGAGTGGTAAAGTGGCCAGACGCGCAGGGGAGAGGTCTCGAGTTCAAATCCCAGGGGAGGTTGGGGCACGCACGCAGATTTGTGAAGGGGGGTGCTAGTGCTGTTAAAGGGTTGGGGGTGGGTTGGGGTGTGTAGGTGTGGTAGGGTGTGAGAGCGGGGTTCATTAATATCGTTGTTGAAGGAGAGTGCTGTTAAAGGGTTGGGGGTGGGGTTTGGGCTTGCAGGAGTGGTAGGGTGTGCAAGTGGGGTGCTTTAATAGCACTGTTGTGGGGGGGGGGAGGGGTCAAGTGTTGTTAAAAACCCCTCCGATTTGCAGTTTTTTTTAAATTGTTTTTAACTTTTATCATCACTTTTTTATTACTAATAAAAGGTGTATTTCTTAGTTCTTTACATAGCGCTGTTAAAATGGACCCACTTTTAATATCTCCTCAATTATCAATGTTTTTTTTGCGCAGATAAAGGCATTTTTTAGTGTAGACAAAACCCTGTTTTGTGGTTGTGGTAGTCCTACGTCGTCACGTCGTATAATAGACCCAAATCAAGTGTGCGGTTGGGGTCGATCTACCCCAAACCCATGGCCAACAGTGAAGTGAAACTGTAATTATAGCCCTCGTCGTGTATCAGACTGCCAATGTTGTCGACGAGATTCACAATGGCCAGGAGGGTAGAGCAGACAACGTTAGGGTTTGAGTGTTAGAGATGTGGGGGCATGACCTGGATCTCCCAGACATTACATTGTAACTGGTAATGAGATACCAGCTCCCATCCATCGCCGCCGATGACGCACCATAATCCCATGCGGCCAGTACTCCCGATCCGGGGGTGGTGAAGTTGGGTTTTAATATTCTTCAAAACTAAGGCAAAGGTCCCCTAGATCTGTACTTCGAATTTTTTTAATGGGTTTTTGATATATTTTTTTGTTCAAATGGGATAGAGTCCCCAATATTTTTAAAAAGGGGACCCAAGATGGATGAACCCTGTTCATGCATCCTTCACGAAGTGGATGAAGGATGCGTGAACGGGGTTCACACATCTCCCCACAGAGTTTTATAAAAGGCACCCCTTCAAATATCCTTCTTCTCCTTTGGAATTTGTTGCGAAGCCCTTTATAATTTCTTTCCCAACAAATATTTTCTGCATTTAAGAAGTAAAAATTTCTATTTAAATTTTAAATTTTTTAATTGTGTATTTATTTTATTTGTGTGGTTTATTTATTTAATTTTTGATGTGTAGTAATTAGTGTTCGTGTGTATGATTTATTTATTTAATATGTACTGATGCATGAATGAATAAGTAAATTACTTTCTTTCATATGATATAATTTTTGAATGAGTTATTATTTTTTATACGAATTCATATTTAATGTTTAGGAAATTTAAATATGGTATGTCTAAAATGTAATTTATATTTAGGGAAATATTTTTTTTTTAAAAATGTATATATTTTTAATTTAAATGGAATGTTTAACATATTTATATGTATATAAAATATGTTATTTTTTATGTAATATTAATTTAAATGATAATATTCAATACACTAGTTATATGATTTATTAAAAATATATTAGTTATATTAAGTATCATATTTAAATTTATTAAAAAAAATATATATATTTTTTGTTAATGGTATAAAAAATAGTTTTATATAAATAATTTTTTTTAATTATATTAAGTGTAAATAATTATTTTTTTATGTAATAAAGAATGAAATATAATTAATTAAATATTGTAAAATTGAAAAATGACAAAATATTATATGTATGTAATTTTATTAAATTGATAATAACATAAGATTATATTATTTTAATAGTTTTTATGTAAGTGTCAATTATATTACTTTTATTTACTACTAATAATAATTTTAATCAGTAAATTGAAATTATATTTAGTATGAATAATTATTCATTAAATTAATAAAGTAAAAAATATATTTACTTATATTTTAGAAATCAGTAGAATGAAAAAAATACAATATATATATATATATATGTAATTTTATAAAATTGAAGAAAACATTAGCGTTCACTATTGTAATGACTGTTATGTAAGTGTAAATTATATTAATTTTCATTAAATTTATTTAAATTTATTAATAAATATATATATATATATACACACATACAAATTTAAAAGATAAATTTTTGGAAAATAGGTGTAGATATTTAATATATATTTCATCTATTAATAGGTTTATATAATATGTTGAACACAATAAGTATATCAAAAAACAAGTTAAGATTATTGTGTGAGGACTAATCTTGAGATGAACTACCAATGCATAATGGAAATTACATGTCTTTTTTTGTGTATGTGGTTATATAATTTGTAATAATTTCATTTTATTTTCCACATTGATGACCTGTGAGTCCTCTATTACTAAGTTTGTAAGGAATTACGTGTACGATTAAAAACGTTATGTATTTCATACCCCAAGACCCCTTTATATGCATGTGAATAAATTTTTAATTAAAAGGCGATCGAAAAGAGGCATCCCCGAAGAGGTTTCCCCAAAGAGGCATCCCCGAAAAATCATCCTTGAAGAGGCATCCCCAAAGTGGTGTCCTTGAAGAGGCATCCCTCAAGAGGCTTTCAAGAATATGCATTCGACTAGAGGCATTGCAGTTTTAAAGGATACTGGTGGTCGCTTAAATATTTGATAATAGAGACACTAGGATTCCACCCATAGGTTTTGGTTAGTTTATCAGATAATGATAAACAAATCCATAGTAAGTCTCAAGATCAATTCATGGTTATTTATTCATAAGTAATTAATTTTTTTGAAACATTTGATAAGTGGTATAAAAATATATAATTTTATATTAAATTTACTTTGGTAATAATATTGACATCACTATAACTCAATAATGATAAGGCAATACAAAGAAAAAGTCTTAAGGTGAAGTTAATTATTCAATCATAACCAATTTAAATAATTTAAAATTTTTATGTAGTATATAATATTTTATTAATTATTTTTTTCTAGATAATCATGTCTGGGAAAATTTATTGAAATAGTGAGGAAATATATACCAAGAAGGGTTTTAGCTATAGTTTTCCACCTACAAGAGTTGGAAATCTTCATGGTTGTGTGACATTGGATGAAGTTCGAAATATGATTCATAGTCGGTTAAAACTGAGGGCTGATCAATCCATTGATTCAATAACATATCGACATCTACAATATCCTGAACATTTCAGGTACATCAAGTACCCTCTGCTCGATGATGAGGATCAGATGGCTGTATCTTTATTATTTAGGCAATAGCGTGCTAATGGTTTTATGGAGTTTTATGTGGTGATTTATGATATAGTTGTGTTTCAACCGACTACTATAGAACCATGTTTTTTTGATCTATGTAGAAGTATATCCTTCACAACAATATTATTCAATTCCTACTTCTAATATGAATCCTATTATAGAACAAAATTACGAAGAAGATTATGAGAATTTGGAAAGAAATGTAGGGGACATCCCTTTGTGTACTACTGATATAGTGAATGAATATTTATCTAAGGATGAAGTATCTGCTGAGGATTTAGGATATAATATGGGCAAGGGTGATGTGGGGAATGAACCATCTAAGGTTCCTATGAGAGACAGGTATCCACAATAGGGGATATGGGGAATGATCCTTATGAGGTTCCTATGAGAGCCAGACATCTATGACATCCACCAGTTAGTGGTACTCATCCTTCTATATTGAGTTCCTTGGTTGGAGGAATGTTGTGTGAACAACAGTTTGATTGGGATGTCATTACACCAGCTTATGAATTCCCTGGAATTATAGGGAATTGATCTGCATCAAATTATAACACCATCTTTGTCGGGAAAAAGTTTGAAAGTAATCTTGCTATGAAAAATGTGATAAAGAAATACAACATAGAGTAGAATTTCACATTTGTGGTTGATGAGTCAAAGAAGACAAAATATCTCATTCATTGTAAAAAATATGGGGTAGAATGTAAATTTAAATTGATGGAAATATATGATAATTTTTTTTAATGTTGGAAGATTACCAAATTAGAATGCCAACACACTTGTGTGCATCCAAGCTTGTCGTAGGATCACTATTCACATTATGCAGAGTTTATATCAACTGTTATTATTGAGATGATATGAACATGTTAGGATATTCTTGTTTCCATTTTTCAAGAAATAATTCAACATTTGTATAACTATAAGATATCCTAGAAAAAATCTTAGAATGAATAATAGAAAACAATTGTAAAAGTGTATGGTCATTGGGATGAATCTTATGCAATGTTTCCACAACTTATGGAATTATTGTCTCTCAACAATCTTATTTTTTATCATTTTGACACTGTTAAGTATGTGTCCCCCAATCACTGATTTGATCGATCGAAGGTGAATTTCAATAGGCTTTTCTGGGCATTCAGACCATGCATCGTTTCTTTTCCCTATTGTAAGCAATTCATTCAGATTGATGGAACTTTCCTGTATGGAAAGTATACAGGTGTTCTACTCATTTTTTCCACAAATGATAGTAATCGTACTCCTCTAACACTTTTATTCTATATTATTGAAAAGTATAATTTTGAATGCTCGAGTATGTTTTTGGCATGGGTACGCATTCATGTCACACAAAACCAGGGCATGTGTCTGATATATGATCACCATCAAGCAATTATAGAGGCGATAAATAGTAATGGGGTTTCATGGATTGAGTTGAATGCTTATCATTTATATTGTGTTATCCATATTTCAAGTAATGTACATAAGAATTTTAGAGATGAGACAATAAAGAAGGCGATCCTCAAGTTGGGTATGTTTTTTTAAACATACTATTTTTTACAGAATATTTAATATCCTTTTTAATACATTATTCTTTTATGGTTTCAGTATATGATCCCTAACATGAAAAGTTAGATTGAAGTCTTAAAGAGATTTGAATTTTTAATAAATATGTGTATGAATATATGATGTATATTTCTAAGGAAAAATGTTCATTACCATATGATGGTGGTAGGAGATATGGACATATGACCACGAATATAGTGGAGTGTATAAATGGGGTCCTCAAGGGTGTGTGTAAACTCCTGATCATAGGGTTAGTACAAAGTATTTTTTTATAGATGTGTGCACTACTTTGTTGGATGGTCCCAAAAGGCCTATTAGAGGATGGGAATCAATATGCATTTTACACAACATTTCCAAAGTGATATTGATCAGATAATGAATGAGTCATCAAGATGGAGTGTTGTATCCTTTGATAGGGAAAAGTGGATCTTTCAGTTAAGAGAGTGCTATAACCAGGCTACATGCACTAGTGGTCAAGTGCTTGTGGTGATGTTGGATAATAGGTACTCTGATTTTGGAAAGTTTCAGGCACTGAGATATCCATGTGCACATGTTATTACTGCTTGTGCTTCAGTAAATATATCATGGGAGCCCTATGTTAACCTGATGTATCACATGAGCACTTTGGTTAACTGTTATAGTGTAGCTTGGATTCCTGTTGGTGTCTTTCATTCTATCTCATTTCCCGTTGATCAGCCCATTATCATCCATGATATTTTGAGGTTTCATACGTTGGTTTGGTTTTAATTTATGTTTTCATTCATTTTCTGTCATTGTTTAAATTATTGGATTCACAATACTAGGCTACGGTCCCAAGGGAGACCAATGTCGACTTGAATAAAAAATGAGATGGATTGGCCTCGAGAACGAAGAGGGGGACCACGATGCAGTTTTTTTCACATAGCAAGACATACTCATAAGAAATGTCCCCAAGTGGTGGGACAAATCTCCACATCCCATCATCCATGATTGAGTCTGTGTATTTTATCATGAATGTGTATATTTCATTTTATATGTGGACGTTTTTGTAATGAATCCTTTTATTTTTGACTTAATCCATTTCATACGCATTTCAAGTTTGGTTCGTCTCATATATAGATTCTATCATAAAGAGTTTTTTGATACTATAACTATTATAAAAATAAACATACAACTAAAATGAGTATATCATGGTTCTACATGTTCAAAGAAAGTTTTTCATCACTGTTGCATTATATAAAAAAATTAGAATAAATTAAACTTCATTGGAGATCAATAAAATAAGAAATTCATAACCAAAACCAACAACACAACCCACATAGATTTTGAACCTTATTTTTCTTATTGTAGATTTTTTTAATTAAATTTTACAATTTTTATTGAATTCACTATAAAAAAGTAACGATGATATCATTTGTGAAAATGACAAATTTTCCAATACTCACATCCCAGTCTACTCATGTATCATGATTGGTTTTAGAGGGACATCATCTGCCTCATCTGAGTGTATGTAGATCTCATCATTTCCATCATGCCGCGCCACCTCCCACTATCATCCCCCATCTTTATCACACTGGCTTTTTTGGCATAGTGAGGTGTGACTTCACCTTTGTTGATCATTAGCTCATTAGTACACTTGTAGAGAGATGGAGTCCACAATCACATACGTTTCATTTTATATTGTGGGAGATGACTATTACCCTGCAAGATGTGTCCATTATATTAGGCCTCCCCATCGATGGTGTGGCTCTGACTGGCTGAGTTGGAGAAGATTGGTTCGATCTTTTTCATAGATTACTGGGTATAGAGGTTCATGATGATGGAAGGTCCTTCATCGGTTGTAGATGAAACACGACCTGGTTAGAACACCACTTCGAAAATATGACAAAGGATACTAATGAGATCACCATGATGTGATTTTCACATGTATATATTTTGAGGCTGATCAGCAGTATGCTTTTTGTTGATCAATCCACTGCTTTTGTACATCTGATGTATTTACTTTTTTTGGTGGATTTGAACCTGGAAGGCCAGTATAGCTGGGGGTATGATTGTCTATCATATACATACAGGGCGCTATGCAGCTCATGTCGCATTGATAAGATGCAGATTACAAGATGTGTTGTTCTTCTACAAATGTGGGTATGGGAGCACATCCCCCAATAGCTCCACAAGCCCGTATTCCATTGGCTGCCGATATTGTAGTAGAGGCTCCGCATGGAAGATGGTATGTTATTCTTTCTTTATAATGTCTAACTTAATTTTATATCTTTATATTATGAAATGTAACTATAACAATGTTATCTACAGGTGGATTCAGGCACATCAACATTCAGATTTTTCCAGACATGACGTCCAAACCTACAGACTTATATTGGATAGCCTTCAACAAGATGATGTAAGGGATTATTATTTATATTGTCAAATATTTATTCTTTACTACATATCTCTTCATTTATTAAGTGATTATTCATTTTTTATTTCAGATTACATGTATTCCATATACATATGACATCATCCAGAGTCTTCCACCACATTGTATGGTGATGCTTTCTATCAGATCCTACACGGTTCTATTGATTCATTTTCATATAGTCATGTGGAATCAGACCAATAGAGTCATGAAGCAGTTCATATTCTTTCAGCCTATTGCTGACCCACCTAGTCAGTTAACTTCACTACATTCCCTGAATAAGTTAGGGAAGATGGGATTTGATTGGAGGAGATACCATGCCACATATATTGTTCTATGGGATAAATGACAGGAGTTCTAGTTATGAGGGGTGGGGACAATATGTTTTCATTTGTGCGATTATTCGGATTATGTATCCTAGTATTTCAGGTCCCCAGTCAGATTTCTGACATGACACGACAAGGATTTCATGAGTTGGTATACATTCTTCCTTCCACTTTTCTATAGTTTTTTTAATTAACATTACTTAACAGTAGAATATTTTTTCACATGATACTCATATCATTCATCTATTTCACATGTTTGATCCAGTAGAGAGAGGTACATTTGACGATATATATTTTCATAGCACTTTGGTAGAGTTTATTCCTTTGATGAATGAGATTTATCTTGACATTTTATTTGATACACCACATGAAGATGAGGCTACAGATCCTATTGATCCTAATATAGATGTACCAGGAGGTGATGACCTTGTTATGGATACTGATGGTCCATAGGAGGAGGGTGTTCGTCATGATCAGCCAGATTTTATTGTTCCACAGGAGGAGGGTGTTTATCATGATCAGTTAGATGCTCCTCCAGCTTCTCATTCATGTCCAAAGGAAGATATAGACATTGACTGGTTGATTTGGATGCTTTATTACTCCCTACTATATAGACATCCACATCACAACAACCATCTTCTTTAAATGTTGGTGAGAGTTCCAACTAACATCCACTATTCTTAAAGGAAAGACATGGTACAGGTATTGAGACTATACATACACCTCCTATCATACAAGAGGATGTAGAGGTGGATGTCAAAGATGATATATAGAAGCAACATACATCAGAGTGGAGACATAGATGAAAACATCATGGATTCATCCAGTATACGCCTAACTGTGGAATAGAGGATCATCCACACCACAAGCATAGATTAGGTTGATATTACATTTATGATACATGTTGTATGTGCATTACTATTCTGATTTGTAGAGTTCTATTAATTTTTCTAATAAGTGTATACTATTATCATATTATTTACCAAAATCAATAATTTTTCTTCTGATATTCATAATAATACTTAGTATTATTATCTATATATGTATAATAAATAATATTCTTAATTTCATTAATAGATATTAATAATATAACTTAATATGAATTCAAAAAGACTCTGGATGAAAAGATATATGAACTTGAAGAAATCCTGAAAAATATTATTGATCCCAATGATTTGAAATTGGATGTAAAATCATAGAAGATCATGGAACATGAATCTTTGTTAACAAAAAATGTTGCATGAAGAAGAACATGAATGAATAATGGATATATGTTAAGAGCAGGTGATTATGATTTATGATTAGAAAAAGCACAATATGATATGTATGAAATTAGTTAATTTAGCCAATTTTGAGAAGATACATATTCATACTTTATAAAAGAACATAATTTTTATTGGTTCACAATCTTCACTGGAGGATTTTAACGTTCAAATACCTCCAATATGTGATAAAATTATGGAAGGATGATGAGTTTGTCACCACCCTTGGAAAATAGTAGATTCATTAAATATATTATGTTAACAAAGATGTTATATATATAATGTTAACATTACTTATATATATTCTATTAATATATATAATTCATTTTTATTAAACATTAATGTTTTTGTCTTCATAAATACATATATAAACATATGTTTAATAAAGTAAAAATTTCATATATATTTATATTTTATATATTCTATAAAAATATCTGTGTGTGTGCATGTCTCTTTGTAGCTTTGTAGTTCCCCATTACTAACCATTTGTAATAAACATATATAGTCTTATATGTTATGTGTCACTGAAAAAAACTCAAAGAATAAGGTATAAAAAATACATCATTTGTCATGTAATATAACATATCATATAACTAAAATAAAACATGTTTTATCATGTTAGAATTGCAAGTAGATAAAAAATTTCAATCACATCAAAAATCTGAGTTCAAGATTAGTAGTCTGGTTAATAATGAGATTTATCTATATATTTATCAGTTAAATGAGATTGAATAAAAAAATCAAAAGAAAAAAAATCACAAATTGTGTCATTGTGCTACCTCTTCCATCACTCTTAGAGGTTTACCATGGATTCCTATCCTCCAAATGATATAAGTCCAAGGGCACTGAAATTCATTCTCTATATCTCCTCCCCTCACCAGTTCCCTTAGCCTTCTGTCCTTCTATTTAACATCATCCATGAAGGCTAATAAGGAAAAAAATCTCCTCAAAAATCAGAATGTAATGTGAATAGATCACTTCTATCATGATCACTATTATTAATTTTTTTTATTATTAATTTACATTTATTAATATCTTATAGATATTGATGATTTTTTAATTATTATGTATTTATAATTATTTATATTTTATAGATATTTATGATTTTTTAATTAATATGTATTCATATTTATTTATTACTTATAATTATTGATGATTTTTTAATTAAAAATTATAAAGGTAGCCTGAACGGGGTTCATGCTTCCTTCATAAAATTTGCACAGGATGTGTGAATCCCACTCATGCATCCTCGTGAGGAGAGATGTGTGAACCGCGTTCACGCATCTCAGGACCCTTTTTTTAGAATACCTAAAACCCTATCCTACTTGTTTAAAAAACATTAAAAACACAATAAAAAACCTTGTTCTTCACGATGGCAGGGGCCAAGTTGGTGCGGAAAATGGTATGATGAAACCCCATGAAAGTAGTGGTGTTTCAACCTTTTCTCCTCATGTAATCGATCACCACTTCACCGTCTCTGGGGCTGATGATGACTCTAGCGCAGGTGAAATTCTCTAAATCAGAAATATCCTTCTCGTCCAGGATGATGACCACCCTGAGGGTGGGGTATATAGTGATGTAATACATCTTCATGCCTCATTTAATCATAGACGATGGCAATGTAGGTGGTATCTGCCTATAAAAAAGATGAATTTCATGGCGACAGGTACGTGTTGTACACTAGTGGAGGGCACCAATTTTTAATTGGGTTCTTACAATTCTTTTTTAGAAAAGGGATAGGGTTGGAAGTATTTTTAAAAATGAGTCCTAAGAAGCGCGAACCCCATTTATGCTTCTTCCCTCTCCACGAAACATGAAAGAGGTTTACACTTCCTGTGTGCGGTTTTTGAAGGAAGAGTGAACGACATTAACTCTACCTCCACAAATTTTTAATTATAAATATTAATATATATATATAGATATCTAATTAGATTTTGAAATAAATATTAATAAAAATTAATAAAAATTAATTAAATAATAAAGAAATATAAATAAATATTAACTAAAAAATAATAAATATGCATGTGCAGACAAGGGTATCACATTATGTGTCTCCTATACAGTGTTCTGCTTCAAAAAATCACTGGTTGGACTTAGTTGTTGATACTGATATGAAATATAGAAAAGGAAATCTCAGGGATGAACATAATTTGCATGATTCTGCTTTGGTTTCTACTTTTATGGAGATACTGATGTTGATTGAGAGGAATCACATTAGGGTGACTGAATCTGATGAGCTTTCCATGTATGAGCAAAGGGCCTCATCCCCTAGAAAACTTGAGAAAAAGGTTCTTGTGGATATAGAAGGATTTCAGAA
Organism: Viscum album; assembly: GCA_963277665.1. Taxonomy (NCBI): domain Eukaryota; kingdom Viridiplantae; phylum Streptophyta; class Magnoliopsida; order Santalales; family Viscaceae; genus Viscum; species Viscum album. The sequence continues at coordinate 1,218,518,519 of OY728119.1, forward strand.
GATCTCAAGGGAATTGGTTCTAAATATGAACCTATTAAGGTTCCCTTGAATATTGAATATGTAAATCGTTTTGTTTCCCTTGATGATGAACATAATGAATTTGAAGATGATGCCCAACATGTTGCTGATGAGAAAGGTTTTCAAGAGAAAATTATTGCGGCGTGCAATCAGAAAGGGACGCAAAGGGTTGATTACTCAGTGAAGGGATCTGATCAAGGTATGGTGGTGGCATCTGGCATATTGACATTGGAAGGCAGTGAGGTCACTGCTTAGATGGATTTCCAGGTGTCTGAAGATTCTCAGGTCAATGAGCCCAAAGGGACCTGGAAGTAAACCAAGACTTGGAGGAGGGAACACCATCCAAAAAATCATAAAAGAGGGTGTGGTCATACTGAATGCGATGCGATGATAGAGGATTCAGTACCAGGTGATATAGACCCAGATACCTTTGAGTACTATACTCAGGGCCGTGGTCATGGTCGCGGTCGAGGATTATGTCATCACCTCACCCCATAGTAGGAAAAGCTGAAAGAAAAATACTCTGTGTTGTTCACTAAAAGAAAATCATAGTCAGAATGAGAAACTGATGAGGATGTTGAGAATCCCGATCAAGCTTGATCTGTTCTTGGTATGATTTGTTTCTTTTCAGATGGATAAGGGTTTGTCTTTACCTGTCCACAACCATCTTTTCTTTTCCTCTACTTGTCTCTTTTTAATAAATTTTCTAGGAGCAGGAAAGCTTTCCTCCTGAACCTTTTGAGTAATCAAATATAAATAAATATTAATAAATATAAATAAAAAAAATAAATAGTAATAAAATATTAATAAATATTAATTATTTATTTACAAATATTTATTAAATATTCATAAATATTCATAAATCCTAACAAATATTTATAAAAACCACTAAATATTAACAAATCTTAATAAATATTAAATAAATATTAAGTAAATATTGATATTTACGAATATTTATTAACAATTAGTAATATTTAGTAATATTTATGAATATTTACTCATGTTTAATTGATATTTACTCATATTTAATAATATTTATTTTATATTTATTAATATATATTAATATTTATTAATATTTATTTAATAAATATCTATTATTTATTAATATTTATTTAAGTTTATTGATATTTAGTTAATATTAATAAATATTTAGTTAATATGCATTAATATTAATATATATGCATTAATATTTTATTAACAATTATTAATATTTATGAATATTTAATTAATATTTATTTAATTTTTTAATATTTATTAATTTTTAATTAAAATTTATAAATATTTATAAATATTGAAAATTATTTCATTATTATTTATTAATATTTACTAGTAGTTTATTTATATTCAAGAATATTTAATTAAAATGCATTATTAATTATTTATAATTATTGATATTTATTGGAATTTATTTATATTTAATTCATATTTATTAGTATTTATGAATGTTTAATTAAATTTTATTACTTTTTTGTGAATATTTGAATAATATTTAATTAACATTTATGAATATTTATTTAATATTTATTAAGACTTGTTAATATTTACTAGTATTTATTCATATTTTTGTATTTATGAATATTTATGAATATTTAATTAATATTTCTGAATCATTAATTAGTATTTTTTCTATTTATTTATATTTAGAAATATTTATTAATATTTAGAAATATTTATTTAATATTTAATCAATATGTATGAATCTTTATTTGTATTATCAATATTTATGAATATTTATTTAATGTTTATTAATATTTTTTAATATTTATAAATATTTAATTAATATTTATTGATATTTTATAAATATTGAGAAAATTTTAATTAATATTTATTTACATTTAATTAGAATTTAATTAATATTTATTAATATTTATTAATATTTTTTGTAATATTTAAATTGATATCTATTTATATATATTTTTCTAATAATATTTATAAATAAGAAACTTCTGGAGGAAGAGTGAACTTCATTCACTCTTCCTTCAAAAACCTTACATAAAAAGCAGAAACCCGGTTGACCCTTCCTAGTGAGGGGAGAAGTGTGAATGGGGTTCATGCTTTTCGAGACCCATTTTTAAAATTAATCCCAACCCTATCACTTTTCTAAAAAAATATTCCAAAAACTCAATTAAATTGTTTCCCCAACGGAGCCCCCTCCATTGTCTGTGGGGGCATCATCTATGGCTGTGATGAAAAGTCCCTTTATATTATACAAATAGAGCCTAATAATCAACCCCAACCTTTATTAATTTATTTGATTGATTTTATAAGTAAATTTATTGGTATTACCATTATAATTATTAAAAAATATATTTTAATTTTTAAATATTGACTTTTAAATAGGTTTTCCCACATAAAGCTTTGATTTTTTCCATGAGAATTGTTTACTGTTCTATAAAAAGTCATTATACCTCACATGATTTTTTATTATTTTATTCATTTAAAAGTCCCTTTATATTCTTTTATACCAAAAAAAGCTTCCATTTTTCAAATTTTTCTAATTGACTTATTGATTTATCACATGAAGGATGATTTTTTAAATCAAATTGATTTAACATAATAATCCATAATTAAAAAAGGTTGTATTCTATCAAGGTCACATCAACCAAACCATAACATCAGTACTTCCCAAGAAATCTAATGAAGAACAACCATCAATTATGAAAAAATAAAATCTGACACTATTGAATATATAAATATCATTATCAATATAAATTTTATTCATCACCGTTAAAAAACACTAATATTGTAACCGTATTTAAAATTTGATGTCTTTTATCAGTGTTAAAAAATGCTTATAAATGATATATTTTATCGACACTAGTTTGACGCTGATAAAGGGAACCTTTTTTACAGTTTATTTTTGTAGACCAGATAAAGGATCTATCAACTCGTTTTTAATGGTGATAAAGTGGCATTTTATCACTTCTAATCCTAGCACTAATAAAAGTCATGATGTATCAGATGTGCTACTAAATTACAACACACTATAGCAGAAAATACAAACTTTAATTTCAATTAAATTTACATAAAAAATAATAAAAATAAACTATATTACAAATACTTTAAAAATTAGTTTGTACAATTACATTGGTACATACAATTTATTAAAAACACCAAGATATTCAAAAAAAATGTTCTATTGTGTTTAACCCTCAACCCCCTCTCAAAATAGTCTGATCATTGTACCAATTTCAAAACAAACAACCCTATTTTAAAAAAAGATCACATCAGTATAAGAAAACAATTCTTATCTTAGTAATACTATAAAAAAATAAATTAAACATAAATATGAAACAATACATTATTAAAATGTCAATTTCAAACTGAAAATATAGAATTTGAGTCATACCGAGTACACCATGTGTTAGATTAACACATGATTGTTTTTTACACATTAAATGATTTATTAATCATTATCCTAAAGTGTCAAGAAAATCCGAGCACATTTGATTAGTTTTATGTATGTGACGTGAATTCTGAACTAAAATGTCAATTTTACATAAAAGTATGCATTTTGAGTCATACTAGCCGCCCTGTATGTTTGAATGATGCCTGACTGATTTCTACACACCAAAAATTATTTATGTATCATTATCCTAAAATATCAATACAACCTAGGTGTGTTTGCTAAGTTTTCAGTGTGCGACACATGTTTTTAGCTAAAATGACATTTTAAAATTGAAAACATTCACTTTGAGTCATATCTGTCAAATCATGTGTCGGATTGACATGAGTCTAATTTTTACATGCCACAAATGACTTATGCATCATTTTTATAATGTATGAAGACAATATGGGCATGTTTGCCCTATTTTTATTGAGTGATATATGTTTCTAACTAAAATGTCATTTTTAAACTGAATACACACATTTCGAATCATATCAGTCACACTTTGTATCATATTGAGGTACGGTTGAGTGATACACATCACAAATGAATTTTGAATCTTTTTCCAAAAGTATCAAAACAATCTGAATGTGTTTGTTCAGTTTTGAGTATGATATATATATTTTTATCTAAAATTTCATTTTAAAAAAGAAAACACATATTTTGAGTCAAATCAAGAACACTGTGTATCAGTTTGAGGTACCGATGATTCCTATATGTCAAAAATTACTTTTGTATTTTTTTCCTAAAATATCAAAAACAATATGAATTCATTTTCTCAGTTTTGAGTATTCAATATGTGTTTTGAACTAAAATGCCAATTTTAAATAAAAACACACACTTTGAGTCATACCTGTCACACCATGTATCATATTGATGTGCGGTTGATTTCTAAACACTACAAACGACTTAAGGATCATGTTTATAAAGTATCAAGAAAATTTGAGCATGTTTTTGAGGTTCTCATCTAGAGATGCATGTTTTTAACTAAAATGACATTTTTTAACTGAAAAGATGCACTTTGAGTCATACTGGTTACACAGTGTGTTGAATTGACATACGATTGATTGTTACAGGTCACAAATGACTTATAGATCATTTTACTAAAGTTTAAAGACAATAAAAGCATTTTTTAGGATTTTTATGAGTTACACATGTTTTTAACTAAAATCATATTTAAACTGAAAACACGCACTTTGAGTCATACTGGTCACACCGTATGTTGAATTGATAAGCAGATGATTCCTACAAATCAAAAAAATTATGGATCTTTTTTATAAAATATAAAGAGAATATGATCATTTTTTCTAGGTTTTTAGTGTGTTACATATGTTTTTAACTAAAAGGTCATTTTTAAACTAAAAACTAGAACTTTGAGTCATACTTTTCATACCATGTGTTTGATTGATGTGTGACTGATTCATACAGGTAAAAAATGAATTATGGATAATTTTCCTAAAATATCTAGACAATACAAACATATTTTCTCATTTTTCAGAGAGTGACACACATTTTTAACTAAAATTTAAAACCATACGGTTGGGCTTCCGCTCCTCAATGGAGCCTTCTCAAGGGCAAGGCCTCTAAAAGACTTAATTTCAATTTGAAGATTCGACCATTTATTATGAGGTTGCTTGATGTTTTTGTGTACTTTTATGGTATCCCACTTTTCCCTCAAAAGTGTTTCTTATTAAAAATACATATGATGATGAAATTGAGAACATTCATTTCAACTCATACTAGTCACACCGTGCAACCCCAGATAGAAAGGGATTGCACGATTGGTGTAATGTCATGAAGTTTCCATGTATTATTTTTTTAAATATTATATGGAATTATTTCAAGACTGGGTGCGAAGAAGGCACATCATTCTGAGGCCCAGTGATCTCGGAATGATGGTTTGAATTTTTTTTAAGTTAAGTGAGTCGGCACTTGTGCGCGGTCGTGGCAGTTTACAAATGGATGCTCGGATTAAAAATCTGAGGGCACCGTTGTGTCCGAGGTGATGACTTTACCTAAGAAATAGCCTAACCTCAAATAGGACGGGTCAGGGAAAAAAGTTAATTTTTGGACTTTTTAAGTAAAATAAAATAAAATAAATTCGCAAGTTTATTTTATGGAAACACCCGTTGCAGCGCGACAATAGGGCAACTGTTTCCTTAATTAAATGGCATATCATAATGAATCAAAAATGGAATTTTGGACTCATTAATACCACAATGTATTTTTTAATTTCAAATCACGTTTCCCTTTTTATTGGGATAATCGAATGTCGTCGTTGGCGGAAAAGTTGAGAGAAACACCGGAGAAAACTCTCGGAGACGAACAACGATGGATTGTAGTTGCGAATCGCTGTGCCCACAAGGCTGGAGGATCTTTATGAGTATGGTATCACGACCTCTTCTTCAGTGATCAATCCCTTCTTGAGGTAGGGTTTATTATTTCAAATCTCATTTCCCCATTTTTGATTTTAAACGACAAATGTAGATCAACCACGAACAATTTGATCCGTGGACTCATACGTTCTTGCAGGAGGGTTTTTTATTGGGATGATTTTGGGGAAATAACTTCCTATTGTTTATTATTATTGATTCCTACTCCGTTTAAGCCTACAAATGGGAGAAATCAATGCAATGATGAATGACAGCGGAGGTTCATTCCTCATGTTGTTTTATTGAATTTCCTTCCCTCTTTTCTTCTCGCGCGTTCTTTGCGTTCTTCACGGGGCGACGGAAAATGGATCGTTTCACATTCGTTCTGCAACGTAATGATACCAAATCGAAGAATCGACACCCCAATGACCTTTCGGGGGTATGACGACGATAGCGGACGACGAATCAGACAGGATCGGGAAAGGTCGTTCTTTGAGCGTTCTTCGCGTGGGAAGATCAAAACATGTTTTCGGAGCCGATTGGAGGCCCAAAAACATCAGGCGCAACTTCATGGTGTCGGGGCGACCAAAACCTGGGAGTTTTTTGGCAATTGGATGACCAGATCGACAAACAGAGCATCACTAGAGGCATGACGATGGAGGTCCGCATTTCTAGAAATTTCCAAAATACACGGCATGTAATTATGAAGAACACGCCATGTAGTGATAGCGGCAGAGGCTAGGGTTTCAGGGGTCAGAGAGGTATCACACGACGTGTGAATCTGGTCACATGACGTGTTAGACTTTTCCCGAATCTCAGTGTGTATTTTGGGAAGTACACGGACACGAGTCAGACTACACAGCTTCAGGCGACACGACGTGTACAGCATGGCAGAGGTGGATACACGGAACTCAGCGTGTATCCAGAGGGTACACAGACACGGGATGGAGTACATGACCGTGTGCTCCATCACATGGGCAGGCGAGGCCAGTAATGGGGGCCACCCCGTGTGCTGATTACACGGGTTGGAGTACACTGGTTGATGACCGTGTACGAGCACATGGCCGACGTACACGGAGCCAACCCCAATCACTCGGACACGGTGTGTACACCATACTACACGCTGTTTACTCAGTTTTCTACACGAACAGCCTTACAACAAAGGCCCTTGTACACGGGCAGTACTCGAGGTCAGACAACATGGCGTGTAACTTTTCTACACTTCGTGTACTTTTTGGAAAACAGCATGGTCCTCTTGTTCACCGTATCTTGGACATCTTTCGTTTGGTTTAGTGACCCTTCTTCTCATTCCCCTGAAGTTCAAGCATCGTTTCCTTCTATAGGAGTATGATCCCTTCAGCAAGACTTTCTGTGATAGAGTCATACATCCATCCGAGAGGCCCAGATCGAGATCCTCTATCCATTATTGACCCTAGGTAGTGTCCGGCATCGACGTGACCAACTCCACTGGGTGTCGATCCTCTACCTAGCAGGTGAATTCTGGATGAGTTGCGGTATCCACCATGGCCCTGGCAGTGATCCTCATTTGTGTATTGTGATCTTCCCCACTCAGAAGTGTGTCTCCTATAATGAGTGCACCTATCTATCAGAATCTTCCCACTCAGGAGTGTGTCTCCCGTAATGAGTGTAACTACCTCTCGTGATGGTTCCCGATGAACAGTACTTCTCGGATGGACGTCATCAAAGCTATAAGACTCGTGGAGTGTGTTCTCCCGGAATGAGTGCTTTGTGGAATATTCAAACTGAACCCCTAGTTGGGGGTATGAGGTTGTGTGACTTGTCTCTAGACTACGGGTCTGGGTTTTGAGTATATCCAGTTTGTTCTATATGTTCTGTAGACATATATTGTGCATAGATGACTGTACCTTTGCTTTGTGTGCTGCTTTGTGGTTTTTGGGGTCCTCTATTGAGTATTGTTATACTCACCCATGCACAGGCTTTGCCCGCACATGTCGTGTCTTGTACAGACGAGAAGACTTTTGATGGAGTCCAGGGTAGACCAGGACAAGATTGAGATTTCTGAGTTCCCTACAGGCCGAGGCATTCCTACGGCTACAAGTATCAGTCCCAGTACCTTTTGTGTTTACAAGTTGGACTTTGTGATTTTTAGACTTTTGTTTTGGTGGGATTGTATTTTGGCCCAGTTTACTTCCAGTACTTTACCTTCCGTCAAACTCTGTTGGTTGGGTTTAGTTGTATTCTTGCATTTTCTTCCTCAATGTTTTCTTTTACATTTCATCATTTGTGGGCTTGGAGATGTGTGCATGTGTATAGGTACTTAGGCAATGCCTCCCATGTTAGTAATATGCCTACTCGGTGCTAGTCACCATCCCCTGGCCTATTGGAGGCGGGCTTGGGGAGTCACGACGTAGGCCCCACTGGGACGGGTCGTGACAGAGTGGTATCAGAGGAGTTCGGTTCTACATTAGGACCAAGAGCCTGTGAGTTTGGTTTGGGGAAACAGTGTTCAGTGTTTCGAGTTCGGATTTCAGGCCAGAGACTCCAGTGTTTGTGCATCGGCTGATGTATCCATACACCAGGACTCTGATAACCTGCTTTTTGAATCGGTACATGAAAACACTGGTTGCTGGGAAATAAAATACAACTACATGCATCATATAGAAATGGGTTGTGTTTTCCATTTCCTTTGTGTCAGATATCCATATATACTCATTGACCATGGTAGATCTTGTTTCATTATAGGATGCCTCCGCGATGCATACCCTCTAGGATTCAGCAGCACGATCACGAGGATGACCCCCTTAGTGATGAGGCTTCGATAGAGGGACCAGTCCCCTAGGCGTTGCCACCAGGTGGTGCACCTACTATGCCACCACTAGTGGGGAAGCCTGTTGTACCTGTGGTACCGATCGACGATGAGCACAAGCTTAGCGCACTCCATGAGTTCCAGAGACAGAGACCCCTCAGGTTTCGAGGTGAGCCCGACCCTCAGGTGACTGAGGACTGGCTTGAGATGGTGACCAGATTTTTCCATCTAGTGGGGACACTAGTAGACTATATGGTGATCCTAGGAGAGAGACTTCTTCAGGGTTCAGTGGGACGATGGTGGAGTCTGACCACATAGACTCACGATGAGGAGACTCTTTCATGGACGGAGTTTGAGCGACTCTTCAGGGAGGAGTTATCTCCAGTTACGCTGAGAGCTATGCGCATCTAGGAGCTTCTTCAACTCTAGTAGGGTAGTATGACAGTAGCTGACTATTCATTGAGGTTCACCAACCTCGCCCGGTACCCGATGGATATGGTTAGGGATCAGTACTTCAGAGCTCGGACCTTAGATCGAGGTCTACGATGATACATCCAATCTAGTGTTGTGACTATATGAATTTTGACTTATAATGGAGTGCACGAGTGAGCCTTGGTGATCGAGAGCTTCTTGGCGGAGCATAGGTAGCCGATGACAGTCAGCAGCAGGCAGACAGGTGCGAAGACACCGGCAGTAGGGAGCCGACATCAGGCACAGGGATCTGGATATGGGAAGCATCATATAAGGACCTAGGACAAAGGATCGATAGTCCAGGGCTCTCAGGCTGGATCCAGTTAGCCTAAGGAGAAGCGATGTTATGCGTGCGATGGTAGGGGGCATCTCGCTAGAGATTGTCTGACCCGTCGAGCTGCTGACAGGGAAGCAGTGGATGGACCACCGATGCAGAGGCAGAGAGTGAAGTAGATAGACCCACCGGGTGGCAGATGTGGAAGAGGATAAGGGAGAGCTTCGGGTGGTGGAAGACACTTTGACTTACTTCCACCACCACCCCCAGGAGGTCCGCACCAGGCTCAGGGAGCTGGGGGACAGGGGTGGGGACAACTGCATGCGGTCGAGGCATACGACCCAGGGGCTCTAGGGATGATTCGGGGTATGATCTGTGTCTTTTCTACCATAGACATGGTACTTATAGACACAGGTTACAATCATTCCTTCATAGCCACATGTCTTGTATGAAACCTCGAGATTCCGATAGAACCATTGACTCGATCCTTATTCTTGGAGACACCTACAGGAGGAGACTCGATGATCACACACCTTTGCAGACAGTGTGATCTTACCCTTAGAGGTGAGAGTTTCAGTTGGAACCTCTTGGTGGTAGTATCGAGGCCTTACGACGTCATTCTCAGTATGGATTGGTTATCTTTGGTCCATGAAAAGATTGAATGTTTTAGGTGAAGAGTACGGTGTGTCCGCCATGATGGAACAAGGTTTTCCTTTGTCGGAGAAAGGGAAACCCAAGCAGTGCAGAATGGGCTTATGCATATGAGGGTGCATCCAATCGCTCATGAGTTTTATAGCCTTGCCCTCGGAGCAGTGGATGTTGTGAGATCCCAGTTCCCAGCAGTAGTGGAGGAGTATGAGGATGTATTTTTCGAAGATGTTCCAGGATTACCTCCCCATCGGGAAATCAACTTCTACATAGATTTACACTCCGGGACGACACCGATTTTTTCATCAGCATATCAGATGGCTCCTGCAGAGCTTCGTGAGCTGAGGGTGTAGTTGGAGGATTTGCAGAGCAAGGGTTTCGTGAGATCCAGCGTTTCACCCTAGGCAGCCCCATTCTTGTTTGCCAAGAAGGCAGATGGGAGTTTGAAGTTGTGCGTGGATTACCGATGCCTGAACCAGGTGACAGTGAAGAACAGGTATCCACTTCCAAGAATCGATGACCTCTTCGATCAGCTAAGAGAGACATAGTGGTTCTAGAAGGTTGAACTTCGACCAGGCTATCACCAGTGACTAGTACGGGATGAGGATATACCAAAGATGACTTTCAAATGGATCTACGGTCACTATGATTACTTCGTGATGCCTTTCGACATGACGAATTCCCCTATAGTGTTCATGGGATTGATGAACCGGGTCTTCCATATGTACTTGGACCGGTTCGTAGTGGTCTTCATTGACGACATCCTTGTGTACTCGATGTTAGAAGAGGAGCATGCAAAACACTTGTAGATGGTTCTAGACGTACTTCAAGAGAACTGGATTTATAGGAAGCTCTCAAAGTGCCAGTTATGGATTCAGGAGGTCCACTTTCTGGGACACGTCATATAGCATCCTGTCTTTTTATAACATAACTTTTCATTCCATTACACGGAACTGAGGATCTTTAAGGTTTAGTGTCTTGGAAACAAGGAACATAAAACATGAAACAAAAAAAAACATTATTCTTAAAAAATTGAAAGGCTTCTCCTCATGTTCACCATAGGCTCATTACTGCATCTCATAACCTGGGGACATACATCAAAAGGAAGGGTGAGCAGAAGGCCCAGCAAGGGAAACAAGTGAAACATTTTACATATGAACTTGAGATACATCAATAAAGTCATGAAAAGAACTTTAAGGCATGAAAATGAAATCATGAGGCATATCATGATAAAAATAAAACTTTTTCATAACTTGAAGATGTGGATACATCATTTAACATAGACAATCATGAACATATCACCAAGGTCCATCCCCAAGGTGTCATTTTAAAATTACCAAGGTTATTCACCAAGGTATCGTGAAAATTGTAATCTCTAGTGGTTACATCATTACCCAATGAATTGGAGCGCTATCAGGGCGCACCCTTAAATTTGCCTTTATTATCATGTGATCCACATATATCATCATCAAACATTTCATAAATAACCCATATAGCATAAAGGAAATGGGTTTCATTTCATAATCATAACTTTTTAAAAACTGCTTTAAAGACATGATCTTTACGTCACTTTAAACCCACAGAAAGGGAAAGCGGGTCTCATGTATGTAAATCCCAGAATTTAAAATGGAACATTTTGATATATATGTGAATACCCTTGTAGAAATAAGATCTATGAGTATTCACTTTATAACATAAAATAATTTTTGAGAAAAGAGAGAGGCATTTTGAGGGGAAAATTCTGCAGCATAACGGCTAAGTTTCGGGGTTTAAGAAAACATTGAAATGAGAGGGGACATGGGTCACCCTCTCATAAATGATCTATAAAATAGTAGGGTGAAAGAATAAGAAGGAAATATGGACATGTTAATGAAATTTTAGGGACATACCATTTGAAATGAAAAACATGGAAGGAAAAAAAAATTAGATTTCTCTTATGAAAATTCGGCAGCCTTACGGCGTCACTTAACTTCAAAAGAAAATGATTTGACAAGATCAAATAGGGTCCCTCATCATATGATAATAAGAGATCAGTATGATATATATAGAGATAATTCCCCAACATAACAAAAAGGAACTTGAAAGAATTGACATGAAAGTAGAACTTCAAAACGAGAAGGGTGAAGAACCACTTAAAAATTCGGCAGCCTAACGGCGCCACTTAAAACATCAAAATACTGAATTGAAGAGATCAAATGGGGTCTCTCATCATATTAACATAAGAGTCCAGTATGATATATATAGAGATCATACCCCAATATAACAAAAAGGAACTTGAAATAATTGACATGAAAGTAGAACTTCGAAACGAGAAGGGTGAAGAACCACTTAAAAATTCGGCAGCCTAACGGCGCCACTTAAAACATCAAAATACTGAATTGAAGATATCAAATGGGGTCTCTCATCATATGAACATAAGATTCCAGTATGATATATATAGAGATCATACCCCAATATAACAAAAAGGAACTTGAAATAATTGACATGAAAGTAGAACTTCAAAACGAGAAGGGTGAAGAACCACTTAAAAATTCAGCGGCCTAACGGCGCCACTTAAAACATCAAAATACTGAATTGAAGAGATCAAATGGGGTATCTCATCATATGAACATAAGAGTCCAGTATGATATATATAGAGATCATACCCCAATATAACAAAAAGGAACTTGAAATAATTGACATGAAAGTAGAACTTCAAAACGAGAAGGGTGAAGAACCACTTAAAAATTCGGCAGCCTAACGGCGCCACTTAAAACATCAAAATACTGAATTGAAGCGATCAAATGGGGTCTCTCATCATATGATAATAAAAGATCAGTATGATAATTTAGAGATCATACCCCAACATAATAAAAAGGAACATGAAAGACTTGAATGAAAATAGAACTTGAAAACGAGGAAGGTGAAAGAATCCCTTAAAAATTCGGCAGCCTAACGGCGCCACTTAAACATTCTTAAAACGAATTGATGAGAGAAAGGGGGGGGGGGGTCTCTCATCATATTAACATGAAATAGGCAGTAGGATGAATATAAAATAACATCCTCCAACATAAGAACATGGAGTATAAAAGAAATGACATAAAAGAGATTACTTGAAAAGAAAGAGAGGGGTCGGATCCCTTACCTTAAAATGTAACTCTTAAACCTCAGAGGTTGGGACCTTGAGGGCTTGGGGGCACCTTGGGAGGAATCCTTGGGAGGTAATGAGACCAGAAATTCGTTGGGAATGAGTGGGGAGTCGAATGGATGAGAGTAGGGCTTGGTATTTATAGGGAAAGTGAGGGGACAAGGCATTAATGGCCAAGAGACACCTCACATGTGCTTTTCTCAAACCCATGTGCTCTCCCTTGTCATTTATCACGGAGTTAGGACACATGGGGCCCCCAAAACAATAATTCGTCACCCTTGGCCGGACAACCCTCAAAAGATCTCATGACATCATCATGACATCGTTATGATGTCATTAAACATACCGAAACCCTAAACCTGTATTTTTACTATTCACTGAAAATTCAATTTTCTCAGAAAAATCCCAAAATTTCACATTAACCAAATATCAATGCTCTGATTTCAAAAATTAAATCCATTTTATAAAAATAATTTTCTAAATATTTTTAATTTAATTTTTAAATAAAAACACTTTTCATCGAAAATTCATTTTTTCAGAAAAAACCCCAAAATTTACCATAACATAATATCGATGCTCTGAGTTCAAAAATAAAGTCATTTTTATAAAAATAATTTTCTAATTATTTTTAATTAAAAAACACTATTCACCCGAAAAAACTAATACTTGAATAATAATTAATGAAACCGTTATTTAACTATTTTATTGAATCACATTACTTAATCAAGGTGTATAGATTATTTTAAAACTTTCTTTAAGTGAGATTACTAATCAATTTGGTCATATTACTAATCCTAATCATAAAATCACTATTCATAATTTTACTATTCATCAAAAATAAAGTTGATCTTATTAGACTCTAAATTTAGCACTGAACATAATTGCAGAAGACCATTTTTTGAAAATCATTACACATTTTTAATTATTTAGGGTTTACATAAACATATTTAAAATATCCTTTTTCTAAAATTCATCAAAAATATGCATACTATATTTATCCGGTCATTTCAAAATTCATAAACTTCATCATAAGAAGAAATCCCAATTTTTATTTAAAACAAGGATTACACAAGGTAGTTACGGTCTCCTTACATAACCCCTTATAATACCAGCATAGGACCTAAGAGTAAGGTGTGCTAGGGTGATAGAAGCTTGGGGCGGCTCAATCAACATTTCCTGAGTAGTAATTTCTATCAGTTTGAACTTCTCATGAAGGAGATTCCGTTCCAGCTTCACATGATGAAGTTCGGCTTGGATTTGATCCAGATCAAAGCCCAGTGGTGCTTCCCAAGCTCTGTTAGATGAGCTTCGATCGGTCCAAGACTACTAGGTGAGGCCATCGAATCTTCTTTCTATAATAATTAACCAAGATTACTTATATCAAAACATTTTGTTCACAGCGGTCATATTGACCGATGGTTATATAATAGTCAAAACCCACTGATCTCATTTTAATTATAATCATGTTTATCAAATAAAACGTTTTTGTTGAGTATAACAATAACACATAAAATTGGGAAACAAAATTTATTTAAAAAAATTTCGGGTCGTTACAATCTTCCCCCCTTAAGAAATTGCGTCCTCACAATTTTAAAATTGGGTTTTGAAATTTCATTGAATGTCCCACATCGGAAAAGGAGTCAGTAAAACTATTACTTTAAAATAAAGAAAGGGAAGTACAAAGGTCACCCGAGTTAACCCACACTAGGGTTCCATATAGGAAAACATGGACATGGAGGAGAAAACAAAGGGTCAAGTTCTGAGGGAGAGTGATAGAGAACATGATTAGGAGAAAGTTAACCATGAGAAAATCCCAAACTTATTATGTGTGTAAACGGTCTTTGATTACCTAGTAGGAAACGTAAACCAACAACATTTTTGTTTTACGTTTCTTTTCATAATTTTGAGGATTTCATTTACTACATAGAACAAAAACATAAGAAAATATACCTACCTTCAAGTAGAGTTTCATCCTTTAACAAGTCCCTACCAACACTAATCTTTTCTCCAAATGATGAGAATTCAAAAACACTTGGTCTCATAAAAGCTCAAGAATCATCTTCTATAGAATCCCATAATCTACAAAAGATTAACTATCTATTTCTTCTATCTTTAAACATTATCCCAAAAACAGAAAGGTTAAGGTAAAACAACTCTTCAAAAAGAAAGAATCCCATAGGAATGGAAACTACTTTTAAATCATCAAAGTTCTATGGTACTACCCAAATTTCATCATAGACCATTCCCTAAATAACGGTCCTTAAAATTCCTCAAAACAAACCAAACTAAGATTGAAACCCAAATACAATAAGGATTTGATAACATAGTCTTCCAAAACAACTTCATTGTTCATCTCCAGACAACATCAACCACTCCTAACATCTTATAAAAAAAGTAGCTAACCTAAACATATTTTACCCAAGATAGGTTAGTCATTCCCATAAGTAACCTAAATTACTATAAGTTCACCTTAAATTCATCGATTCTTCAAAATATAAGTCAACCTTACTCCTCAATGAAAATACCGTAGTAATCTATTTACCTCGATCAAATATGGTTCCCAAAATAATGAACGTCTTCCAAAATAATAATCATATTTTAATCCCCTAATCATCCCTGTCATATTAATACGAAAATCGTCACATTTCCTATCACATTGGTTGTCGGAACATGTTCTTCCATTTCCCACCATTAACTAAGAAGAGAAATCATAATTAGGGGCTTAAGTACTTAGCTAATAATCATGAAAAGGAACTGAAAGCATATAAGGATAACTTGTATATGAAAGGTATACCCTAACTTGTGATCTCCTAGGTTCCCATCTGGGTTATGAATGATCATATATTCTTATGTGAACCTTTATTTTATTTTATCTTTGTTCCTTTAACAATGGTTCATACCAAGCTTATGAATTAACCAAAGCATATCCCCCGGGAGTGTCGTAACCAAGAGTGCAGCAAGGCCCGTTGTCGTGTACCAGTTCCCGTTCGAGTCTAGCTCAAAGCGGTGTTTTCGGGTTTTACCCCTATGTACATCTGTGCCAGAGCCACCTCTACCTGCTCGTATCCAGACAGGGATGTATTTGCTTGGCAACCCCTTACTCAATACTCACCAAAATACCAGGAAGATTTACTATATTAAACTTTTCTATAGGGTTACTCCTAGAGTTTTCATATCCTAATTTCCACAAATAACTAAACCATCCTTTGATACCAACTATAGCATCCTGTCTTTTTATAACATAACTTTTCATTCCATTACACGGAACTGAGGATCTTTAAGGTTTAGTGTCTTGGAAACAAGGAACATAAAACATGAAACAAAAAAAACATTCTTCTTAAACACTTGAAAGGCTTCTCCTCATGTTCACCCTAGGCTCATTACTGCATCTCATAACCTGGGGACATACATCAAAAGGAAGGGTGAGCAGAAGGCCCAGCAAGGGAAACAAGTGAAACATTTTACATATGAACTTGAGATACATCAATAAAGTCATGAAAAGAACTTTAAGGCATGAAAATGAAATCATGAGGCATATCATGATAAAAATAAAACTTTTTCATAACTTGAAGATGTGGCTACATCATTTAACATAGAAAATCATGAACATATCACCAAGGTCCATCCCCAAGGTGTCATTTTAAAATTACCAAGGTTATTCACCAAGGTATCGTGAAAATTGTAATCTCTAGTGGTTACATCATTACCCAATGCATTGGAGCGCTATCAGGGCGCAACCTTAAATTTTCCTTTATTATCATGTGAGCCACATATATCATCATCAAAAATTTCATAAATAACCCATATAGCATAAAGGAAATGGGTTTCATTTCATAATCATAACTTTTTAAAAACTGCTTTAAAGACATGATCTTTACGTCACTTTAAACCCACGGAAAGGGAAAGCGGGTCTCATGTATGTAAATCCCAGAATTTAAAATGGAACATTTTGATATATATGTGAATACCCTTGTAGAAATAAGATCTCTGAGTATTCACTTTATAACATAAAATAATTTGTGAGAAAAGAGAGAGGCATTTTGAGGGGAAAATTCTGCAGCATAACGGCTAAGTTTCGGGGTTTTAGAAAACATTTAAATGAGAGGGGACATGGGTCACCCTCTCATAAATGATCTATAAAACAGTAGGGTGAAAGAATAAGAAGGAAATATGGACATGGTAATTAAATTTTATGGACATACCATTTGAAATGAAAAACATGGAAGGAAAAAAAATTAGATTTCTCTTATGAAAATTTGGCAGCCTTACGGCGTCACTTAACTTCAAAAGAAAATGATTTGACAAGATCAAATAGGGTCCCTCATCATATGATCATAAGAGATCAGTATGATAGATATAGAGATAATTCCCCAACATAACAAAAAGGAACTTTAAATAATTGACATGAAAGTAGAACTTCAAAACGAGAAGGGTGAAGAACCACTTAAAAATTCGGCAGCCTAACGGCGCCACTTAAAACATCAAAATACTGAATTGAAGAGATCAAATGGGGACTCTAATCATATGAAAATAAGAGTCCAGTATGATATATATAGAGATCATACCCCAATATAACAAAAAGGAACTTGAAATAATTGACATGAAAGTATAACTTCGAAACGAGAAGGGTGAAGAACCACTTAAAAATTCGGCAGCCTAACGGCGCCACTTAAAACATCAAAATACTGAATTGAAGATATCAAATGGGGTCTCTCATCATATGAACATAAGAGTCCATTATGATATATACAGAGATCATACCCCAATATAACAAAAAGGAACTTGAAATAATTGACATGAAAGTAGAACTTCAAAACGAGAAGGGTGAAGAACCACTTAAAAATTCGGCAGCCTAACGGCGCCACTTAAAACATCAAAATACTGAATTGAAGAGATCAAATGGGGTCTCTCATCATATGAACATAAGAGTCCAGTATTATATATATAGAGATCATACCCCAATATAACAAAAAGGAACTTGAAATAATTGACATGAAAGTAGAACTTCAAAACGAGAAGGGTGAAGAACCACTTAAAAATTCGGCTGCCTAACGGCGCCACTTAAAACTTCAAAATACTGAATTGAAGCGATCAAATGGGGTATCTCATCATATGATCATAAAAGATCAGTATGATAATTTAGAGATCATACCCCAACATAATAAAAAGGAACATGAAAGACTTGAATGAAAATAGAACTTGAAAATGAGGAAGGTGAAAGAATCCCTTAAAAATTCGGCAGCCTAACGGCGCCACTTAAACATTATTAAAACAAATTGATGAGAGAAAGGGGGGTCCTCTCATCATATGAACATGAAATAGGCAGTAGGATGAATATAAAAGAACATCCTCCAACATAAGAACATGGAGTATAAAAGAAATGACATAAAAGAGATTACTTGAAAAGAAAGAGAGGGGTCGGATCCCTTACCTTAAAATGTAACTCTTAAGCCTCAAAGGTTGGGACCTTGAGGGCTTGGGGGAACCTTGGGAGGACTCCTTGGGAGGTAATGAGACCAGAAATTCGTTGGGAATGAGTGGGGAGTAGAATGGATGAGAGGAGGGCTTGGTATTTATAGGGAAAGTGAGGGGACAAGGCATTAATGGCCAAGGGACACCTCACATGTGCTTTTCTCAAACCCATGTGCTCTCCCTTGTCATTTATCATGGAGTTAGGCCACATGGGGCCCCCAAAACAATAATTCATCACCCTTGGCCGGCCAACCCTCAAAAGATCTCATGAAATCATCATGACACCGTTATGATGTCATTAAACACACCGAAACCCTAAAACTGTATTTTTACTATTCACTGAAAATTCAGCTTTCTCAGAAAAATCCCAAAATTTCACATTAACCAAATATCAATGCTCTGATTTCAAAAATGAAATCCATTTTATAAAAATAATTTTCTAAATATTTTTAATTTAATTTTTAAATAAAAACACTATTCATCGAAAATTCATTTTTTCAGAAAAAACCCCAAAATTTACCATAACATAATATCGATGCTCTGAGTTCAAAAATAAAGTCATTTTTATAAAAATAATTTTCTAATTATTTTTAATTAAATTTTTAATTAAAAAACACTATTCACCTGAAAAAACTAATACTTGAATAATAATTAATGAAACCGTTATTTAACTATTTTATTGAATCACATTACTTAATCAAGGTGTATTGATTATTTTAAAACTTTCTTTAAGTGAGATTACTAATCCATTTGGTCATATTACTAATCCTAATCATAAAATCACTATTCATAATTTTACTATTCATCAAAAATCAAGTTGATCTTATTAGACTCTAAATTTAGTACTGAACATAATTGCAGAAGACCATTTTTTGAAAATCATTACACATTTTTAATTATTTAGGGTTTACATAAACATATTTAAAATATCCTTTTTCTAAAATTCATCAAAAATATGCATACTATATTTATCCGGTCATTTCAAAATTCATAAACTTCATCATAAGAAGAAATCCCAATTTTTATTTAAAACAAGGATTACACAAGGTAGTTACGGTCTCGTTACATAACCCCTTATAATACCAGCATAGGACCTAAGAGTAAGGTGTGCTAGGGTGATAGAAGCTTGGGGCGGCTCAGTCAACATTGCCTGAGTAGTAATTTCTATCGGTTTGAAATTCTCACGAAGGCGATTCCGTTCCATCTTCACATGATGAAGTTCGGCTTGGATTTGATCCAGAGCAAAGCCCAGTGGTGCTTCCCAAGCTCTGTTAGATGGGCTTCGATCGGTCCAAGACTACTAGGTGAGGCCGTCGAATCTTCTTTCTATAATAATTAACCAAGATTACTTATATCAAAACATTTTGTTCATAGCGGTCATATTGACCGATGGTTATGTAATAGTCAAAACCCACTGATCTCATTTTAATTATAATCATGTTTATCAAATAAAACGTTTTTGTTGAGTATAACAATAACACATAAAATTGGGAAAAAAAATTTATTTAAAAAAATTTCGGGTCGTTACACGTCATCTCAACAGATGGATTAGCTATAGACCCAACCAAGGTGGAGGCTCTGTTAGCATGGGAGCCACCTCAGGGCATGATGGAGGTGCGGAGCTTCCTTGGGTTGGAAGGATATTACCGGAGATTCATTTGTAATTTCACCTTGATATTAGCACCAATGACAGCCTTGAACCGGTAGGGGAAACCCTTCATGTGGACGGAGAAGTGCCAGCAGGATTTCAAGATGTTGAGATAGAGTTTGAAAAGCACCCCAGTCTTGAGATTTCCGGAGGTGGGGGGCGAGTACATAGTTTTCTGCGACACATTAGGGACCGGGCTAGGATGTGTCCTGATGCAGAGGTAGGTAGTGATTGCTGATGGTTCATGCAAGCTTATGCCACTTGATAAGAACTATGCGACCCATGATATCGAGTTGGAAGCGGTAGTCTTCACATTCATGATGTGGCGGCACTACCTTATGGGTGAGAGTTTTATCATCTAATTTGACCACAAGAGCCTCAGGTACATATTTTCACAGAAAGATATGAATCTGAGACAGAGGCGTTGGCTAGAGTTTTTCTAGGATTATTATTTCAAGATCATCTATACTCCTGGAAAGGGGAACAAAGTGGCGGATGCTCTGAGCAGAAGATCAATCTCATAGCTGTTGGGTGAAGTGACAGAGTAGTTATCCATGTTGCATTTTTCCTTTGTGGATATGGAAGATGCATCCTACCTACAGTAGACGGTTATCGCCCCTCCACTCTTACAACTAGTTAGGGAGGTACAGTTAGGATATGTCGACTGTGTGGCTTTACATGCTCAGTTATCCACAGGACATGCTCCTGATGGATATTCACAAGGTGGGGAGCACATACTTATTTTAAGAGGACGAATTGTTGTACCAGTGGCGTTGCAGGAGGAGGTCTTGAGGGAGTTTCATACATTCCCCTTAGCGGTACATCCTGGAGTGGAAAAGATATACCAGGATCTCTGATGATAGTTCTGGTGGTCAGGCATGAAGAAGGAAGTAGCGAAGTTCGTCTCTCAATGCCTTACATGCCAACAGGTGAAGGCCGAGCACCAGTTTCTAGTGGGATTAGCTCACCCCCTAAAAGTTCTAGAGTGGAAGTGGGATGGAATATAAATGGACTTCGTAACAGGCTTTCCACAGACGTCCAAGGGGCATGATTCCATCTGGGTGATCGTTGACCGACTCACCAAGTCGGACCACTTCCTATCTATCATGGAGCAGATTTCCATAGAGAGATTGGGATGACTCTATGTGCAAGAGATAGTTCATCTTAATGGAGTCCCCTCGACAATAGTCTCAGACCGAGATGCACGTTTCACATCACGACTGTGGAAGGGATTACAGGAGGCTTTTGGGACTCAGCTACGCTTGAGCATAGCGTTTCATCCCCAGACTGATGGTCAGACGGAGAGGACCATTCAGGTTTTGGAGGATATGTTGCGGGTCTGTGTCTTGTACTTTGGTCATAGTTGGGAGGACCACCTACAACTGGTGGAGTTTGCATACAATAATAGATACCACTCCACCATTGGTATGGCACCGTTCGAGGCCTTGTATGGGAGACCCTTCTGGTCACCACTTTACTGGACCGACCCTGGAGAGTCAGCACTCATGGGTCCAGAGTTGGTGTGAGATACCACCAAGAAGGTGCAGATCATCCAGGAGCAGATGACGACTGCACAGAGCCGGCAAAAATTTTATGTTGACAGACGATAGAGACCTCTGGAGTTCGAAGAGGGAGACCACATCTTTCTTCAGGTCTCACCTCGACGGGGGTTATAAGGATTTGGCTGAGGTGGAAAGCTATTTATGAGGTTCATCGGACCTTTCTAGATACTGTGCAGAGTTGACAAGGTGGAGTACCACCTAGCTCTACCACCGTAGTTGCATTGGGTACATGATGTATTCCACGTGTCACAACTGAGGAGGTACGTGCATGACCCATTGCACGTCATCGACTGGGGCGAGCTGGACATCGAAGATGGAGTGAACTTTGCTGAGTACCTGGTGAAGATCAAGGATCATCAAGAGAGGATCCTTTGTGGGTGATCAATTCCCTTGGTCTGCGTCCGATGGCAGCACGGGAATCTTCAGGATAGTACATGGGAGCAGGAGTCCCAGATCCGTGCCTAGTACCCACATCTTTTTTAGTAGACTTTGTTTTGGCTTTTCGGGGACGTAAAGCCCCAAGGTGGGGAGAATTTAATGTCTCAGATTTTCTGTGTATTATTTTTTTAAATATTATATGGAGTTATTTCGAGACTGGGTGTGAAGACGACACATCATTCCGAGGCCCAGTGATCCCGGAATGGTGGTTTGAATTTTTTTAAGTTAAGTGAGTTGGCACTTGTGCGCGGTTGTTGTAGTTTCCAAATGGATGCCCATATTAAAAATTTGTGTGCACCATTGCATCTGGGGATACTACTTTACCTAAGAAAGATCCTAACCTCTACTGGCGCGGGTATAGGGAAAAAGTTAATTTTTGGATGTTTTAAGTAAAATAAAATAAAATAAATTCGCAAGTTTATCTTATTTCTTTTAGTGAAACATCCGCTGCAGCGTGACAACAGGGAAACCATTTCCTTAATTAAATGGAATGTCATAATGACTCAAGAATGGAAAGTTGGACTCATTAATACCACATCATATTTTTGAATGTCAAAACACGTTTCCCTTTTTATTGGGATAATCGAACGTCGATCGTTGGCGGAAAAGTTGAGAGAAACACTAGAGAAAACTCTCGGCGACAAACGATGATGGATCGAAGCTGCGAATCGCTACAGCAACAAGGTTGGAGGATCTTGATGATGATGGTAGCATGACCTCTTCATCGGTGATCAATCCCTTCTTGAGTTAGGGGTTGTTATTTTAAATCTCATTTCCCCATTTTTGATTTTAAACGACGAACGCGGATCAACCATGAACAAGTCGATCTCTGGATTCGTACGTTCTTGCGGTAGGGTTTTTTTATTGGGATGATTTTGGGGAAATAACTTATTATTGTTTATTATTATTGATTCCTGCTCCGTTTAAGCCTACTAACGGGAGTGGGTCAATGCCGGGACAAATGACGGTAGAGGTTCGTTCCTCAAGTTGTTTTATTGGATTTCTTTCCCTCTTTTCTTCTCACGCTTTCTTCGTGTTTTTCACGGGGCGACGAACAACGGATCGTTGCGCATCCGTTCTGCAACGCAATGATCCCAAATCAAAGAATCAACACCTCAACAACCTTCTGGGGGTGTGGTGGTGATAGCGGACAACGAATCAGACCAGATTGGGAAAGTCCATTCTTCGAGCGTTCTTCACGTAGGAAGATCAAAACATGTTTTCGGAGCGAATCGGAGGCCTGAAAACATTAGGAGAAGCTTCATGGTGTTGGGTTAACCAAAACATGGTAGTTTCGTGGAAATCAGAAAGCCTGATCAATGAACAAAGAATCACCGGAGGCGTGATAGTGGAGGTCTGCGTTTTTGAAAATTTCCAGAATACACAGCCTGTACTTTCGAAGAACACGCCGTGTAGTGCTTGTGGTGGCGGATTGGGTTTCGGGGGTCAGAGAGGTATCACATGGCATGTTAGGCTTTTCCTGAATCACGATGTGTATTTTGGGAAGTACATGGACATGGGTTGGACTACACGGCATCAGGTGACATGGTGTGTACAACATGGCAGAGGCGGCTAAGTGAAACTCGACATGTATCCAGGGGGTACACAGGCACGGGATGGAGTACATGACCGTGTGCTCAATCACATGGCCAGGTGAGTCCAGTAACGCGGGCCACCCCATCTACCGATTACACGGGTTGGAGTACACGGGTTGATGACCGTGTAAGGGCACATGGTCGGCGTACACAGAGCCAACCCTAGTCACTCGGACACGGCGTGTACACCGTACTACACGCAGTGTACTTAGTTTTCTACATGACTAGTCTTACGACATGGGTCATTTTTACACATCCAGTACCCGGGGTCAGACAACATGGTGGGTAACTTTTATACATGCCGTGTACTTTTTGGAAAATGGCATGGTCCCCTTTTTCATCGTATCTTGGACATATATTGTTTGGGTTAGTGACCCTTCTTCTCATTCCCCGGAAGGTTAGGCATCATTTCCTTCTACAGGAGTATGATCCCTTCAACAAGAATTTTTGTGATAGAGTCAGGAATCCATCCAAGAGGCCCAGATAGAGATCCTCTACCCATTCTTGACCCTAGGTAGAGTCCGACATCGACGTGACCAACTCCACTGGGCGTATATCCTCTACCTATCAGGTGAATTCCGGATGAGTAGCGGTATCCGACATGGACCTGGCAGTGATCCTCATCTGTGTATCGTGTTCTTCCCCACTCAGGCATGTGTCTCCCATAATAGAGTGCACCTATCTATCGGAATCTTCCCACTCAAGAGTGTGTCTCCTGTAATGAGTGTAACTACCTCTCGCGATGGTTCCTGACGAACAATACTTCTCAGATGGATGTCATCAGAACTATAAGACTCATGGAGTGTGTTCTCCCAGAATGAGTGCTTCGTGGAATCTTCGAACTAAACCCCTAGCTGGGGGTATGTAGTTGTGTGACTTGTCTCTAGACTACGGGTCTGGGTTTTGAGTATATCCAGTTTGTTCTATATGTTCTGTAGACATATATTGTGCATAAATAACTGTACCTTTTCTTTGTGTGCTACTTTGTGGTTTTCGGGGTCCTCTACTGAGTATTGTTATACTCACCCCTACACGGGCTTTTCCCGCACGTGTCGTGTCTTGTGCAGACGAGCAGCCATTTGACGGAGTCCAGGGTGGACCAGGATATGACCGAGCTTTCTGAGTTCCCTACAGGACGAGGCGTTCCTATGACTACGAGCAGCATTCCCAGTACCTTTTGTGTTTACAGGTTGTACTTTTTAGTTTTCAGAATTTTGTTTTGGTGGGCTTGTATTCTGGCCCAGTTTACTCTCATTACTTTACATACCGTCGTACTCTGTTGGTTGGGTTTAGTTATATGCATGCATTTTATTCTTTAGTGTTTTCTTTTACATTTCAGCATTTGTGGGCTTGGAGATGTGTGTGTGTGTACAGGTACTTATGAAATGCCTCCCATGTTAGTAATATTCCTACTCGGTGCTAGTCACCAGCCCTTGGCCTATTGGAGGCGGGCTTGGGGAGTCGCAACGCGGCCCCCACTGGGATGGGTCTTGACAGTTGGCCCATGGACTATTAAACTATGTTCCCTCTTCTAAGTAACCATGTGACACCCCTAGGTGAGGTTCATGGTTAGGGTGATAGTTTTGGGTAAACCGTGTGTCCTATACACAAATCATTGTGTGCGGAAATAATTCCCCTAAAAATTAGTTTTAAAAACATTGAACCCCCTAGATTTAACCCCAATTTAACTCAATCTGCCTTACACTTTGTCCTTTGAACTTGGTGTCTCCCAAATGGATTCCTAGGTCTCTCAAACACCGTTCTTGATGATTCAATGATCAGATTAAAGAATCTGTAGCTTTCATGGTAAGAGATTCTAATCCCGATTGGTTTTCTCCATCTCTCCCATATTTATCTCATCTTTTGAAGAGAGGTTTTCCTCTGTTGGTGATGGATATAGATCTAAGTTTTGATAGATCTAATATGTTTGATATTTGATCTAGGTTTTGGATCTAGATATTGTTCTTTGTTGTAATCTCGATTGTCCTGTTTCCATTGGGGATATCCATTGGTGAGCATTCGTAATCAATCTTATGGTTGGTGGTCTAAATTCCATTCCTGTAGTCTTGAATTCCAAATGTGTGTAAGCATTGTGAGATTTCAATTGGGGTGTTTGGAAATTAAATCTTCAATTGAATAAATTAATTTATTTGATTAATTTATGGAATTATGGAATTGATTAAATGATTTTCCATGTGATTACGAAATGAGTTGAGCTTGTGTAAATTGAATTTGGTAATTTTGATTATACAACTGGTGAATAATGAGACATTAAATTGATTGATAAATGAGGTTATTAAAATTGGTCAATTAATGGGATTGAATAATTGGTAAATTAATGGGATTGTTTAATTAGAAAATTAATGGGATTGTATAATTGGTCAATTAATGGGATTGTCTAATTGGATAATCAATGGGATTATATAATTGGTCAATTGATGGGATTGTGGAATTGATTGATTAATTGAATGTTGAATTGGTTGATTAATGGGAATAAATGGATGTTTGGATTAACCTTGAAGGGTTGATGAATTATTTTATTAAACATAGATAATTGGTTTAATAGTGAATTGTTCATATTATTCCTTTTGTTTGAAATAAAGAGTTATGATGCCTTTAAAAATAAAGAGTTTTGATTGTTGTGATAAATTGAAAAGGTGCACTTAAATGAGATTATTTGATGAAAAGGTTAATAATGCATAAAATTAATGTATATGAAATTGTTATTCAAGATATATTGTGATGTTTGTGATATATGTGACATGGAGGTGTGAGATAAAGGCTGAGGCTTCAAATACCTATATGGGTTGGAAAGTGTGGGATGGGGACTAAGGCTCCAAATAACCATATGTGTTTATTAGTGTAGGACAGGGACTGAGGCTCCAAATACCTATATGAGATAATGAGTGTGAGATAGGGATTAAGGCTTCAAATACCCATGTGATATTGATGTTTGGGATAGGGAAAGAGGCTCCAAATACCCATGGGGTGTTTGACATGATGTTCTATGCCCTTGAGATTGGCATTGGACTATGGATCCAATTGATCATGGAATGAATTGAAATGAAATGATAAATGATAACCATGGTATTGTGATATGTGAAATCCCTTGGGGATGGTTCGGTCTCTGGCTTGGGCTGAAGTAGGTATTGATGGGTTGGGTGTAAATGTGAACCTGGGAAATTGATGTGGTCAATAAAAGAATAATGAAATGTGATACTTTTTTACTTGTCTACTTTATGAATTATAATTTACTCTTTATAAAACTACATAAAATTTTATTGACTGGATATTATTTTATATGCCATTGGTGGTGGCATACTGAGATATACTCACACCCTACCTAGGATGCTTGATTGGTACCCAAATAGATTTAATGTTTGTAGGAAAGGATAAGGGAAAGATCCCTGTGTTAGATGGACGATTTGAGATGGTGCATAGATGACAGAAGAAAACATAGCGTTAGAACCCACTTGGGAGTGTCAGTGTGTCATTATTTTGGTTTTTCATTAGACACTTGACACATACTTTGCATGACATATCTACTATTTTATTTTGGATATTGTATTATAGTTTTAGTCATCATGTGATATTGGTTTTTCTAGTTATTAGTTATATCATTTGTTTATTATTGTTCTATTTCAGCTATTGTATTTCTATGATAAAGAGGGTATAGTCACCCCATGTTTTATATTAAGCAATCATTGCTAGTTGGAGGCCTCTGGCGTATAGGGAGGCATGCTTGAGGTCATATAACCAACTGGCTCGAGGCACCAGTGTGTGGCACCCGGGTCGAGATGTTACATCGGAGCTGAAATATTAAATTTTGGAATCACTTTATCATTAATGAATAATTAAATATTTTTCTACCATGAGTGATATATTTTATACATGAGGGGTTGATGAAAAACTTACTTATCCCAGAAGGATTAAAAATTAATATACATTTTATTTATCCTTGAAGGATATACATGTACAAGTGAATATGCACCTTGCAAATAATAATAAATCATATTATAATGCAAAGTAATGTTCTTCCCTATTAATCCAAATCTAAAGGGTATACATTCATATTATTCCAAAATTAAAAATCAAATATCTTGGTTATTAACTGATCAAGGACATTCTATGAGTGAAATGATGCAGTGATGAGATAAAGATATAATTGTTGTGCTTGTTTTCCTTTAGTAAAGTTTTATCCATTAGGTTTTCTTGATAAGGTTTTTAACAATGAAGAACTATGGGGACTCATGTTGTTGTAGTCTTTTTCCCTAATAAAAGGGGTTTCCTTGAGGTTTTTAATGAGGCAATCATACATCATAACGGATATCCCAGGGAATTTTGTAAATTATTATGAATATTTTTAGTTGATGGAAACTGTTGGACTTTCCTACGAGTCATAATTTTTAATGGGACCATTAATTATTACATATGACCTTCCTCCCATGTCTTGAAGACCTAATTAAATAACCATTTTAATGGATGTCCTGAAGACATGACTAAATGATATTGTAACGCCCCGACCCCAGTTACCCAGAGTCGGTGCATTATTACATAACATTGGCATGATCACAAAAGATCAAATCTCGAAAGACCGATTAGTTTAGTAGCCTTGGAAGCACTAGATATATTCATAATTTTTACATTACATCATAAAGTGAAAACTACAACAACATCTTGTCTCCACACTCATATCCCCTTATACTATCCCGGCAGGTCATTCATAAAATACTTCTTCACATCCTGGGAAAAATAAAACATAGAAAGGGGTGAGCTCAAATTCCCAATAAGGATAACAATATAGAGAAAACTTTCATAAATATGCATAAACATTTAAGGCAATGTATAACTAAAAAAAACCTTTAAAACGTGAACTTCAACATAATATGGCAAAGATAAAATGAAATAATTCCATTTACTTATTCACATGGATATTCTACTAGTTAAATAATCACATGCAATATCAATAACCACTTTCATAATGATGGAATGCATAATTATAGACTATCATAACCATATAGCCAAGGCCTCGTGCTAAGAATACAAATAAAATTTTGTCAAGGCCTTGTGCCAAGACACTAGTTTGTCTCATGAGACCTACCGATGCATCTAGGAGCTATAACATGCTCCACCCATCACTTATTAAGTCTAATACATTTCTCATATGAACAGGTTTAAACATAATATAAACATTCGTATTAAAACTAGCATACGAAATGTCAATACTTTATCCATAAACCATGAATGGTATAAAAATAACACATCCACATTCAAACATATCACAAAACCTTCAATAAAATATGGAAGTTTTGTATCGTAATAAATAAACTTCAAATAAGCTTAAAATCCATCAAAGGATGTTGTCATAGATGGAATCAAAACTATTTGAGAGAAATATCTCTTTTTTTTTAAAATCATTTAAAAGTCACATAATTATAGAAGAAAACATTTACTTTTGAAAATATTCTTATAAGATTGTAAGGGAAGCTTCAACAATTTTATAATGGAGGAAAATAGACGCACCCTCCTTATAAGTTAAAAAGGACATTCTTACATTAATTCTGGCGAAAACGTAAAAAAGGACCTTGTTTGGAAAACGACAGAAAGATTCCTTTATAAACTTCTTATAAAAAGTAAATAAGGGTATAAATGAATTTAACCCATAGTCTGTAAAATAGTAATAATGGTTTGAAATACATTTTTAAGAAACATGTATGTGGATGATAAAGAGGTCCCAGTAGATAATTACGTATAAACAACCTCAGATAATGAAGAGATTGTGAAATAAACCCTTAACTTGTACTTTTCCTTGGTTGATGATAGGTTAACCTCCTATATAATGCTGAAATAATTGTTATTAAATTATACAAGAATCATATACATTAATATGATATCATATATGATCTTTTAACATTGCTTTGTTAATAATATCTTAGTATTATCGTCGTTTCAGGTGTTAACTTACTCGTTTTCTTTTATATGTTCTGTTACATAAGCAATGTTTGTTATGGATAGATTGTATCTTATTCATATCCATAATTATATCAAGTCCTTAAATATTATTTTTAATCATCAAATGATAATTAGACTTGTATGGATATGATGGGGAATGAATCTCATTGTGTTCGTGGAGACGGTAGTCCGTACGTACGCACGAGCGACAATATCATTATTTTGATATTAAAATAATATATAATTGGATGGTATACCATATATACAGAATCATTATCATGTTATATTATTATTTACATGAATTACACATCATTATTATACCCATCCAAATAATAATGTTTTTGAATAACAATTACACCACGACGTGGAGACGATAAGCCGTACGTACACATGTATGGTGACATGTCATTAATAGGATGGATATAATACTGAATATTGTTGTAAAATATTTATAATAACATCAAAGTATATAGAATATTCTAGATTTATTATTTTAGAATGGGAATAACAAATAAAGAAGAAGTGGAAGAAGAAAGGAATTTGAAAGAGGGTGGTGAAAACATTACCTCTTCTTCGATTCTTCCTTTTGATTTGTTCAAAAGGGCTCTTTAGGATGACTTTCTGATCAAACTAATGCCTCTAGGTCGAATTGAGGGAAGTTTAGAGAATATTTGTGCAGGGGTTGGCCAAGAAAAAAGGCTTTGAAGGTGTGAATTAGAGAGAAGGGGGAGTGCCCTTTTATAAGAGGGGTGAGGGGAACCTTTGAAAAAACTAGAAATATTATTTTATAATAAATTCATATTCGGTTTATAATGTCTCCAAAGTGGATTATTTAAAGGTTAAGGTGGGTATGGGTCTAAATCCTTTCAACCAATAGATTTTAGACAGGTTTGGGTCACTATATTAACCTTGTCATTTATATTTAACTCTTAGTTAAATAGTTTGACATTTACCATGTCTCTTTGTATTTTTATATTATATACTTATTAAACTTACTATATACCTCCAAGAGACCCCCAAGTGGTCCATTAATTATACACCTATCATTATATAAGTCCTTTGGCCAAAACTTATATTTTTAGGAATAGAATATCAATTAATAATATAATATTTGTTTTAAAAACTCTTTTATGTCAATTTTGACACTATTGGGTATTTTGTTTTTGATAAATTCATAACAGCATTATTACTTTGAAAACAATTTATATAAACATTCCTAATATGTCATAGTATCCTAGAAAATTATTTTAATTTATAAAAAGTGTCAAATTACATTTATTTGGGTATTTATAATATCAATTATCTTAATCATTCATTAATTTGGTAATTACTGCATCATCATTGTGTCATAAATAAATTAAATTATTTAATGTCTGAAAATTATAAATAAAATACCATTATGTATGTAATCTTTTTATATTTCTAATGAATATTTATAATCGAATTTATCTTATGTATAACCCTATATTAAAAATGTTTTAGTTATTAAACTTTGATTTTAACTCTTTTAACTCTTCTTTGAATTAAATAATAATAAATGTCCTAATCTAATCCAAGTGGACCTAAATGATAATATTTTATTCATAAGGTTGTTTTTGGTCGAGATATACTTGTCCAATAGAATTAGTACATGTGTTAGGGTAATATTAATAACATTTTTACCCTTAATTACCCAATTTACTTTTAACCGTGGTAAATAAAAGTAAAAAGTTACTATTCACCAAAAATTATTTTTATCTTATTGAACCACATTTTACTCCTTGATATTAACCATGTATCTTGGATTTTAGAAATTCCACTCACAGAAGCGGTAAAATTAAGTTTTATGTGAATTTCCAAAATTCTCCTAGGAGGTGGGTAAAAGACGGTGAAAAGTTCAATAAAATTTTTATATATCTTAAATTATTTTAAACTAACTCCAATGAATTACATTGAAATTATATATGTATTATGTATCCATTTTGACCTTAGTTAAATTTAAGTAAAATAAATAATTACTTAAATTAAAATTCGGTTTTAAACTATAACTCAGTGTTTTTTCACTATTCATCATAAATTGAATGTTTTCAGAAAAATACCAAAAATTAACCCTAAGCTAATTTCGATATTCCGAATCCAAAAATGAAGTCCATTTTGAACGATAAAATTTATAAAATTTCAAAAAGTGGGTATTACTATTAATAACGGCTAGTTTGATTGGTTGTGGTGTGTGTTAGAACTCGAAGTTGCATACAACCCACACTACTGTATTATTCAAAGAGAAGCGTACTGTGGAAGCTTGTGGTGTTACATTCTCCCATCCTTCAAATAATTCCATCCTCGAAATTTCTAGAATACTACTACATGAAAAGACTTGGGTGGTTCTTCATCATAAGTTCCTCAAGTTCCCACGTTGCCTCTTCCATCTTATGGTTTGTCCATAGAACTTTTACCAGAAGAGCTGCCCGGTTTCTCAGCACTTGTTCTCTGGTATCAAGAATCCTGATGGCCTCTTCGCAATAAGACAGACTAGGTTCCAGTTCTAATTCCTCATAGGTTAGTACATGTGTTGGGTCAGGCATGTATTTTATCAACAGTGATACGTGGAACACATCGTGAATTTTGGAGAGACTTGGCGACATTGCCAAACGGTAAGCTACAGCCTCAATTAGTTCTAGAATTTTGAAAGGTTTGATGTACCTGGGACTCAATTTACCTTTCTTACTGAAACGTATAACTCCCTTCAATGGAGATACCTTCAAGAAAACATGATCTCCTACCTAAAATTCCAAATCCTTCCTTCGATTATCGTCATAGCTCTTCTGCCTACTTTGAGATGCTTTTATGTGGTTTTGGATTAACTTTACCTTCTCCATCGTTTCCTCCACCAGTTCTAGGCCTATGAGTTTTATTTAACCAACCCCATCCCAACAGGTTGGTGTGTGACATCTCTTTCCGTATAACGCTTCATATGGTGCCATCCGAATACTTGAATGGAAGCTATTGTTATAGGAAAATTCTACCAGAGGTGAATATTGATCCCACATACCCTGAAAGTCAAGTGAGCATGATCTCAACATGTCGTATAAGGTTTGAATAGTCAGTTCTGATTTTCCATCTGTTTGAGGGTGGTAGGCAGTGCTCAAACAATGTTCAGTATCCAAGGCCTTCTGAAGACTCTTCCAGAATCTTGAAGTAAAATGGGGATCATGATCATAAAAAATCAACAGGGGTACTCCATGAAGTCTCACAACTTCATTAATATATAGTCTTTCTAGACATCCAAGTGGTAGATATTCTCTTATAGAAAGAAAATGTGCAGACTTAGTAAGACGATAAACAATGAACCATATTGCATCGTTCCTTCTAGGAGTCTTTGGTAGCCCCATGAAAAATTCCATCATAATATTGTCCCATTTACACTCTGGTATGTGAAGAGGTTTCATGAATCCTCCAGGCTGTTGCCTTCGAGCTTTTACTTGTTGAAAAACTATACATCTTGACACAAAATCAGCAATCTCCCTCTTCATGTTGTCCCACCAAAAATGTTCCTTCAAATCTCTATACATTTTGGTGCTCCCAGGGTGTATAGAGAAATTGGAGCTATGAGCATCATCTAACAATTCCCTTTTCAGATCAGGTATATCGGGAACACAAAGTCTCTTCCCAAATTTCAAAATTCCTTCTTCATACACAAAGTATCTCAATGTCCCATCATTCACAACTTTAATCTTTTTTTGAAATTCTTCTTCATCAGTCTGAGAACTCTTAATCCTTTCTAGTAAAGATGGTTGGACAACCATTTGAAAAAGTATCGATGTTTCACCTTCCCTGGTAATTCCCATATCCAACCTTACTAGATCCATGAAAATTGGATCCCTTTCAACTCTCATTTTGTTCAAAACTCCATGATCCTTTCTACTCAAAGCATCTGCCACCTTATTTGAATTCCCCGGGTGGTAGTGTATCGTGCAATCATAATCCTTGAGTAGTTCAATCCATCACCTTTTCCTCATGTTGAGTTATTTCTTTGAGAAAATATACTTCAAACTCTTGTGATCAATATAAATATCACACTTTTCACCATATAGATAGTGTCTCCAAATCTTCAAAGAAAAAATTACAGCAACTAACTCAAGATCATGAGTAGGATAGTTTTTCTCATGAATTTTCAGTTGTTGTGATGCATAGGAAATAACCCTATCATTCTACATAAGGACACAACCATGTCCTTTCTTTGAAGCATCACTATAAATGAAAAATCCATCATTCCCTGATGGTAGAGTCAATATAGGAGCATTTACTAATCTTCTCTTAAGTTCTTCAAAACATTTTTCACACTCTTTTGTCTAAAAAATTTAACCCCATTACGTGTGAGCTTTGTTAATGGGTTAGCCAATCGGGAAAAGTTCTGAACGAAATGCCGATAATAACCTGCTAAGCCAATAAAACTGTGTACCTCGGTTATACTCATCGGTGCAGGCCATTCTTGGACTACCTTTTTCTTAGAAGGATCAACAGAGATTCCATCTTTAGAGACAATATGGACAAGAAAAGAAATCTCATGAAGCCAGAATTCACACTTGCTAAACTTCCGATATAATTCATGTCTTCTCAGAGTCTTTAGGATAACGCACAAATGATTTTCATGATCTTCGTAGCTTTTGGAGTATACCAATATATCATCAATAAATACCACCACAAAATCATCGAGATATTCCTTGAAAACTATATTCATTAGATCCATTAATACAGAGGGTGCATTAGTCAACCAAAAAGGAATTACTGTAAACTCATAATGCCCGTACCTGGTTCAAAATGCTGTCTTCGGAATGTCTTCCTTCTTCAAACACAACTGATGGTATCCAGATCGAAGGTAAATCTTTGAAAAGTATTGAGCTCTATGCAGTTGGTCAAATAAATAATCAATTCAAGGTAGGGGATACTTGTTCTTTATTGTTATAACATTGATTTCCCTATAGTCAATACATAACCTCATAGATCCATCTTTCTTCTTAACAAAAAGGATAGGGGCTCCCCATGGAGAAATAGTAGGGCGAATAAATCCTCTATTAATCAATTAATATAGTTGTTTCTTCAGTTAAACTAATTCCACAGTGGCTATTTGTTTCCGAAGATTTTACACCGGGGCGCGCACGCGTGTCCGTCACACAGTGGGAGGACGCGCGACATCATTGCCCCGCATTCCCGCTTTCCAAAGGCGGACAACATCCATTCCTTGTTCAGGGACGTCTTCTCCTTGATTTAAACCGGGATGATGGGATGTCGATTCTTCCTTTCATGGATTCCTCCTCGGAGCTCGTCACCTAGTCTAGGTCTCCCTCATAGATTTAAGATGGGTTCTTGAAGCTCGTTCCAAGCACCATATCTACATGGACGCCAGCTAATTATGCTGCTTCCATCGAGACACTCCAAGGGTTCTGGTCGGGGTAGCAACCTTCGGTGAGGAGAATGGTCACGTTGGGGAATCGTTGGCATGTCTTGACACTGGGGGATTGGCATGTCTGTCTTCTGTCCCTTATTATAGGGCTTCTTGAGGGCGCAGAAGCCCGAGGAATCCCACATCGAACGCGGGGGATCGCGTGCCATCTGAGGTTTTCCTCAGCTTCCCATGTTTAAAATGGGGTGTGCCGCGAGTTTAACATCTTGCGGAGATGGATTGGACTGATTGGAACACTGAGAGTGGATCAGATTGAAGGACCCCTTAGGGGGAACACTGATGTTAGGGCCAGCACGTGGGTGGATTTTCGGATACTATGGAGTGGAATGAGGTGGCATGATCCCACTGGGATGTGGCGGCCCGGATAAGGATCAGGATGGGTGATGGAGTGATGGGGGGCTTGAACCTCATGAAGGATTCCTACATATCCCCATGGCAGGGAATCAAAGTCTGCATAGTTTGGTGATATGATGGGACACCTGAAGAGGTGACCTGTGGGAATGAACGCATGGATTGGAGCCTGGAGGAAGTGAGACCTCCGGGTTAGGGCATGAGCTTCCCGAGGCACGTGGGCTTGAGGGAGAGGTAAGGATGAGATGTGGGTGTTGGATATGGGTCTTACACTCTGGCGCGACCCATAACGGTGGCTGTGAACCGACACGGAGGGGTCAGAACAACTGAGTGATGGGATTGAACCTCGTGGAGGCTTCCTACATACCATGCGTTAGCATGGATCAAAGTACACATAGTTCAGGATGGTCACAACGGCTTACCGATGGATTGAGATGTAGTTTAACGTCATGCGGGACGAGATACGGTTTAACGTCATGCGGGAAGAGGGCATACAGTTTAACATCATGCAAGAAGAGGGATTACAGTTTAACATCATGTGGGACGAGGGCATGCAGTTTAACGTCATGCAGGATGAGGGCATGGGGCTTACGCTCTGAGGTGACCCATGGGATTGGTGAACCAACATGAAAGAGGGGTCAGAACGACTGGGTGATGGGCTTGAACCTCGTGGAGGCTTCCTACGTACCGCGCGTTAGCACGGATCAAAGTCCACATAGTTCACTGGGATGGGGCTTATGCTCTGAGGTGGCCCATGATAGGATGTCATGGTCGATGCGCGCTCTAAGCCCACGTGAGTCATGCTCGGTGTGAGAAACAAGAGGCAGCAGGGACCAGACAATCACGTCGCTAAGGGTGCGTCCGTGAGAAGCGGAAAGGGGCTTACGCGTTGAGTGTCCCAAATAGGAAACAGGGGCTTATGCATGGTTAACGTCCCTTAGTGCCGGGGCTTACTCCAAGATGGAGGCCCGTACAGAGGCGCATGGGTGCTACCTTCCGCAAGAGAGGCTAGGGGCTTACGCTCTGAGGCAACCCTTCTCCCATGGACAAATGCCACTCCAAAAAGGAGGATCTCATTCCATGTGAGGAAGAATCCATTCTCGTGGAGACGAGTGGGCGTAAAGAATGTCCGAGCCGGGGGGACCCTGCGTGCGAGGCACAGGGTTGGACCACAGTTTAACGTCATGTGTTGAGGATGAAGTGCTTATCCATTTAACGTCTTGCAGCTTGGATGAGGTGGGTTCGCTCCACACCCCTAGGGATTACATGCCCAATGACCTCTACCCCTTGTGGGAGGGAAGGAATCGGCAAGGCCGTAGTGAAGGGGGGCCGCAGGGTAAACCATCGAGGGGTCCACATTAGCATGGCTATGCGTAGAAGCAATAGCCATTAGTGTGCCTATGCGAAGAAGCATAAGGCAAAGCAACACAACCGGAAACACCGCCCAAGGGACCTTGAGGTTACTTCGTACGAGCCTGGAAGGCTGTATGGGAAAACAATGCATGGTGTGCATGAACGACATGGAAGACATCGGGCACCGGCATAGAGAGGAAACCAAGGGTCATCAAGGTGAGGGGTCCTGGGTTTTTCACACAAAGAGAAGGTTTGCATGAAAAACGCCGGGATGGAATGAAATTGTGGCAGAAGATTGCGTGCGGATAGGGGATTGCGCGCAAAGGGAATGGATTGCGCACGGGAACAATGGCCGATCCCTGAGTCATGGAAAAACCTAACAGAGGGATTGCGCGCAATCGGAGGGGATTGCGCGCAAGGGTCATGGATTGCGCGCAAGGGAAGATCCCAGAGGAGTTGGAAAATTCACTTAAGCCAGTGGGGTTGCACACAAAGGCGAACCCCGGGGCAAGATTTCATGAAAAGGGGGATTAACTGGAAGTCATCTTGTGCGCGTGGGAATCCGAATTGCGCGCACGGGAGCTGGTCCGAATTCTTAATCCCCGAAACGGTTGGGGTCACCTTCTATTTATAGGAATCCGCCGGCGTGGAATCCAGGCGGTGCGTAAAAGCTTCCGCCCCAGGACCAGTCGGCGTGAAAAGCCTTTCCGCGTGGAACCGAGCGCGCAAAATTGCGTGCTATCTCTGTGTTTTTACGCGAATCCTAGAATTCCTTCGCGCGGACAACATTTTTTTCGTACAAGTCCTCCTTAATTTCGCACACCACTTCCGGGCCATCCAGATCAGGCCTCCGAGTCCAAATATGACTTCTCTTTGTCATTTCAAAACTTACTCTTGGAGTTACGGACTTTTTTGGCGTCTACAAATTCCCCCCCCCTTAGAATTGGATCAGCGAGAGGTCGCAACGATCGGGTTCCAAGGGAAACGCCGAAGCGCCGAAGTGGTGGATCTCCTGGGCACTTTGCATGCAAAAATCCAACGAGACACGCAAAACGACAGCTCCACGCAGAATTCGCTTTCTGCGTGGTGCGGAACCCTAGCCTCGCCTATAAAAAGGGGCACTGGGTCCCAAGTCCGTATTCAAGATTTTCCGCGCGATAGGATCAACACTCTCGTTCGTGAAATTGCTCCCGTGGCTGCGCGAAATAATGCTTTGGCAGTGCGTAATTCCTTCCGAGTTTCGGCCGTATTTTCGCGCCAACTCAGGGTATAGCGCGCCAACGGTTCTAATTGCATGCCCAACTCTTGGATTTCGCACCGCAGCTTCTGATTTCGCGCAACTCTCTCCGATTCCACGCACTACATCCTGATTTCGTGCAACTCCTGAAATATTTGAGATGGATGAAAACCAAGTTGATGAGGGGAAAGCTGCCACTCGTAGAGCCGAAATGGCAGCAAATGAGGAAGTTTATGGCGCCAAGGTGGTCGTTTCCAACAACCTAACCTTGTTCAATCTGCTGACCCCTGCCCAAAAGGAGTATCCTCTATCTAAAAACCTCCCGCTCTGGAACTTTGGAATCCTGGAAGAGGTTCCGCTGCTGGGCTTCGAGGTGGACACACCGTGGTCATGGGTGACCTGGGAGGATGATCTTCCTCGCTACAAAATCACCAACAATGGCCATCCTGCCAGGGAAACCAGGCATATGGACGTATATGTCCTGAACCCGAGGACCAAAACCATTACTGGGGATGAACCTGCCGTAGAGGATTCTCCGACCCTCTACGCAAGAATGTTCCATCAGAGCATCACAGATGACACTAAGGGCTGGATGAAAGACTGGGATCTGCGGTCCGGGGGAAACTTCACCAGTGAGTGGGCCTGGGCATTCTGGGTCTACCATACTTCCAACCAATTTGGGGCTGAGCTGCGGCATATTGGCCTGTTCGAGGTGGTATGGACGTCGCAGTTCCACTGCCACCGTCAAACTGAGCTCAAGCCGAAGCTATTCACCTGGTGGTCCCCTGATACCAACACATTCCAACTTCACCATGGGGAAGTTGGCATCAGCCTCTAGGGCGTTCACTGCATTGGAGGTAACCCACTGGAGGGCTACCAATACGACGAGTTCGTTCCTCCAAATAACACCTGGGAAGACAGGTCACAGACACCCATGCTGACGTGGAACCTACTGAAGCTGGCCAAAGAGAGGATGGGGGTCAAGGATTTCCTGAAGGACATTGCCTACAAGGGCTGGTTCATCCAGTTCCTAGAGAAGGACCCGACAATCAAGATGTCGGGACGGGGAAAATGGTGCCCAACCGCAACTCAGAGAAGCAAGGATGGGTCGTATTGGAGGACCCTGGAGGCAGGGAAATACCAATCATGGGGATACCGTGTCATCGAGGCCCGTGACTTGAACGTTTGGTATACGGGGTTCCTTTCCGCCTTCTTGAGCTGGTGGCTCCTGCCAGTGCGGGACGCGAGGATGGGCGTCTGTCCAGCAACACTGGTGATGGCGGGCACCATGGCTGCCAACAAAAGGTTCAACTTGGGGGTCCCCATACTGGCCAAGCCATATTCCATCCTAGGATGCATCTCACGAGGGGGTCACCTTGGAGGGTATGTGTCCCCTTACAGATCTTCCATGGCTAGCTGGCGGCTCATCTGGGCTGGTATACTTTCCCAAACGCTATCCGTCCTCCGGGAAATGGCCTGCGACCATCCCTGCTGAACATCGTCGGGGTGGCGCCGATGACGCTCAATGAGGATGGCGTGAGGATCCGCATTGGTAACCACACCAATTTCAACTTCATCCCATTCCCCGCCCTGGTCGGCCAGATGGTGGACAACGGGCGAGGCTCACTAGAGCAGCAGGAGTATTTTCAGAGCATCCGAGGCGGGGTGCTCGTGGCTCGGATCGATGGGAAGGTGATCTGTGAGCCTTACGTGCCATCCTGATTATCCAAGCAATTCGGGTGCCTCCAAAGAATGTCGAAGAAGGTATTCATGGCTTTCTGGGAGGAGAAGAATCCTTGTATCCTACGCCAGAGGTGGTTGATGTTCACCACTTTCGGCTCTGGCGATGTCATTACTCTTCCTCCCATCGGGGTTGATGCTGGCCTAGTAATTGAGTATGCTGACCAATGGACCATTGCATACCCTGAGGGGATTTTAAGCAAGAGAGTCCAGTAACTCGAGGCTACCCGCGCAGAAACCAGGCGATGGGGGAGAAGGCAAGGTGCCTCTATAAGGGGGGAACCAGGGGCGCGTCAGGCTGTGAGGCCTGCACAGGCTGGGACCTCAGTGGCGGGAACATCACACGGTGTCTCCGCGACCTCGTTGCCCGTAGGGGGGTCACATGAGGTGGCCAAGGAACTGCCTGGGAAGCAGATTAGATACCTGCTCAAACCTTCCCAAGATGCAATTTTCCCAGCACTGTGGTCGGCCTGGATGACCCTGCGGAAATCACTGGGTGTTAGAGCCATATAGTAGAAGATAACACAGTACGGGATCCAGCTGCCAGAGGTCAGGCTCATTCGAGTTACTGACAGAGTTAACTTCCATCGGCAGAATTCCTATCTAATGTCCATGGACAGATACGCGCGCCAAAGAGGTCGGCGTGTAGAGCCAAATTTCCTAGTGAAAGTGATGCTCAACCAAGAGCATGATCTGGAAGTGATGCTGCCGGGAGAAGGCGACAGTGATGAGGAGTCAGAGGGGGAGGAGGAGACTGGAGAAGACGAAGGCGAAGGAGAAGATGAAGGAGAAGGAGAACCCGAAGATGAGGGTTTCAGGGGGTGACCTACCAGGGGAGTCTCCGGGAGAGTGGCGAGATTGTCGGCTCTGATCTCGACATAACTGAGATACTCGAGGTCTGTCTCTATCTTCATTAATTTTCCTTCTTCTTCCATTCTCCTTTGCAATTTCTAACCCATATCTCTACCTCACTGAGGAGCGCCTAAGTGTTGGTCAGGCATCCCCACTAGAGGAGGGAGGAGAGGAACTGGTGGGAAAAGATGAGGATCAGACACCCATCATTGAATTGACAAGCGTAGAGGGGTATCCTATCATGGGAGCTTCTGTAGCCTCCAGAAAAATGGAGGCTGACATTATGAGTTCCTGTAAGTCCCATGCTTCACTACTGGTGCTTTCTATCAAGGATCCCAACTAATCAAGGTACGTCTTGTGCAGTGATCTCGACATTGGAGGCTCATCAGGCTACTGAGCCCGGGCCATCTGTGAGCGAACCAGTGGCAGACATACCACCTTGTCCAAAACATAATTCCTACACTGAGTCAGCCCCAACAATTGGTGATCAGGGGGCGGCAGACATCAGCGACACTGTCCTTGAGGCGAGCCCAGAAGATGACAGAGGCACCATCACTATTGGGGCGAGAGAGGAAGGTCACTCGGACGTCGAGGATCCGATTCCTCATGAAGACATCCCTGAGGCAGATCCTGCTGCCGACCTGCTGGATGCCTTTCCTATGTATTGAACCGCTAATCCTGAGGAGATAGATGACTCAAACTCATAGGTGACTGAGGAGAGCCGGATGACAGGGCACAAATGGTGGAAGTGCATCCAGTGCTTTCTCAGGCAGCCCTAATCAGATTGGCTGAGGCGGATGGGATCACTCCAGACCTGGTTGCACTTCCTATGCGCCAGAGGGGCTGACGCTCAGCGACTTCATCTGACGATCCATGATTACATGGCCGAGAAGATACACGAGATCAGTCGGCGCACCGATGTTGCCCAGTTTCGGGAAAGATCAGTGAGCACCCGAGCGTTTATGAGGGCGGAGCAGGAGGTCCAGTGCCTCTAAGGGCATGCGACAGAGAAGGAGGCCTTCATTGCAATGTGCTCTGAGCTCGTGGA
The DNA here is from genome assembly GCA_963277665.1 of Viscum album. Taxonomy (NCBI): domain Eukaryota; kingdom Viridiplantae; phylum Streptophyta; class Magnoliopsida; order Santalales; family Viscaceae; genus Viscum; species Viscum album. Next base: position 1,218,560,293 of record OY728119.1, read on the forward strand.
ACAACAGACGGCCCAGCTGGATGATGCTCAAGAGCAACTGATGGAGGCGAGTCACCAGATGGCCATACTTCAAACCGAGAAGGTGTAGGCATGTTCCATGGTCGTCGAGCTATGCTCTGTGGCTGCTGATTAAGAGAGAGTCTTCAAGGAGCGATAAGAAATCCTGGAGGCTACCTGCTAATGGGTAACAGTGTTGGAAAGATCGATCCAGCACGCTGATCCTTAAGGGCTTTGTTTCGGCCATCTCATGAAATTTTTGCTTTCACTGCTCAACATTTGGACCCATTTATGGACCAATCTATTTATCTGTACCTTTGGTCTAATATGCTCACCATAATTCTGAAATGAATAACAACTCACCCTTAAGCTCCTGTGGGTCGCACCCAACACGAGAAGTAAAGGATGCTTGTGTTATCATTTCGTCCAACTGTGGGGCATTAACCAAGCTTCAGGCATTTGAACTCAGGCCTGGAATTCAGAGGAGAAGAGGGAGGTCCAGCCGACGGAAGGGGACCTCAGACCGATCAATGTATCGTCTCCTCCGCGTGCCTTGAATTCGGAACACAATGGGGAGCGACGATGGAGGATAACTGTTAACCATGGTGGAAACGCAGCATCCATATCACATTGTCCGGAAATGAGGACAATAAATGAGGGATGACCACTGACCATGTTCGCAACTCGGGGCCTAACTCAAATATCTCTGATCAGTCTTCCGTAACGATGGACCAGGATAGCAGGCGGACTATAGATCTATCATCCATATTTCTACAATAGGTGGACCAAAGGTCTATCATCCATATTGTGGCAGCAGGCAGACCAGATTCTATCATCCATACTGTTAGGGGGTCCCATCAAACATGACCAGTCATCTGGGACGTTGGCCCAGGACAGTAGGCGGACCATAGGTCAATCATCTATATTGATACAATAGGCGGACCATAGGTCTATCATCCATATTGTCACAGCAGGCGGACCAAAGTTCTATCATCCATACTGTTATGGGGTCCCATCAAACATGAAAGAGGATGAGGATCCGAATAAAGGGGCTCACAAAGCGTGGAAACTAGAGTGGTGGTTTGTTTGAATAGAGTCCAACACTCCCAAAATTGCACCACCGTGGCGGAGGCACATTAGGCGGGCGTACCAACCTGGTCATGGATCATCTTGATTTTCAAACAGGACCTCTCTGGTGAGAGAACTGTCACTTCCCACCATCACTATGGGGCTTCCCAAACTTATTCAGGGTAGATGTTGTGACTACACCACTCCCCAAGAAGTCAGGCCGAGGGACCGACAACAAGGGGGGATGGGATTTGGTAATCCCTGGGGCTGGACCCAAGACAAAATGTCCAAGCATTCATACATATCCCATTAAGATGGGAATCAAGACACACATATTTCTTGAAGTATAGTTTAACGTCCTGTAGGACGATAAGACAAGAAGGATAATTCTTAGCACGAGGTGTGTGGGGTGCAGTCGTCACAAACCCGACGTGAATGAGGACATAATCCCACACTACGCCATGCAGTCCCGTGGTCAAGGTCCCGAAGGCGGGATCAAAGAGACGAACTAGATGAACTCGAGATGGACCCAAAGACAGGCGGTTTGGGCGTTCCTACGTATCCCATTAGGATGGGAATCAAGCCAGAAGTAGTTCTTAAGAGATCTTAGTTTATGGTCTTAGAGCTCAGACCAAAGGGGCCCAGAGGTAGGGCAAAAATGCAGTTTAGGTTCATGCATGACCCCAACAGGATCTTAGTTTTAGGTCTTAGATCTCGGACTAGAGGATAAGGGGAATGGGGGACACACGGTAAAGCGGTTGTGAAACCCGACATGAATGGGGGTAAGGCCCGGCTTACTATGTGCTCCCAAGGACATGTTTAAGCTGAGGGACCGAACACGAAAAGTTAGGCTGGGCCCGTGGGGAAGTGCCCAGATGCTCCTACGTATCTCATAAGGATGAGAATCAAGCCATACGTAGTTCTCGAGAAAAAAGGAAAAGGGGGCGTGCAGGTCTAGCCCTCGCACCAAAAGAAGAGGTATTTGATATATCTTGTTTGCGCTTGAAGGTGAATGATTTTTCTTTTGTGGAACGATCAGCCTAGGTTAGGAATTCCTGGAGTTTCCACAATAATCAATCCCTAACAGGCATTGACGAATGTTATGGAAATTAACCAATACCTGATGTGATGTCCCCTATGGGGAGGTCACCACAATGTAGTTCCATTTTTCGTCATGCTGCCAGGACGATATCATCAAAGTTTATGGTCATGTGGTAGGACCAAACGACATAGTTTAAGGTTGTATGGTTTGGACCTGGCAGCACAGTTTAACGTCGCATGGATTGGACCTGGCAGCACAGTTTAAGGTCGTATGGCTTGGACGTGGCATCACAGTTTAAGGTCCTATGGCTTGGACCTGGCAACACAGTTTAAGGTCGTATGGCTTGGACCTGGCATCACAGTTTAAGGTCGTATGGCTTGGACCTAGCAGCATAGTTTAAGGTCGTATGGCTTGGACCTGGTAGCACAGTTTAAGGTCGTATGGCTTGGACCTGAGGGATACGCATGATGCGGTGAGGCTTACCTAGCATGGATGAGGGCATATCCTCATATCGTCACTGTGGTCGATTCTGAGAGGGGTCTCGAGCCAAGGGGGGCTACGAGGGTCCAACAATTAGGGGGGCATGAGATGCTAGCTCCCAGATATGCTGGGCCCGAAACGCAATGTCTGGGAGACTCCTCATTTCCCATGGGGATGAGGGTCAAGATGCACACAATCCTTAAAGAAAAAACCCAAGCACATACTCTAGCGCTCAGATCGCGGGAGCCCCACAAGACACCGTTACGCAGCTTGGTCCGTCTGACATGTGGTGGTGCACTGAGGGTTAGTTCAAGGAGTGTTGAGATTCCACCTTGACACGGTGGGGTGGAACACAATGTGAATCATGCAACCAACATTCAGGGCCCGAAGGAGCCAGCGTGATGACTAAGGATTACTGATGACCATGTTCGCAACACAACATCCTATCGCGTTAGCCTAGAGATAGGGGAAAACAAATGAGCATAAACTGCTGACCACATTCGCAACGCGGGATTTGTATCAATTTTTTGCCCGATACCCTTTGGGGTGTTGGACCATGATGGTAGGAGAGCCCTTAGGTGTTGTATCCAGGACATTCTTGGGGGTCCCTCCAGGTGTGAAAGATAATGGGGCCCGAATGAAGGAGAGCACAAAGCTTGACAAGTGGATGAAAACTTGCCTAAGTCGAATCCGAGACTCCAGGTCCAAGACCAGAGTACTCTGAACACATTAGCAGACCACTGGAAAGGGTCGAAGGGCTCAGTTTGAGAGCGGCCAAAAGATGGCGGATTCCCAGGGGAAGGGGGCGTAGTGCCAAAACCCTGTACCACACCTATATGTCCCCCCGTGGGGAGGGACATTCCAAAAGACCGAGGCGACTGGGAGATCGTGGGATCTCTTAAGAGATGGGGATGGACCTGAAATCTAGGTGTTCAGGCGGTCCTACGTATCCCATAAGGATGAGAATCAAGCCACACATAGTTCTAGAAGCGTAGTTTAACGTCATGCAGGATGATACGGGGCACTTCTTCTAGGGGGTGTGCATGGCGCAGCGGATAAACCATCGCGAATGAGGACCTAATCCTACACTGCACCGCATGCTCCGGGTGAAGGCTGGGGCTGAGAGGCCTGAGAAGGACAAGGGGCCTGAGGCTAGGCCTTGGTCAGGGAAGCCTAACTAGCTTGAAGTTTAACGTCTTACAGTGAGGAAGAGCAGACATTTTAAGTTCATACTTGACCATAAGGGTCTTAGTTTAAGGTCTTAGAACTCGGACCGGAGGGCCCCAGATGTGGGGCCAAGTGTAGTTTAAGGTCGTGCAGGACCGTTATCCAGTTTAAGGTCATGGGGGATCCTTATCCAGTTTAAGGTCATGGGGGACCCTTATCCAGTTTAAGGTCGTGGGGGACCCTTGTCTAGTTTAAGGTCATGGGGGACCCTAGGGGTCCAAATATAGGACCAAATGGAGTTTAGGGTCATGCAGGACCCTAGGGGACTCAAGCAAAGAACTTCTTGAGGAACTTGGCGTTAGTGGGAGGAGTTACACGCTCTCCATCCATATTCACTAGGGAATACTCACTATTAGGATACACATTATGGATGATGAAAGGCCCCTCCCATTTGGGCTCCAACTTGGGTGGTTTTCTATCAGGAATCATTGGTACTCTGAGAGACAGTACCAGATCACCTTCCAGAAAAGAGCGGAGGTGAACCTTCGTGTTGAAGGCTCGAGCCATCCTTCTCTGATGCCTTTCTAGATTATGTAAAGCGCAAAGCCTATTCTCGTCCAGCGCTTCCAATTCATCTAGATGGATTTCAGCAAATCTATCGGGTGCTTTCTGGTCGTAGACTGCCATGCGCAACGAGGGCAACTAAATCTCGATGGGCAGGACGACCTCAGATCCGTACACCGGGGAATATGGAGTCACCTGGGTAGAGTTACGAGTCATCGTCCAATAAGCACAGAGAGCGTTGGGGAGCTTGTCCGACCAACTTCTCTTGTTCTGACCAACCATTTTTTGCAGAATGTTAGAGAGGGTTTTGTTAAACGCCTCGATCTGTCCATTCGCCTGTGCGTGATAGTGGGAGGTATGGTTAGAGAAAATGTTGTACTTGGCGTACAATTTCTTCATCTCGGCTGCTCGGAAGTTGGTTCTGTTATCCGTGAGGATAGTGTGAGGTACTCTAAATCGATAGATGATGTTGGAGCTCACGAAGTCAGCGATAGAACAGGCTTTGACTTCCTTGAGCGGAATTGACTCTTCCCACTTGGAAAAGAAATCCGTAGCGGTCAGGATGAACCGGTACTGGCGGGCTGTCACAGGCGGGTAAGGTCCTACGACATCCAACCCCCAGACTGCAAAGGGCCAAAAATACTTGGTAGTATGGAGAGGATCTGGTGGCCGATGCACAAAGTTGGCATGAACTTCGCATGCATGACACCTTTTGGCAAACTCGATGCAATCATGGATCATGGAGGGCCAGAAGTACCCCAGCCTCTGAATCTGGTGAGACAACTTCGACCCGGCATGATGAGCACCACCGGAACCAACGTGCACTTCTTGCATGACCTATGGGATCTCGACTCCTTGAAGGAAATGGAGGATAACACCATAAAATCCACATCTGTAAAGGAGCTGCTCAAGGCTGGGACCGCTCTGAAGGGTAAACTGCGGCGCACGGCGTCGGATTCGCTCGCGCTCGGCTCGGTCCAATGGAAGATTGCCATGTTGGAGGTATTCAACCAAGGGCGTCCTCCAGTCAGAAACTACTTAGACTACCACATCTGAAGTCCCCGGGGATCCTGACTTAGGGGCACCAGCGGTGAGATGGTTCACCCACGGGCCACGATCATCCTCCGAGATGACGGGAGCAATGACTCTCCAGTGTGCCACGTGGATAATCTGGTAGTCCTGTTCGGGCTCCGTAAGCAACACGGCCAGGCTGGCCAAAGCATCTGCTCGACTGTTCTACGACTGAGGGATATGAATGACCTCTGTCCGATAAGGGAACTTATCCATTAGACGGAGGGTGCACTCCAGCAATGGCATGAGTTCTGTATTTCTGACAACATAGTCACCATTGACCTGCTTGATGACTAGCTCAGAGTCCCCTTTCACATGCAGATGGGGAACGTCAATCTCGAGAGCCAACTCGAGGCCAGTGATGAGGGAATGATATTCTTCCTCATTGTTGGTGCAACCTTCTGACAATAGGAACGAATATGGAAGAATGACTTGATCCGGGGCGACAAAGATGACACCCAGTCCCACACTGTTGAGCCTAGGATTGTTGAGCCTTCTACCGGTGGGGCTCTAGGAGGCACCGTCAAAGTGCATCTGTCAGCATGGGATGACATGATCGACTGAGAGGATTACCTCATCAGGAAATACTAGATCCAGTGGATGATCTACGGAGGTTGGGTGGGTAGCTAAGAAGTATGCCAACGCCTGTCCTTTGATATCCTTCTGAGGTACGAACCTGATGTCGAACTGCTGGAGGATCACCGCACAGCGCGCCAATCGGCCAGTCAACATAGGTCGATTCAGGATGTATTTCAACGGGTCTACTGGAGAGAACAACTATACCTCGTGGTGCTGCAAGTAGTGCTGCAACTTCTGCACGGAAAATACGAGCGCCAAGAAGCTATTATCGATGGGATAATATCTAATTTCTGTATCGAGGAGTGTGCGGCTGAGGTAGTAGAGGATATTATCTGTTACCTCGCTGTTCTTATGGGTGAGAAGTGCGCCGGGGGATTATTCCAGGGCGGTCACGTAAAGTACCAGTGGCTTTCTGGAAATGGGTGGCATCAAGACTGGAGGTTGGAGCAGATACTGCTTGATTTCCTCAAAAGATATCTGAAACTCTTCCTCCCATTCAGAGGCGGCGCCTTTCTTCATGATCCGGGAAAATAGCTTACACTTACCGGCCATATTTTTAATGAATCGGCACATATAGGCTAAGTGGGCTTGGAGGCCTCTAAGCTCTCGAATATTACTTGGGGGAGGCATCTGGCTAATGGACTTGATCTTCTCTAGGTCGATCTCGATGCCTCGATATCTGACAACAAAGCCAAGAAACTTTCCGGAGGTGACCCCAAAGGCGCATTTCAACGAGTTCATCTTCAGGTGGCGAGAATGAAGGAAGCCGAACACTTTCTCAAGGTCTTTGAGATGGTCCTGGCGCTAGTGAGATTTAACCATCAGATCATCCATGTAGCACTCCACTAGTGTCCTAAGAATCGGCTTGAATATGCGATGCATGGCCTGTTGATAGGTGGCACCTGTATTTTTTAGGCCGAAGGGCATAACCTAGTAGTAGAAAGTACCTTGGGGGGCCCTGAAGGTAGTGAACTCTTCATCCTCAGGGGCCATCCAGATCTGGTTGTACTCGGAGTACACATCCATGAAGGATATGGCTTGGGACCTGGCCGTGGCATCGATCAACAACTCTGTCACTGGAAGGGGAAAAGCATCCTTCAGACAATGGCAATTGAGATCGTGGAAGTTGATATAGACCTTGATCTGTCCGTTCTTCTTCCTGACCAGCACAATGTTGGCTATCCACCGGGGTAATGAACTTATTTGATGAAGTTGGCTCTGATGTGATTATCAACTTCGGCCTCAACCATGGCACCATGAGAGGGATGCATCTTTCTGGGAGGCTGGTTGAACCCGTGATGGTTTTCCGGGAGGCCAAGGCGGTGGACGACTACCCATGGATCTAGTCCTGGCATCTCATCATAACTCCAAGCGAACACATCATGGTGCTATCTAAGAAAGTCTACGTACTGTTTACGTTCCTCGGGGGGCATAGCGGTGCTGACCAATGTGGGTCTTGAGTCTGCCTTGCTACCGAGGTTCACCTGCACTAACTCGTCAACCGTGGTGGAGACACCCTCCTCAAAGGCAGGGGGTTCATCTTCCGTGTCCTCCTCTCCACTTGTGGAGGGATCATTTACGGGGGAGTCGTTTCGGGGCTGCCAGACCCTGAGGGGAAGCTGGTGCTGGCTTGGGTGGCAATGGTCGTCATGTCAGGGGACTCATGCACTATGAAGACCATGGAGACAAAGGCGGTTGATCCAATCCCATCTAGCCTTTGGCCCAAGGGGCCACACTTTATGACATCAAAGCAGTAGTGGCGCGTCGACTTGCGCCGGTCAATTCCGGCTCGGCGGAAGAAACACGTATGACATACTGCCATTTCCATGAGCCTAATGCCCCGATATCATACAAGGGTATGAGGCTCGGGGATCACATGAGCCTGGTTGGTGTAGGAGTATGAGGTGATTTCCCGCCGTTGCTTGGACCTAGAAATATGCCTTCCTCTGGTACCCGAAACAAAAAAGCACTGCCCCATATTGGGGGTTGTGGCCTCCAACTAATGGATTCGTAAGACATAAGCGTCATCCAAACCTGCCCAGGGATCACTTGTAACAGTGGCGGGTTCAACCTCACATGTCAGGATCTGCTTGTCCTTTCTCTTGTAATAGCCGGCGTCCAGATAACGGGCATCACAAGAGGCAAAAGGAGACGCATCTCTTTAGAGCACACCTACTCAACCCTTAAGGGAGTATTTGAGGCACTGGTGATATGATGAGGTGACCACTGTGTGAAGGTGGAGCCACGACATGCCCATCAACGCGTTGTAGGCAGTGTACTAAGAGACAACCATGAATTCGGTGTTGGAAACTAGGCCGCCAAACTGGGTCTTCAAGCGAATCTTATCGAGTGGAGTTTTCTCTGTCCTGTCATACCCCTGGATCCTGAGGTCGGAGGGAGTTAAATCATCCTCAGACAACCCCAGTTTCCACAGTGTCCGAGTTGGGATTAGGTTAATCCCGGAACCCATATCAACAGGACAACGTCAGACTTCCACACCATTGAACTGGACGGTGATTTACAATGGGTGAATGTGTCCCTGTATGGGAGGGTCTTCATCTTCACCAGAGAATGAGATAAATGCCTGACATTTGGTGTTCTCGATCATCTCGGTGTGGAAGGCTTCTGCAGCCGCTACCTCTATCTCAAACCGGAGGGGGCTCCTTAGGGCCTCGGCGAGCACCTCACGCATTTTGGACGACAGGAGAAGATCCTCAAGGATAGAGAGCCTTGCTGGAATGTTGTCCATGTTCCTCAGAACATCATACTTTTGAGCCAAACGCGAGCTTATGCTTACAGGAGGCCGCTCTGCGATTGGAGGCATAACGGGCCCTACCGGCGGGACCGGTGGCTGACTAGTACTAGGCACATTTTTCTGTTCACTAGTCGAATACCGGATAGCGGTTGCCGGATTAGGACTGGAAGGCTGTGGTCGGCTGGCGGTAGGGCAGAGCTGGTCGTGGCACGGCTGAGGTGGTTCTGCCTGATCCAGCAACACAAACAGTGGTAAAGGCGAACCTATCGACACTAAATGAAGGGGCCGTGTGAGATGATCTCTGTATTGGGCCTGCTTCCTAGTCTCAATGGCGTGTACAACCTGGCTAGAGGTGCCAACTACTGTTCCCCGGTGATTCGTGTAGTTGTGGCTCCGTTGACGTTGGCGACCGCTGGGGACATTGAGAAGGTCCACCTGGCGTTCCTCATCACCGGGAGTCAAAAAGGGATTTACCAACTCTACGGTGTTAACCGAAGCATACCCCGAGCTTTCACTTGAGTAGTCATCCACTACCGGACGAAGTCTCGGAGGGATCCCCATTTCTGGGGGCATAAAATCGCCAAGAGTGCGGGATGATGACGACATTGGCAGGGTGCGTTCTTTCTTCTTGCGCTGCCGCTTTCTCTTCTGAGAAGAGGTAGGCTGGGACGACGATGCCGAAGTGGCGCTCACAGATTCTGAGGGATCTGGCTGACTCAGGCGGGCACTAATGATGCCATGGGTGCGGGCGACCATATTTCTGGCCATCCAGTCGTTATACTTTTGGGACCCACGGTCAGAAACCTGCTACCACTCATCCTCATTGCCATTACTGCCATCTGATCTCACGAAGATACTTGCCACTTGCGCCGGGGCTGGGCCCAACCTGAATATGTTGTTGTCAATATGGTCTTGGAGCCAGTCCATGAACACATATCATCGCTGGATGGTGTGCCCCAGGGTCCGGTGATAAGGGTAGTAGTTAGGGTGATCAGTGAGACGCACCTCTTATGGCTTCCGGCACTCAGGCAGCCGCACGATCCTCTGCTCCAAGGCACTATGGAAATAACCGGGGACCTGGGCCTTGTCAAACAAGTAAGTCCGATTTCTTCTATTTGGAAAGGGGGATCATGGAGGTTGTCCATGACTAGGGTCCAGAGGAGCATGCCGAGGAGGTGGAGCCTGATTATCTTGCCTAGGTGGTGGTGGTGCGTTACACAGAGGCGCCTGCCGATTTTGAGGTGGTCACTGCTGGGCCGGAGGCTGTGCCCGTGGGGGTGGACCCCTGTGGGGCTGCGGAGATGGCCTCACTAGTAGCAACTCTAGCTGCCCGGGGGCCTCTATCTAGGCCACAACAGCGGGCTCGGCTCTGGCGGCTCTCCTTGCAGGCATCACAGGAGGCAGCGGGCGTGCTTGATTGGCCTGTTGCAGGGCTTCTTTGAGGCGCTGAGCCTTGTCTGAGAAGTCCCAGAACCCTCCGGGGTAATTCTGAGTGATCAGAGAAGAAACCAGCTCTGCCTTGACATTCCCTATGCACATTGTTAGTAATTGATCCTAAGTTAGTGGCATGTCAAGGGAATACGTGAGCCCCTTCAACTAGGCGATGAAGTCCGCGACTCGCTCATCAGGCCTTTGCTTGCACCTAAAGAGGTCTGTGATGTTCGTCTTCTGGGTTGTGGAACTGAACTGGTAGATGAATTTCCTGCGAAGGTCCTCCCAGCTAGTCACAGATCCAATAGGGAGCTGGCTGTACCAGATGAACTCTGGTCCTTCTAGTGTCTGAACGAAGCAACGAAGCTTGGAGGCCTCCGGCTGCACCGGAGTCCCTAACATAGGCCCGCACCTCGAGTTGAAGTGGGATAGGTGCTGTGGTGGGTCTTCGGTCCCGTTAAAGGGGGAAAAAGTGGGGTTCCCAAATCTTGGCGGGGCCGGCATGTCATCCACCCATGCTGGGTATGGCTTGCCGTCTGGTGGGATTTCCACCTGTTGGGTTTCCTGGGCCTCTAAGCGGGAGATGATTGATTCCACTAGATCATCTGGACATGGATTCCTGTCCTGACGGGGATCACAAACCACAAGCGCATTGCCGGGATCTTCAATACGGTAGTCAATCTCAGTGGCTCGCGGAGCGGCTGGCGGAGCGACTCTCGGGACAGCAGGAGGGAACCGAGCGGGGTCCCTGGGTGATCACGCCGCTCAAGAGGGTTCAGAGAAACGTATCGCGCCCTCTTACCATGGGCTCTGACCTCTACCCTTTCGGCGAACATGGCATGATCGTGGTTGCCCGGGGGAATCTCATCAAGGGGTAGGTGTTCCTTCCCCTGCTGTCCTGACCTAGGATTACTGTAGTCAGGCCGCCGCTCTGCAATGTGCTCGACCAAGAGCTCATCAACCAGCCTATTTTCCTCAGCAATCTATTGGCGTAGCATGGACTTCTCGGGATCTTCCTCTGCCTTCTGCACCGAGGCAGATGGGTCGGCGATCTTGACGGCCCCGATGTGCTCTTTACCCTTGCCGATGTTTCGGCTCAGTGTTAATGCCTCAGTAGGTGTGGGGAGACCTAGGAGGCTCCTCTGCTGGTGATTAGTTCCTCCAGATGGGTCCAATAGCGGCTTGTTCTCAAGGGGTGAGTCCCCATAGAGGAGTTCCACACCGTTTCCATCATCTGATAGGTCGGCCATGTTGACCGCCACTTCCCTTGGCGACATTCCCTCAGAGTCGCCCAGTGAGTCGGGCTACCGGCGAATCGCACAGAAAAGAAGGGCGTCATACTGCCCCCATCCGCGGATGTGTGCGTGGGGTGTGTCTTCCTCGATAACAGAGTATTTGAAAACTCCAGATGCATTATTGCTGGAGGGCCTTTTGGTGGCCAAGTGACTCGGGGTGCCGAACTATGGGGAGCACGGCCAGGTCCACCCGATGACACTGCTCGCCGATATCCTCGAGATGTGCTTGACTCCCAGGATAAGGCGCTCGCTGATGACGAAGATGGGAGTGAGTCACCCAGAGAATCTGGCGGAAACATTCAAACTCTCCCAGGGTGAGCGACTCTGGCATATCAAAATCCGATCCTACGACCGACCAAAACTTCTCGGGGAAGTGGCCTGCTGTGAGGACGGTCCAGAAGCTCCACGACTCGGGTTCGGGATCCGGCCCTTGCTTCCCCTACTCATCAACCGAGAATGGTCGGGGACCGGGTAGTGGTGCTGAGGTAGGCCGTTGGGTCGGTGGGCTGGCCGGTGGAGAATACGACGAGCATGCCGATTGGCCGCCGATCCCTAAGTCGTCCTCCAAGGGCTGTAGTGTCCTGGCTGCCACGTCGTGATAGGATGGGCCGGTGAATGGGCCTCCTATCATAGCGTCAATGCTTTCTGAGGGTGTGTCATGTCGTGACTCTTCCGTCGGTCTCCAGAAAAGTTCCCCACCATCCCTGACTGAGGTGGAAGGTGCTTCCGGGGAGGCCATTGGTAACTGCGGGTTTGACCCCTGGGGGTACGCCAAGTCCTTGTCCTCCTGGATATACCTTCGGAGGGAGGCGGGAATCATGAGAATCTCACATTCGGGGAGTACGAAGCTGATGCACCGCGTCCCCATCCCTGCCCTTGACTCAAAGGGTTGGGGGGAAGGCTCCATCGTCGAGTCGTACTCCGCCTCAGAGTCTAAGAAACAGACTGGTCTAATTTCCATCCGAACTCCCCTGACATTCCTCTTACGGCGGCGACGTCCCGCCTTCCTGCCCTTGGGTGGCTCCTCAGGTCAAGGATGATTTTTGTGGAGTCCCCTGTCCGCAATAGTGCTTGGACTGGGAGGACTGGAGGCCGGGGTGCGAGAAGCACTAGGACAGATGTCAAAAGGGACATGGGGAGGACCTCCATGTGGGTGAGTGACCAGATATGCAATGACTCCATACTCGTGGCCATAGGTAGGGTAAGTGACCTCATATCCAGTGCAGTGGGTGATGGAAAGAGCCATACCCAGAGTGTAGTTGTCACGGGAAGCCTTCTGGTTTCCAGATCAGTGGAATGGAGTGTGCCTTCACGCTGGATGGTGCTACCGTGACTTGGTCCGCGGTGGCCAATGCATGTTCCTGCAACAGGGAGAGTCGACCCAACCTACTTGCAGGGTGGTCGGGGCCTTGATCTGGGTCGGGCATGTGACTGCCCCTGCTCAACGTGTGTGGGGTCTGGTAAAAGGAGTCATTAGTGGCTTGGGCCATAGTGGTTGCTGATGTTGGTGCCCCATGGTGGGCATTCTCTCCCACCCATGCCCGACGCTGGCGTTGGGTCAGATGGGTTAGAGCCGGTGGTGCAGGCACATAGATTGCCTACTCCTCGGCCCGGGGAGTCGGGCGGTGGCATCAACGTAGCCTGGCGGGGGCTCTTGTTGTGAACCCTTGGGATGGGTCTCTGATCGGGCGGACCCGGACATCCCCCACCTCAATGGCGTAGGGGAGGGAGGTGTCAATGCGCTCCGGGGATAGGCTCCCGAAGCGGTTGAACATCGGAGTGGGGAGAAGCGGCTCCCTGCACGGCCCTCGGGGGCGGTGACGGTGGTGAGGCGCAGCTGCCTCTAGATCCAAACGGGCCATGTCTATAGTGGGTATGACCCCTTCCTCCTTGTACCTACGAACCAGGTTGTTGATCACCCTTCGTTGGATGATTTCTGACGGGGAGAGGGGGCGTGAGCACCCGAATGTTATGGCGGTCGGATTCAGAGCGACTGTGGAAAAGGCAGGACTGCGCAGGGTGGCCACGTCGGTATTGGCCCTACCCCTACGCCGGTGGGCAGGTGGCGATCGAGCTCCGGATGTAGCGATCTGATTCTTGGAAGAAGGGAGATGAACCCATTAGTACTAACAGGAAAAGAAATCGACAACCAATATCCCATAATCATTCTGTATTTCGTGGTTGACGAGAGGGATCCACGCTAACGACGTTGCAGAACGGAGTGATCAATATCTTGACTGCCTCAACCCCTGGCGGGTTTCACGTCCCGGTGCTAGGTACCCAGACCCGGTGACATGCTAATCTTTCGAAACCCCGAACACTACCAGTCTCTATATTGAGGAGAAGAGCTTCACATCGGGTTCACCATTTTCTGTTTCCAACACTTTTACGTTGGGGCACACACGTGTGTCCGTCACGCAGTGGGAGGACGCGCGACATCGTTGCTCCGCATTCCCGTTTTCCAAAGGAAGGCGACATCAGTTCCTTGTTCAGGGATGTCTACTCCTTGATCAAAATCGGGATGATGGGATGTCGGTTCTTCCTTCCGTGGATTCCTCCTCAGAGCTCGTCACCTAGTCCGAGTCTTCCTCATTGATTTAATACAGGTTCGTGAAGCTCGTTCCCATCGCCATATCTACATGGAAGCCAAGTAATTACACTGCTTCCGTCGAGATGCTCCAAGGGGTCTGGTCGGGGCAGCAAACTTCGGTGAGGAGAATGGACACGCTGGGGTGTCTTTGGCATGTCTTGACACTGGAGGATTGGCATGTCTGTCTTCTGTCCCATATTATAGGGCTTCTTGAGCACGCGGAATCCCGAGGCATCACACATCGAATGCGGGGGATCGCGTGCCATCTGAGGTTTTCCTCATCTTCCCATGTTTGACACGGGGTGTGCCGTGAGTTTAACATCTTGCAGAGATGGATCAGACTGATCGGAACACTGATAGTGGATCATATTGAAGGACCCCCCTAGGGGGAACACCGATGTTGGTGCCATCATGTGGGCGGCTTCCCGGATACTATGGAGTGGAATGAGTTGGCATGATCCCACCGGGATGTGGCGGCCCAGGTAAGGATCATGATGGGTGATGGAGTGACGGGGGGATTGAACCTGATGGAGGCTTCCTACGTATCCCCATGGTAGGGAATCAAAGTCCGCGTAGTTCGATGATACAAAGGGACACCTAAAGAGGCGACCCGTGAGAATGAACACATGGATTGGAGCCTGGAGGAAGTAAGACCTCCAGGTTAGGGTATGAGATTCCCGAGGCACGTGGGCTCAAGGGAGAGGTCAGTATGAGATGTGGGTGTTGGATATGGGGCTTACACTATGGCGCAGACCATAACGGTGGTTGTGAACCGACGCGGAGGGGTCAGAACAACTGAGTGATGGGCTTGAACCTCGTGGAGGCTTCCTTCGTACCATGCGTTAGCACAGATCAAAGTCCACGTAGTTTGGGATGGTCACAATGGCTTATCGCTGGACTGAGATGCAGTTTAACGTCATGCGGGATGAGATACATTTTAACGTCATGCAGGACGAGGGCATACAGTTTAACGTCATACAGGACGAGGGCATACAGTTTAACATCATGCTGGACGAGGGCATGCAGTTTAACGTCATGCGGGACGAGGGAATAGGGATTACGCTCTGAGGCGGCCCATGGGATTGGAGAACCAAAATGAAAGAGGGGTCAGAACGACTGGGTGATGGGCTTTAACCTCATGGAGGCTTCCTACGTACCATGCGTTAGCATGGATCAAAGTCCAC
Organism: Viscum album; assembly: GCA_963277665.1. Taxonomy (NCBI): domain Eukaryota; kingdom Viridiplantae; phylum Streptophyta; class Magnoliopsida; order Santalales; family Viscaceae; genus Viscum; species Viscum album. The sequence continues at coordinate 1,218,575,516 of OY728119.1, forward strand.
GTAGTTCGCTGGGATGGGGCTTACTCTCTGAGGCGGCCCATGAGAGGATGTCATGGTTGATGCACGCTCTAATCCCACATGAGTTATGCTCGGTGTGAGAAACAAGAGGCAGCGGGGACCAGACGATCATGTCGCTAAGGGTGCGTCTGTGAGAAGCGGAAAGGGGCTTACGCGTTGAGCGGCCCAAAGAGGAAACAGGGGCTTACCCGTGGTTAGCATCCCTTAGTGTCGGGGCTTACTCCAAGATGGAGGCCCGTACGGAGGCGCATGGGTGCTACCTTCTGCAAGAGAGGCTAGGGGCTTACGCTCTGAGGCAGCCCTTCCCCCATGGACAATCTCCACTCCAACAAAGAGGATCTCATTCCATGTGAGGATGAATCCATTCCCATGGAGACGAGTGGGCGTAAAGAATATCCGAGCCGGGGGGACCCTGCGTACGAGGCCCGGGGTCGGACCATAGTTTAATGTCATGTGTTGAGGATGAAGTGCTTAGTAGTTTAACATCCAGAAGCTTGGAGGAGGTGGGTTTGCTCCACACCCCTAGGGCTTACATGCCCAATTCCCTCTACCCCTTGTGGGGGGGAAGGCATCGGCAAGGCCGTATTGAATGGGGGTCGCAGGGCGAACCATCGAGGTGTCCACGTTAGCGTGGCTATGCATGGAAGCAATAGTCGTTAGCGTGCCTATGTGAAGAAGCATAAGGCAAAGCAACGCAATGGAAAACACCACCCAAGGGACCTTGAGGTTACTTCGTACGAGCCTGTAAGGCTGTACGGGAAAACAACGCATGGTGTGAATGGCCGGCATGGAAGAAATCAGGCACCGACGTAGAGAGGCAACCAAGGGGCATCAAGGTGAGGGGTCCTGGGTTTTGCGCGCAAAGAGAAGGTTTACGCGCAAAAAATCGGGATGGCACGAAATTGGAGCATAAGATTGCACACGGATAGGGGATTGTGCGCAAAGGGCCTAGATTGCGCGCAGGGACAATGGCCGATCCCTAAGTCATGGCGAAACCTAACAGAGGGATTGCGCACAATTTGACGGGATTGCATGCAATCGGAGGGGATTAAGCACAAGGGGCATGGATTGAACGCAAGGGAAGAACCCATAGGAGTTGGAAAATTCACTTAATACAGTGGGGTTGCATGCATAGGCGAACCCCGAGGCAAGATTGTGTGAAAAGGGGAATTACCTGGAAGTCATCTTGCGCGCGCGAGAAGCCGTTTTGCGAGCACAGGAGCTGGTCTGAATTCCTAAACCCAGAAACAGTTGGGGTCGCCTTTTATTTATAGGAATCCCCCGACGTGGAATCCAGGTGGCGCATGAAAGATTCTGCGCTAGGACCAGTCGGCGCGCAAAGCTTTACCGCGCGAAACCGGGCGCGCAAAATTGCATGCCATCCCGATGTTTTTACGCAAATCTCGGACTTCCTTCGCGCGGACAACATTTTTTCATGCAAGTCCTCTTTAATTTCGCGCACCACTTGCACGCCATTAGGATTGGGCCTCTGAGTCTGAATATGACTTCAATTCATCATTTCGAAACATTCTCTAGGAGTTACGGACTTTTTCGGCATCTACACTATTCTATAAGGGGTCTTCGATATAGGCCTTGAACTAGGAATTAAATCAATGGAAAACCCAATTTATCATTCTGGAGGATGTCCAGGTAAATCTTATGGAAAAAGATCAACATATTCTCTCACAATAGGTACATAATCTATTAGAACATTCCTTTCCTTAACCACAGTTATTTCATTCCCTTCCTCCCCAATAATTGAATTTAGTTGAGCTACTGGGGGTGGATCTTGGTAAGAATTTGGTGGTGAAAATTCTTCTCTAAAGATAAGGTGTTCCTTATCATCATCATCAAAAATCATAACCTCCTTCTTCTTATAGTAAATCTTCATATCATGGTCTGAAAGCCAATCCATACCTAGGATTATATTAAACTCAATCATGGGTATGACGATGAGATCAGCAGATAAAGAACATTTATATGCCCTAATGGGAACAGATCCACAGAACTTTGTAGAAATGATACTTCCCTTAAGAGTTTTAACTGACAACTCCCTTGTTAAATCAAATTGAAAATATCTAATTTTCTTAGAAAACTGGGAACATATGAAACAATGCGATGATCCAGAATCAAATAATGCATTTTCTAAACTTGAGGAAACCATTAAATTACCTGCCACCACATCTTTCGGAGCTTCTACCTTAGCAGTAGTGATAGCATAATCTTGGCCTTGATCCCTTGGCCTTTTCTGAGGTAATTTCCCCTAACGCTTAGGACATTAATTTTCATAATGTCTCATCTCCCTGCAGTTGTATCATGGAACATCGGTAGCTTCTTTCTTCCCCTTGCAATCACGAGCTTGGTGGCCTTTTTCACCACACTTGTAACAGAATCCCATTCCCTTCAAGAAAGTACCAGGGTGTTTCTTACCACATTTATTGTAGGATGGATATTCAACTTTTCCCTTATTCCCATTATTTACATTCCTAGATTGATCAGCAGATATCTTCTTCTCTTGCTTTTCTCTAAAATCATAAGACTTAGATAATTCTTTTTCTGTCTTGATAGCACATGAGAGAATATCTTCATAAAACGAGAAGGTTTGTGAAACTAATGATCAATGGAGAAATGGTTTTAACCCATCAAATAAATGACCAATATTACTTATTGGGATACGTATATAATCTGCAGCATGCCTTTCTAACCTCGTAAAGTTAGCCTCATACTTTGCGACATTCTCATCCTCCTTTTGTCTCAGACTTAGAAATTTCCTTTCCATATCTTCTCGATGGTCACGAGGAAAGTATTTTTCTAAAAACAGATCTTTGAACTCCCTCCCTTCCATATTTGAAACTTCATCATCTTCCTTCGTGTTTTGAATCAATGACCACCATTGATCAACATCTCTAGTGAGGCGGTAAATTGCCATGATAACTTTTTCCCTTTCACTAATCCCCAAAACCAGAAATATTTTATCTAGGGAACTTATCCATTGCTCAGCTACCAATGGATTTGTACTACCATTGAATGTTGGTGGTTGTTGCCTCATGAAACGATCTAACATTGATCCTCCACGCTGCGGATCAGGGTTCTCTATACGGGTAAGGTTATTATTCATAACCTAAGTGAGTTGTCCGAGTATGGTGATTAGCTGATCAGCACCAGTTGCATCACCAGCTCCACTATAATTATCTTGAGCTGGAGTGCAATCCCTATATGGAGTGTGTGCATTGATACAGTTTCCATTTCTTCCACTAGGTTCCATTTCTAAATAATGGCATAAACTAGGTTAGTTTATGAATCGAAATACATAATTCAAAACTTGTAAAACACTTAACAAAAATTGAACAATTTATGGATATAATCAATAATCATAAATTTGTTTTCTTTGAGGAATTATATACTCATAAACCCTTTATAATGGTTTGTAAAGAAAATGAGAATTATCCTAAGCATATCCCCCAGGAGTGTCATAACCAAGAGTGCAGCAATGACCTTTGTCGTGCACCAGTTCCTGTTTGAGTCTAGCTCAAAGCGGTGTTTTTGTGTTTTACCCCTAGGTACATCTGTGCCAAAGACGCCTCTACTTGCTCGTATCCACTAGGATGTATTTCTCAGAAAACTCACAAAATCTATACAATACCAAAATTCTATGAAGTTCTTCTATACTAATCCTCAAAGTCTATCTTAGGGCTATGTGCTCTAATCAGAGATTATCTAAATCTAGATTCCAAGGTTTGTACTAAACTTACTCTGATACAAACTGTAATTCCCCAACCCCAGTTACCCAGAGTCGGTGCATTGTTATATAAAATTGGCATGATCACAAAAGATCAAATCCCAAAAGACTGATTAGTTTAGTAGCCTTGGAAACACTAGATACATTCATAAAGTTTACATTACATCATAAAGTGAAAACTATTAAAACAACTTGTCTCTACACTCATATCCCCTTATACTATCCCTGCAGGTCATTCATAGAATACTTCTTCACATCTTGGGAAAAATAAAACATAGAAAGGGGTGATCTCAAATGCCCAATAAGGATAACAATATAGTGAAAACTTTCATAAATAGGCATAAACATTTAAGGCAATGTATAACTAAAACAAAAGCCTTTAAAACTTGAACTTCAACATAATATGGAAAATATAAAACAAAATAATTCCATTTACTTATTCACATGGATATTCTACTAGTTGAATAATCACATGCAATATCAATAACCACTTTCATAATGATGGAATCCATAAATCCAGACTATCATAACAACGTAGCCAAGGCCTCGTGCCAAGACTACAAATAAGATTTTGTCAAGCCCTTGTGCCAAGACACTAGTTTGTCTCATGATACCTACCAATGCATCGAGGAGCTATAACGGGATCCACCCATCACTTATTAAGTTCAATGCATTCCTCATATGAACAGGTTTAAACATAACATAAACATTCGTATTAAAACTAGCATAAGAAATGTCAACACGTTCTCCATAAACCATGAATGGTATAAAAATAACACATCCACAGTCAAAAATATCACAAAACCTTAAATAAAATATGGAAGTTTTGTATCATAATAAATAAAATTCAAATAAGCTTATAATCCATCAAAGGATGTTGACATAGATGAAATCAAAACTATTTGAGAGAATTTTTTTTTTGAAATCATTTAAAAGTCACATAATTATAAAAGAAAACATTTAATTTGAAAATATTCTTATAATCTTTTAAGGGAAGCTTCAACGATTTTATAATGGCATAAAATGGATGCACCCTCCGTATAAGTTAAAAAGGACATTCTTACCTTAATTCTGCCGAAAAGGTTAAAAAGGACCTTATTTGGAAAATGATAGAAAGATTCCTTCATAAAATTATTATAAAAAGTCAACGAGGGTATACATGACTTTAACCCATAGTCTGTAAAATAGTAAGAATGATTTGAAATACATTTTTAAGAAACATGTATGTGGATGATAAAGACGCCCCAGTAGATAATTACGTATAAACAACCCCGGATAATGAAGAGATTGTGAAATAAACCCTTACCTTGTACTTTTCCATGGTTTATGGTAGTTTAACCTCATGTATAATGGTGAAATAATTGTTATTAAATTATAAAAGAATCATATACATTAATATGATATCATATATGATCTTTTAACATTGCTTTGTTAATAATATCTTAGTATTATCGTCGTTTTGGGTGTTAACTTACTCGTTTTCTTTTATATGTTTTGTTACATAAGCCAGTTTGTTATGGATAGGTTGTACCTTATTCATATCCAGAATGATATAAAGTCCTTAAATATTATTTTTAATCATCAAATGAGAATTAGACTTGTATGGATATGATGGGGAATGAATCTCATCGCGTTCGTGGAGAGGGTAGTCCGTACGTATGCACGAGCGACAATATCATTCTTTTGATATTAAAATAATATATAATTGGATGGTATACCATATATACAGAATCATTATCATATTATATTTATTATTTACACGAATTACACATCATTATTATACCCATCGATAATAATGTTTTTGAATAACAATTACACCACGACGTGGAGATGGTAAGCCGTACGTACACACGTATGGTGACATGTCATTCAAAGGATGGATAGAATACTAAATATGGTTGAACAATATTTATAATAACATCACAGTATATAGAATATACTGGAGTTATTATTTTATAATGGGAATAACAAAGAAAGAAGAAGTTGAAGAAGAAAGGAACTTGGAATAGGGTGGTGAAAACATTACCTTTTCTTCGGGTTCTTCCTTTTGATTTGATCAAAAGGGATCCTTAGGATGGCTTTCTGATCAAGATAAGGCCTCTAGGTCGAAGTGAGGGAAGTTTAGGGAATATTTGGGCAGGGGTTGGCTGATCCAAAAGGCTTTGAAGGTCTGAATTAGACAGAAGGGGGAGTGCCCTTTTATAAGAGGGGTGAGGGGCACCTTTGGAAAAGTTAGAAATATTATTTTATAATAAATTCATATTTGGTTTATAATGGATCCAAAGTAGATTATTTAAATGTTAAGGTGTGGATGGGTCGAAATAATTTCAACCAATATATTTTAGACAGGTTTGTGTCACTATATTAACATTATCATTTATATTTAACTCTTAGTTAAATAGTTTGACATTTACCATGTCTCTTTGTATTTTTATATTATATACTTATTAAACTTACTATATACCTCCAAGCGACCCTCAAGTGGTCCATTAATGATACACATATCATTATATAATTCCTTTGGACAAACCTTAGATTTTTAGGAATAGAATATCATTTAATAATATAATATTTGTTTTAAAAACTCTTTTATGTCAATTTTGACACTATTGGGTATTTTGTTTTTGATAAATTCATAACAGCATTATTACTTCTAAAAAAATTTATATAAACAATCCGAATATGTCATATTATCCTAGAAAATTATTTTAATTTATAAAAAGTCTCAAATTACATTTATTTGGGTATTTATAATATCAATTATCTTAATCTTTCATTAATACTGTAATTACATATCATCATTGTGTCATAAATAAATTAAATTATTTAATGTCTAAAAATTATAAATAAAATACCATTATGTAGGGAATCTTTTTATATTTCTAATGAATATTTATAATCGAATTTATCTTATGTATAACCCTATATTAACAATGTTTTAGTTATTAAACTTTGATTTTAACTCTTTTAACTTTTCTTTGAATTAAATAATAATAAATGTCCTAATCTAATCCAAGTAGACCTAAATCATAATATTTTTTTCCTAAGGTTGTTTTTGGTCGATATACACTTGTCCAATAGAATTAGGATATGTGTTAGGGTAATATTAATATCATTTTTACCCTTAATTACCCTATTTACTTTTAACCGTGGTAAATAAAAGTAAAAAGTTACTATTCACCAAAAAATATTTATCTTATTGAACCACATTTTACTCCTTGATATTAACCGTGTCTTTTGGATTTTCAAAATTCCACTCATAGAAGCGGTAAAATTAATCTTTATGTGAATTTCCAAATTCTCCTAGGAGGTGGGTAAAAGACGGTGAAAAGTTCAATAAAATTTTTATATATCTAAAATTATTCTAAACTAACTCCAATGAATTACATTGAACTTATATAGGTATTATGTACCCATTTTGACCTTAATTATATTTAAGTAAAATAAATAATTATTTAAATAAAAATTCGGTTTTAAACTATAACTCAGTGTTTTTTCACTATTCATAAAAAATTGAATGTTTTCAGAAAAATACCAAAAATTACCCCTAAGATAATTTAGATATTCCGAATCCAAAAATGAAGTCCATTTTGAAAGATAAAATTTATAAAATTTCAAAAATTGGGTATTACTATTCATAACAACTAGTTTGATTGGTTGTGGTGTGTGTTAGAACTCGAAGTTGTGTACAACACACACTACTGTATTATTGAAAGAGAAGCGTACCGTGGAAGCTTGGGGTGTTACAGATATAATCAGGAGGAGTTGGTAATGATGCACTATTTTTTTCCTTTCATTAGGGGTTTTACCACTGTGCTTTCATGGTAAAGATTTCAATGAGGCTACATGACATGTAATTCAATTACTTTGGTTTCACTTATTTTACCCACATGGTTTTTTAAGTGAAGATTATATAAGATTCCAGGAAATTATTATATTCAAGAGGGAGTGTCGTGAAATATTTAATGTGAATGTCGAAATCAGAGTAAATCACTATAAAATAATGATCTAGTTAGAGGGAGTTATTTTCTTATTAGAGGGGGTGATAACACCCTCTAAATAAATTCACTGTGGTTATGATTAACTGCCACTAATATGGCCACGTAATCATTGGTAAAGTGATGGTGAAATTAGTGGCAGTTATTTTAGAGGGGATTTAAACCCCCTCTAATTTCACCCTAAATTTTTCAACATTATTCATTTTAGGGGTTGTTTTAACCACCCTTAATTTAATTTCAAACATCTATTTAGTAGTGGTTTTCCAAAACCTCCGTTAAACATTATCTCTTTAAAATAAATCATCTAATCGCCCCTAAACTTTCACTCCTTTTATTCCCCCCATGCACCACCCCACCTCCACCCCTATCCACCCTTTTCACACACCCCTTCCCCCTTTTTACACCCCACTGTCTGCGAGTGTACATCGCCACCGCCTCTCCACACTCGCATGTACCCCCTCCCCTGTGGACGTGTGCTTGTCCCCTTATGCTACCTCCCACATGCATAGAAAAATACCCTTTGGTGGGGAAATCAGTCCCTGCTAGGATTCGATCCTAGGATCCCCCCAAAACGAACCAAACCACATTCCCACTATGCCTATATCGATTTCTGATATATATATATATATATATATATATAAAGGGAGAGAGAGAGAGAGAGAGAATATTTTAGTATTTATATATTTTACAATATTTATATAAATAAATATTATTTGTACCATATATTTAAATATATTTAAATGTTATGTATACATTTATATTGTATATATTTATGTAATATATTAAACATATTATATAAATGTATACATAAATATAAATATGGTATATATTTATACAAATATAGCATATAATATACATTAATGTATCCATATTTATATTATGTATATTTTTATATAATATACATTTATTTTATATTTATATATATATTATTTACTATATATATACACAATTATATATATATATGTATATGTATGTATACAATTATATATATTATATATTATATATTTATATATTGACCAAATATAATATACAGATATATATATATATATATATTATATACGCAAAACATTAAAATAATATATATATATATATATAACATATTTATATGAATACAAATATATATTTTATATTTTATATATACATTTATTTTTATATAAATATAAATATATTATATATTTATATACGTATACAATTTAATATATTTATGTTATATTATATTTAATATACATACGATTAATATAATATATGTTTAATTTAATTATTATTATTATATATATATAATATTATATTATACATACACATATCATATAATATAATTTTTCTATATAGATGAAATTTTATGTATATTTATATAAAAATATATTTTAGATATATAAATATATCTATACATGTATTTATATTTATATATATATAGGTATATTATGTATACAAATATATATTTAATTTATTTATTTAAACACTTTTATGTATATTAATATAGAATTATTTATTTATTTGTAAATATTTATTTATATATTTTTTTGTAAAAATACATTTAATGCATACAATATATTACATATTTATGTATACAATTAAATGAATATATTATATTATATTTATTCAAATGATTATTTGTATGTGTATATAATTATTTAAATAATTATTTTATATATATATAAATATATAAATATTTATATATATATTTAATGTATTTATAAAATATGTTTAAAATGTATTTAAATATATTTATATAATGTCAATTTACTTGTGAGAGGGGAGGGTTGAGAGATTCTCTCTCTATGTCATTGGTGCTTATGGTTTCATTTTGCGATGATTTCTTTAGATGATTAATTCAATCCTACAGATGTGTCTGTCAGACCTTCGAAGAAGGTAGATGCGGGCTCTGGTTCGAAGTCAATCCTTGTTGATTCAGGTGAGCTTCCTTGAAAGAATGTGTTACAAGTTAGGGGCTCTGATAACTTTTTCACTGGTTCTCGAAGTAGTGACTCTGCCTCTAATAACCAGATCTCACGAAATGGTGCGCGAGCAGTAGTCAAAGCGAACCCATGATTTTTCCAAGAGTGTATTGATGCTTGAAAACATTCTATGATTGCTCCTCTAAGCTCGTAGATTAATGTCACGTAGAAGCTTGAAGATCTTTGGAAATGCCTTAAGGTGATTTGGGGTTTCAGTGAATGACATTTGGTATCGATTGGTATGAATTTTTGTCATCTTAATTTTTGTTCGAATTATATGAAAATGAAGGCCTCGAGTCACGAGTTTGTTAAACTCAAGCCAAGGATCCTCAGGTTTCAGAACTGAGATCCCTGGTTTGATCTGTTTCAGGCCAAGAACACCATAGCACCATCCTAGATTCACATCAAAGGATTGAACTAGGTATTCTGGCATCGAAGTTTCCTTTGGGACGTTGCATTGGCAGTGGGCACCCCAATTAATATTGATAAAGAAACTGGGATAGTTCGTTACGACCATTTTTCTCATATTCAGGTTGAATTTGATATGTTATTGCCACTTTTTGAGATAGTGTTATTGATTGATGTTGATTTTAATTTTAAACTTGAGATTAAATTCGAGCATGTTTTTGATTTCTATATAAATTTCTCAACTATTTGACATGTTCAATTTATCTATAATAGGGGTTTACATTGTTCCAACTATAAACGTTATGGGCACCTTGCTGAAAGTTGTAAATTCAAATTGTCATCTTCTTCTACTCCATCAATGCCTGCAAGGAGAGGTACCCCAAATGGTGGGAAGGTTAATTCACATATCCCTGATGGTGTGAAGGTTTCAACTTCAATCATCAGGAAATATTTTGTTCAAGGTAATAGGAATGGGGGTCTCTTTCATTTACTGATGTTGTGGTTGGTAAGACCAAAGGAATACCTCTTGAAGGACATATGAGTGGAGGTATGTTGCTTGACCCTCCGAGTGGTGGTGTACTTCCTCCTCACACTTCTAAACATGGGAAACCCTCTAAATGGGGTGATGTATTTGATGGTGATAGTGCCACAAATGTTTCTTCTCTTTTGGAAGAACATTTTCACTCTAAGGAGAAATTAAGTGGAGGTTCCATGCAAGTTTTTTCTGGTGGGTGTGATCCTCATGTCAGGGATCATTTAGATCATTCTGTTGTACAACATTGTGTACAGACTTATGCTCCTGCTGCTGTGTGCACAGCAGGCGATCCTTGTGATTCTCCTGCTGATGTGTGCATAGTAGAGACTTCCACTCTAGCTATGATTTTATCTAGAAAGGATACTCCTGGGCAAGATGCTACCCATGTGGCAGCTCCATTGGAGGACTCTACTGTGAGGGCCTCAAGTGTGTCTCCTACTGTAGACCGGGTCTCTTTTTCCTTGGATAATGATGATGTTATGTTGTCACTTGCTCATCAAGTGACATTGGATGATCCTACTATTTGGAAATATAATTTTTTTAGGACGCTTGAATCAATCAACTCTCCGGATTTTGACTTGTTGTATATGGGGAGCCGTGAAAGGACTAACTCTCACTTGAAAAATCCTATTTATGATGCTTCATCTAATTTGTTAGTTTCATAGGTTGGAAGTGACCAGGCTGGACAACTTCATAGTGAGGAGCATTTGGATGATGGAGCTCAAGGCATGGTTGGCAAGGAGCAAGCAGTCACTCATGATGGCTTTGGGGCCAATCCTCTTGATGTCCAGCATGATGACCATGATGCTGATGATGGACCCTCAGGTGGGGATGATTTGGGTGGGGCATGGTAGACTCAAGAGCAATGGAAAAGAGGGAGACATCCAAGGGGCGTGGTGATTACCGTGGAAGAGGTGGCAGGAATAGAGGTTGAGTACTGTTTGTCTTGTTTTGGTGCTATTGTCACTTGTACCCTGAACCACTACTTGTGTTTGTATGTGTTCCTTTCTTAATAAAAATTTTATGGATCATGGACTCACCTCCTTGATTTACACTCTTTGGTATAATTTCTACATAAAACACATGTACACGATAATTTTTTTAATTTGGGTTTTTAATTTTTTTTACAAAATCGTGGTAGGGTTGGGGGTATTTTCAAAAATGGGTCTGGAGATGCGTGAACAATTTTTCTGAAGGAAGAGTGAACCTCATTCACTCTTCCTCTAGAATTTTTTATATTATTAATGTTACTATATATAAAAATATAAGTAGATATATAACTAAAATTAAAAAGAAATATTAATAAAAAGAAATAAAAATTAATTTAAAAGTAATACATAGTAATTAAATATAATTAAATATTAAATAAATATTAAATAAATATTATAGAATATTAAATAAATATTAATAAATAGTAAATAAATATAAATAAATATAAATAAATATAAATATATAGTAAATGAATAAAATTAAATTAAATAAAATAAATATTAAATATATATAAATATTAAAAAATATATAAATATTAACAATATTAATATGTAATAAATAAATATTAATTAAATAATATATAAGTATTAAATAAATATTATAAAATAGTAAGAATATAAATAAATATTAAATAAATAAATAAAAATATTAATTAAATATTAATAAATAGTAAATAAATATAAGAAAATATAAATAAATAATATATAAGTAAATATTACTAAATATAAATAAATGTAAATAAATATAAATAAATATAAATAAATATAAATAAATAGTAAATAAATATAAATAAATATAAATAAATAAAATTAAATATATATTAAATAAATGTAAATATTAAAATTTATATAACTATAAATAAATATTAATAAATAAATAAATAAATATTAATTAAATAATATATAATTATTAAATAAATATTAATAAATAGTAAGAATATAAATAAATATTAAATACAAATAAATAATTTTTAATTAAATATTAATAATTAGTAAATAAATATAAATAAATATAAATAAATATTAATATATATTAATAAATATTAATAAATAGTAAATAAATAATAAATAAATATTAATATATATTAATAAATAATATATAAGTAAATAAAAATAAATAAAAATAAATAAAAATAAATGTTAATAAATAATATATAAGTAAATATAAACAAATATGTTATATTAGGTGATTGGGGTTACAATTACATTAAACACACATACATCATAGACACACATGCACGAAAGTCTAGTGGGCATGAAGCCCTTTATGTTCTTGCCGCATCGCCCAATGTGGGAATAGTAACCTGACTGGTACAGTACCGCTACATTACCACCACCACTATAGTGTCGCTTGTCACTACTATAGAGTCACCCGCCGCTTCTATAGTGTCGCCCACCACAGCTACAGTACTGCTACCATACCTCAACCGCTACAATGCCGCTACAGTACCGTCGTCACTATAGTACCATTGCCGCTACAGTACCACAACCGCTACATTGTCTGCCGCCCCTATAGTGCCCACCAGTGAACAGTCTCACCGCTGCTACAGTACTGCTACAGTACCTACACCCAATGGGTTTTGAACCACCATTTTTTATGTAGTATTACTGTGTGCTTACCACTATGCCAAGCCCCAACTACATATACAAATAAATATAAATAAATATAAATAAACATGAATAAATGTTAATAAATATTAATAAATAGTAAATAAATAATATATAAGTAAATATCAAAAAATAATATATAAGTAAATATCAATAAATATAAATAAAGATAAATAAAAGATAAATAAATATTAATAAATATTAATAAATAGTAAATAAATAAAAATAAATATAAAAAATAATATATAAGTAAATATAAATAAATATAAATAAATATAAATAAATATAAATAAATATAAATAAATATAAATAAATATAAATAAATATAAATAAAAAATAAATAAACAATATTAAATGTTAATAAATATTAATAAATAGTAAAAAAAATATAAAAAAATATAAAAAAAATATTAATATGTATAAATATTAATATATAATATATAAGTATTAAATAAATATTAAAAAATAATAAATAAATATTAATAAATATAAATAAATATTAAATAAATAACATTAAATATGACTAAATATTAATTAAATATTCTTAAATATTCATAAATATTACTAAATAACACTAAATGCTAATAAATATTCATAAATATTTATATTTACATATATTTACTAATATTTATTAATATTTATGAATAATTATTTAATAGATAACTATTATTTATTAATATTTGTTAATAATTGTTAACATTTATTAATATTTATTTAACATTTATTAATATTTAATTAATATTTATTTATATTCATTAATATTAAATTAATATTGATATATTCTTAACAAAAGAGGGCTTGACACTCAACGTGTTAAGAAAAATATTAAAATTTATGAAAATTTATTTAATATTTATTAATAGTCATTAATATTTAATTAATATTAATGAATATTGATTAATATTTACTTAAGGTTTATTAATGTATACTATTTTTTAATTGATATTTATAAATATTTATAAATGTTGAAAACTATTTTGTTGTCATTTATTAATATTTGTTAGTATTTCACTTATATTTTTGATTATTTAATTAATATGTATTAATATTTATTGACATTTATTGATATTTATTAGTATTTATGAGTATTTGGGAATATTTAATAAAGTTTTATTACTTTTAAAGAATATTTAATTAATATTTATTAATATTTGATTAATATTTGATTAATATTTATGGATATTTATTTAATATTTATTAATATTTGTTAATATTTAGTGGGTTTTATTAATATTTTTTAGCATTTATGAATATTTATGAATATTTATTAATGTTTAATTAATATTTGTGAATAATTAGTTTATATTTAATATTATTTTATTAATATTTGTTTTTTATTTATATTCATTAATATTTATTTATATTTTTTTACATTCATTAATATTTATTAATACGTAGGAATATTTATTTAATATTTAATCAATATTTATGAATATTTATTCATATTATCAATGTTTATGAATATTTATTTAATTTTTATTAATATTTATTAATATTTATAAATATTTAATTAATAATTATTCATGTTTTATAAGTATTGATTAATTTTTAATTAATATTTATTTATATTTAATAAGAATTTAATTAATTTTTATTAGTATTTATTAATATTTATTTTAATATTTAATTACATATTTATTCATATATATTTATTTAGTAATATTTATCAATAAAAAGATTCTGGAGGAAGAGTGAACACCGTTCACCCTTCATAAACGTCACATAGGATGCGTGAACTGGGTTCATGCATATCAAAACCCATTTTTTGAAAGTACCTCAAACCCTATCCTTTTTTCTAAAAAAAATTAAAAACTCAGTTTAAAAAAATTTCCCACGTACACACATACACGTACACCAAAACGGTGCGAACCATGGGATAAACCCATGATCTTGAAATTTATTAAGGAAAAAGCATAAAGTATACAAGGAAGTGACATGATGAAAGCAATGCTAGACGACTACCATAGAACAAAAAAATGAAATACAACCAAAAAAAGGAAATCATCATATGGATAGACTGCCACCTCGCCCTATCGGCTGACGAACCCTCTTCCATGTCTTGGGTTGTTGACATGTCTTATCATCGTCAGCTTGGGGACTAGAGAAGTCATCTGCTGGGATGGGATCCTCAAGAGTTCGAGGCACCTTCCAGCCAACCAAACTTGGGATCTATAATAAATCCTTCTTATTAGTCTTTCTCCTTGCCTTGTCACTTGAGGATTACTTTGCAACTACCTGAGCGTTTACAAATTCTTCATGGAAAACCTCCTTACTATTGGTCCTTTTTATAATGTCAAGCAAACTGATAAAATCAGCAACAGTTGCATCCTTCATGACAGATCCTTTGCCACCAACATCTTTTATTGCCTGGATCATGCTAGCAGTGATGGAAGGTGCTCCATCCAATAAGTCAAACACCGGGGCATTAAGTATCAAAGATGGTTGACAATCATTGTCACCTTTCTTGAAACAAGCCTTATATTTGACAGGCATGAGCTAAGTAGATGAAAGAGTGGACATTTCAAGAGACTTCTTCCCTTTCCTAGAAGAGGAGGATAGGTACTGGTCCGCTCGATCCTCCACAGAGTCTGAAAAATCAGATGCACCCACATAATCAGACTCAGAGGTGGCATTCCCACTAGCATCCTTACCAATGACCAAATGGGTGGTGCCTAACTATTTAAGATGATTAGATTCATTATCCTTAGCAATATCAATATTGTGACCTATTGGATCTCCTTCTTCATGCACGCTTGTTCGAGTCCTTTTCCAGGATATGAGCAGGTGTCTGCCTACCATCCTCCAATTGAATATCATTCTCTTGATCATGGATGCGAGGATCCATACTACCTTGTCATCTTTCATTGGGATCCTTATCAATTAAAGAGGTTCCCTTGACCTGAGCATGCCTGCAAATATTAACGGAGTGACCTTTCACCCTACATGAGTTATAAACGAGTCTCCTTCTACATTTGTCAAAGGTATGTCTAATGTTATGGCACCCCGTAAAAAAGTCAGACACTTTCATAATCAATCGTCAAATCAAACAAAAAATCATCAGTAGAAAGAACTATAATTTTTATAAGAGGAGAAGAAAGGTCAAACACCACAAGAAGATGAGCAAAATGAAAATATCTTGCCTTTTCCATCTCCATGTCCCTCTTACTTGGGACACCAATAACTAAGGCAATTTCTCATCTAATCTATGGGTGCCATAAAAATAAGCTCTAACCATGAATTCTCAGTCAAATCTGAGTGAGTGAGTTCTTTGCATTTAAAGGGTTGAAGAAGGGGTCCCAGTATCCTAAGATAGCTAGGTTTCAGGTTCACAAGACCAAACCCCCATGCCTTATCTATACTTTGAAATACAATATAGGAAAATCTCTTTTCTAATGATGTAATCTTTCAACCCTTCAGAACCCCAGATTTCAAGAAGTCTTTTCTTAATACCAGAGAGACTCCATCAATGCTCTTTGGCTTGCAATGATAAATGGCCAATGATAGAGCTTATAATCCCTTGCCTCTTGTGGGATGATACCTTGACCGAATCCAGGGCGCTGTTGGGGTCGATCTTCCCCGAACCCATGGCCAACGGCAAATCCAAACTGCAATTTCGGCCCTATTGGTGTATCAGATGACTAGTGTTGTTGATGGGATTCATGGTGGTCATGAGGGCGGAGTGGACGACATGAGGGCTCCACTCCGGTTGGACGCTCTTCAGAAGCGCTGCCATGCGGGCGACATGTGGGAATGCCATGGATGTCCCGGTCATTACGTTGTAACTGGTCGTGAGATACCAGCTCCCGCCGATCGCCGACGACTACTCGCTGTCAGCCCACACGGCCATCACTCTCTATCCAGTGGTGATCAAGTCGGGTTTCAGTATGCTTCGAAACTCTGGTGCATGTGAAATCTTCTAAATCAAAATGATCCATCTTGTCCCTGACGAATACCGCCCCTAGGGTGAGGGGACGTAGTGATGTAATACATCTATTCATCTGCATGCCCCATTTAACCACAGATGACGATGGTGTAGGTGGCATCCTCCAGTAAAATAGACGAATTGCAAGGTGACAGGGTTGCGTTGTACACCAGCGGAGCCCCATCCACCGTCGCAATGGTCAGAAACATGGATCGGCTCACAATGGTCCTTCCCTTCCCCAGAGTCAGGGTGCACACAAACTTCCGATTTAAGGTTCTGGAGCTGGCCCCCAGAGCCCAGGGGATTCCCTTGCTCATCCACACTTTGGCCCGCAGAAGTGGAAATTAAGATCCCCTCCTCCATGGCCCCGAATGCCCCAATGGAAAAAACAGAAGAATTTAGGGTTAGGGTTTTCTTTTTTTTAGTTCATGGGGGTAGGATTTTTTTTAATTGGGGAAATGGGTTTGTCCAGCGCCACTTCAAGTGGCACTGATCAAATTATATATATATATAAAATCAATATATTTATAATAAATTTATTTATTATAATAAATATAATTACTAAAATAATTATAATAAATATATAATTATATTTATTATATTTATAATTATATATTTATTATAATTATATTAATTATATATAAAATTATATATTAATTATCTTTATAATTATATATTTCTTATATTTTTAATTATATATTTATTATAATATTAAAACTATTATAATTAGAATTATATAATTATAATAAATTTATAATTATAAATATAATAATTATAATAAATATATAATTATGATAAATATATAATAATTATAAATATATAAATATAATAATTATACAATTTTAATAATTATATAATTATAAATACAAGAACTACAAAAATATATTAATTATATAGTCATAATAAATATTTAATTATAATAAATATTTAATTATAATAAATTTACAATAAAATAAATATATAAAAATAATAAATCTAATAAATCTATAATTATAATTAACATATAATTATAATAAATATCTAATTATAATAAATATATAAATATAGTAATTATATAATTATAATAAATATATAACTAATATATATAATTATAATTATAATAAATACATAATTTTAAATATAATAAATACATAATTATAATATATCTATTATAAATATATATTTAATATAATTATAATTATACATATTATAATTATATATTTAATATATAATTATAATAATAATGTTATTGTTAAAAATATGTAATTATAATAAATATATGATTATAATAATTATATAATTATATTAATTATATAATTAAAAATATAATAAAAATATAATTAAAAATATAATAAATATATAATTAAAAATATAATAAATATATGATTATAATAATTATATAATTATAATAAATATGTCATTATAATAATTATATAATATTTAATAAGGTTTATTTATATAAATATAAATAATTTTAATAGTGTTTATATATATATATATATATAAATTAATAAATAAATTTAATACGGTTTTTATGTATTTAAATAATTTTTTATAAATTTATAAATTTTTTATATAAGGTTTCTTTATATTTAAATATTTATATATAATTATAAATCTAATTATAAATTATATCACATTTTTAAATACATATTTATAAATATATTTTCAAAATTGTAATTATTATTTTTAAATGTAATTGTAAATATATAATTATATATATTTATGATTATATATATATGATTATATTCTAAGGGCCTGAGGTCAGGCTTGTCACCGGATTCTGTTACTGTGATGAAGGACTTGCTTGTGCAGTCCAATATTGCCACTGGATTGACTATGTAGGACTTGCCTGTACAGTCCTCGGTTGATGATGCATCTGCTAATAAGGGCCTTGGGTCAGGCCTGCCATCGGACAATGCCACTGGGATTATTATGAAGGATTTTCCTTCCATTGCTCCTGATAACTCTCAGCATGTGCAGTGCTTGCCTGTGCCTACTGCTGGGAACGCTCTGCAGGTGCTTCCTGGGCAAAGCGCTCATGCACTCTTTGTGACAGACATTATGAATGCGGAACCACCAAAACATGATGTTGTGAAGATTAATTTCTTCACCATGATTGATGATATTAATTCTCCAGAATTTGATGCTTTTTATATGAAGAGCCGAGAGAAGAAAGGTACCAGGCCTCTTGTAGTGTCTAATACCACTTCTTTCAAACAGGTTGATTCCATGGAGGCTCAGGTTGGGAAACCTTCTTCTGAAGGGCTTGTTGAGGTTGCTCAAGTTGGTGATGGTGATCATGTCGCTGAGGATGATTTTGTTCCTTTGGTGGGTGACCAAAGTGTTGCTGTGGTTGATGAGTTGGAGGGAAATGAAGATCGTGCATGCCAAATCCCAAAGCAATGTCAAAGGGGGCGAAATCCTAGGGGCCGAGGAGGACGCAGAATGGGTGGTCGAGCCAAGAGATGAGTCTTGTTTCACGGACGGGATCATGGTAGGAACGAATAATTTTGATTTCTGTCTATTGGATTGGTGGGGTCACCCTCTTTTACCCTTATCTTCCCTTTGTGTACTGTTTATTATCTTCTATAATAATTTTCGATGGCCATGGAGCAGATCCATGGTCTACTGTTTGGAGTATATATATGATTATATATTTACTATATTTATGATTATATATTATATATATATATATATTAATTAAATATAGGTTTATAAATATATATTTATTTATATAAATATTAGTTTAAAATTCTAAATAAAAAAATTATAAATATATATATATATATTTAACTACATTAATAAATATATAAATATATATTATCAATTATAATTAAATATTTATAAATATGAATTTATTTTTATAAATATATATATATATATATGGTAAATGAAATTACAAATCTATCTCTATAAATAAATATTTCTAATTATATAATATAAATATTTAATATGAATATAATAAAGAAATTATAAATATAAAATATAATAAATTTATAATTATAAATATAATAAATATATAATTATAAAATTATAAATAAATAAATAAATAAATTATTATAAATATGCATATATTTATAATTAAATTTATTTTGGATTGACAATATATAATTATATATTTATATATGTAGTCAAATATATATATTTATAATTATATATATTTAGAATTTTAAATTAATATTTATATAAATAAATTTATATTTATAATCATATATTACCAAACAGTGCGAATTATAGGCATAGAGCCTATGACCCGAAAAAATTATTAATAAAGATATAAAAGTACATGATATGAGGTTGTAGCTAAAATAATGACGCACACATCACAACAAACAAACTAGTCCACAACCACAAAGGATTGTCCTTCACGTCTATTACCCACATTCCTTGCATTACCACAACCTCGAGGATGATGACCTCTCCTCCATTTTGGGGTGACCCATGGACCACCTCGATCATCCTTTGTAATATCCTCCTTCAAGCCCCCGACCCTTGCTCCATCATGACCCTACACCTCCTGGCCAGTATCCACCATCGACTGCTCCTTGGTATGTGCACCATCACGGTCCTGCACCTCCTGGGCAGCATCCACCAGTGCCTGCTCCTGTGTACCTTTACCATCCAGATCCTACACCTCCTGGGAAATATCCACTAACACATGCTCCTGGGTACTTGAACCATCATCCAGCATGGGTACATCCGCATCAGTGTCCTTGGCATCACCCTCATAGGCAGCAACCTCCTGCACCTGCACCTCCTGGATCCCTATTGTAATCCCTTGAGTGGGGGTCACAATAGGACACTCAACCACTTCTACATTAAAAGGAACTGCCCAGATTTTCTTTATACATTTAGTATAAAATACACCAAAGGCAGGTGCACTAATGGAGTCTATAATTTTGAAACAATTTGGAGAATCTCAGCACGCTCCAATCCAGCACCAGTTTTTCCTTTTTTAGAACAAGTATCCTCCATATCAGCACTAATTTTACCAGATTCCATGAAAACCTCCACTTTAAAAATAAAAATACCCTTCCCTGATGCCTTCCTAATGAGAGACACTTGAAGTGGTACAACTCCACCTAAAACAGATTTCACAGCCTCTTTCTTGAGTTGAAAAGAAAGAGAGTTTGAATAACAAACCTTACCACGAGATAGGTATTGCTCCTCAATATCTTCAGAAAGTTCTCCCCCAACTTCACTATCATGATCAACCTCCTCATTGGATTCACATATATCACCACATATTTCAACAGGAGAGTCAATCTTCTGTGCATTTCCAGAAGCATGGGTGATATAAATGTCAGCCTTAGACTCAGAAATCACCAGAACAAATGACAATGGTTGAGAATGAGCTGGAAAAGGAGAAGCTGATCTTCCCTCCATAATGTAAGGTTCATCCTCAAGACCCCCATTTTTATACATTAGAGAACTCTAAAGATTAGTAACAACAAGCCCCTTATCAGGCCTACGGTCCATATTATCACTCGACAGTTTAAATTTACAGTTTTCAGCCTTGTGCCCACTCTTCCTACAATTACCACACTTCAATCCCTTAAGGAAAGCTTCCCTAAGACTCCCTATATAGTAAAAATTAAAATAGAAGTCGAGCACATACTCAAATTCTACAGATAAATAAAATTTTAACTCATGAGCAACCAAAAAAATGGTTTCAATAAGAGGATCGTCTACATCAACATCCACAAGTACACTAGAATAGCGCCCTTACCTTGAAATCTATACCTCTTTATCAAATTTGATAGGAATTCCAACTGATGAGGAAGCATCCAAGAGGATCTGGAGGTGCTAAAAAACCATTTCAATCCCCTAATTTGAATCCAAGTTTGAATGGTTGAGTTCCGAGTTGTAGCAGGGTCGAACCAGGGGTCCCATTCCTGCAACCTTAAGATACCTGACTTGAGGGAGATGATGCCATGGTTCCAGGCCCTCAATTTGAGATCCAAAGAAGGAAAGATGAAGTGAAAACACCCCATTCCAATTGAAACCATCCTCCAATCATCAAAACCCCATATCTGGCGAAGCCGTTTCTTCATATTTTCCAGTTTTCAATCATTATTGATGCTAATCAGAGACAACCTCCCAATTATCAAATGTTTACAAACCTCTAGCTGGTCATTAAAAAATCTAGGGTTGTCCTCGAAAAACACAATCAGTCCATTCTGGGTGATTTTATTTTGAAACTGTACTTCAGTCCGAGAATCAGTAAAACAACTGAGATTGGAAGAACTTACAGCATTGGAAGGCGGCTTGCTTCCCAAAATGGTCGGATTCTTGGTTGAATCAGACACCCTAGTTTCGTGAACTTGAAATCAAGAAGGAATCGTCACCACAAGCGGTGAACGGTCTGAACCTTCCCCCACAACATGAGACTTCCATGAAGGGCCAACAAACACCTCCTGAGGATCGAAGAAACAATCTAGGTGCGATCCCATTGAGATTCCGATCTAGAAGCCATGCAGAACTAGAGAGAGAGACTCCTGTAGTTCACTCATCGCAACCCCCTCTTTATAAACGTATATTTAATATATATATATATATATATATATATAAAATATATAATCATAAATATAATAAATATATAAATATATATTTATTATTATTTAATTATTAGAATTATATAATTATTATAATCATATATTTATTATAATTAAAAATTTATTATAATTACTTATTTTTTATAATTATATATTAATACCAAATAGTACGAATCATGGAGGTGAGTCTATGATCCCTAAAATTATTATTAAAAGAAAAAGTACACATACAAGCAAATATAACTAATATATAATTTTAATATAATTAATGTATAATTAAAAATATAATAAATATAAATATAATAAATATATAATTATAAATATAACTAATATATAATTTTAATATAATTAATGTAAATATAATAAATATATAATTATATATATAATAAATATAATAAATATAATTATATATTCATTGTATTTATTTTAGTAATTATATTTATTATAATAAGTAAATTTATTATAAATAAATTTATTATAGTTATATATTTATTTTAATTGTATATTTATAATAATTATATAATAATTATATTTATAATTATATATTTATTATAATTATAAATTTTTTATAATTATATAATTATTATAATTATATAATTATTATAATTATTATAATTACTATAATTATATAATTATTATAATTATTTTAATTATTATAATTATTGTATTTATATAATTATATAATTATTATAATTATATAATCATTATAATTATTATCATTATATAATTATTATAATTGTATATTTATTATAATTATATATTTATTATAATTATATAATTGTTATAATTATAATAAATATAAATATAATTTTATTATATTTATTTTAGTAATTATATTTATTATAATTATAATTATATATATACATAAAGGGGGTTGGGGAGGGGTGGTTTGGGGATTGAGGGAAAAAAAACTCGGAGCGCCAAATGAATTGGTGTTGTAGGGTAAATGTTGAGCGCCAATTCATTTGGCCCACAACACACCCATTTTCCAAAATAAAAAAAAGTCAACCCCTTAAAATAAAAAAAATTAAAATGACCCTTTTAACAAATTTATCCCTATTAAGTGGCATGACGTCGACGTGAAGACACGACACCGACGCTGTCTGCGGCGGTCTAATCTACGGCAGTGATGACGTCGGATTCATAGCAGTCCTCATCCCATACGACCTTGTAAATCACAAGCCTCGCGTGTAGGGCGATCCCCTTCACCGTACCATTTCGGTAGCCTAAATACGAGATGCCCACCACATAGTTGCTGGTCGCCGCCAACTCTGTGTAGGTTCTATGGTTGTTGGTGTCCCTAACTGAGTCCTTGATGGTTTTAATATCAAGATACTTGGCTTGTAGGCCCTGATTAGCTTAGAAAAAGAGTGATGAAGACTGTATACACCAAGTGGTGTATATGGGGTGTGATAAAAATAGAGTCTAGTAGGATCCCACCAAGGAATATATGACATTTGTTCTACAAATAAACTTAGATATTATAAATTAAATACAACAATAAGAGAACAAGGTATTTTATACCAATGAAATAAGATAAACTATTACACAAATTTAAAAGACATAAAAAATTTATAAAATTAGGTTATGAGTGAGATATGGGGTTAAAACATTCCTTCTTATATTTAGGATCCATTTATAAATACCAACACAAAATATTCCAAGTACTTTCAAATAAAATACCCTTTTTAGAAAATATTTAAAAGTTATTTTGCAAGCTCAAGTCAACAGAGCATAAAAGAACTATGATCTGGCACCACATATTAAGAAGAAATACAATAGTATTGATGGTGAATCATATCGATAAGGATATATAATAATAAAGAAATTCAGATGTGGAAACTCTAGTTCAGAGTGACGATCAAGCAACAAAAATCATATATTGAGTATCAAGTGTCAACCGTCATGGGTAAATCCTATATATGGAAGTTAATCCACCAAAACAAGCTAATAAATCTCATGTTTGACTACATGAAAATGTTGTATCTACCAAGTTCATAAGATTCTTGATTACACACACACCAAACTCCTTGGAGCACGTCCCTAGCCCAAACCCTTATTCTCTGAGGAGATACTAGATGGGGTCTGAGATAAACTAGAATAAAAATAGTAAGGTCTATCATCTAGATACCTAGGTTTCAATGAAAAATCTATGGAGGTGAGTGTGATAACAAGTATAAAGGATCACACTGGGGATCCACATCATCTTAAACATGCATAATTAACATTTCATAGCATACAAAATCCATATCTCACCGTCACCCCTAGGCACCCTCACAGAGAACGAAACCTTCTTTCAACACCCATCATAACGTATAAAAAGCACCAATCATAAATGGAAAAGAAAATATGAGGTTTCAATGAAGGTATTTTCACAAAAATATCATTAACTTCATAAAGTGAAAAAAGTGCCATAAAAAAATAACTTGAAAAACTACTCCTTTTCAAATAAATAAAAACTTTCTTTAAATCATCCATTCAAAAAGGGACATACACACCTGATTCCTTTAAAAAACATGTTAAATTACCAAATTGGCCTTTAAAAAAATAATTCAAAATGGAAATCTATCCCTTTTTATGGTTTGAAATCTCATTACAACCAATATTTCTAAAAAAATAAATAAGATTTATTATTCAAATCATTCCAAAACATATTCCAAATAAACACACATTAAGCCATTGGAAATTTACTTTAAAGAATCAACATGTCCTTATTAAAACAAGGATTTAAATTTTAAAAACAAAAACTTAGTACATAACACATTTATCACCATAAAAAACTTCCTTTAAAAATATTAAAAACATTCCCAACAAATATTGGAAAACAAACCAATTTTATTTCAAAACAAAGGATCAAATCCAAAAATAAAGAAAATCATACCAAGTAACATTTTAATTAAAAAGGGCCATTGATGCTTCAAAATGAGAAAACCAAGCTTGACCTATCATAAATGAAATATATAAATAACTTTCTGGTCGAAGTGGAGTACCCAAGAGGGGGTGAATAGAGCATCCAATAAAAAATTCTATTTAAAATTTTTTTAAATCAAAATCCACCAATTTAAAACATCTGAGTTAATTAATATAGTATGTATATATAATTTAGTATTTTTAAAAGATTTCTAAAGGGTATGATCAAAATACAGTTAAAATGATTTTAAATTAGTTCAACTTTAAAAATAGTTTTACTCACACCAAACATGATATATATATATATGACTAATAAAAGTTAAATATCAAAGTAAACTTGCAGACATGATTTATAGACACTTTTTGAAAAATAAATTGTAAAAATATGATTGAAATATAAATTGAAAAACATAGTTTTGAATATAAATCAATATAAATCGAGTAAGAAAAATAAATTAACACACATCAGAATTTAAAATAACAATAGGTTCTGTTCCAAACTGGAACCTAGTGCTATCGAATTGATAATAACCCACTACCAAGTACATTTATTATACAAATAAACTGATACACAACGTGGATCTGGTTTTACACACAATAATTTCACACAAGGCAGTCCATGATAAAACTAACCTCTTCTATAGTTATTCATGTCATAACAATTATAAAAAGTATAATTAAGGAGCATTCAAGTACTCCTATTTATAATAAAAAAGAAGTTCTCAGTAAATAAATAATCAATATAAGAATAAATAAAAATTAAAGTAAAACAAAGTGACCACAAAGAGTAAAAATTGAGTTTTGATGCAGATCAATCTACGATCAACTTTGAATAATCAATGGTCTTTATACATATCCTTTAAAGTAGGTGAAATGATCCCTCAATGAATTTATTTGGATATAGAAGAAAAGTGATAAAAATAGAGTATTGTGAGTAGTTTATCATAGTGTATCCTTATATTTTTATCAATAGGTCACTCCAAATTCTATATTACATGTTTAAAATATGATTTTGAGAATTTAAACCCAAATAAAATCCAATTATTCCTTGAGGAATAATCAATAATAAATATCTGTACTGATCATCATTTCTGAAAATTTTTAATGTTCTAACTTGCATTAAATTTTTAGAGAAAATTAATTAGAATAAATCATATTTTATTCTTAGATAGGAATTGAATAAGTAGTTTCATATTTAGGCATGATACTAATGATCTGACGGATGCGTAAAAGCATGGTCAAATGGAGGCATAAAATAAAGATATTTCATATGGAATATCTTTCCTTTATATGGAAGATCTAATTCATTTGAATGAATGATATCTTCTTCACATTTAATATATTTTCTTCACAGAGTTGCTTAACCCATAACCAAATTTTAGTCTTTCCATAGATGTATAGGCACAAATGATTGAGACTTCTTATTATTGAAGAAAAAATAATTCTCATAAAAGAACTGTGACTACACACGATTGATAGACTTCAACTTGCGGTCAATTCATATTTTTTGAAATTTTTTGTTTTCCATGCATGATTAATCAATAGGACACATGGTTTATAGAAATAATTCACAACCGATATAATTCCTTTACACAAATGATCCATGACTTATAAAATTTTAGAATTTTCTTTATAGAAGTTGGTCTGCATGAGCGCTTGTCTTCACAGATGCTTGCTTAGTATTATGGACGATTCTTTATGGAAGATCTCTACTTATGGTCATACATAACATTTCTTTATGGAATATGTAGTATTCTTATATAAATTTAAATAGTATTATGGAAGAAATAGTTTCTTCATAGAGAAGAACTATTAGTCTTACAGAATATACATATTTATCATATTTTATCAAAAATGTATATTTCTTTCATAAAATAGAAAACTTATTAGAATTGTAATAATCATGATTTGGGATCATTAAAACCAGGAATTTCAGGACTAATATAAAAATCTCCCCCATTTTGATGATAAAAAATCATAGCATAAAAATACTTAATTTAAAATATAGTTTTCTATAGGATTTATCATATTAGGCAATGGTATCATTTCTCACATAGATAATGGTATCAGAGATAAAAATTAACAATGCAAACATTCAAACATTGACATCAAAGTGATTAAAAAATAATCAATCTAAAATAATTTTCTCCCACTTTGGGATTACCAAAAAGAAGGATGAGAGAAATATAAAGTACTAGAAGTGTTGAAAATAAAAATTAAGATAGTAAAAAATAGGGAGGAATAATATAAACAAATATATTTTAAAAATAGTCAAGTATTAAAAGAGAGATATAAAATATTCCTTATCAGATATATGAATCTGAATTCGAATTAGATAAATCTTCATTGGGGACATTTGGATCAAGGGGATTATTGTCCTTTGAGTAATAAGATGCAAATAAAAGAAGAGGTACAAGAGCCTGAGAGAAAAAGCATTACCAACTATGACTAGTTTGAGAGTATGAAAAAATATGTTAGATTAAGTCCAAAAGGACCAGTTAAATCCTGAGAGGTATAGGTAGAGACTTAGGTCATAGGAAGAGCTAGAGAAGATAAAACAACATAATTGGAAGTGTAAAGATATTGATCCATAAGCCAAGTGAAATCACTGACTGCACTCGATCTATTCTCCATGATCTGTAAGAATTAATCTTTCACTCTTATAAAGTTTTCAAGGAAACATGTTAACACCTTCAACTTTTATACTTTAGATTTAAAATCTTGAGTGTGAGGAAGAATTTGAAGATCTGTAGCTAAAGAATGAAACATTTTATTTAAATTAGACTTTGTGAAAATTATTCTCTAATATTAATCAATATCCTTTTTGATAAAATCTTTTTCCTAGTCTGCTTTCTTGACATAAATTCTGGATAACTCAAATGTCTTAAGACCATAGGTTTGAAAACCATTTATCACTATTTCGCATATTTTCGAGTATTCATTCAAAATATAATAATATCATCCTATAATTTTTTTAACAAAAACATCATCAAATTGAGCAGAGACAACATGAGCAGCAGAAGGAGGAACATGAACAACTATTGGAATATTTAGAAGAGGAAACAAGATATGTAAGATGGGAAAATTATCTAAGATCCCTTTAAGAAAAGTAAAAAATAATTTCCTCTAAATATCTATGAATAACTCCAATATGTTCTCTCAACCCTTTAATTTCCTTAATCAAAAAATCAATTTGTAATAAAAATTTGGATTGAAGGTGAGTATCAACATGAGTTGTAATAAAATTTATTTATTCATCTCTCTCATGTTACTAGAAGCTCTTAAGCTCAAGAAAACTTCCAAGAAAAAATCTAAATTATAATTTTTAAAACCAATAAAGTCTTGTATTGTAATAAAAGGAGGAGGAGGATGTGCTTTTCTAGATGATCTAGGTGGAGACTACCTACCTTCAAGTTCATTATTATATCTCACAAAACCATAATATTTTACGTTTTCAATAGGCAGAGAGAGATAGTGTCCAATAAGTTATGGTTCATCATTACTAACAAAATCCTCAACATCTATAATAGTTCTAGAAGGAGATACTTAAATTCTTTGTTCAAGATCAATTTTCTCAACAAAAGAGCCTTCATGATCTCTTAGAATATATTGAATGGTAGGCCTACCATTCTCAGGTGGACCTCCTCTATTAGAAACAATATCAAATCCATCACTTTCAAAAATTGAATATAGAATTTCCAATAATTTATATCCAACATACTTTTCCCCCTAAAATTATGATCCTTTATTCTCAGAATCCTCATCAGTCTCATAATCTAATTCCTAATAGAAATCAATAATAGAAAGTTTAGTATTGAAAAACTCATATGATCATAGATCCCCTTCATAATATGGAATAGTTTCTAGTGTTTCTGGAGATCCAAAGTATATATTATGAGCCTAGGTTCTTCTCATTGAAGAATTAGGAAAGGAACTCTTTTCATCTTCACAATCCTTTGAGGCTTATTTAATAGGTTAATTTTCTTTACTTCCATAAGATTTTCTAGCCTTTTCATCTAAAAAAACTATATAATCTTCATTGACAGCTACTAATTATTCCTCAATAGAATATTAAATAGCTTCATCGAGTTTAAAACTAGGTTAAATTATATCTTTTGGCCATATATGATTCTTAACAAGATCAAATTTCACATAAATATTCTCACTGTCTAAAACCCAAATTTTTTTGTAAGGGTAACAAATCACTTTCATTCTTCTACTTATGGATTGGTTGATAAAAGTAGCTATAGATGAGGTTGATACTTTCTCTCCATGATGAACAACCCTTTTTAACTCTATAAAGGTAGATATGATCTTCATATGAGGTAAAAAATTAAACCTTAAAGTAGGATTACTTAATTCTTACACATTCCCCATAATATACCTGACCAAGTTAATTGTTAAACCATTTTTAGAAGATAAAGGAATAAACTCATATCTATTCTTTAGAATAATAAATTCCCCTTTCCTAGGATAGATTAGGTGATATACATAGTTTAGTAGTAAACTATATTCACTATCCATACCCTTATAATTTTGCCTCCTCGAGTTTCCATTGACAGTAAGCTCCTAAAGAGATCTTTTGATTTCAAAACTAGGATGCCCTATAAGATAGTAGATTTGTACATCTTTAAATTATCCTTCATGACAAACCTTTAAACATTTGGCCCACTCCTTCAAGGAAAATACTATCTCCTCTCCATTTAAAAATGTCAACATAAAATATTTCTTTTCACCCATTTCAAACTCATTATTCACATAGAAGTCCTTAACTAACCTCACATAGCTGGTTCGATCATTTATGGTGAACCACTCGATCCATCCTTATCTTGAATAAATTTCAACACCAGATACCTACTAGTTAACAACCATTCAACATCCATTTTCTTCTTAGGTACCACTTCTTGAGTAAATGGATATGGATTTTGAGTTTTGATTGGAACATTTGAATAAGATTTGGATTTTTTATGAGGCCACGATGCATCTAGAGGAGAAGAATCTGATGAAAAAATTGTTCTCACCATTATAACAAGGATATGGAAGGCTAAAGGAAAATGATTCATTCAAAAAGAAGGAAAGATATATTTGAAGATTTGTGATATATTTAGTGTTTCTATCAGGTTTTATTCAAATTTGAGATCATGAGTCTTTTAAAATAATTTAAGGAGAATAAAAAAAATAAAATGATAAAAAAATAAAGTGAGTAAAATAATAAAAATTATACAAGTAATCTCATAGATGCTTCTAATTTCACAGAAGCAAACCCTCAGGGGTGTAATTCCACAAAAGCAACTCCACAAAAGCAACCCCATAGAAGAAGGTTTCATGGAAGATAGTGAATTAATAGAATCTCTTTCATTATAAAATCTAAGGGTCCAAATAGGCTAAAATTCATGTCTTAGTCTAACCAAACATGAGCATAAACCAAATGTAGTAAAAAAAGATAATTATGAAAAGCATAAAAAAGATTTAGTGAATATTTTACAAATATAATTTATGAAAGTAATATAGATAATTCAACGATTATAAAATATTACAATAAAAAAAGTCAAGAATAATTTCTCATCCCTAATTCATGTATTATAAAACATAATATCTCAAAATTCAAAGGCATCATCAAGATTTCAATAGGATGATATTTTTTCCTTTTTCATTAAAGGGTAATATAACCTTTTTAAAAATGATCTCTCAAAAAGTGATTTCTTATATTGATATACTTTGTCCTAGATTGTGATACAAGATTTTAAAAAAATTTAATATCAATTTTATTGCCACATTTTATAGAAACATGTATGAATTGATACCCACAATCTAGTAAAGAATGTATCATTAATATAATTTGTTCATAATAACTTCCCACAACTATTTATTTAGATTTAGTAGTGAATAGAGGAAAAAAATACGATTTTCACTACACCTATTAGGTGGCACGTCATAGAGATACCCATGATTCAAAGACATGACGTCGATGCCGTTTACTATTTCCTGATCTACGATAGAGATGACATCAGAATCATAACACCCCTCATCCCATATGGCCTTGTAAATCGCAAGCCTCACGCATGGGGCTATCCCCTCCATCGTGCCATTTCCATAGCCGAAATACGAGATTCCCACCATGTAGTTATCGCTATCCATTGACATCTTGTGGGTTACGGGGCCATTGGTGTCCCTGGTCGAGTCCTTGATGGGTTTAATATAGGGATACTTGGCCTCGAAGGCCCCGATTAGCTTGGCTTGTAGGCCGCCAGTGGGAACACCACACCTCCCTCGCACCTGCCCTTTGACTTCACCGGAATGGGGGAGGTGATGACGTCGCTGCTGAATCCATGGACGACTTGATGACACTACATGAGACTAAGCATGGAATGAGGATGACAAGATGGAAGAAACCCTTGGGGAACACCATATTCTAAAATTCTAGGGTGCAATGTGGCATTTTTTATAATTAAGCTAGTAATTATTTATTTTCTTAAATAAATAAATGAATAATTAATATTAATTAATGAAAATAAATATGATTACTAATTTAGTTAAAATTTATTATTATATACCAATTTTCACTATCACATATCCAAAATCATCCAACTAGATGCCCCCAATTACCTTAATTTATTATACAAAAGGAGCTTAATGATCAACACCCAACCTTTATTAATTAATTTCATTGATTTTATAAGTTAATTTGTTTTCATTACCATTATAATTATTAAAAAAATATATTTTAATTTTTAAATATTTATATTTAAATAGGTTTCCCCCCCACACAAGTCCTTGCTTTTCGGAAATAACTATTTATAGTCCTAGAGAAAGTCATTATTTCTCACAAGCTTTTTATATTATTTTATTCATTGAAAAGGATCTTTATATTTTTTTATATCAGAAAATACTCCCATTTTTCAATTTTTTTCTAATTGACTTATTGACTTATGTCGTGGAGGATGATTTTTTTAAATCAAATTGATTAAACATAATAATCCATAATTATAAAAGTTTGTATTCTATCAAGTTCACCTTAACAAAACCATATCATCAGTCTTTCCCAAGAAACCTAATGATGAAAAACCATTAATTTTGATAAAATGAAATCTAACATTATTGAATATATAAACATCATTATCAATATAAATTTTATTCAAAAAACCATTGATATTGTAATCTTCTTTAAAAGGTGACATCTTTTATGAGTGTTAAAAAAACGCTATAAAGGATATATTTTGTTGACACTAGTTTGATGATGAAGGTAAAATTTTTTAAAATCGATTTTTATAGACCCAATAAAGGATATATCAACTCGTTTTTAATGATGATAAAGTGATCTTTTAACACCACTATTACTAACACTGATAAAATTCACGATGTACTACTAAATTACAACACAAAGAATACAAAATTTAATTTAAATTAAATTTATATCTCAAATACTAAAAATAAAATATATTACAAATATTTTAAACATTTGTTTGTACAATTATATTGGTACATAGAATTTATTACAAACATCAAAAAATTCAAAAACATCAATGTTACATTGTTTTTAGACCACGACCCCCTCTCAAAATAGCCTGATCATTGTACCAGTTTCCAAACAAACCACCCAACTTGATCAAAAGAGAGTATCTATATAAAAAAATTCTCATGTTAGTAATACTACAAAAAAATAAATTAAATATAAATATGAAACAATACATTAACAAAATGTTAATTTTAAACTGAAAACATTTACTTTGAGTTATACTGGGCACACCTTGTGTCATATTAATGCACGACTGATTCTTATACATAAAATGATTTATTAATCATTTTTATAAAGTTTTAAAACAATCCGAGCACTTTTAATTAGTTTTAAGTATGTTATGTGAATTCTGAACTAAAATGTCAATTTTACATGAAAATACACATTTTGAGTCGTATCAGTCACACCGTGTGTCAGACTGATGTGAAGCTAATTCCTAAACATCAAAAATTATTTATGTATCATTGTAATAAAATATAAAGACAACATGGGTGTGTTTTCTAGGTTTTTAGGGTGTAACATGTGTTTCTAACTGAAATTTCTTTTTTAAATTAAAAACACACACTTTGAGTCATATCAGTCACATCGTGTGTCAGATTGACATGTGTATGATTCCTACACATCGAAAATGACTTTTGTATTGTTGTTTTAATGTATCAAGACAATATGAGTGTGTTTTCCCAATTTTCAGTGAGCGACATATGTTTTTAAGTAAAATGACATTTTTAAACTAAAAGCACACATTTCAAGTCCTATTGGTCACACTGTGTATCATATTAAGGTACGATTGATTTCTACATGTCACAAATGTCTTATGTATATTTTTCCTAAATCATCAAAAACAATATGAATGTGTTTATTCAATTTTTCATGTGTTATATTTTTTTAACTAAAATGCAATTTTTAAACAGAAAACACATATTTTGGGCCATATCTGGCACACCGTGTATCAAATTGAGTCACATATGGTTAGTACATGTCACAAATTACCTGCAGATCATTGTACTAAAAAAATATGAATTTATTTTATCATTTTTGAGTATTCGATGTGTGTTTTGAACTAAAATGTCAATTTCAAAAAAAAACACATATTTTGAGTCATATCGGTTACACCATGCATCAGATTGACGTGAAGTTGATTTCTACACATTAAAAATGACTTAAGGATTGTTTTAAGAAAGTTTTAGGACAATACGAGCATGTTTTCGAGGTCATTACCTAGTGATATATGCTTTTAACTGAAATTCCTTTTTATCTAAAAACATGCACTTTGAGTCATACTGGTCACATAGTGTGTCGAATTGATGTGAAACAAACTCTTATAAGTCACAAATTACTTTTAGATTATTTTCATAAATTATTAAGAAAATAAGTTTGTTTTTGATAGTTTTTCATTGAGTGACACATTTTTTTAACTAATATCATCTTTAAATTAAGAACACTCACTTTGAGTAATATTGGTCACACCGTGTGTCGAATTGGTGTGGCTGATTCCTACACATAAAAAATTATTTATGGATCTTTTTCCTAAAATATCAAGAAAATTTAAGTGTGTTTTCTAGGGTTTTAGTGTGTGACTAAGTTTTTTAACTAAAATGTCATTTTTAAACTAATAACAAGCCCTTTGAGTCATACTAGACAAACCCTATTTCAGATTGACGTGTGGATAATTCCTACATGTATAAAATTACTTATGGATCATTTCCCTAAAATATCAAGACAATTCGAACTTGTTTTCTCATTTTTCAATGAGTTACACATGTTTTTAACTAAAATTTCAATTTTAAATAGAAAACATTTATTTCAATTCATACCGGTGACATCGCGTATCAGATTTGGGTATGAATGATTCTTACACGTCAAAAATGACTTATCGACTGTTGTCCAAAAGTATAAAAACATTATGAATGTTTTTGCATGATTTTGAGTTTTCCATGTGTATTTTTATATAAAATTTCAATTTAAATTGAAAAATCACACTACTAAGCATAAAAAAATCAAATAAAGAAGAAATAGATCTATGAAGAGAATAAATAGCACCTGAGTGCATCAGCCTTGTTGAAGACGTAGTTGAGAATTGTTTTTTCTATGATCATTTTGTGCTCTATATTGATAAAAATAAGCAATTTTTTATATATGTTTGATAGTGAAATATTATTATATATACCCTAATAATTATCCACTTGTAGTAGTAAATAGGCTTTTTATGCCCATGGACCATCCTCATGCCATGATTTTGTTGATATTTAAACACCGCCCTATCATCACATTTTTTTATTAAAACATAATATAAAATATATAAAATGAATTTTATTTTTAAAATGCTACATGAAATGTATTAAAAATTGATAAACGTCATCATGTACAGTTGATTTTTTAGGAATCCATGAATTGAATCCAAAAAATAAATCTTTGGAGTATCCAAATTGATTGTAATGAGCAACCAATGCTTCCTGAAAACAAAAAGGAATAAGTAATGAAATTAATGAAAATATATTTTATATAGTTAAATTGTAGAGTTTTACCCCCACATCATAGGTATTAAGAAGAGTCTATCATCTATAAGTTTGTTTTCAAACATTCCAACCAGTTTTTCCACTATTACTAAATATTCCTCTTCTTCCAATGAACTTTTTTATGTAGAAGCGATATGTGGACTAGTGAGTACAAAAAAACTCAGCAGGATTTTCCCTTCAAATAATACCGATATATACGCCTACAAAAAATTTGAATTGTATTTACGTTTAATTAACACATCAGACTATATATTGAATAAAAAAATTATGAAAGAACACCTCATATAAATATTTACAATTTAGACTCCTAGCCATCCATGCTCGAGGATTTCATCTACATTCTCAAGATCAAGAATGTATTTAACATCCTCTCTATAAATTTTTTCTTCAAAATCAATGACGGTCATATCACTATTGTGAATAGTACAATATGTCCCGCTATCAACATCATTGATCATTTATATCTCCGGGCTTCTGGCCCATTACTCAACATATAATCAAACATCAATATAGCTCTAATACCCCATCCCAATACTCATCAAATCATTCCAACCATACCATGTTATCAACAATCACATCATTGTTCACATCAAACCACAAAAGGCTTTAATCATCCTAGAGAATACATACATTTTTAACTGTATGTTTTCGATACACAAGAAAAGGCACTATAGCCATGGAATTGAGGTCATGAAGACTCCCATAATCAATAATGGCTTGTTTATCCCCAAATATCAATTATTTAGCAAAAAACCATTTTAATTCCATCTTGAATTAACCGGTTTACTATGCATTGTTTTTCTTCATCAAGAAACCTATAGGAAATAACTATCACATATCTAGGAATCAAAAGTAAACATTATGTAAGAATAAATCCATGTTCAATTAGTTTCAATGGAAAAAATAATTATTTTTTCATGCTGCTTCC
This sequence comes from Viscum album, assembly GCA_963277665.1. Taxonomy (NCBI): domain Eukaryota; kingdom Viridiplantae; phylum Streptophyta; class Magnoliopsida; order Santalales; family Viscaceae; genus Viscum; species Viscum album. The sequence continues at coordinate 1,218,612,095 of OY728119.1, forward strand.
ATTATAGAAACATTCATGCTTTAAGTTTTTTATCTGTTTCAAGAAATTAATCATTCTAAAAAACAACAACAAAAAACATCCACATAGATAACACGCTATCTAGTAAATATTAAGAAGAAACAAAAAAATACTAAAAACAAAATATATCACACAAAACAAAACTATTTAATTAAAATATAACATGAAATATTATTTATTTTCACATGTGATAATTATCTAATTTAAATTCATTATTATCCAGAATTATAATTATAATTCCAATCATAAAATATTAAATGAATAATACTACTCATTATATTATCTAATTATCATACATAGATTTTATTTCAATTATTATACATGTGGTTATTTTCTTTCTATAATGTTGTAATTTTCATATTATGAAGTAATATTCATAAATCACAACATGAGATTTAATTTTTATCAAACAAAATGCAATAAAATTATGCATACTCTCATTATCTATCGAAACTCACAAATTTCTAGATTATGTAATGTAATTTTAATATAACACTTAGAATAATCCCCTTTTTCATCTAATTATCATATCGTGAAATGATTATTAAAAAACATGTGGTAACCTTTCAACAATTCATAGATTATGAAAATAGTGACATTTCATGCGATAATTGGTTTTATCTCTTCTAAATAATCTTACAGATTATCAAATGATAATAAATTGTATGCGATTATTCTTTTTATTTTCTTAAATAATTTCCATAATTATAATAAATTATCATTCATGAACAAGTAATAATTTCAAATAAACAAGATCTATGACAACATGTTATTTCTAAATAATTAATAAGATATAATTTATTATTCACGATATTCATTTATTCCTAAATAAAAAATAATATTTACATAAAGTAAAATAATCATATTTAAATTCTTGAAATAATAATAAGAATATATTAAAAATATCATACAACATTTATTTTCATCCTTTTCTTCTTACCTTAAAAATTTATAGATTAATCTATAATCATTCACGTCATGAACCAACATGAAATACCACTAATTCGATACCCAAGACGAACTGTAGAAAGGACTGAAGGTCATTCCTGATCCCTACGGGCTAATGATAAGTGCATGGACATTAAGAAATAAATTTTGGGAATAATTTCTCCCAAATAAAAGATAATCATCAATCAAAGTAACTAAATTGAAAATAATAGATAACTCATAAAACAAAGAAAATCATAGCTGTATGTCAAAATAAATAAATAGAATCACTTAAAACTAAGACATCCAGATACCAGGTAAGGCTAAACCAAAAGATAAAATTCATAGAAACCTAGAGACTTAAAAGAAAACACAACTACTAAAAACCTTATCCTAGTGATCCTATACCAACAAAAATATCCCACATCACTTTCCCTTGGTCGACTAAGCACACACCCACAATAGAAAGAAGAAGAGAACTTGATCACCTGCTAAAGAATCATTAAGACTGCATACACCAAATGCTATATCTGGGGTGTGAGGAAAAAAGGGCCTAGTAGGATCACATTGAGGAGTCTATAAAGATTTTTCCACAAATAAATTCAGATATGATAAATTAAATACAACAATTAGAAAAAAAGGGTTTTCATTACAACAAAATAAGATAAAGCATACCACTTTTTAAAAGATATAAAAATCTACAAAATCTAGTCATAGGAAAGATAGGTTTTAAACCATTCCTTTTTATATTTAGGATATATTTTAGAAATACCAAGAGAATATATTCCATGTCCTTTCAAATAAAATTCCCTTTTTAAAAAAGCTTTGAAATTCATTTTGAAAGTTAAAGACAACAAATTATAAAGTAAATATTTGTTAGCACCACATATCAAAGGGAAATATAAGAGTAATGAAGGTGCCAAATACAAATAAGAAAATATAGAAATAAGTGAATCCATACATGGTTACTCCAGTTCTAAGTAATGACCATCCCACCAAAGTCATATATCATGTGTCAATCATCAAGTGTCATGGGTAATTCATAGATAAGGTAGTAGTGCACCAAATACAAGCTAATAAAACTCCTAACCAGCTGCATCTAAATTTCATGTCTATTAAGTTCATAGGCTTCTCGATTCCATGAAAACTCATTTCCTTAGATAATTTATCTATCTTGAATTCATGTTCTTTAGGGAGACACTAGATGGTGTGTAATCCAAACTATCATATAAATAATTTCGGTCTCTCATCAACCTATCGAGGTTCCCATGACCAATCAATGAAGGTAAGTGAGATAACAAGCAACAAGGATTACACTGGGGATCAACAATAGCTTCAACACATGCAATATGAATTTCCTAACATACAAAATCCCCACCCCACCCAAACTCAAGGATCCCTCTCATAGAGAAAACCCTTATTTTAACATCCATCATCATGTGCATCAAGAACCAATCATTAAGGGAAAATAAAATATAAGGGATTCATCAAGTGAATTTCATAATAAAAGAATTAACTTCATAAATTGAAAAATGATCCTTCAATAAAAACAAGCATAATAAACCAATCCTTTTTTAAATTAATTAAAACATCACTTTGAATCATCCATTTGAAAAGGTCCATACACACCCACTTCCTTTAAAACCCTTGTTAAAGTGCGAAATGGGAATTTTAAAAAGAGAACTCAATATTCCAATCCATATCTTTTTATGGTTGTAAATATCATTTCAATCAATATTTCTAAAATAAATCAATAAAAACTATTCTTTCAATGATTCCAAAACATATTCCAAAGAAAGACACATTAAACCATTTGAAATTAACTTTGAAGAATCAACCCATCTTCATTAAAACAAGGATTTTCATTTAAAACACCAAAACTCAATCCATATACCCTTGATAAACATTAAAACCTTACTTTAAAACTCTTAAAAATATTCTCATCAAATATTGGAAAACAATCCAATTTTCTTTTAAGATAAAGGATCAAATTAATAAATAAAGAAATCCATACTAAATATAATTTTCATGAAAAAGGTATATTGATGCTTTAAAATTAAAAAACCATGTTTGAATCATAATAAACGAAATATATAACTAACTCAAGACACCAATTAATCACAAGAAATAGAAAAGAAATATAAACACCTACCTGAGAATATTTGGGATCAAATCACAATGAATCTAAAATGTGTCGTCTTTGATGGAAAACAAAAAATCAAGGGAGATGAGATAAAAAAACTAGAAACCTAGATTACCAATTAGATCATTATATAACCCACATATCTATTTATACAACTATAATATATGGTTCTTTCCAAGAAAAAAGAGAAAACCTTGAAAGAATATGAAGAATAAGGAATAATGAGATCATACCTTGAATTACCTAGATATGATGCATCAAGATCCATAAAAATTACTCTTTGGAAGGAAGACAGTCCTAAAAATCATACAGGTTTAGGCTATGGTTTGAGTTCCTAATAAAAAATATCAATAATTAGGTCAATGGGAGGAATTTTAGGTTCTTAAAAGAGTTTTCAGGATAATAAATTATCATCAAATGGTTTGGTAAACCATACACCCTATTATAAAACACTAGATGGCGTCATAGTTTGGCCACACATTTTTTCTAACCATGCACCAACCATGTAAAATTAAACTCTCCAAGACTCAATGATCCACATGGTTTCTTGGGAATTCCATATGGTTTTTCTTAACTGTGTGCAAACCATGCTCCAACCCATATAGAAATGAAACTTTCAAAAACTCCATTAGAACAACCTGAGAAAATCAAAAAACAATATATTGATAAAAATGAATGTATGAACCTAAATGTGACATTGGGATGTGAAAATTCCTCCCACTATATCAATTTTTATCCCAAAAAAAATTCTCTAATACAATGATAGAAATAAATGAGACAATAAACTTCCACACCCAACTCATGAGGTAGACAATTTAGGATATAGAGGAATACTCACCTAAGAAGAAGCCATCTAGCATGAACATCAAAAATAATGGTTTGTAAAAACTTATAAGAATCCTTAATGTAGATACCTAATGATCACTAAACATATTTAAACAAACAAATAACCTAGCCCTGAAGGAAGGATTCCATATGAGAACCAGAGACCTAGAATAGGTCTCCCCACCATTTTAAAAGAAGTCCTATAAAATAGTGTGACAAGGATACAATATCCACTATGTGAAAAATCCCTATAATCCTAATGATAAACTCATATATACTATCCATGGAAGACTAAAAAGAAACTAATCTTCAACCCAAAGGAAAAAATACATTCAAAACTTTATAATGATTCCAAAAGAGACATCGTCATCAAGATCCAACAATGTTCTATCCATCCATAAGAAATCCACAAAACTGGAAATGATTCCCACCTCAAGTAAATACTCAATGAAAAAATAATAATTTACACATAAAGCCTCACCCATCAACTAGATTTTTAAATCAAACACAAGAAATAAAAAGTACTCAAAGCTCAAAAATAAAGATGGCCCACAAAAAAAGAACTACAAACTTTCAAAATGGAGAACACCCAAAACATCGAGATATGTTGGGAATCCAGATAGATATTAAACCAAAATGGAAAAAACAAGAGGATTCAAAAAGATAAAAACAATATAAAAAATTATATAACATCATCTATAAGGAGAAACCTATTAAAGGTATAAAAATGATTTCAAAATACAACAACCAATCTAGGCGTTACCTGATATTATTCATAAAGTAAACCCACATAAGAAACAACATAAAAGATCATTGGGAAACACATAAATAAACAAATTAGTGGTCCACAAAAAATATCAATAACCTTTCATAAAATAGATAATCCTAAAATATTTACAACTAAAGCCTACAAAATATCCTAAAAAAATGGTCTCTAATGAATAAATTAAAATATATTATTCCCCTTTTGACATCCAAGCTTACAAAACTTATAAAGGCTACCCAAGTGACCACATGAATGAAAAACTCTCATATATTTTAAAAAAGGTGACTTAGAATGAATGGGTTCCCCACACTAGAAGCACACATGATGCCTCTTATTTCTTTGAGAAGAGAGTCCCCACTCAACCTCCTATTTCACCTTGGGATCAAACAACTCATACAATTCACATGATGGGACATATTTAACTAATATAACCATGAACGAGTAATTATCTTCTTCAATTCATTTTTCTAGATGTTCTTCAACTGACAAGGCCTTTTTTAGAACCTCATGATAAGAAGACATGATAGACTCAATGATGAAATATCCCAGGCCTAGGTAAAGGCCTACTTTTAAACAAAGATCCTCTAAGGAGTTATTATAGACAAGATCGAGTAATAAATATACCAAACTCAAAAAATATATGTAGTATTCACCAACTGACCGCTCACTTTGATGAAGAACCATGAGCTCAGTAGTATTATACTTCTTAAAATCCTAAGGGTATATCCATTTAATAAAAATAGTCTTAAAGAATTCATAGTACACTATTTAGTGCTATTGGGGAGGAATAATGGTCTCTAATCACACTCAAATAGGTCATTTGAATCATGATATAATGAATTTCACCATTGAAGCCTTGGGTGTATTGAAATAATCAAATATTCTATTGATCCTATGAAGTTGTTGCATCACCTTGAAAGAACCTAGATCACTACATAAAAAAGGTGAATGATCATTCAAGAAGTTTGGGATGGGGTCCTTGGATAGAGAGTATTCCAACTCCAAAACTCATACATGAGTTTGGGTAGAGTTTTTAACTTGAAATTCCATTTCTAAAAGATGAAAAGGGATACTTTGAAGATCATTACAAAAAATAGGCTTCAATATATTCTTAGAAAAAAATTTAGGGAACATTTATAAACATCATAAAATATAGATTCATCAACTCATACATCACAAATCAAGTTAAAAAATTTAGTATAAAACAAAACCTAAGACATAATACACATAAACCATAACCTTCCAAATATGTCTCCCAAATCACTTTTATTAAAGCACAAATAATTTAAAATATAAAACCTCCTTTAAAACATCACACTTCCATTTAAAAACATGAATTCTCAATATAAATCCATCATAATTTAAAATATTCTACCTGCTCATGGAACTCCTTCCATGATTTCAAAAAATTCTTCCAAAATTCCCATTTCAAAATCATTACCATTTTAAATATCTCACAAAACAAGTTTTTAAAAACATTATTTAAAGACATCACTTAAGAATCTTTCAAATATTAGTTTTTAAACCAAAAATTTCATAAAACACACCTTTTGGTAATAAAAAATATTACTAAAATAATTTATATGAAACACATTTTATATATAAAATCTATTTTTTAAAGGATTAAAAAACAATTCCAAAAATTAAACTAGAACAACTACATATGAGCATGAAACAAAACTGAACTCATTATCATCCATTCAAAATCAAGAACCCTCCAAACTAACAACACATAAATGATGTCAATTTGGAAGCAACGGAACAAGGAATCAACTTCAAGGTTAAAGTATAACTATGAATGGATTGGTTGCATGGTATGGTAAACCATGAAACAACCATACAACAATTACTAGATTGGTTTCTACATCAACCACACTAACTCCCCATGAATTACCAAACCTTGAAGGCTAACCACGTAGCCCTAAACACCACTCTGATCAACCCCTAAACTCATAAGAGATCCCCAAAATCAAATATTTTCTCATTAGGAATCTAAATATAATCAATAATAAGCAAAGAATAACTCAAAGGAATGACTCAAGTCCCAACATTCCCTTTTAACTCAAGTTTCATCAAAAAGGGTGGTTATCAGGCACCCATTCATGAACTTCCTCTTGAGTCTCGACATGTTCCCAATCTGATTTCTAACATGAATCACTTAAAATAACATAAGTGATTTCAAATAAAGACTAAAAAACATAGGACCATTTTAGCAACCTCCTCTTATACTATTTTACCATAAACCACACTGAAATTCCACTAATATGTTACCTGAGTTGGCATGTGGCAAGGCTTGGAGGGATTTAGCAGTCTCTACAGACTAGAAAAAAGTGCATAGGAATCAAGAAACTAACTTTGGGAATATTTTAACCCAAATAAAATATAATCATCATTCAACACAACTCAATATAAATAATAACCAACTCATAAAAATAAGACAAGAGTAACTAGATGTCATAATAAAAAAAGTACATCACATAAAACCAAGACATACAGATACAAGGTAAGTATAAAACAAAAAATAAAATACATAATAAACCGAATACCTAAAAGAAAACACAACTATTATAAGCCATCTCTTGGTGGTCCTATACCACCCACTACACCCCGAATTATCTTCCCTTGGCCGACCAAGCACGAACCCATAATAAAAAGACAAAGAGAACCTGATCACTGACAAAAGAGTCATGAAGACTGCATACACCAAGTGGTGTATATAGGGTGTGATAAAAATAGAGTCCAGTTGGTCCCACAGAGGAATATATGCAATTTCTTCTACATAATAATTTAGATATTATAAATTAAATACAATAATAAGAAAACAAGGTATTTTATACCAATGAAATATGATAAATTAGTACACATTTTTAAATGATATAAAAATATAAAAAATTAGGTTATGAGTGAGATAGGGTTTAAAACATTACTTCTTATATTTAGGACCCATTTATAAATACCAAGAAAAAATATTCCAGGTACATTCAAATAAAATAACCTTTTTAGAAGATATTTAAAAGTCATTTTGCAAGCTCAAGTCAACGGAGCATAAAAGAACTATGAGATAACACCACATATAAATTATAAATACAATATTAATGATGGTTCCTCATATAAATAAGGGTATATAATAATAAAGAAATTCAGATGTGGAAACTCTAGTTCCGAATGATGATCAAGCAACAAAAATCATATATTGAGTATCAAGTGTCAATCATCATGGGTAAATCCTAGATATGGAAGTTAATCCACCAAATAAAATCTAATAAAACTCATGTTTGACTACATGAAAATGTTTTATCTAACAAGTTCATAAGATTATAGATTACACACACACCAACCTGCTTAGTGCACGTCCCTAGGCTAAACCCATGTTCTCTAAAGAGATACTAGATGGGGTGTGAGATGAACTAGATTAGAAATAGTAAGGTCTATCATCTAGATACCCAGTTTCCCATGACCAATCTATGTAGGTGAGTCTGATAACAAGTAACAAGGATCACATTTGGGATCCACATTAACTTAAAAATTCATAATAAACAATTCATATCATATAGAGTCCATATCTCACCCTCACCCCCATGCTCCCCTACAAGGAATAAACCCTTCTTTAAACACCCGTCATAATGCACAGAAAGCACCAATCATAAACGGAATAGAAAATATAAGGTTTTAATGAAGGTTTTTTCAGAAAAATATCATTAACTTCATAAAGTAACAAAAGAGCCATCAAGAATAAAAAACCTGAAAAACCAATCCTTTTCAAATAAATAAAAAATTTCTTTGAATCATCCATTAAAAAGGGGATATACACACTTGATTCCATTAAAAACCATGTTAAATTACTAAACAGGCCTTTAAAAAAAATAATTCATGATGCCAATATATCTCTTTTAATGGTTTGAAATCTCATTTCAACCAATATTTCCAAAAAAATAAATAATATTTATTCTTAAAATCCTTCCAAAAAATATTACAAATAAACACACATTAAGTCATTGGAAATTTAATTTTAATAATCAAAATTTCCTTATTAAAAGAAGTATTTAAATTTTAAAAACAACAACTTGGGACATAACAACTTTATATATATAAAAAACTCCTTTAAAAATATTAAAAACATTCCCATAAAATATTGAAAAACAAACCAATTTTATTTCAAAACAAAGGATCAAATCCATAAATAAAGAAAATCATGCCAAGTAACATTTTTATAAAAGAAGGCCATTGATGCTTCCAAATGAAAAGAACAAGCTTGAACTATCATAAATGAAATATATAAAGAACTTGTCGATCGAAGTAAAGTACCCAAGAGGGGGTGAATTGATCATCCAATAAAAATTTCTATTTAAAAACAAATTTAAATCAAAATCCACCAATTTAAAACATCCCAGTTAACTAATATAGTAGGTATAAATAATTTTGTATTTTGAAAATGTTTTTAAAGGGTGTGATCAAAATCCAGTTAAAATAATTTGAAATTAGTATAACTTTCAAAATTCTTTTACTCGCATAAAACATGATATATATATATATACATATGACTTATAGAAGTAAAATATCAAAGTAATTTTTCTAACACAATTTATAGATACTTTTTGAGAATTCAATTCTAAAAATATTATTGAAATTTAAATTAAAAAAATACAGTTTTGAATATAAATCAATATTAATTCAGTAATAAAAATAAATTAACACGCATAAATTTTTTAAATAATAATAGGTTCAGTTCTAAGTTGGAACCTAGTCATCTCGAATTGACAATAACCCACTACCAAGTACATTTATTGTACAAATAAACTAATCCACAATGTGGATCATGTTTTATATACAATAACATCACACAAGGTATTCCAGGATCAAACTAACCTCTTCTAATTTTATTCATGGCCTAACATGTATAAAAATTATAATTAAAGAGCATTCGAGTACTCCAATTTATAAAAAAAGAAGTTCTTAGTAAATAAACACTCAATATAAGAATAAATCAAAATTAAAGTAAAAAAAAGTGACAATAAAGAGTAAAAACAGAGTTTTTATGCTGTTCGATCTATGATCAACTTTGGATAATCAATTGTCTTTATATATATCCTTTAAAGTAGATGAAATGGTCCTTTAATGATTTTATTTGAATGTAGAAGAAAGTTCTAAAAAATAGAGTATTGTGAGTAGTTTATCCTAGTATATCCTTATATTTTTAATAATAGGACACTCCACATTCTATATTACAAGTGAAAAATAGGATTCTAAGAATTTAATCTCAACTACTCTCCAATTATTTTTTGAGGAATAATCAATATTAAATATTTTTACTGATCATCATTTATAAAAATTTTAAATTCCCTGACTTGCATTAAATATTTTGAAAAAATAAATTAGAATAAATCGTATTTAATTCTTAGATAGGAATTGAAGAAGTGGTCCATATTTTGGCATGATAGTAATGATCTCCCAGATGCATAAAAATATGGTCGAATGGAGGTATAAAATAAATAGATTTCACAGGGATTATATTTCCTTTATATGAAAGGTATAATTCATTTTCATGAATAATATTTCCTTCACATTTAAAATATTTGCTTCACATAGCTGCATAACCCTTATCCAAATTTGAGTCTTCACATATATGTATAGGCACAAATGATTGAGACTTCTTCTTATGAAAAAATAAATACTTCTCATAAAATATCAATCAGTACACACGATCGATTGACCTCAACTTGCAGTCAATTCATACTTTGTGAAAATTTGAGTTTTCCATGCATGATTAATCAACAGAACACATGGTTTGTAGAACTAATGCACAATTGATAGACTTATTTCACACGAATGATCCGACACTTAATATTTCTTGGAATTTTCTTTACAGAAGTTTGTCTTCATGAGCACTTGTCTTCAAAGATGCTTTCTTAGTATTATGGCCAATTTTTCATGGAAAATATCTAGTTACGGTCATATATAAATTATCTTTATGGAAGATGTAGTATTCCATTAGAAGTTGAAATAGTCTTATGGAAAAAATGATTTATTCATAGAGAAGAACCATTAGTCTTGCAAAACATACATATTTATCATATTTTATCAAAAATGTATATTTATTTCATAAAATAGAAAACTTATTAGAATTTTAATAATCATTATTTTGGATCATTAAAATAAGAAATTTGAGGACTAATATAAAAATATCCCCCATTTTGATGATACAAAATCATAGCATAAAAATACTTAATTTAAAATATATTTTTCTATTGGATTTCTCATATTAGAAAATGGTATCATTTCTCATATTAGATAATTGTATCAGAGCTAAAAAGACAATGCAAACCACAATGAACTGAAGATTCCATGTATTTATTTTAAATTATTTGGGATTTTTACGAGTCTTCCAAAATTGACGGCCCGTGATTCTATGTCCCAATGTGCTCGAAATGGAATTTGGAATTTTTTTAAATGTACATTAAGTAAATGCGCAGGTAAAATTTTCTTTCTTTTGAACCGGTGCTTGGATTAAAAATCTGAGGGCACTGTTGATTTTTCTACGCCGGGATTCACTTAAGGGAAGCTTCAATTTGACCACACTAGGTCATGTGAAAAGTTATATTTGATGCATTTAAATAAATAATAAAATAACATAGATATTGTTATTTTATTTTCTTTTTTTCCTACCACCTGTTGAGCGGCAGCAGCGGGGACCGCAGAGGTAGTCAGACATTTAATATGGGATATTAAATGCCCAGTTACTCTTTGGTTGTTTGACCACCCCTCGTGTAATTAATGTGGTACATTAATTACGTCAATTGATAAACCTCAATAATTCCTTGGTTCATTTCTCACCCTTTTCCCCATCTATTTAAATGGGCCTTGGGGTAGAGTTTTTAACATGACTTCATCAAGCGAGGAAGCGAAGTGACGCGACACCTTCCACCAACTGAGATAGAAGCTCAGGTGGCACTGAACCAGGATCAACGAATTCCAATGGATTCATCAAATGTGAAATATTCTTCCACCACTATGATGTATCCAAATAATCTTGAGGTAGGGGTTTTCTTTTAATTCAAGAAATTCCCACAATTCTTCTCCTCGTTCTTGAATATTGCTTGTGGTCGTTGTGTGGGATTTGAATGGGGTTTATCATTATTTTTAATGTGATGTATAAATTATCCCCACTTGTAATAACGCTAACATGGAGAGCGTGGGCCAAAAAAACAAGGATAAGACCTTATGCTCCTTGTTTTTCATCGCATTCTTCAGAGGTGGGTTGTTCTTACTTGACAGAACCTTGGAACCGAGAGGCGCGCAAGAATGGGGACATCATGAGAGGACCGTAGGCGCATCCATAAGGAAGAACGGACCACCAGAGCTCACCCAGTGGCCCACAGAATATTCACCAGCAGGACACCGGAAACTGACACCGGCGGCGATGGTGAGGGTTGGTGCTTGCCGACCGTGGAGGAGGGCGGTGCCGCTTTGCGCCGCGGCAGACCGAAGGGGTGGCTGGTGTGGGGCAGCCACGGAGACGGCAAGGCGGCACACCGTCGCACGCCATGGTGAGCAGGCCACGACTACGAAGCCACAACGAAGGTGGGACCCGCTCCCTATGGGTCCTGTGGGTGATGAGGCATTGTCACATGGTGTCGCCAGTCAATGAGCCGAATGGCTCATTGAGCTGTTCGGAAGGCGAACCACACAATCCCTGTGTGGGTCGTGCCAACCAGCGATCTGGACCACCTTGTGGGCCACGCCTAGCTGGAAAGTGAGGCCGGTCTATCGCCCAGTGGGATGAGATCTCTGTGGCCTTGCCTAACCGGGCAGGCCGGGTTGGACTGGACCCGGACCGATTCGGGCCCAGTTACGCTTAAGTGACTATATCTCGAAAACCGGAGGTTATTTTGAAGAACCATCTACAACACTGGGATCCTTGGAATGATGTGGTACTTTTGAGATAATTCATAAGAGTTTTGGAGAATGATGGAGTACGAATGAGTTAGATCGACTATGAATCCAACCGGGCCCTCAGCACTAAAATTTCAATAACTTACATACTGGGCGTCCAGTTTACGTTCCGTCTTTTTCATTGGAACCCTTATGAAATGAAAGATCAAGGGGTAACTTCTTTGTGGGACTTTGTTCTGGTTGAAATAAAACCGATAACTTGAGGAGCGGTTTCTCCCAGAAACATGCGTACTGTGAGCAGGAATCTTGTGACTAGATGAGATGTGAATAATTAAGAGTGATTATTTGTTAATAAGCTCCCAAAAATTATATGTGAATCATCACCCAGTGATTCTATGTGAATCAACACCTAGTGATTCTGTGTGAATCCTCACCCAGCGATTCTATGTGAATTATCACTCAAGGATTCTGTGCGAATCAGCACCTAACAATTCTGTGTGAATCAGCATCCAGTGATTCTGTGTGAATCAGCATCTAGATATTTTGTGTGAATCATCACCTATCGATCTAATGTGGGTCCTGTAGGGGTTAGTACCTATCAATCCTATGTGGGTCAGCAGTAGTACCTCTTGACAGAGTAAGATGATATATCCTTACGACTAATCATCTGTACTACTATAATTTTTTATACCTAGTTTGAGCTGTGTATATTGTTTTGTGCTTTATGATTGAGATCATTCTTGTGTTATTCCTCTGTGGAATTCTGAGAGACCTTCAAGGGTCTCGGGGTCCCTACTGAGTATTTTTATACTCAAACCTTCATAGGCTTCGCCCACACCATGTTGTGTCTTGTTCAGAGGACGAGCGGATCAGCTAAAAGTGTAGGAGATAGGACCAGGTGGTACACAGAGGTGACCAGTCAAAGTAGAGAGTAGTGGAGATGAGTTGTACCTACCATTCAGGTAGGATCCTTGGTGGTATATCTTATAAGCTATTTTCTATTTTTAGCTGTTGTTTTATCTTTTCAGTTGGGCTTGTATTCCTACCCCCTCTACTTTCTATACACACTTTTACTATAGTAGATTTACTTTGTGGTTGCATCTTGTTGTGTTCTTAGGATGTGTGTTTATACAGGTTTAAAGTCAATGCCTTCCTGTTTTTAGGACATGCCTTTCTAATGCTAGTCGCCAAACCCTGGCCTATGGAAGACGGGCTTGGGGTAGTCACGACACGAGCTCTGGGGGACGGGTCGTGACAAAGTGGCATTAGAGGAGTCAGTTCTACCGAAGAACTAGGACTCTGATCTTTCCAATGTAGCGATAGTGTTATGTTTTTTGAGTACGGTTTTTAGTTTAGGGAGTCCAGTGTTGGTGCGGCATCCCTCATATCCATTCACCAGGACCCTGAATTCTGATTTCTAACTCGGTCCATGAAAAAACTAATTACGTGTGTTTTGGAAATGTTTTTACTTGATCTCTTTTGAGTCAGCTCACCAGGTATAACTTTTTGACAGTGACACATCTATTTCTTTTTAGGATAGCTCTGCATAGACAACCATTCAAGATTCTCGAGAGAGTACATGATTATGGCCCACCAAGCGACGAGGCTTCGGTGCATGACCCTCTTACTATGTTAGCACCTTCGGGTGGTGCACCAGCATCACCACCACCCATTGGGAAATAATTTCCACTAGCCCCAATAGCGAACAATGCACACTAATTGAGCATGTTTCATGAGTTCTAGTAGAAGAGGCCTCCGAGGTTTCGAGGCGAGACAAATCCCCAGGTAGCTGAGGACTAGCTGGAGGCTGTGGCACAAGTTTTTTGCTTAGATGGGACACCAGTAGAGCAGATGGTGATCCTAGTTGCTAGTATTTTCTTGGGAATGGAAGGAAGATGGTGGAGCCTAATCATCTATTTACTTGAATAGGAAACCCTCAACTGGGCAGACTTTGAGATCCTCTTTAGGGCAGAGTTCATTCCAGCGACTTTATGTTATGTGCATATTCAAGAGTTGTTGCACTTATAGAATGGAAGCTTATCAGTGGCCTAGTACTCGACGAGATTCACTGACCTCTCACGCTACTCCACCAACATGGTATGAGACCCATTATTTAGGGCCCGTACCTTTGACCAGGGTCTCTGAAGAGAGATCAGAGTGTCGATGATATCACTGAATATCCTGATGCAGACTAGAGTGCTCGAGGGAGAATTATTGGTGGATATCTTCTTAGTTGAGAAGGCACCAACTGTGAGAGCCACCACCAGATGACAAGTAGCTGATTCATCTGTAGTAGGCAGTAGGCAAATGACATAGAGGTCCAAGGGGACTAGAAATTCTGAAGGGCGACCCTAGGATGTAGGGTCAGAGGTGCGGAGCTCGTGAGGTAGAGGGGGTCAGCAGGGAAGAATATTGTGCTTCACGTGTGACGAGCAGGGCTATATGGCTTGTGACTACCTGACCCACCATATCGACGATCAACTGGTGGTTTAAGTACCTCCCAGGTAGTGGATGAGGTTTGAGTGAGGATTTTTGCAGGGCAATGAATGTGGAATAGGACCGGGTCGTGTAAAAGGTGGTGGAAAATGGTTTGAGGTTCTACAACCAACACCCCTAGATGGTCCACCCCGACCAAATGGGGTAGGTGGACAGGGGTGGGCACAACTACAGGAAGAAGAGACCTAGGACCATGGTGCTCTGGAGATGATTTGAGGTATGATCTGTGTCTATTCCACCCCAGTGGAAGTACTTATAGACACAGGTTCCAGTCACTATTTAATTTCCATGGCACTTGTTTGGAGCTCAGATATTCCGATGGAGCTGTTGGATCGATCCTTGCGATTAGAGACTCTTACGAGAGAAGATTCGATGATTAAGCCCTGGTGTAGACAGTGTTATCTCAATATATGAGGTGAGATCTTCAGCTGGGATCACCTAGTAGCAGCGTCAAGGCCTTATGATGTAATCTTGGATATGGAATGGCTATCCATAGTCCATGCTCAGATCGGTTGTTTTAGGTGTAAAGTGTGGTGTGTCCATGAGGATGGGATCATTTTTTTTCATCAGTGAGAAGGAAAACTTTGCAACACAAGATAGAATTTCTCGGAGGAGGGTGCAGTCAATCACTTATCAATTTTCTATACTTAACGTCAGAGTAGTTGACGTGAGGATTCTGATCTATCATGTTTCGGTGGACTAGTATGCTGATGTCTTTCCTGATGATGTTCCGAGACTACCTACTCATAGAGAGGTAGAATTCCACATCGACATGTACCCCAGGAGGACGATTATATCTACACCAGCATATCAGATTTCTCCTGTGGAGATTCTTGAGTTATGGGTACGGTTGGAGGACTTGTAGAGAAAGGGGTTCGTAAGGCCTACTGTTTCACTATGGGAATCCTCGATCTTGTTCGCCAAGAAGGCATATGGGATTCTGAGGCTTTGTGTGGTCTATCGGTGCCTGAACTAGGTGACCGTGAAGAACATGTATCCTCTACCGAGGATCGATGATATCTTTGACCAGCTGAAGTGAGGTCTTTGGTTTCCGAAGATAGACCTTAGATCAGGCTATCACTAGCGCAGGGTACGAGATGAGGACTTATTGAAGATAAATTTCTGATGTTGGTATCACCATTATGATTTCTTGGTGATGAATTTCAGCATGACTAATGCTTCAACAGTGTTCATGGGGATCATGAACAGGATCTTCCATCCATACATCGATTGCTTCGTGGTGGTCTTCATTGAATACATCTTGATATACTTGGCATCAGAGGAGGAACATGCCATGCACCTGTAGATAGTTCTGGATACACTCTGAGAGCACCAACTTTATGGAAATCTGTAGAAGTGCCAGTTCTGGATATGGGAAGTCCGCTTCTTGTGTCATGTTATCTCGGAGGCTAGAGTCATAGTGGATCTAGCAAAGATAGAGGCAGTGCTTGCTTGGGATCAACGCATGAGTGTGACCAAAGTGTGGAGTTTCCTGGGATTGGATGGGTACTACCAAAGATTTGTATATAACTTCTCCAGGATAGAATCACCCTTTTCATCCTTGATGAAGAAAGGAAAACCTTACTTGTGGATAGAGAAGTGATAGCAGAGTTTTCATAAGATGAGACAGAGACTGATGAGTGCCCCCATCTTAAGGATACTAGAAGAGAGCATTGTGTATATAGTCTACTGTAACGCATCAAGGACCAGACTAGGTTGTGTCCTGATGTAGGAGTGAGCGGTGATCGCCTACGACTCATGATAGTTGAGACACCATGAGCATAACTATGCTACCCATGACCTAGAGTTAGTATCAGTGGTCTTTGCACCAAATATAAGGTGACACTACTTGATGGGAGAATTTTTTACAGTCTACTCTGATCACAAGAGTTTCAGATATATCTTTTCACAGAAGTACCTAAACCTGATACATCAACAATGGATATATTTCCTCCAAGACTATGACTTTGCGATAGTCTATACTCCTAGGAAGGGTAATGTAGTTGTAGATGCACTCAGCAGGAGGTCTGGTCTACAACTCCTGAGTGAGGCAAAAAAGTATCTAGCCGCATTGCAGATATCCTTTGTGGATAGAGATGGATCAGCTTACCTGCAATCTATAACTATCACTCCCCCACTTATTTAGTGAGTTCAGGAGGCACAAGTTGGGGACGTCGACTGCAATGCCCGACATGCTCAGATAGCCATAGGACATGCTTCTAAGAGATGTTATGAAGGTGGGGAGCACATCATTTTTTTTTTCAGAGGATGCACTATGGTACCGGTGACACTTCGAGAGGAGGTGTTGAGGGAGTTCCACACATACCCTTTAGCAGTACATCCCAGTGTGGAAAAGATGTACCAGGACCTCCGACATCAGTACTGGTGGCCAAGAATGAAGAAAGAATTGGCAGAGTTCATTTCACGACGCCTCACTTGTCAGCAAGTGAAGGCCGAGAATCAGGTACCAGTGGGATTAGCTTAGCCACTTGAGGCACGAGAGTGGAAGTGGGATGGTATCTCCATAGACTTCATGACAGGGCTACCATGTACATCCAGGGGCCACGATTTCATCTGGGTGATCATTGAATGACTCACCAAGTTGGCCCACTTCCTACACATCCATGACCAGGGATCATTAGAGATATTGGTACATCTCTACGTTCAATAGATTGAATAGCTTCACAGGGTTCCATCGACGATTGTCTTAGACCGCAACACTCGTTTTAAATCCCATTTTTGAAATGGATTATAAGAGTCATTCAGGACTCTACTACACTTGATCACTGCCTTTAACCCTCAGACAGATGGTCAGAAAGAGTAGACCATACAGACACTCAAGGACATGCTTTGTGCTTGTGTCCTCGATTTTGGCCACAGTTGGGAGGACCACCTACCACTAGTGGAGTTTTCATACAATAACAATTATCACTCCACTATTGGAACGACACCGTTTGAGGCCTTGTATGGGCAACCATGCAGATCACCTTTTTTCTGGATCGACCCAAGGGAGTCAGCACTTGTGGGTCTAGAGTTGGTACATGCTACCATAGAGAATGTGTAGATTATCCTAGAGCGGATGAAGACTGCACAGAGCTGGAAAAAGTCTTATGATGATAGGAGACAGAGACCCTTTATGTTTTAGAAGGGGGACCATGTATTTCTATGGGTCTCACTTAGAAAGGGATTATGATGGTTTGGCTAGGGTGGTAAGCTATCTCCGAGGTTCATTAGACCTTTTCAGATACTCAACAGAGAAGGTGAGGTGGCGTACCATCTAGCTCTTCCCCCACAGATGCACCCGGTGTATAATGTGTTCCATGTGTCGCAGTTGAGGAGATACATGCATGATCCATCACACGTTATAAACTGGGGTGATCTGGACATCAAAAATGGGGTGACGTTTGCGGAGTTCTCGATAGAGATAGAGGATTGACAAGAGCAAGTCCTTTGCGGGAAGTCGATTCCTCTGGTGTGAGTTCGTTGGCAGCACGGGAATCTTCGGGAGAGCACATGGGAGTGGAAGTCTTAGATACGTGCTCAGTACTCCCATTTTTCCCCTATTTTTGTTGTAGATTTTAGATAAGTAAACACCTAAGGTGTGGAGAATGTAAAGACCAAAAAATTCCATGTAATTTTTTTAAAATTATTTGGGATTTTTATGTGTCTGTGAATATTGATAGCATGCAATTTTGAGGCCCGGTGTGCCTGGAATGGAATTTGGATTTTTTTAAAGGTACATTCAATAAATGCATGGGTGACCTTTTTTATCTTTTGAACCGGTGATCAGATTAAAAATCTGAGGGCACCGTTGAATCCA
Organism: Viscum album; assembly: GCA_963277665.1. Classification (NCBI taxonomy): domain Eukaryota; kingdom Viridiplantae; phylum Streptophyta; class Magnoliopsida; order Santalales; family Viscaceae; genus Viscum; species Viscum album. Next base: position 1,218,630,980 of record OY728119.1, read on the forward strand.
CAGCGCCGAGATTTTCTTAATGGAAGATTCACTTCGACTATAGTAGGTTGGGTGAAAAAGTTAATTTTTGTGGATTTTAAAGAAATAATAAAATAACATATAGATTGTTATTTTATTTCTTTTTATTTCTACCACCTATTTAGTGGAAGTGGCGGGGACCGCAGAGTTAGTCAGACATTTAATATGGGATATTAAATACTCAGTTACTATTTGGTTGTGTAACCACCCCTCGTGTAATTAATGTGGCTCATTAATTATGTCAATTAATGAACCTCATTAATTCATCGGCACATTTCTCAACTTTCCCCCCCTCTATTTAAATGGGGCTTAGGGTAGAGTTTTTGACACGACTCCATCAAGCAAGGAACTTCTGGCAAAGTGATATGACACCTTCCACTGACAGAGATGGAAGCTCACGTGACAACGAACTAGGATCGAAAAATGCCAAAGGATTCATCAAACGTGGAATCTTATTCCACCACCGCGACGTCTCTAAATAATCTTGAGGTAGGGGTTGCCTTTTAATTCAAGAAATTCCCACAATTCTTCTCCTCGTTCTTGAATTTTGCGGAGGGTTGTTTCTGGGGATTTGAACGGGGTTTATCATTATATTTAATGTGATGTATAAATTATCCCCACTTGTTATAATGCTAACGCAGAGGGTGCAGGACAAACGAACAATTCCCAGACCCTCCACCACTTGTTTTTCATTGCGTTTTTCAGAGGAAGGTTGTTCCGACTTAACAGAACCTTGGAATCTAGAGCCACACAACGACTGCGGAATCCCGAGGGGACCATTGGTGTATCCAGAAGGTAGAAAGGACCACAAGAGCTCACTTGGTGGCCCAAAGAAGATTCTATAGTGCGACACCGATGCAGAGGCACCAGTAAATAGCACTAATAGTGATGGCAGCAGCTGTCTCTCACCGGATACAAAGGATGGCGACACCGCTCAACACTGTGACAGACGAAAGGGTTGACCAGCAAGGGCTGGCCGTGACTATGAAGTCACGACAAAGAAGGGACCTGTTCCATGAGGGTCCTGTGGGTGACGAGGAAGTGACACCTGGTATTTACAATCGATGATAAAAATGACTCATTGAGCCGTTCAAGAGGCATACAATGTGATCCCCATGCAGGTCATGCCAGCCAGTTGGCCGGACCGCCCGGCAGGCCGGGCCGGTTCGCGGCCCAGCGGTCCGAGCCCTCCGTGGACCAGCCCAAACGGGCCAGCCCAGGCCTGTTCAGGCTAGGATGGGTCAGACTTGGACTAGGCAGGGCGACCCGAGCTGATTTGGGTTGGCCCAGGCTGGGTCGAGTCGGGCAGTCTGACAGGTTTGGACAGGACCCAGACCCATTCAGTCCCAGTTACACTTAAGTGACCATATCTCGTGAACCAGACATTCTTGTGATGAAATGTCTGTAGAACTGAGATCCTTGGAGAGAGATGGTCCTTTTGAGATACTCCACGAGAGTTTTGGATAAATTTTTATTATGTCCGGGTTGGATCAACTCTGAATCCAACCCGGACCTCAACACTAAAATGCCAATAACTTACAGACTGGGCATCTGGTTGATGCATCATCTATTGTGTTGGAACCCTTATGACAATACATACCAAGGTGTATCTTCTTCGTGGGACTTTGTGCCAGTTGAAATACGACTGATAGCTTGGGCAGTAGTATTTCCCATAAACAAGCGTACTATGAGCGGGAATACTGTCACTAGCTGAGACGTGAAGAATGAAGAACGATTCTGTGTGAATCAGCACCCAATGATATTTTTGTGAATCGACATCCAAAGATTATTTTTGAATCAGCACCCAATGATACTATGCGAATCATAACTCAGTGATTCTGTGTGAATTAGAACAGAGCGATTCTGTGTGAATCAGAACCCAACGATTTTGTGTTAATCAGCACCCAGTGATTCTGTGTGAATCAACACCCAGTGATTCTGTGTGAATCAACCCCTCTCAATCCTATGTGGGTATTTTGGGGGATAGAACCAATCAATACTATGTGGGTCAGTAGTAGTGCCTCTTGATAGAGTAAGATGATATTGCCTTACGACTAATCATATGTATTATTTTACTTTTGTTATACCTGGTTTGAGAAATGTCTATTTCTTTGTGCTTTGTGATTTTTATCACGATTGTGTTATTACTCTATGGAATTATGAATGAAATTAGAGGGTCTTGGGGTCCCTACTAATTTTTTTATACTCACCCTTGCACGGGCTTCGCGCGCACCTTGTTTTGTCTTGTGTAGATGATGAGTGGATCAGCTGAGACGGTAGGAGCCAGGACCAGGTGGTACATGGAGGTGACTGATCAACGTGGAGAGCAGTGGAGATGAGCTGTACCTACCCTTCTGGTAGGATCCTTGGTGGAGGATCACATGAAATATTTTTTGTTTTCAGTAGTTGTTGTACCTTTTCAGTTGGGCTTGTATTCCGGTCCCTCTATTTTTTGTACACACTTTTACTACAATAGTTTTACTTCATGGTTGTATATAGTTGTTTTCTTGGGCTGTGTGTTTGTATAGTTTTAAAGGAAATGCCTTACCATTTTAGGGATACAACTTTTCGGTGCTAGTCTCCAACCCCTGGCCTATAGAAGGTGGACTTGGGGTAGTCATGACATGGGCCCCGTGGGAGGAGTTGTGACACAAACACTCAAATAGTGACATCAAAGTGATTAAAAAATAATCAATCTAAAATAATTTTCTCCCCCTTTAGGATTAACAAAAATAAGGATAAGAGAAATATAAAGTACTAGAAGAGTTTAAAAAAGAAATTAAAGTAGTAATAAATAGGGATGAGAAAATACAATCAAATATATTCAAAAAAATAGTCAAGTATTACAAGAGAAAAATAAAATATTATCTATAAAATATATTAATCTGAATCCAAATTAGATAAATAATCATGGGGTATAGTTGGATCAAGGGGATTATTATCCTTTTATTAAGAAGATACAAATAAAGGATGTGGTGAAAGATCCTGTAAGAAAAAACATTACCAACTTATAATGGTCTGAGATGATGAAAAAACTACATTGGATTAAGTCCAAAAGGACCAGTTGGATCCTGAGAGGTGGAGGAAGAGACATAGGTCACAGAAAGAGATGTAGGGGATATAACAACATAATTGGAAGTGAAAATATATGGATACATAAGCAGAGTTAAATCACTGAATGCACTAGATCTATTCTCCATGATCTGTAATAATTAATCTTTCACTCTCATAAAGTTATCTAGGAAATGTGTTGACACCTTCAACTTTTCTACTTGAGATTTAAAATCCTGAGTGTGAGGAATAATTTGAAGATCAGTAGATAAATAATGAAACATTGTCTTTAAATTAGACTTTTTTCACAATTCTTCTCTAATATTAATCAATATCCTTTTTGATAACCTCTTTGTCTTGGTCTGCTTTCTTGACATCACTTCTGGATAACTCAAATATATTAAGAGCATAGGTTTGAAACCCATTTATCACTATTTCTCATATTTTAGAGTATTCATTCAAAAAATAATAATCTCAACCTATAATTTAAAAAAACTTCATCAAATTGACCAGAGACAACAAGAACCGCGGAAGCAGGAATATGAACAACTCTTAGAAGATTTGGAAGAGGAAAAAAGATATGTAAGATGGGAAGATTGGATAAGATCCCTTTAAAAAAAGTAAAACATAATTTCCTTTAAATATCTATTAATAACACTAATATGTTATCTCAACCCTTCAATTTCCTTACTCATAAAATCAATTTTTAATAAAAATTTGGGTTGAAGTAGAGTATTAGCATGAGTTTTAATCAGATTCATTTCTTCATCTCTATCATGTTTACCAGAAGCTCCTAAGCTCAACAAAAATTCCAAAACAAATCTATATTATAATTTTTAAAACCAATAAAGTCTTATATATTAATAAAATAAGGAGGAGTAGGATGTGATTCTGTAGATGATCTAGGTGGAGACTACCAAACTTCAAGTTCATTATTATATATCATAAAACCATCAGATTTTAAATTTTTAATAGGCCTTGAGAGATATAATCCAATAAGTTATGGTTCATCATTATTAACAAAATCCTCAACAACTATAGTAGTTATAGAAGGAGATACTTCAATTCTTTGTTCAAGATCAATTTTCTCAACCAAAGAGCCTTCATGATCTCTTAGAATATCTTTAATGGTAGGCCTACCATGCTCAGTTGGACTGATCATAGATCCCCTTCCTTAGATGGAATGGTTTCCAGTGTTTTGGGATATCCAAAGTATATATTCTGAGTGTGGGTGCTTCTCATTGAAGATGTAGGAAAGGAACTCTTTTCATCTTCACAGGCCCTTAAGGATTCTTTAATATGTTAATTTTCTTTAATTTCATAAGATTTTCTATCCTCTTCATCTAAAACAACTATATCCTCTTCACTACTAGCTTCAAATTATTCCTTAGTAGAATATTAAATAGCTCCATCGAGTTCTATACTAGGTTAAATTATATATTTTGGACTTAAATGATTCTTAACAAGATCAAATTTCACATAAATATTATCAGTATCTAAAACCCGAAATTTATTCTTAGGGTTACAAATCACTTTCATTCTTCTGTTTATGGATTATTTAAGACAAGTAGCTACAGATGAGGTTGATACTTTCTCTCCATGAAGAACAACCTTTTTGAACTCTAGAAAGGTAGATATGATCTTAAAATGAGGTAAATAATTAAACCTTAAAGTAGGATTACTAAATTATTCCATATTCCCTATAATATATTTGACCAAGTTAATTGTTAAAACAATTTTAAGAAGATAAATGAAAAAATTCATCTCTATTCCTTCGAATAATAAATTCTCCTTTACTAGGATAGATTAGGTAATGTACAAACTTAAGTAGTAACCTATATTCACTATCCATCTCCTTAGCATTTGGCCTCCTTGGGTTTCCATTGAAAGTAAGCTCTTAAAGAGCTCTTTAGATTTCAAAACTAGGATGCCCTATAGGATAGTAGATTTTGGAATCTTTAAATTATCCTTCATGATAAATCTTTAAACATTTGGACCATTTCTTCAAGGAAAAAACTAGCTCCTCTAAATTTAAAATTGTCCACATAAAATATTTCTTTTCACCCATTTTAAACTCATTATTCACATAAAATTCCTTAAATAACCTCAGATAGCTAGTTTGATCATTTATGGTGAATCACTCGATCCATCCTTATCTTGAATAAATTTTAACACCAGATACCTACTATTCAACAACCATTTAACATCCATTTTCTTCTCAGGTACCACTCATTGAGTAAATGGATGTGAGTTTTGAGATTTGATAAGAACATTTGAAGTAGCTTTGGATTTATTATGTTGTCATGATGAATCTCAAGGATAAGAATATGATGAACACTTTGTTCTCGCCATTATAAGAAAGATTTGGAAGGCTAAAGTAAAATTATTTATTTAAAATAAAGGAAAGATAGATTTGAAGATTTGTGGGATATTTAGTGTTTCTATCAGGTCTGATTCAAATTAGAGATCGTGAGGATTTTAAAATAATTTAATGAAAATAAAAATATAAAATGATAAAAAAGTAAACTGAATAAAATAATAAAAATTATACATGTAATCTCATAGATGATTCTATGTTCACAGAAGCAAGCCCTGATGGAAGTAATTCCACATAAGAAACTCCACAGAAGAAACCCCACAGAATAAAGTTTCATGGAAGATAGTGAATTAATAAAAGCTATTTCTTTATAGAATCAAAGGGTCCAAAGAGGCTAAAATTCATGTCTTAGTCTAACCAAACTTGAGATTAAACCAAGAGTAGTCAAAAAAGATAATTATGAAAATCATAAAAATATTTATTGAATATTGTACAAATATAATTTATGAAAGTAATATAGATAATTCAATCGTTACAAAATAATAAAATAAAAAAATTCAAGAATAATTACTCATCCCAAATTCATGTATTATAAAAATTAATATCTCAATATTCAAAGTCTTCATCAAGATTTCAATAGGATGATGTTTTGTTCCTATGCATTCAAGGGTAATATCACATTTATAAAAATGATATCTCAAAAAGTGATTTATTATATTGATATTCATTGTCCTATAATGTGATACAAGATTTTAAAAAAAGTTAATATAACTTTTTTTGTCACATTTTATAGAAAAATATTTGAATTGACATCCACAATCTAGTAAAGCATGTTTTACCCATAGAATTTGTGCATAATAACTTCTTGCAACTATTTATTCATATTTAGTAGTGGATAGAGATAAAATATGATTTTTACTACCCCATGATACTAGTGACTTTCCAAAGATATGAAATTTACCTGAGGTGTTTTTTTTAATCTAAAATACAACCACGAAATTCAAATCTAAATAAATAACTAAAAAATCACTTCCTCTTGAGTATAAAAATACAAAATTAGTTGTATATTTGAGGTATTTGATTTTTTTTACAAAATTAAGATGTGATTCCATATAATTTTCTTGAAAATGGGTACACATAAATACATTGGATGTAATTTCAGGATGACTAGTAGTTAAATATAATAAACTCACAATCATATATCTATAAATAGTTTGGTCAACTATTATCTCAGTTTAATCTAAATCTAGTTTATATGTGATACTCATTGGAGTATAATTACTTTTAATTCTATCCATTCCAAAAAAAATTAAAAATCTATTGTATAATTTGATTTAAAATAATTCTATCCTTATTTTTGATAATTTGAAAACCAAGGAAGAATTTTAATTCTCCCATAAAAATAATTTCAAATTCATTTTATATAAGCTTCGAAAATTCAATACATAAATAATGTTTGGATGAACCAAAAATGATATCATTGACATAATTTTGGGAAACCAAAATATCTTTTCAAATTTATTTAATAAACCAAGTAGGATTAAATATACCTTTAGAGAATCTATTTTTAATTAAAAAAAGATTTAAACCAATCATACAAATCCCTTTGAACTTTTTTTAAACCATAATGTTATTTTAACAATTATAAAAAATTATTTAGAAAACGAGGGTTTGAAAATATAGGGGGTTGTTCATAAAAAAACTTCCTCAATAATATAACCATTTAAGAAAGCACTCTTTACATCCCTTTGATATAGTTTAAAATCTTGATGAGCTGTATAAGAAATCATTTTTCTGATGGATCCTAGTATAAATATTGGTGAAAATGTATCTTCATAGTCAATATGTTCCTCTTGACTACAACCTTGTGTAACCATTTTAGCCTTATTTCTAACTACTATACTAGATTCATCAACCATATTTCTGTATAACCCTTTAGTAATAATTATTTGGTAGTATTTGGGTCTTTTAACTAGTTCCTGTAATCTATTTATTCAAATTTTTTTAATTCCTCTTATATATTTTTTTCCAAATGTTCATCATTGATTACTTTATTGATGTTCTTAGTTTTAGAATGAGGCAAGAATACTTGATGTTCACCCCTTTTTCTTAGTGACACTCATGTTTGAGTTTTGTTATATAGGTAACCTAATAAAAAATCTACAAAGTGGTATTTTTGGGTTTTAATGGTTATTATAATTCAAGTAATTAGTTATTAGAAGTCTTTTTTGGGCCAACTTGGTCAGAAAGGTTTTCACTTGGTGATTTTTAGGTAAATCAATAGTGCAATCACCAGTGTTGGATTTATTATTAATATTCAAATTAAAAAAAATCATCCTCTATAATTTATTTGGAAAATTTGGGTTCATGTGTATTTGTTTCATAAATAGTGAATGAATATATTCTTCCACCACTTTATTTTTTTTGAACACTATATATGCTTTATTGGATGATGAATAACAAATAAAAATTACTTCGTTTCCCTTGGATGAATTTTTTTCCAGATTATCTTTTATACTTTACAACCAAAACCTTTGAAACAATTAGCCTTAAAATTTATTACATTCCATAATTGATATTGTTTTTTATTCTAAATAGGCCTTATTAATCTATTAATCGCATAAAAATATTTATTTACATATTTATCCTAAAAAATAAATATGTTAGTCATATTATCTAAGCATGGTTTGAGAAATATTTTGAAGGGTTATATTTATTCTTTCAACCAATCTATTTTTTAAGAGTTTAAAGGGAAAATAAGTTGTGATTATATCCATGTTGTGATAATAATGACTCAAAATCTTGATTTCCAAAACCAAGATCATGATCACTTCTTACATTTTTAATGGGAATTACACTAAGTTTCTAAAAAAATTAGATAATTTGTGAAACATTTATAAGTTTCACTTTGTGAGTCCTAAAATAAACCCATGTGAATATTGAATAATCATAAAAAAATAACATAAGTATAATACTTCCTGGATAAACTAGAAACTTTATATAGTCTAAATAAATTTATATAAACTAACTCAAGGGGTTTAGAGGTAGAAAAATCTTTCTTTGATTTAAAAGAAATTTTGTGGTGATTTCCTTTTTAAAAATGATTTTACAATTTATCTTTTGGTAATTCTAGTTTGGGTAGATCCTTGATCAAACCTTTTATAACTATCTTCTTGAGTGAGTATACATTTTAATGTCCTAGTCTCTTATTCCAAAACCAATTTTCTTAATAAAATTCATTTAGACAAGAATTTTTTTAGAGAATAAATAATTTAAATCAACAGAATAAACATTATCATTTTTAAAAGTAGTAAACACTAAATTAAAATTAGAATCATAAATATTTTAGTCATTATTCACAAAATTGACATGAAATCCATCATCACATATTTTAGAAATGGTAATAAGATTGTATTTTAAACTACAAATTTTTTTTTTCAAAATAATAATAGTTTTAGAAATACCAGCTTGACCAAGGCCAATAGTATTTCCTTTAGATTTGTCATTGAAAGTGACATACCAACCATACAATTTGGTTAAGTTCTTGAAGCATAAGAAGTTTCCAATAATGTCTCTAAAGAATCCAATATCTAGATACCATAAGACTTTACTAGATCTCTTCAAGCATATAACCTACATTTAATTAGATAAGAAATGAATTTGGTACCCATGTATTCATTGGTACAAAGAAGTTAAAAGATAAATATTTTGGAATCCATATTTTTTTAAAGGATTGTTAATAGTCTCATTATAAAATTTAAAATAATTAGATGAATAAGACATTTCTGGGACCAGATTAGGTTTCCCTTTATTTAGAATATTTCATAGCATTACACACTAAGGTTTTGTTTACAAGATTTGTACATGAAACAAAATAATTTTTGTATAATTTGTTTTTATGTCCTAGTTGATAACCCAAACAAAAACTAATATTAGGTATAGCTTGAATACCTAAAATTCTATTAAGAGTTTCAATTATTATATTCAGGACTTCAATATCTTTTTCATGTTGTTCATTAAATAATTTTAAATCATTATTCTCCTTTAATAGTATGACTTTATTTTAATTTTTAATACAAATAAAGTATTTTAAAGTTTTATAAAAAGCATGTTGTTTCACCAAATTTTTATATTTATCTTTTAACTCATTCATAGTGTCTTCTAGTATAGAGAAATATTCAAATAATTCTTCATTAGACATATTAAAAGCATCATGACACTCACTTTTCGAGAAGATAGAGATAGTAGGTGTTACCTCAGATACAACAACCATAAAATGTAGATTTGTTGTTTCAAAAGCATCATCCTCTCTTGAGTCTGAGTCATTGGAGATTTATATGGATGCACTATATATGGCCTTCATTTAATTCTTTAATTTCTTTCCTTTTTCTTCATATTTTCTTTTATATTTTAACTTAGTAAAATCTGACTTAATGTTCCTTTTTCTTTTTCAATCATAACATGTTACTTCACCAAACTGGCTATCCTTCTTCCAATTTCCATTCCTATCACACTTTCCCTTATAGTTGGATTTCCTAAATAACTTCTTATTTCTATATAATTTATTAAACCTTATATACAATTGATCCATCTCTACATTATTGTTTTTTAGCTTTACTGTTACTAGTTCTATCACATTTGATAACTTCCTTTGATTTTGTTTGAAATGATTTAAAGGAAACATACTTTTTGGGTTCAACGTCCCCATCATTGTTTACTTTTAATTCTTCATCGTACATCATTATTTTTTCAATTTGTTCCTTTACTAGTAGTTTTTTGATGTCAAATGACTCTCAAATAGAGACAAAAATTCCTCTCCAATGATCAAGTAGACATATTAAGATCCTAAATACATGAGCTTTATCATCCACCTTCTATCCAAGTGAAAACATGGTGTTAATGACGTTTTTAAACCTGAGATATATGTCATATATAAATTCACCATGATTCATCTTAAATGTATTTTATTTAATTGTGTAAGTATTAAATATCATTTCTTTAACATTAGAGTTTCCTTTATGAGATATAAAAAGAGTATTTTAGATTTAAAAATTAGTATCATTAGAAAATATTATATTGAATTAATCCTCTCCTAAAACATAATATAAGTCATGAATTTCTTTGTAATTAAAATCATAAGAAACTTTATTAGCATTTATATATTCATGTCTAGGAGCTTTTGGTTCTTTGTATTTATCTTATGTAATTGTCCAAATATTAAAACCGCTACTCCAAAGATGTATTTTCATTTTTTATTTTAAATTGTGAAGAATATTTGTGATAAATTGTTTTAAAAAAGCTTTTGGATTTGTTGAAAACTAAAATTTTTATATAAGAATATTTTTGTTTTCTAGGAATCAGATCTAGTCCATTGTAATGAGATTTTGTAAGAAAGTAAAAAGATTCTGAAATAATCAGGTCCATCTACATCGTATTCTAATCATATGATCCAAAATAATTAGATATATAAATTCTTGTCTACTGGAAGTTTTTCTGTGTCATAATCAGAGAAATAAATAAGTTTCTAAGTGAATAAGTTATATTGTTGCTAAAGAGGTTTTTTCAAAAAAAAGGGAATTCATTAGTTTGAAAGTTTTCATAATTTCTAAATTAAGTCATGCAATGATTTTTTGATCATAAAGTTCTCACAAATCATGAAAACTATCATGATAAAATCTTTTGAAGAAATGATGGAGAGGTTTGAATAATTTTAAAGTTTTAGTATGGAGATTCTATAATAATGTGATATCTATCGTAATGGGAATTCCATCATAATGGGAATTCCAATGTAATGAGAAATCAATTGGATTCATTGAGAATGATATAAAATTAGGATTTACTAAGAAGGATATAGAATTTGGATTCACTGAGAAGGATAAAGAATTCAGATTCACTAAGAAGGATACAAAATTTGGATTCACTGAGAAGGATATAGAATTCAGATTCACTGAGAAAAAAATAGAATTTGGATTCATTGATAAATAAATAGAAATCAGATTCACTGAATAAAATAGAATTCGGTTTCACTGAGAAAGAAACAAAAATCATATTGAGCTGATTACGAAGAAGGCTCAAAAATAAAATTCTAGAATATTTATAAAGAGTTTAAGAGGTAAAACATGAAATTAAATTTTTCATAAATATGGGAGAAATCTATGGAGAATTGTAGAAGTAAAAGTCAAAGTTTAAATATGAGATATCTTTAGAGATTTTGAAATTTGAGGAAGTGAGGAAAGTTTTCAAGTTTCCTTCTTTTGTTTTATGAGTCTCCAATAAATACATGATCATATCATTATTTCATGTAGAACTTTCCAGCAAGTGGAAAATGTAGAGCATCGAAGAAATCAAGTGAGAGTCATTGCCAGCTAGATATCTCATGAGGAGGATCAGGCAATTGAATTTTTGTTTACCAAATTGAGAAAGATCATATTGAGAAGATTGTATTTAGTTAATCGGATTGATTCAATTGGGATGAAAAATATCATATTAATAATTTGAGTAGAGTTTGTGTTTTTTTGCAGATTGAGAAGGAGTTCATCGTATTGATTCCATTGTATTGAGAAAATCAAATCCAGATCTATCATATTGATAAAATCTGATCCAACATCATCATATTGTGAAAATCAGATCCAACATCATCATATTGAGAAAATCATATCCAACATCATCGTATTGAGAAAATTGGACACACCATTATTGAATTGAGAAAATTGGATCCAGCCAAATCGGACTGAGGATTCAGACAGAGAAATTGTGAAGCAGTTTCATAAAAGTATTTATTCTTTTGTTTTACTCAATTGTTTTATAATAAAGCATTATAAACTAATAGATTCTGTATAATATTTCCTATCATGATATAGAAGGTGTCTAACAGGAGTTGGAACAAGTTGTATTCACTTCTTCATAATAGTGGATTTCTATAGACCCACAGGAGTGGCTATGGAAAGGATGTAAGATCTCACAGTGAGGCTTAACCATATAAATCATGTGTGATTTACATTCTTTCATAATTTTTCATGAATGAGTATTTACAAAAAATTAATAAGGAAATAAATTTTAACATGTTTCTGGTGTTAAGTTTCTGAAAGTTTTGAAACTTATAAAATGGAAACAAATGATTTAACCCCCCTTCTCCGTTTTTTTCAATCCATTGGAACTTCAATTCGTATAAGTGGGAAGGTTCCATTTTTGACTTCTTATCATAGATAATATCAATACAATCAATAGTATAGAAATTCTAATATTTAATGGAAAAATTATTACTGATGAAAAAACAGCATGATTCCTTATCCCCTATCTCTTGGCCTGGAAGTCATTGATGTTGCTACTATTGGTTTTCCACCTATTGAGAAAGATACCCCAATGAAATTTTCTAATAAGAGAAATATATAAGTTTATGGAAAGGATATAAATACAATTATTGTGTCCTTATTAGAGAATGTTTATCAAAAAATGATGGGTCTGAAAAAATCAAAAAGTATGTGAGACAAGATAGAAACTGTTTTCAAAGGGAATACAAAAGTTAAGGAAGAAAAGATACAAATCTAGCATAGTAAGTATGAAGAAATCAGAATGATAGATGAGGAAACAATTGATGAATACATCACCAGATTAAATAAAATTGTTTCCTACATCAGAGGATTTGGATATTTCCTAGAAAATTCTACAATTATGAATAAACTTATGAGAAAATTTTAGAAAAATTTGATTCTCAAATTTTCTCTTTAGAAGATAAGGATGATTTATCTCTTGATGAATTGCATAACTTTATTATTTTTTATGATATTTGGAAAGATACATTATTTAGAATGAAGATGAAAGATGAAATGGATTTTGAAGCTACGAGAAAGATGAAAATCCAAGATATTGAAAAAGATGACCCTTGTGACTCCAAAGATAATGAGGATGATGAGTTGAATAAAAAAATCATGTATCTTGTATCCAAGAACTATCGAAGAGGAAGAGTAAAGTATGGAGGTAAAATTCCTCTCAAATATTTTCAATGTGGTGGAACTAGACACTTTTCTATGAATTTCCCCGAGAATAAAGTTTGATAATATCAAGATGAACCCAATGAAAAATATTTACGGAAGGAGTGGAACAAAAATGATAAAGAAGAAAATTATCCTAAGAGATACAAAAAGATATTTACTGAAAAAAAGAAGTATGTTGAGTAAGAAAGTTGAACTGGACTCAAATGACTACAATTCTTTTGAATATGAAAATTTAGAAAAATTCAGAACATTCATTGTAAAAATTGAGAAAACAAAAGATTCCTTAGATAGTGAAGAAGGTGGTGAAGAATCCATAGAGAGTATCATCTCAGAACAAAACTTGTTGCAAGTATTTAGAAAAAAGAACTCTCAAAAAATAAATTAGAGTTATGAATAAATATTATAAATATTTTTTTATGGAATAAAATATTTCTTCATACTGGATGATGAATACATTCATGAGATTTTAAATTAAAAACATAGAATTTCTGAATTGATAATATGATTAATGTTCTTAGTATGAAGTTGGAAGCTAAGGAATAAGAGGTTAAAAAGTTTCAATAAAAAAATTTTGAGTCTGAGAGGAGCATGAGGAAGATGAATTAAAACTTTAGCAAAGATTAAGAAGTAAAATTTGAGACTTCTAAAGTTGCTGAGAAAGATCAATATGAGAATCAGGTGAAATCCTCTCTTATCGAAAATAATATTTCATCTGATTCTTTTAATATTTTATGTTCTGGAAAATATATTGGGAAATATTGGGCTGATAAAGTATGTGAGAAACAAATAAAATCTATAAAAATTAAAAACTCACTCAAAAGGTAAGATAGTCCACATCCTGAGTATGTTAGATCTAAAAGAAGTTACCAACAACAACAAATTTTCTATTGAGAATGACCATTATTGAATAGAAAATCATAATTTTATGGCTATTATTAGTGTTTTGGAATCTATGAGAATAGAGATTATAAATTATTTCACAACTTATCTCTACCTGGAAGAATTTTTGAGCAAAGTGGAAGGAATAGTGAAATTAAAATGAGTAACTTTCCTAACATAAAGAAAGTTGAAAAGGTGAATTCCCAAGATGTTAGAAACTTCCCAATAAAAAATAAATTTGAATGTTTGGAAGAAGTTTTTGGAATATTTGATCAAGCTGATCATCATATCGAAATATGTATGATACTCCTTCCAAAATAGGTTTCTTATGATAAAAAATAAATGAATGATTAAAATAATAAAGTTAAGGAAAGAGATTTTATTGTTGAGAAATCATTGAAATAATGTATAATGAACAAACCATGGATACTTTATAGTGGTTGTTCGTACCATATGAAAGGTGATATACAAATATTGAATTTTTTTGAAAGTCATGATAGAGGAGAAATGGTGTTTGGTAATGATAGTTCCTTAAAAATCAGATGAATTGGAACATCTAAGATTGAAGGTGAATAATTTAAATCTAAGAAGTTTTATTTGTTGAAGGGATAAAACATAACTTACTTAGTGTAAGTCAACTTTGTGATGATGTAAAATAAGTTTTTTTAGAAAATATTTTTGTATCATCAAAAGTGTGAAATATAAAAAAGTTATCAAATAAAGAGAAATAACCATTGAGAACCTCTTTCAAATAGAATAATTCAACAACTCCAGTTACTTGAGTGCGGAATATGAAAAAAATTGTGGCATCGAAGAATTATATACCTTGCATAGAAAAACATGAATAAAATTTCTAAATTTGGCGTTGTTATGAATTTTCTAGAATTGAAATGAATAAATAAAGATGTTTGTATTAATTTCTGGAAAGGAAATATTACTAACTAAGGTCATAAAAAAATTGAGATTAAATCTAACAGACCTTTTGTACTTATTCCTTCCAATTTATTTGAGCTGATGAGACATCAATAAAAAAATGATATTTATAGTTTATCACATTAATTGATGATTTTAATCAGTTGAAAAACATCATGTTTATGAAACATAAGGTAGAGGCTGTGGAAATGTTTAAGTTTTTCTGAAAAGAAGTTGAGAAAGAAATAGGGGCATATATAAATAATTTGAGAACATATAATGGTACTAAATTCACAAGCAATGATTTTGAATAATATATAAGAAAAAATAGTATCAAACATCAATATAGTTCTCCCTATACTCCACAATAAAATGGAGCATTAGGAAGAAAGAATATAATCTTGCTTGAAATAGAAGGAAGTATCTTAGAAGAATACAAACAATTAATTTTCTATTAGAGAGAAGCTATTAGTACAGTTGTACAAGTTCAAAGTAGATGTTTATTGAGAACGGAAACCAACATGACTCTTTATAAAATGCGGTATAATAAAAAACCTTCATTCAAATACTTCAAAGTTTTTATAAGTCCATGTTTTCTCAAAATAAAAAATCTTTATTTGGGATAGTTTTTTAAGAAAGATGAGGAAGTAACTCTTATGGGATATTCACTTAATGCAAGAAGTTAAAAATGTTGGAACAATCATTTAAAAAAGTTTTTGGAATCATTTAATGTGAAGGTAATTGAAAAAAAAATTCCTTAATAAAAGTTGTTGAGAATGCTGAGGATGATAAACTAGAGAATTCCAACAATAGTGAAAGTAATTTAAAACATCCTTATCAAGATTCAAAAGAATCATGTGACAAAGAAATTTTAACTGGGGAAGAAACTTTTAAATTTCCTATCGTATAAAGACACGTTGAATCCAAAAATAATATTGGGAATCAGAAATTTTCAGTACAAATAAGAATAAAGTTGAGATTAGATAATTAGACTTCACTTATCTCAAAAGTTGAACCATAATCGGTTTCAAAATACATTCAATACAAAGAATGGATGGATGTTATGAATGAATAATTGGATTAGATTGAAAATAATGAAACAAGGGAAATTGTTTCATGGCCAGTAAGTAAAAATATTATCGGAACTAGGTGTGTTTATAGAAACAAGTTAAATGAACATGGAGTAGTTTCAGAAAATAAAATCAGGCTTGTTTGTAAAGGATATGCATAGGTGGAACGTGTTGATTTTGAAGAAACTTTTTCCCAATTTTAAATGTTAGAAACTATGAATTTTTTTAGTGATAACACATCAATATTATAATGTTTATCAGATGGAGGTAAATTCAACATTTTTAAATAGTGAGATTGAGGAAGAAGCTTACATTGAACAACCTTGTGGGGTTTTTACTTTATGTGGATGAAAAAAAGATTTTAAATTGAAGAAAGAGTTGTATAGACTAAAATAAGATCAACGTGCTTGGTATTCTAAACTTGAAAATTGTTTTAGAATGTTGAGCTTTTATAAAGGACAAGTTGATATAAACATAAATGTGAAAGATGCTGACTTTTGAGCTCTCATTGTAATTGTTTATGTGAATGATATAATTTTTGATGGGGATAGAGAAGATTTCTGTAAAAAAATTCCAAGGAAATGAAGAAGAATTTTTAAATGTCTATGTAAGGAGAATTAAATTTCTTCCTTGTCTTACAAGTTCAACAAATGGAAAAATGAATTTTCTTGTCTCAATAAAATTATGTTAGGGAATTGTTAAAGAATTTTGAGATGACATAATACAAATAAGTTTTAAATCCGATTTCAGTGAGCATAGAGTTGCATAAAAATTAATCTAGAATTAGCCTGAAGGCCTAATATTTTTTATATTGCAACTTTTTGTTTTGGCTTTCAAAGTAAACCAAAATAATCACTTATGTTGGAAGAAAAAATAATTCTGAGATATTTTAAATGAATAACTTCACATAGGTTGTTATAAAAAATAAATAATGAGATGAAGTTTCATGTTTATACTGATACCGATTGGGCATGATATTATAATGATATAAAATCTACCTCAGGAGGAATATTTTTCTTGGGTGAATGTTGTGTGAGTTGGCTTAGTAAGAAACAATGTTTAGTAACTTTGAGCATAGCTAAATCTGAATATGTTCCATCTGCTCAAGATTGTACTAAAAGGTTGTGGATGAAAGTTCAACTGGATGATTTGAAAGTAAATGTTTCTAAACCATTGAAGATACTTTGTGATAATCAGAGTGCAATTTATCTTTCTAAGAATCTTTTCCAACATTCAAGATAAAAAAAATTGATATAAAGTTTCACTTTATAAAAGATAAAGTTGATGCTGAAGAGGTTTTTATGGAATATATTTCAATAAAGTATCTGATTTCTTATATCTTTACAAAAGAAAAGATAGTAGAAAGGATTAAGGACTTGAGGTTGCAAATTCATGTTCAGCCTCCTTCCATTTCTTCCCAAACCTTATAAGGAAGAACCCCCACTATGCTTTAGAATATGTTGACCAATAGGGGGATAAAGTAACAAAATTGTAATTTGTAATAAGTTTTTACTGATTCTTATTTTATGAATATAAATATATGGTTATCATAGAATGGGGGAGAGAAAAAGAAGTTAGAGTATAATAAATATGATAGAAAAATAAAAGTGATAAAAAAAATATAAAAGTGAGGGTGAGTTTATCTTTATATGGCCACAAAAATTTCTTACCAATGATTGATTTAATTCAATAAAAAATAATACTTTAACCAGTTGTGTGGTGCTAAGACACTCTCTTTTGAGAAAGTATGTGTTTTGATAAAAGTATAAAAACTTGAGTTGTTTACAAAAGTTGAGTTGTGAAAAAAGTATAAGAGTTGTAAAAGTTATTAACAAGGGTTTTCAAAAAATCTAAAAGGGGATATTGAGGAATCTTTATGATAAATTGTTTTAACAAATTTTTTGTATTTGTTGACAACTAAATTTTTTTTATAAGATTTTTTTTGTTTTCAGGAATAGGTTCTAGTCTATAGTAATCTGCTTTTTTAAGAAAGTCTAAAGTTGTTGAAATAATTGGATCTATCTGTATAGTATTCAAATAATCAGATCTAAAAGAATCAGATGTAGAAATTATTTTCTATTAGAAGTTTTTATTTGTCATGATCAGAGAAAGAAAGAAGTTTCTAAGTGAAGAAGTTGAATTTTTTCTGAAGAGGTTTTTTGAATAAAGTGAAGTTAAGAGTTATAATGTTTTCATATTTTCTAAATTAATTCATATGATTTTTTGCGGATCATAATGTTCTCACAAATCATGAATACTTTCATGATAAAAGGTTTTGAACAAATGATAGAGATGTTTAAATAGTTTCAAAGTTTCAATATGAAGATTCTATCATAATGGGATATCTATCAGAATGGGATTTCTATTGTAATAGGAATTCCATCATAATGAGAATTAAATTGGATTCACTGATAAGGATTCAAAATTAGGATTCACTGAGAAGTATATGAACTTCAGATTCCCTAAGAAGGATACAGAATTAAGATTCACTAAGAAGGATATAGAATTTAGATTCACTAAGAAGGATAAATAATTATGATTCACTGAGAAAGAAATAGAATTTAGAATCACTGAGAAAGAAACAAAAATCAGATTCACTAAAAAATAAATAGAAATCAGATTCACTAAGAAAGAAACAAAATTTGGATTCATTGAGAAAGAAATAGAAATCATATTGATCTGATTATGAAGAAGTCTCACAAAGAAAATTATAGAAGTTTTATGAAGAGTTGAAGAGGTCAAACTTGAAATTAAATTTTGCGTAAATCTCATAGAAATCTAAGGAGGATTGAAGAATTCAATGTTGAAGTTTAAATATGAGATATCTTTTGAGATTTTAAAATTTTAGGAAGTGGGTGATGTTTGTAAGTTTCCCGATTTTGTTTTATGAGTCATCTATAAATACTTTCTTTGATCATTCGTTCATGTAGAACTTTCACACAAGAAGAAAATGTAGAGAAATAAATAAATCAAGTGAGATTCATTGTCGGACATAGATCTCATGAGGAGGATTGGAAAGTTAAATGTTTGTTTACCATATTGAGAAAGATCGTATCGAGAAGATCACATTCAGTCAGTCCGATTAAGTTTATCGAACTGAAGAAGATCATATTAATAATTTGAGCAGATTTTGAGTTTTTGTAGATTGAGAATGAGTTTATTGTATGGAGTCCAATGTATTGAGAAAACCGAATCCAGATCCATAAAATTGAGAAAATCAGATCTACCATCATCATATTTTGAAAATCAGATCAAACATTATCATATTATGAAAATCAGATGCTAAATCATTATATAGAGAAAATAAGATCCAGTATTAGCGTATTGAGAAAATAAGATCTGACCAAATCAGACTGGGGATTCAGACTCAAAAAATGTAGAGTAGTTTCATAAAAGTATTTATTCTTTTGTTTGGATCAATTATTTTATAAGAAACCATTGCAAAATTATGGGAGTTAGTATAATATTTCCCATCAGAAGATAGAAGGTGTCTAAGGGGAGTTGGCATAGGTTGTATTCACTTATTCATAATAGTGTATTTCCATAGACCCATGGGAGTGGCTATGAGAGGGATTTAGGTTCTCACAATTAGGACGAACCTTATAAATCTGGTTTTCTTTACTTGCTTTCATAATTTTTCATGCATGAGTATTTATTAAAAGTTGATAATGAAACAAATATTAATAGGTTACAGGGGTTAAGTTTTTAAAAGTTTTGAAACTTATAAAATGTGAACAACTGATTCAAACCCCCACTTCTCATTTGTTTTTTGATACTTTGAAACTTCATATTGAGAATAGTTATAAACATTAATGTAAGGTGGTATATTAGTTATAATTACTTAGAATCTAGAGGTATCCATAATAACATAGGGATTGAATAAATAGAAATAAAAATCTAATTATCAAGACTCGATCAAGGTAAAACAAATGAAAAATAGATAGAATAACTCCTCTAATATCAAATGTTGGTCATAATAGAGTGCACTAGAGGGGCTGATTTGGGTATCTAAATAAAAAATCCTATTGAAAAAAATAAATAAAAATCACTAAATTTAAAACAGATGAGTTAACTATTATAGTAGGTATATATAATTTGGTATTTTTTAAAGGATTCTCAAGGGTACGGTCAAAACCCAGTTAAAATAATTTGAAATTAGTATAAGATTTGAAATAGTTGTACTCCCTCCAAATAAACTATATATATATATATTATTGATAAAAGTTAACTATTAGAGTAATTTTTCAAATGAAAATTTTTAACACTTATTGAATAGTATATTTAAAAATATGTTTGGAATGTAAATTGAAAAATATAGTTTTGAATATAAATAAATATAAATTCAGTAAAAAATAAAAATTAACACACATTAGTATTTAAAATAAAAATTGGTTCAATTCCAAGATAAAACTTATTCCTCTCCACTTAACAATGACCAAAGAACATTTATTATACAAAAAAATGACCAACAACTTGGATCTTGTTTTACTTACAACAACTACACATAGTGTATTCCAAGCTATAACTATCCTATTCCATAGTAATTTAGGATATAATAGTATCAAAAGAATAATTAATGAGTATCTAAGTACTTTTCTTTATACTACAAGAGAATTGTTTAGTAAAAAAATTATTTTTATAAGCACAACTGAAAAGTAAATTAAAATAGAGGGAAAAAAGTGTAAAAAGATAGTTTTGATGTAGCTTAGTCTTTGATTAGCTTTGGTCGATCAATTTTCTTAAAATACATCCTTGAAATTAGATGAAATAATCCTTTGATTTTTCTATTCAGATGTAGTAGTAAAGTGATTAAAATAGTGTATCATTAGCAGTATGTCATAGTGTGTCCTCGTATTTTTCACAAAAAATAACCATGTATTCTATATTACATGTGCATGCGAGGCTTCTTCAAATTTAATCTCAACTAATCTCAAATTATTAGTTGAGGAATAATAATGATTAAATCCTCATACTAATCGTCCTTTCTGAAATTCATAAATTTTCTCACTTTCATTTAATATTTAGAAACTAGCCATTAGAATAAATAATATTTTATTCTTGGATTGACATGGAAGGAGAAGGTCCATACTTAGGTATAATGAGAATGATCTCACGGATTCATAGAAGCATGAAGGCACAAAAGGAGTGGAATTAAAGACTAATCAGATACTACACATAATAATGATATAACACATGGAAGATCATTCCTTCACATAAAAGGTTTGATTCCTTTTCATGAATGATCTTTCCTTCACAAAAAATATGTTTCCTTCAAATGGTTTCATAACACTTATCCATATTTGATTCTTCACATAGATTCATAGGTACAAAATATTTAGACTTCTTCTTATATAAGACGAAATCCTTCTCATAGAATACAAAATGCATAGTTGATAAACTTTCTTCACACAAATGATCTGTCACTTAGTGAATTTTAGAATTTTTTTCATGAAAGATGGTATGAGCAGACACTTACTTAGTCTTACTGTTAATTATTAAAAAAAGATATATACTTATAGTTTCAAGGGACTTTTCTTTATAGAATATTAATTATTCACATTTAAGATTTAATGGTCTTATGGAATAAAGAGTTTAATTACTTGAAAGAACCATCAGACATATGAAAGATCCATACTTAGTGCTTTTTTTATCAAAAAATGAAGACTGCTTTCATAAAACATGAAAATTATTAAAATTGAAATAATCATAATTCAGGATCATTAAAAAAAAGGAATTTATAGACTAAGATAATATAACTCAAGAAACAAATAAATAACAATAAGAGGAAAAGGTATGGAAACACGAAACTCAGAATATCTGGGATCAAATCATGATGAATCCAAAACGTGTCACCTTCAATGGAAAATTACAAATAAACGGAGATGATATCTGAACATACTTTGCAAACCAATATTCCCAAATAGATCATGATAAAAACAATAGATTTATTCACATCAACTATGATCTATGGGTTTTTCGAATAAGAGAGAGAAGAAGATCATACCTTTAATTTTATAGATATTATTCTTTAAGATCCACCAAAATCACTATTTGGGAGAAATATAGTCATAAAAAACCAATATTTGAGATTTAGTTTGGGGGAATAAAAAATAGGATAAAAAATGGGGTCAACATGAGGCGTTTTAGGTTTTAAAAATAATTTGCAGAATAATAAATTGTCATTGCACAATTTGACTGCTTAGTTTGTCTAATAGTGTACTAAACATGTGAAAACCCACTATCCAAGAATCAAAAATCCACATGGTTATCTAATAATTCCACATAGTTTGGAGTAACTAAGAAAAAAAATGATGCTATAGCCCAGAAAGCTTTAAAATTTTCAAAAAAATCATCCAGGATAACGAGATAAAGATTAAAATAAAGATCATCAAAACAAATGAATGCACGGATAAAAGTGACATCGGGAAGTGAAAATTCCACATGTAATTATTTTTCTAGATTATTATCTAATTATATATAATTAAATTAATTCATCAATAAAAATCTAAAGCATGATAAAATCACAATTTCATAAATAAAAGAGAAGTCTAAGATCCCATAACTAGAAGAAGATTTATACATTGCGGAAATAAGAACAAAGGGGAGAGAAGAATAACACAAGTTTGGAAAATCATTAGAGAGATCAATTCTACTTGTGAATGACTTAAAAATCTTGAATGAAGGAGTTTGGATTTCCCATAATTAAAGGAGAAGAACAATAAACCCTAATTGATAAAGGAATTTGATTCTAAGATATGAAAATACAATTTCACACACGTTTTCAAAAGACTCACAAAAAATTCCATGCAATTATATATTAATTAGTTTTAATTTAATTTACCTTGGATGATCCATTTAATACTACTAAAATTTAGAAATTAAAATATTTAGTTCAATCACTTCATAACTAGTTTTTAATCTTCCCATATAATTAAACTTTCCTTTCTCTTTGTGAAAATGTGTTGTAGAATAAATTGGAAAGGAAAAAATGAATAATCTACCTGAAATATTCTACCTCTACACATGAGTCACACCCCACATAGGGGTAGATAATTCAACCTTCATATAGATTCAAACTGACCACCCTACCCTTATAAAAGAAACACATTACCCTTATTCAATAATAAAATTACCTTTATGCCGGTGAGGGTTTAACTTTACAGAGCATTAATAAACCTCACCTTATGTTTATAAAAAAAATTCAAAATTGAAGCTTATCTTTACACATGACATAGGAATTACACCTTACCCTTACACAACCTAAATAAAAATTGAGTTACCTATACAAAATAGTTGAAAAAAACATGTGTAAGGGTAACAAAAAGTTGCCTTTATGTAGGAGTGGGGATTTACAAAAGAGTAAAAGTAAAATTTTAGAAAAAATTAAGTTTTCAACAAAATAATGTTATAAATAATTTAAATAAAATAATACTATTATTTCTAAAATTAAAAACTAACTTTGTTATTTAAATCTATCACAACCCCCTCCCACCAAAGATACTGAAATAAATGGAGGGAGATAATGACCCCTAATTCCCACATCCAGTAGGCCCTGAGTTGGTGACTAGCATCGAGGTTATAAAAAATCTCATAAAATGGGAGGCATTACCCTATATAATAAAAATAGGACCAGTAGATAGGATGAATCAACCACAAGAAACTCTATGAAATAATGTAAAAAAAATCCAAGAACCATCCCACAGTACATGTATAAATAAAATAGGTATAAATTAAAGTCTCCAAAGTAAATACCCAAAATAAAAGTTAATATAGAGACCCAACAATAGTGCAATGGTCCAAGCTAGTAATGTCTATCACAGTATTTGTAATCCTTCTAGAAACCTGAAAATCAATTTATGCACATATGGTGAGTATAAAAGTACACTCAATAAGAAAACCAAAGTCTATTATACTCATGTGAAAGAATCATACTAATTCTCCCATGATAGAACAACAGAACCAACATCACCTAAACATGTCAAAAATCCAACCCAAACCTTATGAAGGCATGCTCACCAAATAATGAAATCCAAGTATAGTAACATAATATGAATTATATCGACAAAGGTTACCCCACACCGCTTTTCCACAATATTTTCTCTATCATACTCAAAAAACGTACATTATAGAATGACCATTTCTTTTGTTTAACATACACCACCACCCACAACATAGTCACATCACATCATGCCTACAGATACCCAGACCATCACATCACAACCATAACTGGAGTAGTAGGGTATCGTGGACATGATGGACATCAACCTTGTGCCAAGATCCTACCATGTACAACCCCCCAAAATATTCCCCACATTGTCATATCACATATCACTCACAGACACCTGGGCCACTACCCTACAACATGGTCACATTACATCTTTCTCAAAGTCACTTGGCCCACCGCCCCACAACATGATCACATATTTTCTTACCAGAAGACACATGGGCTATCTCCAAGTACACTATCAGAACTCTAACCATCACAACCTGTGAAAATCTACTTTCCTAGAAGATATAGAGAGAAAGATCAGGTAGCCAAATATCTATCCTCACCATCATGATATTGGAAAAAACACCCCCCACATATATATATATGTGTCGACACATGGTTCTAGACAAGGGTGGGGTGCATATTAAAATAACAAGGAATATACAAAGTATATATATACATTGACACACACAAGACCATCATATGTGTTTACAAAAAAGCACTAACAAACTCACAAAATCACCAATTTCAGCACTACCACTAAATTTATAAAACCACATAACAAATATAAGCCACAAGCCACTTCCCACTTTTCATTACAATCGAAGCTAATTTCATTTTAAACATCCCAACCATTTAATTATTTATAAAAAACCATATTTATCTACACAACACATCATTATTTCATTCATTAAACATTTTAAATCCCATTATCCAAACCATGATAATCCATTTAGAGCATTATTAACCACTTATTCCATCACTAACCAAGAATCTAGAACAACATAACCATTCTTATCTCATCCAGCACGTAAAAAAATATGCATCCCCACCCCACAACATAGCCTCAAACCAACCACACTTTTCCCAATACCACATTGAAATCACACATTGCTGCCCCACATCATGGCCTCATACCAACCACACATCCCCACCCCACAACATAGACCCATCACAACACATCACACAACATTCGACAAATTTAGAAAGAGAATTTTTATCAAATAATCTTCTTTATTTTAGGGTCATTATCACACAATCCATAAATCTAGGGGAAACCATTTTTTTAATTGAATATAAGTGGTTAAACTATTTTAGTATTGGGGTGAAATCACAATAACATGAAACAAAATTTCCATATCACAAAAAATATGGCATAAGAAAAGGATTCCCATGACCAATAATTTTCAGCGGGGTATCTATACCATCAATTAACAATATCAAGATAATAATATTAAAGCTATAAATACATGCATATAATTCCCCTACCCCATTAACTTTATAGAAACTATTATTTATCTTCAATTAAACTGGTGAAAACTATCTTCCCTAAGATAAATAAGAGAAAACCCCTCCCTTATGATAAAAAATATAATAAATGAAGGAAATAAAACCTCAAATAATCATTCCTAACTCACTACACACTTTAGGAAGAAGAAGAAACACCCACAAACCCTAAACACACATGGGAAACAATGTAACAACCTACACTGATGTAGAGGCACATTTTTTCCTTCTAAGACTTTGAAATATTTCTCCATATATTTTTGGAGTCAGGTGCTGAGATGGCGTGTGATTCTGAGGCTCGATGTTGCCAAAATTAATTTTATAAAAATATTAAAAAAAAATTATATTAAACACACATATTTTATTAAAGAAAATGTGATAACCCTTAAACGTAATCTCATATTAGATATCTAAGACCATGATTGAGTCTGTAATGAATTTCTTACCCTAGGTGTGTGTAAAGACCCAAAATTTACATGTAATTTTTTTAATTAAATGGTAATTTTACGAGTCCATGAAAATTGATGGCGTGTGATTCCAAGGCCCAGAGTGCCCAGAATGAATTTCTGAACTTTTTTTCGGGTAAGTTCAGTAAACGTGCGAGCGAGTTTTTGTAACTTTTGAATCGGTTCTCGGAATTGAAATCTGAGGACACTGTTGAACTCGCAACACCAGTATTCTCTTAAGGAGACTTTCACCTCAATGGTAGTTGGTCAAGGGTGGAAGTTAGTTTTTCACTTATTCGTGAAAGAATAAAATGAAATAAAATTCTGTAACATTTTATTTTTATTTGAAACCTCACATGTGAATGTTAAGAGGTGGGGACCACCAGAACTAAACCTCTCACATGTGTGTTATGGAGGTGGGGACCACCTGAACTAAATCCTCCCACATGGGTTATAGTGGTGGGGACCACCCGATCCTAAACCTCCCAATTTAAATTCCTAAAGGTGGGACCACCTGAACCTTCTTAATGGGAGAAACCTCTTGAACTCCCTATTTAATGAGGGAGGTGACCTTTGGTATCCTCTACTTTAATTATGCCAATGAAACCTATTTAATTGTGCCACCTTCCTTTAATCAATGAAGCCAACTTCAATTGTGCCAAAAAATTAAATAGATAAACATATTTTATTTGGTTGGTGATTCTTTTGTTGGGGAATTTGGGTAAAGTATTGGTAGAGGGAAATTCGGGGAAGAACTTTGGAGGAACTCTTCTTCTCCAATGAAGAATGCTTCTCCAACGAAGAACAAGGAACTGACCCCGAGCTGACATCAGAAGCATGATTACAGGAGCAACGATCGTTGGCACCCTCTTCACCTTCACCGTTCTTTCTCACGCCAACATCAACACAACAAAAAACCGTTGAGATAGGGGTTTAATTCTGTGTGATTAATATTTCCCATGTTCTTACCTTCTAAACAAAGAATGTGGATCAAATCTCTCTAACTAGTTGATCCGAGGATTTTTTATTTTGTGGGTTTGGGAATAGTGATTGATAATGGTCGTGAGGTTTGATATTTTAAATATCTTCCATACATGTTCTTTATTCAAAATTTGTGAACCACTTGCTGCTGCTCTAATGTGGAGAGTGAGGGCCAAACAAACATGGCCCGACCTCTCCGCATTTTTTGGTCATCATTTCTTGTGTTATTCGCGACGAAGGTGATGGAGCGACCACGCCGCCCTATGGAAGAGAACCACATCTTGTTGTCAGGATAGTGAAGGATGGTCGACCATCCGAACCAGATGCCGATGACAGTGCGGCACATGACCGCGCTGCACAGAGAGGAAGGCAGGCCAACATGCCGGCCGCAGTGGACTACCGCACCGCGGCTGTCCTGCGCCACCTAGCGGCCCTCGTGCCCCCACAACCCTCCACGACCCCAATGGCCTCACTGCCTTGTGACCCTCCGCACCACACTGTGGCCTCGCCACCCGGCTTCCTCGCCGCCCCACGGCCTCACTGCCCCGTGGCCCTCCACGCTGCCCCGAGGCCCTCCGCGCCGTCCCACTACCTCACCACCTCGTGGCATTTTCACCTCGCGACCTCCACGCCACCATCATGGTCTCACACCACTCCACATCCCCGCGCCACCCATGTCCTCCGCGACCCCCGCAGCCTTTGCCACTCCAAGACACCCACGACCCCGCATCACCCGCAGCCTCCGCGGCCGCCCCGCCGCCCCGCGGGCCGCTGCCCTGGCCAAGCCGCCCAGTGGTCCGGACCACCCAATGCTGGCCATGCCGGACCTAGCGAGTCGGGCCGCTCAGCAGGATGGGCCGGATTTAGCGGGTCGGGCTGGGTCGGTCCGACCGGGTCGGACCAGACCGAGACCAGTTTCGACCCATCTCCTACTTTTGGCCATAACTTTGGCATCAGGCGTCCGTTTGACGAACAGTTAGTAGCACTGGAAACCTTGGAGCAAGAAGGTACCTTTTATTATACCCTAATGGTGTTTTGGATAATTTTTAAGTACCATTAGGTTGGATCAATCATGAATCCAACCGGGCCCTCGGGACTAAAAAGCTAATAACTCACAGACCGAGCGTCTGATTGACACACCATCTGTTTGGTTGAGACCCCTATGACGTGGTGGTCCTTTTTGAAAATTCTTCATGGGACTTCGTGGAAGTTGGTGTATCGAATAGTGGCTTGAGGAGAGGAACCTCCTAGAGACAAGCAAGCTTAGCGCGGGAACCCAGTAGCTGGCTGTGACATGAAGAATGAATAGCGATCCTGTGTGGGTCAGCACCTAGTGAAACTATGTGGGTCAGCATCGAGAGATCCTGTGTGGGTCATCACCGACCAATCCTGTGTGGGTCAGCACCAAGCGATCTTCTATGGGTCAGCACCTAGCGATCCAATGTGGGTCAGCACCGAGTTATCCTGTCTGGGTCAGTAACAGAGGCTCTTAACAAAGTAAGATGAATTAGTAGTTACATATAATCATCTCTACTATTGTACTTAAGTTATACCTAGTGTGAGATGAGTTCGTACCTCTGTGGTAATTTCCTTCATGGTAATACCTTGGTGGTATTCTTCTGTGTGGCGTACATGTGTGGTACTTACCTACATGGTATTCCTTCCTTTGTGGATCAATTGAGCTTTGGGATTTTGGGTCGGACCCTGTGTTTCCTCTTGATTGAGATGGATATACTTGATAACATAGGTATATGTATGAGAATATACCTAAGTAGGGTTGACAATTAACTTCATGCTTTGTGGTTTGTCCTTTATGGATTTTGTGAGACCTTGAGGGTCTCGAGGTCCTTAATGAGTATCGTTATACACACCCCTGCATGGGCTATGCCCGCACCTTGTTGTGTTTGGTGCAGATGACAGACAACGCTGATCGAGGCTGAGGGTACCAGGACTAGATGGGGCTCAGAGGTGGACCATATGGCGTGTCTGTACGCATAGAAGATGGGCGGACGTGGAGTGCTGAGGAGGCGATCTGTACCTACCCTTCAAGTAGGAACCTCGGAGGAAGACCCAGTAGCTACTTTCATTTTTCTTTAGTTGTACTTGTACCTTTACTATTGGGCTTATATTCCGGCCCCTTTTTACTTTCATCACTCTTTTTTCTATACAGTTGACATGTGTACGTATCTTGTTGTGTGCTTGGTTGCGTGTGTTTACAGGTTATGAAGACAATTCCTTCCCAGTTATAAGGAATATGCCTTTCAGTGCTAGTCGCCATCCCCTGGCATATGGAAGGCGGGATTGGTGTAGTCATGACATGGGCCCTAGGGGATGGGTCGTGACAGTGTGACTGAGAATTGGTTAGCATGGGGCCTTTAGATATCTCTCTTGTTGAAGGTATGTTCCTTGAATTAATTTAATGTTTAATTTATTTAATTTAATTGAATAATATAATTTGCATTTCATTTAAATATTCCACCATGGTGATTTTCCTATGGTTAACTTCATAACCTTAGGACCATCAAGCACTTCTACTCCTCTCTTTCCATTGGCGGAATCACCTCGGATGACGATGAAACTCTAGATCGGAGTAGATCAGGGCAAAACAAATTCAATGTCTTCTTTAGATCATTAGATAGAATGTTATTCAATGAAGAATTATCACATCTCTACGAAAGACTTTTAAAACTATGTATTATGCACTTTTTTATTAAATTGATTGAGCAGATTGACCCCCTCCTTTATTCTGCACTAATTATGGCCTTTGTTTGCACCCAAGTATTAAAATTTTAATTGGTTATTCTCATTTTCTAACCCAAATATCCTTGTTCTTGATTGTTGTCCAAAAATTCTTGAAGAATTATGGTTAAATATTTGTTTTTGTGCTTTTACCCCACAATTTCTTCATGTTCATCACTAGTTGGACGCCATGCTCCTAGTTTGACATTGTCAGGTGGTACTGAGCCCTATCAGACCTCCGTAATCATGATGAATTCACGTGAGAGGGACAGATCGGAGAATCAATGATATATCTGGGATGTTTTTGGGTCTTGAAAGAACATTTTTTTGAAATAGAATCTGAGATGGATATATAGGGTGATGAATTTATGTGAGAAATGAAGGTGGTTCATGCAGACTTCAATAAATTCAACAAAATCAGTTTTTCAACCATCAGATGGTTGGAAATGGTGAACGAGACCAAGATTCCTCGATTTCAGATGAAGATGAGGCCACTATCAAAGGAGAAAAGATGGATTGGAAGTACAAAGTTTAGATCTGGATTTTTGCAAAAAAAGTTGACTACATATTGTGTACTCTGATGAACACACGATGTGTAGCCCCTATGCTCTCATGACTAGGATTTTGGGAATTTAAATGGATGGAACGGTGTGTGAACTCCATGCATGTCATGTTCCCTTTATCTAAGTGGACGAGCCATGTGGCAGGGCACACATCTAGACACATGACATGTGAATGAGTACATAAGAATGAACAAAGACATGGTCGACACCCCGTGTGAAGAGGCACAATGTGTAATAAAGTACACAGTCATGAGATGGAATACACAAACACAACCAAGTACACATGAGGGATCGTGGGTGTCATGGGCATGTCGTGTAGATCACCCACATGTCGTGTATTCATACATTGTTGAAAAGCTGCCAGGGACATGAACAAGTGATGAAGAGGGACCACACGGCATGTGGGTCCCCTCACACATCGTGAACCCCTTGGTTCATTTTTCTGTAAATTCAAGTTATCATATCTCCTCCATTTGAAATTATGTTTTTCCCATGAGTAGTTTATCCTAAGTTTTTTTCCATGTAGAACACGATGGTTCCCTCTATTGTGAATTTTGGGATATGGGGTAGAATTTTACTAGAATGGAACTTTTTTAGGTGACTCCCAATGATGGAAATGGTCAAGAGTGATCACCAGATGCTTCCTATAGAGTATAACACCCATTATCTTGGGCATGGGTCCTCTAACTATTGAGTAGAACCTCCCTATCGAATAGGGTGTGGGTCCTTGATGACCATTGTGGAATCCCCCTTTCACTCTAGGGATCAGTTCCTCAACCTATAGAGTGTAACCCCCTATCAAATTGGGCATGAGTCCTATAATTACTGAGCGAAGCCTCTATCAGATAGGGTGCAAGTCCTCTTGACACTAGAGTGGAACCCCCCTAACACATCAGGGTGCGGGTCCTCTACAAATACATACTGAGTGGAGCCCCATATCGGATAGGGCACAGTTCCTCATAAAACTAGAGTGGAACTCCCCCTCAGCTTGAGTGCAAGTACTATATGAATAGTTATAGAGTGGATCCCCCATTAACTTGGGAGTAGGTCCTCTTTGGGTACATATAGAGTGGAACCCCCATGAAATACTAGTGCTTAGGTCCTCTACTTGGAGTTTGTGACCCCTTGGTTGTGTGACATAGTGGCAAGGAATGGTCCATCTCCTCAACTGGAGAAGTACAGAATCCAGTATAACATAGGAACTCTCTACCACCCATAAATAAGCTTTCAAGTTTAATTATCAAACAAGGAAATCATACAATTCCTGGAGAAGACTATGAACACAAGTTGGAATTATTGGAGGCTCAAACTAGTCAATTCACTCTGGGCATACCACACAGTGTACAAAACACCCATCAGAACCACTCTATTCCTTTTAGTGTATGGAAAGTCATGACATTTATTAGTGGAACTAGATCATTGATCATTTAAAAAAAATAAGAAATTGAATTTGGATTCTCAAAAAGCTAGGGAAGTTAGGATTCTAGAAATGGATGAACTGGAGGAAATAAGAAATGATTTCTATGACAATTCCAAGATGTATAAATAAAAACCCAAGAAGTGGCATGATCAATGCATTGTGTGATGAATCTTCATACTAAGGAATAAGGTATTATTATTTAATTCTCAATTAATGATATTCCATGGAAATCTCAAATTCAGTTGTACAAGACCTTTTTTAGTTTTCCATGTATTCCCTTATAGGACCATCGAGATTATTAAAGGAGTAGAACCACCCTTCAAGGTTAATGGGAAAATATTGAAAATTTATCAGGAACCATTCCACAAAAGACGTGTCATCTTTTTGAGATCCATATAAGTAAGATTGAGTCTAGCTCTCAATGATAAATGAATTTTTTACTCAGAGGTAACCCAACATAGGTCACATAGGCTAGAATAGAACAGAGTAGAGTTAGGGAAGATTAGGGAATGTTGAAAAATAAAGGACCAGGTCCTGGTTCAAAAATGTGCAAGAAGACCAAGTTACATGTCGTGTAGTCTATACATGACGTGTAAGGACTGTGAACTGAAAAAACCAAAAAATCATGTGTTACTCATCATTTAATGTTACATGATGTGAAAATTCATGACTAATAAAAGTCATGAACCCAGGTTTTGCGATGCCACCCCATTTTTTCATTCCCTCCATTATCACTTGCACCTATGTGACCCTCCACCTTCATCCACGCCCTCTCCCTCACCTCATAGTTATTGTTCCCTCTTCCTCTATCCTCTTCATCATCTTCTCTAAAATACTATTCATTTTATCCTACCTATCGTTTTTGAAATGGACCTCATGAAAACTATCCATACTCCACCTATCAATCATGCACTAGAGCATGAGGATTCACCTACATCCAAGCATCGAAGGGCTACTGCACATTCATCATCTTTTACTTCATCCTCTTCCGACTCCACCGATACCTCTACAACCCTTTCGGCCACTAAGGAGTCACATTCAAACTCCATTGGTTCACAAGGCACTACTCATCCCAACCTCCACCCCATCCTGCACCTATCTAACCCCAAGAACCATGTCCCACTGGCCCATTTGAAAGAGAAGACCATGCAGAAAACTAAGATGTTGGATCTGGTCATCGTCACCCATATTCAAATCATCTAAAAGGTCATTCAACTCCTAGAAATATTGAACCTATCCACCATCATCGTCATTCATGAGGACACCTTCAGGGATCTGTTCCTAGAGTTGTTGGTCACTTTTGAGCTGGTTATCGATAGTGTTTGCTTTCGACTATGAGGCAGACCACATAAGACCTCCTTTGTTGAGTTCAATGTCGAGATTAGTCTTTATTCTGTCAACTTCATCACCACCCCAGTGTTTCTGATGATTTAGATCGAGCTGATCGAGTCGGATGTATCACATCTCTAGAGGAGGATTTTTAGGGACCCTGAGAGCATCTATGATCCTTGGAGGATGAAATCCAATTGGTTTCGAGGTCCTACACTTTATATTATTCATCGAGCATTAAATCATTCCTATTTCTATCCCACAAAGGCCCATAGAAGCATGAGATAGTTGGACATCCTCATTATCACCACATCAATGGGAGGTACTTCGATCAACATGATGTCTCAGTTCACATTTTTATTTCAGGGTGCATGTGCAATGGACTCAAGGTGCGTTGATGGGTGGATCATTCATCACTCATTTA
Organism: Viscum album; assembly: GCA_963277665.1. Taxonomy (NCBI): domain Eukaryota; kingdom Viridiplantae; phylum Streptophyta; class Magnoliopsida; order Santalales; family Viscaceae; genus Viscum; species Viscum album. The sequence goes on from OY728119.1 coordinate 1,218,664,619, forward strand.
GCCATACGTCTTGGAATATTTGATGTTTCCCTTCCCCTCACATCTCTCAGATAGATGGAGGTGATCTAATTCCTCATTCTTCACAAAATGAAATTGTTGAGGATGGATGATGATGTCTATCAATGGGTGATGAGATGCATCGAGGGTGCTGATGAGGCACCTAGAGACCATGCTTCTGATCTAGACCCTCCTCCTGACACCTCCTACCTATCCCCTATTCATACCACATCCATATTATCCCATCCACCACCACCACTATCCCCCAACACATTCCCACTCCTATGAATTTCCTTGAAACTACCCTCATATCTTCCACATCCACCACTACCTTACCCGTGACTACGCCCACCCCCACCCTGCCCTGCCAACCATTGACCCTTGCACCAGTATCTTCTGGTGAACCTATGTGAGATCTATCACCACCTGGGAATAACATTCCTTTCCCCATTATTCTTTACTGAATATACATCCCCACCACCCCCTGGAGACCCTCACCACCAGCACCAATAGGCCCTATATCCTCCACCATTCATGAAACATCCACTACCCCAACCGAATTACCCTTCGAGCTGACAGACCCTACTGCCCAACAAGAGTTTTTGGAAGAGTAGGTTCGACAAGGCAAGACCCTATCCCTTATTCCATCTACTAAGGTTCTATTTATTGATCTAGATTCTAAACACAAAACCACCATCCAGGTCAGTAACATGGCTCCACAACCCTATGAGATAGATTCCAGCACTAGGGAACCTACTACAATAGTTTATCCTTCTACTCGTTCCTCTATCGCTAATATCAATAGGGAGGTCTAGCTATATGAACCTTCTATTCTGGAGAGGACTCTATAAAAGAAGCTTGAAAATTTTGATTATTCCTAATATATCCTGGTCCCCTCCCCCATTTTTATACTCTTCCTAGGTGTTCAATTTTTATACTACTTGTACTATTTTTTCACATCGATGTATCATTGATATAAATATACACTGGATTAAATTTTTTCTTCTTTATTTGTTAGATTATTTTCATTTAATTACTATATTAATTTAGTCATTTATATCTCTTCTACCTCTTCTATGGTCATTGATGCACATGTTCCGCCACAATCTTCCATTATAATTTAGATGACTTAGCATCTGGCTAACATCGAGCACTATCTTGAAGAGTTTTAACTCAAGATCTATGCCTAAAAGATATACCCACCACAATGAGCATGAATTAACATTTTAACACACAATATTATTGCTCGGTATGCTCCTAAGGTGGTTAACCACACCAAGCATCCTTTTGAGCTCGATGACACAACTACCAGTTCCTATAAGTGGCAGCATACTTTTGAGAAGATGAATGGAACTTGATTTATCCTCTTTCCATCCGTCTGTATGATAATGTCATTGTTAGTGCTTTATGATAGCAAACCTATATTTGATTTGTTTCTTTATTTTTAGTCTTTTTCTTAGGGATTTTTAATTTTCTTTTTGTAGCATTTTTACTCATATGTAACTTTGAACATAATTTTACACACATATCTATATGTATATGATATGATGTGATCTGAAATTACTTTTGGTATTTTCTACCTACCATGTTCCTATGAAAAATATTTTAAAAAATTGGGTTATTTATTTGGATGGTAAAAAATCATCATTTCCATATAGATGAATCCTATGATGGTTCATATGTTGTTAGGGGGCAGATTTGAGATATGGCCTAAACATGAATTTCAATAAATAAATAAAAGAAATAGAAAAATAAAGTAACAAGGTATATATTTTATACACACTTTATATATTCATGGATTAACTTAAGTTGTTTAGAGCATAGACATCATTTGATCTTGGAGCAGCCACCTCATTACACTTTTATGACTTTCATTCATTTTACTTTAGAACTTATCCTCATTTTGAGAATGAATTTCACATTAAACCCACCCAAACAAAGCCCTAGATTCATTTGAACCTTTTTACTGAAGCCCTCATGATTTATTTTGTATTTTTATTTACGAAGCGGATATAATAGAACCAATTCAAGACTATGGTTAGGAACTTTTATTAAGGGTATGATCATAAATCCAGTCACATTTTACCTTTAATAATGAGAGAAAATCTTTTATGAGGTAAATTAAAAAATGGGTATAGAATTTAATAAATAGTTTTGAAATTGTAATTAAAAGAATAAGAATCTAGACAAAAAACTGAACTATGTGGCATGACTGATCTTCTCTGCAGGATTGATTCTCATCAACTGAATTTTTCTGATTACACTTATTTTTATTTTCCTGGTTGTAATTCATGTTTCTAATTTTAAAAATTGTTTCTTTTGGGAATTCCTGTTGAGATGTTTTTTTAGGACAAGAAATTGTTTTAGTGTAGGGTAATTTGATAATATGAAATTGTATAAACAATTTGGATTCATTTAATTAATAATTATTCATGTTTTATTCAATAATTCACCAGGTATGTGTTTATTTTTGTAGAGAATAAGTATCCAAGACTCTAAAGAAAAAACTATAAAAGCCATCCAAGAGTGGGATTTACATGTCATGAAAAATATACATGACATGTATAAATCTTTCACAGCATGTCTGAAGTCTTGAAACAAAAGTCCTGAACAAATTATAATTCATGGAAGAATACAAAATGTGAATCTTCAGTACAATTCATAGAAATTTTAAGGCCACATCTACCTTAAAGTTAATGTCATGAGAAGAAGCACGCCGTGAGTTCCCATCACACATCATGAGATGAGTCATATCTCCAAATCCCAAATATTAGGACGGTGAAAGGTTCTAGATCCAAAATACATAGAGAAAAACTTGGTTCAAGATTACACGATGTGTGAAGGTTACGCATCATGTAAATTTCCATTTATTTATTTATAGCCCACAGACAGTCGCGCATAACTTTTTGGGAAGCATATTTCATCTCATTTTTATCTACTTTTCTCTCTTAATTTCCTTTCCAACTCATGTTTAGAAAATTCCTTTTATAATTTTAATTAAATATATGTGTCTTTGATCGATCTACTAGCATTATTCATCTCTTTCATCACCATTTACCATTCGAACCTTCGTTTTTCATTGTCATTTCCATGCGACAGTGGATACATGCAATGTTCTTGCTTGATTACTCTTTCAAGTAAATTTTGGGTTGATTTATTATTTTTTTATTATGAATTGGTTGATTCTTAATCTCCCAATTGAAATCTATCTTATTTTAACATATTTATTGATCTATCAAGTATGTATACAATTGTTTATTTGATCTTGGTTAATACCTTCATGAACGGCTAAACTTCTTAGGGTAGGGGTTGAGAGTAAGGGTTGTTATGAACATTATAATTCTGGAAACCAAAACTTCATAACTCTATGGCTAGTAATCAAGTTAAACAATAATTTTTTATTCAATTCATTTATACAACCTAGATCATGGGAAGTTTAAATGAATGAACCTAGCCTGATTATAGTAGGGCAGGCTATTACCATTAGTCTGTGACACTTTATATTATAGAAGCTAGGATTAATGCATCTAGATTGTTAGATATATCTGGACCAAGGAATAGTTGTATCTTGGATAGATCTAGTAGGTTTTACCCTAATCAATTAGTGTGCTTTGCACTGCTTCACATCCTAATCCCTAGGACTATCCCATGTTAGGACTGAGATTATCCTTTTTACTTGAACCTTGAAATTGACCCAGATCTCTATATTATTCTTGAATATTAAACCAATATCAATAGAATTAATTAAATCCCAAACTCAAATCAACTTTTGAGGACTCCTAAATAAAGGGTTCGATTTCACTAGTTCCCTGCCTGCCAATTTTTCCCCATGGGTGCAACCCGACAAGACCACTATAATAGGCCATCATAGTAAGTGTAGTTTGGGATAAAAATAAATTCTAATTTGATAGATGCCTGCATGAATTAAATGATGTGTGTGGGTTCATCATGTACCCCCTCCCCTTTGGACGTGCACTTTTCCCCTTTTGCAGCCTCCCACACACAGAAAAATAACACCTTTGGGGTGGAAATCAGTCACCATTGAGATTCAATCCTATGATCCCCCCAGAACAAACAAAACCGCCTTCCCACTATGCCTATATCAATTTTTGATATATATATATATATATATATATATATACAGAATCTATTTGTATTTATATATATTACAATATTTATATAAATAAATAATATTTGTATTATATATTTAAATGTATTTAAATATACAATCTAATATATACATTTATATATACATTTAGGTATTCATATAAATATTATGTATACATTTATAATATATAAATTTATATAATATATTAAATAAATTATATTAATATTTATTTATTTATTATATTTATAAGTAAAAAAGTATATTATTCAAATACAAATATATATTATATATTTATATATATATTATTTACTATATGATTACATATTATATTATATTAATATTTATTTATTTATTATATTTATAAGTAAAAAATTATATTATACAAATACAAATATATATTATTTACTATATATATGTGTGTATGAAATTATATATATTATATATTTACATATTTATATATTGTCCAAATATATATATATATATATATATATATATATATATATAGCTGGGTTGGTGCCTGAGCCGTAAACCACATAATCTTGCATTCAAAAGACTAGGGTTTGAATCCTAATAATCCCTTTGGGGGATTTACGACACATATGATGACACAAACATGACATTGCACTAGGCCTTAGGGCCATCTTCACAAACCACTTGGCTTTGGGCTTACATACTATGTAATGGGTCTTCCTCTACTAAAATAGAAAGAGGTCTTTCCTTTCATAATAAAAAAAGAGGCTTCAACCCCTAATTTAAATATATATATATATATATATATGTATATATATGTATGTATGTATGTTTTTGTGTATATATGTATATAAATATTATTTATAGGTAATAATTAAAATAATATATACATATATATATTTGAGATATTTATATGAATACAAATATATATTATATATATTTTATAAATACATTTATATGTATATATATATATATATATTATATTTATATATGTATACAATTTAATATATTTATATTATATTAAATTTAATATAAATACAATTAATATAATATATTTTTAATTTAATTATACATATATATAATATTATATTATACATATATATATATACAATATTATAATTTTTCAATAAAGATAAAAATTTATGTATATTTATAAATAAATATATTTTAGAAATATAAATATATATATGTACACATATATTTATATTTATATATATTATGTATAAAAATATATATTGAATATATTAATTTAAATTATTATTTGTATATTAATATAAATTTATTTATTTGTGTGTATATATATATAATGTATACAATATATTACATATCTATGTATATAGTTAAATAAAAATATTATAAAACATGTATTTATAGGATTATATATATATATATAATTATTTATATTCATATTTGTTTATATATATGTCTATGTGTGTGTATTTATTTAATGTCTTTATAAAAATTCATTAGAAAATATGTTTATAATGTATTTAAATATATTAATATAATGTAAAATACACCATTGTTTCTAAAATGGCTTACTCCATGATGGTTTATAAATGGCCTATTGAATTTATAAAAAATCTTAATAATAGAATAAAAATCATTTTCTAGAGTGGAAGAACTCTTGAGAAGAAACTTTTCACTGTTATTTGGAATAATTGTTGTAAACCCCTTGAAAATAGTGGCCTTGGTATTAAGAACTTTCACCTCTTTAATGAAGCCCTTCAAGCCAAAATCATAGGGAACCTTATAAATAATAATTCCACGACTTTGAATTTCCTTAGAGGCAGATTTTATAAAAATATTAGAAAGGATAGGACTTTGCACATGGAATCTTCTATCTTGCCTTCCATCGAGCACTCATTTTCTAAAATTTTGTCTCACTCTAGATGGATTGTTTATAAATAATCTTCTTTGAAATTTTGGTTGGATAATTGGAATGGTTACCCTCTTTCCTATATGATTGATTCCATGCATTTATCTATTGATATTAATATCTCTATAAATGAATGATTATACTCTTCATATATGGATTCACCTCATGAGATCAATATTATTATTACCAACTAAACTTTTTTCAACACTGATGACTTTTTGGTTTGGGAACCATCTCATAATGGTGTTCTAAAATCCAAACATTACTGCAATCATAATTTTTCTAATACAACACAAGATTTTTCTTGGTTAAAAAAACTTTTAACAAGAAATGGTTTAGTCCCCACAGATTCACCTTGGTTTGGATAATAGACCACAATAGAGTTCCCACTAATTGCTATCTTCAACTATTTGGTATTCAACTTTGTTCTAAATGTCATTTGTGTAATCAACATAGAGTGTATGCTGACCACTTTTTCTTAACTTTTTTTACTGCTTCTGTGATATGGAAATACATATTTGACATTTTTTATCTCTTATGGACAGGTTTGGACTCCATATTGATTCATCTTCAAAGAATCACTACTCTGGATGACTCTCCTCAAATTGAACAAATTTTTGTTTTTGTTGTTTCTTAGCTGATTCATGTCATTTGATGTCATTTGGTACAAGAGAAATTCTATCATTCACAAAAATAATACTTTCAATCTTCTTGCATCTCAGGTAAAGATATTCATTGCTGTCAAGGAAACTGGAATGATGCAAATAGGTACCTTCCACAACTCCGTCAGGGATCTTAGTGATCCTCATTAGATCAGAAACAAAGGAATATTCATCCAGATGAAAGGTATGTTAGAAGTTTTCTGGAAACCCCCTCCCCCTGGCTGGATCAAAATAAATGTCGATGGTTCCTCAAAAGGAAACCCAGGGCCCGTAAGCTATGGAGTCGTGTGCATAAATAAAAATGGGCATATTTTTGTATGTTGCTATAGTACGTGTGGTTATACCTCTTTCTTAGAAGAATAGATGTTTATAATCCTTATTATTAACGTTCTCATCAAGAAAAAATTATTGAATGACATATGGATCGAAAGAGACTCCACTACAATCGTACAACCCCTTCATCATGGGGGGGGGGTCACCTGACATGTCCCCTCACATCAAGACGGATGGCGTGACTCCAACAACTGAAAGATCTCAATCTTATAATCACCTATGCTTACCATGAGGTGAATAGGGTTGTAGATAGTCTTTCCAATAAAAGAGTTATCTACGATATTTCATGGATGGATGACCTCCCAACATATCTCATCTCGATTCATGAAAATTATTGTAATAAATTTACCTATTTCATACTTTTGTAATATTTTTTTTATGTTTATATATTTTAGTGCTTTGGTATTTTGTCCAAGGAATAATGTTTAGAAAAAATAAATACATACACATACACAAAAATATATATATTATATAAAAGTTTATATTTTAAAAAAATAGAGGGGGGTAAAATCCTATCTAATATGAGATATCAGTGGCGTTTATGTTAAACCACCTATAAAATAAATGAAAAAATATTTTAGATACGGTTAAAACCCCCCTCTAATGTTTGAGATATTAGGGGGGTTTAAACGCCTCTAAAATAATTTTTCAAATGCCTCAAATGTATAAATAGAAACTTTATAGGGGTTGTGCACACCTCGTCTAAAAAAACCGCTGCTAAATGCATTCTTTTTTCATAATGACTCACATTCCCAATAAATTCCTTAATGTGTACAAACTTTCATATACCAACTTTTGGTATTATTATTTACACTAGAAATATTTATAAATATTAATGAAAGTGAAGGGTTAGGTATTACACATTCTATTTTGAAATTTTTAATTTGGAATGATTTCATAACAATAGTTTATTTTAATTTCTTTCCAATACCCAACTATAGAGTTTTTAGGCATTTTTTGAAAAACAATCAAATAAGACTAAGTTATATATTTTTTGAATTCTGTAGTGGAAATGAGGAAGGGGCCCTACCACATTCCCTATTAATTAAAAGGCCATAGGGGGTACATCCTTTTCCACTCATCGGCTCGGATCAATGACACATAAATGGAAGGGCTGGCGTAAATGTATTTATCCTAAAGTAAAGAGAAAGGTGAAACAGGTGCAGCCACATTTTGCCAAAAGTAAAAGAGAATGGATATAGGGGGTTCCACCTTTCCTTGAAGTTCCTATAAAATGGTTGTTAGAAACCATACTGGGTACCCTGGTAACCCGATAACCAAGTTGATCCTAACATGTCCCTAAGGGTGTTCTCGATCCCCATGGGTCGGTGACTATTACCTGGCATCATATAGAATAAAAGTGGGAACTGTTTTTCCACAAACATTATGGAAGTAAAATAAACAAGAAAATATGAATATAAAAAAATGCTACTAGGATTAATATACAATAATTCAAAAAGGAATAAAAAATCCCAATTACTACAAGCATGTACCAAAAAAATAGGAAAAACTACCAATGTTCGAACTCAGATGAAACTCTCCATATCAAAGTTTCAACAACTAGAAATACCTCCAAGTGACCCTTTCCCTTACTTGATCCTAGATGGAGATAATATAGAAACACTCGAAGACATAGGTAGGGTGTGAGACAAATCATTGTAGTATTTCTCCAAATATTAAACAAAAATATTCCAATATCAAACTAACCAAGAAAGTGCTTTTAATTTTCAAATAAATAGGGTAGGCATCTCAAAAGCACATTCATACAAATCATGATTTACATTTAAAAATATAAGAATACTTTGTAAATTCATTATTCACATTTGAAATGATAGAAATAAATTTCAAATGATGTAATTTACCTTTAATCAATGGTTTCTTTACAAAAATGGAACTTTTGACAAAATGGATTAAATAAACCCTTTTATATAATTTTTTTATATAAATTAAAAAGGTATGTAAAATATTTTATAACAATTGAATATATAAATTGTAAATACAAAAAAGAGAGAAAAATATCCATATGCCAAATAGGAATAATAGTTTCAGACTATAAGGACCTGACACTATGAAAGGACAAATATGTACAAACGCCCCTTTGGGCCTAAGGCCAAATAGGAGTCGTCACAATTTTCTAAGGTATGTGATGTGATGATATGAATTTTTAGAAAATTTTAAGTCATAAAGTGCCACCCAAAATAATTCACAGACTACCTAAGACTTTAATGTGCTATAGTAAAAAAATATTTGGGCAATTTATTAAAAAACTACTTAAAATACAATTAAATCCCATTCTTCATTTCAAATATGCCAATTTTCCATTTAGAACCCATAATGGGGTTTTAATCAAAAACATGCATTTTCAAAAAGAAGAAACCCTAAGGTTTCCATCAAACCATTTTAAGACATTTTTTTCTCAAATAAGTAATTTATATCAATTAATGCAATTTTTATGTCCACTTTCATAAATTAAATTCATCAAGTTTAAATTTCAAACAAATTCCACCAATTTCATAATAAACCCCCAATTAAATGGAATTGGGGTTTTTCAAAATTTTCCATAAAAACCATTTCTAAAATTAAATTCAACAACTAAATATAAACAAATCTCCATGAAATCCATATTTCAAATTAAAAAATTTTCAATTTCACAATTTCTACAAACACACCCCAATTCAATGGAATTGAGGGTTTTCCAATTTCAGGTCAATAACCTATTTTTTACAAAACCCCAATACAATGGAATTGGGTTTTTAATCAATTATTGAAATCAATTTAATAATAATCAAGAAATTTCATTTAAATCATCAACTAAATTTAAAAGATCAATTTAAAGTTAAGATAAATTGGGCATCGTAACGAAATCACCTACTAAAATCAATAGATCCCTCAACGCCAAACCCTAATCAAGATTTTTCCATGAAGAACAAAGATTATGAAAATAAGAATTAAACCTAGGTTTAAGATCCAAAAATAAAGGTGATTAGATCTATAAATCAATATGGGGATCCATGGAATCTGAGATAGAAGAACAGAGACTGCGGGGGAAGGATATTGGGGCGAGGAAACTAATTATAATATGATCGAAGGGCTTTCCTCTAGATCCAGATTTCTTTTGGGAGGGATACGAGGGGATAAAAATTATTCGTGTGAGCTCTGAGGAAGAGATAAATAGATATTATGTTATACCATTCCAATGGGGGTCTAAAAAGGCTGTTTAGAAATTTTTTATAAAAATTTGGATCACTTAAAATCTCGTACGCATGGTTTTCTGGGCAGAACCGCATGGTTAGACCAAATTGTGTAGACCATCAGTGTGCCTATTTTAAATAAACCACACAATTTTTACTAAGAGAGTGAATGTCTTGAATAACTATTCACCAATCATGAAAAATCCCACTACCATGGGTTTCACGGTGTTCTATGATAGGGTGCACAGTTTGTGAAAACTGTGTGCTAACCGTGCACTAGCCAAGAATTTTTAAAACTCTTAAAAATTTAACGTAATGAAATCCAAAAAAAACCCAGCCAAAGATCGACCTTAAAGATGGGTTTAGGAATACCTAAAAATAGTAACATGATGTTATAACCGCCTCACCATAGAAAGTTTCTGTCCCCAAAAAGCCAACGAAGAAGCATATATACCAAAAAGATAAGGCCACTACTCTCTCGTTAGTTCCTCCCTCTCCCATGTCTCATGACTATCGGAACATTACTACCATAGAACAAAAAACAAAGGTATAATAATCCCTCAATGTACCTTGGTTTTAGAATCAACTATCCTAATTGTTCATTTAGTCACAGATAAGTCAGGCTCAAATTCAAGATCACCCTAGCTCAGAACATGATATGGATCAGATAAATACTCTCATACCTGAGATGCATGAAATAGATTATGTATTGAAATTAGTTTCCCTAGAAGTTCCAAAAGGTATGAAACTTTTACCACTAGCTCAATAACCTAAAAATATCCCATAAAACTAGGAGAACGTTTCCATTTCCTCCTAAGCCATCGATGAACCAACTGGGGTGAAATGTTCAAGAACACCAGGTCACTAACTAAAAGCTACAATGGCCTATGAATATGATCAACATAAGACTTATATCATCTTTTTGCTATCAACATTATTTGAAGAATAAACTAAATCTTTGTTTTCATCTCTTGCACCAAACTTAGTCCAACCAAGTAACATTCACCAATATCTGACAAACACAACAGATATTTATAAGGCCAGCCATACAAGGACTAAAAAAGTAACCATATACTAATCATGGAATGGTAACTATTGTTATAAGAAAATTCAACCAGCCCTAAATGATCATCCCAATCCCCACAAAAATCAAGAACACAAGCGTGGAGTATAATCTCAATAATCTGTATAGCTCTTTCTATCTGGAAATCTAACTACAGATGGTATGACATACTCAAACATACAATAGATCCTAGTGCCTTTTTAAGGCCTCTTAGAAAGTGAGAATTGAACTGAGGATCCCTATTGGATACTATAGAAGATGGAACTTCGTGCAAATGAATAATCTCTTTCACATAAATATTTCCCATCTCCTCATCTTTGGTTGTATCATGAATTGGTATAAAGTGATCTGATTTAGAAAATTGGTCAATCACAACCCATATCACATACCTATTTCTCTAGGTATGTGTAAACCTAACCAAAAGGTTTATAGAGATATCATCCCACTTCTAAGTAGGGACTGTAAGTGGCTGAAGCAAACCCAAATGCTTCTTGTGATTGAGCTTCACCTGCTGGCAGATAAAACAATGAGACAAAAACTCAGAAATTCTCTATCTCATTCCTGGACACACCATCACATATCATAGTACATCTTCAGGGTTCCTTGGTGCACATCCCACTGGGAACTATGATTATCCCTCATCACAGTTTTCCTTATCGAAGACGGTACCAAAAAATGATTTTGATAGCATAGAATTCCCTCTTTGGAGAATGATCACTCTACAATGGTCTCCCCACAAAAAAGAGAGTCTCTAATGCCAAGAAACTCATAATCAAGATACTGATCTTGATGAATCAATTTAAGAAGAGTGGATGTCAAATAAACATTGTCCAAGGAAACCTCATACCCTTTCCCTTGAACGCCAATATGCAACTGTGAAATGGGATCCATCCAATTCTACTCTTTTGATGATTCTTTAAATGCATGAGTTAGAAGATTTTTTCTCAATGCATCTGCAATGAAATTCCCTTTCCCTAAGGTATAAGAAATGTAAAAATTTAAATATTATTGGTATTCCACCCAATGCCTCCAAAGAATATTCAAATCTTTTTGAGAGAAGATATAAGTCAATCTATTGTGGTTTGAATACATGGTAAACCTTTCTCCATAAAGGTAATTTTTCCAACTCTCAAACACGTGCATTACAACTGCAAGTTCAAGGTCATGGTTTAGATATTTATTCTTGTGTGACCTAAGTTAATGAGATCCATAAAGAATGAAATGATCACCTTTCATAAGAATGTATCCCAAGCCTGCACCTGATGCATCACAGAAGACCAAATATACCTACCCGACCTTTGGAAGAGTCAAAACTAGAATATAAGTCAAATATGTTTCAACACAACAAATGAAATCTTTCATATATTATTCCAAGAAAACTTTACTCCCTTTCTAGTTATATTAATCATCAAAGAAGCCAACTTTGAGAAGTCCTTAATGAAGTGGTGATAATAAATAGCTAGACCCAAGAAGCTCTAAATCTAGAAAACATTATGTGGTTTTCCCATGTACTAGCAGCCTTTACTTACCAAGATCAATCGAAATACCATATTTTGACACAACGTGTCCCAAGAATTTCACTTCCAGAATCCATAAGTCACACTTCAAAATCTTATCATAAAATCAGTGATATCTCAACAAACTCAAAACTGTTATCAGATGGTGAACATGATCCTCCTCAGACTTAGAGTACACAAGTATTTCATTGATATAGACCACCATGAAAGTTTCTAGATACTCATGAAAAATAATTTTCATTAATAGAATAAAAACTTTAGGATGATTGGTAAGAACAAGGGCATAACAAGGTACTCATAATGGTCATACCTACTCCAGAAGGTGGTTTTCTGAATGTCAGATTATTTTATCCTCAACTAATGGAAACCAGAATGAACATAAATCTTTGAGAACCAATTTTCCTCTTTCAACTGATCAAATGGGTCATCAATATGTGTAAAACGATACTTTTTCTTCCCTATAACTTGATTGATTTTTGGTAATCAACATATAGGTGAAGTGAACCATCATCTTTCTTAACGAAGAGAACTAGCATCACATAAGGTGACACACTCAGGCGTATAAATCCTTTCTAAAAAATATCATCCAACTATATCTTCTACTCTTTCAGTTCAACTAGTTAAATGTGGTAAGAGGGAATATAAACTGGTTGAGTAGTAGGCATTAAGTCAAAGGAAAACTCAATCTCCCCCACCAATGGAAACCATAGAAGTCAGAAGGAAACACATCAAGAAAATTGATGAAAACTAGAGGGAGATCAACACACAAAGATTCTTGATATAGATTAAATGAAAACATTAATATTAATTTCCCCAACACCAAATAATAAAGTTTTACTCTGCTTGACCTTGGGTCCCATTATCCTTGAATGAAACAGGACACACCACTAGTTATGGTAAAGGAGACCCATTGAAAGTAACAATCTATCTAGGATTTATTAAAAATTATCCAATCCATTCCAAAAATGAAATAAAGTTCTTTAATGTGGAGAACTAGAAATCTTCAATCAATCTCGGCATTAGATAGAGAGAAGACACAAGTAGGAGTATGAAGATCATGTTCTCTCTTCTAAGCAAGGGGTGTAGTAATATCCATTACACAAGATAAAAGATCTATAGGAAAATTAATTAGATTTATAATACAAGTTAAAATAAAATAATGTTATTCACTAGTATCAAATAGAGTAATCACTAATGATGAAACTATACTAATGATGCCTCTTGTGGTCGTTGGACCCGTATCCGCTTCCTCTAGAGAATCTTCTACTACGTGAAGTAGCTTTGTTCTAGATTCCTGTTGATAGAACCCTTTTATATGTTAATCATTTAATTTACAGGTAGTTTTAATAAGACATCAAAATTCTATTTCACTATATGTATTGTAAAAAATATGGTATAATCATTGCAAGTGCCCCGAGCATCAGCATGGGCCATATTTCTTGGGTGCCTCAGTGAAAAACCACTTTGAATTTCATATATTTCCACAATGGTATCAAATCAAAGGACCTATTCTTGGTACATCAGGAGGTATAGAATGAACCTAATGTTGATAACATCTATGAGAATCATCATGCTTCATCTTTCTCTTGAAGGAACTCACACTAACACTAGGAGAGAAAGAAACTCCTGATAACCCTATGTTGCCACCCAGGTCCATTTCAACCAAAAGTGCTCTATCCATCACATTAGTATAAAAAGGTTGATTGAGAAAGAAAACCTAAGAATAGATATCCTAAAGAAGTCCCAAATAAAACCTTTTATCCTTAATCTTCTCATTTGATACAATATCAGGTGTGAAATGCAGATGCTCAACAAAATGGTTTTTATACTCTATCATATTCTCATCAGCCTGCTCAAGTCTAGAAAACTCTAAAAACTTGTCCAAAAACATCAAATCTAGATAGAACTGGTTAGTGAAAATAACCTTGAAATATTTCTACTCTAAACCCTCATTCTTCTTATCTATCACTATAGTTCCCCACCATATCTTGCTCGGTCCTTCAAACATGAAGCCGGAACACTTTACTTTGATCTTATTAGGTCTGTCCAATAACCCAAATAATTGATCCATCATTCTCAACCATTCCTCAAACTCTTGATAATCATTTAAGCCTTTTAATACTGCTATCCTCTGGTGAAGGAAATATTGAGAACAAATTTTGAGAATTTTCTATTGAGGTTCCATGGCTGGAGCCTAAACAATAACTGGATGTGGTGTTTATGCCAGATCTTGAACAGTGTGCACAATCACCTCAAACAGATTCAGATCCACAATAGAATACACTCACTATGTTTTAGTAGAAACTTCCTCTTTGATCATATTTTCACCTCTTCTTAGAGGTATGATGCTACAAAACATTAGTAGATAGCAAGTAAGACATCAGGTTACACTCAAATAGAGCTACAAGGGAATTTTATCCCAAGAGATAGAAAAAAGATTTAGATTTCAACCTATCCAAATAAAAATAGGTAAAATAGTAGAAATAATCAAAATATGTCATTCCCTAACCACCCCTAGCAACATAATGTTTATTGTAGTGACATATGGTCAGGCACTCAATCACAACTACCTCCTTAGTCTCGACAAGATTTCTCAAATTAATACTAACTTCAAGACAAAAGCTCAACCTTGAGATATAAAACCACATTGTCACAAACAATCTTGGGTATGCTGGTATCCTGATAATCGAGCCGATTCTGAGATGTCCTGAATGGCGTTCCTTATTTCCATGGGTTGGCTACCAGTACCTGACATCATACATAATTAAAATGGGAACAATTTTTCAACAAACATTACATAAGTAAAAGAAACAAGATAATATGTATATTAAAATAAAATCCATTGAGATTAATGTACTATAAGTCAAATAGGAATAAACAAGCCCAAGTAATACAACCATATACAATAAAACAGGAAAAACTTCCCACGTACCAACTCAGATGCAACTCACTAAATCCATGATTCAATACCTAGAACCACCTCAAAGTGACCCCTTTCCCTTTCTCAAAAATGGAAGGAGATAATATACGAACACCTAAATGCCTATGTAGGGTCTGATCCATAATAATATTCCAATATCAAAATAACCAATAAAGTTCTTTCAATTTTCAAATAAACCAGGTTTTCATTTTGAAAGCATATTTACACAAATCATGCTTTACAGTTCAAAAGATAGAAATAATTTATCAATTCAAGATTAACATTTCAAATTATGGAAATAAATTTCAAATGATGGAACTTACCTTTAATCAAAGTGTTATTTACACCAATGTAAATTTTCAAAAAATGGCTTAAATAAACACTTTTATAAAAAAACAATTTATATAAATTCACAATGCATGTCAAATAGTTTAAAAAAATGGAATATAAATGTTTGAAATACAAACAAGAATGAAACATGGTTATATGCCAAATAGGTATTATAGTTCAAGGCTATATGGAACCGACATTATGATATGACAAATATATACATATGCCCCTTTGGGCCTAAGGCCAAAGAGGACTCATCACCATCGCCTAAGGGAAGTGATGTGATGATATGAAGTTTTAGAACGTTGTAAGTTGTAAAGTGCCGCCAAAAATATATCACGAACTACCTAATGATTTCATGTTCTCTAGTAAAAAAGCAATGATGGGCAATTTATTTCAAGTATTCTTAATATATAATTAAATCTCAATATCCATTTCAAATATGCCAATTTTCCATTAAAAAAAACAGATTTTCAATAAAAAAAATTCATTTTCATAAAGATGAAATCCTAGGTTTCCATCAAACAATTTTAATCCATTTTTTTTCAAAAATAAGTATTTAAAACCAATTCATAAAATTTCAAAATCCACTTTCAAAAATTAAACTCTACAAATTTAATTTTCAAACAAATTCCATCAATTTCATACCAAACCCCCAATTCATTGGAATTGTGGGTTTTCCCAATTTTCCATCAAAACCATTTACACAATTAGTTTTAACAACTAAATTGAAATAATTTTCCATAAAATATAAATTTTAAATTAAACAAAAATTAAATTTCAAAATTTCAAAAAACACAACCTAATTCAAGGGAATTAGGGGTTTTCTAATTTCATGCTGAAACCCTATTTTTCCAAAAACCCTAATTCAATGGAATTGAGTTTTTAATAAAGCCATTGAAATAAAATTTATACTAATAAAAAAATTCATTTAAATAACTAATTGAATTTAAAACAACAATTTAAGGTTAAGATAAATTAGGCATCGTAACGGAACCACCTACCGGAATCAACAGATCTCACAACACCATACCCTAATCGATATTTATCTACAAATAATGATGATCACACAAAAATTAATCGAGCCTAGGTTTAAGATCCCAAAAAATAGGGTATTAGATCCATAAATCAATATGGGGATCCATATAACCCCAGAGAAAATAAGAGAGGCCATGTGAGAATGAGAGATGGATAAGAAAACTAACCATGGGAAGATCGAACGACATTCCTCTAGCTTCAGATCTCTTCCATGAGGGATCTGAGGGGTCAAAAATCCTTCTTAAGATCTTTAATAAATGGATAAACTGATATTAGATCGTACTGGTCCATCAGAGGTCTAAAAAGTTGTTTTTATAATTGTTTATAAAAAATCAGATCAATTAAAACCTCATACACACAGTTTCCTCGGCAGACCCACATGGTTAGACCAACCATGCAGTCCAACCATTAACCTATTTTAAATGGGCTACATAGTTTGTACTAAGAAAAAATTTAGCTTTAATGACCATGCACCAACTATTCAAAATCCCACCATCTTGGGTTGCATGGTTTGATCTGATAAGATGCACGGTTTGGCCAAACCATGCGCTAACCATGCACTATCCCAAAATTTTAAAAACTCCTAATGCATTAACCTGAAGAAACCCCAAATGAAACTGAAACAAAGATCAACCTCAAAGAGGGATTTAGGAATACCTAAAAATAGTAATAGGATTTTACAATGGAACCCCCACAATCCTCACTTTAAAATCTCTCCATCTCTATAAATTCGACACACACTCTCTCTAAAATAAGCTTACTTTGTGTGTGGTGGTTCCGGTATCCTAAAAGGAGTTCCGGTTTTTTACAAAACATAATTTAGAGGTATTTTTTATTATTTATTTTCAATTTATTTGTTTGTTCCATTGATTTTTTTATTTAGTTAAAAATATTTTATTTATTTTGGTAGAGTAGTTAGTTATATATAGTTTAGAAATAATTTTTATTGTTAGTAATGATTAAGTATAGGTTAACTAATGAATAACTTAGGATTAAATAATGATTACATATAATTATTATATGATAATAATTAACTAATGAATACCATATTATTAACTAATGATTAAGGCGTTATTAATTAAGCATTAAGTAATGTTTAACTAATTATTATCTAATGAATAAATAATGATTAACTAATAATTAAATAATGATTAAAGAATGATTAACTAATGATTAAAAATTTATTAAGTAATGGTTATAGAATGATAAAATAATTATTAACTAATCATTAAAGAATTATAAAGTAATGATTAAATAATGATAAACTAATGATTAACTAAAGATTAAATAATGACTAAATTATGATTAAATTATAATTAACTAATGATTGAGTAATGATTAACAATTGATTAACCAACGATTAAAGATTGATTAAATAATGATTAAATATTTATTAACTAGTGATTAATTAATTATTAAAGAATGGTTAAAGAATGATTAAATTATGATTAAGTAATTATTAAATAATGATTAAAGATTGATTAAATAATTATTAAATATTGATTAACTAATGATTAAAGACTGATTAACTAATGATTAAAGATTTATTAACTAATGATTAATAATTGATTAAGTAATGATTAAATATTGAGTAACTAATGATTAAATAATGATCAAAGAATGATTAAAGAATGGTTAACTAGTTATTAACTAATGATTAAGTAATGATTAGTTAATAATTATGTAATGATTAAATAATGATTAACTAATGATGTTCTACAGATTAACTAATGATTAACTCATTATTAAATAATTATTAAATAATTATTAAATAATTATTACAAAATGATCAACTAATGATTGAATATTGATTAAATAATGATTAAATTATGATTATGTAATGAATAAGTAATGATTAACTGCTGATTAAATAATTATTAAGTAATGATTGACTAATAATTAATTAATTATTAGATAATTCTTAACTAATGATTAAAGATTGATTAACTAAATATTAACTAATGATTAAAGATTGATTAAATAATGATTAACTAATGGTTAGAGATTGATTAAATTTTTATTACATAATTATTAAAGAGTTATTGAGTAATGATTATAAAAGATTAAAAAATGATTAACTAATGATTTAATAATTATTAAGGATTGATTAAGGATTGATTAAGGAATGATTAAAGAATGATTAACTAATGATTAACTAATCATTAAGTAATTATTAACTTCTAATTAACTAATGATTAACTAATAATTAATGATTGATCAACTAATGATTAAGTAATGATTAAGGAATAATTAAAGAATTATTAACTAATGATTAAATAATGATTAAATATTGATTAAGTAATGATTAATTATTGATTAAATAGTTTTTAAAGAATGATTAAAGAGAGATTAAAGAGTGATTAACTAATGATTAATTAGTGATTAAAGAATGATTAACTAATGATTAACCAATGATTAACTAATGATTAACTAATGATTAACCAATTTATTTATCCATGATAAAATTACAATTATGATCATATAAAGTGATATGGACAAGATAAAACTCATTAAATAACCCATTAATGATTTATAAAAAATAAGAAAGACCTTATAATTTTTCAATAGAACAGAGTTTGGATGAGATGATCTTGAATTTTGAAGTGAAGTAAAATCCAAATTATTTTCAAGTGGTTGCTACTTAACTTTGTAATTTTCAAAAGTTTTCACCTTCTAATGAAAGGCCTCCCCATATGGTGAAGATTTCATTAGAAGGATGAAATCTTTTGAAATTTTATAAGCTAAGTACATCTATTTGGATGATATTATTAACCTACCACATAAAAATAATCTGGTTTTTACTTCACTTTCGAAGTAAAGATCTTTAACATCCCATCTTGGATCACCACTAAGAAGGTGGATGGACCGGTTGGTCACATAGCCTCAAACATGCCACCCTATATGACATAGGCTGCCGACTAGTAGTGAGGGTCTATTGATGGTATGATGGAGAGACTATACCCTCTAGATCAGAGTTAGACAGTGGTATAAAAATATTAAAACAACCAATAGTAGTGGAAGAATTAATAATAAATAGAATTAGAAGAAGAATAATATAATATATGAATAAAAATAAAATGGCCAATACCAATTCCATATAATGATGCATGTAATATCAGGTGTTACTACAAGGTAAAAGAAGTAAAAAATAAAAAAATAAATGAAAACCCCAATGGTCAACTCCTAGAGCATGTTAAGTAAGATCCCTGTCCTATACCCTCTATCTCCCATGTACACAACACCACAAAAGGAAGGAATCCAAATTCCTGTGATCAAGAAGATCTACTCGAGTGCTGAATGACTCCCGAGAAGGGTGTGAGATATAAATCTCAATAGGTTGGAACCCATGATGTCTAACTAAATCCATTTCTTTCAATTAATAATAAATGATATTGTGTCACACAAAATAAATGAAAAGTGATAAAAAATTAAATAATAGAAACTTGTTCTGGGTTCCTAAAAGGACACTCATTTGATATGACCTCCTTCATCCTAAGCCATATATCTATATCTTTGGGTATATCCTCTTACACCACTAGTATGGATCACCCAAATTGGTGGTATATTATCATACCGAGGATTAATCCCTTAGAATATATAATAAACATACGGTCTATTCCCTTAGGCTAACCAAAACCTCACCCTTGGGCATAACTAGAATCTCACCCTCAGGCATACCAAAATCTCAACCTCAAGCATAAGTAGACTCTCACTATCCAGAATCTTTTGACTATGCATTTAGTCCTTAGGAATATTACATAATCATATACTCTACCATCAGTCATTTAGTACTAGATCACCTTGCCCTTAGATGGTACAAAATCATTCACCAAACCCTTAGGAATCCACATTAAACTTGATTCATATCCAGAAAAACTTAATATGTCAATCAGTATCAAACACTCAAGTATCAATCACATCAATATCACATAAACTGAAAAGATAAGATAATAAAATCACAACTTTAGTATCAAACATACAAAATTTATCTTCATAAGAAACAATGATCAATTTATAAAAAAATATCATCTGTCAAACCAATTCATTTCATTAATCCAGGTTCCTAATTATTATCATAATTATATCAAACCTATTTAATAAATAATTTACCCCAAGGTCATTAATATATTAATTTACCAGATTAGAAAAAGTGATTCTACTATAAGAAATCACATAAAGTATTATTATTCCAACTCAAGGACTAAGCCATCAATCAAACAATTTATTCAAATTTATTTAATGGATTTAAATCCAAATAGACCAAGTCTTAATAATGTCCAAGGATATAACACCAATTGGGTGGCCACAGGTCTGAGTCTCTACACATATAGACCCAAGGAGATCCAAGGGGTGGTTTAAAATGAAAAATTATAATTTAATCGAAATGATTCAATTCATCTGGTTGTACCCATGGTATGACGACACAATCCCAAAAATCAAAATTACTATAAATAATTGTATAAGATAAAAAGAGATTTAGATTAGACCACAAAAACAATTCCATTCAAGTCTTTCAACCACCATGAAACATGTCATTATACATAATCAAGTCATATCATTAAAAAATTTAACATAAAATAAGATTATTTAATCACAACAAGAGGCTTGGCCACACCACCCAAATAAGTTCCATTTAAATTATTTCATTTAAAACATTTAAGGAAGTAAAACCATCATGTCAAGACATTCCATTCCATTCATTATATTCAATTAAACAATACAATACATTTCATTTATCAAGGTTTAAGAGTCACTTAGAAGGTGTCATTGAAAAATAGGCATTTACCTACATGGGTAATCCCATTAGTTAAACAATCTATTCCATTTATAAAATGCGTCAAGTACTTATAAGGTTCTTGGTTCATTAAACATCTACCCTATGGAGGGACAAACCCCTATTTAAGAAAATTGAAAGGTAAAGTCCTAAATAATCCATTTAACTAACCAAGGAAATAGAAAACAGATAATCATCCAAATCATTAAGCCAATGCATGATTTAAATCACTAATCAATACTTTTTGGTTTACAAGATATTTTACCTCATCCAAGGGACTTTTATTATAAAATAATGACATTGTTTATTAAAAAATTCATTTAACATCACTAGTGGAAAAAACTTTTAACACGTCAGTATTTTTCACATCGGTTCTATATAACTAACATGCAAAGCTGTAAAAATAAATTTATCACGTCCGTTATTTTATAACCGACGTTATAAATCGATGAGAATCAATTTTTTATGTCGGTTATTTTATAACTGACATAATAAAAACTAAGATTATCTTTATTATGGTATTTATTTTATAACTGATGTGATATATTGAATCTCGGAACTTTATCTCATCGGTTATAAAATAACCGATATGATAAAGCTAATCTCGGCAATTTATCACGTCGGATATCAAAAGAAATGACGTGATAAATTGTTTTCTACACTGTTTATTAAATAACCAATGTTATAAACATTAAAAAAAATAATTTACCATGTGTGTTTTTAAATAACCGATGTGATAAAGCTTTAAAATGATTTATTGCACCCTGTATTCAGTCATTCTGTTTTCTTTGATCGGGTGAACTGCGACTCGTCTCTCTCGCATGGAAAACCTAGAAATGATTCTTTGAATTCATGCCCCCCAGACTCATTTTTCCAACATCATTCTTCATGTTTATTATCATCAGATCTATCAGGTCAACTCGCAATACTCAAGTAATCCTCACACAGATAAATTTCAGTTTTTGTTTTCTGCGATTCCCTAAACTAATTTTTTGGGACATTATTTTTATTTGTTCTTGCTATCATGGTAAGTTTAATAGTGTTCATTTATACCATGATAAATTATTTTCTGGTAAAATAAACCTATGGAAGTGATATCATGAAAGTTTACAGTTTTTGTCTGTTCTATCATATGTGTGTGCGTGTACAGGGGTTTGCAAGGGGGTAGAAGTTGTGCAAGTGGGTGGGGTTGTCTAGGGGGTTGGGGGCTATCCAGGGGGTGTCAAAGGGGGATGGGGGTGGTGTCTAGGGGGTGTGGGGCTGTCCAAGGGGGTTGGGGTGTCAAAGTAGGTGGGGGTGGTGTCTAGGGGGTGAGGGGGTTGTCCAAGGGGGTAGGGGTGCCCAGGGGTGTGGGGGGGGGGGGGGGGATATCTAGGGGTGAGTGGGCTGTACAAGGGGGTAGGGGTGTCCAGGGGGTGGGGTGTCCACAAGGGGGTAGGGGTAATTCCCGAGGGATGGGGGCTGTCCAGTGGGTGGGGACTATCCAGAGGGTTAGGTTGCTGTCCAGGGGGTGGGGGGCTGTCCAGAGTGGTGGGGGGCTGTCCAAGGGGGTGGTGGGGTCCAGGGGGTGTCCAAGGGGGTGGGGGTGGTGTCCAGGGGTAAGGGGGCTGTCTAAGGGGGTAGGGGTGTCCAAGGTGTGTGGGGTGGTGTCCAAAGGCTGAGTGGGTTTTCCAAGGTGGTAGGGGTGTCCAGGGGTGGGTGTGTCTATTGGGGGGGGGGCTATCCAGAGAGATGGGGGGCTGTCCAGGGGGTGGAGGGATGTCTAGAGGGTTGGGGTTATCCAGGGGGTGCTGTCCAGAGGGGTGGGGGGCTGTCCAAGGGGATGTCCAAGGGGGTGGGGGTGGTGTCCAGGGGGTAAGGGGGCTTTTTGATGGGGTAGGGGTGTCCAGGTCATGGGGGTGGTGTTGAGGTAGGTGAGGGGGATATCCAGGGGGTGGGGGTGTTTAGGGGTTGTCCAAGGGGGAAGAGGGTGGGGGTGTCCAGGGGGTGGGGGGTGTCCATGGAAGTGGGGGTGGTGTCTAGGGCGGTGAGTGGGATGTCCAGAGGGGGTATGGGGTGTCCAGAGGTGGGGGCATCTAGGGGTAGGGGGTTTTCCAGAGGGTTTGGGGGCTATCCAGGGGGTGGGGGGTTGTCCATGGGGGTGGTGGTGTCCATGGGGTGTCTAGGGGGGTTTCCGGGGGGGGGGGGGGGTGAGGGTGCTTTTCAAGGGGGTTGGGGTGTCTAGGGTGTGGACGTGTTTTCCAGGGGGTGATGGGGCTGTCCAAGGGGGTGGGGGTGTCCATGGGGTGTGGTGGTGTCCAAGGGTGTGTCTAATAGGGTAGGGTGTGGGGGTGGTGTCCAGGGGGTTGAGGGGGATTTCCAATGGGGTAGTGGTGTCCAGGGGGTGGGGGTGGTGTCGATGGGGGTGAGGGGGATGTCTAGAGGTGTGGGGGTGTCCAGTGGGGTGTTCAAGTGGGTAGGCGGTGGGGGTGGTGTTCAGGGAAGTGGGGGGTGTCCAGGGGGATTGGGGGGTGTCTAGGGGGATTGGGGGGTGTCCAGAGGGGGTCGAGGTGCTATTTAGAGGGTGGGGGTGTCCAGGGGGTGCTGCCTAACCGTGCGCAGTGCCCGAGTTCTTTAAAAAATGTATTTTTTTTACCATTTCTCCTATTTATTGTTTGATACTCCTCAGATAACCCCCATTTTAGACATAACATGGTAACCTATAATTGTTAGTGGTTTATTAGAGAATTCTTGCTGCACTAGTTTAAGATTATTCTATGACTAATTGAACCTTAGTATAAACATGCTTTGCTTTGGGGATGGTTCCCCTCGTGTGTTAGGGATGTTTGATTGCATCAGGAACACCAAAAGGATGGAATAGGTTACAATATGTTCTAGATTTTACCCTAATAGCTTAGGTATTAGCATGTTCTCCGACACTTGTTTATTCATGGAGGATAATCTAGGTGCCTCATCTGGAATGGTTACTTGAATACTGCTTACCGATTTCCCTCATTATGTCATTATTTATTATGCTCCCTAATTGTGGTGTGTCTATTTGGTAAAATTAAATGTATGGTTTTAAATGTTTTCATGAGGATTATTTTTAGAAAAACTATGTTTATTTTTCTGTATTTCAAACTAGCAGCAAATTAATCTTTTATTTAAATGAAACACATAGGGATAGCCCCTACCCCCCTTGACACCCCCTACCCCCTAGGACACCCTGGACAACCCCTAACCCTGTGGACAGTCCTTACCCCCTTGGATAGCCCCCACCACCCCCCTCGACAGCCCCTACCCCTTTGGACACCCCCTTGGTATATATATATCCCAACAGTTTCATTGAAACCGTTAGAATATTTTAACTTCAGGTAGTCTATACCAATGGTTCCTATAGAATCGTTGGTATATGGCTATTGCAACAACCATCATGCCAATAGTTTGTGAAACCATTGGGGTGTTCTATCCCAATGGTTTAAGGGGCTATCCCAATGGTTTCAAATCGTTGGGATATGTGTAATTTTCAGTAGTGAATGTATATATATTTTAATATTTACACTTCATATTTATTTTTTACGAAAGGGTGAATTTGGTATCTAGTTGCATCAGGATTTAATATTTGTGTACCTTAAGAAGAAAGGATCTAAGATGAATTTAAAACTATTATATCTAACTATATTTTCTTTTTAAAATCATTTTCATGCATATTTTTTTTCAAATATGCATAGATTTGTTTTATATTTCAAAAAAAATTACATTAAAATTATGATATTTTTTATATAAATATATATTTTTATTATCTTAACAATATTTATGATATTTTTCAAAGGTAAAAATGAGTTTAAGTTGGATTACAGCACATCGAATGAGTAATTAATATGAGGAAGGTGTTTATGCCTTTTTGAAATTTGCTAAATGAAATGTTCCAAGCAGTGACATTTTTTTCTACACATGCCTGAAATGATTGAATATAAAGAAGTTGAAAAGTAGAGAGATCAAAGATCATCTGATTTGTCATGGTTTTAATCCGAGTTATATCCCTTGAATTTGGCATGGTGAAACGGGACAGAATGTCAGATCTACTGATGATGATGATTTGCAAGATGGTAACTCCAACGTAATTGAAGAAATGATCCGTGATATTACAACAGAACAAATTGATATAGAACTGACAGTTGCGCGTCTATATGGTGATGCTGAAAAACCATTGTATCTAGTTATATGGATTTTATAGTTTTTTCAGTGGTGTCAAGATTGATTAATCTAAAGGCAAAACATGGATGGAGTGACAGAAGTTTTACAAAGCTGCTACAATTGTTGAAAGACATTCTTCCAAAAGACAACGATCTTCCAGATTCATGTTATAATGTCAAGAAAATATTATGCCTGATGGGATTGGGATACAAGAAAATACATGCGTGTCTGAATGACTGTATGATATATGAGAAGAAATATGAATTTCTATCAGAGTGTCCTAAAGTGGGACATCACGATATAAGTTTAAAGAAAAATCAAAAGCTGATGTAGAGATTACAAAGATCCCTTCCAAGGTATTTTGATATCTTCCTATAATTAATCGTTTGAAACATTTATTTTCTAATTCACATGATGAAAAAAGGTTAATATGTAATGATGATGAGCAGATATGTGATGGAAAAATACTTCATCCAACTGATTGTCCACAATGAAAGAAAATTGATGAGCAGTATCCTTCATTTCAAAATGAAATTAGAAATCTCGGACTAGGGTTGTGCACAGATGGAATGAATCCATATCGAACCCTCAGTAGCACACATATTTCAGAGCCTATTTTATAGGTAATTTACAAACTCTATCCTGTAGTTTGTATGAAGCACAAATATTTCATGTTGAGTATAATGATCTCTGGTCCGAAGCAACCCAAAAATGATATTGATGTTTTCTTGTCACCATTGATTGGTGATTTAAAACTTTTACAGAAAGATGGTATTATGGTGTATGATTCTTATAAAATGGAATATTTTCAACTACATGCAGTGCTTATGTTCACTATAAATGAATTCCCAGCATATGGAAATTTTTCTGGATACAGTGTTAAGGGGCATAAATCATGTCCAATTTGCGAACAACAGACTTGATATTGTCTATTACATTATGGGAGGAAAATAGTGTACATGGTTCATCGAAAGTTATTGCCTATGGATCACTCTTATAGAAGACTAAAAAAGGAATTCAATAGATCACAAGAATTTGATATTACCCCCAAACATTTATCCCCTGATGAGTATTTTGAGATGGTGAAAAACCTTGATGTGACATTGGGAAAGACACAGAAATCTGGTAATGATAGACATATTTGGAAGAAAGGGTCAATATTTTTTGAGCTACCATATTGTAGATATCATGAAGTGAAACATAATATTGATGTCATTCATGTGGAAAAAAATATATGCGACAGTTTTATTCGAACATTGCTATATATTAAAGGAAAGACAAAATATGGGTTGAATGCAAGATTAGACTTAATATCAATGGGAATACGTTTGGAGTTAGCTCTCACTTCTAATGGAAGATGAATATTTCTTCCCCCGACTTGTCATACATTATCCAAGAGGGAGAAAAATAGCCTTTTTCAGTGTCTTCATGATATCAAAGTTCTTCAAGGTTATTCTTCAAATGTAAATGTTTTTGTCTCTTTGAAGTATTTTAAGTTGATAGGTATGAAATCTCATGATTGTCACATCATGATGCAACAATTTCTACCAGTTACATTGCGTGGAATATTGCCCATCCGTGTTAGAAATACTACAATGAATTTGTGTTATTTTTTCAATTCAATTTGTAATAAGGTGATTGATGTGAATACTTTGTACATTTTTTAAAAGGATGCAATTTCTATACTTTTTCAATTGGAAATGTATTTTCCTCCATCTTTTTTGATATAATGGTGTGTTTAATGATTAATCTGGTTTGAGAAATAAATCTTTGTGGACCTGTATATCTTCGTTGGATGTATCCTTTTTAAATGTATATGAAAGTATTGAAGGGGTATGTTAAGAATCCATATCAACCTGAATCCTACATTATTGAAAAGTATATTTTTGAGGAGGTTGCGGATTTTTTTACGAGCTACTTGGCTGCGATGGAGCACATAGGTTTGCCTTCATCTCGTCATGGATGAGTTAATAATAAGGGAAAGGGGATTTGTGGATTGATAGTCAAATCATTGGCAGCTGAACAGATGAAGAAGTTATAACTATACATCTTGAATAACATAGCTGATGATCAACTATATATCACATTTCATATTAATGAGTTGAAACAAAGTCATTCAAAGAAGAAAGAAATGTGGATTTTGAAGGAGCACAAAAAAACATTTTTGTCATGTTTTAAAAAGGCCTTTCTTGGTAGATCAGATGTATCAGATACATTAAGATGGTTAGTGGGTGGTCCATGTTTTAATATGATAACATGGTCCGGTTTTGACATTAATGGATATACATTTCATACAAAAGCTCAGGATAATAGATGTGCAGTTCAGAATAGTGGTGTATTGGTGTTTGTGAAGCTATGAATTTTTCAAGTTCTAAAGACAAAAAACCAATTTCTACGTCAACTGCATATTATGAAGTCATAGAAGAAATATGTGAGGTTGATTACTTTAAAATTAATGTTCTTGTTTTTAAATGCAAATGGTTTACCGGTAACAAAAGTGCCAGACATGATGAATTTGGAATGACAGTTGTTAATATGAATATATTAGAAGACACAACAAGTTCATTTATAATGAAAACCCATGAAAAACATATTTTCTATGTAGTTGATCAATCAGATATATAGTGGTCTATTGTTTTACAAGGTAAAAAACAATATGTTGGTGAGAATCAACTTGATAAAGATACTGATTTATGTTTGATCCCTACTTCCAAAGAAAGATTAGCAGAGCATAATGATGAGCATGTTGAAGACATGGTTTGTGCCATAAGGAATGATCATGATAAATGAATTTGGGAAAACAATCTATTTGTTCATTCCTAATATTACAGGTAACAAATTTTTATTTCTTGTTTACATTTATTATTTTCATAAAATGTTAGATATTGTAATTTTTTTCTTTATTAAAATGTGTATTAAAAAAATAAGTAGAATTTTTTGTTCATTTTATTTTTGTTTAGTTCATTTTACCATGGTTACCATGTTTACCATGTTTACCATGTCTACCATGTCTACCATTTCTACCATGTCTACCATGTCTACCATGTTTACCTTGTTTACCATAGTTTACTATAGGTTAAATTTAAGTAATTTGTATATTTATTGATTTTGTTGAATGAAAATTACACTACCATATTTACCATAGTTTACCATGTTTACCATTATTTATAATTATTACCATATTAACCATGTTTACTATTATGTAACTTATTTCGATTTTCCTTTTTCTGTTTACATTAGTATTGTTGTATTTGAATTTGTATATTTGTGAACTAATATTTGTTTTTTTATATTTGAAGGATAATTATAGATCAATCAGTTGATCTGCCACATGATTCTGGAGACGAGCATAATGATCATACCTCTGGGGAAGAACATTCACACTCTCCTCTTGATGTTCCCCAATCTTCCTCTTGTGCTCCCATAACGACAAAGAAGAGTTCAAGAGTCGGTAAACGTGGGTTAACACGTTTACAAAAATTATCACTTTCCCATACGTAGGACCAGGGGATACTCATTGATTTTGATGATAATGATATTACTAGAGGTCCAAATGAAAAATATTTTAAGAGTTTTGTATCAAATCAGGGTAAGAGCAAAGTAAGAATTTTGTATGATGATTAGAGAAGTGTGAACAAAGAAATAATATCTCATTTATGGGAGAAGATTTTGGTAAGATCATTTGCTATTGTTTTCTTATTCTTTAAATTTTTCTAGTATAATATGTTTTACCTCTCCTTTATCATATTACATTTTATATTCTTGACACTGGAGAAAGTTGGAAGAAATGCTTATTGAGGGCTGCTGGGAGATGGAGGGATTTCAAATCAACCCTCACATATGATTTCATTTTTGGTCATAGGAGTCTTGAAAATCCATGTCATATATATCCTTTCATAGATAAAGAGACATGGACACCGTTTTTTTAATGTATAAGAAAAGATTCATTTTTGGTAAGGGCAATGCAAACTTTTATAAGCTTTCTAATATAAATGATCTTATTAATGTTTTGTTAATGATTTATTATTCTTAATTTACAGAAAACAAGGACATCTCATCAAGAGATCTAATCCAAAAATGTATACCCTCACAGTTTATCTCAGGGATGGTATACTGGTCTCGCCTAAATTTACCCAAGATTTTAGGGTTAAGCGGTCACTTGTAGTTTAGCTTGGGTTGTCGATTCCTCAGAGACCTAAGAAGTAACCTATAGACACGTACATTCAATGGAATATTTTTGGCTATTAAGTATACAACATTAGTTTGATTTTATATGGGTTTAATTGAACACTAAAAGTTTTAATTTAATTCAAATTATGAGAAGGGTTGATCCTAGGTTATTACAAGGGGTGGATTGGATGCATTCTTTTTTTAAAATATTTCAATTTCTTGTATTTTAGATGAGTTTATTTAAGGAGATAAAAAAATAATCACTTACTAGTTTAATTCCTATACAACCTAATACTAATCACCTATACACTTGAAGGATCAAAGTTTTGAGCACTACAAGGTAACAGTTCATATTATCACTTGAAGCGTGTGACCTTAAATTCAATAAGGATGTAGAGATTTTAAAATCATAAAATAAAAATCTCATCTAAAAGAAGTGACTAACCATTAATGGAGTGAGAAATAAAATCCAATACATCCCCTTTATACTCTCTTGGATAAACCCATAAGTGTGTTATCCCTCCATTGATCCTATGTTTTCAATGGAAGCGGGAAGTAGACTCATGAGGGGGGAATTGGAGAAGTAAAAAAACAATGAAATAATGATCACTCCACCATTGTGTGATAATGTCACAAGGGTTGGTGTGAAAAAGTTCACACCTTGGACCAACAGTATCAAATTAATTTGAATAAGAATAAGAAATGAGAATATAAATAACTTCTATAAAGAAGCTAAGGTAATTCAAGAAGTTACAATTGAAGGAATGCGATTACAACATCAAATTGGCAGCAAAACATTAAAATGATACAAAGATCAAACATGATAAACTCATCCACCACCACTGACTGAAATATGCATTTAATGAGGCTTGGGTCGATCTACCAATAGTAAAAATGATCCCACTTGAGTATGGTAGGCCTAGGGTGGTGGAAATTAAGTGAGAGGAGACTTTTCTAACATTGACCCAAAGTTGTATCCAGCTTGCATCCACTGGACATAGGCGCATAGATGACCTTCTAGATATCATAATTAGAGTGGTAAATATAAGACAAAAATTAATAAACAGATGTATCCTAGCTCTCAGTAAAATTTCAGCCCAAATTAATTTGTGGTTTCCTAGATATGATTAAATTGGTGGGCTGTTTTTTTGGGCAGCATAATCTGGCCTAGAATTTTATCTCTAACTTGGGCCGCATGAATAAAAATAGTGGAAGCCGAATTTGCACTTGATCCTGGATAATTATATGTTCCTATATATATATATTCTATCATCACATGAAATTTTGGTATCATTGGGTCTGTATTGAGGGCCCAACATTCTCATCAGTGGGCTGGTGTCCAATCCACTTTCTCCAAAATTATTTCCTTTCATTGACAAATATCCCCATCATCCTTTATGAATCCTCCATTGATCCCTAAATGAAAAATGTTCATATTGAAGTGTATATCCATTTCCCAAAATATAAAATTAAAATATGGATAATTACAGTCCTTAAAATCATATGAATCATTGGGCCTAAATTTTTTTACAATAGGCATGAAGTGCACAAATGATAAGAATGGATGTTCAAAATTAAAATCCACTAACACAGGCCCATAAGATCAAAAATGAACATTTAATACCATTAAAATCTAATTAAAATGTTTTTTATTGTCTAATCACACCCACAACTTGATATTTTCTAGTCCCAAGAAAAATGTATCTCAACAATATGAAATTTGAATTCCCTTTTCTAAAAAAAATTTAATACACAATGATCACCAAAAATCCTTATACCAAAAAATCATGAAACCCATAAAAATATTTTAATAAAATATAGTTTCATAAGAATATCCCAATCCCAATCCTATTACTTTCTTCAAATTCATCTCCATATTTCATCCAATATCAATTAAGAGTGATGATGTGTTGTGCATCACATTAGACATGGGGGTTCATCTTTATTCAAGGGGGAAATTATGGAAGCGCTAGTTGGAATCACATTTCAATATTAAGAAGAGTATTCAAAAAAATATTGTATTTTTTTGTTTTTGTTTTTGCAATTTTTCCATGGTAATTCAAATTACACTCAATAGAGCCAACCCATGTAGTGAGACTTTACCGATGACTCCTAGGATCAAAGAACTTTGGGCACCAAGTGAAGCCTATATACTCGGGCATCATCTAGAGTTAAATTAGTAAAAAGAAAAGTCAAATTGCCACAAATAGAGATAAAATTACTAAATCTGGGCCAGAAAACTATGGAGTCACGGTCCCCAAGTGCCGAAAGCCACACATTAGGTCATTTCATTGCTCTACGTGCAAATTTATTGTTTTTTTATTTTTTTTATTGAATACTAATATTAAAACTAAAATGACCACCAAACTTATAATATTTATTTGGGGGACCCATGAACTCAAACTAATACCCCTCTATCCAAAGGACGTGTGTTGTGATCTCTTTTTTTTGGATGAAAATATAAACAATGAAATTTCACATTAGACAGCCACACTTTCCAAAATCTATGCTCATGAAATGATACATGGATTAAAATTAGAATTAGTGAATGCTAAATTATTTGATATTCAGTTTCAAAGTGTACAATTTCTGTTATCACGTTCAAGGTTAATGAATTTTTCCTTCTATTAAGGAACACTTTTTTTTCAAATCATTCAATTTTTTACACAAAAGAAATTTTTTTATCTCCCCCCAACTTAAAATAATACTATCTCCAATGTTTAAAAAAAATAAAACATAGAAGGGGGTAGAGGCAGAGAATGGGAGTTCAAAAAGGAAATTAAAAACAAGGATCATAGAATGAAGTCACCTGGTGGTTGAAGTTGAAATTATTACCGCTCCCTTTTAATCCTTGGATCTCCATGTCACTCTGAGAATTCACTAGTGGAAGAAAAACAAACAAACAGGCAAAACTATATATATATAGATATATATATTTATTCATATAATAAAAAAAGTAAAATATAAGTATATATACAAAAATTATAGAATAAGGAAGCACTATAAGTCGTAGGTCAGTGGTAAGCGCGCTCCCCTGTCTCCCTTCGGTCCCGGGTTCAAGTCCCCGCGGCTTCGCCGGTTGTGACGGGGTTTGCCCCACGACCTATGATGTGGCCTTTTAATTTTATTATTATTATTATATTTTTTAATTTAACCTTCAAACACATAAAAATAAAATGAACTGATGATACCTTGTCTTCTTTTTAAATTTCCTGGTAAGGTATTACTCAAGGATCACACCACGTTACACAGATCAATATGGCGCTCCTCTTTCATACCCATCCATACTCATAATAGAATAACTTGTCAACAGTATATTTTTTTTTAATTTTTAAATATAAAAATGATTCATTAATCCTATTTAAAATATAATGTTTATTAAAAGAACAAAATGATTGGAAACATGAAAACCATGGGTTGCCTCTCATATAGTGCTTTTTTTAACATCGTTAGCTTCACTTGAACACTTAATTGATTAATTATTTTCATTATATATGGTTGGTTCACACAATTATTCAGCAACTTCATGTTTTTGGAATGGTTCTATGAATAGTTTGACTCTATGACCGTTAACATTAAATGTTTGACCATTGGTGGGATCTTGAATTTCAACAGCCCCATGGGGGTACACCTTATGCACTATGTTTGGACCTGACCATCTAGACCTCAACTTTCCCGGGTGTAAATGATGTTTATAACTATACAAAATAATAGTTTTACTCAGTACAATGTGTTTGGTTTTAAGATTTCATGATTGGTAAGCCTGTACTTTAGCTTTATTGATCATAGAATTTTCATAAGCCTCCATCCTAAGTTCCTCAGGTTCATTGAGATCTAATTTCCTTTTTGTTTCGGCCAATGAGAGGTCATAATTCGTTTTCTTAATTTCCCAAAAAGCCTTATGTTCAATATCCACTGGAAAATGGCATCCTTTACCATAAAACAACCTATATGGGTACATTTCTAAAATGGTTTTATATGCGGTTCGATAGGACCAAAGAACATCTAAGAGTTTTCTTAACTAATATTCCTAGATGTATTAACAGTTTTCTCAAGAATTTGATTGATTTCTCGATTGGCTAACTCAACTTGACCATTGGTCTGTGGGTGATAACCAGTGGACACTTTGTGAGAAATTCCATACTTTTCCATGAGTGATGAGAATGGACGATTGCAAAAATGTGTTCATGATCACTAATGATAGCCCTATGATTTCCAAATCTAGAGAAGATGTTTTCTTTTATAAATCTAATCATAGTTTTATGATCAATGGATTTTGTGGGAATTGCCTCAACCCATTTTGAGACATAATCAATAGCTAAGATAATTTAATGATATCCACTAGAGTTTGGGAAGGGACCCATGAAATCAATTCCCCAATAGTCAAAGACTTCAACCACTAAGATGGGAGTGAGTGGTATTTGATTCCTTTTTGTGATGGAACCTACTTGTTAACACCTAGGAAAAATTTGAAAAAAATGTGTAGGAGTCCCTTGAGAGGGTGGGCCAGAAGAGATCACACTGAAGGGTCTTAGAATATGTTTTCTTAGAGGAAAAGTGACCTCCACATGCCTCACTATGACAGAATTTAAGGATGGACTCTTGTTCGGATTGTGGGACACACCTCTTAATGACTTGGTTAGGTAATAACTTATAGAGGTATGGATCATAAAACAAATAGTTCCTAACATCATAAAGGAATTTCCTTCGAGACTGAGTCCCTAAGAATTTTGTAATAACTCATGTAACTAAGAAATTGGTTATGTAGGCATACCAAGGGCAGTCACTCACAGAGTATAGGTGTTCATCAGGGAATGAATCAGACACAGAAAGATGATTTGAGTTGTCTTTTAATTTCATCCTAGAGAGATCATCAGATACAAAATTTTTAACAACCTTTTTATACTTGATTGTGAGGTCAAATTATTGTAAGAGAAGGACCAACCTTATCAGTCTAGCCTTGGAATATTGTTTTTGGAAGAGGTATTTTAGTGCAGAATGGTCAGTGAACACAATGATGGGGGATCCTAAGAGGTAGGACCTAAACTTCTCTATGGAAAACAAAATAGAAAGTAACTCATTTTCAGTGGTGATGTAGTTTATTTGGGCATCATTTAAGGATTTTCTTGCATAAGCAATTACATGAGGAGTTTTATCACAATGTTGTCCTAACATAGCTCCTACATAAAATTCATTGGAAACACACATAAGCTCAAAAGGAAGGTTCCAATTTGAAGGTTTCAAAATGGGAGGAGAGGTGAGAGAGGATTTGAGGGTTGAGAATGAACCCTTATAGCTTTCTATCCAAATGAATGGAGAATATTTTACTAAGATAGCACAAAGGGGATGAGAGATTGAACTAACGTCCTTGATGAATATTTTATAGAATCCAGCATGTCCTAAGAAATACCTCACTTTCTTAAAAGTTTTGGGTGATGGAAGGTGACGAATGATGTCAACCTTTACTTTATCAACTTCAATCACCCTAACCGAGACTATATAGCCAAGGAATAATCCCTATTTAACTATGAAATGGAATTTTTTCCAATTTAGGACCAGATTCATATCTTCACATCTGGATAAAACTCTATCCACATTCCTAATACATCCCTCAATTGTATCCTTAAAGACAGAGAAGTCATCTATGAAGACCTCAAGAAAACCCCCTACTATGTCTGAGAATATTCCCATCATGCACCGCTGGAAGGTTCCAGGGGAATTGCATAACCCAAAGGGCATGCGTTTGAAACCAAAGGTGCTGAATGGACGTGTGAATGTAGTATTTCCTTGATCCTCTAGGGATAACTCAATTTGATTATACCCTGAGTACCCATCTAAGAAATAGTAGAATGCATGACTTTCCACTATCTCAAGGACTTGGTCAATGAATGGTAAGGGTAAATGGTTCTTCTTGGTAAATGAGTTTAGATTTATATAGTTGATGTGGACTCTCCAACCACTACTCACCCTTGATGGAAGAATCTCTCCATCCTCATTGGTTATCACTATGATTCCAGCATTTTTTGGAACCACTTGGATTGGGATAACCCACTCACTCTCAGCTATGGGATAGATGATACAATCTTTTAACAATTTCAGAAGTTCTTTTCTCACTGATTCCATTAGATTAGGATTGATTCATCGTTGAGGTTGACGACATGGCTTTGAATTAGATTCCAGAACAATCCTATGAGTCCCGATAAGTAGGCTAATCCCAAGAATATCATAGAGGGTCCAACCAATGGCTTTATTATGTTTTCTAAGGACATCTAGAAGTATCCTATCATGATTGTCTTCAAGAGAAGAATAAATGACAATAGGATGGGTTTGATTTTCCCCTAGGAAGGCATACATGAGTACAGTGGGATGCTCCTTCAATTCAAGATCAGGTTGGTTTAGAATTTCAGCAGAATATTGGGTCATTGGATCAAGATCAATTTTTTTCCCTAGAGTTTTAGATAGGATTGATTCCCCACATGTAGAAGTTTCAGCTACTAGACTGTCTTGATCAGATTTAGGGAAGGAATTTGGAGTGGTCTCTATGAAAGTGGTTTCTTGAAAGGTTTAATTAATTGTTGGACCTAAGACTTCATCATAAGAGATATTTGAAAATGATTCAATCCAAGGAGATAAACTTCCTTCATGTGAACAAAGGAAGTCAATCTCATCTAGACTTAAATATCCATCAAATATTCCTTGATGTTCTAGGGATTCATTATCAATGATTCCTATCATGTTTAATTTATGAATGCCCTAGTCATCCCCTATTTGTGAGCATTAATTATAGATGTTCAAGTCTAGACCCATGTTACCAAATGTGATGGTCATGTTCCCATTTCAGACTCGGATAACAGAGTTGATTGTTGCAAGGAATGGAAAAACAAGGATGATTGGGGTTTGTTCCTTATTTCCTAAGTTTGGATGGTTGTCAAGGAGAATAAATTCAGTAGGGTAGATGAATTTTTCATCCTTTACTAGAACATCCTTTAAAATCCCCTTTGGAACCCCAATGCTATGATCATCAAGTTGAAGTGTGACAGATGTGGGTTGGAGCTCTTCTAGGCCTAACTAGAAGTACACCGCATAGGGGATGAGATTGACACTAGAACCTAGGTCACAGAAGGCCTTGATAACTTCACTCTCTCCTAGTTCAACATTGATGTAAGCAAAACCCAGGTCTTTCAACTTTGGAGGGATGGTCCCTTGAATGGTGGTACTCACATTAGTAGCCAAAAGGACTTGTTTTTTATGTGATAATTTTCTTTTAAAAGTGCACAAGTTCTTAAGGTACTTTGAGTAGGCAGGTATTGCTTGGATTTCATCGATAAGGGAAATGTCCAACTTGACTTGTGAGAATATTTCCCCCATTGTTTCACTCAATTCAGGCTTGGTTTTCTCCCTCATGCATTGAAGAAATGGTGCATGTTGTGGGGTTGTTTGTTGAAGAGTTGTTTCTTTCACATTGTTATCAGTTTCCTCAGTTTTATCTTGTGGTTCATTTGAATTTTCATTAGAGTTTGAAGATTCACATGGTTTCTGACTTATTTGTTCAGGTTTCTCAATTGATTTACCACTTCTTAAAACTATCACAACCTTTAGTTGTTCATGGGTTGTTTGAGTGCAACTTCACTCTCCACTTACTATTTGATGTGGAATGTATTGTGTAGGCATGGGTGCCTTTCCAGTTTTTATGGTTTGAATTTCTTGTTTTACGGAAGAGACTTCTGAGTTCATCCTTTCCATTTGTTTGAATAATTGTTCTAGTAGGCTTTGTGAAACAATTTGGGTTGGTGCTTGAGAAGATTGGTTTATCCCAGGGGGATATTTTGGAGGTGGTATGGTTTGTTGAAAATGGACCAGTGGTTGTTGGTATTGGATAGGTTGGGTTTTGAACTGGTTATGGTTTTGTTAGTTCTGATGGGGGTAAGGATTATGTCCCAGTGGTTTCCTAGGTTGTTGTTTATCTTTCCAGTGGAAGCCTGGGTGGTCATTATACCTTGGATTGAATATGTTTTGGTATTGAGGATTTTTAAAGTTCAAAGAATTTACTTCCACTGGGGGTCCTCCTAAAAGAAAAACCTTGATGGATGGAATGGTTGGGCAATTGTTTGTCTTGTGGTCATGTTTGTCACAAATTGTGAAAACAGGGTCTACAGTTTGGATTTCATGGACTTTCCTAAGGTCTATCTCTTCAACCTTCTTAGGGAGTGCTGTGAGTTTATCCATAAGGCTTTCTTCTTCTCTATGTTTATGAATTCTAGTAGTTCTTTATGGCTTTTCAGAATAAGGTGGAGCTCCCCATGTTTAGTTTTGTTCAGCAAGGCTTTCTAGATACTCGTAAGCATTATTTGGTGCTTTGTTTTTAAATGTTCTATTATACATCAGGTCAATGAATTGTTTGTTCCCCGGGCCCAACCCTTCATAAAAAATTATCACTTGTTCAGGTATAGAAAAACCATGACGTGGAACCATGTTTATAGTGTCTTTGAACCTCTCCCATGTTTCATAGAATGACTCTCCCTCTTTTTCAAAAACGTTTTGGATGATCTTTTTAAGTGCAACTGTTCTTTTGTGGGGAAAGTATTTCTTATAGAATTATCTTTGTAATTGGTCCGAAGAGTTTATGGATAATGGTATAAATTTTTTTAGCCAATTTTAGCTTGATCCTTCAATAAAAAAGGAAATATACTCATCTTATCTAATTCTGGTTGATGTGGGGGACACATGGTTTCTACAATGTCACTGAACTCTTTAACGTGAAGGTAGGGCATCTCGGACTCCATTACATGGAATGTGGGAAGGTGATTTAGGACATGGGGTTTAAATATATAGTTGTAATTACCTAATGAATTGTGTATAATTCATGAGGGAGCATTGGTCCAAGCTGGAGTGAGGTAGTCATTCATGGTTTGATCGAATACATTCCCTAGGTTTGGAGCTTCTTGATTTTGGTTTCCCATTTGATTTCCACCCGGGTTTATGAGTTGGTTCCTTTGAAGACCTTCCATTGAAATGGGATCAATTTTTGACTCTGGAGTATCAAAGATATTAGGATATAATGTAAACGATCCCCTATGTTCACTTGACACCCGTATCCTAGGACTTTCCACCCTAACTAGTCTGTTTGAATTATCGCAGGTGTAGGCGGACATGCGCCAAAAGGGAAAAAGCAAGAAAGAGACAAGATAAGAGATCTTGGATTAGAATAGAAGAATGGGGCGAGGAAAGATGTTTTGGGTCTAAGTTACTTACTTGGTCCCCATAAATATCACCAAAATTTGATTCACGCTCAAATTTTTTCAAGATTTTAGGGTTAAGTGGTCACTTGTAGTTTAGCTTGGGTTGTCGATTCCTCAGAGACCTATAAAGTAGCCTACAGAAATTTACATTCTATGGACTATTTTTGGATATTAAGTGTACAACTTTGGGTTGATTTTAGATTGGTTTAAGTGAATACTAAAATTCATAAGTGAATTCAAGTTATGAGAAGGTTGGATAATAGGTTATTACAAGGGGTGGATTGGATGCATTATTTTTTTAAAATATTTCAATTTCTTATATTTGAGATGAGTTCATTTAAGGAGATAAAAAAATCACTTACTAGTTTAATGCATACACAACCCAATACTAATCACCTATATACTTGAAGGATCAACGTTTTGAGAACTCTAAGGTAAAGGTTCATATTATCACTTGAAGTGTGTGACCATGAATTCAATAAGGATGAAGAGGTTTTAAAATCATCAAATAAAAATATCATCTAAAAGAAGTGATTAGCCATTAATGGAGTGATAAATAAAATCCAATAAAGCCCCTTTATACTCCCTTAGATCAACCCATAAGTGGGTTTGATCCTATGTTTTTAATGGAAGCGGAAAGTAGACTCATGAGGGAGGAATTGGAGAAGTAAAAAAACAATGAAATAACGATCACTCCACTGTTGTGTGATAATCTCACAAGGGTTGGTGTGAGAAAGTTCACAACTTGAACCAGCGGTATCAATGTGATAAGAAGAATAATATGAAATGAGAATATGAATAACTTTTATAAATAAGGTAAGGTAATTCAAGAACTTACAATTGAAGGAATGCGATTACAACATCAAATTGGCAGCATAACATTAAAATGAATCAAAGCTCAAAGATGATAAACTCCTCCACCCCCACTACCTTAAATAGGAATTTAAAGAGGCTTGGGTCGAGCTCCAAACAGTACAAAGGATCCCACTTGAGTATGGTATGCCTAGGGTGGTGGAAAGTAAGGGAGATGAGACTTTTCTACCCTTGACCCGAAATTGCAGCCTGCTTGCATCCACTGGACATATGCACCTATATGGCCTTCTAGATTGCCGAATTGGAGTGGTAAATAGAAGAAGAAGGTGAAGAAACTTATATATACTAGATCTAGGTAAAATTTCAACCCAAATTAATTTATGGTTACCGAGATATGATTAAATTGGTGGGCTGTTTTTCTAGGCCGCAGAATCTAGCCTAGACATTTATCTCTAACTTGGTCCACATGAATAACCACAATTGATGCCGAATTAGCACTGGATCATGAAAAATTATATTTTATTATATATTTATTTTATCATCCCAATAAATCTGTGCTTCATTGGGTATGTATTGTCGGCCCAACATTCTCATCAGTAGGCTGGTGTCCAATCTGCCTTCTCCAAAAAAAATTCATTTCATCTCCAAATATCTCCATAACCCATTATGAATATTCCATTGATCCTTGAATATAAAATTTTTATATTGAAGTGTAGATCCATTTCCCAAAATATAAAATTAAAATATGGATTATTACATACCTTAAAATCAGATGAATCATTGGTCCTAAATTGGTGTACATTAGGCATGAAGTGCACAAATGATGAGAATGGATGTTCAAAATTAAAATCCACCAAATGAGGCCCATATGATCAAAAAGGAACATTTAATACCATTAAAATTTAATTAAAATATGTGTTTTTATTTTATAATCATATATATTATTGGAAGAACAAATGATGGTGGAAAAATTAAAAAAATTGAGAGCTGAGTCTTCAAGCTCTGGAAAGGTTGCCCCTCCATCCCCTCCATCTAGACATGAAAAATGGAAGAGAGCTCGGATGGGAAAAAGGGGAAATATCTTTTGGAAGATTCAAGAATCGTAGCTGAGAGGATTGTAAGATAATTATTTTATTTATTTAAGTTAATTATATTCTTTATATAATTTGAATCATTAGAGAAATGTTTAATTAATTTATTTAGGATTCTCTTGAGGATCAGAGCTCATATGGGGCATTTACAGCTGCTGGGAGGCAAGATATTTTTTCTGCAGCATTGGGAAATCTCAAACATCCTGGTCGAATACGAGGATATCTGATGGGTGTATCAGTAAGAAAAGTGTTTCCATGTTCATCAACTTCTTACATTGAGGGTGTTTATAAAAAATAGAATCCTTGGAGGCTGAAGTTCATAATATTACTGCGATGATGGAGTAAAAGATTAGATCATCGGTACAGTCTATTTTTGCAGACATACAAATACAATTTCAGACTACATCTCACACTCCTCCACCTCCCCCTATAGACCCCATTATTTATCCTCCACCTCCGCCATTATCTCCCACTCCCCCACCTCAGCTTGAGGACCCCATTTTCTATCCTACTCCTCCGCAACAACTTTCTACTTATTACGAGTTGTATATTGATGATCCTCAACATCATATAATTTCATATGGGCTGGTATATTATATATGAGATATATGTCATCATCAAAAGTTAGAGTTAGATCATCATAGGGTTACTTTATAGGATATTAGAGATAAATCAGCTTGAGTACCACTACCTACAGATGAGGTGACAACAATTGGGCATAGTATCAGCCATTTTTTAATTTGTCCATATAGACTTCTGTGACTCATTACCATAGAGTTATGTATGTTATATATTCTATTTTATTTTTTTATTAATTTTTTTTTAACATTTAAAAACTAATATATTTTTCTATTTATTTTTATAAGAATACTTCAAAGGTAAATAAATACTGTATGGTCAACAAAAATGACCAATGGCTCTGAAATCATATAAATATTCTAGTAGTCTTGACAGATTGTCAAGATATTCAAATTTTTTGGTGGATCATTATGAGTTTCCAATAGAAGCTCGTGTTTTTGGACGTGCAATAAATGTGGGGATTCTGAAAAATAATATCATGGAGCTTGTTACTAGAGATAAGTTGGGCATCAATGTGGTGCAAATTTTTTCCATGTAAGTCTTAACACCATTTCCCAACATTATATTTATTAAAAATGTATACTTATTTCTATCTTGTGTTAGGTATCTTTATAACATGTGTGATAAGAGTGAGCAGATATATTTATATGGATTCATGGACCCGAATTTGATTTCCCCTGAATCATATGCATTGGATGAGGAACAAAGAAAGCTTTCTATTTCTAAAAGATTTGAACATAATATAATCACATAGTGTTGGATGATGCCTTTTTGTGAGAGGTATGAAATATATATCTGGCAAAGAGTTCATTATCTTTTATCATAAAAAACCACTAAACTTAATTTTTCTTTTATTAGTGATCATTGGATGTTAGGTGTTTTTTCCCAGGGGAGAAAATACTTTATTGGATATGCTCTTTCCATGGCGATGTGCGGGAATATTTTAAGAATATGTTGGAAAAGTAAGTTTCAATTTCATAATAGTTGTATATATTATAATTCATTTTAAATTTATCACATTCGTATTATTTTATAACAGAGGATGGGTCTACTTTTGAAAAAACACAAAGAAAAAGAGTGCCAAGATAAAATATGTAAAAGTAAAGGTCAATATCCTTTTATAATTTTTACTTTTTGATGTTTTACATAAAAATAATATTTTGAATTTATAATCATTTAAACAAAATTGTCCTTAAAAACAAGGCATCGTCGAATGCGGATATTATATGTTAATATTTATGTATAAAATAATTACAATTGGAACACTTGTGCACTTTTACCTGGTAATATTTCTTTTTAAGCTCTGCCATAATATTTCATTTGATTTATTCATTATACATGTTAACTAATATCTTTTTAATTTTTATCTATTTGATGACCCTCAACCCTATAAGTCTCAAGATTTCAAACACTTACAAGTGGAATGGTAAAATTATTTTACAGGTTTGATTGGATTTTAGTTTGTTTGTAGTGTAAAATGTAATTTTGAATATTTTCATTATAATTGTGTATTTGGTAGTCGCTTAGGTTATATTTAGGTTTTTTTAGTTTAAAATGTAAGTTTTGAATGTTATATATGTGAATGTTTAATTTTTGTATACATTTTTTTGGTTTAGTTCTGATGGGTTTTCTGGTATGGATTCTGGTCTTGGGGGGGGGGGGGGGGTAGGTTTCCAGGGGTGTGGGGGTGTACAATAAGGTGGAAAGGTTTCCAGGGGTGTGGGATGGCTGTCCAATGGGGCGGGGGTGTCCAGGGTGTCTATAGGGGTGTGAGGGTGTCCAGGTGGGTGGGAGGGTTGTCTAGGGGAGTGGGGGTTGTCAACGAGGGGTGGGGGGTGTCCAGCGGGGTATTTGGGGTGTGCATGCTATCATGTGGGGTGGGGGGTTCCATGGGTGTGCAAGGGGTGTCTAGTGGGGGGGGGGTGTTCGGGGTGTCCATGGGGGTGGGGTGGTGTCCAGGAGGGTGAGGGGCTATCCAGGAGGGGGGGGTGTCCAGGGGTGGGGTGTCCAGTGGGGTGGGGGGGTTTTAGGGGTGTGGAAGGGATATCTAGTGGGGTGGTGGTGTCCAGGGTGTCCATGGGGGTGGGAGGGTGTCCAAGAGGATGGGGGATATCCAGGGGTGGGGGGATGTCCAGGGGTGTGGGGAGGTTTCCAGTGGGGTGGGAGGTTTCTAGGGGTGTGGGAGGGTTGTCCAGTGGGTGTGGGAGGGTATCCTGGAGGGTGGGGGCTGTCTAGGAGGGTGGGGGTGTCCAGTGGGGTGTGGGGGGGGGGGGGGGGGGTTCAGGGGTGTGGGAGGATTTTCCAGTGGGGTGGGGGTGTCTAGGGTGTCCATGGGGGTGGGAGGGTGTACATGGGGGTGGGAGGGTGTCCAGGCGGGTGGTGGATGTCCAGGGGTGGGGGGGGGCATTCCAGGGGGTGCCAGAGGTGTGGGGTGTCCAGTGGGGTGGGAGGTTTCTAGGGGTGTGAGAGGGATGTCCAGTGGGGTGGGGGTGTCTAGGGTGTCCATGGGGGTGGGAGGGTGTCCATGGGGGTGGGAGGGTGTCCAGGTGGGTGGGGGCTATCCAGCGGGGTTGGGGCTGTCCAGGGGGTGTCTAGGGTGCGGGGAGGTGTCCAATGGGGTGGGGGGTTTCTAGGGGTGTGGGAGGGTTGTCCAGTGGGGTGGGGGATGTCTAGGGGTATCTAGTGGTGTAGGAGGTGTCCCGTGGGGTGGGGGGGGGCTTCCAGGGGTGTGGGAGCGTTGTCTAGTGGGGTGGGGGAGGGGGTGTCCATGGGGGTGGGAGGGTGTCAAAGAGGGTGGGGGCTCTCCAGGAGGGCGGGGGTGATTTCCAGGGGTTTTCTAGGGGTGTGGGGGTGTCTAGTGGGGTGGG
Source organism: Viscum album (assembly GCA_963277665.1). Lineage (NCBI taxonomy): Eukaryota > Viridiplantae > Streptophyta > Magnoliopsida > Santalales > Viscaceae > Viscum > Viscum album. The sequence continues at coordinate 1,218,709,336 of OY728119.1, forward strand.
GTGTTTCCAGGGGAGTGGGAGGGCCATCCAGTGGGATGGGGGGGTGTCCAGAGTGTCAATGGGGGTGGGAGGGTGTCCAGGAGGGTGAGAGGGCTGTCCAGGGTAGTGGGGGGCTGTCTAGGAGGGGTGGGGGTGTCTAGGGGTATCCAGGGGTGTGCGGGGTGTCCAGTGGGGTGGGGGTGTATGGGGTGTCCATAGTGGTGGGAGGGTGTCCATGAGGGTGGGGGGCTGTCCAGGAGGGTGGGGGCTGTCTAAGGGGTGTTCAGGGGTGGGTGGGGGTGTCCAGGGTGTCCATGGGGGTGGGAGGGTGTCCATGGGGGTGGGAGCGTGTCCAGGTGGGTGGGAGCCATCCAGGGGGTGGGGGTTATCCAGGGGGTGCCCAAGGGTGGAGGGAGGTGTCCATTGGGGGGGTTCTAGGGGTGTGGGAGGGTTGTCCAGTGAGGTGGGGGTGTCCAGGGTGTCTATGGGGGTGGGAGGGTGTCCAAGAGGGTGGGAGGGCTGTCCAGGGGAGTGGGGTCTGTCCAGGATGGGTGGGGGCTATTCAGGGGGTATCTAGGGGTGTGGAGGGTGTCCAGTGGGGTGGGGGCGGGTTTCCAGAGGTGTGAGAGGGTTTTCCAGTGGGGTGGGGGTGTCTGGGGTGTCCATTGGCGTGAGAGGGTGTTCAAGAGGGTGGGGAATCTCTAGGAGGGTGGGGGTTGTTTAGGTGGTGTCCAAGGATGTGGGTTTCTAGTGTGGTGGGGGAATTTCTAGGGGTTTGGGAGGTCAGTTCAGTGGGGTGGGGGTGTCCAGGGTGTCCATGGGGAATGGGAAGGTGTCCAGGAGGGTGGGAGGGTTGTCCAGGGGAGTGGGGGGCTATCCATGAGGGGTGGGGGGCTGTTCAGGGGGTATCCAAGGGTGTGGGAGGTGTCCAGTGGTTTGGGGGGGGGGGTTCTAGGGTTCTGTGAGGGTTGTCCAGTGGGGTAGGGGCTGTCAAGGAGGGTGGGGGAGTCCAGGGGTGTAGGGGTGGGGTGGACTGGTTTTGGTCTGGTTTTGTTCTGTTTTTGGTTTGTTTCTGGTCTGTTTTAGGTTTTCTTATGCAGGTCATAGTTGTGGTTGGACATTTTTTTGAAAAAAAATTGGTTTTTTAAATCAGTTATTTTATAACCGATGTATAAAATGCATGTTTATGGGTTTTAACGTTAGTTGTTTGAAAACTGACGTAACAAATGCCTGAGAATGGGGTTTTAGGTCAGTTATTTCATAACTGACGTAATAAATGGAGCAAAAATAAGTTTTTACATTGGTTATTTGATAAATGAAATAACAAATGGAATGAAATAGGTTTTTGACGTCAGTTATTTAATAACCGATGTATTGTATATTTTTTCATGTCGGTTATCATTTAACCGGCGTAAAAAACCCTGGGAATACTTGTTTATCACGTCGGTTATGAACATAACCGACGTGATAAACTCCTCGAATGTGCTTTTTATTACACCAATTATTCTATAACAGATATGAAAAAGTATATACCACATCTATTATTTAATAACTACCGTAATAAATCACAACTCTGAAGCATTTTCTACATCAGTCTTTGATGAACTGACGTGAAAAACCCTTTGTATTGTTGTTTTAAGTTGGTTTTAAAATAACCACTGTAAAAACAATATTTATAATGTCTCATGTAATATATTTTTCCAAAATCCGACATAAAAAATAAAAAATAACCTCCACAAAAAACATTTTATGCACTAGTGCATATTAAACATTTCATTTAAGAATGCATAATTAAATTTATCATAGAAACACTTAAAGAATTCAAAAATATAAAGGGGTAGATGGTAAGGGATAATAATGTCTATACACACACAGTAAAAATCATGTTAATAAACCACATATTACATGTAAAAAAGTTAAGGACTTCCTATCTTAGGTGAAATGATGACTGATGATAAGGGTTGAAATCCGAGTTTAACTACACCACTGAAACGCCATTTCCCTCTTAAACACAAACATGTTTAAAAATATTCTCTTCGAGATGAAACCAACGTCACTGATGATGTGTCAATCTAATCAATATCATAGAAGATATTGGTTATTGAAGTTTGAAAAAAAAGAATAATGGAGAGAGAGAGAGGTAGGGAATTTTAAAAAAACATGGGCAAGTCTTGTGCGCCCGATGCCTCTCATTCCCTTTTTATCAGTTTCTAATTCCATTCCTTAATTTTATTTCATTCATTATAACATTTATTATTAAAAAAATTAATGATTTTGAATTCATGAGAAGAATATGTGCATGAAACTCCACTACCTATTCAACATTATAGCGCACCCACGTAATTAAAACATTTGTTTATTTATTTAATCATCTTAAATCAATTTCACCAACCAATAAATATATATTTAAAGTCATAATTAAATATATATATATATATATTGAAAAAAAATCCATATACATATACATTAATATACACTCGTATATACACACACATATATATAACCTGAAAATATATAGATTATATATATATATATATAACACATATACTATTTTCCCAAATTAATAATAATAATAATTACACTATTCTTTTATTATTATTATTCAATCTATGTCATAATTTTTACCATGAAAAATTTCAATCCATAACTTTCATTAAAACCGTGAAGTTAATAAATTAACCATGCTATAACATTTATTTGGGATAATTAATAGTATCACATTTATTTTGTTTCCTTTAATTGGCAGAATTAATGATATCATGATAATTACATTGGTCACCACTAAAATATTTACTCAATAAATAACACAAATACTAATTTCACATATATAGTTTCATTTTTTTCATCCACACAAATAATAATAATAATAAAATCATTATTATTATTATTTATAGATTCCCAATTAAAAAATTCATACCAATTATCTTATCATCACGTGCAATATAACCAAACATCCAACACTCATAAATTTTGTCACCCTCCTAGGTTAAACCCCATATTTTGGACCTATCAGTGATATCATATTTCTCATAAGACACACCGTTTGTGAAAAATTAATTAATTATTACATAAAAAATGGAATAATAAATTAATTAAAAATAAATAGGGTATTATTACATGCGAGATTTCCAAACACCCAACTCATATTAAAGATATACTCTGTCTAGGTTAAACCTGATGTTTCTGACCTAACAGTGGTATTTGATTTCTTATACGACAAACTGATTGTGAGAAAATAACTAATTATTGTATAAAAAAAGAATAATAAATTAATTTAAATAATGAGGGTATCTCACGTTCGAGGTTTCCAAATACCCGACGCACATTAACGTTATACCCTATCTAGGGTAAAACCAGTGTTTCAGACCTAACAGTGGTCTCAGATTTCTCATATGATGTGCCATTTGTGAGAAATTAATTATTTAATATATAAAAAATGGAACAATAAATTAATTAAAAATAAATAGGGCATTATCACATGGAATGTTTTCAAATACCCAAAGCATATAAAGGTTATACACTATCTAGGGTAAAACCCGCATTCTAAAACTAACAGTGGTCTTAGATTTCTCATACAATGCACCATTTGAGATTTATTTTATTTTTTGGAAAAAATCACATGCACGTATGGATAAAATATATATAATATTTTATTCCATCAACATCGAGGATCTATAAGCCTTATAATCTCACACTAACTCAATGTCTAACTCTAAAAATATTTCATAGAATATTGAAAGGTTGTAAAGAATGATTTTTACCCTTTTCTAAAGACATAATAGACACAATTATTGAAAAAATAAATCTTCACACCAAAATAATTGAAATTTATTAACAGAAGTGGGGTTTTGTTGATATATAAAAATGAGGATGCTACAAACTCCCTACCTTAGAACATCTCATCCCTGAGAATTCTTCAGTGAAAATGAAAAACACACCCACCTGAACCTAACGACATGCTTCACTAGGATACCACTTAAACATCCCAACAACTTTTAAACTATAGCGGTGCGTAAGACTAACGCTCTCTTAGTATATCAAGGATGACGTAAAGATAGGGGACATTCTTGTCTCTCACGTAATAGTACAATAAGAGGATTTTAAAGTTTACAAGAAGGAAAATGGATGAACCACTAATGGTCGATACCTTATAAGAAACTTGGTTTCACCTACGGATGCACCATCATTAACCGATCCCCATGAATTTACCACCCAAGGAATTCTGTGATTGTTCAAGCTTAATCAATGAAGTCCACCCACAAACAATGGCTTTTCTCAAATTTTTCATACATTGTAAACTACACAAATGTTGTGTTGTAGAGAAATCAATGACATGATTCAAAACATTCAAGACTGAAAGGCATTCAAACAAAACCGACCATCTCTAAATGGTCCTCTTGGTTGTGCTCCTTCTTACCAAATGTACAAATTTACCAGAACAGACATGATGCTCCCCACCTTAGGAGAGTACTAGTGGTTAATATAAGAGAAGTTATCTGCTCAAAAGTTATCTATATTAGATTCAACTTAAATGTACATGTGACGTTCTTCTTTTCCATGATCACATACCCCAAGCATTAGACATAAATGTTATAACCAAACAGATCAGTGTGTCAATACACTCAAGTCTCAAGGAAGTCATCCCGAGCATTTGGGATAAACTGATTTCTTTAAATAGCGGGTCACTCTACTATAGATATGAACCGAGAGCGTATTCAATAGCACAAGGTTCAATGATTACACTAAACTCAACCAATTCATTACATCATTTAGCACTCGACAGGAACCATACATGTAAATGCATGCTACCCTGAGGTTCTAGAAGCAAGATGACACATCCTAAATACTATCTATAGGTTTCCTGCCCTATGCATTCAAGTATCTTATGGTTCATACAAGAGATTTAAACTTAACTAATATTACCCCATATGACCATTAACCCGAACGATGCTATACCAAGTCGTCCATAATTGAGAAAAATAAAGGATTAAAGATACCATGACTGCCCATCCGAACAAGGGTGTCATTTTAAGCTAAGAGTCCTATAAGGAAAAATGACATCTAAATGGAACCAAATGTAAAAAACTCATAATATTTAGCAAGGAATTTGAATTCTATGTTTGAAACCTACTACGGGTTATCCCCTTAAGAAAGCACAAGTGTCGACCCTATCATTAGGTCATGCCAAATTAAAACACTATGCTCAAGAGATGATCATTTAATTTGTTGCTAAAAAGGAAATGACCTACAAAAAAAATCTCACATTTCCATTCCAAGGGCACTCAACTGAAAATATAAAGCTACCCTTACACAAGGGTTTAAATAAAGGACACTTATACAGGATCCATTTTCATGTTATTTTATTTATTCACATTTTAATCTTTAACCATTTAAAATATTTAAACAATTCATTAAACCAAATAAAGAAAGTCTTAGCAAACATCCTTTTTTTAAACATTTTACACTTCTTGAAATTTAGTCATAATTAGGAAAATTATTGGAATAAATTTATTTTATGATATTTAATATAAGGTGACCTATGAGGGTCCTTCTAAGCCAACTCGAGTTCATTAGAATGAAACCTAAAAGTAGTTGATTAATATTTAAAGTTTTAAGAACCAATTATGTTTTATCCCATAAGAAACATGCCCCAACTGACCTACTTGGGTCTAGTTGAGAATTTAGATGGTTAACCAGTTCATTTCATATTAAAGGTGAGCATCCTTTAATCATATTTAAAACTTAAATATGGATCAAGTATACGGGTTACCTTTTCCCATTTATAATACACCCATACACCTTAAAACTAAAAACTATCTCCCATTTTAATCACAACCAATTGCATTTATACCATGCCATCAATTACATATTTAAAACAAAGTGAAGAATGTCTCTACAAGTATCTATCATAGAGAAACATGTTGATATCACATAAGCATGGAATACTAAAAAAGAAAGGCATGCTAATTAGTCAGGAAACATGGAATATAAACAACTAAGTGTGTTATACAATCAATAAAAGGCATAGTAATCTAGGCACAAAAATCAAATCAGCAAGAAACCTATATATAAAACTACATGGCATGACATATGTCTGATATGTGAAATTCTATGTGTCTATTATGAAGCATGAAATGTTTTATCCTTTCCATATCGGGTCAAGGGTAAAATACCATAAAGTTCATAAATCATAAGTAGTAGAAATTACACCAATCACTCTAGGTGAAATCATATCAACTGTAATATAAGAACACACAAACAACAATCCCAGCCCTGGCCACTTGGTCATTTCCCGTACATGGGGTGATCAGTCCCAAGCATGACAATTTAGAAAGAACAAAAACATTCCTAGTATCTAGTCTATCAGAAAAAAATAGTAAGAAAAAAGGAAAAGAACCCTATTATACCACTTTGTAGTGTCTTAGACTAACTCTCCACTAAGAAGGTGGTTCGACCGATTGGTCACATGGCCTCAAACGTGCCTCCTCGTATGCCAGAGGATACCGACTTGCAGTGAGGGTCTATTGATGGTACGGTGGGGAGACTATACCCTCTAGATCAAAGTTTCACATTGTTATAAAAATATTAAAACAATAAATAGTAGTGGAAGAAATAATAATAGACACAAAAAAAGGAAAAATAATATAATATATGAATAAAACTAAAATGGCCAACACTAATTTCATATAATGATGCATGTAATGTCAGGTGTTACTATAAGGTAAAAGTAGTAAAAAATAAAAAAAAAAATAAGAGAAAAACCCAATAGTCAACTCCTTGAGAATCCTGAGTGAGATCCTAGTCATATACTCCTATGATCCCATGTACACAACATCACACAATCAACGAATACAAAGACCTACGATCAAGAAGATATACTCAGGTTCCAAATGGCTCCCAAGCAGTGTGTGAGATATAAATCTCAATATGCCATCACCCACAGTGTCTAGCCTAATAGATTTCAGGAAATTAATAATAAATGATAGTGTTTCACACAGTTTAAATGAAATGTGATAGAAAATTAAGTAATACCAACTTGGTCGGGGTTCCTAAACGAACACCTATCCCATACTAACTACTTATGCCTAAGTCAGATATATATGTGTTTGGGTAGATCCTGTTGCATCAGGATGGATCACCCAAATCAGTGGAAGATTCTCCTACCAAGGATGAATCACTCATAATATACCATAAACATATGGTCTCTACCTTCAGGCTGATGTAAACCCCACTTTCATGCATAACTAGAATCTCACTCTCAGGGATACCAAAAACTTTCCCTCAGGTATAACTAGAATCTCTCCCTCAGACATCATGTGACTATGCATCTAACCCTCAAGCATTCTACATAATCATATACTCCACCCTCATACCTTTAGTACCGTAGCACTTATCCCTCAGGAAGTATGAAAGCATAAACCAATACCTCAGGCATCCACATTAAACTTGAGTCATATCAAAACAAACTCAATATTCCAATCAGTATCAAACTCTTAGGTATCAATCACATCGATATCACATACGCTCAAAAACTAAGAAAACAAAATCACATCTCTAGTATTAAACATACCATATTTATCTTCATAAGACACAATAATAAATTTATAAAAAAATATCAACTATCAAACCAATTCATTTCATTAATCCAAGTTCCTAATTATCATCAAAATTATATAAAACTTGTTTAATAAATCATTCGACCCTAAGGTCATCAATATATTAATTTACCAGATTATCCAGAGTGATTATATCATAAGAAATCACACAATTTCCTATTATTCCAACTGAAGGTCTAAGACACCAATTAAACAATTCATCTAAATTTGTTCTAGGGATTTAAATCCAAATAGACCAAGTCTTAATAATGTCCAAGGATGGCCCACCAATTGGTTGGATGCTAGTTTGATTCTCCACGCCTATAGACCTAAGGGGGTCTAAGGGGAGGTTTAAAATTTACAATTATAATTTAATAGGAATTATTCAATTCACTTAGTCGTGCTCGCGACATGATGGAATAATCCCACATATCATAATTACTATAAATAATTGCATCAGATAAAAAGGTATTTAGTTTTGACCACCCAAAAAATTCCTTTCCAGGCTTGAAACCACCATGAAGTATGTAGTTGAATATATTCAAGTCATATCATTGAAACATTTAACATAAACCATGATTATTTAATCACAACAAGAGGCATGGTCGCACCACCCAAATAAGTTCCATTTAAATTAATTCATTTAAAACATTTAAGGAAGAAAAACCATCATGTAAATCCATTCCATTCAATTCATTCCATTTAATTAAACAATACAATTCAATTCATTTATCAAGGTTCAATAGACACTTAGAAGGTGTCATTGAAAAATAGGCATTTACCTACATGGGTAATCCCATTTATTAAACATGATATACCATTTATAAAATGGGCCAAGTACTTAGAAGGTGCTTGGTCCATTAAATATCTACCATATGGAGGGGTAACCCCCTATTTAAGAAAGATGAAAGGCAAATTCCTAAACATCCAATTTAACTATCCAAGGCAAGAGAAAATAGATAACCATCCAAATCATTAAGCCAATTCATGATTTAAATAACTAACCGATCATTTCTTTTTTAGAAGAAAATTTACCTCATCTAAGGGGTTTTATTATAAAATCATGAAATTGTTTATTAAATAATTTATTTAACATATTAAACATTTCATATAAGAATTCATAATTAAATTTATCCAAGAAAAATTTAAAGCATTCTTAAATTCAAAGGGGAAGATAATATGGGAATCCCACGGCTACACATGTACACCAAAAATCATGTCAATAACCCATATATTACACGTGAAAAAGTTAAAGACTTCCTACCTTAGGTTCAAAGATGACTGACGATGAGGGTTGACGTCCGAGTTTAACCGCACCACTAAAACATCATTTCCCTCTTAAACAAAAATATGTTTAAAAATTTTCTCACCGAGACAAACCCAACGACATTGATGGTGCTTCAATATGATCAATATTAGATAAGATATTGATGATTGATGTTTGGGAAAAAAATAAAAACAACAATGGAGAGAGATAGGGGTAGGGAATGTAAAAATACATGGGGGAGTCTTGTGCGCCCTATTTGGGCACCTCTCATTCCCTTTTTATCATTTTTTAATAACATTCATTATTTTTATTTAATTAATTATAACATTTATTATTAAAAACATTAATGATTTTGAATTCATGAGGAGTTCATGTGCATGAACCTCTACTCCCTATTCAACTGTACATCACACCCACATAATTCAAATATTTACTTTTTTATTTCATCATCTTAAATAAATTTCACCAACCAGAAAATCTATATTTAAAGTAATCATTATATATATATATATATTGAAAAGAAACCCATAAATGTATACACGTATATACACCCATAATATATATATATACATATATATAACCCGCAAATATATACATATTATATATATATTTAACACATATATTATTTTTCCAAATTAATAATAATAATAATTAAACCAATCCTTTATTATGATTATTCAATCTATGTCATAATTGTCACCATGAAAAGTTCAATCAATAACTTTCATTAAAATGTGAATTTAATAAATTAATCAAACTATAACATTTATTTGGGATGATTAATAGTATCACATTTATTCCATTTCATTTAATTGTCACAATTATAATATCACATTAATTACATTGGCCACCACTAAAATATTCACCCAATCTATAACAAGAATATTAATTGCACGTATATAGTTTCATTTTTTTTCATCCACACAAATATTAAAAATAATTATAAAATTATTATTATTATTTATAGATGCCAAATAACCAAAATCCAAACCTAATATCTTATCATCACGTGCGATCTGACCAAACATTTGACGCACGTAAATTTTATACCCCACCTAGGGTAAACCCCGTGTTACGGACCTAAAAGTTGTCTCAAATTTCTCAGATGACAGGCCATTTGTGAAAAATTAATTAATTATTATATAAAAAATGGAATAATAAATTAATTTAAAATAAATAGGCTATTATCACGTGCGAGGTTTCCAAACACCTGACACACATTAAAGGTATACCCTGTCTAAAGTAAACCCAGTATTTCAGACCTAACAGTGGTCTCATATTTCTCATACGTTGCACCGATTGTGAGAAATTAATTTTTTATTATATAAAAAATGGAATAATAATTGATTAAAAATAAGGAGGATATTATCACGTGCATGGTTTCCAAAAACCTGATGCACATTAAAGTTATACCCTATCTTGTGTAAATCCAACATTTCAGAATTAACAGTGGTCTCATATTTCTCATAAGATACACCATTTATGAGAAAATAATTATTTAATATATACAAAATTGAATAATAAATTAATTAAAAATAAAGAGGGTATTATCAAGTGTGATGTTTTTAAATACCTGATGTGAATAAAGGTTATACCCTTATTAGGTCAAACTATGAAATCCAAACCTAATGATGGTCTTATATTTCTCATATAATGCATCATTTTGGAGTTATTTTATTTTTTGGAAAAAAATTGCACACAAATATGAAAAAAAAATATTTAATATTTAACTTTTTCATCATCGAGGGTCTATGGGCCTCAGAATCTCATGCTGACACGATGTCTAACTCTAAAAATATTTCATAAAATATTTCAAAGTGTTAAAGAATGATTTTACCCTTTGGTAAATCTATAAAAGACACAAGTATTGAAAAATTAAATTTTCTCACCAAAATACTTGAAATTTATTAACAAATGTCATGTTTGTTTATTAATTAATAATGAGGATGTTACTATATCATCTCATCCAAATTATGTTATTTTGAAAAAATCCAAGGTCTTTCTTACCTGTTAAAAAACATTAATGTGTTATTTAATAATTTTTTTCTTTTCCATTTCACTTTATATGATCATAATTGTCATTTTATCCTAGTATCCTCTACTTTAGTATTTTCCTTGTTTGATATAGTTGCATAACCCTTCTTCTTATATTCTGAAACTATGGGAAGTTTGGGATTAGTGGTAGAGTAATCCAATTGTGTTATGACTCTTGACACACCGTTAGGAGTTTTAGTAGAGGGTATACACTTGTGCAAGGAGTTACCCCTTGAAATAGGTGGGTACAATTTTTATGGAGTCTCTTCATCCTCAAGATGACCAGTTTCAACATCATTCTTATTATGGACTTACTTGTGCCTTATCGAGAATAGGTGGATTGTTATCACTGTTGGGTAACTTTCACATCACCTGATGGAAATATGTATATCCATAAGGGTGAATGGGGTCACAAGGCTAGTCGATTTGGACTCAACAAAACTAGAATATTTACTTATGGTCACAGTTTGGAACTATGGTTGTAGGCCTAAAAACCGTGGCAATAGCATATGGCTTGGGTTTTCCAAAATTGTGGACACTTGAACCATTGAAATAGGTGACCTATTTCCACAGTTTAAACTGTGGATATATGTCATCTAACTCCATGGTTAAACCGTGTAAATAGGTTACCTAACACCATAGTTAAAACCATGAATATAGGTCCTCTATAGCCATGATTTTTACCATCACTATTACCTGATATAGCCATGATTTTTACTATAGCTATTAATTGATATAGCCATGGTTTAATTATGGAAATTAGAGGATACTACCATGGTTAAAACCGTGGTTATATCCTTTATATTTTATAAAAAAACTAATTTGTTTTACCTGCAAATGCATTAATTCACACACACACACACATTGTAGAAATACCTGAATGCACACACACACAATAGAAATGAATGAATCCACAAACCACAAGAGAAATAGTTTGTTTATATTACCAAATACATAAACACACAACATAAATGAGAAACAATTTTTGTATGTTACCAAATTAAAAATCAAACAACAAAAAAGTAACCACATCATTCATCTTTTACCTAATCAATCAACCATTATATTGCACTCTTTTATTATTGTATTCATTGGATTCATATCATCATCACTAGATCATTAGATAAGTAAAAGTGGGGATTGAATACTATATGATCCATCTACAGATCGCTTTCATGGAAACAAGAACTCTACCACATCACCATCATTCTGAGTCTGGTGTCATTTGGCTGTTATCAACAAGTCTTGGCTACCAGATCCATGCATGCTTTCCAAATTCAAACAGTGAAGAAACAAACTCTATTCCATGTTTTATTATCATATTCTGGTAAATATAATTCCCCTTGATGGTAGGTATTTCAATTAACTGCAAGAAAATTAGATATGGGGATGCCCCTTTGAACAAATTTATGACTTCAAACAGCCTGAACATAAAAATATCCATCAAAAGGTAACATTTTAGAGGAATAAAATATAAATCAAATAAAGAAACATTTATCATTAAATTATTTTTATAACCATTAGAAATACTAATAATGAAAAATCAAAAACAAGAAATGAGTTCTTCAATAAAAGTCTTAGAATTTTTTTTGAAATTCATGATTTAATAGTTTTGGAAAATAAGATGATTTTGAAAACTGGTGAGAAATGTTCAAGAAAATATAGTACAGTTTCTGAAGAATAATGTGATTATAGTGTGTGTAGAAAAGGGGTAGAATATGTGGCTATAATAGAATCAAAAGAAGACACTTATGATGAGTAAAATACAATAGACTCAGAAGCTACAATGTGGGTGGAGAATCATAGTTGAAATTAATAATGAAAATATCATTGGTGATTGGGATGCTCCAGTTCAGATATTAAGTATCTAAAAAAACCTCTAATTCATCTCAATTTGGGCCTAATAGATTTGAAGAGACTACCATGGATGAGAATTAGGCCGTGTTTATGCATGAATAACTTTAACATAATTGAAAATAATAAAATGTGAGAATTTATTTCAAGACTAGAAGACAATAACATCATCATAACTAAGTGGGTGTTCAGGAATAAACATAATGAAGATAGAAAATTGATAAAACAAATAAGGAAAATCTTGTGTGAAATGGGTATTCACAAATTAAATTCATTGAAATTGATGAGAAATAAGTACCTGTGGAATAGTTAGAAACTATAAATATATTTTTGGCCATGAAAGTTCAAAGGGGATTAAAATTATAAAAAATGAATATTAAAATTAGAATTCCCCAATAGAGTACCTAAGGTGGAGATTTACATCAGAAATTTGGATGGATTTATTATGGATAAAGATAATAGTATGTTGTTTTAGTTAAATAAGGATTAATATGGATTAAAATAATCACATAAGGATTTATACTCTTAACATGATCATTATTTTCAGATGCATGGATTCTAAATTAGAGGGATTAATCAAAACCTTTATATCAAGAAGAAAAAAGAGAAAATGATAATGATACTTATCTATGTTTATAAAATTATTTGTCTCACATGAGACATAATAGAAGCTATATTCCAATTATTGAAGGTGTGAATTTAAAATATCCGTGATTTGTGAGATAAAATTTTACCTTGTCTTATAGGTGATTCAAGGGAAACATGAAACCTTTTTTTCTCAAACATGATATTATAAGTAGGTACTCAAAAGGTTCCAAATGGACTATTCAAGGGAAATGACAATTCTTGTGGCTACTTGGATGAGATTATCAAGGGATGTTTATGGTATGGAGGTTTATGTTATATAATATTGAAAAATTATTGTTATTTTATGGTATTTAATGGCCACATGACCATATATAGTATTTGACACATGTCATGATACTAAAAACCAAAGATATCCTAATGAGAGTCACATGATAATTATAAAGAGGATACATTGATACATCAACCATACATTGGAGTTTTTACTATTTTATCACAACATGTTTCAATAGAATTTTTTGGGATATACAGATGTAGAATATGCATGTGCTTAGCTGCAATGGAATAAGGAATAACTTTAAGATGTTGGAGTAGATATGATATGTCCTATTGAAATGTATTGGAAAAACTCAAGTGTTATCAACCTTAGAAAAAATATCAATCATCACTCAAGAGTGATGCACATTAATATTAAATATAAATTCATTAATGAGAAGGTTGAACTAAAACTATTGAGGTTTGAGTATGTGTCATCACAAAATTAGATTGTAGATATCATGAAGAAGTCACTACCCAAGATGGATTTTGAGAAGTATTAGTTAGATCTTGGAGTTCAACAAACACCACTTTTCCAATATAGTTTGGATATGGACACCCAATCCCCAATGGGAATTTTTACTTAAATAAAGGAATTGTAACTCTTATGGATTCAATGATTGAATTTCTAATTCCCTTTTTTAAAAATTTAGTGAGATGATTTTTAGGATCACTGAAAAAGGGGTAGAATATTTCATAATTTCAAATCTTGGGATAAGACATGTCTATGGTGTTATTTCTTGTTGATATAGGGGGATCTAACTCTTCCAAATATCTCAAAAAATGGGAGAGTTTTGAATTATTAATCATGGAGAGAATCTATGGGAGAAGCTATTTTGGAAGTTTTGGCATGCATGAAAACATTAATGTGTTTTCATGAGGATAATTTCACTTAAATATTTATTCTCACACTGATATTTAAAGAAGTTATCTTATATTTAGTGATTAGTGAATCATTGATAAACTATATAAAGGTAGGAGGTCTAGATCTATTCATTCGAGATGTTTTTCTTAATACTGTGATTGGTTTTATTTGTGGGGAGGTAATGGATTGTGAATAATCCCAAAGGTGTATATTTTTAGTAAAAATCACCTTTATTCGTCTTTTGGTTGTGTTTGTTGAATAGTATTCTAGAGATTTCTCAAAAGAAGAAACAATATCATTAGAAAGGTGTGAATGAGTTTTAAAAATATTTTACTAGATTTGTATACTAGACAGAAGTTTCATCTTGATGCCTACGGTCACTCCACAACCTTATCAAGGTATATGAGCCTATCTATGGTGGATGAACACAAGGAAGCCACTTTTGTAATAGGATCCCATATGTTCTATCCAGGGAGACTATTATTCCATGAATTGGGAATACATGATTCAAAAAAAAGAAAAATTACCTATCATGTAAGGTTAATCAGAATTTTCATAAGGGTTACTAAAAATTTTCGTATGGTTTATACACTTTGGAACATTTTAAAGGATTTCAGTCACACTATGAGGAAAACTACCATGTCATGAGGGGATTATTACTATAATTCTATGTCACACACTAACAGAAGTGATATCATGAGATAAGGGTGTTGAACTGTGAAGAATCGATATACAGAATAATGATTTTGAGGGATCATGAAGTCACATTGTGAAGACACATGTAATTCCATGAATCAAGGATAATGAAGATTTAGTAATACTATAATTTAGAAGTTTCCTTCAATATTAAGTTATTCATGAACTATTATGGGTATTGAAGGGGTATGGGTCGTGTTGTTATCTATATTACATGGTGATAAGTAGGATATATAAAAAATATAGTGTGTATATCCATGTACACATCACACTATAGAGGAATAGATCATCCCTTGAGAAATATTTTGAGTCACTAAAGATTAGAATATCCTTTTAGATTTTTTAGGGACATAAATATAAGATATTAACCGAATTTCTTGAATCTGGTTACTGACTCAAGATTAAACGTGAAGGAATAAGTCTCATATTTTTTGTTTTATCACTCTGTTCCATCTGTGTGAGAGTAAATCCTATTCGATGGATGGAAATGATCACATGCAAGGTTGAAGGAAGTATGCAAAGGTTGAAGGAAGTATGAAAATTTTGAAGTGTTTCGCAAAGGCTGAAGTGGTTTGTAGGAGGAGGTGTCTTAGTATGTCGAAGAGGAATCTACAATACATGAGAAAGAGAATTCTTCGAGTTGTACATGGAGGGGGAGCTCCAGTACACTGAAGTGAAGGCAGTCTATGAACAGAGAATAGTTCACGGATAGGAGGGGTTTTATAGAAGAGGTTTATGGAGTCAGTATGTGGTAGTGGTACGTGATCGTGAAGGCGGAGGCAGTCCGCAGATGAAAGGTGGTTCGCAGCAGCAGCAGCAGTACACAAAAAAGGTGTCCCACGTACCAAACTCGGTACACAGTACACGGTTGAATAATGTGGTTCGTGATTTTCTCAAGGAAGCTTGAGAGAAATTCAAATCAGTTTGGAAAAGTATTTTCCAGTACCAAGCAGTACTCGGGAAGGTGGAATTCATCTACGGGTGAAAAAGGAACTTCAACAGAGCATCTACCTGTAGTTGAGGATACAGGAATTCATGAAAATGAAGGGACCAACAAGTCTATAACCTATGTTTAACCTACAAGTCCATAAACTGTGAGTGGATTTCTTTCCAAGAGCAGTGAGCGAAGGATGAGGAAGACGATGAACCTTTCCACCAGTAATGAGCCAGAGAAAGAGGCATAGGGAGTGACCCCTTGGAATGCAGTGAACAATCCCTAAATCTTGTAAAGGTAGTGAGCTTAGGCATAAAAGATCTTGCCCAAACATTGTACTCATTATTGGTTGTGAGCCTTTGTGAATTTGGTATATCGACATATTTCCATTGTATGCTCCTTAGACGTAGCCCAGTGAGGGTGAACCAGGTAAAAATCATTATGTCTTGTGCATGATTTCAAATTAGACTTTATATTTCCATGGGAGGAAGAGAGAATTGAGTTTTTTCTAACAAATAAACAAGATCCAAAAGGGAGAAATTTTTAATCTACCATACCCAGATTCACCCCCCCCCCTCTCAGGGTATTCAACCGAGTGTACCTAATAATTAAAAGTGTAGCAGTGTTCTCCCATTTATGTAGGAATCAAATATGAATGTTTGTTTAAATTATGAGTTTGGTTATAGTGCATGCAGTGTTGTATTGGTTTGTTTATTTAGGGTAATGGTTTTTCTTCCAATGTTATGGTACATCATGCTCATGAGATTCTTTACAATGTAGGAAGTTTTGTATATTCAATTTTAAACTACATTGAATATTTATTTGAATGCTTCTAGAATATTGATAATCATTAGTTTCAGTTGTTTGCAGTTCCCAAAAAGTGGTATCAGGTCTTGTGGTTCCCAACTCACTCACAACACACTCAAAAATATCTCAAGTAACTCTCCCTCTCTTTCTTAGATGTTATTTCAATTTTAGTGGGTGTTTACCAATATCATAAGGATTGGTGTCAGATGATGGTAATGTTTGAATATAAAGCTTCAATGGATTGGATTTTCACTCATTAAGGATACTTATGGAGGACTATCTCATTCAAAAGAACAAATATGTTTCATTGATTATGGTCAATCTAGTGAAAATAGGGAAATTGTAGTGAGAAACATTCGGCATGAAAGAAATTATGTTAGTTTGGATGTCATTAGCTCAAAATGCAGCCCTTAACATATGGGGATGTTGAAATAATGGTATAGTTGATGAATCCCCTAAAGACATGTAAAATAAGTTTAAAACATTAAATAAAGTTTCCGTGGTTTGGTGGGTTTTCAATATGATGCTATCAGAAGGTATTTTAGTGGAACGTTATGTAAGTGATTTCAATATGATTTGATGTCATCTCAAATCTGTCTACATAAAGTTCATAGATGATTTTTGGGGTTTTCTACTACTATCATCATTTATGTAATTATGATACATGATAGTAATGAAAATTATAAATTCCTATGGGAAATCCAACATGGTGGTTGAGTATGTTCATAGCATAATGCTCGTTAATATAACCTAAAATCATATATCATATATGTGTGTCATTAGAAAAGATGCCCAGACATAAATTTAGTAATAGTATTTCATAATGGTCATTAGGACAACCTATAATACAAATTAAATACATACCATTCATTGATAGGATTTTTGGTAGTCAAATTTAGTCTTCAAACAACCTAAACATTACTATTTCCCAAAACACATTAAATTATCATAAGAAAAAATATTCATAAAAAAGTAACATTTTAGAGGAATAAAATATAAATCAAATTAATAAATCTATTTAGGTCTTGAAAGAGGAATACCACACAAATGAAACTATATAGTGGATAACCTTTTTCTCCATGCTTTAAAAACCACTTTGTCTGCATCTTGAAGTAGGTAGTAAACCAAACTTGGATGTTGAAAACAAATAAAATTGAAATAAATAAATAGAACTATAATGTATCATTTGTAGGGTTCATGTTGAAGTAGTGGGTGACATAGACCCAAATATGTAGTAATTTTGATTACCATATCATGTGTACAGTTAGAAAAGAATGATGATCTCTTACCATTATAGTACAAACTTTTCTGCGTCCACTATAATAATGGTAATGTCCAAAGGTTAATTGTCATGTCAAGAGGTTATATTAGATCCCAGGATATAATGAGAACCTCGAGATACAATGACATTGATCTTAAATATATTTTCTATTGTCTAGATATATCTTACTGACTAGACACAGTAGATGTCTGACTATTAGGTGCTGGGGGCTCATAAGCATTGAGACTTCTTCTCATGAAGTTTGCACTTGGTGATCTCTAGTAGTGAGATCAGGAGGACAGACCCGCCAATAGGAACACCACATGTTTTGGGTGTCATTGGTTGTTCCTATCTACGGACATGTGTATTGGTCTCCTGAATTGAGACCATTACCAATGTATATCATTTAATTACGTACTTTGATGCAAGGCAAAAACCATGGTAGTAATATGGCAACCCAGCTTTTATTACAAACTTAAACATGATTTATTACATAAAACTTCATTTGATACAACAAGAAGATCGAGAGGTTTAATGTCTTTTGGGATTAGGATCATTACATAAAAACTTAAAACATGAAATATAACATCTTTATTGAAAACTTCCTTTACATGACCACTACATTCCCTCGTACTTAGCATTGCATGGGATAACCTGAGGACATGCATAAAAAAAAGGTGAGCTATAAAGCCCAGTAAGGGAGTACACATGGAATAACATGAGGAGTAAAATACATGTTAGAAAAGAGTCATATCAATAGATCCTAAAAGAAACATGAACATAAAGTCATGATAAAGCATGATAATCATAACATGGAAATGTGGCAACAACACTTAATATAGAATTAGCATGAGCCAAGGCTCATTGCACATAGAGCATGAGTAAATCCTCATTGCACATAAAGCACAATTAAACCCTCGTTGCACTTGAATTATCATGAGTCAACACTAATTGCACATGACGTATCATGATACTATACTTCACACAATGCATTGGAGCGCTATAAGGGCGCACCCTTCTTAAACATTTCATTTCATGCATAAGTGTGCCACATGGATCATAAAACATGGATTCATAAAACATAATAATTTATTCCAAGATTAAGGAATGTGGAATTAATACATGAAAATTTTTAATCAATAAGTAAATGTGCATAAAGGTGCATACCCTTGATGCAGAAATGGGCATGGTATCCACTACACAATGGCATTGGCTTAGAAAATCGGTGCGATTTCGGCAGCGTAACGTCGTGACATAAGAATTCATAAAAAATGGTTGATGTGAGAGAAAGGTGTTCATCATAATATTTACATGTAATGGACAGTAAGGAGGTCATATATATACATGTCCCAAAAATTTTCATGTAATTTAGATTCATGATACAATATTATTGCATGAATGTAAAAGAAGAGAGAGAAGTTCCTTTTGGAATTTCAGCATAGTAACGGGTGTACATGGGAGGAATTTAATGAGAGAGAAAGGGATATACCATCATTAAAAAAATAATATGGAAGTATGGGGTGTGTAAAAACATACCCCAACATTCATAATTGAAATTAAATGGGCAATAAAACTTAAAGAAAATTGACAAAAATGAGAAAGGAAGAAAAAACCCTTACTTGGAAGTGTGCTTCGAAAGGCTATAGAGAGGCTTGTGAGAGGCTTCTTGGGAGCTTGGGGCATCTTGGGAGAATTCTAGAGAGAGGAGGTCAGAGGTTGGAATAACTCCATGTGATTTGAGTGAGGAGGAAGTAGGAGCTTGGGTGGGTTTATATAGGAAAGGTGAGGGAATTCTTTATTATTTAGGTTTGGGTCTCCTTACATTAAATTAATCCAAAACACAAACCATCCCATTGTTTTTGCCCATGGTTTTTGGAAAAGGGAAGAGGAAAAAAATATTTTATAAGGATAAAGTCCGAACTTCTTAAAATATTAGGGTTGCTTATGTGGAGGTGAGTCACACTCCCATGGAAATTAATTTAAAAGGGCAAGGTGTTGAATAATTATTGAGGGGTCCATTAATACTTTTAAAAGTAAGTCAAAAAAACCCAAAATCACATTATTTTAATGGTAAAACATATATTAGCCGAACATAAAGATTATAGTATTTTATTACATCACTATTGGGTCATTATGATGTCATAAAACACATTATATATTTAAACGGTATTTAATTTTTACCCAAAAATTTGACTGTCTCAAAAAATTATGAAAAATTCACCGTTGGATAATTTCGACATCCTGATTCCATAAATAACATTTATTTTATCTAAATAATTTTCTAAATATGTTAAATTTCACTTTTAAAATAAAAAACGGACATTTATCTAAAATTCACGGGTTTTGACAGAAATGGCTTTCAAACCTTAATAAAAAATTTAATTGCATTCATAAAATTATAAGATAATTTATATTTAATAAAAATTAATTTAATAATAATATTATTATTTTATTAAAATATTATTTAATTCAAAAATCCCTTAATTTAATAAAATAGATTTCTTAATTAAATAATAACTAAAAACACATTTGTACTTTAAAAACTATTTACAATGTATCAAAAATGACTAGAAATTATATTCATTATTATATAAAAAAATAATGTACATGAACATAGTACTACTTATTTGTTACATAACCCCTTAAAACAGCCACATAAGACCTAAGGGTAAGGTGTGTAATGGTGACAGACTCTTGGGGTGGCTCAGATAACATCGCTCGAGTGGTAATTTCAATCAACTTCCACTTTTCCCGTAGACAATCACATTCGAGCTTGACATGATGAAGCTCAGCTTGGGCTTGGTCAAGGGTGAAGCCCAAAGACCCCACCTATTTTCCGAGCTTTGACAAACGGGCTTCGTAAGGGGAAATTCTACTGGATGAGGCCATCGCTTCCTTTGTCTATGTAAATTGGATTTGTTAAAGTCTTATATTTATAATAATCATGTGATCACTGTTCAACGACTATATTAGCAACAGTAAAAATTCTTAACATAAAACCAAAGAAGTTGAAATTTTATATAAACATAAAGATGCATTTAATTTGATCAAGAGGGATTTCCATTAATGAAACTTTGGATCGTTACAATATTCCCCCCTTAAGAAATTTCGCCCTCGAAATTTTCCTTTTCCCACACTAAAACAAATGTGGGTAAATCTGCTTCATCATATCCTCTGATTCCCAAGTCGCTTCTTCAAACTTGTGTTTTCTCCACAACACCTTGACGAGGGGCATTGTCTTATTTTCTAGAACTTTTTCTCTACGATCTAAGATCTTCACTGGTTTCTCCTCATAAGAAAGATCGTCTTCCAATTGTACCACCTCATAAGAGAGTACATGTGAAGGGTCTGGTATGTACCTCCTTAAGAGGGATACATGAAAGACATCATGTACTTTGGCCATAGTAGGTGGAAGTGCTAGTCGATAGGCCACAGCCCCGACATGATCACGAATATCGAAGGGGCCGATGTACCTTGGACTTAACTTCCCTTTCATTACAAACCTCATGACCATATTCCACAGATATATGCATAGAAAAACCATGTCTCCAACTTTAAACTTAAGGTCTCATCGACGATTATTTGCATAACTCTTTTGTTGACTTTGGGCTACCTTGATATACTGCTGAATGGTTTTAACCTTCTCCACCATTTCTTCGGCCATTTCTGGTCCAAGCAGCTTATGTTCACTGACCTCATCCCAATATGACGGTGTTCTACACCTTTTCCCATACAGGGCTTCATATGGTGCCATTTGGATGCTTGAGTGGAAATTGTCATTATAAGAGAACTCAACCAGAGGAAGATGTTCATCCCATCCTCCTTTAAAGTCCATTGAGCACGCTCTCAATATATCCTCAAGTGTTTGGATAGTTTGCTCGGATTGGCCATCAGTTTGAGGATGATAGGCCGTACTGAAGTTCAGTTCAGTATTCATAGCATGTTGAAGACTCTTCCAAAACTTAGAGGTGAATCTTGGATCTCGGTCAGACACAATAGATAGTGGTACTCCATTCAACCTTACCACTTCCCTGATATATATCCATTCCAGTTGATCCAATGAGAAATCCTCCCGAATAGAAATGAAGTGTGCAGTCTTTGTAAGACAATCCACAACATCTCATATTGCATTGTTGCCTTTGGATGTCCTTGGAAGTCTGGTGACAAAGTCCATGGTGATGTTCTCCCATTTCCATTCTGGTATGGGCAATGGTTTCATTAACCCCTTAGACTTCTGCCTCTTTGCCTTCACTTGCTGACACACCAGGCACTTTGATGTATATTTAGCGATCTCCTTCTTCATATTATCCCACAAAAATTTTTCTTGGAGATCTCGATATATCTTTGTGCTCCCTGGGTGAATAGAGAATTTTGAACTATGTGCGTCATCCAAAATTTCTTTCTTCATCTCCGGACTTGATGGAACACATAGTCTTTTCCCAAACCACACAATTCCTTCTTCATTAACATTGAACTCCAAGGATTTCCCTTTTTCGATAGCTTCTACTTTTTACTGAATTCCCACATCATCCTTTTGATCATCCTTTAACCTTTCCAAAAGAGATGGTTGAGCAATAATTTGTGAAAGGATTGATGATGTTCCCTTCTTTATGATTCCCACGTCTATCTTCATCAAGTCTAAGAAGATTGGATCCTTCTCAATTCTCATCATTGATAGAATCACTGGATCCTTTCTACTTAGGGCATCTGCCACCTTGTTCGCTTTCCCAGGGTGGTAATGGATTGAACAGTCATAATCTCTGATAAGCTCTATCCATCTTCTCTAGCGCATATTAATCTCTTTCTGTGTGAATATATATTTAAGACTCTTGTGGTCAGTATATATCTCACATTTCTCTCCATAGAGATAATGCTGCCATATTTTCAAGGCAAAGATCACCGCCGCCAACTCTAGATCATGCGTTGGATAGTTTCACTCATGTATTTTCATCTAACTTGAGGCATATGATGTCACTTTATCATTCTGAATTAGCACACAGCCAAAGACCTTCTTTGAAGCATCACTGAATACCACAAAAAGTTCCCCACTTGTGGGTAAAGTGAGCACGGGCGCAATGATAAGCCTCCTTTTCAACTCCTTGAAGATTTCTTCGCATTCATCATTCCAAGAAAACTTTACTCCCTTTCGAGTTATCTTGGTAAGAGGGTTGGAAAATCGTGAGAAATTTCTCACAAATCATCGATAATATCTAGCTAACCCCAAGAAGATACGGATATCCGTTACTGATGTTGGCCTTGGCCATCCCTCAATTGCATCTGTTTTGGAGGGGTCCATAGATATCCCATTGCATGTGATGATATGGACCAAGGATGAGACCTCCTTCAACCAGAACTCACACTTGCTATACTTTTCATAGAGCTTCTCCTTGCGCAAAGTCTCTAGTACAGTTCTTAAATGCTCCTCATAATCCTCCTTGGTTTTGGAGTATATTAGAATATCATCTATAAAGACTACCACAAATTTGTCTAGGTAATCTCTAAAGACTCTATTAATCAAGTCCATGAATATTTTTGGAGCATTGGTGAGTCCAAAAGGCATTACTATGAATTCATAGTGCCCGTATCTTGTATAAAAAGCAGTCTTGGGGATATCTTCCTTCTTCACCCTTACTTGATAATATCGCGACCGCAAGTCCACCTTGGAGAAGTATTGTGCTCCACGCAACTGATCGAACAAGTCATCAATTCTTTGGAGAGGATACTTGTTCTTTATCGTGATTTTGTTAAGTTCAAGATAATCGATGCAATGCCACATTGACCCATCCTTCTTTTTGACGAAGAGGACTGGTGCACCCCATGGTGAAGCACTTGGGCATATAAACCCTTTATCCAGATTCTCCTGTAGTTGTTTCTTCAGATATTCAAGCACTACAACATCCATTCTATATGGATTCTTGGATATTGGTAGTGCCCTAGGTATAATTTCAATTGAGAACTCAACATCTCTTCTAGGAGGAAGACCTGGCAGTTCCTCGGGAAACACTTCAGCGAATTCCCTCACAATAGGCATTTCTTCAAGGATGGTTTCTCCCTTGGACTCAATCATCTGAGCCAGATATGCATGCTCATAAGGCAGTAATATCCATGCTTTAGATGATGGATCTAAAGGATATTCATCTTCCTCCTTACACTTGTAAAGAATCGGGGGTCGATTCACCATATAGAGTGTGATTTCCCTCTCCCGACAATTTATGTTGGCTCTATATAAGGAAAGCCAATCCATGAAAAGAATTGCATCAATTTTCACTAGAGGGAGTATGACGAGGTTCGCCGGGAAATTCAATCCACAGACTATAACAGGGGAGGACTTATATTCATCTGATGCAATGATTTTCCCATTTTCCGTACTCACCGACATATTTACTTACATGATTTGTGGTGGTGCTGGGATTGTTCTACTAAACTTTTGAGATATAAAAGAATGCGTAGAACCTGAATCAAAAAGTATGTTCACTATTATTGAATGAATAACTAGTGTACCTATCACCAATTCATTATTGGGGTTCACTTCGGCAGAAGTGATGGAAAAGGCTCTTCCTTGCTGCCTTGGAGGTTGTTGGTTGTCTTCGAAAACCCTTGGATTAGGGCCCTGATTTGCAAAATAACCCGGTTCTTTGAATTTGTAGCATTGAACAACGCGTTGAGGTTCGAACGGAGCATTCCTCTCCTCTATTGTAGCCGTAGTTCTTTCTTGCCGACAGTTAACAGCTAGGTTCCCTTCTCTTCCACACCTAAATCATTTTCTCATCCCCTTAAGGCAATTTCTAGGGTGCTTCTTTCCGCATTTTTGGCAAGTGGGGTGCTGGATCTTCTTAGCACTGTTGGATTTATCCATCGGACCACCAGCATTGAAGTCCACCTTACGCTTATTGTCCCCATGATACCCCTATGATTCCCCGATCTCCATTTCGACCTTGAGGGCACATCAGACAATTTCCTCATAGCTGTCGAAGTCACGGATCACTAATTCTTTCTGCATGATAGGCTTCAGCCCACCAAAGAAGCAGTCAACTTTGCATTCGGGGGTAACGACAAAGCCGGAAGCGTATCGTGCAAGCCTTTTGAAGTTTTCCTCGTATGCTCCAATAGATTCTTCATCTTTTTTCTTGAGGGAAAGGAAGTCCCTTTCCATCTTAAGCCAGAGGGTGTGCGGAAAATATTTATCGAAAAACATCTTCCGGAAATCCTTCCATTCCAACGCCTCAATCTCCTCCTCAGGCTTCGTATTTTTGATCAACGTCCACCATTGATCAGATTCACCCTCCATACGATAAGCCATCATGAGGACCTTCTCTTGTTCAAAACATTGAAGGATGGAGAATATCTTTTCAATGGAGTTGATCCATTGTTCAGCGATCATGGGATCAGATGATCCACTAAAAGTAGGAGGCCTTTTTCTCATGAAACTCTCGATAGAGACTTGTTCTTTCTTGGGGGGGGGGGTTGAACACTCCTCTTGACCTGTGTTTCTATTCAAAAATTGAGTTAGCTGAGAGAGAAGCATGACAAAGTTCAGGATTCCTGCTCCCATTGGATTGGACATCTCATTAGTACAGTCATCACACTGATCTTTACAATGGTTGTTAGCCCAAGTCCTCCTATTACCGGCCATTGGCTGGAATAAAAGGAAAGTTAGGGGTAACACATAATGCGTAATCCAAAGAAAAAATTTGATGACTTATAAACAAACTTTTATTTCTTTACTCAAGAGTCTATAGGCTTCAACCTAGGATTTTCACGATCTACTTTCTAACATATATTCGTAAGGGCATTTTTTTTTAATTCCCTTAATAAGGGTTCATACTAAGCTTTTGAATTTATCAAAACATATCCCCCGGTAGTGTCATAAGCAAGAGTACATCAAGTCCCTTTGTTGTGCACCAGTTCCTGTTCGAGTCTAGCTCAAAGCGGTGTTTTCAGGTTTTACCCCTAGGATACATCTGTGCCATAGCCGCCTCTACCTGCTCGTATCCAGACATGGATGTATTTGTTTGATAAACCACTTACTCAGTACTTACCAAAAATTAGGAATGTTTTTATTATACTTAGTCTTGTATCTAAGGCTTTACTAGGGTTTCCTAATCCCAAAAATAACTAATCCTATCCTCTGATACCAACTATGACAACACTGCTTTTATTACAAACTTAAACATGATTTATTACATAAAAATTCACTTAATAAAATAAGAATATCGAGAGTTTTAGTGTATTTGGGGCTTAGGATCATTACATACAAACTTAAAACATTAAATACAACATCTTTATTGAAAACGTCCTTTACATGACCACTACATTCTCTCGTACTTAGCATTGCATGGGATAACCTGAGGACATGCATAAGAAAAAGGTGAGCTATAAAGCACAGTAAGGGAGTACAAATGGAATAACATGAGGAGTACAATACATGTTAGACAATAGGCATATCAATAGAGCATAAAAGAAACGTGAACATAAAGGCATGATAAAGCATGATAACCATAACATGGAAATGTGGCAACAACATTTAACATGGAATTAGCATGAGCCAAGGCTCATTGCCCATAGAGCATTAGTAAATCCTCATTGCACATAAAGCATGAGTAAACCCTCATTTCACTAGAATTAGAATGAGTCAACACTCATTTCACATGACGTATCATGATACTATACTTTACCCAATGCATTGCAGCGCTATAAGGGTGCACCCTTCTTAAACATTTCATTTCATGCATAAGTGTCCCACATGGATCATAAAACATGGATTCATAAAACATAATCATTTATTCCACGATAAAGGAATGTGGAATTCATACATGAAACTTTTTAATCAATAAGTAAAGGTGCATAAAGGTGGATACCCTTGATGGAGAAATGGGCATGGTATCCACTACACAATGGCATTGGCTTAGAAAATCGGTGCGATTTTGGCAGCGTAACGGCGAGACATAAGAATTCATAAAAAAT
Source organism: Viscum album (assembly GCA_963277665.1). Lineage (NCBI taxonomy): Eukaryota > Viridiplantae > Streptophyta > Magnoliopsida > Santalales > Viscaceae > Viscum > Viscum album. The sequence goes on from OY728119.1 coordinate 1,218,736,492, forward strand.
GGTTGATGAGAGAGAAATGGGTTCCTCATCATACCTACATATAATTTAAATTAATGAGGTCATATAGATACATGTCCCAACAATTTTCATGGAATTTAGATTCATGATACAAAATTATTGCTTGAATGTAAAAGAAGAGAAAGAAGTTCCTTTCAGAATTTCAGCATAGTAACGGGTGTACATGAGAGGCATTTAATGAGAGATAAAGGGGTCTCCCATCATTAAAACAATAATTGGGCAGTATGGGGGAGGTGTGAAACCATACCCCAACATTCATAATTGAAATTAAAAGGGCAATACAACTTAAAGAAAATTTCCAAAAATGAGAAAGGAAGAAAAAACCCTTACTTGGAAGTGTACTTCGAAAGGCTATAGAGAGGCTTGTGAGAGGCTTCTTGGGAGCTTGGGGCATCTTGGGAGGATTCTAGAGAGAGGAGGTAAGAGGTTGGAAGAACTCCATGGGATTTGAGTGAGGAGGAAGTAGGAGCTTGGGTGGGTTTATATAGGAAAGGTGAGGGAATTCTTTATTATTTAGGTTTGGGTCCCCTTACATTAAATTAATCCAAAACACAAACCATCCCATTGTTTTTGCCCATGGTTTTTGGAAAAGGGAAGAGGAAAAAAATATTTTATAAGGATAAAGTCCGAACGTCTTAAAATATTAGGGTTGCTTATTTGGAGGTGAGTCACACTCCCATGGAAATTAATTTAAAAGGGCAAGGTGTTGAATAATTATTGAGGGGTCCATTAATACTTTTAAAAGTAAGTCAAAAAAACCCAAAATCACATTATTTTAATTTTAAAACATATATTGGCCGAAAATAAAGATTATAGTATTTTATTACATCACTATTGAGTCATTATGATGTCATAAAACACATTATATATTTAAACGGTATTTAATTTTTACCCAAAAATTTGACTGTCTCAGAAAATTATGAAAAATTAGCCGGTGGATAATTTTTACATCCTGATTCCACAAATAACATTTTTTTATCTAAATAATTTTCTAAATATGTTAATTTTTACTTTTAAAATAAAAACCAACATTTATCGAAAATTCACTGGTTTTGACAGAAATGGCTTTCAAACCTTAATAAAAATTTTAATTGCATTCATAAAATTATAAGATAATTTATATTTAATAAAAATTAATTTAATAATAATATTATTATTTTATTAAAATATTATTTAATTCAAAAATCCCTTAATTTAATAAAATATATTTCTTAATTAAATAATAACTAAAAACACCATTTGTACTTTAAAAACTATTTACAATGTATCAAAAGTGACTAGAAATTATATTCAGTATTATATAAAAAAATAATGTACATGAATATAGTACTACTTATTTGTTACATAACCCTTTAAAACAGCCGCATAAGACCTAAGGGTAAGGTTTGAGATGGTGACAGACTCTTGGGGTGGCTCGGCTAACATCGCTCGAGTGGTAATTTCAATCAACTTCCACTTTTCCCATAGACGGTCACGTTCGAGCTTGACATGATGAAGCTCAGCTTGGTCTTGGTCAAGGGAGAAATCCAAAGATGCCACCTCTTTTCCGAGCTCTGACAAATGGACTTCGTATGGAGCAATTCTACTGGATGAGACCATCGCTTCCTTTGTCTGAGTAAATTGGATTTGTTAAAGTCCTATATTTATACTAAGAATGTGATTACTATTCAATAGCTATATTAGCAATGGTCAAAATTCTTAACATAAAACCAAAGAAGTTGAAATTTTATATAAACATAAAGATACATTTAATTTGATCAAGAGTGATTTCCATTAATGAAACTTTGGGTCATTACAAGTAATGTCGTGGTGAGGTAGTTTTTATTGGGTGCGTCGTTGGTGGTATGACGTTGGTGGAATGGTCAAGAAAATATTTGTCACTTCCAAGTTTAGGAAGTTGTATATCTCAGGCCTGGTTGATCAGGATGGTTCCGCCTTCATAAGTCTTTGGCCAAAGTAGTAGAAAGGTGAATCCATCCAGATAGATCAAAAAATAATAAAGAAAGATAAGGATGATGACACAAGAGTGTGTCCTGCTTTATGAGATATCAAATGACAAAGAGACTATAGTACATAGTCAGTGTTCATAGGATGGTAGTCATTGCTATGACTATCCTTATCTCTTTAGGGACCATGATGAGTTTCTAGACTCCGCTCTTGGTCTATGAATTTTATTCACTACTATCGAGATAAGGGCCTAGAGGGTCACACACAACAGCGTATTCAAGAATCCGTACCTATTGAGTTGAATAGGTATATGGACATAGTGGGCCCCGCCATGGGGTCCGAGAATTGTCCAAATTGTCGATCCCCAAATGAATTAAATAAATTCATTAATATTCAAGTTACGAATATTTGGGATTGAATTTATTTAATGTATTTACGAGTTTAGTAAATACGAGAAAAATATTAATCGAACGAATATTATTTTAATATTCAAGGTTCGTTTAATATTCAGTGGGATAGCGAGTCAAGTTAAATGGCTCAGATTTTATCACGTAATATTTTTCATATATATTACAAGTATGTGATAAAATAATAAATAAAATTGGCGCAGTTAAGTCTGTCAAAATTATTTATTTAGAGAACGTTGATATTAACGGGGTCTGGGGAACCCTACCGGGTATTTATCAATCTCTCTATAAATAAGAGAGTAGGATCTCTCTCATTGGGGTACACATCACTATTCATTCATTTATTGAATGAAATTTGAGAGCCTCTCTCTCCTCCCGCTTCCTAGAGAGAGAAGATGAAGATCGAAGAGCTCGGATCAAGTTTCTCCTCATGCATCTCAAGATTGACGATGCGGTGATCTTTGGGACATCGAAGATATCCTTAAATCGCCGCGCTAGCACCCGGAGTTTGATGATCGACATTCCTGCTGATTTTTGAGGCACATGTGGACGATCTAGAGGGATCCTGCTATGGATCCTTCATGCAACGATCATCGTCGACAAGTAGCGGTCAAAAACGGCTTAGGATATGAAATGAGTATGTTTTTATTTTATTTTTGTGCTCTTAATAATCTACGCGATATCCTCGGACCTCTCCGGGGCTCGGATCGTCAGCAATGACATGAACCGTCGTTCTGCCGACAAAATTTTTAAAATACCCGGCGCACCGGCTTCCGCTGCGGGGCCCGGAATCCTAACAGTGTTATCAGAGGGATTCTAATAGATTTTCTAAGCCAAATAAAATTAATTTTCATGAAATTAAGTATAGGGTTTAAAATCGGTCACGGCCGTTCAAACCGCGCGTTGATCCAATTTTGAACGGCCAAGTTATGGCCAGTTTAATTTTTCGGATTGGATCGAAAGTGCGGTTTGATCTCGGGTTATAATTTTATTTCATCTTCTTGAACCGATTAAAATTTAAATTGGTTCATTATAAATAAAATTAATTGTGAAAATTATATTTTATAAATAATATAATTTTCACAATAATTTTTTTTATTATAATAATAATTTTTTTATTATTATTATAATTTAATAATAATAAATTATTATTTCATTATAATAATTATATTATTAGTTAATTTAAAAGGTTATCTATATCCTTTATAAATGTTAAAAAAAGGGGTAGACTTTATTGGAGGTGAAGTCTTCAAAATACAAAAAAACGGGGGGGGGGGGGGCAAAAGAAAGACCCGCTTGGGTCTTGCTGCACTAATTGCAAAAAAAATAAGGGGAAAAGGGGTCTGAAGCATGGAAAACAGAAAGAACAAAAAAAGGATTTGCAGGAGGGGGTCCGAGCGGACCCCCTCCCTCTCCCACGCAGCGCACTATAGCACCACCGGGAGGCCACCGCGGTGCGACGGCCAGCCAAGGGGCCGCCGCAACCCAGCTGCCCACCCGGGCGTCTCGCCTGCTCCGCCTCCTGCACAGCCAGGGCCGCCGGCAGCACCCTCCTCCACCGAAGCCATTCGCCTCGCCCAACCCCGCACAGTCGCAACCCTCTCCTCCGCACGCCAGCAGCCTGCTGCTCCCTCTCCCGCGTGGCGCATGCAGCGCACCGCCCGACGACCACATCCGCCCTCTTCCCTCCTCCGCTGATGGTGCATCAGCACCAGTGGGTCACCGCTCCGGGATGCAGCACAGGAGGGCGCCCCCCATGCAGGCGTTGCCTGCTCCTGTAGTGCATAGCTGAACCGGCCGACCCCTGCCTCTGCTGGCCGCGGTGCCGCACAGCCCTACATGCACCGCACCAGGCTCCGTACACCGCTGCAGGAGGTGCACCCTGCCCCATGCCCCTTCCCTTACTGCATCCTGCAGTTTGGGGCTTTTGAAGCCAGTCCACGGTAGGATCTCGTCCGACCAGCACTAGTTCAGGGTCGCCGCTCGGTCCGCTCCGGCCTCATCATGCCCCGACTGACCCTCCCTGGACCTGTGTGTGAACCCGCCTAGCACATGTGCAAGCAGCGCAGCCACGACCGGCCGCCTGCCTTGGCTCCTCCCAGGGCGCACCCTGGCCAAGCTTACCCGGCCGCCGCCCGGTCCTCCTAGCGGGCAGGTAACCCCTCGGGTTAAGATAAATCAATAAATATAATTAATTAAGTTAATTAATTAAATTAATTAATATATTAATTGTAGTGAAATAATTTTTCAATACCCAATAAGAATTAATTTAATTTTAAGAATTAAAATTAAATTAATTGACAGACCAATAATTAATTAAATTATTTGAATTATTTAATTAATTTAATTTAATTAAATAAACCCTCATACTTAATTATTGCATTTTAATTTTTATCACGCAATATGTTAAATTACCTGTCTTCTGGTCTTGAGCATCGACCCATGTATGTCTGCTTTTAAATTATTTATTTAATTAATTATTTCAACTGCATGTGATGATTGTAATTAATTAAAGACGGTCTTCACATCGTCTATTTTCGGTTAAAATGTATAAGGGCCTGTGCGCCGAATAATTATATGATGTACATTTATTCCTGAGTTCCCCTCGCCTGTGCGCGGGTATCTTTGTACTTCGGACAAAGACGACGAGCGACATCGACCCCGACAAGATGAATCGGTGTACGATGATGCAAGACGACGCGTGGATTCCACCAAGGTGAGGTGGTATTCCAAGAAATGACTTCGACCCCGCCAAGACATGGCGACACTGCAGAAGACCATCAAACATACAATATAAGGGGAAAGCTGCATTTTGAGTCAAGCTTCGACTGAGGTAAGATGCGCTTAGGTCGTTTAGATTCTCAAGACCAGTCGGGTAGTGGTTTACCTTTATGCATTTATTTATTATTTTATGCATTTTAGAACAGCGGGAAAAAAATACATAAAATGATAAATAAAAAAATTCATAAAGAAGCAACATTTGATTTCTATTAAAGTTTAGTTGTGAGTGCAAAAACATAGATGAACAAGATTAATAGAAATGGATTACATTCGTCGAGAGAAATCCAATAAAACCCTCAAAGAAAATATTAAGTCACAAATATCCTTCCATCATTCAAGTTTGAACAAAACTGGGGGTTCGAGGTGTCGGTTCATGCCTCAGCTGGGGGTGCCTCTTACTATTAGGGAGTTCTTATTTGTGTGGTGGGTCGACTTAACTAAAATTACAGCAAAGATATAGCCTTATCTAGTTTTTTATAATTTTAGAGGCAAGCATTGAGTAAATCAGTAAATGATTTTTGAATCTGGGACTTCACTCAACAGATCAAGGAACCGCGAGCTAATGCAGTTGGCCAGCCAAAAGCCTACCTTGGACCCTCCGAGTAGTGGCGTAGCCCTAGCTTGTAGAATATGAGGGAGGTTCAGGGATCCTTGCCACTAGAATGCTCAAGAGTATTCCGATTCTAGTACAGAGGGTTCCTAGAATTTGAATAATTAGTGGTAGGAATTTAATGATTAAATACTTAGTATTGTCACATTAGGTAATCACATAAAAGCACAATCTGCTAAAGTATATTTGTAGATAATGACAAGTAATACCACAATAAAACTTCGATAAATATTAGAAAAATTTAATGTCTAAACTAAGCAGGAATTTCCTAAATGTATTATTGGTGCTTGCGCACATTACTACTACAATGGAAATTCAAGGTGCTTATGTCCCAACCTGTTAAGCCAACTTAGGAAGAAAGGGTGTAAAACTGCTTTCAGGAGACTCATGAATAAAGTATATGATGGTTCTGTCATAATGCTATCATCAAATTCTGATGATAGTTGTGGTCTCTACCTCAAGACTTGGATGATGTTACATGTAGTCTCATCTCCAAGAACCTTTCGAGGAGAAAGCGAAGCAAGATTTAAATGTGATGATTTCACTCAGATCATGTAAAGTGAAAGATATTTCACAATCTTTTATGTCATCCCATTTTTATACCTTTTACACCCAATTACTCTAGTTTCATTTAAAGATACAAATGAATGTCATAGAGTAAGCACTTCATTACCGCTAAGGTAACATTTTTTCAAGTAATAAGAATATTAGAGATAACACCATATTTTATTCTTATGGCGAATACATTGAATGGAAAGTCAAAAGGCCTATGAAAAGTTACACCAAAGGCACCTTCTTCATGTCCTTCAAAGAAAAGTGGTTGGTTATTTAATAGGAGGTTATTTTCATAACATAATGAAATGAATTCATGGAAGTTTAAAAACTGAAATACAAGAAGCAAGTTCCTGCTCCTTGTTCAGTTAATATTCATCAAATAAATGTATTATTTTCTCTCATACTTCTTGGGTATTGAAATACAATATACTTTTCACATATTTGTATTGATATACAATAACCAAGAATGTAGAGAAACATTACTAGAAGTAAAGTGTCTTCTCTAAGTAGCTGAGAAAGGGTGATTCCTAAGTCAGCAGGGAGAAACACATAACTTCTAATTGCCAATTTATCGAGTAAAATTGAACAAGTTGTGGAGTATAACCAAAAACATTTATCTCATGTGCCTATTTGGACATGATGAGACATTATTCCATGTGTTTTTAATGAATTTTGTTTGAGGTGACATACTCAACAAATAGTTTACTACTATTTGAATCAATGGCAATACATGATGAATGTAAAATGTAAGACCTACCCAGTTGTGGAAATGTGATTCTTTGTCAAGAAAAACTAAAATCGGATGTCAAATATATACCCAGTATGGTATTTAGGCTTGGCACAACTAAACACCTATGGTATAATTGACCTATTTAGTTTAGAAAAATAAACCTTTGGAAATAAAGGTATGCCACAAAGCTTCCGAGGTTAGTTCAACACGAGAGTGTGAACTGTTCCAAAGAAAGATAGAGGTGAAAATACTTCATAAGTTTCCTTTAAGTCATTAAGGAATAGTGAAGTATAAGTTTGGTCAGAAGATATGAGTTTCTTCGGATTAGCAAGCCGAAGAATATCTTGACCAATCAATCATCGATCATGATAATGTAGCGTGGAGTAATTCCTAAACGCATGTTACCTTATCTACAGCAACTAGTTGACGTTCATAAGGAGGATTGATGATAAAGTATTACATATTAACATTGATCAACAAAATTGTAGTGTGGAGCAATTCCTATATGCATATGTTATACATCAAGGTTATGATGTAAGTTGTATCAATGTTGCAACTTGCGGAAACTTCCATCATATTTCAAAATTTTATTTTCAAATAACAGCATAGAACCATAACCAATATGCCAACTAAAATGAAAAATGGATATCATACGAGTCATAGTATGATGGAAAATCCATTATTTTATAGGACGTGTTTAGATTCAAAGCATTTGTTAGGATTTGAACAAACCTTCATCAACTTAAACACATTGTGTGTCTAAGATAATTATCCTAACAGTTGCTTAAGATATTACCTAAATCCCTAAGATAGAAAAGATGTAGTCAAGTATTAGACTACATTTCTATAAAAGGGTGCACATCTCTATTAGAGATAGTGGGAGCTTAAATGACTTAGACTTAGTCAATGCTCGAGATGCACAAATGGTTGGCATAAGGAACAAGTTCCACAAGTACATATGGAATAGAAATGTTCCAGAGACACATACTGCGTAGGAAGAATAAAACCATGGGGATGGTTTTATAGTCACTGCGGTCGGTGATATATTATTCATTTAGAATAATAAATCCTACAAGTAAGAACTATATGGAAATAAGCTAAGATTGACAAGATCAACTAAATTTCAATAATATATTCCATGTATAAAATTGCAAAGGGGCTTATAAATTAAATACTGCGGTGGGTATTCAAATGAAATGATACATGGATGGTACAAGTATGGTACCAATAAGGCTCGATTGGTTATACCAAGTCGATATGCCAAAATCTATTATAATTTTACCTTTCATAGCTAAACTTCTAAGATCTGTTTATTAGTCATTTGATGTCAATATCATTTTTCATGGAAGGTGTCTATACGACGCTACCAGAAAGAGATGATGACATCAAATGATGCCAATAAGGGTTGAAAGTTACTAAAATCCAATTTTGGATTAAATTAAGTGACGAGATCTTAGACCATTCATTATAAATGAATCTTTGCCTTGTTTCTACCAAATGTTAGTGAGAGCGCCAATGTTTTACAAGTGAAATATGTTCGACAACATATGAAAAACAGATTTTGATCTTATAGTTAGATACGATAAGGTTAAAAGAAATTCTCCAATGATTGACTTCAAGGAGCAACCTAAGTTCTAGGGAACATGACCCACTGAGGTAGATACAAAGGTTGCTTGGTCCTAGTCAATCATACATATAGTGACATTGTATTGAAAAATACAAGTTGAAACAATTCATGTTTAGAATTTTTGCCTATGTCACATGGTTTAATCTCTCCAGTTTAACATGTTCGGAGCATGTGTAGAGATTAAAGTTGTGAATTGATACCATATACTTTAGCGATGGATCAATCACATATTCCATATTAAGTACAATAATTGATACTTCTAGGATATAATTTATTATCAGTAAATATCAATTACTTCCAGGATCACAACAAGGGATGCAGTCAGAACTTTCATCTTGTACTTTGGTGAGTACAAATGATATGTACCTGAAATATGTAGAGGAAGGTATACTAGTTATGGTTGGAAACATACTAGTAGTCCTTAGATCAATTTGATCTGGTATTGCAGTTAGGCAAAGGAGATGAGCGAGTCAAGCTCATAAAATCTTGTGGTAGCCATACCAACAAATACCGAGTACGTTGAAGCTTCTAAAGCAGCTAAGAATCAGTTATAAATTGCAACGAGTTGTTCTAATTCTTGGATTCGCACCTAGTGAGAAAAGTATTATCATAATGAGAATTATGATATTCTTACTAGCCAAGTTGTCAAGTTATGACAATGGAAAAAAGTAATATACTCAGGGATACCCTCTCTTGAGAAGTTTTACTCAAGTCGATGAGGTCGCATATAGCAGATATGCCATGCGGCGAAAATGTGGCAGGCCCAGTAGTTAAATCCATTACTCAGCAGAAGCATGGTATATATATCATGTGTGTATCTAACAAGTTTAGTTAGCAAGTTGGCTCTAGTGCAAGTGGGAGTGTTGAAATAGTGGGTTCCCTAGACCCAACTATGTAGTAATTTTGATTATCGTATCATGTGTACAGTTAGATATGCATGATGATATCTTACCATTATAGTGTAAACTTTTATAATTCCACTATAATAATGGTAATTTCCAAAGGTTAATTTTCGTGTCAAGAGGTTATAGTAGATCCCAGTCTATAATGAGATCCTCGAGATACAATGACATTGATCTTAAATATATGTTTTATAGTCTAGATACATCTTACAGACTGAACACAGTAGATGTCTGACTATCAGGTGTTGGGGGATCATAAGCATTGAGACTTCTTCTCATGAATTTCGTACTTGGTGATCTCTAGTAGTGAGATCATGAGGACAGACCCGCTAATAGGAACACCACATTTTTTTGGGTGTCATTGGTTGTTCCTATCTACGGACATGTCTATTGGTCTCCTGACTTGAGAACATTACCAATGTATATCATTAACTTACGTACTTTGATGCAAGGTGAAAACCATGGCAGTAATGTTGTGGCGGTGTAGTTTGTATTGGGTGCGTCGTTGGTGGTATGACGTTGGATGAATGGTCAAGAAAGGATTTGTCGCTTCGAAGTTTAAGAAGTTGTATATCTCAGGCCTGGTTGATCAGGATGGTGCCGCCATCATAAGTCTTTGGCCAAATTAGTAGAAAGTCGAATCCATCCCGATAGATCAAAAAATAATAAAGAAAGATAAGGATGATGACACAATAGTGCATCCTGCTTTATGAGATATCAAATGACAAAGAGATTATAGTGAACGGTCAGTGTTCATAGGATGGTAGTCCTTGCTATGACTATCCTTATCTCTTTAGGGGCCACGATGAGTTTCTAGACTCCGCTCTTGGTTTGTGAATTTTATTCACTGATATCGAGATAAGGGCCTAGAGGGTCACACACAACAGCGTATTCAAGAATCCACACCTATTTAGTTGAATAGGTATATGGACGTAGTGGTCCCCACCACGGGGTCCGAGCATTGTCCAAGTTTTCGATCACCAAATGAATTAAATAAATTCATTAATATTAAAGTTACGAATATTTGGGATTGAATTTATTTAATGTATTTACGAGTTTAGTAAATACGAGAAAAATATTAATCGAACGAAAGTTATTTTAATATTCACGATTTGTTTAATATTCAGCGGGACAACGAGTCGAGTTAAATGGCTCAGATTTTATCACGTAATATGTTTCATATATATTAAAAGTATGTGATAAAATAATAAATAATATTGGCGCAGTTTAGTCCGTCAAAATTATTTATTTAGAGAACGTTGATATTAACGAGGGCCGGGGAACCCTATCGGGTATTTATCAATGTCTCTATAAATAAGAGAGGAGGCTCTCTATCATTGGGGTGCACATCACTATTCATTAATTTATTGAATGAAATTTGAGAGCCGCTCTCTCCTCCCACTTCCTAGAGAGAGAAGATGAAGATCCAAGAGCTTGAATCAAGTTCATCCTCACGCATCGCAAGATTGAAAATGCGGTGATCGTCGGGACGTTGAAGATATCGTTGAATCGCCGCGCTAGCACCCGGAGTTCGATGATCGGTGTTCCAGCAGATTTTTGAGGTGCATGTGGACGATCTAGAGGGATCCTGCTATGGATCCTTCGTACAACGATCGCCGTCGAAAAGTAGTGGTCGACAATGTCTTAGGATATGCAACGAGTATGTTTTCCTTTTATTTTGGTGCTCTTAATAATCTACGCGATATCCTCAGACCTCTCTAGGGCTCGGATCGTCGGCAACGACAAGTACCATCATTCTTCCGACGAAATTTTTAAAATCCCCGGCCCACCGGCTTCTTTTGCGGGCCCCGGAAACCTAACAGTTCATGTAACATCCCAATTCTGGGTGCCGCCCAAAGGTGCCCCATACCTGGTTGGTCACATGCCCTCAAGCGCATTTCCCAAAACACCATAGGATGCTGAAAAGTAGTGCGGGACTTGGGTGTGATAGTAGGAAAACTATGAACTCATTGGTAGAGTATGCACAACAGAATAACAAATAATAAATAGTATCAGAAGAGATAATACCATAAAATAAGTAAACAGTGGAATACTGAAAGCAAATAAACAACTGGAGCACATATATAAATTATGCATGTCACATGTGTCTATAAAAATAGCCAAAAAAGTCACAATGATGGAAATATAGTACTAAACCAAAGTTCAAAAGAAATAAAATAATCTCTAGTACCATTGCAAGCCTCAGCTTGGTCCCATGCTCTCCAGCTCCACAACAATCAAGTACCTAATGATGAAGTGAGATCACCATTATCTATACCTGCAACCATAAAATCTATTTGGGTCCAAAAGCATGACCCAAAAATGGTGTGAGACGAATCCTAGTAGGAAAACACCATAAGATTTGTGGCTAACTGTAAGTGAGTATATATAAGAGGTAATAATTGAAATTTAGAAAAGAAACCAAGAATACACAAAATTCACCATATCCTATAGTTTCCATTTACATTCATCATCGTTTTATGTTCATCCTTTAATAAAGTAAGTATCACAATAGGTATATCAGAAGACTACCCAGTAGGACCAAATCCAAGCTTGTTCTTTGTCTTGGTAGGTACATAAAAAATATTCATTATTTACATTAACCCTCTAGGTAGATCATACAGTTTAACCCCTTTGGCCATGTAATGAAATAAATATGAAAAGATACTCTAAGGAAGAACTCACCATAAATTCCCTCTATGGTATTTATAGAAAAACTATAGACTCCCTAGGGAATAACTCAACGTTAATTCCCCTATTGTCTTGTAATGTAACTATAGACACTCTGAGGGATCACTCACCGTCAATCCCCCAATGGTCTTTTAGCGTGAATTATAATAGACACTTTGAGGAAGCACTCAACGCCAATTCTCTCTATGGACTAACTACACAGGGTTCCTACAGCCCTATGAAATTTATTCTTTCAAAAATAATATCATGTAGCCCAAAGTAATCTCAACTACTACATGGATAAAAATTCCAATGCATATCACAACATTTAACAGGGATTAAGAGACAAATAGTTCCATTATATCGAGCAAGGCAAGGAAACAAGGTATGCATCATAGGCAACCTAGACCAAATGGCCCTAAACATTGAAAAATGGAAACACACCCATGGGGTGTTCCTTAAACATGAAATTTTACATAACATCACATCAATAGACCCTGAAACCAACAATCAATCTAAGGTAGATAAAATAGGGTTCAAATTCATTAACCTGAAATACTCGAAACATGGGTAATCATCACTTTGGCATATAAAACTCAAAGACAAACAATGAAATACAACAAACCACATACTTCGATATTGTACATATAACACTCTTGAACTTTGTCCCTTGAATCGGACTAGAACAATGTAGATTTAAAAAATGTTAGAAAACATTCAACGTTGAATAACTCATGAAAGAAGATGAATCAAGAGAAGCATCTCTAGAAGAAGGAAGAACTCACTAGTGGGATTCCAATGCACTTTCCAGAGTTCAATTCAGAGAATGGATGATGGATAAGTGGCTCGGAGAAGAATCGTCACTCTTAGATGCTTCTGGACGAAACAAGGTTAGAAGAAGACCCTTCTGGGGATTAGACACAACACCGGTCTGATCTAGCAAATAAAAATAAAAGTACATGGCGTGTTCATTTAATGTACATGTCGTGTACATGCCTCAACTATCCTCCACATTAGGCGGTCCACACAGCCACATACTCGGACGTTACACCACCAGTACACGGCTACCCGTGGAAAACTGGTACAGGGCGTGTACTCCTAAGTACACGGCGTGTACTCTTTAAATTTCCCAAAACTCCTCTTTTCCTAAAAAACACTTGAAATCAAGATCCACACCTAAAATGAAGATTTGTGTTCTTAAAAAATTCCCCCTTAAATAAATGTGTCCCAAAATTTCCCTAACAAGGTGGAAAAGAAGAATCATTGAATATCTCCAGCCACTGTGATTGCACATCAGTCTCCCTCTCCCATGTCTCGTCCTGTACTCGCCTATGCTACCACAACACTCGTACCAGAGGAATAGACCAATAATGAAGAATCTTCACGCTTCAATCAATAATCCAGAGAGGATGCTCCTCGAAAAATGTGTCTGCCTCCAACTCAACCTCCTTAGGTTGAAAAAACCTGAGACTAGGTCTGAGAAGTAACATTGTAGCTGAGAAATGTGGAAAACATCGTGCATATCCATGTACCTCTGAGGTAACTGAAACTGATAGGAAACTGGACCAAACCTCTCCAAAACCTCAAACTCCCCAATATATCTCGGTGAAAGATTTCCCTGTCTCTTAATCCTCTTGTGTCCTAGCCTTAGTGTGACACATAAAAAAACATGATCTCTGACCTCAAACTCTAGAGGTTGTCTCTGTTGATCAACATAAGAATTCTGCTGAGACTGAGCAGTAGCCATCCTCTTCCAAATAAACTCCACATACTCTGTGGTCTCCTAGAGAATACAAGGTCCCAACATAGCTACCTCTCCTACCTCTATCCAACATAGGGATGGTCAGTATGGCTTACCGTATAAAGCCTCATAAGGTGCCATCAGAATTGTTTCTTGAAAACTATTATTGTAGGTAAACTCTACCAGAGGTAAGTGCTTATCCCAAGAAGCTCCAAAATATAGGATTCATGCTTAAAGCATGTCCTTCAGCACCTGAATCGTGCGCTCAGACTGGCCATCCTTCTAGGGATGGTAAGTTGTACTCAGAAGTACCTATGTACCCAAATCCCTCTTTAGTCCCTACCAGACAAAAGAAGTAAAACAAGCATCTATGTGTGAAATGATATAGCGCGGAAACCCATGAAAATGTTCAATCTCTCGAATGTAGAACTTTCCACGATCATCAACATTGAAGGTCTCCTTAATCGGTAAGAATTGTGTAACCTTTGTGAGTCTATCAATGACAACCCAAACTGCATCATTCCCTTGAGGTGATCTCAGTAACCTTATCACGAAATCCATCACGAAATCATTTGACGTCCACTCAGGAATGGGTAAATACTGTAAAATCCCTGCTGGTCACTAATGTTTTTCCTTCACCTGCTGACAGGTGGAACATCTCATAACAAAACCAGCAACATCCCTCTTCATACCTGGCCACTAATACGGACGATGTAAATCTTGATACATTTTGGTGACACCAGGATGAATAGCCCAAAATGAGGAATGAAAATATTGAATTACCTGCTCACATATGTCTTCTAACACCAATACATGTACATGAAAATGAAAGACCTAATCATCACTTATGGTTTACCCAGTAGTAGGGTCCTATCCTGACACACTCTCCTATAGGACTAGGCCTTCAATGTCTGATAGTTGCCTCATTCATACTCGATCAAGTAGAGAAGAGGTAATAGCTATTGATAAAAGGAACGTCTGCCCATATATGTCTTGCACCTCCAAATGAATCTCATAGAATAGAGACATAAGCTTCCAAACACTACTTTCTTCATGAACTACCTATATCTGAGTCATCCTGCTCAACGCATCGACCACTACATTGAATTTCCCATGTGTGTAGGCAAGCTCAAAGTCAATGGACTGAAGGTACTCAACCCACCTTCTCTATCTCAAATTCAGGTCAAGCTGAGTAAAGACACACTTGAGACTTTTTTGGTTAGTGAATAGGATAAAATGCTCTCCCAAAACATAATATCTTCAACAGTATAAGACATGCACAACTACATCCAACTCGAGATCGTGTGTCGGGTACTTCCTATCATGTTGCCTCAACTACCAAGACCCATACCCAACGACTCCTCCCCCTACTTATGCACTTCTCCCAGACTGATACCTGATGCATCACGGTAAATGGTGTAACTCTTTCCTAGCTCTGAAAAAACTAGTATCAGTATTGAAGTAAACATCCATTTCAGCTCCAGAAAGGAAGACTCACAAGAATTTGACAACGAGTAATTCTCACCCTTCATAGTCAGGCCCGTCAGTGGTACTTATAAGCATGAAAATTCCTATATAAAACATATTTAGTAACCATCTAGTCCCAAAAAACTCTATACCTCAAATATGTTCTTCGGCTGCTCCTAGGAAACTACTGCTCTTACTTTCTTTGGGCCTATTGATACTCTTATCTCTGAGATGGAATTACCCAAGAAGTGAATCAGGTCCATCCAAAAGTTCCATTTTGAGAGTTTAACATATAACTGATTCTCCCTCAGTGTGCTAAAAATTATCTCAAGATGTGTGTCATGGTTGTGTTGAGAGTGAGAGTACACCAAGATATCATCCATGAAGACTATAATAAAAGAATCCAAGTAAGGATAGAACACTCGGTTCATCAGTGCCATGAAAACTGAAGGCGTGTTCGTGAGACCGAATGATATAACCACATACTCAAATAGACCATACCTACTTCAAAATTCTTTAATAGGTATATTTGATGATCTAACGCACAACTGGTGATAACCAGATATCAAGTCAATCTTCAAGAATAACCGATCTCCTCGAAGCTGATCATAGAGATCATTAATACTCTACAAGTGATATCACTTCTTAATCATCAACTAGTTTAGCTTCTGATAATCCACACAATGTTTGAGGGTACCATCTGCCTTCTTTTCAAACAGGACAGGTGAACCCCAAGGAGATGTATCGGGTCGGATGAAACCCTTGTCCTGTAACTCCTCTAACTTCCTCTTGGGCCCCTGTAACTCTAGTGTAGCTATCCTATAAGGAGGAATAGAAACCGGTGCCACTCCTATCACAAGATCAATAGAAAATTATACCTCTCACTATATAGGAAAACATGACAATTCATTTGCAAATACATCCCTGAAACGATCCACCACTGGAGAAAAATCCTTCTCAGAAGTCCCCTGGTCATGAAGATATAGACTATCAATCTTGGTTGTAACACCTCTCAACTGATGATGCTCGGGTCTAGCTGTTCTCACCTATACACCCCATTCACCCTTATGTAGAAACAACATGCCCTCTGGGGATGTAAAACTCACCCTATGGTGATAGAAATCGACAACAGCCTAGAAGGAAACTTACCATTCCATTCCAAGAATGATGTCATAGTCCACCATCTTTAAGACCTAAAGGTTCCATAATATGTGACACCAAAAAGCCGTTCTAGTTCCCAACAGAGTGTCCAACGTCATGATATCAGCAGATGTGAAGATACCGAGACCAAGTCTCTCCACAACAGGCACAAATATAAAGCTATGGGAATCCCCTATATTGAAAATAGTAGAAGCTAAAACTAAGGAAACCAAACTCATACCTCTAACTGTAGAGGGTATGGGTTCATGCTCTTTCTAGATCTACTCCATTGAAAATCTTGACCTATACCGCAACCCTATAAAGATGTCTGAGATCCCTGAGTGGATCCACACTATGGCTCTTGAAAACCCTGTGTCTGACCACTACGGCCACGAATACCACCACGACTTGAACATCCTGAATAACTCTATCCCCCAATTTGATGTGGAAATAGTGGTCTTGATCTGGTATGAGGAGTCGAAACAGATTCTCCTTCACTAGCTGCTGGAAGGAGGGCGTTGAAGAAATGCTGAAGATGTCCCATCTTGCCGCAAGACCAGCACTCCACTGGGTATCTCAGGCACTGAGGTTTCTTATGTCCACCCTTCCCACACTGGTATCACACCACCTGGCTACCTAATGAAAAATCCCACCTACTGAGATCCCCATGCTTCGGCTTCGTGCGGTGCTTCCTGCTATCATTCGAAAGGGTACCAACTCTGGATGCAGACTGCCCTGGCCCACAGCTCCAGAGTCCCTCATGTTGCGCTCAGTGATCAGAGCCTAGTTGACTATAGAAGATATGGAAGTCAACCAGAAGATGTTCAATTGGGATCAAATTCCATGCATGAGACCATCTTCAAACTTTTTTCCAGAAATAACTCATCACCCCCCCCCAATGGGTGTGAAGTGATGCAACTCTGTGAAGCGAAAAGAATACTACATGACATAGAGAGTACCCTACTCCAAACTCATGAACTCTTAGGCTCAGTCGGCCCTCAAGGTATTTGGGGATAATTAGTCATAAAAGGTACACTGGAACTCATCCCAAGCCATAACATGCTGGCATCTCACCTATGATATCACATCCTACCATCTCTTGGAGGAATCACATATCATGTATGTAGTGAGCTTCACCCTCCTATATGGAAGCATCTCCAGATGCTTGAAGATAGATAGCATGACTTCTAACCATGACTCTGATGCCTGAGTTCCTCCATCCCCTAAGAAAGTGGGAGGATTATGCTACTGAAAAAACCCATGTCAACTTTTCCATAGACGAGGAAGGATGTGGTGATCCCTAGAACGTCTACATAATCCTCATGAAGACTTCGCAGAACTATGCATTAGCACCAGTGTACGATATAACCACTAGTACCAAGACATGCATGATGGGAGGATCTGCTGGTATTCCCTAATCTAGCATTTATGTTGTTTGATCATTTCCATGTATCTGGCGTACAATAGGAGGACGTCTCGGTGGCATGACTCTACAAGTTCAATCACACACCTCAGTTCAAGATTATATAGGACTAAACCTTAGAAGTTCCAGAAGGGAACATGAGAAGAAAACATTCAAGTTTTTCAAAACAGGGGTACACAACATGTATAACCCATACACAGCATGTTCCCTTAGGTTTTTAACATGGCGTGTAGCTCTTCCAACCTTGGTCATGTAACATCCCTACACACGGCATGTTCCTCCTATGACATAGAGTGTACTTTATTCATTCCCTCCTATCCAAGTTCTTGTACATATCCAAACCAATTAGTTCTCTCCTGGGTAGCACTACACAGAATTTTCACCCTAGACATAAAATGTATCACTTAATTTCCAACCACCTGTGTCGTTAATCACATGGTCGACTCTACACGGCATGTACGAACATAACACGACATGTAAAATCTACGTTTTTATCCACCCATGTTGTTGGTCACATAGCCGGATACTCGGATCACCAAAATATGGCATGTATATATAGTACATAGCATGTTCATGAAAGGATTTCCAACCCACGTCTCTAGCAACACGGTTGGTCACACGATTAAGAACTACAGGGTGTGTACATAAAGTACACGGTGTGTACTTAAGAAAAAAATTCCCATCCTGAACAGAAGGATATATAGCATGTATTCATCATCACACACCATGTATTTTCTATTTTTCCGGACAGTAAGCCTTAGAAATAACTCCATAATCCCTTAAAAACATTGAAATAAGCATTAAAGTGCCAACTTCTGATCCATGGGGGTCCATACACCCTACGAATCAAATCATGGCATCATATTCGGGTCATATCATAGTAGAATTCAATTATAGTTAAATATGATCCACCAAATTCCAATACAAGGGCACCCATAACACCTTACGGACCAAAGTTTGGCACACACTCCAATGAAACTGAAATTTTACAACACCGTATCAAAATAGCAGATATTCTATCATGGACTCTATCACAAAATCATGCATATGTTGCACAACATATATCACAATAACATGCAATCAGTAATGCACCGTAAATGTCATGAAACAATGCATGACATGTAAACTCTAGAAAGTTCCCATATGATGAATGAGATGGAATACCCTCATCTAATTGGGTTGTAATAGAAAAATAACCTCAATGATATAAATCATAACAACACAAATCATATAAATCACCAAACTGTAAAATCAAATCAACTGTAACAATTGAAAAACCATAAAAATTTCAATAATTGATGTAATTTGGTTTTTCTCGCTACACAGGTTAGCTACTACCAGACACAACATATTACCAATTACCTATTCCTTCCTATCCCTATCTATACTATCCAAACAGTAATACAAAGCCGAAAAGAACCTCCTCTGATACCACTTTTTAACATCCCAGTTTCGGGTGCCGCCCAAAAGTTCCTCGTACCCTACTGGCCACTTAGACTCAAGTACATTTCCCCGAAACGCCAGAGGCTTCCGACTAGTAGGGAGGTACTTTCTTGGAATAGTGGAGAACCTATAACATCATTGTCAAAGTATGCACAGTATAATAACAAATAATAAATAGTATAAAAATAAATAATACCATGTAGAAAGTAAACAGCAGAAGACTGGAAGTAAATAAACAATTAGAGAAAATATATAAATGTTGCCAGTCACATATGTCTAGGAAAACAGCCAAAAAAGTCACAATTCTAGAAATACAGTACTAAACCAAAGTGCAAAAGAAATCAAATAAACTCCAGTATCTTCTCAAACCTCAGTTTGGTCCCATACTCTTCATCTCCATATAAATCAAGTACCTAATGATGAAGAGCGCTTTCCCTTATCTATACCCGCAACCATATAATCTTTTTGGGTCCAAAAGCATGACCTAAATAAGGTGTGAGGCGAATACCAGTAGGTAACCACCAAAATATTTGTGCCTAACTGATAGTGAGAATATATAACAGGAAGTAATGAAAATGCAGAAAAGAAACTTGGAACACACAAAGGTAACCAAATCCTATAGTTCCCATTTACATTCAGTAGCATTTAATGTTCTTCATTTAATCAAGTAAGTATCACAACTGGTATCTCAGAAGACTACCTAACAAGACCAAATCCAATCTTGTGCTTGGGCTTGGAAGACACATCACAAATATTCAATATTTACACTAACCCTTTGGGTAGATCACACAGTCTAACCCCTCTGGCCATGTAATGAAATAAAAAAGGCAAAGACACTATGAGGAAGCACTCACCATCAATTCCCCCTATGGTCTTTCCATAAAAACTACAGACTCACTAGGGAAGCACTCAACATCAATTCCCCTTATGGTCTCGTTACATAACTATATAAACTTTGAGGGAGCACTCACCGTAAATACCCCATGTGGTATCGTAGCGTGAATTATAACAGACACTCTGAGGAAGCACTCAACATAAATTCCCCATGTGGTCTAACTAAACCAGGTTTTTACAGCCCTGTGTAATTCATTCATGCATAAACGATATCAAGAAGCCCAAAGTAATCTCAATAACTACATGGATAAAAATTCCAACGCATATCACAACATTTAACAGGCAGTAAGAGACAAAAAGTTCAATCCTATCGAGCAAGGCTATGAAACAAGGTATGCCTCAAAGGCAACCTAGACCAAAAGTCCCTAAACATCCAACCAAGGAAACACAGTCATGGGATATTCCTTAAACATGAAAGTTTACATAATATCACATCAGCAAACCCTTAAACTAACAATCAATCTAAGGAAGATAAAACAGGGTTCAAATTCCTAAACCCGAAATACCTGAAACATGGATAATTGGCACTTTGGTATATATAACTCAAATAAAAACAACGAAAGGCAAAAAACCACCTACCTCAACGTTGTACTAAGAACACACTCGAACGTCGGCCTTTAATCGGCCTAGAACACTGTAGATCTACCAAAAGGCCAAAAATGTTCAACCTTGAATAACTCACAAAAAAAGGGAAATTTGAAGAAGAGGCTCTAGAAGAATGAATTACTCAACAGTGGGATTCCAACGCACCTACCAGAGTTTGATTTGGAGAACAGATGAAATATCGGTGGCTCGGAGAAGATTCATCGCTCTCAGCCACTCCTGGATGAAACCAATATAGAAGAAGACATTTCTGGGGATTATATGTGACCATGGTCTGACCTATCAAATAAAAAGAAAAGTACAAGGCGTGTTCATTTAATGTACACACTATGTACAAGCCTCAACTAGACCCCGCTTTAGGCGGTCCACACCGCAATGTACTCAGGCGTTACATGGCCAGTACACATCTACTCATGAGAAATTGGTACACGACATGTACTCTTAAGTACATGACGTGTACTCCTAAAATTTCCAAAAAACTCACCTTTTCCTCAAAGACACCTGAAATCAAGATCCACCCATGAAATGAAGATCTGAGTTCTTATGGTTCATGTATGTGTTCACATGTATCATGTTGTAGTAATTCATTATCATTTAATCCATTTGTATGTTATCTCACACATATACCTATAGTGATCATAGGATTCATCCTATAAAATATAGGATATTATTGACAAACAACCAAATAATGTTTAGATATGGGGTTATGATATTCCCATACTTATTAATTAGAGGATGATGTTTAGAGTTAGTTGTCTTATGTGAATTGGATTATTAATTTTGGACGAAATGTTATAGTGTTCAAGAGTTTTATTATCTTTCCAATAAACCTAGTATACGAGTGGTGGAAAACAT
Organism: Viscum album; assembly: GCA_963277665.1. Classification (NCBI taxonomy): domain Eukaryota; kingdom Viridiplantae; phylum Streptophyta; class Magnoliopsida; order Santalales; family Viscaceae; genus Viscum; species Viscum album. Next base: position 1,218,758,305 of record OY728119.1, read on the forward strand.
ATAAGGAATCATTTGTAGTGTTCATGTATTTGTTCATAGGTATCATATAGTGGTAATTCATTATCATTCATTCCATGTGTATGTTAGCTCACACATATACCTATTGTGATCATAGGATTCATCTGATCAAATAAAGTATATTACTAACAAACAACCAACTCATATTTATAGATGGGGTTGCGATGTTCTCATACTTATTTTTAAAACTCTCTCGACCGAACAGTTGAGTAACAAGGATTTAATTTTATGTTCTGATTGTGACGTATTATTTCCTCTAAAAAATAAGGCATATCCTCTACTAGTTTTGACTAATATAGATTTTCATGTAGAGGATATGTTAGTTCTCACTTAGCTAAATAGAACTATCTAAAGATAAAGTTTATTATATATGTTTTAGAAATTAATTCAATAGAGGTAAACAACGTAATCATAATCCTTGTGTGAGAAAGGATTGGTTGAAGTCAAACATTATTTTTTTCCCGTCATAGTATACTACATATATGAAAATATATTATATATTAAATTACTATTCCAATTTAATATAGTAGGGTATGTAATAGAAATGTGTTACAGACCCTCATTAAACACTGTGATCCTCATCTTGAGGATGCCAATCTTTTGCAGGAATTCCAATTGTAGAAAAGGATGTTATTAATGGTTCCATATATAGTTTTAAATAAGTAAATACAGATTTAGAGGTCGATATTGATATGATTATACCAAAGACCCTATATATTAATTGTGTAAAAGTGAGAAATGGTGCATGATAATAAGAAAAAATCATAACAAAAGATGCATAAGGGGAACCAAACCTATACATGGTAAAGAATTATAAAAACTTATCACAAAGAAGATAATAATGTCCCTGGTAATTGAATTTATCCTATGAAATTACTTTCCATGGTTATAATATGAATTAAATCCATAAAAAATGTTAGTAATTAAAAAGAACCAGTCAATTAACAAAAAATATATGAATGGTGGAAAAGTATGATAAAAGGATGCCTCTTATATTGAATTGAAAAAGTCCCCTACCAGTTTTATCACCTTAAGTAGCATGTTGTCCTCTTAACTTATTAGTATTTTTTGGAATTATAAAAAATTAAATGGAAAAAAATAAAAATAAGTATTCTCTATAGTAATTTGAGGTAAGGCTCCAACTACAGATTCAAAACGATGACTCGGAAATATTTCATGTCTAATTAAATGTTATTAACATCCATGAAATCAATAATGGCCCAAATTCAACAACATAAAATCATTTCAATGATCTAAAATGATCATTTTAAATGAAATTTTTGTAAATAGGGAAGAGAAATGATAAAACATAAGAAAAAAATTAAATAAAAAAAGTGAAACATGCTTAACTGAAAAAAGATATTCACTGATAAGATACAATAGAAAAAATAAGGGAGAAAGATATTTATTGTGGAAGATATAATATAAATAGAATGAAATAGAGGATAAAGAATAATAGAGAATAAGAATTCCTATGTCTATTGTGCCTGGAACCAATAAATAAACCCCTAAAGACTGTTGGAGTAGAGGCTATTGTGTCGAAACCTCCAGAATGATGGAGAAGAATGCTAAAGAAAATTGGTAAATTGGTGTTTTATTCACCCTTGTTATTTATGTTTTATATTCTAATAGTTTTGTGAGAGGTTGTCTGAGATAACAAGAGTTTTGGTTTCCTATTAATATTTAGTGGGTAACATGGAAGGAATTGATATTGTTAACAAAAAATATTATTTATAATAATGAGTTCCTACTCAGTAGGATTAGATGATTTGTTGTCAAGTCATTTCTAAGTGGTGAACCTCACTAATTGAATTTTAAAAGGGGGAATGTATCTTGTATATGAAGGAGTCATATAAGTTGAAAGGTTAATTTAGGTTGGAAAAAAAAGTAATTGAAGGAATTTAGTGATGTTCAACATTTGTATCTAAGAAGATAATATGCATCGTAGTCTTCTAGTTATGCCAAAATAGTAAAAGGTTTTTATAGTGTATGTCACTTCATGTCTGATGATTCATATGTGGTTTTTTTCATGTGGATTTAATGGAAGAATTAAAAAATTGATTGTGATAAATCTAAAAAACATGAAGCTAATTCCTAGATTTTAGGAGGACTCACTAGGTGTATCCAAGAGACCCGAGATCAAATCTGGGTGGAGACATATTTCTGGGTACTGTAGCAGGCATTGTTCGGTACTGTAGCAGTAGGAACTATTCATCCATCTGGGCCTTCGGGCCACCAGTTTGGTCCTTGAGTCTTGCAAGGATTTAAGGTCACTCAAGGCCTTCGGGCCAATTGTTTCACAAGGACTTTAGGCCACATTAAGGCCTTAGGGCCACCCCAAGGCCTTCAGGCCACATGAATGCAGGCCCCAGACACACTATACAAAAGGAGAAGCCCCAGAAGAGGATCAGAGCAGGTGCACTCACCAGAGCAGAGCCAAATGTATTTTTAGAATGAGAGGGTATGGCTATGCCATCGGTACCAGCATGTTCTTGCATGGGAAGCCTAGCCAGACAGTCATGCAAAGGTGGAGAGCTACTATCAGGATGTAGATGTTGGGGAGGGGCAGTTCCTTGTAGATAGTCTGGTTGAATTCCATAAGACCTTTTGGTCATGTAATCTCCTAAGCCTGTGGTCCATGTAATCTCTGATCCTACGGGCCTTGTATGGGTTCCCCCTCATCACTTTAAAGGGGGGTTATCAAAAATCAATAAAAAATGAAGGCCTTCAGGCCATTCAGGTAGGAGGAGTTAAAGGCCATAAGATTCATTAAAGAATAAAATTGAAACTGGGTTTCCATGTTTTTTTTAAATATGGAATGTTTTTAATATAGTTATATCTCGAGTTTATATTTTTTAATGAAATTAATGATCATGTTTACTAAAATAAGATTTATTTAAGACTTAAATATGAGTAATCTAGATACTGAGATTGAAGGGAGATTTTATTATTAAAAATAATTAATGTTTATTTTCATGTTAAGATTCTAGTTATTATAGTCAGATAAATTATATTCAAAAAGAAAACATGTGGAAGTAAATAAAGTGATCATGCTTAAGGTAGATAGAAAGATTCGAAAGAATGAACCAATGATCAGGAGGTTCATTAAATGAAATGAAAACAAATTGGGAATATCACAATGGATTTCATGGTAATTGTATCTATATATGATTTGTTAAAAAAGTTTTATATTTTCTTTAAAAATGTTATTCTTACTAAAATTTGTGTAATTTCTCTTCATATGGATGTTAAAAAGGCTTTCGACTCTATAAATTGGGAATTCATGCTTGAAGTTATTCAAAATATTAGGTTTAGAGAATATTGTTTTGGCTAGTTGAAAATTCTCTTTAACCCTGTTAGGCTCTCCATCCTAGTATATGATGCCCCAAATGGATACTTCTCATTATCATGTAGGTTTTGTAAAGGAGACCCTCTTTATTTTGTTCTATTTAGTATTTTGAAAGATTATCTAAGTAGATCCATTTTGTAATGGTCAAGCAGGGATTGATCAAACCTATCCAATAAATCATACTATTTATCTTAATAAAACATTTAAATAATGTTTATATGTTTTTTAGATGTTTATTTGTTTAATAAAATTAATATATAAACTATATATACTTTATGGTATGGAAATATTACCATATAATACAAAAAATTAATAAAATTAACATATAAACTCATATTTTTATAAACAAATTTAAAATATAATCACTAAAACATAAATAACTAAATAGAAATAAAAAATAAAAGGAATCTATTTGAATGATTTTTTAATATAGAAGTAAATAATACATGGAATAAATTATTACATACCCTGTGGGAAACATACTCCTTAATAATATGTAAGATATCAGAATAAGCTTCAAACTGTCGCTAGAAATCAACACTTAGCTACAAAGGCCACTTTCAATTACCTAAAACATAATGCATTAAATTTGTACACACAAAAGGAGTGATTCATAGTGATTGAGAATACAATACTTGGTAAATATATAAAAAAACTCTATTAACTCAAGGAGTTAGTATGTGAATATATAAATAATAGTATAATGACAAAAAGGGTCAATTGCCTTCAAGGCCAATTATGCCATACCATGGAATTTCATAATTCAGCTCACTATAAGTCACCTATATGTGTCCATTACTATATATAAAACATAGAACAACATGATTAGTACTAAAAATATTCTACATCTCTAAAAAAATAGCATATTTCATCATTTCATTCTCATGAAAACTCATGTTGTAATTTTATTTCACCCTGCATAGTGTGTGAAATCAACATTGAAATAAAAATCCATTCACTTTGTTAAAGATCATAATTTATGAAACCTAATACACATAAAGAACCTCTAATAAGGTCTCAATATACGATATTTCATGTCAAGGTTAATTACCCATCCATTACCCAATTATTCTTCCTATGTAACAATTTAATAATTAATTTTCAACTTCATTACATATAAATTCAACTATAACTCACACCCTAAAAACACAATTAAGGAACATCATCACGCATTCTGGTTTAATTCACCAAAGTAGGATTGACATTCTTATACCTCTTAAACACTAATTTATACATGTGTAAATGACCATTTTAGAATAAAGTGTACCCCTTAAAACTACCATGATGTGTTTAACTTATCACCTGGACATAATGAAACTTATAATTCTGCTATGAAAAATTGATTGGTCATCTTACACAAAGAGGAAAAGGAATAATATTATGTTATAGAACCACAACTTCTCTAATAGAATAAGGGTTCAATAATCTTAATAACTAGAAGAAATGAAAAAATAATTATAAATATACAATGGTCAAGACACCCATAATTTAAAATCATGTTGGAACAAAAGAGTTAAAAGAAAATTACTCAAATAGTAATTTTAACATTTATGCCAGCAAGTGATCAGTGATTTTCTTTTTGTTTCTAGAAAAATTTAATGTTAACTAATTAGAAAAATATCATGTTACCTACTTACTCAAGTAATTTTTTTAAAACATGTTGAAAAAACATAAGAAAAAAAAATTCATTTTGGAATGATGTCAATTTCATACTCAGAATAGAAGAGGAATTATACATCTTCACCAATCTCATGTTGTAGATTCTATAGAAAGTAATCATTACCACTAATAACCTAATGAATATTTAGACTTCTCCATCCCAGAGTTGCAAGTGAGTATTAATATTTAGATGTATGATTCATCTCACTCAAACCATATACAGTGGGAATGAAAAGGAATCCACAACAATATCTCATCATAATCAATATAAATCTATCATTAGGATACATCTCATCCCAAATTATTTAAATATAAAAAATCACTTCACTCAAATCAAATATCCACCTATTAATCATATATGACCTTCTTCATAGTTATCAAATGTTGTTGTATCATCCTCAACAAATCCCCATATTCCTAGCCCATTGAAAACTAATGTTGATAACTCAATAATATCTACATGTTTACTATTTAATTATCCAACCAGATGAATCATAACTCGATTGATATGGGTACCCACATACTAATAACATTAGGAAGTTTCATTAGTATGCTTCCTATAATTCTCATAATTTACTTGAATTATTATCAAGTAGATTCCATACCTTAAATTAACTTATTTCATTTAATCATCTTAATATCCTTTTCAAGAATACACAAATAAAATATTGATTATTTCAATAACCCATCTTTGGTACCCAAATATTGAGTCTTGAATCAGACCACCACATAGCCTCAAGAACACTCTCTAATCACTATATCTATGGAATTAAAGGAAGAATCAACACAACCTTAGGAAGAAGATTTCGATTCTCTATGTTCTAGTGATGATGAATAAAAACATAATATTATAGATACATTTTAATGGAAGAGGAATCATGTGGACCAAATCTTCTTTTGATGGTTCTTGTTTCCTCCAAAACCCTAGCTGAATAGGGAGATCCGAATCATGATTGAGGAGAGGAAAAGGTTCAGGGAAAGTGGGGTGGTCACATCGAAGCTACGTCAAAGCTGCATCAGAGGTGGTGGATTGTGGGGAGGTGGATAGGTCACATTAGTGATACATCAACACAAAGTTGGGGAGGCTGCATCGCAGCCACACCAATGAGGAGGTGGGATGGCTACATCAGAGGAGGAGGATTTTTGGGAGCACATCGGAGTCTCGGATGCATTGGTGTGGAGAATCTACGGATGATAATCTATGGGGTAGGTGGGTTCAATTGAAAGGGGATATGGGAGGGCTCGATCGGGGGAGGGATATGTTAGGTAGGAACTCGGACAGGAGAATCTGTGTTGCCACATGTTTAAAATAAATTATGGTAGTAGATAACCTATTTCTACAGTTTTAATAAATTTTGGTAGTAGATTTATAGAAATAGAGAATTTTTCTAATAGTGCAAGCGTACTGGGTTGGGTGGTGTGACAAAACAGATGGCCAGTCTCTTTATAGGTGATCTGGGAATGTAGCTTCTAGGTTTTCCTCTAGTGGTCAATTATTTTAGGGATGTCTTCACTGGTGATTTCTATGACTTACCACCTGAATGGGGGATTGATTTCACCATTGATCTTGTGCTAGGTGTGGCACCAATGTCTATTCATCTATATAAGATGGCACCTATATAGTTCTAGGAACTCGAGATGCAACTTGAAGACTTAGAGGCTAAGGGTTTTATCATACCCAACACATCACCATAGGTTTCACCAGTCCTTTTGCTGATAAAGAAGATGGTACCCTTCAATTATGCATAGATTACCGCAGACTGAATCAACTTATGATGAAAAACATGTATCCACTCTCTCATATCGATTAACACTTCAACCAACTCTGAGGAGCAACTGTATTCTCTAAGATCTATTTGAGGTTGGACTACCATAATGTTTGTGTGATCCCATCAGACATACCACATATAGAATTTCAAAGTATGTATGACTTGTACGAGTATCTGGTCGTATTGTTTGGTCTGAATAATGCAATGATAGTCTTAGTGGATTTGATAAATCGGGTCTTCCAACCATATCTTGATTCCTTTATGGTAGTATTCTTGGATGAAATATTAGTTTATTTGTGCACCTGAAAAGAATATGACAATCAACTTTAGGTCATGTTGAATACAATAAAAAAAGAACCAACTATGTGAAAATCTCAGTAAATTCCAATTTTGGATCAGTAAGGTTCACTTCTTTGGTCATATCATATCTGAGGTAGGCATATTCGTTGACCCAAAGAAGGGGAGAGTCATGGTTTCTTAGGATAATCCCAATAATTTGTTTGATATACACAATTTCTTAGGGATGACTGGTTACTAGAGGTGATTCATCTATAAATTTTCACACCTGGAAGTGCCGCTTATAGGATTGACCAAGAATGGTGTGAAATTCGATTATCCTAATACTTGTGAGACAACTTTTTAGGAGTTAAAGGGGAATATTTACTTCAACTTCAATCCTGATTCTTACTAATCTAGGTAGAATCTATAATGTCTATTGTGATGCATCAGAAATTGGGTTGGGTGCCCTTCAGATGCATGGTGGTCGGGTTGTAGTGTACAAGTCTCTCTAGTTGAGGACTCCTAAGAAAAATTACCCTACGCATGACCTCAATCTAGAATTTGTGGTTCAGGCTCTATGTTGTTGTAGGAACTACTTGATGGGTAAGCGGTTCATTTTTTACACGAAATATAAAATTCTAAAATACATATCCACTCAGTGAGACTTGAATATGAGGCAACTCATGTGGGTTTAATACCTACAATCGTTCAAAATTGATTTTTATTACATACATATAAAGGTTAATGTCATAGTTAATGCCATAAGTCATAAGATTTAGACACAAGCTATCAAGGAGTCCTATAGTGAGTATAATTTTATGGATCTATTATTTGAGATGCATTTAGAGATTTAGGAACATCAGGGGAATCTAGTTATAGTAGCTCTGGTAGTGAGATCCTACTTTATAGAGCAGGTTTGGATGTGGCAGCTGTCTAGTTTTGAGGACCTTATTTTGAGGGAGAATGTCATAGGAGAGAACCCACCTCCTAGTTGATTTTTTGATAGAAGTGATACCTTTCACCTCTATGGGCGTATTTGGGTACATTATGATATACGAGAAGAGATGATGAGGGTGTCACATGCTTTGGTTTGGGATTTTCATCCTAATAATACCAAGATGTATAGAGATATGAATTATCAGTATTGGTGACTTGGTATGAAGAGGAAGATACATGGATTTATCACTCGGTGCTTCACCTATCAACAGGTGAAGGCAGATTACCAGTGACATGATAGACTTATACAGCCTATTTCTAATCCTGAGTACAAATGGAACGATGTCACCATGTATTTAATGATGGGATTTCTGAGATCCACTTGAGGCAGTAATATTGTATGGGTGATCATAGATAGGATGAGCAAGGCTTCACACTTTCTAGCAATCTGGGAGACCTTATATATTGATGATCTAAGAAGACTTTACATCTAGGAGATAGTCTAACTTCATGGTGTTTTCCATTCTATCATGTCAGACTGAGATTCCTGGTTTACCTCATGGTTCTGGAAAGGGTTTTAGAAGACACTAGGTTCACAAGTTATCTTAAGCACGACATATCACCCATATACCGATGGGTAGTCCAAGAGGATGATACTGGTGTAAGAGGATATTCTATGGGTCTATATCATTTATTTTGGAGGTTCCTGAGAAAAACATATTCCTATTTTTGAGTTTTCCTACAAAAAAATTTCTAGGAAATTATTTAGATGGCTTTGTATGAGGCCCTATATGGTAGACTGTGTTGTTCACCTCTGTTCTAGCTTGAGTTTGGTGACACAGCTCTACTGAGTCCTCTTCTCCTTTAGGAGACTTTAGAAAAAGTCCAAATAATTCATATGTGTATGTCTACAACTCAATCAAGGCTGAAGTATTATATCATTCATCACCGTAGACCTATAGAGTTTGAGGTGGGAAGTCGGGTCTTTCTGCTTGTGCCTCCTAGATTGGATCAGAGACAAATTGAAAGATAGGTCAAGTTATCACCCTGATATGTCAGGCCTTTCAAGATGGTGGAGTGAGTTGGACCGGTATCCTATCGACTTCTGTGACCTCATAGGTATCATGCCACGAAAGACTTCTCCCACATAACTAAACTTTGATAGTATCATCCTAACCCATATCATTTTTTTAATCCTGAAGAAGCAGAGATGGATATAGATATGTTTTTTTAAAGAGCATCTGATATGCATCGTTGATCATAGTCTGAAGGCTCTCTGAGGTAGGTCAGTTCCTATGTCCCAGGTGCTATGGCAGCATAGATGTGTACAGGACAAGAACAAGGAGTGGGAAGATGATTTACATGTGTAGTGGTCAGAGAAATTATATGATGATGTTTTTACACTCTCATAAGGGAAACTTGGGGATGAGTTGTCTTGAGGAGGGGAGGTTGAAACGTCTAGGATTTTTTCAAAGGTACATACTGTTAATTTTTTGTTTTAATTCCTTTAAACAACCCTAAATATGATGCTTAATCAAATCAAAGAGTTTTCAGGTGCATTCATGGAACATTCAGAGTTTGGAGCCCCGATAAGGGAAGAAAAGACTAGGATGCATGGTTAAGATAAACTCTATCACCCAGCCCACACGATTTCCCTTAGTCGTGTGGTTGCAGACAGTGGAGACCTGGGGGCCGCATGTTTTTTCTAAAACCATTCCACCCAGGGCTCATGGAAATGAAAACCATTTTCAAGTTTTTTGAAAGTGGTTTTTACATGGTTTGTGCACGGTAAGATAACATGTGCATCTAACTGTGCAGGGTGCCCATTTGAAGCAGATATTGGTGCACGGTTTTCACATGGTTTCACCAAACATGAACAGTGGTTTCTGTGGGTTATTTTATGGTTTTTACAATCAATATGAAATGTTTTAAACTCTTCTTTCTTTCCTCTCATTATTCTCTAGCAGTTTCTTCCTCCTCCCTCGCACGGATCTCTCCTCCCATTTCTACCTAGGGATCAATCTACCGCCTCAATTCGTTGTCTGATTTGTTTTCCATAGGATCCACTAGAAATATAGAGGTAAGCTCTTTGATCTTATTTAATATATTTTAATTTCATCCTTCCATTTGTCGGTATATCTCGGTGTAAGATCATTTTCCCCATTTTTAGGGCATTTGACGATTTCTCAATTTTCTTCTAGCCTAGCTCGAATCAAATCTTGTGACTAGACGAGTAGAGATCTATGAGGCTAAGGTAAGTGGTTTGGACTCTTTCCCTTTGTTTCATTGCATTCCATAATTTTTTTCATTGTACCACAAGCTGGATCTTTCCGGCGTCGCGCCTAATTGTTAAATTAAATTAAAAGGAAAACCCTACCATGCCATTGACAACCTGAGTGAGAAGAGAATCAACTCCTTTGTTTGATCACCATGTTAAAGGCCATCCAATTGGGTGTGATTCACTTATAATGCTTAATTTACCTTTTTTCCTTAGCTTTTATAACACCCTTAAGGGGTATTGCCTCGTGTTAAATGCCTTGAGCTATTCTTTGAATTGTTTAGGGTGATAAATATAGAGACAAGACCTTACCATACTTGTCACTCATGAAGTGATTGATTAAATGAGTTGGCCAAGTTCATAATTCCTTGTACCTTATGAATTAAATGAATTTTCCGAGTGGTTTTCCTTAACCATTATGCCTATGGTAATATAAAAGCTTAAACAAATGAAATGGTTCTTCACTAGTCATGTTATATATTTAGATGTGTTGGTTTTTCAATTTCTTTAGCTTAATGTTGAAGTTGATATGAGAGGTTATGATATAAGGACCCATTGGATAGACTCTTATGCCTTAGTTTTTGTTAGTGTTTGTAAGGACAATAGGGGATACATCAACTATGCCTAATACGATCTCACTGTGCATTATATATTTTTTCTTCCAGATGAGTTACACTAATTCCCTAGGGGAGACCCCTTAGATGGGCTTGATGGTATGATTGGTTGTACTATGCCACATGATATACTTAGGCCCCTACGTGTGATATTAGGTACGGATGTAGAGGTTAGTTTATAGTGTTTTCACACCATGCCGGAATGACACTTGGGACATCATACTTGAGTCACATCAGACAGAAGCCTTGGCTTTGGACTTATATTGAACCCCTCGAGTGATACTTGGAAAGTATCTTTGGATTGTCAAGGAAGGGCTAAGCTTTACTCTACATAATTTATAAAGTGATTTCAAATTGAATTAAAATGGAACAAAATGTTTTCAAAATATAATTGACCCTTTGGATTTGGAAAATATAGGGATGTGTCCTCTAAGACCAATCACAAGCTTGGGGATAGTTTACCTCCTTCATTATATACTTATTACTTTACAATTGTAGGAAATCCTGACTTAGACACCCTGGATTAGATCGAAGCAGGTATATTAGATGGGTCTCAAAAGGAACCCAGTCCAGTGTATTTATTTCTTCATTCAATATTGCATTTAAATTATCAAGGAACACTGTTTTTTTTTTGCATGAAATGGAATGTCCCACACATTTTGGGTGTTGGCCTACTAATATTGTATCTCACACTCTACTTGGGCACCTTTGGTACCCGAGTAGACTTTTTGATTGTAGGTATGGACAAAAGGATGTAGCCCGTTTCCAATGCTTGATTTACATGCATTATTAGAATAGAGTTGGGTGCAAAAGACCAAGCCTATGCTCTAGATGCGAGTCATAGTAGTTTTTACCCTTTTTATATTTTGTCAGAATGTTGTATATGATTATTTCTCATGCCCCTTGAATTCACTTTTTTATAGCTATTTTACCATCATCACCATGTTGAAAAATCTATTATTATTATTCATCTTCTGCTTACTGTTTATTTAGTTTGCTTGATTTATTGTTATTGGTCTGCTTCTATCTGTTCTATTTCTACTTTTACTACGTATTATCATTATATAATGTTGTGTTGTAATCTAATCTATTAGGGCATAGTCTCCACACATACACACTCTAGGCTATCATTGATAGTCGGTAGCCTCTGGCGTTCGGGGAGGCGCGCTTGAGGTCTTGTGGCTCACCATCTCGGGGTACTGTTAAGTGGTATTCAGGGAGGGATGATATAGTCTTGGGCATATGGATTGTTACTAGGTCTCCTTCTACTGAGATAGAAAAAAGTCTTTTCTTTCATAACAAAAAAAGATGTTTCGACCCCAACATTATATATATATATATATTATTTATACATAATAATTAAAATAATAATATATATATAACATATTTATATGAATAGAAATATATATTATATATATATTTTATAAATACATTTTTATGTATATATATATATATTATTTATATATGTATACAATTTAATATATTTATATTATATTATATTTAATATACATAAAATTAATATAATATATGTTTAATTTAATCATTATGTATATATAATATTATATTATACATATACGTTTAATATAATATAATTTTTCTATATAGATAAAGTGTTATGTATATTTATATATAAATGTATTTTCGATATATAAATAGATCTATACATTTATTTATATTTTCATATATATATATATATTGAGTTATATTATGTAAACAGATATATATTTAAAATATTAATTTAAATACTTATATGTATATTAATATAAATTTATTTATTTATTTTTAAATATTTATTTATATATTTATCTATTTATATATATAATGTATATAATATATTACATATTTATGTATATAATTAAATGAAAATATTATAATACATGTATTTATGTGATTATATATATATATATATTTATATAATTTTTTATATAATTTTTTGTTTATATATTTATTTATTTATTTAATTTATTTATATAATGTCTTTATAAAATATGTTTATAATGTATTTAAATATATTTATATAATGTCTATACAATACATACATATATATATATTATATAAAGTATATATTTAAAAAAATTAGAGGGGTTAAAACCCCTCTTATCTGAGATATTAGCAACGTTTATATAAAACCCCCTCCAAAATATATGAAAAATTATTTTAAATGGAGTTAAAACCGCCTTGGATGTTTGGGGGATTAGATATGTTTATGTAAAATTGTTGCAAAAAGTATATGGAATATTATTTTAGAGGGGGTTAAAACTCCCTCTAATGTTTGAGAGATTAAATGGGGTTTAACAACCTTAAAAATAATTTTTCATATAAATCAGAGATGGTTTTCTACAACTGTCGCTCATTTATAGATAAAAAAATTAGAGGGTATTTTAACCCCCTCTAATGTTTGAGAGATTAGAGGAGGGTTTATCTCTCTCTTAAATAAATATCCAATCATATCTAATTTATAAATAAAAATTTAGAGGGAGTTTTAACCGATTCTAAATTTTTTATTTATATTTAGAGGGGTTGTGCACACCCCTTATAAAAAATAACCACTAAATACAATGTTTTTTTTAATGATTCTCATTCCTAAAAAGGTCCTTCATGTGCCAGATTTTCATATGTCAACTTTTAGTATTATTTTTTAGTTTAGAAATACATGGAAATGTTAATGAAAGTGATGGGTTTTTGGGATCTACATTTTTATTTTATGTACTTCTTGTTTTCTTCAATATTTTCCTTTATATTTATGGTCATTATAGTTATATGCAAATTGGACTCTCACTACAATCGATATTACATATCTTTTGAAATTATTCACTCAGAACTATTTCATAACAATAATTTATTTTTATTTCATTCTAATAACAAACTATGCCATTCCTGCCAAAATAAAAAAAACAAAAAACTGGTGTCCCCTGCGATATGATTGGTTCACAAAGTTTTTTTTTACATTTTAAATTTTTTTTTGCAGAAAACCGTTAGGGCGAAAATATTTTAAAAAATGCACCCAAAAGGCGGCATCCTGGATGCCGCCTTTTCATTTCGTGTGCAAGGTGGAATCCAGGATGCCGTCTTTTCCCTAAATTTTTTTTTGAATTTTTGTTTTGTTTTGTTTATGTATATATATATATATATATAAACAAAACAAAAAATTTCTGCAGAATTTCTCTGTTATTAAAGATCCAGCGCTACAGCCATTACAAGAGTCTGGATTCTAATAGAAACCCTCACCCAGGACTCCCTTTTATAAGAGGGCTTGCCCTGAAAATCATTCTGCATTTTCAATATGGGATTCAGGTTCTCCCTTTCCTACGAAGTACATTCTGCATTTCCGATGTGAGATTCTGTTTCAAGTACGTGACTTTGAAATACAATAAAATATAAACTATAAGACCAATATAAATGGAATTTTAAACATTGATTAAACATATAATAAATAGTTGAAAAAAAAATAATTTCCTCAAAAATGTTGATGAAAAATAATCTATAACCTTTTAAAACCACCTACTTGAAACTTAAAAATGTTTCAAGTACGTGAATTTGAAAGACTATAAAATATAAACTATAAAACAAATATAATTGAAACATTAAATATTGATTAAACATATAATAAATAGTTGAAAAAAAATTAATTTCCAAAAAAATGTTAATGAAAAGTAATTTATAAGAATTCAAAACCGCTTACTTGAAACCAAAAAAATGTTTCAAGTACGTGAATTCGAAAGACTATAAAATATAAAATATAACACCAATATAAATGAAACATAAAAAACATTGATTAAACATATAATAAATAATTGAAAAAAAGGAATTTCTTAAAAAATGTTGATGAAAAATAATTTATAAGCTTCCAAAACCGCCTACTTGAAACTAAAAAATGTTTCAAGTACGTGACTTTGAATAACCATAAAACTTAAAATAGAAGACCAATATAAATGAAACGTTAAACATTGATTAAACATATAAGAAATAGTTGAAAACAAAATTAATTTCCAAAAAAAAATTAATGAAAAATAATTTATAAGCTTTCAAAACCGCCTGCTTAAAACTTAAAAATGTTTCAAGTATGTGACTTTGAAAGACTATAATTATATTACTAATTAACTAATTAATTATTAAATAATTAATAGTTATATTAATAATTAACTAAATAATTATTATATAAGTAATAATTAATGAGTAATAATTAATAATTAATAATTAATAATTAATAATTTAATGAATAGTTATAATTAATATTTATATTACTAATTAACTAATTAATAATTACTAATTACCTATTCATAATTATGAATTACTATTTAATAATTATAATGAATAATTATAATTAATATTTATATTACTAATTAACTAATTAATAATTACTAATTACTAATTACTAATTAATTAGTTACAATGGAGGGTCACCCAGCCATGCGCAAACCTGCGACCCTGCATGCATCTGGAGGATGCCACCCCCGAGATCTTCATCACCTCCGGCCAGCATGCCCCACAACGGGGATCTGACCAAAGCTTCAAAGATCCTAGCTATGTTCCCACCGTTAGGCCCCCACTCGGCCTCGCCGGGATCCCAAACGCTTCGCATCTGCTCTGAGGTATCGCTGGTGGAACGGCTCCACACCAGGACAGCACCAACCCGCCCTCGTCATGTGCCTCTTGCACCCTGCAACACCGTCCAACACCACGACCCCTGCAAAAAATGAAAATAAATCCATGAAGAGCATCCCCTGCTGACAGTCGCGCCCCCGGAGGGCGACCCTCCATTGTACTGCTTGTGCCATGTTCGACTGAATCCAGGTTGTTGTCGGCATCAACCACCCAGAGCTGTCGAATTCTCCACATCGACAACCGAAACTGCTCCCTCATCGTCGTGGGCTTTGAAATCAAGCTTGCAATCAAGCAGGTCAAGCCTTTTAAGTGGGCATCAAAGATCAAATAGATCTTTGTTTCCAACCACATCAAGAACCTCCATTGATTTGAAGCGATCCGCATGATCACCATAAATTGAAAGAGAGATAAACTCACTCCTAGAGAGAGAGCCTCTCCCCATAACTAACTACTATATAATTAATTATTAATAATTACTAATTAATAAATATAATGAATAATTATAATTAATATTTTTATTACTAATTAACTAATTAATAATTACTAATTACTAATTACTAATTACTAATTACTAATTAATAATTAATAATTATTAAGAATAAATGTAATTAAAAATTATATTACTATTTTAGTAATTTATTATTATATAATTAATAATAATATTACAAATTAACAAACTAATTTTTATATAATTAATTATTAATAATCACTAATCACTAATTATAATGAATAATTATAATGAATAATTATATTACTAATTACTAATTAATAATTATAATGAATAATTATAATTAAAAATCATATTACAAATTTTCTAATTAATTATTATATGATGAATAATAATATTACTAATTAACTATATAATTTTTACATAATTAATTATTAATAATTACTAATTAATAATTATAATTACTTATTATAATTAATTATTATATTTATAATTAACTAATTAATTATTATATAATTAATAATGATATTACTAATTAAATAATTATTTTTATATAGTTAATAATTATATAATTAATCTTATATTACTAATTAAGTATTATATAATTAATAATTATATTACTAATTAACTAATTAATTATTATATAATTAATAATTATATTACTAATTAAATAATTAAATAATTTATTATATGTTTAATAAATGTTTTAGGTTTCAATTATATTCATTTTATAGTTTATGTTTTATAGTCTTTCAAATTCATATATTTGAAACATTTTTAAGTTTCAAATAGGCGGTTTTGAAAGCTTATAAATTACTTTTCATTAACATTTTTTTGGAAATTCCTTTTTTTCAACTATTTATTATATGTTTAATCACTGTTTAAAGTTTCAATTATATTCGTTTTATAGTTTATATTTTATAGTCTTTCAAATTCACGTACTTGAAACATTTTTATGTTTCAAGTACGCGATTTTGAAAGGTTATAGATTATTTTTCATCAACATTTTTCAGTAAATTTTTTTTGTTTTCAACTATTCATTATATGTTTGATCAATGTTTAAAATTTCATTTATATTGATCTTATAGTTTATATTTTATTGTATTTAAAAGTCACGTACATGAAACAAAATCTCAAATCAGAAATGCAGAATGTACTATGCATGAAAGGGAGAACCGGAATACCACATCGAAAATGCAAAATTATTTTCAGGGCAAACCCTCTTATAAAAGGGGGGCATGGGTGAGGGTTTATGTCAGAATCTAGACTGTTTTAATGGCTGTAGATCTGAATCTTTAATAGTAGAGAAATTCTGCTGCATTTATATATATATATATATATATATAAAATAAAACAAAAAAATAAAAATAAAAATTTTGGAAAATTTTTTTTAGGAAAAATGAGGCATCGCGGATGCTGCCTTTCACCCGCATTACAAAGGTGGCATCCAGGATTCTTCCTTACACCCGAAATGCAAAGGCGACATCCGGGATGCCGCCTTTCAAGTGCATTTTTAAAAATATTTTCGCCCTAACTATTTTCTGCAAAAACAATTCAAAAACGTAAAAAAAAACTCGTGGTTCACCCCATCCGCGGATGGAAGGGACAATGGGTTTCATCATAGGTGATACCATGATGGGAATATTCACTGTGCGTCTCCCACCCCTCTCCATCCATGTTATTGAGCCGTAAGACACAGTTCCTTTCCTGTGGCACTTTTTCATTTCATTCATCTTTTGGAAAGCCATCATCATCACCCAAACCATGACAGTGGATTTCTTTAGAGGTTTCACCTTTATCACATAAGTCACTGCCCTATCCCCACATTCCTCACTTTCTTTCACAATGTTTGAACAATCATTATGGTTTTTGAATGGTAGCCATAGTAGGCGATAAGGTAGTTGAGGTACCCCGAAGGGCTCGAGCAGTTGTTACGCCTCAACCTGGTGATGGTCAACAACTCATTCTTCGTGATGTTCTTGAAACAGAGAATCTCCATGTAGTCATAAGGCATCAACTCGTATAACAGAACCAGATCCAGTGCGTGGTTGGGGTCGATCTGCCCCGATCCCACGGCCAACAGCAAACAGAAACTATAATTTCGGCCCTCATAACTCATCAGACGATTAGTGTTGTCGACAGGATTTGAGGTGGTCATGAGGGAGGAACGAACGACATTAGGGCTCCACTCTAGGTAGATTCTCCTCAGTAGTTCCACCATGCTTGAGATGTGGGGCTACGCCATGGATGTCCCGGTCATTACATTGTAACTGCTCGTGAAATACCAACTCCTTTTGATCACCGACAATGACTCACCATCAGCCCACGAGGCCAGTACTCCCAATCCTGGGGTGGTCTTGTCGGATTTCAGAATGCTTAGAAACTCAGGTGAAGGTCCCTTGGAGCTATACTTCACGATGGAAGGGGTCGGCTTCGTAGCAACGATGGTCTGATGAAACTCCATGGAAGCAGTGGCATTGTTTCATTTTCCCCTCGCGTATTTGATCACCGCTTCGAGTCTCTCAGGTTGATGACTACATCGATACAGGTGAAGTCATCTAAATCGGAAAGATCCTTCTCATCCAGTATTAAGACCGCCGCTAGGGCGGGGGACCTAACGATGTAATACATCTGTTCATCCGCATACCCCGTGTAATCCCAGATGATGACGACCTCGATGACATCCACCAGTAAAACTGACGAGTTGCTTGGCAACAATGTCGTGTTGTGTTTTTTTAATATGTTTTCTAGAAAAATATTTTTACAATGTATAGGTTAAAAATATTTTAAAAAATATCTACTAAAGGTGGAAGACCTTTCGGGTTAAGCTGAAAAGCGGCAACCGCGGTGCCGCCTTTCTGCTACAATAAAAAAAACTATATGACCAATATATATGAAACTTAAAACATGGATTAAAAATATAAGAAAAAGTGGAAAATGAAAATAATTTCGTAACAAATGTTGATGAAAAATAATTTATAAGCCTTTAAAGCCACCTACTTGAAATTTAAAAATGTTTCAAGTATATGAATTTGAAAGCTTATAAAATATAAACTATGAGACCAATATAAATGAAACATAAAACATGGATCAAATATATAAGAAATAGTCGAAAATAAATAGAATTTCGTAACAAATGTTAATGACAAATAATTTATAAGCTTTCAAATCCACCTACTTGAAACTTAAAAATGTTTCATGTATTTGATTTTGAAAGCCTATAAAATATAAACTATAAGACCAATATAAATGAAAATTAAAACATACATTAAACATATAATAAATAGTTGAAAATTAAAAATAATTTCCTAAAAAATGTTGATTAAAAAAAATTTATAAGCTTTCAAAATCACCTATTTAAAACTTAAAAATGTTTCAAATATGTGGCTTTGAAAGACTATAAAATAAAAACTATAAAAATAATATAAATTAAACTTGAAACACAGATTAACCATATAAGAAATAGTTGAAAATAAAAAAATCATAAAAAATGTTGAAAACAAATAATTTATAATCTTTAAAAACTACCTATTTGAAACTTGAAAATGTTTCAAGAATGTGGCTTTGAAAAACTATAAAATATAAACCATAAGACCAATATAAATGAAACTTAAAACATGGATTAAACATAAAAGAAATAGTTGAAAATTAATTAGTTAATTAGTAATATAATTATTAATTATATAATAACTAATTGGTTAATCTGTAATATAATTATTAATTATTAATTATTAATTATATAATTAATTAGTTAATTAGTAATATCATTATTAATTAACAATAAATAATTGTTATATAATTAATAATAAATAAATAATAATTATAATTCATGATATTTCTAATTAACAAATTAATTATTGATTATTAATTATTACTTATTACTTATATTTCTATTTAAAAAATTAATAATTATATAATTAATAATTAGTAATATTATTATTTATTATATAATAATTAATTAGTTAATTAATAATATAATTATTAATTATATAATAAATAATTATATTACTAATTAATTATTATATAATTAATAATGATATTACTAATTTACTAATTAATTATATAATTAATAATTAATAATTATATAACTGATTAACTGATTAATTATTATATAATTAATTATTATATAATTAATATTTATATTACTAATTAACTAATTAATTTTAAACTATTTATTATATGTTTAATCCATATTTTAAGTTTAAATTATATTTGTCTTATAGTTTATATTTTATAGTCTTTCAAGGCCACATACTTGAAACATTTTTAAGTTTCCAGTTGGTTGTTTTGAAATCTTATAAATTATTTTTCAATAAGAGTTTTTATAAAAATATTTTTATTTTAAACTATTTCCTATATGTTTAATCCATGTTTTATGTTTCATTTATATTCGTCTTATAGTTTATAGTTTATAGTCTTTCAAAGACACATACTTGAAATATTTTTAAGTTTCAAATAGGTGGTTTTAAAAGCATATAAATTATTTTTCATCAATATTTTTAGAATATTATTTTTATTTTCAACTATTTCTTATATTTTTAATTCATGTTTTAATTTTTATTTATATTGGTATTATAGTTTATATTTTAGTATCTTTCAAAGTCACATGCCTGAAACATTTTTAAGTTTCAAGTAGGTGGATTTGAAAGGTTATAAATTATTTTTCATCAACATTTTTTATGAAATTATTTTTATTTTCAACTGTTTCATATATATTTAATCCATGTTTTATGTTTCATTTATATTGGTATTATAGTTTATATTTTATAGTCTTTCAAAGCCATGTACATGAAATAGTTATGAATCTCACATCAGAAATGCAGAATGTTCTGCGTAGGAAAGGGAGATCAAGAATTTCACATCGAAAATGCAGAATGATTTCTAGGATATTCCCTCTTATAAAAGGCAGCCCTAGGTAAGGGCTTATTTCAGAATCCAGACTGTTGTAATGGCAGTTCTACTGGATATTAAATAGCAGATAAATTCTATTGAAATTTTTTGGTTATATATATATATAATCAAAATAAAATAAAATAAAAATACAAAATTTAGAAATTAAAAATAATATTTTTTATTTTAGAAGAAAGGAGGCAGTGCTGCTTCCACCTTTAGTACATATTTTTAAAAATAATTTTAACCTATTAGTTTTTTTAAAAATATTTTTTATAGAAAACATATTAAAAAAAACTATCGTGTTGTACACCAACGAAGCCTCTTCCACTATCATGATGGCCAGAAACAAGGACCAGCCGATGACGGTCCTTCTGTTCCCCAGAGTTAGGGTGCACGCAAACTTCTAGTCTAAGGGTCCGGCACTGGCCACCAGAACCTAGGGGATTCCCTTGTTCTTCCATGCTTCTGGCCTAGAATTCCCCACAGAATTGGAAAACCAGATCCCCTTCTCTATGACCCTGAAGGCTGTGATGGAGAATACATCATGGTGCAATGGCACATCATAGGGATACCCTAGAGACGAAGACATGACGTCGACTGCAGTGGCCCAATATATGGTGGTGATGAAGTCAGAATCATAGGCCCCCTCATCCCATATGGCCTTATAAATCACAAGACTCGTGCACAAGGCGATCCCCTTCATCGTGATATTGACGTACCTGAAATACGACAATCTCGCCATGTAGTTTGCCACGACCATTGACTCTGTGTGGGTTCTATGGTCATGGGTGTCATTGGAAGAGCCCTTGATGGTTTTAATATTTAGATACTTGGCTCGGAGGCCCTTGTTGAAGTTGTTGGAATTTCAAACCAAATACATCATGTGAAAATATAAAGGGTCTTCCCCATGCGGCTGTTGGATTTTTTTAATGTGTCCATTTAATTCGGTTGATTCATTTTTTTAATGTGTCTGTTTAATGTGGCTATTTTATTTCTTTAATGTTTCGGTTCGATTTTTGTAAATGACTATAAATTGTTTGCAGTTTTTAATCTGAAAAATATGTGCAATACAAGTTTGAAAGCTCATTTATATTCTCTCCCATTTTTCTTTTTCACTTTTCCTGGCTTGTATAGCCAACAAACTGGTATCAGAGCCCGGCCCCAAGGCATCCTCAATTTTTTGAAGATGGCCACCGCAATTCAACCACTAGTTTTGAAGTTGTCTAAGGACAACTACGAATGGTGGTGCATCTAAATGAAGGTGTTGTTCGGATTACAAGAATTATGGGAGATCATCACCGATGGGTATATAGTACCCACTATAGAGAAAGAAGTCTTATTTATAATGAAGAGAATTTGACTCTCAAAAATAGAAGGAAGAAAGATAATTATGTGTTATTCCACCTCTATCAAGGGTTGGATGAATAAACATTTGAAAACATTGTTGAAGCAACATCAAGCAAGCAAGATTGGGATACCCTTTGCACAATATTCAAGGGTGTTGATCTAGTGAAGTGGGTTTATCTTCATACACTAAGAGAAGAGTTCAAAGAGGTGCACATGAAGGACAATGAAGGTATCCTTGATTAATTATCACGTTTAATTGTTATTATTAACAATTGGAAAATATATGGTGAAAAGGTTGAGGACATCTGTGTTATTGAAAAAGCACTTCGATCACTCACAACCAAATTTGAGCATGTTGTTGTGGAAGCCAAAGAATCAAAGGATTTGGAAAAACTATCCATTGAAGAACTAGTGGGATCATTGCAAGTACATGATCAACGAATGCAAAAGAATACGGGTTCAATGACTGAGTGTGCCTTAGAGTCTAGGTTGACCCTACAAGAAAAAAATAATGACCAAACATAATGAGATAGTTATCGTGCAAGAGGAAGAGGGAATGGATATCATCCAAGACATCCAAAAAAGTAACAAAATTTTACCAGCTTCCATGGAAGAGGAAATGGTGGAGGTCAATTCATGCATGGTCATGGAAACACAAAGAATGTCCAATGCCACAACTTCAAGAAATTCATCCATTATGCCTCTGATTGTTGGATAAAAATGGATCATGATGAACGATTCAACTATGATTAAGCATCTCAACATGAATAAGAAGTCACCACACTCCTCCTCACATAGGAGAAGGCATGTGAATGGCCAGATGTGTGGTATCACGACATGGGTGCAAGAAACCATATGTGTGGTAACAATAAATTCTTCAAAGAACTCATAAAAGAAGTTTGTGGTGACGTTAGTTTGGGCGCCTCATCAAGGGTACCCATGATTGAAAAAGGTAAAATCAAAATCTATCAAAAGAATGGTGATTCAAATTACATATCTAATGTGTATTATGTTCCAAATATGAAAAATAATATCATCAGTATCAGCCAACTCTTTGAGAAGGGGTATGTCATAAACATGGAAAACTCTTCTTTGTCTATAAGAGATACTCATAAGAGACTTGTTGTTCAAGTCCAAATGGTGAAGAATCGCATATTACTGCTTTATATCAACACAAAGGCCAAGGAGTATCTTTTTGGACTCATAAATAATGACTCATGGATATGGCATCTGCGCTTTGGGAATCTCCATTTCAGCGGCCTAAAACTTTTATCCTCATCAAGTATGGTGTGTGGCTTACTGATGATTGAGGTTCCAAATCATGTGTGTGAGGTCTGTACACTCGGTAAGAAATAAAGAAACTCCTTACCAAGTGTATTTTTCCAAAGAGTAAAGTAACCACTTCAGTTGGTTCATACTGATATATGTGAACCACTTGAAACACCATCACTTGAAAGTAATATATACTTTATTACCCTCATTGATTATTTCAGAAGAAAACCTTGGGTGTATTGCATCAAATAAAAATATTCTTCTTTTTCTATCTTTAAAATTTTCAAATCTCATGTTCAAGAATAAAGTCGTCACATGATCAAAGTACTGAGATATGATAGAGGTGGATAATACACTTCAAATACTTTTCAAGATTGTGAAGGGAATAAGGTATAAAGTAGAAATACACTATAACCTACATGCCACAACAGAATAGAATTGTACAAAGAAAGAATCGTACCATCCATGACATGACGAGGATCATGCTGAAGGAGAAAGGGATTCAAAAGAGCTTCTGGGAAAAGGTCATTACATTTAGTGCCTATCTTCTCAATCAGTTTCCCACCATGAGCATCAGAAATTTGACACCACAAGAGGCGTGGAGTGGTAAAAAACCAAGTGTGGTGTGCCTAAGAATCTTTGGGTTTGTTACCTATTCTCATGTTCTAGAAGAAATAAGAAGGAATCTTGATGATCGTGGTGACAAGAGTATATTCATTGGCTACATTGAAGAATCTAAAGCCTGCAGGTTTTACAATCCACTAACCAATAAAGCAGCAGTGAGTAGAGGTTTGGTATTTAATGAGGAAGAAGTGTGGAAATATAAGTATTAAGAATCAAACAAAGATGTTCCAGTCAAAATAGAAGATCTTAAAGAAAGGCATGATCACGAGGATCAAACGCCTACAAAACCTTCCTTGGGCACATCGTTTGTATGTAGGAGTCCAGGAATACATTCAATAACTTCTGAAAGAACTCTATCAAGTCAAACTTTCTCCAGCTCTTCCTCAACTATGGTGCCTATAAATATGAAAAACTTAAGATACATATACGAGTAAACTGAAGAGGTAATTTTTTTCCTTGTATACAGATCATAAGCCTATGATGTTTTAGGAATACATAAGGGAAGAAAGTTGGAGAATTCCTTTGGAAGAAAAAATTCATACAATAGAGAAAAATGGCACATCGGAGTTGACTACACTTCCTAATAGCCAGAAACCATTGCAATAAATGGTTGTACAAGATCAAGTAAAAATTTTGATGGTGAGATCAATCACTAAAATTCAAGGCTTATATAAAAGGGATGTAAATTTAAGTGTGGGTAGACTATGAAAAGGTCTTCACTCCTATTGCTCACCTTGACACTGTGAGGATGATTATCTCCCTTGTATTCTGTCACAGTTTGATGATCGAACAACTGGATGTGAAGTCTACATTCTTGAATGGAATTCTAGAAGAAGAGGTATATGTTGACCTTCTTGAAGGCTTTTTTATACAAGGGGAGGAATACAAGGTGTATCAGTTGAAGAAATACCTCTATGGGTTGAAGCAAGCTCCGTGTTCTTGGAATGCTCACATCAAAAACTATCATCAAGAGAACGGAATAACCCAATGTCTATATGAGAATGTAGTTTACATAAAGAAGAATTATCATGGATATATTCTTATAGCCTGCTTTTATGTTGATTATTTTTTGTTTATAGGGAATAGCCTACTGATGTACGATGAATTCAAGAAGGCCTTGTTTAAGGAGTTTAAGTTGACCAGTGGAGGTCTTATGTATTTTTTTTGATATATGTCGATGCATGTTTATGGTTTCAATTAGATGAATTAATATTTTTTGGTTAAATGAATATACTTTTTTTATTTGTATATTTTCTTTATATGGTTCATGTCACTTTACGTGTGTTTTTTGGGTTCTGTCATTTTTTTTCATTTAATTGATTTTGTTTCTGGATCCCGATTTTGGTTTCCTTACTTTGATTAGCAGTATGAATGATATATAATTGACCAGTCATGATCTAAAAGCCCAGACTGGCTCCCAGTGTGTTTTTTTTGCTGGACTACAATCCATTTTTTACCACCGCTCCAATCCGGTTGCACCAACTGTCCCATGTGCTATCCCAGATGCGGTTATGAGAAATGTTGTATTGATCCTTTCCATTCATATGGCCTCAATCCTAGGACCATGTATGATCTATTCTAATGGGGTTTGATTACTATAGGAGTGCATTGATTCTTGAGGCTCTCTCTCTTCATAGCTCTTCTAATCTGATTCATCTCACCTAGTTTAAGGGCTTCTGAAGGTAATATTCTGTCTTGATTTTTCGGAGAATAAGGAAGGTGAACTAGGTTTTTCAGGCACCCGCACTCCCCTTAGATGAGTTTTGAAACCTATTATAACCAGAGTACTTCTCTGGTGATGATTCAGTGGGGAATCACCTCTGTTCAGGGGTTTTAGACAACTATGCTCCAAGAAGGTTCAGTTATTTGACATATCTTCAATCATAACCAAGTTCAGGTATATTGGTCTTCTCTCTATAGTGATTTACCTTTTTTATGCATTATATTTTATCCTTTATAGGTGTGTGTGTGAGTCCATCCAGGAGTGGAATGGGATGACTCTACATGATAGGATTGATCACTGTCACCTAGTTCAGCAAGCCTGAATTCATCAGATAGTTTCTATGGTCCTTTATTATTCCTCATTCGAATCTGTAAATGTTCTTGTTTCCTTTTCTTTCTGCTTAATAAAATCATTACCTTGGTGGTATTCTCTCCATGCACGTAGGTTCCCAAAGGGGACAAAGTATGTTATATCCATTGTCATTTATTTTTTGAACTTGATATTTTTTCATCCCAATATTCTATTTGTGAATGATTCTTGAATTGATGCATTTACTATCACTTACCTAATAAAATACATAAAATATAATCCATCATAAGTGACAGTGGGTCTTGAGAATTTAGGGTTTAAGATTTTAACCCCAACAAGTGGTATCAGAGACTACTGTAATGTTAATATATGTTCTACTAAATTCGATACTGATAATTTTGATGGTGAAACAACTTTAATCTCTATAGAATTAAAATGATAGCTTTATTAGATCATAATGAACTAATAGATGCCCTTGTCGGTTCTAGAAAGAAGAGAACCACTACTTCCCCTGATGGGCAGCCTATTGTTTCTTATATAGATGCCATTGAGAAAACCCTTAGGAAATCGCATAGTCTAATACTTTTATCTTTAGGAGAATTTTTTTTAATAGAAGTGGAATTTGAATCCTTTATCATTGGTATATGGTCTAAACTTGAATCCCTTTATATGACTAAGTATCTTGTTGGTAGATTGTATTAGAAAATGATATTTTATACATTCAAAATGTGCCCTGGAACTAAATTCATGATACACATTGATGAATTTAATAAAATCTTGTTTTATCTATCCAACATAAAAAATAAGTTTGATGATGAAGACCAAGACATTATATTATTAACATCATTAGTTGATTCATTTAATTCTATTAAAGATTCTATGATGTATGGAAAAGAAAGACTTACTGTTGAAGAAGTAAAATATACTTTACTCTCTAAAACCTTCAAAGGAAGGGTAGTATTAAGACTGAGGAAGATGGTTTAAATTTTAGGTAAAGAAGTTAATATAGGGAATTAAATGAATTTAGAGGCCGAAGTGAGTCAAGGGGTAGGATAAAGGAAAGGGGACAATCTAAAAAGCATAGAAGCATGTCTAAAAGAAAGGTTATAAAATGTTTCCATTGAAAACAACTTGGACACTTTAAGAGGAATTATTATAATAGGAAAGGTGACTACAAAGATTGTAGTAATGACCATTCCCTGTTAGATGAACAAGACTTTGAAACTAGTGACATGTTAAATGTGTTTGACAATTCTATCCTTGATGAATGGATCCTAGATTCAGGATGTTCATTCCACATGTATCATAGGAAGGAGTTCTTTGCTGAATTGAGGTATATAAAATTTGGTGAGTCTTTTCTAGGGAATAATAAGAGATTTTACATCATGGGAATAGGTTCTATTTTGTTAAATCTTCATCATGGTACGGTCAAGTCTCTTAAGAAAGTTAGGTGGGTACCTGAATTGAAAAGAAAACTAATATCTCTAAGAATCCTTGACCAGAAAGGGTATATCTTTAATTCTGGATCTGGTAGCCTTAGAGGAGCCATAGGATCCCTCATAGTCAGGAAAGGAACCCTTCATAATGGTTATTATGTGTTAGATGGTAAGGTCTATAGATGCTAGTTGAATATATCTTATAGTTCAGAACTTGACTCCACCTCTTTGTGGAATATGAGACTAGGGTATGTTAGTGCCAAGGGTCTAACTGAACATAAAAAATAGGGCCTCTTATGTAATGTCATTCCTAAGAGTCTACCATTCTGTGAGGACTGTGTATATGGGAAGTCCAAAAGAGTTAGTTTTAGAGGGTCCAGGTATAAAGGTAAAGAACCACTTAAATGTGTACATTTGGATTCGTAGGGTCTTTATAGGGTTACCTCCCAAAGTGGAGACTTATATTCTGTAAATTTTCTTAATGATTTATCTAGGAAGGTCTGGATTTATTTCCAAAAAAATAAGTCTGACACTTTTAATAATTTTAATAAGTGGAAAGTTGCGGTAGAGAGTGAGTCTAATTGGAAACTTAAGGCATTAAGGATAGATAATGGTCTAGAATATCTATCCACCGAATTAATTGAATTCTATGAATCCCAAATAATTAAAAGATACCAGACAATTTTGGAAACCCCTTAGAAAAATGGGTTAGTAGAGAGAATGAATAAGAACGTTCTTGAGAGGGTAATATGTATGCTATCCCACTCAAAACTCCATAGTCCCTTTTGGGACGAGGCTTCTTCTATAGCAGTGTACCTTATTAATAATTGTTCATATTCTACCAACTCCATTAATACTTTTAAAGAACTTTATAAAGGTTCACCCCCTATTTTAGTACAACTTAGGATTTTTGGATCCATAGATTATGCTCATACACATAATGTTATGCTGGCTCCTAGGGCTGTTAAGTGTATATTCATATGTTATAAAGAGGGTGTTAAAGGGTATCTTTTATGGATAGATAAAATGGGGTATCAAAAATGTATCATTAATATAGATGTTATGTTTTATTAATCTAGTCTACCAAATGAAAAGATACCTGAATTTTATAGAACTCCTGAAAATGTTGTTGGATCCTCCGAATTTTTAACACTTTTAGGTGTTGAAATCCCTTTTGAACCCAATGACAATACCCCGTCTGCTACTGGTCTTGTTCCTCCTATTGACTAGACCTAAGATGAATATGATTCTAGTTTAGATGATAAACCCGAGACTGAGGAACCTGATGATCTAAGAAATTATCATCTCACTCAAGATAGAGATAGGAGAGTTATTAGACCTCAGACCCATTTCAATCTGATAGAAATTGATTCCTATGTGTCTAATATAGCACAAGACGTGTCTAATAATTAATCTCAAACATATAAACAAGATATTAAGTCTAAATAATCCACTAAGTGGCTGAATTCAATGTAAGGGGACATGAATTCTCTTCTTAAGAACAACACCTGGGTTGTTGTACCTAGACCTAATAACCAGAAAGTTATAGGATCTAGATGGATTTATAAGAAGAAAGAGAACAATGCAGGGGAAACAAAAATCAAATTTAAAGCCTGAATGGTTGCTAAAGGATTTATTTAATGTAAAGGCATTGATTGTAGTGAAATATTCTCTCCAATTTTTAATCATTCATCCATTAAAATTCTTCATGATTTTGATACTATGTTTTATATTCATGTTGAACAATTAGATGTAAAAACCATTTTTTTACATAGAACCCTTAATGAAATGACTTACCTAACTCCACCTAAAGTATTTTCAAAACTATTCGAAACCAATCATGATTGACTTCTTAAGAAGTACTTGTATGGGATTAAGTAGTCTTCTAGATAATGGTATAAAAGATTTGATTCTTTTATGATTGATAATCAGTTTTCTAGAAGTAGATATGCTGAATGTGTATATTATGAAACTATTAAACATGAGTCTGTTTACCTATTATTATATATTGATGGCATGCTTATAATGTTCAAGAACATGTGGATTATAAATTATTTCAAGAAACAATTTAATTATGCCTTTGAAATGAAATACTTTGGCCATCAAAATCAAATATGTGGTATGGACATAATCAGGGATAGAAAGGCCAAAACCTTTTTCTTATCCCAATCAGCTTATATAAGGAAGGTATTAAAGATATACCAGTTTGAGCATGTCAAAACTGTTAGTATTCTTTTAAGACAACATTTTAAACTTTCCTTGATCCAATCCCATAGAAATGTAGATGAACCTGCCTTTCTGAATAAGATTCCCTATGCTAATGTTGTAGGAAGTTTTATGTATGCTATGGTCTATTCTAGACCCGATATTGCATTTTTTTGTACATTTAGAAGGTTTGTGGGGAAACCTAGTAATCCTCATTGGAATTCTTTAAAATGTTTGTTAAGGTATGTTTCTATGTCTGATAAACTGTTCATTAGATTTAGGTGACATATTATTTTTGATAATGATATAGTTGGCTTTGTGGATTTGTATTATGCCGCAGATATTGATACACAAAAGTTTATTACTAGTTTTATATTTCAAGCATATGGAGGGTAGGTCTCCTGAAATTTCAATATGCAATAAGTAGTTTCACTCTCCACAAAAAAGGCTGAGTATATTGCCTTGAAAGAAGCCATAAAAGAGGATATATGGCTAAAAAGTTTTCTCTTTGAACTATAATTATCTGCTAAAATTATAGTAGTTCACTATGATAGCCAATCTACTTTAAATTTGTCTAAAAACTATGTATTTCATGGTAGATCAAATAACATTGACATTAGATAGGATTTTGTATGAGATATTGTAGATTCTAGGAAAGTGAGTGTCACAATGATACCCACTAAAGATAACTCAATCGATAGTTTGACTAAGGCCATTCTGTTATCTAAATTCATAAATTGTCTTAAATCTATGAATTTAGTCCCAAATCTATAATATTGGTTATGAGAACATCATCATTGTATTTATTTTAATTTCAAGGTGGATATTTGTTGATATATTCCCTTACATGTTTATGGTTGCAATTAAATAAATTAATATTTTTCTGGTTAAATGAATATAATGCGTTTCTTTGTATATTTACCCTACATAGTTTTCATGGCAATTTATGTGCATTTTTTTATTCTGTCATTTTTTTTCATTTACCCAGTTTTGTTTCTGGATCCTAGTGTTGGTTTCCTTACTTTGATTAGTGGTGTGAATTCTAGACCGTTGATCGGGAATGATCTAATGGCCCAGACTGGCTCTCGGTGTGTTTGTTTTACTGGACCACGATCTGCTTGTTTACCACCAATCTAATTCAATTGCACCACTTGTCCCATGTGATGTCCCAACTACGGTTATGTGAACCATCATTTTTATCCTCGCCATCCATGCGACCACTATCCCGGGACTGCATCTGATCTATTCTAATGGGGTTTGATTACGCTAGGAGTGCATTGATGCTCAAGTCTCTCTCTCTCTACATAGTGGTTTTGATCCACTTCTTCTCGCCTGGTTCGATGGCTTATAAAGGTGATATTCGACCTTAATTTTGCAGAGAAGAAGGAAGGAGAACTAGGGTTTTCAGGAACCCACAATCCCCTTAGTGGTTTCCTTCCACTTCCTATAACTGAAGTACTTCTTTGGTGGAGATTCAGTGGGGAATCACCTCTGTTAATGGTTTTTAGACGACTACACTCCTAGAAGGTTTAGTTCTTTGACATATCATTAATTGTAACAAAGTTCTGGTATATTATTCTTGGATCTATAGAAATTTACCTTTTTGTCATGTATTTTGTTGTATCCTTCATGAGTGTGTGTGTGAGCCCGTTCAGGAGTTGATGAGGCTGACTCTACGTGATAGGATTCATCACTACCACCTAGTTCAACAAGACCGACCTCCATGGATAGTTTTCATGGTCCTTTATTATTATTCATTTGAGACTGTAATTGTTATTGTTTCTTTTTCTTGATACTCAATAAAATCTTTTCCCTGGTGGTGTTATCACCATGCACGTAGGTCCCCAAAGGGGCCGAAGCACATTATTTCCATTGTCATTTATTTTTCACACTTTCTGTTTTATCATTCTAGTATTCTGTTTGTGAATTATTCTTGAATTGATTCATTTACTATCACTTAACTAATCAAATACATAATAGATAATCCATCATACTTCATAGTGGGTCTTGGAAATTGAGGGTTTAAGAGTTTAACTCCAACGTCCTTTTTTATGGGCATAGAAGTAAAGCAACAACATGGTGGCATCAATACATCTCAGAAGAATTATGCCAAGTAATTGCTTGAAAAGTTCAAGATGGCCAATTGCAACACCGTAAATACTCATGTTCAATAGTCTTAAAACTGACAAAAGATGCAGAAGGAAGAAGTGTTGACTTGACTTTTTTCAAGAGTCTGATTCAAAGTCTAATGTACCTCACAATCACAAGGTCATATATCGTCTATAGTGTTGGGCTTCTAAGCAGGTATATGGAAAACACAAAAGAATCACATTGGCTAGCCACAAAAAAATCATCAGGTACATCATATGAACAATGGAATTTGGTCTTTTCTATCCATACAATGATGAAGTAATTCTATATGGATACTCAGACGGTGATTGAGGAGGTGACCAAGATTAAAGAAAAGGAACCACAGGATATGTATTCTTTATTGGAACGACTGCTTTCACATAGAATTCAAACAAGAAAAGTGTGGTTGACCTATCCACATGTGAAGTAGAGTACATAGTAGCATCGCCCACTGTTTGTGAAGGAATTCGATTAAGAAATGTGCTAAAGGATTTGAACCATCCGCAGGATGGATCCGCTATCATATATGTGGATAATAAGTTGGAAATCGAACTATCCAAAAATTTGGTGCAACATAGAAGAAGCAAATACATTATACCCGATATCATTTTTCGAGAGATCATGTGAAGCAGAAAATGATAAAATTGGACTATTATCATACAAAAGAACATGTGGATGATATTTTCAAAAAGACATTACCAAAATATGCATTCAAACAGCTTAGAACGATACTCATAATGAAGTTTATTTTAATTTGAAGGTGTGTGTTGGAATTGGAAACTAAATACATCTCGTGTAAATTCAAATGGTCTTTCCCATGTGGCTATTTAATTTCTCTAATGTGTCCATTTAATGAGGGTGTTTCATTTATTTAATGTTTCCATTTTATATAGATGTTTTATTTTTTTTAATGTGTACATTTCATTTCTTTATACATGGTTACAAATTGTTGACAATTTTAGTCAGCAAAATATGTGCAATAAAAACATAGAAAATTTGTGTGTGTTGTCTCCCATTTTTCTTTCTCACGTTTCCCCTCTTATATAGTGAACACAACTACTATGCACCAATCAGTTTTGCATTGCAGGCGGACGATAGGAACACCACACTTCCCTCGCACCCACCCTTCCACTTCACCGGAATGGGGGATGTGATGCTGCCGCAGCTAAAGCTCTTTCTCTCTGGCTACACACTGGTGTTAATATCCCTGATAATGACGTCCTTGCCTTGATCGAAAGCTGACCAAATACCGGAGTCTAATCCGAGTGACAGAAACTCTGGGGTGCACGTCGTCTCGGTGAGGGTATTTTTTTACATTTTTTCAAAAAAATATTTTTTTAAATACCACCAGGGTAACAAATTTTATTTTTTACCTCCCAAAGGTGGCACCTGGTGTGCCGCCTTTGGGGGTTTTTCCGCCCAGGGAAAGGCGGCACATGGTGTGCCGCCTTTGCATAAATATTTTTTTAAAAAAAATTTATTATTTTTTTTATTTTTTTGTTTTGTTTTGTTTTATATATATATATATATATATATAGAAAACAAAACATTTCAGAAGAATTTTTCTGCTATTTAATATCCAGCAGTTCTTCCATTACAGCAGTCTGGATTCTGACTGATACCCTCACCAAAGACTCCCTTTTATAAGGGGGTTTGCCCTGAAAACCATACTGCATTTCCGATGTGGGATTCTGGTTCTCCTTTTCCTGCGCAGTACATTCTGCGTTTCTGATGTGTGATTCTGTTTCAAGTATGCGACTTTGAAAGACTATAAAACATAAATTATAAGACCAATATAAATGAAACATTAAACACTGATTAAACTTATAATAAATAGTTGAAAACAAAAATAATTTCATAAAAAATGTTGATACAAATTAATTTATTAGCTTTCAAAACCACCTACTTGAAACTTAAACATATTTCAAGTACGTGACTTTGAAAGCCTATAAAATATAAACTATAAGACCAATATAAATGAAACTTTAAAAACTGATTAAACATATAATAAATAGTTAAAAAAATAATAATTTCATAAAAATGTTGATAAAAAATAATTTACAAGCTTTCAAAACCACCTACATGAAACTTAAATATATTTCAAGTACGTGAATTTGAAAGCCAATAAAATATAAACTATAAGACCAATATAAATGAAACAATAAACATTGATTAAACATATAAGAAATAGTTGAAAACAATAATAAAATTGTAAAAAATATCCATGAAAAATAATTTATAAGCTTCCAAAACCTCCTACTTGAAACTAAAAAATGTTTCAAGTACATGCCTTTGAAAAACTATAAAATATAAATTATAAGACCAATATAAATGAAACTTTAAATAATGATTAAACATATAATAAATAGTTGAAAATAAAAATAATTTCCTAAAAAATGTCGATGAAAAATAATTTATAAGCTTTCAAAACTGTCTACTTGAAACTTAAACTGTTTCAAGTACGTGAATTTGAAAGAATATAAAACATAAAATATATGAGTAATATAATTGAAACCTAAAACATTGATTAAACATATAATAAATAGTTGATAATTAATTAGTTAATTAGTAATATAAGTATTCATTATATAATAGTTAATTAGTAATATAATTATTATAAAATATTCTTCATCAACATTTTTTAGGAAATTACTTTTGTTTTCAATTATTTCTTATATGTTTAATCAATGTTTAAAGTTTCATTTTTTTAGGAAATTCCTTTAGTTAATTATTAATATAACTATTAATTATATAATAATTAATTAGTTAATAGGTAATTTGATTATTAATTATATAATAGTTAATTGGTTAATTAGTAATATAATAATTAAATATAATTATTAATAATGAAATATGTCATAATTAATTAGTTTATTAATAATAATATTATTAATTATATAATAATTAATTAGTTATATAATTCTTACATATATAATAATTATTTTGTCAGTTAGTAATATAATTAATAATTATAAGTAATTAATTAGTAATTATTAATTATTAATTATTAATTATTAATTAGTAATATAAATATTGATTATAAATATTCATTATAATTATTAATTAGTAATTAATAATTATTAATAAGTAATTATTAATTATAAATTATTTAATTAGTAATATAAATATTAATTATAATTATTCATTAAATTATTAATTATTAATTGTTAATTATTAATTATTACTCAATAATTATTACTTATAAAATAATTATCTAGTTAATAATTAATATAACTATTAATTATATAATAATTAATTAGTTAATTAATAATATAATTATAGTCTTTCAAAGTCAAGCACTGGAAACATTTTTAAGTTTCAAGTAGACGGTTTTGAAATCTTATAAATTATTTATCATCAACATTTTTTATGAATTTTTTTTTGTTTTCACATATTTATTATTTTTTCAACTAATGTTTAAAGTTTCAATTATATTCGTTTTATAGTTTATATTTTATAGTCTTTCAAATTCGCATACTTGAAACTTTTTTAAGTTTCAAGCTGGTGATTTTGAAAGCATATAAATTATTTATAATCAACAATTTTGATTAAATTATTTTTGTTTTCAACTATTTCTTATATTTTTAATCAATGTTTAATGTTTCATTTATATTGGTCTTATATTTTATGTTTTATAGTATTTCAAAGTCGCGTACTTGAAACATTTTTAAGTTTCAAGTAGGTGGTTTTGAAAGCTTATAGATTAATTTTCATCAATATTTTTTAGGAAATTATTTTGGTTTTAAACTATTCCTTATATGTTTAATAAATTTTTAATTTTTCATTTATGTTGGTCTTATATTTTATGTTCTATAGTCTTTCAAATTCGCGTACTTGAAACATTTTTATGTTTCAAGTAGACGGTTTTGAATGATTATAAATTAATTTTTATTGACAATTTTTAGGAAGTTTTTTTTGTTTTAAACTATTTCTTATATGTTTAATCAATGTTTAAAGTTTCATTTGTATTGGTCTTATAGGCCATGTTTTATATTCTTTCAAATTCGGGAACTTGAAACATTTTTAAGTTTCAAGTTGATGGTTTTGAAAGCTTATAAATTATTTTTGGTCAACATTTTTTATGAAATTATTTTTGTTTTGAACTATTTCTTATATGTTTAATCAATGTTGAAAGTTTAATTTATATTGGTCTTATAGTTTATCTTTTATAAGCTTTAAAAGTCACGTACTTGAAATATGTTTAAGTTTCAAGTAGGTGGTTTTGAAAGCTTATAAATTAATTTTTATCAACATTTTTTATGAAATTATTTTTTTTCAACTATTCCTTATATGTTTAATCAATGTTTAGAGTTTCATTTATGTTGGTCTTTTATTTTATGTTTTATAGTCTTTCAAAGTCGCGTACTTGAAACAGAACTCCACATCAGAAACACAGAATATACTGCGCAGAAAAAAAGAACCAGAATCCCACATCGGAAATGCAGTATGATTTCCAGAGCAAGCCCCCTTATAAAAGGGAGTCCAGGGTGAGGGTTTCTATCTAAATCTATACTACTGTAATGGCAGTTCTACTGGATATTAAATAGAAAAAAAATTCTGCTGAAAAGTTTTGTTATATATATATATATAAAACAAAACAAAAAAATTTAAAAAATTTAAAAAATTTAAAAAAAATATTTATGAAAAGGCGGCACCTGGTGTGCCGCCTTTGCGGTTAATTTTTGGGAAAAGGCGGCACACCATGTGCCGCCTTGCCCTGGGCAGAAAAACCCCCAAAGGCGGCACACCAAGTGCCGCCTTTGGGAGGTAAAAAAATAATTTTTTTTACCCTGGTGGTATTTTCAAAATTTTTTTTTGAAAAAATGTAAAAAAAAAACACTCTCGGTGACGATTTTTTTATCAACATTAGCGGAGATGAACCCTGCATCTTTGGGAGATCCTTGAGCTCAGCAGAAGAATGTATCACACTGAATCCATGGAAAACATGATCAAAGGTGTAGAGAAGACTAGGTCCTTGATCTCTCGGGTCTCCCACGGCGGTTATGAGTGATTCAACAGTGGACGAGTACTAATGGTGGTTATCAGAAAAGGATGTTGGGAGGAGGTAATTGTCCATATAACTATATACATTGTCCTCTCATTCTTGGTGGAAGTGACACCATTCATTATACTGGATGAGAAGAAACATGGAATGAGGAAGAAAAGATGGAAGAAACCCTAAAGGAATGCCATACTATCAAAATATTCGGTGCAGTGTGGCATTTTTTATAATTACACTAGTGATTATTTATTTTCATAAATAAATTTATGAATAATTACTATTAATTAATGAAAATAAATATGATTACTAATTATGTTTATTTAATATTATAAATTAATTTTTACTGTCACATGTACAAAATCACCCAACTGGATGCCCCCATTACCTTATTTTATTATACAAGTGAAGCATAATGATCAACACCCAACCTTTATTAATTAATTTGATTGATTTTATAAGTCAATTTGTTGGTATTACCATTATAATTATTAAAAATATATTTTAATTTTTAAATATTGACTTTCAAATAGGATTTTTTTCCACATAAAGAATTTTCTTTTCATGATAACTATTTACAGTCCTACAAAAAATTATTATGCCTTAGATGGATTTTTATTTTTTTATTCATTGAAAATTTACATTATATTTTTTATATCAATAAATACTTTGGTTTTTCAATTTTTTCTAATTGACTTGTTGTCTTGTCACATGGGAGATTATTTTTAAAAAAAATCAATTTGATTAAACATAATAATCCATCATCACAAAAGGTTGTAATCTATCAAGGGTCTCCTCAACCAAACCATATCATCTATCTTTCCCAAGAAACCTAATGATGAACCACCATAATTTAATAAAAAAATCTAACACTATTGAAGGTATAACCTTTGTATATATCTTTTACTTATGAAAGGGTTTTCCTAGGTTTGGATTCTCCTAGGTTCTTCCTAGGTTCGGTGTTTCTTCAGCGGTATTTCCTCTTCTGTGTGTCTTCTCCAATCGTTCCTCCCTACCAATGTGCATCCTCTTCGATTGATTCTTCTTCGTTAGTGTTTTTTCTTCTAAGCGTTTTTCTGAGGTTTGATGTTCCTAAATCTAGAGTTCCTTTAGCATGGTTTCTTCTCAGCTGACATGTTTCTTCAATCCATGAGACGTCTGGAGGGGATGCATTCTTCTGGCGATGCCAGATCTGTTCCCTGATCGATTTTGGCCTCACCACAAGTGTCACATGATTTCTATGGTTGTCATACAACCTATAGGTTCATCTTCAGGTTTCTTGCTTGTTGGAGGGTCATGGACGACACCTCTTCATCTACATTAAAGATCTGTTTCTTCCACCTATCGTAATTTTCTTATTTCCTGCCTAAGGAGAGGCATAATGGATCCAGATCTAATGATTCAATGGAAAAACATGTCGCTAACAGATAAATAAAAGAGACTAATGTGGTGAAGAAAGATGATGACGTGTTCCTTACGCATCAAATGAAATTATTGATCATCAATAAATTTATAGGTGATCGATCCTACAATCTGGGTTCTCTCAAAAACATGTCGTAAAATATGTAGTGCCTTGATGAAGGAATATCCATAAGAGAAGTGGGAGTGAGATTGATGATCCTCAAGTTATTCAATGGCCGAGATAAAGTGAAGGTTCTAAAAGGAAGTCCATGATCCTTTGATAACCACCTCATTCTTATGGAAAATCTAAATGAGGGTGGAGATATCTAGAAGATCGATCTGTCCAAAACCCCATTCTGGATACAGCTTAAAGGGATCCCTTTTTTGGTATAACTGAGTGTGTTATGCATGGAATTGGAGGATGCATCGATGATGTTTTGGATTGGGATACATCAGATCTTATGAACTAGGCCCGACTTTAGGAATAAGGGTGATGGTTTATGTGGCACAACAACTTATGAGGGGCCTGTTCTTGAAGACTTGGGAATCCAATGCCTGGATATCCTTCAAATTTTAAACATTAATAATTTTTTGGTACTTTTGACTGTGTCTCAGGCATACAAGAAAAATATTTTGTCTCAAGTTATGTGGATGTAGAAGGTAACGTCTTCCTTCAATATGGTACATGGCTCTATGTAAAAAATACTCAGATATTCTTTACCCCAGAATCAGAAAAGCAAAGGGATCGTGATAGACTTGTTAAATCCTATGTTAAATAGTCCTATCAAATTCACAATAATATCATCATGTTGGGCCCTATAGGCTTTCATGTAGCTCAACATGTGGATTTCACTTGAAAAGTGTGGTGTTTTACATAGTCTAAGTGGGGTTGAGTGATCAGAATGATAGGAATGAGAGCTAGGGCTTGACCCCTTCTCACATGGTCACCCCCCCCCCCAATTAGTGCTCCGGTAAGAGGGGATGGCATGAGCATAAAATATCCCAATATAAAGCAATTTTCCTCAGCCCCTACTAAAAATTCTTCTCCCTCATGTCTTGAAGTCCCAGTGAATCCTCCCATTCATGAGGTAGTCTCAACTGAATTCTATATGAAAGGTCCAAAAACTTCTCATAGGTGGAGGAGGAAAGTGATAGTTGAAAATGGTTCTAGAAATGGGTCAAACTCAGGGCATATTAGTTGAATAAAGAGGTGCATGGATGTCCCACTAGTCTATGATAGATGTCCAAAAATATAGAGAGCATAAGATGATGGATCTTTCATAAAATGTTCAAAGGCAGAGGCTGGATTGAGCCAGCCTCGCCTATCCCCAAGAAAATATTATATTGGAACTGTTGTGGGCTTAGTAAGCCCTGATCAGTTTGGATGCTCCAGTGTCATTGCACTAAAAGTTCCCATGATACAGGGTTTCTATCCAAAATCAAATTAGTGATAAAAGACATGGATGTCATCGCCAAAAAAGACGATTTTATTGGTTGCTTCCCGATCTCTCAAAAGGGCCATGCATGGGGGATTAGTCTGCTATAGAGGGATGATGTGAATGTGAGAGTTAAAAAATTATCTTCTGACAACATTGGTGCAGTTATTTATTAGAGTGATGTGCCTCCATGGGATTTTGTAGGTTTCTATGGTTGTCCCTCACAAAGGTATAAATGGAAATCATGGCTATTGATTATATCTCTATAGGAGTTTTTCCCCAAACCTATCTTTTTGGGAAGTGAATTCCATGAAATTTTGTTCGATTATGAGAATTATGGGGGTGCTCGCAGACCTCATGCTACTTTGAATGAATTCAAGTAGGCAACAAAGTTGGTAGAGCTCTCTAATTTGGGTTATTCGGGTAACCCTTTTACTTGGTTTCAAGGGATTTCTACTAATACCCACATTTCTAAAAGATTGGATAGATTTTTTTTATCATCTTACTGGATCATCCATTTCAATTCCTTCCATGTTTATCACCTCACACCTACCTCCTCGGACCACTGCCTGATCTTCATTGACACCTCGATTGGGTCTGGAAAGAGAAACCACAAAATGATTTTCAGGTTTGATAGTTTTGGGGGAGAGGTCAATGAATGTGAGGATGTTTTCCACTTAGTCTAGAAGAATGGGGAGAAAAAATTTTGAAAAAACATTCACCGTATGGCTTCCAGGTTGAAATATTGTAGTGTAATGAAAAATTTCATCAACCTGATTTACAATGAGACACTATTGAATGAAAGATGAATGTATTGTATTCTCACCCTCCCCCCCTTCTGAATCTATTTTATCCTCCATTTAAATCTTAGAGACTGATCTGGATGTCGTGCTCAGAGTTAAAGAATAGTTTTTGGGCCATTCGCACCCGTGAATCTCGCATCAAAGAAGGTGACTCTAATACCCTCTATTTTCACTAGAAGGTTTATGTGAGGAGGTGAAGAAACACCATATCATGTATTTCTAATTCCATGGGTAGATCTATTTCAGACGCAAAGGGGGTCCATGATCTTATCATTCACTTTTACTAGGACATATTTATGGTAGGGGATTCAGTTATCTCCTCAGAAATTAAGGTCGGTATTGATCCTATGATCTCAGAAATGATGAATGACCATCTTGCACAAGATTTCTCTAATGCTAAAATTCTATTAGAACTAAAAAAATCCACTCCACTAAAGTGCATGGTCTGGATGGATTTCATTCCTTATTCTTTAAGAAATATTGGCACATTCTTGAATTCAACATTGTGGAACACATGGAATATCTCTAGAAAATAAATGTAAACTTTTGTTCCTTTAATGAAATAATTATTACACTCATTCTAAAAATCAAAAGGCCCATTTCAATGTTGGATTTCGGCCAATCAATTTATGCAATGTGACCTACAAAATAATTTCCAAAATTCTAGTTAATCGTCTTCGACCGCTGCTTCCTTCAATTATCACTTAAAACTGAAGTGTATTTTTTCCAATTGATTGATATTTGATAATGCCATTGTTGCGGATGAGGTATTTCATTCTATGAAAACTAGATCAGTCTCCAAAAAAGGTATTATGGCATGAGATCTGTACTTGAAGAAGGATTATGACAGAGTTGAATGATCGTTCCTCCATGCAGTTATGAGAAATATGGGTTAATACTGTAAATGGATTGATTTCATTGTGTAATACATTTCCTATATTTCGTTCAGGATTAAGATAAATAGTGGCCTCTCTAAATTATTTTCCAACTCTAGGGATCTTCAGTAGGGTGACCCTCTTCCCCCTTTACTTTTTATTATGTTTGTTGATGTTTTTTCCAATATTTTATCGATGGTGGCTAGGGATAATCTGGTGCATGGGGTGAAGTTCTTTCGGCAGCCCCCCATTACCCACCATTTCATTACAGATGATTACTTACTTTTATTGAGAGCTACTTTTGAAGATTGCGGTTTTATCTGCAATATTATTAATAAATATGAGACAGATTCTGGGCAATTGATTAACACCTCCAAATTTGAGACCTCCTTTAGTTATGGAGTTCCTATGAGTAGGAAGGATGAAATCCAAACCCCTTTGGGGATCCGGGTGGTTGATAAACACCAGAAATATCTTTGGTTTCCCATGGTCTTTGGTCGCTCAAAAAAAAAGAGATGTTCATCGAGATTATGGATAGGGTTATAAAGGAGATCCATGGGTGGATCAACAAAATGGTCTCAAAGGCAGATAAGGATATACTCGTCAATTTAGTGGCCCTGGATATCCCCCCTATGTAATGTCCCCCTTTAAATTTCCCAATTATTTTATTGACCAATTGCATACCAAACTGGAAAACTTCTAATGGGGCTTGAAAAATGGATGACATAAGATCCATTGAATGTCATTAGATAAGCTCTATATCCTTACGGCACATGGTGACATGGGGTTTCATGATTTGTCCTTTTTAATGATTCCCTTATCTCCAAGAAAGGATGTCTACTTTTGGAGTATTGTTCTCACTTTGCACTAGGGTCCTTTGGGCCAATTATTTTCTGCACTCAGACATCAGAGGTTTCAGTCTTGGCCTGTTCTTGAGCTTCCTGTATAGAAGCTCATTGGGGTCCCATGATCTACTTGTTAAAGTATTGTACTATAAGATTGGTGATGGTGCTAGTGTTGATATTTTTAAAGACCTGTGGCTGGTGGATGATGATGAATCTTTAGAAAATTCTATGGTCATTTTGGGTACGTAAAATGAAAAGGTTCATTATTTGTTCAATGAGAATGGAAATGGTTGGAGCACTGAAACCTTGAATGAATGGTTTAATGAGTGAGACCATAACATTATTTTAAGCATCCTAGTTTATAGGGAGATGGGGGATGACCGGATATATTATAGAAAAACTTACTCAGGTACATACTCAGTGAAATCTAGCTATTATTTGGCTCTCGACTTCTCAGTGCCAAACTTAACAAAAATTTGGAAAACAATTTGGAAGTATTAGATTCCCCCAAAGCTCATTTCTTCTAGTATAAAAAAGCATTTTCATTCTCCCTATTATGGAGTTCTTCAAGGCTCACCATGCTTCTAATGATCCGTATTGTTTGATCTATAGGGTCGCACCCGAGTCTGTTGTTCATGTGACTTTTGAATTCTTGGGAGCCAAGGGCATTTGGTATGGGTGGAACAACCAAGTTGGTTCATTCTTGGATTGAACACCTTGATTCTATGAGATCCTTATGAGGTGGTATTCATCCATACCTTCAGATACTATTAATTACTTATACACTATGGTGTGGATGATTTGGGTTCGAAGGAATGAATATGTGTTTAATCATCTGTGCATAACAAATTTTTTTTGGGTTGTGTTTTCCTTCTCCTGGTTGTCCAACTGGAAAAATCGTGTCTATCACACTATTGTAAATGAATTGAATCCAAGATCTCCTTCCTGGAATCCACCCCCGAGAGATTTGATGAAAATTAACATTGATGCTTCGGTCACTGATATACTATTCTTTGATGTGGGTTTGATCATTCGGGACTCCTCTAGAT
This sequence comes from Viscum album, assembly GCA_963277665.1. Taxonomy (NCBI): domain Eukaryota; kingdom Viridiplantae; phylum Streptophyta; class Magnoliopsida; order Santalales; family Viscaceae; genus Viscum; species Viscum album. The sequence goes on from OY728119.1 coordinate 1,218,801,607, forward strand.
CTACCATGGCTATAGGCTACATGTATTTCAATGTAAGGTGGATCCCACCCATTGCGGATGCCCAAGTGATTATTTATGGTATGAAATTTTCCCTAAAGAGAGGATGTAGATCCAACATCATGGAGTCAAACTACCTGACAATTCTCAATGCTATATCATTCCCTAAGATAGGTCTCCAACCGTTTGGATCGTTGGTTGGGAAGATCCATTCATTGTGTCATCTCTTCTATAGATGCTCCTTATAATTTATCAAAGTAGATGGCAATATGGTGTCACACCTTTTGGTGACCCATGGCCTTTTAGGTAATTCTTTTGTATGGATGCTTGATTTCCCTTTGTGGATGAACACTACCACATTATCTGATTGTTGATTATATTCTTAATGATTATTTTCCCTTAAAAAAAATTATCACCTTTGTTATCAATATAACCTATGTCAAAATCTAACACAATTTTAAAAAAACATTGGTATTGAAACCGTATTTAAAATTCCATGTGTTTATTAATGATAAAAATGAAATTATAAAGCGTGATTTTTTTCAAGCATTGAGAAATGAAGGTTTTTTATAAATGATTTTTGTATATAAGATAAAGGGAACACACCATGCTTTTAACGCTAATAAAATGGACTCTTATCGGTGTTATTCCTAGTGCTGATAAAATCCATGACGTATCAGATGTGCTACTAAATTACATCACACAAAGCAGTAAAAAAAATAATAATTTTAATTTAATTTATATCAAAAATACTAAAAAAAATATTAAAAAAATTCAAACATTATTTTTTACAATTACAATGGTATATAAAATTTATTATAAACATCAAAATATTCAAGAACATTAATGTTTCATTATCTTTGGTCATTGACCCACTCTCAAAAAAGTATGACCATTGCACCAGTTGCTGTAAAAACCACCCAACCAGAGAAAACAATTCACGTTTTTAAAAAACAATAATTATGATAGTAACACTATAAAAAAATAAATTAAACATAAATATGAAATAATAAATTAATAAAATGTAAATTTTAAACTAAAAACATACACTTTGAGTGATACTGAGCACACTGTGTTTTAGATTGATATGTGGCTGATTCCTACATGTCGCAAATGATTTATAAATTATTATCACAAAGTGTTAAGAAAATCTGGGCACATTTGATTGTTTTTAAAAATTTGACATGTGTTTTGAACTAAAATGTTAATTTTACATAAAAATATGCAATTTTAGCCATATCGGCCAAGTCTTGCATCAGATTGATGCGCGACTGATTCCTATACATCAAAAATTATTAATGGATCACTTTCCTAAAATATCAAGACAATCCAGGTTTGTTTAACAGGTTTTCAGTGTGTGACACATGTTTTTAACTAAAATGTTATTTTTAAACTAAAAACAATCTCATTGAGTCATATCAGTTACATTGTGTGTCAGATTGATGTACGCCTAGTTCCAACACATCAAAAATGACTTATAGATAGTTTTTCTAATGTATCAAGATAATATGAATGTTTTTTCCCATTTTTCAGTAAGAGACACACATTTTTAAATAAAATGTAATTTTTAAACTGAAAATATATATTTCAAGTCATATTGGTCATACCGTGTATCAGATTGCAGTATAGCTAATTAATATAGGTCACAAATGACATATAAATCATTATCCTAACTTATGAAAATAATATAAATATGTATACTCGGTTTTAAGTATTCCATATGTATTTTAACTAAAATGTCATTTTTAAACTGAAAAAAACATATTTTGAGTCCTACCAGGCACACCATGTATTAGATTGAGGTACGACAAATTCCTACATGTCAAAAATTACTTGTGCATCATTTTTCTAAAATATCAACAATAATATGAATGTTTTTGCTCTATTTTTAGCATTCAATGTGTCACTATAGCAAAATTATTTATTAACGGAGGTTTAAGAAACTACCACTAAAAATTGACAAAATTTTGCAGCATATTTTAAATAACCACTGCTAAAACTTCTATTTTTTTAGGAAATAACCCTTCTTCCCTAACACCCCGCTAAAACTCACCACCCACTCCCCCACCCCTCCCCCGATCCCCCAATCCCCACCCCTCTCCACCAGCCCCCTTCTCCTTGATCTGTCATCACTAACCCCCTTCTCCCCCTACTCCCACAAATCTCATCCCTCATCTCTGACCCCCTTGTCCCCCTTCTCCCCTCGAGCCCAAGATCGAGCCACCGACCCCTCTCTTCCCCAAACCCGTATTGTCGTTTCTCCCCCCGTCGTTGTCCTATCGTTACTCCCCCTCGTCATTGAACCTCCCCCCTTATCACCACCCCTTCCCCATCAATCATAGATCCTCAACCCATCTCCCTATTAGAAGAATACGAATGAAGAAAGAAAGTGTCCTTAATGCTGGGTATTGAATCTGTATCCATGATTTTCTATCTTCTGTTTAAATTTATTTTAAGTTGTTCATTTATTAGGTTAAAATTAACGAATTCTTGAGGGTTATTTGGATGTATAGAAATGATGTGTCCCATAGATTTGTTTTCACTTTCAATATTTCTAGGAATCTTGCATTGTGTATGTTTATTTCTGACATAATGATTTCTTGAATTTTTTTTGGTTGTCAGGTTAGGATTCTTGAATGAGGTAGGTGATACATTGTAATCAGATTCTACTTGAATGTGGTAGGAGTTTATATGATTTCACTTTATATTCCATTCCATGAGAATATTTATTCCTTTGAAGTTATTAATTATCAAATTTGATCCCATGTTTCTATCTTGTAAAGGATAGAAATTGATTTTAAAATGGCTTAAACACTTGGCATAGAACTAGTTCTATGAAATGTGTTTCTATTAATTATTAAATGATATTAAAAGGATGTAAATGGTTTTAAAATCCATGGTTAAAACTTATTACTAGTTTTAAAAGGTGTTTTTCACATTAATTTATTTTCATAGTGGGTGTTTGAGGTGTCTTAAAGTGATTAAAGTGCCTTAAATGGATTTCTTGATTTTAAAGGGGGTGTGTTTACCAGTGTTAGTTTTTTTAAACTTTTTTATGGTTTTGTATCTTTTTGTAATATTTGTTTAAGGGAATTATTTATTTCTAAATGTCTTTAAAATGAATCCTTTATTATTTGATCTTAAGGGTTTTCTGAAATGATATTTAAAAGAGTGTATGTTAGCTTGGAATACCAATATTATCTCGAAAAGTATTATTTGGAACCTTAAGATAAACAAATTTTCTGAAAGTTGTTAGACCCTCTTTGTGACCTTTTTAGTTTTTTCCTTTAATGCATGGAACTTCTTGTACGTGGAGAACAAGTGATGTATATACGAGGTTTTTTCATAAGAGGCTATTGGAGGTGATGTGAAGTTTATTTATAATGTTCTTAATTAATACATGTGTTGATAATATAGTTCTTTCCTTTATAACCTCTATTGCTTTATGTCAGAAGAATCCTAGAAAGATAGTAGGTGATTTTTAAGAGTGCAAGCCCTACTGTAGAGTGCACTACCTTGGGTAAGGACTTGGTTAGACCAACTAATATAAAAAGTTATTTTTCAAGGTCCCAGAATGCATTATAAGGGTTGACAAATTAAATTTAATCTCGTTGACTATGATAGATCCCTATTAATTCTATATGGATACTAGGATATGATAGGTTTAGATGTGTCAGCCTCAGTTCCACATCATCACTATATGTCCATATTAATAGAGTCTAAGTGAGTTTCTCATGACTCTGGGATCCAATTTAAGATCATTCTAGGGGATTCATTATTTTTTTCTTGTATCCTCTATTTATTGTGTGTTTTTAGGGAACCTTTTTCTTGGTTGTATTCTTTCACCTTCTTGTTAAACCCTTGGTGCCTGATTTTGATTGTTTTCTATTTTAAGTGTTGATTCCTATTTTTTTTAAATGGTTCTGAAATATTTTTCTTTGAAAAAAAAGGGTATTTATTTTTAAAAAGTATGTTTGGAATGTTTTGGGTAAGAAAAAGAAAGGAAAATGATTTATCTTTTCAAACACCAGTGGGTATGTTATAAAACTTGGTTTTCAAGAAGTCATTCCTGGTTTAATTGAAAATTGGTTTTCAAGGATCTTTTGGAAAACTGTTTGATAGTGAAATAATATTTTGGGATGACAAATTTAATTTGATAAATGAACGTTTCTTTATTGTTTTTAAACTAATATTTTAATAGTGGTTTATGAAACGAGGCTTAGTCTAGGTAAAAGTGTTTTCTAAGTGATTTTTTTAATTTAATAGATATAAAGAAAAGAGATTTAATGTAATTATGATGTGTGGTTAGTTTCGTTATGAAAAGAATTATGAAAATAATATATTAAATGATAGGAATTCCAAGATGGAAGCATTTCACTGATCATATCCAACTCTCAGTAAATTTTTCCTTAACCAAACCAATAGATGATGATCCATCAATCTCCCTCCCAACAACATCTAAGACACCCTCCATCCATCCCCCTTTACCGTGTCTCACACCCTTTATTCCATCAGCATATGGCACACCCTCTGTCAGCATCCCATCAACATTTGAGATAGTGGATCCACATTTAGCTACTTCTCCAGTGAAGGAATTGGTCATCTCATGAGGATATTTGAGGGTGACAGTTATATGTACAAATTTTAATGTGAATAAATTTAGTGCACTTTTTTATACTACTAACTATTTTTTCATAAAATATTCAAACAATGTTAATAAAGAGAGAAATATGAATTGTTTAGATGTATGTAATCTGAACTAAATGAAGATATTTGTCCCATTTGATTGTTATGGGGTCCCCACTGATGATGTCATAGGATTATTTGGCCAGATTCTGGGCCAACTAGCGGTGGAGCTGATTACCCTCCAGATTACCTATAAATATTAGAGGCATGTGCCTCAGAATTAGAAAAATGAAGTTTTTAATTCATAGGTAAAATTAATTTTAATATATTATGGTGTAATTGAATGTCATTATGTTATTAATATATAATATTTTAAAAATGAATCTATTTGTATATATTTTTTCCCACTTTATCATTTCTGATCTAATTGCATGAAAGTGGACATTGAAAATTTTGGGTAAGAAATAGAATGATTTTAAATAGAGATTATGAAATTAATTCAATGACATGTCAGTGATCAGTCAACAGTTGTATGATAAGGTACCCGAAGGGATATCTAGAGATAAATGGAAGGTTTTTGTTGATAGCCATCATCATGAGAAGCACATGGTATTGAAATATATATTATTATATTAATATAATTTTACATATATAAATGCAGATAATAAGGAGATAAAATTGAATACATTATTATTAAATTTCATGTTATTTATTTTAGGATTTTTCAAGGAAAAACACATCAAGTCGAGCTAAAAAATCATCACTCATACAGCTAGATCAAAGAGTTTTTCTAGAAGCAGATCGAATCTGGTAATATTTTCATTAGTTTAAATATTTATAAGACAAAATTATTTGTTTCATATATTAAATTATTGATTTATCTTTGTTTAATGTAGGTAAAAAATTTAGGGCACCAAGTCTCCCAAACAAAACTATGGATTGATGTTCATAAAAAATCTGATGGGAGTTATGTTAATGATCCTGCAAAAGAAGTTGGGGTATGAATTCATTTTTCATTAAATATAACATATTATTAGAAGTCATTATGTTAATATTTATTTCTTCAAATATGAATGATATTTTATTTATAGGTAAAAATAAAATAACTATGGGATTCCAATCTCACGCGGTCATTCTCGGTCTCCCATGATGACTTAGTTGGTCAAGTCTTTGGGAAATATCATCCTGGTTGAGTTCATAGGATGGGTTTGGGACCATTACCATTTTAGGTATTTGGTATGCCACTAAGTATTGCAAAAACTTCTAGTCCGAGTTGTAGTGACTCTATATCTCGAGATGGACATAGATAGTTTTTTGAAATGACAAACACAATTCAGGATAGATGGATCATATAAAGCTTCAAGATGAAAAGGTCAATGCTCTATAGAAATCAATGATTGAATTGTATCAAAATAAAACGGGATCTATCCCCACTAATATAGAATTTATGGCTGGTAGTGATTAGGTAAATCACAAAAATTCAAAATCATTTAGTACATAAACTTTTATTGTTTTTTAATATAAATTTAAATATACAAAATTGTTTAATTTTCAACATAATTGTCATGTAGGTACTGATTGCAGGAAGTGGAGATGGAGATGGAGAGGGAGTTGAGGAAATTTCATCTGGTAGTGATTAGGGTTCACTTTGGATTTGGAGATGATTTTTAACTAAATATATGATGGTTTCTTGACACATTTCCTTGATAAGACATATTTTTTTAGCTTAAACACATGATGGTCAAAAAATCATTCTTCTCAATAGCCTTTTAGTAACCTGAAAATAATATTTAGATTATGTTGAATTTATAGTTCTAACTATTCCTTTACATAATCCATCTAACCAATCCCTACCATGGTGTTCTCCTCTAATTTATTTTATGTTGTTTTCTATTTATTGATTGTTGTTTTCTTCAAAGAAAGGATTGATTTCATTGATATTTCTCATCCCTTATCTCTACCATCCCATATTATTCTATATCACTTTTTTTACCATAAAATACCATGGGGTAATAGAAAAGGGTCATGTATGAGGGGTTAATGGATTTTATTATTGGTTTAGGATTGTGAGGATATGTTATTTCCATTTCCAGTGGCTTCAGAAAATGGTGATGGTATTCCATCTTCATAGACATAGATGTCTCTATCGAATGTGGATTTCCCAGAGAATACTCTTAGTTCTTGGTTTTATATTGGTTTAAATTTTTTAATTATAATTTTTATAATGTACTGATTGATGTTATGTGAGGTTTTTTTGTGATTCATTTCTTTATTTTATATTAAGTGAAATAAATATCATCAAAAATTAGTTTTTTACATAATAAATGGTTTATGTAATGATTTAAAGAATATAACGGGGTTCAAATTAATTTTCAAAGGCTATTTGAAATTAAATATACCTTAGAACATGTGAGACATTAGGTGAGTTAAAATCTCAAGCAGATAAATCCCATAGTGTAGATTGTCGTGAAATAAGGGTTAGTGGCCTTGTTTTACTGTGTTTTCTAACTAGATGCATTAATACCTTGATTATAAGAGTGGTATCTTTGGATTTGATTACATGGTTTTTTTATGTTAGCTAGTGTTTCTAGTTCCATTCCTATTTTCCTTAGATCAATTAGATAGGCCCATGGTGTTGTGTGTCATTTACTTATTTTACACTGCGTGATCTATCTTTTGGTTTATCTTTTATCATGTTTCCTATTTTTTTAACATCTCTTTTCTCCTTTTGTTTTTTAATATAAATAAATATTTAAAAAATGGATTTTTATATGATTTTAATAAAAAAAAATCAAAAAATTTATTTAAAAGAAATATAAAGTATAGATGGTTATAGATACTATATAGATTCAAGGTGGTATCCTACTAGCCATTTCCTCACACCTTCCTTATGAATTTTGGTTTATATATGGACATTGTTATGTTATATACATGTAATTGAAAAAGTTATATAAAATTTTTGTCTCCTTTTTATGTTCATCGATCTCCATGATTATGTTTCTATTGGTTCCCATGGGTCACGAGATTATTGAGATCATTTGGAGGGTTTTGTGATCCTTTTGATTTTGGTTAATTTTGTGACATCAATTTTGACATCGAAAATTAATTGATTCTTATTGTATAAGGATGTTGAATACTATTTCATTATCACAATGATAAGATTCTCATATTTTATTGGCTATTTTTTCTTCTTAAAAAATGTTTGGTTGATTTTAACATATTAAATTCTTTTTTATTTGGTATCCTACTCCTCTAATGGCCCGAAGGCCTTCATTTTTTATTGATTTTTATAATCCACTTTTCAAGGGGTGAGGTGGAACCCTTACAAGGCCTGTAGGCATAAGTATTACATGGATCGTAGGCCATAGAGGAATTTAATGCCCTTAGGCTTCAAACATTACATACAACCCAGACTAACTGCTTGGAACTACTCCTCCCTAGCATCTTCATTATGAAATCAGCTCTCCACCTTCGCATGGATGTTCAGCTAGGATTTCCCACGCATGCTGATTATCCAATAAAAACATATATTTTAATTATATTTTAATGGTATTAAATGTTCATTTTTGATCTTATGGGCCCGAGTTAGTGCATTTTCATTATGAACATCCATTCTCATCATTTGTGTACTTCATGCCTAATATACACCAATTTAGGCCCAATGAGTCATCTAATTATAAGGAATGTAATTATAAATATTTTAATTTGATATTTTGGGAAATATATCTACACTTAAATGTGAACATTTTTCATTTGGGGATCAATGGATGATTCATAAACGATGATGGAGATATTTTGAGATGAATGGAAGCAATTCAAGAGAAGGCAGATTGGACACCATCCCACTTATGAGACTATGGGGCCCATCATATAGGCCCAATGAATCCCAAATTTTTTGATATGATAGAAGACATATTTAGGAACAAATCACTTTCCATGAGATAATTCTAATTCGGCATCTATGGTGGTCATTAAGGTGGCCCAATTTAGAGATACAATTCTGGGCCAGATTCTGCGGCCCATAAAAACATCCCACTAATATGATAATATCTCTGAATATAAAACTCAAAATGGGACCCAATTTTACAGACGGTTAGGAGATATATGGGGATCAATTTTATTATTGTATGTCCCACTCCGATTCGGCCATATAGAAGGTCATATAAGCGCGTCTGTTCGGTGGATGAAAGTTGGCTGCCACCTCGGGTCAAATGTGGAAAAGTCTAAGTTCCACAAGCTTTCCACCACCCTAGGCCTACCATAATCAATTGGGATGCTTTTTAATATTGTAGTATCGACCCAAGGCTTCCAAAATGCCTATTTAAGGTAGTGGTTGTGGAGGAGTTGATAATATTTGAGCTTGTTTTCATCTTAATGTTATGCTGCCAATTTCTCTTTGTAATGGTCTTCCATCACATGTAAGTTGTTTTAATTCATCCTTGTTTCTTAATAAAAGTTCTTCTTCTCTTATTATTCTGTTCTTCTTCTTATCACCTTGATACCGTTGGTTCAAGGTGTGAACTTTTTCATACCAAACCTTGTGAGATTATCACACAACGGTGGAGTGATTGTTATTTTATTGTGTTTTTTTTACTTCTCCATTTCCTCCCTCATGAGTCTACTTTCCACTTCCATTAAAACCATATAATCAATGGAGGGATAACCCACTTATGGGTTGATCCAAGGGAGTAGAAAGGGGCTGGATTGGATGTTATTTATCACCTCATTAATATGTAATCACTTCTTTAATTGAGATTTTTATTTTATGATTTTTAACTCCATCGTCCTCGTTGAATTTAAGGCCACACACTTCAAGTGCTAATACGAACCTTTACCTTGAAGTGCTAAAAACTTTGATCCTTCAAGTGTATAGGTTATTAGTATTAAAGGGTTTAGTAATTAAACCAGTAAGTGATGATGTTGTTTTATCACCTTAAATGAACCCATCTCAAATATAAGAAATTGAAATCATTAAAAAGGAAATACGTCCAATCCACCCCGAGCGATAACCTAGGATCAACTCATTATTTTAAATTGAATTCACTTAAATATATTAGTAATCCTTTAAACCAATCTAAAATTAACCCAATTTGGACACTTCATAGCCAAAAACAGTCCTTAGAATGTGTGTGTCTATAGGTTACTTCTTAGGTCTCTGTGGATTCGACAACCCAAGCTAGACTACAAGGACCGTTCTACCTTCATATCTTGGGTAAATTTGAGAGAGAATCAAATTTTGGCACCGTTTACAGGGACCCAAGTAAGTCATCTAAACACCCATTCTATTCTCCCCCATTTCTTCTTTTCTCATCCAAATTCTCTTATCTTGTCCCTTTCTCGTTTTTTTTCTTTTGGCACATGTCCGCCTACACCCGCGATCAATAAAACCGTCTAGTTAGGGTGGATTGTACTGGTGTTGGGGAGTCAAGTACACCAAGGGAACTCATTCCATTATATCCTAATTTTTCTAATACTCTAGAGTCCAAAATTGAGCCAATTTCAATGGAAGGTCTTCAAAGAAACCAACTCATAAACCCGGGTGGGAACCAAAATGGAAACCCAAATGAAGCAGCCCCAAACTTAGGGAATGCAATTGATCAAACCATGAATGACTACCTCACACCTTCCTGGACCAATGCCCCCTCATTCATTGGACACAATTCCCTAGGAGATTCCAACTACATCTTTAAACCCCATGTCCTAAACCACCTTCCCACATTCCATGGAATGGAGTCCGAGATGCCATACCTGCACATTAAGGAGTTCAATGACATTGTAGAAACCATGTGTCCTCCACATCAACTAGAATAAGATAAGATGAGGCAATTTCCTTTTTCTTTAAAGGATCAAGCTAAAAATTGGCTAAAAAATTTGAGACCATCATCCATCAACTCTTGGGACCAACTACAAAGAGAATTCTACAAAAAATAATTTCCCCACCATAAAACAATTGCACTTAAAAAGGGTATCCAAAACTTTTTTGAAAAAGAGGGAGAGTCATTATATGAAACATGGGAGAGGTTCAAAGACACTCTAAACATGGTTCCACACCATGGTTTTTCTATTCCTGAACAAGTGAGAATTTTCTATGAAGGGTTGGGTCCGGGGAACAAACAATTCATTGACATGATGTGTAATGGAACCTTTAAAAACAAAGCCCCAAATGATGCTTACGAGTATCTAGAAATCCTTTCTGAACAAAACAAAACATGGGGAACTTCACCTTATTCTGAAAAGCCACAAAGAACAAATAGAATTCAAACACTTAGAGAAGAGGAAAGCCTTAGGGCTAAACTCGCAGCACTCTCTAGGTAGGTTGAAGAGATAGACCTTAGGAAAGTCCATGAAATCCAAACTGTTGACCCTGTTTGCACAATTTGTGACAAACATGACCATTAGACAGACAACTGCCCAACCATTCCATCTATCAAGGATGTTCTCTTAGAAGGACCCCCAGCGGAAGTAAATGCTTTGAACTTTCAAAAGCCACAATACCAAAACACCTTCAACCCAAGGTATAACGACCACCCAGGCTTCCGCTAGAAAGATAACCAACAACCTAGACAACCACATGGACAAAATCCTTACCCCCATCAGAACTACCAAACCCATAACCAGTTCCAAACCCAACCTATCCAATACCAACAGCCACCGGTCCATTTTCAAAAAACCATCCCACCTCCAAAATATCCCCCTGGGATAAGCCAGCCTACTCAAGCACCCACCCATACTGTTCCACAAAGCCTACTAGAACAACTGTGCAAACAAATGGAGAGGATGAACTTGGAGGTATCTTCCCTAAAACAAGAACTTCAAACCATTAAAACTGGAAAGGCACCCATGCCTACTCAGGAAGTGACATCCTCAACTTCAAGGGGAGAGTCAAGTTGTGCTCAAATAACTCATGAACAACTAAAGGTTGTGACTGTTTTAAGAAGTGGGAAATCAATTGAAAAACCTAAACAACTAATTCAGAACCCACCTGAAGATTCAAACTTGGATGAAAATTCAAATGAACCACAAGATCAAACTAAGGAAACTGATAACATTGTCAAGGAAACAACTCTTCAACAAACAACCCCACAACCTGCACCGTTTCCTAACGCATGAGGGGGAAAACCAAGCCTAAACTGAGTGAAACGTTGAGAGAAATATTTTCACAAGTCAAGTTGAACATACCCCTTATCGATGCAATACAAGCCATACCTACCTACTCAAAGTACCTTAAAGACTTGTTCACTTTTAAAAGAAAATTTTCACATAAAAACCAAGTCATTTTGGATGCTAATGTGAGTACCACCATTCAAGGGACCATTCCTCCTAATTTGAAAGACCCAGGTTTCCCTTACATCAATGTTGAACTAGGAGAAAGCAAAGTTGTCAAGGCCTTCTGTGACCTTGGTGCTAGTGTCAATATCATCCCATATGCTGTGTACTGCCAATTAGGCCTAGAAGAACTCCAACCCACATCTGTCACACTTCAACTTGTTGATCGTATCATTAGGGTTCCAAAGGGGATTTTAAAGGATGTTCTGGTAAAGGTTGAAAACTTTATCTACCCTGCTGATTTCATTGTCCTTGACAACCATCCAAACTTAGAAAATAAGGAACAAACCCCAATCATCCTTGGTTGTCCTTTCCTTGCAATAATCAACTCTGTTATCCGAGTCCGAAATGGGAACATGACCATCACCTTTGGGAACATGAGTCTATACTTGAACATCTATAATGCAAGCTCACAAATAGGGGATGACGAGGACATTCATGAAGTAAACATGATAGGAAGAATTGATAATGAATCCATGGAACATCGAGGAATATTTGATGAATGTTTAAGTCAGGATGAGATTGATTTCCTTTGTTCATATGAAGGAAGTTTATCTCCTTGGCTTGAATAATTTTCAAAATGATCTTATGATGAAGTCTTAGGTCCAACAATCAGTGAAACCTTTCAATAAACCACTTTCATAGAGACCACTCCAAATTTCCTTCGCTAAATCTGATCAATCCAATCTAGTAGCTGAAACTTCTACATGTGGGGAATCAACCCTATCTGAAACTCTAAAAAAAATTGATCTTGATCCAATGTCACAATCTTCTGCTGAAATTCTGAACCAACATGATCTTTAATTGAAGGAACTTCCTTCTGCACTAAAGTATGAATACCTAGGGGACAATCAAACACATCCTATTGTCATTTCTTCTTATCTTGAAGCCAATCATGAGAGGATGCTTCTAGATGTCCTTAGGAAGCATAAGAAAGCCATTGGTTGGACCCTTTCTGATATTCCTGGGATTAGCCCACTTATCGGGACTCATAGGAATATTCAGGAATTTGATTCAAAGCCATGTCGTCAACCTCAACGGTGATTCAATCCTAATCTCATGGAGGTAGTAAGGAAGGAACTTCTAAAATTATTAAAATATGGTATCATATATCCCATAGCTGAGAGTGAGTGGGTGAGCCCAATCCAAATGGTTCCAAAAAAGTCCGGAATCACAGTGATAACCAATGAGGATGGAGAGATTCTTCCAACAATGGTGAGTAGTGGATGGAGGGTCTTCATTGACTACAAGAAGCTAAACTCATTCACCAAGAAGGACCATTTCCCCTTACCATTCATTGACCAAGTCCTTGAGAGAGTGGCAGGTCATGCCTTATACTGTTTCTTAGATGGGTACTCGGGGTACAATCAAATTGAGGTCTCCCTAGAGGATCAAGAGAAGACTACATTCACATGTCCATTCGAAACCTTTGCTTTCAAACGCATGCCCTTCGGGTTATGCAATGCCCCTGGAACCTTCCAGCGGTGCATGATGGGAATCTTCTCAGACATGGTAGGGGATTTTCTAGAGGTCTTCATGGATGACTTCTCTGTGTTTGGGGATACATTTGAGGGATGTCTGAGGAATGTAGAGAGAGTCTTGTCAAGATGTGAAGAAAAGAATCTAGTCCTAAACTGGGAAAAATGCCATTTTATGGTTAAAGATGGACTACTTTTAGGCCATCTGGTATCAGGTAGGGAGATTGAAGTTGATAAATCCAAGTTTGACATCATTCGTCACCTTCCATCACCCAAAAATATCAAGGAAGTGAGGTCTTTCTTAGGACATGTTGGTTTCTATAGAAGATTCATCAAGGACTATAGTTCAATATCCCGTCCCCTTTGTGCTCTCCTAGTAAAGGATGCTCTATTTGTTTGGATAGAAAGCTGTGAGGGTTCATTCTCAACCCGCAAATCCTCTCTCACCTCTCCTCCCATTGTGAAATCTCCAAATTGGAACCTTCCTTTCGAACTTATGTGTGATTCCAGTGACTTTGCTGTAGGAGCTGTGTTTGGACAAAACTGTGATAAAACACCTTATGTCATTGCTTATGCAAGCAAATCCTTAAATGATGCCCAAATAAACTACACCACTATTGAAAAGGAGTTACTTGCTATTGTGTTTGCCTTAGAGAATTTTAGGTCCTACCTCTTAGGATCCCCCATCACTGTGTTCACTAACCATTATGCACTAAAATACCTCTTCCAAAAACAAGATTCTAAGGCTAGACTGATTAGGTGGGTCCTTATCTTGCAATAATTTGACCTCACAATCAAGGATAAAAAGGGAGTTGAAAATGTTGTAGCTGATCACCTCTCTAGGATGGAATTAAAAGACAACTCAAATCACATTTCTGTGTCTGATTCGTTTCCTGATGAACACCTATACTCTATGAGTGACTGCCCTTGGTATGTTGACATAGAAAATTTCTTAGTGACAGGAGTCATTCCAAAATTCTTAGGGACTCAAGCTCGAAGGAAATTTATTTCTGATGTTAGACACTATGTGTTTGATGATCCATACCTCTATAAGTTCTTCCCTGACCAAGTCATTAGGAGGTGTGTTCCAGAATCTGAACAAGAGTCCATCCTTAAATTTTGTCACAGTGAGGCATGTGGAGGTCACTTTTCCTCTAAGAAAACATCTGCTAAGATTCTTCAATGTGGTATTTTCTGGCCCACCCTGTCAAGGGACTCCTACGCATTTTTTCAAAGTTGTCCTAGGTGTCAACAAGTAGGGTCCATCACAAAAAGGAATCAAATGCCACTCACTCCCATCTTAGTGGTTGAAATATTTTGACTGTTGGGGAATTGATTTCATGGTTCCTTTCCCAAACTCTAGGGGATACCTCTACATTCTCTTAGTTGTTGATTATGTCTCAAAATAGGTTGAGGCCATTCCCAAAAAATCCAATGAACATCAAACTGTGATTAGATTCCTAAAATAAAACATCTTCTCTAGATTTGGAATTCCTAGGGATATCATAAGTGATCGTGGAACTCATTTTTGCAATCGTCCATTCTCACCACTCATGGAAAAATATGGAATTTCTCACAAAGTGTCCACTGCATACCACCCACAGACCAATGGTCAAGGTGAGTTAGCCAATCGTGAAATCAAACAAATTCTTGAAAAAACTGTCAACCCCTCTAGGAAAGATTGGTCTGAGAAACTCTTAGATGCTCTTTGGGCATATAGAACCGCATATAAAACCATTTTAGGAATGTCCCCATATAGGTTGGTTTATGGTAAAGCATGTCATTTTCTAGTGGAGATTGAACATAAGGCCTTTTGGGCAATTAAGAAAATGGATTATGACCTCTCATTGGCTAGAACAAAAAGGAAATTAGATCTCAATGAACTAGAGGAACTAAGGATGGAGGCTTATGAAAATTCAAGGATCAATAAAGCTAGAGTTCAAGACTACCAATCTAGGAATATCAAGGTCAAACATTTTGAACCGGGGAAACCTGTGCTCTTGTATAGTTCAAAACATCATTTACACCCGGGAAAGTTAAGGTCTGGATGGTCAGGTCCTTTCATAGTGCATCATGTATACCCCCATGGGGCAGTAGAGATTCAAGATCCCACCAGTGGTCACATTTTCAAGGTCAATGGTCAAAGGTTAAAAAAATTCATTGAATCATTCAATAAACAGGAAATAGATGTTGAGTTAATTGAGCCAATCTATGAACCAGGAAAAAATTGATAAATTTAGGATCTATATCGGGCTAATGACGTTAAACAAAGCGTTGCACGGGAGGCAACCCGTGGTTTTTATGTTTCTAATCTTTCTAAATCATATTTATTTTTCAAATAAGATTAATTAATCATTTTTATATTTAAAAATAAAAAAATATACTATTGACATGTTCTTCTATTATGAGTATGGATGGGTATGAAAGGGGAGCACCATATTCATCCGTGTCACGTGGTGTGATCCTTGAGTAATACCTTACCCAGAAATTTAAAAAGAAGACAATGTATCATCAGTTTATTTTGTTGTATTTTTATTATTTTATAGGTTAAGATAAAAATAATAAAAATAATAAAAATAATATAATAACTAAAAAAGGGGACACGCCATATGCCATGGGGCAATCCCCGTCACAACCGGTAAAGCTGCAGGGACTCGAACCCGGGACTGAAGGGAGACAGGGGCGCGCGCTTACCACTGACCTACAGCTTAATGTTCTTACTTATTCTATAATTTTTATATATATACTTTTATTTTACTTATATATATATATATATATATATTGTTTGTTTTGTTTTTTTGGTTTTCTTTTTCCACTAGGGAACTTTGCAAGCGACATGGATATCAAAGGACTAAATTCGAGCGACAAGAACTTCAAACTTCAACCACCAGGTGAATTCATTCCATGATCCTCATATTTTAATTTCCTTTTTGAACTCCCCTTTTATTCCTCTACCCCATTCTAAATTTTAATTTTACAAAACTAGGTACAGTTTCATTCTAAGTTGGGGGGTGTGGAAACAAAATGTTTGTTTAAAAAAACAATGATAAAAAAAAGTAAAATTCCTTTATCATACATATAATAACAACTTTTATCACATGAAAACTAAATAGAAAATAAATTTTATTTCTTTGACTCTTAATTTAATTCATTATTAAGTTTAAAAGCATTGATTTTGGAAGTTTGGTTGTCCAATGAAAATTTTCATCATTTTTATTTTCATCCATTAAATCAAAATGCCACAATGCACGTCCTTTAGACTGTGGGGTACTAATTTTAATTTTTGGGGTCCCATAATAAATAGTATAGGCTGGTTTGATTTTTATGAATAATATGAGTATTCAAAAATAAATAAATAAAATAAATAAAAAATAAATAAAAAATAAAAAATTTGCGTGTAGAGAAATGGATTGATAAAATGCGAGGGTTTCGACACTTGGGGATCGTGACTCCAGAGTTTTCTAGCCCTGAGTTTTTCAATCTATCTCTATTTATGGTAATATGACTTTGTTTTTGATTAAGTTAACTTGAGGCGATGCCCGATTATGTGGGCTTCACTTGGTGCCCTAAGGCCTTTGAGTCTGGGAGTCATCGGCAAAGTCTTGCTACATGGGTTAATTTGATTAACTGCAATCTCAATTACTATAGAAATATTGCAAAAAAATCCAAAAAAAAGAGGAATGAAGAATAATCATATTAGGATTAAATGTGATTCCACCTAGCGCTTCCATGATTTCCCCCTTGAATGAAAATGAACCCCCATATCTATTGTGATTCACAACACATCATTACACCTAATTGAGTTGGATGAAGTATGATGATGGATTTGATAAAAGGAATGGACTTGGGATTGGGATTTGATTTTAAATTCATCTTGTTTTAAATTATCTTGATAGGTTATAAAAATAGATTTGTGTGCAGTTTACATTGTGAGCACTGTTTTTTATAATGTGTTTGAAGAAAGGAATTCAAATAAAATCATTGAATTATTTGCTCGGGACTAGCAAATATCAAGTTGGGGGGTGTGATTATCCAATAAAAACGTATATTTTAATTACATTTTAATGGTATTAAATGTTCATTTTTGATCTTATGGTCCTGAGTTAGTGCATTTTCATTATGAACATCCATTCTCATCATTTGTTCACTTCATGCCTAATATACAACAATTTAGGCCCAATGAGTCATCTGATTATAAGGAATGTAATTATCAATATTTTAATTTAAAATTTTGGTAACTATATATACACTTAAATGTGAACATTTTTTATTCAGGTATCAATGTATGATTCATAAACGATGATGGTGATATTTGGAGAAGAATGGAAGCAATTCTAGAGAAGGCAGATTGGACACCAGAACACTTATGAGACTGTGGGGCCCAACATACAGGCCCAATGAATCCCAAATTTTGTGATATGATATAAGAAATGTTTAGGAACAAATAACTATTAATAAGATAATTCTAATTCATCCTCTATGGTTGTCATTAAGGCGGACCAAGTTAGAGATACAATTCTGAGCCAGATTCTTCGGCCCAGAAAAATAGCCCACTAATCTGATCATATTTCCGAATATACAAATAAAAATAGGTCCACATTTTACAGAAGGTTAGGAGATATCTGGGGCTCCATTTTATGATTCTATGGACCACTCTGATTCGGCCATCTAGAAGGTTATCTAAGCGCTTCTGTTCGGTGGATGAAAGCTGGCTGCCACCTCGGGTCAAATGTGGAAAAGTCTAAGTTCCACAAGCTTTCCACCACCCTAGGCCTACCATAATCAATTGGGATGCTTTGTACTGTTGGAGGATCGACTCAAGACTTCCAAAATGCCTATTTAAGGTAGTGGTGGTGGAGGAGTTGATAATATTTGAGCTTTTTTTCATCTTAATGTTATGCTGCCAATTTCTCTTTGTAATGTTCTTCCTTCACATGTAAGTTGTTTTAATTCATCCTTGTTTCTTAATAAAAGTTCTTATTATCTTATTATTATTTTATTCTCCTTATCACTTTGATACCGTTGGTTCAAGGTGTGAACTTTTTCATACCAAACCTTGTGATATTATCACACAACGGTGGAGTGATTGTTATTTTATTGCGTTTTTTTTACTTCTCCATTTCCTCCCTCATGAGTCTACTTTCCGCTTCCATTGAAACCATAGAATCAATGGAGGGATAACACACTTATGGGTTGATCTAGGGGAGTATCAAGGGGCTGGATTGGATGTTATTTATCACCTCATTAATGTATAATCACTTCTTTAATTGAGATTTGTATTTAATGATTTTTAACTCCATCATCCTTGTTGAATTTAAGGCCACACACTTCAAGTGCTAATACGAACCTTTACCTTGAAGTGCTCAAAACTTTGATCCTTCAAGTGTATAGGTTATTAGTATTAAAGGGTGTAGGAATTAAACTAGTAAGTGATGATGTTGTTTTATCTCCTTAAATGAACCCATCTCAAATATAAGAAATTGAAATCATTAAAAAGGAAATACGTCCAATCCACCCCAAGCGATAACCTAGGATCAACTCATTAGTTTAAATTTAATTCACTTAAATCTGTTAGTAATCCTTTAAACCCATCTAAAATCAACATAATTTGGCCACTTCATATCCAAAAACAGTCCTTATAATGTGTGTGTCTATAGGTTACTTCTTAGGTCTCTGTGGATTCGACAACCCAAGCTAGACTATAAGGACCGTTCTACCTTCATTTCTTGGGTAAATTTGAGCGAGAATCACATGCACAAGATTGTACTGATGGGAGGTGTCATACCCTCCCATTATTTCTATCCATTTAGCTTCGGCTATGGGGAAAGCTCTTTGCTCCTCCTCCTTCTGAAGTTTGTTCCTTGTAGGTTTTCTTGTTTGTACCTGCACATAAGGTGGGTCGAAGGCCTTGAGGTGGCTTGAAGGCCTTACTGACCCAAAGGCCTGGGTGGCCCGAAGGCCTTAACAGACTTAGGAACCAAATCGGTAGCCTGAAGTCCCAAATGAGAGAATATTCCCAGCTGCTACAGTGCCAAATAGTGTATGTTACAGTCCCGCTACCGTACCTGCTACAGTTATGCACAGTTCCTACTACAGTACTGCTACAACCCCTGCTACAGTACTACTACAGTACCCCTAGAAATTAGTCTCTACCTAGATTGGATCTGAGGTCTCCTGGATGCACTTAATGAGTCCTCACCAACTAGGTTGAGGCTCATGTGCCTTTTTTATTTGGTATGGATATAAAATTTATGGATGTTTCCTGCTGAAATTCTAGGTGGAATTCATGAATTTTTTATTTGGATTATAAGGTTAAAACCATTCCTCCTTGGTTATATTTAACATTTTTTTCTCTTTGGCACTTCCAATGAATGTTGATATATATATACATACAAATTATTGTTGAATCTGGTTTGGTTTTGAGATTTCCAACTACTTTATGTTTTGTTTGGATATTTTGCAGATTCAGATTCAATAGATCTATTTTCTTTGAAAAGATATATATAGAACTTATTTAAAATACTTCTATATATGTCAATTTAAGTTTTAGCAGTGTTTTAAACATCTGATATATTAGGTTAAAAAAAATATTGGTGTGTTTCGGTTTTAGAAGCAGTTTATGCTCCCAAAAAATGATGGGAGGATAGAGGTAGTTTAAACTATTTCTATCCTCTTGACATTTTTAGGAGCATAAACTGCTACCAAAACCTAAAAAACCATCACTAAACAAACTTCCGTCGACTGTTTCCAAAAACCACTACTAAATGTTTAGAATCGGTGTGAGTTGACTGTCGACGCCAACTTTAGTAGCGATTTTTGAAAACTCTCATCGAACCATGTAACAGCTATTTAAATCGTTATCAAATAAAAAAATTACTGCTCTAGATTTATTTTTTCATAGTGTGTGTTTTAAACTAAAATTTTAATTTTAAATAAAAACACACACTTTGAGTCATATAGGTCGCACCATGCGTCTGATGTATGTGTGGTTGATTCCTACACATCAAAAATGAATTAAGGATCATTTTTCTAAAGTATCAGGACAATCCCAGTGTGTTTTCTAGGTTTTCAGCTAGTAACACATGTTTTTAACTAAAATGTCATTTTTAAACTAAAAACATACACATTGAGTCATAACAGTCACACAGTGTGTCAAATTGATGTGAATATCACTCCTACAGGTCACAAATGTCATATAGATCACTTTACTATAGTATCAAGAAAATTAAAGCGTGTTTTCTAGGTTTTTAGTGTCTGACGCATGTTTTTAACTAAAATGTCATTTTTAAACTAAAAAAATTCAGTTTGAGTTATATCGGTCACATAGTGTGTTAGATTGATGTGCGTCTGATTCCTACACATCAAAAATGCCTTATGGATTGTTTTTGTAAAGTGTCATGATGATCTAAGTGTTTTTTCTTGGTTTTCAGCAAGTAAAACACGTTTTTAACTAAAATGTAATTTTTAAACTAAAAACATGCACTTTGAGTCATACTGGTCAAAAAATGTGTTGGATTGATACGAGACTAATTCCTACACATCAGAAATTATTTATGGATCATTGTCCTAAAATATCAAGATAATACGATTTTTTTCAGGGTTTGAGTGTGTGACACACATTTTTAACTAAAATTCCATCTTTAAACTGAAAACAAACACTTTGAGTCATACCAGTCATATTATGTGTGAGTTTGGGGTATGAATGATTCCCACATGTCACAAATGACTTATAGATCATTATGTTAATTTATCAAAACAATATGAATGTGTTTTCTTTATTTTGAGTATCTCACATGTCTTTTTAACTAAAATATCAATTTAAACAAAAAATGCACACTACTTAACATAAACAGATCTAATAAATAAAAAATAGATATATGAAGAGAACCAATAGTATCTAAGTGCATTATCATTATTGAATACTAAGTCGAGAATTGTTTTTCCTCTAATCCTTTTTTTCTCTTAATAGAGCACACAATGGTCGAAGAAAAAACAATTCTCGATAAAGAAATTTCTTCAAGATCGCTATAAAAATTAACTAAATAAGTATTAGATAAAAATTATAAAAATATCATCTATAAAAAGAAGATAAAATGATGAGAAATTGACAAATTAAGTATTATTAAGTCACCTCTACATGATGTTTTCATACATTTTGACACTATGCATTCTTCCCATTCATTTCTAAAAAATCTATTTCCTATTTTGAATATGTGGACTTTTTACTATCTTGGTAGTAATGAAAAAATATAAATAAATAAAGGATTAATAAATTTTTTAAATGAAATTGTTATTATCATTAGAAATACCTCTTCGAGGATGCAAGTTTGTTGAAGTAATATGATATATTTCATAAATTTTCAAATGTAATAACCACTTTATTTACCATTATTTTGTTTCAAACATTTTATAAACATTGATAAAAATAAGTAATTTGTTTTGATATATATTTTGATAGTGAAATATTATTATATATAACCTCATATTTATCCACTTATAGTAGGTGATAGGCTTCTTGTGCTCATGAACCATCCTCATGCCATGATTTTGATGATATTTAAACACCACCCTATCATAATTTTTTTATTAATACATAATAAAATATATATAACATGAAGTTTATTTTTAAAAAAATTCATGTAGTGTATTAAAATTTGATAAAATTCATCGTGTGTGGTTGATTTTTTGGGTATTCATGTATTGAATACCAAAAATAAATATTTGGAGTATCCAAATTGATTATAATGAGAAACAAATGCTTCCTAAAAAATAAAAAAGTAACAAGTAATGAAATGAATGAAGATTTATTTGATATGATTAAATTATTGAGTTTTAGCCCTGCATCATGCATATTAAAAAGAGTCTATCATCAATAAGTTTGTTTTTCAAACATTACGGACAGTTTGCCCACTATTACTAAATATTAACATGGTAGATTAACTATTGGATAAACAAATCATGAAAACTTACCTCATGTATACAATTACAATTGAGACTCTTAACCATCAATGTTTTAGGATTTCATCTACATTATTAAGATAAAGAAAGTTTGTAACGACCTCTCCATTCATTTTTTCATCAAAATCATTGATGGTTGTATCACTATTTTTAAATATTATGTTCACATGAAATTGTAATATTATTAAATTTAGAAGTTGAAATTGTGGGGTAAAGGTACTTTCTAAAGGTATTTTTGATCTATTGGTTGATCTTTTATATTTTTTTTATTCAACCATCCATTTCCCCTTGTTTTTCTCTATCTGTAGTAACATTCCCCAGTTTAGGAATTGTTTACTAATTATTAAAGGTTTTTCATAAAAATAAATTAGAAAGTAATCCATCCTTTTTGAAATGTATTTTTACAATATCAAAAAACCATAATATGAAAGTTCTAATATAAATTTCAACTAAGTGAACACCCATATCAATAAGGGGAATAGGTAGCTCACTTCTTAACTCATGAGATATGTAAATTTCCACTCTCACATAACCTTTTGGAAGTTTTTTATTATGTAAAATATATCCTTGTATATTATACATCGTACCCCTCACAACAAGGTGATGGGTGGGTGATTATATATATAAATAACAATAATTTTCACCATGTATAATATTAGTATAGGAAAGGTATAGGTGTATTCCTAAGTTACTTTTCATATAAGGAGTTATAAAAAAATTGATTAGCTATGGAAAGGAAGACCTTTGAGGGGAATGAATAGGTTCAAATTGGGGGGGGGGGTCTTCATGTGGTGGATTTTGTTGTGTTTTGTATTATATTTCAGTATTTATCATAACATTTTATAAAAACTCAGACTATCAATTAAATTTTTCTTCTGGAGGAATTATTTATGTATGAATTACTTCTATTTTCTTATCTTTATCCCCTTGTGAATTTCTTTTCCCAAAATATGTTTGCGGAAACACTCAAAAACTTGAACCTCTGACATGATGATATTGTTTTTTCTACTTCAAGTTTAGATAATCGGATCCCAATATCCCTAAGTTAGTGTTTAATACTATTACATTGGCATAAGATACAATGAATTGTAACCAGAAGGATCTTATATTTTAGTAGTCTTGGTATACTAGATATATACATGAGTCTTGAATTACAATTGAATAGAAAAATTACAATTTTTTGAGAATAAAATTATTCCCACTAGTATATCCTTATATATCAAACATACCATTCTTTATGAAATCATGGGGAAATAAAAGAAAATAAGGGTGAGATAAAATGATCAATAAGGGTTAAGTATAAAAGAATAAATCATGAATCAATAAGAATAATGAATATATAAAGGTAAATAAATAATAAAAAAAATCATTTAAATAATTGTATAAGGAATAATCTATATGGTAGGGTAAATAACTGAGAAAACCTACTATTTAAATACATGGATAAGGCATAATAAATATGGAAAGGTAAATAACTAAAAAGACATTCCATTTAACCAATAATCTGAGAATAAAATACATCCATAAATAACATCATAACAAAAATATCATGGATAATAATCACTGAATTATGAATGAAGAAAATTCTTAATTATTTTATGTCATGTTTCCCCAGAACATGAAACCTTTACCATCAAGATTTATTCTCAAGACAGCTTAAAAATGATAGGTAAAAACCCATTTACCTAAGTTTAGACAACTGATTCATCCCATGATATTGCTGATGCTCGAGGGAATATCATCAATCTATCCCGAACCATGTATTTAGGTCCAAATAATTACTCATATATTTAATAATCAATTTAATTCATAAACAATGATCTTTTTCATCAAATATCCATATTGATTAAAGAATACATATTTATTAATATTTCCCCATTCAATTAATTAACATTCAAAATAAAACATTGTGTGTGGAAATGTGATACATATTAATCAATAATCATATCCCTAATAAATAATATAGATATATAGGGGAAATTAAATTTTTAATGAACACAAAAAAATTGAATATTTTAAGGGGGGTTAATGACTACAAAATTAAATAAGGAAGTGAATTTCAATACATTCCTTGGTCAAAATAATCATAAACCATCCAAAGGAAGAATAAGTATGGTATCAATACAGTATATATACATTGGAGTAAGAATATATGGTTTCTTTCATTAATTAATAAAAATACCATAAAATGATCTTTAAAAAAATTGAATAAAATATACTTTTTCTTTTGAAAAACTTTTTGAAAATCCTTTTCTTTAAAAATTAATTTTAAAAATATTTTATTTAAAAATAACCTCATAAAATTTAAAAATAATATTCAAGGAAATGATATTAATGATAGTGGTTAATTCCATACATTCCATAAAAGTTAAAAAGAATATTCTTTTTAAAATATAAAAATGTTAGGAAAGTGCCTTTTTCGAAAAATGACAAGAAAACCCCTTTCACATTTTTGATAAAAACCAAATGGGAATTGTTTTGAAAACAACATAAGATTACATTGTTTTTTAAAATAGTAAAAAATGGAAAAAATACTTTATTAAATAATTTTCCAAAGGTTAAAATACTTTTGAAATCATTTTAAAAAATATGGTTTTGGAAGAAAGTATATTTTTGAACAAAGAGAGTAATGAAGTCAAATTTTATTTAAAACATTTTCTAAAACATTTTAAGTTATAAAGAGTGAAAATGGTAATATTTCATGAAAATATCAGGTATAACCAGAGGATAATAAAATAAAATGGGTTTATTATGAATTGGTAAAGTAATTTTCTTCAATTGATATTCAAGAATAAACAATATTCATTAAAATGAGATTGTGAAATAAACCCTTAAAATGATCATAACATTGAAGTAAGAATTAATCAATGAATTGATTATGTGTATCAACTTTAAATCAATAAAAAAACATGTAGAAATACAAAAAATATAAATTTAAAAGTCATTACACACGTAATCTTAGAATATTAACAACAATGAGGATATAATATAACCTAATGAAAAGAAATTGAGTTATAAAATTCTTTACCAGTTGGTAACTTTAATTAAAAACCCATTAGATGAAATAATTCAAATTGAAACATAAATTTTAATGAAAAATGATGTTTTTATGATATTACATGTAAAATGGGAAGTGTATACACCATATAAAAGAAATTAGGTGCATAACATTACAATATGCCTCAATGAAATAAAATTGAGACAAAATACCATACCTTATGCTTCCTTTATCCAAAAATGCTTTAAAATCTTGTATAATGGTTTTAAACATGTTATTAACTTACAACAAAACTGTACTCATATTCATAATATCATATATGATCCTCTTATGATATACTATCTTCGATTTATTAATAATATTTCATTTTTTTCATTTTTTGGGTGTTAATTTCCTAATAATCCTGATATAAATATCATATATATTCATTATATATGTATTTAGATTAATTCATAATATTAAGTGATAAGAAATGAAAGACATTGTTCATAAAGATGATAAGTCGTATGGTCGCATGAACGTCGTTTCCATTTTCTTATCATATTGAAAGAAAGAAAAGTAAATTCTATATATATATATATATATATATATATTATAGGATAATTATTATGTCATATATATCACATATGTCTATTAAACCCATTCTTAATACATTCCATGTAAAGCATAAACGAATCACATCACTTCGTGAGGTGGTATTCCACCGTACAAATGAGCAATGTTATCATATTTCTATAAAATGAAAATCATGAAGGTATGTGTGATATAATAATTTAATAATCATAATAAAATAATTAATATCATAAATATCATATATAAACTATAAATCTATCATTATTCCAAACCTTGAGAGGTATAAATGGAAAAATTATCAACATTGGTTCACGAGGTAGTAGTCTTCCATACAAATGAACGATGATTTTGTAACCCATTTGATGGACGTGTGTGAGTTTTTAGTTCATAACCATAAAATAAAAACTTCTCAATTTATTTAAAATAGTGATTTTATTGTATAATCATTGAATAACTGGAATTGAATGAGTTAGAGAAGGAAATAAAATAAAAACGCTTTTATAATAACATCACCTCTTCTTCAGTTATCCTCCTTAGGTTTTCACTAAAACCATAAAAGGTTTTCTTCATACCAAAACTAAGGATTATAGGATGATGATAGAGAAGTTGAGAAGTGATTTTGTAAGGGGTTTTGTGGTCCAAATGTCTTGAGAGATATGAATAAGTGAGGGGAGTGAGTGCCCTTTTATAGTTTAAGATGAGTGACATTCTTGTTTATAATCAAAATTATTTACTATTAGAAGGTCTCCCTTACCTCATATGGCTCCAAGATTGTTAATTAATGGGGTGAAATGGTGACATGGTTGAGCCTGTAGGTTCTGGACGCAATAGAAGCATGTGATGGGTTGTTCCCCGCTTTTCTTTTTCCCATGATCGATGATCAAGATGAGATTTACACAATGAGAAACATCATGATCTACAGAATTGAATCAAAGAGTATAGACAAGGGATAGAACACTAGAACTAGAGGGAGGATCATCACATATTATTTATAATCAATTTAATTAATTAAATAATTAACTTATTGTAATTACTTATTCATTGATGGATCTGATAACAGATTTCTGTTGTACCTTCATTATGTTGTAGGAATCAAAGTAGATTCCCTCTAGTGGTTATCCACATGTGTTCCACAAATCTCTAAACATTTCTATAGGAATATTTGGGTTCCAGCATGACAAATCCTATCGCTTGCATTGTCTTCCTTTGATCACCTCGAGAAAAGCTTCTAAATCATTCTCATAGATCTCTCTTTACTTCAGAGTGGGAGGTAGAGGAAGATATCTCTAAATTCTAGGAAGCATTCTTGTAGATGGAATCTCTCTAGGACTTGAGAGGATTCCCCAAATCTATTGTGTATAACAAAAAGAATGAATTGGATCATAGATAAAATAATATAATTGGGTTTATATATTGATAGGGTTAGAAATAAATAATTTCATAGGTGTCTTTTGTTATTTATTTTATCCTTGGTAAACCCCATGTCGAATAATAATAATATTATTACTATTTATCAACATGTGCTTAACTTTAAAATTAAATTATATATTATTTAATCAAATAATATTCAATATTTTTTATTTCTCATCGGACCATTAAACTTGGTTCACCATTCCTCCACAATATTTATTGGGCCTTGAATAATGACTATTTATTTATTAAATAAATATTAGTGCATTATTCTCCAATAAATAAATAAATATCATACTCAATAAAAAAAATATTTATTAAATATTATGCTCACATTATATTCTCTTGAATAACTATTGATGAAATATATACGATCAAGAAAAAATTAATAATTATTAAACAACATTCTAGAATAATATCTATTCAAATGGTTAAATAATAAATAATATTATTATAATTTAACTGAGATTCTGGATACACTTAGTGTGTGGTCCTCAAGGCCCCTTTCTTAGTGGCATTAGGCGAGGCAACTTATATTCCAAGGTTAGCATTTAAAAATATGCCAAGGAAACCATATATAAATAATTCAATTCCACAACAACATAATACGTCATATAGATGTGTACATTGTAATATAATCTCTCTATAATTATATCTCTAATCAAGCAAGTTGCATGTATGTGCCACCAACCTATGTGCTCGATGTCTCTTTCTTTGACTTTCTACAAAAAATACTTACCTGTAGAACACCATGGACCTAGATTTATTTAGGATATATCATTTCCATCAAAAGGAATAAGATATCAACTTCTGTTAAATAATATAAGGGACAAATGCTTTCTCGCATTATTAATTAATGCAATATTACTTGTGATAAACCCAATGTATCCTACCTCGCGGTGAACATATTTTGTCATGTTTTTCATCAATACATCAAATTACGCGATTCATAATACTCATTAATAATAATATTAAAGTCTAAGGATAAATACCCACTTCCATAGATAGGAATATCCAATGACACCTATAAATGTGGATTTCCTACAAGCGGGTCTCGTTCACATAATACCCTACAAGATATTACCAACGGCGTACACTATGAGAAGGTGAATCAAAGTACTATGAGTCTCTACTCATGATACCCTATATCATTTATGTCTTTCAAATGATATCATTCAACTATTGAACATATATTTAAGGATATTTCATTGTACATCCAAGTTCTCATCATAGCGGGGATCTTCGATGACCTTTTAGTGCGACAACTACTCTTGGGAAATTATCACATACTATGTTATTCATAAGAATAATTATGACGTGATAATTAGTTTATTAATAATAAAAACTATGAATATAGGTTATCATAAAGTACATATAATTTGGTTTTCGGGAACCAACTCCAACAAACTCTCATTTGCACTAGATCCAACTACTAACAACCTTCAGTTTTCTTACTCTAACATGATACTCATGCTTTTGCTAATATATGCCTTTAGTCAAGGGGTCCTCTATGTTATCTTCCATGAGTACTATGATCACAACAACTTCACCCCTTTAATAAAAATCCCCCGAGAGGTGATACTTCTGGATAATATGATTTGTCCATTGGTGTGACCTTGTCTCTTTTTCAAGATCCACCACTACTATATTACTGAAATAAAATGTGATAGGGGATTTAATACTAGGCACCACATCAATATTGTAGACAAATTTCCAAATATAAATGGCTTACATGGCTACATTAGAAGCTGATAAATGCTTGGAATCTATTTTAGAATTAGTGAAAACTGGATACTTTGAACTCTTCTAGCTCACAGCTCCTCTGTTGAGATAGAAAACAAACAATGACTATGATTTTAGATTATTCTGATTTATCTAAAAACTAGTATTAGTATAACCCCTGATGACCATATCCTCATGTCCTCCATACACCAGGAACATATCCTTAGTTATTCTCATATACTTAAGGATAATCTTAACAGAAAACCGTTGTTTTTCTCTTTAATCTACTTGATATCGTCCTACCATTCTCAGTGCACATACAACATCAATTATAGTACATAACATTACATACATGATTGTTCCTATCACAGAAGTGTATGTGATCTTAATCATTTTCTATTTCTCCCATTGTGTTGAGGGACATGTTTTCTTAGAAAAATAAAAACCATTTGACACTGGATCCAATATGCTCTTGGATTTTTCCATACTAAATATCTTTAGTATCATATAAACATATGTACTTTCACTTAGTATAAGAATCCTCTTGTATCTATCATGAATGATATTGATCCCTAGAATATAAGCTACTTTACCTAAGTCCTTCATGGAGATACATCTGTTTAACCAGGCCTTAACAAACTGTAATATTGGTATGTCTTTTCAAATAAGTAATATTTCATCAACACATAATACTAGGATAATGACTGCATTCACATTAAACCACTTATAAACACACGTCTCACATTATTTCTTAATGAAATAAATTTGTTTTATGGATTCATCAAATTAACTTTTTCATGACCTAGATGCTTGCTTCAATCCATAAATGGATCCCTATAAATTGAAAATTCTTTTGGCATCACATGTATTCATGAACCCTTCTATTTACGTCATGTAGACAACTTCCTAAAGGTTCCCATTAAGAAATCTAGTTTTGATATCCATATTCCAATTCTCATAGTCATAGTAATCTTCTATAACAAGTAGAATTCTAATGGATTTAAAGATGAAAACTATTGAAAAGGTATCATTATAGTTAATTCCTTGACATAGTTTAAGCCCTTTAGCCACTAGACATTTTTTATAGGTATTTAATTTACATTCCATGTCCAGTTTCCTCTTAAATACCCATTTTCATCCAAAGGGATTTTTATCAACTAGTGCATCGACAAGAACCCAAACTTGGTTCTAATACATGGAATCCATTTCAAAATTCATGGATTCTTTCCATCTTGAAGCTTCTGAACTCTCTAATTCCACCTTATAGGAGAGGGGTTCATAATTTTCAACCAATAATGACTCACTGTCTTTGGTGACTAGAAAACCATATCTCTATGGCTCTCTTACCTTTCTTATTCTTCTACATATTATTTGTTTTTTAGGAACTACTTCTTCCATGGGGACCTGTGAAATATGTTCCTATGCCAAATCATGTGTATCTTGAGCATCAACTTCATCAAATTCAATCTTTCCCCCACTATCCTTTTTTATGATATTTTTACTCTCAAGAAAGAAATCTTTTCTTAAGACAATCACTTTCTTATCTGAGGGGTTGTATAGGTGGTATCCCTTTATTTCCTTGGGATATCCTATAAAGATACACTTTTTCCCCAAGGTGCTAGTTTGTTTCTTGAGAAGACCATAACAAACAAATCTCAACCCCATACATGTGTATTCTACAAAACATATATATTTCTACTCTATAGCTCGAAGGGAATTCCATTTTATGCTTTATTTGGTACTCAGTTTTATGTGTATGTCGTAGTTTGTAATGCATATCCCCAAAAGGATAATGGAAGACTGGCAGGACTCATTATTGACCATACCATGTCTAATAAGTTTTGGTTCCTCCTTTCACTAATATCATTCCACTATGGTGTGTAAGGTGGTGTGAGTTGAGAAAAAATCCTAAAATCCTGTAGAATGTTGATAAAATCTTAGTTAGGATATTCACCACCTATATCTTATCAAAGATTATTTATCTTCTTCCAATTTGATTCTCTACTTCATTATTTAATTCCTTTAATTTCTTAAAGAACTTGGAATTATACCTCATTAAGTAGACATATCCATATCTACTGAATTCATCAATAAAATTTATGAAGTAAGAATATTCACTTATAACTTATATTTGAAATGGTCTTCACACATCAGTGTGTACCAATCCTAAAAGTTTTATGGCCCTTTCACTCTGTCCATAAAATGGTGGTTCAGTCATTTTTTATTTTAAAAAAGCGTGATATATTTTAATTGGTTTTATCTCAAAAGTGTCTAAATAATCATTTTGACAGAGATTTTTCAAATGCTTCTCATTTACATGACCAAGACGTTGATGCCAAAGATAAGTGTTATATGAGTCTTGTGAACATAATTCATTATCAATTTCTAATAAAGTTTTTCATAATTTAATACATAAAGACCATTATTTAAATGTTCCATACCATAAAATATTTTTCTCTTATAAAAGAAACAACTTTTATTTCCAAACATAAAAATAAACCCATCTGTATCTAGGCATGATACATAAATTATGTTATTGGTAAGTGTCAATATACGATAACAATAGTTTAAAACCAAAATTATTCTTGTTGGTAATGAAATTTCGTAGTCACCAATGTCTACGGAAACCATCCTCTCAAAATTAACAGCTCTCAGATCCACCTCTCTTCTAGAAATCTTTCAAAATCTACTTGGTTCTTACATTTGGATACAGATGTGAACACCACAAGCTGTATTTAATACCCAATGTGTAGATATTGAATGATTACATTCAATAACAAACACAATTTTAGCTTCTCCTTGATTTTGTTTGAAGTTACTCTTCTAGTGGCCTAAATTTCCACGTCAAAAACACACTCCCTCCTTTTCCTTACCTTCCTATAGATCTTCCTCTTCTTGTAAGGATGGTGCTTAATAGTTTTAGACTTGTGAGTCTTGGGACCCTTTTCCTTGTTCTTCCTTTTATAGTTTACCATGAGGATCATGGGTTTATCACACCCCATTTCCCTATCCACTTAGCGAATCAAAGTAAGATTTTTTGAAATAATCTTCTCATTATTACTCATATTTTAATTAATAATAAAACTAGAGAAGGTCTTGGGAAGCGATAAAAATATGAGATCTGTATGAAACTCATCTGTGAATTTAATCCTTAAGATGTATAAGTATTCAATATAGCTAATAATCTTGACTACAGGAGGCACATCTGGTGTAGAAACTCCAAGATTTTTTATAAACAAATAATTGTAGATCTCGTACCTATCTTGTATCACCTTCTCTTAATAGAGATCTTGAAGGCGAGACATCGTGCTATATGCGCCCATGTCCTCATGTTGTTTTAAAAAATCATTGGTCATGGATAATAGCATGAAACACTGAACATCTGTAGCATCATTCAGATTTTTATCATAGAGATATAGCTCTTAATCACATGTTTCATTACCAGGCACATTAGAAATTGGTTCTTCTAGAAAATACAATTTTTTTTCATGGTGAAGGATTACACGTAAGCACCTTTTCCACTCTTAGAAATTTTTTTCGTTCAGAAGGTTATCCCAATCAAGTATGGATCAGAGAAATATGTTTGAATTCATTTTAATGGGTTTTCTTCCAATAAGATGAACATAATTTTAGTACTTTATTTGATAAAATTTATACAAATAAATAAATAATATATTTATTTAGTCTCCTACTATTTTATTGAAACCCAATAGCCCTCACCATTGGCTTCAAAATATCCCGTTAATTAGATATTCTAGTGGTAAGGATCCATATTCCCCTTCTCATTACCCCAACATTGGTTGGTCAAGTAACTCAAATGGTTTTAGGTAGGCATTTCAAATACCAACTGCATTAACAGACATTTCCTTGATATGTTGAGTGGACTCCCTGATCCTAAAATACTTAAATTGGATTTCCTCAACTCTTTCCTCTCGATTACACCAATTCCTACTTTGGTAGTCAACCCTATATGCGAACTATGTTAAGTCAACCCAAAACTTCAAGCTATAATTCTATAATAATTGAAAGAACCCAACTTTGGCTGGTCAATTACTTTGAAGTATGGTTCTATTTTAACTGAATTAGTTGAAGGATATACCGACTTAATATATATAACTGAGGTATTTTATCTTTTATGCATAAATTTACTATTATTATATTTATCAAATGATTTTTAATATTAAGTGTATTTACTTAATTGATTAACTGTGTCTTATATATTATTTACACATAAGAAAATTTATTTTAGTCCTATCTTGCATGCTCATTAATTTCACTAATTCATGTGAGTGTGAAAAAACATTCATAATAAAACAACCATGAAACTTGACATAAATAAAATAATAAAGTGGCATGACCATGATCTTTTACTGATGGTTAGTTTATCTAGCAGCAGATAAACAAACCATTGACCTTGGGGAAAACACCTTGAACCAATTAAGTTTCATGTTACAACTTTCCACTTGTCCACCTATGTATCTCTCTTGTACTGGTTTCACCTCATCTCCAAACTTGAACCACCTCCACTAGATTCAGAGTTCCATCCTTACATATAATTTTACCCACACACAGGTGAGGGGAAAATATTTTACAAAAAAGAAACCATGGGAACACATTCCCTTACATAATAAGAGGAGAGAAGGCATGTTGGCCAATAATTTAATATAATAATAATTTAAATGAAACCAATCACAGACAAACTTCTAGTCTATGTTCATGGTCATCCCCATGCATGCAATGAATTATGAATTTAATAAAAATAGCATTAAATTATTAATCATTCTAATTTAAGAAAAATAATGCTCGAATCAATTAATTTTCATCTTTAATTAATAAATTATTTTATCACTATTCTAAAACTATACTATACCAATTGTTGTAAAATATTGGGATAGGCCCAAAAACCATTGGGATGACCTATCCCAATGGTTTTATGAACCATTGGGGTGTTGGGAGTTACAATATCCCTATACCAATGGTTTAGGTTGAACTGTTGGTATAGTGATCCTGAAATTTGATATATACCAACAGTTCAACTTGAACCGTGGGGTAATCCCTATCCCAATAGTTGGAAATCGTTGGGATAGATTTATACCAACGGTATTCGAACCTTTATCCCAATGGTTTTGAATTATTGTGCATGATTAGAAACTATTAAATACCAACGGTTCTATTTAACCATTGGTATACACTACTTATTTACTTAATACCAATGGTTCTTTGAACCATTGGTATACCTTACTAAATACCAATAGTTTATTTGAATCGTTGGTATATAGCCTTACATACTTAATACCAACAGTTCAGTTGAACCATTGGTATACACACACAGTAGGCCAACCAGTTCCACGTAGTCTTCCTGCAGCAACCAGTACACACCAAGCTTCCTATAGCAACCAGTACACAACAACCTTGCTTCCTGCAGCAGCAGGACACACCAGGCTTCCAGCCAGTACACATCATCCTTCCTTCATGCATTAGCTTGTACACACTAGGATTCCATCCATCACCAGCCAATACACACCAAGCTTCCAGCCAATACACAGATGCCTTCTTATTTTCCCAGTACATCCAAAATTTCATTCTAGATAGTTAATATATTAACCAATATAAAAAAACAAATATGAATCACCTCAATTGATTCAGTATCCCAAAGACTCTATCTGGTAGTCTAAAATGATTCATGTAACCCAATATATTCACATTATTATACTCCATCGGGAAGACTAACAAGAAATACCACTGGTGATCCTAACAAGAAAGTTTCTTATGTCCCACTTTTTATCACTGATATAAAACCAAGTATTTTATCCTAGAAGAATATGGTGAGAAAAACAAATATAGTTTTTAAACCACCACTTATAGGGTCTGACATAGAACTTCCTTTTTCTTTTATTAGAGATTCCTCCACCACACCCAGGAATAAAAGAAACATGAAAGTTGTGGGCCACAAGCATTCGGCCCAACTGGATCAAACTACATCAATCCAACAAGTTAAAAATAATCTATTTTAAAAGTACTTTCAGCTTAAATCCTTTAAAATATTCTAATTATGATTCATTAATAACACTTTAAAACCTAGAAGAAATGTTGTGAGTATTTGAGACAAGTAGATATAATCATGCCTATTGGCTACTAAAGATCTTGAAGATTATTTTTATGAGGACATTGGGTTATCAAGTGTGTTCATGCAGGGATATCTACATTAAGTGGTGTATAAGAAACTTTGAGATTAGGAAGATATTATTTTATTTTAATCATACAATTTTATTGGATAGTCGGAAGATTCATTCATTGGTGGGACTCTTGAGTAGGATCATAGTGGGTCTCTATTCTCATAGGACTAAGAGGTCCTTAGTGTAACCACTTGGGTTTATAGTGTAGAATCTGCAACTCAGTGACTAACCAATCATGGAAAGAAGTAGGCATTTGAGATGGAACATTTTAAAACCATGGGACATGATGGTAACTATATTGAGTAATTCAAGAAGAAAAACTAACCTGGTCTTCGAAAACATTAAAGACCTGATATAGAATGAATAACTTCAACGAAAGGAGGCATCTTCTAGAAATACATATAGTGTGGAAGGAATGGGAGATTTCCAAGAAACAGAAATGTTAGAGAAAAGGGATATCAGAACTTGTTGAAGTGGGAGTAGCTCAGAGGAATATAGGCATTATGGGAAGAAAGAACACCTAAAAAATGATTTCAATGAGTAGATATTGAAATATGTAAGATACACTTTCAAATGTGGATTTATTAATTTTATATCAGAAGATAAGAGTGGTGTGTTTTTAGTATCCCTAATTCTCTTGAGTCTTAGCTATAGACTCTTGAGCTTCATTCCACTGTACCCCCCCCCCCAACTCCCACTCCATGGACCCCATCCCCCACTCTATTGACCCCATCTCCCACTCCATGGACCCCATCCTCCACTCCACAGACCCCATCCCCCCACTCCTCCCCTGCCCCACACACTCTAGCCCCCCACTCTAGCCCCCCCCCACTCCATCCCCCCCTCCCCCACTCCACTCCAGAACCCCCCGTCCCCACACTCCAGAATTTACCCCCCCCCCATCCTACACTCCACCGCATCCCCCCCATCCCTCACTCCACAGACCCCCATCCCCCCACCCACTCCATAGACCCTGATCCCCCAATACACAGAACCCCCCATCCCCCACTTCACTAGAGCCCCCCCCCCCTGAAGCCCCCACTCCACTACATACCCCCCATCTCCTACTCCACTACGACCACCCCCACTGCCCCACTCCAGTCCCCCCATCCCCCACACCAATGCATCCCCCACTTCACTGCATCCCCCCCTATCCCCTACTCCATTACAGCCCCCCCCCCCCCACTAAAGCCCCCCCATCCCCCACTCCACTGCACCCCCCATCCCCCACTCCAAACTGTAGCCTCCCCCCCACTGTATCCCCCACTCCACTACACCCCCCCCCCCCCTCATCTTCCACTCCATCCCCCCATCCCCCACTCCACTACAGCCCCCCCCCCCCCTCCCATCCCCCACTCCACTACAGCCCCCACCCCATCCCACACTCCAATGACCCCATCCCCTAATCCACTGCCCCCCCACTCCAGTCCCCCCATCCCCTACTCCCCTACAGCACCACCCATCCCCCACTCTAGACTGAAACCCTCCCCCACCCATTGCACTGGCCATCCCCCACTCCACTACAGCCCCCCCCCCCATCCCCCACTCCACTATAGCCCCCCCCCCTCATCCCCCACTCTAACCCCCACCCATCCCCCACTCCAGTACACCCCTCATCCCCCCCTAATTCACAGGAATGTTTCTTGTCAAAGTATCATAAGTTTCTTTAAAAAATAGAGGTATCATGATCAGAACCAGGATGAAATGTAGTGGGAGAAAAGGACTGCACATGCTTTTGTTTCACTGAGTGATGATTTAAATGTGAGTACACCATTTTTATTTATGTAAAAATTTATAAAAGATCAAAATTATCGATATAGGTGATTTATAATTATATTTCTATAGTTAAATATACTGAAAATATCTTGGATTGTGGATGCATAGTGGTAGAAATTTGAAAGTGAAGGTTCTGAAAAGAGTGGGGTCATAGACGCATAATCTTATGTATGTTATGATTGTGTTTTTATTGTTTTTGTTTCATGAATATATTTATTTTTCACTTTTCATAGAAGGAAGGCTATGGGATGACTAAAACCAAAAGGACGGAAAATATATGTGGTGTTTAGGGTGCTTAGAATTTCCAATTCTAGATACTGATTTGTGGGGGATGTGTTTATCAGAAGTTTTGTCTTCCAATGATTGATGTCATGTATTTCTCCATAAAATAGTATCTGATATTAATTATGAATCCATCTAGTGATTATTTTACCAATACTCTAAATTAGAGTATGGTTGAAACACTATTGGGTTTCTCTATTCAGGTAGTTTACTATGTTTTTAGAAAGATGTTCACTTAGAATATAACACCAATACTAGGTTTTTCTGAGTATATAGAAAGATATCTATTATGGTTTTTTTTGGTGTTATGTTCTATTTATCAAAGTGGTATTCCAAACATGGATGTAAGACTACTAAATACTTCTAGAAGATATATCATGATCCCTTATGTTTTTCTAGATTCAGTGGAATTAATGAAAATTTAATAGAATGCCTTCTAAAGTTTCCCTTGTGTAAATATAGAGAAAGAATATAATGGATTTTTACAAAATAGATGATTTCATACCAAGGTAGTAGGACAAGGAGAAGACCAATATCTCTATGTAAGGAGCCCATGCGATAGTGAAAATGTCCAGGCATCAAGAAAACACCAATTGAGAACAATTTCACCCACAAAAAAATAATAAAAATAGTAGCAGAAAATAAATAAAATTTTGGCATGACCCATCCATATGTCGGATGTTCACGCCGAAGGAAAAGAAAATAAACAGAAGCAACATGGCATAAAGGAAAACAAAAATGAAACACATTAATGAATCTCTCCACTACCCCAATCTCTCTCCCCTAGAAAGAAAACTGCACAGCCGCCTCCAATGCCCTTCTGGACCCCTTCACATAATATAACTACCCTCCATCCAAAGAAAGTGGTAAAAGTTTTAAGTGGCTGATACGATAAAGAAAATAAAATAAAAACTAAAAAACAACATTCATGTCTCCTGTGACTATACATGTCACCACCCAATATATAAGAACCACAATGCCCCATGGTTCAAATCATGTTCTTGAAAGCAAGGGGAAACATATCCAAGATTCAAAATGATACTATCAAATAGTACATTCCTATTAATTAACAATTACTCTTCCTATTAATGGTATATAATCAGTTTATCTCGAGTTTCAGTTTAGTTTTGTTTTTTTTCAATACATGTTTTTTTGGGGAATTTTTATTATATTTAGTTTGTCTTTTTTTTTGTTTATATTAGCTTAGAAACTTTCATTTATTTAGGTTCTAATTGATTCAATTTTATTGCATTTATTTCTTGTATCCATCCTTTAATTCAATTTAAGTAAAATATGTTTCAATAAGAAAAATGATATTTATTCATTAGAAAAAGTACCCATGAATTAATTCCACTTTTAGGGATTATTTTTCTAAGTAAACTTATTACCCTAAGATTAAGGTATTGAGTCAAGATTCTACTAAGATACGATAAGCAATGTAACAGACCAAGGGTGGGGGGGACACCACAACTAAGGTGGCTAATGACAGAGCTATGGTGGATAATGTTATTTATGCATATGTCTCACATTACTGAGATATGTTTATAAGAATGAAAACTACAATGGATCTTAGGATAATGTTAAAAATGGTCTATGTGGTAATATCTCTTTAAACCCGAATTAAAATTTTATAATCCCTAAGATTCACTTTTATACACATTCAATGACACAAGGATTGTAATTTTACCACATATACCATTTTAACAGCATGAAAAATGGTATTGAGTCCATAAATTAAATTTTAAAGGTATTGAGTCCATTATATATTATCAGGGTCGGGATTCCCTTGTGTAGCCCCCATATGCTATTGATTGCAGGTAGAGAAATATATATCACATATGAATTCAAAGCTATTGAGTCCATTATATATGACTCTTGGTGTTCCAAACCATCGACCTTGGAACACTAGCTTGCAAGAATAAATTTATGCAATCATTAAAGGAATAAGATAATGAGTGTGGAGTATCATGCCTAATTATGTTAAAATTTTCATAACCACATCTATGTTTTACCTAGCCTAACCAATGGTATTTTCTAATTTTGAAAAAGAAAATAAATAAAACCAATAGTATTAATCAAATTACAGAAATGACAGATGACACAAGAATTGTACATATGAAAGTAGACAGTTCAACATATTGATTGGTATGAGTATACTCCACAATATGGA
The DNA here is from genome assembly GCA_963277665.1 of Viscum album. NCBI lineage: Eukaryota > Viridiplantae > Streptophyta > Magnoliopsida > Santalales > Viscaceae > Viscum > Viscum album. The sequence continues at coordinate 1,218,841,099 of OY728119.1, forward strand.
TATTACATTACCCTCTTCCCTAGTCTCTATATTTATTCCTTATAGTTCTCCATTATAGTGATACCACTACTCTTATGTTGGGGTTCCACATCCCATACCCCAACCCGAGTGACTGATAGAACTCCATCAGCCTATCTACTTAGGGGTAGGAGAGAATCTCCCAATAGCTGGTTCCTACCATGATCCACTTCCAATGATCAGCTGCTTAGTGCTCCTATAGAACTTCTATATAGAACCCATATTATCAAACGATTGGTACTCCACTGTGGGAAAGGGACACTGAAATAGCCTATGTTCAACCCTATAATTCTTAATAAAATTAATTAGAATGAAGTCCAGATACTTGTGTCCTACATCACAAGTTGATCTGACCACTACATCCTTGGTGGAAATCTTAATATCAACGCTTATTGACACATAAGGTGAAACTCCTAGATCATCCTACTGAAACATATTTCCCTTGACTCAGGGCCTTCATTGGGTTATCTTCAGTGATGAGATCATGATTCTTCAAATAAAAAAATTCTCAGAAAAAGGGAATTAACCTGTGAAATGATATCATACTGAATCCCATGATGAAAAAATGTCTCCCTAGCTATATCAGCTCTTTCCTATGTAGGGGAAAATATTTTAGTTCTGTGAAGTAACCTTCATGGTCTATTAAAGACATCATCCTCTGTATAAATTTTATTATGTCCTAATCCATTCCATTCTTCAAAATATCATTATAAAAGTGACTCATATATTTCTCCTTGAATCCTTTATTTGTTATCTTTACTTATTGTCAAACATGTACTTTAATGTCCTTCAAGAACTTAGATGGTCCACGTAGAATACAAGTAACAAGCTTCACCCTCATCTTCAATGTCGTCTAGAGGTGACTAAATATATTCATGAGAGACTCAATCTAGAGATTTGCTACCTGACGGCCTCTCTCCCCATTAACTATGGGTGGGTAATGTATCTAAAACTCTATCTAGGTCTCATGCATCGAAGGGAAATTGTGATTGGTGAGTCTAAAAATTGATCACAAGACTCATGGAATACTTTCACATATCTGATCATCCATCAGGTTCCCCATTGTTGTATGAAGCTCCAACTACACTATATGAGGTGTGTGATGTTTGCTGTTCTCACACTGATAAAAAAAGATAATGTATATGCATTTTCTCTACATGGTTCAAAACACTAATCAGATCATTGGGATCATAAAAATATCAAACTCAGAAGAAAATTTACAAAACAAAAACCCATAGATAAATGGTTCCATCTACTCTTTGTTGAGAAAGTTAATTTATCATATTTTAGTAGAAAATCTTTTATTCTTATTTTTATCAATCATGTTATATAATTTCATATGAAATTAATGAATCTCTAGAATGATAAGTGAATGAAAGCATAATTTCCTTATATCTCACTATGAGTTATTAGATGTTCACCATTCCATATCAAACCATGAGTAAAATCACATAAAATAGTAACATCACCCAACATGTTCATCACCCAAAGTGAAATAACATCAAAACTATAAAAGGAATAACACATGAAAAATAATCCTCCCCCAGGAAACTTAGTTTTACCATTCTCATGGGTTAGTTAATCTTATTCATGAGCTCATTACCAATCCCAAACACATCCTATTATTCTATCTACTAATCCTAAAACCACTAATACAATAGAAAAGACTAAAAATGATAAAAAAAATTGTGACAACCTCAACTTGAATCTGCCACATATGACAGAGATGGGTCATCACAAGAACTCAAGAAAACCTCCTCATATTCCATGGGAAGAAAAATAGTGATGAAGGGAAAATATATATTGCGGGAGACTATAAAATTTCATAAAAAATGATGAAAACATCACAAACAATCAATATAAATCGATTCAAATATATAAATAGGGAATTACCAAAAAAATACTAACCAAATAAATAATATCATTTTATATTGTATGCCAAAACTAAAATATAAATAGACTCTCATACAAGTAAATAACATAATGAAAACCCCCAAATAAATTCTCCCAAAACTAGTCTCAAACACCATGATTAGTCCCATACCCATTCTCTTATATCATCTTACTAAGAAACCAATCAATCATAGGGACTCATACCCTTGTCCTGACCTTTATCCATGTTGTCTTATTTGATTATAAAGGGAATCCTAAATGGGTAAGAGTAAAACATAATATAAAACCACCAATGGTGTCTAAAAAAATCTAGTCTGAATTTATATTTCATATAAAAGTATGATATTTATTTTCATTAATTTAATATTGAACATCAAATTATCCTACTAATACTCGAGCTCTATTATGACACCTGGGGTATGCCAAACTCAATTCAATAGGGTTCCATATATGTCTATCCATTCCTACCATTATCCAAGATGATTTCCTTGAAAAAAACTATGATAAGGTACATTACCCATTCTATGGACCACTGACCTAACACACATTACCAATTCCAGGGATATCCCCCATCTTCCATGGGTTAATGGACTTTCTGTGAATTCTCGTTATAGAAAAGATTACATTCCCAAAGAGAATAAATAATTCTAAGTGTGGAGTAACCATTCCTGGTATTATATAACCATGCGTCAAGAAAAAGCAAGAGAGAAACCCCGAACAAAACACCAAAACATGACAAATATTTTGACATATGACACATTTTTTAATTTATTAAAATTACCAATTCTCATTCCTCATATTCCATTATTTAAAATACCAGTTATTTTCAATATAACATTATGTCTTTTACAATTTTATACCAATTATATAGTTGAATGCTACATTATCAATTCACGTTTCAATTGTGTCAATTCCTATTCACATACTGATAATTACAAAGTCTAAATCACGTGTCATGAGAAGAACAAATTCAATTCACAATTCTATTCATTCCTTAATCAATTTATCAATCCAATTATAAGGCACTAGACTCATATCATCCATGCTCTAACCCAATGATATAGATAAGAACACCTCTTTGGTGGCCAAAGGATCACGACCTTCATAACTAATGGACCCAACATGATATGTGGAAGGTATAACATATATGATTGGATAAATTTCCATGGATTCTAATTAGAATAGGTCACACACACGACATGATGACACTATCATACATGTTGTAAATACTATAAAAACAATGAAGACATTAGGAAGATTTTTCAAATCACCCACCTCAGTAAAAACTATAGTAATCCAAAAACATAAACTTTTGATGAATGTAATCCCCCATAATCCTATATATAAACTAATAAATACGCCACATCAAGTCCATTAGAAGAATATAAAAGTTTAAAATAAAAGGAATTCACCAATTTTGATCAGAATGCAATGAATATAGATGTTTGAATCGAAGAATGGATTGAGAGATCTATGACTCACGGTATCTTACAATTGAAGTAGACATGAATTGGGGTTGGAATCCTAGAGAGATGTGTTCTAGAGAAAGTGGTGACGGAGGAAGTGACTCGCCAAATAGGGTTCATGCTTGGGAGGTAGGGTTGGAGGAGAGATCTCGTTGGAGGAGGAGATCTCGTTTAGTGGAGATATCTATTAGAGCAAAGATTTTGTTCGATGGAGGAAGTGAGCTCATGAGTTCGTGCTCTGGAAGTAGGGTTTGATGGAGGAGAGATATGTTCGATGATTTTTGGAGAGATCTGTTTGCAGGATCAGTCCAACTATTTCAGGTTTTTCCCAATGGTTTCTAAAAACTATGAGGAAATATTGACTAGTGAAACAGTTTGAATAAACCATTGGAATATATTTAGAAAACCAATACACTCCCAATGGTTTCATAAAACCTTTGGGAAAACTCTTTCTAAAATTCATCATCTTCACCTTTTACCAATGGTTTCATTTAACCATTGGAATAGGCTACTTAAACCAACAGTTTTTTCAAACTATTGGTATGTAGGTATTGGTATAGGTGGGATTTCCACCAGTGTATCTTAATTATAATTTGAATTTACTTTATATTCTCTTCCATTATAATTTTAAAAAAATTAAATAAACCGTGTACAAAGATGTACTAGGAAGGAAACATAGTGACTACCCCTCCAAATCTACCCAACATTTATTATACTTGCATATTGTTTACTCTTGTGACATATGACATACACAAATTATCATGTACTTTCATGATGTGTAGTATCGACTTAATGATCATGTGAATTACATGATTTTCCGGTAATGTGTTATGCTTCAATACACATAGAGTAAAAACTGTAATACAACTCATACATGATATCTAGATCTGAACATTATGCAGATGTTAATTAAATATATATATATATATATTAAAACCCATCACATGGACTGTCCTGTCAACTTAATGACCACACACAAGCACATGTCGATAAGGTTTAAATAATATAATAGATAAGTTTTAAATCTTCATAATTTTTTATAAGTACACAGTGTTTACAGGAAAGAAACATGGTGTGTACATCTCTCACGGTGTATCTAAGGCACAAAACTGTGGTCATGGTGTGTAAACTGTGCCTCAAAAAATTGGAATTCATGGCATGTATAAGCGACTACTCAGAATGTGGTCTCCGAGTTAAATGGTCACCAGTCAAGTAGGCTGTGTATGGTAATACATGACCCATCTATGACTCAAAGAGACTAAAGGCTATGTACAAGGACTACACAGTGTTTACTCTAGTTGACCATTCACCAACTTGGCCTGGTCAACACGCGGTGTAAGTAATAAATACACCATGTGTCATCAATGCTCACATTTTGAATTAATTACCAAATTAATTCCTAATGCATTGAACACAATTACATGACATGTAACTCTGGTTACATAGAGTGTACTCATGTGTTGTCTGGACCTAATATTTTCCACCTCTAGATAAGATCTTCAATTTTATTTCATTTATAAAATTAATCTTATTGATTAGATCTATGAGAAATTTAGGAGGAAGAAGCAGATATCGCAATTCGGATTAAAAGAATGATTAAATTTGAATTGAAAACTAAATCACAATGCATAAGTCAATCAATGATATTTAAATAATTAGAAATAATTATGTGACTGTTCTGATGCCACTTTTAGGTTCCGGGAGTAGTGGAAGTGTATGATGGGTCATGCCCAACTTTTCTATTTTCCATCATCGATGATCAATCTGAGATTTACACAATGACAAACATCATGATCTATGGAATTGAATCAAAGAATATTTAAAAGGGATAGAACATCAGAACTATATAGAGGATCAGTACATATTATTTATAAACAATTTAATTAATTAAATAATTACATTTTTGGAATTATTTCTTTATTGATGGATCTGAAAAACAGATCTACATTGTACTGTCATTGCATTATAGGAATCAAAGAATATTACCTCTAGAGGTGATCCAAAGGCATTCCAAAAATCTCTAAACTTCACCATAGGAATAATCGAGTTCTGGAACGACATATCCTACCACTTTCATTGTCCTCCTTTGATCACCTTGAGAACAACTTCCAAATAATTCTCTTGGATCTCTCTTGACTTGAGAGTGGGGGTGGAGAAAGATCACTCTCTGTTTTTGGGATCTTTCTTGGAGAAGGGAGCTCTCTAGGTTAGAGAGGATTCTCAAAAACCATTGTTCACAATCAATATAATGAATTGGATCACATAGAAAATAATATAACTGGGTTTATATATCTCTAGGGTTAGAAATAAATAATTTGTATAGGTGACCTTTATTAGTTATTTAATACCTATTAAAAACCATGTCAAATAATAATAATATTATTATTATTTCTTGACATGTGCTTAACTTGTGAATTAAATTAAATATTATTTAACCAAATAATATAAAATATTTATTATTTCTTACCAGACCATTAAACTCAGTTCGTAATTCCTCCAAAATATTTATTGAGCCTTAAATAATGAGTATTTATTTATTAAATAAATATCAGCTCATTATTTTCTAATAAATAATTAAATATTTTATACACTAAATAAAAAATAAATATTTATTAAATATTATCCTCACATTATATTCCTCCGAATAATTGGTGATGGAATATATATGATCACTAAAACATGAATAATTATTAAAAAACATGTTAGAATAATATTTATTCAACTTGTTAAATAATAAATATTATTATTATTATTTAACTGAGATTTTGGATACACTTAGTCTGTGACCCTCTAGGCCTCTTTCTTAGTGGAATTAGGTGAAGAATCCTAATGTCCAAGGATAGCATCTAGCAACATGCCAAGGAATCCATAGAGAATGAAGTTAATTCCAAAATGATATAATTCCTCATACAGATGATTACTATGTAATATAATCCCTTTATCATGATATCTCTAATCATGAGGGTTATATGTTGGTGCCATCAACCTATGTTCTCAATGTCTCTTTCTTTAAATTTATATAAAATGAAATTCCATATAGAACACTGTGGCCATGGGTTTATTTAGGCTATATTATTTCCATCAATGGTCCTGAGATATTAACTTTCATTAAATAAAAAAGGAACAAATTCTTTCTCGTGTTGTTCATTAATGTAATATTACTCATGATGCACCAAATTTATCCTACCTCACTGTAAATAGTTGTTGTCACAATTTTTGTCAATACATCAAAGTACGCAGCTTATAATACTCATTAATAATAATCTTAAAATGTAAGGATAAATAAACATGTCTACAGATAGGAATATCCAATGACACATATAAATGCAGATTTCTTACTGGCAGGTCTCATTATTATAATATACTACTAGATATTACCAAGGGCGTACACCATGAGAAGGTGCCTCAAAGTCTTATCAGTCTCAACCCATGATTTCTTGTATCATGTGTGTGCCTCAAATGATATCATCTGGCTATAGAACATATATTTAAGGATAGTGTTGTAGCACTTATAGGTTCACATCATAGTAGGGATCTGCTATGGCCTTTTAGTGCGACAACTACTCTTGGGACATTATCACATACTATGTTATGCAGAAGAACAATAATGATGTGATAAGTAGTTTATTAAAATTCAAAACTACGAAGACATGTTATCAAAAATTACATAGAAGTTAGTTCTAGGGAACCAACTCTAAAATAGCCACACCTTAAATGCATAATAGAACATGTGTTTTAAACATTTTATTCATTCACTCCAAAGTTTCCTTATTTTACCATTTTGGGTTTCCATTATGGTAACCAGTTTCCTAACCTAAGTAATTTATCTTTTAAAATAAAATGATCCTTACTAGATAATTTGGACCCACTAATTCTAAATATGATATATAATTTCTAAAATATAAATCATATGTCTGTTGTAAATTAATTTCAACACAAGTGCAAGTACTGTGCAAAAACACTGCTTGAATCGTAACCGCGCTTGCTGATTTTTTACTATTTAATGGTCAATATAGTCATTATAATACAACAATTAGTCCATTAATAGACTATATTTTTTTTAATAGACTATATATGATATTTATTAATATATAAAAACCACTTGATAGAATATAGGTTTTTTAGTAATTTTAAATCAATTAATAGAATATAATTTACTATATAATATCATTAATGTCAGTTTTGACATTATTCATTAAATTTGAATTTAAAAAAAATCAAAAAAATGATAAAATTTGAATATATTAAGTTCTCAGCTATGTAACATTATATATTCATCTAAAAAATTAATGGAACGAAATAATTCATTCAATTTAATCAACATTTAATATTTTTGTACCACTTATTTTATTTTATAATTAACAAAATAATTAATTTTTTAGCGTATCTTTAGCACTTTAATTAATTATTTCATCCCTAAAAATTAAAGATAAATTATTATTACAACTAGAAATCATTTATCTTTAAAAATAATATTTATAACCAAACCTTTGTAGTTTTTTTCCTTATCCTAAATCTTTATAGATATTAAAATCAAGGAAAGTACATTTTGTTTGTCTTTTTTCTTTAATAAACTTATTATATGGGTTACTATCATGAAAAAGTCTCCCAAAAAGTCATAAAATTAGAGAATAAAGCTAAAAAGTTTTAAATATTTCCATCCAATGGCTGTTGGAAAAATGTTTAGGTCATTTTAACCCTTATATTATTAGTTTAACCACTATTTAAACTCATTTTAACCTTAGTCACTATAATTAATTTTAACTGTTTTCACTAATAATTATGGTAAAAAATTATGAAGAATTCATTAGATAATATAAATTATGATGATTCCAAATATGGAATCCATTTTTTCAAATTTAACTAAAATATGTGGAAGGATTTAATTTTAAATTAATCTCACAAACATGTCAAGAAAGTGAGTTTTTAAACTGAAAATGGTCAAAAGTTTACATTGTTTTTTATATAAAATTTGACTATGAAAATGATTCCAAAGACATAAATTAGATTAATATATGTATAATTTAACTATTTTGAATTTAAAAAAAAATTAAAAATATAATTTAACATTATAAATTATTTAGATGAAGATGTAGTTTTCTGTTAAAGTCTAGTATTTGTCACAATTCATTAAAAAATGAAACTTCTTAGAAAAATCCAAAAAATCCACCCTAAAATAATTTTGATATTGCTATTTCAAAAATTAATTTTATTTTTTCATATAAATTTTATAAAATTGGTAAAAAATAATTTTAAATTATGTGCTCCAAACGTGACAAAACTGTCTTATAAGAAAATACATTTTTTCAAAAAACATCTATTTTTCTTCTAAATGATAGTTATTTTATTAATAATTAATAGATAATTAATAAACATGTTTCAACTATATATTTTCATAATTTAGTTAAACCTATTCATTCCCACCATTCCAACGACTATGTGATAACTATCGTATTAAATAATAATATTAATAGTATATTGTTGTTCGATAAAACTCAGTCTTGCATATAATGAAATCTATCAAAAAATTTGATTTTTTGTGTAATGAAAGAAAACATAGTATTGAATTTAAAATAAAATATCAAATAAAATGTTATTATTTTATAATTTTTAGGGCATTACATTCTCCCCACCTTTAATAAATTGCATCCTCACAATTTAAACTTGTTCTTGGAAATTAAGGGTTTGTCATTTGGAAATATCGCTATTGAAAAAACCACATTATTCGTCCCAAAGGGGGATTAGATTCCTTTAGAGGTGGGGTGAGGTGAATCAAGGTATATATATTCTTTTTAAACTTCTTCATGGACCACTGGATCTTGACCTCTTTATTACTAGGGTCACTTCTTTTTATCTTTAATGTTAATGTTGATATTATACTTTCAAACATTATCTAATGAGGATAAATATAAATTAAAGAAATAAAATAAGCATAAGAAAACACATATTTTTACTTGGTTCACCCTCACTAGGAAATGTTCAAGTGGTATACATTGTTAATGTGTTGATGCACCAAATCCACTAAATCTCAATTCTAATACATGGTTTGGGATAGATCACTTCTATACCTAGGATCACTTCTTTACAAGATTTATGGATGAATAACTACTTTCCAAGGTTCAATCCCACAATCTTTCCTTCAACAGATCACTTTTGGTGGAAGGGATCACCTTCTTCATCTTTCTTTTCTCACTGCCTAAGAAAGGATACATACATAGTTTAAGGACATGTAGGTCCATTCATTAGCCCGAATGGCCCGAAGGCCTTTATTTTATTTTATTATAGATAATACCCCTTTTTAAGGGTTGAAGGGGAACCCGTACATGACCCGTAGGCCCAAGGAACAAGGCCCGACATGACCCGCAATACATGACCCTAAGGCCCAGAGGCATACCATGCCCATTACATGACCTGTAACCCCATCCCACTAGAACTGCCCCTCCCCAGCATCTTGAATCATTGATATCCTTAGCTCTCCACCTTACATTGCTCATTGACTAGCATTGCCTCGTACAAAGCTGCACGGTGCCTGGTCCCGATGGCGACTGTCATACCCTCTCATTCTTTCAATCCGGTTAGCTCTGCATCTAGTGGCTGCTAATCCTATTGCTCTGATCCTCTTCTGAGGCCTGTTCAGTGTGAACTGGGCTACTCCGTGGTCTACGTGACCCAAAGGCCCTATGGACCAAAGGCCTTTGATGACCTGAAGGCCCTGGAGACCCGTAGGCCCAAACCGGTGGCCCGAAGGCCCAAATCGAGTGAATAGTTCTGACTGCTACAGTACCGAAGAGTAACTGCTACAGTACCCAGAAATTTTCCTCCATCCGGTTTTGAACCCGGGTCTCTTGAATGCCAAAGAGGAGCCCTTACCACTCGGGTATGGGCTCATTGGAATAGGTCCCTTCATTAGAAATAATTAAATCATCTTCAATTATAGTTACATGCTATATTTAAGATATTTATGGGATGCTCATTTACTTATGTGAAAGTAAAATACTTGGGTTAATTAGTCTCTTTGAATTGTGTGAAGTTAATTTGATATTTTATACGGAACATAAAAGTTTGGTTTCCCATTAGTAATAATTGTTTTTTGTTTCTTTGGAATTTAAATATTGGTTACATGTTGTTCCTATTTAATTTGTTATTGAAATTATGTGCTTGAGGAAAAAAAGGTTCTAAGTGTGGGGAAATTTACAAAACCATTTCATTCATACTTATTTTAATTTAAAATACATCACTTTTGCAGTTTAATTTATTGTTCTTGCCAATATTTTTTTTGTCTTTTTAATTTATGGTAAGACATAAAAAATTATTTAAAATGAGAAAAATAGTGATGAATTCATGGAAAAAACGATGACCTGTGACATACAATAAGTCAAGTTCCATGTTTGAAGCTCAAAATTGAAGAATCAAGTAGAAATAGAGCCAAAATCACTAGAAATTCATCATTCGTGTGGAAAATAGACTATTCACGACATGAAACATTGTGGGAATTAAAGACATGAAACAAGACATCATAATAACACAACTATAAGGAGATCAAGAATTTTTAGGGTGTGACACTATGTGTCATGCTGTGAATCATGTTGATGGGAAAATTTTTCCATATCAAACTTCAAATTCAAGTCCAAATCCTATTCCTTTTTACTCAATATTTTTTAAATCCTAGGTTTGAATTGGAAGGAATTTATGACTGAATTTATGGATGATTAAATCCAACACAAGGGTAATTTAATAAATATAAGTCTATGGGGGGATTCAAGAGAAAAATATGGATGAGAGGAAGATATGGATGAGTACAACCTACTACTGCTTTTAGTTTTTACATTCTTTCTTTTATTTTAATTCTCACAATGAATTATGTATCCCCCATCTTATCGGTCACCCTTTACATGGAGGGATAAAATATTTGATTGATCGGGTAAGGGGAGGCGGGACCAATTACAATGCCTGAGTTTTTTCACTTATTGAAATAAAATCATTTCTTTATTCCATAAATTGGTTTCAATTATAAAATTATAGTTTTTATTATCATTTGTGTTTGTATTTGTTTTTAGATTCTATAAAAGTATATTTCCGTGGTCAATGAAATTTTTTCTCCATACACCTAGTTCTAGTATATGTATGATGAAATAGAGTAGGGTTATGTGCTGAAGTTCTCAACAATTTTAGCATGTGTGTGAAGTTGTGGTTGGAATTATTGGTTGTTTAAGAACAAGAAAATTGATTGGGGATTTCTTAGTCAACCAAGAGGGCCTTCTATAATGATCAGATACATATGAAGGAGGGTGGGACAATCCCATCATGTTCCCAACTTCTCATATGACAACTTTTGGTATTCTTATTTACTTTATAAATACATTGAAATGTCAATGAAAGTGAAGGGTTTCCAGGCTCTATATTGTATTATTTTCTCTACTTATAGTCTTTATCTTATATTTTTATTTTTATTTATTATTTTCATCACCACATAAAAATTATATGATCATTTCATCAATGATTTTCTTTACCTGTGATCGGTCTTACATATCTAATTTCAAAATTCTTTGTGGTTTCAATCAATGTTTGATCGATTTAATAAGACATTATCAGTATGATCACATTCTCCACATTGTGTATTGTGATGAGGTTTATGTCATTGATGCCATCTATTTAAGATAATTTTTACACAAAAAATGTATTTAACGTATTTTTTAAAACATTATTCTTTTGACATACTCTTTAATGTGTGCATTAGATTGACTCATTTGAAGAGTTATATCAATAAGTGAGTCTTATTTTTAATGTCATATTTATTTATATCCTCTTGATCAATTTCAAAATTCCTTTCTATTTTCTGAAGATAATGTGTTTGATTGATAACTGATGTGGTTGATGTCGAGACAAACATCATTCATCAAACTAAAAAATGATGCCAGCAGAAGTGGTTTAATGATGAACATCACATACCTATTGTATGCTAAGCTAAATTTTTCTTGTTAGTTACAAAAATCATGTTCATGTCGTACGTCAATCCAAATTTCACTGATCATGAAATGAACCATGAAATTTCATATCTCTTCATCCTATTTATATATCTTTCTTAGCTGATCTTTTTCTCATTTGGTTGTTCTATCCCTCAGTTTGTCGTGAACCCCATATGCCATAGAAGGATCTTCAACCCAACCTTCCTCCTTATTTGATTGTTGGTTCCAGTGGTTGAGTTTTAGTAATCTGTGTTGAGTTATTATATCTTTTGCATTGTCCCCTTTTCGTTATTCTCTCATAGATTCATTGCGTTGTAACGATTTTGGTTTGGGGTGTGTGTCGGGATATGTTTTTTACAACCTTTTGATGCGGTGTAGGTTGATCTGTCTTTTCTTTGTTTGGTTGTGTGTTGTGGGTTATTTCTTCTTTGTCTTGTGGCGTGCAATGAGACCAAAATTCTTCTTTTTATGGAGGGGTCGTTATAGAGTCCTTGGCTCACCCCAAAGGTGTCAAGTTTGATTATGTTGTATAAAGGTTCACAACATAGATGATATTTACTTTTAATATTTTTAAATATTGTATTATTTTATTTATTTTCACATTAATTTTACGTCTTATAAAATATTTTAGAGAAAATAAGTGTTCATGAAGAACAAAAATAAATATATTTTATATATATTCATCCTCCAAAAGAGGATGAATTTTTAGAATTAAATATTCATGCTATTGTATTAAAGAAACTATAAAAACCAAATAAATATTTTTATTATGTTCCCTAAAGTGAATGAGAATATTAATTAAAATTATTTATTTCATTCCCTAAAGTGGATGAAAATATATATGATTTTATTTTAAATCAATTTCCTGTGAGTTTGATATTTTATGATAATCATTGTGTTGTATTTTTTTATGAATGAAAATAAACAAATAATAATAATATAACCCCAAAAAGTGGCAGTTGGGGGCTTGATTGAGTAGTAAAAGCTCCTCGTAATCCTGCATCAGACCCGAGTTCAAATCTAGGTGGGAGAAAATTTATGTAGGCATACGGTGACACATGCATGATGCAGACATGCGATGATGTAGACATGACACGGGCAGGTGGTGACAGAGGCATGATGTAGTCTAGATAACACATTCAGTATGATGCAGGCATGACATTGCACTGGGCCTTCAAGCTAGTTTTTGGGAATTTGGGCTCTATAATGATCTTCATGCCCTCTGGGCCTTCAGGCCATGTACTAAATAAATAAGGCTTGATGGGTGGGTTATCCCTTATGGGGTGGTATCTATGGCCTTCCTTTCCATAATGTGTGTGTAGTGTGTGTGCATTTAATGTAAATTTACCCCCAAGCACCTAATATATATATATAACCACCAAAAGTGGTTTGACGAATATATATATTTCAAGAGAGCAATGAGTTTTATTAATATTTATAAAATAATGTATCCATGAAGGGTGACACTAAAATAGTGTCATTTGACATTATATTGAAGGATATCTTAATTTATCAATTATTGATCATGAAATAACAATATTAAGAGAGAAAACTTTATTTATCATGTTCTTATAGATTATCAATATCATCTCATGTAATTCATTTATCCCTTGAAGTGGATGTTGTTATTTATATAGTTTCTAAATTAAGTGATTGAATTACATAGTTTTTATAATCCAATATATTTTATGAAAATTATTTTACCACCTGAAGTGGTTAAAAAATGATCATCATAATAAATAAAATTATTATTTTATGCAAGATGGTCATTATTAATAAATAATGAAGTATCATTCATGGATCATGAAATTCAATGAATGAATTCATTCCATGATATGAATATAATTACATAATATTATTCTTTTAAGAGAATGAATTTATTCATGAAAAAATTGATATGATTTTTGTTACTCATACTTAGAATTTTATCATTAATATTTGAGAATTGGTGTAATTTGATTAAATTATTCCTCCTTCATTTGGTAAAGTGAATATTGTCTATGGCCTATAAATTTTTATGGTGATGAGGTGTGTGTTCTGAATCTAGAAGATTCTTTCACACTAGTTCTCACTACCACATTCAATAACATTAAAATACATGGGGGCTCCACTCCTAAGTACATGTATTGTAAAATAACATTTGAACCAGAAGTTGAAAAATATACAATAATTTGTATGGTGAGGGGCCTAACCCATTATGGTTATATTATGAATTCATCAACCACTATAATTATAAATTATAATGGTAAATATGAGTATGCATAATGAAATATCCTGAAGATATTATATACGTCGATCTTGAAGTAAAATATTTATAAATATTATTTTGATTAAATGCATCAAAAGAAATCTTATATGAGTTAGTATATTCTCATGTAAGTACATTTACCAGTCAAGAAAATTAATTAATGACTATAGAAGAGAAAATATATTATTATATGATAGTATAAATTCTTAATGTTTTGTTATATCTAAAGGATCAATGAGATATATCGATGGTATTATTGAAAATTAATATCATATGAAGATAGTGGATAAAAGAGGTACCTCAATATATAACAAACATTCATAAAAATTTATTATAAAGAATTTTTAATGTATAATCGTATCAATAATGGTAATAAAAAGTTTACTGATAACGACACTTTAAATATATAACATAATGGTTTAAGCCATCTAGGATCAATTATAATGAAAGATACTAATTCAAGTGCATATGACAATCAATTTGTTGATAACATAGTAGAAATCCATCAAGGGGAGAATGATGAATTTATTTAAAGGATGTCAGTCTACTAAATTATAAATAAATTCATTCTCATTTGGTTATTATGATCGACCCTTTATAATAATTTACCATGAGTTACCAATTATTAAGGTACCTATTATTGAGGTAAATTATTTATATCATAAGTATTTTGGGAATGAATTTCCCATATATTTATGAAGAACAAATAATGAAGTATATATGGGTGTTCCCAACTACCATGTGATGTTGGATCTGGTTGTAGCAGAAGCATGCAGAGGAAAGTGATATATTAAATTTTCTTTTAATAATAATTTCTCAAAACCAAGAGAAAGGATATTTCATGTCAAATTTATAATTAATTTATTTAATGTTTGAAGAAATAAATAGCTATGATTATGAAATTTCTTTATTGGAGAATATTGATCATTAAAAAAGGCCCTTTCATATTACCTTCATTACACTATGAGGATACAAGGATATAATCTCTCTAGTAGTGATCTACACGTGCTCCTATGATCTCCGAACAACACGATTCGATCTTTGGGTGTTAGCATGATGAGTCGAATGTCTTGCATTATTCGTTTTTTATTGCTCATTCTTCGGTCTTGAAGAAATATCTCTTACAATTCTCATTCTAGAGAGAGAGATAGAAAGAGGAGTTTATAGATAATTCATTGTTGACAACAATTCTATATTCTCAATTTTTGGATGCCATGTACAATAGACATAGCCAACTATTTATAGAGTTGGGATTTAAGTTAAAATATTATTTAATTGATTATAAGACATTAAATAACATTTATTACCTTTAATAAATAAAATTAAACATAATAATAAATATATAATTATTATTTTGTGGTGTGTTCCAACTTGCACAAAAATAAATATTATATAATGGTTTTGTTAATTATTATTTTTCACCAAACTCAGCCTTGGTCCATTCAAACTACTCTATCATTTATTAAACAACTAAATAAATATTTTATTCATAAAAAAATTATTCACAATATATAGAATAATATTTTTTTTATAAAATTTAGTCCCATCAACCCATTTTACTAAATAAGAAAAAAAGTACCAAGGAGGAACATACAACACCATAAAAATTCAAAGAGAAAACATTTAAGAAACTCGAGATGGATAATTCATGCTATGATGTTAGTAATGACCTCCCTAACCTCATGGGTGTCATCCTATTTTCCATACTTTGACATGAATCCATGGTCTACCTCCATCATTTGGAATTTTGACATCAATAGCTTTAGTCATTTCTTTTTCTCCATATACCAAGACATTTTTTTGTTTTCTGCCATCACTACATCTTGATGCAAGAAACTCAAATAGATTTTGCGTATAAACCTTTAATTTTTATTTATCATTCATACATTGACCCTTATATTTTTAACTTACAGAAAATTATAGGTTTGAGTTTCTATGATCCTCTCTCTCAACACCAACACTCTTCATGCATGGAGCTAGAATTCCTCTAGCCTCTTTTCCACTGTCTAAATAAAAAGTTAAGGCATCAACGACCTTACACTTTATTTTTCTGAACATGGAGGGGAATACAAGGATCTATCATGGGGGAATCTATTTGAGTATCAGGGGGAACATCTTTAGTATGAGTCCCAGATAAACCAACCCCTTAAAAAATGTAGGTCAAAGCTTTAGATCTCTCCCTACTATAAATAGGGGTATTTCTAAGAAAAGTGGGATCCTTTCAAGGGGAGATAAGGGACTATCCACTATACATATTCTTTGAATATTCATGATAAGATGAGTGAGAAAAATCAATATTTAAATATTTGGTTACATGAATAGGTTGTAAGGGAAAATAATGAGTCACATTAGCTCTTGTTTCACTCGAAAAAGGGGGCACATAGGGTTGTTTGTCACAACCTTTAGATTTAGATTGGTCGAGATATTTTAAAGGTGGAAGACCACCCACTGGAAAATATTTTTTATATCTAGATTCAAGTAAAAAGGATGACATTATAACTAAATAATTCATCCCCGTTAGAGGGGAAAATAAACCTTTCACTGGAGAAGTAGAGTAATAAAGTTGATTTTTGTCTAAGGACCCCCTAGAGGGTTGAGAGACCGAATTTACCATTTATTTTTCTTTAAAATAAATATATTTTTCACTTAAAATCAATCAGTTTCATAATTGTGGAAGGATTCTTTGTGTGTGTGTGTTTTTTACGAAGTGGCAACCACAATTTTGGACTTTCCTTTGCGTCCTCTTGCAGTAATCATTTTACGTTACTGCTATATATAAAATTCAACTATAGCCTATACCGAGAACTCCCTATTAATTGTCTTGAGAATACTCTATAGCACTAACCCCATCATGATCATCCATCAGGCACTTATACATAGAATATTTAAAAGAAATCATAATAATAGGCATATGTTCGTCATTAACCAAATCATCCCAAATAACATTGGTCTAGGAAGGATCCACTAATCTTTCATCATCTTGATATAGGGAGGCAATCACAGGGGTAATTTTTCCAATATTAGAATCTTGCTGAGTAAAACTAGTAGAAACAACCTTTGGGGGTTTCTATAGAGAGTCATCATCACTAATAATATTTAGTATCAATGTAGGATCAATATCAAAAGGCTGGCCTTATAACCACCGTGCAGTTTCTTTACTTTTCCTTCTTCGATAGTGAGATAATTCATGACCTTTAATACAACAGTCGTAGAAAGTCAGATTGCCCCTGTAAACATATTTATAATTCCCAATAATGCCACAAGTATCAAAAAAGGGAGGGGGATCTTTTCATACTCAGTTTTAAGACAAAATTCATCTTGTGGTGCAGATAGAAGTACTCTATCTATATGAGTAGAAATTAAATCTCTATCATCCAAAATTTGAGAAAAATGAACATAGTGTTCCATTACAGTTGGGATATCCATCCATAAATGGATTATAATTAGTAATTAATTATCAAAAACAATTTTTGGATGCCAAATAACCCAAATCAGTCTATAAATTTTGACCCAAACCTGGGAAAAATTTTCCTTGAATACATTAAGACTAAAGTTCAAACTCTAATTATGAAATCTCAGTGTGTTGATTCTCAGATTGATTAAGCCAGAGCTCCATACTCTTCCCTTTAGTTCTACAGATGAAATAAGATATGGAAGAAACCCTATCTGATTAAAACACATTTAAAATTAGAGAAACCCCAAATCGAGGATAATCTAGAAAGGAGATCATAAAATCTCTAGGGTTTCATACCTTTCAACAACAAGATGCGGGAAATGAATGAGTGAATACATAAATCCATTCTCTAAGATATGGATCCATCCAATGTTGATACATGTGAGTTATTACCCTTCCTAATTATGCATTGTGAAACCCTATATTTGAGAAGTGTTAAAGATTCATCCATGAATCTATAGAAAGAAGAGAGCTCAGGGGATGAATACCAGACTTGATCTTTAGAGATCTTACAATCTTTATCGCCGATGTGATAATTGGAGACATAGAATAAAAGGTTGAGGCTTCTTGGTTGATCGATAATGGTGATATCACCATGGATCACTGGAGCCCTCCTTTCATGTTCCTCTATCTCTAGAAAAAATCTAGCGGATAAATATTTATTAAAATATTCAATAAATAAAATAAATATTTTATTCACAATATGGTGAATAAATATTTATTTAATTTAGGAGGTCAATATACCTTGAATAAAATTATTTCTAATACTTGAGAATAATATTTATTCCATTAATTAACTCAAAAATAATTTAATTGAGATCAATGGAAACACTTAATGTGTAAACCTTTAGGATTATTTCTCATTATTATTAGGTGGTCTTGCCTAAAGTCTGAGATTACTATCTAGAAATGGGTCAAGTCACCCAAGAGAAAGAACTTAATGTCACAATGTCGATAACCACATACAAGTGATCACTGTGTAATATAATACCATTGTTTCAATATCTCATCAAGCGGGTTTCACATTTGTGTCACCAATCTATATGATTGATATGCCATTCATTAACTATATAAAATAAACGCATCATTACACCTTGTCCATGGAATTTAATGTGATGGTTCTATTTCAATAAAAGGGTCGAGATATCATCTTTTGTAAAGATGGAAGGGAAAAATCCTTCCCCGACTTATTCATTAATGACATGTCACTCATGATGCACCCAACGTATCCAACTTCTCCATGAACTATTATCATCATGGTTTACAAAATATATCTAAGTGTGTGATTTGTAACATGCATTAAAAATAATCTTAAAGTCTAAGGACCATCACACATGATCATTGATAAGAATATTCAATGACACTAAAACATGTAGAATTCCTACTGGTAGGTATGTTCTCATAATCTCTCATATTAAAGATTACCAAATGAGAAATTTAAGAGAAGAAGCCTCATCAGCTTATGAGTACTCCCATACGATAGTCTATGTACTATGTGTCTCATCATAGTAGGTTATCCAGCTATAAAACATTATTTTAGAATATCTTTATACCATATCAAGGTTCTCATTAAAGCGGGGAACTATTATGACCTTACCAATGCAATGTATACTCTAGGAAATTATTACATTTGATTCATGTAGAAAGATAAAAAAAAATATGTAATAAGAAGTTGTATTAATATTCAATACATAAAATATACTAGTAATCAAATTAAAAATAATTGTTCCTAGGACACCAACTCAAATAAACTCTCACTTGGACTAGATCCAATTGCTTATGACCTTCAATCTGCTAGACCTCATATGATAGTCATGTTTCCTCTAAGTCAAGGCTTTAGTCAGGGGGTATGCCACATTTTCTTCCATGGAAATACTACTCACTACAGCTTCAACTCTCTGAGAGAAAATCCCTCAAGAGATGATGTGACATCCCATGTTTTTGAACTGGATGAAAAACAAAATAAATATGAATTTTCCATTTACTGGATGGTTTGTTTTTTAGATCGAGTTTCAGAACACTTTTTTAAGAGTTGGAACACTACAATGTGTTTTAATTAAAGAAAGTAAATTAATTAAATTAAAATTAAATGAAAATAAATGGGGAATAAAAAAATAAAAGCAATGTTTTCCTAATAATGATAATAATACCATTATTATTTTGATTATTATTATGATTATTATTATTATGATTATTATGATTATGATTTTTTTAGTTTAGTTTTATTTTTTAGACACCCAAGGTGTCTCCCACTTTCCCCTTAAGTACTTCTCCACCCCTCTTTTCCCTTAATTTAGCCAATTTTGGTCTCCCCATCACCCGGTGAGGGTCAGCCAAACCATAGGTCAAGGTTCAATTCAAATTTTTGTTGTTTATCCTGGTGTTAGGTTATGTGGTGGGTTTCTTAGGACTCCTTCATTCTTGTTTTGATGTTTTCCACTGAGGGAAATCTTTTTGGGTTGATATGGTTTTTTTATGGCATCCAAGGTAAGGTTTTATATCTGTTTCATAGTTTTTCCTATTTTATTTAGGGTCTTTAAGTGGTTTTAAGGTTCTTGTAATTATCTATAGACTGTTCAGTGGCTCCTTGAAGTTTTGAAAATTCATACACTAGTATGTTTATAAATATGTTTATATGTACCCCCCTTGTACATGATTCATCATGGAAAGGGGAATGTGTACATGGGTTTAAAGGGTGTATACATGTGTTTGTGTGTGTGTATCAAAATGTATGTGTGTGTAAGGGTGGAGCGATCGTTTTCCTCATCAAAATCATCATGTACTGAGTATTAAACATGGTTTATCTTTGAGGTAGATTCTCATTCCCTTGAAAATTAAATTTAATAATGTATTAATTAATTTCCTTCGCAACTTTATTATCATTTAATATGTATTTAATAATTTATAGAATAATTTATTAGTTATGATACATAAATTTTTTTCTAAGAAAATTCATGGTTTTTATAATAAAACCCTTCTAATGGAGGTGCGTTGTCTTTCAAAAATCATAGTGATAATTTTTTTTATTTATATTACTTGGCCACATTACTTGGTAGTTATTTTTTCCTTGTTATCACTGTTGTAATGTGGCATGTTTATAACACATCCCATATAGATGTTATTCAATGGAGTTTCCCCCTTGAAAATAAATTTTGAATGAACCAAGACACCTTTGAGGTATATAAACCATTTTATAAATGGAATAGAATGATAAATAAATGATAATAACCAAGTAGGTAAATGCACATTTTTCAATGAAAACATCTAATTGTCACTTGAACCTTGATAAATAAACATAATTTTTGTTTAATAGAATAACTTTCTTTGTTAATGGGATTTCCCAAGTAAGTAGTGGCCAAGTTAACAATGGAACCTCCTATGTGACCCAATGAGCCTTGTTAAATGGATTTTCATGCTTTGATAGATTAAATGAAATGTATTTAAATTAAATGGATAAAGTATGATGGGTTTCCCTTCTTGTAATTAATTGAGTTCTTTAAATGAATTAATTAAAATGGAATTGTTTTGGGGGGTTTAAACTAAATGCATTTTTATCTTATACAATTATTTCTAATAATTGTGATATGTGTGATCACGTTGGAAAGCTGTGTGCATGAAGATATAAATTTGATAATCCCTATTAAACTATAATCTTTTATTTTTTAATCCACCATTAAATTTTTTTGGGTCGATAAGCAAGGATACAGAGATCTAAAACTACCTGATAGGTGTTCTAGCCATGTACATTATTAAGACTTAGTTTATTTGACTCTAAATCCCTATAATTAATTGGATAAATTGTTTGATTGAAGGGTTAGACTTTTAAATTGTTATAATAATAAATTATGTGATTTCTTATGGTATAATCACCTTGGATAAACTAGTTAATTAATATATTAACATCTTTATGGTTGAATGATTAATTAAATAGGTTCGATATAATTATTATGATAATTAGGAACCAGGATTAATCAAATTAATTGGTTTGATAGATGGTAATTTTTATAAATTTATCATTGTGTCTTATGATGATAAATATGGTATGTTTGATATAGGAATTGTGATTTTTCTTACTTAGCTTTTGAGTTTATGTAATATAAATGTGATTAAAATCTAAGGGTTTGATATTTATTGGCATTTTGAGTTTTTCTAGATAAGACTAATGTTTAATGTGGATGTCTGAGGTCTTGGTGCATGTTTTCGTACCACCTGAGGGCTAGGTGCATTGGAACAAAATTCCTGAGGGAAAAGTATATGTTTATGTCATATACATGAGGCCTAGATACATAGTCATATGATTTCTGAGGGCTTGGTGCATGTTTTCATACTGCATGAGGGATAGGCACAATGGTACTGAATGTCTAAGGGTAGATTATATGTTTATGTTGGATGCCTAAGGGTTAGATTCACAGTCACATGATGCTTAGGGGAGATATTCTAGTTATGCATTAGGGTGAGATATTGGTTAACCTGAGGGAATATGTCGTATATTTATGGTTTTTTTAGTGATTTATCCTCTAAAGGAGAATATTCCACTGATTTGGGTGATCCATCTTGATGCATTAGGATCTACCCACAAACATAGATCCCTGGTTGGGCACCGAATCAACTATAGTTGTCCAGTGTCCCTTAGGAACCTGGCCGGGTTATTTTTTATTTATTCAGAATTGCTTGTTTATTTTTCTACATATACCTACTCATTTCATTACATTATATATCAAGTAATGTATTGAGTTATATATCATGAGTTTTGGCCTACTGATATTATTATCCCACACCCTTATCGGGCACCATTTGGAACGTGAGTAGATATTTTTGCTCGAAGGTCGTTCTATTCTTTTCTTGTGTTGTTTTTTGTATATGGGAGATAGAGAGCAAAAGAATAGGATCTTTCATAGGATTCTCAGGGATATAACCATTGGGTTTTTCTTTTCTTTTGTTATTTTGTACTTCTTTTACCTTGTAGTAACACCTGACATTACGTGCATCATTATGTGGAATTGATGTTGGTCATTTTATTTTTATTCAGATATTATATTATTCTTCCCTTGCTTATTTTCCTATTATTACTAATTCTTTATTTATCCATTATTTTTTATCTGATAAATTTCTATGATACTTTGATCTAGATGGTATAGTCTCCCCACTGTACCATCAATAGAACCTTGCTACTGGTTGGCAATCTCTGGCATATGGGAAGGTGCACTTGAGGCCATGTGACCCACTGATCTAACCACCATCTTAGTGGTGAGCTCGGATGGGATGTTAAAAAGTGGTATCATAGGTTTATTTTTCTTTTGTCTTACTATTTTGGGTTTGTAGAAAGGAGAATAGGAATGTGTCGGTTCTTGTAAAATAGCCATTCTTGGGACTGATCACCCCATGTATGGGGAAATGACCAAGTGGCCATGGGTAGGTTTTTTGTTTATATTTCTCCATGTTACAGTTAATATTATTTCAGATTGAGTGAATGGTGTACTCTCTACTTCATATTGATTTATAAATTTATGGAATTTTACCCTTGATTATTTATTGAAATTATGAAGCATTATATGCGTCATATTAGGCACATAGATAATTAATATACCATGCATATTCTATGCCATGTAGTTGTATATGAAGGTTGTTTGCTATTTTTATTATGTTCCTTGAGTGTGATACCATTATTGATTGTATAACATGATTATATATTTATATTCTTTGTTACATGACTACTCAGCATGCCTTATTTATTTAGTATTCCATTCGCCTATGATTTCAGCATGTTGCTCTGTGTTAGCTGCTTATTGTAACATGAATTGCTTTTTTTAAAATATTTAATAGATGGAATGGGATAAATGTAATTGGTTGAGAATAAAAAGGGATCCAAATACAAAAATGTAAAGTGTATGGTCACTTTATGGATTGGTAGATGACCTCCCATATGACAAGACTGTTAAACATGAGCATGTTGTTTTATGAAATGGTTTTAAATGTAAAGGATGTTAAAATTTAATTTTAAATGAATTTTTTAACCATATAAATGATATACTAGACCCGAGTAGTTCATTTGGGTAATGGTTCTTATGATATAACCCTTAATGGGGGTTTTTAATTTCAATGGTAAAGAAACTTGTATTGGGTTGCATGATAATGAACCAAGTTGGCTTTTTGGGATCCCCGTAGGTTTCCTTATCTATTAAAGGTAGTTTATTTTGATAAATTTCATAATTATGACTTAATGTCAATAAGTATAAAATGTTTGAAAAATGATTTTTTTTAAGACTTTCTTGCTTTTCCTTGATGTGTAAGTTAAATCTTTTAAATAATTAAATAATTAAATGTGAATAAATGTAATGGCCTTAAAATGGAACACTAGGTGGGGTCCTTTTTTTAAACCCTTGTGAAAGGGTATCTTTAGATTTTATATTTTTGTTTCCTTGGAATGGAAATGTGAGCATTTAATTTAGGCTTCCTATTTTTTAACAATGGCCATTTGGTGGGATTTTTAGCCTAATGAATTTTTTTAGTGTGACCCTGATATGGGTCAATGCTTTATGCTTTTGTAAGGGGCTAGCATGTGGTAGGTAGCACCCTTAGAGTAAAATGTCTTGCTAATTGCATGTTTTTTCTTATGGTTTCTGCCATTTAGGTTTCATTGTCCCTACTAGGACTTTTAGTCTCAAAAGTACACCCTTGTTTGGATGATTTTTCATGGTATCCTTGAACTTCATTTTGGGATTGATCATCGAGTAATACTCATTTATAGTTGGTTAGACATTCCTTGGGAATGGTTAGCCATTTCGAAGGTTACTTGACCCTTTTCCATTTTCCTTGGGTGGCTCGAGAGGTCTCCAGTTGTTTCACATTCATTTGGTAAGTTTGACTTTGGGTTAAATCTCTTATATGGGACATTAGATACTTTAATGAATGGGGATGATAGCCTATGAATAGTATTTAGGATATGATGTTTGATTCTAAAATCTTTAGGTAGTATGAATTCACATATGGGGTACCATCAAGTATCTAAATGTAGTAATGAACTGATCAAGTTCGGTGGAATCATTGAGCCTTGTGCTATTGAGTACGGTCTCAAGGCATCTCTATAGTAGAGTGACCTTGGTGTAAATAAATCAAGTTCATCCCAATTATTGGGATGAATTTCAAAGACATGAGTGTTTGGACATGCTAATTGGTTTGGTCTTGGTTTTCATACCAATTGTTTAAACGTTTGTGTTTATGGTAGTTTTGACCTAGTGAAATTTTTAGTAGATATTCTATCACTTCTTTTCAATTTTTAAAACAGTCCTAAGGTAGGGAGTGTCATGTCAACTCTATTAAATATGTGTATTTTTTGGTAGAAGGAACACAACCAAATAGGACCATTGGATAATGGTCAGTCTCGCTTAAATTCCTATGAGGCTTGTGAAATTTAAATCATGTTAGTGCTTTCTCAGTAGCACAATGTTTTTTTGGTTAGAAGTGTATCAAACTTTTAAAAACACCGTTGGTTGTGGGTGGACTTCAGTGGTTAATCTTGAACGATCACAAGATGCTTCAGATGGTAAAGGCTCAGTGATCGATTAATTACGGTGCATCAGCAGTTGAAGCTGAGTTTCTTCTAAGGTATAAACCAGTAGTAGTTTGATGACATTCCTTCTTGTAATCTTTAATACCCTCTTAGAGTACTCTTCCTTGAGAGACTACCATATACCCTATATTGACGTTGTCCTTGATACACTAAGAGAGTGTTGGTAGTATGCCACACTATAGTTTAAAAGTTTTTAGGTGGTTTAAGTGGTCTCCTAGTGTTGCACTCTTATCGCGTGGTTCTTATCAAGGATTGGTTAGTCTAGAGTGACCCCTGGATTCCTGTGTAGAAATGCCTTGAATGCAATCTTGTGAACCAGCTATTGGTTCTAACTTGACCTCCAGGCTGATGCCACTCTGGGATTCGTCAAAGTTTTGATGTGGATATCTTGGATTTGTACCAATGTCTCACTCATAAACATGGAGTATGGGCTACCTTGAGTTAGTTTCTTACACTCCAGTCATTTCAATATAAGGTTACACATATTTTTTCCTGGGCTTGGAGGTGATGTTTTGACCAAGGAATGTCACCGAAAGTCAGGTATGGAATTCGTTGAGCGAGTTCATGGTGAATGTGATAAGCCTTTGTAGAAGGAATCACAACACAATTTTTAAAATGATGACCATCTAAGCTGAGCATCTTCTTTAATGGTCATCTAGAGTGGATTGACTAGTTTTCTCTCTTGTTAAATGGAGTGGTCAGTGAAAGACCGTTTCTAGTACATCATCAGGTGAGATGAGTGCATTTTGAATCATCCAGGGATTTTCATGAGGATTTATCTCAACCTGGAAAAATAAGGTCGGTGGGGAATCGATCGTCTGACCATTTCAAAATAATTCCAGCAGCGTCGTTAGAACGTTTAGTGGGTGCTTTGTATGGAAATTATGACAATGAAAAGTGTCATGGATTAGAATTTTCTTTCTTTAATGTTAAATAATATGGTGGTAAGTACCTTGGGCCAGATGTTTAACAACATGATGATGTGATCATGTCTGTAGCTAAACAGGCTCAGGTAAGAGTCGTCTCAGTGTTTTGGTTGGAGAACGAGCACTAGCTTGAGTTTTGATGGCCTAAGTTTTTTTGTGCTTAAATGGTGTTCAAAGGTGCATTGGGTGTTTGGAAACACAACGTGACTATTTTAATGAAGCTTCATGACCCTTGTGGGTTTGGTGACATTTACTTTCTTCCCAAAGGTTTCTTAGGGATGATAAGTCCTATGGTGGGAAGGTTATGATGTCTTGTGTTTTTTAACCAGATAAAAAATAAAAGAAATTTGAATTTTTTATTTACTGGATGGGCCGTTTTTTAGATTGAATTTTTGAACAATTTTTTTAGAGATCAAACCCTGTGATGTTTCTTAATTAATGAAATTAAATTTAAATTAAATGAGAATAAATGGGTATTAAAAAAAATAAAAGAAAAGTTTTAATAGCAATAATAAAAATATTATTATTATGATTCTGATTCTGATTATTATATTGATGATTGTTATTATTATTATTATTATTATTCTTTTTATTTTTGTTTTTAGGTTAGTTTTATTTTTTTAGACCTCCCGTGCATGGCGTGACACCCCCCTCTTCCCCTCTCTAAGCACGTGACGCACCCCCACGCAACATCCTCTGGTGCATCATTTTCCACTAGATTTCTCTTAGAATCATCATGGTAAGTCCTTCTACACCCCTCTATTCCTTTTGTTTAGATGATTTCAGTCCTCCTATCACCCAGTGTGGTTCAGCCAAGCCCTAGGTCAAGGGGTAATGAAGATTCTTATTGTTTCTTCCAATGTTAGTTTATGCGGTGGGTCTTTCAGGACTCCTTCATGCTTATTTCGATATTCTCAATCAAAGGTGATGTGTTTCAGGTTGACTTTTTTACACCTCCATCCAAGGTAAGGTTTTACATCTGCTAATTGGTTTCACCTATTTTATTTAGGGTCTATAAGTGGTTTTAAGGTTCCTGGTATTATCTTTAGACTGTTTGGTGGCTCCTTAAAGTCTTGTGCAAACATGCATTGATACGTGTATACATATGTATATATGTATTCCCATTATACATGATCCCTCATGTTGAGGGGAATGTGTACATGGGTTTAAAGGGTTTATATATATATATTGGAATGTATGTGTGTGAAAGGGCGAAGCGATCTTTGTCATCATCAAAATCATTGTGTGTCGGGTGTTAAACTTAGTTTCTCTTTGAGGTAGGATCCCACTCCCTTACCCATTAAATTTAATAATGCATTAATTAATTTACTTTGAACCTTTCTTAGAATTTAATTATTTTTGGATGAGTTATAAAATAATTTCTTAGTTATGATACATGAATTGTTTGATAAGCGAAGTCATGGTTTTTATAATAAAACCCCTCCAACAGAGGTGTGCTATCTTCAAAAACTCACAGTGATAATTTATGTTTATTTATCTTGTGTGGAAATATTTCTTGGTAGTTATTTATTACTTATTATCACTATTTGAATGTGAAATGTTTATAACATAGCCCTTATAGATGTTCTTAAATGGAGTTTTACACTTGAAAATAAATGTTAAATGAACCAAGACACATTCTAAGTACATGGACCATTTTATAAATTGAATAGCATGTTTAATAAGTGGGAATACCCAAGTTAGTAAATGCCCATTTTTCAATGACACCTTCTAAGTGTCTCTTTAACCTCAATAAATAAATTTCCTTGTTTGTTTAATTGAATGGTTTGCTTTGTTATTGGGATTTACCATGCTGGAAGTTGCCCAATTAAGCATGGAACCTCCTAAGTGACTCATTGAGATTTGTTAAATGGTTTTTCATGTTTTAATGGATTAAATTACATGTATTTAAATGGAATGGATAATTCATGATTTTTTTACATTCTTTTAATGAATTGAATGCTTTAAATGAATTAATTTAAATAGAATTGTTTTGGTTAGTCTAAACCAAATCACTTTTTATCTGATACAATTATTTCTAGTAATTGTAATATGTGAGATTGTGATGGCATGCCACATGAATGACCAGATAAATTAGATAATTCATGTTATACTATAATATCATATTTTTTAAACCACTATTAAATTCCTTTGGGTCCATAGGCAAGGATATTGAGACCTACAGCTACCCAATAGGTGTTCCATTCTTAGACATTATTAAGACTTGCTCTGTTTGACTCTAAATCCCTATAAACAATTGGATAAATTGTTTGATTACTAGCTTAGAATTTTGAATTGAAAAAATAATAAATTTTGTGATTTCTTATGGTAGAGTTGCCTTGGATAAACTGGTTAATTAATATATTAATGACTTTAGGTTTAAATGATTAATTAAAAAGGTTTGGTATAATTATGATGATAATTAAGAACATGGATTAATGAAATGAATTGGTTTGATAGATGGTATTTTTTATAAATTGATCACTGTGTCTTATGATGATAAATCTATCATGATTGATACTAGAGTTATGATTTTTCATCCTTTTATTTTGAGTTTATGTGATATCGATGTGATTGATACCTAAGGGTTTGATATTGATTAGCATGTTGAGTTTGGCTTGATATGACTCATGATTAATGGGGACGCCTGAGGGTTTGATGCATATTTTCATACCACTTGGGGGTTCGACACACTATTATTGAACGCCTAAGGGAAGAGTATATATTGATGTTGGATTCTTGAGGGATAGATGCACAGTCACATGATGCCTGAGGTATTGGTGCATGCTTTCATACTACTTGAGGGCTAGGTGCATTGGTACTAAATGCCTAAGAGTAGATTATATGTTTATGTCAGATGCTTGAGGGAAAGATTAATAGACACACGGTGCATGATAGTGTGATTCTGGTTATGATTGAGGGTGAGATTTTGGTTAACTTGAGGTCATATGTTGTATGTTTTTGGTATATTCTGAGTGATTCATACCCAGAAGGATAGTTTTCCACTGATTTGGGTGATCCATCCTGATGCAGGAGGGTATACCCCAAAACATAGATACCTAGAAGGGATCTAAAGCCGATATAGCTATGAGGTGTCCCTTAGGAACTTGGGCGGGTTGTTGTTTATTTATTCAGAATTGCTTGTTTATTTTTTTCACATAAATTCTCATTACATTACATTATATATCAAGTAATGGATTTGGTTAGACACCATGGATGATAGCCTACTGAGATTATTCTCTCACACCCTTCTTGGAAACCATTTGAAACCCAAGAAGATCTTCTTGATAGCAGGTATTTGGATTCATTACTTGTGTTATATTGTGTACATGGGAGCTAGAGAGAACAGGACTGGGCTCTTTCTCAGAATGATTGAGGAGTAGACCATTAGTTTTTTCTTTTCTTTTTTATTTTATACTTCTTGTACATTATAGTAACACCTGACATTTCCTCTATCATTATATGGAATTTTCATTGGACATTTTATTTTTATTCAAATATTATATTATTCCTTTACTTCTTATTTTCCTATTATTACTACTTCTGAATTTTTTTATTATTTAATTTATGATAAAATGCTATTCTACTCGGATCTAGAGGGTATAGTCACCCCACTATATCATCAATAGACTTTTTCCACTATTATGCATCCTAGGGCATAAAAAAGGCATGCTTGAGGCCATGTGACCCAATGGTCTGACCACCGTCTTAGTGGTGATTTGGGTTGGGATGTCACATATGATACTTATGAATTGTGTGATTTTTCCATTGATGTGACCTTGGATCTTTTTAAAGACCCACAACTATAGTATTATCACAACAGATTGTGATATGATCTCTACTTCTAGATACCACATCAAGATCTTGGACAAAGTTGTGCATTCATACTAATTCTTTAGCTACCTCATAAGCTATAGTATACTCAGACTCTACTGTAGAATCTACAACCACAACCAACTTTGATCTCTTACAACTCACAACACATCTATTCAAAGTGAATATGTATCCCGTTTGTTAGTCCATGTCAATCTTGATTGGTTTAGAAACTAGAATCATCATATCCTATAATGACTATTTCCTCATCCCCTCCATAAACCAGAAATATATCCTTAGTACACCTAAAATACTTTAGGATAGTATTGACTTCCATCCAATGGAAATCACCTGGATCATATTGATATATTCCTAACACACTTAATACGTATGCAAAATATAGCCTAGTATATAACATAACATACATGACTGAACCAATCATTGATCCATATAGAATACTTATTATTCTATTTCTTTACTCATGTGTCTGAGGATGCATTTTTCTAGAGAGATGAATTCTATATGACATTGGAAAAAATACCCTCTTAGATTGTTCCATACTATATATCTTCAGTTTATTGTCAATTTATGTACTTTTAATTAGTCTGAGAAACCTCTTGGGTCTGTCATGATGGATTTTAATCCCAATAATATATGTTACCTCTCCCAAATCCTTTATAGAGAAGAATTTATTCAACCATTCCTTAACAGATTGTAAGATTGGTATTTTGTTTCCAATGATTAATATGTCATCAATATATAATATTAAGAAAATGACTAAACTCCCACTAAACCCTTTATTGATACATGTATCACATTCATTCTTTATGAGACTAAATTCTATTATGGCCTCATCAAAACAAATGTTCCATGACCTGGATTCTTTCTTTAATCCATAAATAGGTTTTTGAAACTTGCATACCATGAAGGCATCTGTTGGAATCATAAACCCTTCGGGTTGTGTCATATATACATCTTTCTAAAGGTTCCAATTAAGGAAGGATATTTTGGAATCCATTTTACAAATCTCATAATCATGGAAAGACACAATGGAAATTATAATTTTTATGGATTTCAACATTACAACTAGTGAAAAAAATTCATCATAGTCAATGTCTTGACACTGTTTAATTTTTTTTCAACCAGTTGTTCCTTATATGTATTGAATTTTCCATCCATGTCCAGTTTTTTCTTGAATATCCATTTTAAACCAATGATATTTACATCTAATAGAGGTTCTACCAAAATCCAAACTTGGTTTTCGTACATGGAATCCATTTTAGAATTCATGGTTTCTTACCACTTGGCAAAATCTATGCCACTTACTTCTTTTTTATAGGTTATAAGATCATTATTATAAACTAATAAAAAGTCACCATCTTCAATTACTATAAAACCATATCGTTCTGGTTCTAAAACCTCTCTATTACTCCTACACAATAATTTTGTCTCTAGAAAAATTTCTTCTTCCATGGGGCTTTGTGAAAAAAAATTCTATGCTAACTCTTGTGTATCTTGAGGCTAGACTACGTTGAAGTATATCTCACTCCCACTATCTCTTTTAGAGATAAGATCCTCTTGAATAAATGTGGTACATATTTCAACCACATCCTTTTTGTTTGAGGGATTTTATGGGTAGTATCCCTTTGTTTCTTTGGGATATCCTATAGAGATACAGTTTGTTCCTTGTGGTACAAGCTTGTTACCTGAAGTGTCCTTAACAAATGCTTCTCAACCCCACACATGTAAGTAATAAACCAAAAGTTTCTTTCTATTCCATAATTTTCATAGTATACCGTATGTTACTTTAGCTGGAACATGGTTTAGTATGTGTGTTTTTGTTTATAACACATATCCCCAAAAGGATAATGGAAGACTCGCATGACTCATCATTGATATCACCTTGTCCAACAAGGTGTAGTTCCTCATTTCACTTACACCATTCCATTGAGGCCTATAGGGATGAGTGAGTTTAGATAAAATCAAAAAATTCTATATATAATCAATGAAGTCTTGATTAATATATTATCCACCACAGTCTAAGAAAAGTTTCCTAATATTCTTACCAAGATGGTTCTCAACTTCATTATTTTATTAACTGAATTTATCAAAAGAGTCTAACTTCTACCTCATTAATTAGACATATCCATTTCTACTAAAATCATTAGTAAAAGTTATGAAGTATGAGTACTCACCCTTTGATTCAATAATAAATGGTCCACACACATTGGTATTAACTAATTTAATAAGCTTTGTATCCCTTTGACCTTTCCCACTAAATGAAGGTTTAGTCATTTTTCCTTGTAAACATGGATGATATACAACAGGTGTTTTTAGATCAAAAGAATCTAAATATCCATATTTATGTAATTTATTCAAGAACTTTTCATTTACATGACCTATCCTAAGATTCCAAACTTGGGTATGGTTTGATTCATGTGAAGTAAATTCATTATCGATTTCCATTATTTGGTTTGTGTAATCAAACACATAAAAACTGTTATTTAAATGTTACTTACCATAAAAAATTCTATATTTATAAAAGAATCAATATTTATTCCCAGATTTGAAAAAAAAATTCATCCATATCATGTTTGGATATAGTAATAATGTTTTTGGTAACTAAAGGAACATAATAAAAACCCTTTAAAAATAAGATCATTCTAGTTGGAAACATGAGGTGGTAGTCTTTAATAGCTATAGTCACAAGTTTATCTCTATTGGATTCTTGAAGATCTACCGCTCCTCAGTCAATCTTTCTAAATATACTCAATTCATTTATTTGAATACATATTTGAGCACCAAAAGTTGTATCTAATACCCAATTTGTAGAAAAAGAAAAATTTCACTTGATAAAAAATACACCTCAATCTTTCCCGTTCTTCTTTGGCTAGGTGTAGTTTTTCTTCAAGTGGCCTTTCTTTCCACATGAGAATAAGACAACATCTTGTTCCCTTGATTTCCCCTTTATATTACTCTTATTAGAAGGGCATGAAGAATCATTGGGATAAAATCTATTTTCCCACCCTTTCCATTTGTTCACTATAAGGATGGAAGGTTTTTTATGCTTTGTATCCTTATATACTTGGAAAAGAAGAGTTAGATGATCTGAAAGAGACTTATCAATGTTGTTCATATTAAAATTAACAACAAAGCTGAAGAATTAATTAGTTAATGATTCTAGAATGAGGTTGGTGCCTAGTTATTCAGGGTTTTTAAACCCTATAACCTTTAAGTACTAAATATACCCAATAATCTTAACTACATGAGGCCCAACTAGGGAACCCTCTCCAATTTTGTTCTGAAAGAGAACCTTGTAAATCCCAAACCGTTCCTATCAAGATCTCTCCTGGTAAAGACCATTGAGGTGCTCAAGCATGATATATGTATCCATGTTTTCATGAGACTCCATTAATTCACTATAAATTGATGAAAGAATCAAAAATTGAATGTTGACCACATTGCTCAAATGTTTTTCATAGACAAGTAACTCTTCATCACTCACCTCTTTATCAGGTGGATCAAGCATTGAGTATTCTTGCACGTAAGATTTCTGTTCATGGTGTATCACAACCTGAAGGTGTCTAAACCACTCCGGGAAGTTACTCCCATTTGGGAGGTTATATTTCTCCAATATTGATCATAGGGATAGTGTGTATGATGAACTTGTCATTTTATTCTACAATTAAAAAGAGTAGATTATTAGTACATTGTTTGATTACAAAATAAGTTAGATATATTAAATTAAATAAATAAATTTATTTATTTATTAAATCTTCCGCTAATTAATCAAGTCTCAATAGCCATCCCCATTGAACTTAGAATATATAGTTTCTTTAACATTCTAGTGGAAAGTATCCCCATTACTTTTATTAATGATATAATATTTGTCCATGAATACCATAATATAGTAATTAGGTAGGCATTCTTTCCAACTATGGACTTGCAGTTCTTTTATCCATTTACTTGATTCCCCTATCTTGAAATTATGACTTGGATTTCCTCAACACATTCCTCTAAATTTGTATTGAATAGACTTTGTTCATTAAACTCATTACAATTTTGGTTAAGTATACCCAAAACTCTCACGAGAGATCCCTGATAGAAGTAAGTGTCCAAAATTTGGTCATGCACTACACTTAGTTATATGGTTTCATTCCCAATCAAGTAATGGATGTATTAGACTGATTTAATATTTAATTGAGTGATTTTAATTTATTATTCATATATTTTATCTTGTTTTATCCTTTACATGTATTGTTAATATTAAGTTTATGTTACTTAATTAATAAACCATGTTGGATAAAACATTTACACATAATTCATTTATTTAATTTTCATCTTTGAATATTAATTCATTTATTTATGTGATTGCGGCCTTTCATCCATAAAATAAATAATTTCAGGGAGAGAATTAAATAATTAATTAATTGAAACATCCACGAGCTTTATCTAACAACCGATTTAATAAGTGGATGTTAAATCAAACTTTGAACTAGGGGGAATAACTCTTATTTTCACTCTTGGCATGAGTTACAGCATTCGAATTTTCCACCTATGTATCACCTGGGATGCCATAATTACGGTTCTATCTTGAACCACCTCCACAAGCCTTGGGATGCTCTATTAATTACAAATATTTATTACTCACACATAGGTGAGGGGAACCAAAGGATTGGTTAAAGGGTATTAAATAAATATCATTGGATATATAGGTCCTATATAATAATGGAGGGAGGGATGACTCAAAGGCTATCATTTAATTTAATATTAAATAATTGAAAACTCATTCAATAAATTAAATTAAAATAGACATGTATTGGTCAAGCTTATGAATGATCATACATGCAACAAATATGAAAAAGTAAATGGACAGAATTCATTTATTTATTCGTTCTTTTTTATTTAGGATAAAAGTTATTAAATTAATTTATTAATTAATTAGTTAATTAATTAATAAATTCTCTTTCATATTTAATGATCATCTGATCTTATTTGAAGTTACTCATCATTAGTGGAATTAATAGAAAATAAATGGTGGAACTAGTAATTTCATATTAATTACAATAAATTAATTGAGCATTTAAAATTATTTAAAACCATTATTAAATTGTCAAACACGTAATGGTGTTCTAATCAATAAAATAAGTTTTTAATGGTGTAATTTTAAAATTTAATGCAATTTTAATTTTTTCTATTAATGGGGGACTACACATTGTGTACATGTAGCTACACTCCATGTAACTCAGATGTCGTATATCCAAGTCATATGCCCGGGGCTTGGTCATGTTAACCCATCCGGACTACATTGTGTGTAAATTCTAGCTACACACCAGATATCCACTTTTTTTGTGCGTATTTGGTACGATCAACACGTAGTGTGAAATAAAATCAATACATGTAATTAATTTCTTGACGCATCTAGATACAATGTATAACAACCCTGCTTTTTATTACACACATAAACATGATTTATAACATAAAATATTCACTTGATACAACATAGAAGATATAGAGGTCTAGTGTCTTTGGGTCTTAGGATCATTACATAACAACTTAAAACATAAAATACACATCTTTATTGAAAACTTATTTTACTTGACCACAACATTCCCTCGTACTTAGCATTGAATAGGATAACCTGAGGACATGCATAAGAAAAGGGTGAGCTATAAAGCCCAGTAATGGATTAAAAAATTCATAACATGAAGAATACAATAAATTTTATTCAATATGCATGTCAATGGAGCATAAGAGAAACATGAACATAAAGGCATGATATAGCATGATTATCATAACATGGAAATGTGGAAACAACATTTAACATGATATTAGCATGAGATAAGGCCAATTTTACATGGATCATGAGTAAAGCCTCATTAAACTTGAATTATAATGATTAAACCCTAATTTTACTTGACGTATCATGATACTAATCTTTACCCAATGCATTGGAGCGCTATCAGGGCACACCCTTCTTAATCTTTTCATTTCATGCATTAGTGTGCCATGTGGATTATATAACATGGAATCATTAAACATTATAATTTATTCCAAAATAAAGGAATGTGGAATTCATGCATAAAACTCTATAATAAATAAGTAAATGTGCATAAAGGTGAATACCCTTGATAGAGAAATGGGCATGGTATTCACTACACAATGACTTTGGCTTGGAAAATCGCGATACAATTTCGGTAGCATAACGGTGTGACATAAGAATTCATAAAAATGGTTGATGAGAGTGAAAGGGGTGTATCATCATATGTACATGAAATAGGAAGTAAGTAGGTCATATAAATACATTTCCCAACATATGTAATAGAATTTATATTTATAATACAAAATAATTTCTTGAATGTAAATGAGAAGAGAGAAATTCCTTACGGAATTTCGGCATGGTAACGGGTGTATATGGGAAGAATTAATGAGGGAGAAAGAGGTCTCTTGTCCTTTCAAACATAAGGAGGGATGTATGGGGGAGGTTAAAAATCATACCAAAACATCTTTAATTGAAAATAAAATGATATTACAACATAATTAAATTTGGTCAAAAATGAGAAAGGAAGAAATCCCTTACTTAGAAGTGTGATCCAAAAGGCTTAGGAGAGGATTTAGAGAGGCTTATTGAAAGATTTTGTAACCTTTATAGGATTATAGAGAGATTATTTCAGGGGTTTTTTTATCTCCAAAGTTTTTTAGTGAAGATAAATGGGAGATTGGGTGGGTTTATATAGGAAAATAGAGGGAATTCTTTATTATTTAGGTTTTGGACACTACACATTAAAATAATCAAAACCACAAACCATCCCATGGTTTTTTCCAAAGGGGCATGGAAAAAATTATTTTATAAGTCCAATGGCCAAACTTCTTAAAATATTAGGCTTGCTTAGGTGGAGGTGAGTCACACTCTCAAGGAAATCATTTAGAAAAGTTAAAATGTTTTATAAGTCTTGTAGGGTCCACTAAGGCACCATAAATTTAATCAAACAAATCCAAAATCACATTATATTAAAGATAAAACATATATTGTCCGAAAATATCATTTATATAATTTTATTACAATACTATTGGGTTATTATGATGTCATAAAACACATTATATATTTAAACGATATTTAATTTTTACCCAAAAATTTGATTATCTAATAAAATTATGAAAAAATAATTGTTGTATAATTTCCAAATCCTGATTCCAAAAATAATATTCATTTTATCTAAATAATTTTCTATATATTTTAATTTTTACTTTTAAAATAAAAACTGACATTTATCGAAAATTTATGGGTTTTGACAAAAACAGCTTTCAAACCGTAATAAAAATTACAATTGTATTCATAAAAATTATAAGATAATTTATATTTAAGAAAAAGTAATTTAGTAATAATATTTTATTAAAATATTATTTAATTTAAAAAATCCATTAATTCATAAAAATACATTTCTGAGTTGAATATTAACTAAAAATACTATATGTGCTTTAAAATTTTATTTACAAAGTAACAATAGTAAAATAAATGTATATTTTTTATTCCATAAAAAAATAATTCACATAATCATACTGCTAGGGTCTTGTTACATAACCCCTTAATACACCTGCATAAGACATAAGGGTAGGGTGTGCGATGGTGACAGACTCTTAGAGTGACTCAGATAACATCGCTTAGGTGGTAATATCTATTAACTTCCACTTCTTCTGTAGGTGGTTCCGCTCAAGCTTAACGTGTTCAAGATTGTCTTGGGATTGTTCAAGTGCGAAGCCCAATGGAACCACCTACTTTCCAATATCCAATAAATGGGCTTTCTATGGAGAAATTCTACTAGATGAGGCCATCACTTCATTTATCTGGGTAAATTGGATTTGTTAAAACGATATATTTATACTAATCATGTGATCACTATTTAATGGCTATATTAACAACGATGAAAATTCTTAACAGTATTTTAAAATAAAAAAACATAAAACCAAGGAATTACATATGTTTTATATAATCATTTTACATAATATGACATTTAATTAGATCAAGTGGAATTTTCATTGATAAAAGTTTTGGTCGTTACAATCTTCCCCCCTTAAGAAATTTGTCCCTTGAAATTTCTTTTTCCCACACTAAAACAGATGTGGGTAACTCTAATTAATCACTTCCTCTGATTCCCACATTGCTTCTTCAAAAATTTGGTTTCTTCACAACACCATAACGAGGGGCATTGTCTTATTTCGTATAATTTTTTCCCTATGATATAATATCTTCACCGGCTTCTCTTTATAGGAGAGGTCATTCTATAATGGTACCACCTCTGGATTGAGTGCATGTGATGGGTAAGGTATGTACTACCTCAAGAGTGATACATGGAAGACATCATGTACTTGAGATAGGTTTGGTGGGAGTGCTAGTCAATAGGCCACTGCTTCAATGCGATCAAGGATCTCCAAAGGGCTGATGTACCTTGGGATAAGCTTTCCCTTCTTCCCAAATATCATAATCCTCTTCCACGATGATATGTAGATGAATACCATGTATCTAACATCAAACTCTAGGTCTCTTCGATGATTGTCAATATAGCTCTTTGGTTGACTCTGAGCATTTTTAATGTGTTGTTGGATGGTCTTAACCTTCTCCACTATTTCTTAGACCATCTCTGGACATAGGAGTTTTCACGCCCCAACTTCATCCCAACATGTCGGTGTTATGCACATCTTCCCATACAGGGCTTCATAAGGATCCATTTGTTTGCTTGAGTGTAAACTATTATTGTAAGAGAACTAAAACAGAGGAATATGTTGATCCCATACTCCTTTGAAGTCAATTTATCATGCTCTCAACATGTACTCAAGTGTTTGGATTGTCCACTCAGATTGGCCATCAATTTAAGGATGATAAGTTGTACTAATGTTCAGTTCAGTATTTAGAGCATGTTGAAAACTCTTCCAAAACATAGAAGTGTATCATTGACCTTGATCAGATACAGTAGATAGTGGTACTCCATGTAGCCATACCACTTCTCTGATATATATCTGTGCTAGTTGATCTAATGATAAATCCTCCTAAATTTTAATTAAGTGTGCAGTATTTGTAAGATGGTCCACAACAACCCAGATAGAATTGTTTCCTTTGGATGTCTTCAGAAGTCTAGTGACAAAGACCATGGTGACGTTCTCTTATTTCCATGTTATTATGGGTAATGGTTTCATCATCCCCTTAGGATTTTTCCTCTCATCCTTTACATGATAACATACCAAGCACTTTTATGTATACTCAGCGATCTTGTTCTTCATGTTTTCCCACCAATAAAGATCTCATAGATCTTGATATATCTTTTTGTTTCCTGGGTGAATGTAGAAATTCGAACTATGTGCATCATCCAAAATTTCCTTCTTCAACTTTGGATTTGATGGAACACATATTCTTGACCCAAATCTCAAAATTCCCTCTTCATCAACATTGAACTTCGAGTATTTACCTTTTCAATAGTTTCCACTTTATTATGAATTACCACATCATCCTTTTGATCATCCTTTAAATTTTACAAAAGTGAAGATTGAGAAATCATTTTTGAAAGGATTTATGATGTTCCCTTCTTTATGATTCACATGTCCATCTTCATCGAATATAATAAGATTGGATCCTTTTCAATTCTCATCAATGATAGATTTGTTGGGTCCTTTCTACTTAGAGCATCCAACACCTTGTTCGCTTTCCCAGGGTGGTAATGGATTGAGCGGTCATGCTCTTTGATCATCTCCAACCATCTTCATTGGTGCATATTCAACAATTTTTGTGTGAATATATACTTGAGGATTTTTTTATCTGAATATATTTCATACTTCTCCCCAAAGAGGTAATGTCGCAAAATTTTCAAAATGAAGATTAATGCAGCCAACTCCAGATCATGTGTTAGATATTTCTTATCATAAACATTCAATTTTATTGAATCATAGGTAATGACTTTGTCATTTTGAATCGACACACAACCTAGGCCCTTCTTAAAAGCATCACTGAAGACCACAAAAAGTTATCCACTTGTGGGTAGTGTGAGAATGGGCCCAGTGATAAGCCTCGTTTTAAACTTCTTGAAGCTATCTTCTCATTCATCACTCCAAGAAAACTTTAATTACCTCTGAGTTAGCTTGGTAAGAAGGTTGGAAAATTGTGAGAAATTTCTCACAAATTGGCGATAGTATCCAGC
The DNA here is from genome assembly GCA_963277665.1 of Viscum album. Taxonomy (NCBI): domain Eukaryota; kingdom Viridiplantae; phylum Streptophyta; class Magnoliopsida; order Santalales; family Viscaceae; genus Viscum; species Viscum album. Next base: position 1,218,881,640 of record OY728119.1, read on the forward strand.
TAACCCCAAGAAGCTACGGATATTTGTTACTGATGTTGGCCTCGTCTATCCCTCAATCACATCTGTCTTAGAGGGATCCATAGATATCCCATTGTATATGATGATATGACCAAAGAATGAGACCTCCTTCAACCAGAACTCACACTTGTTGTACTTTTCATAGATTTTCTCCTTTCGCAAGGTCTCTAGTACAATTCTTATATACACCTCATGTTGCTCCTTGGTTTTGAAGTATATTAGATTATCATCTATAAATACTGCCACAAACTTTATTCATCAATTCCATGAATATTTCTAGAGAATTAGTAAGTCTGAAAGGAATTACTATGAATTCATTATGCCTGTATCTTATACGGAAAGCAGTCTTGGGGATATCCTCCTTCTTCACCCTTGGTAATATCCCGACCGCAAATGAACCTTGGAGAAGTATTGTCCTCCACATAGATGATTGAACAATTCATCAATTTTGGGGAGTGGATACTTTTTTTTATCATGATTTTGTTGAGCTAACGATAATCAACGCAAAGGTGCATTGAACCATCCTTCTTCTTGACGAAGAGGACCGGTGCACCCCATGGTGAAGAACTTGGGTGTATAAACCCTTTATCCAAATTATTCTATAGTTATTTCTTCAGCTCATCAAGCTCCACAATATCCGTTCTATATAGAGTCTTGGAGATTGGAAACACCCTTGGTATAAGATCAATTGATAATTCAATATCTCTTCTAGGAGGAAGACCATTCAATTCCTCAATAAACACTTTAGTGAACTCCATCATAATAGGAATATCATCGAGGATGGTTTCTTCCTTAAACTCAATCATATGATCCAGATATTCCTGTTCATTGGTTAGTAATATTCACACATGAGATGATGGTTATAAATAATATTCATCCCCCCCTTGCACTTGTACAAAATCGGGGGTCGATTCACCGTATAGAGTGTGATTTCCCTCTCATGGAAATTAATGTTGGCTCTATACAAGGAATGCCAATCCATGCCAATTATTGAATAAAATTCCACAAAAGGGAGTATGAAGAGATTTTTCAGGAAGTTCAATCCATAAATTATGACAGTGGAGGAGTTATATTCATGGAATGCAATGATTTCCCCACTTTCCATTCTCACCGACATCTTTATTTCCATGATTTGTGGTGGTGTTGGGATTGTTCTACTAAACATGTTAGATATAAAAGAATGCGTAGAACCAAAATCAAAAAGTGTGTTTTCTATTCATGAATGAATAACTAGAATACCTGTCACAACTTAGTTGTCAGGGTTCACTTCAGTGGTAGTGATGACAAAATATCACCCTTGTTTCCTTAGAGGTTGTTGGTTTCCACTGAAAACCCTTGTCTTAGGGCACTGGTTTGCAATGTGCCCTCATTCTTTGTAGTTGAAGAAATGAAAAATGCATTGAGGGTTGAGTGTAGAGTTTTTCTCCTCTGTCATAGCTGTGGTTTTTTTCTTACCGATAGTTAATAGCCAGGTGTCCTTATCTTCCATACCTAAATCATTTCCTCATCTTTTTTAAGATATTTCCAAGGTGCTTCTTTCTGCACCTTTGGGAAGTGGGGTGCTGGATTTTCTTAGCACCATTGGATTTATCCATTGGATCTCTAGAATTGAATTCCACCTTATACTTATTATACCAATGATATTCCTAAGATTCTCTGATCTCCATTTCAATTTTGAGGGAACATCGTACAATTTTCTCATATCTCTCAAAGTCACAGATTGCTAGGGCTTTCCGTAGGCTAGGTTTTAAACCACCAAAGAAGCGATCAAACTTGAATTTGGTGGTAATGAAAAAACCCAAGGCATATAGTGCAATACTTGTGAATTTTTCACCGTACTCTATAATGGATTCATCGTCTTTTTTCTTGAGGGAAAGGAAGTCCCTTTCCATCTTAAGTCAGATGGTTCGAGGAAAATATTTGTCGAAAAACATTTTCCAGAAATCCTTCCATTCCAATGCCTCGATCTCTTCCTCAGGCTTCGTATTATTGATCAATTTCTACCATTGATAAGATTCACCCTCCATACGAATAGCAGCTAGAAGAACCTTCTCTTGTTCACAACATTGAAGGATGGAGAAGATCTTTTTAATGGAGTTGATCCATTGCTCGATGATTGAGGGATCCGATGATCCATTAAAAGTAGGAGGAATTTGTCTCATGAAGTTATTCATTGCAACCTTTTCTCTCTTAGGGGGGTTGAATGTTCATATTGAACCATGTTAATATTCAAAACGTGGGTTAACTGAGATAGTATCGTGACAAATTTCACGACTCCCACTCCAATCGGATTGGGTATCTCATTAGAACAGTAGTCACATTGATCCTCACATCGGTTGTTAGCCCATGTCCTCCTATTACTATCCATTGGCTAGAATAAAAGTAAAGTTAGGGGTAACACATAAAGGGTAATCCAAAGACACAATAATAGATAACTTATAAATTAATTTTATTTCTTTAACTTATGAATTTATAGGCTTCAATCTATGTTATCCATGATCTACTTCCCAACATATATTTTTAGTGAATTTTTTTTATTCGATTAATAATGGTTCATACTAAGATTATGAATTTACCAAAGCATATCCCCTGGGAGTTTCATAACCAAGTGTGCATCAAGGCCCGTTGTTGTGCACCGGTTCCCGTTCAAGTCTAGCTCAAAGTGGTGTTTTTGGTTTTTACCCCTAAATACATTTGTGCCTGAGCTGCCTCTACCTGCTCGTATCCATACATGGATGTATTTTCATGATAAAACACTTACTAAATACTCACTAAAATTTAGGGATGTCTTTATTATACTTAGTCTTATCCCTAAGGCTTTCACTAGGTTTTTCTAATCCTAATCCCAAAAATAAATAAACCTATCCTTTGATAACAACTATAACAGCCCTTCTTTTTATTACACAGTTAAACCTGATTTATTATATAAAATATTCACCTGATAAAACATATAATATCGATAGTTCTAGTGTATTTGGGGATTAATATCATTACATAACAACTTAAAACATGAAATACACATCTTTATGGAAAACTTCATTTACATGACCAGAACATTCCCTCGTACTTAGCATTGCATGGGATAACATGAGGACATGAATAAGAAAAGGATGAGCTATAAAGCCCAGTAATGGAGTAAACAAGGAATAAAATGAAGAATAAAATAAATTTTAGGCAATAGGCATATCGATGGAGCCTAAGAGAAAGATGAACATAAAGGCATGATATAGCATGATTATCATAACATGGAAATGTGGCAACAACATTTAATATGATATTAACATGAACAAGTCCCATTGCACATGGAGAATGAGTATTCCCTAATTTAAATTGAATTATAATGATTAAACCCTTATTTAACTTGATGTATCATGATACTAATCTTTACCAAATGCATCAGAGCGCTATCAGGGCGTACCCTTCTTAATCTTTTCATTTCATGCATTAGTGTGCCATGTGGATCATATAACATGGAATCATTTAAAATCATAATTTATTCCACAATAAAGGAATTTTAAATTCATACATGAAACTCTATAATCAATAAGTAAATGTTTATAATGTTGAATACCCTTGATAGATAAATGGGCATGATATTTACTACACAATGACTTTGGCTTGGAAAATCATAGTGCAATTTCAGAAACATAACGGCGTGACATAAGAATTCATAAAAATTGTTGATGAGAGAGAAAGGGGTGTATCATCATATGTACATGAAATGGTAAGTAAAGGGTCATATATATATATATATATATATATATATATATCCCAACATATGTAATGGAATTTAGATTCATAATACAAAATAATTTCTTGAATGTAAATGAGAAGATAGAAATTCCTTATGGAATTTCGGTATGGTAACGGGTGTACATGGTAGGCATTAATGAGAGAGAAAGAGGTGTCTCATCATTTCAAAAATAAGGAGGGAAGTATGGGGGAGGTGAAAAATCATACCCCAACATTATTAATTGAAAATAAAGTGATATTACAACATAATTAAATTTGGAAAAAATGAGAAAAGAAGAAATCCATTACTTGGAAGTGTGATCTCAAAGGCTTGGGAGAGGCTTAAGAGAGGCTTGTTGGGAGATTGGGAGACCTTGGGAGGATTATAGAGAGAGAAGGGCATGGGTTCGTCGAGCTCCAATGGTTTTTAGGGAAGAGAAGTGTGAGCTTGGGTTGGTTTATATAGGAAAAGAGAGGGAATTCATTATTATTTTGGTTTTGGAAACTACACATACAAATAATCAAAACCACAAACCATAACATGGTTTTTGACCATGATTTTTTCCAAAGGGGAGTGGAAAAAATTATTTTATAAGTCCAATGGATTAAATTATTAAAATATTAGGATTGCTTATGTAGAGGTGAGTCACACTTTCAAGGAAGTCATTTTAAAAAGTTAAAATGTTTTATAAGTCTTGGAGGGTTCACTAAGGAACCATAAAATTAATCAAAGAAATCTAAAATCAAATTATTTTAAAGATAAAAAATATATTGGATGAACAAATAATTAATCATATTTTATTACATGACTATCGAGTCATTATGATGTCATAAAACACATTATATATTTAAATAATATTTAATTTTTACCTAAAAATTTGACTGTCTCGAAAAATTATGAGAAATTCACTATTGGATAATTTTGATGTCCTGATTCCATAAATAAGATTCATTTTATATAAATATTTTTCTAAATATGTGAATTTTTTATTTTTAAAATAAAAACTGACATTTATTGAAAATTCATGTGTTTTGACAGAAATAGCTTTCAAACCATAATAAAAATTACAATTGTATTCATAAAAAGTATACTATTGTTTTTTAGTTCCATGAATTGTCTGTTCTAGTTTTAAGAATCACTATTTACAAGTGTTTTCCATTGGATTTATTAATAGAACCAGAAACTTCCAACAGTTCTTTATCTAAAGGGGACCGTCTTTCCGAACGCAGGTGTTCGTTCAGTTTGAACTTTATGATACTTAAGAATGTGCATTGGTCGAGATGATGGGAGGTCGGACTCATCACACCCTTTGAGGGGGGGGATTATTGTCTACTCCATGACTCTCTTTGTAAATTTAAGATATTTTTCTGAATCCTTATTAATTCACTAAGCATAACATAAATTTCCCTTGGAATTTACAATCACTTATTAACATGTGTAAAATTTAGAATCATCAGTATGCATTCAAGGTTCTTTATTAATAGAAATATCTGTATGTATTTGAGGTTTTCCATTAATGGTATCCTCTGGTATACTTCTTAGAGATTCTTTTAATCATCATTGTGATGATACTGGTTTTTAATCCACTCAGTGGAGCACTCTGGAATTTATTTTCATCCAGGGAGACGAAGGTTTGATTTGATCTTGGGATCATGCCCATAAAATGGGCTTCCTACATATCCTTGTTAAAGGAATCATAACTCTCGTAGTTTGGTGCCACTGAATGGGACACATCATACCTTTTAAATTCATGTGATAAGGACCTATCCATATAGTTTAATTTCATGTGGTATGGACATCTAAGAAAAATTTTCTTAGTCAATGTTTGGTGTTGGAATTATATTAAAGCGGCCTAAGGAACTTGGAAAGGATGTGGGTTTCCAAGTAAGACTATACCCTGTTGTGAATAAGGCCCAAGGAGAACGTGGTTGATTTGGATTGTAGGGTTTTAACCTCAAGGAGGCTTCCTACGTATCACATGTGGATGTGAATCAAAGCCCACACAGTTCGATAAGTCTCATAAGAGACTATGGTCCTTTAAGAGAGATGAGTTTGAGCTTACTTCTTGAAAAGGATGCCATGATGATTTGGGGTTTAAATTGCGGATTATTTCTAAAGAGGAGTCCCATATTAAAGGAATTAGGATTGGATTCCTAAATAGGATTTCCATTGAGCTCGGGCCCTGAAAAGACTTCCTATGTATCCTGGTTTGAACAGGAATTAGAGTTCTCGTAGTTAATTCAATTGTGAAAATGTTGTGACCATGAAAAATCTCTAATCCCACGTGATTCATGCTCGGTGTGAGAAACAAGATGATGTAAAAGATTCAACAAAGGAATTCACACTTTAAAAATTGTCATCCTCTGCTGGTGTAAGAGGGTGCACCTATGTTGTCCAAGGTGAACGAGGTCGAGGTGATCGTGGAAGAGGGAAAGGCGACGAGCCTTCCCTCTGTTTTATTTACATTGGACAAGGGTCCGATGTAAGGAGGAAGGGATGAAGTTTAGGGTCTTACACCAGGATGGTTTTCCATGGTGACAAAGTGCAACGGGAGAGGGAAAGGGTAACAAGAGTCCATGTACCCATCTCCCATTTGGTCTTTGGCACCGAATAAGAGAGAAGGAGCAATGATGCCACCTCCTACAAGAAAAGATAGTGTTTTATGCCAAGATGGTTTCCCTAAAATTGATCCTGGTAGGAGAGGGATACCCCTCCTTTATTTTTAAAAGGAAAATTAGCTATTAACCATATCTTCCCATACTAGAGACCTGAGGTTCTGGGTCATCTCTTCGAGAAGGGAGAGGCTAGCACCCAACCCTCCACCAAACTAGGAACTTTCTAACACTGTTTCTAGGAGAAAGGTCCATGTGACTGTGGATATACAAACCCACAAACACTCCATGAATCCTAACCCCATTTTGAAACAAATGTGGGAAACCTGTAAATATGGAAATACAAACCCAAATAGGAGACACGATGATGTGCCTTTCCCAAAGGTTTGATAAGTTTGGAGGTTTTGGTGGATGTCTTAACAGAATCCCTTTCAGACAAGGGATCCAAGGAAGAAGAAGCCTTGCCATGAATGGATTTTGTTGAACCCTCTGGGAATTGAGTTGCTTTATTATATTTTGATAATCCCAAACTATATTTTATTTATATCTTAAATTATGGTTGATACATATCCAATATTCTTTATTATATGTTGTTACTCTCAATTATTCTTAATATAAGTCTTTTGGATATATGTACTCTGACCTAACTCATTTTTCCAATAGAATGCTTAAACAGTTTATAGCTACCGATACAGAACAGTAGCCACCGTTATGGATCAGAGCTACCGATATCAAATAGAGCTACCGATACGGAGCTCACCGATACTCAAAGTTCACCGCTACATCACAGTCTACTGATGCGGTACATCAAGTCTACCGATAGATTTATAGTTACAAGCTCACCGGTACTCAAGTCTACCGCTACATCGAAGTTGACAGCTACCGATACAGAGCTACCGATATGCTGAAGCCCACTGATATGCAAAGTCTACTGATACATCAAGGAAGCTACCGATATGGACTTACCGCTACCAATACAAGGAAGAGCCACAACTACCGTTACAAGTCCACCGCTACTGATGCGATCAAGTCTACTGTTGCAGCTACCGATACAAAGTCTACCATTACAAATGAAATCTACCGATACAGACACCTACTTTAACACAAGTCTACCGATATCAAGAGCTACTGTTCCAGAGACAGAACCCGACACTTCTTTAATTTCTTTATCATTGTTTAATCTAACCAACGGTCATATCAGGTATATTTTAATACACTGACATTTATTTAATGTGTGTTGTTGGATGTCAGGGAACCGTACCTCGTACCTACAAAAAGTAAATCATCTTTTGCCGGAGCACGTGATTTAAATAAAGGAAGGATGTGCTACTACAAAGTAGGATGAATAGATGAATACATAGAGACAAACATACCACGAGGTGTGCTGGAAGAACAACGGGGTGTGAATGCAAAGAGACGACTGAACTTACACGAGGAACTCATTCATCACTGCTTACCAGTGAAGAGATGAGAACGAGAACATAACACAAGAACTTCATCGACTACTTTTTCTCTATCTATGAACCTAAAAGTCAAGGAAGCAGACGACACTCTGTTTTCCAGACTGAAACCAGAAGAGGACTCAGAACCAATTTTCATCAATCCAAAGGAGTCCAGAGCTGCACTGCAATCACTAGAGCCATTTCTAAACTCTAAATCTCTTCTGTGATTTATCTTTTTACATATTGAGCAGTGTGTGTTTATTGCTGTATTTTTACACACACACTGTCTCCTGTACTTTAACTAGAGGATCTGTAAATCCTCACTCAAACTCTTGCATCTTTTATTTCCCACTGGGATAGTGGTAGAGGTCATGCATGACCTGGATAGCTGATTGCTGTTGTTTTTGTTCCCACGGATAACAGTGGTAGAGGTCTTGGACCAGGACAGTTGTATACTGTTGTAATCCCTGATCCAGGGTGTGGATCACTTTTATATAAGGTTTTGAGAGGACTAAGTCTCAGCTTGAGACTGAACCTCTTGGTTAAATCTGTTGTGCTTATTTATTTTCAAAGTTATTTTTATTCTGATGCTAATTACTTTAAAACCAAAACTATTTTAAAGTCACTTTGATAATTAAATTCGCATGTGTTTATATTAGTTGTAAATCAATAAGTTGGTTTCAAAAGTTAATCAACCTTTCTGTTTTGATTAACTAGGAAATAATCAATCCCTTGAGAACCCAACAGAACCTTTACTTTGATATAAATTCACTACAGTTTAATTCATTATTTTATTTGGGGGTTTTTAAGACAAAGTTTTAAAACAGAAATTTTAATTGGAACTCAATTCACCCCCTTCTTGAGTGTCTACTCCGACCAAAATTTGGTATCAAAGTTTGTTTAAATATTTTCTAAAGTACCTTGTTTTTCAATAGTGATTTTAGTTGTATTTTAAAGTTCTTAAAATTTCTGTTATTTTTAAATTTTTATCTCTTTAAAATATTTTCTTTAAGTAAGCTATCATGGATAATAGACTTGAAGGTGTTGCTACCAATAGACCACCCTTTTTCAATGGCACCAACTATGCTCAGTGGAAAATCAAGATGAAAATTCATTTAGAGAGCATGGGTTTTGATATTTGGACTGCTATAGAATTAGAATATAAAATTCCTACAACTGTTAGATCTAATTGGAAAGAAGCTACTAAGACAACCTATAATAATAATTTTAAATCTATGAATGCTTTGTACTGTGATTTAGGAGATGAGGAATTTAATAGAATATCTTCTTGTAAAAATGCTTATGAAATTTGGGATACCTTAGCTGTTTCTCATGAAGGAACAACCAATGTTAAGGAAATGAGATTGAACACCTATACTATTAAGTATGATAATTTTAAGATGAATCCTGATGAACCCATTTCTGACATGTATCTCAGGTTTAATGAAATTTTCAACACAATGACTTCTCTGGGAAAGGATGTTCCAGCAAAGGAACAAATCATGAGAATTCTGAGATGTCTACCTGAAAGATGGAGAGGAACCTCTGTCTCAATTAGAGAATCGTGTGACATTGGAGAACTTCCAGTCAAAGAATTAATTGGTAAACTAATGATGTATGAAGAGGAACTCAAGGTGAACAAAGAAGAAGAAGATAAACCTATAAGGAAGTCTGTTGATTTCAAAACTACAACTTCAAAGAACAAGGATAAGGAAAAGCTTCATGTTATAAATGAAAGTTCAAGCTGTGAAGATAGTGAAAGTGCTTCTGATAGTGATGCTGAGATGGCTCACATTTCCAGAAGATTTAAAAAAAATTATAGGAAGAAGAATTTTTTCAGAAAATCAAATTATAAAGGTAAGTATGATAACAAAGGACATTGAAAAAAGGATTGGAAGAAATCTGACAAATCAGATGAAGTTGTCTGCTATGAGTGCAAAAGAAAGGGACACATAAAAGCAGACTGTCCAAAGGTGAAATACAAGAAGAAGTATGATTACAAGGACAGTAAGTACAAAAAGGCCATGAAGGCTACTTGAAGTGCTTCTGAGGATAGCTCCACTGAATCTGAAGTTTCTGAAACTGAACACAGAAATAAGGCAAACATGTGTTTTATGACAAACACTTCTGAGGTAACATCAGAAACTCCTGCTTTAAATATGTATTATTCTGGAGATAATTCTGACTCTGATAACATGTCAAAATCTGAACTATTTGAATATTGTGAGATGTTAGAAGAAACCTGTAATGAGCTGAAAGACAAATACAAAGGTTTAAAGAAACAGTATGCTTTAACTATTAAACATAAATCTGATCTTGATATTGAAATGGAAAAGAATGCTCAGTTTCTTAAAGAGAATACTGAACTGAAATTATCTAATGAACAACTCAAGAAAGACTTAGAGAAATTTACAAATGGTAAAGATACTCTTACTCAAATTCTAGGTAAGAAAATAGCATCTATATACACTACTGGTATAGGATACTAACCTAGACAAAGGAAAATTACCAAAACTAGATTTATTCCTAAATTTGGACAGAATATAGCTAGCTCTAGAACTTCATATGCTTCAACTAGTTATATTCATAGTTATGGATCTAATAAGGTTTATCTTTCAAAATCTGTTGATTCTAGAAATTTTATGAGACCCACTAGACAAATATGGGTACCTAAAGTGTTATTGGCTAACCTGTCTGGACCCAAGAAAATCTGGGTACCAAAATCATTTCCTGTTTAAATCTGTTTTGTAGGAAACCTGCTTAAAAATCTCCTGTAAAAAGACCTGGTACTTGGACAGTGGATGTTCAAGACATATGTCAGGAGACTTCTCAAGCTTTAAAAGCTTAGTCATAGTTGATGGAGGTTTTGTCACTTTTGCTGATAACTCAAAAGGAAAAATCATCGGCTTAGGCCAGATTGGTAACACTGACTCAGTATTGATTTCTAAAGTTTTATTTGTTGATGGACTTAAATACAATTTGTTAAGTATTTCTCAGTTATGTGATGATGGTTTTTATGTTAAATTTGAAAATAATTCTTGCAATGTTTTTAATTCTAAAAATTCTTTAGTGTTTTCTGCTTTAAGAAATGAAAATGTTTATGGTGTTGATTTAAATTCTTTAGCTAAGAAAAATATTACTTGTTTAAATGCTTTAAATAATGATTCTTGGCTTTCACACAGAAGATTAGGACACTGAAATGTGCATTCACTTAGAAAACTTTCTAGGAAGAACTTAGTTAGAGACCTACCCAAACTTGAATTTCCAGCAAACAAATTTTGTAATCCCTGTCAAAAGGGAAAGCAACATAAAGTTTCTTTTAAATCAAATAAAGAAGTGTCAACTTCTCAACCTCTCGAGTTGGTTCACATGGATTTATTTGGGCCTTCTAGAGTTTCTAGTTTAAATGGGAAGCATTATGTCTATGTTCTTGTAGATGACTATTCTAGATATACTTGGGTATATTTTCTAGCTCACAAAAGTGAAGCTTTTTCTTACTTTGTTAAATATTCCACGTCTATAGAAAACCTTAGTGGACTTAAGATTAAAACCCTAAGAAGTGATCATGGTCGTGAGTTTGAAAATCCTGAGTTTGAAACTTACTGCTCACACAATGGCTATAGTCACAATTTCTCTGCCCCTAGGACACCTCAACAGAATGGTGTAGTAGAAAGAATGAATAAAACCCTGCAAGAAATTGCATGAACCATGCTTAATGAGTATGACCTACCCATTTATTTTTGGGCTGAAGCTGTAAATACAGCTTGTTATGTTATTAATAGTCTTGATCAGACCTGTTCTTAAGAGGACCCCTTATGAGTTGTGGAACCATAGGAAACCTAAGGTTAACTACTTCAAAGTTTTTGGCTACAAAGTCTTCATTCTTAATACTAATGATAATCTTGACAAGTTTGCATCCAAGAGTGATGAAGGAATTTTCCTAGGTTACTCTATTTCTAGTAAATCCTATAGAGTTTTTAATAAGAGAACCAAATGTGTGGAAGAATCTGTCCACATCAAATTTGATGAAACTGATCCACATGAACCTAAGACCTCTCTTGAAAATATTGAATATGATCTCTCTGTTTTGAACCTTAATGATAAAGACAGTGGACCTATAGTTAAAACGTCCAGTTCTGGAAATTTCCCAGAACCTGCTTCTGTTGAACCCCAACCTGTTGATGAACCTGAAATCTCTAGCCCTACCTTTTCAAGACCAACTAGAATTCTAAAGAACCATCCTTTAGATGCTGTTGTAGGTAATCTAGATAGAGGAACACATACTAGATATTCTCTAAGAAATCAGGTTGAACATCAAGCTTTTCTTTCACAGTTAGAACCTAAAAATATCAATGATGCTATCAATGATGAATTTTGGGTAATGGCTATGCAAGAGGAACTAAATAAATTTGAAAGAAACAAAGTCTGGAAATTAGTAGAAAGATCTAAGGACACTATAACCATAGGCACAAAATGGGTGTTTAGAAACAAAGTTGATGAATCTGGAAACATCATTAGAAACAAAGCTAGGCTAGTTGCACAAGGTTACAATCAAGAAGAAGGAATTGACTATGAGGAAACCTTTGCACCTGTAGCTAGATTAGAGTCTATTAGGATCTTACTTGCCTATGAATCACATCTGAATTTCAAGTTATATCAAATGGATGTGAAAAGTGCTTTTTTAAATGGTTTTATTGTTGAAGATGTTTTTGTAGAACAACCACCTGGTTTTTCAAATCCTCATTTTTAAAATCATGTTTTTAAACTTTCCAAAGCTTTATATGGTTTCAAACAAGCTCCAAGAGCTTGGTATGAAAGACTTTCAAACTTTCTTATTTCAAAAGGATTTTCAAAAGGAATTGCTGGTCCCACTCTTTTTATAAAAAGAATTTCAAAAGATGTATTAATAGTACAAATCTATGTTGATGATATTATTTTTGGATCTTCGAAAAATTCTTTATGTACTGATTTTTCAAAGGTTATGCAAAATGAATTTGAAATGAGCTTAATGGGAGAGCTTAAGTATTTTATTGGATTTCAAATTTTTCAAACTAAATATGGAATTATTTTAAATAAAAGTAAATATAATAAGGATTTATTAAAACGTTTTGGTTTGTATAGTATTAAGGAAAGTGATATACCTATGAGTACCACCTGTAAATTAGATATTGATGAAACTGGTAAACCAGTATATCAAACTAATTATAGAGGTATGATTGGGAGTTTACTTTATCTTACTGCTAGTCAACAAGATATTATGTTTAGTGTGTGTATGTGTGCTAGATTTCAAGATAATCCTAAAGAATCACACTTACTGGCTGTTAAAATAATTTTTAAATATCTTAAGTGTACTATGAATTTAGGTTTGTTTTATCCAAAAGGACAATCATTTGACCTAACTAGTTATTCAGATGCTGACTTTGCTGGATGTAAGTTAGATAGGAAGAGCACATCTGGAACATGTCATTTACTTGTAAAGTCCCTAGTATCATGGTGTAGTAATAAACAGAACTCAGTTGCATTGTCTACTACTGAAGCAGAGTATATAGCTGCTGGTAGTTTTTGTGCACAAATTCTGTGGATGAAACACACTTTACTCGACTATGGATTTAATTTTAAACATGTTTCAATCAAATGTGACAACACTAGTGTGATCAACATCTCTAATAATCTTGTGTCTCACTCTAGAACCAAACACATTGATGTTAGACACCACTTTTTAAGAGATCATTATCAAAGAGGTGATATAACACTTGAATTTATAGGTACTGAACTTCAATTAGATGATATTTTCACTAAGCCTTTAAGTTCAGAAATATTAAGTTTCATTATACACGAATTAGGAATGATAAATTACCCTTAAACCGTTAGATAATCCTCACCGTTAGAGAAACCTCGCCGTTAGATAATCCTCACCGTTAGATAAACCTCACCGTTAGAGAATCCTCACCATTAGAAAATCCTCACCGTTAGAAGACCTCACCGTTAGGAGACTTTACCGGTACATCTCGCGCTGTTTTAAACTTCTTCAAAGCCGAGACATCGAGTTTTTTTTGATTTATTTTATTTGTGGATCCTAAATGATATTAAACCGAGTTTAGATTTCACTCAATCTCACTGCGAACTCGTCTGTTCGAATCCCTCCAACCTAACCCTCTCAAGCTGCAAAACCCTAAACCTCGAATCTGAAATGGCCCGCGTCAAGAGACCCCAAGTCACATATGGGAGTGATGAGTCGTAAGTGAAATGACAGAAAGTATCTAATTCTAGTACCAGTGGAAGTGGAAGTGTAGCTCAAAGGAATCTAGTAAACCCGCATCTCTCAAGGAGAGAGATTGTTGTTGAAAAAGAGGTGTGTGCAGAATGGCTTATGGAGAGCAAGTCCTTGGTTCTTAGAGTGTTAGAAGAACAAGTTTGTCTAGAATGCTTCACGAACAACAACAGACCTTATTATCTAGGACTGGTGAAATAGTTCTACGAATTCATTCGTTTTGAAAAGTCTGAAGAAGAAAGCAGAATGATTTATGTGGTAAATGTTCAGGAAGTATCTTTTACTTCAGTGGAATGGGCTAGGAACTTAAGAGTTCTACATGAAGGAGATTATGCATTCTACTCAAAGTATGTACCTTCGACTAGTGATGTGAATCAATATGAAGATGCTTTGTTGGAGCTCACATGGGATGGGACCCTTAGAAAGGTGATTGTTGCAGAGATGGTAGGAGAAGATAAGCTGTTGTTTAAATTTATTCAGCATGTTATTAGTCCGAGAAGAGGAGAATTTTCCACTTTGAGATTCCAAGACATATATCTGTTATATTTTCTGAAGCACAGTGTGAGAATAAATCTATGTAGATTGATTATGGTTCAAGTGGAAGAGATTAATAGACCGAAGTCCAAATCAAATGCACTGTTTTTCTCAAAGCTGATTTCTGTGATGCTAAAAGTAAAAGAGGTTGCTGGACCTCAGGATGAGCTGGTAGTGGTTAAGTACAACTTCTTTATTACAAGAACTGTCATTAAATACATGAAAGTCAGCTGGAATCCTTGGAAGAAATCATGGGTGAATGATGATGGAAAAATTTATGACAAGTTCACTCCTGTGGATCATCCGTCTAGACCAAAGGATGTGAGAGATCCTAGTCTTGGACCAGATGAGCCAGAACCGGTCTACAGTGATGATGAAGCTGAGGAGGAAGAGACATCAGTAGAGGAAGGAGGAGACCCATACTTACCCCCTAGTCCTGTGCATCAAGTTATTTCTTTTGGAGCAGCTAGCCCTCCAAAAGAACTACCAAAGAGAGAAACTGTCTTGAAGGACAATGATACAGAGACTACAGAAGAAGGAGAAGAAGCATGCCAGTATGTTGTCAAGGACACCTCTGAGGAGGATGAGACAACCGAATCTGATCATGATGTTAATGGAGAAAAGGAGGCTGATGGTGAAGCAAATGATGAGGAAAATGTTGAAAAAGAGCTCAGTTTGAGTCCTCTAATAGTCAGTACAGTCAGGACAGTGCCTGATCAGGAAGACATAGCAGTAGCACCTATTGATGAGAGAGTCATTAATGACTCAGAACAAATGGCTATTGAATCTGCTACAATTTTAGAGGAAATTGTAGAATTACCTCAGGAAGAACAGTTGGAAGAGATACCTCAGGAGAATGTTCCATGTGAGGGGGAGAATCTTGGCTCAGTATCAGTGTTATATGACATTGAAGGTTGGACATCAGATCCCGAATATATGATTCTTGGACTTTCTTATGGAGATTTGGATGAGGAAGACCAACCCCAAAAGGAATCAGTTACCTTACCCACTGTGGCTGAAAATGTGGCAACCAAGGAGGACCTTGAGTCCTTAAAAGATGAATTGAAAGAAGCAATAAGAGAATCAGTGGTAGATATGAAGAAAAGTATGGTTGAAGAGAAGAAAAGCGTGGAGAAATCCCTTGAGTTATCCATTGGATGCGGTGTGTCCAGTCCAATAAAAGAAATGGGGGATGAACTTAAGGTGTGCCACACTCAGATTGAGAGTTGGACAGGAGATTTAGTTGCTCTTAGACAATCAATTGCTTCATTGACTCCTTTTAACAGTTCTCAAACCCAAGTGCACACTGACATTCGTTATATCAAAGAAGTGGTCAAACAGTTTGTGGAAGTTTTTGAGGCCTTTAAGAAGTCAGTCGAAGAACATCTGAACAGTCAGGATGAACTTGTTCAGAAGGTAGTTAGTAGTTTGACTCAATCTTTCAAGGAGACAGTGGCCTTCTCAATGAAACCTCTTCCCTCAACTAGCTCCAGTATGAACCTTGATCAGATCCTCACTATTATTCAGGAATAATTGGCTAAGGCCAGTCCCAGTGGTGCATCAGATACTTAGATCCTTTCTACCACTAGGGAAGTTAGTATTTTTGTTCGTGATCACCTGCGGGCATCTACTGCTTCTCAAGAGGCAATCAAAAATAAGGTGGATGCTTATTTTGAAAAGGTTTATACCAAGCACCAAATGACAAACCATTTCAAGATTTTGATTGAGAATATGAAGCTACCTCCAGTTACCAAAGCCTTCAGGGAACAAGTTAGTAAGATCAGAGAGCTTACTCCTGCTTTAGATAAGTTCATTGAAAAAAGGGATTATTTTGTGTATACAATGGAGAGAGGAGGAATCATTATAATGGATTTCTGAAACATGTTGCTGCCCTTCCTGCATGTGGATGCCAGACCAGTGATTGTACCTCCTGCGCAAGTATGGGTGCGCAAGTATGGGCGCGCAAGTAGGTAAGGGCATGAAAGTATGGGTGGTCAAGTAGGCTTGGCCAACCTGATGTTCACTTAGGTTACGAACAACCTGTATGGTAATACTTGGGCGAGACCTTGCTCAAGCCTTCAAGAGTATTCACAGGTGATCCAAGAAGTGTGGTGCTTAAGTTCCTATGAGAGGAATGGGCGGCGAGAAAGTATTTCTGACTTGGGGGGGGTTTGGGAGCTTTAGGTGCACAAGTGTTATTTTTTTCAAATACTAAAAGGACTTAAGTCCAATGATCCTCCCTTAAATCCGCCACTCAAGGTGTTGAAGAACTACAATGTATGTTTTGGAAGACTAGGGCGAAGTACTAGGGCGACCAGAGTAGCAATTGGGATTCATGGAAATTCTTTCATACAAATGGGGGGCCCAAGGGCCTATTTATAAGAAAAACAGGACCCTGGGTGAAAGGAGTTTGGGCATGCAAGTGGGTTGCACACCAACTTTGTGGAGTGCAAGTGTTAGCGCGACGGATTGGTGGCGCCCAAGTAGACTTGCGTGTCGCAGGTGATTTGGCTCGAATAGGGTGATGCTTTGAGGACTTATACAAAATCATAGTTTCATTCTCCTCCAGTATGGTGGTGTGAAAGTATTTACACACAGGTACCTTGGGTGCTACTTTAGGGACTTTTCCAAATTATTTCTCCATACCGTAGGGGTTTCTCCCCCACACCCCTGCTTGGGATCAGTGCTGGGCTACAATCCCGGCCCTTCAGGCCGGTGCCTTCACTACCATCACTGACCCCCATGAAAAATACAGAGTCACACCATAAACTGTTTGAGCCATGTTGAGGAAATTTTTCAGAGAAGTGCATGGAACACATTTCATGGTGTCTACAATGATCATTTATATTTAATAAAAAGTAATTTAGTAATAGAATTTTATTAAAATATTATTTAATTTAAAAAATACATTAATTCATCAAAATACATTTCTTAGTTGAATATTAACTAAAAATACTACATGTAATTTAAAAAAAACTATTTAAAAAGTAACAATAGTAAAATAAATGTATATTATTTATTATATAATAAAATAATGCACATAATCATAGTTCTGGGGTCTTGTTACATAACCCCTTAAAACACCTGCAAAAGACCAAAGTGTAAGGTGCGCGATGGTGATAGACTCTTGGGGTGGCTCAGATAACATCACTCGTGTGGTAATCTCTATTAAATTTAACTTCTCATGTAGGTATTTTTGCTCAAGCTTAACATGTTCAAGCTTGGCTTGGTCTTGGTTAAGAGTGAAGCCCAATGATGCCACCTCCTTTTCAAGCTTTGAAAAATGGGCTTTGTATGGAGAAATTCCACTGGATGAGACCATTGCTTCCTTTTTCTGAGTAAATTTGATTTGTTAAAGCCCTATATTTATACTAATCATGTGATCACTATTTAAGATCTATATTAGCAATAGTAAAAATTCTTAACGGTATTTTAAAATCCAAAAACATAAAACTATGGAAGTGCATATGTTTTATATAACTATTTTACATAATAAGATATTTAATTAGATCAAGAAGAATTTTCATTGATAAAAGTTTGGGTCCTTACAAAATGTGCATGAGTATACAGTGTTTGCTCTGGTTGCACACCGTGTAACCTAATTTTACCAGCCAAAGATTTGGCACTTCCTGATGGAATCTCTAACTATTATTTATTTATCTTAAACCTTTAATAAAATGAAACATTAAACAAACATGATTAATATATTGATAACATGTTAATTTAAATTGTATTAAAGAATAAATAAATTGAAATGAAAATATAACCACAATTGTGTATAGATAAACAATCAAATAAATAATTATAAATTTAAACGTAACCCCACTGATACCACTTATTGGTTTTAGACATAGTAGAATTGTACGGAGGTGGGAGATATATTAAAATTTATTTTAATTATCATTGCATGAAACCAGGAGTGAGGATATTGAACATCAAACTTATAATTATGCTATTTAATATTTTAAGAAATAAGTATATTGGATTAGGAAATTTCTTCGTTGTTGAATGTTGATTATCCAAAAAGACCCTTTCAAATTACCTTCATTTCACTATGAGAATCCAAGGATAGAATCCCTATAACAGTGATCCACATGTGCTCCTATGATCTTTTAGAAACACCACATGATCTTCGAGTGATAGCACAGTGAGTCAAATGTCTTACATAGTTTTTTCTTGATTTCGCATTCTTTGTTCATGAAGAAATCTCTCTTGCACTTTTCATTCTTGAGAGGGAGAGAGAAGGAGTTGAGATAGAATCTATTATACGAAACAATTATCTATTCTTAATTTTTTGATACTCTAAACAATAGAAATAACTATCTATTTATAGCGTTGGGATTTAATTTAAAATATTATTTAATTGCATATCATCCATTAAATAACATTTGGTACCTTTAATAAATCCAATGTTGCATAATAATAATTATATAATTATTATTTTGTGGTGCGTGCCAACTTGTTCCATAAAAAATATTATATAATGGTCCTGTTAATTAATATTTTTCACCGGACTCAATATTGTTCCATTCAAACTCTTCTAGAATTTATTAAACAACCGAATAAATATTTTATTCACAATCTAGAAAATAAATATTTATTAAAATATTCAATAAATAAAATAAATATTTTATTCACAAGTCGGTGAATAAATATTTATTTAATTTATGTGATCAATATAACATGAATAAAAATATTCCCCAAATTTGAGCATAATATTTATTCCATTTATTAAACTCAAATAGAATTTAAATGAGATCAATGGAAACACTTAGTGTGTGACCCTCTAGGATTCTTTCTCGTTGGCATTAGGGGGCTTGCCTAATGTCCAAGATAACTGTCTAGAAATGGGTCAAGGCACCCAAGAGAAAGAAATCAATCTTGAAATGTCAATAACCACATACGAATGATTTTTGTGTAATATAATTACTTTTTTAGAATATCTTATCAAGTAGGTTTCACATCTGTGGGAAAAACCAATATGCTCAATATCTCTTTATTTGACTATATGAAATAAACACATCATTACATAATAGCTATATAATTTAATGTGATAGTTCTATTCCAATAAAAGGGTCAATATATCAGCTTTCATAAAGATGGAAGGGAAAATCCTTCCTCGACTTATTCATTAATGACATTTCACTCATGACACACCCAACGTATTTAACTTCACCATGAATTGTTATCATCATGGTTTATAAAACATATCTAAGTACATGAGTTGTAACATTCATTAATAATAATCTTAATGTATAAGGACCATCACACACACTCGTAGATTGTAATATCTGATGACACCAAAACATGCGGAATTACTACTAGTAGGTTTGTTCTCATAGTCTCTCGTCTTCATGATTACCTAGTGAAACCTTAAAGTCTAAGGACCATTACACATGCTCGTTGATAGGAATATCCTATGAAACCAAAACATGGGGAATTTCTACTGGTGGGACTATTATCATAATCTCTTATCTAGGAGATTACCATCTGCAAACTTCAAGAGAAGAAGCCTCATATACTTATGAGTACTCGTACCTGATAGTCTATGTACTATATGTCCCATCATAGTACATTATCCAACTGTAGAACATTATATGAGAATATCATCATAGCATATCAAGGTTCTCATCATAGCGGGGAACTTATATGACCTTATTAATGTGAAGTATACTGTAAGAAATTATTACATTAGAATCATGCATAACAACAAACAATATGTAACAAAAAGTTATATTAATATCCAATACATTGAATATACATGTAATCAAATTAAAAACAATTGGTCATTGGACACCTACTCCAACAAAATCCCACTTGGACTAGAGCTAACTGCCTACAACCTTTAGTTCGCTGGACGTCACATGATATTCATGTTTATAGTGAGTCAAGGATTTAGTCAAGTGTTCTACCACATTGAATTCTGTGGAAATAATTCTCATTGCAACTTCACATCTCTAAAAAATACATCAAGAGATAATACTTCCAAAGTATGTGATTTTTCTGTTTATGTGACCTTGGATCTTTACAAGAGCCACCACTATAGTATTATCACAATAGAGTGTGATAGGATATTTAATAATAGATACAACATCAAGCTCTTAGATGAATTTTATCATCCATATTGTTTCTTTAGATGCAATATACTTAGAATCTACTGTAGAATCTGCAATCAAAACCAGCTTTGAGCTCTTCCAAATCACAACACCTCTATTTAAAGTTAATATGTATCTCTTTTATGACTTCATGTCATCTTGATAAGTTTACAAACTAGCACATGTATATCCTTTGATGATTAGTTCCTCATCACCTCTATAAACTAGGAACATATCCTTAGTATGCCTCAGATACTTAAGGATAGTCTTGACTAACATCCAATGGCGGTCACCTGGATCACCTTGATATCTTCCTGCCACACTTAATGCATAAGAGACATCTATCCAAGTACATATCATAGCATACATGATTGACCCAATTTTTGATGCATATGTAATCCTTATCATTCTATTTATTTTCTCATGTGTTTGAGGACACATTTTCCTTGAAAGATGAATGCCATGTAACATAAGAAAAAAATCCACTCTTGGATTATTCCATACTAAATCTCTTTATTATATTGTTAATGTATATAATTTGACTTAGGTCAATAAACCTCTTGGATCTATCACAATGGATATTAATCCCAAGAATATAAGCTGCCTCACCCAAGTCCTTCATAGAGAAGCATTTATTCAACCATTCCTTAACAGACTTCAAGACTGGTATTTCATTTCCAATGATTAATATGTCATGAAAATATACTATTCAGAAAACAATCGTAGTCCCACTAAACCATTTATAGACACATGACTCACATTCATTCTTTATGAAACCAAAATCCATTATGGACTCATCAAAATGATTGTTCCAAGACCTTGATTATTTCTTTAATCCATAAATGGATCTTTGCAACTTTAATACCTTTTTGACATCCTTTGGAGTCACAAACCCTTCAGGTTGTGTCATATAGATGTATTCTTGAAGGTTACCAATAAGGAAGACTATTTTGAAATCTATTTTCCAAATCTCATAATCATGGAAAGCTATAATGAAAAGTAGAATTCCGATGGATTTCTGCATTTCACATGGTAAAAATGGTTCATCATAGTCAATGCCTTGATTCTATTTAAACCCTTTTGCAACCAATAGTTCCTTATATGTGTTGACTTGTCCTTCTATGTCCAGTTTCTTCTTGAATAGACATTTAAAACCAACAATATTTACATATACTGGAGGGTCTACCAAAATCCATACTTGGTTTTGTTATATGGAATTCATTTCATAATTCATATATTCTTTCCACTTGGAAACATCTATTCCACATACTGATTTCCTATAGGTTATAGGATCGTTATTATCAACTAATAATGAGTCACCATCCTCAATGACTAGAAAACCATACCATTCTGTTTATTTAACCTCTCTAGTACTCATACATAGTAATAGTGTCTCTCTAATAATTTCTTCATCCACGGGGCTTTGTGGAGTTTGTTCTTGTGACAAATATTGTGTATCTTGAGCCTGGACTTTATCAAAGTCTATCTCACTCACACTATCTCTTTTATAGATTAGATCCCCCACATGAAATGTGGGACATCTTTCAACCAAACCCTTTTTTTCTGATGGATTTTATAGGTAGTGTACCTTTGTTTCTTTGGTATATCCTATAAAGATACAATTTGTGTCCTGGGGTGAAATCTTGTTACTGGAAGAGGACTTAACAAATGTTTCGCAACCCCACACATGTAAGTAAGACAATACGGGTTTATTTCCATTGCATAATGGGTATGTTATATCGCCTGTTGCATCAGTTGAAACTCATTTTAATATGTATCATGTTGTTTGTAATGTGTATCCCTAAAATAATAATGGAAGACTTGCATGATTTAACATTGATCTCACTATGTCCAACAAGGTGTGGTTCCTCCTTTTGCTTATACCATTCCACTGAGGTGTATAAGGAGGAGTGAGTTGACATAAAATCTCAAACACCCATAAATAATCAAATAAGTCTTGATTAAGATATTTTCTATAATATTTATAACCAAACTTGTGTAGTTTTTTCTTTTATCCAAAAGCTTTATAGATATTAAAATCAAGGAAGATACATTTTTTTTCTTTTTCTTTACTTAACTTATTATATGGGTTACTATGAAGGAAAAGTGTCCCAAAAAGTCATACAATTCTAGGATAAGTTTACAAGGTTAGAAATATGTCTATAGAATGGGTGTTGGATAAATTTTTAGGTCATTTTAACCCTTATATTATTATTTTAACCACTAAGTAAACTCATTTTTACCTTAATCACAGTAATTAATTTTAACTATTTTCAATAATAATTATGGCCAAAAATTAATTTCACCTTATTATATAAATTAAATTATTATGATTCCAAATATGGAATTCATTTGAAAAAATTCAACTCACATAATTGGAATAATTTTATTTTAAATTAATCCCACAGATGTGATGAGAATGTAGGTTTTAAAAGTAAAAATGTTCAAGTTTACAATGTTTTTTATATAAAAATTAAATATAAAAATGATTTAAATGGCCTTAATTGAATTAATAGATGTATAATTAAACTATTTTGACTATAAAACCAATTAAAATATAATTAAACATTAGAAATTATTTAGTTGAAATGGTTGTCTTCAATTAAAATGTAGTATTTTTCACAATTCATCAAAAATTGAAACTTCCTAGGAAAATCCAAAAACATTACCCTAAAATAATTTGGATATTCCTATTTCAAAAATGAATTTTATTTTTTCATATAAATTTTCTAAAAGTGGTAAAAATTATAAAATTAAATTATGTGCACAAAATGTGACAAAAACATCTTATAGGAAAATACATTTTTTCAGAAAACATTTCTTTTTTCTTTTAAATGATACTTATTTTATTAATAATTAATAGATAATTAATAATAAAATTAAAATATATATTTTTATAAGTTATTTAATCCTATTCATTCCCTCCATTCCAATGACTAGGTGATAAATATCATATTAAATAATAATATTAATATAATATTATTATTTGGTAAAACTCAGTCTTGTGTGTAATGCAATCTATCAAAAAATCAATGTTTCATGTAATTAAAGCTGACTTAGTATTTAATATAATATAAAATATCAAATAAAATGATATTATTTTATAATTTTCAGGGTTTTACATTCTCCCCACCTTTAATAAATTTCATCCTCACAAGTTAAACTTGATCTTGGAAATTAATGGTTTGGAATTTGGAGATACCATTGTTGAAAAACTCACATTGGTAGGACCAAAAGGGGTTTAGATTCCCTAGGGGTAAATCAAGGTATATATATTCTATTAAAACTTCTTCCTATCCCACTGGATCTTGACCTCTTTATTGTGAGGTTCACTTCTTTTTCTCTTTCATTTTAATGTTGATCTTATGCTTTCTATCTTTCTCTGATGATGATGCGCTAAAAGTAAAAAAACAAGCACAAGGACATGATGATTTTTACTTGGTTCACCCTTACTGAGATACATCCAAGGAGCATACAATTTCAATGCACTGATGTTCCTAATCCACTAAAACTCACTGTCAATACATGGTTTGGTACATATCACTTTAATACCTAGGCTCACTACCTTACAAGATTTAGGGATATATAACTATTTCCCAAGGGCCACTCCCTAAATATTTCCTTCAATGGCTCACTTCCAGTGGAAGGTATCACCTTCTTCATATTCCTTTGATCACAGATCTAGAAAGGATTCATACACAGTTTATGGACATGTAAGTCCCTTTATTAGAAATAATGAATGCATCCTCAATTGTAGTTAGATTATCTATTGAAGTTCTTTCTGTGATACTTCTTCACTTATGTGAAAGTAAAATACTTGGGTTAATTATTCTCTTTGAAGAGTGTGAAGTTGAATTAATATTTTATATAGAACTTAAAATTTTTGTTTACCATTAATAATCATTTGATTTTTCTACTTTTAAATTTAAATATCAGTAACATTTTGTTCCTATTTAATTTTTTATTGAGATTATATGTTTGAGGAAAAAAAGTTCTATGTGTGGGGGAATTGAAAAAACCATTTCATTCAAAATTATTTAAATATAAAATACATTACTTTTATAGTTTTGTTGGTTATTCTTGATGATATTTTATTGTTTTATTAATTTATGGAAGGATGCAACAAATTATTGAAAGTGGGGAAAATAGTGATGAATTCATGAAATAAACGATGACCCATGATATATAATAATTCAAGGCCCATGTTTGAATCCCATAATTGAAGAATCAAGAAAAAACATAGCAAAAAATCATTGTAAATTCATTATTCATGTGGTGAATGGATTATTCATTACATATAGTAATGTGGTAACGCATGACATTAAACAATCCATGATAAAAACACAACTAGAAGGATATAAAGAATTTTCATGGTGTGACACTATGTGTCATGTTGTGAATATTTCTAATAAGAAAATTCTCCCATGTCAAACTTCAAATTCATGACTAAATATTGTTCCTTTTGAATCAAGACTTCCTAAAATCTTATGTTTGACTTGGAAGGAATTTACGAATTCATTTTTGGATAATTAAATCCAACCCAAGTGTGATTTTATAAATATAATTACATGGGGGATTCAATAGAAAAACATGGATTAGGGGAAGAGGTGGATGAGGACAACCTACTACTGATTTTATTTTCTATTTCCTTTTTTTTATTCTCAAAATGCATTCCTTATTCACCAAATTATGGGTTACCCTTTACATGGAGGGGTAAAAGATTTGTGTGATTTGGTAAGGTTGGGCTTGGCCAATTTTAATGCTTTATTTTTTACACTTATTGAAATAAAATCATTTCTTTATTTTTTTCAATTGGTTTCAATTATGAAAATGTAGTTTTTATTATCAAATGTGATTGTATTTGTTTTTAGATTCTATAAAATTTTATTTCTTTGTTCAATGATAAATTTTCTCCCTCCACCTAGTTCTAGTATATATACAATGAAATATACAAGGGTTAGGTGCTGAAGTGCTCGGTGATCATCACATGTGTGAAGTTGTGGCTGGAACTATTGATTTTTTAGGAATAGAAAAACCCGATCAGGGGTTTCCCTAGTCAACCAAGTGGGCCTTCTGCAATGATCACACACATAATAAGTAGGGTGGACCAATATGATATCTTAGTTAAGAGTATTCTCATCATCACCATCTAGTCAAGGTATATAGAAGAATCAATTTTAGAATCTCTCTCTTACCAACAAAGCATAAGAAGACTAGTAAATTCAGAAACTATGATAGCATTACAATAGGTATATCCAAGCGACCTGATCATTATTTCATCCATTATTTTAAAACATTCAAAGTAATTTTATTTCTAAATTCTAATTTCCCAAATCAAAATCCAATTCATTTTCTTTAAACAACTAAAAGTAACAAATGGTTTTGTGTGAAATTTTATTTAAGAAACAACCTATGTTTCCTCTATACTATACGTAGGAAAAAAATGTTTTTCCATACACCGTGATAAGGAATAAATAAAATATATTTAACATAAAAAACCATTTGAAGTTGATGATACTCATCGTCATACAACATCATTTATAGTAATCTCTTATCCAGTAATTTATAATTAAAAATGTTGGTTTCTACTTGGTCATTCATGAAATATTTTTCAAACAGTATTTTCTAATATTCTTGTATACTTAGTAGATGCCTAGGTGATTGTTTAAAAATATGCTAATGAACATACATTTAAGTGATATTATTTTGTTTCTAATTTTTAAGATAATCGTGAAATACTTCATAATACCATAATAAGATCGATCATATTTAGAAGTCCTATAATCTAAAATTGACAAACAATTATGAGTCATATCAAAATGATTATACTTTTAAGGACCATTCCCTATATATAATCATCCTTAAAAATAAAATCATTGGACTTGTTTAAAATAAGGGATTATATTTAATAGCCCAAATTTAAATAAAAATATATTATCCTTAATTTAAAATTCAAAAAGGGACTTCCAAAATACAAATGATCGTAGAAATAATTAAAAAAATAATATTATCTTAAATTAGTTACAAAAATTCCGATTATTCATTGAAATTTAAAATATCAACCTATTAATAAATAATAATAAAAACCTTTCAAGATTCAAAGAGTAAAAATAGCAATAAAAAATATATATTTGTTATAAAATATTTAATTTTAATGTCATAATTATAATAACCCCCATTCCAAAAAAATCCCTTCACGTACCCAACTTTTCATATTACAACTTTTGGTATTCTTATATACCCTATAAATACATGGAAATTTCAATGAAATTGAAGGTTTTGGGGGCTCAACATTTTGTTATTGTATCTACTTATTTTCTTTCTATTATATTTTTATTTTTATTTGTCATTATCATCACCATACACAAATTCGATGCTCATATTGTCAATTATATTCTTCACCTATGATCGGTCTTACATATCTAGTTCCAAAATTCTTCATAGTTTCAATCAATGTTCGATTGATTCCATAACATGTTATCAGTATGATCATATTCTCCCCATTTTTTATTGTGATGATGTTTTTGTAATTGATGTCATCGATGTAAGATAATTCTTACTTTAAAAAGGTATGAAATGTGTTTTTCTAAACATTATTATTTTGACATACTCTTTTGCGTGCACATCAACTCCACTCATTTGAAGAGTTATATAAACAGGTGAGTCTTATTTTCTATATCATATTTATTTATACCTTCTTGATTAATTTGAAAATTACACTCCATTATATGAAAAGAATGTGTTTTAATGATAATTGATGTGGTTGATTTCACAAAAAACATCATTCATCAAATGAAAAAACGATGCCACCATAAGTGGTTGAATGATGAACATCACGTACTTTTTGTACTCCAAGATAAAGTTTTCTAATTAGTGATGAACATATTGTACCTATTGTACATTAAGATGAAGTTCTCTAACTATTCAATGAACCATGAAATTTCATATCTCTTCACCCTATTTAAATATCTTACTCGATCGGTATTTTTCTCATTCGGTCGTTCTCTCCATCGGTTTGTGGTGAACCCTATACACGATAGGTGGATCTTCCATCCCACCTTACTAATTATTTGATTATTGGTTTTATTAGTTTAGTTTGAGAAATTAGTGGTGATTTCTTCTATATTCTCCATTGTTCTCATTATATTATTCTCTTGGAGATTCATTGCAATGTTATGGTTTTGATTCAGGGTGTGTGTTGGGCTGCATTTTTTAAAACCTTTTGATGTGGTACAAGTTGATCCATCTTTCATTTGTGTAGTTATAGTTTTTGGGTGTTTATTATTCATCCCATGGTGTTTAGAAAGACCAAAAATCTTCTTTGGATGGAGGGGTTGTGATAGAGTCCTTAGCTTCCCCAGAAGGTGTCAAGTTTGATTATGTTGTATAAAGGTTCATGATGGAGATGATATTTACTTTTAATATTTTTAAATATTTTATTATTTTATTTATTTTCTATTTAATTTTATGTATTATAAAATATTTTAGAGAAAATTAGTGTTCATAAAGAACAAACATATATATATTTTATATATATTCATCCCCCTAAAAGAGATGAAATTGAAAAATTAAATATTCATGATATTGTCTTGAAGGCACAATAAAACCCAAAAAAATAATTTTATTCTATTGCCTAAAGTGAATGAGAATATTTATTAAAAATGATTCATTTTATTCCTAAAAGTGAATGAAAATATACATGGTTTTATTTTAAATCAAGTTCTAGAGAATATGATATTTTCTGATAATCATTGTGTCATATTTTTTTATGAATGAAAATAAAAAAATAATTATAATATAACCACCAAAAGTTGTTTAATGAAAATACATATTTAAAGAGAACAATGAATTTTATTAATATTTATAAAATAATTCATCCCTAAAGGGTGATACTAAAATAGTTTCATTTGACATTATATTGAAGGATATATTCATTTATCAATTATTGTGCATGAAATAACAATATTAAGAGAAAAAAATTATTTATCATGTTACTATGGATTATCTATATCATCTCATATAATTAATTTATCCCTTGAAGTGGATGTTCTTATTTATATAGTTCATAAATTAAATGATTGAATTACATAGTTTTGATAATCCAATATATTTTCTGAAAATTATTTTACCACCTAAAGTGGTTAAAATAACGATTATCATAATAAATAAAATTATAATTTTCTACAAGATGGTAATTATTGATAAATAATGAATTATCATTCATGAATCATGAAATTCAATTAATTAATTCATTCATTTATGTGAATGTAATTATGTTTTCTTGTTCTTTGTAGAGAATTAAATTATTGATGAAAATTTTGATATGATTTGTGGTACTCCAACTTAGAATTTTATCCATAATAATAGAGAATTAATGAAATTTTATCAAATGATTTATCTATAATTTGGTAAAGTGAATGTTGTATATGGGAAATAATTTTTATAGCGATGAGGGGTGTGTTGTGAATCTATAATATTTGTCCACATTGGTTCTCACTATCACATTCAACAGCTTCAAAATACATGGGGGCTCTTCTCCCAAGTAGATATATTGTAAAACAATATTAAAACCATAAGTTCCAAAATATAAAATAATATACATGGTGAGGGGCCTAACCCATTATGATTATATTATGAATTCATAAACTTCCGTAAGTAGATATTATAATGAGAAATATGAGTATGCACAATGAAAGACCCTAAATATCTTATATACATTGATCTTGAAGAAAAATCTTTATAAATATTATTTTGATAAAATGAATCAAAAGAACTCATATATAACTTAGTATATGATCATTTAAGTGCATTTTCCCTGCATATAAAATTAATTTACAACTCTATAAGAGTGAATATATTCTTATATGATATCATAAATTCATAATGTTTTGTTATATCTGATGTATCAAAGATATATATCAATGGTATTCTTGAAAATTAATATCATAGGAAGTCAGTAGATAAAATAGGTACCCCAATATGTAAAACCATTCATAAATAGTGATTGTAAATAATTTGTTATGTACAATCAAATCAATAATGGTAACCAGAAGATTATTGATCCTGAAAATTTAAATATATAACATAAGGGTTTAGGCCATCCATGATCAATTATAATGAACATATTAATTCAAGTATATATGAGCATCAATTTATTGATAACATAGTAGACATCCATCAGGGGGGAATGATGAATTTATTTAATGGATGTATGTCTACTAAATTATTAATGAATTCATTCTCATTAGGTTATTATGAATACCCCATGTTTAATAATTTACCATGTGTTACTGATTATTAAGGTACCTATTATTGAGGTAAATTATTTATATCATTTATAGGTATTTTTTAAATGAATTTCCCATATATTTATGAAGGTAAAATTATGAAGTATATATGGATGCGCCCACATACTATGTGATCAATTTAAAAACTATATGAAATATGCATCTACTAAATGGTCATGTGTGTTATTAGTTGTTGGTGAGTATACATATGCTATGCATGATGATTAAAATAAATATTGAACATCACATACTATATACAAAATGGTCATGTAGAACCATTGATAATATTCTCATAATGTAAAGTGTTAAAAATCAATAGTCTAATTATACATTCCAGAAGTGTGGTTGAACCGATTCTATAAAATCATTATTGAGCATGAGTAGAAAGAAATAGAAATATTTTCCCTTGAAGATAAAAATAAGTATATCGATAAAAATATATCATATTGTACCTGAAGTGGAACTGGTACCATAAAAATTATGATATCTCAGTCAATGTTGTTGATAATATATTTTAATTTTTAAATGATTTCAAAACTCACTGATGAGAATGGGTTTTGACAAATGTCGACATCATAATAACTGACCAAAAATATTCAACATATGATGTTTTGGATTGATTATCCAAACTACAAAGAATATTAAATATTAATGATCTTGTTATAAGAAATATTCTTCCTTGTATATTTGTATATGTATATATGTTTGGAATATTTCCAACTAACAGTTTCATTGTTTATCGATTACAAAATCTATATATGAATCCCCGAAGGGTTCGGAATTCCTAAATCATATTCAAAATTATGAAAGTTTCAGCCAATTTGATGAATTATTATATGGGTTGAACTGAATAAGAAGTATGTCATGTTTTCGTATTAAGATAAATAAGAATATAAAATTGAATTTATCATCCCATGGTTTGTATGAATAATTTTATTCATCATGTTATTAAGATATTTTGAAAAAAAAATCTAAACTCTCGAAGAGTGTTTACTGAAATCAATGACTTATTTGATCATGAAATTACATGGAATATCCTTATATTTTGAATCAATCATCCTATAGTAGAAATATTAAATTTTGGGATGAATTTATCCTTAATGAATAATTAAACCTCTTGCTTCCAAGAGTGATATATTTTATACATGAGGGGTTGATGAAGAACTTACTTTTCCCATAAGGATTAAAAATAGATACACATTTTATTTATCCCTAAAGCATATACATATACATATGCATATAAACCTTGAAAATAATAATAAATCATATTATGATGAAAAGTAATTTTATTCCCCATTTATTGAAATCTAAATGGTATAAATTATTATTATTCCAAAATTCAAAACTGAATGTTTTAGTGAAGAATTGATCATGGACATTCTATGAGTTAAATGATGTAGTGATGAGAGGGAGATATAACTGTTGTGATCATTTTCCTTTAGTAAAGATTTTTCCATTGAGTTTTCTTGATAAAGATTTTAAAGATACAACAATATGGGGACTCGTGTTGTTTCACTCTTTTTCCCTAATCAAGGGTTTTTCCTTGATGAGGTTTTTAATGAGGAAATCATACATCATAATGGATATCCAACATAATTTTGTAAATTATTATGAATATTTGTAATTGATGACAACTATTGTCTTTTTCCATTAGTCATAATTTTCAATGAGACAATTCATTATCACCTATGTTCTTCCTCCCATGCCTTGAAGACATAATTAAATAACAATATTAATGGATGTCATGAATACAGAACTAAATGATATAATCAGAAGGAGTTATGAATGATGCACTCTTTTTTCCCTTCATCAGGGTTTTTCCCATTGATTTTTCAAGGTAAGGTTTTTAATGAGGTTGCATGACATGAAATTCAAATACTTTGGATTCACTTATTTTTCCCACAATGTTTTCTTAAGTGAATATTATATAAGATTCAATGGAATTCTGATATTCAAGAGGTAGTGATATAAAATATTTAATGTGAATGTCATAATTATAGTAACTCATAGAAAACAATGACCCTATTAGAGGGGTTTATTTTTTTATTAGAGTGGGTTATAACACCCTCTAAATAAATTAGCAGTGGTTATGAGTAATTGTTTCTAATGTGGCCGCCTCATCATGGTAAAGTGAGGGTGAGATTAGCAGCAGTTATTTAAGAGGGGGTTTAAACCCCATCCAATTTCACACTAAATTTTCTACATTTATCATTTTACGGGTGGTTTTCACCCCCCCTAATTTAGTTTCAAACATCAATTTATGGACGGCTTTCCAAAACTTCCCATAAACATTATCTCTTTAAAAAAATCATCCAATCGCCCCTGAACTTTCTCTCGTTTTAATCTCCCCCCCTTTATGCACCACCCCACCTCCACCCTTGACCACCCTCCTCACACACCCTTACCCCCTCTATAAACATCATTTTCCACCTGCGTACCTCATCACTGCCTCTCCACACCCACATGATACCCCCCCTATGGATGCACACTTGTCCCCTTATATAGCCTTCTACATGCAGGGAAAAATCCCCTTTGGTGGGAAATTCTGTCACCATTGGGATTCGATCCTAGGATCCCCCGACAACAAACCAAACCACCTTCCCACTATGCCAATATCCGTTTCTGATATATATATATATATATATATATAGCAAGAGAGGGAGAGAGAGAATATGTTAGCATTTATATATATTACAATATTTATATAATGAAATATTGTTTGTATAATATATTTAAATACATTTAAATATACAGCCTTATATATACATCCATATATATAGTTATGTATTCACATAAATATTATGTATACATTTATATTGTATACATTTATGTAATATATTAAATATATTATATTAATGTATACACAAATATAAATATTGTATATATTTTTACAAATATAGAATATAACATACATTACTATATTCATATTTATATTATATACATTTAATATATATTATATACAAATACACACACACACATATTATATTATAAAAATATATTATGCAAATATAAATATATATTGAAAATATATATATTATACAAATATATATATCATAAAAATGTGAATATGTATTATATTATATAAATATATTATACAAATACAAATATATTATATTTATATTATATTTATTTATTATATTTATATGTATAAAAAATTATATTATACAAATACAAATATATATTATATTATACCGATCGATAGAAATATTTATATTTATATGTATACAACTCAAAAATACAAATATATATTTTATATTTTAATATATATTATTTACTATATATATATATATATATGTATAAAAATATATATATATATATATAAATATGTGTGTGTGTGTGTGTACAATTATATATTATATATTATATATTATATATTTATATATTTCTCAAATATATTATACAGAATATATATATATATATATATTATACATACATAATCAAAATACTAATAATAATATATAGATATATAACATATTTATACGAATAAAAATATATATTATATATTTTATATATAGATTTATATGTACAGAAATATATATACTATATATTAATATATGTATACAATTTAATATATTTACATTATATAATATTTAATATGCATACAATTAATATAATATATGTTTAATTTAATTATTATATATATAATATTATATTACACATATACATATCATATAATATAATTTTTCTATATAGATAAAATTTTATGTATATTTATATATAAATATATTTTAGATATATAATTATCTCTATGCATATATTTATCTTTATATAGATATATTATGTGTAAAAAATATATATTTAATATATTAATTTAAATACTTATCTCTATACTAACATAGAATTATTTATTTGTTTGTAAATATTCATTTATATGTTTATTTATATATTTGTTTGTATATATATACAATGTTACAATATATTGCATATTTATGTATACAATTAAATGAAAATATTATAATATATGTATTTATATGATTATTTTTGTGTGTGTTTCTATAATAATTTATATATTTATTTTTTTATATATATATATTTAATGACTTTATAAAGTATGTTTATAGTGTATTTAAATATATTTATATAATGTCTATATAATACACACATATATATTATATAAAAGTTGATATTTAAAAAAAATCAACCTCCTCTAATCTAGGAGATTAGCGCCACTATGTAAAACCGCTTCTAAAATATACAAAAATTTATCTTAGAGTTAGTTTAAACCCTTTTAATGGTTGAGAGATTAGTGGAGTTAATAACTAACACTAATATCTGAGATTAGTGGGGGCTTTAACATCATCTAAAATAAATTTTGGAATATTTTATCATTAGTCTTCTGGAACGCCAGCGTCAGCTAGTGAACCACAACAGTGGATTTATTTGGAGGTTTCACCTTCATTACATAAGTCGCCACCCCATCCCCCGCATTCCTCACTGTCCTTGGGAATGTTCGAACTATATTTCTCGTTTTTTAATGGTTGTTGTAGAAAGCGATAAACGAAGGGTACTTGAGGTTGTGAGGGCCGCAGTGGAGGTGTGTGGCAACAAAAACACATAAAAATGAAGAAAAACATAGCACACGTTGATTTAACATGGTTCGACCGAATGACCTACGTCCACGGGAGAAATGGGGCCACTCATTATTTCTTCTCTTTGGATAAAACTCAATGGAGGCTCACAACACACCTATTACACATCATGGGATTCAATCCTGTTATAAAGAAAATAGATTCTTCAACGTCAAGGGTTGGTTCATCAACCCTTGAAATTTATCCCACCGGCTTCTATCTACAAAGCTGTTCACCATGGTTGGTTGCCTACCAAATGAAAAATCTAGCTACTAACCATACTGCCCACCAAAGACCCTCACAGCCATTTCTGACAATGAAGACTCTCGAATTAGGGCGTGACCCTCACAAATCTCCCCCTCACGACCAATTTGGGGTAGAAACCCGACCCGCGGTCTCCTTACAGGCATTGAAAACTTAATCAGCAAACCGAACATGCTTCTTCACGCCAGATGGCATGTCACTTCCACTATCATCAATCGATCTTGTGCTAATTGAGGTCCCCAGGAAATGATACAACCCTTAGGACTCCATCTCAGTAAGCATCACTGCATCCCCACATGGGACTTCCAACACTCCACCTGCTATGGAAATTTTGTACCCTTTTTCATCGATCCTACTTAAGAATTACAAGTTTCGTCTCATCCTCAGAACGAATTTCATGTCACCCAATTTTTGTACTCCTCCATCAGGTGTATTTAATTTCCCCATCCTAACTCCTCGAATATCGCATACAAACCCATCACTAAGTCTCACTGAATCTTGCACCTACTAAAAGGTATGAAATGCATATTTGGTCGTACATATGTGTGTCGAGCTCCCCGAATCCAAAACACATTTGTCTTCCTTTGGATTTTGAGCCTGCTTGTTCTTACTTTTTAAAAATCAACATTCCAACTTCATGTACCCGTATCTTTTATAGTAATGACACTGTACTTCTCCCCGTTCAATTCTACCATCTAAATGTGAGCTTCCCATTGTCAAGAAGATTTCATCATCTGCTGATAATTCTGTTATATTCACATCCTTCTCTTCAACATTCTCTTTCTCAGCAATGTACTGTTTGTGCTCTCCACATTTTCTTTTATAGTGACCATTTTTCTCGCACTAAAAACATGTGATTTCACTTGGATCACATCCCCTCGATTTTGGCCGCCATTATTTACCTTCTGACTTCCAATGTCGGCTCCTCCCATGTTGATCATCTCGCATCACTATGATTTTCTTGCCTGAATGCGTTGTAGGTCTTCAGAATTCCTTCGAATCTTGAAGCGACATCATCACCTCATCCAGCATAAATGTTTCCTTCCCTACAAGAAATGCAGTCAAAATCCCATCAAATGAACTTGGTAGTGATGACAAAAGAAAAAGTGATTTGTTTTCCTCTCCAACCTTTACACCTAACTGCAATAATTGCGTGAGGATCTTTTTGAATCCATTGGTGTGATCCAACAAATTTGTTCCCTCGTCCATGTGCAATTGGTACAATTTCTTCTTCAGAAATAAATTTTTGGTGAGCGACTTTTCCATATATCTCTTCTCAAATTTCTTCCAGATTCCCTTCGGTGAGCTTTCATCCAATGCCGATTACATTACCTCATTCGCCAGACATGGTCGAATTTTGCTGACGACCCGCATCTCGAGGTCTTCTCAATCATCATTACTCGTTGTCTTGGTATTTTCTTCGATAAACAGTCTGATCATGCCCTGCTGCACAAGAATATCTTTCACCGTGCTTTGCTACAAGTTGAAGTTGTTCCGACCATCGAACATCTCCATATCAAATTTTGGTAGGGCTCTACTACCATCCACCGTCATTATCGCAAAACACAATCACCACTGTCGGTGTCACACCCCTTCAGTACCACTTGTTTCAGTAAGAATTTTGAAAAACTAACCATATGGATGCGTCTGAAACAGTTGAAATAGTGGGAATCGACTCCTGAATCGCCGAAAATGGAGTCTGATTGGTCCAGGTATTGCCAAAACAAATTCAACAGTCCCGATCATCTGCTGACGTGGCGATGACATGGCACGCCGGAGCATCCACCGGATTCTTGCCAGAATTTTCACTAACTGCATGAACAGTACCGTCTTCTCCTACACTGGGTTACTATTCATCACAGTTTGACCGGAATTTTGACTGGCTCTATAGAGATCATTTCAACTTCTATTTCAACGATTCTTACACCATTGGAATCGTCTCATTGTCCTCTTCACGGATCTGGGTCAGAAAAAAATTCCGGCCACTTTCAATTTTCCAGTTGCTGAAAAATTCTGTCGGTTTTCCGTTTCGACTTAGCTTACTCAAATTGACTATGATACCAAATGTAAGGGCCGCACCGGAGGTGCATATAAAAAATAACATTAAAAAGAAAAAAAATAGAGCACCATAGGATTTAACGTGGTTCGGCCGAATGACCTAGGTCCACGGGAGAAATGGGGAAACTCTTTATTTCTTCCCTCTGAATAAAACTCAACGGAGGATCAAAACACACTCGTTACACATCGTGGGATTCAATCCTTTATAAAGAAAACACGGGTTGGTTCATCAACTTTTGAAAAATCCAGGTGCTGACCATGGTGTCCAATGAAGACTCCCCCACCCATTCCCCACAATGAAGACTCCCAAATTAGGGAGTGGCCCCCAAAGAGGACCACGTAAGGGCTTGTCACATCATATGATAGACATGGATCCAGGGCGTGATTGGGGGGACCGGTATCGTCTCTAGTTATGTTTTTAACTAGAATATCCAGTACACCGTTCGGATCAGAACAGGTGTCCGGTTATGTTTTGAGTCGTCGGATCGCTCTTCACGGCGATTCATTTGAATCGATTGGCCAAACGGGTTTTCCCTTTCATTGCCTCTTGCGATTCAGGGTCGACTGCTCCTCAACTGCGATGACGGTGACGAAACCCTGAGAGGCCACCCTAAAATCTGGCAATACGGTGACCACAACGACTCAAGCAACTACGGTAACAACAATACACAAATACTACAGTGGATCGGGTGCGACAACGGTGATGAAAGCTTGAAATACCGCCCTAAAATCCAGCAACACGACGACTACAAAGGTGTGGTTTTTTTCAAAGACAACTACTTAACTCTGGCGTGGTTTCATCTCACTGTGCAATATATATATTCATACAAAAGAACAGCAATGTCTGATGAAGGTGGCGTAACATAATTACAGTTTCTTAAATATGTATCTGTATTTCATTTCTATTACGATTTATTATTCAGAACTTTTTTGTTATGAACTGTATTCTATAAATGTTCTCTGTCTCAATTAATTTAGAATTCCATTTTTTTCGGTGTATAGTTACACATTGGACGTTCAAATGCAATTTCCCCTTGAGGTTTCTGTACGTTCCACTTTAACATGTACTATGTTTTCAATGTAGTTTCCACTTGAAATCATTTTTTAGTGTGGAACTTCCAGTTGTACTTCGAATAGAACTCCCAGTGGAACTCACACTAGAATTTCGCCACTCAAAGTTCCACCTGGGACTTCCACTGGAAGTTCCAGGTGGACTTTCAGTGTGACTTCTAGTGGGACTTTCAGTGGAATTTTCAAATAATAAATTCAATCATTTTTACAATAAATATGTGTCACAATTGAAATGAATATTTATTTTAATTTTCCACTGGATGTGGCACTGCAACTTCCACTGGAACTTCAAGTGGGACTTCCAGTGGCAGTTCCAGTGGGCATTCCAGTGGTAGTTCCAGTGGCACTTCTTGTGGGACTTCGAGTGGGACTTCCAGTGCGACTTCCAGTGGGAATTTCAGTGGAATTTTCAAATAATAAATTCAAAAAATTTTACAATAAAAATTTGTCACAAATGCAATGCATATTTGTTTTAAATTTCCACAGAAAGTCTCATTGGAAGTGCCACTGGAAGTCCCACTGGAACTGCCACTGGAACTTCCAATGGAAGTTACAGTGGGACTAGTAGAACTTCAGTGGATGTGGGACTTCAAGTGGGACTTCCAGTGCGACTTCTAGTGGTACTTTCAGTGGAATTTTCAAATAATAAATTCAATCATTTTTACAATAAATATGTGTCACAAATGAAATGTGTATATCTTTTAAATTTCCACAGGAAGTGCCAATGGAAGTCCCACTGGAAGTCCCACTGGAACTTCCAGTGGAAGTTCGAGTGGAACTTCCATTGGGACTAGTATAACTTCCAGTGGCTACAGGACTTCAAGTGGGACTTTCAGTGGCGGTTTTAGGGGAAATTCTAGTGGTAGTTCCAGTGGCACTTCCTGTTGGACTTCGAGTGGGACTTCCAGTGCGACTTCCAGTGTGACTTTCAGTGGAATTTTCAAATAATAAATTCAAACATTTTTACAATAAATATGTCACAAATAAAATGCATATTTGTTTTAAATTTCTATAGAAAGTCCCACTGGAAGTGCCACAGGAAATCCCATTGGAAGTTCCACTGGAAGTGCCATAGGAAGTCCCACTGGAAGTGCCATCGGAAGTCCCACTGGAACTTCCAGTGGAAGTTCTAGTGGCTCTTCCAGTGGGACTAGTAGAACTTCCAGTAGCTGTGGGACTTACAATGGGACTAGTAGAACTTCCAGTAGCTGTGGGACTTCAAGTGGGACTTCCAGTGCAACTTCCAGTGGAATTTTCAAATAATAAATTCAATCATTTTTACAATAAATATGTGTCAAAAATGCAATGCGTATTCCTTTTAAATTTCCTCAGGAAGTGCCAATGGAAGTCCCACTGGAAGTCCCACTGGAACTTCCACTGGAACTTCCACTGGAACTTCCACTGGAAGTCCCACTGGAAGTGCCACAGGAAGTCCCTGGAAGTTCCAGTGGC
Organism: Viscum album; assembly: GCA_963277665.1. Lineage (NCBI taxonomy): Eukaryota > Viridiplantae > Streptophyta > Magnoliopsida > Santalales > Viscaceae > Viscum > Viscum album. The sequence goes on from OY728119.1 coordinate 1,218,921,045, forward strand.
ACTTCTTCTAGGACTACTGGAACTTCCGGTGGTTGTGGGACTTCCAGTGCGACTTCCAGTGGAAGAACCAGTGGGACATCTAGTGGGACGTCCTGTGATACTTCCAGTGGCCATCCTAGTGGGAGTTCAAGTGGAACTTCCAGTGGAAGTTCAAGTGGGACTTTCAGTGGAAGTCTCTATAGGACTGCCAGTGGGACTCCTTGTGGCACTTCCAGGGGGAGTTCCAGTGGGACTAGTGGGACTCCCTCTTGAAGTTCCAGCGGAACTTCCACTGAAGTCTCAATAGAAATTGAAATTTTCCTACCTTCTATACTATAATTTTGTGGATGACCCCAATAATTCCTTAATTTCTATTTTAAGGTGTGCATTTTAGGTCAAATTTGACCTCCTTACAAATACTTTTACAAGAAATTAAAGATCAACTGAAAGATGGTCATAGAAATTCATTGCGCACTAATCCATTTTGGAATATGTTTGAAGCGTTCATATCCAATACAGTAACAGCATCAGATTGCAAAAAAATATGATATTTCTGTTATGTATGTATTGGATAACTATAATCCTTCAACAACTGCTTTCTGATTCGGTGGAGGGGAAAGACATTTCTTTGAAGCTGATATCCAAAGGATCTTTGCAATAACCGAAGGTGAAATAGAACTGGAGGACTCCTACTCATTAAAACCAACAAAGGCATCATTATATTTACGGAGATTTCAAACTGGTGTCAATTTGTTGACACAAAAGGCAATAAAATCGGCCCTTTTGGAAGCAATAAAGGGAGATGAAGAACCCGATCATCTTGACACAGCAACACTTCTATGTTTATACACATGTGCAACTGTTTTTTCCCTACTACAGGTTCTTACCTAGGTTTGGGTTTTATCAATTTTTCGAATACTTCAAGAGACATGAGAACACTAAAGTGGTCTCGTGCAATACACCAATAGTTGATGAGATCAATTAAATAATTTCATATGCACCGTGCAAGGATTACAGGGGAAATTATCACTTTACTGATAAGGATTATTATTTATTTTCAATTCAATGTATAATATACTACTCATATGCTTCTTGTTATTATAGTATTGGTATTTTGAAGAAAGTGGACTAGTGAAAGGGCATGAACAAGCAGCTAATCCACCTTTCACAAAGTGGAGTCTGTCTGATTTTGATGCTGCTTTAAAGAAATTGAAGATTCATCAAGTTCCAATTGCAGAAGAGCCAGCAATGGTTATGGAAGATTCTATTGGACGGTAGAAAAAGGGTATTCCAGAGAAGGAAAGAATAAAAGTAGAAATAAATGAGCCAGCAACGGTTATGGAAGATTTTGTTGGACACCAGGGAAAGGTAGAACCATAGGATGACAGAATTAAAGTTATTTCAAAATAAAATTCGTCCCTGAAATGAAAACTTGGAAAAATAGAAGCAATTATTAAAAAGAAGACCGAAAAAATTAAAAGACTGAAGTAGTTAGTAAGAGAAGGTAGTGCTAAAAAGAGTCATTAAATAAAGGTGGAAACCTGGACAGAGAGTACAATTGAACCTGAAATGCAGCAAGATCCTTCTGAAATACACGTATCTCCCCCCAAAGCAGAATAGCAGAAGGAAAGCCAGAAAGTAGGAGCCAGGATTGAGGATCCTGAAGAACAACTACAAGAAGATGTTGAACAGACAACACATGTACATCAAAGCAGCCAACAGACAGAAACTGAGAGTCACCAAACAAGATAAATGATTAGAAATGTCAAGTCCAGAGCAAGGAATCAGAAGAAATTAGATTCCGCTTTTCAGTATCAAACCGGATACACAAGACGAAGAACAGCAACATGCCAAAAAAAGTCCGCAGAAGAAGCAACTCAGCTGAAAAAACCAATTGACATAGGCTGTGTTTCAATGAAAACAGAACAAAAAAAGGCTGCCAGAGGTCTGTCAAGAATACCTAAATGGGTAAGGTAGAGTAAACAGCTGCAGAAAAAAGACTATGAGTAGTTGGAAAATATTCTCCAGATGGAACCAGGTTGGTATGTCTGCCCTTAATTTCAAGGATTTCAATTCAATTCCCCTGAACTATATTTTTTTCTTATACATTATTATGTTTATAATGTAGTCAATATGTTTGGGAAGCTGAAAATGGTTTGTATTCAGTTGGAATAGATGAAATTATCCAACTTTTGACAAAAAGCATGACAAGTAGTCGGGTGAGCTTAATTTAAACAAGTTTATTATAAAGTAATATTCAATTAGTCTCACATCCGCCATTGTTTTTTATTGATATCAGGTTATAGATGCCTATAATCATATTATCATTAACAATTGTCAAATAGGGAAGACGGCTGAAATTTTCAATAATAAATCAACAATTATTACTAGTGTCGCATTGGTAAGTTTATTATTATATATGTTCTTGATGTTTTAAAGATAGTAATTGATATGTTTCCTCACTATACTCATTTTTTCAGAGCATTATATTAGGGAAGAACAACAATTTAAAAGATTGTTTGGTTGAGAATCCCATAAAATATGCAATGAAGTCAAATGGAAAAGTCTTCATCCCCATCAACACAGATAATCTTCATTGGACTTTTCTTGTCTTTGATATTGAAAAAAAAACATTTCTGCTACTATAACTCCATGAAACCTCGCATGGGTCCTGCTGCAATTGATTGTTACTAACAAGATGCTCTCCAAATGGTAAATTCTATCCTCTTTGACATCTAATACATTTTCATATACACGAACTAACTCATTACAATTTATATAACACTTGCAGAAAATATTTATTGAACAAGTCATCAGACAATGGAATCCCGAATACCTATAGATGATTGTTGCAGCGCTTACATTTATAGTGGAAGATAGTCCCCAATAGGGGGATGTAACATTAGATTGCGGGGTAATTGTTTGTTATCTAATTGAGAAGCTGGCGAAGGATCAAGGGTATAACAAGACCCTATCACAAGAAGAAGTTGATAACATGAGCCTATATGTGGTGCACTGTTTCCTGACATACCTTGCATACAGTTGGAATGAAACATCATATAGAAGCAGGAGCTGTGTTGTGGAAACAGTACAACCAGAATGAAGAACATGTAAACTAGTCAGGGACAATGGATGAATAGTTCTGTTATCATTTTCACTGCACTGGGAATATTATGTCCTTCCTTATGAGGGAACCATTTTATTTTCAGGGATTTTATTTGGTTTTATTTTTATATTTAATGATCGTAATTGCTACTGGTAAGTGGATGAGTCACACTTTAAGGATATTATATTTACTATTTGTAAGAGATAAGTTTGGCCAACATCTGGAATTCATTAGAAGATGGAGAGTCTCCATATGGACTGACTTCTCCCAAAGATCCAATAACTCTTAGTCAAGTATTATGGATTTCTTCATCAAAATTCAAGAACCTAGATTTATCACATCCTCACAGAACAAATGCATAAAGAATTTTATAACTTGGATTTATCTCATCTTTATAGTTACAAATAGAACAAATTCCTACAACACATTTACAATTTCGTGAAGTATCTCAATCCCACTGCCAATCCATTACAACCGAAACTGAATACAGGCTATAGCTTATTCAACTCAGTCATTAAAATTTAAAAAACTACTCCCATCCAATGTTGTCTACACTGCTCAGCCTCTTCCAATGTTATCCCAGCAATCTAACTCCCAATATGAAGTTCCAAATTGGTAGACAAGTCTTCCTGCAACAGAAAAAGTACAGAATTACAAACGGTTATGGAAACGAATGCTCATAAAAAAATTACATGTGAAGCTGTTTTTCTAGCTCGAACACAAAAATCTGATCTTGCTTGCTCCTTGACTCCCTGCATGCAAACAATAATGATATCAGATAACAAATTAATAATAAATAACTGCACTTATAAATGAAATGCATCATAAAATGAAATCATACAGTCATCATAGCAGTAGGAATTTTTTTTATTCAACTTTTTCCCCTTTCGGCAGCCATTGTCTAAAAAGATTTTCAATCTATCTCCCCCTTTCCTGTTTGGTTTCTTTTTAAAAGAAGCCTTTCTAAAAAAAATTCTGAACTAGCACAACCGTTAACTTTATCCACTGATGTATTTATGATGGAAAACTCTTTTGCAAAATTACTGAAATTTGAGAAGGCGATGTCATAACCCGCATCTGTCTCTCAAGCTACAGTAATTAACTTCATTCCCATTCATGATAAATCTTTGTAACGTTTTGCTACAACTGATTTTCTATCAGCATGTATCTCAACAGAAGATCCTTTGAACATCACAATATTTCTAGCCAATCGGGTCCATCTCCCCAAAATATATTTTTCAGGTATTGCTCTCACATCAAGCCGGTCAAATTTTTTTAAAACATGACAACAAAGATACCCAACAGACTCGAAATTTCGACAAGAACATTCAACAACTTCATTTGAAGCTTCATATGATACACAGAATTGATCTTCACAATGAACCATTCCAATAACATAATTGAATTGAACTCCACTTTCAATACAAGATATCAAAAAACAAGCACCAACCAATTGATATTCATGCTGAAATAAATCAAATAATTTAGTTGTATATCTAGTAGAAACATGGCACATCAATGCATGGTAAGGGTAAAGATTACGAGGCAACTTCTCCCGCATCTCAAATTCTACCTTTGTTTCACGATACCGATTTTTTTTCCAACAAACGCTCAAACTGCTTAAAGAAATCAACAACACTTAACTTCCAATGAACATAATCTTTAAGAAATCCATTAAAACTTTCACTTAATTGAGTGCTGCGAATACCCAATGTTAAAGCATCTTTCAAATAGCAATGTGACCACTTTTCTCGCAATACAAAAACATCATCTAGCCACTGCGATTTCCCATCCCCATATTCTTCTCTAAGGGAAGACCACTCCTTATCAAACTGAATTGCATCATGGTATTCGAATATACACTTCTTAAATCTAGTTAGAAAACTAGATCCATCTTTCATCCAATTACCTAAATGCTTAATTCCATTTTGCATCAAATGCCACAAACAAAGGCGATGTCGAGTTCCCACTAAAACTACGGAAATGGATTTTCCCATTGCCGCATCTTGATCAGTAAAAATAGGTTGAGGACTCTTCATGTGATACACCTGTAAAAATTTCTGAAACAACCAAGAAAACGAAGTCACTATTTCATCATATAACAAAGCTTCCCTAAAAACAACAATCTTCTAATGATGATTGAACCCCACAAAAACACCTAACGGCCTGTACTCTTTATTAGTGCTAAAAGTGCAGTCAAACACAACAACATCTCCAAACAACTCATAATCTGTTCTCATTTTTGGATCAGCCCAGAAAATATTACTAATTTTACCATTCATGTCAAACTGAATAGTATAAAAAAATGATGGATTGTCTTGACTTTGTCTTTCCAAGTATTCTAACATGCAACATGCATCACCATGAAGCAAATCTCTTTCCCGTTTAGACCTTAAAAAATTCAACTGATCAACACGCGTGTACCCAATTACATCTCGCCCCCTGCAATAGCTGTCGCCAACGAGAAAGAATCATTTGGTTTAATACCCGTAGAAGCATTCACATCTAACTCAGTTGCTTGTGCTTCTATTATTTTTCTTTGGGACCTCATCATATGAATTGATTCGGGCCTGTGCAAGGGATGATTATGCTCTTCAACAAATATAGTACATGCATATTGCCCAGAATACAATAAACTAACCCCCATTCTAGCAAGGCAACCTGTACGTGTCTCGGCCCGACGAAATTTCACCATGCTATCACGTTTTCAATCTTCCTATGACCTTCTTTTCTACATGCATAAAGGCTTGATGTGACAACTGAATTATCCTTTCTCCTTTTATTAGAATATTGTCGGCGTACACTGAAGCCATTTACTCCCCCATATGTGACATAAAAACATTGTGCTTCATCAAGTGACTTGAACGTCATCCCTACAACTGGTTTAGTACAAGCTGCTACAACATCCACATCAACATCAACAACATTGCAACACCCTACAACAAAAAACAATACTTCAAGAAAAGTACATTAACTTTATAATAGGATTTAATCCATTTGAAAATGTATAAACTATATGAACAGAACTGTAACTAAATAAAAATTATTACAAATATATATATATATATGTACATAATAAAAATTATTTTTTTTGAAATTATAAATAAAAAATATATAAAATATATTTCCCACTGGAAATCCCACCAGAAGTTCCACCTGGAAGTCCCACCGGAAGTTCCCCTGGAAGTTCCCCTGGAAGTTCCACTGACACTTCCAGTGGGACTTCCAGTGGCAGTGCCTGTGGAACTTCCAGTGGAAGTGCCAGTGGAACTTCCAGTGGAAGTGCCAGTGGGACTTCCAGTGGGACTTCCAGGTGGAACTTCTACTGGAACTTCCAGTGGAACTTCAGGTTGAACTTCCAGTGGAACTTCTGGTGGAAGTTCCACTGGAAGTTAGAGATATATATGAAACAAAAATGTAACTAAATAAAAATTATAATATAATTATTTTTCTGAAATTTTAAATAAAAAAACTTATAAAATATATTATCTAGTAGAAATTCGAGTGGAAGTTCGGGTGGCACTTCCAGTGGGACTTCCTGTGGGACTTCCAGTGGAAGTTCGGGTGGAACGTCCCGTGGAACTTCCAGTGGAACTTTCAGTGGAACCTCTAGTGGAACTTCCCGTGGCTTCCGGTGGAACTTCCACTGCCAAAACAACTGAAAGTGCCGCAATACAACAAAACTATATAGCACGGCAACTTGCAGTGGAACATGGAGTGGAACATCCTGTGGAACATCCAGTGGAACGTCCAATGGAACATCCAGTGCAACGTCCAATAGACATCGAGACGAACTTGGACATCAAATGGAAGTTTCACTGCAAAAACCCGAGCAAAAACCACCACTGGAAGCACCGCAATGGAGCAAAACACCGTTCGACGGATTTACAACAAAACCAACCAAAAAAGACATCAAATAAACTCGCCCACAATACCTTCATCGCTATTCATTATAAGGAGAACTTTGAAATCTCGAACGAGTGTCTCGCCCTGCCCGAAACTCGAACGAAAATGCACCAGAGCGCCGCAACGCCGCCCTACACAACTCTCGCCCTGCCCGAACCTCGAACTCGTCGCGCGGGCTGCCCGAACGTCGAACGAAAATGCACCAGAGCGTCGCAACGCCGCCCTACTCCGGGAATGCGCCTACTCCACAACGCCGCAAAGCCAAATCCCTAGCGCACACCCTGCGCGCGCTAAATTTCGGCTTTGAGACGAAATTGCCCTTCATTGCCTCAGGCGGCCCGAATGATGCCACCTGTAAAAAGAACACGTGTTACGATCCCCCCATATGACCGAACCATCCTGTAAAAAGAGGTACCGGAGACCATAAAAAGCATGGTTGGGTCTGGATCTGCCCAGAACCCATAGCCAAAGGGGAAGATAATCTGTAATTATGGCCCTTGTCGGGTATTGGATGTCCAATGTTGTCGACTAGATTCGCGGTGGTCATGAGGGCGGAGTGGACGGCGTTAGGGCTCCACTCCGGGTGGACGCTCTTCAGCAGCGCCACGGCGCTCGAGACGTGGGGGCACGACACGGATGTCCCGGTCATTACGTTGTAACTGGTCCTGAGATAGCAGCTCCCGCCGATTGCCGCCGACGGCGCGCCGTTAGCCCACGCGGCCAGTACTCCCGATCCGGGCATGATCGCGTCGGGTTTCAGTATGCTTCGAAACTCGGGCGAAGGTCCCTGGAGCTGTACTTCGCGACGGCAGGGGCCGGCTTGGTGCCGAAGATGGTCTGATGAAACTCCATGGAATCACTGGCGTTGGCTTGATCAGAAACCTGCCCAATGCCGGAGTCCAAGCTGAGTGACAGAAACTCGGGCGTGCGCGTCGTCTCGGTGACTTTTTTTTTATCAGCGTCAGCGGAGACGAACCCCGACGTCTTTCCGAGACCATCGAGCTAGGCGGAAGAAAGCCGTCGCGCTGAATCCATGGACAACTTGGTCATAGCTGTAGAGAAGACCTGGGCCTTGATCTCCCGAATCTCCCACAACGGCTTTGAGTGATTCAACGGTGGAGGAGTTCCAATGGTGGTGATCGGAAAAGGCGCCGGGAGGAAGGTCTTGTCCATATGAACTATGAACGTCAACCTCTCAGGCTTGGTAGAAGTGACGCCATTGATGACAGTGCCTAAGACGAAGCATGGAACGAGGACGAAAAGATCGAAGAAACCCTTGGGGAACGCCATGTTCTCAAATTATTCAGTGCAGCGTGGCGTTTTCCATAATTACACTAGTGATTATTTATTTTCCTAAACAAATAAATGAATAATTACTATTAATTAATGAAAATAAATATGATTACTAATTAAGTTAATATTTATTATTATAAATTTATTATCACTGTCACGTGTACAAAATCATCCAACTGGATGCCCCAATTATCTTATTTTATTATACAAATGGAGCCTAATGATCAACATCCAACCATTATTAATTAATTTGATTGATTTTATATGTCAATTTGTTGGTATTAACATTATAATTATTAAAAAAAATATTTTAATTTATAAATATTGACTTTCAAATAGTTTTTTTTCCACATAAAGCTTTTATTTTTTTTGCACGAGAACTAATTACAGTCCTACAAAAAGTCATTATACCTCCCCTTCTTTTTTTTATTATTTTATTCATTGAAAAGTCCTTTTATATTTTTTTTTATATCAAAAAATCCCTCCGTTTTTCAATTTTTGCTAATTGACTTATTGACTCATCACGTGGAGGATGATTTTTTTTTTCAAAAAAAAATTCAAATTGATTAAACATAATAATCCATCATTACAAAATATTGTAGTCTATTCATTCAAAATATTTTATTGTTATAATAATATTCAAATAATTTATTAAAATAACCATTGTTTCTTCAAAATTAAACGGGTGTGTCTCTTATCATGAGGTGTGTCGTTTCGGTGTAATCAATATGTTCTTTGACCGAAATGGTGAGATCGAACCGGTGTATCCCTCACCAAGAGTTGCCTTATTTCGGTCAAACTAATGAGTTCTTTGACCGAACTAGTGCAATTCACACCGATTCCGATTTATAAGTAATCAATGATGAGATCTCTTATGAGTTAATTAATTTTTCAATCTAATAAATTCTCCAGACCGAAGGATTCGGACGCAGCGGAAGCGTGGCGATTGGAAGCGCCCAACTTTGCTTTTTTCCGTAATCAATGACCAATCCAGGATCAATACGACGATGAATCCTAGTATCCACGAATTGAAATCAAAGATTTAAACAAAGAGAAAAATAGTGTCGGATCCGAGAAAGATGATCTTACACATCATGTTTATAATTAATTTAATAATTTCTGATGAAATTAAATACCTTGGACTTCGGTATTTTCTTCATTGACGATCGTTGATCGTCTGGAATGACCCTTCTGAATTGCCTTCGTTGCGCTTGCGATGATCCAAAGTAGAATCCTTCTAGCAGTGATTCACACGTGCTCCAATAGTCTCCGATCGACATCACTCGTTCTCTGGGTGCTAGCGCGGCAGAACGAATGTCTTGCGTCGATCGTTCTTAATCACTCGTTCTTTGGTCTTGAAGAACTTCTTTTGTTCTTGAGAGGGAGATATGAGAGAAGTCGAGAGAGAAAATGTTTGGGTCAACAATTCTCAATTCACTGGGGTATAGCATAATATAGGTACTTGCCTATTAGTCGACATGAGGTTTCAGTTACAATATTTAATTGTGAAACACCAATTAAATGCAATTATAACTGTTAGAGAAAACTCATGTCACATATTGATAACATTATTATTATTATTTCCTGCACCAACTGGATAAACATTTTTTGTCGACTTGAAAATAATTAATTTATCAACGGACACGGTCTTGGTCCATTTGGACTCCTTTTCCATTTATTGAACACCCGAATAAAATATTTTATTCTATTAAATAGATATTTTTATTTACAAACTAGGAAATAAATATTTATTAAATGTTCAATAAAATAAATAAATAAATTTTATTCACAATCCAGTGAATAAATATTTATTTAATTTATTCAATCATTATAACTCGAATAAAGTTATTCCTTGGTCTTGAGAATAATATTTATTCTATTAATTAAATTCAAATAAAATTTAATCGAGACCACCAGAAACACTTAGTGTGTGACCCTTTAGGATTCTTTCTCGTTGGCATTAGACGGAGTTGCCTAAAGTCCAAGATTACTGTCTAGCAATGAGTCAAAACACCCAAGAGAAAGAACTTAAAGTCGCAAGGACGACATCCACATACAAACGCTCACTAAGTAATAAAATCCATTTGTCACAATATCCCATCAAGCAGGTTTCATGATAGTGTCATCAATCTATATACTTGATACGCCATTCTTTGACTACCCGAAATAAACTCGTTGTTACACCATGACCATGGAATTTAGGGCGACAGTTCTATTTCAATCAAAGGGCCGAGATATCAACTTTTATAAATGGAAGGGACAAATCCTTTCTCGGCTTATCCATTAATAACATGTCATTCGTGACACACCCAACATACCCTACTTCCCGCCAATATATGGCGTGGTGGTTTTCGTTAGCAAATCTAAGTGCGTGAGTCATGACACGTATCAATGATAATCTTAAAGTATAAAGACCATTACATACGCTTATAGATAGGAATATCCGATGACACCAAAACATGCAGAATTCCTACTGGCGGATCTGTTCTCAAAATCTCTCATCTTAGAAATTACCAAGTGCGAACTTTATGAGAAGAAGTGGTATCTGCTTATGAGTACTCGAACCTAATGGTATGTATACTATGTGTCCCATCATAGTATGTCATCCAATCGCAGAATTATATTTAAGAATATTGTCATAGCACTTCATGGTTCTCACCATAGTGGAGAACTGCTTGACCTTATTAATGCAATAAATACTCTAGGACATTATTACATTATAGTCATGAAAAATTATGAACAATATGTAATAAGATGTTTAATGTTTAAATACATTAAATATTCATGTAATCAAAGTACAAACAGTTGGTTCTAGGACACCAACTCCAACAAACTCCCACTTGGACTAGAGCCAACTGCCTATGACTTTCAATCCATGATGATCATTTTTCTGCTGAGTCAAAGCTTTAGTCAAGGGGTCCGCCACCTTGTCTTTCATGGAAATACTGCTCACTGCAACTTCACCTCTCTATGAACAATCCCTCAAGTGATGATACTTCCGTAGTATGTGCTTCATCCACTGATGTGACCTTAGCTCTTTTGCAAGAGCCACTGCTGCAGTATTATCAAAATAGAGTGTGATGAGATCTTTACTACTAGGAACCACATCCATCTCTTCGACGAATCTCCACATCCAAACTGCTTCTTTAGCTGCCTCAGAAGCTACAATATACTCGGACCCTACTGTAGAATCTGCGACCACACATTTTTTTGAGCTCTTCTAGCTCACAACACCTCCATTCAAAGGGAAGATGTATCCCGTTTTCTACTTCATGTCATCCTGATCAGTCTGGAAACCAGCATCTGAATATCCTCTGATGACTAGTTCTTAATCTCCTCCATAAACCATAAACATATCCTTAGTATGGCTTAGATACTTAAGGATTGTCTTGACTGTCATCCAATGACGGTCACTTGGATTAGCTTGATATCTTCATACTGCACTCAATGTGTAGGCGACATCTAGCATAATACATAGCATAACATACACGACTGATCCAATCGCTGATGCATATGGAATCCTTGTCATTCTCTTTCTTTCCTCATGCATCTGGGGACACATTTTCTTGGAAAGATGAAAGTCGTGTGACACTATCAACAATCCCCTCTTGGATTGTTCTATACTGAATCTCTTCAGTATCTTGTCAATGTATGTACTTTGACTTAGGCCCAACAATCTCTTGGATTTATCATGATGGATCTTGATTCCAATAATATATGTTGTCTCTCCCAATTCCTTCATGGAGAATCATTTATTCAACAATGCTTTAATAGACTATAATACTGGTATTTCATTTCCAATAAGTAATATGTCATCAACATATACTATTAGGAAAACGAATGCAATCCCACTAAACTGTTTGGAGACACAAGGCTCACATTCATTCTTTATAAAACCAAATTCTGTTATGGTTCATCAAAATGAATTTTCCATGACCTGGATACTTGCTTTAATCCATAAATGAATTTTTGCAACTTGCAAAACTTATTGGTATCCTTTGGAGTCACAAACCCTTCAGGTTGTGTCATATAGACATCTTCTTGAAGGTTCCTGTTAATGAAGGCTGTTATGACATCCATTTTCTAAATCTCATAGTCATGTTAAGTGGTAATGGAAAATAGAATTCTGATGGATTTTAGCATTACAACTGGTGAACAGGTTTCATCCTAGTCAATGCCTTGACGTTGTTTAAACCCTTTTGCAACCAATTGTACCTTATAGGCACTGACTTGTCCTTCCATGTCCAATTTCTTCTTGAATACCCATTTGCAACCAAAAGGCTTTACATATACTTGAGGATCTACCAAAATACAGACTTTTGTTTGTTGCATGGAATCCATTTTAGAATTCATTGCTTCTTACCACTTGACAATGTATGTTCCATTTATTACCTCCTTGTAGGTTAGAGGATCATTATTTCCAACTTATAATGTATCACCATCCTCAGTAACTAGAAAAATTTATAGTTCCAGTTCTCTAACCTCTCTTGTTCTCCTACGCAGTTCTTGTGTCTTTTGAATAGATCTTTCTTCAATAGGGCTTTGTGGAATCTGCTCCTATACTAACTCTTGTGTACCTTGAGCCTCAACTTCATCGAAGTCTATCTCTCTCCCACTATCACTTTTGGAGATGTTCTTCCTCACAAGGAATATGACATGTCATGTCACTATAACCTTTTTGTCTGAGTGGTCCTACAGGTAATATCCCCCTGTTTCCTTGGGGTATCCTATAGAGGTACACTTTATGCCTTAGAGTGCGAGTTTGTTAGTTGAAGAGGCCTTAACAAATGATTCGCTTCCCCACACATGTAAATTCAATAACATGACATTTCATTCACTCCAAATCTCGTATAGAATACAATTTATCGATTTAACTGGTACTTGGTATAGTATGTGTGCCTCTGTTTGTAACACATATCCCCAAAAGGATAATGGAAGACTTGCATGACTCACCATTGATCTCACCATGTCCAACAAGGTGTGGTTCTTCCTTTTTCTTACACCATTCCACTGGGGTGTGTAAGGAGGAGTGAGTTGGGATAGGATCCCAAACCCCCATAAGTAATCAATACAGTCTTGATTAAGATATTCTTCACCTTGGTCTGAGTGATGTTTCTTAATCTTATTACCAAGCTGGTTCTCAACTTCATTCTTGTATTCCTTGAACTTATCAAAAGAATCCGACTTATACCTCATTAAGTAGATATATCCATATCTAATAAAATCATCAGTAAAAGTTATGAAGTATGAGTACCCACCCCTTGCTTCAATTTGAAATAGTCTACACCCATCAGTATGAACCAATTCAAGAAGATATTTGGCTCTTTCACCTTTCTCACTAAATGGGGATTTGGTTATTTTGCCTTGTAAACATGCATGACATACACCAAGTGGTTTTATTTTGAAAGAATCTAAATATCCATCTTGATGTAACTTTTTTAAGAGTTTCACATTTACATGACCTAGTTAATGATGCCAAAGTTGGGTGTGGTATGAGTCATGTGAAGTAATTTCGTTATCTATTTCTATTACTTGGTTTGTATAATCCAATACATAAAGACTATTATATAAATGGGCCTTACCAAAACAAATGATATGTTTATAAAAGAAGAAAAATTTATTTCCAAACTTGAAAATAAATCCACCTGTATCTAGTCTGGATACAGAAATAATGTTTTTGGTTATAGAAGGAACATAATAAAAACCTTTTAATACCAAGATCATCCTAGTCGTCAATGTGAGGTGGGAGTCCCCGATATCTACAACAGGAAGTCTAGCTCAATTGTCTGCTCATAGATCTACCCCACCTCAGTCAATTTTCTTGAATTTACTTGGTTCCTGTATTTGGATACATATGTGATCACCATAGGATATATCTAATGCCCAATTTGTAGAAACAAATAAATTGCACTCGATAACAAATACACCTGAAGCTTACCCTTGTTTCTTTAGCTAGGTGCAATTTTTCTTCCAGTGTTCCTTCTTGCCACATGCGAAATAAAAAACTTCCTATTCCCTTCTATCCCCCTTGATCTTCCTTTTCTTTAAAGGTCATGAAGAAGATTTGGGCTTAAATCTCTCCACCACCCCTTTCCTCTTATTCACCATAAGGACAGAAGGCTTTTCATGCTTCATGTATTTGTTTACTTGGTGAAGGAGGATAATATGATGTGGTAGAGACATCTCAGTGTTGTTCATATTGAAATTTACAAAAAAACTAGAGAAGATCTAAGGGAGTGATGCGAGAATGAGATCGATACCCAGTTCTCCAAAGAGTTTAAACCCAAGAACCTCTAGATGCTCAATGTATCCAATGAGCTTGACTAGGTGAGGCCCAGCTGAGGCACCCTCTCTAAGCTTACTCTGAAAGAGTGCCTTAGAAATCTCAAACCATTTCTATCTTTCTCTTTCCTAGTAAAGACCACATAGGTGGTCAAACATGCTATAGGAATCCATGTTTTCGTAGGACTTCAGGAGTTCACTAGACATTGATGGTAACATCAAACATTGAACGTCGACCGTGTTGTTTATATGTTCTTTGTAGACTAGGAAATCATTATCAGTCACCTCTTGGGAAGCAGGACCAGGTAATGAGGAATCCAGTGTGTAAGATTTTCTGTTCATGGTGTATAATTACCCGAAGGCATCTAAACCATTCATGGAAGTTACTGCCAATGAGGATGTTGTCTTTATCTAATATTGATCACAATAATAGTGTGGTTGAAAAGTTTGTCATTTTTATTCTACAACTAAAAGAGAATACAATTAGTAATTTCTTGATTATATTTTAGAAGAAATAAATAATTAATTTTATTAAGTCTCCCACTATTTTACCAAGTCCCAATGGCCCTCACCATTGAATTTAGAATGTCTAGTTTCTAGGAAATTATAGTGGAAAGGATCCATATTCCCCTTCGCATAACCCCAACAAGGGTTGGTCAAGCTATTTGAAAGTATTTAGGTAGGTGGGTCTTTGCCAATGGTGGGCTTGAAACTCATTGATCTGGTGAGTGGACTCTCCAATCCTGAAATCATGACTAGGATTTCCTCAACAATTGCCTCAAAATTTACACCAAGTCTAGCAAGGAATACTCCTCTTGATGTAAAATGGTTAAGACAACCCGAAAATTTCATAAGAGTTTCCTATATAAAAGCAAGTGTCCCAACAAGGGTTAGTTAAACACATAGTTTTATTTATTATTTCCCTTAATCAAGTAATGGAAGGATTAGTCTGACTTAATATTTTATTGAGCAATTTTTATCTCTTATACATAAATTTCCTTATTATATTTATCACATGCCCATTAATATTAAGTGGAACTTACTTGAGTGATTAACCATATATAGATAATATTTACGCATAAGCCTGGTTTATTTTAGTTTCATCCTACATGCTTGTTAATTAATTAATTATTTAGTTACGATAACACATCCATAATGAAAAACCATGCAATTGAAAAAAATAAAATAAAGTAAAGGGGAGGATCATAAGCTCTTCTAATGGTTAGTTTATCTAGCGGTTGATAAAATAACTGATGACCTAGGGGAGAAACACCTTGAACCATTTATGGTTTGTGTCTATAGATTTCTACCAATCCACCTTTGTATCTCCTTGGATTGGTTTCACCTCAGATCCTTACTTGAACCGTCTCCACATGCTTGGGAGATCCATCCATTACATATGCCTCTTAACTCACACGTAGGCGAGGGGTAAAAAAGGGGGTTTACATAAAAGAAACCATGGGAACACATGCCATACATATTAATAAGGGGAGATGGTATGCAGGACAACAATTTAATTTTAAATAAATTAAAAGGGAAACCAATCACATAAAAAAGTATGGTCTAGATCATGATCATCCACATACATGAAACAAATTACTTATTTAATAAAACTAGCATTCAATTATTTAATAGTTCTTATTAAGATAAATCATGCTTGAATCAATTAATTATTATCTTTAATTAATCAATTCTTTTATCTTAATCCTTTTCTGAATTTTCTTGTGATTCACATCCATAACCTTGGAGTTAACACGGTGAAAACCCATTCGAATCTACATGATATGTAATTTTGAACATTACACAAACATTAAGGTTTTAATTCTGTATAATTTGGTAAAGTACACAACGTGTAGTTCCGACTACATAGTGTGTACTGCCTTCACCATCTTATCCAAAGTACATGCCTAGGGACTCAATATGTGAGGCACACTTCAGAAATCATGGAGTAAACAACATCTCCAATGGTCCACATGCCATGTTGTCTTCGGGTTACATGGTTACCAATTGTCTTAGCCTTGTATGGGATATACGGTTTGGACCTTAACTCAAAGGGACTACACACCATGTCTAGTGATCCACACGACATGTAATCTGGCTGACCGTGCACTAGTCTGTCTTGGTCAACATGTGGTGTACAAATTAACTACACCACAAGTCATTAATGCACATGACTTGAGTAACTATCGAATTACTCATGATGCACTAAACACAACTACACTACGTGCAATTTAGATTAGATGACATGTATGGTAGATTACACAACATGTAACTCTGAATACATGGTGTGTATTGTCGTGTAACCTAGATAGAATCTTCGATGTCTCCTGATGAGATCCTCGATTTAATTTTAATTAAAAAATTATTTGTTTCTATTAGATCCGCGAGAAATGAAAATGGGAAGAAAATATCTCAAAATTCAGATTACAAGAATGATTAACCATGAATTGAAAAAATAAATTATTAAAGATTAAATCATAAAAAGATTATTTAAATAATTATAAATGATGAAAATCCCTGCACTGATACTACTTGAAGGATCCGAAAGCAGTGAAAGCATGGCGGTTAGAAGGGCCCAAATTTGCTTTTTCCGTAATCGATGACCAATCCGGGATCAATACAGTGATGAACGCCAGTATCCATGAATTGAAATCAATGTTATAGACAAAGAGAAGAATAGATTCAGATCTAAGAAAGAGGATCTTACACATCATGTTTATAATTAATTTAATAATTTCTAAAGAAATTAAATACATTGGTCTTCAGTAATTTCTTCTTTGATGATCATTGATCATTCATAATGACCCTTCATGACTTCCTTCATTGCACTTGTGAGGATCCCAAGTAGAATCCCTCTAGAGGTGATCCACACATGATCTGATGGTCTCTAATCAACGCCACTCATTTTATGGGTGCTAGCACAGTGGAAAAAATGTATTGCATCGATTGTTCTTAATCGCTCATTCTTCGGTCTTGAATAACTCCTCTCATTCTTAAGTGGGAGAGATGAGAGGAATCGAGAGAGAAAATGTTTGGCTCAACAATTCTCAATTCAGTAGGCTTTGGCATAATAGATGTACCTGCCTATAAATCGACATGGGGTTTCAGTTACAATATTTAATTATGAAACAACAATTAAATTCAATTATAACTATTAGAGAAAACCCATGTCACATAATAACAATAACAACACCATTATTTATGGTGCACCAACTTTTGAAAAACGGAACCATAAATGAAGTCCCGTGCCACATAATGATAACAATATTATTACAATTTCTTGAACCAACCGGTTAAACATTATTTACTGACTTGTAAATAATTAATTTTTCAATGAACATGGTCTTGGTCCATTTGAACTCCTCTTCCATTTATTTAACACCCGAATAAAATATTTTATTCTCTTAAATAAAAGTTTTTATTTAAAAACTAGTAAATAAATATTTACTAAATGTCCAATAAAAAAATATGTATATTTTTATCAATCTGTTGAATAAATATTTATTTAATTTATGTGATCATTTTAACTTGAATAAAATTATTCCTCAGTCTAGAGAATATTATTTATTCCATTAATTAAATTCATATAGAATTTAATCGAGACCACCAGAAACACATAGTCTATGACCCTCTAGGATTCTTTCTCATTGGTATTAGGAGAGCTTGCTTAAAGTCCAAGATTACTATCTAGGAATGGGTCAAGGCAACCAAGAGAAAGAACTTAAAGTCACAATGATGACATCCACATAAAAATTCTTACTCTGTAGTATAATCTCATTTTCATAATATCACATCAATTTGGTTTCATGATAGTTTCATCAACCTATATGCTTGATATTATATTCTTGGAATACCTAAAATAAAGTCTTAATTACACCATAGACATGGAATTTAGGGATACAGTTCTATTTCAATCAAAGGACTATGATATCAACTTCCATAAATGGAAGGGAAAAATCCTTCCTCGACTTATCCATTAGTAACATGTCATTTGTGACGTACCGAACATACCCTACTTCCCACCAACATATGGTGTGATGTTTTTCATTAGAAAATATAAGTACATGATCCATGACACGTATTAATGATAATATTAAAGTATAAGGACCAGTACACACACTTGTAGATAGGAATATCTGATGACACCAAAACATGCAGAATTCTTACTGGCGGGTTTGTTATCATATTCTCCAATCTTAGAGATTACCAAGTGAGAACTTAATGAGAAGAAGTATCATCTGCTTACGAGTTCTCACACATGAAGGTCTATATACTATGTGTTCCATAATAGTATGTCATACAACCATAGAACTATATTTAAGAATATTTTCATAGCACTTCAATGTTCTCATCATAGCAGGGAACTACCATGACCTTATTAATGTGAAAAATACTCTATGACATTATTATATTACAATCATATAGAACAATGAACAATATGTAATAAGATGTTTAATATTTAAATACATTAAATATTCAAGTAATCAAAGTACAAACTGTTGATTCTAGGACACCAACTCTAACACATATTTCTCCCAACATCAGTGTAGCGGGGCAATCAGAAATTGGTGTTCGATTTTCCCAAAACCTTGGTGAAATCCTCAAGGGATACTTTAATCAAGAACCATAAAACATCAATTTGGGGGTGTATCAAAGCCTTTTATAAAGTGAATTTAGTTCATGTATCAAGGTTCTATCTATCTTCTCATTCTGCATACTTATTTTCTTACAATTAAAAAGGGTTTGAATCTGATGGTAGAACCTAAAAGATGAATTCCGAATCTCTTAAAGTCATGAACCAAGACATGGTAAAACATAACCATTTAGATAGAAATAACTTCTCTAGGTGGAAGGAAAAGATGAAGTTTCTTCTTATGGTATTGAAGATTTCTTACATTCTCGAACAGATTTTCCTCCCATTCTTGAGGATTTTGCTTCAATTTCTGATAGCACATCCATTGACGTGATTCAATTCAAGCATATTCTAGAAATGAGAATGAGATGAGAATGAAATGATGTTTTGTGTTGAGGACATATCCTCAACACATTATCAAATCGTCTTTATGACTATTTCCATCGAATGAAGACCGTTCAAGAGATTTGGGATGCACTCAAATTCATATAAAAAAGAAGAGGAAGAAGGTACCAAAAAGTTTTTTTTATTGAAAAGTGTCAAAAATACAGGATGGTTGATAACAAGCCAGTTTTGGAGAAAGTTCATGAACTTCAAGTTTTAGTAAAAAAACTTATTTGCCTTAAAATTAATATACCAAAAAAATTTCATGTAGGTGAAATTATTGATAAATTACCACCTATGTGGAAATATTTTGGTAAATCACTCATCAAAAAGTGTGATAATATTTCCTTTGGGAAATTGAAAAAGTTTATTGGTATTGAAGAAGAATCCATGTTGATAGATGTGGGTATGGAATCACAATTTTACACCAAGGTTAATATCATTGATGGAAAGACACAATTAAACTCCCCCTTACATGTCAAAAAGAAAATTCAACAATTCAAGAAGAAAGGAAATCATTCTAAGAAGAAATGAGAATTCTTTTTCTATAGAAAACTAGGTCATTTTTCAAGGGAATGTCTCTATCAAAAGAAAGTTGACAAACCCACTGCAAATATGATGACTAAATAAAATCTAGTCACAATGATACCTGAAGTCAATATGACTTCTATGAATATGGGATGGTGGAAAGATTATGGAGCAATGGTGCATGTGTTCAAGGATCATTTGATGTTCAAAAAATTTGATGATTTTACTATCACGAAGTAAGTACATCTTGGAAACAATGTATGCATCAATGATAAAAGACAAGGTTGTGTGAATAAAATTTTACTTCTAGGAAGAAGTTGACTCTTTTTAATGTTTTATGTGTGCCCGAAATTTAAAAGAACTTAGTTTCTATCGATCTTCAGTGTAAGGAGGGATTTTGGGTTTTATTCAAATCCGAAAAGGTTATCTTGTCAAAGGGAGACATGTTGGTGGGAAAAAGTTACTCAAATGATGACATGTATCAAATATATATTAATAACATGATTGAGTATTCATCTTACTTGATTGAATCTTCTAATTTTTGGTATGATTGTTCAGAACATGTTAATTATAATTCATTAAAAGTAATGAAAAATTTAAACTTGATTAACTTTGGAAATGATTTTGATAAATGTGAAACATGTGTGGAATCTAAAATAATTAAGAATCCTTCTCATAATGTTGAAAGAAATTCTGATATATTATATTTAGTGCATTCTGATATTTGTGAATTAAATGGATTATTAACTCAAGGAGGAAAAAGATATTTTATTACTTTTGTTGATGATTGTAGTAGACATTTATATTTATATCTTCTTTGAACAAAGGATAAAGCCCTTAATGTTTTTAATAAGTATAAAGAAGAAGTTTAAAACCAATTAAACAAAAATATTAAAGTATTATGCTTAGATAGAAATGGTGAATACTTTATGAATGAGTTTAATGAGTTCTGTGAAGAAAATGGTATAATTCACCAAAGAAATTCTTCCTACACACCTCAACAAAATGTCTTAGCTGAAAGAAAAAATCTCACTTTATTATAAATTGTAAATTATATGATTTATAAATCTAAGTTACCATTAAATTTATGGGGTAAATCTTTATTGGATGCATGTCATATTCATAATAGGATTGTCTCTAGGAAAACTAAGTTATCCCCTTATGAAATTTGGAGAGTTAGAAAACCTAATCTTTCTTAGTTAAATGTGTGGGGGTGTTTAACTTACAATAGAGTTCCTAATCATAAAAGAACTAAAATTGGTCCTAGAGTAATTAAAGGTGTTTTTTTGGATATGCAGAAAATAAAAAAGCATATAGAATTATGGATTTGGGAGCTAATATAATTATCAAATCAAGGGATGTAGAGTTTTTTGAAAATAAGTTTTATAAAGATGATGTAAAGGAAGTTATTCCTCATACCCCTAACTCATGTATTCCATCTAGTTCAAATACAATAGTAGATAATAATAATGATTCTCGAGTTGAACCAAAATGGAGTACAAGAATTAGGAAAGAAAAACATATACATCCAGATTTTATTTCTCTTGATTCCATAATTTTACTTGTTTAAAGAAATCAAAATAATAATCTTCTTAATAATTATCCTATGGTATTGACTATAGAATATGACCCAAAGACTTATAAAGAGGCTATGACTTCTAGAGATGTTGATTTTTGGAAAGAAGAAATTAATGATGAAATGAATTCTATTATGGGGAATAATACTTGGGTCATTATGAATTTACCAAGAGGTTTAAAACCTATTGGAAGTAAATGGATTTTCAGAAAGAAATATGATTACAATGGTAAAATTCAATATTTTAAAGATTTATTGGCTTCCAAAGGTTTCAGAAGAAAAGAAGGGATAGAATATTTTGATACTTATTCCCCTGTCACTCGAATTACTTTAATAAGGATATTATTTTATTTAGCTTCAATTAATCATATTTATGTTCATCAAATGGATATGAAAATTGATTTTTTAAATGTCGATTTAAATGAAGAGATTTACATGGAACAACCAGAAGGGTTTATTTTACTAGGTAATGAAAACAAAGTATGTAAACTAGTTAAATGTCTTTACGGTATTAAACATGCTCCAAAGCAATGACATTAGAAATTCAATTTTATTATTTTATCTAATAGATTTTCTCGTAATAATGCAGATAAATGTGTTTATTCAAAGTTTACAAAATAATATGGAGTTATTGTGTGTCTATATGTGGATGATATGTTAATTTTTAGAACAAATATTATTGGTGTAATTTAGACAAAGAATTACTTATCTTCTATGTTTAAAATGAAGGACTTTGGAATAGTTGATACTATTCTAGGAATTAATGTTAGAAAACATAGTGTGGGTTATTCTTTAAGTTAGTCATATTAGCAAAAAAATGTTAAATAAATTTGATTATCTTAGTTTCAAAGATTCCAATACTCCATTTGATTCTAGTGTCAAACTTTTTATAAATATGGTTAGCATTGTAGCACAACTTGAGTATGCTAGTGTATTTGGTTCTTTATGTATGTGATGCATGGAAATAGATATTATATTTCTTTTTCAGTATGTAAAATGAGTAGATATACTAGTAATTCTAGTGTGGATCATTAGAGATGTGTAACAAGTATTTTTGGATACTTAAGAAAGACAAAAAATTTAAGTTTATACTATAATGATTATCCGGCTGTATTAAAAGGATACACTGATGAAAACTGGATTACCAATATTGGTGATAACCAATCCACTTATGGATGGTTGTTTACTCTTTTAGGTTGTTCTATTTCTTGGGCGAGAAAGAAACAAACATGTATTTTACTCAAACATGGAATCAGAGTTTATTGCCTTAGCAGCATGTGGAAAGGAAGCTAAATGGATTAGGAATCTATTATTGGATATTAGTTTGTGGCCCAGTCTAATGCCTCCTATATTTATCCATTGTGATAGTGAAGCAACATTATCATGGGAATATAATTTCATGTAAAATGGAAAGTCTATAAATATAAGTTTGAGACGTGATTATTTGAGACATTTGTTACACGATGATACCATAACAATTGTTTATGTGAGATCGTGCAAAAACCTTGTAGATCCATTTACAAAATCTCTACCAAGAGAGGTTATTAATGAAACTAATAAATATATGGAGTTAAAACCCAAAGAATAAATCATTTCAGTAATATAAACCCAACACTTACTTTAGGTAGATTCTAATCAAAGTGTTTAATGGGTAAAAACAAGTTACGAAATGATTGTTGATATTGACAATTATAGCTCCAATTTTTTGGTGTCAATATCGTCTGTTATGATTGGAGGTTGAGTTATAAAATCTTAAAAAAATATTAACTCAATGAGTTATTTCCTCTAATAACAGAATAACATTGTAATATTTTTCTTATGTGAACTTAGAAGTGGTGCTGCTTCTTACAAGAGTTAATGGGTTTACTACTTAGAGAGAGTTCATGAAAAGTATATAAGCACATGGCCATAAAAGTGCTAAAAATGAGATGTTGGTTGAAAGTTTCATTTTATGTATGATATCTCTAGTATATCATAAAGGTTAATAAGTTTAATTTTTCAACAACTTATAAATACAATAAAATTTGAGATATTGATACCATGTAATGGTTTAAATTGAAAGACACCTTAATTATATGTAACGACTCGCTTGTGATCTGGAGAATTAATATTTATGAATAAACGTGGGGGATTGTTATAATTTTATTAAAATTATTTATTAAAATAAATATAGTGTTTTTTCAAAATTGAACTGGTGTGCCCCTCACCAAGAGTTGTGTCATATCAGTTGAACCAATGTGTTCTTTGATCAAAATGGTGAGATCAAAACGTTGTGTCCCTTGCCAAGAGTTATCTTATTTCGGTCAAACCAATGTGTTCTTTGGCATAACTGGTGTAATTCACACCAATTATTATTTATAAATAAGTGATGATGAGATCAGTTTTGGGGTAATTAATTTTTCAATCCAAGAAATTCTCTAGTGTTCTCCCAAAATCAGTGCAATGCGTCAATCAGATATTGGTGTTTGATTTTCCCCAAACCTTGGTGAAATAATCGAGGGATACTTCCACTGAGAACCCTACACCATCAACATGGGGGTGGATCAAACCTTTTTGGATAATGAATTCAATTCTCACATCAAGGTTCTATCCGTATTTCATTCTACCTACTTATTTTATAACATAAACTAAACTGTATCATGAGACTTTCCCAAGAAACCTAAAGATGAACCACCATCAATTTTAATAAAATAAAATCTAACACTATTGAAGTTATAACCTTTGTTATGAATATAACCTTTCTTAAAATATAACACTATTGAAGAAATACATTTCTAGTGGAAAAAGAATAAGAGTTGCTTCATTCTATAACACATCTAAAAATTTTTCTCAAAGACTTTGCTACAAATGGCTTTGAAGAAATTATATAACCTGATGATAGTCTTTTTATCAGCTGTCGGCAATATACCATGCACTGCTACTGGTAGAAGTTTTTGCATCAACCCATTACAGTCATGATATTTCATACCTATTAATTTACAATCCTTCAATGACACCAAATTATTCACATTTGAAGAAAAACCACTGGGTACTTTAATACCATGCTGACACTGACAAAAATTTATCATTTCAATCTTGCTTAATCTGTGACAAGCCAGAGGTAAATCTGTTTTGTTTCCAATCACAGAGAGAGCTAACTCCAAACATATTCTCATTAATATCAAGTCCAATCTAGCATGCAACCCATATTTTGTCTTTCCTTTTATGTATAACAAGGTTCCAATCAAACTGTCACATATGTTTTTCTCAATATATGCATAACTTCAACGCTATGTTTTATCTCTAAAATCTCCAATAAGGTAGTTCGAAAAAAATAAACTTCTTCTTCCTGATATTTCTTTGAAAACCAAAACTTCATCTTTTTCCAAATGTCGAATCAATATCTTTCATACTGTCATAATATACTTCAGCTGAAAATGGTTGAGGGGGATGTTTGTATTCTTGTAAACCATTAAATGATTTTTTCAATCTACGATAAGGATGATCAATTCGCAAAAATCTTTGATGTCCCATGTACACTATCTTTCTTTCATTCTGCAATTGATAATATGAAGTTTGTTCTACACAAATTGGACATGATTTATGTCCCTTAACACTATATCCATATAAGTTTCCATATGCATGAAAGTTTTTTATAGTGAACATTATCAAAGAATGAAAAAGAAAATATTCTTTCTTGTATACATCGAAAAATTTTACACCTTACTCCCATAGCAATTTCAAATCGTCAATAAATGGTGAAAGATACACATCAATATCATTTTTCAGTTGCTTTGGTCTAAAAATTATCAAGCTCATCATAACATATTTTTTCTTCATACATAGATGTGGGGAAAAGTTGTAAACTACCAGCAAAACATGCCATGAACTATGTTTTCCACTGAGGCTCCAATATGGATTTATTCTATCATTACACAATCCCATTATGAGATTTCAAACTTCACTTCCAAAATCATGAATTTTATTTTATCAAAACCCTTCAATTGTGGGGAATCGGCAGGGTGACGTAAGTTACAATCAGAGATGAACTCATCTGAATTCCATATTAACCTTTTTGCATCAATTGAATTTGCAAATAAATGATTCAAACGAGGAATTATTTAATGGTACCAAATTGCTTTAGTAAGTGTTTTCATTCTGGTACCTAAAAATGAATCAAAATTGAATTATCATAATTCTATGCAAAAAATGTTGGATGATATCATTGGAAAGTACAAAATTGATTTTTCATGATGTTAGATGACATCACCTGAGAATGAATATGAGTTGACTTTCCCATCTATCTTATTGCGTGATATCCCACAACTAGGACAACTTGATAAATATTCATTTTCTTTACTATACGGTATACAATCATTAGGGAAAGCATGTATCTTTATATACCCCAATCACATTGGGCATAATATTTTTTTCTCCTCATAATTGGAATCTAGAAGCTCATTGCCTTCTGGAAGTAGCTCTTTTAAAAGCTCAAGTAAGATGGAGAAACCTTTATCCCTCCATCCATTTTTTTCTTTTATGTTAAGTAATCTCAAAACTGCTAATAACACTGTATATTTACTACAACCTGGGAATAATGGTTTCTTAGAATCTCCATACAATCGTTCAACAGTTGGTGTTTTTTCGATGGTTTCAACACCAAAATCATGAATTAATTTATCAATACGATCCTCTGCCTCATTATGAATATTGTCATCAACATTGGATGCTGAATTTTCAGTTCTTTCAACATGCTAGATCCAACATGTATAATTAATGAAAAAACCATAAAAATTGAGATGATCCTTGATTTCTTTGGATTTTAACTTTCTCGTTTCTACACACTTCACACATGGACAGAAAATCAAATCAATGTTTTGAAGATGACATTTAAAAAATTCCAAAAAATCATCAAATCGTTTTTCATATTCCCTAGTGGTTCTTCATAAATGAATCCAATTATGATCCATTAAATACCTAATATCACAATATAATTGTTGAATATATTAAAACATATAAACATTTAAATATATATCAGATAAAATTTAAACAAAAACACATTTAATAAAAACTATTGATAATCAGATAGAAAACATATGATATAAAACACATTTACGATCCATTGACTATGTCATATCAAATACTGACATGCTTGTGATTTTCTTAGACTTCATAGGCATATCTATTTGGGATTAGAAAATGATTTGGGGGTGGGTACCAGTGTTTGATTAGAATTATCACATGTGTTAGGTGTGGTAAGTTAGAGTCAATGTAAAAAGATGCAATTTGTTGATAGGATATTTAAGAATGTTTTTTGACATAATATTGAACGATGTCCCAACACATTTAAAATAAAATATAAACTAATAATTGAAGAAAATAAATAACAACATTAAATGATAAATAATATATATACAAAATTAAGAAAAAACATACAAAATTTGATGTTTAACCCGAATAGAGATCCTCAATCCAAACTTTGTCCGTATAATGACTTGGAAAAACAAACACAACAAAATATTTTCCAACAATGATGATACAAACAAACAATAATGATAAAAAAAACTTAAATAAAAACATAATTAAAAATCGCGCAAAATAGGGTTACAGAAGAATAAATAAATAGTGGAAGATAAATCAATGGAGGATAACAAAGAACGCAAACCACAAAACGTGAAAATGGAAAAAAAAACCATTAACAATGGCTATAAAGGATCACAAATATGGATTTGATATTGTCATGAGTTGAGAGAGCTATTTTGGGTTTCGATTTCAAAGATCCATGAAAAATGAGGGTTTCGTGATCCTAACATTTTTTAACAGACTTTCGGCATCGTTTTTGGTAAAAACCGACGCCAAAAATAAAAAACAACTTTTCAGCATCGGTTTTTCCTAAAACCGACATTGAAAGTCTTCAGTGTTGGCGTCGGTTTTTACCAAAACTGAGTCCAATAAGTTCCCGCACATACTATTGGAATTAGTTTATAAAAAAGTGATATTATTATGTTGTTGTTAAATACCGTATTTCCACTAGTGCTCTTATAATATTAACCTGAATAAACCCAAAATGAAAATAATGATTAAATAATTATTAAATAATGATTTAATATTGTATAATTAATGATTAGGTATTGATTAAATGATGATTAAAGAGTGATTAAATAATGATTAACTAATGATTATGTAATGATTAAAGAATGATTAACTAATTATTAACCAATGATTTACTAATTAAAAACCAATTTATTTATCAATGATAAATGACAATTATGATCATTTGAATTGAAATGGACGAGAAAAAATTCATCAAATAACACTTTAATTCTTTACAACAGAGAAGAAATACCTCTATATTTTTCAACAGAACAGAGTCTAGATGAGATGAGATTATATTCAAAAGTGAAACAAAGTCCAGCTTATTTTCAAGTGGTAGCTTAATAAAATCTTCCAAAGGTATGTTCTTAACTTTTTAATTTTTAAAATATTTCACCTTATAATGATAAAACTCTACATACGATGAATATTTCATTGGAAGGATAAAATATTTTGAAAAATAAAAATTTAAGTACATCCATTTGGATCATATTATTAAGAAACCACATGAAAAAAAGTTGGATTTTACTTCACTTTTGAAGTCAAGATCACCTCATATAAACTATATTCTATTGAAAAATGTCAAGGTCTTTCATGTCTATTTTAAATAATTGATGTGTTATTTATTGAGTTTTTCATTTTCCATTTCACTTTATAGGATCATAATTATCATTTTATCTTGGTAGCCTCTACTTTAGTATCTTCTTTGTTTGATATAGGTGCATCGCACTCCATCATATATCATTTAATTATGGGAATCCTGGTACCAGTGGTAGAGTACTTCATTGGTGATATGACCCTTGACACACCATTAGGAGCTAGAGCATAGGGTATATGCTATTGCAAGAAGTTCCCCTTGAAATAGGTAGGTGAAATTTTCAATAGAGTATCTGCATCCTCAAGATGGCCAAAATCAACCTCATTCTTAGTATGAACTTGCTTGTCCCTTATTGATCATTGGTTGATTTCTATCACCACTGGGTATATTTCACATTACATGAGGGAAACATGTATATACATAAGGGTGAATGGGGTCACCAGGACAATTTAGTGGGACTCAAGTGTACTGGGTTGGGTGGAGTGACAACCCAGATAGCCAGTCTCCTTATGAGCAATCAGGGAATGCAGATTGTGGGTTTTCCTCTAGGGGTTTATTATTGTATGAATGTATTCAATCGATATTTATCCAACTTACCACATGAGATAAAGAATGAGTTCACCATCGAGCTTGTTCTAGGTGCGACACCAATGTACATTCCTCTATATAGGATAACACCTACATAGCTATAGGAACTCAAGAAGTGGATCGAAGACTTAGAGGCTAAGGATTTTATCAGACCTAGCACATCATCATTGGGTTTAATATTCCTTTTCTCTAAGAAGTAGGATGGTACCATTCAATTGTGCATGGATTACCACCGACTAAATCAGCTTACTATGAAAAACATGTATCCAATCCCTCATATCGATGAACTCTTTAACCAGTTATGAGTAAAGATTTTATTCTCTGTGATCTATTTGAGGTCGGGCTACAATCAGGTTTGTGTGACGCCATCATACATACCACATAAAACATTCTATAGAAGGTACATCTTGTATGAGTATATGGTCATGTCGTTTGGTCTGATGAACACGCTGACATTCTTTATGGATTTTATGAATCGGTTCTTCCACCCATATCTTAATTATTTTATGGTAGTCTTATTGGATGAAATATTAGTGTATTCAAGTACTAGATATAACCATGACAATAACCATTATATAATGATGAATACAATAAGAGAGAACCAGCTATAAACAAAACTCATTAAATGACACTTTTGGATCAATAAGGTTCACTTCTTGGGTCATATCATATTTGAGGTATAATTTGACCTAGAGAAGGTGAACCTCATGGTTTCATGGGTTCATCCCAAGAATATTTTCATTATACGTAGCTTCTTTGGGATAACTGGTTACTACAGGAAATTCATCCAGGATTTTTCACACCTTGAAGTGTCACTTACGAGCTTAACCAGGAAGGGTGTGAAATTTTATTGGACTGAAGCTTGTGAGATATATTTTTAGGAGTTAAAGGGAATACTGGATTCAGCACTTATCTTTATTCTTCTTGAGCCATTTATAATCTATAATATTTATTGTGATGCTTTAGGAATCATGCTGGGTGTGGTTCTGATGCAAGGTAGTCGAGTAGTAGTGTATGTGTCTCACTAGTAGAGGCCTCCTAAGTGAAATTACCCTATGCATGACCTCGATCTAGCAACTATGGTTCATGATTTATTCTATTAGAGGCACTACTTGATGGTTGAGTTGTTCATTGTTTACACAGACCATAAAAGTCTCAAATACATCCCCACTCAGTGAGACTTGAATATGATGCAACATAGGTTGGTTGAATACATACAATTGTTCGACTTTGAGAATGCTTTCATACTTAGAAAGGATAATGTCATAGCTAATGCATTGATTCAGAATATTCAGATGAAATATATCTAGGAGGATATAAATGAGGAGAAGTTGATGGATCTATTCTTTGAGATGTATCTAGAGATTTAGGAACAGTATGGGTAGCCAATTCTTGGAGCTCTAGTAGTGACATCCTCCCTTCTAGAGTGGGTATGGATGAGGTAGTTATCTGATTTCAAGGTCCTTGTTTTGAGGGAGAGTGCCACAGGAGAGAACCCACATCTTAGTTGGGTTGTTTATAGAAGTGATACCCTTCTCATTTGTGGGAATGTTTGGGTGACTTTTTATATATGGGAAGAGACGATGAGGGAGTCACATGCATCAATTTGGGAAGTTCATCTTGGGATTAAAAATATGCATAGAGATATGCATCATTACTATTGGTGATATGGTTTTAAGAGGAAGATAGTTTCCATTATCACTCGATGCTCCCATGTCAACAGGTGAAGGAAGATCACTAGAGGCAAGCTAGACCTTTATCACCACTCTCCATTCCTGAGTGAAAATGGAATGAAATCACCATGGATTTTATAATGGGATTTTCAAGATCCCCTTGAGGCATTAATGTAGTATGGGTGATCTTAGATAGGTTTACCAAGGTTATAAACTTTCGGCAGATCTAGGAGACCTTCTCTATTGATGAGCTATGAGGATTTTATATCTGGGAGATAGTCTGAATTTATGGTGTTCCCCATTCTATCATATCAGACCGAGTCGCCTGGTTTACTTTGTGGTTCTAGAAAGGGTTTTAGAAGACACTAGGTTTACAAGTTCTCTTGAGTATGACATATCTCTCATAGAATGATGAGAAGATCGAACAGATGATACATGGGTTAGAGGATATGTTATGGGCATATATCATTGAATTTGGTGGTTCCTTGGAAAAATTCATTTCTATGATTGAGTTTTCCAACAAAAATAGTATCCATAAAACAATTTAGATGGATTAATATGATGACCTCTATGGTAGACCATGTTTTTCACCTCTATGATGGATTGAGGTAGGTGAGGTAGCTCTACTGGGTCCTCGTCTTATTCAAGAGACATCAGATAAAGTCCAACTCATTCAGAAGTGTACGAATATATCTCGGTCAAAGTAGAAGTCTTATATTGATAGTCACCATAGACCTCTAAAATTATTGGTGGGACCTAATGTCATTCTTCTTGTATTGCCTAGATTAGGTCAGAGACAATTTTGAAGATAGGACAAGTTATCGACTTGATATTTCAGGACTTTAGAGAGAGTGGAGAGAGTTGGGACGGTATCCTGTCGGTTTCTATTACCTCAGAGGTATCATACAATGCACGGAAACTTCCAAAAATCTCAACTTTGACTGTATCACCTTGACCAGTCTCATTTGTTCGATCTTGAGGATACAGAGTTGGAGGTGGATGCATCCTTCGAGGAGCATCTAATACGCATCATTGATCGTAGTGAGAAGGCTCTCCAAGGCAGGTCAGTTTATATGGTCTGAGTGGTATGGCAGTACAAGCATGTACAATACAATTCCTGGTAGCATGAAGTTGATGTAGATGAACTGTGGGAAAATATCTTCTCTGAGGACATTTTACTACCCTTAGAAGGGAAACTCGAGAATGAGTTGTCTTGAGGAGGGGAGGTTGTAACTTCTCAGCTTTTTTCAGAGGTATAGACTGTTAATTTTTTGTTTAAATTCCTTTAAATGGCCTGAAATATGTTTCTTCGTCATGTCAACGAGGTTATGGGTGTGTCTTGGGCTCATTAAGAGCCCGGAGCGCTTAAATTGGAAGAAAAGTATGGTCTTCTTGATTAGGAGAAACAGTGCCGCCCAACTCGCAAGTTTCCCTTAACCTTGCACTTGAAGCCAGTAGAGACCTGGGGGCCACACGGTTTTCCTGCAACAATGTGACCCATGGCGCATGGTAGTGTGACCCATCTATAATTTTTGGAAAGTGGGCTTTACACAGTTTGTGCATAGTCAGATAAACCGTGTAACTAACTGTGTGTGGTTCCCCATTGAAGCAGATATTAGCGCACATTTTCACCAACTGCGTGACCGAACTATGCATAATGGTTTTTATGGGTGATTTTATGATTTTTACCATATTTAATGAATGTTTTAAACCCTTCTTTCTTTCCTCTTCTTATTCACCAGCAGTTTCTTCCTCCTCCCACGCTTGGAGCTCTCCTCCCTCTTCTACCTAGGTATCAAGCTACAACTTCCATTTTTCATCTGATTCATTTTCTATCAGATCCAATATAAATATAAAGGTATTATCATCATTCATCTCTAATCTATTTCATTTTCTTCCTTACATCTGTTAGGATATCTTGGTGTAAGATCATTTTCCCCATTTTTATGGCATTTGACAATTTCTCTATGTTCTTCCAATATAACTCAAATCAAAGGTCGAGGATAGATGAGGGAATCTATATGAGGCTAAGTTAGGTGGTATTGACTCTTTCCCTTCATTTTTCTATGTTCCATAAATTGTGTCATTGTGCCACAAGTTGGATCTTTCCGACATTACCCCTAATTGTTAAATTAAATTAAAATAAATGACCTACTATGCAATTGTGGCTTGAGTAAGTGGTGAATCAACCCCTTGGGTTGATCACATTTTTAAAGGCCATCCAATTGGGTGTGATTCACTTATAATTCTTAATTTTACTTTTTTCCTTATCTTATAGAGCACCCCTAAGGGATCATGCCACATATTAAATGCCTTGAGTTATTCTTTGAATTGTTTGGGGGGATGAACATAGTGACAATACCCTACCTCCAATGCCACTCATGAAGTGGTCTAATTAAAATAATTATTCAAGTGTATAATTCCTTGTACCTCATGACTTAAATAGATTTTCCCAATGGTTTTACTTTATCCTTATGCCTATGGTAATATTAAATCTTGAACAAATGAAATGGTTCCTCACTAGGCATGTTATATATTTAGATGTTTTTCTTGTTCAGTTGCTTTAGATTAGTATTGAGGGTGATATAAGGGGTTTCTTCATAAGGAACCATTGGATGGACTCTCATTATTTAGTTTTTGTTAGGGGTTGTAAAAACGTCGGGGGAAACATTAATTATGCCTCAGATGGGCTCACCATGTGTTATCTATTTTTTCCTCCACACGAGTGAAACGAGTTCCCTAGGGTAGACCCCTTGGATGGGCTCGATGGTATGATTGGTTGTTTCATGACACAAGAGAGACTTGGGCCCCTACGTGTGAGACTAGGTATGGACATGGAGGTCAATTTATGCTATTTTCACACTATTCCAGAATGACACTTGGGACTTCATACTTGAGTCACCTCAGATGGACTCCTTGGATTTGGACTTATATTGATCCCCTCAAGAGATGTTTGGAAAGTCTCTTTGGATTGTCAAGGATGGGATAATGGAGACTCTCTGTAATTTATAAAGAGGTTTCAAATTGAATTGAAAATGAATTAAATGTTTTCAAAAGAGAATTTACACTTTGGATTTGGAAAACATAGGGATGTGTCCTCCAAGTACAATCACAATCTTGGGGACTATCCAACTCCTTCATTAAATACTCATTACCTTACAATAATAGGAAATCCTAACTCAGACACACTGGCTTCGGCCGAAGCAAGTAGATTGGATGGGTCTCCAAGAGGAACCATGTCCAATGTATTTATTTTTTCATTCTGTATTGAATTTAAATTATCAAGGCATAGTATTTGTTTTAAATTATCACCATCTCAGCGTACCGTTAAGTGGTATCTGGGGCGGGATGCTATAGGTTTGGCTCTACGAGCTATGTAATGGGTCTCCCTCTACTGAGATAGAAATAAGTCTTTGGTTTCATAATAAAAAAGAGATTTCATCCCCAACTTTATATATATATATATATATAAATTTGTATATTATTGATACATAATAATTAAAAGAGAAATAATATATATAACATATTTATATGAATAGAAATAGAAATTATATTTATTATATAAATACAT
Source organism: Viscum album (assembly GCA_963277665.1). Lineage (NCBI taxonomy): Eukaryota > Viridiplantae > Streptophyta > Magnoliopsida > Santalales > Viscaceae > Viscum > Viscum album. Next base: position 1,218,955,234 of record OY728119.1, read on the forward strand.
TTGTATATATACAAATATATATATATTATATTTATATATATATATACAATTTAATGTATTTATTTTATATAATATTTAATATACATACAATTAATATAATATATATTTAATTTATTCATTATCTATATATATAATATTATATTATACATAAACATATAATATAATATAATATTTCTATATAGAAAAAATGTTATGTATATTTATATATAAATATATTTTAGATATATAAATATATCTATACAAATATTTATATATATATAGTTATATTATGTATACAAATATATATTTAATATATTAATTTAAAAAATTATCTGTATATTAATATAAATTTATTTATTTATTTGTAAATATTTATATAAATGTTTATTTGTTTATTTGTTTGTTTATATAGACAATGTATACAATAGATTAAATATTTATGCAAACAATTAAATAAAAATATTATAATACATGTATTTATGTGATTATTTGTATATATATATATAATTATTTATATACCTTTATATATATGTGTGTGTGCATTTATTTCGTTTATTTATATAATGTCTTTATAAAATGTGTTCTTAATGTATTTAAATATATTTATATAATGACTATATAATACACACACACACAAATATATATATATATATATATATATATATTATAAATGTTGATATTTAAAAAAATAAGAGGGGGTTAAAACCCCAGTACCATAAAAATGAGTTTTCGCAACACCACCCTTTAACAACGCGTTTTTTAGAAGCACTTATAAAGACCCCCCCTTTATCAGCATTTTCTTACGATCACTAATAAAAGTATACTTCAAAAAAATTATTTCATTAAAAATAATATATAAATATATTTATAATGGTATAAATAATATATATATATATATATATATATTAAATATGTTTTAGATAAAGCTAATTAGGCATTTACACTTAATATTTAAGATAATTAGTGAAAATGTATAATAAAATAATTAAAAATATTTTTTAATTGATAATTTGTTAATTATTATTGATTAATAGTCATTTAATAATAATTTGAATTTAAAAAAAAATTAATAAAAGATCGAAAGTAAGTTGAAAACGTAACTCAGACTTCAAATGGCCATAACATTTGATTTAAGTGCCTGTTTGAGCCCTACCACATATCAAATCGAAGCCTACGATGAGATCTAAAGATTTATTAGCATAGGTAAATCTATGTCACAAATATTTAGGCCAAAAGTCCCAGAAGGCCTCCAAAACCGAGTTTTTTATCGGGGTACCCTAATTTTTTAACATATGATGGATTTTCTGCTTTTTTTAAGGGGGTCTTATTGCCTTTTTTTGTGGCGAATGAATTTTTTTCCAGGGATTACATTCATATTGATATTAGGGTTTTGAAATTTTATCATTTATCATAATGTACTATTATTTATAATCAAGTATATAACAATATATACATTTTTTTTATATATTCACCCATAAAAAATAATTTTATAAATAAAGAATTAAACATTTTTACATATAAAATATTTTTATCAATATATTAACCATATCTAAATAAAAAATAATACCCATTTTATTTAAAATACAAATGTATGAATATTTATATAGAAATATATATACAATTAATGTATATATAATGTTTATATATATATAAATATACTTCTATGTGTATTGAAAAATATATATATGTTTATTTACATATTATAATATATGTAAATAATTATAAATATGTATAATTATATTTATAGATGCACACATATATATAAAAATATATATTTATGTATTTATAAACACACACACACACACAAATTTATGTGTATTTAGATATATATATATATTTGTATATATGGATAAAAAATGTAATGAAATATATATATATATATATATATATATATATAAATATAATAAAATGAAAGACAACAATATAGGTGAGTGGAAAAGTCGGGGGCGCATGAGGAGGAGCTCTCAGGTTCGAAACCCAAAAAAGGCAAGGGCACGCGGGCGATGGGTGAGTAGGTTCTTAGCACTGAGAAAGGGGGGAGAGGGAGGTTGGAGATTTTAATGGGGGGTAGTGAGCACTGATAAAAGGGGGGGTGTGGTCCACCCTTCGATTTGTCGATTTTTTTAAAAAAATGACCTTTATCAGCGCTTTTTTAGCGCTGATAAAAGTGGTCTTAAAAATACTAAAAAAGTGCTCATAAAGAACCCTTTTATACACACTTTCTTCAGCACTGATAAAAGACCCCTTTTATCAATTCCTTTTTAGCATTAATAAAAGGGTCCCCCTTTAATTGCACATCGATTATCAGCATTTTTTAATACTTATAAAAACTTGTTTTGTGGTTGTACCCCCTCTCATCTGAGATATTAACAGTGTTTATATAGAACCACCTCTAAAATATAAAAATCAATATTTTAGAGGGCGTTAAAACAACCTCTAATGTTTGGGGGATAAGTGGCAGTTATGTAAAAGAACCCCAAAAATATATGAAAATTTATTTTAGAGGGGCTTAAAACCCCCTTTAGTGTTTGAGAGATTAAAGGGGGTTTAAGCCCCTCTAAAATAGTTTTCTATATAAAGGGGGTTTAATCCCCTCTAAAATTTAAGGGGGTTTAAGCCCCTCTAAAATAGATTAAAGGGGGTTTAAGCCCCTCAAAAATTTATTTTCGGGTGAAAGGCGACATAGCCGATGCCGCCTTTGCACTACCGGTAAAAGGCAGCACCGTGGGTGCCGCCTTTGCCTCTGTGCCCTATAAAAGGGTTGTGCCCCCTCCCCTTCTCCTCACTTCCAAAAACTCATTTACCTCTCATTTTCTCTCTTTTGCGGCGAAGTTTGCGGTTTGAAATATTTGGAATGCTTTTAGAGATATGGTTTTTCATTTAATGTTTTTTATTTCATTGAATTGTTTTTAGTTAAATATTTTTTAAAATTTAATGTTGTTTATTTAGTTGAATTGTTTATAGTTAAATATTTTAATTCTTTAGTAGTTTAGTTTGTTTTAATTTTTTTTGTTTATTAGATTGCTTAATTATTAGGCGGTTTTGAAAACTTATAAATTATTTTTCATGAACATTTTTCATGAAATGATATTTGTTTTCAACAATTTCTTATATGTTTAATCAATGTTTAAAGTTTCTTTTATATTGGACTTATGGTTTATATTTTATAGTCTTTCAAAGTCACGTACTTGAAACATTTTTAAGTTTCAAGTGGACGGTTTTGAAAGCTTATAAATTATTTTTAATGAACATTTTTTATGAAATGATTTTTGTTTTCGACAATTTCTTATATGTTTAATCAATGTTTAAAGTTTCGTTTATATTGGTCGTATGGTTTATATTTTATAATCTTTCAAAGTCACATACTTGAAACATTTTTAAGTTTCAAGTAGGCGGTTTTGAAAGCTTATAAATTATTTTTCATGAACATTTTTTATAAAATGTTTTTTGTTTTCAACAATTGCATATATGTTTAATGAATGTTTAATGTTTCGTTCATATTGGTCTTATGGTTTATATGTTATAGTCTTTCAAAGTCACGTACTTGAAACATTTTTAAGTTTTAAGTATGAGGTTTTGAAAGCTTATAAATTATTTTTCATGAACATTTTTTATGAAATTATTTTGGTTTTTAACAATTTTTCATATGTTTAATGAATGTTTAGAGTTTCATTTATATTGGTTTTATGGTTTATATTTTATAATCTTTCAAAGTCACGTACTTGAAACATTTTTAACTTTCAAGTAGGCGGTTTTGAAAGCTTATAAATTTTTTTTCCGAAACAATTTTTATGAATTATATATATAAATAAATATATAAAGAAAACAAAACAAAAAAAAATTTCAAAAATGATAATTTTTACCTTTTTATGAATTATATATATAAATAAAAATATAAATCAAACAAAACAAAAAATCAAAACAAAATTTTAAAAAATAATAATTTTTTTTGTTAGGTGAAAGGCGGCCTCCTAATGAACATTTTTTATGAATTATATATATAAATAAATATATAAACAAAACAAAACCACACATAAAAAAATTCAAGTTTTTTTGTTAGGGTAAAGGCGGCATCGTCGGTGTCGCCTTCCCGAAATGCAAAGCCGGCATAGCGGATGCCGCATTTGCGCCGTATTTTGAAAAAAAAAAAATTGCCCTAACACTTTTCTGTAATTTTTTTTAAAAACGTATAAAAAAAACTCATTTGATCACTGCTTTGCTGTCTCTACTGCTGATGGCTACTCCCATGCAAGTGAAATATTCTAAATTGGAAAGATCCTTCTCGTCGAGGATAAAGACCGCCCTGAGGGCCGGGGACGTAGTGATGTAACCCATATATTCATCTGCATGCCCCATGTAATTGCAGATGAGGATGGAATAGGCGGAATCTGCTAGTAAAACGGATGAATTGCATGGCGACAGGGTCGTGTTGTAATTGCTGGAAACATGGAACAGCCGATGACGATCCTTCCACTACCCCGAGTCAAGGTGCACGCAAACACACAGTCTAAGGTTCCAGCACCCACCACCAGAGCCCAGGGGATCACCTTTCTCGTCCATGGTTCCGACCCGGAATTCCCTGCAAAAGTGGAAAACAATATCCCCTTCTTCATGGCCTTGAAGTCCTCGATGGTGAGGGAATCCTGGTGCAGTGGCACATCATAGAGATATTCCAGAGACAAAGACACGATGTCGACGCCGTCTATGGAATCTGGATCTATGGCGGCGATGACGTCAGAATCGTAGCACCCCTCATCCCATGCGTCCTTATAAATCGCAAGCCTCATGTGCTGGGCGATCCCTTCGCCATGCCGTTTCCTTAGCTGAAATATGACACGCCCGCCACGTAGTTTTTGGTGGCCATCGACGCCGTGTGGGTTTCGTGGCCAAGGGTGTCCCTGGCCAAGTCCTTGATGGTTTTAATAGCATGATACTTGGCTCGGAGGCCCTTGTTGAAGTACCACCCTTTGATCAGCTTGGCGTTGCATGCCGATGACGGGAACACCACCCCTCCCTCACACATGCCCTTCCACTTCACTGAAATGGGGGCCGTGATGCCATCGCCACTGATGCTCTTACTCTCTGGCCAAAAACCACTGTCAATAACCCGGGTGATGATGTCCTTGCCTTGATCGGATGCGGACCAAATGTAGGATTCCTAGCTGAGTGACAGAAACTCTGGGGCGTGTCGGCAGAATTCCTACCATTTGAGGGCACGCCTCCCCTCCTTTGTCAATGAGGGGAAGGTGGTGGTTGGTGGTTGGTGGCCAACCCACCAAACCCACCAGCCAGAGAAGGTAGCAGGCAAGGGTGAGAAGGCCTATAAAAGGAGGCTCTCCCCTCTAGCGGACATCATTAGCTTCATCACCCACTCATCACCACCATATCCCATCAGAGTGGTATTTGTGAGGCAATTTCCCCACCTTATTCAAGAGTGATTTTATGAGTGTTTCCTCCTTGTAATAGTGAGCGATTTTATACCCACTTTTACCTATAATGATCCTTCTATTTTGCGTGTGGTTTTTCATCCCCTCCATTTGGGGGGGGTTCATATTACATCTGGTGTTCTTTTATTTCCACATTTTTCACTTCATTTTATCTTGTGATTATCGGTGCACCGGTGGACCAATCATTTTCCAGTCCCAAACAGTGGTATCAGAGGAAAGGTTATGGTCCGGTGTTGTTCACATTTTTGAGAATTAATAATTCTCGTAAATTTTAGTATTCTTTGTGCCTGAGACTTTAGTTGATCTTTCACATCAGAAAAGGTTTATTAAGATTTTTAAATACACCTTTGTGAAATAGAGGAGGTTCTGGACTTACGACATGTCCATATGGTGGTGGAATTCTTGATCAATAAATTCAATGGGGATAATTTTTCGTTTTGGAAAATGAAGCTACAGGGAGTGCTGCGGAAGTATAATTGTCAACTGATAATTGGTGAGAGTCTGGCAGATGTGATGATGGAGAGTGGTTCTAGTGGGAGCCAAAATCATGACATGGATAGAAATGTAGCGAGTACTTCTGAAATTGGAGCTATACTAGTCAATGAATTAGCGACGACTGTTGGAAGCAGACATCATCTCAACGATGCCTGAATAATTGACTCAGGAGAAACATGACACAAGATGTCTTGATGAGAATGGTTTGACTAGTCTAAAACTATCCCAGAAGGGCTTGTGTATATGGCTAACTATCACACCCTGAAGATCATTGGAGTGGGTACCATCGAATTGAATATGCATGATGGTATTGTTCAAACCATCCAAGGAATACATCATGTGAAGGGCCTAATGAAGAACATATTGTCTTTGGGATAATTCGATGACATTGGATGCAAGACTCGCACTGAGAATGGAGTGATGAGAATTGTAAAGGGCGTGCTTATGGTGATGAAGGAAAAGAAGATCTCAAATAACCTTTACGTACTTATGGGTGAAACGTACAAGGATAAAGAGATATTTGTCGCATAAACTACCTCAATGGAAGCGTTGACAAAGTTTTGGCATCAAAATCTTGGCTATAGGCCAGAAGGAGACCTGAATATTCTTGTAGATCATAAATTGTTTCATGGGATAACAAAGGTAACCTTTCCATTTTATGAGTATTTTGTTTTCAGAAAAAGAACATAGGTTAAAGTTCAGGATGTCAACAACATGAAGCAAAGAGATCTTAGAGTTGATCCATTATGACATTTGGAAAGCACCAGTTATATCCCTAGGAGGAGCAAGGTACTTTGTATCCTTCATTGATGATTATTCCAGAAGATGTTGGGTGTATCCAATCAAAGCATGAAAGAGGATGTTTTTGAAGTCTTCAAAAGATTCAAATCACGGAAGGAGATTACATCTGGAAAGAAGATCAAGTGTCTGAGGACTCAAAATGGTAGAGAATATACAAGTGAGGAGTTTGATACTTTTATTAATATGAAGGAATCAAGAGACAGTTCACGATGTCATACACTCCTAAGTAGAATGAAGTGGTTGAGTAGATGAACAGAACCCTGTTGGATAGAAAAAGGGCATTGTTGAAGACTGTATGAATTGAAAAAACGTTTTGGGTAGAAGCAATGAATACCACCTGTTATGTGATCAATAGATCTCCTTCAATAGAGATTGATCTGAAGACACCGATGGAGATGTGGACTGGTTAACCCACTGATTATTCCCAGTTACATACTTTGGGAAGTCCAATATCTACATTGTTTAATGACCAGAAAGGATTAAAGTTAGATTTAAGATCTAGAAAATGTATCTTTGGGGGGGTATGTTGATGGTGTGAAGAGGTATCATTTGTGGGACCCCACTGCCCGCAAACTTATCATCAGCAAAGATTTCATTTTTGCAGAAGACAAAGTGAAAATGACAACTGATCAAGATATAGAGAAGGATAATACAGAAACAAAAATAGTCGAAGTAGAGGAAAATCCAAGGAAGAACCTGTTTCCTCATAGGAATTACCAGAGCATGAAGATCAAGTATTAGTTGAGTCTAGACCCCAACGGTCAACATGGGAGAGAATATAACCAGTATGGTATTCAGACTATATGACTGAGAGCAATATTGTGTACTGCTTATTGATGGAGGATTGAGAGCCATCTTATTTTCTAGAGGAAACTAAGAGTCCATATGTATCCTCATGGATAGCGGAGATGTAGGAGGAACTTGAATCCCTACACAAATGGGTCTTTAAAATCAGGTAGGATGGAATGAACTAGGTGGAAAGATATCATGCATGACTGGTGGTCAGAGGATATGTTCATAAGGAAGGAATTGATCTCAATGAAATATTTTCTCATGTTTTTAGACTAAAGACTATTTGAATAGTTATGGTGAAGTTTGAAACATACAATTTACATCTAGAGCAGTCAGATGTGAAGATTGCTTTTTTCCATGGTGATATTCATGAATAGATCTATATGCTTCAACTAGAAGGTTTTGCAGAAGAAGGAAATGATAACTTGGTTTGCAGGTTGAACAAATATATATACGATCTCATGAAGTCACTGAGGTGTTGGTACAACAAATTTGATTCCTATATCATGATCCATGGATACATCAGACTTCATTTAGTTTCTTGTGTATATTTTAGGGGTTCAGATGGTAATTATTTCATCATTCTTCTATTGTATGTGGATGACATGTTTTTTGTAGGCCCCAACAATGATCAGATCCTGGAGACAAAGGCACTGTTGGATAGGGAGTTTGATATGAAGGACTTGGGACCACCAAACAAGATTCTTGGGATGCAGATTTATCGAGACTGAAATAATGGGAATATTTAACTATAATAGAATAATTACTTACAGAGATTCTTGAAATGATTCAATATGAAAGACTGTAATATAATATTTACCCCTCTTCTCGTTAATTTAATGTTATTATCATCAATGATTTATATTAGTGAAGAAAAGAGGATGGAAATGTCTTGAGTACCATATGCCTCAGTAGTGGGAATTCTGATGTTCGTTGTGGTTTGTACTAGAACAGACATTGCACATGCAGTGGGAGTAGTTAGTCGATACAAGGAGAATCTAGGAAGAGAGCATTGGGGCACTGTGAATAGGATCCTAAGAAACAACAAATAGACCTCAAATGTTGCATTATTTTATAAAGGATCATATTTCACTCTTAGAGTCTATGCTGATTCATAATTTTTAGGATATTATAACTGTATTAAATCCACTATAGGTTATGTGTTTACTCTTATTTGGTGAGTTATGAGATGAATTTCAAAGTTACAGTCAGTTGTGGGATTATACACGATGGATCCAGAGTACATGGTAGCTACATAGGATTTCCAAGAGGTGTTTTGGATGAGAAAGTTGTTGGAGGATCTCAGGCATAGATAAGATAATATTCTGTTATTTTGTGACAGTTAGAGAACCTTGCACATTGCAAGGAATTCATCTTTTCATTCCAGGATGAAACACATTAGGGTACAATATCACTTTATCTGAGATGTGGTGGAGAAAGGAAGTGTAAACTTGCAGAAAATAAACACTAAAGAAAATATGGTTGATTTACTGATGAAGGAAATTAACTCTAATATGTTTGGATAGTGAAGATCCTAGAGTGGCCTTGCAAAGTTGTGTGTAAAATGGTTTGGTAGATAGAAATGATGTTTGGAGGTATGATTGGTTCACAATAAAATCTCCAAGTGGGAGAAGTGTCGACATAATTCATACCCTTTGACAGAACCCCCCACCTCCTTTTTCAAAGATGAGAAGGTGGTGGTAGGTGGTTGCTGGACAACCCAACTAACCCACAAGTTGGAGAAGGAAGAAGTAGAGGGTGAGAAATCCCATAAAAGTATGTTATCTTCTCTAGTAGATATCATCGACTGCATCATCCTCCCATTGCCAGTATATCCCATTTTAGTGGTATTTCATTGGAAGTTTCCACACCTTATTAAAGAGAGATTTTATGAGGATTTTATCCTTATAATAGTGAGGGAGTGTGTAACCACTTTTACCCATAGTGATCCTTTTATTTTACCTGCGGTTTTTCCCCTTCATTTGGGGGGTTTATCCACATTACATCTAGTGTCCTTTTATTTATGCTTTTTGCACTTCATTTTATCTTGTGATTATTGTTTTATTAGTGGGCCAATCATTTTCCATTTCTAATAGGGTGAACTTCATCTTCGTGATGATTTTTTTATTAGTGTTAGCGGAGACGAACTCTGATGTCTTGTCGAGAGCCTCGAGCTCGGTGGAGAAAGTGTCATGAAAAATCCATGAATGAATTGATCATTGGTGTAGAGAAGACCAGGTCCTTGATCTCCTAGGACTCCCATGGTGGTTATAAGTGATTAAACGGTGGAGGCGTACCAATGGTGGTGATTAGAAAAGGACGCTAGGAGGAGGGACTTTTCCATATGAACTATATACGTCGAACTCTCAAGCTTGGTGGAAGTGACGCAATTGATGACATTGCATGAGACGAAGCATAGAATGAGGACGAAAAGATGGTAGAAACCCTTGGGGAAAGCCATATTCTCAAAATCTTGGGTGCAATGTGATGTTTTTTATAATTATCGTAGTAATTATTTATTCTCTTCAATAAATAAATGAATAATTACTATTAATTAATGAAAATAAATATGATTACTAATAAAGTTAATATTTATTATTATAAATTAATTTTCACTGTCACATGTACAAAATCATCCAACTCGATGCCCCAATTACCTTATTTTATTATAAAAATGGATCCTAATTATCAACAACCATCCTTTATTAATTAATTTTATTGATTTTATAATTCAGTTTGTTGGTATTACCATTATAATTATTAAAAAAATATTTTAATTTTTAAATATTAACTTTCAAATAGGATTTTTCCCACATAAATCTTTGATTATCAATGAGAACTATTTATAGTCCTACAAAATATCACTATACCTAACATGATTTTATTATTATTTTATTCATTGAAAAGTCCCGTTATATATTTTTATAGAAAAAATCATTCTGTTTTTTCAATTTTTTCTAATTGAATTATTGACTTATCATGTAAAGGATGGTTTTTTAAAAAATATCAAATTTATTAAAGATGATAATCCATTATTAAAAAAGGTCATACTCTATAAAGGGTCACCTCAACCAAACCATATCATTAGCCTTTCCCAAGCATCATAATGATGAACCACCATCAAATCTAATAAAATAATATCTAATACTATTGAAGGTACAACCTTTGTTATCAATATAGCCTTTTTTAAAATCTAGAACTATTGAAAGCACAACTTTTTTTAAAGAAACATTTATATTGAAATAGTCTTTAAAATTCCAAATTTTTTTATCAATGATAAAAAAAGCGATTATAAGGGTTGATATTCATCAAACACTATGAAATAAGGGATTTTTATAAATGATTTTTGTAGAGAATATTAAGGGGACACACAACATTGTTTAACCCCCATAAAATGACCTCTCATTAGTGATATTCTTAACAGCAATAAAATCCATTATGTATCAAATGGGATACAAAATAACATTACACTATACCACCAAATACAAAAAAATTAATTTCAATTAAATTTATATCACAAATAATAAAAAAAATGCTATATTATAAAAATTTAAAACATTAGTTTCTAGAATTAAATTGGTATGAATAATTTATTATAAACATCAACATATTCAAAAAAATTAATGTGTCATTATATTTGGTTGTCAACCCCCTCTCAAAAAAGTATGATCATTGCATTAGTTGCTGAAAAAATCACCCAACTAGAGAAAAAGATTGTACATGTATAAAAAAATCTTATATTAATAATACCATAAAAATATAAATTAAACATAAATATGAAATGATAAATTAATAAAATGACAATTTTAAACTGGAAACATACACTTTGAGTCATACCAAGTACACCATGTGTTAGATTGATGTGCAGCTAATTCTTGTATATCAAAAATGATTTATAAATTATTATCATAAATTTTACATACAATTTGAGTTAATTTGATTGGTTTTAATAATGTCACATTTGTTTTGAACTAAAATGTTAATTTTACATAAAAATATGCAATTTAATTTATATCGTCCACATCGAGCGTCAGATTGATGTGCAACTGATTCCTATACATCAGAAATTATTTATGGATTACTTTCCTAAAATATCAAAAAAAATCATAGTGCGTTTACTAGGGTTTTAGTGTGTATCACATGATTTTAAACTAAAATGTTATTTTAAACTGAAAACACGCTCTCTGAGTCATATCGGTCACATCAAGTGTCAGATTAAAATGTGCCTAATTCCTACATGTCTCAGATGACTTATGGATTGTTGTTCTAAAGTATCAAGATAATATGAGCATGTTTTCCTAGTTTTGGGTAAATGACACATGTTTTTAACTAAAATGTCGTTTTTATACTGAAAACAAATATTTTGAGTCATATTGGTCACATAGTGTATCAGATTGTGGTACGACTAATTGTCATAGGTCACAAATGAATTATGAATCATTTTCCTAAAGTATGAAAATAATCTGAATGTGTTTACTTGGTTTTTATTATGTTATAAGTATTTTTAACTAAAATTTCATTTTTAAACTGAAAACACATATTTCAAGTCATACTAGGAACATCGTGTATCGAATTGAGCTATAACTAATTTCTACACTTCGAAAATTAATTATGGATGATTTTCTTAAAATATAAAAAACCAATTTTAATGGGTTTGCTCGGTTTTGAGTATTTGATGTGTCATTGAACTAAAATTATTTATCATGGATGATTTAAGAAATCAACGCTAAAAAATCAAAAAAAATAACTACGGTTTTTTAAATAACAAATGCTGAAAATTTGGATTTTTTTGTAAGAAATAACCCTTCTTCCCCGACACCCCCAAACCCCACACCAACTCCCCAAACCCCTCTCCGCCTGAGCCCCCAGAGCCCTAACCATCTCTACTACCCCCTACTCCCCTAATCCATCACCACCAGCCCCCTTCTCCCCTACTCCCCCGAATCTCATCCCTCATCTATAACCCCCCTTCACCCCTGAGCCCCCAATCCTGAGTCTGAGCCACATGACCCTCTCTCCCCCAAACCCTTACTTTCACTTCCCCACCACTGCTCCCCCTTGTCACTGACCCTCCCCCCTCATCGTCACCCCATCCCTCTAAATCATGGATCCTTGACCCATCTCCCTGTGAGAAGAATATGAATAGAGGAATGTGTCCTTGATTTTGGGTATTAAATCTGTATCCATGATTATCTATCTTCTGTTTATTTTTTTTAAGTTGGGTATCTCTTAGGTTGAATTTGATGATTTATTTAGGGTCATTTAGGTATACAGAACTGATGTGTCCCCTAGATTTTTTTTCACTTTCAATATTTCTAAGAGTCATGCATTGTGTATGTTTATTACTATCTTAATGATTCCTTGATCTTTGTTTGGTTTTCAAATTAGGCTTCTTGAATGAGGTAATTGATACATTGCAATTAGATTATACTTGAATGTGGTAGGTGTTTATATGATTTCACTTTTTATTCCATACAATGATATGATTTATTCCTTTTAAGTTATTAATTATCAAATTTGTTCCCATGTGTCTGTCCGGTGAGGGATGAAAATTGATTTTCAAATGGCTTTAACACTTGGCATAGAATTATTTACATGAAAAGTGTTTGTATAAATTATTAACTGATCATCAATGGATTAAATGGTTTTAAAATCCATTGTTAACACTGGTGAATGGTTTTAAAATGTGTGTTTCACATCAATAGATTTTCATAGTGGGGTTTTGAGGTGTCTTAAAGTGTTTAATTTTTTCTAAATTTTTTTTTCTTTTAAAGGGTGTGTGTTGACCTATGTGAGTTTTTTTAAACTTGTTGATGGTTTTGGATATTTTTTAAATAATTTTAAAGGGAATTATTTATTTCCAAATTCATTTAGAATGAAGCCTTTATTATTTGATCTTAATGGTTTTTTTAAATAATATTTCAAAGAGTGTAATTTAGCTTGGAATACCAATATTATCTCAAAAAGTCCTATTTGGAACCTTAGGATAAAAATATTTCCTAAAATTTGTTAGACCCTCTTTGTGACCTTTTTAGTTTTTTCATTAATGTTTGGCACTTCTTGTATATGGACAAAAAGTGATGTATATAAATTTTTTTCGTAAGTGGTTGTAGAACTACTAAACAAATAACATGTACCCAAGTGGGTATTGTTCCATGGACATGCAGCTCAATAAAGGAGCACCTCACCGACTGATCTATTTAGTTTTTATTTATATATAACCACATCTGCCTATATATATTAATATAGACAGTTCGTGTTGGAAAAAAATAAACCATCGAGTATCGATCTCTCGACCTGAACCTCATAAATTAATGGTCTCCATAACCATGTTGTGTAAATTTCATTTACTTCCACTTATATTTCTCTAATTATATTAATTTTAACTGCCTTTATAGAAAAAAATTCACTGCATGATTCGAACATGCGCTGTTGTGAATCTGTTAAAGTACACTACCACTATGCCAAACAGATTCACATTTACATACAAATATGTATTATAATATATATATATATATATATATATATAACTTTGTATAAATGAAATGCAGTGAAAGGGTTTTGAACCTCCATCTTCACAAAATGACTGAAGCGCTTTACCAATTAACCAGTTGCAATTACATTTAAATAAGTATATATTATTTTATATATGTATTTTAGCACTCAAGAAATAATAGACCTATACCCACGTTTTTCATAAACCATGGGTATAGGATTATATACCGAAAGTTATACCCATGGTTCATGAACACTATAGGTACAGATGCCACATATACCCATGGTTCAATGTAAACTGTGGGTATTGGTTTTCTCACAGCATTCTCTCACAATTTTTTAACTTCTCACGCTTACGTGGGTACCCTATACCCATAGTTTAGCAATAAAAATGGGTATAGGTTAGAAAATTTCACCTATACCCACAATTCATGAAAATCGTGGGTATAGGTGAGTCTATACACATAGTTTTTAGGAAAAACATGGGTATTGAAGCATTTTCTAGTAGTGTTAGAGGTGAAGTGTAGTTTATTTATAATGTTTTTAATTGATAAATGTGTTTTAAATATAGTTATTTCCTTGATCACCTCCATTTCATGATTTAATAGGAGTCCTAGGAATCTAGTAGGTGATCTATATGAGTGAAACCTCTAGTTCAGAGTGCACGACGTTGGGTAAGGACCTAGTTAGATCAAGTGATATGACAGGTTGTTTTTATGGTCCTAGAACATATTAGAAGGGATGAGAGAATAATTTCAATCTCCTTTATCATGATGGATCCCTGTAAATTCTCTAGGGATACTAGGATATTATAGGTTTAGAATTGTTAGCCTCAATTCCTCATCACCACTTCATGTCCTTATTAATAGAGTCTAAGGGAGTTTCTAGTGACTCTTGGATCCTATTTAGGATCATTCTAGGCGATTTGTTATTTTTTCTTGCCTGTATGATATGTTTATTGTGTGTTTTCATGGAACCTTTTTCTTGGTTGTTTTCTTTCACCTTATTACTAAAACCTTTTAGTTTGATTTTGATTATTTTCCATTTTAGGTGTTGTTTCCTTTTTTTTGAAATGGTTTTGAATTTTTTTATTTGAAAATGAAAGGGTGTTTATCTTTCAAAAATACTTTTGGAATGTTTTGTGTAAGAAAAATAAAGGAAATTTATTTGTTTTTTAAACACAAGTAGATAATTTATAAAACATGGTTTTTAGGAAGTCACGCCAGGTTTAATTGTAAATTGGTTTTCAAGGATCTTTGGGAAAACTGATTGATAGTGAAATCATCTTTTGGGATGACAAATTTAATTTAAAAAATGAATGTTTATTTATAGTTTTTAAACAAATATTTGAATAGTGGATTAGTAAATGAGGATTTATCCAATGAAAAGTGTTTTATAAGTGATTGTTTTCATTTAATGTAAATAAAGAAAAGATATTTAATGCAATTATGATGTGTGGTTAGTTCTTTTATGCAAAGAATTATGAAAATCATATATTAAATGAAAGGAATTATAAGTAGGAAGTGTTTCACTAATCCCAATTGACTCTTAGTTGAAATTCCTTTGACCCCACCGATAGATGATGATCCATCAATCTCCCTCCCTACAGTACCTAAGAAACCCTCTATACACCCCCTTTACCATCTCTCACACCCTCCATTCTGTTAACATTAGACACACCCTTTGTTAGTATCTCATCATCCTCTGAGACAATGGATCCCCATTTACCGACTTCAGTAGTGAAGGAACAGGTCATATTGTGAGGATATCAGAGGGTGATAGTTATAGGTAAAATTTTAAATTTGAATAAATTTATTATACTTTTTTTATGCTAATAATAGTTTTTTATAAAATATGCAAACAATGTTACAACAAAGGGAAATATGAATAGTTCATAGGTCTTGAATCTGAACAGAATGAAGATAGTTTTCCCATTTGATTGTTATGGCGTCCCTAATGATGATGTCATAAGATTACTTTTCTAGATTCTAGGCCAACTGGAGGCAAAACCAATTACCTTTCTGATTACCTATGCATATTGGAGGCATGTTTCTCAAACATGAAAAAATTATGTTCTTGATTCACAGATAAAGGTAATTTTACTAAATCATGGTGTAATTAAATTTCATTATCTTATTAAATCATAATATTTAAAAAATGAATCTTTTTGTACAGATGTTTTTCCACTTTACCATTGCTGATCTGATCGCACAAAATTAGACATTGAAATTTTTGATTAAGAAATGGAAGGATTTTAAATAGAGATTATGGAATGAATTCAATTATTCTTCTTTTATCATTCAATATATATAGGATAAGGTACCTGAAGGGGTACCTAGAGAGAAATGTAAGGTTTTTGTTGATAGCCATCATCATGAGAAGCACGTAGTGTTGAAATATATATTATTATATTAATATCATTTCACATATATGCATTATAGAATCCCGTCTTTTTATAACATAACTTTCATTCCATTACACGGAACTGAGGATCTTTAAGGTTTAGTGTCTTGGAAACAAGGAAAATAAAACATCAAACAAAAAAAAATCTTCTTAAAAACTTGAAAGGCTTCTCCTCATGTTCACCCTAGGCTCATTACTGCATCTCATAACCTGGGGACATACATCAAAAGAAAGGGTGAGCAGAAGTCCCAACAAGGGAAACAAGTGAAACATTTTACATATGAACTTGAGATACATCAATAAAGTCATGAAAAGAACTTTAAGGCATGAAAATGAAATCATGAGGCATATCATAATAAAAATAAAACTTTTTCATAACTTGAAGATGTGGCTACATAATTTAACATAGACAATCATGAACATATCACCAACGTCCATCCCCAAGGTGTCATTTGAAAATTACCAAGGTTATTCACCAAGGTATCGTGAAAATTGTAATCTCTAGGGGTTACATCATTACCCAATGCATTGGAGTGCTATCAGGGCGCACCCTTAAATTTGCCTTTATTATCATGTGAGCCACATATATCATCATCAAAAATTTCATAAATAACCCATATAGCATAAAATAAATGGGTTTCATTTCATAATCATAACATTTTAAAAATTGCTTTAAAGACATAATCTTTGTGTCACTTTAAAACCCACAGAAAAGGAAGGTGGGTCTCATGTATGTAAATCCAAGAATTTAAAATAGAAAATTTTGGTATATATGTGAATACCCCTTTAGAAGAAAGAGCTTTGAGTATTCACTTAATAATATAAAAGAACTTTAGAAAAAGAGAGAGACATTTTGAG
The DNA here is from genome assembly GCA_963277665.1 of Viscum album. Lineage (NCBI taxonomy): Eukaryota > Viridiplantae > Streptophyta > Magnoliopsida > Santalales > Viscaceae > Viscum > Viscum album. The sequence continues at coordinate 1,218,972,504 of OY728119.1, forward strand.
ATGGAAATTCTGCAACATAACGGCTATGTTACGAGGTTTTAGAAGACATTAAAAAGAGAGGGAAAATGGGTCAAACATTCATAAATGACCCATAAAACAGTAGATGGACAGAATAAGAAGGATACATGATCATGGTAATGAAATTACAAGGACATACCATTTGAAATGAAAAACATGGAAGGAAGACAAAAATTAGATTTCTCTTATGAAAGTTCAGCAGCCTAACGGCGTTACTTAAACTTCAGCAAAAATGATTTGAAAAGATCAAATAGGGTATCTCATCATGTGAACATAAGATTTATGTATGATATATATATATATAATGCCCCAAAATAATTAAAAAGGAACTTTAAAGACTTGACATGAAATTAGAACTTTGAAAAGAATGAGAAGGGTGAAGGAATCCCCTAAAAAGTTCGGCAGCCTAACGGCACCACTTAAAACTTCAAAATACTGAATTGAAGAGATCAAATGGGGTCTCTCATCATATGAACATAAGAGTCCAGCATGATAGATATAGCGATCATACCCCAACATAACAAGAAGGAACTTGAAAGAATTGACATGAAAGTATAACTTCAAAACGAGAAGGGTGATGAACCACTTAAAAATTCGGCAGCCTAACGGCGCCAGTTAAAAATTCAAAATACTGAATTGAAGAGATCAAATGGGGTCTCTAATCATATGAACATAAGAGTCCAATATTATAGATATAGAGATCATACCCCAACATAACAAAAAGAAACTTGAAATAATTGACATGAAAGTAGAACTTCAAAACGAGAAGGGTGAAGAACCACTTAAAAATTCGGCAGCCTAACGACGCCACTTAAAACTTCAAAATACTGAATTGAAGAGATCAAATGGGATCTCTCATCATATGAACATAAGAGTCCAGTATGATAGATATAGAGATAATACCCCAACATAACAAAAAGGAACTTGAAAGAATTGACATGAAAGTAGAACTTCAAAACGAGAAGGGTGAAGAACCACTTAAAAATTCGGCAGCCTAACGGCGCCAATTAAAACTTCAAAATAATGAATTGAAGAGATCAAATGGGGTATCTCATCATATGATCATAAAAGATCAGTATGATAAATTTAGAGATCATACCGCAACATAATAAAAAGGAACTTGAAATACTTTACATGAAAATAGATCTTGAAAAATGAGAAGGGAGAAAGAATCCGTTACAAAAATTTCGGCAGCCTAACGGCGCTACTTAAAACTTGATAAAACGAAATAATGAGAGTAAGAGGGGATCTCTAATTATATGAACATGAAAAGGGCAGTAAGAGGAGTTTAAAATAACATCCTCCAACATAAGAACATGGAGCATAAAAGGAATGACATAAAAGAGATCACTTGAAAAGAAAGAGAGGGGTCGGATCCCTTACCTTAAAACGTAACTCTTAAAACTCAAAGGTTTGGACCTTGAGGGCTTTGGGGAACCTTGGGAGGACTCCTTGGGAGGTAAGGAGACCAGAACTTCGTTGGGGGAGAGTGGGGAGTCGAATGGATGATAGGATGGCTTGGTATTTATAGGGAAAGTGAGGGGACAAGGCATTAATGGCCAAGGGACACCTCATTAGTGGTTTTGGCAAAACCATGGGCTTGCCCATGGTATTTTTTCCCATGGTATTGTCCACTTGGGACACCTCATACCTTATCTTACTATTCATAAGTCGACCATATTGATTACATAGTTAATACATCATTTAATGATGTCATTAAACAACCGTAACTTAAAAACTGTATTTTCACTATTCATCGAAAATTCAACTTTCTCAGAATAGTCCCAAAATTTCACCTTAACCAAATATCAATGCTCTGATTTCAAAAATGAAATCCATTTTATAAAAATAATTTTCTAAATATTTTTAATTAAAATTTTAATTAAAAACACTATTCATCAAAAATTTATTTTTTTCAGAAAAATCCCCAAAAATTACCTTAACATAATATCGATGCTCTGAGTTCAAAAATGAAGTCCATTTTATAAAAATAATTTTCTAAATAATTTTAATTAAAATTTTAATTAAAAAACACTATTCATCCGAAAAAACTAATACTTGAATAATATTTTATGAAACTGTTATTTAACCATTTTATTGAATCACATTACTTAATCAAAGTACCTAGATTATTTTAATACTTTCTTTAAGTGAGATTACTAATCCATTTGGACACATTATTAATCCTAATCATAAAATCACTATTCATAATTTACTATTCATCAAAAATCAAGTTGATCTTATTAGACTCTAAATTTCGTACTGAACATAATTGTAGAAGACCATTTTTTGAAAATCATTATAAATTTTTAATTATTTAGGGTTTACATAAACATATTTAAAATATCCTTTTTCTAAAATTCATCAAAAATATGCATACTATATTTATCTGGTCATTTGAAAATTCATAAAAGAAATCGAAATTTTTATTTAAAACAAAGGATTACACAAGACAGTTACGGTCTCCTTACATAGCCCCTTATCACACCAGCATAGGACCTAAGTGTAAGGTGTGCTAAGGTGAGAGAATCCGAGAGAGGCTCAACCAACATCGCATGAGTAGTAATTTCTATCAGTTTGAACTTCTCACGAAGGCGATCTCGTTCTAGCTTTATACGATGAAGTTCAGCTTGGTTTTGGTCCAGAGAAAAGCCCAGTGGTGCTACCTCCTTCTCAAGTTCTGTTAGATGGGCTTCGATCGGTCCAAGACTACTGGGTGAGGCCATCGAATCTTCTTTCTATATTAATTAACCAAGATTGCTTGTATTTAGAGACAATAGTCAAAACGTTTAGTTTCCAGCAGTCATATTGACCAATGGTCAAATAACAGTCAAAACCCAACAGTCTCATTTTAATTATACTCATGTTATCAAATGAAACATTTTTGTTGAGTATAAAAATAAAATAAAATAACACATAAAATTAGGAAACAATATTTATTTAAAATTTCGGGTCGTTACAATATTCCCCCCTTAAGAAATTGCGTCCTCGCAATTTTTTAAAATTGGGTTTTGAAATTTCATTGAAAGTCCCACATCGGAAAAGGAGTCAGTAAAACTATTACTTTAAAAGAAAGAAAGGGAAGTACAAAGGTCACCCGAGTTAACCCACACTAGGATTCCATGTAGGAAAACATGGACATGGAGGAGAAAACCAAGGGTCAAGTTCTGAGGGAGAGTGATAGAGAACATGATTAGGAGAAAGTTAACCATAAGAAAATCCCAAACTTATGATGTGTGTAAACGGTCTTTGATTACCTAGTAGGAAACGTAAACCAACAACATTTTTGTTTTACATTGCTTTTCATAATTTTGAGGAATTCATTTACTACATAGAACAAAAACATAAGAAAATATACCTACCTTCAGGTAGAGTTTCATCCTTTAATAAGTCCCTACCAACACTAATATTTTCTCCAAATGATGAGACTTCAAAAACACTTGGTCTCACAAAAGCACAAGAATCATCTTCTAGAGAATCACATAATTTACAAAAGATTAACTATCTATTTCTTCTATCTTTAAACATTATCCCAAAAACAGAAAGGTTAAGGTAAAACAACTCTTCAAAAAGAAATAATCCCATAGGAATGGAAACTAATCTTAAATCTCCAAAGTTCAATGGTACTACCCAAAGTTCATCATAGACCATTCCATAAATAACGGTCTTTAAAATTCCTCAAAATAAACCAAACTAAGATTGAAACCCAAATACAAGAATGATTTGATAACATAGTCTTCCAAAACAACTTCATTGTTCATCTCCAGACAACATCAACCACTCCTAACATCTTATAACAAAAGTAGCTAACCTAAACATATTTTACCCAAGATAGGTTAATCATTCCCATAAGTAACCTAAATTACTATAAGTCCACCTTAAATTCATCAATTCTTCAAAATATAAGTCAACCTTACTCCTCAATGAAAATACTATAGTAATCTATTTACCTCAATCATATAGGGTCCCCAAAATAGTGAATGTCTTCCAAAATAATAATCATCTTTTAATCCCCTAATCATCTCTGTCATATTAATACGGAAATTGTCGCATTTCCAATCACATTGGTTGTTGGGACACGTTATTCCATTTCCCACCATTAACTAATAAGATAAAGTATAATTAGAGGCTTAAATACTTAACCAATAATCATGAAAAGGAACTTAAAGCATATAAGGATAACTTGTAGAAGAAAAGTATACCCTAAATTGTGATCCCCTAGGTTCCCATCTAGGTTATCCATGATCATATATTCTTATGTGAATCTTTATTTTATTTTATCTTTGTTCCTTTAACAATGGTTCATACCAAGCTTATGAATTTACCAAAGCATATCCCCCGGGAGTGTCGTAACCAAGAGTGCAGCAAGGCCTGTTGTTGTGTACCAGTTCCCATTCGAGTCTATCTCAAAGCGGTGTTTTTGGGTTTTACCCCTATGTACATCTATGCCAGAGCCACCTCTACCTGCTCGTATCCAGACAGGGATGCATTTGCTTGGCAACCCCTTACTCAATACTCACCAAAATACCAGGAAGATTTCCTATATTTAAACTTTTCTATAGGGTTCTTCCTAGAGTTTTCATGTCCTAATTTCCACAAATAACTAAACCATCCTTTGATACCAACTATAGAATCCTGTCTTTTTATAACATAACTTTCATTCCATTACACGGAACTGAGGATCTTTAAGGTTTAGTGTCTTGGAAACAAGGAACATAAAACATGAAACAAAAAAAACATTCTTCTTAAACACTTGAAAGGATTATCCTCATGTTCACCCTAGGCTCATTACTGCATCTCATAACCTGGAAACATACATCAAAAGAAAGGGTGAGCAGAAGTCCCAGCAAGGGAAACAACTGAAACATTTTACATATGAACTTGAGATACATCAATAAAGTCATGAAAAGAACTTTAAGGCATGAAAATGAAATCATGAGGCATATCATAACAAAAATAAAACTTTTTCATAACTTGAAGATGTGGCTACATCATTTAACATAGACAATCATGAACATATCACCAAGGTCCATCCCCAAGGTGTCATTTGAAAATTACCAAGGTTATTCACCAAGGTATCGTGAAAATTGTAATCTCTAGGGGTTACATCATTACCCAATGCATTGGAGCGCTATCAGGGCGCACCCTTAAATTTGCCTTTATTATCATGTGATCCACATATATCATCATCAAACATTTCATAAATAACCCATATAGAATAAAATAAATCGGTTTCATTTCATAATCATAACGTTTTAAAAACTGCTTTAAAGACATGATCTTTGTGTCACTTTAAAACCCACAGAAAAGGAAGGTGGGTATCATGTATGTAAATCCAAGAATTTAAAATAGAACATTTTGGTATATATGTGAATACCCCTTTAGAATAAAGAGCTTTTAGTATTCACTTAATAATATAAAAGAACTTTAGAAAAAGATAGAGACATTTTGAGACGGAAATTCTGAAACATAACGGCTATGTTACGAGGTTTTAGAAGACATTAAAAAGAGATGGAAAATGGGTCAAACATTCATAAATGACCCATAAAACAGTAGATGGACAGAATAAGAGGGATACCTTATCATGGTAATGAAATTCCAAGGACATACCATTTGAAATGAAAAACATGGAAGGAAGACAAAAATTAGATTTCTCTTATGAAAGTTCAGCAGCCTAACGACATTACTTAAACTTCAGAAAAAATGATTTGAAAAGACCAAATAGGGTCTCTCATCATGTGAACATAAGAGTTATGTATGATATATATAGAGATAATGCCCCAACATAATTAAAAAGGAACTTGAAAGACTTGACATGAAAGTAGAACTTTGAAAAGAATGAGAAGGGTGAAGGAATCCCCTAAAAAATTCGGCAGCCTAACGGCGCCACTTAAAACTTCAAAATACTGAATTGAAGAGATCAAATGGGGTCTCTCATCATATGAACATAAGATTCCAGCATGATAGATATAGAGATCATACCCCAACATAACAAAAAGTAACTTGAAAGAATTGACGTGAAAGTAGAACTTCAAAACGAGAAGGGTGAAGAACCACTTAAAAATTCGGCAGCCTAACGGCGCCACTTAAAACTTCAAAATGATGAATTGAAGAGATAAAATGGTGTCTCTCATAATATTAAAATAAGAGTCTAGTATGATAGATATAGAGATAATACCCCAACATAACAAAAAGGAACTTGAAAGAATTAACATGAAAGTCGAACTTCAAAACGAGAAGTGTGAAGAACCACTTAAAAATTCGGCAGCCTAACGGCGCCACTTAAAACTTCAAAATACTAAATTGAAGAGATCAAATGAGATCTCTCATCATATGAACATAAGAGTCCAGTATGATAGATATAGAGATCATAACCCAACATAACAAAAAGGAACTTGAAAGAATTGACATGAAAGTAGAACTTCAAAACGAGAAGGGTGAAGAACCACTTAAAAATTCGGCAGCCTAACGGTGCCACTTAAAACTTCAATATACTGAATTGAAGAGATCAAATGGGGTCTCTCATCATATTATCATAAAATATCAGTATGATAAATTTAGATATCATACCCCAAAATAATAAAAAGGAACTTGAAATACTTTACATGAAAATAGATCTTGAAAAATGAGAAGGGAGAAAGAATCCGTTACAAAAATTTCGGCAGCCTAACGGCGCCACTTAAAACTTCATAAAACGAAATAATGAGAGTAAGAGGGGATCTCTCATTATATGAACATGAAAAGGGTATTAAGAGGAGTATAAAATAACATCCTCCAACATAAGAACACGGAGCATAAAAGGAATGACATAAAAGAGATCACTTGAAAAGAAAGAGAGGGGTCGGATCCCTTACCTTAAAACGTAACTCCTAAAACTCAAAGGTTTGAACCTTGAGGGATTGGGGGCACATTTTTAGGACTCCTTGGGAGGTAAGGAGACCAGAACTTCGTTTGGGGAGAGTGGGGAGTCGAATGGATGAGAGGATGGCTTGGTATTTATAGGGAAAGTGAGGGGACAAGGCATTAATGGCCAAGGGACACCTCATTAGTGGTTTTGGAAAAACCATGGGCTTGCCCATGGTATTTGCCCATGGTATTGGCCACTTGGGACACCTCATACCTTATCTTACTATTCATAAGTCGACCATATTGATTACATACTTAATACATCATTTAATGATGTCATTAAACACCTGTAACTTAAAAACTGTATTTTCACTATTCATCGAAAATTCAACTTTCTCAGAATAGTCCCAAAATTTCACCTTAACCAAATATCAGTGCTCTGATTTCAAAAATGAAATCCATTTTATAAAAATAATTTTCTAAATATTTTTAATTAAATTTTTAATTAAAAACACTATTCATTGAAAATTTATTTTTTTCAGAAAAATCCCCAAAAATTACCTTAACATAATATCAATGCTTTGAGTTCAAAAATGAAGTCCATTTTATAAAAATAATTTTCTAAATATTTTTAATTAAAATTTTAATTAAAAAATACTATTCATCTGAAAAAACTAATACTTGAATAATAATTTATGAAACTGTTATTTAACCATTTTATTGAATCACATTACTTAATCAAAGTGCCTATATTATTTTAATACTTTCTTTAAGTGAGATTACTAATCCATTTGGAAACATTATTAATCCTAATCATAAAATCACTATTCATAATTTACTATTCATCAAAAATCAGGTTGATCTTATTAGACTCTAAATTTCGTACTGAACATAATTGTAGAAGACCATTTTTTGAAAATCATTACACATTTTTAATTATTTACGGTTTACATAAACATATTTAAAATATCCTTTTTCTAAAATTAATCAAAAATATGCATACTATATTTATCCGGTCATTTAAAAATTCATAAAAGAAATCGAAATTTTTATTTAAAACAAAGGATTACACAAGACAGCTAAAATCTCCTTACATAGCCCCTTATCACACCAGCATAGGACCTAAGTGTAAGGTGTGCTAATGTGAGAGAATCCGAGGGAGGCTCGGCCAACGTCGCACGAGTAGTAATTTCTATCAGTTTGAACTTATCGCGAAGGCGATCCCGTTCTAGCTTTATACGATGAAGTTCAGCTTGGGTTTGGTCCAGAGAAAAGCCCAGTGGTGCTACCTCCTTCCCAAGTTCTGTTAGATGGGATTCGATCGGTCCAAGACTACTGGGTAAGGCCATCGAATCTTATTTCTATATTAATTAATCAAGATTGCTTGTATTTAGAGACAATAGTCAAAACTTTTAGTTTCCAGCGGTCATATTGACCAATGGTCAAATAACAGTCAAAACCCAACAGTCTCATTTTAATTATACTCATGTTATCAAATGAAACATTTTTGTTGAGTATAAAAATAAAATAAAATAACACATAAAATTAGGAAACAATATTTATTTAAAATTTAGGGTCGTTACATTCATGCATATGATAATGAGATTACATTTCATGCATTACTATTAAATTACATGTTATTTATTTCAAGATGTTTCAAAGAAAAATGCATCAATTCGAGCTAAAAAAATTAACCCTCAAACTATTGGGTCAAAGAGTTTTTCAAGATATAGATCAAATTGGGTAATATTTTTATTAGTTTAAATATTTATAAGACACCATTATCTATTTCAGTTATTAAATTGTTGATTTATCTTTGTTTAATACAGTCAAGTATTTTAGGTCACTAAGCCTCCTGAACAAAACTGTGATTTGGTGTTTATAAAAAATATTATGGGAGTTATGTTAATGATCATACCAAAGAAGTTAGGGTATGAATACATTTTTCATTAAATATAACTTATTGTTAGTTTTCACTATGTGAATATGTATTACTTAAAATAAGGATGATATTTGACTTATAGGTAAAAATATAAGAACTATGGGATTTAAATCCCACAGGGTCCTTCTCGGTCACCCAGGATGACTCAGTTGGTCATGTCCCTAGGAAGGAGTATCCTAGCTGGGTGCACAAGATGGGTTTAGGGCCATTACCATCTAAGATATTTGGTAGGCCACTAAAGATTATAACAGAATCTAGTCTTGTTTTTCGTGACTCTCTATCTCTAGATGTAAAAAGTGAGTTTGTTGCAATGAAAAACACAATTCAAGAATAGGGGGCTCATATAAAGATGCCAGATGCAAGTCAATGATCTATAGAAAGCATTGATTAAATCACATCAGAAAACGATTGGATCTATCCCTACTAAAATTTCATCAATGGATGGTCGTGATAATGTAAATAACAAAAGATTAAAATCATTTAGTACACAAAATTTTATTGGTTTTAAGTTTATATTTAAATGTACAACTTTATTTAATCTTCAACATAATTTTCATGCAAGTACTGGTTGTAGGAAATAGAGATGGAGATAGAGATGGAATTGATGAAAGTTCATCTGGTAGTGATTATGGTTCACTTTGGATTTAGAGATTATGTTTAATAAACATATTATGGATACTTGACACATTTCCCTCATAAACCAGATTGTTTTTTAGATTAAACACTCCATGGTCAAAAAAAATATTCTTTTTAAAAGTTTTTTAGTAACCTGAAAATAGTATTTATATGATGCTGAATTTATAGTTCTAACTATTACCTCACACAATCCATCCACCCCATCCATAACACAGTGTTCTCCTCTCATTGACCCTAAGTTGTTCTCCATTGATTGATTGTTGTTTTCTTTATGGAAAGGAATGATTTCATCGATATTTCTCCTCCCTTCGATCCACCATCCCTTATTATTTTAAATCTATTTGTTTTTAAATATAAAATAGCATGGGGTAATAGAAAAGAGTTATTTATTAATGTATTTTATTATCTTTTTAGGCTTGCGATGATCATTTATTTCTATTTCTAGTGGCTTTGAAAAATGGTGTTTTTATTCCATCTACATAGACATAGATGTCTCTACTGAATGGGGATTTCCAATAGCGTACTCTTAGTTCTTAGTTTTATATTGGTTTAATTTTTTTAATTATAATTTTTATAATGTATCGATGGATGTTATGTGAGGGTTTCTTATGATTCATTTATTGATTTTATCTTAAGTTAATTTTTAAATAAATATCATTGAAAATTAGTTTTGTGCACAATAAATGCTTGATGTAATTATTTAAAGATTAAAATGGGTTAAAATTAATTTTCAAAGGTTATTTGAAATTGAATACACCTTAGAGTTGGAATTTCCTAGATTATTTGAATATATGGATTGATTATATATATATATATATATTGGATTATTAAAAGAACATGTGAGGAATTTTGTGAGTTAGAAACTCAAGAAGATTAATCCCATAGTGTATATTGTTGTGAAACAAGGGTTAGAGGCCTTGTTTTACTATGTTTTATAACTAGATACATTAATACCATGATTATAAGAATATCTCTTAGGATTTAATTACATGGTTCCTTTATGTCACCAGTGTTTCTAGGTATATTACTAGTTCCATAGATCAATTATATAGGCCCATGGTGTTGTGTGGCATTTACTTATTTTCCATTACATGATTTATCTTTTGGTTTATCTTATGTCGTGTTTCCAATTTTTTTAACACCTCTTTTCTCCATTTGTTTTTGAATATAAATCCATATTTTAAAAAATGGATTTTTAAATGATTTTAATAAAAAACCAAACAATTTTTAAAAAAAACATAAAGTATGAATGGTGGAAAATACTATATAGATTCAAGGTGGTATCCTACTGGCCATTTCCTCACACCAACCATATAAATTTTTGTATATTTATAGGCATGGTTATATTTTATACATGTAATGGAAATAGTTATATAAATGTTTTCACTCATTATGATGTTCATCAACCTCTATTATTATGTTTTTATTGGATCCCATGGGTCAAGAGATGGTTGAGCTCATTTTTATGGTTTTGTGATCCTTGGTGATTTTGGTTTAATTTGTGAGATCATTTTTTTTCCTTGAAAATGAATTATTTCCTATTGTATATGGATGTTGAAGACAATTTTGTAATAACTATGATGAGGTTCTCAAAATTTATTGGATATTTTAGCTGCTTATACTCAGTTTGGTTGTTTTTAACATATTAAAATCTTTTTTTTATTCGGTGTGGATATCAAATTTATGTATGTTTCATGTTGCAATTTGAGGTGGAATTCATAAATTTGGATTGTGAGGGTAAAACCATTCCTCATTGGTTATATTTAATATATTTCTCTCTTTGGAACTTCCAATGAATGCTGGTATATATATATATATACATGTAAATTCAAAATGAATCTAGTTCGGTATGGATATTTCCAACCACTTTGTTTTTTGTTTGGCTATTTTGTGGATGCATATTTTGCAACTCTATTTTTTTTGAAAAGTGGTATAAACTAGTGGTTTAAACTACTGCTATATATTTCAATTTAATTTTTAATGGTGTTTTAAACCTCCACTATATTAGGTAAAAATTTGTTTAGTGGGGGGTTTCTACTCCTAAAAATGATGAGAGGATAAAGGTAGTTTAAACCAACGCTATCCTCTAGACATTTTTTGGGAGCAGAAATGAATGCTAAAACCTAAAAAATATCCACTAAAAAATGTCCCATAACAGTTTCCAAAAACCAATGAATGTTAGGAACCCACTCAAGTTGAATATCAATTCCAAATTTAGCTGTGGTTTTTGCAAACTATTGTAGAACCTTGTAGCAGTTATTTAAACCACCACCAAATAAAAAAAATCCTCATTTATATGTTGATTTTTTTGTAGGGTGTGTTTTGAACGAAAATGTCAATTTTAAATAAATTCACACAATTTGAGTCAAACCAGTCACACCATGCGTCATATTGATGTGTGGTTGATCCATACACTTCATAAATGACTTAACAATCATTTTTATACATTATTAGGACAATCCAAGTGTTATTTCTGGTTGTGAAAAAATCTCTCAAGATATCATTGAAGTATTTTTGAGGTGATTGTGTTTGTTGACAATGTGGGCCTCTGTGTTGTGTTTGTTCACAAAATAGACCATGCTGTAGAATTTGTTGACAAAGGGGGTTTACAAGGTGATTTTTCAAGTTCAATAGATATTGTTGGCTATACATGGTTGATTAAAGAATCTCTAAAAAGGAATGGACAATATGGAGGTGGTTCAAAAGAACATATACAAGGGACGTGTGCGTAAAATTTATGTGGTGCATGAAAAATAAAGTGTTGTGAAAAAATATTTGCATGGTGCGTAAAAAAGGAAAGAGGTGCATGGAAAATTAGCATCGTGCATGAAAAAAATATAGTGGGGAGAAAAATATTAGCAGCATGTGCGAAAAATTATGTGGTGTGCGAACAATTAGCATGGTGCGTGAAACATAATCGGGTGCGCGAAAAAATTAGCATGGTGCACGAAATAGAGGATTGGTGTTTTTCGTGCAAGAGGTGTTTTGATATCCGAAGCTCGAAAATTGGCAAAGGCATGATGTGCGCAAAAAATTGGAGCATGGCACGAAATACGGTGTGGCACCGAAGATGTGTTTTTTGCGCTCGATGAGGATTACGCGCAGAAAAAGGGTTTTTCATGTAGGGGTCGATTTTGCCTATAAATATAATGTGACCCCCCTCATTCGAAAATGCTCAAGACTCAGAGAATACTTGAGTAGTGGGGCACGAAATTGAAGTTCGCAAGGGATTTGCACGTAAACATCAAGTTTTCACGTAATGTCGGGTGTTGCATGAAAAGCTAAGGTTGTGCGTAAAACTAGGGGTTGCACATAAAGCAAAGGTTGCATGTAAAAGAAACATTTTCATGTAAAAGTGGTGTTGCGTGAAAAGTGGATTTCACGCAAAAAAAAAGTATGCACAAGGCAGTGTAGAGGCTACGCGTAAAAGAAATGGTTGTGCATAAAAAGGTGTTGCGCGTAAAAGTGGGGTTGCACATAAAAAATGAGTTTGTGCGAAAAGTTTATTTCACGCAAGGCAAGTGAATTTCGCACAATGTGCAGTAAAGTCTACAAATAAAAATTGGGGTTTCCCGGTACACCCGGTGCAAAGTGAGATTCATCTGCGGGTGAAATTTCAACGTCAACAGAGCATCTATCAACAGTTAAAGATGTATATTTCATTAGTGATAATGAAGAGACCTATAAGTCTATAAATTGTTAGTGGATCCCTTCTAAGAGAAGTAAGAATAGTAAGAGGAAGAAGGTGTCCCTTTCCACTGGTAGTGATCCATAGAAAGAGGCAAAGGGAGTGACTCTTGGGAAAGTAGTGAGCTAACCCTAAACATTGTAAAGGTAGTGAGTCTGGGCATAGAAGTGATGTAGCCCGAACATTGTAAATTGATAGTGCGCTTTAAGTGTATTTGGTATAGTGGCACATCACCGTTGTATGCTCCTTGGACGTAGCCCGGTGAGGGTGAACCAAGTAAAAATATCTATGTCTGTTTTCTTACTTCCATACATTGCATTTAAATCATCATCATTAGATAAATAAGAAAAGAACAAGATAAACATTAACAACATAAGAGCAAACAAAGTAATCCTTATAATATAGAGGTCAAGATCTAGTGGGGCATAAAGAATTTTGAAACAGAATATTCATACCCTGATTCACCACCCCTCTCAGGGTATCTATGTATTTTTTGGTCCTAACATTTCTTTTTTTATCTAGTGACACATTTTTTTAACTAAAATGTCATTTTTAAACTAAAAACATGCACTTTGAGTTATACCGTCCACATAGTGTGTCAAATTGATTTGTGACTCACTATTACATGTCACAATTGTTTTATAGATCATTTTACTATAGAGTCGAAAAAATATGAGTGTGTTTTCTAGGTTTTTAATGTGTGACACATGTTTTTAACTAAAATTCCTTTTTTAAACTAAAAACATGCACTTGGAGTCATATCGATCACATCATGTGTCCGATTGATGTGAGCCTAATTCCTTAAAGTCATAAATGACTTACATATTGTTATTATAATGTGTCAATATGATCTAAGAATTTTTTTCTCATTTTTCAACAAGTTATATATGCTCTTAAATAAATGTCATTTTAAATAGAAAACATTCACTTTGATTCATACTGGTCGCACCATGTGTTGGATTGATGAGTGACTAATTCCTACACATCCAAAATTATTTATGGATCACTATCCTAAAATATCAAGAAAATCCTAGTGTTTTTTTTAGGGTTTCATTATGTGACACACATTTTTAAATAAATTTTCATCTTTAAACTGAAAATAATCACTTTGAGTCATATTAGTCATATTGTGTGTTTGTTTGGGGTATGACTTATTCCTATATGTCACAAATGACTTATGGATCATTATCCTAATGTATCAAAACAATTTGAATGTGTTTTATCAATTTTGAGTATATCACACGTCCTTTTAACTAAAATATCAATTTTAAACAAAAAAAAACAGACTAATGAATATAAATAGGTCAAATAACGAAGAAATAGCTCTATGAAGAGAACAAATAGTACCTGAGTGCATCATCATTATTGAAGACTTATTTGAAAATTTTATTTTTCTCTCATCATTTTATTGATCTTAATTGTGCACAAAATGGTTGAAGAAAAAAAATTCTTGATGAAGCCATTTCTTTATGATCTCAATAAAAATTAACTCAATAAGTATTAGATAAAAATTATAAGGAAAGTAACTAAAAAAAGTAGATAAAATGATGAGAAATTTGACAAAATAAGAATTATGAAGTAACCTCTGCATGATGTTTTCATACATTTTGACACTGTGTATTCTTACCATTCATTTCTAAACAAATTTATTTCCTCTTTTGAATACATGGTCTATTGATATTCTTGGTATTACTGTAAAAATATAAACAAAAAAAGGATTAATAAATATTTAAATGAATTTTAATTATCATCAGAAATACCTCTCTAGGGATGCTAGTTTGTTGATGGAATACGCTATATTTCATAAATTTTTAAATGTAATAACCACAATCTTCACCATTAGTTTGTTTCAAATATTGTATAAACATTGATAAAATATGTAATTTGTTTTGATATATGTGTTGATAGTGAAATATTATTATATATAGCCTAATACATATCCACTTGTAGCAGTCGATAGGATTCTTGTGCTCATAAACTGTCCTCATGCTATGAATTTGATGATATTTAAACACCACCCTATTATAACAAATTTTTATTAAAATATATAAAAAATATATAATATGAAGTTTATTTGTAAAAAAATTCATATAGTGTATTAAAATTTGATAAAAGTCATCATGTGTGGTCAATTTGTTGGGTATTCATGTATTGAATCCAAAAAATAAATATTTGGAGTATACAAATTGATTTCAATGAGAAACCAATGATTTATAAAAATAAAAAATGAATATTTATAGAAATTAATGAAAATTTATTTGATATGATAAAATTATAGAGTATTTCCCCCACATCATGGGTATTAAGAAGAGTCTATCATCTATAAATTTATTTTTCAAACATTCTAACTGATTTTTTCACCATTACAAAATATTAACAAAGTAGATTAACTATTGTATAAAGAATCTTGAAAACACACTTCATGTATACAGTTAAAATTGGGAATTTTATCTATCCAAGATTGAGGATTTCATCAACATTCTCAAGATCAAGAATATTTTTAATGACTTCTCCATACATTTTTTCTACAAAATAAATGATGGTTGTATCACTCTCTTTGAATTTTATATTCACATGAGCTTGTAATATTATTAAATTGGGAAGTTGAACTAGTGGGGTAAAGTTACTTTCTAAATGTATTTTTTATCGATTGGTTGATCTTTTAGATTTTTTTATTCAACCTTCCATTTCCCACTTTTTTATCCATCATTAATAACATTCCTTAATTCATTAATGTTTTCATTAGTTATTAAAGGTTATTCACACAAATAAATTGTAAAGGAATGCCTCCTTGTCAATATGTATTTTTACAATATCAAACATCCATTCTATGAAAGTTCCAATAACAAGTTCTAGTGTGTGAACATCCATATTATTAAACGGAATAGGTAGCTCACTGCTCAGCTTGTGAGATATGTAAATCTCCACTCTTGTATAGACTTTTAGAAGTTTTTTATTGTGTAAAATATCTCTTTGGATATTATACATTTTACCCCTCCAAATAATGTGATGGGTGGGTGATGATAGATATAAATAATAATTATTTTCACCATGTAGAATATTAGTACAGGAAATGTTTCAGTGTCTGCCTGACTCACATTTCACAGGAGATATAAAAAAATTGATTTCCTTTGTAGAGGAAGACCTTTGTGGGGAATGGATAGCCTCAAATCCATGGGGTATTCATTTAGTTGTTATTATTGTGTTGTTTCATCTATTTGATTCCTCCTCATAACATTATATAACAACCTAGACTACCAATTATGTTTTTCTTCTAGAGAAGTTATTCATGTCTTCATCTCTTCCATTTTCTTATCTTTATCCCCTTGTGCATTTCTTTTCTCATAATATTTTTGGGAAAACACTCTGAAACTTGAACCTCTAAAATGATGATATTTTTTTTCTACTTCAAGTGTAGAGACCCCGATCCCAATAGACTAGAGCTTATGTTTACTACCATTACATTGGAATAATCCAAATGACCCGAAGGCCTACTTTTTATTTTATTTTTGATAATCTAATTTTCAAGGGTTGAGGGTGAACCCTTACAAGGCCCGTAGACTAATTAGATTACATGATATGAAGGTATTAGAGGAATTATTTGTTGATCAAGTGTTTTTTTCAATAATACTCTGTCTATTTATGATGATTTTGATGTTCAAAAATAACCTTATTTGTTATTCTAATGATTTTACTTTGAGTATATTTTAGAAAATTAATATTATTTATTTCTCTATTTTGAAATTATATTTAATAATTTTAATTCACATGGAATATTTTACAACGTGTTTGGAAATCACTTTAGAGTTTTATGTAAATACTGTTCATACCCTACGTTGAGGAGCATAGTGTACAGATGAGAACTGTCATTTACGTTATCAGTAAAGTATGGTTTAGAAACCATACGTTATCAGAAAATTATGGAATAAGAACCCTATGTTTGGAAGGAACCTTATGTTTGGAATATTAGAAAACATGGAATAATAACCCTATGTAAATATGTAAAGTCATGTTTGTTTCTAAAAAGTAAGGTTCATCAACCTTAATTTTGTAAACAACCTTATGTGGGATCATTTACCTTATATTTAGAAGATGATAAAAGTATGGATTATATACCATACGTTTGAAAGTTGAAGAGAAAATCATTTGTGATCAACCTTACATTTTATATCAACCTTATGTTGAAAACCTTATGTTCAGAGAATGTATACTATATAGTTAAACCCTACGTTTGGTATCAGAGATTTAAATTGTGAATTTATTAAAACAGCGATCTTTATGCGGATTATCTGGCTGATTTCAAACTAGATTAAAAGCTCGAATCTAAAGCACGTCTTTAAATGATTCAAATCCATTTGTTTATGATTAAAAATTTCTATTTAAGAGGAGATTTTCATGGAAAATTTTAAGGGAACTTACGATGGCTCTGTAAATCAAGTATTTGAATATCATGATTCTAAAGGCGAATTTTGTGGATTTAAATTTAAAAGGAAATTGCTCATATTTATTCTATATATTCCTGTATTATTTTGAATTATAGATATAGAGACGAATCATCGAAAAGGAGAAAACATATATCAATCTCTTGATTTTTTCATAGCTACAGTTTAAAGAGACAATCAAGACTTACAAATATTTTGTTACAATGAGCAATAAAGTTTTGTTTTTTGAAGATAAAGAAACACGATTGAAGATTCACTGATTCTACATCGAATATCTTTTGTGAATTGACTATTGTTAAAGTTGTGAATTATATTTCAAGATCTAATATAACCGGATCGACTCAGAACTCTTTTACCTAAAGATCATTCTTTCTAAAGATGATGATTCATCGACTATCAATTGTGTGTTGTTGCAATTGTGAAGAACAATTGGAAAGTATTTCAAAGAACAAATACTCTTTTACTTTTTGTGATTAGATTCTCATACTAAGTTGTGTGTTTGGTTATGTATATGAACCAGAAGGCTTTATTTTTCCTTAAAGTTGTAAAGGTGTCAACTGCCTGCACTCTGTTATGGAACGGTCTGTTGATATGAGGACCAGATAGTGAAAATCATCAAACTCGTGGAGTATAGTGTTGGTGGAGTGTACTAGGGGCCTTCTATTCCCCGAACCACTATAAATCATGCATCCTTTTCTATTTATTTTCTGATGTTTAATCATTCTAATAAAATTAAAAAGAAATATTAAGATCTTTCGAAGAAATTGTAATACACACAATTCACCCCCCCCCCCTTATCTTGTGTATATTTAGTATAACCCAATCCAACAATTGGTATCAGAGGTGGTTATTTTGATAAAACTATAACATACTGAATTTTTTTGGATTATACGAAGCACAATGGATAATACACGAGAGGGTATGTTAGTGGTTCAAGCTCCCTACTTCAATGGTGAAAATTATGGATGTTGTAAATCAAGGATTATTATTTATTTAAAGAACCTTGTATACATAGTCTACTTGAAAATTCTAACTCCCCATGTGATACCAGAGAAACCTAAAACATGGAGTGCTGATAAAAAGAAGAGTATGACATAAACTCAAAAGCTATGAATGCCATAATTTGTGGTCTTAGACCAGATGAATTCAACAGAGTATCTTAGTGCCTGATGGCTTATGAAATGTGGCAGACGATTGTAGTTTCTTGTGAAGGAATTGATAATGTCAGACAAATAAGGTATGCCACTATTAAATTAAAATTTGACACATTCAGAATTTTTTAAGGAGAAACCATCAACTAGATTAAGTGAAGGCTTACATAAATTGTTAATAACATCACTTCCTTGGGAGATCCTATCAAACAAGCAGATCAGACCCTGCAAGTTCTAAGAGTATTGCCACCAAAATGGAATGGAATTTTGGCTGCCATTAAGAAATCATCACCAGTCAAAAATATTATAATGAGGGAGTTAATTGGAACTCTTATTATGTATGAAGAAATTGAGCATAATGTATTTGTCAAGAGAGAAAATATTTCCTTGAAAGTAACATCGCAAAGGAAGAAAAAAAATGAATGAAATCAAAGTCAAATCAGAAAATTCTGATTCATCAAATTCAAATGTGGAATTGGATCAACTAGAAAGAAAGTTTCATAAATTCTAGAGAAAGGAGAAAAAATTCAGAAAATCCTTCAAAAAGGATGAAAAATAACCAAAGGAAGTCAGATGATATAAATGAAATAGATGGGTCACATCAGACATGATTTTCCTAAATAATGGATGACAAGAAAAAATCTTTAAGAGAAATGACTATGATCATAAAGAAAATAAGGCAATAAAAGCTACATGGAGTGTTTCTGAAGACTCTAGAAGCTCATCAAAGTCTTACTCAGAAAAATAAGAATCAAATCTAAAATCAAACATGTGACTTATAGAAGAAGCTGATGAGGTAAAATCCCATTACTTATCCAATTCAGATTCTAGTTCTATTTATTCAAATAATAAACTAACAGCCTACTGTAATATACAAGAAGATAAATATGATTCCTTATTTAAGAAAAATAAATATCTGAAAAATATTCATACTACTGTTTTAGGAGAAAGAGACACTTTTCTAGAACAACATCAAGATTTAATTGAAAAATATAACTCATCAAACACAAATTGTATAGACAATGAAACTAAAATAAAAACCCTAAAAATAAAAGAATAAACATACAAAAGTTCAGCTCTTATTTTTATAAAAGGAGAAAATACACTAAATGAAATACTTGGAAATAATATGATTAAAAAGGAAAGATATGGAATAGGTAGTAAAGGTTAAAAATGTAAACTATATAAAAATTACTTTGTTCCGAGTACTAGAAAAGTAATCTATGATTATTGTGGAACAAGAGGAAACATATCTAAAAATTGTTATTTAAGGCAACTATAAATAAGTGGGATTAAGAAAGCCTTTGTTGTAAGCAGTTTATATGATTCTGTTAATTATAGAAAAAAAAATAAAGTATGGATTCCCAGATCTCTGCTAACTAACACTACTAGACCCAATTGAATATGGGTACCAAAACGAATCCTTGTTTAAATTTCATTGCAGGAAGCTTGTCAGAGAAGCCAAACTGAAATATGGTATACGGACAGTGGCTACTCCAGGCATATGAGTGGAAACACATCAAATTTCAGAACTCTGACTCAAAAGGATGGTGGTCTAGTCACATTTGGTGATAATTCCAAAGGTCAGATTATTGGAATTGGAACAGTTGGAGATCCAGAAGCAGTCTCAATCATTAAAGTAATTTATGTACAAGGATTTAAACAAAACCTGATAATTATCTCTCAACTCTATAATGATGGATATTTTTTTGACTTTTCTAATAACTGTGGTTTTGTTTTAAAAGATAAATTTCTTAAATTTATATCACCCAGAACTGATAATGTTTACACCCCAGACTTAAATTTTTTTTGTAAATAGAAATTAAAATGCTTAACTGCTAAGATAAATGAATCTTGGATCTGGCGTAGAAGACTTGAAAATTGCAATATATATGCTTTAAAAATGTCATTTAAGAAACAATTAGTTTATGATTTTCTTAGTTTCAAATTTAAAAGTTATAGATTCTATGATTCATGTCAACTTGGTAAGAAGCACAAATCATCCTTCAAATCTGTTAACAAAATTGCTACATCTAAACCTCTAGAACATATCCATATGGATCTATTTGGACCTTCAAGGGTATCAAGCTTGGATGGTAAATTATATGTTTATGTTTTAGTTGATTACTATTCTAGATTTACTTGGATTTATTTTCTAAAATATAAAAATGAAGCTTTTACTATATTTGAATGTTTTTTCAAAGCTATTAAAAATGAAAAAGATTCTAAAATAATTTCATTAAGAAGTGATCATGGTGGAGAATTTTAGAATCTAGAATTTAATTCCTTATGCTCAAATATGGGTATTAAACACACCTTTTCTCCACCAAGAACATCTCAAAAAATGGAATTGTGGAAAGAAGAAATAGGGTTATTTAAGGAATGGATAGGACTATGCTAAATGAATACAATCTTCCTACCTATTTCTAGGTAGAGGCTATAAGAACAACATGTTATATAATGAATAGAGTTTTAATAATGCCAATTTTTAAAAATACACCCTATAAACTCTTGAATAACATAAAACCTAAAGTAAATTAATTTAATGTTTTTGGATGCAAGGTTTACACCTTAAACACCAAGGAGAATCATGATAATTTTGATCCAAAATCTGATGAAGGAATTTTCTTAGGATATTCTGCTACTTCCAAAGCTTATAGAGTTTTTAATAAAAATTCAAGGATTATTGATGAATCAGTTCATGTGAAATTTAATGAATCTGATCCCTTTGAGAAAAGGAAAGACCAAATTGATGAATCTGAATCTAATGATAACATGATACTAGAGAACTTAAAAGATAATTTTGAAAAATATTTAAATGAAATTTAGTCTAGTTCATAATAACATGACATTAAAGAACCTAATAGTGTACTGCCTATACAATCTAGAACCCTAAAGAACCACCCTTTAGAAACTGTTATATGAGACCTAGACACTAGAATAAAAACCATAAGAAATGTAGGAAATCTTGTTGAATTTTATTCTTTTCTATCCCAATTATAACCTAAGACATTATAAGAATCCTTAGTTGATGAAAGTTGTATGATAGCAATGCAAGAAGAACTAAACCAATTCAAGAGAAATGAAGTTTGGAATATAGTAGAAAGACCTTAAAGCTATCTAGTTATAGGAACCAAATGATTCTTTAGAAATAAACAAGATGATCAATGAATAATAACTAGAAATAAATAAATACTTGTAGCTAAAGGTTATAATCAGGAAGAAGGTATATATTATGATGAGACCTTTGCACCTATATCAAGATTAGAAACCATTAGGATCCTTTTAGCCTATGCATCTCATATGAAATTTAAATTATTTCAAATGGATGTTAGGTCAACCTTTTTAAATGGTTACTTATTAGAGGAAGTTTATGTTGAGCAAGCTCCTGGTTTTGAAAATTCACAAAAACCATGTTTAGTTTTTAAACTTACTAAATATCTTTATGGACTTAAACAGGAACCTAGAGCTTGGTATGAAATATTATGTTTTTTTCTTTCCAAAATGATTTTACAGTTGGAATAGCAGATCAACTATTTTTAAGAAAAATGTTTATGCTAATATTTTATTGGTTCAAATTTATGTTCATGATGTAATTTTTGGTTTAACCAACAAAAATCTTTATCACGAGTTCTCAAATTTAATTCCAAAATAATTTGAAATGGGTATGATGGGAGAATTAAATTTTTTTTAGGACTTCAAATTTATCAAAAATATTTTGGAAATATTTTAAATCAAAGAAAACACATTACTGATTTACTAAATAAATTTGGACTTGAAAACAACAAGACATGTTCAACTCCTATATATACTAATATATAACATGATTTGGATGAAACTAGAAAATTAGATAACCACAAGTTATATAGAGGTATGATTAGTAGTTAATTATATCTTACTGCTAGTAGGCCAAATATAATGTACTCAGTATGTCTTTGTGCTAGATTTCAATCAGATCCAAAATAATTTCACTAAAGTGTTGTCAACAAAATCTTTAGATATTTAAAAGGAATTGTTTTTTAATCTATTCTTAATCCAAAAACTTCTGATTTTAATTTAATTTCATATTTATATGCAGACTTTGGAAGTTGTAGATTAGATAGAAAAATCACCTCAGGGACTTGTCACTTTATAGGAAAATACTTAGTATTATAGTCTAGTAAGAAAAAAAACTCAATTGCTCTGTTAGCAGCCAAAGTAGAATATGTATCTGATGGTAGTTGTTGTGCACAATTTTTGTGGATGAAAAACACTATTATGGATTTTGGATTTATTTCAATAATAAACCTATTTTATGTGATAATACTAGTGCTATAAATATTTCAAAAACCCTATTAATAATTCTAGAACAGTGAATATTGATATTAGACATCACTTTTTAAGAGATCATGTGCTTAAAAAGGATATATTTCTAAAATTTTTGAGCACTGAAATTCAATTAGATGATATTTTTACTAAACCACTTCCCACTACAAGGTTTGATTTTATTAAGGGGGATCTAGGTTTATTTATTTTTAAATGATTTTTTTATTTTAAATTATTTATTTTAATTATTATTTTATCTTTTTTAACTTACCTTTATTAATTTAAAAATTTCATCAATTCTGTTTTAAACTTTTTCTACGTAAGTTTTTGCTTTTAAAATAATGTAATAATTACTATGTGCATAATGACATGGGAATCAAGGATGTCAGAAACTGTTTCCTATTCCAACGCCATTCATTTTCTCAAAACCCTTCAAAACCTCGAGAACCTATACCGCTCTTCTCTACCCGCACGTAAACCTTCGAAACCTTAGTTTTTTGAACCTTCAGAAATCTGTGAAAGCAATGGCCAAAACCAAAAGGACAGATGATCCAGAAACTAGTGACGGAAAGCGGAAACACTCGGCAGGATGAAATATTTTTCAAGGAAAAGTGATCGATCTAGAATAGTTGTACCAGACGGATCTGATGTTGAGGCAAGCCCTTGATTTCTAGAAACTTGAGAAAACCTTCAATGGAGATTATACATAATTTCTATATGATTTAGAACTTCATAACTTTTTTAAATCATTTCATTTTAGTCTGGGAGAAGATAAAGATTCAATATTAGCTAAGATCGAGGATAGAGATGTTTCGATTTCGTCTGTGAAGATAGCCAAAATTCTTTAAATTCCTCATGAGGGAGTTTTCCATTTTGATTTAAAGAATATTGGTGATAATGTCTATAAGTAAGAGGACATTATGTATTTTTTGTTTGGATCTACAAATATAAGGAAGATGTAAGTGAAAGATCTAGGGCCTGACCAAAAGATTTTAGTTAAATTTGTGCAAATAGGTATTGCACCTAGAATTTTAGAGATGGAGAAAATATTGTACCCAGATATGTACATAATGTTTCTATTTATGGGTGATATAAAGTTTAATTTTCATAGATTTATGGTCAGATATCTCAACTATTGTTGCTAACCAGAAGCGAGGATGAACTTCTATCCCTTTGGAAGGTTTATTTCAAAGATCTTATTTAAGACAGATATGATAAGGTTGTTGGATGCCCGAGTAAAATGTCACCATAGAAAAAATTTCAATGCTGGCACACTGAAGAATATTGGTTTCTTTTGGATCATAATAAAAGGCAAACTCATGCTTGTTGGAACAGAAAAAGAACAAGAGAGTGCTCAGGAGCTACCTAAAAAATCATAGAAAGGAGTAGCTGAATCTAGAACTAGTGGAGTATCAAGGAGGATATGGTTTGAGGCAACTGATACACCTACTGATAAAGAAAGTCAAGAAAGACTTCAAAGGATAAGGAAAAGAGTAGCTCAAGATGATAAGGAACATGTTAAAGAAAATGTTGGAACAACTGAATCTTTTATAAGCTATAAATTTATTAGAGAATCAACAGTACAAGAAATTTCACAACCAATAGTTTCTCCGATTGAGGTGACTCCTCAAGTAGAAAAAGAAATTGTGCATCCAACTATTGAAAATCCTAGAGAAGTTGAAGTGGCTAGATCTGAAAATGTACAACCTACTAAAATTTTCCAAGAAGAATTAGCTCATGAGGAACCTATACTAGAGGAACCTATCTTGGAGGAAATAAATGAATTAAATGATTAGGACGAGAAAGAAACTAACCTAGTAGAGAATCCTTCTGAAATTCACACTGAAATTATTGGTGACGATTTTTTTGTGGATGAGTCGGGAAAGGAATTGAAGGAAAAATCAGTGGAGAAGCCAATATAGAGGAATGATGAAGAGAAGTCAGATGCTGATTCCCTACCTCTAGCTCTGATAAATCCAGTGGAAGCTTAGATAGTGAATCAAGAACAAGGTGCCTATGATTCATATAATGATCATGTGGAGGAGTTGATCTGAACATTTAATAAATTTCAAGATAAAAATGCTTATTTAAGAAGAGAATTAGAAAAGGAGAATCTGAAATTTCAAAGACTAAAAGCCAATTCTATTTCTAAGCGAGAAGTTGAAAATTTCAAGAAGGAAATGTTGACTGAAGTTGAAAATCTCAAATCTGAAATGGTGATGAAGTTAGATTTACTAGAGTTTAAATCTTTCATGGAGAAATAATTTGTAGCTATCAGAAATAGTGAAGCTAGTATATCAGGTACTTTGCCTGATCTGATCAGAAGATTTCAGGCCATTACAATAGCTATGAGCAATATGAATGGAAGACTGTAGGACCTTCAATAAAATAGTGCTCCTTTATCTGTGTTGTTGGAAAATCAGATGTTTCTTATTGACAAGTTGACTTTGAATGATCCTCGAATTAGAGTTTTTCTGAATCAGTTCACTGATAAGTTAACTCTTTTTATGGAAAAGTAAGTGAGTTCACATGAGTTTTTCAGAGTCAATTTGATTGAATACATTCATCAGACTCAAGAAGGAAGAGATCTCATAGTCCAGTTAGGTGATGTACTGATAAAAAGGTTGAGACTACAGATTTCAGAGCTCAAAAATATTATTCAGAGACGCGGAAACCTGTTTTACAAACCTTTATATCCCAACCATGATTCTCATTGTCCTTACTGTACTTGTAATTATATTTTCAATAACATATATTTGAATCACATGTTTATTTTTCATTACATTGTTTTACTGTACTGTCTATGTTAGAATGCCAATAATCTAGATTCAAATATTGATAACTAGTTTATTATAGAATTTACATAGGTTCAGTGCTACATTAAAATGTGTTATATTCCTTCTTCTATCATTATTTTTTATATCACAAAAAGGAGGAGAAATATGGATAAAACACAACATATTTTTTTTGGAAGAATTTTTTTTTCTTTGGATAAACACAAAATTATTTATTTATAAATGAGAAGATATTATTTTACTTTATAAAGAGAGAGAAAATGTAAAAATTAGGAAATAATTTTCTTGAAATAAAATATTGTTTTTATCTTTGAAAAATTCTAATTTATATGCAATTAATTTTGTAAGATAATTTTATAGGTTATTTTGTGGATTTTGTGATCCTCAAAAAGGGGGAGATTGTTGAGAAAGTGTTGTTTTCAACAATAATATGTCTTTTTATAATTATTTTGATGTTCAAAAATACCCTTATTTGTTTTTTAATGATTTTAATTTGTGTATATTTTAGAAAATTAATATTATTTATTTATCTATTTTGAAATAATATTTAAGCATTTTAATCCACGTGGAATATTTGACAATGTGTTTGGAAATCACTTTAGCGTGTTCTGGAAACACTGTTCATACCCTACGTTGAGGATCATAGCATAAGGATGATAACTTTCATTTATGTTATCAGTAAAGTACAATTAAGCAACCATACGTTATCAGAAAAGTATGGAAGAAGTACCCTACACTTAAAAGGAACCTTACGTTTGGAATATCAGAAATGCATGGAAGAAGAACCAAACATAAATATGGAAATTCATGTTTGTTTCTCGAATATATGGTTCATCAACCATACTTTTGTAAACAACCTTATGTTGGACCATTTACCTTTTATTTAGAAGCTGATAAATGTATATATTATATACCTTACATTTGAAAGTTAAAGAGAAATGTTTTTGTGATCAACCTTACATTTGTGATAAACCTTAGGTTTGAGATCAAACTTACGTTTTGAACCTTACGTTCAGAGAGTGTATTCTATGCAGTTCAACCCTATGTTTGGCATCAAAGATTTAAATTGCGTCAACATTAAAGCAACGGTCTTTATGTGGATTATATGGATAATTTCAAGCCAGATTAAAAGCCCGAATCTAAAGTGCGTCTTTGGCTGATTCAAATCCATTTATTTATGATTCAAAAGATCGATTTATAAGGAGATTTTCATGGAGAATTTTAAGGGGAGTTACGACGACTCTGTTATTCAAGTATTTGAATATCGTGATTCTAAAGGCGACTTTTGTGGATCTAATTTTAAAAACAGATCGCTCATCTTTATTCTATATATTCTTGTATTATTTTTTATTATATATATATAGACGAATCATCGAAAAGGAGAAAAAAATATATCAAGATCTTGAGTTTTTCACTGATATAGTTTACAGAGAATATCGAGACTTACAGATCTTTTGTTACGAAGAGCAATAAAGCTCTGTTTTCTTAAGAAGAAGAAGAAACACGACTGAAGATTCACTGATTCTACATCGAATACCTTTTGTGAATCGACTATTGTTAAAGTTGTGAATTATATTTCAAGATCTAATGCAACTGGATAGACTTAGAACTCTTTTACCTGAAGATAATTCTTTTTAAAGACGACGATTCATCAACTGTCAATTGCATGTTGTTACAATTGTGAAGAACAATTGGAAAGTATTTCAAAGAAAAAATAATCTTTTACTTTGACTGACCAGCTTCTCATACTAAGCTGTGTGTTCGGTTCTGTGTATGAACAAGAAGGCCTTATTTTGCCTTAAAGTTGTAAAGGTGTCAACTGCCTACACTCAGTTGTAGAATGGTTTTTTGATAAGAGGACCAGATAGTAAAAATCACCAATCTCGTGGAGTAGAGAATTGATGGAGTGGACTAGGGGCCTTCTATTCCCCAAACCACTATACATCGTGCATCCTTTTCTATTTATTTTCCACTGGTTAATCATTCTGATAAAGTTAAAAGGACAGATTATGATCTTGTGAATAAATTGTAATACACATAATTCACCCCCCTCTTGTTTATATTTGGTATAACCTAATCCAACATTATTACCATGCTTGACTACTTGGAAACTCCTCTCCCTAGGATAAGATCATGAAGTCACCTTCCTACCTTCACATTTCTTTTTTGGATAGAAATACCTGTGCACATATGCACAGGCCTGGTCCTGATGGAAATTTACATACCCTTTCATTCTTCCAAATCAAGATAGATTTGTTTTGGTGAAACAACCTACTCTGATTCCTTATCTCGAGCTAGTTCTTTTAGTTTTTTTGTTGCATATTCACTTAATGATCTGAATGAGGTGGCCCGAAGTCATCGAGGTGGTCTGAAAGCCTCAACTAGAACAAACAGAATAAGGACTCTGTGCCCAAACCAGCGACCCAAATGAGAATAGTTTTGGCTACTACAGTAACGAACAATACCTACTATTTTACTACTATAATAAACCAAAAGTATGCCTCTTCTTAGATTTAAACCTGAGTCTCATGGATGCACTCTAAAATTCCTCGCCATCCAGGTTGAGGCTCATGTGCACCATTACATTTTCATAAGATACAATGAATTGCAACTAGAAGGATCTAAGAGTTTAGTAGTCTTGGTAAACTAGATACACATATTAGTCTTGAATTACAATTGAATACAATAATTATAATAAATTTATTTTGGGAACAATGTTATTCCCTCTATAATATCCTTTCATATCAAACATAGTATGTAACGACCCAAACTTTTATTAATGAAAATTCCTCTTGATATAATTAAATTTTTTATTATGTAAAATGGTTATATAAAACATATTCACTTCCTTGGTTTTATTTTTTTGAATTTTAAAATATCATTATGAATTGTTACTTTTTCTAATATATTCATTGAATAGTGATAACATGATTAGTATAAATATAGTGCTTTAACAAATCCAAATTACATAGACAAAAGAAGCGATGGCCTCATCCAGAAGAATTTCTCCAAACAAAGCCCATTTTTTAGAGCTTATAAAGGAGGTAGAGCTACTGGGATTCTCTCTTGACCAAGCCCAAGCCGAGCTTCAACATGTCAAGCTAGAACGGAATTTCCTACAGGAGAAGTGGAAGTTAATAGAGATTACCACCCGAGCGATGTTATCCGAGCATCCCTAAGAGTCTGTCACCATTTCACACCTTACCCTTAGGTATTATGTGGGTGGTATAAGGGGTTATGTAACAAGACTCTAGCACTATGATTATGTGCATTATTTTTGTATAAATAATATATATTCATTTTATTGTTGTTACTTTGTAAATGATTTTTAAAACATAAATAGTATTTTTAGTTAATATTAAATTAAGAAATATTTTTTGATGAACTAATGGATTTATGGTATGAATAATATTTATTAAAATATTATTACTAAATTACTTTTTATTAAATATAAATTATTTTATAATTTTTATGAGTACAATTGTAATTTTTATTAAGACTTGAAAACTGTTTTTGTCAAAACCCCTGAATTTTTTTATAAATGCCGGTTTTTATTTTAGAAGTAAAAAATTAAAATATTTATAAAATTATTTAGATAAAATTAATATCATTTTTTGATTCAGGATGTTGAAATTATCCAATGGTGAATTTTTCATAATTTTCTAAGATAGTCGAATTTTTGGGTAAAAATTAATTACTATTTAAATATATAATGTGTTTTATGACATCATAATGACCCAATATTGATGTAATAAAATACTATAAAAGGTATATTCATCCAATATATGTTCTACCTTTAAAATAATGTGATTTTAGATTTGTTGGATTTATTTTACAAGGCCTTAGTTTGCCCTCCAAAATATATAAAGCATTTTATCATTTTAAAATAATTTTCTTGAGAGTGGGACTCAACTCCACATAAGAAAGCCTAATATTTTAATAAGTTCGGCCATTGGACTTATAAAATAATTTATTCCACTCCCTTTTGGAAAAAATCATGGGAAAAAACCATGGGTGGGTTTTGGTTTTGATTAGTTTAATGTGTAGTGTCCAAAACATGAATAATAAATAATTCCCTCTCCTTTCCTATATAAACCCACTCAAGATAAAACTTCTCTTCACTAAAAACCCTTATATCACGTCCCTAATATACCATAATCTCTCTATAATTCTCTCAAGGCGCCCCAAGCTCCAAATAAGCCTCCCCCAAGACCCTCCAAAGCCTTTGGGATCACACGTCCAATTAAGGAATTTCTTTCTTTATCATTTTGTCTAAGTTTCTTTATGTTGTTATTCCCTTTTATTTTAAATTAAAAATTTTGGGGTATGATTTATCACCTTCCCCATACAACCCTACTTATGTTTGAATTATTATATACCTCTTTATCTCTCATTAATTCCTCCCATGTACACCTGTTACCATGCCGAAATTTCATAAGAGTTATTCCCTTTCTCCTCTTTCTTCAAGATTATTTATTATGTTACACCTTCTATTTCCAAATTCCATTTGTTGGGACATGTATATATATGACCCCTTAATTTCAATTTCATTAAAATTTTATGATATACATTTTTCTCTCTCATCATCCATTTTTATGAATTTTTATGTCATGCTGTTATGCTGCCGAAATTGCACCGCGTTTTTACAAGCAAAAATCTTGGTGTAGTGAATACAATACTCATGTCTCTATCAACGGTATTCTACTTTATGCACATATAAAAATTTAATGGTACTTATATTTATGTATTCCACATTCCTTAATTGTTTAATACCTAATTATTTTGAATTATTCCATGTTATATGATCCATGTGGCACACTTATGCATGAAATAAAATTTTTATAAAGGGTGAGCCCTAATAGCGCTCCAATGCATTGGGTAAAGATTAGTATAATGATACGTCAAGTGAAATTAGGGTTTACTCATTATAATTCAATTAAAATGAGTTTTTACTCATTCCCCATGTGAAATGAGCCTTGGCTCATGCTAATATCATGTTTAATGTTGTTGCCACATCTCCATGTTAGGATAATCATGCTATATCTTGTCTTTATGTTTATGTTTCTCTTATTCTCTATTGATATGACTATTGCCTAAAATGTATTTAATTATTCATTTTATACCTTTTCTACTCCCTTAATGGTATTTATAGCACAATAATCTCTTATGTATGTCCTCAGGTTACCCTATTCAATGCTAAGTACGAATCAATGTTGTGGTCATGTAAAAGAAGTTTTCAATAAAGATGTTGTATTTTATGTTCTAAGTTGTTATGTAATATTCTTAATTTCCCAAGAAAAAATACCTATATATCGTTAGAGTTGTCTTAAGTTAATTTTTATGTAATAAATAATTTCTAGGTTTGTAATAAAAATTAGGGTTGTTATAGTTGGTATTAAAGGATAGGTTTAGTTATTTTTGAGATTAGGATTAGAAAACCCTAGTGAAAGCCTTAAAGATAAGACTAAGTATAATAAAAACAACCCTAAATTTTTGTGAGTATAGATTAAGTGGTTTATCAATAAAATAAATACATATATTAATATTAACAAGTAGAGGTGGCTCTGGCAAAGATGTATCTAGGGGTAAAACCCAAAAAACCTCTTTGAGCTAGACTCGAACAGGAACTGGTGCACGAAAACAGGCCTTGCTGAAATCTTGGTTATGAAACTACCAGGGGATATGATTTGGTAAATTCATAAGTTTAGTATGAACCATTATTAAGGGAATAAAAAAATGTCCATAAGAATATATGTTGGGAAGTAGATAATGGATAACATAGATTGAGTCCTATAAATTCATAAGTTAAGGAAATAAAAGTAATTTATAAGTTATCTATTTTTTTCTTTGGATTACCCTTTATGTGTTACCCTTAAAATTCCTTTTATTCTATATAATGTTTGGTAATATGAGGACTCGGGCTAACAACCAATGAGAATATCAATGTGATAATTTTTCTAATGATATGCCCAATCCGATGGGAGTGGGAATCGAGAACTTTTTCATGATAATCTCTTAGTTAACTCAAGTTTTGAATAGAAAAATGGGTCAAGATGATCATCCACCCCCCAAGAAAGAACAATCCACAATCAAGATCTTTATGATACAATGGCCTCCGACTATTAATGGATCATTTGATCCCTCAATTTCTAAATAATGGATCAACTCCATTGAAGAGATCTTTTATGTCCTTCAATGTTCCAAACAAGAGAAGTTTATTCTAGATACTTATAAAATATAGGGTGAAGATAATAAGTGGTGGAAATTGATCAAAAATAAGAATCATGAGGAAGAGATAGAGTCATTGGAATGTTAGGATTTCAGGAAAAAAATTCGATAAATATTTTTTATGCACCCTCTGACTTAAGATGGAAAGTTATATCATTTCCCTTAAGAAAAGAGATGACAAATCCATCAAAGCGTACAAGAAAAACTTCACAATTCTTGCACGATACGCCTTTGTCTTTTTCGTTACCCTCAAATGCAAGGTTGACCACTACTTTGGTGGGCTAAAACCTAGACTATGGAAAGACTTGGTGATCCGTGACTTCAACAGCTATTAGGGAATTGTCTGATGTGGCCTCA
The DNA here is from genome assembly GCA_963277665.1 of Viscum album. Lineage (NCBI taxonomy): Eukaryota > Viridiplantae > Streptophyta > Magnoliopsida > Santalales > Viscaceae > Viscum > Viscum album. The sequence continues at coordinate 1,219,004,912 of OY728119.1, forward strand.
AAGTCGAAATAGAGATATGAAAATATCAGTGGTATCATGGGGATAATAAGAAGAAAGGGGACTTTAATTCTAGTAGTCTGATGGATAAATCCAAGGGTGCTATGAAATTCTAGCACCCCACTTTCCAAAGGTGCAAAAATAAGCACCCATGAAATTTCCTTAAGGGGATAAGAAAATGCTTTATATGTGGAAGATAAGGGAACCTGGCCATTAATTTTCTAGAATAAAAACCCGTTACTGCAATAGAGGAGAGGAACACTCCGTTCAACCCTCAACTCATTGTTCATTGCTTCAACCGCAATGAATAGGGGCACTTTTTAGACTATTTATTTAAGACAAGGGTTTTCAGAGGCAACCAACAACCACTAAGGAATCAAGGGAAAGATTTTTCCATCACTACTACTGAAGAAAACCACGAAAATGAATTGGTTACAAGTACACTAGTTATTCATTCCAGAATAGAGAACATAGTTTTTTATTCTAGTTCCATACATTATTTTATATCTCAAATGTTTAGTAGAAAAATCCCAACACCCCAAATAATCATGGAATTATAGATGTTGGTGAGAACATAAAATGGGGAAATTATTTCATCTCATGAATATTACTCCTCCCCTATTACAATATGTGTATTGAACTTCCTGGAGAACCTCGTTATACTCCCTTTGGCAGAATTTGATGAAATTATTGAAATGGATTGGCTTTCCTTATATAGAGACAATAGAAATTGTTGTGAGAGGTAAATCACTCTCCATATGTTGAATCGACCCCTGATTATATACAAGTGTAAGGAGTAGGATGAATCTTATTTAGAACTATCATCTCAAGTGTGGATATTACTACCCTATGAACATGCATATCTTACTCAGATGATTGATTCTAATGAAGAAAACATCCTTGAAGACATGCTTATTATGATGGAATTCACAAAAGTGTTTCACAGAGAATTTCTTGGGTTTTCTTCTAGAAGAGATATTGAATTCTTGATTGATCTTATATCTGGGGTGATTCCAATATCCAAGACTCTATATAGAATAGCTATTGTGGAGCTTGAGGAGCTGAATTAAAAACTACCTAAGAATCTAAATAAAGGGTTTATATGCCCAAGTCCATCACTATGGGGTGCACCATTCATCTTCATCAAGAAGAAGGGTGAGTCAGTGCGTCTTTTCATTCATTATCGTGAGCTCAAAAAAATCATGATAAAGAACAAGTATCCTCTATCATGAATTGATGACTTGTTTGATTAGCTACGTGGAGTAAAATACTTCTCCAAGGTGGATCTTTGGTTGGGATATTACCAAGTAAGGGTGAAGAAGGAGGATATACCCAAGACTTATTTTCATACAAGTTAAGAGAATTATGAATTCATAATAATGCCTTTCAGACTCACTAATGCTCCATAAATATTCATGGAAAAGATTAATAGAGTCTTTAGAGATTACCTCAACAAATTTTTGGTAGAATTTATAAACAATATTATAATATTCTCCAACACCAATGTGGAGCATGAGGAGTATCTAAGCACTGTACTAGAGACATTTTGAAAAGATAAGCTCTATGAAAAGTATATAAAGTGTGAGTTATGGTTAAAGAAAGTATCATTATTGGGTCATATCATCACATGCAATGAGATATCTGTGGATCCCTCCAAGAAAAATGGAATTGAGGGATGGTCGAGGCCATCTTCTGTGACAGATATCCATAGCGTCCTTGGGTTGGCTAGATATTATCAACGATTTGTGATAAATTTCTCAGGTTTTTCAAACCCTCTTACCAAGATAAATTGGAAGGGAGTCATGTTTTCTTGGAGTGATGAATGTGAATATATATTCAAGGAGTTAAAAAGGAGGATTATCACTATGCCTATTCTCACACTACAAACAAGTGTATAACTTTTTGTGGTATTCAGTGATGCTTTGAAGAAGGGCCTAGGATGTGTGTTGAAGAAAAATGACAAAGTCAATGCCTATGCTTCAAGGAAATTGAAAGTTCATGAGAAAAACTATCCAACACATGATCTAGATTTGGCTGTAGTAATATTAAATTTAAAAATTTTGCGACATTACCTATTTGGGGAGAAGTGTGAAATATATATGGAACATAAAATCATTAAGTATATATTCACACAGAAAGAGTTGAACATGCACCAATGAAAATGGTTAGATCTGATCTAATACTATGACTGCTCAATCTATTACCACCTTGGGAAAGCAGACAAGGTGGTAGATGCTCTAAGTAGAAAGGATCCAGTGATTCAATCATTTATTAGAATTGAAAAGGATCTAATATTCTTAGATTTTAAGAAGAGGTACATGGGAATCATAAAGAGGGGAACATCATAAATCATTTCACAAATTATTTCTCAACCATCTCTTTTGGAAAGGATAAAGGATGCTCAAAAGGATGATGTGGGAATTCAGAAGAAACTAGAAACTATCCGAAAAGGGAAATCCTCATAGTTCAATGTTAATGAAAAAGGAATTGTGAGATTTGGGAAAAGACTGTGTGTTCAATCAAATCTAGAGTTAAATAATGAACTTTTTGGTGATGCACATAGTTCGAATTTTTCCATTCACCTTAGAAACACAAATATGTATCGAGATATCTGATAGAATTATTATTGGGATAACATGAATAAGGATATTGTTGAGTATACATCGAAGTTCGTGGTATGTCATCATGTGAAGGCTGAGAGGAATAAGTCTAAGGGGATGATGCAAACATTACCCATACCGACATGGAAATGGGAAAACATCACCACGAACTTTGTCACCAGACTTCCAAAGACATCCAAAGGAAATAATGATATCTCGGTTGTTGTGAATCATCATACAAAGACTTCACACTTCATTTCAATTTTAGAGGATTTATCATTGGATCAACTGGCACAGATAAACATCAGAGAAGTGGTAAGGATACAAGGAGTTCCACTATTTATTATATCTGGTCCAGATCCAATATTCACCTATATGTTCTAGAGGAGTCTCCAACATGCCCTGAATACTGAGATGAACTTCAATATGGCTTTTCACCTTCAAACTGATAGCCAATATGAGTAACTATCCAAACACTTGAGTACATGTTCATAGCATTTTCAATGGACGTCAAAGAAGGATGGGATCAACATATTCTTCTGGAAGAGTTCTTTTACAATAACATTTTCCCCTCAAGAATCCAAATGGATCCTTATATAGCACTTTATGAGACGAGGTGTAGAACACCGGCATGTTGGGATGAATTTGGGGAGTGAAAACTCCAAGGTCCATAAATGGTCAAAGAAATGGCGGAGAAAGTTAAGACCATCCAACATCATATTTAAGCTGCTCAGAGTTGACAAAAGATCTATGTTGATAATCCGCAATGAGACCTAGAGTTTGATGTTAGAGACATGGTATTCCCCAGCATAACACTATGGAAGAGGGTTATGAAAATTGGGAAGAAGGGAAAGCTTGGTCCAAGGTACATCAGCCCTTTTGAGATCCTTGGTCACATTGGAGTGGTGGCCTATGAACTAGCACTCCCACCAAACTTATCTCAAGTACATGATGTATTCCATGTATCAATCTTGAGGAATTACATAACTGACCCATTGAATGTACTCAATCTAGAGGTGGTACCATTGCATAATGACCTCTCCTATGAAAAGAATCCGGTGAAGATCTTAGATCATGGGGAAAAAGTTATAAGAAATAAGACAATGCCCTGCGTCAAGGTGTTCTGGAAAAACCAAAAGTTTGAAGAAGAAATGTGGGAATCAGAGGAAGGGATAAAGTAGAGTTACCCTCATCTATTTTAGTGTCAGAAAAGAAAATTTTGAGGGAGAAATTTCTTAAGGGAAAAAGATTGTAACGACCCAAAAATTTTATTAATAAAAATTCCTATTGATCTAATTAAACATATTATTATGTAAAATGGTTATATAAAACATATAAACATCCTTGGTTTTATGTTTTTGGTTTTTAAAATACCATTATTAATTTTTACCATTTCAAATATAGTCGTTGAACACTGATCACATGATTTGTATAAATATAGGGCTTTAAAAACTTAAATTTACTCAGAAAAAAGAAGCGATGGCCACATCCAGTAGAATTTCTACACATGAAGCCCATTTTTTAGAGCTAGAAAATGAGGTAGCATCACAGGGATTCACTCTGGACCAAGAAAAATCCATGTTTCAACACATTAATCTTGAATGGAACGACCTACATAAGAAGTGAGAGTTAATAGAGATTACCACCTGAGTGATATTATCCCAGACACCACAAGAGTCTGTCAACATCTCTCACATTAACCTTAGGTCTTATGGGGGTGTTATAAGGGGTTATGTAACAATACCCTATCACTATGATTATGTGCATTATTTTTGTATAAAAATATAAATTCAATTAATTATTGTTACTTTGTAAATGGGTTTTAAAGCACAAATTGTATTTTTAGTTACTATTCAATTAAAAAATCTATTTTGGTGAATTAATTGAGTTTTTAATTAAATAATATTTTAATAAATTATTATTAATAAATTATTTTTTATTAAATGTAAGTAATTGTATAATTTTTATGATTATAACTATAATTTTTATTAACGTTTGAAAAATGTTTTTTCAAAACCTGTGAATTTTCGATAAATGTTGGTTTTTATTTTAAAAGTAAAATTCAAATATTTAGAAAATTATTTAGATAAAATTAATATCATTTTTTATTTCAAGACATCAAAATTATCTAATAGTAAATTTTTCATAATTTTCTGAGACAGTCGAATTTTTGTGTAAAAATTAAATACTATTTAAATATATAATGTGTTTGATGACATAATAATGACCTAATAGTGATGTAATAAAATACTATAAAAGTTATATTCAGACAATATATGTTTTATCTCTAAAATAATGTGATTTTAGATTTTTTTGATTAATTTTACAATTCCTTAGTGGACCCTCCAAGACTTATAAAACATTTTATCATTTTAAAATGATTTTCTTGGGAGTGGGAATCACCTCCACATAATCAAGCCTAATATTTTAATAAATTCGTCCACTATACTTATAAAATAATGTTTTTTAATCCCCTTTTGCAAAAAAATGGTCAAAAACAATTTCTGGTTTTGGTTTTGATTAGTTTAATATGTAGTGTCCAAAACCTAAATAATAATGAATTCCCTCTCCTTTCCAATATAAACCCACTCAAGTTCCCACTTCTATTCACTAAAAACCCTTGGATCACGTCCCTACTCTGACCTCATCTTTATATAATCCTCCCAATGTTACCCAAGGTCCCAAGAAGGCTCCTTCAAGCCCCTCCAAAACCTTTGGGATTACACTTCCAAGTAAGGGATTTCTTCCTTTCTCATTTTTGTCCAAGATTATTTAAGTTGTTATTCCCTTTTATTTTCAATTAAAAATGTTGCAGTGTGATTTATCACCTCCTCCATACTTCCCCACTTATGTTTTAATGGTGAGATACCTCTTTCTCTCTCATTAATCCCTCCCATGTACACCTGTTACCATGCCGAAATTCCATAAGAGTTGTTCCCTTTCTCCTCTTTCTTCTAGTTTATTTATTATGCTACACCTTCTATTTCCAAAATCAATATTATAGACCATGTATTTATATGACCCCCTTACTTTAAATTTCATGTAGATATGATGAGATACCACTTTCTCTCTCATCAACCATTTTTATTAATTTTTATGTCACTCTGTTATGCTGCTAAAATTGCACAGCAATTTTCCAAGCCAAAATCATTTTGTAGCGAATACCATAATCATGTATCTATCAATGGTATTCACCTTTATGAAAATATATATATTGTATGGTACTTACATGTATGTATTCCTTATTCCTTAATAATGTAATAACTTATGATGTTGAATGATTTCATGTTATATGATCCATGTGGCACACTTATGCATGAAATAAAATGATTATAAAGGATGTGCCCCGATACCGCTCCAATGCATTGGGTAAAGATTAGTTTCATGATACGTTAAATGAAATAAGGGTTTAATAATTATAATTCAAGTGCAATGAGGGTTTACTCATGATCCATGTGCAATGAGCCTTGTCTCATGCTAATATCATGTTTAATGTTGTTGCCACAACATCATGTTAGGATAATCTTGTTATATCATGCCTTTATGTCCATGTTTCTCTTATAATCCATTGATATGGCTATTTTTTAACAAGTACCGTATTCTTTATGTTATTCCTTGTTTAATCTATTTCTGGGATTTATATCTCACCCTTATCTTATGTATGTCCTCAGGTTACTCTATGCAATGCTAAATATACAGGAATTTCATGGTCATGTAAAATAAGTTTTCAATAAAGATGATGTATTTTATGTTTTAAGTTGTTATATAATGCTCTTAATTTCCCAAGACACTATAAATATAGATCCTCATATTTTTCATAAGTGCAATTTTATGTAATAAATCATGTTTAAGTGTATAATAATGAGTAGGGTTGTTATATAGTATTATTCATGGAATCCTATGGAAAGGAAACAAAATAACGGTGAGCTAAAATGCTCAGTAGTGGTTAATTATAGTAGATTTAATCATGAATCAATAATAATAATCAATATGTAAAGGTATATAATTGAGAAAAAAACTATTTAAATAACTAGATAAGGAATGATCAATATGGAAAGGTAAATAACTGAGAACACAAGCCATTTAAACACTTGGATAAGGCATAATCAATATGGAAAGATAAATAACTAAAAACCCATTCTATTTAATCAATAATCTGATAATGACATGCATTCATAGAAAAAACTCATGGATAATAATAAATTAATTTTGAATAAAGGTTATGCTTAATTATTGTATTTCATGTTTTCTAGGCACATGAATCCTTTACCATCAAGATTTATTCTTAAGACAGTTTAATTCTGATGGGTAGAAACCCATTTAAATAAGTTTAGACAACTGATTTTTCCCATAAGAATATTGATTCTTGAGAGGCTATTATTAACTGAGATCCACCCATGTCTTTGGGTCCAAATAATTCCTCATATTTTTATTAATAAATTTAATTCATAAACAATGTTCCTTTTCATCAAATATCTCTATTGAGTAAAGAATAATGATTTATCAATATTTCCCCAGTCAATTAAATAACATTCAAAGTAAACCACAATGCGTAGAAATGATATATGGATTAATGAATAAGAATATCCATGATAAATAATATATATATGTGGGAAATTAAAGGTATATTGATCACATAAAATTGAATATTTCAAGGTGGAGTTAATGATTACAAAATGAAATAAATAAGTGAATGTCAATACATTCCTTGGTCAAAAAAACCATAAATTATCTAGAGGGAGAATAAGGATGGTATAAATACAAAATATACCCATTAGATTAAGGATAAAGGGTTTTGGTCATTGATTAAATAAATACCATAAAAGGATCTTAAAAAAATAATTGAGTAAAATATCCTTTTCATTTTGACAAAAAAATTTAAAATACTTTTCTTTGAAAATCACATTCAAAAAATTTTTATTTTAAAAGAATATCATAAAATTACAAAGTAATATTCAAGTAAATTAAATTCATCATAGTGGTTAATTCCATACATTCCTTAAGAGTTAAAAAAAAACCTTATTTTTTCAATGTAAAAAGTTTTGGAAAGTTCCTTGTTCAAAAAACGATAATAAGATCCTTTTCACATTTTTTGTAAAATCCAAACATGAATTATTTTAAAAACAATATAATATTAAATTATATTTTTTAGGAGTAAAACTGGGTGAAAAATAACTTAATAAATCATTTTTAAAATGTTAAAACATTTTTAAAAACATTTTTTAAAAACATTCTTTTAGAATAAAACGTATTTTCGACCAATGAGAGCAATGAAGTTGGATTTTATTGAAAATATTTTCTAAAAAATTTTAAGCTATAAGGAGTAAAAATGGTAATATTACATGAAACTATAATGAATAACCAAATGAGAATAAAATGAAATGGGTTTATTAGGAAATGGTCATGTAATTTTTTTCAACTGATATTCAAGAATAAACAATATCGATTAGAATGGGATTGTGAAATAAGCCCTAAAAATGATCATAATGTTGAAGTAAGAATTAATCAATGAATTGATTATGTGTATCAACTATAAATCATCAAAAAAAGGAAACTAAAAAATTGATATTCAAAATTCATTACACCCATAATCTTAGAATATTAACAACAACGAGGAAGTAATATAACCTAATGAAAATAAATTGAGTTATAAAATTATTTACCAGTTGGTAACTTTTAATTAAAATCTCCTTAGATAAAATAATTCAAATTGAAACTTAAAATACCATTTATAATTATGTTTTCATTATATTAATTTTCAAATTAAATGTGTATACACCATATAATATAAGTTAGGTTCATAACATTACAATATGTCTCAATGAAATGAAATTGAGGACAAATCCCTTACCTTATGCTTCCATTAGACGAAAATGATTTTAAATCATGTATAATGTTTTTAAACATATTATTAACTTCACCAGAATAATACTCATATTAATAATATCGTATATGATCCTCTTATGATATCTTTTCACCCGTTCATTAATAATATTTTATTATTTTCATTGTTTCGTGTGTTAATTTCTTTATTTTCTTATTCTTTATTTGTCATAAAATCTTTGATTCTTACTCATATTGTTTATTTATATAATATCCAAAATATTATTATTAATATAAATATCATATATATTTAGTATATAAGTTTTTATATTAATTCAAAATATTTAGTGATAGGAAATGAAATACACTGTTCATGGAGATAGTAAGTCGTACGTACACATGAACATCGTTTCCATTTTCTTGTCATATTGAAATAAAGAAAAGTTAATGATATATATATTATAATTATAGTATAATTTTTCTGTCATATTATCATATATTTTTATTAAACTCATCCTTAATACATTTCATGTAAAGATTAAATGAATCACATCGCTTTGTGATGCGATAGTCCGCCGTATACATGAGTGACGTTATAATATTCCCAAAAAATGAAAAGCATGAAGTTATGTGTGATATAATAATTTCAGAATCATAATAACATCATAAATATCATTAATATTATATATAAACAATAAATATTTCATTATTCCCAACCTTGAGAGGTAGTAATGAAAAAAGGAGTGCTATAGGTTCGTGAGGTAGTAGTCTGCCATACACATGAACGATGATTTTGTAACCCATTTGATGGATGTGTGGGTGATTATAGGTTATAAAAATAACATAAAAACATCTCAATATATGAAATATAGTGAGTTTATAGTATAATAATTTAATAATAGTAATTGAATGAGGTGGATAAGGAAATAAAATAAAAATGATTTTATAAGTACATTAATTATTCTTTGGGTATCTCCCTTAGGATTTAACTAAAACCTTAAAAACGTATTTTTATACAAAAACTAAGGATTCTAGGATGGTGATAGGTAATATGATAAGTGATTTGGGTAAGGTTTGGATGTTCGAAATTTCTTGAGATATGTGAATAATTGAGGGGAGTGAGTTCCCTTTTATAGTTGAATAGTACTGACATTCTAGTAAATACTCAAAAGTATTTACAATTGGTAAGTTTCTATTACCTCTTATGGCTCCAAGATTTATAATTAATGGGGTGAAAGGATGATATGGTTGATTCTATAGGTTTTGGTAATTGTGGAAGTGTGTGATGGGTCATGCCCAACTTTTCTTTTTTCCATGATTGATAATCAATATGAGATTTACAAAATGATATACATTGTGATCTATGGAATTGAATCAAAGAATAAAAAATAAATTGAATGAAAGAACCGTAGATAATATCATCACATGTTATTTTCAATAAATTTAATTAATTAAATAATTATCTTGTTGGAATTCTTTCTTCGTTGATGGATCTGATAATAGATCTGAATTTTATCTTCTTTGTTCTATATGAATCAAAGAAGATTCACTCTAGAGATTATTCACATGTGTTCCAAAAATCTATACACATTACCATGGGAATCTCCATTTTCAAGAACGATAGATCTTATCTCTTGTGGCATCCACCTTTGATCACCTCAGGAATAACTTCTAAATTTTTCTCTTGGATATCTCTTGACTTGAGAGTGGGAGATGGAGGAAGATCACTCTCTATTCTTGGGAGTGTTCTTAGAGAAGGTAGCTCTCTAGGTATTGAGAGGATTCCCTAGATTAATTATACAAAACCAAAAAATTGAATTGGTACATAGATAAAATAATATAATTGGGTTTATATATTACCAAGGTTAGAAATAAATAAGTGTATAAGCACCCTTTATGGTTTATTTAATCCCTCCTAAACCCCATGTCAAATAATAATAACATTATTATTATTTCTCGACAGGATTTTAACCAGTGAATTAAATTAAATATTTTCTAATGAAATAATATTCAATATTTATTATTTCTCATCAGACCATTAAACTTGGTCCGCCATTCCTCCACAATATTTATCAGGCCTTGAATAATGACTATTTATTTATTAAATAAATATCAGTGCATTATTCAACAATAAATAAATAAATATAATATTCACTAAATAATTAAAAAAATATTTATTAAATATTATTCTCATGTTATATTCTCTTAAATAACTGGTGTAGGAATATATACGATCAAGAAAACATAAATAATTATTAAACCACATGCAAGAATAATATTTATTCGAATTTCTAAATAATAAATAATAATATTATTATTTAGCTGAGATTATGGATACACATAGTGTGTGATCCTCTAGGCTTGTTTCTCGGTAGCATTAGGATAAATTGCCTAAAGTCCAATGTTAATGTTTAGAAACATTCCAAGTCATCCATAAAGAAATAAGTTAATGCCACAATGACATAATACCTCATCCGAATGATTATTGTGGAATATAATCCCTATATCATGATATCTCTAATCAAGCTGGTTGCATGTCGGTGCCATCAACCTATGTGATCGATGTCTCTTTCTTTAAATTTTTGGAAAATGAACTTTCATATATAATACCAAAGCCATGGATCTATTTAGGCTATATCATTTCCATCAAAGGGCCTAAGATATCAACTTCTGTTAAATAAGAGATGGGGGAAATCCTTTCTCACAATATCCATTAATGAAATTGATGTCATTTTAGCCAAAGTTTTATGTTTTGGCAGCCCAAATTTAAATAACCAAACTTATTACTAATATAGTGGAAGTATGGGGTCGATCCATTGGGAGAGAGAGTAACTACATTCTATTTTTTTTCTAGTTTATAATTGATTAGGTAAAGTTTTACTGAATTTTAGAGTTGATATTTGATTTTTTGAAAATAAAGTAACCGATTTTTCGATTTCTTGATTAATTGATTTAAAGATAATGAAAAATGTGGTATTGATTTTGATGATAAATGGGAATAATGCATCAGGGATGTGGGTTTATTTTAAGTTATTAATAAATATATTTTTTTATCATGTTTTCTTGTTCATAATAACTCATATTTATAGGTTTTGAATAAAACAGAACCCCTTGATCTGGTAAGTTTCATTTGAATCAATAGAGACCAATTCCTTAGTCTGGAATTTGATTCCTATTAATTTTATTAATTACAGGCCCTTTTGTGTTGATAATTACACCCCCATGATCATGGGTGAACTTTTTCGTAATTCCACTGAAGATCCCTAGAAATTCCATTCTTGGTCTAACATTGGTTTTCCAGTGATATTTTGTAAGAAATTTCAAGGGATTTTGAGAGATATAAATATTAAAAACATAATAATACAGTTCATTAATAAAAAACCATAATCATCCACACCCCCAACACATGGGGAAATTAGCTAGACATGGAGTATCTAATAACTAACATACTCTTTATACCTGAATAAAACATCATAGTAGATTTATATTGAAGATCGTTGGGAGGGAAGAGAGGAAACACCTCCTCTCTTCTCTTCCCTCTTTCTATTACTCTGTCTTCTTCTCTCTCTTTCCTTATTCTGTTCAGTGTCTCTAGTTCTCCATTCTTTCAGTGTATGAATTTGGAATTCTTGGGATATTATTTATAGTATTCAAAACTACATGTCATGTAACATAATGCACACGGTGTGTAGTGAGGTCAACTTGACATGGCTTCTCTTCTTCCCCTAGTAGGTGCTTTGTCGTTCCAACCTTGACTTTAGAGGCATCAATGATTAGTTGGTGGAAGTACACAACATGTAAAGATACCCCACATGGTGTGTAGAATCGAATTCACCGTCTAACCACTTCTAGAAGGGAGGGAACAACATGTAAAGTGAAGTACATGGCTTGTGAATCTGGGTTGGAAACATGGGTGTGTACTCAGTATGGTTGATCAGTGTGTTGGGACAATGGGACACAACGTGTGTAATAAGTACACGTCATGTATATATGAATTTTTGTTCTGATCTTTCCCCAATTTCTGTCTTAGGTTGTAAAATACCTGAAAATCATCATGATCATTGAATCAAATCATTTTATCTCCAAAACAACATATATTTGGTGAAAAATTGTTTTGATACTCAATAGAATGTATGAAAATGTATACACAAATCAGGCCCATCAAACTCCCCCACACTTAGACAATTTATTTTCCTCAAGCAAAATCTCAACATCAAATCAATAGAATCTACACTCTAAAAAGGGAAGCATTCAAATAATTATAATTGTAAATATTATAGCCATAACATAGGATATTAAAAGGCACAAAACATGTTTCAATCCAAAAGATATTTTAATCATTCCACCTATATAATCCAATTAAATATTTTCATTCTATTTCATCCATATTATTTATCATTTCATAAACAAACATGTCACTTGATGATTTACCTCACCAAAAAGTACCACACTCATCACTCAAGATCATTTAATCAGAGTTATGATCAATCTTATGTATATTCATTCTATCTATTGGCTTGAAAGTGTTTTCATTTTCTACTTTAGAAGTTAAATCACAAAAATCACGAGGTCTTCCATTATGGTTAAAAGGTTTCTGAGGCTAATGGTTGGTAGATAGTGATGAAAAATAATCTCAGGGGCTTGAAAAAGGATTCTAATTTATTAAACAATAATGCATGATATTCAAAATAAAGCTTACTAAAAATGAATCCCCAATCAAGATCTCTCAAAGGGTATCATCACTGTGATATTCCCTTACCTACTTGTCTTCATAAATCATCAAATAATGTGTAATATATGAATTTTGTCCCTCTTTTTAATTTTTCAATATCTTCCTTCTCTTTTTTTCTTTTTTTCACAGGGACCACCAAGAATACAATGAATAGTGGTTTTGGAACCCTTTTCCCAAATGAACAAGTGGCAATATTCCCAAACATAAATGCATGGTTGCTCACAAAAATATACCATGAATGACCAAAAATACCTCTCTAAAACTCAAATTAATAATCATAAAAAATTATAAAAGATTTAGGGTAGGAAGTTTGATTAGGCTTGTAATTTGGATTCATATCAAGGCAGTTCATGGTTTTTATGGGTTCTACAAATATCAGTTGTAGGGTAGGTCTTAAGTTCAAATGGGATGAAAAACAATCAAATGCCTCAATAATTTTAATATGATTCAAAATATTCATGTTTTGAAGAGAAAAACTATAAATATTTGGTAGTTGTGCATATCCCAAGAAAATCTCAAGAAAGAGGGAATAAGAAATAATATGTCAAAAGGTTTAGAATACCTCTCAAGAATGAAGACAAATAAAAGTTCAATCAAGTAATGACATGAGTAAAAATTGTTAGTCTAACAAATGTAAATTTCAAAGACATTAAATCTATAATCAAACTATATCAATAATCATTTTAAAATACTTATAAATTTAGAATAATCATGTAAATTTTAAAATCCACTTTTATATCTTTATTATTTATAATTATAATTAATCAAAAAAATCACATTTTAAAATATTTAAATTATTAATGATATCTCATAGATCAGTTCAAGGGAAAAGACTAGTGTAGTCGGAAACCCTCCCCTACATTAAATATGGCACATGGTTCCCCAAGTGAAACACTAAAAAATAAAAGAGGATATGGGAACACATGGGTGGTCAGGATGAGGGGAAATAGTGAAAGAAGTAAAGCCAATGTAAAAAAATGAAAAATAAACTCTGAAATAATAATCCCCTCATAGTGAGTCAATAGATATGGGAATTCGTCTAAATAAAAGTGCCAAGCAATGGTCTAGGGTACCTGTGACTGGTGAGGAAAAGGAAAAAATAAATCTTTAGAGACATACATCATCATAGCACATGAATATCACAAAATATGTATATATATATATATAAAGGAAACAAATGTGCCAAAAAAATAGTCATGGGGTGGCCCTAGAAAAGGCATCATTGACAGTAGGTGGATATGTTAAAGGAGGATCTGCTGCAACCGAAACTGGAGGCACCAGATCTATGTTATGAGTGAAAGTTGCATCAAAAACAGATATCGCGGCAAGAGGAGGAGCAGGAGATGGAGACCCAGAACCTTTATTTTTCTTGGGAGGATCTACCGACACATCCTAGAGGTAGGAGGAGTAGGTGGAGTTGAACCTGCAGTATAGAGGAGAACTGAATCAGTGTCCAGTGTTGTTAGTGGTGGCGGTGTTGTAGAAGGATGAGGAACAGGTGATGGGGAAAACTAAAGTCTGTGATGCTAAAGAAGAATTTACAACATCTTCTCAAGCCACATCTAGGACTGTATGATGGAATTCTACTGGTGATCAAGGAGTTCTAGATGGTGATCCATCATGTCCAGGTGGAGGGTGATGGGGGGTCAGCTGAGGTTATGGGTGGAGGTGTGGATGTGGAGGGAATATAAGAATAAGGAATAATGGAATAAAATGGAAGGGAGGAAGAATTGGGGTGGGGTGATGAAGAATAATCCACTGGTGGATAGGGTGGGACCGGCTCAGTAACACCATTAGGAGTAGCTGGGTCAACTATCAACCCTCTTGGAGTTGGGCCATCCTGTATGAGCACATAGCCATCACCCCAATGCTTGACAATCTGCATGTGGATGAGCATGAGGAAGTCGAGATACTGAGGAGAGCCTGAGGGGTTTTAAGGGAGAGAGGTATCAAAAACACCCAGGTGGTGTGCCAAGCGGGTGGCATAGAAGCTTTCGTTCAGGTTTCCCTAACATCCATGGATCATAGAATGGAAATAGGTGGCCTCAAGATAGGGAAGGTTAGGTTAATCACCTTGGATGAAAGAGGTGAGAAGCTCCATGTCTCGCCCGGACATGACACCCATATCCTCATGGTGTGTAAAAATAATGGTGTTGAAGCACTGAAGGATGAAACTAAGGGGAGGGGGAATGATGATTGTTCTCTTCATGGATGTGGGGGTGTACCTGTGGTCTGGCCTAGCAAGCTCTCGCCACATTGCAATGTGGTCACTGTGCTTAGGGAGGTAATGGGTGGAGACATAAGGTAGGGTGGGAGGATGGGTGTAGAAGTTTCACCCTCATCCAAAATATTCCATAGTTAGGGAAAAGTGGTGGTTGCCTAGACAAAAATTAACTGGGGTGGTTGTATCGGTGGGCGTCTGGTGGTAGGTGGGGCCATCGAACTCGAAGGTCACAATAAACTCCAAAAATAAATACCTATAAGTTAGAGTGATGACCTAGAGTGTATAAAGGATATGTATATGTCCAAGGAGCTCCTCAATTTCCTCTTAGATTCCAAGGATTTGTGGAATGATGACATCAAGAAAGTGGTTGCTCAACTACATCATCTACCAGGAAAAACTCTGAAACTTGTTTGCAGTAGGGATGTCCTCAGCAAAAATTAGTCAGGGATGCGACTGAGGTTTGTTAGCATTCAGAGCGGTATGAGGTGGGGCTATAGCTACCGACATGGTTAGGACAAGAGTAGTCACTGGAGGTGGAGTAGCTGAAGTTGGAGTGGGATCAGTAGGTTCTGCTAAAGAAGTGCTCAAATCTGAAGGGACAGAGAAAGAAGAGGGATCTGCGGCGCCTGAGCTCTCAGTGATGATGGATAGTGGGGTATCATCCATAGGAGGATAATCTGTGGAAGGAATGGGAGTCACGAAATCGATCGGACTGGCGGATTTTACTAATGGCGGTGTTGGGAGAAGAGGAGGAAGTGATGCCAACAAAGGGGGTGGGAAAACTGGGAAATCGAATGTGGGCTGCTCAAAATGTCGAATATGAATCTGACGGTGAGGGGGTCACTTGACCTCAGTAGCAGAAGTGGGCCGCTTCCCACTCACGGGATAATCAACTACCATAACTAAAAGAAAAATAAGAAAAATAACAAACAGAAGAGGAAGAAGAAGAAAGAAAAATGTGAGAAAGTAGAAAAAAAATATACACGGCGTGTGGATCCAGGGTATACAACATGTAGTGTGAGCTTGTAAGAACTTGTGTACTCTAGATAGATACTCCGAGTAGGAATAGGATTGTCATGTGGCTAGTACAGGGTGTGTCATAGAGCTTATGCGCAGTGTGTATGAACATGGGTTGTAGCCCATGTAAGTACCCTGACACGGTTCAGCCTTGAGGGGTTAGACAATAAAGGACACGCCATGTGTGGGGTATATATTGCATGTGTATGAACATGGATTGGTAAGGTGTGTATGGAATCTACATATATTCCCTCAAAAGGATGGGGGGAAACAGTGTGTACTAAACATACACATCATGTGGGAAGACGTGGGATGGGGGCCATGTGCTCGAGGACATAGGCTGGGCCAGAAGGCTAAGGGAGTCTTTGTACACGGTGTGTATCAAACATACATGCCATGTGTGTTTAAAATTTGAAAAATATTCATGTTTGTTCATGTACAAGATTTACATGGCATGTGTTTTTCAGCCACCCTGTGTACTGCAGGTGGAATCCAAATGGTTAGCTGCTCCCAAATCAACCAAAACGGGACAAAAACCATGAAATAAGGAGTGAAAAAGGGCATACCTAGACTGAGGATAGAAATATAGGAGAAATCATAGAAAAAAAAGAATAAAATTGGGGATTTTGTGGAGGGAGGTAGAGCGGCATCGTGCATGAGAAGAAAATAGTGAGGGAGTGTGTGTGACACAGGCTCGGGTTGGGTAGGGTCCCGACCTTTATACCTGAACTACACGACACGTCATAAAGTGTACACACCATGTATGAGTTTTTTTAATAAAGATAAAAAGATATAAGATAATTATATATTTATTTACTCCATAATTATTTATAAAAGTAAAATAATATAATAAAAAAACAAACCTATACACGTAGTGTATCAAAGGATGGCACATCATGTGTTCTAAAATTTGAAAATGAGAACTACGACCTTTGGTTTGGTGCTTGGGGTGTGATTTGAACCAGCGACCGGCCGTTTCGAACGCAAGCCCTCAACCACTGGAGCAAAGGCTGTAGTGCTGCACATTTTTAGTTACTTTTAATAATTAAATTATAGGTTTAGTTATATATGGGACGATGAAAATGCATGTAATGTGATTTTAATTTGAATAAAAGGGATGGAGCAGGGATATTAGTAGAGTTCGAACCTGGGTCTTTTTGAATATAGGGCCAAGACTCTACCAACCGCCAACTTCAGCCACATGTTTTTCTTATTTTGATACCTATTTAATTTATGAATTAAAACATGGATGAAATGATGTTTATAGAAATGCATGTTGTGCGGTTTTATTAATATGAAAAATGATGGAATTGGGCTTGTTGTCAGGATTAGAACACGGGTATTTTCGATTCGGTTTACGACCCTGGTTACCTAGTCCAACCCCATCATGGAATTTCTTTTATGTGGAAAGACTTATTTTTTTTTTTGAAAAGTGCCTCACACGCCATTTAATTAAACTTAGGTTAAAAGGGATGAACCCTGTACTGAAGTCGTGTATGGAGTGATTCAAACCAATGGTGACTCAGATACATTCTAGTGACCTTAATAATGGCACATGAATTATCCCTATTTATTAACTTAATAGATATATACTTATACTTCTAGTTTTATTAGAATATACAATAAAAATAAAATTACTTGTTATTTAAAAAGGTTATACACGGTGTGTGGACCCTGGGTTTCCTCCTAGGAAACACCTTTGTCTAGGTCTTTGGCTTGACCTTATCGGACCCTCTTACTACCTCAGTTGTATGGTGGAGATTGTACCCACCATGTCCTCCATGTGAAGATAGTGTTTGAGATGCTTCACATTCACCTTAAATGATCGATTATCTATTACAGTTACTTCCACCACACCATTGGGGAAGACCTTGATCACTCAGAAAGGTTCTAACCACTGGGACTTCAATTTCCCTAGAAACAATCTCAAATGAAAGTTAAACAAATGTACCTCATCACCAGGATGTAATGACTTCTAAGAGATCATGCGGTCATGGACCGCCTTAGTCTTTTCTTTATATATCTTGGCAATCTCATATGCCTCCCATCTAATTTCATCAATCTCCATCATTGGAAACTTCTATTTCTCTTCTACAACTTTTAAATCATAATTCAAGGCCTTCATAACCCAATATTCTTTATGATTTAGTTCCATAAATAAATGACATGGATTTCCATATATTAGATAGAATGGGGACATACCAAGAGGTGTCTTGAAGGTAGTCCAGTATACCCATAAGGCATCATCAAGCTTCTTATACTAGTCCTTCCTTGAGGCTCCCACAGTCATTTAAAGGATTTGCTTCAGTTCTCTATTTGGTACTTCCACTTGGCCATTGGATTGGGGATGATAAGGTCTACCTATGTTATACTTCACTCCATACTTCATAAGAACATTCTGTATCAACACATTGTCAAAATGTGTCCATCTATCACTTATCAAAACCCATGTAACACTGAACCTGCTAAAAATATTATTCTTCAAGAAGGTAACAATGACCTTTTCTATGTTGTGTGTCGTGGTAGCTACTTCTACCCATTTGGATACATAATCCACACAAACTAGAATGTTTGAGTTTCCAAATTATGGGGGAATGGGGGCCATGAAATCAATACCCTGTACATCGAAGATCTCTACCTACAGGATGGGATGTTGAGGCATTTCAGCTTGGCGCCCGATGTTACATGTTCACTGATACCTATCACAACATGACACAAAATATCTGTCATCTTTGTGCATGGTGGTGAAAAAATCTAGATTGAGTAATTTTTTATATTGTTTTGTCTGACTCGTGATTCCCCCCCTGCTGGGGAAGAATGAAAAAACTCCAAAATTCTTGTAATTTCTTTATCCAGGATGTACTGGAAGATCACTCTATCTCCACATGAGTGGAAGATCTATGAGACTTCCCAAAAATATCTTTTTACTTTAGACAGAAATCATTTCTTTTGTTGGAATGTAAGATCCAGATAAAAGACTCCTCTAACCAAGTAATTGGAAATGTCAATATACTATGGGTGAGGAGTAGCATCAACAAAGAAAGGATGCTCACCTGGGAAGTCCTCCTTGATTTATCTATCATCCACTATTTCTAAATGCGTCAATTCAAGATGGGAGAGATGACTAGTGATGATGTTCTGACTTTTTTTTATCACAGATTTCCAAGTCAAACTCTTGTAGTAGAAGCACCCAATGTATGAGACAAGGTTTAATATCCTTCTTGTTTAGAAAATATTTGAGTGATGCATGTTCAGTATAAATAACAACTTTTGATAGCACCAAATAAGAGTGGAACCTGTTGAATGTGAAAACTACTACTAGATTTTCCTTCTCCATTGTAGTGTGGTTAATTTGTGCTTCATTTAGGGATTTTCTAGCATAGTACATAGGTATGAAGATACGGTTAAGCCATTGTCAAAGAACTACTCCCACCACATAATCACTTATTTCACACATGATTTTAAATTATTCCTCCCATTTTGGGGAAATCATGATTGTAGCTTCAACTAATCTTTGTTTTAGTAGATGAAAGGCAGAAGTGCATGTTTCTTAAAATTTGAAGATATAATCTTTTGAAAGGAGGTTTGTAAGAGGTTGAGTTATCTTTGAAAAGTCACGAATGAATCTTCTGTAAAAACCTGAATTCCCAAGAAAACATCGTATTTCTTAGACAGAAGTTGGAATGTGGAGTTGTGATATGAATTCAAACTTCACAGGGTCAACATTAATTCCTTTCATAGAAATATGATGGCTTAAGATGATACCACTCTACACCATAAAGTGATATTTCTCCAATTTCAGAACCATATTAGTGTGTTCACACCGCTCCATGACCAATTCCTAATTTCTCAATTAGGTGTTGAATGATTTTCCACAGACAGAAATATCTTCCATAAAGACTTCTAGGATTTTCTCTTCCATGTCATGGAATATCACTATCATGCACCATTGGAAGGTGGATGGAGAATTTCACATGCCAAAAGACATTCATAGATAGGAAAAAGTTCCATATGGGAATGTTAAAGTTCTCTTATCATGGTCTTCAGGGGAAATAGAGATTGGGTTATATCCAGAATAACCATCTAGAAAGCAATAGAATTCATGCCCCTCCAATCACTCCAACATCTGATCCATGAAAGGAAGTGGGAAGTGGTCTTTTCATTTGGAATCGTTAAGCTTTGGGTAGTCCACACACACTCTCCATCCCTTGGTTGTTCCTGTAGGGATGAGTTAATTTTTATCTTTGGTAATTATCATGATACCCCTTTTTTAGCTCTATTTGTAATGGACTCACCCATGGGCTATCAAATATGGGGTAGATTATTCCCACATCTAATAGCTTGATAACATAATTCTTCATGACCTCCTTCGCTGGAGGATTTAACTGTCACTGCAGCTTTAGAGAGGGCTTGGATCCTTCCTCAAGTAGCACCTTATGGGTGTAAATGGTTAGACCAATCCCTTAAGATCAATAACTATCCACCCAATAGCCTGTTTTTTCACTTTAGAACTGGTAGAAGTTCATGTTCCTGCTCTTGAGAGAGAGATACCTAGAGTATAACTAGCATCATGTGTTTTTCACCAAAATACCCATATTTTAGAGAAGATAGGAGAGGTTTCAGTTCAAGTTAAGGAGATTTAAGAACCAAAGGAACAATCGGTTCTACCTTTTCTCTCTCTAGAATATATGGAATAAGGGAACACTGCAAATAATGACCACACTGGCCTATGATGAATTTCAGCTCCTCTGGTTCATAATCAGGCTGGATGTCCTCGATGACTAGTTTATCTATGATAGAACAAAATCCCATGTCATCTTCTATGTGGAAAATATGATTGGACACTGTATTCAAAACATAAAAATCCTCATTTTCTATAAGTGATACTTTCTTAACAACTTTGAGGATTTTGTAGGATACCTTTTTATCTCCTACTCTAAAGATCAATTCTCCTTGGTGAACATCGATCAAAAGAACCCAGTAGCCAAGAAGGGTGTTCCCATAATAAGAGGTGCCTCTTGATCTTCTTCCATGTTAAGTATGATAAAATCATCATGAAGAATCATTCTTCCCACTTTCACTAGCACATCCTCATGTAGCCCTTTAGGATATTTAATAGAGAAATATTCTAGCTGTAGTTACACATGAGTAGGTTGTAAATCATTTAGTCCTATATTATTAAAGACTCTATAGGGAATAAGATTGAAACTAGCCCCCAAGTCACAAAGGTCTTTCCCAAACTCACAATATCTGATGGTGTAAGGGATTGTAAAACTTCTTGGATCTTGGAGTTTGGGAGTAAGAGAGTGATGAACCACTACTGAACATTCCTTAGTGAGAGGAATGGTTCCAAAATCCTTCATCTTTCTCTTTTTGATAGGATTTCTTTTATAAACTTCGTATATGTTGGAATTTTATTTAATGCCTCTGTGGACAGTATATTGATGTGAAAGTTTTCGAAATACCTCTGTAATTTTTTTAAACTGTTGATCTAGCTTCCTCTGCTTCATTCATGCAAGAAAAGGTTAGGTGGTTTCATAAGGTTTGACCATCTATTTTACCTTACCAGATGAAACCTCCTTCCCTATTTGTTGGCCTTGTGTTGAAGGGGACTCATGGATCTCATCAACATTATTCAAAGAGAGTGTAGGTGGTTCTGTATTTTCACCTTGATTTGCAGTTATTTTCTAGTGTAGCTCTTTCCCAATTCGTAAAGTGATAGCATTAGCCTCCTCCTGTGGGTTATTCTCAATGTTACCTAATAGTGTACCAAGTTTACTTGAAGATAGTTGATTAGAAAGCTTCCCAATTTGATTCTCAAGCCTTCTAATAGATGCCTCTAGTTTCTATAATTGTGTCTCAGTTTTTGTTAAGAATTTTGACATCATTTATTCTAGATTTGATGGTTGTTCTTACTGAGGTTTTTGTGTAGCTGGTTGAGGTTGTGGCTGCCTTGGTTGTTTCATAAGATGAGGGTTTTGATACCCTTATTTTTGGAAGGATCCCTATAACTGATGTTTGGGATATGAATTCTGGTATTGTTGTTGACTATAATTGGTTGGCCTTTGAGGGCAAAGTTGATAATTTTTTTTATTGATTCCCCCATCCCGTGTTTATGTTATCTTTACAACACATGTTTTGTTATTGATGGTACATGTATTTCCCTCTATATTGAGAAACATATCTCACCTCATTTTTTGAAGTATCATCACTTTTCCTTGGGCATTCTCCCATGGTGTGATTGTCACCATGTTCACTGCATGCTAGAAGATTTGCTTCTTGAACTTGAGATGTGTTGTTTAGATTCAATGAATCAATATTATTGGAGACAACATTGAGTTGGGTAGAAATAATTGTAGTGGCATCAATGTTATTCATGCCCCTATTTTGAGTACCCCTCTTAGAGTTCCATTGGAAGCTGTTTGATGACATATCTTCTAGAAAGTTGAAGAGTTCCTATGAGGATTTCCTCATCAATGTTCCTCATGTAGCTGCATCCACCACAGATTTGGTGTTTTTTATAAGACCACCATAGAAGGTTTGGACTTTCATCCACAATGGAAGTTCATGATGACTTAATTCCTATAAAATTTCTTTGAGATGATCCTAGGATTCATACAAAGATTCTGAATCTTGTTACTGAAAATTGTGAATTTCGTTCCGCAACATAACCATCTTGGAGGGTGGAAAATAATTTGATAAAAATTCCTGGACCAATGCCTCCTAGGTGAGTATAGAACATTGAGTCAGTCCTTTAATCTAGTCCTTAGATTTATCCCTTAAGTAGAATGGGAATAAGTGAAGGAGAATGACATCCACAGACACCCCATGGTAACGAAATGTGTCACAAATATCTAAAAAATTAGAGAGATGAGTGTTGGGATCTTCACTGGGTAAACTTCTAAACTAAACCTTATTTTAGATTATCTAGATGATAATCAGCTTGATCTCAAAATTTTGTGCTTGCACTAATGGTCTGACAATGCATGTATCTTCCCCTTGGATAGAAGGAAGACCATACACCATAAGGGTGTGGTGTGGGGGCAGTTGGTCTTTAGGAGGTTGGGGCACAAATTACTGCTCAAGAGGAAAATAAGGCCCCTACCCTATTTGCATGTATGGAAACTGCTCTGGTGGATGGTACTATTGGGGTTGTTTTAGGCTATAACCTGGAACAAATGGTGCATGTTGTCTTGGCTGGTTCTCTAGTATGAACTCCATGATGTTTGCTGGTGGATGTTGGACCTGCTCATTCTCTGTAGCTAGTTGTTGGTTCCAATTGTAATCAGGCATGAACTATTTTCCAACTCCTTAGACAACAGCCATATCTCCTTCTTTTATGTCATCTATGAGGGGATTTTGGTTTTAGTTTCCCATAAGTGCCCGACTTCGCCTCAAGATATTTCATTCGATCTTTGGATCATGTAGAAGGATGTCTGATGACCCAGTGCTCTTGTAACAAGTGATTCGTCCACTCATGCACTTGTGATCCAGTACAACAAAAAACAATACACCAACCATAAAATATGAATACTAAACTAATGAAAAACAAAAATGAGATTACAAATAAAATTTTTATAGTTTTTTTTTTATTTTCACTTTAATTAATACAAACTTAATTTTAAAAAACACATTAACATTCTATTCTCTGACAATAGTGCCATAATTTTGTGTCCTTTTAGCCAAATTGTTATGTTTTGGTAGCCCAAATTGTAAAAACCAAACTTATTACTAGAATATTTCAAGTATGGGGTCAATCCATAGGGAGAGAGAGTAACTACGTTCTGTTTTTATAGTTTGTACTTAATTAGGTTAAGTTAAACAAAATTTTAGAGATGATATTTGATGTTTCAAAAATAATGTAAATGATTCTTCAATTTCATGATAAATTGATTTAAAGATAAAGAGAAACGTAAAATTGATTTTGATGATAAATGGGAAGAATATTTCAAGAATGTGGGGTTTTTTAAGGTTATTAATAAATAAATTGGTTTATCATGTTGTATTGTTCATAATAAATCATATCTCTAGGTTTTTAACATACAGAAATCCCCTTGATCTGGTAAGTTTCATTTTAATCAATAGAGACCAATTCCTTGGTTTGGAATTTGATTCCTATTAATCTCATTAATTATTGACCCTTTTGAGATGATAAGTACACCCAATGATCATGGGTGAACTTTGTTGTAATTCATCTAAATATCCCTATAAATTCTATTCTTGGTATGACACGGGGTTTCCATCAATATTTAGCAAGAAATTCTACGAAATTATGGGATAGATATAAAAAATAAAAAACACAATAAGAGAGTTTATTAATAACAAACCATAATCATCCACAGCCCCAACACATGGGGAAATTAGCTACACATGGAGTAGATAATAACTAAAAGACTCTTAATACCTAAATAAAACATTACAGTATCTTCGGATTGAAGATTGTATAAAAGAAGAGGGGAAACACATCTTCTCTTCTTTTCCCTCTTTCTCTTCCTCTCTCTTCTTCTCTCTCCTTCCTTCTTCGGTTTGGTGTCACTAGTTCTCCTCTCCTTTGGTGTCTGAATTTGGAAAACCTTCCCTCCTATTTAAAGTATTCAAAACTTCATGGCATGTAGTCAGGTCAACTTGACTTGGCTCCTCTTCTACCGTCAATAGGTGATCTGTCATGCAAACCCTGACTTTAGAGGCATTGGTGATTGGTTGGTGGAAGTACATGACATGTAGTGCTACCCCACATGGAGTGTAGAATCAACTTCAGCCACCAATCACTTATAGAAGGGAGGACACAGTGTGTAATGTAAAGTACACAATGTTTGAATCTTGTTCGGAAACATGGGTGTGTACTCGGTCTAGTTGATCCATGTGTCGGGACAATGGGACACGACGTGTGTAAGAAGTACACACTGTGTATATATGAATTTTTGTTCTAATCTTTCCCCGATTTGTGTCTTAGGCTAGAAAATACCTGAAAATCATCAAGATCACTTAATCAAATAATTTTATCTCCAAAACAATATATATTTGGTGAAAACATGTTTTGATACTCAATATAATTTATAAAAATGTATACACAAATCAGTTACACCGTCAATATTACTCATGATACACTTAATGTATCTTACCTCACCAAAAACACCTTTTGTCACTATTTTCATCAATACAACAATGTACATGACTCATGATAAAAATTAATAACAATATTAAACCATGACGATAAATACCCACATCTGTAGATAGGAAAATCCAATGACACGTATAAATGTTGATTTCCTACCGATGATTCTCATTTTCGTAATATACTACAAGATATTACCAAGTGCGTACACCATGAAAATGTGCTTCAATGTTGTATGAGTCTCCACCCATGAAATCCTATATCATTTTTCCCCTAAAAGGATATCATCTTTCTATAAAACATATATTTAAGGATAGTGTCATTGCAATTTCAAGTTCTCATCATAGCGGGGATCTTCTAGGGGATTTTAGCACGACAGCTACTATTTGAACATTATCACATACTATATTAAGAATAAGAACAATCATGATGTGATAATTATTTTATTAATATTAAAAAATATGTATACAAGTCAACATAAAGTACACATAAGTTGGTTCTAGGGTACCAACTCCAACAGAATCCCACTTTCACTAGAGCCAAATGCTAACAACCTTTAGTCTGCTAGCTCTCACATGATACTCATGCTTCTTCTAAGATAAGCTTTTAGTCAAGGGTTCTTCCATGTTCTCTTCCATGGGTACTCTTCTTACTTCAACTTCACCCATTAGATAAAAATCCCTCAATAGGTGATACTTCCAGAGTATATGTTATATCAATTAGTGTAACCTTTTCTCTTTTGCAAGATCCACCACTTCGGTATTATCATAATACAATATAATAGGGTATTTACTCATAGGTATCACATCAAGCTCCTAGACGAAGTTTTGAATCAAAATAGATTCCTTGGCTGCATCATAAGTTGTTATATACTCATACTCCATTGTAAAATTAGTGAAACTGGCTTATTTGAACTCTTCCATCTCATAAATCCTCCGTTGAGATAGGAAAAATATCATGACTATTACTTCATATCATTATGATCTATCTGAAATCTATCATCAGTATAACCCCTGATGACCAACTCCTTGTCTCATCCATAAACTAGAAACATATTCTTAGTTCTTCTCAAATACTTAAAGATGACCTTAACAATAGACCAATGTTCTTCTATTGTATCTACTTGATATCTTCCTACCATGCTTAGTGCATAGACAACATCAAGTCTGGTACATAACATGGAATATATGATTGATCCTTTCACAGAAGTGCATTGTATCCTACTCATTCTATTTTTCTATTGTTGTTTCTGAGGACACATTTTCTTAGAAATATGTAAACCATGTGACACTAGAAATAATCCTCTCTTGGATTGTTCCATACTAAATCTCTTTAGTATCTGTTCAATATATGTACTTTCACTTACTACAACCATACTATTGGGTCTATCACGAATGATCTTGATTCTTAGAATATAGGATGCTTCACCTAAGTCCTCTATGGAGAATATTTTGATTAACTAATCCTTAACAGGTTATAAGAATGGTAATACATTTCCAATAAGTAATATTTCATCAACATATACTACTAGGATAACAACCACATTCTAACTACATGACTCACATTCATTATTAATGAGATAAAATTCTTTTATGGATTCATTGAATCTAATTTTCCTTGACCTGGATTATTGTTTCAATCCATAACAGGATCTCTACAACTGGAAAATCATGTTTTC
The DNA here is from genome assembly GCA_963277665.1 of Viscum album. Lineage (NCBI taxonomy): Eukaryota > Viridiplantae > Streptophyta > Magnoliopsida > Santalales > Viscaceae > Viscum > Viscum album. The sequence goes on from OY728119.1 coordinate 1,219,032,098, forward strand.
ATCACCTAGAGTCACAAACCCTTCTAGTTGTGTCATATAGACATCTTCATGAAGGTTCCCATTAAGGAATGAAGTTTTGACATTCATTTTCCAAATATCATGGTCATGGTAAGCTGCTATATCAAGTAGAATTTAGATTGATTTAAATATGGAAACCAATTTAAAAGTTTCATCATTGTCAATTACTTCATGCAGTTTAAACCCTTGAGCCACTATCCTTGTCGTATAGGTATTTAATTTACCTTCTATGCCCAGTTTCTTCTTGATTACCCATTTGAATCCAATGATATTTATATCAACTAGCGCATCAACCAGAACCAAAAATTGGTTCTGATACATGTAATCCATTTTTTAATTCATGGATTATTTTAATATTATAGATTCTGAGTTCTCTAGTTCCTCTTTATAGGAGAGATGTTCATAATTTTCAATTAATAATGATTCACCATCTTCAGTGACTAGAAAATCATATCTCTCTAGTTCTCTTACCTCTCTTATGCTCCTATGCAATTCTTATGTTTTAGGAACTACTTCATCTATGTGGACCTATGGAATCTATTACTATATCAACTCTTATATATCTTTAGCATCAACTTCCTCAAATTCAAACTTTCTCCCACTATCCTTTTTGAGGATGTTCTCTCTCTCAAGAGAGACATATTTTTTGGATATAGTCACTTTATTGTCTGAGGGGTTGTATAAGTAGTATCCATTTTTTTCATTGGGATATTCTATAAAGATACACTTTGTGCCCCATGGTGCTAGTTTGTTTCCTGAGAAGGCCTTAACAAATTCCTTTCAACCCCATACACGTGTATGCAATAAAACAGGTTTCTTTCCACTCCATAGCTCTAAGGGAATTCCATTTTCTTCTTTAGTTGGTACTCAGTTTCATGTGTATTCCACAATTTGTAATTAATATCCCTAAAATAATAATGGAAGATCCATATGACTCATTATTGAACTAACCATGTCTAATAAGGTATGGTTCCTTATTTCACTAATACCATTCCACTCTAGCATGTAAGGTGGAGTGAGTTGAGATAGAATATGAAACTCCCAAAGAAACCTGATAAAATCATGGTTAAGATATTCACCACCACTATCTGATCGAAGCTTGTTTATCTTATTCTCAAATTTGTTATCTACTTCATTCTTGAATTAATTGAATTTATAAAAGGACCCAGACTTATGTCTCATTAAGTAGACATATCCATATCTACTCTCAAGTCATCAATAAAATTTATGAAGTAATAATATACACCTATAACTTCTATTAGAAATGGTCTGCACACATCAGTGTGTACCAATCATAGAAGTTATATGTCCCTTTCACCCTATCAACAAAATGGTGGTTTAGTCATTTTTATTTTTAAACAAGCATGAATTTTTTCAAGTGGTTTTAGCCTAGAAGAGTATAAATAAATATCTTGATAGAGATTTTTCAAATGCTTCTCGTTTACATGACCAAGATGGTGATGCCAAAGTTGTGTGTTATATGAATCATGTTAACATGATTAATTATAAATTTTCAATACTTGGTTTTCATAATTTAATACATAAAGACCATTATTTAAATGTGTCATACCATAACATATGTTTTTCTTATAAAATAAACAAAAACTATTTTTAAAGTTGAAAATAAACCCATCCACAACTAATAATGATATAAAAATTATATTCTTGGTAACTTTAGATACATAATAACAATATTATAAAACCAAAATCATTCCTATTTTCAATGAAAAGTGGTGGTTTCCAATGGTTAGGGAATCCATCCTTGCACCATTAGCAGCTCTCAGATCCACCTCTCCTCTAGAAATCTATTGAAATATACTTGGTTCCTACATTTGGATACATATGTGAGTACCAAAATCTCTATATAATACCCAATGTGTAGATATTGAATGATTACATTCAATAAATAATGCACATTTAGTTTCCCCTTACTTTTGGGTGTAGTTCCTCTCCCAGTTTTCTGACTTTCAACATAAAAAATACACCACCTCCTTTTCCTTCCCTTACCCCTAGATCTTCCTCTTCTTGGAATGATGGTGATGAGGAGCTTTAGACTTGTTGTGAGTTTTTTACCCTTTCCTTATTCTTTATTTTCTTTTTTACCATAAGTACCATGAGTTTATCACACCCCATGTCCTTATCCACTTGGAGAATCGAAGTAAGAAGTTCTGAAAGAATCTTCTCATTATTGTTCATATTGTAATTGACAATAAAACTAGATAAGTTGTTGGGTGGTGATGAAAGTATGAGATCAGTATGAAACTCATCCAATAATTTAATCCCTAATATTTCTAAGAATTCAATGTATCTAATATTCTTGAATACATGAGTCCCTACTAGCGCAGACTCTCCAAGCTTTTATGTAAGAATTGGAGATCTCCTACCTCTCTTGCATTTCCTTCTCTTGATAGGTATCTCAAAGATGAGATATCATGCTATATGCGTCCATTTCCTCATGTTTATTTAAAATATAATTGGACAAGGATGATATCATGAGACACTAAACATCTATAGCATCATTTATATATTCCTCGTAGAGAGATATTTCTTCTTTACTTTCCTCATTACCGAGTGCATCAGGAATAGGTTCTTCTAGAACCTAAAATTTCCTTTTATGGCGAAGGATAACGTTTAAGTGCCTTTTCCTCTCTTAAAAATTTGTTTCGATGAGAATTTTATCCTTATCAGGTATGGATTTTAGTGATATGTTTGAATTAATATTATTTTTTTATAAAAATAATATTAGTATAATTTTAGTACTTTATTTTATAAAATTTAGACATATAAATAAATATTATATTTATTTAGTCCCCCTCTATTTTATCAAAACCCAATGTTCCTCACCATTATATTTAGAATATCTTATTTATTTGATATTCTAGTGGCAAGGATCTATATTCCCCTTCCCATTACCCCAAATTTGGTTGGTCAAGAAACTAAAATAGTATTAGGTAGAAATTTAAAATTCCAACTACATTAACTCACTATTCCTTGATCTTTTGAGTGGACTCTCCAATCCTAAAATTCTTAAATTGGATTTTCTCAACTCTTTCCTCTTAGTTACACTAAGTCCAGATTTGGTAGTCAACCCATGATGGAACTAAGTTAAGTAAACCCAAAAATTCAAGTTATAATTCCCCAATAATTTAAGGCACCCCAACTTTGGTTGGTCATCCACATTGAACTATGGTTCGATATTAACTGAAGTAGTGGAAGGCTATACTGACTTAATATAAAAAATTAAGAAGTTTAATCCTTTATAAATTAATTACCAATTATTATATTTATCACATGCTTATTAATATTAAGTGGGTTTACTTAACTGATTAACCAAGTACTAGATATTATGTTTTCATAAGACAATTAATTTTAGTTCTATCTTGAATGCTCGTTAATATCATTAATTCATGTGGTTAGGAAAAAATACATAATGAAACAACCATGCATAATAAAGTGGTATGATATGAGATTTTACAAATTGTTAGTTTATCTAGGGGTTGATCAAATAACCATTGACCTAGGGGGAAATACCTTGAACCAATTAAGGTTCATGTTATAGCTTTACACCTATCCACCTATGTATATCTCTTGGATTGGTTTCTCCTCAACTCCAAACTTGAACTATGTCCACTATCTTATGAGCTCCATCTATTACATATGCTTCTACTTACACATAGGTGAGGTGAAAAGGGATTATATTAAAGAGACCATGGTCATGAAGACCTGAACATAATAAGAGGAGAAAAGGAATACAGGTCAAAATTTTAATTTAATAATAAATTAAAGGAAACCAATAACATAAAAAGTTATGGTCTATGTATAACGACCCATAATTTACATACATTGTTATTACTTCAAAATTGAAGCACACTTATTACAACATATAACAAAACCATGAAAGGACTGTATAGGTATAGTGTCTTTAGAAACTGGAAAGCATAAACAACTGGTTTATAAAGCATCTACTTTTCCTCCCATTTATTTCATCATATCAAGAGTCCCTTTTTGGAATATTCTACTTAATAGCCTTATTCCTGACCTGGGGAAATAAAACATACAAAAGGGTGAGCTCAAATTTTCAGTAAGGGTAAACAAAAGAAATATCAATCACATTATATACATAAGCACATAACTTTTGGAAATCTTAACCTGCAAAAGAGATCATAATTTCATAACATGGGATAAATCATAGTAGTGAAATGTAATCCCAATAATAATAACTTAAAACATGAAACTTTGTGGCATACACACATAATAATTGAGAATCATTTCTTGTTAGTCAAGACTCATTGCCAAGACTATCTTAGTGGACAAAGTCCATTTCTGAACCGAGTTCACTCCTCATTTCAGTCCTGTTTTACTGAACCGGTTTAACCTGTCGTTCCAGCCATGTCTATCTCATGAGATATAAAATCTTTACCCAATTCATTGGAGGGAGATATAGGTCTCACCCATCTCATAATGATACCATTCTTATGTGTGCCACAAAATCATAAACCATACATCATAGCATAAAAATGGGAATCTTAAACATCGTGACATCATAAAATAATTCATATAAGATAAAGGAATTCATAAAAATATTTCCATCACAACATAATCAAATCAATGTAATAATAGGGATAGAAACAGAACCCTATATTATCTTAGATGGAAAATAATTTTGATAAAACTCTTGAACTCCATTCTCGAGGAAAATATCCTTTCTACTTCAAAAACATTTTTCCTTTCTTAACATGTCAAACAATTTTAAACTAAAATAAGTTTATTAAAATAAACTTGAAAACTTGTAAAGTAAGCTTCTTGGAAATAATGTTTTAAAAATCCATTCATGCTGTATAAGTTAAAAAAACATTCTTCTCATACTTTTGTCGGAAAAGTCAAAAAAGTACCTCGTATGAAAAACGACGAAAGATTCCTTTCATATATTTTACTAAATACTCACCAAAGGGTAAAATAGGATTTAAAAAATTGTAGGTGAATGGAAATAATATTACATATTGAGGAAACATGGATGTGGATGATAAAATACACCCCAGTAAATGCCAAAGTATAAACAATCTCGGATAAAAATGAGATTGTGGTATTTCCCTTACCTTAGGTACGATATGCTTTGTACGTATCCAAACCTCCTGTATAATGATTTAAATAATGTTATTGACTTATTCCATAATCATACTCATTGTTATGATATCAGATATGGTCATATTCTTAGCTTCTTATTACTAATATTTCATTACAACTTGTTATTCGGGTGTTTATTACTTTTTATTCTTATGCGTGTTTTGTCGAATAAATTATTATTATTATCTTTAGGTTATAGATACCACATTTCCAGAATGTTATTAGTATAATATATATCATATTAATTAATTCAATTCATATATATAATCATTGTGCAATGAAGATCATGTAGAACGAGTCGCATCACATCGTGGAGACGGTATTCCGTACGTACGCACGAGCGATGATATCGTTCCCATGATCATGGAATTCTATTGGAGTGTATGTATACTATTTAATAATCAATATAAATTTAAAATAATAATATATATTCATTATTTACACCATTATACCCATCCAAGTAAGGTGGTGGTGGAAAATAGATTACACCACGGCGTGGAGACGGTATTATGTACGTACGCACGCGTGGTGATTTCATTTTCCGTAGGATGGATAGACGGTGAAATAGGGTTGTTTCATACTTATAATAACATATAATTATATTAGTTATACTGATTTTATTACTTCATAATGAAACAACTAAAGAAGAATAAGTGGAAGAAGAAATAAAGATGAAAGAATTGGTAACGGACATTACCTCTTCTTTGAAGTGCTTCTTTGAGACCTCCTTTTAGGGCACTAAAATTGGTCTTTGAAGAAGACCAGGACCTCTAGGATGTCTCTAGGGAAGTGGAGAGGAGAAATTGGCAGGTTTTGGCCGAGATTGAAGGCTCAAAGTGGTGTGAGGAAGAGAGGGAGGAGGTGCCCTTTTATAAGGGAGGAGAGGGGCACTTTTGGAATAACAAAACATATTATTTTATTATAAAGCCAAATTCGGTTTTAAATAGCTCCAAATTGATTTATTTCTAACCTAAGGTGGGTATGGGTCGAAATCCTCTCATCCAATAGAATTTAGACAAGTTTAGGTTCCTATTTTGACCTTATCATTTAGATTTAACATTAAGTTAAATAATTTTACTTTTACCGCGTCTTCTTGTGTTCTTACACTATAAGGTTAATAAACTTACTATAACAATCCAAACGAACCCCAAGTTGTTTATTATTAATATATATAACCTTATCTAAGTAATTTGGCCGAACCTTAGATTTTTAGGAATAAAATAACAATTAATAATATAATATTTTTTTAAAAAACTATTTTATGTCAATTTTGACACTATTTAGTAATTGATTTTGTGAAAATCATAACAGAATGATTAGTTCAAAAAAATTTAATTAAATCAATAATATCATGTCATATTAACCTATAAAATTAGTTTAATTCATATAAAGTCTCAAATTACATTTATTTGGGTATTTATAACATCAATTATGTCAATATTTCATTAATAAGATAATTACTACATCATCATTGTGTCATAAATAAATTAAATTATTTAATGTCTAAAAATTACAAATAAACTACCATTATGTAGGAAATCGTTTTATATTTCTAGTGAATATTTATAGTCGAATTTATCTTATATATAACCTTATATTAAAAATTATTTACTTATTAAACTTTGATTTTAACTATTTTAACCCTTCTTTAAATAAATTAATAATAAATGTCCTATTCTAATCCAAGTGGGCCTAAATGGCCATATTTTATTCCTAAGTTTGTTTTTGGTCGAATTACACTTATCCAATAGAATTAGGACATGTGTTAGGGTAATAATAATATCATTCTTACTCTTAATTACCCTATTTACTTTTAACTGTGGTAAATAAAAGTAAAATGTTAATATTCACCAAAAATTATTTTCATCTCATTGAACCACATTTTACTTACTGACATCAACCGTGTCTCTCGGATTTTTGAAATTCCACTCACATAAGCGGTAAAATTAAGTTTTATGAAAAATTTAGTTTTTTAACTACCACTTAGTGGTTTCACTATTCATCAAAAATTGAAAGTTTTCAGAAAAATACCAAAATTTCACCCTAGGATAACTTTGATATTCCGAATCCAAAAATGAAGTCCATTTTGAAAAATAAAATTTATAAAATTTCAAAAAGTGGTTATTACTATTCATAACGGCTAGTTTTAATAATATTTTATTAGCATATCATTGTTTAGTGAAACTCAGTATTGTGTACGACGCAAGCTATCGAGGAAGGTCGCGATTTTGTGTAAAGAAAGTCAAGCAAGTGTTGTGTGTAGAAAAAGATTCCTTTGATGATTTATATAACATAAAAGTCTCGGGTGTTACATTTTACCCCCCTTAAAATGAATTTCGCCCTCGAAATTCATCACTTTGTAACAGATGAGGATACCTCTCCCTCATCATATCCTCAAGCTCCCATGTAGTTTCTTCTAATTGGTGGTTCCTCCATAAAACTTTCACCAATCGAGTGGTCTTGTTTCATAGGAATTTTTCTCTACGATCCAGAATCTCTATCGGTTGTTCTTCATAAGAAAGATCCTGCTCTAGCAGTACAACTTATGAGCTGAGTACATTTGAAGGATCAGGTATGTACTTTCTCAGGAGAGATACATGAAACACATCGTGAACTTGAGAGAGATTCGGTGGAAGCGCCAATCAGTAAGCTACCTTCCCAACACGATCCAGTATTTTGAAAGGACCGATATATCTAGGGCTCAACTTCCCCTTCTTTCCAAATCTCATGACCCTCTTCCGGGGAGATATTCATAAGAACACTTTATCACCCACTTCAAACTCTAGGTCTTTTCTTCGGTTTTTTGCATAACTTTTCTGTCGACTCTGAGCTACTCTTATGTGTTGTTGAATAGATCTGACCTTTTTTGCCATTTCATCAACGAGATCGGGTCCTAATAGCTTTCTTTCCCAAACTTCATCCCAGCAAGTTGGAGTCCTGCATTTCTTTCCATAGAGAGCTTTATAAGGAGCCATCTGAATACTGGAGTGAAAGCTATTATTATAAGAAAATTCCACCAAAGGTAGGTGTTGATCCCAACCACCTTTGAAATCCATAGAGCAATCTCTCAACATATCTTCTAGAGTTTGAATTGTTCTCTCAGACTGACCGTCTGTCTGAGGATGATAAGCAGTGCTGAAACTCAACTCTGTATCCAGAGTATGCTGAAGACTTCGCTAGAACTTCGAGGTAAATCTCGGATCCCGATCAGATATAATATAAAGTGGTACTCCATGAAATCTTACCACTTCCTTTACACACATCCTAGCAAGCTGATCCAGAGAGAAATCCTCTCTAATAGCAATGAAGTGTGCAGACTTTGTAAGACGATCAACTATGACCCAGATAGCATTATTGCCTTTGGATGTTTTAGGAAGTCCTGTGACAAAGTCCATAGTGATGTTTTCCCATTTCCATTCGGGTATGGGTAATGGTTGTAACATCCCCTTAGACTTATGTCTCTCATCTTTAACTTGTTGACAAACCAAGCATCGAGAGACATATTCAGCAACATCTCTTTTCATGCCATCCCACCAGAAGTACTCTTTCAGGTCCCTATACATCTTCGTGCTTCCAGGATGAATAGAGAATGAAGAACTATGAGCCTCATCCAACAGCTCCTTCTTTAATTTGGGGATAGGAGGAACACAAACACGATTCCTGAACTTTATTATCCCATCACAATCAAGGTTGAATTCAGGAACATTTCTCACCTTCTTTTGTAACTCGACACCTTCTTTCTGTGCCTCTTTAATCTTCACATGTATAGATGGTTGAACATTCATTTGAGAAAGATACGATTTTTCCCCTTTCATTATAATTACCAGATCCATCCTTTGTAAATCCATAAATATTGGATCTTTTGTGATCCTCATCATGGATAAACTAGCATGGTCTTGTCGACTTAATGCATCTTCCACCTTGTTTTCTTTCCCATGGTGGTAATGAATTGAGCAGTCGTAATCCTTAATCAGCTCCAACCATCTTCTTTGGCACATATTCAGCTCCTTTTGTGTGAAAATATACTTTAATATTTTATGATCAGTATAAATATCACACCTTTCACCATAAAGGTAATGCCTCCAAATCTTTAATGCAAAGATTACTGCAGCTAACTCCAAATCATGAGTTGGGTAATTTTTCTCATGTATTTTCAACTGTCGTGAGGCATAAGCTATCACCATATCATTTTTCATAAGAACACACCCCAATCCCTTCTTGGATGCATCACTGTAGATCACAAACCTTTCTCCACTACAAGGCAGTGTGAGCACAGGTGCACTGGATAACCTTCTTTTCAACTCCTTGAAATTCTCTTCACATTCCTCCGTCCAAACAAACTTAACTCCTTTCCGATTCAACTTGGTGAGTGGATTAGATGATCGTGAAAACTCTTTCACAAAATTTCGATAATATCCATCCAAACCAAGAAAACTTTGGATCTCAGTTACTATTGTTGGTCTCGACCATCTTTCAATAACCTCTGTTTTCTCTAGATCCACAGATATCCCCTCTTTTGAGATTATGTGACCCAAAAATGAAACTTTTTGAATCCAAAATTCACACTTGGTAAATTTGTCATAAATATTATCCTTTCTCAGGGTCTTAAATATAATTATCAAGTGATCTTCATGTTCTTCCTTGATCTTTGAATAGACAAGAATATCGTCTATAAAGACTACCACAAACTGATCAAGATAGTCTCTAAAGACTCTATTCATTAGATCCATGAAGATAGCAGGGGCATTAGTAAGACCAAATGGCATCACTATAAATTCATAGTGTCCATACCTTGTACGGAAAGCCGTCTTTGGTATATCCTCCATTTTGACCCTTAATTGATGATACCCTGAACGAAGATCAATCTTGGAAAAGTATTGAGCTCCACGTAGTTGGTCAAATAGGTCATCAATGTGTGGGAGAGGATATTTGTTCTTGATAGTGATCTTGTTAAGTTCTCGATAATCAATGTAGAGTCTCATTGATCCATCTTTCTTCTTAACAAACAGAATAGGTGCTCCCCAAGGTGACGCACTAGGGCATATGAACCCCTTATCAAGATTCTCTTGGAGTTTCTTCTTCAATTCCTACAACTCAATTGGGTCCATTCTATAAGGTGTCTTTGAAATAGGCCAAGCATCTGGTATGAGTTCTATTGAAAACTCAACTTCACGATTCGGTGGAAGACCTAATAATTCCTCCGGAAAGACATCATCAAACTCCCGTACAATGGGCATATTCTTAATCGTGAGTTTCTCACCAACCATTTGAGATAAATAACCTTCATTTAGTGGAATCAATACCCATAAAATGGAAGAAATTTCCACTGGAAGGTTATGTTCATCCTTGCATCGATAGACGATCACAGATTGATCTGGAATATGAAATGTGACTTCCATTCTTTGGAAATTGATATGAGATCCATGTAGAGAAATCCAATGCATGCCAAAAATCACATCAAATTCCACAATAGGAAGGATCACAAGATTTGTAGGAAGCACTTTCCCACAAACTTCAATCGCAGAAGAATTATAAACTTTTGATGCGACTATTGTGCCATTAGGGGTTGTCACAGCTAACTCAACATCTAACTGTTGAGGTAATACGGTGATATCCTTAGATAATTCTTCATAAATAAAGGAGTGGGTGGATCCAGAATCAAATAAAACATTTTCTTCTTTAGAGTGGATGGTAAGTGTACCTTTCACCACATCGTTATCGTACTCCACATCGCTGATAGAAATTTCATGTGACTTTCCTTTATCTTTAGCCTTAAGAGTTTGTTGACGTTGACCATCATCATCAACCCTTAGATTTGGGCATTGATTGGCATAATGCCCCATCTCCTTACACTTGAAACATTGAAGTGTAGTAGGGTCATTCTGTGTATCCCTTCCTTTGTTTTCATCATTAGACATCTTCTTCCCATCATTGCGGCATTCAAATGCCCAATGACCTTCCTTTCCACATTTGAAACATTTACTTGTCCCTTTAAGACAAATCCCTCCATGTTTCTTTCCACACTTTGAGCATAAGGGAAAGCTCATCTTCTTTTCAGTGTGCTCTTTTGATTTTCCTTTGAATTCCATTTTCCTCTTCTTATCAAACCCATATGACTGATGGGTTACTCCAATCTCCATCTCGACTTTAAGAGCACATTGAACGATTTCCTCATATCTATTGAAGTCCCTTATGGATAACGCCCTTAGAAGACTTGGTTTTAATCCACTAAAGAATTGATCGATCTTACTCTCAGGTTGGATAATAATACCAGAAGTGTACCTTGAAAGTCTTGTAAAATTTGCTTCATAAGTACCAATAGATTCATCATCCTTTTGATTCAGTTCAAGAAACTCTTTCTCCATATTTGTTCGGAGAATACGAGGGAAGTACTTATTGAAAAATAAGTTCTTGAACTCCTCACATTCCATGGACTCAATTTCATCCCTTTGCCTCATATTCTTAACAAGATTCCACCATTGATCAACATATCCTTCCAAACGATACACTGTTAGGATGACTTTATCATGTTCAGAACATTGAAGAACTGAAAATATATTTTCAGTAGTACTAATCCATTGTTCAGCAACTAATGGATTAGTAGACCCGCTGAAAGAAGGTGGACGCTGCCTCACGAAGGATTCAATAGAATGTTGCTCCTTACTTTTCTCGTTTGGAAGTCCTGCATGATTCATAGCTTGAGAAAGTTGTGTGAGCATGGCTACAAGATTTTTAATTCCAGCTCCCATAACATTTGGTTGCTCCGGGGGACAATCATTGCATTGCCCGTCGCATTCCGCATTAACACGGTTCCTTCGGGTTCCATCCATTGACTAAAACCAAGAAGAATAGTGTGAGAAACACTAATTATAATAAGAAAACCACATAATCAAGAATAAAATTTCACACTTAAGGTCTTATCCTAGGTTATTCATGGTCATTTCTAAAACACAAAGATTGTGTTCTATGCTTAGAATTATCCTTAGGGTTCTTACTAAGGCTTTCACATCCTAGTTTCCAAAGGTTGACTATACCTTTCCTCTGATACCAACTATAACGACCCATAATTTACATACATTGTTATTACTTCAAAATTGAAGCACACTTATTACAACATATAACAAAACCATGAAAGGAACGTATAGGTATAGTGTCTTTATAAACTGGAAAGCATAAACAACTGGTTCATAAAGAATCTACTTTGCCTCCCATTTATTTCATCATATCTAGAGTCCCTTTTTGGCATATTCTACTTAATAACCTTCTTCCTGACCTAGGGAAATAAAACATACAAAAGGGTGAGCTCAAATGCTCAGTAAGGGTAAACAAAAGAAATATCAATCACATCATATACATAAGCACATAACTTTTGGAAATCTTAACCTGCAAAAGAGATCATAATTTCATAACATGGGATAAATCATAGTTGTGAAATGTAATCCCAATAATCATAAATTAAAAAATAAAACTTTTTGGCATACACACATAATCATTGAGAATCATTTCTCGTTAGTCAAGACTCATTGCCAAGACTATCTTAGTGGACAATGTCCATTTCTGAACCGAGTTCACTCCTCGTTTCAGTCCTGTTTTACTTAACCGGTTTAACCTGCCGTTCCAGCCATGTCTATCTCATGAGATATAAAATCTTTAACCAATGCATTGGAGGGAGATATAGGTCCCACCCATCTCATAATTATACCATTCTTATGTGTGCCACAAAATCATAAACCATACATCACAGCATAAAAATGGGAATCTTAAACATCGTGACATCATAAAATAATTCATATAAGATAAAGGAATTCATAAAAATATTTCCATCACAACATAATCAAATCAATGTAATAATAGGGATAGAAACAGAACCCTATATTATCTTAGATGGAAAATAATTTTGATAAAACTCTTGAACTCCATTCTTGAGGAAAATATCCTTTCTACTTCAAAAACATTTTTCCTTTCTTAACATGTCAAACAATTTTAAACTAAAAGAAGTTGATTAAAAATAAACTTTAAAACTTGTAAAGGAAGCTTCTTGGAAATAATGTTTTAAAAATCCATCCATGCTGTATAAGTTAAAAAAAACATTCTTCTCGTACTTTTGTCGGAAAAGTCAAAAAAGTACCTCGTATGAAAAACGACGAAAGATTACTTTAATATCTTTTACTAAAAACTCACTGAAGGGTAAAATATTATTTAAACAATTTTAAGTGAATGGAAATAATATTACATATTGAGGAAACATGGATGTGGATGATAAAATACACCCTAGTAAATGCCAAAGTATAAACAATCTCGGATAAAAATGAGATTGTGATATTTCCATTACCTTAGGTCCGATATGCTTTGTACGTATCCAAAACTCTTGTATAATGATATAAATAATGATATTGACTTATTCCATAATCATAATCATTGTTATTATATCACATATGGTCATATTCTTAGCTTCTTATTACTAATATTTCATTACAACTTGTTATTCGGGTGTTTATTACTTTTTGTTCTTATGCGTGTTTTGTCGAATAAATTCTTATTCTTCTCTTTAGGTTATAGGTACCTCATTTCCAGAATTTTATTAGTGTAATATATATCATATTCATTCATTCAATTCATTTATATAATCATTATGCAATGAAGATCATGTAGAACGAGTCGCATCACATCGTGGAGACGGTATTCCGTACGTACGCACGAGCGATGATATCATTCCCATGATCATGGAATTGTATTGGAGTGTATGTATAATATTTCAGAATCAATATCACTTTAAAATAATAATATATAGTCATTATTTACACCATTATACCCATCCAAGTAAGGTGGTGGTGGAAAATATATTACACTGCGGCGTGGAGACGGTATTCCGTACGTACGCACGCGCGGTGATTTCCGTTTCCGTAGGATGGATAGATGGTGAAATAGGGTTGTTTCATACTTATAATAAAATATCAGTATATTATTGATACTTATGTTATTACTTAATAATTAAACAACTAAAGAATAAGAAGTGGAAGAAGAAATAAAGATGAAATAATCGGTAACAGACATTACCTCTTCTTTGAAGTGCTTCTTTGAGACCTCCTTTTAGGGCACTAAAATTGGTCTTTGAAGAAGACCAGGACCTATAAGATGTCTCTAGGGAAGTGTAGAAGAGAAAGTGGCAGGGGTTGGCCGAGCTTGAAGGCTCAAAGTGGTGTGAGGAAGAGAGGGAGGAGGTTCCCTTTTATAAGGGAGAAGAGGGGCACCTTTGGAATAACTGAACATATTATTTTATTATAAAGACAAATTCGGTTTTAAATAGCTCCAAATTGATTTATTTCGAAGCTAAGGTGGGTATGGGTAGAAATACTCTCATAAAATATAATTTAGACAAGTTTAGGTTCCTATTTTGACCTTATCATTTAGATTTAACATTAAGTTAAATAATTTTACTTTTACAGTGTCTTCTTGTGTTCTTACACTATAAGGTTAATAAACTTACTATAACAATCCAAACGAACCCCAAGTTGTTTATTATTAATATATATAACCTTATCTAAGTCATTTGGCCGAACCTTATATTTTTATGAATAAAATAACAATTAATAATATAATATTTGTTTTAAAAACTATTTTATGTCAATTTTGACACTATTTAGTAATTGATTTTTGTGAAAATCATAACAGAATTATTAGGTCAAAAAGGTTAATTAAATCAATAATAACATGTCATATTAAACTATAAAATTAGTGGAATTCATAAAAAGTCTCAAATTACATTTATTTGGGTATTTATAACATCAATTATGTCAATATTTCATTAATAAGATAATTACTGCATCATCTTTGTGTCATAAATAAATTAAATTATTTAATGTCTAAAAATTAAAAATAAAATACCATTATGTAGGAAATATTTTTATATTTCTAATGAATATTTATATTTGAATTTATCTTATATATAACCTTATATTAAAAATTATTTACTTATTAAACTTTGATTTTAACTATTTTAACCCTTCTTTAAATAAATTAATAATAAATGTCCTAATCTAATCCAAGTGGGCCTAAATGGTCATATTTTATTCCTAAGTTTGTTTTTGGTCGAATTACATTTATACAATAGAATTAGGACATGTGTTAGGGTAATAATAATATCATTTTTACCCTTAATTACCCTATTTACTTTTAACCGTGGTAAATAAAAGTAAAAAGTCACTATTCACCAAAAATTATTTTCATCTCATTGAACCACATTTTACTTACTGAAATCAACCGTGTCCCTCAGATTTTTGAAATTCTACTCACAGAAGTGGTAAAAATAAGTTTTATGAAAAATTCAGTTTTTTAACTACCACTTAGTGGTTTCACTATTTATCAAAAATTGAAAGTTTTCAGAAAAATACCAAAATTTCACCCTGGGATAATTTCGATATTCCGAATCCAAAAATGAAGTCCGTTTTGAAAAATAAAATTTATAAAATTTTAAAAAGTGGTTATTACTATTCATAACAGCTAGTTTTAATAATATTTTATTATCATATCATTGTTTAGTGAAACTCGGTATTGCGTACGACGCAAGCTATAGAGGAAGGTCGTGATTTCGTGTAAAGCAAGCCAAGCAAGTGTTGTGTGTAGAAAAAGATTACTTTAATGATTTATATAACATAAAAGTCTCGGGTGTTACACTATGATCATGGTCATCCACATGCCTAGAATGAATTATGAATTTAATAAAACTATAATTAAATTATTAATCATTCTTATTTAAGATAAATCATTATTGAATTAATTAATTATCATCTTTAATTAATCAATTCATTTATCTTAATTCTCATTCAAATTTCCTTGAGATTATCATCCATTATAATTTTAAACAAATTAAAAAATAATAATATAAATTAATCGTGTACAGAAATTTACCATGGAGGAAACACAGTGAATACCCATCCTAATATACCCAACAAGTATTATACTTGTATACTATTTACTCTTGTGACATATGGCATACACAACTTATCATATACTTTCATGACATATTGTATCAACGTAATGATTACATGAATTACATGATTTTTGATCATGTGTTATGCTTCAATGCACATAAAGTAACAACTATAACACGAATCATACATGATATGCAGATCTAAACATTACGTAAATGTTAATTAAACATTTATATATATCTATATATATTAAAATACATCACATGGAATGTCTTATCAACTTAATGACCACACGCAATCACATATTGATAATATTTACATAATATAATAAATAAATTTTAAATCTATGTAATTTTGTATAAGTACATGGCATGTATAAGAGATCTATATGACATGTAAATCTCTCATAGTGTAAATGAGGCACACACCTAGGGACTCAGTGTGTAAACAGTGCCTCAAAAATTTAGAGTACATGATGTGTATAAGCAGCTACATGGTGTGTGGTATCTGATTTACACAGTCACCAGTCAAGTAGGTTGTGTATGGTAATACACAGACTATCTATGACTCAAAGGGACTACACGTTGTGTACATGGGCTACATAGTGTGTACTCTGGTTGACCATGTGACACCTTTTCATGGTCAACACATTGTGTAAGTAATAAATTCACCATGTGTCATCAATGCACGCATTATGAATTAATTTTCAAATTAATATTTGATGCATTAAACCCAAGTACAATGAATATAACTCAAGTTACACAGTGTGTACTCCTGCGTTATCTGGCTAGAATCCTTGGCATCTCCAGATGAGATCTTTGATTTTATTTTGTTGATAAAATTAATCATTTTGATTAGATCTATGTGAAATGAATGAGGAGGAAGACAATATTGGAATTAGGATTAAAATAATAATTAAACTTGATTTGAAAACAAAATCACAAATGTATAAATCAATCAAAAATATTTAAATAATTATAAATAATTATGTGAACAATATGATATCACTTATTGGTTTCGAGCGTCATGAAAATGTGTGATGGGTCATACCCAGCTTTTCTTTTTTCTATGATCAATGATCAATCCTAGATGTACATAATGATAGACATTGTGATCTATGTAATTGAATCAATGAATATAGACAAGGGACAGAACATCAGAAGTAGAAATAGGATCATCACATATTATTTATAATCAATTTAATTAATTAATGAATTACCTTTTTGGAATTATTTATTCATTGATGGATTTGACAATAGATCTATGTTGCACCATCTTTGCATTGTAGAAATCAAAACAAATTCCCTCTAGTGGTGATCCACACATGTTCCACAAATATTTGAATGCCATCATAGGAATCTTCAGGTGCCATCATGGTAGATCCTATCACTTGTGTCATCTGCTTTTGATCTTCTCGATAAAAGCTTCCAAAGCATTCTCTTAGATCCCACTTAACTTGAGAGTGGGAGGTGAAAGAAAATCACTCTCCACTCTTGTGAGTGTTATTAGAAAAATGAGGTCTCTAGGTCTTCAAAGGATTCTCCAAATCTATTCTGCGCAACCAAAAGATAGAATTGGATCACTGAGAAAATAATATAATTTGGTTTATATATTTCTAGGGTCAAAAATAAATAATTTCAAAAGTTCCCTTTATTATTTATTTAATCCCCGCTAAACCCCATGTCAAATAATTATAATATTATTATTATTTCTCAACATGCTCTTAACATTATAGTTAAATTAAATATTATTTAATCAAATAGTATTTATTATATATTCTTTCTCATTCGACTATTAAAATCGGTCCTTCATTCCTCCATAATAGTTATTAGGCCTTGAATAATGACTATTTATTTATTGAATAAATATCAGATCATTATTCACCAATAAATAAATAAATATTATATTCACTAAAGAACAAATAAATATTTTTTAAATATTATGCTCATATTATATTCTCTTGAACCACTGGTGATGAAATATGTAAAATCAAGAAAACATGAATAATTTTTAAACCATGTGTGGGAATAATATATATTCAACTTATTAAATAATAAATATTATTATTATAATTTAACTGATATTTTAGATACCCTTAGTGTGTGACCCTCCATGCTACTTTCTCAGTGGCATTAGGCAACATTTCCTAAAGTTTAAGGATAGCATCTAGAAACATTCCAAGGCACCCATACAGAACTAAGTTAATCCCAGAATGAAATAATACCTCATATGGATGCTTACTATGTAATATAATCTCTTTATCACAGTATCTCTAATCAAGAAAGTTACATGTTGGTGCCATCAACCTATGTGCTCGATGTCTCTTTCTTTGACTTTAGAGAAAATGAACATGCCTATAGAATACTAAGGCCATAGGTTTATTTAAGCTATATAATTTTCATAAAATTTTCTATGATATCAACTTTTGTTAAATAACGTAAGGGACAAATCCTTTCTTTCATTATCCATTAATGAAATACTACTTCTGATGCACCAAATGTATCATACCTCACTGCAAACATCTATTGTCACAATTTTTTTCAATACATAAAAGTATGGGACTCATTATAATCATTAATAATAATATTAATGTCTAAGGATCAATACACATGTCTTTAGATAGGAACATACAGTGACATATAAATGTAGATTTCCTACCGGTGGGTCTCTTTCTCATAATATCCTATTAGATATTACCAAGGGAATACATAATGAGAAAGTTCCTCAAAGTCCTATGAGTTTAAACCCATGATATCCTCTTTAATTTGTGTCCCTAAAATAATATCATATGTCTATAGAACATATATTAAAGAGAGTGTCATAGAACTTTCGGGTTCTCATTATAGTGGGGATCTTCTATGACCTTTTAGTGCGACAACTACTCTTGGGAAATTATCCCATACTATGTTACACAGAAGAACAATCATGATATGATAAGTAGTTTATTAATATTCAAAACTCAGAATATAGGTTATCATAATGTACATATAAGATGGTTCTAGGCCACCAAATCTAACCGAACCACACTTATAACACATAATAGATTACATGTTTTAAACATTTTGTTCATTAACTCCCAAGCTTCTATATTTTACCATTGTAGTTTTTTATTATGGTAAAGAGTTTCTTATCCTAAGAAATTTATCCTTTAAAATAAAATGATCCTTACTTTATAATTTGTACCCAGTAATTATAAATATGATATCTAATTTTTGAAATATAAATCTTATGTGTGTTGTAAATTAATTTCAACACAAAAACAAGTCACGTGCAAGAACACTACTTGAACCGTAATCGTGCTTACTGAGTTTTTACTATTTAATGGTCAATATAATCATTATAATATAAAAATTTCTCTATTAATGGACCATAGATTATATTTATTAATTTTTAAAAATAAACTAATAGAAGATAATTTTTTTAGTAATTTTAAATCAATTAATAGAATATCATTTATTATAACATATCATTAATGTTAATTTTTACATTATTCATTTAATTTGAATTTAAGAAAAATATCAAGACAATGATATATTTTGAATATATTAAGTTCCCAGCTGTGTAAAATGATATATTAATCTAAAAAATTAATTTAATTCAATAATTCATTCAATTTAATTCACTTTTAATATTTTTATTATCATTTATTTTAATTTATTGTTAACAAAATAATAATTATTTTGGTGTATCTTGAGAAATTTTAGTAATTATTTCATCTATAAAAATTAGTTATATATTTTTATGAAAACTAAAACTCATTTATATTTTAAAATAATATTTATAACTAAATCTATGTAGTTTTTTCTCTTATCCCAAAGCTTTATAGATATTAAAATCAAATAAGGTATATTTTTTATCTTTTTCTATACTTAACTTATTATATGGGTCACTATCATGGAAAAGTGTCCCAAGAAGTCATAAAATAAGGGTAAATGGGTCTAAATATTTCCATAAAATGGGTGTTGGAAAATGGTTAGGTTAATATAACCATTATATTATTAGTTTAACCACTAAGTAAACTCATTTTTACCTTAATCACTGTAATTAATTTTAACTATTTTCACTAATAATTATGGTCAAAAATTAAGTGAAACATATTAGATAATATAAATTAAAATGATTAAAAATATGGAATCCATTTTTCTAAATTCAACTTACCAAATTTGAAGATTTTAATTTTAAATTAATCCTACATATGTGATGATAATGTTGATTTTTAAAGTGAATATGTTCATAAGTTTACAATCATTTTTATATATAAATTAAATTTGAAAATGATTCAAATGAAATAAATTTGTTTAATAGATGTATAATTGAACTATTTTGACTTTAAAACCAATCAACAATATAATTTAACATAATAAATTATTTAGACGAAAAGCTAGTTTAAATTAAAGTACAGTATTTTTCACAATTCATTAGAAAATGAAACATCGCAAAAAAAATACAAAAAATTCACCCTAAAATAATTTTGAAATTAATTTTAAAAAAATGAATTTTATTTTTTCATATAATTTTTCTAAAGGTGGTAAAGAATAATTTTAAATTATGTGCTCCAAATTTGACTAAACAATCTTATAGGAAAATATAGTTTTTTCAGAAAACATCTATTTTTATTTTAAATGATACTTATTTTATTAACAATTAATAGATAATAAACATGTGTGAAATATATATTTTCATAATTTATTTTTTCTTATTCATTCCCACCATTCCAAGGATTAGTAAATAATAATCATACTAAATAATATTGTTAATGGCATATTGTTGTTCGGTAAAACTTGGTCTTGTGTGTAATGCACTCTATCAAAAACATTGTTGTTGTGTGTAATGATGGAAAACTCAGTATTTCATGTAACATAAACAATTAAATAAAATGTTATTATTTTATAATTTTTAGGGTGTTACATTCTCCCCGCCTTTAATAAATTACATCATTGCAATTTAAACTTGATATTGTAAATTAAGGGTATTGAATTTTGAAATACCATTGTTGAAAAACCATCATTGTTAGGCCCAAAAAGGTCTTAGATTCCCTGAGAAGGAAGGAGGAGGTTAATCAAGTTATAGATATTCTTTTCAAACTTCTTCATGCCCCACTGGATCTTGAACTATTTATTAAGAGGATCACTTATTTTTCTCTTTAATGTTAATGATGATATTATCCTTTCTAACTTTATCTGATGATGAAGCATAGAAAGTAAAGAAATAAAATAAGAACAAAGAAAATTGACATTTTCACTTTGTTCAACCTCACTGGGTTACGTCTAAGTAGAATACAATGTCAATGTTTTGATGTTCCAAATCCACTAAAGCTAACCGCTAGTAAAAAGTTTAGGATAGATCACTTCTATACCTAGTCTCACTACCTTGAAAGATTTTGGGACATCTTAATACTTTCCAAGGGTTACTCCCACAATATTTCCTTAAATGTATCACTTCTAATGGAAAAGATTGTCATGAACCGTCCCTTGGGGTGCGTGTCATGACTACCCCAATCCTTCCTTGCATAGGCTAGGGGTTGGTGACTAGCACTAAAAGGCGTATCCCCTAAAATCGGGAAGGAATTGGCTTTATATCCTATAAACACACTCAAAAAAGAACATATCAAGATACGAACACAAGTAAACTGTATAGAAAAAGGAGTTCTGAAAGTAAGAGGGGTCACAATACAAGACCAACAGTAAAAGTACAAGTGCAACTGGAAATACAATATAACTGAAGAAAGATAAATATAGCTACTGGGTCATCCTCCAAGGTTCCTACCTGAAGGGTAGGTTGAGATTTCCTCCTCAATACTCCACATCCTCCCATCTCCTCTGCGTACTGACACGCCATATGGTCCACCTGCGAGCACCGTCTAGTCCTGGTACCCTCAGCCCCGATCAGAGTTGTCTGTCGTCTGCACCAAAGACAACAAGGTGTGGGCGAAGCCCATGTAGGGGTGAGAATAATGATAATCAGTAGGGACCCTAAGACCCTTAAGGTCTCACAAAATACACAAAGGATAAATAACAAAGCAAGTAAACCAATTACAACCCTACTTAGGTATATTCCCATACATATGCCTAAGTTATCAAATATTACCCATCTCATTCAAGAGGAAACACGAGGCCCAACTCCTTTGCAAAAGTACAACTGTTCCATGAAAGAAATATTAACATGAAGGTAAGTACCACATAGGTATGCCACATAGAATAATACCACAAAGGTAACACCACGAAGGTAAGTACCACACAGGTATGCCACATAGAACAATACCACAAAGGTAAAAACTCATCACACATCAAGTGTAACTTAGACAAAGTAGTAGATATGATTAGATGTAACTACTGAATCATCTTACTTTGTTAAGAGGTAGACCCACATAGGATCTTAAATCATCAGACCCACACAGGATCCTATCACATCATCAGACCCATACAAGATCCTAGTATAGCAGACCCACACAAGATCCTAGTACATCATCAGACCCACACAGGATCCTAGTACAGTAGACCGACACAGGATCCTAGTACATCATCAGACCTACACAGTATCCTAGTACAACAGACCCACATAGGATCCTAGAGTAGTCCCACATGGATTCCTATAGTGGATCTGTGTGGGACCCTCGAGCACAGACCCACGAAGGATCTCTTTCTCATGTTACAGCCAGCTACAGGGTTCATGCACTAAGCTCGCTTGATTCCAGGAGGATCCTCTCCTCAAGCCACAGGTCGATACTCCAACTACCATGAAGTCCCATGAATAATTATCCCAAAGGAACGCCACATAAAAGGGGTATCAGCACAAAAGACGGTGCTTCAATTGGACGCACAGTCTGTAAGTTATCGGCCTTTTAGTCTCGAGGGCCCCGTTGGATTCTTGTTTGATCCAACCCGGTTGTACCCCAAATCTAACCAAAACTCAATTGGGGTATACCACAAGTCTGTATCACTCCAAGGTTTCTGGCGACATTGAAGGTTTGTCAAACGGATGCCCGTAGCTCAAGATATGGCTGAAAGACCGAAAAGGGTCAAAGTTGGTTTGGGTCTTGTCTGACCTAGTCGGATGACCCGGGTCTGGCCCTGGGTCAGACCCGGCCCGTGGGATTTGTCATGGCCCACTGGGTCCAGCTCGACCTGTTGGGTCCGGTGTGTCCCAGCCCACTGGGTGGCCCGCTGTGCGGCAGCCCACGGTGAGATCCACTAGGGTGTATTGATTGGTCACCCCAGAATGGCTGGATGGCCAGCCACTCCTCCGTGTAGCGTGGTCATGCACTGCGCCACCACTGGCGGCCAGCAGTGAGATGGACGCCCTTTCCTTGTTGTCACGGAACAAGTTTGTGGTTCTTCTCTGCCGAGTGGCACGAACGCGCACTGCCTCCCTTCATGCGGTCGGCCGCCGCGGGCTACCGACCTTGCTTTGCTGCGGCCGACAGGCCACAACTCTTCTCTGGTGGCGTAGTTGTGCCACATCCCTCATCGCAGCCGGCTGGAGTGCCGACCTCCGTTCATGATCCCCACCGGTGTTGGTCCTCGACACTAGTCGTTGTCCTCCTCCATCACGTAGAACGCACCAAAAATCACAAGGATTATGGTGTGGTTGAGCCATGTTCGTTTGGCTCACGCCCTCTGTGTTAGATTGGTATCAAGCGTCTCATGGAGAGAGATTCAACATAAAATAAAAATCAACTAAAATTAATCAAAAAGACACCCCTACCTTGAAGGTTCTGAAGGGGGAGGCGCGAGGAAGAAGATGAAGTCGTTGAAGAACGCCGACATTCGTCGTCTCCATAAGGCACTTCCGATCTGGACTCGAGGTTTGTTCCTCGTTCTTCGTTTCATGGTTCAGGGTCGCTCGTCACTGCCCTCCAGAACCGACTTCGTCCTCCAAGTGTCATGTGTCATGGAACTTTACCAGAGCTTCATCGCTTGGTGAAGTCATGCCAAATTCCCCCCCCCCAAGCTCCAAATAAATAGGAGAGTGGACGAGTAAGTAACGATCATGGAATTTATGAAGGTTCATTTAATAGGAACCTTCCTAAATTCCAACGATGTCGTTACTTAGTATTTGATAGGTTTAAACAATTATTTTATGTTGGCACAATTGAATGTTGACACATTTAATAAATTTTCATTGGCTCTACTAATTAAATGGGGAGTTGAAAGGTTTTCTCCCATTAAAGAGGGTTCGAGTGGTCCCCACCACCATAACCCATGTACAGAGGTTTCTATAAAAAAATAAAATAAAAAATTTTCTTTATTTTATTTTTATTTCCATGTAAAACAAGAAAACTAACTTTCACCCTCGACCTACTGCGGTCGAGTTGAAGGTCTCATTAAGCAAATATCAGCACTGCGAGTTCAAAGATGTCCTCAGATTTTAATTCCGAGCACCAGTTCATAAGTTACAAAAACCCACTCGCACCTTTACTGATCGTACCCAAAAAAAGTTCAAAAATTCACTCCAGGTACATAGGGCCTCGGAATCACATGTTGTCAATTTTGCGGACTAGTAAAATTCCCATATAATTAAAAAAATTATATGGAATTTTCGGGTCTTTACATTCTCACCACCTCAGGGATTTTCATCCCTAAAAGCCACATCACAAAAACTAAGAAAACAAGTGGGGGGTACTGAGCATGAATCTAAGCCTCCCGCTCCCATGTGTTCTTCTGGAGGTTCCTATGCTGCCAACGTACATACACCAAAGGCATCGATCACCCAAGAAATACTCTCTCCTATTGATCCTCAATCTCCACTGGAACCTCATTAAACATCACACCATCATCGGTGTCCAGCTCTCTATGGTTGATGACATGTGATGGGTCATGCACGTATCTCCTCAGCTGGGATACATTTTAAAACGCCGTGCACCCAGTGCAACTGAGGGGTAAGTGCTTGGTGGTAAGCTACCTTGTCAACTCTGCAAAGGACCTGAAAGGGTCCAATGAACCTCAGAGATAAATTTTCACCCCAGCTAAATCTCCACAAACCTCTTCAGGGTGAGACCTGTAGAAAGACGTGTTCACCATCCTCGAACTCCATCAGTCTCCGTCTCCAGTCGACATAAGACTTATGCCAGCTCTATGTAGTCTTTATGCACTCCTGGATGATCTGAACTTTTTCTGTGGTAACCTGTACCATCTCAGGTCCCATGAGTGCTGACTTCCCAGGGTCAGTCCCACACAAAGGCGATCTACAAGGTCGGCCGTATAGAGCCTCGAATGGTGTCGTCCCAATGGTAGAGTGATAGTTATTGTTGTATGAAATCTCCACTAAGGGAAAGTGTTCCTCCCAGTTGTGACCGAAGTCGAGGACGCAAGCACGCAGCATGTCCTCAAGGGTCTAAATGGTCCTCTTAGTCCGGCCATCCATCTAAGGATTGAAGGAGGTGCTCAAACAAATTTGTGTCCCGAAAACCTCCTACAACCCCTTCCATAACCGAGAAGTGAAACATGCATCATGATCAGAGACAATCATCGAGGGTACTCCATGTAGCCGCACAATCTCGTGCAGATAGAGGCGTCCCAAGCTCTCTACTAAACCCTTCTCTCTGGTCGGTAGGAAGTGGGCCAACTTGGTGTGTCGGTCGACGATCACCCAGATAGAATCATGACTCCTAGATGTATGGGGAAGTCTTGTCACAAATTCCCTGGATATCCCAAACCACTTCCACTCTGGAACCTCTAAAGGCTGCACTAAGCCTGTTGGTACCTGATGCTCCGCCTTCACTTGCTGGCAAGTGAGGCACCGAGAGACAAACTCTGCTACTGATTTCACCATTCCTGGCCCCCAATGCTGTCATCGGAGATCCTGATACATCTTCGCCACTTCTGGATGTACCGCTAGAGGGGATGTGTGGAACTCCCTCAACACTTCCTCCTGAAGCGACACTGGTACCAAGGTACGTCCTCTGAAAAGGATGACATGCTCCCCACCTTCAAGAAATCCATCAGGTGACTGTCCTATGGATATCTGAGCACGTCGAGCCTCACAGTCAGTGTTCCCACACTGCGCCTCCTTGACTTGCTGAAGAAGTGGGGGAGTGACTGTATGAAAATGAAGAAAATATACTCTATATCGATCGACAAAGGATATCTTCAAGCAGCTAGTTGCTCCGTCACCTCACCATGAAGTTGTATACTAGATCTCTTACTGACTGCATCTGCTACAACGTTCCCCTTTCTAAGAGTATAGACTATCTCAAAGTCACAGTCCTGGAGGAACTCAATCCAAAATCACTGTCTCAGGTTCAGGTCCTTCTGAGAGAAGATATACCTAAGAATCTTGTGATCAGAGTAAATCATAAAACACTCTCCCATCAAGTAATTTTTCCACATATTCAAGGCGAAGACCACTCCTACTAACTCTAGATCATGGGTAGCATAGTTCTTCTCATGTTGTCTCAGTTGTCGAGCACCATACGCAATAAATTCTCACTCCTACATCAGGACACATCTGAGTCTGGTCCCTGATGCATCGCAGTAGACTACATTCCCAACTCCCTCCTCTGGAAGCCTCAAGATGCGGGCACTAGTCATCTTCTGCCTCAGCTCTTGAAAATACTGTTGGCATCTCTCTGACCACATGAAGGGTTGACCCTTCTTTTTCAACACTGATGAAGGTGTTACAACTCTGGAGAAATGTGGCACAAACCTCTGGTAGTATTCATCCAAACCCATGAAACTTCGTACCTCCATCACACTCTTGGGAGGCTCCCAAGCAAGTACCACCTCAATATTCACTAGATCCACTGCAATTCCAGCCTCTGAGATGAAGTGTCCCAGAAAGTGAACCTATCTGATCCAGAACTGGCATTTTGAGAGCTTACCATAAATATGGTTCTCTCAATGTGTGTCTAGAACTACCTGCAAGTGATAGGCATGCTCCTCCTCAATAGCCGAGTAAATCAGAATGTCATCGATGATGACTACTACAAAATGATCAAGGTATGGCTGAAATATCATGTTCATGAGTCCCATGAACACTACTAGAGCATTGGTCACACCGAATGGCATAACCAAGAACTCATAATGGTCGTACAAACATCTGAAATTCATCTTATGCACATCCTCATATCATAATCTGAGCTGGTGATAGCCTGATATGAGGTCTATCTTCGAGAACCATCGTGCTCCATTCAGTTGATCAAAGAGGTCTTTAATCTTCAGAAGTGGATACTTGTTCTTCACGGTCACTAGATTCAGGTGCTGATAGTCGACACAAGGCCTCAAGCACCCATCCACCTTCTTGGTGAAAAAATCAGGGATGACCAAGGAGAAACACTGGGCTGGATGAACCCCTTCCCATGCAAGTCCTCCAACTGTACCCGTAGCTCACGAAGCTCTGAGGGAGCCATACAATATGCTAGTGTAGATATCAGTGTCATATCAGGGTATAAGTCAAAGGAAAATTCAACCTATCTGCATGGAAGTAGACCCGGAACATCATCAGAGAAGACATCCGCGTACTGATCCACCACTACAGGATAACTCAGACTCTCCACATCAACCACTCTGAGGGAAAGGCTAGCCAACTGATGAGTGATCGACTGCACTCTTCTCTGGGTAAGTCCATCCTATGCTGTAAAGGTTCCCTTATCGCTGGTGAAGGTAAACCTAGTCCCATCCGTGTAGACGCACTGCACTCTGTGCCTAATATAGTCGATCTAGGCTTGGATTGTAGAAAATTATTCCATAACCAATATGACATCGTAAGGCCTGGATGCCTCTAATAGGAGATCCTAGCCGAAGGTCTCACCTCATAGAGTAATCTCACACTATCGGCACTAGTGTGTAATCATCAAATCTGCTCCCGTAGGAGTCTCTAGCCATAAGGATCGAGCCAACAACTCCATCGGAATCTTCGATCTCCGAACGAGGGCGGTTGCAATAAATGAATGATTGGAATATGTGTCTATAAGTACTGCAGCTAAGGTGTAGTAGAAATAGATCATACCTCGTATCATCTTCAGAGCACCATGGTCATAGGTATCAACTGCTTGGAGTTGAGATTGCCCCTGTCCACTTTCTCCCTATGGTCGGGGTGGACCACCTAGTGGTGGTGGTGGTAACATCTCGAATCGTCTCCCACCGCCAGCTACACGGTCTGCTCCTCTGCCACATCTGCCTACTCCCTGCAAACCTCCTTGTTTTAACCTCTGTCTCTACTTGGGGGGTCCTTCGACCATCTGCTGATCATCCGTACGGTGGTTTAGGCAGTCATGATCCATGTGACCCAGCCCTCCGCATGTGAAACACTGCCTGCTACTCGCATGACTGGTTCTGTCTCCGGTGCCCCACACAACTGACCATAAATCCGGTGGTTTCCCTCCTATAGGCCTGGTCCTATTGGACCTCTATGAAATCTATCTATTGAAAACTATAGAATACTCCACTACGTGATGCCCGGTGGTGGGTCTCACTGCTGGCGACTACTCAGCAAGAAAACTCTCCACTAAGAGGGCTAGCTCTAACACCTCCGCCCGCATCAGGATACAGAGAGAAATAATCAAATCCTTGATCTCCCACCTGAGCCCCTTCTCGAAGGTCCGAGCCCTGAATAATGGGCCCCACACCATATCAGTGGAGTAACGTGAGAGGTTGGTGAACCTCACTGAGTACTAAGCCACAGTCATGATTCCCTGCTGCAGATGAAGAAGCTCTAGTATGCGCACTGCGCGAAGGGTCACTAGGACAAACTCTACCCAAAACAGGCTCTCAAAGTCTGCCCATAGAAGTGTCACCTCGTCGTGAACCTGGAGCATCAAGATCCACCATCTTCCTGCTACTTCCTTAAGAAGACTGGTGGAAAGGATCGCCATGAGATCAACTGGTGTCCCTACTAGTTGGGAGACTCTCGCCACAGCCTCTAGAAAATCCTCAACCACTTATGGGTATGTCTCTCCCCTGAACTTGTGTGGAATCTAGCACTGGAACTCATGCAACACGCTCAATCGGCATGCACCCTCTATTACTGGGGCTAGTGGCATCAGTGGCCCAACGGGTAAAGGAAATCTTGGTGCCACTATTGGTTCCTCTACAGAAAGAGGGCCCTGCATCGAGTCCTTGTCGCTTGGTGGGATATCATCACGTACTATACCCAGAACCCTATCTAGTTGTCTGCATGGAGGCATCCTAAAAAGAAACAGGTGCTCCATGGTCAATAAAGTATACCTGGTGAGATGAATCAAAAATATCACAAGGAAAACTTTCCTAAGCACACACGCAATCAGTGTTTTTTTACACTGAGTCAGAAATCAAAAGTCAGGGTCCTGGTGTATGGATAAGTTGGCCACCACACTAACACTGGATTCCCTAAACTGATAACCACACTCACTAAACATAACACTATTTTCATTAAAAATATCAGAATAAAATGTTCAATGGTAGAACCGACTCCTCTGATACCAATTTTTCATGACCCATCCCCTGGGGCTCATGCCTTGACTACCCCAATCCCACCTTCCATAGGCCAAGGGCTGGTGACTAGCACCAAAAGGCGTATCCCTTAAAACTAGGAAGGCATTTCCTTTATATCCTATAAACACACTCAACCAAGAACACAACAAGATACAAACACAGGTAAACTGTATAGAAAAAAGAGTGCTGAAAGTAAGAGGGGAGGGAATACAATCCCAACAATAAAGGTACAAGTGAAACTGGAAATACAATACAACTAAATAATAAGAAAGAAAGTTATCGGGTCATCCTCCAAGGTTCATAACTGAATGGTAGGTACAGATTGCCTCCTCATCGCTCCATGTTTTCCCATATCCTTTGCGTACCGACAAGCCATATGGTCCACCTCTAGTCACCGTCCAGTCCTAGTACCCTTAGCCCTGATCAGCATTGTCTCTCTTCAGTGGAAAACACAACATGGTGCGGGCGAAGCCCTTGCAGGGGTGAGTTTAACGATACTCAGTAGGGACCACGATACCATCAAGGTCTTAAAAAATCCACAAAGGATAAACCAAAAGTAATGTAAACCAGTGACAACCCTACTTAGGTATATTCCCATACATATACCTAAGTTATCAAATATTACCCATCTCGTTCAAGAGGAAACACAAGGCCCAACTCCTTAGCCATAGTACAACTGTTCCGCAAAGGAAAGATTACCACGAAGGTAAGTACCACACAGGTATGACACATAGAGGAATACAATAAAGGTAACACCACGAAGGTAAGTACCACACAGGTACGCCACACATAAGAATACCACAAAGGTAAAGACTCATCTCACACTAGGTATAACTTAGGTATATTAATAGAGATTATTAGATGTAACTAATGAATCACCTTACTCCGTTAAGAGGTAGACCCACGTAGGATCCTAAATCATCAAACCCACACAGGATCCTAGTACATCATCAGACCCACACAAGATCCTAGTACAACAGACCTACATAGGATCCTAGTACATCATCAAACCCACACAGGATCCTAGTACAGCAGACCCACACAGAATCCTATTACATCATCATACCCACACAGGATCCTAGTACAGTAGACCCACATAGGATCCTAGAGTAATCCCACATGGATTCCTAGAGCAGATCCATATGGTATCCTCGAGCACAGACCCATGAAATATCCCTTTCTCATGTTACAACCAGCTACAGGGTTCCCGCACTAAGCTCGCTTGATTCCGGGAGGATCTGCTTCTCAAGCCAGAGGTCGATAATCTAACTTCCATGAATTTATATGAAGAAGTATCCCAAAGGAACACCACATAAAAGGGGACTTAGTTCAATAGAAAATGCGTCAATCGGACACCCGGTCTATAAGTTATCAACCTTTTAGTCCCAAGGGCTAGGTTGGATTTGTGTTTGACCCAACCCAGCTATACCCCAACTTTAACCAAGACTGACTTGGGGTATACCAAAAGGTTTGCCTCACTCCAAGGTTTCCAGAACCGCTGACGATTCGTCAAACATACACATGTAGCTCAAGATATGGCCGAAAGAGCAAAAATGGTCGAAGTTGGTCTAGGTCCGGTCCGACCAAGTCGGACCGACCCAGTCCGACCCAGACTCAGCCGACCGGACCAGGTTCAGTTCGAGCCGGTCTAACCCGGGTCTAGCCCTGGGTTGGACCCAGCCTGTGGGATCCAACCCGGCCCGCTGGGTCCAGCTCGGCCCGTCGACGCGACCTGGCCCGCTAGGCGGACCGCTTGGTCACCCCCGACTGGCCAGATGGCCATCCACTCCTCTATACAGAGCAGTCATGTTCTGCTCCTCCACATGGTTCAGTCACGTTTCGTGCCATCACCAGTGGCCGACAGTGAGTCAACTGTCCTTTCCTCGCCACCGCGGTTCTTCTCTGCTGAGCGGCACAGACGCGCGCCGCTGCCCTTCGCGCGGCCGGTAACCGCCCTTGCTCAGCCGCGACTGACGGGCCACGACTCTTCTCTGGTGGCACAGTTTCACCATCTCCCTCTTCACGGCTGGCCAGAATGTTGATCATCGTTCATGTGCCCCACCGGTGCCGGTCACTGGCACCGATCTTCATCCTCCTCCATCGCGTAAAACGTACCGAAAATCACAAGGATTGCAGAGTGGTTGGGCCATGTTTTTTGGCCCAAACCCTCCACGTTATAGTGGTAGAAAGCGGCTCATGTGGTGAGATTCAACGTAAAAGAAAAATCAAGAATATTAATAAAAAACACACCCCTAACTTGAAGGTTCTAAAGGAGGAGGTGCGAGGAAGAAGACGAAGTCGTTTAATAACGTCGGCATTCGTCATCTCCACAAGGTGCTTCTGATCTGGGTTCGGGGATGGTTCCTCGTTCTTCGTTTCATGGTTCGGGGTCGCTCGTCACCGCCCGTCAGAACTGGCCCTGTCCTCCAAGTTTCAGGCATCACAGCACTTTACCAGAGCTTCCTCGCTTGGTGAATTCGTGCCAAATCCCCCCCAAGCTCTATATAAATAGGAGAGGGGTAGGGTAAGTAACGATCGTAGAATTATGAAGGTTCATTTAATGAGAACCTTCCTGAATTTGAATGACATTGTTACTTAATATTTGATAGGTTTAAACAATTAATTTATGTTGGAAAGATTAAATGTTGACGCATTTAAGAAATTTTCATTGGCTCTACTAATTAAATGGGGAGTTGAAAGGTTTTCTCCCATTAAAGAGGGTTCGGGTGGTCCCCACCACCATAACCCATGTAGAGAGATTTCTATAAAAAATAAAATAAAACATGTTCTTTATTTTATTTTTATTTCCACTTAAAACATGAAAACTAAATTTCACCCTCGACCTACTATAGTCGAGGTGAAGGTCTTCTTAAGAGAATATCAGCGCTACAAGTTCAACGGTGTCCTCATATTTTAATTCGATGCACCAGTTCATAAGTTACAGAAACCTGCTCACACGTTTACTGAACGTACCCGAAAGAAAATGTTTAGAAATTCACTCTGGGCACACCGGGGCTCAGAATCACGTGCCGTCAATTTTCACAGACTCGTAAAATTCCCCTATAATTAAAAAAATTACATGGAATTTTTGGGTCTTTATAGGGATGAAATTCTTCATCTTTCTTATCTCACTACTTCATAAAGGATTCATACACAGTTTATGGGCATGTAGGTCCCTTCATTAGCAATAATGGATGTATCCTCAATTATAGGTAGATACTCTATTTAATTTTTTTCTAGGCTACTCATTCACTAAGGTGAAAGTAAAATACTTGGGTTAATTAGTCTCTTTGAAGAGTGTGAAGTTGAATTGATATTTTTTGTGGAACATAAAATTTTGGTTTCCCATTGGTAATTTTTTTATTTTTTTTCTTTGAAATTTCAATATTGGTAACATGTTGTTCCTCTTTAATTTGTTATTGAGATTATAGGATTGAGGAAAAATAAGTTCTAAGTGTGGTTTTATTGAAAAAATCATTACATTCATACTTATTTCAATATAAAATAAATTAATTTTGTAGTTTAATTGATTACTATTGATGATATTTTATGGTTTTATTAATTTTTTATAGGATACAACAAATTGTTGAAAATAAGAAAAACATTGAATAATTCATGGAACAAATGATGAACCATGACATACGATAAGTCAAGTCCCAAGTTCGAAAATCAAATTGAATAATCAAGTAGAAATATATCCAAAATAAATTGAAATTAATCATTCATGTGGTGAATTAACTATTAAAAACATGAAACATTATGGTAATTTATGAAATGAAACAATCTATAATAAAAACACAACTAGAAGAAGATCAATAATTTTCATGACGTGACACTATGTGTAATGTTGTGAATCATTTAGACAGGAAAATTTTGCATCATCAAAACTCAAATTGAAGACCTAATCTTGGGGCTTTTGATTTGAGACTTCCTAAAATCCTAGGTTTTACTTGGAATGAATTTATTACTACATTTATGGATGATTAGATCTCACCCCAAGTGTTATTTAATAAATATAATTCCATGGGGGATTCAAGGAAAAGGTATGGATGAGGATAACCTACTACTGGTTTTATTTTCTACTTCCTTTATTTTGTATTAATTCTTACAATGAATTCCTTCTTGACTATTATAAAATGTGTTTGTATTTTTTTTAGATTCTATAAATGTTTATTTTGTTGTTCAATGATAAATTTTATCCCTCCACCTAGTTCTAGTATGTATGTTATGAAACATACTAGGGTTATGTGGTGAAGTGCTCGACTATTGTCAACACATGTGTGAAGTTGTGGTTGGAACTATTAGTTGTTTAGGAATAACAAAACCCGATTGGGGATTTCCTTAGTCAACCAAGAGGGACTTATTCAATGCTTTCACACATATGAAGGAGGGTGAACCAATATGAGGTCTCAATTATGAGTATTCTTATCATCACCATTTAGTCAAGGGATAGAGAGGGAGAGATTGAAGAATATCTCTCTTACCAGTCTAAGAGAAGAAGATTGGTAAAATTAGGAACTATTATAGCATTATAATAGGTTTATCCAAGAATGAACTGATCACTGTTTCATCCATTGTTTTAAAACTTGAAAATTAAATTTATTTCTAAATTCTAATTTCCCAAATCAAAATCCAAATCATTTTCTTTAAATAACTAAAATGTAAAAAATGGTTTTGTGTTCGCTTCTCTTTAGGGGACTACCTAGGTTGCATCTATACTATACTTATATAATAAATTGTTTTTTTAGGCCCCATGATAAAACATGAATCAAATCTCCTTAACATAAAAACCCATTTGAATTTGATGATACTCATCGACTTAAAACAATATATATATTTATCTTTTATCTAGTAATTTAAAATTAATAATGTTGGTTTATCCTTGGTTATTCATGGAATATTTTTCAAAAAATATTTTCTAATCATCTCATATACTTATCATATACCTAAGAGATTATTTAAAAATGTGATAATGAACATAAGTTTAAGTGATTGTCTTTTGTTTCTAACATTTTATATAACTGTGAAATACTTCATAATACCATAACAAGATTGATGATAGGTAGAATTCCTATAATCTAAAATTGACTAATAATTATGATTCATATCATAATGATTATTCTTTAAAGGACCATTCCATATATATGATCATCCTTCAAAATAAAATAATAGGAAATTTTTAAAAGGGATAATACTGAGTAACCCAAATTTAAATAAAAATATATTATCCTTTATATAAAATTAAAAAAGGTACTTCCAAAATATAAATTATTTTATAATAATTCAAAAAATAAAATTTTCTTAAATGAGTTCAAAAATGATGATTATTCATTGAAATTTTAAATATCAAACTATTAATAAATAATAATAATAACTTTTTAAGACTCAAATAGAAAAAAAATTGATGAAAAATATATATTTGTTATGGAATATTTAATTTGAATGTCTTAATTATTGTAACCCCAATTCCCAAAAAAATCCCTTCATGTTCCCAACTTTTTATATAGAAACTTTTGGTATTCTTATGTACTCTATAAATACATATAAATTTCAATGAAAGTGAAGGGTTTTGGGAATATACATTGTGCTATTTTCCCTAATTATTGCATTTCTCTTATATTTTTATTTTTATTTTCCATTTTCATCTCCATATGAAAATTTTATGCTCATTTCATCAATGATATGTTTTACCTATGATAGGTCTTACATATCTAATTTCAAAATTCTTCACAATTTCAATCTATGTTTGATCGATTTCATAACACGTTATTTTTATGATTTCCTTCTCTACATTGTGTATTGTGATGATGTTTATTTCATCGATATCATCAACATTAGATAATTATTTCATGAAAAAGGTATGTCACTTTTTTCTAAATATTATTCATTTGACATACTCTTTCGCATGCGCATCAGTTCCACTCATTTGAAGAGTTATATCAATAGGTGACTCTTATTTTATATATCATATTTATTTCTACCCTCTTGATTAATTTGAAAATTCCACTCCATTACTTTAATATAATGTATTTGATTTATAATCTATGTGGTTGATGTCAATAAAAACATCATTCATCAAATTAAAAAAATGATGCCACCAGAAGTGGTCAAATGATGAACATTTCATACTTGTCGTACATCGACCTAAAGTTTCCTAATCAGTGATGAATATTGTGTACATGTTTTATATCAATCCAAAGTTCATTTATCATTCCATGAATAATGAAATTTCATATCTCTTTATCTTATTTATATATCTTTCTCAAAAAATATTTTTCACATTCGGTCATTCTATCCCTCGGTTTTTGGTGAACCATATACACCATAGGAGGATCTTCGATCCCATATTCCTTTTTATTTGATCATTGGTTCCAGTGGTTTTGTTTCAGTAATCAGTGGTGAGTTATTCTCTCTTCTCCATTTTTTCATTTTCTTTATTCTCTCTGAGATTCATTGCGACATTATGGTTTCGGTTTGTGGTGTGTGTTGGGCTAAATTTTGATGACCTTTTCATGTGATATAATTTGATCATTATTTCCTTTGTGTGGTTGTGGGTTGTGGGTTGTTTCTTCTTCATCCCATGGTGTGTAGTGAGACCAAAAAGATTCTTTGGAGGGAGGGGTCATGATCAAGTCCTTGGCTCACCCCAAAGGTGTCAAGTATGATTATGTTGTATAATGGATCACAACAGAGATGATATTTACTTTTAATTTTTTTATTTATTGTATTTATTTATTTATTTTATCTTTCATTTTATGACATATAAAATATTTTATAGAAAAATAAGTGTTCATGAAGAACAAACATAATTATATTTTATATATATTCATCCCCCTAAAGTTGATGAAATTGCAAAATTAAATATTCATGATATTTTTTAGAAGACACTATAAAGCCCAAAAATAATAATTTTATTCTCTTTCCTGAAGTGAATGAGAATATTTATGATTTATTTCATTCCCTTAAGTGAAGTAAAATATACTAGATTATATTTTAATTCAATTTCTAGTGAATATGATATTTTTCAATAATCATTATTCCATATTTTTTTATAAAATAAAATAAACAAATAATAATAATATAACCACCAGAAGTGGTAGTTGGGGGATTTCCAGAATGATAAAGGATTCCTGTAATCCTACGTCAAAACTGGGTGAGAGTGAATTTCTGTAGGTAGATGGTGACACAGGAATGACGCAAGTAGGCGGTTATGTAGACATGATATAGGTAGGTGGTGATGCAGGCATGATGCAGGCCTCATGGCGTAGGAAGTATGATGCAGGCATGATGCTACACTAGATTTTTAGGATATTTTGTTGGAATTTGGGCCATGTAATGATATTCATTCCTGTTAGGACTTTGGTTCATGTACTAAATAAATAAGCCTTTATGGGTGGGCTATACCTTGGGGGGCTATGGCCTGCCTTTCCATCTTGTGTATATGGTGTGTGTGTGTTTAATTTAATTGTTCCCCCAAAACCTAATATATATATATAACTACAAAAATTGGTTTGATGAAAATATATATTCAAAGAGAACAATTAGTTTTATTATTATTTATAAAATAATGAATCCCAGAAGGGTGCTTGTGCAGCGAGTCTAATGTCTTTTGTTGTTTGTTTTTTATCACTCATTCTTCAGTCTTGAAGAAATTTCTCTTTCACTTTTCATTCTTGAGAGGGAGAGAAAAATAAAATTTTATATAGAATTCAGTGTGCGCAACAATTCTCTATTCTTGATTTTTGGATTCTCTACACAATAGACATAGCCGCCAATTTATAGAGTTGGGATTTAAGATAAAATATTATTTAATTTCATATCATCCATTAATAACATTTATCACCTCTAATAAATATCATGTAGAATAATAATAATTATTTAATTATTATTCTTTGGTGTACACCAAATTACACAATAAAAATATTATATAACGGTCCAATTAGTTAATATTTTTCATCAGACTTGGTCTTAGTCTGTTCAAAGTCCTCTAGCATTTATAGAACAACCAAATAAATATATTATTCACAATCTAGTGAAAAAAAATTTCTTTGTAGAAGTGAGGCCCATCGACCCCTTTTATTAAATAGGAGAAAGGTACTAAGGAGGAACAAACAACACTATAAAAAGTCAAAGGGAAACATTTAAGAATCTCGAGATCAAGTATTCATTCTATGATGTGAGGAATGACCTCCCTGACCTCATGGGTGTCTCCCTCTTCGCCATGTTTTAACATGAAACCACGGCCCATCAATGATCTGGAAGTCCGACATCAACAAATTTTGTTGTTTCTTTCATTCCATATACTAGAAAATATTTTGTTCATCATCCTCGCTACTTCCTTATGTAAGAAACTCAAATGAATTTTTAGTAAAAAACTTCAATTTAGATATATACTTCATATGTTGAACCTTAGATTTTTCCATGATAGAAAATTCCAGGTTACGGTTTCCATGATCCTCTTTGTTAGCAACAACATTCTTCATGCATGGAGTTATATTTCCTCTAACCTTATTTACACTATCTAAATCAAAAGTTAAGGCATCAATAACCTTAAAATTTTTGTTCTAAATACGGATGAGCATACTAGGTTCCTACATGGGGGTATCTATTTGAGTAACAGGGGGCACATCTTCAAAAGGAGTCCCAGAGAAACCATACCCTTCAGAAAATGAGGGAAAATATTTAGATCTCTCTATCTTATATGCAAGGAAATTTCTCAGAAAAGATGGATCCTTACAAGGGGAAACAAGAAGCTTTCCACTATGCATATTCTTTGACCAGTAAAGAGAATATGAGTGAGAAATATTAAAATTTAGAGACTCACTTCCATAAATAGGTTGTAAGGTAAAATGAGTCACATGACCTCTTTTTTCACTGGAAAAATCAGACACATAGGGTTATTTTTCATAGCCTTTAGATTTATATTAGTCCAGATATTTTAAAGGTAGAAGACCACCCACTAAAAAAACTTTTTTATATACAGATTTAGGTATAAAGGATGTCATTATACCTGAATTATCCATCCCCATTAGAGGAGCAGATAAACCATTCACTGGGGAATTAGATTCATCAAGTTGATATTTTTCTGAGGACCCCCTTGAGGGATGGGAGACCGAATTTACCAGATCTTTGTATTTGATAGACATATATTTTCTCTTAAAATCAATCAGTTGCATAATTGAGGAAGGAGTCCTTGTGTGTGTGTGTTTTCTGAAGTGGCAGGAATAATTTTGGACTTTCCTTTGGACCCTCTTGTAATTATCATTTTACGTTCCTACCGCAAATTAAAGTCTAATTCATCCTATATTGAGAACTCCCTATCATCCTAACTATCCTGACAATCCTTCTCATCACTAACCCCTTCACGATCATCCACTAGTCCCTTGTACAATGTGACTTTAAAATTAACCATAGAAATATGCATATGTTCATCATCAACCAAATCAACCCAAATAACATTGGTATTAGGAGGATCCACTAATCCATCATCATCTTGAGGTAGGGAGGCAATCACAGGGTTAATTTTTCTAGCATTAGAAGCCTTCGGAGTAAAACCAGTAGAAACAACCTTTGGGGCTAACTACAGAGAGGAATCAACACTAATAATATTTTTTATCATGGAAAGATCATTATAGTAAAGTTGATCTTATAAGAATTCTGAAATTTCTTTACTTGTCCTTCTTTGACAGTGAGATAAGTCATTATGTTTAATATAATAGTTATATCAAATTGAATTTCCCCTGCAAACATATTTTGAATTCCCAATAATGCCCTAAGTATCTCAAAAGGGGGGATCTTTTCATACTCAATTTCAATACAAACTTTATGTTGTAGTGTAGATATCACTAATCTATATATATGATTGGAACTTGAATCTATATCAACCAAAATTCAAGAAAAATTACCATAGCTTACAATTTTAGTGCTACTATCCATCCAGATACGGATTCCAATTGCAGATGCAATATCGAAAATAATTTCTGGATGCCAAATAACCCAACTCAGTCCATAAATTTTGACCCAAACTTGGGAACAAGTTTCCTTGAAGTCATTTAGACTAAAGTTTTAACTCCAATTGTGAAATATCAGTGTGTTGAGACTTATATTGATTGATCCAGAGCTCCAATATCTTTCCATTAGTTCTGTAGAGGTAAAAAAGAGATGGAAGAAACCCTAACTGATTAAAAAACATTTAAAATTATAGAAACTTCAAACCAAGTCTAATCTAGAAACGAGATAAGAAACTCTCTAGGGTTTCATACCTTTCAACAATGAGATGTGGGTGATGAATGATTACCTACATAACTCCATTCCCTTTTAGATGGATCTATCTGATGTCGATACATGTGTGGTATTACCCTTCTTGATTATGCATTGTGAAACCCTATCTTTGAGCAGTGAAAAAGATCCATCCATGAATCGGGAGAAAGAAGAAATCTCAAGGAATGAATCATGAACTTGATATTTGGAGATCATACAATCTTGACTACTGATGTGATGATTGCAGACATATGAGAAAATTTTGGGGCTCTTGGATGGTCAGGAATGGTGCGGTCACCATGGATCATCAGCTCCCTCCTTTCATGTTCCTCCATCGCCATAAAAAATATAGCATTTAAATATTTATTAAAATATTTAACAAATAAAATAAATATTTTTTTCACAAGAAGGAAAATATTTTTTTTTAATTTATGTGATAAATGTAACTTGAATAAAATTATTTATAAGGCATGATAATAATATTTATTACAATAATTAAACTCAAATATAATTTAATTGAGATCAATGAAAACACTTAGTGTGTGGACCTCAAGGATTTTTTCTCATTAACATAAGTTAGCTTGCCTAAATTCCAAGATTACTATCTAGAAATAGGTAAAGTCACTTGAGATAAAGAACTTAATGTCACAACATCGACAACCACATATGAATTCTCAATGTGCATTATAATATATTTTTTTCAATATATCATCAAGTATGTTTCACATCCATGTCACCAACCTATATGATTTATATGTCTCTATTTTACCATCTAAAATAAATGCATGGTGACATCATGGACATGGAATTTAATATGATGGTTATATTCTAATCAACAGATAAAGATATCAGCTTTTATAAAGATGGAAGGGAAAAATCATTCCCTAACTTATTCATTAATGAAATGTCACTCATGGTGCACCCAACGTATCCAAATTCTCCATGAACTATTAGCATCCCAGTTTATGAAATACATCTAAGTATGTGAGCTATAACATGCATTAATAATAATATTAATGTTTAAGTACCATCACACATTCTTGTTGATAGGAATATCTGATGACACCAAAACATGAAAAATTCTTATTGGTGGATCTGTTATCATAATCTCTAATCCTAAAGGTGACCAAATGAGAACTTAATGAGAAGAATCATCATCTACTTATTAGTACTCGCACCTAACAGTCTATATACTATGTTTCCCATCACAGTATGTTATCCAACTGTTGAACATTATTTGAAAATATTTTCATAGCATATCATGGTTCTCATCATAGCATGGAACTATTATGACCTTATCAATGCAACATGTAATCTAGGAAATTATTACATTAGATTCATTCATAATGAAAAAAAATATGTAATAAGAAGTTTTATTAATAATAAATACATAGTATATACATGTAATCAAAGTACAAAGAGTTGGTCCTAGGACACCAACTCTAATTAACTCCCATTTAGACTAAAGAGAACTAATTACGACCTTTTGTTTGTTAGACCTCACATGATATTCATGTTTCTTCTAATTCAAGGCTATATTCAAGGGGTCTAGTTTGTTGTCTTTAATGGAAATACTACTCACTAAAACATCACCTATCTGAGAAAAAAACCAGCAAGATATGATACTTTTATAGTGTGTTCTTTAACCATTGATGTGACCTTGGCTCTTTTTCAAGAGTCACCATTGCAGTATGATCACAATAGAGTGTGACAGGATCTTTACTGGTAGATACCATTTCAAGATATTGGATGGAGTTCCGCATCCATACCGCTTCTTTAGATTCCCCAAAAGCCGCAATATACTCAGACTCTACTATAGAATCTATAACCATAGCCTACTTTGAGCTCTTATAATTCACATCACCTCCATTCAAAGTGAACATGTATCTCGTTTGTGACTTCATTTCATCTTGATCAGTTTAGAAACTATCATATGCATATCCTCTAATGACTAGTTCCTCATATCCTCCATAAACAAGGAAAAAATCCTTTGTACGGCTCAAATACTTAAGGATAATCTTGAATTCAATCCAATGGTGGTCACCTCGATCATCATGATATCACCCTACCACACTTAATGTGTAGGCAACATCTATCCTAGTACATAACAAAACAAACATGACTGACCCAATCATTGATGCATATGAAATCCTTGTCATTTCATTTCTTTCCTCATGTGTCTAAGGACACATTTTCCTAGAAAGATGAAAGCCATGTGACATTGGAAATAATAACTTCTTGGATTGTTCCATACTTACTATCTTCAGTATCATGTCAATTTTTATACTTTAACTTAGGCTGGGAAACATCTTAGATCTATCACGATGCATTTTGATCCCACGAATATATGATGTCTGGCCCAAGACCATCCTAGAGAATCATTTATTCTATCATGACTTAACAAACTGTAGGATTGGTATTTTGTTTCCAATGATTAATATATGAAAAATATATACTATTAAAAAAATCACTTCTACTAAACAATTTATAGACACATGGATCACATTCATTCTTTATGGAACCAAATTCTATTATGGCCTCATCAAAATGAATTTTCCATGACCTAGAAGCTTGGTTTAATCCATAAATGAATCTTTGCAACTTGAATACCTTTTTGTAATCCTTTGGAGTCACAAATACTTTGGGTTGTGTCATATATACATCTTCTTGAAGGTTCCCATTAAGGAAGGCTATTTTGACATCCATTTTCCAAATATCATAATCATGGAAATCCATAATGGAAAGTAGAATTTTGATGGACTTCAGCATTTCAACTTGTGAAAAGGTTTCATCATAGTCAATGCCTTGACACTATTTAAAATCATTTGCAACCAGTCAATCCTTATAGGTACTGGTGTTTCCTTCCATGTTTAGTTTCTTCTTGAATACCCATTTGAAACCAATTAAATTTACATCCACCGGAGGGTCTACCAAAATCCAGACTTGGTTTTGGTACATGGAATCCATTTAATAATTCATGGCTTCGTTCCACTGGGAAACATATATTCCACTTACTGCTTCCTTGTAGGTTAGAGTATCATTATTATAAACTAATAACAAGTCACAATCATCAGTGACTAGAAAACCATACCATTATTGTTGTATAACATGTCTAGTAATTCTACATAGTAATTGTGTCTTTGGAAAAATTTATTCTTCCACTGGGATTTGTGGAATTTTTTCCCATGCCAAATCTGGTGTATCTTGAGCCTGGACTTCATTGAAGTTTATCTCTCTCCCACTATCTCATTTAGAGATAAGACCCTCCTCAAAAAATGGGGTACGTCTTTCAACCAAAATTTTTTTTTCTAAAGGATTGTATAGGTATTATCACTTTTTTATTTGGGATATCATATAAATATACACTTTGTGCCTCATGGTGGAAGCTTGTTACCTTAAGAGTACTTATCAAATTCTTTGAAACCCCACATATATAAGTAAGAAAAAAAGTTTCTTTACATTCCATAATTGGTATTGTATACCATTTGTTTCTTTTGATGGAACTCAGTTTAGTACATGTGTTTCGGTTTTTAATGCCTATCCCCAAAAGGATAATGGAAAACTCACATGGATCATCAATGAACTCACCATGTAAAACATGGTGTGGTTCCTACTTTCCCTTACTCCATTCTATTTAGTCGTATAAGGAGGAGTGAGTTAATATTAAATCCCAAAATCTAGTAAATAATCAATGATGTCTTGATTAAGATATTTTATACCACAGTCTGAGCAAACATTCATAATCATCTTACCAAGGTGGTTCTCAACTTCATTATTTTATTATTTGAATTTATCAAAAGAGTATAAGTAATACAACATTAATTAGATATATACATATCTATTAAAATCATCAGTAAAAATTATTAACTATTATTACCCACCCCTTGCTTCAACATGAAACTGTCATCACACATCGG
Source organism: Viscum album (assembly GCA_963277665.1). Classification (NCBI taxonomy): domain Eukaryota; kingdom Viridiplantae; phylum Streptophyta; class Magnoliopsida; order Santalales; family Viscaceae; genus Viscum; species Viscum album. The sequence continues at coordinate 1,219,075,757 of OY728119.1, forward strand.
TATGAACTAATTCAGGAAGCTCTATAGTCCTTTCAACTTTCCCACTAAAGGGGGGTTTAGACATTTTTCCTTGCAAACATGAATGACATACACCAAGTGGTTTTAGTTCATAAGAATCTAAATATCCATATTGATGTAATTTAGTCAAGTGATTTTCATTTACATGACCTAGATGGTGATTCCAAAGTTGGGTGTGGTGTGATTCATGTGAAGTAAGTTCGTTATCGATTTCTATTAATTGGTTTTTTTATTCCGAAACATAAATACCATTATATAAATGTGACTTACATAAAAAATTATATCTTTATAAAATAAGAAAAATTTGTTCCCAAATTTGAAAACAAATGCATCCATATCATATCTAGATATAGAAATAATGTTTTTAGTAACTAAAGACACATAATAAAAACCCTTTAAAAATAAGATCATTCCAGTCAAAGATGTGAGGTGGTAGTCCTTGATAGCTATAGTATAAAGTTTAGTTCTGTTGACTTCTTGAAGATCTACCTCTCCTTCATCAATATTTCTAAATATAATTTGTTCCTATATTTTAATACATATTTGAGGACCAAAATATATATCTAATATCCAATTTAAAAAAATAGATAAATCACACTCGATAAAAAATACACATGAATCTTCCCTTGGATTCATTAACTGGGTGTAGTTCTTCTTCAAGTGGACCTCCTTGCCTCATGCAAAAAAAACAACATCTTATTTCTTTGCTTTCAAATTAATCTTCCTCTTATTGGAAGGGTGTGAAGAATCATTGGATTTAAATCTATTTTCCTACCCTTTTCATTTTTTCACCATAAATATGTGATATTTTTCACGCTTCATATCCTTATCTATTTGGATAAGAAGAGTTATAAGATATTTAAAAGACTTCTCAATGTGGTTCATATTAAAATTCATAATAAAGTTAGAGAAGAACTAATGGAGTGATGCCAGAATGAGGTTCATGCCCAATTATTCGGGGAGTTTTAACCCTAGAACCTTTAAGTCATCAATGCACCCAATGATCTTGACTACGTGAGGCCCAGTTGGGGCACCCTTTCCAAGATTTATCTGAAAGAGTGCCTTGGAAATCTCAAACTAATCTTGACTATCTCTCTCATGGTAAAGACCATAGTGGTTCTCAAGCATGCTATACATATCAATGTTTTCATGAGACTCCATTAGTTCACTAGATATTTATGAAAGTATAAAAAATGAACATTGACCACATCACTCAAATATTTTTAATAGATAAGGAACTCTTTATCTCTCACATTTTTAGAAGGTGGGTTAGAAATTGAGGATTCTAGCATGTAATATTTCTGTTCATGGTGTAGCATAACCCGAAGGTTTCTAATCCACTCCAGGAACTTATTGCAAGTTAGGAGGTTATCTTTATCCAATATTGATTGTAGGGATAGTGTGGATGATGAACTCATCATTATATTCTGTAATTAAAAAGAGCATATTATTAGTACTCTTCTCAATTACAAAATAAGTGAGATATAATAAATTAAATGTTTTTTTATTAAATTTTTAAATCTCCCACTAATTTATCAAGTCTCAATAGCCCTCACCATTGAACATGAAATGTCTAGTTTCTTTTAAATTTTATTGGAAAGGATCCCCATTACTATTTCTTAATTATTCGGGCATTGTCCATGAAAACCATAATGAAGTAATTAGGTTGGAGGTTTTGCCAACTTCGGACATGCAGCCCCTTGATCCATTGAGTGGATTCCCCTATCTTGAAATTATGACTTTGATTTCCTCAACACTTGCCTCCAAATTTTTATTGAATAGAAAATGTTCATTAAACTCAATACAATTTTAGTTAATTATACTGAGAACTCTCATGGTAACTCTGTGATAAAAGTGTCTAGACTTAGAAAATTTACTACACATAGTTCTATGGTTTCATTCACAATCAAGTAATGGAAGGATTAGTCTGACTTAATATTTAATTGATGTATTTTAATTTATTATGAATAAATTTTATCTTTTTTTATCCTTTAAATATCTTTTTAATATTAAGTGGATGATACTTAATTAATTAATCATGTTAGATAACATATTTATTCATAATTCATTTATTTAATTTACCTCTTTTCACATTAATTCATTTATTTATGTGATCCCAACTTTACATCCATAAAATAAATAATTACACAAACAAAATTAAATAATTAATTTAATGAACCATTGATGGGCATTATCTAATGGTTGATTTAATTAGAGAACATTAAATTAACCTTTGACCTCGGGGGAATAACTCTTATTACTAATCTCGACATGAGTTACAGCATTTCAGTTATCCACATGTGTATCACCTAGGATAGCATCATTATATTCCATCTTGAACCGCCTCCATGCACCTTGGGATGCTCTATTAATTAAAAATATTTATTACTCACACATAGGTGAGGGGAACCAAATGATTTGTTAAAGGGGGTTACATAAATATCATTGGACACATAGGTCCTACATAATAATGGAGGGAGAGATGACTCACAAACCATCATTTAATTTAATATGAAATAATTGAAAAATAATGCAACAAATTAAACTAAAACACACAGGTCCTGGTCATGCTTATGAATGGTCATACATGCAATGAATACACAAAAGTAAATGGCTATCATTTATTTCTTTATTCGTTCTTTTATTATTTAAGATAAACATGCTTTAATTTATTAATTAATCAATTAATCAATTAATTATCTTTCATCTTTAAGGATCATCCAATATAATTTGGAGATACATATCCTTATTGGAATTAATGGAAAATAAATGGAAGAAACCATAATGACATATTAATTAGAATAAATTAATTGATCATTTAAAATTCTTTAAAATCATTATGAAATTTTCAAACACACAACGGTGTGGAAATCAATAAAATATGGTTTTAATGCTATAATTTTCAAATATAATGTAATTTCAAATTTTTCTATTGATGGGGTACTACACGACATGTACATAAAGCTACACACAATGTACCTCAGTTGTAGTATATCCAAGTCACACACCCGGGGCTTCGGCATGTTAACTCAGCCAGACTACACAGTGTGTACATGATAGTTACACACCCGTTTCATCGTTCTTCATTTTTTCTTAAACCTTTATGAAAATGAAACATTGAACGACATGATTAATATTCCAGTAACATGTTAATTCAAATCAGATTAAATAATGAATAAATTAAAATGAAAATATAACAGACAATTTTGTATAAATCAACAATCAAATAAATAAATATAAATTTAAATGTGACCCCTCTAATACCACTTATTGGTTCAGAGTGCAGCGGAAGTGTGTGTAAGTGAGCGATATATTAAAATTTATTTTTATAAGTATTTCCTGAAACCAAGAGTGAGGATCTTGCACATAAAATTTATAATTAATTTATTTTATATTTGAATAAATAAATACCTAGTCTTAGGAACTTTCTTCGTTGGTGAATGTTGATCATCCGAAAAGACCCTTTCGGATTACCTTCATCGCACTGTGAGGATCCAAGGATAGAATCCCTCTAATGGTGATCCAAACATGCTCCTATGATCTTTGAACAACACCACTCGATCTCTAAGTGCTTGCACGGTGAGTCGAATGTCTTGTATTGTTCATTCTTGATTGCTCATTCTTCGGTCTTGAAGAAATATGACTTTCAATTCTTGTTATTGAGAGGGAGAGATAAGGAGGAGTCACAACTACAAAACACAGCATTAACAATGATGAAATTTATCAGCGCTACAAAAATGCACTTAGAAAGTCCATATTTGTTAGTTCTAAAATAAGTGCTGATAATGTGGGACCTTTATCAGCGCTAAAATAAAGAGTTGATAAAGGTTACCCTTTATCAGTTCTTTTTTTAGCACTCATAAAAAGTACCCTTTCTCAGCGCTAAAAAAAGTGTTAATAAATGGTAACCTTTATCAGTACTGATAATGTGCTGATAAAGGTCCATAATAAAATGAAATAATTAAAAAAATAAAATTAATTTTTTTTTTCAATTTCATAAATTAAATAATTATTGTTAAAAATGAATAAGTTGAATATACATATATATAAATTTTAAAAATTACTAAATAGTATATATTAAATATATAGATATGTAAAATGAATAAAATTAAATAATTAAACTAATAAAAATTTAAAATAAGTAAATTAAGAAAAATATTAAACATTTTATTAATTAACGAATTATTGATAAAAATGAATAAATTTAATATACATATATATAGATTATAAATATTGATAAATTGTATATATTAAATGAAGATATATAAAAGAATATATAATTAAACAAAAAATTTAAAAATGAATAAATTACAAAATCATTTAAAAATTTATTAATGAAACAATTATTAATATAACTGAATAAGTATAATATATATATATATATAAATTAATTATAAAAAGTAATAAATAATATATATTAAATATAAATATATATAAAATGAATAACACGATAATTAAAAACATATTAATATCTTATTCATTTTTAATAATGTTTGATTTTTCAATTTAACATATATCAAACATTGTCTATTACACTGATTTCACGTACATATATATATGTGTGTGTGTGTGTAATTAATGTAGTTTTATATATAATCGCACACACAAATATATATTTACACAATATATGAAAACACATACACCTAATATTTATGTAATTTATTCAAATTTCAGTATATATTTTAGAATTTCATTATAACATGATACATTTAATATATTATGTTTTTAATCGAACAATTTTATTTATTCATTTTTAATACTATTATAGTTAGGGTGTTCATTTTTTATATTTTTTTACTTTTTATTTTATTTTTGAATTTGATCATTTTCTATTATTTATTTATATCTATTTATTTACTATGTTTTAGTATTTTCAATATTTATTCATATTTACATTAATATATATATATCCATATTTTTCTAATAATTTATTTTTAATTAATAAAACTTATCCATTTTATTAATTTTTTTACTGTGTACGCATTTGGAATTATTCAATTTCACTCTTTTTAAAATTCATGTATTTAAGATTATATGTACACTAATAATGTTAAAAATATATTTTTAAATAAATATTTATAAATAAATATATTTATAAATGTATATTTACTATATTTTTAAATTTATATATTTATAATTATTATAAATAAATTATTAATATTTTTTGAATAATTATTTATATAATTATAAATAAATAATTGTAAAATTATAATAAATTTATTTAAATAAACCCTTTATCACTGTTAAAAATGTGATGTTAAAAAGAATATTTATCAGCACTAAAGCATTAGCGTTGATAAAGATGTTTTTTATCAGTGCTTTTTTAGCGATGATAAATCTTGAGATTTATCAGTGCTTTTTTAGCGCTTATAAATATCCCTTTTATTAGTGCTTATTAATTTTACACTAATAAAGGGATATTTATGAGTACTTTTTAGAAGGCACTGGTAAAAGTGTTCCTCATCTATTTAAAATAACCTTAACTGGTATCGAGTCATTTGTGATTCTCAAGCTCTTGCAGAACTCTTCAGCTAATGGGGAGACTCCTCTACATTCCCTCAAATGAATCAAGGGTAGAATCCAATATATGTTATTTTCTAATTTTCCCTATATAATTGATTGATCTTTTGGGTTTTTTGTCTGGTGTATTTATGCTATTCTTAACTATGAAGAACCCTATATCTTATCTCCTCACCACTACCGGTGCGACTCATCTAGGTTCATATAAAGATTATAAATATGTACTATGATACTAGTCATGAGTTTTTATGGAATGTAAGGATGAAATAAATCATAATATTTCTCACTAAATTTTTTACTTATAATTCAGTGAAGGAAATTTTCAAAAAACTAATTCCCCCAATAGTCAGCTGGGGTGGTGAGGGTGGGTTGGGCTTTGGGGTGTGGTCACTGGGTCAAGTCCCTGGACCATCAATTTATCTAAAATTTCCTTGTAGTGTTGTGTTCCTCACTAGTGGTTGTACCAAATTTTTTAAAAATAAAAAAAACAATAAGTACTCTTTCAATACTTTCTTTTCCTATTAGGAAATGTGATGAAATCATGATCATGATGGATTTCTTGACCATTTTTTCAAGATCAAGTAAATATAAAGATGTAGTGTTGGTTATAGTGGATCACCTAACTAAGATGAACAACTTATTACATATTTAAGAGTCTTAATTAGTTGATGAACTCAATTAATTTTTTTTCAAAGAGATAATAAGGCTCCCAGGTGTCCCATCTTGTGTTGTATCTGATAGAGATATGATGTTTTTATCTTGGTTATAACAAGGAAATTAATTTTCAATGAGGTTATGGTTGAAATTTTATACTTCCAATATTCCATAGACTAATGACCATTATAATCAGACTATCTTGATATTGGAGGGTATTCTTTGAGCCTTAATTCTTGACTTTAGTGGCTCTTAGAAGGATTAAATTTCATTGGTGTAATTCTCTAATAAAAATAGTTATCAATCACTTATCCAGATAGACCCATATGAGGAATTATATTAAATAAATTTTTACTCTCCTTTATTTTGTATGAAGATATAATAATCCCCTATGAATATCCCTAATATTTTCCAATAAATAATAGACCGAATGATGTTAATTCAAAAATATTTTAAAACTACTCAAAGTCAAACAATGTCCTACAGTAACCATTAAAGGTGACCCTTAAATTTTAATGTTAATTATCATGTGTTTATTTATGTTTCCTTGATATTAGTTCACTAATGGATTATAAATAAGAGTAAATTAACCTAAAAATACAATAAACCTTTTATAATTCTTGGAAAAGTCTTGGAAATTTATCAAAAACCAACCTTACACATATGAAAACCCAAAGCTTTAATCCATTCCCTTAAGAATCTGGTTAAGTCTTATTGAGCATGAAATACTTGAGGCTATTGAGGTTTTAAATTCCCCATTTGATCTGACCATGTAATCCCCTTTAATTTTAGTATCTTAGTCTCATTTTAGGTGTTTTTTTAAGGAGAGTTAAAAGATGGGTTAAATGATTTGATAAGAATGGGTGGTGAAGAGATAGAGGTACCCTTATATGATAGGCCCTGAGTACCTAATGTAATGGAACTATATACCTATTGATAGGCTAGTGTAAGTAGAGACACTGTTAATAGAACCAAGAACCCGGTGGCCTAGTATTATGTATATGGTGGTATTTTTTATATTTTATTAGTGTTGGGGTGCTGATCTTTTTAATCATGTTAAACTTGTATACTAAGTAAACTATGGCCCCCTACCATGTCACCAATTTAAGCATGACTACTAGTTCCTCATTTTGGTGTTTTTGTGTGAATTATGTCTTTTTTTTGTTCTGGTTGTTGTGAGTAATCTTTTAAAATGAAAAATATTTTGAAAATTAAAATTATTTCTTTCAAATGGTCTTAGATTGAAAAAAATGGTTTTAAAGGAAAAATTGTTGGATTGAAAATTTGGTAAATTATTGGGTTTGGTGATAAAGTGGTAAGTGTGACCCTCGGTATTCCTTATGAGAATTTTTGTATGTGTGTGTATGTGAGGAATTGATTCTAAACCTAATTTTATGATTTTTGTCTTATTCATAATATTCCACCCAGAAAGGTCCCCAAATTTTCAAGTGGGTCTTGCCCTGTTTCGGGTTCTCTTCAATTGTTTCCCATATTTTGTTACAATCATGGTTTTTTAGAGGTAGTGAAGTGTACATAGGAGGTTGATCATGTCTTCAGAGTGTTGGGAACTCCCAAATCTATTATAGTTTATATTTTTCTATGTCTTCTTGGGGGTATAGTTTTGGATGAATGGGAGTTTTTTTCCCTTCCAACTATGCATGTTAGGATGAAGTGTGAATTTTTAAGTCAATATTTGTCTGATGGTTTATACCTGAGGAGGTGAATAAGAAGACAATGGAAGAGTTCATGAGTGTCCATAAAGGTCAGCGGATGGTGAAGGATCGTGTTACACACTTCAAAGGGTTGTTTTCCTTTTCTCTGGAGGTGGTGTTGTAGGATCTATTGAAAGATTATTTTTTCATTGGGGGTTTTCATCCAAGGATCAAGGTCTGTGCCATCTTATCCAAGTATATCCATTTTTATAATTTCTTGGAGGAAGAATTTTTGGATTATTTGTTGTGAAAGAATCATACAACACATTGGCTTAGTTGTTGTCTCCCGTGTTGGGTGATGATGTTCGGTGTTTCCTTGTTTTTGTTTTTTTGTTGTAATTTCATATTTCACTATAAAATTCTGATGAAATAATCATCTCTTAGTTCAAATTGTTTTGTTTTTATAAATTTTAACCTTTTAATGATTATCCTTTCATGAATTATGTTGGCCAAAAATCCCTCATGATGGTTCTTTTGAGTTGATTGTGTTTGTTGACATGTTTTGAGGTTGTTGACATAGGATGGTTTCCAAAGAAGGCATGAAGAGTTTATATGAAACTAATATATGACTTTGAAACTCGTGATGAGTCACAAAAAGGATTGGAAGACAATAAAATTGAAAATCTAATGATTGGCCATGATTGAATTTGAGTCTAAAGGAGAAGTGCGACTGCTAAGGTGATTTGGAAATGTGATCACGCGCGACACTCATAGTTTTCTTTGAGACTCACAATGGGTCATGAAAAGAATTTCAAGACAATAAAATTTTAAATAAAATGATAGTGCAAGAATTAATTTGGGTCTAGTGGAAAGGTCTCATGACTCATACATGATTGTATTTGGATATCACGAAGGGGTATTACATAGCACTCATGATTGTCTTTGGATCTTGCGAAGGGGTCTTACGTAGCACTCATGATTGTCTCTGGAGCTTTCACCCAGATCTTGACCAAACTGCAAATAGGAATCATGCTTGGGACTCATAGAGTGTGAATGTTGGGAAGCCTAAGGGACTTCCCATAATGTGGCGGACATGTCTCAAGGGATGTGTCACATGTCCTTCAGTGAGCGTGAACACCTCTTGCCTCCTCCATTATTTTCCCTATTGTGTTATTTTTCAAGGTTCATAGATAATGCACCTTGGAATAAGTGATATATAGTATTTATACTTAATTTTTCTATGATTTATCACATGACCAATATGGGAAATATGGGGAGGGTGCAAGCATGTCATGAGAATTCTATCTTTCTGTCCCTAGAATGTCACTGAGGTTTCTGGACACACCCGGGGACTTCCGTGTAGTAAGGTTGATCGAGGACTCATGCAAGGTGTGAATGATAACGGAGGACTCATGAAAAGAATGAATATGGATCAGGGACTCATGAAAAGGAAAATCATAAATGATGACCAAGAAATTGTGCAAAGCTCAAATGAGGATTGAGGGCTCGTGTAAAGAATGAATGTTAGAAGAGGACATGCACCCAGATCTCACACAAAACATGAGAAAATATCACACCAGGAACTTGCATAGTGTGTGATCCCAATGATATGGATGGTTGTCCAAGATTTAAGGAATTGAGGTGGTGGAAACTCACCTATAAATACCCCATGAACTATCCTTAACCATTGACAATTTGTTTCTCAAAATATTGATCTGAATCTCATCTAGAGAATAGATTCGCGGTGAGATCTCATAACAGAGGTTCGTGGAGATGGATTTTACATGATTGATATTATGTAAGTATTGGGCATGATCTGAAGAAATTTTTGTGCAAAGATAGAGTGCGAACAAGGGTTTGGACTAAGGGTTCTTGATGACTAGGGGTTCGCACCAAGGGTTTACAGTGACCAGGGATTCGCACCAAGGGTTCATGATGGCCAAGGGTTTTCACCAAGGGTTAATGTAATGAAACAGGGGTTTGCACAAGTTTCTAGAGGTTCATAAATGGTTTTAGGGGTTCACACCAGGATTTACTACAAAGCGTCAGAGGTTGGCGAAATGCGCCAAGGGTTCGCACAAGGTGCCAGAGGTTTGAGAAAGATGTCAGGGGTTAACACAAAGGGACAAAGGTTTGTGCAAGGTACAAAGGGTTCGTACAGGGTGCCCGAGGTTCACAAAAGGTGTCAGAGGTTTGTGAAAGTCATATTAAGGTTGTATGAAAGTTTTAAGTTTCCCATTACATCTTTGGTGAAGTGTCATTCATAAGTGGATATAAGTTTAACTTCAATAAAGAATCCATCTACAATTGAGGATATGTAAATTCATGAAAATTAAGGGACCTACAAGTCCATAAACTGTGATTGGATCACTTCTAAGAGCAGTGAGTGAATAAAGATGGAGACACTGATCCTTTCTACCGATATTTAACCATAGAAAGAGACATAGGGAGTGACCCTTGGGAATGTAGTGAGTAGACCCTTAATCTTATAAATGCAGTGAGCCTGGGAATTGAAGTGATCTAGCTCAAACATTGTAATTTAGTAGTGAGCCTTAGTGGATTTGGTACATCAACACATCATTATTGTATACTCCATAGATGTGACCTGGTGAAGGTGAACAAAGTAAAATCATTGTGTCATGTGTATGATTTAGTTTTTGTTCATATATTACAATGTGAGAAAGAGAGAAGTGTGTTTTTTTACAAATAAACAAGATCAAAAGGGGCATTAGTTTTAATCTTTCACACCCTAATTCAACCCCCCCCCACAAGGTATTTAACCTAGTGGACCTAAGAATTGGTATAAGATTAAAAGGTTGAAATTCATTGGTTCTCTCTCATAAGAATAAATGGATGTGGTCAATCACAAAGGGATTATAATATTCAATGGGAATAATTTTCAGATATAGAAGAATTAGATGCAACACTACTTCCAATCTTTGGGAATTGATGTCTTCACACTAGTGAGGCATGGAATTTGGCTAATATTGACAATGGTGCTTTATCAGAAGCTAAAATAAGGGAATTGGACATTGATTCCAAAGGAATCAATGCATTAGAGGGTTCCTTATCAAATGAAATTTATATTAAGGTGATTTCATATAAGTCATCACATGATATGTGGAATAATTTTTTAAATATTTATGATGGTGACTCAAAATCTAGTGAGAAAATATTCAGGTTCTATGGAATAAATACGATGATCTTAGAATGTGCCCTAATGAGTTTGTTGATACATTCTTTGATTGGGAAAATGTGGTTTTGGAAGACATGTGTGGTCTTAGAGAGTTCATTGAAGATATAAATATTGTGAAGAATATAAGAAGGAAACATCTACCTTAATTCAATCTAAAAGTTTCATAATTGGAAGATAAATATCTGAAAGAGCTGGCATTAGATAACTTGTATAGTACCCTTATAGCATTTGAAATGATAAATGATGATAACGATTTTATATAAAAGGGGAAATCCAAAGAGGTGGAATTCAAGGCCATGAAGAAGCTCTCCATTAAGTATGGATAGGAATCTGAAGAGACATATGAGGTGATGTCATTCCTTTCATCAAATTTTCAAAGATAAAAATAAAATTTCTAAGGGAAACTCTAAATTGCGTGCTTTTTATGTGAATAGTTTGGTCATCTTATAGCAAGGTTACCTAAGAGGTTTCAAGATGATGATGAGGATGAAGTGGATAATCCGAAGAATAAATCTTCATCCTATGTGAAAGGTAAAAAAAGTAAGAAAATTTTCTTCAAAAAGAAGAATCTTCTTACAAAAGAAGATTAAAGTCCAAAACAATCTAAGCCTGGAGAGTTTGAGGGCTGCAATGATCATGAAGAAAATTATTTGGTGGTAGTTTTTGGAAATTACTTATCACAAGAATAAAGATACAATGGAGAATTATAAGTTTAAGGAAGAATTGACATTCAGGTTGAATTAGAAGATTCACTTGAAGTGATAGACATTTGGATAGAAAAAACAAAGAAATCCAACGAAGTGGTTCATCATGACAAACATTATATATAGCAATATGAAGAATAGAGGTCTTTGATAAATAAAGAAATTGAAAAACTAAAGTCTTCAATTCCAGAAATCTCAAAAAAGGTGGTTGAGTACAAGCTCAAAATTGAAGAACATAGAAGAGAAATCGATAGTTTGAATGAGACTAGAAATGATAATATCAAATGTATTGAATAAAATGAATAGTATGTTGTCAGTATGAAAAGAAAAGTGAAATATCACAGGAAAATATTGATTCCCACAAAACATGACACACAAGAAATAGAAAAAGGAAAGTTATAATTCAAATATCCAGTGAAGAAGATAAAGGAATGGAGGGAATGAAAATGATTGATCAGAATGATACAGTTGATATAAGGATTGATCATAAAAATAAAGTAGTAATGGTTAAATTTAGGCCACAAGATCCTACTCCTTGGTTGAGGATTGATTTGGGTATGATTCAGAATTAAAATATTCAGATAACCTAAGGAATAATCAGTATTAAAACATTTCCACACAAAAAGAACCCTCAATTTAGATGTTATTTTTGCAAATAAAATGGGACACTCACAAATTGTATGTTCCATATCCAAGAGGTATCTAAGAGAATAAGATCAATAGTGGAATCCATATAGAAAAAAATATTTAAGGTCATAATTTAATGGTCAATATTTCATGTGGGGTGGATTCAAGCATATGGTAATATATTTCTCATCAACAATACAGAGGAATGTGCTGAAGGAAATAGAATGTGGTCAGAAGAAGTAGTCTAAAGTATCATTAGAGAACTGAAAATGAAAAAAAAATTGCATCTTTGTAAGATGAATCTGGTCCATTATATACCGAGGAAGATCAAGATTATCATTCCATGTCAGATATGAAGTAAAAAACATGGTTCAAAAAGAAAAGGTATGAGCAGGCAGGGGTTGTAGAAATTAGATTCAAATCATCATATAGAACTAGGATATGGATCATTGATAGTGGATTCACTTACCATTTGACCAGAAATAAGGATCTAGTGACTGGATTCAGGTATGATAAAGAAGGTATCAAAAGATTTGGTATTGATGAGGGCCTATACATTATTGGTTCTATAAAATCCATGTTTAGATGAAAAGACATGAGACGAGAAGATGCCTTTGTTGTCGAAGGTCTTAGTCGCAACTTATTAAATGTAAGACAACTGTGTGACTCAGGACATACCATGATAATTTCCATGAAATGTGTCATCAAAGAAAAATATGGTGTTGTTGTGTTGTAGGGAAAGCATACAAAAGGAAATCTCTACCTCACAAGTGGAGAAGAATATATGTGTTTTTTGTCCAAGGATGAAGAAAACAAGTTATGGCATAAACGTCTTGGATACTTGAGCCAAATGTACATGGAGGACCTAGTGAAATATAATGCTGCTCAAGATATCCCTATATTATTATGTTATCATACTCATACATTCGATTCTTTTTAATAATGGAAGATTATTCTAAATACATATAATCCAAATGAGAAAAGGTCAATGAAGTTACTTTAGTTAGTAAATATTGATGTGTGTGGGAAAATTTCACTAAGGTATGTTGATGAAAGAAGATACTATGTTCTCTTCATTGATAATTTTAGAAGAATGGAATGGGTATCAATCATTACCCACAAGTCTGAAGTGTTCAGTTGCATTACAATATATTGATGAGAAGTTGAAAAGATGCTCAGTTGGAAAATACTAAAGATATGAATAGATAATGGAACAGAGTTCACAAATATCCAAGTGGATGACTATCTCAACAAACATGGGATAAGGCATCAAGTTTCAGTGTTAATAACTCTATAGCATAATGGATTAGTTAAGGGAAGAAATCGGATTGTGAACAACATGGACAGAATAATATTTATTGAGAAAACCTTCTAGATAAATTTTGGAAAGAGGAAGTGATGAAAAAAATATACAATTCAAATAGATCATTACTATATCTGAAAGAAGAGAAGTCTCTATATGATCTAGGCTATGGAGAGAAGTCACCATTGGTGTACTTTCAAGTATTCAAAAGTAAGCTTTTCATTATAAATAAAGAGAAACGTAGAAAGTTTCAATCCCATGGATATCAAGGGATATTTCTTGGTTACTCAAAGAAAATAAAAGCATATAAATTCTTCAATAAGCGTCTTAGAAAGATGTTTGAAAGAAATTATTTAACTATAGTATAGAATGAGGAGAATATTTAGAAAATGAATGATCATTCTTAAGAAGATAGTGATGAATAGATAAGTATATCAGTAGATGCTCCAGTTCTAGAGGTTGTCTTGGAAGAAGATTCAGATAGTGAAAAGGATAAGTGAAATTCAGTATCTGCACAAAGACAAAAGATAAGAGATAAAATTGAGAAAAAAAATATAATTGGTGATCAGACAACACCAGTACAGACAAGAAGGATGAATAATCCACATCAATCACCATACTTATCAAAGGTAGAGCCTAAATGTTTTGTTGAATTTTCTAAAGATGAGAATTGGGTTCAGAAGATGAATGATGAGCTTGGCCAAATTGAGAAGAACCAGACATGAGAGATTTTTTTGAGACCAATATACAAGAATGTAATTGGGAAAAAATGGGTCTTTCACAACAAGATCAATGAATATGGTGTTGTGTTTTGAAAAAAAACATGACTAGTGTGTAAAGGGTACTCCAAAATAGAAGGTATTGATATTGATGAAACATTTTCACCTATTGTAAGGAGAGAGGCAATTAGATTATTCTTGGACATAGTAGTGAAAATAAATTTCAAGGTTTTCTAAATGGAAATAAAGTTATAATTTCTAAATGGGGATCTAGAATCAGAAGTTTATACTAAGTAGCCACATGTTTTTCTTATTCATGAAGACAAGACCAGAGTATTCTAGATGAAGAAGGATTTATATGGTTTGAATCAATCACAAAGAGCATGGTATTCAAAGCTAAATCATTATATAAAGAATCATAATTTTCAGCGTGTTGGAGTCGATTACAATCTATATGTCAATAATGATAATAATCAAAGGACGATGGTTCATGTGTATTCCAATGGCATAATCTTCAGTGGATCAGATGAATCACAATGCAAATAGTTTTTTTTAATTCAGGAAGATTGATTTTGAGATGTCAATGATTGTTGAATTGACACTTTTAATTGGTTTAGAGATGAAACAAGGAAGGAATGTTACATTCATTTATCATTCTAAATATTCCATGATTGTTTTGAGAAGATTTGGAATGGTTAATTACAAGGAGATGATGATTGTTGTGGCTACTTGAATGAAGATGTCATGGGATAATGAAGGTAAATTGGATAATGTCACAGAATATAGGTAGATCATTTGAAGCCTATTGTACTTAACAGCGATAAAACCATATATTTTTTTCCACATGTCAAGAAACATGGTATAAAAGTATTCCCACATAAACAAACTTAATTGAAGTGAAGAGAATACTTTGGTATATCAAAGGCATGGTGGGTTTCAATTTGATGTACATTGATAAATCTTAGCAAAAGTTATTGTGATATACAGATGTAGATTCGGTCGGTTCAGCTAATGATATAAAGTCAACTTTTGGTTGTGCATTTTATCTTAGAGTATTATGAATTTCTTGGCTAATTAAGAAACAATATTTAATCTCATTGAGAACCTCAAAATCTGAATACATTTTTGCTACTCAAGCATGCACGCAATTATTGTGGTTGAATCAGAAGCTTGAGGATATGGGAGTTGAAGTTAAATCTTAAATTAGAATCCATTGTGATAATTTAAGTTCTATAAATCTTATCAAAAATACAATCCATCACTAAAGTGAAAAGCACATTGAAATCAAGTATCATTTTTTCAATGAGAAAGTTGAGCAAGGTCTTGTGAAGTTATAGTATTTTCCTATAGAGCAACAGGTTATAAACATTCTGACAAAGGCCTTACCCAAAAAAGCATTTTAATGGAATCAAATGGCTCTTAGAGTCTATTAAAATCCCCACACTTGAAAAAGTGTGGATTTGGACCCCCCCCCCCCCCCCCCCCGCGCGCTCTTCAAGGTATGGTGTTTTTTTCCTAATATGATGATATGTGTTCTTTACCCTATTGCAGACCACAATGAAGTAACCTTAGTTTTCATTGACAAAGGAAGAGAAATTGTGCTGGGAGAAAATGTCTTAATCTAGACAGGGGTAGAAGCTGATAGGGGGAGAAGAAAAGTAAAGGGATATTTAAATCATACAATTCTTGAGATGATTGAACAAAGATTAGATATCATGATATCTATGGTTCGTGCTGAAAGAAGAAGAGTGGTTTTGGAATGAGATGAAGTGTTTCATTGATGAAATTTCCATTATACTCATGTTTCTCACGTCGAGCATTTCTCGTGTAGGATTATAGTGTGTGTTGATTAAATATATAATCACTATCTTAATCGCGGGAAGATAATTTTTAGAAGATGGTATAATAATATTTAATGTGGTATCAAATTGTAAAGAATTGTTAACTAACACAAAGGATGATATTGTTGGCAAAAAATCACTCATGATGGTTCTTTTGGGTTGATTGTGTTTTTTGACAATGTTTGAGGTTTTTGACATAGGTTTGTTGTCAAATTAGTCATGAAGAGTTAGCACGATACTCAAAGTTGACATTGAAACTCACGATGAGTCACAAAAATCATTGGAAGAAAATAACATTTCAAATCAAATGATTGGGCATGATAGAATTTGAGTATAAAGGAGAAGTGTGAGTGTTGAGGTTATTTGGAAATGTGATCACTCGTTACACTCATTGTTTTCTTTGAAACTAGTGATGGGTCATGAAAATAATTGAAAGACAATAACATGGTAAATCACATGATAGTGTGTCGTTGAATTTGGTTCTAGTGGTAAGATCTCATGAAGTGCACATGATTTTCTTTTGAGCTCATGAAGGGCTCATGCACAACAATCATAATTGTCTTTGGATCTTGTGGAGAGGTCTTGTGTAACACTCATGATTTTCCATAGATCTCACACCCAGATCTTGTGAAAACTGTAAATAAGAATCATTCTTGGTACTCATAGAGTGTCAATGCTGACAAGCCTAAGGGTCTTCGCATGATGCGGTAGAAATGTCTCCAGGGACATGTCGCATGTACTTTAGCAAGTGCGAACACCTCTCACATCCTCCCTATTTTTCCCCATTGCGTTATTTTTCAAGGTTAATATATCACAAAACTTGGAATAATTGATATCTAGGATTTATACTTAATTTTTCAATGATGTATCGCATGAGCAATATAGGCCATCTGGAGAGGGTGCAATCATTTCATGAAAATATATTGGTCTATCCCTAGAGTGTTGTAGAAGTGTCTGGACACACCCAAGGACTTCTGTATGGAAATTCTAATCAAGAAATCATGCAAGGCATGAATACTAAATGAGGACTCATGAAAATTGTGAATATGGATCAGTGACTCACGCAAAGTCAATGTGTGAATTCTTGTCACGAACCAACCTAGGTTGACCCTGAACCGATCACCCGAGCCGGCCCGTGACATGGCCCGAGGGGTGTTCCCGATCCCCATGAGATGGAAACTAGTTCTGATCATCAACACTTAACCATAAGGAATGATTTTTCCCATCAACAAAAGATAAATAGATAAACAGAAACTAATGATAGCCAAATAAAACTAGTAGCGGAACAAAAAAGAACTGCATACACCTCCTTGTGACCATCTAGGTCACCACCAAACTTATAACCAAGCCTCCTCCAATATTGAGCAGCTGAACTAGGAACTTGAACGAGAAAATGAACCTGAAATTGGAAAGATAAAGTAGGGGTGAGCACCAAAATGCTCAGTAGGAAACACCACAAAGTCCATGCCATTCATTCCAAAAACATTTCCATTGATACCAGTTTGAAATAAATTTATATAAAAAATATATGTCTATATATACCTTGCATTTTAAATACAAACAAACAACATGGTCCATTGCCCTTATATTTTAAGGCAAGGCATAATAAGGGAAACAGGGAATTGTTCTTTCTTTTTCAAACCTCCACTTAGAAAAAAACTTTTAAAACCAACAAAACATTCACATTTCTCGAAATAAAAACCAAAACAAGGTATGAAGAAAATTTATTTTGAACAACGAGGGTAACGACACTAGTCATATTCATAACAGGGAAATACGGGAAATCCTAGGAACTCAGAGGATGACCAGAACAAACTATACATGTGACTCATCCTGAAGGCATGCCTACTCTTGATGACGTTATAACGCCCTAATGCCCTATAGTCACCCTACCTAGCCTAGACAAGGGGTCCAATCCCATAGAAATAATAACAAAACATCCCTCTTTTATGGGCCACTAGCTAGTGCGTAATCTAAACTAGTGCATCAATCATTCCCAGTAAGCCTCTTTACTATACTAGGTTACCATGTATAGTTTTCAAGGGGGTATTCCACACATATAAACAATAAGCCTCACACAAAAAACCAAACACATCACATGAATTGGCACCACCCCGGCCGCCTCAAGGTTAGTCCCTTACCTTAAAAAATAATTTCTCATAGGAGGTCCCATACTGAGGACCCTCCCAACTCACGATCAACCAACTAGGAAGGAGACTCAAAATAAGAGGGGTTTTCTAAATAGTCATTTAAAAGTTCCAAATGGGTCCTTAACTTCACTGCATTTAAACATTTTCGAGAAACACTTAGAAACCATTTTTCCAAAAACATTACCTAACATCATCTTTTAACTAATGTGTCCAAATGGGAATTACAGTATTTTCACAAAAACAGTTCACTTAATAAATAATGGCACACAAGCACCTTGGCAACCATACATACACCTAAAAACTCATTTCATCAATCTCGTGCACTGTTTAAATTAGGAACACACTTGTAACAACCAAAGGGGGGCATACACCATTAAGAACCTAATGTGAAAAACCCCCTTTAAAGATTTAAGACACCACTTTTAACTTCGCAAACATGTTTATAAAAACTAAATCATGCCATGATAAATCACCAGTAATATAAAAGAGACAATTAAGACATTTAGGAAAGAAGCTTGGTGTGAATAACTTGACAAAAATGCACCACATATTAGAAATTCACTTTTAAAATCACACGCATGTATAAACATTTTCATAACATGATTCGCACCACTTTCATTAGTTAAAAACCCTTTTTAAAATTTTATAAAACAATTTTAAAGATAAATCCAAGGCTTTACATGCACAAAACCCATCCAAAACCCTCATTTATGAATAAACGCACACCCACAATGTATCGAAATGAAATGCACACCAATCTAATTAATCATAAAACATGCCAAAAAAAATTATAAAAACATTTCACACTATTTTGAAACCACCCAGTGTCACATAATAAACCATTAAACCTCTTCTCAAAGAGAGAAAAGAAATCAAAACATTTCACTAAAACCTCAAGCTCCATAACCAACCATTTCAAAGAAAATAATCTCCATAAAATATTTTCACAAGGAAACATCACTCAAAATATAAAACAACCATTTCAAGGTGAGGAAATTTATTCTAAACCAATTGGATAAAAATATTAATGGGCATAAGATAAGGAACAATTTAAAACATATTTTTTATAATCAAATCCACCAACAATAGGAATGATTCCAAGAATGAACCATACTCAAAATAGTGGTGCAAAAAATGTTTTAAATATTAATTAATGAAAATCCAAGCATCAAATATATTGAAATTGAAATGAAAGGCATGAAACACCTACCTAAACCCGTGTGAACACAATGAAACATTGACAAAAGGAATAATATCGCTCTGTGGACCAAACGCATACCCTAGATAACGAGACAAATGTGCAAATACAACTCATGGTATTAGAGTGTTGATTTATTTGATAAAAACACCAAAAATAGAAAAATATACCGAAGGATATTTTTTTTGGAAAAGGAGGGGTTCACTGGTCGGTCAAGCGAGAGGTCGGAGGTGGTAGGCCGGAGAATTGAACAGAGAGGGGAGGGCAGTGGTCAGAAGCTGATCGGACAGGGGAGGTCGCACCGGACGGGGGAGGCCACACCGGACCAGGTGGGGGAGCCATGCCAGATGAAGTCCGTGTCGGACATGGTGGAGCGTCGGGAGGTGAGGGCCTGGGCAGGGGGCTCACGGCATGAAATAGAGAAGGGGAAAGGGGGGGTCCCTAGCTTGCAAATTTGGAAGGGGGTGACAGGAAATGGGTAGTTTTAGGGTTTTTAAAAAAACAAAAACAAAATATAATAATAATAATAATAATAATAATAATAATAACCAATAAATATTAATAAAACAAATAATTATTATTATTTCTTATCCATTTTATTTTAAGTAATAATTATAATATCAACATTACAATAATAATAATAGTAATAATATTAATAGTAAAATGATAATAATAATATTAATAACAAAAAAATAAATTAATAAAAAAATTAATAATAATTAAAATGATAATTTTATTACATTTAATTTTAAATAATAATTATATTTATAACAATTTAAAAATAACAGTATTATTACCAAATTAAATAATAATAATATTACCATTTGCGCAATAATATCCTCATTATTATAATTTAAACATTAACCTTGTTTTTATCGTTGTAAAATTTCATTTAACTTTCTTTTTCAATCAACTTAATTTATTTATTTAAACTATCAGTAACCGTGCATACGCCATGACCAAATGCATGGGCATCGCCAATGATACAGTGACCATGTACCAGCCTGAAACCCACCAAAAACATCAAAATTCGAAAAAGATCAAACCGGGACTCAACTAAACCTCATTCAAATAATGCGAGACTGGAAAAAGAATAAAATAATAGGCATATTTGGTCGGGGTATGATAATTCTCTCCACCACAAACACTTTATGCCCCCAGAAAGTCACCAACCCAATAGTTGACACAACTTGAGTCCATGCCCAGAGAAAACCAAAGTAAAACGAGAGCCTCATAGTAATTATTCCCAACAAACATCACACCTAACCAATTCAAGGAGGACCACAACCTGATTTCTCTAGGAGAACCCGAGAGGGTTCTCCCCACCATGATAATTAACTAATACAGAAACCCTTGAAACCCAAACAACCCCCCCCCCCCCCGGGGGGGTAATGAGGGAACTCCCAAACAGAACTCATTCAATCTCTCCACGTGGACCGAACAACACTCCTAAAACTTAGACAAAAGCTCACTATGAAACAACCTAGAAACCTAAGGATGGGAAATGAACTCCAACACTTCCCCTTGATTTCACAATACCAAACATTCCCCTAACGAGTACAGCTAAGTCCATCTCAAAATTAGAACGGGTCGGTTTATTCAAAGGCCTAATACCCTTCAAGGACAAAGAACGATTTGGAAACCACGCTAAGAGCATATAAGACTGCTTAGATTATGGTGGAATGAGCTCATCACAACACTACAACAAGGATGATCTTATGACATCAACAAGAATAGAACAAGGAAATTTTGGATATTTCTTTTCCAAAGTCGAAAACATTATCCGGACTAAGGTTCCACACACCCTCAGAAACTCTTGACTATGCATGAGCTTCACCCCGAGACCTGTGGTTGGGGCCCTGATGGATGAAGCATCTCCTGCCTCACAGTCAAGCATTTTTTTCCTCCAGTCCCAAACTCCTTCCTTCTGAACGAAGCTTAATTCAGAACTCTCTAGTGACCCAAACAGTCGCACGATAACAAGACTTTGGAGGGATGTGACCAGGCATCTTAGAATGCCTGAAACAACTACACTAGCAGAATATGAGAGAATGGTCCAACAAAATGGGAGTCAGTACAGATGAAGATCCTTTCCAGATGGATAACCTTTACCATATCCGACCCCCACCAACTATACTCTAGACTCTAACGACGATGAGACATCCTACCCTTACTAGTCTATAACTGAACCCTCAAATAACTCTACGACGGTACGAACCTTAACAAACTTGGGAGTTCACAACAACCCAAAGACACACTATCTTTCTGAACTATACAACTGCCTCTAACAGACTTTGATTACCTCGATAAGTAGGCAACACACAAAAAGAACTGGGAATTGGGCATAACTCATTAACAACGTTTTGAGGCCTTCTGGGCATCATACTCATAAGAACACGGAAAACACCATCAAAACCAGTCATCAATCCAAAACTCAATCAAAGAAACAACACAAGACCAGGGAAATAGGCCCATAATCCAAACATATACAAACACAAGAAAAAATCACTTGTCTAAAACCGTTATTTCATTAAAATTTTAAAACTCACCTATGGCACCTTTTGAACTGTCACATTTTCATTCATTCAATACCACTCACATCATCTGAAAACAAGTTCTCTACACACTCTCCGTACATACCCACGCACATGTGACCCTCCATAAGGAGTGCCAAGGTTCAAAAATCTCTTTCCCTAATCAAACCAAAACCCACACAAAAATTTTCCAAATCGAAACACTTGATATTTAAAAACCCACTTTACTAATTTCAAAAAAAAAATAAGAAACTCCCTTTTTTATTTCGAAATCACTCACATTTTTAACACACTCCCACATCAACTAAGCTTAAAATGAAACACAATCGACTATAAACTATTGGAATGAGGAACTAGTGTATGTGCCTAACCTGGAGATATGGTGGTGAGCCATGCCCCAAGTAAGCCATAACACTAATAGGACCTTAAACTGGGAACTTGGAATCCACATGGGTCACCACCCCATGTGAGGCCACAACACGAACCGATTTCCCCCCATTGTCATTCCTCAATCCAAAATAACCAAAGAAAAAATAATCAAATCCCAGACTACTCGTGGTAACTTAGGTCTCATCGTGAGCGGTGGTGATCAGGCACTGACTCGTAACCTACCTCCTGAGCCCCGAAAATCCTAATCTCCATCTACCAGACATCCCAAATAACAAGGGACTCCTCTGATACCATTTTTTTCATAAACCAACCTAGGTTGACCCTAAACCGGTCACTCGAGCCAGCCCATGACCTAGCCCGAGGGGTGTTCCCAATCCCCATGGACGGGAAACTAGTGTCGGACATCAACACTTAACCAATGTGAATGATTTGGCCCCTGAAAATAATATAAATAGATAAGCAGAAAGTAATGATAGCCAAATAAAACTAAAAGTGGAACAAAAAAGAATCACACATACCTCCTTGTGGCCTCCTAGGTCACCACCCAACTTAGAACCAATCCTACTCCAACATTAAACAGCTAAACCAGAAACCTACATGATAAATTGAACCTGCAACTCAAAAGATAAAGTATGGGTGAGAACCGAAATGCTCAGTAGGAAGAACCACAATGTCTATGGAATTATTTCCAAAAACATTTCCATTGATACCAGTTTAAAATACATTTATATAAAAAAATAGATTTTATATCTACCTTACATTTTAAATATAAACAAATAACATGGTCCATTGCCCTCATACTTTAAGACAAGGCACAAGAAGGAAAACAGGGAATTGTTCTTTCTTTGTCAAACCTCCACTT
Organism: Viscum album; assembly: GCA_963277665.1. Lineage (NCBI taxonomy): Eukaryota > Viridiplantae > Streptophyta > Magnoliopsida > Santalales > Viscaceae > Viscum > Viscum album. The sequence goes on from OY728119.1 coordinate 1,219,099,125, forward strand.
TGAAAAAAAACTTTTAAAACTAAAAAAACGTTCACAATTATCCAAATAAAAATCAAAACTAGTTACAAAGAAGAAAAGGTATTTTAAACTACGCGAGCAACAACACTAGTCATACTCATAACGGGGAAACACAGGAAATCATAATAACTCAGAGAAAGACCAGAATGTACTATACATGTGACTCGTCCTAAAGGCATGCCTACTCTTGATGAAGTCATAACGCCCTAATGCCTGACCGTCACCCTACCTGGCCTGGTTGAGGGTCCTAATCCCATAGCAATAATAACAAAACATCCCTCTATTATGGGCCACTAACCAATGTGTAATCTAAACTAGTGCATCAATCGTTCTCAGTAAGCCTATTTTCTATGCTAGGTTCCCATGTATATTTTTCAAGGGGGTGTGCCACACATCTAAACAATAAGCCTCACACAAAAAACCAAACACATCACACGAATCAGCACCACCCCAACCGCCTCAAGGTTAGTCCCCCGCCTTAAAATAAAAATTTCTCATAGGAGGTCCCATACCGAGGACCCTCCCAACTCACGATCAACCAACTAGACAGGAGACTCAACCGAAGAGGGTTTTCTAAATTGTCATTTAAAAGTGCCAAACAATCCCTTAACTTCAAAGAGTTTAACCATTTTCTAGAAACACTTAGAAGAGCCAATCATGCTATTTAGAGAAAAATCTTGGTGTGCACAACTTGACAAAAATGCACCACATATTATAAATTCACTTTTAAAATCACACGCATCTCTAAACATATTCAAAACATGATTCACACCACTTTCATTAGTTAAAAACCCTTTTTAAAATTTTATAAAACAATTTTAAAGAGGAATCCAAGGCTTTACACACACAAAACCCATCCAAAACCCTCGTTTATGAATAAACTCACACCCTCAACATATCGAAATGAAATTCACACCAATCTATTTAATCATTAAACACACTAAAAAAATTATAAAAACTTTTCACACTATTTTGAAACCACCCGATGTCACATAATAAACCATTTAACCACTTTTCAAAGAGAGAAAAGAAATAAAATCATTTCACTAAAACCTCAACTACCATAACCAACTAGTTCAAAGAAAATAATCCCTATAAAATATTTTCTCAAGGAAACATCACTCAAAATATAACACAACCATTTCAAGGTAAGGACATTTATTCTAACCCAATTGGCTAAAAATATTCATGGTAATAAGTGAAGGAAAGGCATGAAACACCTACCTCAACCCATGCGAACTCAACAGAACATTAACGGATGGAAAAATATTGCTATGTAGACCAAATGCATACCCTAGATACCGAGAAAAATGCACAAATACAACCCATGGTATTATAGTGTTGATTGATTTGAGAAAAACACAAAAATATAAAAATATAATGAAGGAAATTATTGTCGATAAAGGAGGGGTTTGTTGGTCGGTCAAGTGAGAGGCTAGAGGAGGATAGTCAGAGCATGGGACAGAGAGGGGAGGGCGGCGGTCAGAAGCTGACCGGACGAGGGAGGTCACCCCAGACTGGGGAGGCCAAGCCTGACTGGGAGGGGGAGGTCGCATCGAACCAGGAGGGGGTCGTGCCAGACTAGGAGGGGGAGCCGCACTGGACGGGGTGGAGTGGTGGGAGGCGAGGGCCGGGGTAGGTGGCTCGCATACACCAGGACCAAATGCACGGGCACTACTAATGATACGGTGACCCCACACCAGCCCGAAACCCACCAAAAACATCAAAATTCGAAAAAGATCAAACCAGGACCCAACTAAACCTCATCCAAATGACGCAAGACCGGAAAAAGAATAAAATAATAATAATCTATGGTTGGGGTGTGACAATGATAACCAAGGATGCATGAAAAGCGTGAATGATAACTGAGGACTCGCACAAAGAGAAAATGTTAGAAGAGGACTCATGCATGATTCTCATAAAAAGCATGAGAAAATATCACACCCAGATCTTACAGAGCACATGATCCTAATGAGTTGGACAGTTATCTGTGATTTAAGGAATTAAGGTGCTGTACACTCACCTATAAATACCCTAATAACCATCCTTAATAATTGGTGAAGTTTTTCTTAAATTATTGATCTAAATCTTGTCCAAAGAATATACTCATTGTGAGATATCATGACAGAGGTTCATAGAGAAGGAGTTTATGTGATTGATATAAATCAAGTGTTGGGAATGATCTGAAACAAGGTTTTATGTAAAGAGATATTATGAACAGGGGTATACACCAAGGTTTTTTGGTGACCAGGGGTTCATGGTGACCAAGGGTTTTCACCAAGGGTTCACGGTGACTAGGGGTTTGAACCAAGGGTTCTCAATGACCTAGGGTTTGCACCAAGGGTCTGTGAAAGGCACCATGGGTTTTCAAAATTTTCTAGAGGTTCATGAAAGGATTCAAGGGTCTACACCATGGGTTTGTGCAAAGCATCATAGGTTCGTGTAAGGCACCATGGGTTTTCACAAGGTTCTAAAAGTTCATGAAAGGTGCCATGGGTTTTTCCAAAGGTCCAAAGGTTTTCACAAGGCACCAAGGGTTCTCACAAGCTTCCTGAGGTTCACAAAATGTTCGAGGGGTTCGCGCAAGTCATCCTAAGGTTTTGTGAGAGTTTAAAGTTTCCCAATACATCTCTAGAAAAGTTTCATTCATTAGTGGATGAAAATAGAACTTCAATAGAGCATCCATCTACAAATGAGGATATGTGTATTCAGGAAAATGAAGGGACCAAAAAGTCTATAAACTATGAGTGGATCCCTCTCTAGAGTAGTGTGAGAAGGAATAGGAAGATAGTGATATTTTCTACTAGTACTGATCCAGAGAAAGAGATATAGAGAGTGACCCTTAGGAATGCATTATGCAGACCCTAAATCTTGTAAAGGTGGTGAGACTGGGCATAGAAGTGATCTAGCCTGAACATTGTAATTTGGCAGTGAGCCTTAGTGGATTTGATACATCGGAAAACCGTTTTTGTATGCTCCTTAGACGTAGCCCATTAATGGTGAACCAATTAAAATATTTGTGTCCCATACATGATTTAGTTTCTATTCATATATTTCTATGGTATAATGAGAGAAGTGAATTTTGTTTAATGATGAAATAAGATCAAAATGGGCAGTAGTTTTAATATGTCATACCCTGATTCACCCCCACTCTCTTGGTATTTAACCTAGTGTGCCTAAAATATTAGTTCCCATATTTCTATCATGCCTATTTAAAGATGTATATTTTTGTGGAAATCACACTTTATGCATTGTGTCCAGGTTTTTTGTTTAGTTAGAGATCTTTGGGACATGTAAGAATCATCTGCACCTAAATATAACACACTATGTGACTAGTATGAATCCAAGTACATATTTTTATTTTAAATTGGCATTAATTTTCATAAAAAATAAAACTGACTCAATGTGTTATTTATCAGTTTAAAATCAAAATTTGACTTTAAAAAGTTTCAATAACTAAAAACTGAGAAAACAAGCTTGGATTTTCATGATAATTTAGGGCATCGATTCTTAAATCATTTGTGATGTGTAGGAATTAGTCTCAAATCAAACCGATACATGATGTTATATGTTTGAGTCAAAGTATATGTTTCAAATTTAAAATGACATTTTAGTAAAAAAATACAAGTGACATTCTCAAAACCATGAAAAAAGATTCATATTGATTTGATACTTTAGGAAAATAATACATATGTAATTTGGAACATGTGTGAATCATCCGCACCTCAATCTGATGCATGGTACGACTGGTACAACTCTAAGTGCGTTTTTTATTTAAAATGGACATCAATTTTAGTAAAAATGCCAACTAAACTACTCAAAACTGAGAAAATGCATTCAAATTGTTTAAATCCTCTAATAAAATGATCTATATGTCATTTTTGATATGTAGGAATCATCTTCACCTCAATCTGATACATAATTAGATCATTATGAGTTGAGTTGCAGGTTTCAATTTTAATATGATGTTTTAGTAAAAAATACATGTGATGTACTTAAAACTTATCAAACACATTCATATTATTTTGATACTTTAAGATAGAAATCCATAAGTCTTTTTGGATTTGTAGGAATTAGTCGCGCCTCAATCCGAAAAATAGTGTGATCGATATGACTCAAAGTGTGTCTTTTTATTTAACATTGACATCAATTTTAGTAAAATGTACAACTGTCCTACTCAAAACCAAGAAAACACATTCTCATTGTTTACATACTTTACAAAAATGATCTATAACTCATTTTTGATGTGTAGAAATCTTCCACACCTTAATATAAGACACGATATTCCCAGTATGACTCAAAGTGTCCATTATTAGTTTAAAATCAATATTTGACTTTAAAAAGTGTTACTCACCAAAAACCAATCAAACGACCTCAAATTTTTTTGATAATTTAGGAAAATGATTCATAAGTCATTTTTTACATGTAGGAATCTGTTTCACATAAAACTGATATACTATGTGATCAGAATGAGTCAAAAGTTCATTTTCCATTTTAAAATGAAATTTTAGTAAAATGACAACTGACGTACTAAAAACCAAGAAAGCACATTAAGATTCCATTGATACTTTATTAAAATTATCCATAAGTTTTTTGAGATATGTTGGAATCAGACTCACCTCAATTTAATCCACGGTGTGACTGGTATGACTCCAAGTGTATCTTTCTACTTATAATTGACAACAATTATAGTAAAATTGACACTTTCTATTAATTTAGTTCTTTATATCATTACTAACATAAGAATTTTTTTCTAATACAGGTGCACCCTTTTGCTCAATTAGGGGTGGTCTTTTCAAAAATAGCATGATTTGGGTTAGGATTAAAATATAAAGTAACATTGATGTTTTTGAATGTATGTAATAATTTGTATTTATATAATTGTATAAACCAATATTTTAAATGTCTATAATATAGTGTTTTTTTCTTATGTTTGTGTTATATATTTCATTTTATTTAAGTCTTTTATTGGGAATTGTTTTTGTTGATGTCTAGTGTGTGTTCGGTTCTATAGTGTGCTGTTACAGCACACTACAGTGGTGTTGCAATGTGCTGTAACAGTGCACCACGATATGACCCTTTATTAGTGCTTTTAAAATGTTGATAAAGGTTTACATTATCAGCGCTCATGAAATCACTGATAAAATTCCAGGTCTATTAACATCGCTTATGTAGTCAGTTCTTTTCTAGCACTAATAAAGGCTATTTCAAGTGTTGTTAAAGACCAGTTTTGTAGTAATGAGTTGAGAGAGAATTTTTTGTGCAGAAAAATCCTCTATTATCAATTTTTGGATTCTCTACACAATAGAAATAGTAACCTATTTATAGATTTTATATTTATGTTAAAATATTATTTAATTACATATTGGTCATTAAAAAACATTTATTACCATTAATAAATCTAATGATGTATAACAATAATTATGTAATTATTATTTTGTGGCATGTGCAAACTTGTGCAATAACAAATATTATATATCGGTCTTGTTAATTAATATTTTTCACTGGACTATGTCTTAGTCCGTTTGAACTCCTATAGCATTTATTGAACAACCAAATAGATATTTTATTCACAATCTAGAAAATAAATATTTATTAAAATATTAAATAATTAAAATAATTATTTTATTCACAAGCTGGTGAATAAATATTTATTTAATTTATGAAATCAATAAAACATGAATTAAATTATTACCTGGACCGGAGAATGATATTTATTCCATTAATTAAAATCAAATATAATTTAATTGAGATCAATAAAAACACTTAGTGTGTGACCCTCTGGGATTCTTTTTCATTCGCATTAGGCAGACTTTCCTAAAGTCCAAAATTACTGTCTACCAATGGGTCAAAGCACCCAAGAGATCGAACATAATGTTGCAATGTCAACAACCAAATAGGAATGCTCACTGTGTAATATAATTTCTTCATCGCAATATCTAATCAAGTAGGTTGAACATTTGTGTCACCAACCTATATGCTTGATATGTCTTTCTTTCACCATATGAAATAAATACATCATTACACCATGACCAAGGAATTTAATGTGATGATTATATTCCAATAAAAGGGTAAGGATATCAGCTTCTATAAAGATGGAAGGGAAAAATCATTCCTCCACTTATTCATTAATGATATGTCACTTGTGATGCACCCAACGTATCCAAATTTGTCATGAACTGTTATCATCATGGTGTGAAAAATACATCTAAGTATGCGATTTGTAACATGAATTAATAATAATATTAAAGTATAATGACCATCACACATGCTCGTATATAGGAATATCTGATGACATCAAAACATGCAGATCCCTACTGGTAGGTATGTTCTCATAATCTCTTATCTTGGAGATTACCAATTGCAAACTTCATTAGAAGAAGAACCATATTCTTACGAGTACTATCATCTGACATTCTATGTACTATATGTCCCATCATAATACGTTATCCATTTTCAAAACATTATTTGAGAATATCATCATAGAAGATCAAGGTTCTCATCATAGCATATAACTTCTATAACTTTATCAATGTGACATATACTCTATGAAATAATTACATTAGAGTCGTGCAGAACAACAAAAAATATGTAATAAGAAGTTTTATTAATATTCAATACATCAAATATACATGTAATAAAAGTAAAAACACTTGATCCTAGGACACCAATTCCAACATGTGATCCATTTAAATACTATATGAAAGATGCATTTACTAAATGGTCATGTGTGTTTTTAGCTACATGTAAGTATACATTACGTTCTATACATTATGATTAAAATAAATATTGATCATAATGTTCTATTTACAAAATGGCCTTGCAGAACCATTGACAAGATGTTTCCAATGTAAAGTGTTAAAAATCAATAGTCTAATTATAAACACTAGAAGTTTGGTTGGAAGGATTATATAAAATCATTGTTCAGTATGATTAGAAAGTAATATATATATTTTCCCTTGAAGATAAAAATGAGTATATCAACAAAATTATATCTTTTTAGATATTTTCCCTAAAGTGAAACTAGAACCTGAAAAAATTATGAGATCTTATTCAATGTTGTTGATAATATATTTTATTTTTTAAATGCTTTCAAAACTTAGAGATGAAAATGGGTTTTGATAGATGTCTACATCATAACAATTGGAAAAAACTATTCAATATATGATGTTTTGGATTGATTATCCAAACTACCAAGACAATTGAATATTGATGGTATTATTATAATAAATATTCTTACTTTTGAATTTGGATATTTTTATATGTTTTGATTATTTATGATTTATCGTGTCATTTTTTATTGATTAAAAAATCTATATATGAATCCCTAAAGGGTTCATAATTCCTGAAGTATATTCAAAATCATGAAAGTTTCACAAACTTTGATAAATTACTATATGGGGTGGATTGAATAAGATGTATTTTGTGTATCCATATTAAGATAAAGAATAATATAAAATTGAATTTATCATCCCATGGTTTGTATGAATCATTTTATTTGTCATATTATTAATATGTTTTGAAAAACATATAAAATCTTGAAGAGTTTTTTTGAAATCAATGATTTATATGATCATAAAATTACTTAGAATGTCCCTATATTTTGAATCAATCATCTCAAAGCTGAAATATTAAATTTTTAATGACTTTATCCTTAATGAATAATTAAATATCTTTCTTCAAAGAGTGATATATTTTATACATGAGGGCTTGATGAATAACTTACTTATTCCATAAAGATTAAAACTAAATGCACATTTTATTTATCCCTGAAGGATATACATGTAAATGTGCATATGCACCTTGAAAATAATAATAAATCATATTATGATGCAAAGTAATGTTCTTCCCTATTCATTGAAATCCAAAGGGTATAAATTATTATTTTTCCAAAATTTAAAACCGAATATTTTGGTTATGAATTTATCATGGAAATTATATGAGTTAAATGATGTAATGATGAGAAGGAGATATAACTATTGTGATCATTTTCCTTTTGTCAAGATTTTTCCATTGGGTTTTCTTGATATGGTTTTTAATGATAAAATGCTATGGGGACTCTTGTTGTTTCACTCTTTTCCCTAATCAAGGGTTTTTCCTTGATGATGTTTTTAATGACGTGTCCATACATCATAAAAGATATCTAAAGGAATTTTGTAAATTGTTATGAACATTTGTAATTGATGGAAACTGTTTGCCTTTTCCATGAATCATAATTTTCAATGAGACCATTCATTATTACCTATGTTCTTCCTCCCATGTCTTGAAGTTATAATTAAATAAAAATATTAATGGGTGTCCTAATTCCACAACTAAATGATATAATCAGGAGGATTTGGGAATTATGTACTCTTTTTTCCCTTTGTCAAGGATTTTTTCACTGAGTTTTCCTAGTAAGGTTTTTAATGAGGTTTCATGACATGAAATTTAATTACTTTGGATTCACTTTTTTTCCCACAAGTCATTTTTAAGTGAAGATTAAATAATATTCCATGAAATTATGATATTAAATTGGGAGTGTTATGAAATATTTAATGTGAATGTCATAATTATAGAAACTCACTACAAAAAAATTCCCTTGTTAGGGTTTTTTTATTAGATGGGGTTATAACACCCTCAAAATAAATTGGTGTCAGACATGAGTAACCACCACTAATATGGCCATCTCATCATTATTAAAGTGAGGGTGAGATTAATGGTGGTTATTTTAGAGGGGGTTTAAACCCCCTCTAATTTCACCCTAAATTTTCCACATTTATCAATTTAGGGGTGGTTTTAACCGCCCCTAATATAGTTTCAAACATCAATTAAGGGACAGTTTTTAAAAATTACCCCTAAACATTATCTCTTTAAAAAATCATCCAACCCCCCCCCCCCCCTAAAATTTGACTCTTTTTAATTTTCCCCTCTGTGTACCACCCCACCTCCACCCTTGTCCACCCACCTAACACACCCCTACCCCCTCTGTAAACCGCACTACCCACCCACATACATCGTCACTACCTCTCAACACCTTCGCATACCCCATACCTTATAGATGGTCACTTTTCCCCTTATGAATCCTCCCACATGTAGAGAAAAAGACCTTTTGGTGGGAAAATTAGTCACCGCCGAGATTCGATCCTAGGATCCCCCCATAAAGAACCAAACCACCTTCCCATTACGCCTATATTGATTTATAATATATATATAGAGAGAGAGAGAGTGCAGGGGGATCTATTGGTATTTATATATATTACAATATTTATATAAATAAATATTATTTGTATAATATATTTAAATACATTTAAATATAAAGCCTTATATATACATCCACATATACATTTATGTGTTCATATAAATGTAACATCCGAGGTAAATAAAGAAATATGACATTTTAATACTTATTAACATTTGTGAATTAAATATTAATTTTACTTTAAATGGGTTTCTATGTTCTATGGCGTACTCGATACTCAACAACGAGTTTCTTTGAAATCTTATGTTGCACACTAACAATATAATAATATTATTTTAAATGGTAGCTAACGTCTAGTCGTTGTATTGGTGAGAATGAATAAAACTAACTACAATAAGATTATACATATTTGTTAAATGTTTTAACAATTATCTAATAAAATTTAGAGACTTAAAATGTGAATTAATCTAATTTTAAGCATAAATACTCTAATATTCATTAAAAGGTCGATTTACTGACTTTTAATGGTGAACGCTCTTTAAATCTAGTTTTGGTCACTTTTATATGTTCTATTTGACCAAATAAAATTCTTCCTTAGAATCGAGATATCCAAATTTACTTCGGGTAAATTTTGGGTATTTTTCTGATAAAATTCAATTTTTAATGAATAGTGAAAAATATTGTATTTTAATGAAAAATTGCCTTTTAATCTAATTTATTTATATCATTAGATTATCTTTTTAATTGGTTTTAAAGTTTAATTAGATTATATTTTTACTATTTAATCCAATTTTGGTCATCGTAAGTAATTTCACTTTGAAATTGGACATAAATAATTGTCAATCTTTTGATAGTTAATATTTCTAAAAAATACGCTTTTTGTTTTAACAGCGGGAATTAATTTTAAATTAATTTCTGCCACTTATGTGTTTTGAATTTGGAATAACAGATTTTATATTTGGAATCAGGATTTCCAAATTATGTAAATAGGTAACTTTTATTTTTAGACATTATGAATATTTACTTCAATAAAAAATTTAGTTATCATGGTTAAAGGGTAAATTTAGTAAATAAGGGTAAAAAAATATTATTATATTAATGTAAAATTTCCCTAAAATGTGTCCTAATCCTATTGGATATCTGACCATGGGAATCGTTGGGTCAATTTTGGGACCCCATGGAGCCACTTAAGAGTGATAATGACACTTTATTTTAATTAACTTAAAGTAAAGACAAAAATGACGTAAACAAATATCTTTTAGTAAATTAATTTTTACATAGGGTTATGTAAGTTATCTTTTCGACTATAAATATTATTTGGAAATATAAAAATATTTCCTACATCGTGGTATTTTTTTATAATTTTTAGACATCAAATAAATAAAATTAGTTATGATACAATAATGATGCAGTGTTTACCTCATTAATAAATGATTTAAATAAATAAGATTATAAAGATTAAAATAATATCCAAAACCTATCCAATTATTATTTTATGATTTTATTTCGACCATGAGTTGTCTTATCTATGAATTTAATAAGTTTTGGACCTTTATAAACAGAAAATAATTATATAATAATATAATATTTTCACACTTTTCTAAAGGGCCCATCCTCCCCCTAATAAAAATTCCTCACCTCTAACTCATTACTTTCACCTCTCAAGCCACTTAAATTATCCAAACCCTACCCAAATAAGCTCTCAAGATCCCTATCTTCCACCTAGAAGCCTAACATTAGGCAGAAGGCACTTCAAGAAGTTATTTTGGTTCAAACCAAAGGGAGTTACCTGAATTAAAGGTAACAGTTTCTCTTAAATTATTTTGTTTAATTTTGTTTTATTTTACTTATACAACCCCATAAACTCTTTTTATTCCTTTATATTATAGTATCACTAGTATCCTCAATATACTGGGTTGTTTTTATGAGATGTATTCGAACTACAATTACACACACCCCCATCTAATGGGTAAAGAACATATTGTTTCTATGGATGGCAAACTAACGCCTCACGAAACAATGATTGTTCAATTATCTCTTACCACCTCTCATAGTGGCCATTATGATGACACTGTGTTTATATATGATATATATTATGTCTATGATTTCTTTATTATTATGTATTTTTCATTTATAGCATACCTTTATGGTTTTCATTATGGGTAAACGCGATAATTTCATTTGAGGAAGTGCGGACTACCGCCCCCTCAAAGTGATATGACTCGTTACTGCCATATGTGGGATGTATAAAGGATAGAGTTAATGATATTATATATGATATTTGACTGGAATTATAATATACCTATGTGTAATTATGTTTTAATTCCATTAAAATAATAAATAAAAATGAAAGTAGCGTTCATGCGTATGTACGACTTACCGTCTCCATGAACGGTGCATTTCATTTCTTATCTCCAAATGTTATGTACTATTATAAATACATAAATATATTAGATATATATGATATATATGATATCTACATCATGGATATCATTCTGTAGATAATGGATATTTGACCACATGAACAACTTGTAATTATAATAAGTTCATTTTTTGACTCAAGTACCAAATATCGACAAAACGACCATTATTAACTTAAATGATTACATAATGTTATAACATGGTAATAAGTGATTTAAAATAAATGATAAACTTGAAAAAAAAGGTTCTTAAGCAAGTAGAAATTTACTTTAGTTTATTATTCAGGAGATTAAAGAAAGAATGGGTCATGTCGGACACGAGGTAAGGGAACTTCTTAACCCAATTTCCGTTCTTTGGGTTGATATTCTCTTTCTTATTTATGTCATTCTTTGATTATGTGAGAAATGAATTTTTATATATTATCATGTATTTATAATTTCATTATGTGTTCTTATATTTAATACACATAATCGATCTATTTTATTTACAAAATAAACTTTGTAAGGTACTTCGTCTCAATCTCCTTTCATTGAGCCATATTTGGTTTTAATACACGGCTTTCTTTTATACGTTTTATAAATACCTTTGACTTTTCTTTTCATTAAAAGGGAATATTTTTATACGAAATGTTTTACTAAATGAAAAATAGGAATGTTTCTTTTAACGTAATCGATGACAACAACCTTTCCACCGCTGTGAGTATTATTTGATCTTTGGCTTCCTTAACAAGCCAAAAAAAAATTAAAAGGAAAATAAATACCATATAATCTTTTATGTATTTTGGTATTGAAAATGGTTTTGATAATGGATTTTTTATGTCAATATATTTAAGTGATATATTTTGATTGAAATGTGGAAATTTTTTCTTTCCTTTTATATTTTTTGTATTTGTTATGATTTTATAATGGTACTTGGACATTTGATGGTTGGTTACGTGATAAACCAAATGACGGGTGGTGTCGTGATAAACTAGGATGGGTGGTTACGTTATAACCTCCAATGCATTGGGTATGAAAGTCGGCCATATGGCTATTCTATTTAGTGATATTTATGGAAGTTGACCATATAGTTATTCCATTTAAGTATGTTTATGTCTCAAGTTACCTTAATATGTTATGTGCCCTCTTTATGGGTTGTATGGTAATCTTTTGGTTACAAAATGGCAAGAAATGATCTTTTATTCAGTGAAGAGTATTTACTACTTCATAAAGGTGAAAAGTATTACTTATGATAAAGTATTCATGGTTTACATGTTATTTTGAAAAACTAACAGTTTCCCTTCTTTGTGTATCCCTTACTGTGCTTTTTATGCTCATCCCATGTTTTTGAAATGTTTTTCACAGGACATAAAGTGGAATAGGGTCAAGGATGGGATCAAGGAAAATTCATGCAGTCTAAAATATGGAACTATACATGACTCTTTTTTCAAAAAAAATTATTTTGTGAAAAATATGGAAACTGAGTAGAGGTGTATACTTTGTAACTTTTGGGATGTAATGTAATAGTTATAACCTAATTCTCTAAAACTCTAAACCTGAAAAGATCCTCAATGTGAATTATTCATTTAATTCCAGATTATGTAAGATTTTAAGGCCGGTTGCTTATAGTTGGTATCATAGGTCCGTTTAGATAACTATAGGAGTTAGGGTATTGTTAAATTAATATACATAAATAAATTTATGGTAAGATTGAAATAATATAGCATTTAAAAATAACCATTTTGATTTGCCTAAGATATTTTTGTGTTCAGAATGGTTTTCCAAAGTGGAAATAGGGTAGTTGTGATGGGAAGGCATACAGAGGGAAATGACCTTCCAAATAAAAAATCTAAGATGGTCGGAATCGGAATTGAACAGTTTTTTGCTGTGATGGCATAGTTGACTTAGGATATAAATGGTGATGGTATCCATGCATGAGATCAGCCAGATAAACCACAGAGGAACATGTCAGTAGTGGAGCATTTCATGTGACAACATCCCCCGTCATTCAGAGGATCATCTAACCCTGTTCTAGCAGAGGGGTGGATTAAATCACTGGAGATAATTTTCGATGTTATGGGGTGTTTAGAACATCAAAATTGTAGTCTCGCTTTTTTTCATTTTGAAGGTGAAGCTGATCAGTGGTGGTTGATGGTGAAAAATATCAGGGATAGTGAGGAGATTGGTGCTCTTGATTGGGATGAATTCAAAGGTATGTTCCTTGAGAAATATTTTCCTAAGGTGGTTTTGTTTATTGATGATATTTTGGTTTATTCAATAACAAAATATGAACATGAAATTCATTTAAGGGTTTTCTTTAAAACCATAAAAGAAAAGAAACTGTATGGGAAATTTAGCAAGTGTGAGTTTTGGTTATAATAATTTGTTTTCCTTGGTCACATTGTTTCAAAAAATGGAATAATTGTTGATCCTATTAAAACAAAAGTTGTTGAAGAATATCCAATACCCACAAATATAACCGAGATCTATTGTTTTCTTGGTTTGGAAGGTTATTACTGAAGGTTTGATGAAAATTTTGCATGTTTATCTAGTCCAATGACTAAGTTAACTTGAAAAGGTGTTATGTTCATCTTGACAAAAAAATGTGATGATTGTTTTCATGAATTGAAAAGAAGATTGGTGAATGCTCCAATTTTGGCACTACATTCCAGAAATGGAGAGTTTGTTATCTACAGTGATGCTTCATTGAAATGAATTGGTTGTTTCCTTATACAGAATGATCAGGTAATTGCTTATTCTTCTTGTCAATTGAAACCTCATGAGTTAAATTACCCTACACATGATTTGGAATTAATTGCTATTTTTTTTGCTTTAAAAATTTGGAGGCATCATCTGTATGGAGTAAAATGTGAAATATATACTGACCAAAAAAGTTTAAAGTATATATTCACTCAAAAAGAATTGAACATGAGACAGAGGAGATGGCTGGAATTAATCAAGTATTATGATTTCACAATTCATTATCATCCAGGAAAGGAAAATAAAGTGGATGGTGCTTTGAGTCAAAAAAGTAATGTTTTATTAACCATGCTATATTTGAAACGAGATCTGTTGGTTTTTTGATTTTTTGAACTTTGGCATAGAAGTTGTTGGTGCCGGAAATTCTTCTGTTTTGTTTTAGGTGTCAGTGAGATCATCTCTATCAGACAGAATTAAGTAAGAGTAGAAAGAAGATAGTGAGTTACAGAAAAAGGTAGAGTTACTTTAGAAGGTTAAGTTGCCTAATTTTAACATTGATAATGATTATGTTTTGAAATTTGTAAAGATATTATGTGTGCCTTGTGATTCACAGTTGAAGAATGAGTTGTTATGTGAAGCTCATAGTTCCACATTTTCAGTTCATCCTGGCAGTACTAAGATGTATAGAGATCTTTGGGAGTATTACTGGTGGGATGGAATGAAAAAAGAAATTGTTGATTTTACTGTGAAGTGTTTGAACTGTTAGTAGGTTAAAGCAGTGCAGCAGTTACCGAATGGGATGATTCAATCTTTACCGATGCCAGAGTGGAAATGGGAAAATATATTCATGGACTTTGTTGTGGGATTATCGAATACATCTCGAGGTAAGAATACAATCTGGGTTATTATTGATCGATTGACTAAATCTGGTCATTTCCTTCCTATTCAAGATACTTCATCTCTAGATTAAATTTCTTGGTTGTATGTTAAAGAGATAGTCAGGTTGCATAGTGTTCCCCTCTCCATTGTATCTGATCTTAATCCCAAGTTTGCTTCTAACTTTTCAAAAGACCTTTAGAAGTCTATGGGTACTAAATTAAATTTTAGTACATCTTTTCATCCACAATCAGATGGGCAGTCAGAATGAACAATTCAGACCTTGGAGGATATTCTACGTTCTTGATCGATGGATTAGCAGGGTAGTTGGGAACAACATCTTTCTTTGGTTGAATTTTCTTATAATAACAGTTTTCATTTCAGTATACAGATGGCTCTGTTTGAAGAATTATATGGAAAGCGTTTTCGAACTCCAACTTTTTTGGATGAAGTATGTGAAATAAAGCTAATGGGACCAGAATTGGTAGAAGAGATGGTAGAAAAGGTTCAGTTGATTCATAAGAACATGATAACAGCTTAGATAAGGTAGAAAAGTTGTGCGGATAATCGAAGGAAGGATCTTTCTTTTTGAGGTAGGTGATCATTTCTTTCTCAAAGTTTCTCTAGGGGAAAGTGTGATGTGTTTTGGTAAGAAGGGAAAGTTGAGTCTTAGGTTCACTGGACACTATGAAATCCTGGAGAAAGTTGGATCAGTTGTGTACATAGTGGATTTACCTCCATGTTTTTCCTAGGTACACAACAGTTTTCATGTTTCAATGTTGAAAAGTATATGCCATATCCATCTCATGTTTTGAGCCTATAAGAAGTTCAGTTGGAAGAGAATCTCTCTTATGAGGAACAGCCGGTCCAGATTTTTGACCGTAGAGAGCATGTGTAGTTGAATAAGGTAATTCACCAGGTAAAGGTATTGTGTAAAAAACATTTGGTTGAAGAGGAAACGTGGGAATCTGAAAATGCTATGAGGGATAAATACCCCCATTTATTTGATAAGTGAATAAAATTGCTACGACGCAATTTCCAAAAGGGGGGAAGAATGTAACATCCCAGGTAAATAAAGAAATATGACATTTTAATATTTATTAATATTTGTGAATTAAATATTAATATTACTTTAAATGGGTCTCTATGTTCGATGGCGTACCCGATACACAACAACGGGTTTCTTTGAAATCTTACATTGCACACTAACAATATAATATTATTATTTTAAATGGTAGTTAACGTCTAGCCGTTGTATTAATAGAAATGAATAGAACTAACTAAAATATGATTATACATGTTTGTTAAATGTTTTTACATTTATCCAATAAAAGTTAGAGGCTTAAAATGTGAATTGATCTAATTTTAAACATAAATACTCTAATATTAATTAAAAGGTCAATTTACCACCTTTTAATGGTGATCCCTATTTAAATCTAGTTTTGGTCACTTTTATATGTTCTATTTGACCAAATAAAATTCTTCTTTAGAATCAGGACATCAAAATTTTCTTTGAATAATTTTTTGGTATTTTTCTGATAAAATTCAATTTTTAATGAATAGTGAAAAATGTTGTATTTTAATTCAAAACTGCCTTTTAATATAATTTTTTTATATGGTTAGACTATATTTTTAATTGGTTTTAAAGTGTAATTAGATTATATTTTTACTATTTAATCCAATTTCGGTCATTGGAAGTAATTTCACTTTGAAATTGGACATAAATAAGTGTCAATCTTTTAATAGTTAATATTTCTAAAAAACACGCTATTTGTTTTGACAACAGGAATTAATTTTAAATTAATTTCTGCCACTTCTATATTTTGAATTTTGAAAAATGTATTTCGTATATGGAATCATGATGTTCAAATTATATAAAAAGGTAACTTTTATGTTTAGACATTATGAATATTTACTTCAGTAAAAAATTTATATATCATGGTTAAAGGGTAAATCTGGAAAATAAGGGTAAACAAATATTATTGTAATAATATAAAATTACCCTAACATGTGTTCTAATCCTATTGGTTGATACATATCCGACTATGGGCATCTTTGGGTCGATTTTAGGACCTCTGGATTCACTTAAGAGTGATAATGACACTTTATTTTAATTAACTTAATGTAAAGACAAAAATGACATAAACAAATACCTTTTAGTAAATTAAATTTTACATAGGGTAATTTAAGTTATCTTTTCGACTATAAATATTATTTGGAAAGATAAAAATATTTCCTACATCATGGTATTTGTTTTATAATTTTTAGATATCAAATAAATAAAATTATTTATGACACAATAATGATGCATTGTTTATCTCGTTAATAAATGATTTAAATAAATAATATTATAAAGATTAAAATAATATTCAAAACCTATCCAATTCATATTGGATGATTTTATTTCAACAATAAGTCATCTTATTTTTTAATTTAATAAGTTTTGGACCTTTATAAACCCAAAATAATTATATAATAAAATAATATTTTCACACTTTCCTAAAGAGCCTCTCCTCCCCCTTATAAAAAGTTCTCACCTCTAACTCATTCCTCACACCTCTCAAGCCCCTTGTCTCATCCAAATCCTACCCAAATAAGCTCTCAAGATCCCTCTCTTCCACCTAGAAGCCTTACTATAGGCAGAAGGTACTTCAAGAAGTCCTTTTGGTTCAAACCAAAGGGAGTTACCTGAATTAAAGGTAACAGTTTCTCTTAAATTCTTTTGTTTTATTTTGTTTTATTTTACTTCTCCAACCCCATAAAATATTTTTATTCCTATATATTATTACAACACTAGTATCCTCAATATACTAGGTTGTTTTTATGAGAATTATCTTAACTACACTTATACACACCTTCATCTAATGGGTGAAGAACATATTGTTTCTATGCATGACAAACTAACGCATCACGAAACGATGATTGTTCAATTATCTCCTACCGCCTCTCATGGTGGTCATTATGATCGCACTGTATTTATATATATTATATATTATGTTTATGTTTTTTTTATGATTCTATATTTTTCATTTATATCATAACTTTATGGTTTCCATTATGGGTAAACGTGATAATTTCATTTGAGAAAGTGAGGACTACCGCCCCCTCAAAGTGATATGACTCGTTACTGCCATATGTGGGACGTATAAAGGATGGAGTTAATGATATTATATATGATATTTGACTGGAATTATAATATACTTATATATCATTATGTTTTAATTCCATTAAAATAATAAATAAAAATGAAAGTAGCGTTCATGCGTATGTACGACTTACCGTCTCAATGAACGGTGCATTTCATTTCTTATCTCCAAATGTTATGTACTATTATAAATACATACATATATTAGATATATATGATATATATGATATCTACATCATGAATATCATTCTGTAGATAATGGATATTTGACCACATGAACAACTTGTAATTATAAGAAGTTCATTTTTGACTCAAGTACCAAATATCGACAAAACGACCGTTATTAACTTAAATTATTACATAATGTTATAACATGGTAATAAGTGATTTAAAATAAATGATAAACTTGAAAAAAAGGTTCTTAAGCAAGTAGAAATTTACTTTAGTTTATTATTCAGGAGATTAAAGAAAGAATGGGTCATGTCGGACACGAGGTAAGGGAACTTCTTAACCTAATTTCCGTTCTTTGGGTTGATATTCTCTTTCTTGTTTATGTCATTCTTTGATTATGTGAGAAGTGAATTTTTAAATCTTATCATGTATTTATAATTTCTTTATGTGTGATTATATTTAATACACATAATCGATCTATTTTATTTACAAAATGAACTTTGTAAGGGACTTCGTCTCAATCTCCTTTCATTGAGCCATATTTGGTTTTAATACACGGCTTTCTTTTATACGTTGTATAAATACCTTTGACTTTTCTTTTCATTCAAAGGGAATCTTTTTCTACGAAACGTTTTACTAAAAGAAAAAAAGGAACGTTTCTTTTAACATAAGCGGTGACAACGACCTTTCCGCCGCCACAAGTATTGTTTGATCTTTGGCTTCCTTAACAAGCCATAATGTTTTCAAAAGGAAAATAAATACCATATACTCTTTTATGTATTTTGGTATTGAAAATGGTTTTGATAATGAATTTTTTTATGTCAATATATTTAAGTGATATATTGTGATTGAAATGTGAAAATGTTTTCTTTCCTTTTATATTTTTTGTATGTGTTATGATTTTAAAATGGTACTTGGACATTTGACGGGTGATCACGTGATAAACCAAATGATGGGTGGTGTCGTGATAAACCAGGAAGGGTGGTTACGTTATAACCTCCAATGCATTGGGTATGGAAGTCGGTCGTATGGTTATTCCATTTAGTGATATATGTGGAAGTTGACCGTATGGTTATTCCATTTAAGTATGTTTATTTCCCAAGTTACTTTATATGTTATGTGTTCTCTTTATGGGTTTTATGGTAATCTTTTGGTTACAAAATGACAAACAATGATCTTTTATTCAGTGAAGAGTATTTACTAATTTATAAAGGTGAAAAGTATTACTTATGATAACGTATTCATGGTTTACATGTTATTTTGAAAAACTAACAGTTTTCCTTCTTTGTGTATTCCTTACTGAGCTTTTTATGCTCATCCCAAGTTTTTGAAATGTTTTTTAGATGACATAAAGTGGAATATGGTCAAGGATGAGATCAAGGAAAAGTCATGCTGCCTAAAACATGGAACTAGACATGACACTTTTTTTCAAAAAAAAAATTGTGAAAAATATGGGAACTGAGTAGAAGTGTATACTTTGAAACTTTTGGGATGTAATGTAACAGTTATGACCTAATTTTCTAAAACTCTAAACCTGAAAAGATCCTTAATGTGAATTATTCATTTAATTCAAGATTATGTAATGTTTTAAGGTCGGGTCCTTATAATAAATGTTATGTATACATTTATATTGTATACATTTATGTAATTTATTAAATATTTTATATTAATGCGTACACAAATAAAAATATAGTTTATATTTATACAAATATAGAATATAATACAAATTAATGTATTCATATTCATATTATATATATATTTATATTATATCCATTTATTATATATTATATACAAATACTTATATATTATTACACAAATATATTATGCGAATATAAATATATATTGTAAAAATATATATTATATAAATATAAATATAATATATTTATATTTATTTATTTATAATATTTATTTGTATACAAAATATATTATACAAATATAAATATATATTATATTACACCGATCAGTAGAAATATATATATTTATATGTATACAACTCAAAAATAAAAATATATATTTTATATTATAATATATATTATTTACTCTCTGTATGTATATATATGTATACAATTATATATTATATATTATATATTTATATGTTGCCCTAATATATTATACAAATATATATATATATATTATTTATACATACATAATTCAAATAATAATAATATATATAACATATTTATATGAATACAAATATACATTATATATTATATATATACATTTATATGTATACAAATATATATATTATATATTTATATATGTATACAATTTAATATATTATTTTATATTAATTATATTTAATATACATAGGATTAATATAATATATGTTTAATTTAATTATATGTATATACATATTATATTATACATATACATATCATGTAATATAATTTTTCTATATAGATAAAATTTTTATGTATATATAAATATATTTTAGTTGTATAAATATATCTATACATATATTTATATATATATATATATATATAGTTATATTATGTATACAAATATGTATTTAATATATTAATTTAAATACTTATCTTAATATTAATATAAAATTATTTATTTATTCGTAAATATTTATTTATATATTTATTGGCCTATATATACAATGTATACAATATATTACATATTTATGCATACATTTAAATGAATATATTATAATATATGTATTTATATGATTATTTGTGTGTGTGTGTAATTATTTATATACTTATTTGTTTATATATATATATATTTATATACGTATTTATTTAATTTCTATAAAATAAGTTATAATGTATTTAAATTTATTTATATAATGTCTGTAATAGACACATAGAGACATATATTATATAAATGTTGATATTTAAAAAAAACAACCCCCTCTAATCCGATGATTCTGTAAAACCGCCTCTAAATTATACAAAAAATATATTTTTTATGCGCTTAAAACCTCATGTAATGTTTGAGAGATTATAAATGGTTAATAAGTGACATTAATCTCTAAGATTAGAGGGGGTTTTAACTCCATCTAAAATAAATTTTGGTATATTTTAGCAGCGGTTTTGTATACCTTTTTAAATTTATATGAAAAAATAATTTAGAAGAGGTAAAAACCCTCAATATGAGTGATTAGCAGAATTTATGTAAAACCACGTTAATGTACATGTCAAGAGCTCTCCCGGTGTGAGAGTTTCCCCTCCTAGGTCTTCCTAGGTTTGGCGGTTCTTTGGTTTCTTGTTGCGGTGATCCTCTTTAGAAGCTATTCGTCGGTGAAGATCCTCCTGATTCCTTCGGCAAAGGTCCCCGATTGCATTTGCGATTCTAGATCTGCGGTTGTAGATCTACGATTTCAAATACCCTGTTCCGTTTGCCAGCTTCAAATCTACAATCGCAGATCCCCAGTTCTGTCTGTGAAGGTCCCTGATTCTGTTTGCGGTCCATATATTCGTTTGCGAAGGCACGGTAGTCCCCCCTCGATTACGGATCCTCGTTATTTTCGATCTACGCCTACTCATCCGCAGTTCATCACCGGCGATTTCAAATCGTCTGAAATTGTAGATCTACGATTCATCAACTACGGGTGCAGATCTACGAACCATCACCTATGGATCATCATCCGTGGTTCACCATCTGTGGTTCGCGGTTAGTCTTTTGTGGCCCGCTGATTCATCATTTGTGGATCGTCGATTCCCAATGAGTAGCTAAAAAGTTAACCCTTTGTGAAGGGTTGTGCTCACAGAATTTTTAAATGGGAAGGGTGTTGCTCGCGGAGTCCACGTTGATTCATCTATTGCAACTCGCAGAGGCTTTGCTCGGGTAGGGTATCGCTTGCAAGGTATTTGCTCATGGGGGTATCAGCTCACGATGGTTGGTTTTTATCACGGAGGTACCTGCACGTGGAGGTGTCTGCTCTCCAAGGCTTGTGCTCGCGAAGATACTTGCTCACAGAGGTGGAGGTTTTTCTCGTGAAGGCCCTGACTTGTAGAGGGATTGGTTCGGTGCCTAGAGTTGTTTGTCTGACTTTCCTGGATTAACATTTACAATGGAAACCGACTTGGTTGATAGGTGGAAAATCTCTCGGTCACATACAAAGATAAAGAAACAATTAACACCAATAATGATTGTGATACCTTTCTTGTGCGGCGTATGTCATTATTAATTGGAAAATTCATATCTCAAAAACCCTTGAACATGGGTGTGTTCAAGAATACATTACAATCGTTATGGCACCTGGATGATGGAGTGGCTATAAAGGACGTAGGATCGGGACTTCTAATATTTGAATTCTTCAACATGAATGATAAACAAAAAGTGCTTTACGGGAGACCATTTTCATTTGAAACCCATCTATTGTTGTTGGAATATTTGAAGGGTGGAGAAGATATCATCAATACTGATTTTTCTAAAATCCCTTTTCTAGATGAGGTTAAATGGCATTCCCTTTAGTAGAAGATCAGATTGGGTGTTACAAGAAATCAAAAATCACATTGGCATATTCATGGAATGAGGTCGATCGGACCTCATCCATTGAGGGCCTTCTATTAGGATAAAAGTGCGGGTTAAGGTGGTATAACCTCTAATGAGGGGTACTTTATTGATGTTGGATGACTCAAAATATTGGATATCCTTTGAATATGAAAATCTTCCGATTTTCTTCTTTTTTTTGTGGTTTTCTTGGACATACAGAAAAAGATTGTGTAGTAAAAGTGGCAAACAAAGAAGAAAACCTGGTGATGTAGTACGGTTCGTGGATACGTGAAAAAAATCTGCGAACATCATTCATCCTCGAAGCGGAAAAGCAAAGAGATAGAGAGAGACTCACTAAGGCTCTATGTGCGCAAAAGGCCCCCATGCATAACAAGATCATTTTTTGGAAACTCCTCTTTTTCAGGAAAACTCGTGTAACATGGAGCACTAAAATGGGGTAGAGAAGCTTTTGATTGTTATCCCTTTGGTGGAAACTGCTAACACTGATGAACCCCAGGTGGCCCCTTCAAAAACAACGACCATATCCACGGGTAACACTCCTCCACCCTTTCGGGATACTTCCAACCCACTGACGAGCACCAAACGCATCTGCTCGGACCCCCTAGACTTCATTTATACTCCTAGGGGTGACTCCCCCCTCGCACGCTCTTCACCCAGGAGTGGACCTTACTCCTACTACTTCATCTACACCTAAAATTCCATGTATGTGTAAGAGGAAGGTGATAGGTGATTGTGGATATGATATGGGTTCAATGAAAATCAATGGATCAAAAAGAACCAAGGAGGAACCATTGGACAACTAAAGGTACCCTAAAATATGGAAAGTTGGTGACAATGGAAATTTGCTCGAATCGTTAGAGGTTAAGAATGGAACAAACCAACCCCACCTATCACAATGATCAGCTTATGTTGGAAATATCGTAGGATTGGAAACCCACGAACAGTAGCTTCATTGTCATAAAAGTCACCCTAATATGGTTTTCTTGTCCGAAACCATATCGAAAAACAAGGACAACATTGATATTACAAACCAAAGTGGCTTTCATGGCTGCTTTCTGGTCCCCCATCAAGGCCACTAGGGGGGTGTGCCTTTTATAGAAGGAAAACATCGATGTTAGAATAATCTTTTACTCATCTAATCACGTGGTTTCATCTATCCATGATGTCCTCTCTCCTTCTTGGATTTTTTCGGGATTTTATGGAATGCCAACACAAAATGAGAAGTGGAAATCTTGGGACCTTCTTTTCCTATTGCGATGAAGATTGTCTTTCCTTCAGAGGCGATTTCAACAAGATTATATTTCAGAATGAAAAAAACAGGGGTGCAAGACAATCCTATGCCTTGATGACAGGCTTCCGGGATGCGATCTCCAGGGCAGAGCTGTTAGATCTTGGTTATTTAGGTAGTCCCTTCACCATGTTTTTAGGAAACATAGAATGCATGTGCATTGCAGAGCGATTGGACATATTCTTGGGACCAACGGAATGGACCAATTGGTTCAAGCAGTTCCATATTTACCACCTAGAACCGACTACATCGGACCATTGCCCTATCATCATTTATTTTTTTCCACCGCTTTAGTAACCCAGGATACATGACACCATCCAGATTTGAATGTTTCAAAGAAAAAGATCGTGAATGTGAAGAAATCATCTTCTCTTGCTAGAAGGGCAGATACTCGAACATTGATAAACCTTTAGCAAATAGCCTCTAATCTACATTCTTGGAGTAACCATAAATATTGTCAACCTGATAAGCAATTTGACTCAATTAAAAGATAGTTAAATTATCTTCTTGCGCATTCTCTGACTGATGTTATTTTAACTAGAATTAACTTTCTCAAAGGTGAGTTTGAAACGGTCGTCCACATTAATGAGAGCTTCTGGCTAATGCATGATGGTGAAGCCCACATTAAATAAGGGGATGAAAATACTTATTACTTCCACCATAAGGCCTCCGCCAGGCACCTAAAGAACACTATTTATTACCTTTCATACCCTGATGGCAGAACTGCATCTAATGTGGAAGCAATCCATAATGTTATTTCTTGTTTTCTTTTAAAATCATTACACTATAGGGGAGTCCACCATTTTGGATGAGGTCAAGACATTCATTAAACCCCTGATTACTGATGAAATGAATCGATAGCTCACAATGGATTTTTCTGATGATGATATTCTATCGGCTCTTATGAAAATCCATTCCATGAAAGCTCTAGGTCCAGATGGATTTAATGCTCTTTTCTTCAAGAGATACTAGTATATTATTGGTCCTGACATCTCTACACTTATGAAAGATATTTTTTTCAGGAATATACCAATATTTTCTCTCTCAATGAGACCATTATTACCCTCATCCCAAAGATCAAGAAACCTCTCTTGTCCTTGGACTTCAACCAATTAGCTCATGCAACATTTCCTATAAGATTTTCTCAAATATTTTAGTCAATTGAATATGCATGTGGTTACCATATATTATTTATGAAAATAAA
Source organism: Viscum album (assembly GCA_963277665.1). NCBI lineage: Eukaryota > Viridiplantae > Streptophyta > Magnoliopsida > Santalales > Viscaceae > Viscum > Viscum album. Next base: position 1,219,124,571 of record OY728119.1, read on the forward strand.
AGTTCCTTTGCTGTGAAAAGGCTCATCACTAATAATGCTATTATGGCCCATGAGGTGTTCCATTCCACGAAAACACACTTTATTGTGAAAAGAAGAATTTTGGCATCGAAACTAGATATGACTAAGGCATATGATATAGTGGAACGGCATTTTCTTGGGTTTTCCATGACTAAAATGGGTTTCTTCTCAAAATAGACAAAAATGATCATGCATTATGTTTTGCCTATTTCTTTCAGGATAAATATCAATGGCGGACTTACCCAAGGCTTTACCCCTACTTGTGGCCTTCGATAGGGTGACCCCCTTTCCTCTTTCCTTTTCATTTTAGTGGGTGATGTTTTTTCCAATCTCATTTATTTGACAGCTTCTTCTAATTTTATCCATGGGGAAAAGGTGTGCCAGATTAATCCACCCATTTCACATCTCTTTTTTTGGATAACTGTCTTCTTTTTCAAGAGCCACACATGAAGAATGCCTTATGGTTTTCCATTTGATTCGCCTTTATGAGAGTTATTTGGGAGAAGTGGTTAATCAGGCCAAATGATAAATTTCTTTTAGTGTTATTGTTCCACCGAACAAAGGATAAGATCTTATCCTCACTGTAGGTATTCAAATGCTTGATAAGAATAATAAATATCTTCAACTCCCCACAATGGTCAGTCATTCAAAAAAATAAATTTTCCCATCCACTTGGTATTTAATTGAGAAAAATATAAAAGGATGGACCCTAAAAAAATTCAAAAGAAGGAAAATAAATTCTTATCAAGGCGGCTCTTAAATCTATCCCAAGCTATGTCATGTACCAATTCAAACTTCCTAGAGTGATTGTTGACCAAATTCATTCCTGCATAACCAACTTCTGGTGGGGCCATAATAATGGAAGAAATAAAATCCATTGGATTGAATGGAAATCACTATACTCCCCCAAAGCGGGTGGGGGAATGGGCTTCCATTATCTCCGACTTTTTAATGATGTCATTTTGGCTAAGTAAGGTAGACGTCATATGATTCAACCATCATCTCTTTGTGAAAACTATTTTTTCCACTAGAATTTTCATGACTTCTCTCTTGGCCCTGCCCCAGCTTCCTCTGAAGAATATATGGGGATCACAAAATATACTTGCTAAAGGAATTTTATGGAGGATCGGGGATGGAACGGAAGTCGATATTTGGAATGATCCTTGTTTGATTGATAATGATGGCATGCTGGCTACTTCCCCAGATTTTTCTAGATATGAAAATGCCACTATCCGCTAACTTCTTGATGATGCTAGTAATGGTTGGTGTATGGAAAAAAATAATTTATGGTTTAATGAAAGGGATAAAAATATCATTCTTAGAATTTCCTACATGATAGATGCATGAAAGGATTGTCTCTTTTGGAGAAACATTATTTCAGGATCCTATTCATTGAAATCAGGATACAAACTTGCTCTTGATTCTTATATTGTGGATGGGGATGAGCTCTGGAAAACTTTATGGAAAATAGATGTCCCCGAAAATATCCTCTACTTTGGGTGGAATATTTGTATAGGTATTTTTTCCACTCTAGATTTACTATCCTTCTGACATGTTGCTAACGATCTGTAATGTCCCCTGTGTTCAAACGAGTTGGAAGATTCTATGTATTCTATCATCCACTGCCTAGGGGATAAGGTAGTTTGGATAGCATGGGGATATCTTATGGAGCTTCTACTAGATACAGCTTTGGATCTCCCATGAATGTTGATGATGTGGTATTCCACACTCTCTTTCAACAAGGTCACCTCATTGTGCTTGGTGGATTGGATTATTTGGGTTATACAGAATGATTTAATTTTCAACCACACATCAAAATCTGGTGATTTATGGATTGAACGGGCCACTTCCTAGATCGATGCATGGAATCATGTTACTGCCCAGAATGGGTTCTCTAGTTTTTGCTCAGCTGATGCTAGATGGACCCCCCCTGAAGAGACCCTCAAGATCAACGTCAACACTTCGATTTATAAGGATAAAATTATCAGGGTTTGTTTGATAGTCCATGACTGTTTTGGATTTTACCTCACTTCTGAAGTTAGGCTCATCTCATCCAAACCATGTTCAATTGAAAAATGTTGGTATTTCTTATATGTTTTAAAAAAATCACATGTCATTTAATGTGTTTGTTCTTCTCCATTTCACTTTATATGATCATAATCTTCATTTTATCAATGATAAGTATTATTATTTGATGTTTTATCTTCTTTTTAGATTGGTTTCCAAAACTTTTTATGACTTATATTTTAATAAACATTAGTATCATATTTTAGTGTATAAAAATTCATTATAAAATTTCAATATAATAAATATTATATTGTCAACCATCATCGTCAATACTAGTTTCACTATCAGAATCTTGATCAAAACACCTTTTTGATGTAGAGAGTCATGTTTTCATGTGTGTACTGCAATAGGGAGGTTATTCGAACTAAGAAAAGAGATTCTTATAGTACAAAACCAACAAAAGTGGTTCGTACATCTAATTGTGTAACCCTAAGTGACCTTTAAGACAGAATTCATGGTTCCTTAAATCTGGGACCCAGTCAGGAGATCAATTCTATGAGCTATAAACATTTAAAATTCCTGAAAACATGTGCCATCTAGCTTATCCATTAGTTGCATATGTAAAGCGGGTCTAAGAAATTAATTTATTTTCTCAGCAGTCATATGGTACTATGATGGAGTTATATGATGATGTTTCTATTATACAACAATAATATCGAATTTTACGAAGATTTAGACTTACAATAGTGGTTGAAGATGGTCTTCCCCATGAAATTTTGCCTATTCCAAATGATGCAGAAAAGTACAACCTAGATGATCTCTCATATATACATTTAAATATGACTTCTGATGAGTATTTTCATAATAATGGAATAGATGGTGACAATAGTGTTGATGAGGAGGGAGTAACAGAATTCAGGGAGGAAGTTTCATGAAATGCATTAGTTATACAGTAGCCTCAACCCATAATAAATCATCCACCACTCTTTTAATATTGTTTATAAGCAATGACACATGTGCTTGAATTTAACTATAATGTTCTCACACCCGTAACTGAGTTTCCTAGAGTTGTACCAGATAGGTTTAGTGAGCTAGAAAAAACTGTATATGTTGAAAAGAATTTTCCAAGTGAATATGCATTAAAAATCCTACTAAAAAGATTTCATATTGAGAGGCACTACAGATATATAGTTCAAGAATTTGGTTGTAATAAATATCTAATGTGGTGTGAGAAGTATGGGGATGATTAAAGATTCTTCTTGAGAGAGATTCAAACATTTCATTTGGAGGTTTTATAATCTCGAGGATAATGGAAGCTCATACTTGTGTTCATCCAAGTGTGACATAAGATCATACCTCATTGGATTGTGAATTTATGTCATCCATTATCATTGATATGATTAGGACATGCCAATATGTTCTTATAGACTTTGTGAAATAGAGGATACAACAAACATTCAGTTATAATATTTCCTATAATAAGGCATGGATGGTGAAACAGAAGGTAATTGTGAAGGTGTATAGTGATTGGGATGACTCATATAGGGTGTTGCTGCAATTTCTAGCCATACTAAGGCACAATAACCAAGTTGTATTTCATCTTGATACAAACAAACATGTGTCTTATGATAACTTACTTGATCCATCTTGTGTTCAATTTCATCGGTTCTTCTGGGCATTCCTCCCTTGTATCTCCAAATTAAATTTCATCAAACAGTTCATTCAGATTGATGAAATGTTTCTATACAAAAAATACAAGGGCATATTTTTGATTTCTGAAAGCTAAGATGGAAACCATTAACCTATTATTCTTTCCATTTCCATTATGGAGAAAGAAAACTATGAATCATGGAACTGGTTTTTGGAATGTATCAGCAACTATTTCATCTGCATTCAGGGTGTCTATTTGATATCTGATCAACATTGGGAAATTAATGAGGCAATCAATGATGACTCTGATACATGTATACCCCTAAATTCACATCATTGGTAATTAATTAGACACATTTCTAGAAATGTGTGAAAAACATTCCACAATGAAACTATGAAGAAGAAAATCATGACGATAGGTATGCAATTTCTTTGTTATTTTTACTATTTCAACATAAATATAAAATAAATTTATGAAAAATATGATCACTTCAGTGTATCATATGAGACAAATCAAAAGTGGTTTGAAGAATGGTTTGAACAAATACACAAGTCTAATCAAGAAGTTTATGATGATATGATGCAGATTCCAAAAGAAAAATGGACATTAGCATATGATGGGGGGAAGAGGTATGTACACATGACCACAAACATTGTGGAGTGCATAAATGGTATCTTTAAGGGGATTCACAAGTTACCTATAATAGCCCAAGTTTAAGAGACATTATATCATTTCATGAATTACTTCGTTGATAGACAAAAAATGGCCTCAGTTAGAATTTAGTAGGGGATATGGTATGGAAGGTACTTTCAATGAGAAATTAAAATGAACATTGAAGAAGATTCTGGTTATCATGTCATCCTTTTCTGCTGAGAATACTCTTGATTTGAAGTTCAATAGTGTTTGAACCCCATCAAAAATAGAATATTTGAAAAAAAATGGTGGTATTACTAGAAGAGAGGAAATTCCAATGTGAAATCTTCCAGGCCTTACGGTTTCCATGCGCACACGCCATCACATCATGTGAATCTATGAACATATCATGGGAATCATATGTTGATCCAATGTACTAGATGGACACCATTTATAACTATTAATCTACACCATGGATTCCTATTGGGGAGTTTCGATATTTTCCAATGCCTAAAGGCCGAAAGATAGTGATACCTGAAATCAACAGGTTTCGTAAATGAGGGAGACCAAAGTCTTGTAGGATGTGGAATGAGATGGATTGGACTCAAGAACATGGGAAAAGTTTGACATGCACCATATTTCATCAAGAAGGCCATAATAAAAAATGATTCCCTAACATTGGTGGATCGAGTTCACACACTCATCCATAATGATGTGTTGTCACTTATGTTATCTTCTAATATATTTAATTATATGGTGTTATTATAAGATTCTTCATTTCGTAGAATTGTTTGACTTTTACAAATACTTTTACTTTCAAATAACAATAAGCCTTTCATATTTACATTAAAAGGAATATGAAAAGTGAATTTTAGGTGACATTAATGCATAATAAATCTATCCATGGATAAACCATAAAGAATATATGTGGGAAAATAATAATGAAACACACCATCATGTGGAAAATCATATATAAATTAAAAAACACAAAATTTTACATAACTAAGACAAAATTTTTATATATATAAATATAGAAAATAATAAATTACACAAAACCCTTTTCTAGGTAAAAAATATCTTAAAAACACTTTAGTAATATGATTTGAAAAACACGAATACATTCTCTTTTCTTTTGGTAAGAAATAACTTCATAAAAACTGTGAATAAACATGGCATGTCTTATATTCTACAAGTCATAACATTCTGTTGACCATAACATTATATTTACATTTTACACTTACAACTCATTTCATTTATTTATATACAAATAGAGGATACCATACTACTCATTGAGAATCATAGGCATGTTTCCCTAGTCGTGTTAGATGGTGGTGAGGTTAGACTGACCAGGGTGCATCGAGTGCACCTTTTTCATCCCACTGAGCTTCAACATGCCATTATACCATACTTGTGTCATGTTGGATTCTATGGCATTACCATATCAAATTTCACATTTGTTGACCATCACCTGCTTGCTGCCATCGTGGAGAGCTGGAGACCAGAGACACACACATTCCACCTACCTGAGGGAGAGATAACCATCACCCTCAAGGATGTGACATTGATTCACAGTATTCATATCCCTGGGAAAGCTGTTATTGGATTCACCCATGCATATTGACCTGACCTTGCTCAGTTATTGTATGTTGTCAACATTTTGGCTGATAGTAGTGATAAAGATGGAGGGTTGATTTCTATCCCCTAGATGGAGGAGAATATGCCACATTTACCTGATGATGCTGATGACCATACTATCATGCATTATTCCCATGGATATATATTATGACTCATTGTAAGGACCCTATGTGTTGATCACTGAGGGGTGCACATGAACATGATGTATCTAGCCCTTCTGAAGGACTTTGATCGGGTTGGTATGTACAGATGGGGATGGGCATACTTCGTATACACATACAGATCATTATGCATGGTATCCCATAGATTCTGAACAGATCTTGTGGGATGCATCATCCTTATTTAGATGTGGTCATGGGATCACATCCCCTCATTCCACCCTCAGCTTGCTAGTCTGCCACTCCCTATAGAGATGATGCATGATGCTCCACATGGATGCTAGTATGATCACTTATATCTATTTGTTTCTAATTTTAGTAGTAGTTATTGAATTTAATTTATCATTAGTGATAAATTTCGATGATTTATTTTATAGGTGGAGGCAGAGACACAATTTCATCATGATTCTGACACACCATTTGGGTGCATACCACCTCAAGTTGGACAGTCTCTTACCCGACCAGCTATGTATATACAATCTATCACTATCTAAAAATTTTAATAATAGCATAAAATTTGGTTTTTATCAAGGATATTTTTTTAAAAAGGTCACATTTCATTTCAGATTATATGGATGCCATACTAGGCTATATTAGACTAGTTTCAATCATACTGCGTTGTTGGAATTCATGATTCTATGGATGTAGTGCCTCTCATTCACATGTATATTATTGAGTGGTAGTAGTCCGAGAGAGTCATGCACTAGTTTTTATATTTTCATCATATTCCATTTCCACTAATACAGACAAAGTAGCTTCATGGTGTGAAGATGACAGAGAGGTAGAATGAGGACAGGCGCCAAGTACATGTTGACTATCTCAACCTCTAAGGTAGATGTGTAGAGCTCTGTATCCAGAGTGTACCTATGACGTGATTTTGTCTTTTAGAGAAATTCTAGTATGAGTTATGGTATTGAATGAAGTCTATATTGTATCTTATCCGAGAGGACAGAGAGCTTAATAATATGGTAAGTCAGTAAATTTCCATTAGTTTGTTTATTGAACTATTTTCTAATTCATTTTGAATTTTTTATAGTGTACTCACTCAGAGCATCTTATTTTCATGAGTGACATAGAGGAGGAGACCGTTCTTAGCTGAGTAGCGGTCCATGCTATAGAACTAGAGTTGAGGTCATATTATCACGAGATTCATGAGAGCATCATTGAGATTCAACCCCATAGAAATGAGGTTCTTTCCCTGGAGGAACATCCTTCAGCAACTGCTGGTGCTGAGGAGCCATGATGATGACAACACAGACCGTGTCATCCTGTACGTGATCCCTCACCTATTCCATAAGAATAGATCGACCCTCTAGCAGTCCAGCCTCATCCTATTGTGGATGTGAATCAGGAGGCATGGGATCCATATTTCTTGATAGGATATTTGTAGTTCTCTCCATATTGGGGTCCAGATCCATCACAATCTTGGTTCCCCTCTTTGATGATAGAAGCTCTTTCTACTACCCTAGTGAGAGAAGGATCAGGAACATAGTATGACATGAATTTGACACCTCCTCCCACTGACACATATGTGGAGCATGTTACAATTGATGTTCTAGTGCCCGAGCTTCATCCCTCTCCAGGTCATTAGACTCCACCTCAGCACAGAGCTCGGTGATCTCGATATGGGCATACCCTTCATAGACCACCATGTGTGATGGATCTCTTCCCCATACACATTTATTATACTTCTTCTTTTATATGTTTTATTTTTTTTGAAATGAAGATATTCTTATTACTATTGGCCATTTTTACATGTTTATCCAGTGTTTCAGTTTTCATTAATATTTTAGTCACAATTTATATTTTATAAGATTTCAAAATATAGAAAATCATACATAAATTACAAAGAACATAATTTTATAATAAACTTTTACATAACAAAGACAGAATTTTTATATACCTAAATATATAAAACCATATTTTACAAAACACCCATTTCTAGGTAAAAACATATCTAAAAGACACTTTAGTAATATGATTTGAAAAGCACGAAGACACAATCCATCTCTTTTATATTGCTTATAATAATATGAGAATTAGTCATCCCATGGATGACTACTACTTAGAGTATTTCAAGAAACAATTGTGCATGTCAATAAGAGATGGAGGATGTGTTTCAATTTGACACACAGTGTGACCGATATGACTCAATTTTTTCCATTATTAGTGTAAAATTGATAGTCAAAAAATGTCACTCACTGAAAAAAATCACTTGTATTTTCTTGATAATTTAGCATATTGATTCATAAGTCCTTTGTGACATGTAGGAATCGGTATCATTTCAAACCTATACACGATGTGATTTGTATAGTTCAATGTGTGTGTTTCCAATTTAAAATTACATTTTAGTAAAAAAAAGTGACATGCTCAAAACTGAAAAAACACATTTGTATTTTTTTGATACTTTAGGACAACGATCCATAAGTCATTTGAGATGTGTAGGAATCAATTGCACCTCAATACGATGCATGTTGTGACTGGTATTTCTTCAAGTGCATCTTTTTATTTAAAAATTACATCACTTTTAATAAAAAGGAAAAAATGGCCTACTCAAAACCAAGTAAACACATTAATATTGTTTTGATACTTTAGGAAAATGATCCATAAGTCATTTAAGACATGTAAGAATAATTTGTACCTCAATATGATGCATGATGTGACAGGTATATCTCCAAGTGATTGTTTTTATTTAAAAATGACATCAATTTTAATAAAAAGGATAATCGGTCTAATCAAAAATGATCAAACACATTCAAGTTATTTTGATAATTTTGGGAAATGATCCATATTTACATCAACTGGAAGATCAATGATAACCCATACTTAGTTCATAAAAATGGCTCAAATTTGAGCTCCACAAAAGCTATTGCTTAAAAACATAGCATTTTCACTTTTAAATGTTAACGACATAATTCTAAACAACATAAAAAACACAATATATATATATATATATATATATCATAATATAAAAATCAATATATTTATAAATATAATTAAATATATAATTAAATTATTATTTTTTATTTTAGTAGAAAGATGGTAGGCCCCCTACAGCCTTTTAATCATATTTTTTTAAAAAAAAATTAACATGCACACATTTAACAGAAAAACATATAAAAAATCAAGGACGTAGTGGTGTTACTTTCTTTTCTCCTCACATATTCAATTGTCGCTTCGTTGTCTCTAGGGATGATGGCGACTCCATCACATGTGAAATATTCTAAAACGGAAAGATCCTTCTCTTCCAGGATAAAGACCGTCGTAGGGGTGGGGGATATAGAGATGTAATACATCAGTTCATCCGCATACCCAGTGTAATCGAAGACGACGATGATGTCAGCAAAATCCGCCAGTAAAACAGATGAGTTTCATGGCGACAACATCATGTTGTACACCATCGGAGCCTCTTCCACCGTCACGATGGCCAGAAACATGAACCAGATGACGATGGTCCTTATGTTCCCCAGATTTAGGGTGCACATAAACTTCTGGTCTAAGGTTCTGGTGCTGAATATCGGAGCCCAGTGTATTCCCTTTCTCATCCATGCTTCTGGCCTAGAATTCCCTAAAAAAGTGGAAAACAAGATCCCCTTATCCATAGCCCTGAAGAATATGATGGTGAATGCATCTTGGTGCAGCGGAACGTCGTAGAGATACCCCAAAGATAAAGAAATGATGTTGACACCATCTACGATGGACTGATACGTGGAGGCAATGAAGTCAGAATCGTAGGCCCTGTCGTCCCATACTATTGGGACGAAAGCGTTACCCTCTCAAAATCTCACACAAAAACAGATAAATCAAACAGAAATACAGACACAAAGATTTAGCATGGTTCGATCGGATGACCTATGTCTACAGAGAAGAAACAAATACCCTTACTCAAATTGAAATACACATATTACAAATTTCATATATTTATGTCTTCTAATATCCCACACAAGGGAACACCAATTTGTAGTAGTTTTGGAGGAGGAAAAAAGTGGCTGTTGTATTTTTCTTCATGTGGCAACTATATCCTATGGGATTGTCGACATGGGTGGCCACCAACTTCTACAGTAGATATCTTTTGACATATGGTCATCAAATTTGGTCACCCACCATAGCAGGATGATGGTATTTTTTTGTCGAAAACTCAAAAATATCTTCATTTATGAAAAATATCAACATGTTACGGCTCAAAGAAAACTTCATACTGCTAAAACAAATAGTCAATCTCTTTCTTCCTTCCTGATGCACGTAGGCATCTCAAGTACAAAACATATTGATCAAGTCCAAGGAATAATAGAACTCGATCCCTATAGCATCCTTCTTGTACTTCATAGGAGGAACAATATCCCATATCATATTCTTTTGCAGTGAATTTATATCTTCTTCCATAATATACTACCATTGATTTAATTCTTTTCTATCCAAAACGTCTCGATAGAAATATATAACACCATATTCAACTAAAAAAAGAGCATATCTAACCAATTTTCCATACCTGGAAGGTCTTTGTATAGTCCTTTTTGTTCTATCAGTGGTGTTACTTTTATCTAATGACACTGCTCTATTTGTATCAATCTCATCATTCAAATAATACAAATCACCTTTTTAAATACCTTTCATCGCCAGAATTGCACCATGGATAACTTTAATTAATCCATCTTTAATGGTTACCGGTAACCAAGCATATCCCAAAATCCAAGTTATATGAGGTTCTTCTCCAATTATAGTTCATATCTTATATGTGTAAGGTTTTGAGTTATACCATCATTCATCTTCAATTATATCATTCCAATACCTCTCATGTGGAAAGGGTGGTTATTGCCCATAAGCACCATGCCTTCATCTGACCTGTTGAGGTTTGGAAACCAATCTTAATCCCTGCACATATGGAATTAAAAACCTGAATCAAGAATCTAACCTTCTGAATGGTTGATCATTAAGGAAACAAGGATAGTATCTTCAGTATCCTCGGTTCTCTATACAACATTTTCCTTCGGTTTCCCAATTTTGGGACAATCCTTCTTCCAGTTCCATTTTTAATTACAATAGGCACACAAGAATTTCGTAGGAAGTATAAATATGGACTCTCCTTTTAACGTAGATCATGATTCATCTCTTCTAAATCTTCCAGGTTTCCTATCAAATAACTTTCCTTTAGTTGCTATCAATGCCTCTGATGTAGAATCTCAGTGGTCATACTTGTCCATCCTCCTGTACTCATTATTAACTAAGGTATTTGAAACATAAACAAATTTCACCTCATCCTTTTCATACATAAATGTTGTTGTAAGGTGATCATAACTCTCCAGTAGAGTGTTCAACAACAATAAAGCCTTATCTTCACCTCTAATTTTTAATTCCAAACTTTAAAAATCTTCTAGGATTTTATTAAAATAGTCAAGGTTCTCAGTCATAGACATAACTTTCTTATACTAAAATCTGAATAATTTCTTTTTTAGGTACAACTGATTTTCAATTATTTTTTCTATATACTTTTTCTCAAAAATACTCCAAAAACTATTTGCAGAGGACTCACACATCACATTTTATTTCTGATCTTTAGCCAAAAAAGTCATATTGTACCACATGCTTGATGGTTGAGTCTCCTCCAATCACCATCAGATATGCCAATAATATTTTCTTCCAAGGTGATATCTAAATCTTACTATGTTAGAATATCCCAAATTTCACATTGTCACTTGCTGAAGTTGATCGTCTCGTAAAACTTATCCACCAAAAATTTGGTGCTGGACACCATACTTATATGACTGGAAGTATTTCCAGTACTGGCACATGTAGCTGGAATAGACTCCTGGGGAGGTACTAAACTAATTTCAGTTGGGGGATTCTCCATCATAAAAATAGATCAGAATTTACAAAAACAGACAGCACTGATGAATACATAATAGTTGAAAAATGTAGAAATCATATATTTAATTTCTCAAATTAGATCCCAAATAAATGCCAAAAAATTATTCCCAATTATTTTTTTACAAAAAAAATTACCAAAAAAATTGCAACTAAAATTTTTAATCCCCTTATTTTTTAAGTGAGTCATGTCCAATTCATGTGCCCCCCACCCCAAAAAAATCAAACCCATTTTTCAATTTTAAAAAAGATTCCTTTAATTTTTTTTCTCATATGAACACATGCCCACTTTTTGAATTTTAAATCAATAAAAAATAAAAAATATTTCCCCCATCACTTTTGTCTTCCATGGTGCCCCCTTCCTTTCCTTATATTTTCTATTTTTTTATTTACCACTTTCTTTTCCACACACATCACAACAACAAATCCCTCCTTTAGCTTTTGTAGTCCATGAGTACCCATCCACTTTTCTAAATTTTTAAGTCTCTTTACCTCACACATACCTAGGGTAATGATCTTCATGGACTGCACAACAGAGAGAAACCCCTTGTAGAGATGGGAGAGGAGTTACAATGATGTTGCAGATGCCTGGACTATAGGGGGTTTCTAAGAGGCAGATTCAGATTGGGGCACTAGCGAACAACAACACTTGGGGATAGATCTGGATTTGCAGAAACCAGTTTTAGGGAGGAAGCACGAACAACAACAGGTTTGTTCACACAGGGACCGATAGATGCAGATCTTTCCTAGGTAAACGAACCTCCCTATAATACCAATTTATTGGTACAAAAGCATCACCCTCTCACAGTTGTACACAAAAATAGAGAAAGAGAAATAGATACACAATAATTTAACAAGGTTCGGTCAGATGACCTACGTCCATAGGGAATCAGTAAATACTCTTATTTAAATGGGATACACATATTACAAATTTCTCAGATTTTTGTCTTTTGATATCCCATACAGTGGAACACTAATTTATAGTAGCTTTGGAGGAGAAAAACAAATGACTGCTGTATTTTTCTCTGGGTGGAAACCCACCCCTACCAGATTTTATACATGGGTGGCCACCAACTGCTACAACACGTCTCCTCCAGTGGCTTTTCGTCAAAGGTGGTCACCCACCACAGCAGAACAGTGGTATTTTTTGGTCAAAAACTCAACACATACAGCCTTGTAAATTGAAAGTCTCATGAATGGGGCAATCATCTTCATCGTGTTGTTGTCGTAGCTGAAATATGAGACGTCCTCCTTGTAGTTGTTGGCAGTCATGTGGGTTCCATGGTCGTTGGTGTCCCTAGACGAGTCTTTGATGGTTTTAATGTCGATATACTTGGCTAGGATGCCCTTATTGAAGTATCATTCCCCAATCATCTTGCCATTGTAGGCTAGTGGTGGGAACGCCACCCCTCCTACGTACTTACCCTTCCACTTCACCGGAATGGGGGATTTGATGTCGTCACTGCTGAAGCTCTTGAAAAATTCCATGTTTTTTATCAATTATAAAAAATTCATTTTTAGAGGGTGTTCTTTATCAAGGCTGAAAAATGAGGGCTTTTTATAAATGATTTTTTGTAGAGAAGATAAAGGAAAGACACCACATTTTTAATGCTAATAAAATAACCTCTTATCAGTTCTATTCCTAAAGATAATAAAATTCATGACATATCAGACGTGATACTAAATTACATCACACTGTATAAAAAATACAAAATTTAATTTCAATTAAATTTATACCACAAATACAAAAAAAAATATATTACAAACATTTTAAACATTAGTTTGTATAATTACATTGATATATAAAATTTATTATAAACATCAACATATTTAAAAATATTAATGTTTCATTGTCTTTAGTTGTCGACCCCCTCTCAAAAAAGTATGATCATTGCACCAGTTTCTGAACAAACCACCCAACCAGAGCAAAAGAGTTCACATGTATAAAAAAAATTCTTATGTTAGTAATACTATAAAAATGAATTAATCATAAATATGAAACAATACATTAATAAAATGTCGATTTTAAATTGAAAACATACACTTTGAGTCATACCAAGTAGACCGTATGTTAGATTGATGTGTGACTGATTCTTACACGTCACAAATGATTTATAAATTATTATCATAATGATTTAATATAATCTAAGTTAATTTGATTGGTTTTAATAATGTGACATGTGTTTTGATCTAAAATGTTAATTTTACATAAAATTATGTAATTTGAGTCATACCAACCACACCATGCATCAGATTGTTGTGAAACTGATTCCTACACATCAAAAATTATTTATGGATCACTGCTCTAAACTATCAAGAAAATTCAGGTGTGTTTACTATTTTTTCACCCTGTGAAACATTTTTTTAACTAAAATGTTGTTTTTAAACTTAAAACACAGCCTTTGAGTCATTTCAGTCACATCGTGTGTCAAATTGATGTGCACCTGATTCCTACACATCAAAAATGACTTATGGATCATTGTTACAAATTATCAAGATAATATGAATGTGTTTTCCCAATTTTTAGTAAGTGACACATGTTTTTAATTAAAAATTTATTTTTAAACTAAAAACAAACGTTTTGAGTCATATTGGTCACACAGTGTATCCGATTGCAGTACAACTAATTGTTACAGATCACAAATGACTTATGAATCATTTTCCTAAAGTGTGAAAATAATCTAAATGTGTTTACTTGATTTTGATTATGTCATATGTATTTTTAACTAAAATGTCATTTTTAAAAGGAAAACACATATTTCAAGTCATACCAGGCACACTGTGTATTGGATTGAGGTATGGATAATTCATACACATCACAAATTACTTGTGGATCATTTTCCAAAAATATAAAAAAAAACTGAATGTGTTTTCTTGGTTTTGAGTATTCGACATGTCACTACACCCAAATTAGCTATTATAGAGGGTTTAAGAAACCCCCTTTAAAAAATATCTACAAAATTTAGTAGTGGTTTTTAAATAATCACTGCTAAAACATTGACATTTTTTTAAAAGCATCCCTTCTTCCATGAAACCCCCAAAAACCCAACACCCCACTCCCCCAACCCCTCTCCCCCTGAGCCCCCTAAGACCTAGCCGTCGATGTCGGCCCCCTTATCTCCATACTCCATCGAATCCCATCCCTCATCTCTGACCCCACCCCTCTTCTCCCCCAAGCCCCTTGAGCCCGAGCCCAATCCAGCAACCCCTTTATCACCCGAACCCTCCTTGTTACTGATCCCCTCATCACTGCCTCACCACTATTCCCCCTCATCTCCAACCCTTCCCCCTCATCACGACCCATTCCCCCTCAATTGTGTATCCTAAACCCATCTACATGTGAGAAGATGACGAACAAAGGAAGAAAGTGTCCTTGATGCTGGGTATTGAATATATATCCATGATTATCTTTCCTCTTTTTAAATTTATTTTAAGTTCTATATTTCTTAGGATGAAATTAACAAATTCTTGAAGGTCATTTGGCTGTATGGAACAGATGTGCCCCCTGGATTTGTTTTCAGTTTCAATATTTCTTGGAATCATTCATTGTGTAGGTTTATTATTGTCTTAATAATTTCTTGAACTTTTTTTGGTTGTCAGGTTAGGCTGTTTGAATGGGGTCAGGGATAAATTGCAATTAGACTCTACTTGAATGTGGTAGGTGTTTATATGATTTCACTTTATATTTCATGTCATGAGATGATTTATTCCTTTTAAGTTATTAATTTTCAAATTTATTCCCATGTGTGTGTCTTGCGAAGGATGGAAATTTATTTTCAAATGGATTTAACACATGTCATAGAATGAGTTCCATGAAAAGTGTTTGTATAAATTCTTAAATGATATTCAAAGGATTTAAATAGTTTTAAAATCCATGGTTAACACTAGTTAATGGTTTTAAAATGCATTTTCACATTAATTGATATTTATAATGGGTTCTTGAGGTGTATTAAAGTGTTTAAAGTGTCTTAAATGGGTTGTTTGATTTTAAAGGGGATGTGTTGACCTATGTCAGTTTTTTTAAACTTGTTAATGGTTTTGGATATTTCTAAAATATTTTTTACAGGAATTATTGATTTCCAAATTCATTTAAAATGATTCCTTTATGATTTGATCTTAATGGTTTTTTGAAATGATATTTCAAAGAGTGTAAGTTATCTTGGAATCCCAATATTATCTCAAAAATTCCTATTTGGAACCTTATGATAAATTTATTTTCTGGAAGTTGTTAAACCCTCTTTGTGACCTCTTTAGTTTTTTTCCTTTAATGCATAGCACTTCTTGTATGTGGAGAAAATATGATGTATATATGAGGTTGTTTCGTAAGAGGATGTTGGAGGTGAGGTGAAGTTTATTTATAATGTTTTTAATTGATACATGTGTTGATAATGCAGTTCTTTCCTTACTCACCTCTATTTATTGATATCAGAGGAGTCCTAAGAAGATAGTAGGCAATCTGTATAAGTCCAAGCCCTAGTGTAGAGTGAACTACCTTGGGTAATGACTCAGTTAGACCAATTTATATAACATGTAATTTTTCATGGTCCCAAAATGTATTAGATGGACTGAGAGATTAATATTAATATCCTTAATCGTGATGGATTCCTATTAATTCTCTAAGGCTATCAGGATATGATGGGTTTAGAAGTCTCAGGCTGAGTTCCACATCACCACTTCAGGACCTTATTACTAGAGACTAAGGGAGTTTCTCATGACTCTTGGATCCTATTTATAATTATTATAGGGGATTCATTATTTTTTCTTTTCTATATCCTCTATTTGCTGTGTGTTTTCATGGAACCTTTTTCTTGGTTGTATTCGTCCACCTTCCTGTTGAACCCTTGGTGCTTTATTTTGATTTTTCCCATTTCAAGTGTTGTTTAAAATTTTTTTGAAATATTTCTGAAAAAAAATTATTTGAAAATGAAAGGGTGTTTATTTTTCAAAAGTATGTTTGGAATTTTTTGGGTAGGAAAAATAAAGGAAATTAATTTATTTTCAAACATCATTAAATAAGTCATAAAAAATGGTTTTTAGGAATTCATGCTCAGTTTAATTATAAATTGGTTTTCAAGGATCATTTGGGAAACTATTTTATAGTGAAATAATATTTTTGAATGACAAATTTAATTTGAAAAATTAATGTTTCTTTATATTTTTTAAACTAGTATTTTAATAGTGGTTTAGTGAATGAGGATTCATCCAGTGAAAAGTGTTTTCTATGTGATTGTTTTCATTTAATGGATATAAAAAAAAGAGATTTAACACAAATATGATGTGTGTTTAGTTTTGTTATGCAAATAATTATAAAAATCATATATTAAATGATAGTAACTCTAAGGAGGAATTTTTTCACTGATCCCAATAGACTCTTAGTCAATTTCCCCTTGACCACACCAATAGATGATAATCCATTTCTCTCCCTCCCTAAAAAATATGAGACACCCTCCATCCACCCCTATTTTTGTCTCTCACACCCTCCATTCTATAATCATCCGATACACCCTCCGTCAGCATCCCATCAGCATCTGAGAGAGTGGATACCCATTCAACTACTTCAGCAGTGAAGGAACGGGTCATCTAATGAGGATATTAGAGGGTGATAGTTATTGGTACACATTTTAATGTGAATAAATTTATTGCACTTTTTTTATACTAATAACTATTTTTTATAAAATATTAAAATAATGTTAATATAGAGAGAAATGTAAACAGTTTAGATGTCAATAATCTAAATATAATGAAGATAGTTTTCCCATTTGACTGCTATGGGATCCACACTGATGATGTTGTAGGATTATTTGGCCAGATTCTAGGTCGGCTAGTGACAGAGCTGGTTAACCTTCCGATTACCAATGTATAATGGAGGAATGCACCCCAGACATGGAAAAATGAAGTTTTTGATTCGCTTATAAAGGTAATTTTTATACATTATAGTGTAATTGAATGTCACTATGTTATTAATTTATAATATTTTTAAAATTAATCTATTTTTATAGATGTTTTTCCACTTAATTGTTGCTGATATGATCATACAAAGATGGAAATTGAAAAATTTGGGAAAGAAATAAAATGATTTTAAATGGAAATTATGGAATGAATTCAATGAAACCTCCCTGATCAGTCAATAGTTGTATGATAATGTACCCTAAGGGGTACCTTGAGAGTAATGGAAGGTTTTTGTTGATAGACATTTCCATGAGAAGCATGTGGTACTGAAATATATATCATTAAATTAATCTCATTTTACATATATAAATTCAAATTATAAGGAGTTGAAATTTCATACTATACTATTAAATTAAATGTAATTTATTTTAGGTTGTTTCAAAGAAAACACATCAATTCAAGCTAACCAAATCACTACTCACACTACTGGGTCGAAGAGTTTTTCAAGAAACAGATTGACATCAGTAATATTTTCATTAATTTAAATATTTATAAGAAAAAATATCTATTTAATATATTAAATTAATCATTTATCTTTGTTTAATGCATTCAAAAAATTTACGGCACCAAGTCTCCTGAACAGAACTGTGGTTGGATGTTCATCCAAAAGTTGACGGGAGTTGTGTTAATGATCTTGCCAAAGAATTTGGGGTATGAATTCCTTTTTCATTTAATATAAATTATTTTTAGTTGTAAATATCTTAATATGTATTTCTTCATATATGATTGATATTTTATTTATAGGTAAAAATAAAATAACTATGGGATTCCAATCCCACGCGGTCCTTCTCGGTCTCCCAGGATGACCCAAATGGTCACGCCCATGGGAATGAGCATCCTAATTGAGTGTGAAGGATGGGTTTAGGACAATTAACATATAAGGTCTTTGGAATGCCACCGAGTATTATAGCAGCATCTAGTCCTGGTTGTAGTGACTCTCAATATCAATATGGACAGAGGGATTTTGTTGCAATCCAAAACACAATTCAGGAATAGGGGGCTTATATAAAGATGCAAGATGAAAAGGTTGATGCTCTACATAAAGTGTTGATTGAATTATAACAGAATACAATTGGATCTATCCTCGTTGATATTTCATAGATGGTAGGTATTGAACAGATAAATCACAAAAATTAAAAATCATTTAGTACACAAAATATTATTGGTTTTAAGTTTAAATTTAAATATACAACACTGTTTAATTTTCCACACAATTGTCATGAAGGTGTTGATAGAAGGAAGTGGAGATAGATATGGAGAGGGTGTTGATGAAAGTTCATCTAGTATTGATTAGGGTTCACTTTGGATTTTGAGATGATGTTTTCTTGACACATTTCCCTGATAAGCTAGATTTTTTATCATAAACACTTTATGGTCAAAAAATCATTCCTCTCAATATCCTTTTAGTAACCTAAAAATAACTTTTAGATGATGCTGAATTTATAGTTATAAATATTCCCTAAAAAATCCATCCACCCCATCCATACCATTGTGTTCTCCTCTCATTGACTCCATGTTTTTATCCATTGATTGATCATTATTTTCTTTTAGGAAAGTATTTATTTTATTGATATTTATCCTCCCTCCTATCAATCAACCCTTATTATTATATATCTATTTATTTTTTAACCATAAAATACCATGGGGTAATAGAAATTGGTTATGGATGAGGGGTTAATGGATTTTATTATTGGATTTGGCTTGTGAGGATCCCTTATTTCCATTTCTAGTGGCTTCAAAAAATGGTGATGGTATTCCATCTTCATAGACATAGATGTCTCTATCAAATGGGGATTTCAAATAGCATACTCTTAGTTATTAGTTTTATATTGGTTTAATTTTTTTAAATTATAATTGTTACAATGTATTGATGGATGTTATTTTAGGGTTTCTTTTGATTCATTTCTAGATTTTAGATTAAGTTAATTTTCAAATAAATATCATTAAAAATCATTTTTGTGCACAATAAATGGTTGATGTAATGATTTAAAGAATAAAATGGGTTCAAATTAATTTTTAAAGGATTATTAAAATTAAATATACCATGGAGTTGGTGTTTCTTAGTTTATTTGAATATATTGATTTATTATATATATATATGTGTGTGTGTGTGTGTGTGTGTTGTATTATTAAAATAAAATGTGAGACATTAGGTGAGTTATAAATTTGGGAAGATAAACTCCATAGTGTATATTTTTGTGAAACAAGGGTTAGTGACCTTGTTTTACTACATTTTCTAACTAGATGCATTAATATCGTAATTAAAACAACTGTCTATTAGTATTTGATTCCATGGTTCCTTTGTGTCAGCTAGTGTTTCTAGGTTTATTCCTACTTTCCTTAGATCAATTAGATCATCCCATGATGTTGTGTGAAATTTACTTATTTTCCATTGCATGATTTACCTTTTGGTTTATCTTATTTCAGGTTTATTATTTTTTAACACCACCTTTCTCCTTTTTTTTCTAATATAAATCCATATTTTAAAATAAATGGATTTTAAATGATTTTAATAAAAACAATCAAACATTTTATTTTAAAAAAATAAAGTATAAATGGTGATAGATACTATATAGATTTAAGGTGGTATCCTACTAGACATTTCCTCACACCTTCCTTATAAATTTTGGTATATATATAGACAAAGTTATATTTTATATGTGAAATGGAAAGGTTTATATAAAATTTTGGATATTTTGATGTTCATCGACCTCTGTGATTATTTTTTCATTGGTTTCCATGGGTCAGGAGATGGTTGATCTGATTTGGAGGGTTTTTTGATCCTTGATGATTTTGGTTTATTTTGTGATATCAATTTTGACCACAAAAATGAATTGTTTCCTATTATATGTAGATGTTGAATACTACTTAATTAACACTATGACGAGGTTATCATATTTTATTGGCTATTTTTGTTTCTTATACTGTTTTTGGATGTGTTTAACATATAAAAATATTTTTTTTATTTAGTGTGGCTATCAAATTTAAGGATGTTTCATGTTTAAATTCTAAGTTGAATTCAAGACATTTTTAATTGGATTACAAGGTAAAAACCATTCATCATTGGATATATTTAACATATTTCTCTATTTGGAACTTCCAATTAATGTTGATATATATATATATATATATATATGTAAATTCTTGTTGAATCTAGTTTGGTTTGGAGATTTCCAATTTATTTGTTTTTTGTTTGGCTGTTTTGGGGATTCAGATTCTACAGCTCTATTTTTTTGAAAAGTGATATATAGTGGTGGTTTGAACCACCACTATGTATTCCAATTTAATGTTTAGTAGTTGTTTAAACCTCCACTATATTAGGTCAAAAAAAATTTAGCGGTGGCTTCTGCTCCCAAAAAATGATGAGGGGATAGAGGTGGTTTAAACCAATACTATCCTCTAGACATTTATTGGGAGGATAAACTACCACTAAAACCTATAAAATGGACACTAAACAAACATCCCATGATAGTTTCCAAAATCCACTGATAAATGTTCAGAACCAACACAAGTTGGCTTTCAATGCTAATTTTAGTGGTGATTTTCGGAAACTATCATAGAACCCTGTAGAAGCTCTTTAAACCACTTTGAAATAAAAAAAAAAGTCTCCATAGGTTTATTTTTTCGTAGTGTGTGTTTTGAACTAAAATGTTTATTTTAATAAAAACACACACTTTAAGTCAGACCGATCACACCATGTGTCATATTGTTGTGTGATTGATTCTTACATATCAAAAATGACTTAAGGATCATTTTTTTTAAATTACCAGGACAATCCAAGTGTGTTTTATAGAGTTTTATCTAGTCACACATGTTTTTAACTAAAATATCATTTTTAAACTAAAAACATGCACTTTGAGTCATATCAATCACACGATGTGTCAAATTGATGTGAAAATCACTCCTACAAGTCACAAATTTCTTACAAATAATTTTCATATAGTATCATGACAATTTAAGAATTTTTCAAGGTTTTTAGTGTGTGACACATGTTTTTAACTAAAATACCATTTTTAAACTGAAAATATGCACTTTGAGTCATATCGGTCATGTAACGACCCAAAGTTTCATTAATGGAAATCCCTCTTGATCCAGTTAAATGTATCTTTATGAAAAAAGTTTTTATAAGATGTCAACTTCTTTGGTTTTATGTTAAGAATTGTGACCATTGTTAATATAGCCGTTGAACAGTGATCACATGATTAGTATAAATATAGGACCTTAACAAATCCAATTTACTCAGACAAAAGAAGCGATGACCTCATCCAGTAGAATTGCCCCATACGAAGCCCATTTGTCGGAGCTCGGAAAAGAGGTGGAATCCTTGGGCTTCTCCCTTGACCAAGCCCAAGCTGAGCTTTACCATATCAAGCTCGAACGTGACCGTCTACGGGAAAAGTGGAGGTTGATTGAAATTACCACTCGAGCGATGTTATCCGAGCCACCCCAAGAGTCTGTCACCATCTCACACCTTACCCTTAGGTCTTATGTGGCTATTTTAAGGGGTTATGTAACAAATACGTAATACTATGTTCATGTACATTATTTTTGTATATAATAATGAATATAATTTCTAGTCATTTTTGATACATTGTAATTAGTTTTTAAAGTACAAATGGTGTTTTTAGTTATTATTTAATTAAGAAATCTATTTTATTAAATTAAGGGATTTTTGAATTAAATAATATTTTAATAAAATAATAATATTATTATTAAATTAATTTTTATTAAATATAAATGATCTTATAATTTTATGAATGCAATTAAATTTTTTTATTAAGGTTTGAAAGCCATTTTTGTCAAAACCTGTGAATTTTCGATAAATGTCGGTTTTTATTTTAAAAGTGAAAATTTAACATATTTAGAATTTTTTAGATAAAATAATTGTCATTGCTGGAATGAGGACGTTGAAATTATTCAACGGTGAATTTTTCATAATTTTCTAAGACAGTCAAATTTTTGGGTAAAATTTAAATACCGTTTAAATATATAATGTGTTTTATGACATCATAATGACCCAATGGTGATGTAATAAAATACCATAATCCTCATGTTCGGCCAATATATGTTTTATCATTAAAATAATGTGATTTTGGGTTTGTTTGACTTACTTTTCAAAGCATTAATGGACCCCTCAAGACATATTCAACACTTTTCCGTTTTAAATTAATTTCCATGGGAGTGTGACTCACCTCCACATAAGCAACCATAATATTTTAAGAATTTCGGACTTGGGCCTTATAAAATATTTTTTTCCTCTTCCCTTTTCCAAAAACCATGGGCAAAAACCATGGGATGGTTTTTGGTTTGGATTAATTTAATGTAAGGGGACCCAAACCTAAATAATAAAGAATTCCCTCACCTTTCCTATATAAACCCACCCAAGCTTCCACTTCCTCCTCACTAAAATCCCCTGGATTTTGTCCAACCTCTGCCCTACTCTCTCTAGAATCCTCTCAAGGTGCCCCAAGCTCCCAATAAGCCTCTTACAAGCCTCTCTCTAGCCTTTGGAAGCACACTTCCAAGTAAGGGTTTTTTTCTTCCTTTCTCATTTTTGCCAATTTTATTTAAGTTGTTTTGCCCTTTTAATTTCAATTATGAATGTTGGGGTATGGTTTCGCACCTCCCCCATACTGCCCTCTTATTGTTTGAGTGATGGGAGACCCCTTTCTCTCTCATTAAATGCCTCCCATATACACCCGTTACTATGCCGAAATTCCGAAAGGAACCTCTCTCTCCTCTTTTATATCCAAGCAATACTTTTGTATCATGAATATTAATTTCATTACAATTGTTGGGACATGTATCTATATGACCTCCTTACTGTATATTACATGTAAATATGATGAGGAACCCCTTTCTCTCTCATCAACCATTTTTATGAATTCTTATGTCACGCCGTTATGCTGTCGAAATTGCACCGATTTTCTAAGCCAGTGTCATTGTGTAGTGAATACCATGCCCATTTCTCCATCAAGGGTATTCACCACAATTATTTATTAATTTTAAAGTTTCATGTATGAATTCCACATTCCCTTATCATGTAATAAATGATTTTGTTTTATGAATCCATGTTTTATGATCCATGTGGCACACTTATGCATGAAATGAAATGTTTAAGAAGGGTGCGCCCTTATAGCGCTCCAATGCATTGGATAAAGTATAGTATCATGATACGTCATGTGCAATGATTGTTGAATCATTATAATTCAAGTTCAACGAGGGTTTACTCGTGCTTCATGTACAATGAGGGTTTACTCATGCTCCATGTGCAATGAGCCTTGGCTCATGCTAATTCAATGTTAAGTGTTGTTGCCACATTTCCATGTTATGATTATCATGCTTTATCATGCCTTTATGTTCATGCTTCTTTTATGCTCTATTGATATGCCTATTTTCTAACATGTATTTTACTCCTCATGTTATTCCATGTGTACTCCCTTACTGGGCTTTATAGCTCACCCTTTTCTTATGCATGTCCTCAGGTTATCCCATGCAATGCTAAGTATGAGGAAATGTAGTGGTCATGTAAAGGAAGTTTTCAATAAAGATGTTGTATTTCATGTTTTAAGTTTTTATGTAATGATCCTAATCCCCAAAGACACTAAACCTCTCGATCTTCTTTGTTGTATCAAGTTAAGTTTTATGTAATAAATCATGTTTAAGTTGTAATAAAAGCAGGGTTGTCATAGTTGGTATCAGAGGATAGGTTTAGTTATTTTTGGGATTAGGAAAACCCTAGTAAAGCCTTAGATACAAGACTAAGTATAATAAAAACATCCCTAAGTTTTGTTAAATACTATGTAAGTGGTTTATCAAACAAATACATCCCTATCTGGATATGAGAAGGTAGAGGCGGCTCTGGCACAAATGTATCTTAGGGGTAAAACCCGAAAACACCGCTTTGAGCTAGACTCGAACGAGAACTGGTGCACGACAAAAGGCCTTGCTGTACTCTTGGTTATGACACTCCTGGGGGATATGTTTTTATAAATTCACAATCTTAGTATGAACCCTTATTAAGGGAAAAATGCCCCTAGGAATATATGTTAGAAAGTAGATCATGAAAAGCCTAGATTGAATCCTATAGACTCATGACTTAAAGAAATTAAAGTTTATTTATAAGTCATCAACTTTTGTCTTTGGATTACCCTTTATGTGTTACCCCTAACTTTCATTTTATTCCAGCCAATGGCCGGTAACAGGAGGACTCGGTCTAACAACCGTTGTGAAGACCAATGTGATGATTGTACTAATGAGATGCCCAATCCAATGGGAGTGGGAATCACAAACTTTGTCACGCTTATCTCTCAGCTAACTCAAGTTTTGAATAGAAACATGGGTCAAGAGGAATGTTCAACCACCCCGAAGAAAGAAAAAGTCACCATCGAGAGCTTCATGAGACAAAGGCCTCCTAATTTTAGTGGATCATCTGATCCCATGATCGCTAAACAATGGATCAACTCCATTGAAAAGATCTTCTCCATAATCCAATGTTATGAACAAGAGAAGGTTCTCCTGAATGCTTGTTATATGGAGGGTGAAGATGATCAATGGTGGATGTTGATCAAAAATACGAAGCCTGAGGAGGAGATCGGGGCTTTGGAATGGAAGGAATTCCAGAAGATGTTTTTCGATAAATATTTTCCACGCACCCTCCAGCTTAAGATGGAAAGGGACTTCCTTTACCTCAAGAAAAAAGATGAGGAATCCGTTGGAGCATACGAGGAAAACTTCACAAGGCTTGCACGATACACTTTCGGCTTTGTGTTACCCCCGAATGCAAGGTTGACCGCTTCTTTGGTGAGATGAAGCCTAGCTTGCGGAAAGCATTAGTGATCGGTGACTTCAACAGCTATGAGGAAATTCTCTGATGTTCCCTCATGGTCAAAATGGAGATCAGGGAATCACAGGGGTATCATGGGGACAAGAAGCGTAAGGTGGACTTCAATGCTAGTGGTCTGATGGATAAATCCAACGACACTAAGAAGTTCCAGCACCCCACTTTCCAAAAGTGCGGAAAGAAGCACCCTGGAAATTGCCTTAAGGGGATGACAAAATGCTTCAGGTGTGGAAGAGAAGGGAACCTAGCTGTTAACTGTCGGCAAGAAGGACCCACGACTGCGACTGAGGAGAGGAACGCTTCGTTCAAACCTCAACGCATTGTTCAATGCTACAAATGCAAAGAACCGGGTCATTTTGCAAATCAGTGCCCTAATCCAAGGGTTATTGGAGGCAACCAACAACCTCTAAGACAGCAAGGAAGAGATTTTTACATCACTTTATCCAAAGTGAACCCTGAAAACGAAGTGGTGACAGGTACGCTAGTTATTCATTCAAGAATAGCGAACGTACTTTTTGATTCAGGTTCTACGCATTCTTTTATATCTCAAAAATTTAGTAGAACAATCCCAGCACCACCACAAACCATGGAAGTAAAGATGTCGGTGAGTACGGCAAATGGGGCAATCATTACATCCCATGAGTATAAGTCCTCCCCTGTTATAATGTGTGGATTGAATTTCCCAGCGAACATTTTCATACTCCCTCTGGTGGAATTTGATGCAATTCTTGGCATGGATTGACTTTCCTTATATAGAGCCAACATAAATTGTCGGGAGAGGGAAATGACACTCTATATGGAGAATCGACCCCCGATTCTTTACAAGTGTCAGGAGGAAGATGAATCTCCTTTAGATCCATCATCTCAATCATGGATATTACTGCCTTATGAGCATGCATATCTGGCTCAGATGATTGAGTCCAAGGAAGAAACCCTCCTTGAAGAAATGCCTATTGTGAGGGAATTCGCTGAAGTGTTTCCCGAGGAACTGTCTGGTCTTCCTCCAATAAGAGATGTTGAGTTCTCAATTGAACTTATACCTGGGGAATTACCAATATCCAAGACTCCATATAAGATGGCTATTGCTGAGCTTGAAGAGCTGACGAAACAACTAAAGGAGAATCTGAATAAAGGGTTTATACGCCCAAGTGCTTCACCATGGGGTGCACCAGTCCTCTTCGTCAAGAAGAAGGATGGGTCAATGCGGCTTTGCATCGATTATCGTGAACTTAACAAAATCACAATAAAGAACAAGTATCCTCTCCCAAGAATCGATGACTTTTTTGATCAGCTGCGTGGAGCACAATATTTCTCCATGGTGGACTTGCGGTCAGAATATTATCAAGTAAGGGTGAAGAGGGAAGATGTCCCCAAGACTGCTTTTCGTACAAGATACACGCACTATGAATTCATAGTAATGACTTTTAGACTCACCAATGCTACCGAAATATTCATGGAATTGATGAATAGAGTCTTTAGAAATTACCTTGACAAATTTGTGGTAGTATTTATAGATAATATTCTAATATACTCCAAAACTAAGGAGGATCATGAGGTGCATTTAAGAACCGTACTAGAGACTTTGCGCAAGGAGAAGCTCTATGAAAAGTACAGCATGTGTGAGTTCTGGTTGAAGGAAGTCTCATTCTTGGGCCATATCATCACAAGCAATGAGATATCTATGGACCCCTCCAAAACAGATGCAATTGAGGGATGGTCGAGGCCAACATCGGTAACGGATATCCGTAGCTTCTTGGGGTTAGCTGGATATTATCGACGATTTTTGAGAAATTTCTCACGATTGTCCAACCCTCTTACCAAGATAACTCGAAAGGGATTAAAGTTTTCTTGGAGTGGTGAATGTGAAGAAATCTTCAAGGAGTTGAAAAGGAGGCTTATCACTATGCCCGTGCTCACTTTACCCACAAATGGGGAACTTTTTGTGGTATTCAGTGATGCCTCAAAGAAGGGCTTAGGTTGTGTGCTAATGCAGAATGATAAAGTGATATCCTATGCCTCAAGTCAGTTGAAAATCCATGAGCGAAACTATCCAACGCATGATCTGGAGTTAGCGGCGGTGATCTTTGCCTTGAAAATCTGGTGGCATTATCTCTATAGAGAGAAATGTGAGATATATACTGACCACAAGAGTCTTAAATATATAATCACACAGAAAGAGCTTAATATGCGCCAGAGAAGATGGATAGAGCTCATCAAGGATTATGACTGTTCAATACATTACCACCCTGGGAAAATGAGCAAGGTGGCGGGTGCCCTAAGTAGAAAGGATCCAACGATTCTATCAATGATGAGAATTTAGAAAGATACAATCTTCTTAGACTTGACGAAGATGGACGTGGGAATCATAAAGAAGGGAACATCATAAATCCTTTCACAAATGATTTCTCAACCATCTCTTGTGGAAAGGTTAAAGGATGCTCAAAAGGATGATGTGGGAATTTAAGAAAAAGTGGAAGCTATCAAAAAGGGGAAATCCTCAGAGTTTAATGTTAATGGAGAAGGAATTGTGCGGTTTGGGAAAAGACTATGTGTTCCATCATGTCTGGAGCTGAAGAAGGAACTTTTGGATGATGCACATAGTTCAAATTTCTCTATTCACCCAGGGAGAACAATGATGTATCGAGATCTCCGAGAAAACTTTTGGTGGGATAATATGAAGAAGGAGATCTCCAAATATACATCAAAGTTCCTGGTGTGTTAGCAAGTGAAGGCAGAGAGGCATAAGTCTAAGGGGATGATGAAACCATTGCCCATACCAGAATGGAAATGGGAAAAAATCACCATGGACTTTGTCACCGGACTTCCAAGGACATCCAAAGGCAACAATTCAATCTGGGTTATTGTGGATCGTCATACAAAGACTGCACACTTCATTTCTATTCGAGAGGATTTATCATTGGATCAATTGGCACAGATATATATTAGGGAAGTGGTAAGGTTGCATGGAGTACCACTATCTATTGTGTCTGACCGAGATCCAAGATTCACCTCTATGTTTTGGAAGAGTCTTCAACATGCTATGAATACTGAACTGAACTCCAGTACGACTTATCATCCTCAAACTGATGGCCAAGCCGAGCGGACTATCCAAACACTTGAGGATATGTTGAGAGAGTGCTCAATGGAATTTAAAGGAGGATGGGATCAACATCTTCCTCTGGTTGAGTTCTCTTATAATAACAATTTCCACTCGAGCATCCAAATGGCACCATATAAAGCCTTGTATGGGAAAAGGTGTAGAACACCAGCATGTTGGGATCTGGTTGGTGAATGTAAGCTGCTTGGACCAGAAATGGTCGAAGAAATGGTAGAGAAGGTGAAAACCATTCAGTAGCATATCAAGGCAGCCCAGATTCGACAGAAGAGTTATGCAGATAATCATCGACGAGACCTTGAATTTATAGTTGGAGACATGGTGTTTCTACGCATATCTCCGTTGAATAAGTTCATGAGGTTTTGAAATAAAGGGAAGTTAAGTCCAAGGTACATCGGCCACTTCGAGATTCTTGATCATGTTGGGGCTGTAGCCTATCGACTAGCACTTCCACCTACCAGGGCCAAGCTGCATGATGTATTTCATGTATCCCTCTTAAGGAAGTATATACCGGACCCTTCACATGTACTCTCTTCTGAGGTGGTACAATTGGAAGACGATATTTCTTATGAGGAGCAACCAGTGAAGATATTAGATCGTAGAGAAAAAGTTCTACGAAATAAGACAATGCCCCTCGTCAAGGTGTTGTGGAGAAACCACAAGTTTGAAGAAGTGACTTAGGAATCAGAGGATATGATGAAGCTGAGTTACCCACATTTGTTTTAGTTTGGGAAAAGGAAAATTTCAAGGGTGAAATTTTTTAAGGGGGGAATATTGTAACGACCCAAATTTTCATTAATGGAAATACCTCTTCATCCAGTTAAATGTGTCTTTATGAAAAATGTTTTTATAAGATGTCAACTTCTTTGGTTTTATGTAAAGAATTGTGATCATTGTTAATATATCCGTTGAACAGTGATCACATGATTAGTATAAATATAGGACTTTAACAAATCTAATTTACTTAGACAAAAGAAGTGATGGTATCATCTAGTATAATTGCCCTATATGAAGCCCATTTGTCGAAGCTCGAAAAAGAGGTGGCATCCTTGGGCTTCTCCCTTGACCAAGCCCAAGCTAAGCTTCACCATGTCAAGCTCGAACGTGACCGTCTACGGGAAAAGTGGAGGTTGATTGAAATTACCACTCGAGCTATGTTATCCGAGCCACCCCAAGAGTCTGTCACCATCACACACCTTACCCTTAGGTCTTATGCAGCTGTTTTAAGGGGTTATGTAACAATTAAGTAATACTATGTTCATGTACATTATTTTTGTATATAATAATGAATATAATTTCTAGTCATTTTTGATACATTGTAATTAGTTTTTAAAGTACAAATGGTGTTTTTAGTTATTATTTAATTAATAAATTTATTTTATTAAATTAAGGGATTTTTGAATTAAATAATATTTTAATAAAATAATAATATTATTATTAAATTAATTTGTATTAAATATAAATGATCTTATAATTTTATGAATGCAATTAAAATTTTTTATTAAGGTTTGAAAGCCGTTTTTGTCAAAACCTGTGAATTTTCGATAAATGTTGGTTTTTATTTTAAAAGTGAAAATTAACATATTTAGAAATTTTTTTAGATAAAATAAATTTCATTTCTGGGATCAGGACGTCGAAATTATCTAACGGTGAATTTTTCATAATTTTCTGAGAGTCAAATTTTTGGGTAAGATTTAAATATCGTTTAAATATATAATGTGTTTTATGACATCATAATGACCCAATGGTGATGTAATAAAACACCATAATCCTTATGTTCGGACAATATATGTTTTATCACTAAAATAATGTGATTTTGGGGTTGTTTGACTTACTTTTCAAAGCATTAATGGACCCCTCAAGACATATTCAACACTTTGCCATTTTAAATTAATTTCCATGGGAGTGTGACTCACCTCCACATAAGCAACCATAATATTTTAAGAAGTTCGGACTTGGGCCTTATAAAATATTTTTTTCCTATTCCTTTTGCCAAAAATCATGGGAAAAAACCATGGGATGGTTTGTGTTTTGGAATAATTTAATGTAAGGGGACCCAAACCTAAATAATAAATAATTCCCTCACCTTTCCTATATAAACCCACCCAAAATCCCACTTCCTCCTCACTAAAATCCCTTAGAGTTCGTCCAACCTCTGCCCTACTCTCTCTAAAATTCTCCCAAGGTGCCCCAATCTCCCAAGAAGCCTCTCACAAGCCTCTCTCTAGCCTTTGGAAGCACACTTCCAAGTAAGGGTTTTTTTCTTCCTTTCTCATTTTTGGCAATTTTATTTAAGTTTTTTTGCCCTTTTAATTTCAATTATGAATGTTGGGGTATGGTTTCTCACCTCCCCCATACTGCCCTTTTATTGTTTGAGTGATGGGAGACCCCTTTCTCTCTCATTAAATGCCTCCCATGTACACCCGTTACTATGCCGAAATTCCGAAAGGAACCTCTCTCTCCTCTTTTATATCCAAGCAATAATTTTGTATCATGAATCTAAATTTAATTACAATTGTTGGGACATGTATCTATATGATCTACTTACTGTCTATTACATGTAAATATGACGAGGAACCCCTTTCTCTCTCATCAACCATTTTTATGAATTCTTATGTCACGCCGTTATGCTGCTGAAATCGCATCGATTTTCTAAGCCAATGTCATTATGTAGTGAATACCATGCCCATTTCTCCATCAAGGGTATTCAACTTTATGCACATTTACCTATTGATTTTAAAGTTTCATGTATTAATTCCACATTCCTTTATCATGGAATAAATGATTATGTTTTATGAATCCATGTTTTATGATCCATGTGGCACACCTATGCGTGAAATTAAATGTTTAAGAAGGGTGCGCCCTTATAGCACTCCAATGCATTCGGTAAAGTATAATATCATGATACGTCATGTGAAATGAGTTTTGACTCATGATAATTCAATTGAAATGAGGGTTTACTCGTGCTTCATGTGCAATGAGGGTTTACTCATGCTCCATATGCAATGAGCCTTGGCACATGCTAATTCAATGTTAAGTGTTGTTGCCACATTTCCATGTTATGATTATCATGCTTTATCATGACTTTATGTTCATGCTTCTTTTATGCTCTATTTATATTCCTATTGTCTAACATGTATTTTACTCCTCATGTTATTCCATGTGTACTCCCTTACTGAGCTTTACAGCTCACCCTTTTCTTATGCATGTCCTCAGGTTATCCCATCCAATGCTAAGTACGAGGGAATGTAGTGGTCATCTAAAGGAAGTTTTCAATGAAGATGTTTTATTTCATGTTTTAAGTTTTTATGTAATTATCCTAAGCCCCAAAGACACTAAACCTCTCGATCTTATTTGTTTTATCAAGTGAAGTTTTATGTAATAAATCATGTTTAAGTTGTAATAAAAGCAGGGTTGTCATAGGTCACATCGTGTGTCAGATTGACATGCGCCTCATTCTTACACATCACAGATGACTTATGGATCATTGTTCTAAAGTATCAAGATGATCCAAGTGTGTTTTTCTAGGTTTTAGTGATAGATGAATTCTTTTCACTAAAATTTCATTTTTTAACTAAAAACATGTACTTTGAGTCATACGGGGAATACCATGTGTTGGATTGATGTGTGCCTAATTCCTACACATCAAAAAATATTCATGGATCATTTTCCTAAAATATCAAGACAATCCTACTATGTTTTCTTGGGTTTTGGTGTGTGACATATTTTTTTAACTAAAATTTCTTCTTTAAACAAAAAACAAGAACTTTGAGTCATACCGATCATATTTTGTGTTGGTTTGGGGTACAACTAATTCCTACATATCTCAAATGAATTATAGATTATTATCCTAAATTATCAAAACAATTTGAATTTTTTTTCTTGATTTTGATTATTCCACACATATTTTTAACTAAAATATAAATTTAAACTAATAACACACAATAATGAACATAAAATGATCAAATAAATATTAAATAACTATATGAATAGATCAAATAATACCTAAGATCATTATTATTGTTGAAGACTTAGTCGAGAATTTTTTTCTCCAATCATTTTTTTCTCTTAATAGAGCACACAATGGTCGAAGAAAAAACAATTCTCGATGAATCCATTCCTTCAAAATCTCTATAAAAATTAAAAAAAAATAAGTATTATATAAAAATGATAAGGAAATTAACTAAAAAAATTAGATAAAATGAAGATAAAATTGACAAAATAAGTATTAGGAATTCACCTCTGTATGATGTTTGTATACATTCTAACACTATGTATTCTTCCCATTCATTTCTAAAAAAATATGTTTCCTCTTTTGAATACATGGACTATTGACAGTCCTAGTAGTGCTGGAAAAATTGAAATAAAAAAATATTAATAAATATTTTAAATAAAATTGTAATTATCATCATAAATACCTCTTTGGGGATGCTAGTTTATTGATGAAATACAATATATTTCAAAAAAAATCAAACATAATAACTGTAATCATTACCATTATTTTGTTTCAAACATTTCATAAACATTGATAAAAATTAGTAATTTGTTTTGATATAAGTTTTTATGATGAAATATTATTATATATACCCCAATACTTATCCACTTTTAGCAGTTGATAGGCTTCTTATGCTCATGAACTATCCTTACGCCATGATTTTTATTATATTTAAACATAGTTGTATCATAATTTTTTTTTAAAAAAAATTCAAAATACATAACATGAAGTTTATTTGTAATTTTTTTATAGTGTATTAAAATTTGATAAAAGTCGTCATATGTGCTCGATTTATTGGGTATTCATTCATTGAATCCAAAAAATAAATCATTGGATTATCCAAATTTATTTCAATGTGAAACCAATGATTCTTAAAAAAAGGAATAAGTAATTAAATGAATGAAAATTTATTTTATAGGATTAAATTATAGAGTTTTACCCCCACATCATGGGTATTAAGAAGAGTCTGTCATCTATAAGTTTGCTTTTCAAACATTTCATCCAGTTTTTCCACTATTACTAAATATTAACATAGTAGATTAACTATTGGATAAACAAATCATGAAAACACACCTCATGTATACATTTACAATTGAAACTCTGATTCATGCATGCTTGAGGGTTTCATCTACATTCTTAAGATCAATAAAGTTTGTAATGGCCTCTCTATATATTTTTTCCTCAAAATAAATGATGGTTGTATCACTATCTATGAATTTTATATTCACATGAACTTATAATATTAGTTAATGTGGATGTTTAACTTGTGGGGTAGGGGTACTTTTTTAAGTAATTTTTAACCGATTGATTGATCTTTTATATTTTTTGATTTAACCTTCCATTTCCCTTTTTTTCTCCATCTGTAATAAATTTCCTTAGTTTAGGAATTTTTTCATTAATTGTTAAAGGTTTTTCATAAAAATAAATTAGAAAGCAATACCTCCTTGTTGACATGTATTTTTAAAATATCAAACAACCATTATATGAACGTTACAGTAGTAAGTTTGATTATGCGAACACCTAGATCATTAAGGGGAACATGTAGCTCCCTATTTAGCTTGTGATATATGTAAATCACTGCTCTTACACAACCTTTTAAAAGTTGTTTATTGTGTAAAATATATCCTTGTATATTATACATTGTACCCATTCCAACAAGGCGATGAGTGGGTGATGATATATATAAATAAAAATCATTTTTACCATGTATATTATTAGTACAAGAAAGGTATCCATGTCTTCTTTATTCACATTTCATAGAAGGAGTTATACAAAATTGATTACCTATGTAAAGGAAGACCTTTGGGGTAATAGATAGCCTCAAATCTGGGGGGGCTCCATGTAGTGGTTATTATTATGTTTTTTCTTCTCTTTTTTTCATTCTCATAAAATTATGTAACAACTAAGACTACCAACTAAGTTTTTCTTCTAAAGAATTTATTCATGTTTGCATCTCTTCCATTTTCTTACCTTTATCCCCTTTTTCATTTATTTTCTCAAAATATGTTTGGGGAAACACTTCAAAACATGAACCTCTAACATGATGATATTTTTTTTCCACTTCAAGCATAAAGACCCTAATCCCAATAGCCTAGATCCAGTTTTTAGTACCATTATATTGGCATAAGAAACAAGGAATTGCAACCCAAATTATATAATAGTTTAGTATTCTTGGTAAACTAGATACATATATGAATCTTGAATTGCAATTTAATACACAAATTACAATATTTTTTTCAATAATAACATTATTATTGCTGGTGTATCCTTGTATATCAAACATAGTACTCTTCATTGAATCCTGGGGAAAGAAAAAAAATAAGGGTGAGGTAAAATGCTCAGTAAGGTTTAAGTATAGCAGAAGCAATCATGAATCAATAATTATAGTCAATATTGGAAGGTAAATAACTGATAAAAAATTCAATTTAAATAATTGGATAAATAATAATCAATATGGTAAGGTAAATAAGTAAGAAAACGTGCCATTTAAATACCTAAATAAGGAATAATAAATATGGAAAGATAAATAACTAAAAATGCATACCATTTAATCAATAATCTGATAATGAAATGCATCCATAGATAACATCATAGAAAAAATGTCATGGATAATAATAACCAAATATAAAATAAAGGAAATGCTAAATTATTGGATATCATGTTTTCCTGGCACATGAAACCTTTACCATCAAGATTTATTCTCAAGGTAGTTTAAAACTGATAGGTATAAACCCATTTAACTAAGTTTAGACAACTGATTAATCCCATAAGATTTTTGATGCTTGAGGGGATATCATTAACTGAGCCCCACCCATGTTTTCAGGTCCAAATAATTCCTCACATTTGAATAATAAATTTAATTTACAAAAGGTGTGTATTTTCATCAAATATCTATATTGTGTAAAGAATACAAATTTATTAATACTTCCCCAGTCAATTAAATAAATTTCAAAGTAAAACATTGTGCGTATAAATGATATACATATTAAGAAATAAGAATATCCATGATAAATAATATAAATATATAGGGGAAATTAAATTTCTAATGATCATAGAAAAGTGATTATTTCAAGGGGGAGTTAATGACTACAAAATGAAACAAGGAAGTGAATGCCAATACATTATTTTCTCAATATAAAAAAAACCATCCAGAGGGAGAATAAGGATGGTATCAATACAAAATATACCCATTGGAGTAATAATAAAGTGTTGTTTTAATTTATTAACATAAATACCATAAAATTATCTTTAAAAAAATTCTTGAAGAAATATCTTATTCGTTTTGAAAATCCTATTCTTTGAAAATCACTTTTAAAAACATTATCTTTAAAAATAACATCATAAAATTTAAAAGGAAGCTTCCAGGAAATGATAGTCATGAAAGTGCATAGTTCCATGCATTCCATAAAATTTAAAAATAACATTAATTTTGTAATTTAAAAAGGTCATAAAAGTTCCTTGTTTATAAAATGAAAAGAAGACCCGTTTCACATTTTTAATAAAATCCAAACATACATTGTTTTGAAAACAACATAAGATTCCTTCGAATTTTTTTTGTAAAGAGTAAAAAATGGGTGAAAAAGAAATTAATAAATCATTTTTAAATGGTTAAAAAAATTTGAAACATTTTTTAAAAAACATGGTTTTGGAAGAAAACATATTTTCTACTGAAGAGACCAATGAAGTCGGTTTTTCTGAAAACATTTTCTAAAACATTTTAAGTTATAAAGAGTGAAAAATGGTAGTATTACCTAAAAATATCATGAATAACCATAGTATAATAAAATTAAATGGGTTTATTAGGATATGGTTTTGTAATTTCTTTCAAATGGTATTCAAGAATAAACATTCTTGATTAGAATGAGATTGTGAAATAAACTCTTAAAATGATCATAGTATTGAATTAAGAATTAATAAATGAATTGATTATGTTTATTAAATTTAAATAAAAAAACATGTGTAAATTAAAAAAAATAGATAGTCAAAGTTTATTACACACATAATCTGATAATGTTAACAACAATTAGGAAGTAATATAACCTAATGAAAATAAATTGAGTTATGAATTTTTTTATCAGTTGGTAACTCTTAATTCAAATAACCTTAGATAAAATAATTCAAATTGAAACATAAAATACCATATATACTAGTTTTTTCATGATATTACATTTCAAATTGAATGTGTATACACCATATAAAATAAATTAGGTGCATAACATTACAATATGCCTCAATGAAATGAAATTGAGATGAAATCCCTTACCTTACGCTTCCTTTAGATAAACATGATTTAAACTTCTATAAAATGGTTTTAAATATGTTATTAACTTAAAAAACTCATACTAATATTTATAATATCTTATATAATCCACTTATGATATCTTATCATTCCTTCATTAATAATATTTCATTATTTTCATTGTTTTGGGTGTTAATTTCCTTGTTTTCTTATTTTTTCTTTATCATGAACATTCTGGTTCTTATGCATATTATTTAGTTACATCATATCAAAAATAATAATCCTGATATAAATATCATATATATTCATTATATATTTATTAATATTAATTCATAATATTTTGTGATAGGAAATGAAATACACCATTTATGGAGATGGTAATTCATACGTACGCATGGACACTTTTTCCATTTTCTTGTCATATTAAAAGAAAGAAAAGTAAATGATATATATATATATATATATATATTATCATTATAGTATAATTTTTATTTCATATAATTAACATATGTTTATTAAACCCATCCTTAATATATTCCATGTAAAGAGTAAACAAATCACATCGCTTCGTGAGACGGTAGTCCGTCGTACACATGAATGACATTATCATATTCCCAAAAAATAAAAATCATGAAGTTATGTGTGATATAAAAATTTAAAATAATAATAACATCATAAATATCTTTAATACCATATATAAAATATAAATCCATCATTATAACCAACCTTGAGGGGTGGTAATGGAAAAATGAATGACATCGGTTCGTGAGGAGTAGTCTGCCATACACATGAATGATGATTTATTAACCCATTTAATGGATGTGTGTGTGATTGTAAGTAAAAAAAATAACATAATACCATATAATTATATGGAATATTGTGATTTTATTTTATAATCATGTAATAATATGAATTGAATGATGTGGAGAAGGAAATAAAATAAAGGAGCATTTAGAAGAACATTACCTCTTCTTTGGGTATCCTCCTTAGGTTTTCACTAAAACCTTAAAAGGTTTTGTTTCTACACAAAATAAGGATTCTAGGATTATTAGAGTGAAGTTTATAAGTGATATTGGAAGGGTATGGATGGTCTAAATGTCTTGAGATATGTGAATAAGTGAGGAGAGTGAGTTCCATTTTATAGTTTAAGAGGAGTGACATTCTTGTAAATACTCTAGAGTATTTACTATTGGGAAATATCCATTACCTAATGGGGATCCAAGATTGATATTTAATGTGGTGAAAGTATGATATATTTTATCTTGTAGGTTTCGAGTGTAGTGGATGTGTGTGATGGTTCATTCCCAAATTTTCTTTTTTCCATGATCGATGATCAATTTGAGATTTACAAAATGATAAACACTATGATCTATGTATTTGAATCAATGAATATAGACAAGGGATAGAATTATAGAAACATAGAGAGGATAATCACATATTATTTACAATCAATTTAATTAATTAAATAATTAACTTTTTTGAATTAGTTCTTCATTGATGGATCTCACAATAGATCTGTGTTGTAGGAATCAAAGTAGATTCCCTCTAGTAGTGATCCAAACATGTTCCAAAAATCTCTAAACATTTTCTTAGGAATCTATAGGTGCTATCATGAAATAAACTATCACTTGAATTATACATATTTTATCACCTTAATAATAGCTTCCAAAGCATTATCTTAGATCACTCTTGACTTGTTAGTGGTATGTGGAGGAAGATCGCTCTCTATTCTTGGGAGCGTTCTTGGCGAAGGTAAATTTCTAGGTATTGAAAGGATTCTCCTAATCCATTGTGCACAAAAAAATTAATGAATTGGAACATGATGAAAATAATATAATTGGGTTTATATATTGTGAGGCTTAGAAATAAATAATTGCATAAGTGCCCTTTATGATTTATTTAAATCCTGTTAAACCCCATGTCAAATAATAATAATAATATTATTATTTCTTGACATGAACTTAACTTGTGAATTAAATTAAATACTATTTAATCAAATAATATTCAATATTTATTATTTCTCACTGGACCATTAAATTCGATTCACTATTCCCCCACAATATTTATCGAGCCTTGAATAATGAATATTTATTTATTAAATAAATATCAGTGAATTATTCTCCAATAAATAAATGAACATTATATTCACTAAAGAAAAATAAATATTTATTAAATATTATGCTCACATTATATTCTCTCGAATAACCCGTGACAAAATATTTGTGATCAATCAAACATGAATAATCATTAAACCAAATGCAAGAATAATATTTATTAAAATTGTTAAATAATAAATATTATTATTATTATTTCACTGAGATTCTGGATACACTTAATGTGTGAACCTCTAGGCCTTTTTATCAGTGGCATTAAGAAAATCAGCCTAAAGTATAAGGTTAGCATTAAGAAACACACCAAGGAACCCATATAGAAAGAAGTTAATTACACAATGAAATAATATCTCATATGGATTCTTATTGTGTAATATAATCCCTTTATCATGATATCTTTAATCAAAAAGTTTGCATGTCGATGCCATCAACCTATGCGCCTGATGTCTCTTTCTTTGACTTTTTTAAAAAACAAACTTTCCTATAGAACGCCATGGACATGGATTTATTTAGGCTATATCATTTCCATAAAAGGGTCTGAGATATCAAATTCTGTTAAAGAACAGAAGGGGAAAATATTTTCTCATATTATTCATTAATGAAATATTACTCATGACACACCAAACTTATCCTACCTCACCAAGAACATATGTTGTCATAGTTTTCACTAATACATCAAATTACATGACTCATAATACTCACTAATAATAATATTAAATTCTAAGGATAAATACCCACATCCATAGAAAGGAACATCCAATGATACATATAAATGAGGATTTCCTACCAGTGGGTCTCGTTCTCATAATATCCTACTAGATATTACTAAGGGAGTACACCATGAGAAGGTCCTCAAAGTCCTATAGGTCTCCAACCATGATAGCATGTATAATTGTTTTCCCTCAAATGATATAATTCGTCTATATGACATATATTTAAGGATAGTGAAATTTTCCTCTGAGGTTCTCATCATAGTAGGGATCACCTAGGAACTTTTAGTGCCAAAACTACACTTGGGACATTGTCACACACTATTTTATATATAAGAACAATAATAATGTGATAATTATTTTATTAATATTCAAAACTATAAATACAGGTTATCATAAAGTACACATCAGTTGGTTCTAGGGCACTAATGCCAATAGACTCCCACTTTCACTAGAGCCAACTTCTAACAACCTTCAGTCTTTTAAATCTCACATGATACCCATTCTTCTAATGAGATAGGTCGTTAGTCAAGGGTTCCAGTTAATTCTCTTCCATGGGTACTCTACTCACTACAACTTCACACATTTGATAAAAATACTACAAGAGGTGATACTTCCAGAGTATATTCTTTGTCTTTCGGTGCAACCTTGGATTTTTTTTCAAGATATGCCGCTGTGTTATTATCACAATACAATGTGACAAGGAATTTACTGATAAGTACCACATCAAGATCCTAGAAAAAGTTATAAATATAAATAGATTCTTTGATTGCATCATAATCTTCTATATACTCATAATCCAC
Source organism: Viscum album (assembly GCA_963277665.1). Lineage (NCBI taxonomy): Eukaryota > Viridiplantae > Streptophyta > Magnoliopsida > Santalales > Viscaceae > Viscum > Viscum album. Next base: position 1,219,165,300 of record OY728119.1, read on the forward strand.
TATATAATTAGTGACAACTCACTACTTTGAAGTTTTCTATCTCACAGCTCCTCCATTGAGACAGAAAACATATCCTGACTGTGACTTTAAATCATTCTAATATTTCTAAAAACTAGCATTAGTATAACCCCTAATGACCAGCTGCTCGTCTCCTCCATACACTAGGAACATATCCTAAGTTCTTCCCAAATATTTAAGGACAACCTTAATAGAAAACCAATGTTATTCTTCTATATTTTCTTGATATCTACCTACCATGTCAGTGCATAGACAACCTAAAGTCCAATACATAACATGGAATACATGATTGACCCTATCAGTGAAGCGTATGCGATCTTACTCATTCTCTCTTTCTCCTGTTGTGTCTAAGGACACATTTTCATAGAAATATGTAAACCATGCGACACTAGAATCAATCCTCTTTTGGATTGTTCCATACTAAATCTATTTATTATCTAGTAAACATATGTACTTTCACTTAGTCCAATAATCCTCTTGGTTATATCATGAATGATATTAATCCAAAGTATATAGGTTACTTCACCTAATTCCTTCATGGAGAAACATTGTTTTAACCATTCATTAACAGACTATAAGACTGGTATGTCATTTCCAATAAGTAATATTTCATAAAAATATACTACTAGGATAATGACTGCATTCCCACTAAACCTATTTTAAATATATGGATCACATTCATTCTTAATGAAACCAAATTTTTTTTATGGATTCATCAAATCTAATTTTCCATGACCTGGATACTTGATTCAGTCAATAAATGGATCTCTAAAACTTTTAAATCCTTTTGTCATCACCTAGAGTCACAAACCCTTTTGGTTCTATCATATAGACATATTCTTGAAGGTTCCCATTAAGGAATGTAGTTTTTACATTCCTCTACCAAATATCATTATCATGGTAAGATGCTATAGAAATATAATTCTGATAGATTTTAACATGGAAACTGGTGAAAGGTGTTCATCATATTAAATTCATTAATGTTGTTTAAACCCTTGATCCACTAGCCTTGATATATAAGTATTTAATTTACATTACATGTCTAGTTTCCTCTTGAATACCCATTTTCATACAACAAGATTTATATCAGTTGGAGAATTGAACAGAACCCAAACTTGGTTATGGTATATGGAATCCATTTTGGAATTCATTGCTTCTTCCCGTATTTCAACTTCTAATATCTATACTACCTCCTTTTAAGAGATATTTTCATCATTCTCAACCAATAACGATTCACCATCTTCGATGACTAGAAAACCATATCTCTCTGGTTCTCTTAATTATCTTATGCTCCTCCACAATACTTGTGTTTAAAAAACCACTTCTTCCATGAGGAATTGTGGAATCTGTCCCTGTACCAAATCTTATATATCTTGATCATCAACTTCATCAAAGTGAATCTTTATCCCACTATCCTTTTTGAGTATGTTCTCCCTTATTAGAAAGAAATTTTGTCTAGAGACAATCATTTTCTTATCTGAGAGGTTTTATAGCTAGTATCCCTTTGTTTTCTTAGGATACCCTATAAAGATACACTTTGTTCCTCAGGGTTCTAGTTTTTTTATTGATAATACCGTAACAAACACCTCACAACACCATATATGTGTATACAAAAAAATGAGTTTCATTCTACTCTATAGCTCGAAGGGAATTCAATTTTCCACTTTTGTTGGTATAGGTTTAATGTGTATGACACAGTTTGTAATGAATGTACCCAAAAGGATTGTAGAATATCCACATGACTTGTTAATGGACATACCATGTATAACAAGTTATGGTTCCTCATTTCACTAATATCATTCCACTATGTTGTGTAAGGTAGAGTGGGTTGAGATAGAATCCCAAAATCCCATAAAAATTCAATAAAATCTTGGTTATGATATTCACCACCTCTGTCTGATCAGAGCTTATCTATCTTCTTTCAAAGTTGATTATCTACTTCATTCTTGAATTTCATGAATTTCTAAAAAGACTCAGACTCATACTACATTAATTAGATATATCCATATCTACTCAAGTCATTAGTAAAATTTATAAAGTAAGAATATCCACCTCTAGCTTCTATTGGAAATGGTCCACACACATTGGTGTGTACCAATACTAGAAGCTTTGTGGCCCTTTCACCTTGTCCACAAAATGGTTGTTTATTCATTTTTTCCTTTTAACAGGAATCATATCTTTCAAGTTGTTTTAGCTTAGAAGTGTCTAAATAAACATCTTAATAGATATTTGTCAAATGCTTCTCACATACAGGACCAAGATAGTGATGCCAAAGTTGGGTGTTATATGAGTCATGTGAACATGATTCACTATCAATTACCAATACATAGTTTTCATAATTTAATACATAAAGACCATTATTTAAATGTTTCATTCTATAACATATGTTATTATTATAAAATAAACAAATATTATTTACAAACTTGAAAATAAACCCATCTGTATCTAGGCATGATACAAAAATTATGTTCTTGGTAACAGTCAGTACATAATAACAATCATTTAAAACCAAAATCATTACTATTGGAAATGAAAGGTGTTATCAACCAATGGCTATGGTAGCCAGCCTCACACCATTATAATCTCTCTGATCCACCTCTCCTCTAGAATTCTTTTGAAATATACTTGGTTACTCCATTTGGATACAGATGTGAGAACCACAATCTATATCTAATACCCAATGTGTAGATATTGAATTATTAAATTTAATAATGAATGAACCTTTAGTTTCCCCTTGTTTTTAGGTGCAGTTACTCTTCTAGTGTCCTGACTTTCCACATGAAAAATAATATATCTCCTTTTCCGTGCCCTGCCCATAAATTTTCCTCTTCTTAGAAGGACTGTGCTCAGGATCTTCATACTTTTTTGTGTCTTGTCCCCCTTTTCCATGTTATTTATTTTCTTTTTCACCATAAGGTCCATTAGTTTATCAAACACTATGTCCTTATCCACATGGATAATAAAATTACTAAGTTTTAAAGTATTCTTCTCAATATTTCTCATATTTTAATTAATAATAAAACTGGAGAAGGTCTTGGGAAGTGATTAAAGTATGAGATCTTTATGAACTTCATCCTAGAATTTAATATCTAATATGTCTAAGTGTTCAATGTAGACAATAATCTTGAATACATAAGGCCCAGCTGGTGTAGAATCTCCAAGATTTTTTTTAAACAATGAATTGAAGATCAAGTACCTCTCTTATATTGCCTTCTCTTGATAGAGATCCCAAAGGTGAGACATCATGATATATTCATCCATGTCCTTATGTTTCTTTAAAATATCACTAGACATGGATGATAGAATGAAACACTGAAAATGTGTAGCATCATTCAGATGTTTCTCATAGATAGATAGCTCTTCATCCCTTGACTCATTACCAGGTGCATCAGGAATATGTTCTTCAATCATATAAAAATTTCTTTCATGGAGAAGGATGACATGTAAGCACCTTTACCACTCTTGGAAATTTGTGCCAGTGATAAGGTTATCCTTTTCAAATATGGATTGCAATGATATGTTTGAATTAATTTTAATGTTGCTTTTACAAATAATATGAGAAAAATTTTATTACTTTATTTGATAAAATTTAAACAAATAAATAAATAATATATTTATTTAGTCCCCCACTATTTTATCAAAACCCAATATCCCTTACCATTAGCTCTAAAATATTCTATTTCCTAGATATTCTAGTTTAAAATATCTATATTACACTTCTCATTTCCCCAACTTTGGTTGATCAAGAAACTAAAATGGTTTTAGGTAGGATTTGTAAATGCCAAATGCATTAACTCACAGTTCCCTGATCTTTTGAGTGGACTCCCCAATCTTGAAATCATTAAATTGGATTTCATAGACTCATTCCTCTCATTTACACCATGTATTTATTTGGTAGTAAACCCTTGACGTGAAATAAGTTAATTTAATCCAAAACTTCATGTTAGAATTTCTCAATAATTGAAACCAACCCAACTTTGGCTGGATAAGTACTTTGAACTGTGGTTCAATTTTAACTGGAGTAGGGGAAGGATATGCCAAATTAATATATAAAATTGGGAGATTTTATCCTTTATGAAAAAATTCACAATTATTATATTTATCACATGCTTGTTAATATTAAGTTGATTTAATTAAGTGATTAACGATGTCTTAGATGTTATTTACGTATAAGCCGATTTAGTTTAGTTATATCTTACATGCTTATTAATTTAATTAATTCTTGGGATCATGAAAATCATTCATAATGAAACAACCAAGAAACTTGACATAAATAAAATAGAAAAGTGGTATGATCATGATCATTTACTAATGGTTAGTTTATCTTGTGAATAATAAATTAACAATTGAACTAGCGACAAAACACCTTGAACCAATTAAGGTTCATGTTACAACATTCTACTTTTCCACCTATATATATCTCTTGGATTGGTTTCACCTCAAAACCAAACTTGAACCACCTCGAATATCATAGGATCCCCATCCATTAGATATACATTTACTCAAAATTAGGTTAGGGGAAATGGGTTTACATTAAAGAAACCATGGGCACGCATGCCCTTACATAATAATAGGAGATATGGCAGACATGCCAATAAATTAATTTAATAATAAATTAAATGAAACCAATCACATACAAAGGTCTCATCTATGTTCAGGATCATCCACACGAATACAATGAATTTTAAATTTAATATAACTAGCATTAAATTCTTAATCTTTCTTATTTATGATAAATCAAACTCAAATAAATTAATTATCATATTTAATTAATCAATTATTTTATCTTAATTCTCATATTAATCTTCTTGAGATTATCATTCATATAATTTTAAACAAATTAAATAAATTTATTTAAAATTAATTGTGTACATAAATGAACCAAGGAGGTAACATGGTGAAAACCCATCTGAATCTACCCAACATGTATTATACTCATATACTGTTTAATTTTGTGACATATGGAATACATGAATTATCACATACTTTCATGAAATATGGTATCAAATTAATTATTAAATGAATTAAATGATTTTTTGGTCACGTTTTATGATTAAATGCATGTAGAGGAAGAACTATAATACGACTCATACATGATATGAATATCTGAACATTACACAAGAAATAATTAAACACACACACATATATATATTAAAACCCATCACATGGAGAGTCCTATCAACTTAATTACCACACTCAAGCACATGTCGATAAGGTTTACATAATATAATAAATAAACTTTAAATCTATGTAATTTGGTATAATTACATTGTGTGTATAAGAAAGTTATACGGCATGTACATCTCTCACAGTGTATCTGAGGGACATTCCTAGGGACTTAGCATGTAAACCATGCCTCAAAAAATTGTAGTACAAGACATGTATTAGCGACTATATGGCATGTGTTCTCCGAGTTACATGGTCACCAATCCAGTAGGTCATGTATGGTAATACACAACCCGTCTGTAACTCAAAGGGACTACACGCAATGTGCATGGGATACATGGCGTGTACTCCAGTTTACTGTGCACTACCTGGTCCTGGTCAACACGTGGTGTAAGTAATAAATGCACTATTTTTCATCAATACACATGGTTTGAATTAATTTTTGAATTAATTTCGGATACATTGAACACAAGTACACGATTTGTAACTTTGGTTACACGACATGTACTCCTATGTTATCCGACCATAATCCTTTTCATATTCAAATGAGATATTTGATTTTATTTCATGCATAAAATTAATCGTATTGATTAGATCTATGAGAAATGAAGGAGGGGGAAGTAGATCTCACAATTCGTATTAAAAGAAAAATTAAACTTGAATTGAAAACTAAATAAAAAATGGGTAAATCAATCAATAATATTTAAACAATTATAAATAATTATGTGATTTCTCTAATACCACTTATAGGTTTCAGGCGCAGTGGAAGTGTGTGTTGAGTCATGCCCAAATTTTATTTTTTCCATGATCGATGATCAATCCAAGATTTACACAATGATAAACATCATGATCTATAGAATTAAATCAAAGAATATAGACAAGGAATATAATTTTGGAACCAGATATAGGATAATCACATATTATTTATAATAAATTTAATTAATTAAATAATTACCCTATTGAAATTATATTTTAATTTATGAATATAAAAATATATCTATGTTGTACTATCATTTCATTGTAGGAATCAAAACATATTTCCTATAGTGGTGATCCACATGTGTTCCAAAAATCTCCAAACATCACCATAGTAATATTCAGGTGCTAGCATGACAGATCTTATAACTTGCATCATCCGCCTTTGATCACCTTGAGAACAGCTTCCAAAACATTCTCCTGGATCTCTCTGGACTTGAGAGTGGGAGGTAGAGGAATATCTCTCTTCATTCTTGGGAGAGTTCTTGGAGAAGGTAGCTCTCTAGGTCTTGAAAGGATTCTCCAAATCAGTTGTGCACAACCAAAAGAATGAATTGTATCACACATAAAATAATATAATTGGGTTTATATATTTCTAGGGTCAGAAATAAATAATTGCATAAGTGACCTTTATTATTTATTTAATCCCTTTTAAAACCCATGTCAAATAATAATAATAATATTATTATTTCTCAACATGTGTTTAACATGCGAATTAAATTAAATATTATTTAATCAAATAATATTCAATATTTATTATTTCTCATCGAACCATTAAACTCGATATTCTATTCCTCCACAATATTTATTGGGCCTTGAATAATGACTATTTATTTATTAAATAAATATCATTTCATTATTAACCAATAAATAAATAAACATTACATTCACTAAATAACAATTAGATATTTATTAAATATTATCCTCACATTATATTCTCTTTCATAACCAGTGATGGAATATATGTTGTTAAGAAAACATGAATAATTATTAAACCACATATAGGAATAATATTTATTTTAATTATTAAATAATAAATAATAATAATATTTAACTAAGATTCTGGTTACACTTAGTGTGTGAACCTCTAGGACTTTTTCTTAGTGGCATTAGGTGAAGTAACCTAAAGTACAAGGTTAGAATTTAGTAACATGCCAAGGCACCCATGGAAAAAGAAGATAAAACCTAAATGACATATTACCTCATATAGATGCTTACTATGTAATATAATACCTTTATCATTATATCTCTAATCAAGAATGTTGCATGTCGGGACCATCAACCTATGTGCTCGATGTCTCTTTATTTTACTTTTCATAAAATTAACTTGCCTATAGAACACTATGGACATGGGTTTATTTAAGATATATCATTTCCATCAATGATCCTAAGATATTAACTTATGTAAAAGGACAAAATGGACAAATACATTCTCGCATTAATCATTAATGTAATATTACTCATGATGCACCCAATGTATTCTACCTCACCGTGAATATCTATTGTCATAGTTTTCATAAATTCATCAAATTATGGGACTCATAATACTCATTAATAATAATATTAAAGATTAAGGATCAATGAACATGTCCACATATAGAAAAATCCAGTGAAACATATAAATGTGGATTTCCTATTGGTGGGTCTCATTCTCATAATATCCTACAAGATATTACCAAGGGCGTACACCATGATAAGGTGACTCATAGTCCTATGAGTCTCCTCCCATGATAGCCTATATCATTTGTGTCCCTCAAATTAATTCATATGAATATAGAACACATATTTAAGGATAGTGTCATAGCACTTCTAGGTTCTCATCATAGCGGGGATCTCCAATGACTTTTTAGTCTGATATCTACTCTTAGGATATTATCACATACTATGTTACACAAAAGAATAACAATGATGTGTTAAGTAGTTTATTAATACTCAAAAAAATGAATATAGGTTATCATAAAGTACACAGAATTTGGTTCTAGGGCACTAACTCTAATAGAGCCACACCTCCCGCACATAATAGAATGCATGTTTTAAACATTCTATTCCTTAACTCCTAAGTTTTATTATTTTAATATTTTAGTTTTTCATTATGGTAACCAATTTACTAAATTAAGTAATTTATCCATTAAAATAAAATGGTCCATACTAGATAATTTGGAACCACTAATTATAAATATGATATCTAATTTCTGAAATATAAATCCTACATGTGTTGTAAATTAATTTTAACACAAGCTCAAGTCACATGCAAAAACACCGCTTGAACAATAACTACTAACTAAGTTTTTACTATTTAATAGTTAATATAGTCATTATAAAAAAAAAATTGGTCCATTAATGGACCATAGATGATATTTATTAATATCTAAAAATCACTTGATAGAAGATTGGATTTTTAGTAATTTTATATCAATTAAGAGAATATCATTAATTATAAAATAACATTAATGTCAACTTTGAATCTATTCATTTAATTTGAATTTAAAAAAATATCAAGACAATGATGGAATTTGAATATATTAAGTTCTCAATAGTGTAACATGATATATTAATATACAAAATTAGTATAACACAAAAATTCATTCAATTTACTTCACTTTTAAAATTTTTAGTGTCATTTATTTTATTTTATTGTTAATAAAATAATTATCATGTTGGTATATCTTAAGCACTTTAAGTAATTATTTCATCCCTAAATATTAAAGATACATTATTATGATAACTAAAAAACATTTATATTTTAAAATAATATTTATAACCAAACCTATGTAGTTTTTCCCTTATCCCAAAGCTTTATAGATATTAAAATCAAGGAAGGTACAATTTTTTGTCTTTTTCTTTACTTAACTTATTATATGGGTCACTATCATGGAAAAATATCCCAAAAAGTCCTAAAATTAGATACTAAGGATAAAATAGTATAAATATTTCCATATAATGGGTGTTATAAAAATGGATAGATCATTTTAACCCTTATATTATTAGTTTAACCACTAAGTAGACTCATTTTTTCCATAATCATTGTAATTAATTTTAATTGTTTTCAGTATTAATTATGGTCAAAAATTAATTTGACCTAATTAGATAATATAAATTATGATGATTCCAAATATGGAATCCATTTGTCCAAATCAAACTAACATAAGTGGAAGAATTTAATTTTAAATTAATCCCACATATGTGATGAGAAAAAGGGTTTCTAAAGTGAAAATGTTCAAAAGTTTACAATGATTTTTATAAAATAGTTAAATATTAAAATGATTTAAAAGACATAAATTGAATTAATATATGTATAATTAAACTATTTTGAATTTAAAAATAATTTAAAATATTATTTATCATTATAAATTATTTATATGAAGATGTATTTTTCAATTAAAGTCTAGTATTTTTCACAATTCATCAAAAAATAAAACTTCTCAGAAAAATAAAAAAAAAATCACCCTAAAATAATTTTTATATTCATATTTCAAAAATGTCTTTTATTTTTTTATACAATTTTTATAAAAGTGGTAAAAAATTAATTATAAATTTTGTGCTCTAAATGCAATTAAATCGCCTTATAGAAAAATATAGTTTTTCAAAAAACGTATTTTTTTATTTTAAATTATTATTATTTTATTAATAATTAATAGATAATTAATAAACATGTGTAAAATATATATTTTCATAATCTAGTTTATCCTATTCACTCCCTCCATTCCAATAGTTAGGCGATAACTATTATATTAAATAATAATATTAATAGTATATTTGTGTTCGATAAAACTCGGTCTTGCATGTAATACAGTCTATCAAAAACTTTGTTGTTTTGAGTAATGAAATCTAAATCAGTAATGCATGTAACATAAACTATCAAATAAAATGTTATTCTTTTATAATTTTTGAGGTGTTACAATTTTCCCACTTTTAATAAATTGCATCCTTGAAATTTAATCATGATCTTGGAAATTAAGGCTTTGGAATTTGAAAATATTTTTGTTGAAAACCCCATATTCTTAGGCCAAAAATGGGATTATATTCCCTGATATAGGGGAGGTGAATCAAGGTACAATTATTCTTTTCAAACTTCTTCATTCCCCACTGAATCATAACCTCTTTATTATGTGGGTCACTTATTTTTCTCTTTAATATTAATGTTGATCTTATCCATTACAAATTTATCTGATGATGATGTAATAAAAGTAAAAAAATAAAATAATGACAAGGAAAAATATATTTTTACTTGTTTAACCCTCATTGGGTTTCATCCAAAGAGCATACAACATTAATGTGTCAATGTACCAAATCCACTAAAGATCACTTTCAATAAAAGGTTTGGAATATATCACTTCTATACCCAGGATCACTATATTACAAGATTAAAAGATAGATCACACTTCTTTCCAAGGGTCACTGCCACAATATTTCCTCCAATGGATCACTTTCAGGGTAAGGGGTCGCCTTCTTCATTTTCCTTTTCTCAATAATTCATAATGGATTCATAAATAGTTTATGGACATATAGGTATCTTTATTAGTAATAATTAATGCATCCTCAATTTTAGGTAGATGATCTATTGAATTTCTTATTATTCTGATCATTCACTTATGTGAAAGTAAAATACTTGGGTTAGTTAGTCTCTTTGAGGAGTGTGAAGTTGAATTGATATTTTATGTGCAACTTAAAAGTTTGGTTTTCCATTGGAAATCATTTGATTTTTTTTCATTGAAATTTAAATATTGGTAACATGTTGTTCCTATTTAATTTTTTTGAGATTACATTATTGAGGAAAAACAAGTTCTAAGTGTTGGGGAATTTACAAATCCATTTCATTAATACTTTTATTAATATAAAATAAGTTATTTTGTAGTTTAATTGGTTATTCTTTCCTTTATTTTATTGTTTTATTAATTTATGGTTGGATACAAAAAAATTATTTAAAATGGTTAAAAATGTGATAAATTCATGGAAAAAATAATGACCCATGATATACGATAAGTCAAGTCCCAAGTTTGAAGCTCAGAATTGAAGAATCATGTATATTCAGAGCCAAAATCACTAGAAATTCATCATTCATGTAGTTAATTAAATATTCACAACATAAAATATTATAGAAATTAAATAAATGAAAAAATACATCATAAAGACAAAACTAGAAGGAGATCAATAATTTTCATGGTGGGACACTATGTGTCATGCGTTGAATCATGCCGACAGGAAAAGTTTATAATTTCAAACTTCAAATTCAAGACCAAATCCTGCACCTTTTGACTCAATACTTCCAGTAATCATACATTTTACTTGGAAGAAATTTATGACTACATTTATGGATGATTAAATCCAACCCAAGTGTGATTTAATAAATATAATTCCATGGTGTATTCAATAGAAAAATATGGACGAGGGGAAGATCTGGATGAGGACAACCTACTACTTCTTTTATTTTCTACTTCCTTTATTTTGTTTTAATTATTTCAATGCATTCATTATTCTATTTATTTTCAATTACACTTTACATGGAGGGGTAAAATATTTTAGTGATTGTGTAAGGTGAGGCTAGGACAATTCTAATGCTTGAGTTTTTTCACTTATTGAAATAAAATCAAATCTTTCTTTTGCAAATTAGTTTGAATTCTCAAATTGTAGTTTTTATTATCAAATGTGTTTGTATTTATTTTTAGATTCTATAAATTTTTATTTCCTTGGATAATGATATGTTTTATCCCTCCAACTAGTTTTACTATGTATAAAATAAAACAAACTAGGGTTAGGTGGTCAAGTGCTCGATGATTTTCAGCATGTGTGTGAATTTTTCATTGTAACTATTGGTTGTTTAGGAATAACAAAACCCAATTAGGGATTTCCCTAGTCCACCAAGTGGTCATTCTATAATGTACTCATACATATAAAAGAGTTTGGTCCAATACGAGATCTTATTTAATAGTATTCTCATCATCACCATCTATTTAAGGAAGATAGAGGAAGCGATTGAAGAATCTCTCTCTTTCTATCCTAGAAAAAGAAGATTGGTAAATTTAGAAACTATGAAAGCATTAAAATAGGTTTATCCAAGATTGACCAGATCACTATTTCATTCATTGTTTTAAAACATCCAAATTAAATCTATTTCTAAATTATAATTTCCCAAATCCAATTAAAATTCTTTTTTTTAAACAACTAAAAATTAAAAAATGTCTTTTTATGAAATTTTCTCTAGGAGACTACCTAGGTTGCCTTTATACTATACTTATGTAATAATTTTTTTCCATTCCCCGTGATATGGAATGAATCAAATCTTCTTAAAATAAAAAATAATTTGATGTTGATAATACTCATCGACTTACATCATCATTTATAGTAATATTTTATCTAAAAAAAATAAATTAAAAATGTTGGTTTCTCCTTGGTCATTCATGAAATATTATTCAAATAGTATTTTCTAATCTTCTTGTATACTTAGCATATTCCTAGGTTATTTTTTTAAAATTTGTTAATGAATATAGGTTTAAGTGATTTTATTTCAACTTTTAAGATAACCGGGAAATATTTCATAATACCATAATAAGATCGATCATAGGTAGAATTCCTATAATATAAAATTAACTAATAATTATGAGTCATATAATAATAATTATACTTTCAAGGACATTACATATATATGATCATCCTCAAAAATAAATTCATTGGACATTTTTAAAATGGATGATATTGAATAGCCCAAATTTAAATAAAAAACTATTATCCTTTATTTAAAGTTCACAAAGGGAATTCCAAAATATAAATGATTTTAGTAATAATTAAAACAATAATATTATCTTAAATGAGTTATAAAATTATGATTATTCGTTAAAATTTAATATATAAAACTATTAATAAATAATAATAACAACCTTTAAAGTCTCAAATAGGATAAAAAGTAATGAAAAATATATAGTTTTTATGAAATATTTAATATGAATTTATTAATTATATTAACCCCCATTCCTAAAAAATCCCTTAATGTGCCCAACTTTACATATTCCAACTTTTTGTATTCTTATGTACTCTATAAATACATAGAAATGTCAATGAAAGTGAAGGGTTTTGGGGCTCTACATTGTGTTCCTTTCTATAATTCTTGTCTTTATATTATATTTTTATTTTTATTTATCAAATTCATTTCCGTACAAAAATTTGATGCTCATTTCTTCAATGATATGTTTTACGTATGATCGGTCTTACATATCTGATTTCAAAATTCTTCATAGTTTCAATCGATATTTGATCGATTTCATAACATGTTATTAGTATGATCACCTTCTCCATGTTGTGTATTGTGATGATGTTTATGTCACTGATATCATCAACATAAGATGATTCTTACATGAAAATGGTATGCCACGTGTTTTCTAAACATTATTCTTTTGAAAAACTCTTTCACGTGCACATCGACTCCACTCATTTGAAGAGTTATATCAATAGGAGATTCTTATTCTCTATATCATATTTATTTATACCCTCTTGATTAATTTGAAAATTCCACCCCATTATCTAAAGATAATGTGTTTGATTGATAATCTATGTGGTTGATGTTGAGACAAAAATAATTCATCAAACTAATAAACTATGCCTCTAGAAGTGGTCGAATGATGAACATCACATACTTTTTGTACACTGAGATAAAGTTTTCTAATGAGTGACGAACATTGTGTACATTTTAGACAATGATCTAAAATTCACTGATCATTCCATTAACTATGAAATTTCATATCTCTTTATCCTATTTATATTTATTACTCAACTGATATTTTTCTCATTCGGTAATTCTCTCCCTTATTTTGTGGTGAACCCTATACTCCATAGGAGGATATTCCATCCCACCTTCCTCCTTATTTGATCATAGGTTCCAGGGGTTGAGTTTTCAAATTAGTGGTGATTTCTTCTCTATTCTCTATTTTCCCTTTTCGTGATTCTATTATAGATTTTTTGCAACATTATGGTTTTGGTTTTGGGTGTGTGTTGAGCTACATTTTTATGACCTTTCAATGCAGTATAGGTTCATATATATTTCCTTTGTGTGGTTGTGGGTTTTGGGTTGGTTCTTTTTTTTTTCATGGTGTGTAGTGAGACAAAAAAGCTTCTTTAGAGGGAGGGGTCATGACAGAGTCCTTGGCTCAACCCAAAGGTGTCAAGTTTGATTATGTTTTATAAAGGTTCACGATAGAGACGATATTTACTTTTAATATTTTAAAATATTGTATTGTTTTATTTATTTTCACTTTCATTTTGTGTCTTATAAAAAAATTTGTAGAAAATAAGTTTTCATGAAGAACAAACATAAATATATTATATATATATTCATCCCCCTAAATTGGATGAAATTGAAGAATTAAATATTCATGCTATTGTCTTAAAGACACTATTAAACCTAAGCAAATTATTTTATTTTTTCCCCGAAAGTGAATACATATATTTATTGAAAATGATTTATTTCATTCCCTGAAGTGAATGTAAATATACATGATTTTATTTTAAATCATGTTCTAGTGAATATGTTATTTTATAATAATCACTGAACCATATTTTTTTAGGAAATAAAATAAAAAATAATAATAATATAAACCCAAAAATTGGAATTTGGTGGGTTTGCTTGAGTGGTAAAACCTTCCCATAATCATGCATCAGGCTCGGGTTCAAATCTAGGTGGGAGTGAATTTCTACAAGAAGATGGTGACACAGTCATGACACGGGTAGGCGGTGACGTAGTAATGACGCAGGAAGGTAGTGATGCAGGTATGACGTAGGCATGATGCAGGTCTAGTGATGTAGGCAGTATCATGCAGACATTATGTTGCATTGGGCCTTCAGGCCTGTTTGTGGGCATTTGGGCCATGTAATGAGCTTCATTCCCACTGGGAATTTGAGTCATGTACTGAATAAATAAGGCTTGATAGATTGGTTATACCTTTGTTGGGATATGTCCTATATTTACATCATGTTTGTGTGGTCTTGGTGTGTTTAATGTAATTGTACCCCCAAGCACCTAATATATATATATAACCACCAAATTTGGTTTGATGAAAATACATATTTAAATAGTGCAATGAGTTTTATTAATATTTATAAAATAATACATCACTTTAGGGTGATACTAAAATAGTTTTATATGACATTATATTAAAGGATATCATCATTTATCAATTATTGTTCATGTATTAGCAATATTAAGAGAAAAAAAAATTATTTAGCATGTTCTTATCGATTATCAATATCATCTCATTTAATTCATTTATACCCTGAAGTGGATGTTTTCATTTATATAGTTTCAAAAAAAATTGATTGAATTACATATTTTGATAATCCAATATATTTTATGAAAATTATTTTACCACCTAAAGTTCTTAAAAATGATAATCATAATAAATAAATTTAGTATTTTATGCAAGATGGTCATTATTGATTAATAATGAATTATCATTAAATGATCATGAAATTCAATGAATGAATTCATTCCACAATATGAATGTAATTACATTATCTCATTCCTTGAAGTGAATGAAATTATTCATGAAAAAATTGATATGATTTGTGGTTCTCACACTCAAAATTGTATCATTAATATTTGAGAATTGATGAAATTTGATCAAGTGATTTCTCCTTAATTTGGTAAAGTGAATGTTTTATATGGATTATAATTTTTTATGGTGATGAGGTGGGTGTTGTGAATCCAAAATATTCTTCCACACTGGTTCTTGCTACCACATTAAATAGCTTCAAAATACATAGAAGCTCCACTCTCAAGTACCTGTATTGTAAAATGATATTTGAACCAGAAGTTCCAAAATATACAATAATCTGCATTGTGAGAGGCCTAACCCATTATTATTATATTATGAATTCATCAACCACTATAAGTGAAAATTATAAGGATAAATATTATTATTCACAATTAAATATCTTGAAGATCTTATATATGTCGATCTTGAGTCAAAATATTTATAAATATTATTTTGATTAAATAAATCAAAAGAAATCATATATGAGTTAGTATATTCTCATGTAAGTACATTTACTAGTAGAGAAAATTAATTAACGGCTGCATAATCATGAATATATTCCTATCTGATGGTACAAATTCTTAATGCTTTGTTGTATCTTAAGTATCAATGAGATATATCAATGGTATTCTGGAAAATGAATATCATATGAAGATAGTGTATAAAATAGGTACCTTGATATATAACAATAATTCATAAAACATGATTATAAATAATTTTTTATATACAATCAAATAAGAAATGGTCACCAGAACTTTAATGATCGAGACACTTTAAATATATAACATGATGGTTTAGGTTATCCAGGATCAATTATAATGAAATATATTGATTCAATTATATATGACCATCAATTTTTTGATAACATAGTGTACATACTTCTGGGGGATAATGATGAATTTATTTAATGGATGTAAGTCTACTAAATTGTTAATAAATTTATTCTCGTTATGTTATTATGAATACCCCTAGTATAATAATTTACCATGATTTACTGATTATTAAGGCACCTATTATTAAGGTAAATTATTTATATCATTAGTAGGTATTTTGGAAATGAATTTCTCATATATTTATGAATAAAAAATTATGAAGTATATATGGGTGTTCCCACCTACCATGTGATGTTTTTTTCGGGTGTAGTGGAAGCATGTGGAGGTGGGTGATATATTAAAAATTATTTTAATAATCATTTCCTAAAACCAAGAGAAAGGATCTTGAATGTAAAATTTATAATTTATTTATTTAATATTTTATGAAAAAAATATCTGGGATTAGGAACTTTCTTTATTTTTGAATGTTTATCATACAAGAAGACCCTTTCAGATTACCTTCATTGCACTGTGAGGATCCAATTATAGAATCCCTCTAGTGGTGATCCACATGCGATCATATGATATCCAAACCACACTACTCAATTTTCAGGTGCTAGTGTAGTGAGTTGAATGTCATTCATTTTTCTTTATTGATCACTCATTCTTCAATCTTGAAGAAATATCTCTTTCACTTATCATTCTTGAGAGGGAGAGAGAAAGAGGAGTTGAGAGAGAATTCATTATGCACAATAATTATCTATTCTAAAATTTTAGATTCTCTACAAAATAGACATAGCCACTTATTTGTAGAGTTAGGATTTATGTTAAAATATTATTTAATTTCATATTGACCATTAAATAACATTTATTTACTTTAATAAACCCCTTGTTGTATAATAATAATTATATAATTACTATTTTTTGGCGCGTTCAAACTTGTGCAAAAAAATTATTATATAATAGTCTTGTTAATTAATATTTGTCACTAGACTCAGTCTTGTTCCATTCAAACTCCTCTATAATTTATTGAACAACTTAGTATATATTCTATTCATAAATAAACATTTTATCAACAATATAGTGAATAATAATTTTTTTATAAATGTGATTCTCATCGACCCCTTTTAATAAATAATAGAAAAGTACCAAGGCAGAACATAAAACACCATAAAAACTCAAACATAAAACATTTAAGATACTCGAGATCGAGTATTCATGGTATGATGTGAGGAACAACCTCCCCGACCTCATAGGTTTCATCCTCTTCACCACATTTTGACATGAAACCATAACCCACCTCTATCATCTCGAATTCTGACATCAACAACTGTCGTAGTTTCTTCTATTCCATATACCGATACATTTTTTATTCTTCATCATTTATAATTCCTGATGAAATAAAATCAAATGATTTTTTAGTAAAAAACTTCACTTTATATTTATCCTTCATATACTGACCCTTAGAATTTTCCATCATAGAAAAGTTTCCATGATTCTCTCTGTCAGCTCCAACATTCTTCATGCGTGGATCTGGAATTCCTCCAGTATCCTTTCCACTATCTAAATCAAAAGGTAATACATCAATGTACTTACAATTTTTATTTTTAATAGGATTGGTCAGACTAGGATCCTGTATGGTGGAATCCATTCAAGTAATAGGGCAGGCACATCTCCAGTAGGAGTCCTAGAGAAACAATCCCCTTCAGAAAATGATGGAAAAGGTTTAGATCTCTCCCTTCTATAAAAAGGGTAATTTCTTAGAAAAGTTGGATCCTTGAAATGGGGAACAAGAGACTTTCCACTATGCATATTCTTTGAATATTCAAGAGAAAATTTGTGAGAAACATCAACATTTAAAGATTCACATTTATGAATAGTTTTTAAGGGAAAAGTATGAGTCACATGAGCTCTTTTTTCACTAGAAAAAGGGAACAAAAAGGGATGTTTTTTACTACCTCTAGATTTAGATTGCTCCGGATATTTCAAATGTGGAAGACCAACCATTAAAAATCTTTTTTATATCCAGATGTAGGTAAAATGGATGTCATTGTAATTGAATAATCCACCCCCTTTGGAGGGGTAGATAAACCTTTCACTAGGGAATTAAATTCATCAACTTGATTTTTTAGGACACCCTCGAGGGTTGAGAGACTGAATTTACCATCTATTTATATTTTATAGACACAAATTTTCACTAAACATCAATTGGTTTTAAAATTTAGGAAGGATTACTTGTGCGTTTGTGTTTTTTAGAAGTGGTAGCCCCAATTTTGGACTTTCCTTTAAGCCCTATTTTAGTAATCATTTTACATTCCTACCATATATTAAATTCAAATTCAACCTGTATTGAGAACTATGTATCATCATGACTATCCTGAGAATCCTACTCAACACTAACCTCTTCATGATCATCAACTAGGACCTTATACAAGGCATCTTCAAAATAAACCATAGCAATAGGCATATGTTCATCATTAACCAAATTATTCTAAATAACATTTGAAATAGGAAGATCCACTAATATTTCATTATATTGAGGTACGAAGGCAATCACAGGGTTAATTTTTCCAACATTTTAATCCTACTAAGTAAAACCATCATAAAAAACCTTGGCTCTTCCTGTAGAGAGGTATCATCACTAATAATATTTTGTATCAAGGATAGATCATTATCAGAAGGTTTAACTTCTAAGAATTGTGTAGTTTCTTTAATTTTCCATATTTGATAGAGAGATAATTCATGAATTTTAATACAACAGTTGGATAAAATCATATTTCCCCTATAAACTTATTTTTAATTCCCAATAATTCTATAAGTATTACAAAAGGGTGATCTTTCCATACTGAATTCTAATAAAAACATCATCTTGTGGTGTAAATAGCACTACTCTATCTAAATTAGTGGAAGTTAAATCTACATCAACAAAAATTTGATAAAATGACCATAGATTACCATTGTAGTGGAGATTTATATTCGGATAGGGATGCCAAATGCTGATGCAATATCAAAAATAATTTCTAGATACCCCATAACCCAACTCAGTACATAAAATTTTACCCAAAACTAGGCACAAGTTTCCTTGAAGTCATTCAGACTAAAGTTCAAACTCCAATTTTGAAATCTCAGTGTGTCGAACCTCATATTAATAGAGCCATAACTCTATGTTTTTCTTTTCAGTTCTATATAGGGAAACATGATACGGAAGAAACCATGACCGATTGAAACACATTTAAAATCATAGAAACACCAAACTGAGGCTAATCTTGAAATAAGATTAAAAACTCTCTAAGGTTTCATAAATTTCTACAATGAGATGTGGGCGATGAATAAGTTCTACATAACTTCATTATCTCAACGATGGCTCCATCCAATGTCGATACATGTGCGGTATTACCCTTTAGGATTATGTGTTTCAAAACCCTATATTTGAGAAGCATAAAAGATCCATCCATGAATCCGAAGAAAGAAGAAACCTCAGGGAATGAATTTTGGACTTAATCTTTAGAGATATTACAATCCTAACTATCGATGTGATTATTGGAGACATTGGAGAAAATGTTGAGGCTTATTGGATGGTTGGGAACAACATGATTTTCATGGATCATAGGCACTCTTCTTTCCTATTCCTCCATCTCCGTAAAAAACCTTGTAGATAAATATTTATTAAAATATTAAAAAATAAAATAAATATTTTATTCAAAATCCAATGAATAAATATTTATTTAATTTATCTGATAAATATAACTTTTATAAAATTATTCCTTAAACTTCAGAATAATATTTATTCCATTACTTAAACTCAAATAGAATTTAATTATGATCAATGGAAACATTTAGTTTTTGAACCAATAGGATTATTTGTCATTGAAATTAGGAAGGCTTACCTAAAGTACAAGATTACTATCTAGAAATAGTTCAAGGTAGCCAAGATAAAGAACTTAATATCACAACATTGACAACCACATATGAATGCTCATTTTGTAATATAATCACTTTATCGTAATATCTCATCAAGCAGGTTGCACATCCATGTCACCAACCTATATGCTTGATATGTATTTCTTATACTATATTAAATAAACACATCATTAAACCATGGACATGTAATTTAATGTGTTGTTTCTATTCCAATCAAACGGTTGAGATATCATCTTCTATAAAGATTTAAGGGAAAAATACATCCCTAACTTATTCATTAATGACGTTTCACTCCTGACCCGCCCAAAGTATCCAACTTCACCATGAAATATTATCATCATGGTTGATGAAATACATATAATTACATTATTTTTAACAAGAATTAATAATATTCTTAAATTCTAAGTACCATCACACATGCTTGTTCATAGGAATATCTGATGACCCCAAAGCATGTGAAATTTCTATTGGCGAGTCTATTCTCATAATCTCACATCATGGAGATTACCAAATGAGAACTTCATAAGAAGAATTCTCATATTCTTATGAGTACTAACACCTGACATTATATGAACTATGTGTCCCATCATAGTATGTTATCCAACCACAAAACATTATTTGAGAATATCTTCGTAGCATATCAAGGTTCTCATCATATCGGGAAACTATTATAACGTTATCAATACGAAGATACTTGATAAACCAAAATTTTATCGAATATTTTATTGAATATAAATGAAAAAATTTCCTCACATTGTGTTAAATATTTTTATTTATAAAATATTTGGGATTAGATCATTCATTTGAAAATTTGATGAAAATTCCAGTTTCACCCTTTAAAATTTTACTGTAGTATTTATAACATAAATATTTTAATTTGAAATATTTGAAATCAGTATTTTTCAAATGTGTTCCTGTCATAATATTCTACAACTTTCATTTAGGACATTGAAGCTAAATCATGCATTTGGTCAGTGAAAATGGGACATCAAATAAAAGTTTTGCTGGACTCGCTAGAATGAATATAGGTTCTCTATGTTGGTCCTAACATATTCATCCGTTCTTGGATTAGGCCCAAAGTTTTAGTGGATATCTAGGAATTTTTTTTGCACGAATCATCCTTCTAAAAGGATAGTTGATCCACGCATTTTGGTGGTCAAATGGGTGGTTCAAGTTGGAATAAAATATTTGGCCGAGATTCCCCATTCACATTTGAAACCACATTGAACCTAGCCTACCCACCACTCTATAAATTGTAATTTTTATCATTTGGTGGGGTTGGGAAGTGCATTGGGAAGTTGAGGTAGGATTAGAAATGGATCTACTCCATTTATCCAACCATTTCAATAAGGGTATCTCTTGAAACAAGGATCCCTTCGACGAAGCCTTCTTCTTCTTTTTCTTTTTATTCTTCGTGTTGTAATACTTTTATTTGTTTAATAAACTTCATTGTTATTATTTTATTTCTTCTATTCTCTTATGTTTTTTTCAAATTTCTTATTTTCTTATTCTTCAAAATTGTTCTGTAATTATGAGTAGAAACGTGATTGGGTTCTACCATTTTTAAACCTTTGCACATGCAAAACGTTTCTACGATGACTACACCGCCCATGGAAGAATAGTTCTTTTTTATTTATCAATATACCTAGAATATTATTCATTTATATATTTTTAATCAATTAAATAATTTAATTCACTTAATATGATATATTAATTGTGTTTTTAATTTAAAATAACTAAGCAAGAAATTGAACAATTGACATAAAAACACGTCAGGTCGGAAGTTGTGTAAATTGTAAAAGTGTGATCTTAATCGGTAATAAAAGACCACACGGGATAAATTTTAGAGTTAAAATATAATACCTAAACTCAATTAATCCTCATTTACAGAGTGGATATGTTCTCTAATTAACCACTGACCACAAGTTAACCTAATAACATCAATCAAAGCAGGGTGATGCGATTGTGTGTTCTGAAACTATCCTAGGGTTTAAGTAATTTCATCTTTGTGGTTAAGTTAACTACTGTAGGGTTCGAGGGTTACAAAATTAATGGATTGTAATTAAGTGAATTTTAATCTAAATGATAATGAAAAATAATTGAGTGAAGAGGTATATTTAGATCTATTACACATTTTAAATATTTTCTAAAAAATATCTTCTTGTTGTGTCTTTTTAATCGAACTTCATTTCAAAAAAAATTGAAATCCTCTTCCAGCAAACTTCTTCTATTTTATAAATGATAAAAAACCCCTCCATCCTTTAAAGTAGTATTTTTATTCTCTTTTATTTTATTTTTAGAATACATTTAAGAAGTTTTTTTTAATTTTCTTCCTCCTTTGAGAGATAACCTTGGTCAGCCACTTTGCTGCACCTAAGTAACCCAAAACCGAACATCATTTGAAAGCGCCTTTCAAGTTGGTGTTGTTACCGGGGAGGAAAGTAATTATTTAAACTAATTAGAGGTATTTATTTTATTTTACATTTTATTCTCTTCCTCTTTTTTTCTTCCTTGTTTACCCAATCTGAATTTTTTTTTCTTCTTTTATTTTATTCTACTTATTTTTGGACCATCAACTCAAACTTCTCATTTTTATTTTACTATGGGGTACTTTCCTTCATTTCATTTTTATTTTATTTATGACAGAAAATAATATCTAGGATATTTTAGATTTTCACCCTGATATTGAACGTAGCATTCGAGCTCGAATCAAACATTCTCAGTCTATGGGAAGTTTCAATATTCAACCAGTTGGATAATTCCTCTACTCTTAAAACATTGAAATTGGAAGAAATTAAAATTTAACTATAAAACAAGAACCAATGGCTGGAAATAATGTAAATGAAATTAATAGAACCAATTAATAATTGGCTGAACCTGATATTAATTATCAACCAAATTACATTTCATACCCAAATCTTGAATCAGACTTTGAACTGAAATCTGGATTAATTCACCTACTTCCAAAATTTCATGGCCTCTCTGTTGAGGATCCTAATAAACACCTTAAACAATTTAATGTGGTTTTCTCAACCCTAAAACCAAGAAATGTATCTGAAGAACAAATCAAACTAAGCGTAATCCCATTCTCACTTGATGGAGCTGTGAAAGATTGGATGTATTATTTACAACCCGAAGATGTATCTTGTTGGAACGATTTGAAACGTCTTTTATTGCAGAGATTTTTTCCAGAATCAAGGACCACTTCCATTTATAAGGAGATCTTGTGGATCAAGAAAGCAAAAGGGGAGTCAATGTATGAGTACTGGGAGTGATTAAAGATATTGTGTGCAAGTTTTCCACATCACCAAATCAGTGAGAAACTCCTCATACAACAATTCTACGAAGGACTCACACATATGGAGATAAACATGGTGGATACTGTGGCTAGAGGAGCATTGGTGGACAATACACTAGTAGTTTTACATGCATTGATCGAAAAAATGTCCCAAAACTCCCAAAAATTTGGCGATCAAGGTACACCACATGTTAGGGGATTACATCAGGTAAGTCCATATTCTCTTGAAATTCATTTGATTGATACCAAGTTGGAAGAATTTACAACTATGGTGAGATAGATTGCTTTGTCTCAAAATACATCCCAACCCCCTCCTGCATGGCCTTGTGGAATTTTCACTGAGACAAGCCACCCTACTGATTGTTTCCCCCAACTACAAAAAATAGAAGATTGTGCAGTAGTGTTTCCTGGGAGACCATATCAGCAGCAACAACAACCATATCCCCACAAGAAGCTTGATTCCTTTTCACCATCATACAACCAACGTTTGAAAGATCAATTAGACATGAGGTATGGATCTAGACAACAACAAAGGCCCCTGTTTCAACAAAACTTTTAGCAACCTACGCCTTACCAGTAGGGTCTCCAGCAACCCCAAAGGTGATTTGAATCCCAAGAATCAAAAATCCAACAATAAGGGAATCACCCACCAAAGGTAGATTCTAATAGTGATGATATTTTGAAACAAATTGTTCTTAATCAACAGAATGAGTTGAAGAGTCAAGGTTCGGAGCTGAGGGAGTTGAATACACAAATGAGCTAGATTGCCACTGCCCTCCATGAACTGGTAAGTAAGAACTCCAGAAATCTACCTTTCTAACCTACTCCAAATCCCAAGGGGAATTTCAATGACATCACATTTAGAAGTGAGAATAAAACAACTAATACATCTGCACCTATCGTTCCACCGAGATTCACCTCAACTCTAGAAAAGTCCCATTCCACACCAACTGATGAGAAATCCAAGGAGAAAGACAAAGGCAAGAAAAAGATTGATGATGTTTCTCCTAAACCCCTTCCATTTCAAAATATATTTGTAAAAACCAACAATATGGTTGAAGAAGCAATGAAAAAGGAGGTTTTGGACACATTTAAGCATGTGGAGATCAAAATTCTTCTACTTGAAGCCATCAATCAAATACCAAGGTATGAAAAATTCTTAAAATAACTTTTTACCAATCGAAGGGGGATCAAGGGAAATGAGAGGATCAATATTGGAAGGAATTTTTCAGCACTCATTACACCAAATCTAGTAATTCCAAATAATTGTAAGGATCCAGGGACATTCACCATACCATGCACCATAGGGGAGTTGCACTTTTCTGATGCACTTTGTGATTTGGGAGCTTCCATAAATGTGATGCATCACTCTATATTATCTTCTTTGTAGGTTGGTGAGTTGAAACCAACGAGAGTAATGGTGAAGTTGACAAATAGATCTAAAACATATCCAGTGGGATTCCTTGAGGATGCACTTTCTCGGGTAAGATACATGATATTTCTAGCAGATTTCTATGTTCATAACATGGAGGATGATCAGGTAAGTTCCCATGCTCCCATTATCTTAGGTAGAACCTTCCTCGACACTACAAAAACTATCATAAATGTCAATAAGGGTAGACTTTCCATGGATTTTGGGGATGAAGTTGTGATATTTAATGTTATGGACTCCATGAAGTACCCCTATGAGGACCATTTTGCATTTGTTATCTCCCATTTTGAACCACCAAATAAAAACCACATGTAATTTGGTTATCCTATTCTTAGGGGGATTATGAGTATTGGTTATTGTTTGATGTCTAGGAGTACTTACACACCTATTTCTAATGCACAAAACTCTCTTAGATTTGATTTTGAAATGGAATCATATTCTGATCATTTGAACTTTGATTATAACATGTCTATTGAGTATACTGATGGATTTGATGCTTTATTCTCTGATTGTGATGATTTCTATTCTGATACTAATTCTCTTTGTGTACATATTTTTGTTCCTTCAATGTCTCCATTCATAAACCACCCCCTTCTTTGGAGCTCAATCCATTTCCACCAAATCTCAAATACTCATACTTGTTGAGTGGTGAGAGATTACTTGTTATAATTTCCAATAATCCTCCTTTTAAACATGAAGAAAAACTTTTGAATCTTTTGAGGGAGAACATTAAGTTAATCGAGTGGACCTTAGATGAAATATCAGGTATTATCCCCTCCATTTTCATGCATAGGATTTTTTGGAGGATGGGGATAAACTAGTGAGGCAACAACAAAGGAGACTCAATCCAACCATTCTGGAAGTTGTTAAAAAAGAGGTTGAAAATTTTATTGAGACATGTATAATCTATCCCATTTCAGATTACCAGTGGATAAGTCCTATTCAGGTTGTTCCTAAGAAAATTGGTGTTATAGTTTTCAAAAATGAGAAAGATGAGTTAGTTCCAGTGAGGGTTCAAAATAATTGGCGTGTGTGTATTGATTATGGGAAACTAAATCAGTCCACTCGCAAAGACCATTTCCCCTCCCATTTATTGATTAGATTCTTGAGAGACTAGCTGGGAAAACACACTATTGTTTCTTAAATGGATTTTATAGATATTTTTAGGTTCCTATAGCATTAGAGGATCAGAATAAGACTACATTCACCTGTCCCTTCGACACATTTTCCTACCGGAGGATTCCATTTGGACGTTGCAATGCCCCAGGTACCTTCCAGAGATGCATGGTGAGTATTTATTCTAATTTTATTAAGACCTACATGGAGGTATTTATGGATGATTTTACAGTGTATGGATCCTCATTTGATGAATGTCTAAGTATTTTGGGAAAGGTGTTGAATCGTTGTATTGAGAAGAATCGGGTCTTGAACATTGAAAAGTGTCATTTCATGGTAGAGCATGGCATTGTCTTAGGGAATGTAGTGTCAAAACATGGGATAGAGGTTGATAGATCTAGGATAGACATTATTTCATCCTTACCATATCCTTCATTTGTGCGTGATGTTAGATCTTTCCTAGGGAATGCAGGATTTTATCGGCACTTCATCAAATATTTTAGTAAGATTGCTCTTCTTATGTCGTGATTACTTCAAAAGGATTCTGATTTTGTGTTTGATGATTCTTGCAGGACTTCCTTTGATGAGATAAAGAAGTCTCTAACCACTCCACTAATCATACAGCCCCCACAGTGGGAGATTCCTTTTGAGCTTTTGTGTGACACCTTTAACTTCACAGTTGGATTTGTCTTATCTCAGAGGGTGGAGGGACGTTCACATGTGATTGCCTATGCATCGAGGGAACTAGATTCAGCCCAATCAAACTAAAAAACCATGTAAAAGGAGTTTCTTGATATCATATTTGATTTAAATAAATTTTGTTCATATTTATTGGGCTCTAAAGTAGTTGTTTTTTCTAACCATGCAGCTCTATGGTACCTATTGAAGAGTCTGGATGCAAAGCCCAAGCTAATCAGATGGATGATCCTTCTTCAAGAATTTGAAATTGAGATAAAGTATAATAAGGAGTCATAAAACATAGTGTTGGACCACATTAGTAGGCTTACTCACACACTATAGGATGACACCTTGGACCAGGTTCCATTTCGGGACACTTTCCCCGATGAGCATCTTTATTCCACATTAGGTACGTATCCTTGGTATGCATATTTAGTTAACTACCTAGTTGCGTATGAAATACCTTCAAATTTAAAGAAACATAAATTCCAAAAATTATAAAGTGAGTCTCAATATTATGTGTGGGATGATCCATACCTCTGGCGCATGTGTAGTGACCAAGTTATTAGGAGGTGTTTTCCTGATCATGATTTTGATTCTGTTCTACAATTATGTCATACACTTGCTTGTGGTGGACACTTTCGACCCCAACGAATAGTTAGGAAAGTTTTGGACTCTGGATTATATTTTCCTATATTATTCCATGATGGCCATGTGTTTTTAAGTCATGCTCTCATTTCCAACACACTGGGAACATTTCTAGGAGACATGAGATGCCCTAACAACCCATACTATTCTGTGAGATTTTTGATGTATGGGTAATCAATTTTACGGGTCCTTTTCCAAGTTACTTTTGGTTTTTTGTATATTCTGGTTGCTGTTGATTATGTGAGAAAATGGTTAGAGGCTAAGGCCACCAAGACTAATGATTCTCATGTTGTTGTGGACTTTGTCAAAACATATATTTTTTTTCAGGTTTGGAGTACCAAAGGCCATCATCAGTGACCAAGGGACACACTTTTGCAATCGTAATTTGGATTCCTTACTTTGAAAGTATGGGGTGACACACAAAACATCAACACCATACCACCCCCAAACAAATTGTTAGGCTGAGGTTTCAAATTGTGAGTTGAATTTTTTTTGGAGATAACCGTGCAGGCAAATAGGAAGGATTGGATCAAGAACTTGGATGGTGAATTATGGGATTATAGGAAAATATTCAAGACACCCATTGGGTTTTCCCCATTTTAGATTTTTTTGGAAATCATTTCATCTCCCTATGGAAGTTGAGCATCGGGCTTATTGGGCTATAAAGAAATGCAACAAGGGTTTGGCCCAAGCTGGAATCCAAAGGAGGCTGCAAATTCAAGAGTTTGAGGAGATTCGATTGTCTTCATATGAGAACTCAAGTATCTACAAGGAAAGATAAAACGCATATCATGATAGAATGATCCAACAAAGGGAGTTTCATGTTGGATAGAAATTCCTTCTCTACAATTCACGACTGAAGCTGATGCCTGGTAAGTTGCATTCCAGATGGTTAGGTCATTATATGGTATCTAATGTATTTCCTTATAGTGCAGTGGAGATCACACAAGAGGACACAGAAAGAAGCATTACAGTTAATTGGAAATGTTTGAAGAAATACATTGAGGGACGTCCTATTAATGCAACTGATTTCATCACACTACATGACCCCATCATCACTTGAGCATATCAGGCTGTTCCTAACCCTTTCACTTTTTTATTCTTTGTCCTATTCAAAATTATACATTTCATGTGAATATTTCATCTCATGGTTTTACATTGAGGACAATTCAATATTTTAAGTGTGGGGGAGGGAACCTTTTAGTTTAGTAATTTCAATTTTTTTTCTCTTTTCTTCAATGATTTTCAAAAAAAATGTGTGTTTTTCAAATTTTGTGTGTTTAATTTTCAATTTTTTGTGTGTTTTTGAAATTTTTTAGCTAAAATGATTCTCATCACCATTTTTAAATTCATATTAGTAAGTGAAACAATTTATCCCACGAAACCAAGCATAAATGAATGTTGAAAATGACTTTGTTTCAAGTTCAAATATTTAGTAATTTCATGAAAAGTACACTGAATTTTGAATCCCATGACACATCTCATAGTATTTATATTTGAAATAACTTTCCTGTGAGGATTATGAACCATTATTTTCATATTCATTACATTTACCTTATTTCTTGATAAAACTAAACCATGATTGATTTAACCATAATTTGATTTATTCCTATCAAAACTTGAGGGTTTGAGGTACTTATGTTTAAATGATTGAGGTATTTGTTTGGTATTAAAGCCCCTATTTCAAAGAATCTTCTTTTTATAATGGCCTATATTGAACATTTAATACTTTTAGCCCTTAGAATCCATGAACAGCCTATTAGGTTAGCCACATTAGAAGCCAATTTTCCCTATCCAACCAACTCTTGAAGTGAAATTGCATAATCTAGTTGAACTTAAGTGTGGGGGAAGCTGTCTTGTGTTGTGATACCACATTCTGTGATAATCTGGGTGGAAAATTAAATTCTAAAGATATGTGTTTACTACTAAAGAAAATAATCATTTTGAAAGTTGTGCCTTTTTTGGAGCTTTCATGATAAGGGAAGTTGTTCCTTTCTGGAGATTCTAATAGAGAGGGAAATTTGTGCCTATCTGGATCTTTCAAGAAAAATCATGTTTGAGAAGATTGACATTTTTACTGCTGAAATGTTGAATGGTGTGAACATCCATTTATTTTTCATGATTATGAACTTGAATCGATGCTATGGGTATTGAGGAGGAGACCATATTAAAGTGAAAATTGGATTAATGTAATTTTTCTTCAAAAAGAGTCAAGCCCTCCTCATTTAGCCTCATAGTTTTTCACATCTAAATCCTACCAACTAAAAGCCATAGAATAACCCTAAAAAGTATTCATGATAAAAAAATTTCCTTGAATCATATCAGGTGGCGATGTAGGAATTTATCAATCCTATGGCGACCCTTGTATGAGTTTGGATGAGAAATACATTGCTGAAAAATTTACATTTGTGTGATAAGAGAAAATTCAAGTGAGGTAAGTGTTTTGTGAGCATGGAAGGATAAATGAAGTGGAAATATATAGAATGATATAAATAAATAACTTGAAATAATGGTTTTTTATGAGTCATGATTTCTTTTTTTTCTTGGGGTGGAATTGTTGGATCTCAAGGATATGTGTTTTAAATTTTGTTTTGAGATTGATGTTTACTTGATATGAGATTTTTCGAAGGAGTGCAAAAGGGTAAGTGTGAGGGAGTTGATGAAACACAATTTTATTTTATATTTTATTGGTAATAAATGAAAAAATTTACTCACACTATGTTAAATATGTTTATTTATAAAATATTTGGGATTAGGTCATTCATTTGAAAATTTGATGAAAATTCCAATTTCACCCTTTAAAAATTCACTATAGTATTTCAAACATAAATAATTTTATTTGAATTATTTGAAAATAATATTTATCAAATGTTTTTCTGACATAATATTATACAACTTTCATTGAGTACATTGGTGCTAAATCATGCATTTGTTTAGTGCAAATGGGTTGTGAAATCAAAGTTGGGCTGGGCTGGCCAGAATGGACATAGGTTCTGTATTTGGGCCATAAATTGTTCATACATGCTTGGATTAGGCCCAAATTTTGAGAGGATCTCTAGGAATCATTTTCTCAAAAATAATAATTCTATAAGGATATCTGATTCACGCATTTTAGTGATGAAATTGGTGGTTCAAATTGACATAAAATATTTGGCTGAGATTCCCCATTCCCATTTCAAACAACTTTGAACCTAGATTCTCCACCACTCAATAAATTGGTGTTTTTATCATTTAGTGGGGTTGGGATGTGGATTGGGAAGTTGAGGTCAGAGTAGAAGTGGATCTACTCCAATTATCCAACCATTTCAATAATGGTATCTCTTGAAGCAAGGATCCCTTCAATGAAGCCTTATTATTATTCTTCTTCTTCTTCTTCATGTTGTAATACTTTTGTTTGTTTAAAAAACTTCTTTGTTATTATTTTATTTCTTCTATTCTCTTATTTTTTGTTCAAATTTATTCTTCTATTAATCTTCATAATTGGGCTGGAATCAGGAGTAGAAACTTGATTGGGTTCTACCCTTTCTAAACCTTTGAACATGCAAAACGTTTCTAGGACGACTACACCTCCCATTGAAGAGTAGTTCATTTTAGTAATTGATCTAACTCTAACATTCTGTGTTAATTTATTTTGAATCAATGATATACATTAATTTACTTAATATGATCTATTAACTGAGTTTTTAATTTAAATAAAACTAAGAAAGCAATTGAACAATTGATACAAAAAACACATGAGGTCGGAAGTTGTGTAAATTGTGAGAGTGCGATCTTAATCTGTAATAAAAGACCACACATGATAAATTTGTAGAGTTCAAATATAATACCTAAACTCAATTAATCCTCTTCTATAGAGTAAATATTTCCTCTAATTAACCGCTAACTATAATCTAACCTAATAACATCAATCAAAGCAGGGTGATGCGATTGCATGTTCCGAAGCTAGCCTAGGGTTTAAGTAATTTCATCTTTGTGGTTAAGTTAACTCAAGTAGGGTTCAAGGGTTAACAAATTAGAGGATTATAATTAATTTAATGTTAATCTAAATGATAATGACAAAAAATTGAGTGAAGAGTTAGAGTTAGATCGATTACACCTTTTAAATATTGTTTAAAAAACATCTTCTTGATGTGTCTTTCTAATCAGACTTTATTTAAAAAAAATGAAATCCTCTTAAAAAAAACTTCTTCTAGTTTTATAAATGATAAACAACCCCCATCCTTTTAATTAGTTTTTTTATTATCTTTTATTTTATTTTTATAATACCTTTGAGAAGTTCTTTTAATTTGATTCCTCCTTTTAGAGACGATATTGTTCAGCCACTCTGTTGCACCTAAGTAACCCGAAACCGAACATCATTTGAAAGAGCCCACGACAACGCCTTTCAATACTCAAGAAAATTATTATATTAGAGTCATGTATAATGATATAAAATATGTAATAAAAAGTTTTATTAATATTAAATACATCTAATATATATACAATCAAAGTACAAATAGTTGGTCCTAAGATACCAACTCCAATAAACTCCCACTTGGACTAGATCCAACTGCTTACAACCATCAGTATAATAGACCTAACACAATGGTCATATTTTTTCTAGTTCAAGGATTTATTCAAGGGGTATTCCACGTTGACTTCCACGTAAATACTCCTCACTGCAAATTCACCTCTCTAAGAAAAAATCCCTCAAGAGGTGATACTTTCGAAGTGTGTAATTTTCACATTGATGTTACCTTGTCTATTTTTAAATAACCAATAGTGCAGTATTATCACAATGGAGTGTGATAGGATATTTAATTCTAGATACCACATTAATATCTTAGATGAAGTTTTTCATCCATAATGCTTCTTTAGTTATCTCCTAAGATGCAATATACTATGAATCTACTATAAAATCTACAACCACAACCTACTTTGAGCTCTTCCATATTACAAAACCTTCATTCAAAGTAATTATGTATCCCTTTTGGGAATTCATATCATCTTGATCATTTTAGAAACTAGCATTTGTATATCCAGTAATGACTAGTTGCTCATTTCCTCCATAATAAGGAATATATCATTAGTATGCCACAAATACATAAGGATAGTATTGACTTCCATCCAATAGTGGACACCGGGATAAGCTTGATATCTTCTTACCACACTTAATGCGTAGGTGAAATCTAGCCTAGTACAAAACATAGCATACATGACTGACCCAATCAGTGATGAATATGCAATCCTTGTCATTCTGTTTATTTTCTCATGTGTCTGAGGTCACATTTTCCTAAAAAGATGAATTCCATGTGATATTGGCAACAATACCCTCTTAGATTATTCCATACTAAATCTCTTTAGTATCTTGTCAATGTATATACTTTGACTTAGGTCGAGAAACCTCTTGGATCTATCATGATGGATTTTGATACCAAGAATATTTGCTGCCAAACCCAAGCCCTTCATAGAGAAGCATTTATTCAACCATGTCTTAATAGACTATAAGACTAGTATTTCATTTACAGTGATTAATATGTCACCAAAATATACTATTAATAAAATTATTGTACTCATACTAAACCATTTATAGACACATTGATCACATTCATTCTTTATGAAACCAAATTTCATTATGGCCTCATCAAAAAAATATTTCATGACCTGGATTCCTGCTTTAGTCCATAAAAGGATCTTTGCAACTTGTATACCTCATTGGAATCCTTTGGAGTCAAAAATCCTTTGGATTGTATCATATATAAATATTTCTGAATTTTCCCATTAGGTAAGGATGTTTTGATATCAATTTTACAAATCTCATAATCATAGAAATCAGAAATGGAAAGTATAATTTTGATGTATTTCATCATTTAAACTGTTGAAAAGTTTGTTTCGTAGTTAATGACTTGAAATTATTTAAAAACTTTGCAACTAGTAAATTCTTATAGGTACTGACATATCCTTCCATGTCATGTTTCTTCTTGAATACCCATTTGAAACCAATGATCTTTTCATCCACTGGATGGTCTACTTAAATCCATACTTGGTTTTGGTTTGTGGAACCCATTTTAGAATTCATGGATTCTTGATACTTGGAATCATCTATGCCACTTACTTTTTCCTTGAAGGTTATAGGATCATTATTATAAACTAATAATGAGTCACCATACTCAGTGACTAGAAAACCATATCATTATGGTTCTCGAACCTCTCTATTACTCCTATGTAGTAATTGTGTATATGGAACAATTTCTTATTCCATAGATCTTTGTGGAATTTTTTCATGTGCCAACTCTTGTGTATCTTGAGCCTTTACTTCATTGAAGTCTATCTTTCTCCCACTATCCCTTTTATAGATAAGATCCTCCTTAAGAAATGTGGGACGTCTGTCAACCACAAACTTTTTTATGTAGAATTTTATAGGTATTATCCCTATATTTCTTTGGGATTTCCTATAAGGATACACATTGTGACTCAGGGTGCAATCTTGTTTCTTAAAGAGGCCTTAACAAATGCTTCACAACCCCACACATGTAAGTAATAAAACACAAGATTATTTCTATTTCATAATTGGTATGGTATACCATATGTTGCCTTAGCTGGCACTCAGTTTAGTACATGTGCTTTTGTTTGTAATGAGTATCCCTAAAAGGATAATGGGAAAATATCATGACTCATCATTGATATCACCATGTAAAACAAGGTGTGGTTCCTAATTTCTCTTACACCATTAAATTAAGGTTTATAAAGATGAGTGAGTTGAGATAAAATCCCAAACTCATTTAAATAATCGATGAAGTCTTAATTAAGATATTCTCCACCATGGTATGAGAAAATTTTCATAATATTCTTACCAAGATGGTTCCCAACTTCATTCTTGTATTCCTTAAATTTATCAAAAAAGACTGACTTATACCTCCTTAAGTATACATATCAATATCTACTAAAATTATTTGTAAAAGTTTTGAAGTATGAATACCCACCCCTTTCTATAATAGGAAACGGTCCAGACACATCGTTATGAACTAATTCAAAAATCTCTATAGCCCTTTCACCTTTCCCATTAAATGTGGGTTTAGTTATTTTTCCTTATAAACATGCATTACATACACCAAGATGTTTTAGTTAAAAAGAATCTACATATACATCTTGATGTAATTTAGTCAAGCGCTTTTCATTTACATGACATAACTGGTGGTTCCAAAGTGGGGTGTGGTGTGAGTCATGTGAAGTAACTTCATTATCAATTTCTATTATTTGGATTGTGTAATCCAACACATAAATACCATTATTTAGATTTTCCCTACCATAAAAAATGCTATATTTATAAAAGAAGAAACATTTATTCCCAAATTTGAAAAAAAAATCCATCCATATCAAGTTTGGATATAGAAATAATATTTATGGTAACAGAAGGAGCATATTAAAAACCCTTTAAAACAATATCATTTCGGTCAGAAAGGTAAGGTGTTAGTTCCTGATAGCTACAACAGCAAGTTTAGCTCTATTGGATTCTCTAAGATCTACCTCTCCTCGGTTAATCATTATGAATCTAATTAGTTCCTATATTTGAATAAAAAATTTATAACTACAAGATGTTTTTAATACCCAATTTGTAGAAATAGATAAATTACACTTGATAAAAAATGAACCTGAACCTTCCCCTTGATTCTTTAGATGGGTGATATTTTTCTTCTAGTGGCCCTTATTTCCACATGTGAAAAAGATAGCATCTTGTTCCCTTACATTCCCCTTTATCTTCCTCTTATTGTAAGGTCATGAAGAAGCATTTCTCTTAAATATTTTTTTTCTACCATTTCTATTTGATAACCATAAGGATGGAAGGGTTTTCACTCTTCTTATAATTATCTAATTGGAGATGAAGAGTTAGAAGATGTAGTAGAGACTGCTCAATGTTTTTCATATTAAAATTCACAAAAAATCTGGAGAAGCTCTGAGGTGGTGATGTTAGAATGAGGTTGGTGCCCAGTTATTTAGTGATTCTAAACCCTAGAACCTATAAGCACTAAATGTATCCAATTATCTTGACTATGTGAGGCTTAGATGGGGAACCCTCTCCATGATTTATCTAAAAGGGAACCCTATAAATCTCAAATTGTTCTTACCCATCTCTCTCCTGGTAAAGACTATAGAGGTTATGAAGTATGTTATACATGTCTATGTTTTCATAAGATTCCATTAGTTTACTAGACATTTATGAAATCATAAAAAATTGAACATTGCCTATGTCACTCAATTGTTTTTCATAGACAAGAAAATCTTCATCACTCGCCTCTTTAGCAAGCATGTCAGGAATTGATGATTCTAGTACATAAGATTTCCATTCATGGCATACCACGACCCAGAGGTGTATAATCCACTCATGGAAGTTATGATAGTTAGAAGTTTCTCTTTCTCCAATATTGATCATAGGGATAATGTGAATGGTGAACTTGTCATTTTTATTCTACAATTAAAAAGAGTAGATTATTAATACTTTTCTTGATTTCAAAATAAGTGAGATATAATAAATTAAATGTTTTTTTAATTTATTTATTAAATCCCCCACTAATTTATCAAGTCTCAATATCCCTTATCATTGAACTTGGAATGTCTAGTTTCTTTAACATTTTAGTGTAAAGGATCCCCATTAATTTTCTTAATAATCTAGAATCTGGCCATGAAAACCATAATAAATTAATTAGGTAGGCAGTCTTACCAACTATGGACTATAACTTCTTGATCCATTGAGTGGATTAAACTATCCTAAAATCTTGAATTTGATTTCCTCTACAATTTCCTCCAAATTTTTATTTAAGAGACTTTTTTTGTTAAAATCAATACAATTTCAGTTAAGTCTACCCAAAACACTCATGAGAACTCCCTAATAAATGTAAGTATCCATAATTTGGCCATATACAACACCTAGTTCTATAGCTTCATTCCTAATAATTTAATGGAAGTCTTAGTCTACCTTAATATTTAATTGAAGGATTTTAATTTAGTATGCATAAATTTTATCTTGTTTTATCCTTTACACATCTTGTTAGTATTAAGTGGATGTTACTTAATTAATTAACCATGTTGGATAAAAAATTTACACATAATTCATTTATTTAATTTCATTTTTTCACAATAATTCATTTATTTATATGATCGCAGCCTTGCATCTATAAAATAAATAATTTCACAGACAGAAATAATTAATTAATTAAATGACCTGTTAATGAGCTTTATCTAATGGATGATTTAATGATTGAACATTAAATCAACCTTTGGCCTAGGGGAAATAACTCTTATTGCTAGTCTCAGTATCAGTTA
Source organism: Viscum album (assembly GCA_963277665.1). Classification (NCBI taxonomy): domain Eukaryota; kingdom Viridiplantae; phylum Streptophyta; class Magnoliopsida; order Santalales; family Viscaceae; genus Viscum; species Viscum album. The sequence goes on from OY728119.1 coordinate 1,219,201,966, forward strand.
CACCATTCCAGGTTTCCAAAAGTGTATCACCTGGGGTGGAATTATTATGGTTTTATCTTGAAATTCTTCCACACACATTTGAATGATCCATTAATTAAAAATATTTATTACTCAGGCACAGGTGAGGGGAACCAAAGGATTGGTTTAAAGGGATTACATAAATTTCATTGGACATGCAGGTCCTACATAATAATTGAGAGAGGGATGACTCGAAATCCATCATTTAATTTAATATTAAATAATTAAAAACTCTTTCAGTAGATTAAACTAAAACACACGAGTCTTGTTCAAGCTTATCAATGGTCATACGTGAAAAAATATGCTAAAGTAAATGGATAGAATTCATTTCTTTATTTTTTCTTTTATTATTTAATATAAACGTACTTGACTTAATTAATTAATTAATTAATTCTCTTTCATCTTTAATGATCATCCAACATTATTTGGAGATACTCATCATTAATGAAATTCATGGAAAATAAATATTACCACCAATAATTACATATTAATTACAATAAATTAATTGATCATTTATAATTATTTAAAACTATTATTAAATTTTCAAACACCCAACGATGTTACAATCAATAAAATAAGGTTTTAATGCTGAAATTTTCAAATTTAATATAATTTTAATTTTTTTTATTAATGGGGAACTACATGGCATGTACATGTAGCTATATGCCATGTACATGGGTTTCTGTATATCCAATTCACGCGCCTGGGGCTTTGGCATGTTAACTCGGCCAAACTACATGGTGTGTACATTTGAGTTACACATCATGTATCTACTTGTCATGTGCCACGTTGTCTCGGTCAACACACGGTGTGAAACAAAATCACCATGTGTAATTAATTGCTTGGTGAATCTAGATTCAATGTACATGAGTATACAACGTGTGCTCTGGTTGCATGTCAGGTAACCCAGTTTTATTGGCCAAATATTTATCACTTCTCGATGACATCTCTGGTCACTCTTCACTTTTTTAACCTTTAAGAAAATGAAATGTTGAACGACATGATTAACATTATGATAAAATGTTAATTCAAATAAGACTAAATAATGAATAAATTGAAAAAAAAAATATAACCAAAATTGCGTATATATAAATAATAAAATAAATAATTATCAATTTAAACGTGACCCCTCTGATGCCACTTATTGGTTCCAGGAATAGCATAAGCGTGTAGAGGTGGGAGATAAATTAAAATTTCTTTTAATAATTGTTTCTTGAAACCAGGAGCAAGGAGAATTCATGTAAAATTTATAATTAATTTATTAAATATTTGAAGAAATAAACATCTGGCCATAGGAAATTTCTTTGTTGGTGAATGTTTATCATCCAAAAATACACTTTTGGTTTACCTTCATTATGGTGTGAGGATCCAAGGATAGAATCCCTCTAGTGGTGATCCACACATGCTCCCATGATCTCTGAACAACACCACTCAATCTTTGAGTGCTGTCACAGTTAGTAGAATGTATTAAATTGTTCATTCTTGATAGATCATTATACAGTATTGATGAAATCTCTCTTTCACTTCTTTTTCTTAAGAGGGAGAGAGAAGGAGTTGAGAGATAATTCATTGTGTGAAAAAATTCTCTATTCTCAATTTTTGGATTCTCTACACAATAGACATAGAAACCGATTTATAGAGTTGGTATTTAAGTTAAAATATTATTTAATTACATATCAGTCATTAAATAACATTTATTAACTTTAATAATTCCCATGCTACATATAAATAATTATATAATTATTATTTTGTGGAATGGACCAACTTACGCAATAAAAAATATTATATAATGGTCTTCTTAGTTAATATTTTTCATCGCCCTTGAACTCAGTTTTGGTTCATTCGAACTTCTATATAATTTATTGAACAATCAAATAAATATTTTATTCACAATCTAGAAAATAAATATTTATTAAAATATTCAATAAATAAAATAAATTTTTTATTCACAAGCTGACGAATAAATATTTATTTAATTTATGAGATCAATATAAATTGAATAAAATTATTCCCCTGACTTGAGAATAATATTTATTCCATTATTTAAACTCAAATATAATTTAATTAAGATCAACAAAAATACTTAGTGTGTGGCCCTCTAAGATTATTTCTCATTGGAATTAGGCGGGCTTGCCTAAAGTCCATGATTACTGTTTAACAACGAGTCAAGGCACCCAAGATTAAGAAATTAATGCTGCAACATCAAAAACCACATATGAATGCTCACTGTGTAATATATTTTCTTTATCTCAATATCTTATCAAGAAGGTTTCACATCTGTTTCACCAACCTATATGATCAATATATCTTTCTTTGACCATCTAAAATAAAAACACTATTACACTATGACCATGGAGTTTAATGTGATGATTCTGTTCCAATAAAAGGGTAGAGATATCAGCTTCTATAATGATTAAAGGGGAAAATAATTCCTCAACTTATTCATTAATGACATGCCACCCATGGCACACCCAATGTGTCTAACTTCACCATGAATTGTGATCATATTGGTTTACAAAATACATATAAGTATGTGAGTTGTAACATGAATTAATAATAATATTAAAGTATAACAATCATCACACATGCTCATAGATAAAAATATCCAATGATTCCAAAACATGAGGAATTTATACTGGATGGTTTGATCTCATAATATCCCCTCTTAAATATTATCAAGTGTGAACTTCATGAGAATATGCCTCACATGATTATGATTACTTTCACCAGACAATATATGTACTATGTGTCCCATCATAATATGTTAGCCAACCATGAAACATTATTTGATAATATCATCATAGTACATCAAGGATCTCATTATAGTGGGGAACTGTTATGACCTTATCAATGCAATGTATGCTCTATGAAATTATTACATTAGATTCATGCATAACAAAAAACAATATGTAATAATAAGTTTTATTAATATTCAATACATAAAATATACATATAATAAAAGTAAAAACAATTGGTCCTAGAACACCAACTCCAACATGTCATCCATTTAAATACTATATGAAAAATGCATATACTAAATGGTCATGTGTTTTATTATCTTCTAGTGAGTATACATTGCATGTTGTTCATGATGATTAAAATAAATATTGAGCATCACATAATATACAAAATGGCCCCGCATAACCATTGACAAGATTCTCATAATGTAAAGTGTTAAAAATCAATAGTCTAATTATACACACCAGAAGAGTGGTTTAACCGATTATATAAAATCATTGTTCATCATGAGTATAAAGCAATAGATATATTTTCCCTTGAAGAGAAAAATGATTATATTGACAAAATTATATCTTTTTAGATATTTTCCCTAAAGTGACACTGGTACCAGAAAAAATTATGGGATCTCATTCAATGTTGTTGATCATACATTTTAATTTTTAAATGATTTCAAAACTCACTAATGACAATGGGTTTTTATTGATGTTGACATCATAATTATTGGCCAAAAATATTCAAAACTTTATGTTTTGGATTGATTATCCAAACTACCAAGACTATTTAATATTGATGGTCATATTATAAGAAATATTCTTCCTTGTATATTTGGATATTTATAAAGGTTTGGATTATTTCCAATTGATGTTGTCATTGTTTATTGATTACAAAATCTATATATGAATCCCCAAAGGGTTTGAAATGCTTGAAGCATATTAAAAATCATGAAACTTTCACCTAATGTGATAAATTATTATATGGGGTGAATTGAATAAGATGTATTTCATGTATCCATATTAAGACAAGGAAGAATATAAAATTATATTTATCATGCCATAGTTTGTATGAATAATTTTATTCATCGTATTATTAAGATGTTTTGAAAACATCTAAACTCTCTAAGAGTTTTTTTAAATCAATGAATTATTTAATCATGAAATTACATGGAATTTCTTTTTATTTTGAATCATTCATCCGGAAGCTGAAATATTAAATTTTGGAATGAAGTTATCCTTAATGAATAATTAAATAAATTACTTCCAAGAGTGATATATATTATACATTTGGGGTTAATGAAGAACTTACATATCCCAGAATGATTAAAAATAAATGCACATTTTATTTATCCTGGAAGGATATACATGTACATGTGCTTATGAACCTTGAAAATAATAATAAATCATATTATGAAACAAAGTAATGTTCTTCCTTATTCATTGAAATCTTAAGGGTATAAATTATTATTATTCCAAAATTCAAAACCAAATGTTTTGGTTATGAATTCATCATGGACATTCTATGAGTTAAATAATGTAGTGATGAGAGGGAGATATAACTTTTATGCTCTGTTTCCTTTAGTCATGTTTTTTCAATTGGGTTTTCTTGATAATGTTTTTAACAATACAACACTATGGGGACTCATGTTGTTGTACTATTTTTCCATAATCTATAGTTTTTCCTTGATGAGGTTTTTATTGAGGAGATAATACATCATAAAAGATATCCAAGGGAATTTTGTAAATTATTATGAATATTTGAAATTGATGACAACTGTTGGCCTTTTACATGAGTCACAGTTTTTGATGAGGCCATTCATTATTACCTATTTTCTTCCTCCCATGTCTTAAAGACATAATTAAATAACAATACTAATGGATTTCATGAAGACATATCTAAATGATATAATCAGGAGGAGTTGGGAATGATGCACTCTTTTTTCCCTTCATCAAGGTTTTCCCACTTATTTTTCCTAGTAAGGTTTTTATGAGGTTGAATGAAATGAAAATCAATTATATTGGCTTCACTTATTTTTCCCACAAGGGTTTTTTAAGTGAAGATTATATAAGATTCCATGAAATTTTGATATTCAATAGGGAGTGTTATGAAATATCTAATTTGAATGTCATAATAATAGTAACTCGCTGCAAAAAAAACCCCTACTAGAGGGGGTTAGTTTTTTATTAGAGGGGGTTATAACACCCTCTAAATAAATTAGTAGCGACTATGAGTAACATCTTATAATGTGGTCACCTCATCATTATTAAAGTGAGGGTGAGATTAATAGTAGTTATTTTAGAAGGGCTTTAAACCCCCTCTAATTTCACCATAAATTTTCCACATTTATAAATTTAGGGGCGGTTTTCCAAAACTTCCCCTAAAATTTATCTATTGAAAAAAATCATCCAATTGTCCCTAAACTTCCACTCTTTTTAATTTTTCCCCCTCTATACACCACCCAACCTCCACCCCTATCCACCCTCCTCCCAAATCCCTACTCCCTCTATAAACCCCACTGCCCACTCGCATGCCTCGTCACTGCCTCTCCACACCTGCGTGTACCCCCTCCCCTATAGACAGTCACTTGTCCCCTTATGCGGCCTCCCACATGTAGAGAAAAATCATCTTTGGTGGGAAAATCATTCACCGTCGAGATTTGATCCTAGGACCCCCCCCCCATAACGAACCAAACCACATTCCCATTATGCATATATCGATTTCTGATATATATACATATACATACACACACACACATAGAGAGAGAGGGAGGGGGAGAGAGAGAGATAGAGAGATAGAGAGATAATTTGTCAGTATTAATATATATTATAATATTTATATAAATAAATATTATCTGTATAATATATTTAAATACATTTAAATATATAGCCTTATATATACATCCATATATACATTTATGTACTCATATAAATATTATGTATACATTTATGTAATATATTAAATATATTATATTAATGTATACACAAATATAAATATGGTATATATTTATACTAATATAGAATATAATATACATTAATGTATTCATATGTATATTATGTATATATTTATATTATATACATTTATTATATATTATATACAAATACATATATATTATATTACACAAATATATTATCAAAATATAAATATATATGATACAAATATATATATATATCATAGAAATATGAATACATATTATATTATATAAATATATTATACAAATACAAATATATTATATTTATATTTATTTATTTATTATATTTATATGTATAAAAAAATATATTATACAAATACAAATATATATTATAATATTTCGGTCGGTAGAGGGTATAAATATATATATTTATATGTATACAACTCAAAAATACAAATATATATTTTATATTTTTATATATATTATTTACTATATATATATATGCATACAATTATATATATATATGTATATATATGTGTGTGTGTGTGTATATATGTGTATATATATGTATACAATTATATATTATATATTATATATTATATATTTATATGTTTCCTAAATATATTACACAAATATATATATATATATATATATTATTTATACAAACATAATTAAAATATTAATATATTTAACATATTTATATATATAAATATATATATATATATATATATATTTTATATTTATATATGTATACAATTTAATATATTTATATTATATTAATTATATTTAATATACATGCAATTAACATAATATATGTTTAATTTAATTATATATATATATTGCCAATGAGCCTGTACTCAAGTGGTAGAGGCTCCTATTTGGCATCCAAAATACCCAGGATCAAATCCGGGCAGGGGAAGAATTCTCAGTACTATAGCAGCATTGTAGTAGGTACTGTAGCAGTGGAGGTACTGTAGCAGTGGTAGCACTGTATTAGCGGCGGTATTGTAGCAAGAACTGTAGTGATGGTGGTAATGAAGCAAGTACTACAACAGCCTAGGTACTGTAGCAGTACTATTCACCGAAGGACCCTTTGAGCACAAAAATGGGCTTTCAAGCCTTGTATTCAGGCCCCTTGGCCTTGGCACTTCAGGCTATGTAATGGATCTCCCTCTACCCAGACAAAAAATAGGTCATTGATTTAATAATAAAATGAGGATTTGACCCAAACCTTTTAAATATATATATATATATATATATATATTATACATATATATATACATATCATATAATGTAATTTTTCTATATAGATAAATTTTTTATGTATATTTATATATAAATATATTTTAGATATATAAATATATTTATACATATATTTATATTTATATATATATAGTTATATTCTGTATACAAATATATATTTAAAATATTAATTTAAATACTTATCTAAATATTAATATAAAACTATTTTTTTATTTCTTAATATTTATTTATATATTTATCTATATATTTATTTGCATATATATAAAATTTATATAATATATTACATATTTATGTATACAATTAAATGAATATGTTATAATATATGTATTTATATGATTATTTGTGTGTCTGTGTCTGTGTATAATTATTTATATAGTTATTTTTATATATATGTGTGTGTGTGTGTGTATTTAATTTTTATAAAATTTGTTTATAATGTATTTAAATATATTTATATGATGTAAATATAATACACACACAGAGATATATATTATATAAAAGTTGATATTTAAAAAAATTAACCCCTATAATCTAAGTAATTAATTGCAATTCTTTAAAATCACCTCTAAAATATACGAAAATTTATTTTAGAGGTAGTTATAACCCCCTTTAATGTTTGATAGATTAGTGACAGTTAATAAGTGGCACTATTCTATAAGATTAAAGAGGGTTTAAATCCCATCTAAAATAAATTTTGGTATATTTTAGCAGAGGTTTTGTATACCATCGCTAATTTATAAGAAAAATTAATTTAGAGGGGGTTAAAACCCTTTCCAATCTGAGTGATTAGAGGAGGTTATGTAAAACCGCAGTAAAAAATATTTGGAAAATTATTTTAGAGGGGTTTAAAAACCCATCTTGTTTGAGATATTACCGACGGTTATTAACGAATGATAATCTATGAGATTAGAGGGGGGTTTGATCCCCTATAAAATAATTCTTCACATAAATTAGCAGCGGTTTTCTACAAGTAACTTTAATTTATAAATAAAAAATTTATTGGGGGTTTTAACCCCCTCTAAAATAATTGTTCATATATTTTAGCGATGATTTTGTATAACTATAGTTAAATTATAGATAAAAAAAATTAGAGGTGGTTTTAACCCTTTTTTAATTTTTCCTCTATATTTAGAGAGAATTGTGCACACCTCCTCTAAAAAACTATCACTAAATACATGGTTATTTTTTGTAGTGACTCTCATTCCCAATAAACCCGTTAATGTGTCCATATTTTCTTATGATAAAATTTCATATGAAATTTTTTGATATTATCAATATGTATGAATATATTTGACTTCTATTTTTGGGTAAGTAACACAAACTAATGAGGTTTTCAAAGAGTTTCACATCAATATGGTTTAAACATGTTTATTTGGAGGAGGGAATAGGATTCCAACCCAAATTACTGGGATCATGCATAGCTAAATTGTTTCTTTGATCAGATTTAATTAATAACAATGGTTTATTTTAGATAAAAAAATATGGCAACCTATATTTATTACAATGGGAAAATAATTTAAACTGAACAAGGATGTAGTTATAGTATACGACCAGAAGGAGTTGTGATTCTTGGATGTTGTAGAACATTGGAATTGGTTCAAATAAAAATTTATCAAAAGCTAAAACTGATGGTGAATCAAGTGATTGAGCCCATCACATACAAACAAATGAAATTTATAGATAGGTTGTGGCATATGGCTTATCCAGTAACCGATGATGAAGAATGGGAACACATAATTTCATTGGTTAAGTATCAACTAGAGAATCAAATAATGGAGTTGTCTGTCACTATAGCTACAATGGAGGTTCCATCGACATTGAAAGTTGGTCCATCACAATGTCATGATACTATGTCACATCCTCCTATTATAAAACTTCAAGAAGTTCCATTAGAAATGGAGGTTTTTCTATCATGTCCTCCGACCGCAATTTCTATGGATAGTCCCCCACATACATTAGATGCTCTAGTTGATGATTTTGAGGATAATGAAAATTTATAACAAGAAGATGAAGAGGAAGTTGATGAGGTAGAAGAGAATGTCAAAAAATAGTCTGTTCCCACTCATTTGAGGTTCAACCAATAGTTGAACCATCCTCCACTATTGGATTCATGATAGACCAAAGGAATAAATCACTTTCCACAATTTGATTGGTTGGTTATTACTCATAGTATAGAATTTTTAGGAATTATTGGTAGCACAAATTGAGTGTCGGATGAAGGTTTTCTATATATTGGAAGAGATTTCGAGAGAAAAAAAAACAATGGAAAATGTGATAAAACAATATCACATTGAAAGACACTACTCTTATGTTGTAGAAGAGTCAAAGAGGTCTTATTATGTGAACCAATGTTACAAAAATGATTCAAACTGTCAGATGCATCTGTGAGCTATAATTGATAACACTTTTTATAGTTTTCATTTTACAAGATTTACTCCACACATATGTGTGAACCCAATCTGGTCACCGGAACAATCCTCATTAGATTTTGAGTTTATTTAAACTATTATTGTTGAAATGATAAGAGCATGTCAAGATGTTCATGTCGTTCTTATGGTGGAGCGAATCAAATAGCTTTTGGGTATCAAATCTCTTACTGGAAGGAATCGGTGGCATGACAGAAGGCTATTGTGAAAGTGTACAGTGACTGGTATGACTCTTATCGAGTTTTATCACAACTTATGGAGTTTTTACGCTACAAAAATCAAGTGATTTATCAGTTAAAAACTACTGAATATGTTAACCAACACAACCAAGTTGATCTGTCAATGGTTGTGTTTGATAGATTGGTTTGGACATTTTTATCATATGTTATAGATTTTAGACATTGCAAGTAGTTTATATAGATTGATGACACTTTTCTGTATGGAACATATATTGTAAATTTATTGATTGTCACCACAAAATATGGTAATCGAGCCCATATACCATTGGTATTTGTAATTGTGGAGGATAACTTCTCATCATGGAGGTGGTTTCTGGCCTATCTTCAAGATTTTGTTATAGACATATAAGGAATTTGTCTTATTTCAGATCACCATCGAGCAATCAAGGAGGCAGTACAATCTGAGGGTCTATCCTGGAGACCACCCTATTCCCATCATCAATACTGTATTCAACACATTGCCAATAATGTGAGAAAGAAGTTCAGAAACGAGTTCAGGAAGAAAGTAATCATAAAAATTGATATGAATATACTTTTTTGTTTTAAAAATCATTTTCATATATATTTTCATATGTGTTCAGATTAGTTCTTATTTTATAGCATATGAGCCTCAATAATAAAGGATGGAGGAACATCATGAACATATTCACAGAGTTAATCCAAAAGTTTATGATTACATGATTCAAATTCCAAATCATAAATTTTTATTGGCATATGACTATGGGAGTAGATATGTACGTATGATGACCAACATCATAGAATGTATAAATGGTGTTTTCAAGGGGGTTCAAAAATTACCCATCACAGGTAAATAAGAATATTTGATTATATTTTACTTAAAAGAGGTACAATTATAATATAATAATAGTATAATGTTTTAAATTTAAATTACATGTTTGGTATAAGAAAACATCTATCACAATGTAATGTATTTTATGGAATAAAAAAAGTAGGTTGAAGAGGGTATGAATAGAGGGATGCGCTATAGACACCATTTTTAGTGAGAGAAAGATAGAGTTTTTAAGGAGGCTACAACATTTCATGTATCTTCATTTTATCATGAAGAGCAACAATTTGATGTCACTGAGCCCAGTAATTCTATGTCCTGTAGCAGTGTCCGTGTGATATTTGTCCTACTCTAGAATCATTACTATGAATGTGGAAACTTTCAAGCATTATAATATCCTTACAGTCATTTCATCACAACATGCGCTTACACACACTTATCTTGGGAGTAGTCTGTTGATCCATATTATCGACTAGAAAGTATCAATGACTACTACAATACTCCTTGGATGCCAATCGTGGAATATCAAAAAAATTGGTTGTTTGATGGTGCACCCACACTTCTATCAAATAATACTAGGCTTCAACCAAAAGGGAGTTCAAAGTTAACTTGTATTCAGAATGATATGGATTGGCCTAGTGAATAGGAACCTGGAAAGAGGCATAGCATATACCGCTAGGTAGGTCACATAAGTAAAAATTTCCCTAGACACATTGGGAAATAATCTAATAGTTAAAATGATTCATGTACTCTATCAGTTACTATAAAAGTTTGTACATGTAATCATTTTTTCATTATAACCATTTTTAATCATATTTGTCTTATTTTTATATGTTTTAACTTTAAAAAATATAATTATATATTATAGTACATACATATATATAATATAAAAACGAATAGATATCAAAACTATATTTTATATTACATTGGTAAACATAAAGTTTATATCTATTTAGTAAAAATATAATGAAAATATAAGAATTATTATTTTCAAAAAGATATATTTCAATTCTCAAATAACAAATTTTTTGATAAAATGAAATCATTTTCAAACATAATAGACATTTTCTAAAATATTTTTTTGTGCTTCTAAAATAAATAGTTATAAGTACAAACACATAACATATATTCAGTTATTACTAGGGAAATTATATTTAAATAAATTTCAAACATTACATGATAAAACATTTTATATAAAAAAATTCTATAATGAAAAAAGTACATTTTATAGTTTAAAAAACAAAGTATTCATTAGTAAAGAATGCATGTTAAATCTGTTATTTTTAAGTTTAAACTCATTTCACAATATAGCAAAATAATTTCACAAAGAAAATGGTGTGTGCTTCAAAACTAAAATAACAAACACTTAGCATATGTGGTCACTTGGAATAACATACATTGTCTTTATAAAAAATCAAAAACAAACTTAAAAAATATTTTATATGAAATCAAAAAAAAAATGTACAAGTTAAATAGCTGTTGAAATTATTGTTATACTATTTGTACATTCAGATGGAGAATCCTTTATTATATGTCCATCAGTCACACGTGTCATGTGGCGTTTTGGTGTAGGGACCTATTACTCTTATTGCTATTTGGAGAGCATGTTGTTTTCATCATGATGCACCCTTGGTAGTCATTTTTCCATAACTCATACATGCTGGACTTTCTGGAGTCATCATGTATGAATTCAAGACCATTGATCACCACTTGATTACTGCATTGGTTGAGCGATGGCGGCTAGTGACCCAAACATTTCATCTCCTTGAGGGAGAGATGACCATTACTTTAGAGGGTGTCGCCTACATGCTCGGTCTACCCATCCATGGACAGACAGTTACAGGTTCCACTAGTGAAGATTGGTGTACGGTCATACACCGTCTATTAGGCATTGACATCATCAGTATACCATGTGTCCTACAAGGCTCCCATTTTCACATAGGGTGTCTTGATGAGCATTTTTATGCTATTCTTGATGATACAGATGAGGAGACACTTATTCAGAACACTTGTGCATATATTTTGAGACTGATCTAAGGAATGTTGTGTGTCGACTAATCCTCCACCTTGGTATACATGATGTACCTCAAATTACTTGTAGATCTTGACCATATGACTATATACAGTTGGGGGTCTGCTGTATTATCACATTTGTACAGATGTCTCTGTACCAGTTTTCGAGCCTAAATGCATCAGATTGGGGGTTGTATAGCTTTGGTACAGATGTGGATCTGAGAGGATTTTCTATGCATCGCTCCTTGAGCTATCACACCACTTTTACAACATTTATTTTGGGATTTTCATTAGGGATACTGGTATTTTTACATCATTACTTTGAGTAATTTAGTAATTTTGTTAATGTTTCTTGAAAATTGGGTATTCAATTTTTTGATTTTCATATTAAAATTTTCATTTATTTACTTCTATTTATTTTTATTTTAAATACATGAAATTTACATATATTAATTACTCTTAATTATATTATATGTTGGATTTGAAGTCTCAGTTGGGCCTCTTTTGTTTGGGTCAATTATATTGGCCTGATCCTTGTTTCAATTGCACTATGGAAATCCGATCATTTTAATTAGCCTTCATATTTCGTCTTTCAACATGATATCCACCCAATGAATCTTTGTCGTCCGTGTGTCTCTAGTAGTTAAGCATTCTTCTGGGTTGTTCGAATAATCCGGAACTGTGGCACAATTCACATGGGTGTGCTATTTTTGGTTTCTAGGTTTTTTCCTCACCTGTGTGGTGCCTCTTCAAGTAAGAAGAAAATCTGTAAATTTCTCCTCTCACTCACTGGTGTGGTTTCTTCCTCCTCTCCTTTAGTTCTCCCACTTCTTTTGTCTTTTTACTTGATGGAGGACTCGATATGTTGGCCCGCCGACCTCCCTGCAAATAGATCATGTGCAGCTCATCGTGGAGCTTCTTTAACTCCCTTCCCTATGAATACGTGTGTTCAATGTTCAGATCAAGAATATCAAACTTACATCTAGAAATATTCCCTTTGGCAAGTTCATGGTGAGCAGCAGCTTAATCCAACCTAAAACTTTAAGAGATTCAGACAGTTGTACCCCCGTGTCTGGCATTGTGAGTTGTTTATTCACTGATTTATCTAACCCCTTTGGCCTATGGTTTCCATATCTTGTGCCACTACTTGTTGTTATTGTTTCTATTTTTTTCTTTCCCATTTGTTATGTAGATATAAATTATATTGTAACCAGTTCATTCTATTTTAATAAATTAATGAAAGGCATGCATGGGGTGCTGTTCTTGTCGTGAAGTAGGTCCCAGTGGGTCCAAAGCATGTTAAATCCTCATATTCATTTAATGTTTTTGTTTACTTTCTTTTATTTTGTACTCGGTTCTGATATTTTCGTTATCAACTACACAGTCCAGATTTGGTCTGTTGTTATTATGTGGTTATTGAATCTATTTTCACTTTCCTTTAACCTCAATATGTTTTTTATAAACTTACCATATATTACTTCTTTTTAACTATGTGGAATCTAGATTAGAAGTATGCACATACTTCGAGACATAGTGTGCATAGCTTTCGACAGATATTTGATGACATATAGAGTTGATGTAAGTTAAACATTAAATTATTCATTATAAAAATTCATTTTGTTATTACTTTTTAATTTTTTTTAATGTTATCATAGTAACATTATTGTGCTAATTTATGATTTATTTTTTGAGTTTACATTTTAGGTTTCATGGACCCCGTACATAGGGTTTTTCTAGGCATCACTTCTACTATAATGCATAGCTATGATGGGAGATCATGGTGTAGTGGTGCCATTCATCCACTTCCACATCATTCAGTAGCACCAGTTAGACTGGATCATGCTTCAGTTTGGATATATACAGCATATCATCATGGCATCACGACAGTTTGATGGGTTACGTTCCATTACGCTTGTTCGTAGAAAAATGAAAGACTGGCGGCAGTTTCATGAACGTTATATCAATATTTGGGATATGCGTGCCCAATACAGTATCTTTCATAATTGATATCCCACAACATGAAATCAGTTAGAAGATCAGAGGGATTATGCAGACTGGTACCGATGGAAAACCACCATACACCTTATGCGCCAGGGGATTGACATTCAGTAGTTGGTATTTTTACTAAGATTTATTTTATTTTTTAGCTCATATTTCTTATTAATTTGAATGATATTTCATTTACAGTTAGACGAGGTCGATCATCTTGCGCATTTCACAGATCCTCAAGAGGAGGAATTTATTAGGTGGGATGTAGTTCATACAGATGTGTTAACTCTCAATGATCCTATCAATTTCATACGTGATATTTCTACGATGAGGAGGAACAATTATATCCTAATCCATATGCTCTAGCTGAGGCTCCTGAGGATGATGATGTCTCTACTGTGACTACTGAGGATGATGCACCACCACCGCCACCACCCTCCAGAGGACAGAGATGAGGAAATCTGTGAGGGCAGAGGCGGCGACATAGACATCTGAGAGAGGCTCATACAAATGATGTTGCACCACATAGAGATGATCATGCACAACCAACAAAAGATCTTGCAAATTCATAAGATTCTTTTATGACACATATTCCGTCATTGCTGACTATGTTAGACTATGATCTAGTTGTGGTAACACACATTGTGGTGGCCCCTTCTCCCATCGATGATGACTTCTTCAATCTCACACTTCTTCCATTTTTAGGATCTCTAAGGGAATATGGATTTAGATATGATTTTGGGTCATCCTCCACACATAATGTCGACCAATCCTCTACACAGTTCCATAAGGAGGCACTTATAGTACCGTAATAGGAACCCGCACATATATCTAGGACACTAAAGTGACAGAGATGTCGGACGCGGAGTGGGTGTGCGGTTTATAAGTCATGTTGTGGTACTAAGGGGCATCGACATTGATGTATTTGTATGTTACATTATATATATTGAAAACTCTTTTACTCAGATAATTCATTGTCTTTCTAAGAAAATAAAAAGAAATTCACAAATATAGTAAATAAAAACTAATTTACATGAACTATTAATAATTTATATATTTCCAAAGTCACATACTTGTAATTTTATTATGTTTCATGTATGTGACTTCAAAAGAATATAAATTATAAAGTACAAATAAAATTTAAATGAAATTTATCACACTGACTAAAAATATAAAAAATTATTTAAAAATGAAAAGAAACTCAAACATATAGTAAACAAAAATTATTTTATATGACACAAAGTTAAATGGTTAAAAACATTACATTTATAGTTCACATAATTTATGTTCATATTTCTTATTAAGTTTGATATTATTAATTCAATTGTTATGAAATATTATTAATTGTGTTATTTTTATTGAATGTTATTGTTTTATTTATATATATATAATTATACATAAATATACCTAATATTTTTTAAAAATATTTATATGATTATAAATAAAAAATTATATATTTACCTCATTATGAAATTATAATAAATGTATTTAATTAATAAATTTATTTTTTATATTTACATTATATATATAATTATATAAATATGTTTTTATTTATAATTATATATATTTATATTTATTTATAATTAAATTTATAAATACATATTTTCAATTATATTAATAATTAAGGTCTATATATATATAATTAAGGTTTATTTATATGTAATTATTTATATAAATAAACCTCATATTTTAAATAAAAATAATAAGGTTTATATATATAAGTAAATTTAAAAAGCTTTATATATATATATATTTAATAAGGTTTATTTGTGTGTTTTTATATATATATATATATTTAATTATTTATATTTATAAAAAAAATTAATAAGGTTTATTTATATATTTAAATAATTATATAAAAATTTACAAATTTTAAATATATGGTTTATTTATATTTAAATATTTATATATAATTATAAATATATGGTTTATTTAAATATATAATTATTTAAATAAATTATTTAAATATAAGGTTTATTAAATTATATAACTATATATTTTAAATTTATTTATCTATATATAATTATTTATATATAAATAAATCATATATTTTAAAGTTAAAAACGTTTATTTATGTAAAAAATTATATATAAAATTATATAAATAATTGTACATAAGATTTAACTAATTATTTAATTATATTATTAAATATTATTTATTTATAAAGTGACACTTTTCCCCCTCTCCCAATAAATCAAATAAAGAAAATGAGGAACCCCCCCCCCTCTAATTTGCATGTCAAGAACCGCTTCTACATCCGAATTTTCCTGGTCAATAACTGCTTCCCCGTGAAGTTATTGAAATAGATATGTTCCATGGAATCCTCTAGTGTCACTTCATATAACATACTTGGATCCAGGGCATGGTTGGGGTTGATTTGCCCCGAACCCATGGCCAAATGCGAAGAGAAACTGTAATTTTGGCCCTCGTTGCTTATCAGACGACCAGTGTTGTCGATGGGATTTATGTTGGTCATGAGGGCGGAGAAGATGATGTTAGGGCTCCACTCTTAGTGGGAGCTCTTTAGCTGATGACGAATACTCATTGTCGGTCCACGTGGTTAGTACTCCCAATCTGGGGGAGATCATGTCGGGTTTCAGTATGCTTTGAAACTCGGGAGAAGGTCCCCTAGAGCTGTAATTCGTGACAGTAGGGGCTGGGTTGGTAGCAATGATGGTATAACAAAACTACATGGAAGTAGTGGAATTTCTACCTTTTCCCCTCACCTATTCGATCACCACTTCATTATCTCTGGGGCTGATGGTGACTCCGGCATTGATGAAATCTTCTAAATCGGAAAGATCCTTCTCATCTACATGCCCCGTGTAATCACAGAGGACGACGGCGTAGGCAAAATCCGCCAGTAAAATGGAAAAAATTCATGGTGATAGGGTCATGTGTTGGGACCGTAAATGATTGTCCCACCGGTGCAACGATAATTATGAGATAAAAAATAAAGTGAAAAATGCAGGAAAAAAATGACAGTAGATGTAACGTGGAAAAACCACCAAATAGAAGGGGTAAAAAACCATAGTCAAATAGAAGGATCACTATGGGGTAAAAGTTGGTACACACTCCCTCACTTATTAAAAGGATAAAACACTCATAAAAACTCTCTTGAATATGATGGGGAAACCACCTCACAAATACCGCTCAAATGGAATAATCGGTGATGAAATTGCTGGTGATGGTGATTTTGGAATGGGAAGAGGCTCTTTCCTTTTATATGATGCATCTCCCACTACCTTTTCTTCCTCCACTGGTGGGTTTGGTGGGGTGGACACCAACCACTTACCACCACCATCCCCTCTTTGACAAAGGAGGGGGGTGGTGGCGTCCGAGGAGAAAAACACTGCCAACACATCTCCCACATGGATATTTGATTGAGAACCAATCACATCTCCACACAACCTTTATATCTACCAAACATGATGCTCAAGTATCTACGAGGACACTTGAGGATCTGCACCATCTGAACTTATCAGAGTTAATCACCTTCGTCATGAAATCTGCCAAATTTTATTTAGTGTGAATCTTCTTCATGGACACACTTCCTTCCTCCACCACATTTTGGACAAAGTGATATTTTACCAAAATGTGATTCATCCTGAAATTAAAATATGGATTCCTTACAATGTTCAAGGTTCTCTAACTGTCACAAAATAATGGAATCTAATTATGTTTGTGCCTGAGCTCCTCCAATAACCTTCTCATCCAAATCGCCTCTTTGTAAGCCTATGTAACTACCATGTACTCTGACTCTGATGTGGATAAAGCCACAACTAACTATAACTTTGAAATACATATCACAACTCCTCCTTCAAGAAAAAACACATAACCAGTAGTGGATTTCCTCTGGTCAGAATCTTCTGAAAAATCTGAATCAACATAGGCTCTGATAGTGAAATATGATCCTCTATAACATAATGCATCATTTGAGGTCTCCTTGATGTATCTTAGGATCCTATTCATTGTGTTTCAATGCTCCCATCCTGGATTCTCCATGCACCGACTAACTGATCCCACTTCATGTGCACTATATTTTCTAGTACAAACCATAGCAAACATTAGACTACCCACTAATGATGCATACAGTACTCGAGACATTTCCATCCTCTCTGCTTCATTTCTTGGACTCATTGTAAAGGATAACTTGACATTAACGGGAATAGGGGTACAGATTGGTTTATAGTCTTGAATGTTTAAACATTTCAAGACTCTGTGTAAGTAATTCTTTTATGATAGCCAAATCTTCTCATTATTTTTGTCTTGGTAAATTTTCATCCCAAGAATCTTGTTTGCTGGTCCCAAGTCCTTTATATCAAACTCCCTAGACAACTGTGCATTTGTCTCCTGGATTTGATCATTGTTGGAGCCTGAAACCAACATGTCATCCACATACAATATAACAATGGTGAATTCATTACCATCTGAACCCTTAAAATATGTACAAGGATCTGAATGAAGTCTATCATATCCAAGTCTCATGATATAGGAATAAAATATCTTGTACCAGCACCTCGGTGCCTGTTTAAGACTATACAGAGAATTTTTCAACTTGAAAACCAAGTTCTCTTTTATTTATTTTGAAAACCCTTCTGGTTGGAGCATATATATTTCTTCATTAAGATCACTATAGAAAAAAGGAATTCTTTACATCCAGCTGCTCTAGATGTAAATTGTTTGTAGCAAACATCACCAGAACTATCCAAATAGTCGTTAGTATAACAACAGGAGAAAATATTTCATTGAATTCAATACCTTCCTTATGAGCATATCCTTTGACCACCAATTGTGGATGATATCTTTCCACCCGGTCCTTTCCATCCTACTTGATCTTAAAGACCCATTTGTTTTTGATAGCCTTCCTTCCCTGAGGTAATGGAATAAGATCCCAAGTATTGTTCATATGAAGGGTTTCAAGTTCCTCCTGCTTCACCGCCATCCATGAGAATACATATGGACTCTAGGTCACCTCTAAAAAAGAATATGTCTCTCCATACTCTGAAAATAAGTATTACTCAATACTTCTCTCAGTGACATAGTCTGAGTGTCATATTGGTTCTCTTTTCTCCCGAGTTGACTGTCGTGGTCTAGACTCAATCGGTACTTGATCATCCTTCTCTAGTAATGATTTTTAGAAAACTGATTCTTCCTTGGATTTTCCCTCTACTTTGACTATTTTAGTTTCTATATTCTCATTCTCCATGTCATGATCAGTTTCCATTTGCGCTGTGTCTTCTGTAAAAATGACATCTCTACTAATAATAAATTTGTGGGTAGTGGGGTCCCACAATTGATACTCCTTCACACCATCAGTGTTCCCTAAGAAGATACATTTCCTGGATCTCAAATCCAACTTTTATCTTTCCTGGTCATTAAATAATGCATATACAGGACTTCCAAAAGTATGTAACTAAGAAAATTCAATGGGTTTATGGGTCCACATATCCGTTGGTTTCTTCATCTCGATAGCCATTGGAGAAGATTGGTTGATCACATAACAGGTGGTATTCACTACTTCTACCTGAAATGTTTTGGAAATTTATGTAGTCTATAGCATTGCCCTTGTTCTATCCAATAGGGTTTTTTTCATCTGCTCTACCACTCCATTCTGCTGAGGAGTGTATGACACTGTGAATTTTCACTTGATTCCTTCATGTTTACAAAAAGTATAAAAATCATCACTTGTATATTCTCTACTATTTTCAGTCCTTAGACACCTGATCTTATTTCTAGATTCAAGTTCATATCGTGCATTGAATGTTTTTAAGACTTCAAAAACATCTGCCTTCCTCTCTATTGGGTACATCCAAAATCTCCTAGAATAATCATCAATGAATGATACAAATTACCTTACTCCTCCCAAGGATATAACTGCCTAACTTTAAGCTAAGTTTCTTGTTCAAAACACAATACTCACAAAATGGCAAGGATACCTTTATTAGACCAGGTAGAAGCTTCTGATCCGAAAGAATCTTCAGGCCTTGTTCTGACACATGGAAAGATTCTGATGCCATAATGTCATCAATGATTTCATCGAGGTAGTTGATGCAACAACTATCTCTTCCTCCTTGTACGTTTCACCCATAAGAACGTACATGTTCTTTGGGATCTTATCTACCTTCATTACCACAAGCGTTCCCTTCACAATTCTCATCACTCCATTCTCAATGCGAGTCTTTCATCTGATGTCATCGAATTTTCTCAAAGAAAATATATTCTTCTTAAGGCCCTTTACATGATGCATTCCTTGGACAGTCTATACTATGCCATCATGCATCTTCATTTTGATGGTACTGACTCCAACAATCTCTAGGGTGTGATCATTCCACATGTACACAAGTCCTTCTGGAACAGTTTCATACTAGTCAAACCATTCTCGTTAAGAATTCGTATGCCATGTTGCTCCTAAGTTGATAATTCATGCATCATTGAGATGTTTCCTTCTTCCAGCAGTCGTCACCACTTCACTGAATAGTATATATCCTTTTCCAGAAGTACTTGCCACATTAACTTTAGAGCTCTTTCCACCACTCTTAGTATTCCAAAAATCCTTCTTGGTGTGCCCCTTCTTTCTACAATTGAAACATGTGACATTATTTCTCTTACTCCTTGATTTGGATCTGCCATGATTTTGGCTCCCACAGGAACCACACTCCATCATCCTTCCTCTCTCTATTGACAGAGCCACTTCTTTGTGCGAAGTTGTATGTTTGTCCTCCTTGTTCTTGTTCCAACATTCTACTTCAAGAACCATGGCTGCAACATCATTTAAATCCAGCATGTTTGTCAAAATATTTTTGGTGAGGTTGATGATGAGTTGTTCATACGAATCTGGAAAACTCTTGAGTAGAATCTCCGCACGTTCAGTATCCACAATTTTATAGTCCAACGTCATGAGTTGAGCGAATAGGGTATTGAGGTTGTTGATGTGGTTAGTCACCGATGATGACTCCACCATCTGAAAAGTGTACAATTTTTTCTTCAAGAAAATTTTGTTGTGCAGTGACTTGGCCTCGTATAACTTCGTCAGAGTATACCACATTTCTTTAACTGTATTTTTCTCCGCAATGCTTGATAGGACCCCATATTCCAAATCCAAATGGATGTTTCCAATAGCATTCTTGTCCATATCATTCCATTTATTCTCCATCACACCTACCAGATTTTCACCAATTTCCTGTAGGCAATTATCCTTCCACAGCACTGCCTGCATCTTCATTTTCCACAACAAAAAATTGTTCCTGTTGAATTTTTCAATCTCGAATTTCTTTTCCATATGGACACACCGTCAGTCCAGAACCTCATTCATTTCACAATAGTGAATTTAATAATCTCAGTAAGTTTTTCCTGATGTGAAAGATCAACCAGAGTCTCAATCATAGAGCATACTAAAATTTATGAGTATTATTAATACCTAAAAACATGAACAACACTGAGCCAGAACATTACCTTTGATACCACTTGTTGGGACCATAAATTATTGGCCCACTAATGCAATGATAACTACGAGATAAAAAATAAAGTTCAAAATGCGGAAAAATAAATGACACCAGATGTAACATAGAAAAACCCCCAAATAGAAGGGGTAAAAACCATAGGCAAATTAAAGGATCAATATGGGGAAAAAGTGGGTACACACTCTCTCACTTATTAAAAGGAGGAAACACTCATAAAAACACTCTTGAATATGATAGGGAAACCACGTCAAAACTACTTCTCAAATGGAATAAATGGTGACGAAATTGTCGATGAAGGTGATTCTAGAATGGGAAGAGGCTCTTGAATTTTATAGGTTTCCTCTCCCCCTTCCTTATCTTACTCCTCTAGTGGGTTTGGTGGGTTGGCCACCAACCACCTACCACCATCATCCCCTATTTAACAAAGTAGGGGGGGGCAGTGCCATCCTATGAGAAAAATACTACCAACATCGTATTTTAGACCAGCAGAGTCCCCTCCACCATCGTAATGGCCGAAAAAATGGACTATATGATGACAGTCCTTCCATTACCCAGAGTCAGGGTGCATGAAAACTTCTGTTCTAAGGTTTTGGTGCCAACCACCAGAGCCCAAGGGATTCTTTTTCTTTCCCATGCTTCCTGCTCAGAATTCCCCGCATAAGTGGAAAATAAGATCCCCTTCTCTATGGCCCTGAAGGTTGTGATGGAGAGCACATCCTGGTGTAGTGTCACATTGTAGAGATACCCTAGAGATGAATACATGATGTCAATATAGTCTATGGTGACCTGATCTATGGCAGTGATGACATCATAATCATAGAACCCCTCACCCAATACAGCCTTGTAAATCAAAATTCTCTCGTGCGGGGTGATCCTCTTCATCGTACCGTTGTCATAGCCAAAATACGAGATGCCCTCCATGTAGTTACTGACATCCATGTGGGTTCCATGGATGTTGGTGTCCCCTGGCCAAGTCTTTTATGGTTTTAATATCGGGATACTTGGCTTAAACACCCTTATTGATGTTGGAATTGCAAAAGAAAAATACATACATAGAAATTCAATGGCTATTCCCCATGTGGATGTTTCATTTTTTTAATGTATTCATTTAATGTTGTTGTTTCATTTTTATAATGTGTATGTTTTATGTGACTGTTTTATTTCTTTAATGTGTCCACTTAATTTGGTTGTTTCATTTATTTAATATATCAGTTTCATTTCTTTGTAAATGCCTATAAATTTTTGGTAATTGTAGTCTGAACAATATATACAATACAAGCTTAAAATATCCTTTATGTTGTCTTTAATTTTTCTTTCTCACTTTTCCTGGATTGTATAGCCAACAAACTAGTATCAAAGGTGGTTCCAAGGAATCTTTAATTTTCCAATGATGGTCACCACAATTCAACTGCAAGTTCCGAAGTTGTCTAAGGAAAACTAAAAAAGGTGGTGCATCCAAATAAAGGCATTTTTCAGATCACAAGAATTATGGGAGATCATCCCTGATGGGTATATAGTACCCACTATAGAGGAAGAAGTCATATTTACAAATGAAGAAAAGATGACTCTCAAAAATCAAAGGAAGAAAGACTACACGGTGTTGTTCATCATCTATAAAGGGTTAGATGAATCAACATTTGAAAATATTGTCAAATCAGAATCAAGAAAGCAAGATTGGGATACCCTTTCCACCATCTTCATTGGTGTTGATCGAGTAAATCAGGTTCATCTTCAAAATATAAGAGCAAAGTTCAAAGTGGCGCACCTGAAGGATGGTGAGAGTATCTCTGATTACTTCTCATGTTTAATTGTTATTGTAAACAATTTGAAAATAAATGGTAAAAAATTTGAGTAAATTTGTGTCATTGAAAAAGAATTTCAATCTCTCATGACCAAATTTGAGCATGTTGTTGTGGAAATATAATAATCAATGGATTTGGAAAAACTTTCCATTGCAGAACTGATGCAATTATTGCAAGTACATGATCAATGAATGAAAAATAATGTGGGTTCAATGATTGAGCATGCCTTATATTTTAAGTTGAATCTACAAGAAAAAAATAATGCACAAACACACTGAGGCGATCATCATGAAAGAGGAAGATGGAATGGATATCATCCAAGCCATCAACCAAAGAAACAAAATTTTATCACCTTCCCTAGAAGATGAAACAGTGGAGGCCGATTCACGCATGGTCATGAAAACACAAAGAACATCCAATGCCACAATTGTAAAAAATTCGGTCATTATGTATTTGAGTGTTGGAGAAAAAATGGATCATGACGAATGATCCAACTATTTTAAAGCATCTCACCATGAAGAAAAAGACATCACACTCCTCCTTACAAAAGAAAATGCATGTGAATGGCCAGATGTGTGGTATCTCGACACGGGTGCAATCAACCATATGAGTGGATACAATGAATTATTTGAGGAACACATAGAATAATTTTTTAATGATGTGATTTTTGGAGACTCATCAAAGGTAAATGTGATTGGAAAAGGTAAAATAAAAATCTATTAGAAGAATGGTGAGTCAAATTACATCTCGAATGTGTATTACATTCCAAACATGAAAAATAATATCATTAGTATCGGCCAAATCCTTGAGAAAGGTTTCTTCATACACATGGAAAACTATTCTTTGTCTACAATAGATGCTCATAGGGGACTTGTTGATCAAGTACAAATGATGAAGAATTTCATGTTTCTACTACATGTCAACATAAAGGTAGAGGAGTGTCTGTTTTTACTCATAAATAATGACTCATGGACATGGAATCTACACCTTTTTCATATCCATTTCAGCAGTCTTAAACATTTATCCTCATCAAGCATGGTCTGTGGCTTGTCAGTAATTGAAGTTTCAAATCATGTGCGTGAGGAATGTATACTCGGAAAGAAATAAAGGGATTCCTTTCAAAGTGGAGTGTCCATATAAGCAAAGGAATTACTCCAGTTGGTTCACACTGATATTTGTGGACCACTAGAAACACCATCACTTGGATGTAATAGGTACTTTATTACCCTCATTGATGATTTCAGTAGAAAACTTTGTGTGTATTTCATCAAAGAAAATTCTTCTGCTTTTACTATCTACAAAATTTTCTAAGCCTGTGTTGAAACAGAAAGTGGTCACAAAATCAAAGTACTCAGATCTGATAGAGGTGGAGAATACACTTCAAATTAATTTCAAGATTTTTTCAGGGAACAAGGAATCAAGCAGTGATACACTGCAGCCTACACGCCACAACAGAATAGAATTACAGAATGAAAGAACCACACCATCCTCAACATGATGATGACCATGCTGAAGGAGAAAGGGTTTCCAAATAGATTATGGGTAGAGGAAGTTACATGTACTGTATGTATTCTCAATCAGTTTCTAGCATATATAATTATAAATTTGACACCACAAGAGGTGTAGAGTGGTTAAAAATCGAGTGTGGCACACCTAAGAATTTTTGGGTGTGTTTCCTACGCTCAAGTTCCAAAAGAAAGATGAAGGAATCTTGATGATCATGGTAATAAGGGAATATTTATTGGCTACAGTGAAGCATATAAATAATACAAGATCTAAAATCCACTAATCAATAAAGTAGTGGTGATTAATTATGTGGTTTTTAGTGAGGAAGAAGCATGTAAATGGAAGGATGAAGAATCAAAAAAAGTTGTTCTATTCGGACAACAAATCCTGAATAAAGGCATGATCATCAGGATAAAATGCCCAAAACACCTTCCTCGGGTGCATCACCAGTACACAAGAGTGAAAAAGTACATTCCATCACTTTTTAAAGCACTCTATCAAGTAAAATTTTGGTCAGCTCGTTGTTACCTATAGTTCCTATAAAGATGAAAAACATAAGAGGCATCTATGAGAAAACCAAAGAGGTAAATCGTTTTTCTTTGTATACAGATAATGATCCTATGACCTTTCAGGAATCCATAAGAGAATAATGTTGGAGAATTTCTATGGAATAATAAATTCATTCCATAGAGAAAAATGACACATGGGAGATTACTACAATTCTAAATATCTATAAAACCATTGGCTTCAAATGAGTGTACAATATCAAGTGAAATTATAATGATGAAATCAATATCTATAAGGTAAGGCTCATAGAAAAGGGATATAAATAGAAGTATAGGGTGGAATATGAAGAAGTCGTCACTCTCGTTGCTCACCTTAACACTATGAGGATGATTATCTCCCATATAGTTTATCACAGTCGAATGATATACCAACTGGATGTGAAGTCTACATTATTGAATGTAATTCTTTAAGAAGATCTCTATGTTGACCATCCTGGGTGGTTTTTTATGAAAGCGGTGGAAGACAAGGTGTATCCACTGAAGAAATACCCCTATGGGTTGAAGTAAGATCCACGTGCTTGAAATGAACACATTGATAACTATCTTCAAGATAACAGATTCACCCAATGTCCATATGAGCATGTAGTTTACATCAAGAAGAATGATCATAGAGATATACTTATAGAATTCATGTATGTTGATGATTTTTTGTTTACAGGGAACAGTCGACCGATGTTCGATGAATTCAAGAAGGCCATGTTTAATGAGTTATAGATGATCGATGGAGGTCTTATGTCCTTTTTTCTGGGCATAGAGGTAAAGAAACAACATGGTGGAATTTATATATCTCAAAAGAAGTATTCTAAGGAATTTATTGAAAAGTTCAATATGGCCAATTTCAACACCGTAAAAATTCTTGTAGTAACGGGCTTAAAACTTAGAAAAGACGGAGAACGAAAAAGCGTTGACTTGATTTTGTTCAATATTCTGATTATAATCCCAAGTCACCTCACAATCAAAAAGCCATATATCATATACATTTTTGGGATTCTAAGAAGGTACATGTAAGTACCAAAAGAATCACATTGGATAGCTGCAAAAATAATCCTCTTGTGAATCAAAGGAACAATGGAATTTGGTCTTTTCTATCCATGAAATGATGAATCAATGCTATATGGATACTCAGATAATGACTGGGTGGGTGACCAAGATGAAAGAAAAATTACCACAATATATGTATTCTTTCTTGTAATGACAAATTTCACATGGAATTCAAAGAAGCAACGTGTGGTCTCTCCATCCACATGTGAATATAGCAGCATAATCCAATGTTTGTGAAGGAATTTGGTTGAGAAGCCTACTAAATGAGTTTAAGCATCTGTACGATGGATCCACATTCATATATGTGGATAATAAGTTGACAATCGAAGTATCCAAAAAACCGGTGCAACATGGAAGAAGAAAATACATTGATACCCGATATCATTTTCTAAGAAATCTTGTGAATCATAAAACAATAAAATTGGAGTATTTCTGTACTACTGAACATGTGTATGATATTTTCACAAATACATTACTAATAAATGCATTAAAATAGCTAATAATGATGCTAAGAATGAAGCTTGTTTTGGTTTTAAGGGGAGTGTTTGAATTTTAAACCAAATACATCCGGTGGAAATTCAAAGTGTTTTCCCCATGTGGCTGTTTAATTTCTTTAATGTGTTCATTTAATGTGCTTATTTTATTTCTTTAATTTTCCATTTAATGTGGCTATTTTATTTCTTTAACTTGTCCCTTTAATTTGGATGTTTCATTTATTTAATGTTTTGGTTTCATTTCCTTCTAAATTCCTATAAATTATTGGTAATTGTAGTCTAAAAAATGTGTGAAATATAAGCATGAAAGCTCCTTTGTGTTCTCTCCCATTTTTCTCTCTCACTTGTCCCAACTTTTATAACCAACAGTTGAAGTACCACGCCCCAATAATCAGGTCGTTGTAGTCTGAATGCGAGAACTCCACCCCTCCCTCAGACCTACCCTTCAACTTTGTCGGAATGGGGGACATGATGTTGTCACCATTGAAGCTCTTGCTTTCCAGCCACACACTAGTGTCAATAAACACGATGATTTCATCCTTTTATTGATCAAAATTTGGCCAAATTCATGATTCCAAGTGGAAATTTTCCTCATAAGGGGAATGAAAAAAACATATTCCCTGAATAGGATAATTGGGAAACTATTTCTCAAAGTACCCCAAATTTTCTATCATATGAAGGAAAAACAACCTTATTTTGGGAAATAGTTTCTCCAAGAATAAGAAAATTGGGGTACATTGAGAAATAGTTTCCCTAGTCCCCTATTTAAGGAATTTGTTTATTTATTCCTCTTATATTAGAAAAATTTCCGATTCCAAGCTTGGTGACATAAATTATTCATTGTACAAGCAAAAAAATGAAAAATAACACAAAACTACTTTGAAACATACAAATCACACTTTTCACCAATTACACTCCAAAAAATTATAGGCTTTTCTTAAGAAATGAAAATAAACCAAACCACATCCTGGTAATTACATTAATCATACAAAAACATTAAATATCTTAAAGTAAATGAAATGGACTCTTAGCGAAGAGAAAAAATGCATGGGGACGATTCATGGATGCCACGCTTCCTATGGTGTTGAAAACCCAATCGATTCCTTTTGATTTTTATTTACAACACTCCCCTTCATACCAAAACATGCTTCATTCTGAGCATCATTCATATTTATTTGAATGAATTTTTTGATAATTCATTTGTTAAAATATTAGTCACCAATTTCATAGTATGACAATATTCCAATTTTATCATTTTTTGCTTCACATGATCTCTTAGAAAATGGTATCGAGTATCAATGTGTTTTCTTCTTCTATGTTACACCAGATTTTTGGCTAGTTTTATTGCTAACTAATTATCCACATATATGACATTGGATCGATCCTATGAATGCATCACCTCCTTTAGCAGGTTTCTCAAACAAATTCCTTCAAAAACAATGGACAATGATGCTACATACTCAAATTCACATGTGGATAGGGCGACCACACTCTATTTCCTTAAATTTCATGTGAAAACAATTGTTATAAGAAAGAATACATATCCCGTGGTGCTTTTACTTTCATCTTGGTCACCACCCCAATCACTATCTGAGTATCCATATAGATTTTCTTCATCACTGTATGCATAAAAATATTAAAATCCATTATTCCTTTAACATACTTGAGGATTATTTTTGCGGCTAGCAAGTGTGATTCTTTTGGAGATTCCATATACCTGCTTATAATACCAACTATATATATGATATTAGGTCTTGTGATTATGAAGTACCTTAGGATTCCGATAAAACTCTTGAACAAAGTTGAGTGAAGGCTTCTTCATTCTTGATTTTAGTCAGTTTTAAGACCATTGTTATAGGCATTTTTATGGTATTGCAATTGGACATATTGAACTTTTCAAGCAATTCCTTGGCACACTTCTTCTAACATATATAGATGACACCATGTTGTTTCTTTACTTCTATGCCCAGAAAAGAAAAGGACATGAGATCGCCATAAGTCATCTCGAAATCCTTAAACATGGCATTTTTGAATTCATCAAACATTGTTCTATTGTTCCCTGTAAACAAAAAAATCATCAACATACAGGCATTCTATAATCATATCACCACAATAATTCTTCTTGATGTAAACTACATGCTCATATGAACATTGGGAAAAGTTTTTCTCTTGAATATATTTGTTGATGCATGAATTTTGAGCACATGGTTATTACATTAACCCGTAAAGGGTTTTCTTTAGTCGATACACCTTATGTTCCACTCCTTACATAACAAATCCTCCATGTTTGTCAAAATAGACCTATAATTCTCGAATTCCATTCAAGAATACATATTTCACATACAATTGGTAGATAATCCAACTATGATGGACTGCAAGGGAGATAATCATCCTCACAGTCTTAAGGAGAACAAATAGGGCGTAGAATTATTCATAGTCCACCTCATACTTCTGTTTATAGCTCTTTTTTATGAGTCTTTCTTTTTAGCAATTGATCTCACCATCAAAATTTTTCTTGATCTTGTACCCCCATTTGACTCTAATGATTTTTAGGCTATTAGGAAGTGTAGTCATCTACCATGTGTCATTTTTCTCTATGTTATGAATTTATTCTTTCATAGAGATTATCCAACATTCTTCTCTTATTAATTCCTAAAACATTAGAGGCTCATGATCAACATACATGAAGAAAAGATTTATCTCATTAGTTTGATCATAAATATTGCTTAATATTTTCATTTTTATAGATACCATGGTTGAGGATGAGCTGGATGAAATTTGATTTGATGGAGTGCTTTAAGTAGTGATGTAATTTACTCATAGACTTCTATGTACTAATGATGCACCCAAGTAAGGTGTTGAAAGTGTTTTCTCCTGATGATCATGCCTTTCTTTAGGATCTTCTATTTCAACTAGAATATTTTTTTTGATTATTCTGCATTCCGTTTCCAAGATTCTTCCTCACTAAAGATCACATATCTACTCACCACTACTTTATTAGTTCATATATTATTTATCTTATAGGTTTTATATTCTTCACTATAGCCAATTAAGATGCACTTTTCACCGCAATCATCAAGTTTCTTTCTTCTTACTTCTGGAACATGACAGTAGGCGACACATCCAATGATTATTAGGTGTGGAATGCTCGGTTTGTAGCCGCTCCATGCCTATTTTGGTGTCAAATTTTTGACACTCTTGGTTGGACACCGATTGAGCAGGTAGGAAGTACATGAAACTGCCTCTGCCCAGAATTTCTTTGGTAGGTCTTTATCCTTCAACATGGTCCTCGTCAGGTCAAGGATGGTGTGGTTATTTCGTTTGGAAATACCATTCTATTATGACATGTAGGCTACATTGTATTTTTAATTGATGCCTTGTTCCCTAAAAAATCTTAAAATGAATTTGTGGTGTATTATCCACCTCTTTCAGATCTGAGTACTTGGATTTTTTGACCACTTTTTTCTTCAACGCGGTCTTTGAAAATTTTAAAGATAGTAAAAGCAAAAGATTTTTATTTGATGCAATAAACCTAATGTTTTCTGCTAAAATCCTCAATGAGGGTAAAAAATTACTTATTACCTAAAAGTGAGTGTGTTTCAAGTGGTCCCAAATTTCATTATGAACCAACTGAATTGGTTGCTTTTCTCTTCTAGACACTCCACTTGGGAAAGAATTCCCTTATTTCTTACTGAGTGTACATGCCTCACACACATGATTTTTACCTTAAATTACCAGAAATCCATGCACCATGATTGATGAGGATAAGAGTTTATGGTCATTGAAATGGAGATTCCCAATACAATGATTCCATTTCCATGAGTCATTTTTCAAGATTCTAAAGAGACACTTCTCAGCCTTTGTGCTAATATGTAGTGGAAACATGTGATTCTTTGCCATTTGGACTTGAGCAACAAGTCTATTGTAAGCTTATCTTATAGAGAGAGAATATTTATCCATGTATATGACATACCCATTCCCAAGTATTTTTCTAATACTAAGGATATTATTTTTCATGTTTGTTAAATAATACACATTAGAGATGTAATTTGGCTCCCCATTCTTCTGATAGATTTTTAATTTTACCTTTTCTAATCACGAGGGCCTTTGATGAGTCATCAAATCTCATGTCTCCATGAACTTCTTATATGATCCCTCTAATAATTCTTTGTAACCACTCATATGGTTTCTTCCACCCGTGTTGAGTTACCATACATCTGGTCATTCACATGCCTTTTCTTGTGCGAGGAGGAGTGTGGTAACTTCTTGTTCTTGGTGAGATGCTTCAGCATAGTTGGATTGTTTATCTTGACCCATTTTTCTCCAAAACTCGGAGGCATAATAGATGAATTTCATTCAATTATGGCATTGAATATTATTTTTGTTTCCACGACCACACGTGAATCGACCTCCACCATTTCATCTTTCATAGATGTTGGTAAAATTTTGTTGTTTTTTATGTATTAGATGATATCCACACCCTCTACCTCTTGCATGATTACTAATTCTATGACTTCCAAATTATGTATGACTATTATTTTGTTCTTTTAGAGTCAACTTAGACTCTAAGGCATGCTCAACCATTGAATCAACATTCTTTTTCATTCATTTCTTGTGCACTTGCAATGATCTCATCAATTCTTCAATGGTAATTTTCTCTAAGTCCTTCGATTTTTTGATTGCCACAACCACATGCTTAAACTTGGTTGTGAGAGATCATAGTGCCTTTTCAATAACATGAATGTATTTCAATTTTTCACAATTCCTTTTCAAATCATTAATAATAAAAATTAAATGTGAGAAGTAGTTGGGGATACTCTCACCTTCCTTCATGTGCATCACTTCAAACTCCGCTCACTACCATAGATCGGAGTAAGGGAAGCGCTGGCATTTATCAGTGATAGATAAAAGTGCTGATAAATCTATCATTTATTAGTTCTATTATTATCATTAATAAAAAAAATTAATAAAAAATATTATTAATTTATAAAAATATTATATTTATATTAAAAATAATGTTTATTTATATACATTAAATAAAAAATGCATGTTTATAATTAATATATATTTTAATAATTCAAATATATATATAATATTTTAAAAAGGTATTTATAAGATTATAATTAAATAAATATATATTTAAATAATTATAAGATTATAATAAATTTTATTAAATAAAAAATATATTTCTCATATTTTCAAATATATATTTATAATTATATATAAATACTTTTTAAATATATATATTTATAATTATAATTATAAATAAATATATATTTATTTATTTAAATATATATTTATTTATTTATTTATTTAAATAGATATATGTTTCCAATGAATTTAGTCAATAAATATATTGATGCATGAGTATAATTGACATGCATATGTTATATATTCATCATGAATGATCATTTATAAATTACACCCTTATTATTATTCATTTTTTCCATATATGTGAGGACTCATTTTTTATGATCTATACCAAAAAGGTTTAGTCAGAAGAAGAATCCTCTAACCATTTATTAGAGATAGAAAAAAAAAGTAATAAACATGAAAGAGGGAGGACGGGGTCAAAAAACGAGACAATCCTTCATCCAACCAGAAAAACTATAGATCAAAAGGATCAATATCATCCCCATGACCATAATCAGATCCACCTCCCTCTCTCCCTACCCCACTGCCCTCCTCCTTCTTTACTACTGTACTAATCGTTTCTCTATGTCTTGTCGCCGTCTCTCCCTCCACAGTCACAGATAAGGTTTTTATCACTGGTTTCTAGCATACTCCATTTTTTATTTGGTAATGTTTTTACATCTATATTTTCATCACTTTCATCCTGCTTGATGATACTTCTAACAATTGTGATCTTCCTCTTTGGTTTTTTTTTGGTTCATCCATTCAAATTCTAGATTGGAAATACATGTCTTTGTAGCCATATCCTACACAAAAATACCAATAGTCATTGTAAACATATCATGAATATAAAGTTATTATCATATATTTTTGTTTCTAATTAGCCATAAAGATCCTCTTTTCCATAGAACACATTTTTATGTCCCATATTTACACAACAATAATACCAAATATTTAGTTCATTTCTTATTCCTTTTCATCACCATATTTCGGTTTTTGATTCTACTGCAAGTTAATAAATGAAACCTTTTTTTGCAATTTTATTCATTGAGGTTTTTCTTTAACTATTGCTGATTTGTTATTATGATCATTTCATAGGTATAAATTTCATTTATCTTGGAACAAATTTATTTTTCTATCAATATAAACCCTCTATGTAGATTTATGATATACCACTTTTCATATTTCATATATCATGACTATGATATTTATTTTTCCATTGTGAGACTTAGAATCCTCTATTAATCATCACACTTCGATCACAACTTCCTAACATCAATTTTGAGTTAATTTATTCTCTTTAATTTATCATTCAATAAATTATTTAGGTCATAAATTATCCAAGACCATTCTTCATTCATGATCCATAACTCAACCATGTTTCCAGAATTTTTATAATTTTTTATTTAAGTTTTTCAATATCCATTTTTAGTATTAGTTTTTTACTAAATTTGTTATTGGATAAAGAACTTGAATTATTTAAAAAATCTATTTGATATCCTTGTTTTATCCCTCTAAATTTTAAAGTCCTCAAATTTTAATTTGAGATCAATATCAAGATCAACTCTTCTCTCAATTCCAACAATGTCCTCATCATGGTCTTCATCTTGTGGTTTATCTATAGCTTACACCATGACATATTTTTAGAGTTATTTATAGCACATGACCTCCCCAACTATTTCCTATGACTTTATTAAGAATGAGTACCTCGAGATTGTCAATAATTTACATATCTCTATCTTGGGTGGAACCAAAATTTAGAGAAGTAATTTAGTAATGGAGGCCCTTGAAAGTAGTTTTATTGGAGTGAATATTTATTCTTATTAAATATTCTCATGACTTTACATAATATTACTTTTGTATTTTACATCAATAAAGTACATCATACCCTTTTATTCAACCAATTTTATTTTTAATTCTCTATAATCTTCATCCGTGTTGATGAATACATGATAATATTCCTATTCATCTACTTGATTCACCTCTTTCATCAAGAAAAATTGGTCTTTCTTATCTATAATTTTAAAAATAAACTATCATAGATTAAAATTAATGAAAAAATTCCCCATAGATATAAAATTCCATCCAATTATTATTAGTACTTATCATTATTACATAATTTCTAGAATGATAATATCAAAGGGAATTATTAATTTCCCTATATAGACAAAGACATCATCCTAAATTCCAATGATGTACTCTATGGACTGGTATTATAGTTAAATAATAACATCTATTGTATGTGGATAAATTTTCTTGAAAATATTTAGCATCATAGGCCAGATAGCCCCCTATAAATCAGAAAGGTAATTCTAGAAAGCTTAAACACAGATATTTCATGGAATAGAAAAGCTACATAGATCTTGAAGTTTTAGTGGAAGATTTCATTGAAAAATTACTAAGAAATAATCTCTTAGAAAAATCACTCTTATATATTCTAATTTATTTTTATTATAAATGAGTTCCCTAAGGAACATGCCACTTGATGGAATTTGTGGGATTTCAATGGCGAATGGGATGTCCATGTATTGTTGCTTGAACATTTCCATTAAGTTGAAAAATATCTCTTAATCCATTTCATAGACCATCCAATTTATAAATAGATTATGTGTCATATATGGATATACTTTGGTTATATTTGATATGTCCTTCTCAGTCCTTGATACATCATCTTATTTTTACTAGCTTTATTATATAACATTTTCCCTTTATTTTTATTTCTCCTTTATATTTTGTTGATATTTAAATGATTTTTGTTTTCAAAGTGTTTTCTTATTATACTTATTCCTATATGAGTTCTCACGATGGATAAATGGTGTTTTCCTAGTGGTTTTATCCCTTTTTATGGAATGATATTTTATTACAAGTGTTTGGGAAAATGCCTAAATGGGTTTTTTAAAAGAATGATTTTTGTTTTAAAATCTGTGGAAATAACTGAATTAATGTTTTAAAAATTATTCTTGTGTTAATTTAATTTCAAACCAAGAGTTTGGGTGATTTGAAAGTGTTAAAAATGTTGTAAAATATTGTTTTATTTTTAAAGTGGTGAGTTAACTCTTCTAACCTATATTTAAAACCACTTTTTTAGCCTTGGTTAATTTTTATATTAACAGTTTAGGTTGTTTATAGATTTTAAGATTTCCAAATGATATATATTATTTCAAAAGTTTTTTTCCCATGTGGATTGGATTTTGAAACTTATTGTGTCTTTGGATGTTTTTCAATGCTGTTTAAAGGGTAGTGTAAATTCCCTTTTGAGTTTCAAAGGTGTTTGGATAAAATTATTTTTAAGAGTCGATTGGGACAGATTTTATAAATGGTAAAATGGATTGTCATTTGAAGCATTTTTTGAAAAGAGAAGACCCATTTAAAATTTTATAAAAAAAGAGTTTCCATAAAATGTGTGATACCCTCTTAAGCCCCTTTAATTATTGTATGGCCACTGTAGCTTTTTATCCAATTTGGGGATGTTTATTATTGAAGACCTAGTTTGTGTGACTTGACATAGTTGTGCTTGACCATGTGATTTCTTCCTTATTTGTATGGTTTTCTTTTCAGATTTTTTGAAAAGGGATTTTTAATGGTTTTTAAATAAGGGAAAAAAGGAAAGCATGATTTTGAAGTGTTTTCAAACTATATTAATAATGATTTTGAAAAGTGTTTTCAAATGAGAAAATTTAGAATTATTTGTATTTGAAACTCTAAGAATGTGTGTGTTTTGAAAATGGGGTTTTAGGCCACCATTCCTAGTTTTATGAAAATGTTGGTTTTCAAACATGATTTATAAAATTGTATGATAGTTGGAAACCTATTTGTGTTTTGAAATGTGTAATTCAAAAATGTGTGTTTATGAAATAGTTTAAAATAATATTTTAAAAAGGTGATTTTACCAAGAGATATTGGCTGAGGAAAAAATATTTCCAAGTGATTTTTTTCATTTTAATGAAAATAATAGAAAAATGGTTTTAACACACTTTTATGTGTGACTATTTATTTGGTAAAAATGTATAGAAAATTTTTATTTTTATAATGTATTTCAAACTATATTTTTTAGGATATAGTACAAAAGTGATATTTTAGATTTTATAGGTTGTGGTGACCAACTTTACTTTTAGATCATGCCTATATTTTATAGGTTCAGGTTTGTTCAAGCTTGTTTCACCTCCTTTTTATCTTTTTAGGGGGGGTATATAGTTGTATGATGACCGTAATTGAACATATTTCGTGTATTTATTTTTTAAAATATTAATATTACTGAATCAAATATGATGGATATGAATAAAGAATGGATGGATTCTAATCGTCTGATAAAAGAGTATGAAGTTAGAGTGAAAGAGTTCATCAAGTTTGCAAAAGATCATACATATAAACCTTCTAAAATCCTTTTTTCGTGTTTAAATTGATGTTATTCAAGGATAATTAGTCCATATGAGTTGTAATAACACTTGATCTTTCACAGAATATTTCTAAGTTACGAATTTTTGAATAAACATGGGGAAAATCGAATTTAGCTAGTGACCGGGATAACACTACATTTTATGGATAATCTGATATGATTACAAGTGTTGACAATGAAGAAGTCCATATCAAGGATGTGATTACATATGTGAATGATAATGAATATAATATTGAGGAAATGATAAGAATAGTTTAATATGAAGTTTGTGATTTCCTAAAATTGTTTGAGAAGTTAATGAATTGTGCAAAGATGACATTGTATGTTGGTTGCACTAAATTTACAACATTGTTAGCCATACTGAAGCTATATAATTTTAAATAAGGAAATATGTGGAGTGATGCTAGTTTTATGAAACTACTTACTCTCTTAAATGATATGATCCTAGAAGATAATGTGATATCTATCTGAACATATGATTCCAAAAGAATACTATGCTTGATGGGTATGATCTCTGAAAGAATAAACACCTTCCTGAATGATTGAATACTGTTTCATAAGGACCACAAATCACTTACAGAATTACAAGATTGTGGTTCTTCTTGATACAAGAAAGATGAATCCCGTCCTAAAAAATTTGTATGGTAATTTCCAATCATTCCAAGGGTTAGGTGCCAATATGGATGTGAGGAGACTACAGGGAAATTGATGTGGCATGTAGATACAAGAAATAAAGATGGGAAACTACAAGACCTAATAGAATATACTCAATGGAAGAGAATTGATCATGAGTATCTTGAATTTGGAAAAGAGTTGAGAAACCTTCATCTAGTGTTATCTACATATGGAGTAAATGCTTTTGGTTTTCAATGTATCACTCATAGTATATGGATGATTATATTGGTAAATTAGAACTTTACATCAAGGTTATACATGAAACAAAAAGACATCATGTTATCTTTGTTATATTTGGACCAAAACAATCAGGTAATGATATTGATGTTTATTTGGCCTTTTTGACTGAGGATTTGAAATTATTATGGGATCCAGGTGTTACATTATATGATACTTATAAAAATGAATATTTCATGTTGAGATCCATGTTGTATGTGATGATAAATGACATTATTTCTTATAGAAATTTTTTAGGATATAAAATTAAAGGAACTCAAGGGTGTCCCATTCATGAATAAGGTACATAATAAATTTGGTTGAAAAATTCATCAAAAACCATGTTTCTTGGATATTATAGATTTCTACCCCGACGGCATAAGTACTGATCTTAAATGACATCATTAAATATAATTTAAAAATAATGTACAATATTGTCTCCACTAATAGGTGATCAACTATTATAGAAAGTAAAATATGTGGACATTTCTTTTGGTAAATTGTTTTTGAAAAACCTTAAAATGACTGATTGTAAAAAGAGCTCAAATTTTTTTGAATTATCATACTAGAATTTTATGTACATTTGAAATTTTCTAAATGTTATGCATGGTGAAAAAAATTATGTGATAGTGTTATCGACATGTTTCTAAATGCACCCGAAAAAACAAATGATGGAATTAAGGCTAGGTTGGACATGGTTGAAATAGGAATACAAGAATATTTGGCACAAGTGAAGGGTGAAAAATGAACTTTTCTTCCTTTACCTACTAATACTCATTCTAGGTAGGAGAGATATCAGTTTTTCAACTTCTTGAATGACATAAAGGTTCCAAAGGTGTATTCATTGAATATCAAGAACATCGTGTCAATGACCAATTTAAAGTTAAAGGGTATAAAATCAAATGACTATTATGTTTTAATGTAATATATAATTCATATATATATATTGCATTTTTTCCAAGAATGTTTTTCATATATTAACCAAACTCCATTTATTCTTCAAAGTTATATGCAAAAAAGTTATAGACCCAATGAAATTACTGAATATGGAAAGAGAAATTTTCATCATATTATGTGAATTAGAAATGTTCTTCGGACCAGAATTATTTGATATGATGGTTAATTTGATGGTTCACTTTGTGATGGATATTCGACTATGTGGTCATATGCACTATAGATGGATGTATCCCATTGAATGGTATATGAATATTTTTAAAGGGTATATAAAAAATTTAAGTCAGTCATAAGGTTGTATTACAAAGTGATATATTGTTGAGGAAGACATTAAATTCTCTACTGAATACCTATCCGGTGTGGAAATCATTGGTCTACTAAAATATTTTCACACTGGGTTGATTGTGGGTTAAGGAATTTCTAGAAGAGATGTTGTCACAATCAATATTATAGATCGAGAGTAGGACCACCTTTACATTTTTTATAACAGTTTGGAGGTTTCCCCATTTTTTGAAACCTAAAAATAAATTATTAGGCATTTGAATCCATCATGGAATGAAATATGGATATTAAATACACATAATCAATAGTTTATAGTATGGTTTTGGGACCATATTTTTAAAGAGTCAAATGAAAATAAGGATTCAATTTCAAAAGGAAATTGATGGAAATCTAGTGGACCAAGTGTTTATATATTATCTTAAAATGGTTATATGATTAATGGTTATAAATTTTATACAAATTAACATGGTGAAGACAGTACCATGAAAAATAGTGGAGTTACACTTATGGTTGAAGCAATGCATGTTTCTGGTACTAAGGATAGAAATCCAATTTACATGAATATGTCATACTTTTGAATCATTGATAGATATAATATTTTCAACATTTATTATATGATTTTAAATGATTTGATCTTATACACTCTGTCAATTTGAGATTATTTTCATGATTTCAATATTTTTTATGTGTGCTGGGCTAAAAATTGAAATTTTCTTAAATCTGGATTTTTGACAGATTTTCACATCAAGTTTATTGTGGAAATTAGATTAAAAATATAATTCCAATTTGAATGATTATTTTATTAATATAATTTTTGATTTATTTCCTTCATCGTTATCTTCTAGACCAGGGGATGATTTGAGCATCTAGAGGCCTTAAAAATCAATGAAGTTGAAGAATTTTCCGAGAGGACATCATGGACTCCACCATAGTAATGGAAGAACATATCAGCCTAAACACCTATAATTGAGGTAATTCCACCTAGATGTGAAATATGACACAATGGATCATTAACCCATTAATTTCCATCAATTTTGGCATCAATTAAGGTGGATTTTGAATGAAATCAATTGAAGGAAGCTTCCTATAAATTTCATCAAGAAATATAAACCTCCAATAAAAAATTCATAACCTATACATGAGGTGTCCAATTACATTGAAATTTTTAGGGTTTCTGTGTAAGACAATTGAAAACAAATTTTATGAAGAGGAAAATGCATTTAGAGGCCGTTTTCATGGTCATTAATGTGTGATATTTTAAATGTAGAGAGTCTTCCTGGAAAAAATAAATTCTTAGAGTAAAAAAGGCCATAACTCCCTCACCAAGCGTCTAAATACTCTGAAATTTTGAGGTTGGACGGCCAAGGAAATTTTGAAGAACATTATTGAAGGGAACAATGCGTTATTAAATCGTTAATTGGGGATAAAATGAGAAAAGATGTTGAGGATAAATTCTAACTATAAAAGGAGAGGATCTCCCACCTCTCAAGTCATTCCATTTTCCATTCTCACATCCTACAGTCGAATGACAAGGGAAGCATTGGATGGAGGATTTATTTATATTTATTTATTTTCATTATATTAATTTATTGTAATTTCTCCCCTCTCCTGCATCATCTTGACTTCCCCATGCATGGAGGGGTAGTTTCAATGAGTGGTCGGGAAAGGGGGAGTCTATACATATGTGCTTTTCTTGAGTTCTGGTATTTTAATGTAATAAGATCCCTTCTTCTTTCTAAATCTAGTTTCAATTTGTAATTTACTTCTAAATTCCTAATTTGGTTTCATTAGGTTTTAATTATATTATTTTAATTGCTTTGGTCAATAATCTTGATCTCCCTCTGAAACGCACAGCCGATTGTCGCCTATCAACTAGTAAAAGTTCCGGTTCTCTGCTAATGTGTATAGCAGCACTCGGGTCGAATCCTCGAAGATGATACTTTGTAATTGTCGTTTGTTTTAGTTGATTGTATTTTGATTATGGGGGTTTGTTTGAAGAGATTAATTGAAATGATTGATTGACTATAATTGATTTAACAAATTGATAAATATTGGGATGAGTTCATCATTAGGGAGTTAAGCTTGTGATATCCTTGAGCTTTTCTTTATATGGAATTTAAATTAACACCCACTTCACAAGATAACATTGATTAAAATTCCTAAGTGTTAAGGCTTTAATACAAGCCTTAACTTAACTTAGAGTTCTAATAATTACCATTACTTGTTTATGGTAGTGTATTTATGGTTCAAATAATCCATGGAGACCACATGTTAAACAAAATATTCCATTAATCCATGAAATGTTAATTCCAACATACACAATGTTAAATTAACGAATACTCATCGAGAAAATACTCTCAATAACTTAACATACCTAAATGTTGACTCAACCCAATGAGATATTTACTCAGACATTTGGGTGTTTAATGGTCTGGTTATAATAATTATGATGATAAATTAATAATAGAAAAAAAAGAAAGGGATTAGAAAAGAGTGGTGCGTCGAACACACACACATGAACAATGATGATAATTAAAAATAGATTTTCAATTTAATGAGGAATCAAAAGATGGGAAGGGGATTCAAATGAATTTAAATTATTTTAATAACTTTAATATTAAACTACAAAAGGTGGATGATAATAAGAGATATTGAAGAAGAAATTTTCATTAAAACAGAATTACAAAAGAAAGGACTTACAAAATTACAACAATGAAGAACATAAAAGTAAATGAAAGCAAAGAGAGGAGGAAAGGTCTATCAAGTAAAAACATGAGTATTAAAGGTCCAACCAAGCCTTTTTCAAGGCTTTGGTTATGCCAATATGATCTCTTATGTTCTTAAATGCAAACCCCTCTCAAGGAGAGAAGGGGAGAGTATTTATAGCCCAAGGAGTGGACTGTTTGCATTCCCAATCTGTCCCTCCACTTGCATCGCTAAGTTGGATATTCAGACAGATGAATCTAAAGAATTTTCCTTCTTAAAATTTTTATATTATAACGTTTTCTGATATCTCTCAAAATTTGGAGTCATTTGGACATATGTAGCCAATGTTATGTCCGACTGATTAAACAATTTTAATCTGTCCATTTCAATCCATTATTTTTGATGTCCAAAATGTGAAAGAGTTTTTGAATAGGAATATTTCTTCAAAACTGAATGATTTATTCAACAAAGTAGGCCTCCAATATCTCCTCCTTCCCACTGTAAAATATCAGCTTTATTGGATTCTTACATCAAGAGATATGTCATGAATATTGTACTGATTTTATTTCTCGGCCAGAATGGTGGGATGGACTTCAAATCATATGTTGTGCCACTTGTGTTTAGATTTGGGCATTGAAATTTTTATCCTGGACTACTTAAATTGTTCCAAGAATTATGGTTGAGAATAATGGAATTTGGACTTCTGTATTTATCCCAGTAAATCAATCTTCATGAATAGTCCAGTTTCTTCACAGATTCTTTGGACTTGTTTGTGAGGACCATATGATCCTTCAAATGGAAGAACTGGCTCATGGTACCTTCTAATGAAATGTTTTATTTTTAAATAAGAATACTAAAAAACAAGAAAATTACAATTTGTATCATTATAGTGATATTTATGGTTAAAACAGTAAACTGACTCAATTGGAATACTTCTAAAAAATGATCAAAAATTATACTTGGTATTAAAACATTAATATTTCACACAAATTATGTCTATTTCATATAAAATAAGTAAAGGGAGTATATAATAAGTCATGAAAATATTAATAAAATAAACTCCCCCACACTTAGTTTTGTTCATGTCCTCATGTGCAACAAATATAAAAACATGACAAAATCATTTTCACTCACCAACAAATATTAAAATTTTGTTTTCTTCAATCAGGGGAGGTTTAGACTATTTCACTCATCCATTTTGAATTCCACCACAAGTTGTTACAGAAAAAATGTTCCAAAACTAATTCATTTTTCCTGATCAAATTTAGAAATGGAAAATGTGGAAACTCAAAACTCACACCTCTCAAGATGATAAAATTCATTTGTGGATGTTCACTCTTTCACCAACCAAAAGTGAAAATCTTAGAGTTTTAAAGAGATCTCAGCTTCTAATACCAATAAAAAGTGCACAATAATCAAGATGTCTTTTTAAGGGTTTTTTCTGTGGCTATGGGATGGTAGTAATATAATGTCTAAGAGAGAGAAGAAGAGGGTTAAAACACCAACATAGAAAAATCAATGCACGTTTTTTTGAAATAAAACATGGAAGGAAATGAAAACACATATTTACAAGGGAACTGAAGGATACCACTTATTTCCTTTTAGATAGAAGCAGTACGAGAAGCAGGAAAGAATTTATCTAAGAAGAGTTGCTTCATTTCATTCCATGTGGTTATGGAACCAGGAGGTAGTTAGTAAATCCATGACTTATCAGTGTCATCTAGAGAGAAATGGAATGCTCGAAGCATGATTTGTTATTCAGAAACCCCTTGAGGCTTCATGGTAGAGCACAATACTTGAAACTCTTTAAGGTGGAGATGTGGATCCTCACCGGCTAGCCCATGTAAATGAGGGAGAAGATGAATAAAACCCTATTTGAGTTCAAATTCAGCCTCTATGTTTGGATATTGAATACCAAGAGGTTGGTAATTCATATCAGGGGCAGTGAGTTCTTTAAGTGTTTGTTCCATAGGATTGGCCGTATCTAATTCAATTGGTTGGAAAATGACTGGTTCATGAATTATTTTATTACATCTTATCTTCCTCCTAAGTTGGAAAATTGTTAGATCAATTTCAGGGTCAAAAAAATCTAAGGGATTGTTTGGGAGGATATGGAGCATTCAGAGAGATTTTTTAAAAAGAGAAAGACGGGTTTTTCTTTGTGTTTTTTTATCAATTTTTTTTTTTAAATCTTGTTTTTTTTTGGTTTTTATTACAATAACCATAAAATAATGACTACTTAAAGCACCATCCCCAGAAATGACACCATTTGAAACTCACGGCCGATTATCGCCTATCGACTGGTCAATGTTTCGGTGCTCTGCTAATGTGTATAGCAGCACTCGGGTGGAATCCTCAGCGATGATACTTTGTAATAATCATTTGTTTTAGTTGATTGTATTTTGATTAGGGGGGTTTGTTTGCAGAGTTTAATTGAAATTATTGATTGACTATAATTGATTTAACAAATTTATAAATATTGGGGTGAGTTCATCATTAGGGAGTTAAGCTTGTGATATCCTTGAGCTTTGATTTATATTGCATTTAAATTAACACCCACTTCACAAGATAACATTGATTGGAATTACTAAGTGTTAAGGATTTAATCCAAGCCTTAACTTAACTTAGGGTTCTAATAATTACCATTACTTGTTTATGGTAGTGTATTTATGGTTCCAATAATCCATGGAAACCACATGTTAAACAAAATATGTCATTAATCCATGACATGTTAAGTCCAATATACGCAATGTTAAATTAACGAATACTCATCGAAAAAATACTCTAAATCACTTAACATCCCTAAATTTTGACTCACACTAATGAGATATTTACTCATCCATTTGGGTGTTCAATAGTCTGGTTATAATAATTATGATGATAAATTAAGAATAGAAGAAAAAGAAAGGGATTAGAAAAGAGTGGTACGTTGAACACACACACATGAACAATGATGATAATTAAAAACATATTTTTGATTGAATGAGGAAGCAAAATATGGGAAGGGGATTCAAATAAATTTAAAGTATTTTAAGAACATTAATATTAAACAACAGAAGTTGGATGAGAATAAGAGATATTGATGAAAAAAAATTCATTAAAACAGAATTACAAAAGAAAGGACTTACAAAATTACAACAATGAAGAACATAAAAGTAAATGAAAACAAAGAGAGGAGGAAAGGTATCTCAAGTAAAAACTTGAGTATTTAAGGTCCTCCCAAGCCTTTTTAAAGGCTTTGGTCGTGCCAATATTATCTCATCTCTTCTGAAATTCCAACCCC
This sequence comes from Viscum album, assembly GCA_963277665.1. NCBI lineage: Eukaryota > Viridiplantae > Streptophyta > Magnoliopsida > Santalales > Viscaceae > Viscum > Viscum album. The sequence goes on from OY728119.1 coordinate 1,219,246,859, forward strand.
TCTCAAGGAGAGAAGGGGGGAGTATTTATAGCCCAAGGAGTGGACTGTTTGTATTCCTAATCTGTCCATCCACTTGCATCGCCAGGTTGGCTATTCAGACAGCTGAATATCAAGAATTATCCTTATTAAAAGTTTTATATAATAAATTTTTCCGAAATATCTCAAAATTTGGAGTCATTTGGACATATTATGCCAAATTTATGTCTGGGTGATTAAACAATTTTAATCTGTCCATTTCAATTCAGTCTTTTTGATGCTCAAAATGTGAAAGAGTTTTTGAATAGGAATATGCCTTAAAAACCAAATTATTTCTTCAAAAAAGTCGGAAAAATTTATCTCTTCTTTCACACTGTAAAATCTCAGATTTATTGGATTCTTACATCATGAGATATTTCATGAATACTGTACTGATTTTATTTCTCGTCCAGAATGGTGGGCTGGACGTCAAAGCATATGTTGGGCCACTTGTGTTTCGAGTTGAGCCTTGAAATTTTTATCCCGGACTCCATAAATTGTCCCCAAACTATGGTTGAGAATAATGGAATTTGAACATCTTTATTTAGCCCAGTAAATCAATCTTCATGAATAGTGGAGTTTCTTTATAGATTCTTTGGTCTTGTTTGTGAGGACCATATGATCCTTCAAATGGAAGAATTGGCTCATGGTACCTTCTAATGAAATGTTTTATTTTTAAAGAATCCTAAAAAACTAGAACCACACAATTTGGATTAGTATAGTGATATTTATGATTAAAACAGTAAACTGACTTAATTGGAGTACTTCTAAAAAATGATCAAAAATTATACTTAGTATTAAAACATTAATATTTCACACAAATTATGTGCATTTAATATAAAATAAGTATATAAAATAAGTAAAGGGAGTATATAATAAGTCATGAAAATATTAATAACATCACCCTACACCCAATTCTCTTCTGTATACGGTGGAATATATTAGTATTGGGTGGTGAGTGTTTGACAGCAATTACGCACACTGGAAAGAGAATAGACCTACTCGAGGTTTCAATTAGGAATATTCTTATCATAATTATTTGGACAAGGGAGAGAGAGGACATAAGAGATGAATATATCTCTAACCAGACAATGAAAAATGGGGTAGAAACTTGGAAACCCTGATAGCATAGCACTGGGTCTAGCCAAACCCACTCTGATCAACATCTTTCTCAGTTTTTTTAAAACAATCAAATCAAACAACTTCTTTTTCTCACTTTTTTCAAAATTAATTAAAGAAAATTGTTTTTATAAAACCAATAAAAATATAAAACCTTGTTTTTTGTGCACTCATCTTCAAGAGACTACTTAGGATCAACTACTATACTATACTTAGGTAATTAAAATATTGTTTTCCATGCCCCACGACTAGTGTGCATAAAACTTGGCACTATTTTCAGGGAGGTAGTGCCTCAAAACTAAATTTTTTTTAAAAAATATTTTTTTGAATGACTCATAGTTTAAATAACAATTTAATTGAATTTAATCCAAAAATTGAGGGAAAAATAAACCAACTGAGAAAGAAAATATTTCAAATAGTGTTTAAAGAAATTTACCTAACAGATTCAAGTGATACATCCAGTGATCACTCTAAACCTACAATGGCTGGAAATCCCAACCAAACATTATGTGATATTTGGGAACTATAATTAGCTAACCAATAAAATCAACTAGTTATCCCTACCTTAGAAAATTATTTTTAATAATGAATTAACATGATTCAAATTATTCCTAAATTCCATGGTCTTATAGATGATGACCCCAATAGATATATCTAGGAATTTACGAATGCATGCTCCAGAAATATACCTCAAGGTGTTGTATAAGAATATGTAAAATTAAGGGAATTACCCTTCTCACTCCAGGGAGCAGCAAAGGAATGGTTGTACTGTCTACAACCAAGAGAAGTCCAAGACTGGGAAGATCTTAAAAGATGCTTTAGGAAAAGGTTTTTATGCACATCAAGGATCATGGATATCCGAAAAGAGATCTATTTCATTCTCCAATCGACCAATGAAACACTTTATGAGTACTAGGAGTGATTCAAGAAGCTCTATGACATATGTCCACATTAGACTATAGAAGAACACTATTTCATTGTTTTATTCTATCAATGATTTCTTAGTAATGATAAAAACATGCTAAACGCATCATCTGAATAAGTATTGATTGAAAATGCCCCATCGGATGCTAGATGACTGATTGAAAATATTTCACAAAACTCACAACAATTTGGCACCATAGGTATGAGAACCAGAGGAATCCATGAGGTAAGGACTTCAAATTTTTCCTCACTCTTACTTAAAGAAACACTTATATAAATTACTAGTGTTATGAGAAAAATATCTATGAACCAAGTGAAGGAACAAAAAGGCTCGAGTCAGGTATGTGTTTTATTATCCTCTACTTATCATTACACTGATCAATTTCCAAAAGTGTAAGAGATAGAATGTTTTTCTATAGCCTATCAGCAAAGGAAATTCCAACTTCAGATCCAAACAGGGTATGGATTTCATCTGAACCAAGCTTGGTCACCTTTTTCACAATAATATCAAAACCTGGCACCATTCCAAAAACCTTACAATTAGTCCTACTAGCAACAACAAACACTTGAACCTCCACCATTATGAAAAAATAATTATAAACAACTATCCAAAAGTGCACTGAAAAATGAAGATCAGTAATTGAAGATGAAAGTTTCAGGAATGGAAGATAAAATTGACAAGCTAACTGATCAATTTGCAATCCTAATAGACGTTCTAACCAAGAACCAAGGTAAACTCCCAACATAGACAGTTTCAAATACAAAGGAGAATGTTAGTGCAATCACATCCCAAAGTGGGAAGGAGATCAAACCACCTGAACAATGTGAGGATGATGATTCCAAGAAACCTCCTAAAGCTCAACCCATCTATCTAGAAGAAGGAACCCAAAACAATAATGTATAAAGAATAAGGTTTATAAAGTAAAGACCATAAATTCCTTTTCAAAAAAAAGGAGAAAAAGGATATCCCAGCACCATTCCCATATGAATTATTTTAGTCTAAGAAGAGTGAAGAAGAACTAATTCAATGGGAAATTCAAGGAACCTTCCAGAAAGTTGACATTAACATCCCACTACTGGAGGAAATATGAAAAATCCCTAAGTATGAAAAATTTAGGAATTAGTTTTGCACTAAAAGAAGGGGGTTTGATGAAAATGAAATATTCAACTTAGGAAAAAGCATCTCAGAACTAATCACGCCATCGATACCGCAAAAATTTCAAGATCTAGGGACATTCTCTATTCCTTGCACTATTGATTCTTTTAATTTTACTAATGTGCTATGTGTTCTATGAGTTTCCATAAATGTTATGCCTCACTCAGTGTTTTTTTATTTTCAAATTGGAGAACTAAAACCAACTTGAGTGGTGGTATAATTAGCAAATAGATCTATAGTTTTCCCAGTTGGAGTTCTCGAATACATACTTATGGGAGTGAGAGGATTAATCTTTCCAACATACTTCTATGTCCTTACCATGGAGGAAGAACGAGAACCAGCCTAATCTCCCATCATCCTAGGGAGACCCCTTCTGAAAACTATAAGGACTATCATCAATGTCCATGAAGAAACACTCACCATGGAGCTTAGAGATAGTATGATACACTTCAACATTCTTGGTACGATGAAATGTCTTTCCAGCAATCACTCAATTTATGCAATCCTCCATGATGAGGGTCTGGAACCAATGGAAGACTTATTTATGATTCATGAATTCTTATTAGTAGGAAAAAAATTTCATTTGAATGTTATGATTTCCAAGAACCTAAAAATTATGATCTCAAGTAAGAGGAAGAGGTAAAATCTGACTTTTTAATGATTTTTTAAAAGAGAGTGAGATTATACCGACGAATCTAGCCTTAAAAGTATGAAACCTAAATGAAATATCAACCCTTGAACAACCCTCATGTATTAAACTTAATCCATTACCATGTGACTTGAAGCATGATTACCTAATGTAAGGAGAGAAATTGTTGGTAATCATTACCAATAACATAGCCCATTCACAGGAACACACTCTAATTGACCTTCTCAAAAGGAATGTTAAAGCTATAGGATGGAGTTTAGGTGATATACCCGGAATCAACCCCAAGGTCTGTTCTCATAGGATATTTTTAGAAATTTACTCCTAACCAGTTAGACAACCTCAAAGAAGAACAAATCCCCCCATCATGGAGGTTGTTAAGAAAGAGATAGAGAAATTACTAGTAGCTGAAATCATTCACCCCATCTATGATTCTCATTGGGTCAACCCAATTCATGTAGTCCCAAAAAAATGGCCTAACCACTGTTAGAAATGAAATAAATGAATAGATCCCCATGAGAGTAAAAAATAGCTGGAGAGTTTGTATATATTATAGGAATTTAAATCAAGTTACCAGAAAAACCACTTTCCCATTCTTTTCATCGATCAGATGATTGAAAGGTTAGCTAAAAAACTCATTACTATTTTTTATATGGATTCTCAGGATACTTCCAGGTACCGATCACACCAGAAGACTAGGAGAAGATGACCTTAAACTGTCCTTTTGGCACATTTTTCTACAAAAGTATTTCATTCGGGCAATGAAATTCCCTAGGTACATTTCAACAGTGTATGGTGAGTATTTTCTCGGACCATATTGAGGACTTCTTAGAGGTATTTCTTGATGATTTCATAGTTTTTTGAAATTCATTTGATCACTGCTTGGGAAAATTAGAAAAAGTATTGAAAACATGCATTAAAAAGAACCTTGTATTAAATTTTGAAAAATGTCATTTCATGGTTGAGAAGGGCATAGTGTTGGGCACATAATTACACAAAAAGGGATTGTGGTTGATAAATCAAAAGTTGAAGTAATAAAATTTTTACCATATCCAACTTGTGTAAAACATGTTAGATCCTTTTTAGGGCATGTAGGATTTTACAAAATATTTGTCAAGGATTTCAGTAAGATTTATCTCCCTCTATTAAGATTACTTTTAAAGTATACTAACTTTAATGTTGATTATGCATGAAGGAAACCATTTGATGAATTGAAGAAAAGGTTGATCACCCACCAGTAATGCAACCACCTATTTGGGATTACCCTTTCGAGTTACTTTGTGATGCATCCAACCAAGAGGTGGGAGCTACTCTATCACAAATAACTGAAAGAAAGACTTAACTGGTCTCATATGCATCAAGGACCTTGGATGACACAAAAATAAATTACACAACCACTGACAAGAATTTCCTTGTAGTTGTCTTCACACTAGATAAATTCCGATCATATCTTCTTGGTACTAAAGTTGTTGTTTTTTCTGATCATGTTTCACTCGAGTATTTAATGAAAAAGGATGATGTGAAACCAAGGTTGGCGAGATGGATGATACTTTTACAAGAGTTCAATTTGGAAATCAAATATAATAAGGGGACTAAAAATCAGGTGGTCGATCATCTAAGTCGACTACCCCACACCGCTAAAGCAGAAATTCCAAACCAGAACCCACTTAATGATGAGATTCCTTGAGAACAACTCTACATAATCAATGGTGAAGTGCCATGGAATTACAATATTGTCAAATATTTGGTTACATATTAGGTACCCTCTCACAAAATCTCTCATCAATAGCATAAGCTTAAATCTGAATCAAGCTTTTATATTTGGGAAGACTCATATTTGTGGAAAATTTTCAATGATCAAATCATAATAAAATGCTTACTGGGAATTGAAACTAAATCAGTGTTTGAATTATATCATAAATTATCTTGTTGAGGCCACTTTGGACCTCAGAGTATAGCCCAAAAAGTTTTATAATCTGAACTCTATTGGACCACCTTATTTAAAGGTGCATAATAATTTTTTAAAATATGTGAAAAATGAAAGTTTTTGGGTAACATATCCAAACAAAAAGAAATGCCTCAAAAACTAATAACATTTTGTGAAATTTTTGAAGTTTGGGGCATATAATTTATGGTACCACTTCCAATGTCATTTGGAAATTCATATATTCTTTTATTTGTGGATCGTGTTTCAAAATGGGTGGAAGAAAAAGCAACCAGAACTGACAATGCCAATGTTGTTTGTGATTTTGTTAGGGATAACATATTTTGTAGGTTTAGGGTTCCACGAGCAATCATCAAAAAGAATATAACTCATTTATGAAATTGTAAAATAGAGGCATTGCTAAAAAATAATTGGGTACATCATAAAACGTCAACACCATACCATCCCCAAACAAATGGCCAAGCAGAAGTATCCAATAGAGAAATCAAAGGCATTCTGGAAAAGAATGATAAACCCAATAGGAAAGACTCGATCCAAAACTTAGATGATACTTTATGGGCCTACAGAATAGCATACAAGACGCCCATAGGGATGAGCCCCTATATATTATTTTATGGAAAGAGTTTCCACCTTCCTGTGGAATTGGAGCACAAGCCTACTGGGCAGTCAAAGAGGTAAATTTGGGCCTTGAGAAAGCTGGGAAAGAGAGAAGATTGTAGTTGCAGGATCTAGAAGAAATCAGGAGAGAATATTTCGATATTTAAATGATCTATAAAGAGATAAAACTAATGGACCATGAAAATATGATTCAACAAATAACCTTCAACCCTAGGGATCAAGTGCTTTTATACAAATCCATACTTAAGCTAATTCTAGGTAAACTTCATTCTAGATGGGAAGGTCCCTTTACTGTTATTCATATATATCCATTTAGTGTTGTATAGATAAAAATGAGGGAGGAGAACACTTTTTCACTGTAAATGGGAAGAGGATGAAGAAGTTCCATGGGACCATACCTCAATAACCAGTGGAGGAGATTGCACTCCTTCACCCTAAATACCAATGAAGACCCACCAAGTTTTATCTTTCTTTTACACTTTATAAAAAGTATTCATTTGTACATAATTTTTTTTAATTTAAATTCATTGAGGACACTACATCAATTAAGTGTTGGGGAGGGAGTCTTTTATTCTATGATTTTTTAATTTCTTTAAAATTCTGATTCGAGCCAACAACATTAAATAAAATATCTTCCTGGAGGAAACCCATATTTTTTCCTTAGTACACTATTCCCCTTAGTCATATTCTAGCATGATTGAACAAGCCTATATTATCATTTTTTTCATCTTATATTTTAGGTCCATGATGAAAGTCTGAAAAATTGAGATACTTAACAGAACACCCTTTGTGAAGGTGCTTCAAAACAAAACAAAAAGAACATGACAATAACCACATGATTGGAGAGTCATTGTTAAAGGTAATTTTATTTTTCATTTAATGTCATTTGAATTACCTATATTTTTTCCCTCCGATCGTGATTTGTGTATTAAACTAAAATTTCATGTCCACACTTGAATTCATGTTTTACTCGACTTATATAGGATAAATGAGTTTCTTAGGAATCCAGTGATTCCATGTTTTAGAATTCAATGTTAATGAAATTTAATGATTAAAATTGATAATTGGATGATTAAAATGAAGTATGGATATAAAAATAAAGACTTCAGGTTTTAAGGAATTAATTGATTCATGTAAATGAAATTTCCTTACCGTCTTTCATGATTTAAATTTCTAAAATTCATGTGATTTTTTTGTTATTATTAATCATACCATGAGTGATTGTCCCAAATAATAATTCACATTCCTGAGAGGATTTCTAGACCAAATATTTTTTATTTTATCTTGAGCATATATCTTGAGTGATCTTGGGACATGTCACATACCATAACATTTATTGAAACTTTTCGAAGCTATGACTGTGCAAAAACACATTTTAAATGATAGAGGTACTACTTTAGATAGTCAAATATTTTCTTAATACCCACCCTTACATTTATCCTTCGTTATCCAATAGAATACATGAATTTCCTTATAGGTTTAAGCCACATTACAAGCCAATTTTTCCTTACCTACCTGTAATTTTCATATTTTTACATGGATATTTCAAGTTTGACTGTGGGGGAAGTACCATTCATGTGAATTAATTGGGATGTGTATCATTTATGGTTGTTCTGAGGTGTCTTTCAATATTTTGGGTAGTGGATAAGAAGATAATTGAGCATGTGTCATTATTTCATGGTGCTTTATTTTTTCATCCATATCTTCTTTTAAAAACAGAAAAACAAATATGATCTTGAATTCCACATTGTAAATTCTTTGATGAAACATGTTCCTCTCCAAAATCAAGGGCTTGAATATTCATTTATTCATTTTATTCAATTTACATCTCATCCTCCATGAAAAAAATAAAAAAAATAAAAATAAAGTTGTTCCTTTCTAGAGATTTTCCAAAAAAGGGGGAGAACATGGATGATATCATTTGTTGTAATCATTATTTGTCTCATTACCATGTCATAAAATGGGGTGGTGTTGTTTTTCACATTTTCAAGGGGTATTGAGATAGGAATTTCATGTGTTTTCACTTGAATTAATCATGCATTTTACTTAAGAGTCCAGCCTCCTCCTTCAATCCTGAAGCTTTTTTAATCATTTTTTCCACCAACCCCAGCCATAGAGTTATTTGGACCTTTATTAAAAGTCCTCATGATTTTATGTAATTATTGTCTTTAGAAAGTAGATAAAGTAGTTCATTTATAATTCTATGTATAGTGAGAATGTTCTCATGATATGAGAATAACTCTACTTGAATTGTATCATGAGAGATGAGAGAAAATATTCACATGAGGTAAATCACACTACTAGAAAACAAGGCTATAGCCACAGACCTATAGCCATGGTTTTATAAGTCTGTGGCTATATCTTAGTTTATAGCCACACTTCTATTAAAATTGTGGCTAAATCATTGTTTATATCGATGATTAAAAAAGTCTGTATCTATGTTTTTTTTACCATCTATCGGGCTCCTCCTCCCCACTGTCTGCGATTCCTCTCCTCTTCCGACCCCTCGCGACACACCTTATACCCACGACCTCTTCTCTCTCAACAGCCCTCTCTTCTCAGTGACACTTCTCCTCTCAGTCATCCTCCTCCACCCTCGTGACTTCTCCTCTCTCAGTAGTGACCTCTCCTCTTGGCGGCGACCCTTCTTCCCCGACGGCCTCAGCGACCTCTCCTCTCCCTGATCCTCATCCCCCGATAGTTTCCAGATGGCCTTCGCGACGCTACCCCATCCTCATCCCCCTCATGACACTTCCTATCACTGCCACTGAACGAGGAAACCCGGTCTCCTTCGTGTTAACATCTCACCTCTCAATCATGTCAAAGTGAAATTCATTCTTGAACTTTTATAGTCTCCTTCTTCCAACAAAATCCTTCCTACTCATGATTATAGGAATGTTCACATCCCCAATTCATCCTTTATTTTCTGCAGTATTGTGCAGCATTTTGAGGCAGTGAAATTTTTTCATATATCCCCCTATTTTTGGTTTACTTTGATTTGAATCTTACATCCATGTATGGGATTCTAATTCTCTATTATTTTTTGCTTCTGTGCAACTAGAATATTTCAGTTTTCCTTTAGGTGGATGGAAGGATTAACTAATGTAGTGTTTTTACATGTTTTACCAGTTTATTATTATTTCTAAGTGATGATTCTTTCTCTGAATTTGAAGGGTTTATTATGTGAATGTTGTGAATGTTGTGAAATAGTTAAACCATATGGTTGATTTAGAGTCTTTATGGATAGGTAGATGGACAATCCATCTTTTGGGCATTATGTATGGATTCTTGTTGAGGTTGATATGGATTCCATCCTTGTTAAAGAAGTAGTTCTAACCACCAGAGATGAGGATATTAATCTTGATATTTTTCTTTATATGAAGCTGGAATTCTATGAAAATTTTCATTTTTTGGGCATATGGTCTCTAAATGTAATCGAAACAAACTATGTAATCATTGAAAGATTAGGGTACATATTGATGCCAATAGCAGGAGAAAGAATGATAAGGGTTTGGTCCCAACCTCTGGTCATGACACATCTATGGAGGCCCCTTCTCATGGGGGTGGATACAAGGGTGATCCTATCCTGGATGTTGCTAAGAGAACTAATATGGGAATTCCTCTAATAATATTTTTTTTGTCCATACTGTTGATGAGTCCGGTCATATCCATGATACTACTGATATTATTGTCATAGTCTCTAGTCAAGGTGTTTTTTGCACTAAGTAGATCACTACTTCATATCTTATGTAGGGTGTCATTATAGAACCCGAACATGCCACTACTTCAGAACTTGTGAAGTATTCCGATGAGATGGAACCTGAGCTGGCCAATGCTTCAGTACCAGTTAATGATATCATTGTTATGGAACCCAATCAGGTCACCGTTTCGCTACCAGTGAAGGTGCCAATGATATGGAAATAGATAAGTCCAATACTTCAGTACCAAATAAGGATTTAAATGTTATGGAGCTTGAGAAGGTCATTTTTTACCTCCAGGGAAGGCTTCATGTGTTGTCTATGATGATGAACCAGCACCTACTTTACTTATAGAGCAAGCTGGTTATTCTTGTCCTAATATGAATTTTGAGCAGGTTCATATCTAGAGAATTGCCTTAGTTTCTGGTTCCATTGGAGTTAATGAATTCTCTACTGATTAGGCTAATTATCTTACAAGATTGAAAGGATATGGTTATTAGTACACTAGTGATTTATCAATAGTTCCTTCATCCAAGATTTTAAGGAGGAAACTACTTGGAATCCTTCTTTTGACCCCTATTTAATCAGTTAACTGGTTCAATTCCCTCAGTACTGAATCCTCTATGGGTGATGACAAGGAGTTTTCTCCATATAAATAGGACATGTGTTACCCCTCATCTATTGATGCAATAGATGATATGGGTGAGGAGGTTTTGGAAACTGTTGGTTTTGATAAAGGAAGGACACAATTTTATGATAGGACTAGTACTAGGCTATGGTCTGCTATGTAATGAAGGTCATCTTTTGTAACTTCTAAGGGCTTGGAACTCTCCCATGGATAAAACCCTTAGGCACATTATTGTGAACAAAAAACCAATACTGATTAGTCTTACAAATCCACGATTGAATTTTGAGAATCGGATGGAATCCAAATATAAATCTTTTGGTTACTCATTTTTTTCTAATTATCAATTTGATGCTTCCACATAGTCCTTGTTGGTTATTAATAATGATGGTGTCACTATCAATTCCTTCCATAATTATCATCAGTCAGTGACCATCTCCTATTTCATTAGAAACACTACTATTTTGGTGACTTTTGTCTATGCCTTCAATTTATATACAATATGAAGATATCTTTGAATAAATCTGGCATCCATCTCAAAGAATATTTCTAGGATTTGGATTTTTCTTGGTGACATTAATGTTATTTTGAGTCATGATTAAAAAACTAGTAGTAATTTCTATAAAATCTCAGGTAGTGAATATTTTTCTTGTATTGATAAATGTGTCTTGGCCAAAGTTTCCATATCAGGAGTTGATTAAACATGTAGTTGATATACTTAAAAGGGGAGGTTGGAAATTAGATTGGATAGGTGATTTATGTAATTGGATGAAAGGAATAATGTAGTTTAGATATCTAGACTCACCCTTCCAAGATTGCATTCTGATCATAGTCCTCTATTAATTTAATTCTATATTAATAGATCAAGTTCAACCCCACTTCCTTTCAAGTTTAACAATTCTTGGCTTGTTGTGCCAGGATATACATAAATCATTTTGTATTCCTGGAAGATTGATTTTGTGGGAAGTACTCTACATATTCCAACTTGTAAGATAAAGATTGTAAAGGCTAAACTAAAAGAATATACTAAAGCATCCTTTTTCAATCTTGATAGTGACATTAATTAGGCTTAATCTCATCTGATTATTTTCCAACAAAATAACATGCCTCGGGATGTGCCCTATAAGGAGGAGATAAAATCCATATCCAAAATTGATATTATCCTGACTCTAAAAGAGAACCTTTATCATAATAAATTTAATATTAGTTGGATGAAGGAGGGGGATCTAAATTCAGTTTTCATTCATAGCATTCATAGGGAGAAAAACATGAGGAGTATCACTTCTCTATAAATTAATAGTAATATGTTTAGTTCTAAGAATGAAATGAAAAATTCCATGAATTTTTATTTTGAGGAGATTTACTCAGATAATGGAGAAGAAAAAACTGGAAAACTGATCAAATGAAATAAACCAAGAATTGATCATATTCAGAATAGAAGGCTAGCTGAGGCCCCCCAGTAAAAAAGAAGATTAATACATCTCTATTATAATTAAATATGGTTGGTGATGCTGGACTATATGTATTGAAAAAACATTTTTCATGTTTTAATGGGACATTCTTCATCTTGAGGTAATAAATACTATGAGGGAATTTTTTATTCTTTAATAAATGCCTTTTTGGGTGAACTCCAACATCGTTGTATTAATCCCAAAGAAAGATAATTCTCTATATATAAAGGATTTAGGACAATTTCTATTGGGTTTTTTATACCAAAGGTCACTAGAAAAATAATGGTGCCCAGGTTGGGTGAGATTGCTAAGGGGTTTTTTTAACAAATCAGGTTGGGTTTTTCCCTGGGAGGAACATTCAAAATTTCCTCTACAATGCTTCTAAATGTTTTAATATCATGAAGAGGAAGTTAAAGGATGGTAATATGTCCTTGAAGATTGATATATCAAAATATTTTTATACAATAAAATGGATTTTCATTTTTTCTATTCTGAAAATGAAAGTATTTTCACAGAGGTTCATTGATTTTATTTGTTCTAACCTGCATAGTGCCAGGATCTCTATTCTTGTTAATGTGTCCCCAAGGGGTTTCTTATAGTGTTAAAGAGGAGTTAGAAAAGAGATCCTTTATTTATGATTTTATTTACTATAGTTTAGGATTATATTAGTTTGTATCTTATTGATATTGTTAATATTGGGCTTTATCAATGGTTAGGGTTTGGGAGGGATTTCTTTGCACCATCACATTTGTTTTATGCTGATGATATTTTTCTCTTTATGAGTTATTGTTATCATTTGATTCTATTTCATTTATATATACTTCTTCTTCTTTTTGATGTAGTTATTTTATAGTGATATGATACTATTTTTATAACTTTATAGACTCTCTATTGTACCATAATTATACACTCACTATTGGTCATTTGCCTCTGACATATGTGGTGGCACTCTTGTAGCCATGTAACCAACTATCTTGGGGATCTGTTTAGTGGATCTTGGGTTGGGAATTTATAAATTGGTATAAGAGGTTTCTTTTTATATTATCATGCAATTTTTTATATTAGATATTATTCTAAGAATGTGTCAGTTCAGGGTAAATAATCATGTCTGGGAGTGTTCAACCCATTCAAGGGGAAAAGACTAAGTGTTCATGGATGAGACTGTGGTCTTATTGATAGTTATTAAAGTTTAAAATTATTTCACATTGAGTGATTGATTAAATTATTCTACATATAGATTTATGATATTAGGGTATTTTATCCCCGGGTTTCATGGAATGAACATGTTGTTTCAGTCATCATTCTAGGAACATAGAGATTCAAATTCCTTGAATATGCCATGATATGTGGGTCACATACCATGATTTTATGTTATATTTGATATTTTCCTTAGGTGACTTTATTAATTGATTCATGATTATTTATCATTATCTGCCTATATACCTTGATCTTGTTGTTTCTTATTTATAAATCAATATTATTTTTTAACATGTGATATCATTTCTTAGCAATCCACCGGGGCATCAATTTTTGGCTCCCTTTTACGAGAGATATAGATTTTTTTCAAATTTTATAAGTTCTTTTGTGTTAGGGCTTCCTGATTGTTTATTGAAATAGTTTTTTAAATTGGTTTTGTTCTTGAAATTTACGTACTAGTGTTTTTTCTGAAATAGAACACACCAGTTATTTTCCAAACTACTTATTATAAGGGGAAATTATTTCAAGGCTCTGTTTTACAGCACTGCTTATAAAATTTATCACCTGTGAGAAATGCTTCAGTATACGAGTTTCTTTATTGCTTATTTAAGTTGTCTTTTATTGAATTTTAGTGGAAGTGTTTTTCTTTGACAAAACAAATGCCACCTATTTTATTAACTTCTCAAATGATGTTAAATGAACCTTAAGGCTTTGCTTGACATCACTTACTGTGAACTGATTAAGATTACTGCCTCTATATAAGAGTTTGTTTGATGGTATTTATTGAAAAAATTTTGTAACACCAAGTGTTTTTGTGTAATCATATATAGATTCTGTATTTATTGAAAATTTTTTGTAACACCAAGTGTTTTGATACACTATTCATCCTAGTTTTTGTGTTTGTCCCAATTTTAAAAAAAAACACATGTGATCATATATTAGAGGGGGGTTGTCCAGGAGGGGGCAGTGTGTAGGGAGGGGGCAGTGTGAAGGGAGCAGGGGGTGTGGGTGTAGGGGGAGGGGGTAGGGGGTGCAGGGGGAAGGGGGCTGTCTAGGGGGGGCAGTGTACAGGGGGAGGGGAGGCTATCCAGTAGGGGGTGAGAGGTGGGGGGTAGTGTGAAGGGAGCTGGGGTGTGGGGGTGAAGGGGGAGGGGGATATGGGGTGGAGGGGGAGGGGGCTGTCTAGGAGGGGGTGTCTGGGGTGGGGATTGGGGGGGCAGTGTGTAGGGGGAGGGGGTCAGGGGTGTGGGGTGCAGGGGGGGTGTCTAGGGGGGCAGTGTGTAGGGAGGGGGCAGGGGGTGTAGGGAGAGGGGGATGTACAAGAGGGGGGAGGTGGGGGATCAGGGGGTGCAGGGGGTGTGGGGGTCTAGGGGGAGGGGGTGTCCAGGGGGGTTCTAGGGGAAGTGTGTAGGGAGGGGGAAGGGGGTGCAAGGGGAGGGGGTGAAGGGGTGTGGGGGAGCAGTCTGCAGAGGGCAGAGAGGGGGGAAAGGGGTGTGGGGGTGCAGGGGTAGGGGGGTCGTCCAGGGGGGTTGAGGGGGATGTCTAAGAGAGAGGGGGTGTCCGGGGGGGTATCCAAGAGGGATGTGGGAGGGGTGTCCATGAGGGGGGTTCCCATCAGATAATTATATAAAAAAACATAATAGGTCATTGTTCAAACATCTAGTTTTTAATGTTGGTTTTAGAGGTACACCAAATAATCTTATGTGGTCATAGAAAGGTGTGAATATTCATGATTTTTTATAATTTGAAACATTTATGAATTCCCTAAACCATAATATTTGTTATTATTTTTTATTTACATGTTATTGATGGTTAATTATTATCTTATGAAGTAATAAATATAATGCTAATTCATTTTCTTGATTATTTATTTAATGTATGTTTATATGCCTCAGAATGGATAGATACTAGATGTACAACATTGATCGGATCACTGATGAATTTTAGAAGGAGTTATGACATTTCTTTGACTTTGCATTCACTAATGATTCGGATGGAAGATTGATTTGATGCCCATGTTTTGATTTTGTTGGAAGACCATGGTTAACTCGCAAGGAAGTGAGTTATCATATCACTAAACAAGGTTTCCAAATAAATCATCATGTGTGGTATCACAATGGATAAAAAGCGTAGGTGGTGAATGACATCGATTCCGAAGAAAGGATTGGTATGAAAAATATGATTTCTGGTCGGTTTTCTTCTGTTTCTGAAGCCAACTCCTCATGTAGACCAGTGCAAGAGGAAATGAATACCGAAACACAGTTTCCATCTATTAATCAGGATGATGACATTGAGAGTGTTAGAAATATGATGGAATATGAAAATACTCCAGTATATCAGGCATGTGAAAAAATGAGAAAACATGAGTTTTTAATGTGATTATATCATGGAAAAGCAATGTATGGATTTAGTAATACTACGGTCGACTATCTCCTTACATTTATTAAGGTTTACTATCTAATGATGCATGTATTCTAGAAAATAATTGCATGGCATCAAAGTTGGTTGAAAATTTTGGATTTTCATCTGTTAAGATTCATTCTTTCCCCAAATATTGTTGCATGTTATAGAAGGAAAATACAGAGTTAAGTAATTGAAAACAGTGTGGCACATCAAGGTGGAAGACTAATAAAGATGGAACGCAATCTCGCATACCAGAGAAATTGATGTGGCACTTCCCTTTAATTCACAGGCTTCAAAACAATTATGTCAGAAAAAATGGCAAAGAATATGAGATGGCATGAATATGAAAGAAATAAATATAATGATGAAATAGTGCACCCTACATACGAGTTGGCTTGGAATAAATTTGATAGGTTACATCCTAATTTTGCAGCTGACCCACGAAATGTTAGATTAGGATTATCCTGTGATTTTTTCAACCCATTTCACCAAATGAATACTGCACACAATATCTGGCCTCTTTTCATTCACATTTATAACTTTCCATCATGGATGTGTATGAAGAAGCCATTTACTATCATGAGTATATTGATATCTAGAACTATTGATCCAGTAAATGATATTGATATATACTCGCAGTCATTAATAGAGGTGTTAAAGGAGCTTTGGATTGTTGGTGCACAGGTGTACGATGCATTCAAGGTGTACTTTATGTTTCATGCAGCTTTATTATGGACGATTAATGATTTCCCTACCTATGGAATGATGTCTGGTTGGAGTACTAAAGGGAAATTATCCTGCCCTATTTTTATGAAAAATACATGTTTTCGAAGATTAAAGTTTTGATGAACATTCAGCTTTATAGGGCATCAAAGATTTCTATTGATGGATCATCCATACAGGAAAAATCGAGGACAGTTCTATAATGCCGTCGAGACAGATGAGACACCTTAATGAATGTCAAGGAATGATATTGTTAAAGAATTTGATAATTTGAATTATGTTCTTGGCATGATTCAATCAAATATCAGAAAGCGGAAACATGTTTATTCGAATTCCAAAAACAATTGGAGAAAGAAAAGTATATTATTTGAGTCGTCGTATTGGTCATTGAATTTATTGCATCATTTTTTTGATGTAATGCATATAGATAAAAAAATTTGTGAGATGTTACTTGATACTATTTTAAATTTCAAAGGCAAAACAAAAGACGATTTGCGGTCTCATCGTGATTTTATGGATTGGGGTATAAGAGTAAAACTTCATCCTGAGTTAATTGGTAAAAATAAGTGGAAAGTCCCTTTTTCTAGTTATTCGATGAAAAATGTGGAGAAGAAACAATATCTTTATGTCTTGGAAAGTTTGAAGGTTCCAGATGGTTATTCAAGTAATATTTCGAAAAGGGTGAATACACAAGATATGAAATTAAAATCTCTTCAAACCTGTGATTACCATGTCTTGTTACATGAGTTGATTCTTATTGCCATTAGACATTTACTTTCATGTAATGTTAGAGTTGTTGTGATTAAGTTATTTCATTTTTATCAAGAACTTTGTGAAAAAAGACCGAGTAGAAGTGTTGTTTAGAAATTGCAGAGAGATGCATCGATTATTCTTTGTGACTTGGAGAAAATTTTCCCAACGTCATTTTTCACATGTATATTACATCTGACTATGAATATTCCCACTGAAGTTCTTTTTAGTGGTCCTGTTTTGAGTCAGTGGATGTATCAAACAGAAGGAATTATGTTTACATTGAAATATTATGTGAGAAATAAATATCACCCTGAAGGCTCTATTGTGAAATGTTATTTAGCACAAGAAAGCATGGATTTCTGTTCATCATACTTGGATAATGTCACAACGAGGTCTAATTGACATATGATAACTAAATATGATCAATATGATCCCATTGAGCATGCATTTCCTTCACTGCCCCAAATAGGGGGGGTATCTGGATTGTACTCGTTGTGTACTTTAAGCAGGGAAGAGTGGGAAATGGCTCATCGCATAGTATTATTCAACTATGGTGTGCTTGATGATTATATAAAGTATGTAAACTAATAAATATGCATTTTCTCATTATGTTATTTCTGTATATCATATGAAATTTATAAGATTTCATATTTGTAGAGAACATTTATAAATTATAAAAAAGAGACATCGCTCTCTATCTATTACGAGGAAGTTACTGCTGCACAACAAAGAATTTGCTTCTTGGTTGAACTCAAAGGTAATATATTTTTCTTTCTTCTCATAACATAATCAATGTCTCTGTTTAATATTAAATGTTGGTATCTTTTAGGTTTTAACTCTACCAATGAATGAAGTGTCAGATGACATAAGAGCGTTATCCTTTGGTCGAAATGATGTGGTACATGATTGTAAAGAAATGGTTTTCAATGGATTTAAATTTGTTATAAATAGCTATGAAAAAATGGCAACACAGCATGACAGTGTCACGATAATCACCACAACATATTGTTATGCGAGTGCATCAGATAGACAACCTCGGTCAGAAAATATATCATATTATGGTGTTGTTGAAAGAATCATTTTATCAGATTACTATGCACATGGTCGCGTCACAATGATGAAATGTAAGTGGTTTGATTCAATGACACAACAAGGAATGTGTATTGATAACCGTGAATTTAGAGTGATTGATATGAATTGCCAGCTTCACACCGATAAACCTTATATTCTTGCGTCACAGGCTACACAGGTGTTTTATGTAACTGACCCGTTACAACAACAATTTGGTGTTATTGTTGATGTCACACCTAGACATATTTTTGACGAAGACATGGATGAAAATGATGTTGTGGATGAACCTTTTGGTATTTATTCAAATGTTTCATTTGATGACACAGATGACTCAATTGCTAGAATAGATTGTGAACCAGAAATTGTCACAGACCACATAGAGCGTTGATATATTTGTAAGTATTTACCTGACATTATCGTAATATTGTATGTGTTTTTTGAAAATTCCATACATGATATCAAATTAACTAGTATATTTTATCAATATAAATATCACATTGAAAAGGTATCTCATTGTTTTATGATACAATTGTATTATTTAACATTTTTCATTATTTCTATATATTTGAGAATATTATTTTAAATTTCCAGGTCAAAATGTCTAAATATGATGATATTAGAAGAAATAGAAGAATATGAAAAATTAAAAACATATGTCTCATCTAGCCAACACAGTAAGTACAATTTATGTTTGAATATTATGGTCCTTCACATTATTTATCTTGTTATCATTCATTTAATTTTATCATCTATGTTATTTTATTCTACTTGGTCGAGGAGACGGTTGGATTATACTACTAAGGGTGATAGTATAGCGGGGGTATTGATTATATAGTTTAGCCTACTATTATTCCTCTTGAGTCACCAGAAGGTTATCCTACCATTATGCCACCTCTATATTATCTATACCCACATTTTCCATATCCCTTTCTTCCCACACCCACATATGATGGTAGTTCTCAGACTCCCATCCCTTTTTATTTTCCATTCCCACCATCCACTGTACAGGGCACTATGCCCCCATATATCCCACCGCCATATCCATATCCATATACACCCTCATCTGTACAGGTTTATCCATTTATAGTAAAGAGTACTCCTACTGTAGATATCCCACTTACCACAGAGACTACTCACCCTCTATATGCTGCACTTCAGGGGTCAGTAGATCCCCCATCTACTGGTATGTTTTTAAACACTACTTTTGGTGATTAATGATAAATTCATATATATTATTATCATTTTTTACTTTTTTTCATGATTAGCTCCAATCTCTACCAGACGACGAGGCCGCACAAAAATGTGAGAGGTTTGGAATCCACACATGTAAATCATGGTTGAATACAATGAGGACAAAGCTATAATTAAAAAAATGGTATGAAATGTAAAATCTTTGTGGGAACACTTGATAGACACAACAATATCATTCCGGTTCAACCAATAAGTTGGAGGGAAGTTGGAGAAAAAATAATGGACAATGCCTGGGTAGAGATCTGGGTAAGTAATGTTAATCACCTTTTATATATATTAATTTATAATATTTTCTTAATAAATATTTTGTCCATTGTAGCTCTGATATAATTTTTCTGATGAAGAAAATTCCAAGGCTGCAGGGTTAATGGATTTAGGTGAAATGTGGCGAGCATACAAGTATGACTTATATCTTGGTTGGAAAAATAGAGTTAGCACGTATCTTGAAGAACTACTAGTGATTCATGATTTCCCAATATCACAATCCAAAGAGATGATCGTCTATTGGAAGAGTCAAGAGTTTAAGGTATTTTTTAAATTTATATATATATATTAATTTATTTATTTGAAAACGAGTTTTATTTATCTTAATGAAATTATATAATTATTTGTTTATATAAGAAATTAGACAGAAATAAAAGAAATAAGAGTGTAATGAAACATGTTTATACTCGCGGACACACTTCACTCCTAGATCTTGAGAAAACACAGGTAATTTAATATTTAAAATATTTATCTTCGTTTAGTGTAATTTTTTTGACTTCTAATTTTTATTTATTTCTTTTTTTTAGAAAAAATAATTGAATATCGAGGGTCGCATTCCTCACTCTACTTTGTTTTGTAGAAGCAGAAAAAAAGAAAGATGGTATTGTGCCAAATACTGACACCGAGAAGGCGATTGTAAGTATATTTCAATTTATTTTATTTTGAATGAATTTAATTCCTTATATTATTTTATCATTTTAATTTATGTTATATATCAATCAACAAAATTCTTTGGAGACATTGGCAGAAAAAGAGTCTGACGATTTGGGCCCAAACGATCATCAACATTAGGTATTAAGAGATCAGCATCAGGGAAGAGTGTGTTGTTGAACTGGGAATAAGATTGTACCATCTCGATACTAGTATACTGACAACATTTCTTTGAGTACCGGTTCTGGTTTGGTCACAGTGGAATAGATGAATTCGGCAATCAAAGAAGAAAATCAAAAATCAGAAAAGGCGATATTTGAAAATATAAAGAAAGTTATGTCTGCCATTTCTTCTACACTTTCACCAGAAGCAGTTGTAGCGGTTGATGCATGTTTGATGTTGATGAGTTCTGCTGGTGGATCCAGAGCTGTAGCTGGAGCTGGAGCTGTAGCCAGAGCTGGAGCGGGAGCCAGAGCTGTAGCTCGAGCCGGTCCCAGTGTCGGTGTCGATACCGATGCTAATGTCAATGATGATGCTGGTGGTGTGAGAGGTGTTGATGGTGTTTCTATATGAGTCATGGATGAGGGTTATCATGAATCTGATGATACTGATATTTAGACTCACTATTGATGTGAATTGTATTTTTGGATTGTTAATATGTGTAATTTTATTATGCAATGAGGTTTTATTATATTAATATTGAATTGTATTGTGGTTTTTTCGACTGTTTCTACATATTTTTATGTAGTAGTTAAGTTTTATTATTATTATATTGAATTGTATCCTCCTCCGATGCGAGCATCGTACCTCCTCAATGACGTTGCTCTGAGACATCCCCTTTATCTCCTATGGCACACCTCCGACGGTATGTAGTCCAATTTTCCAATTTTTGCTCGAGGAGGCCCCTCTATTAGTTTCACTAATCATATTGTGAGTTTGATGACTTGTATTTGTGTGTAGGATAGGGATTCATGCTATGCAGAGAACCAACAATAAATCATACCCGATGGAATTGATTTTCTCCCACGACTAGCAATCGAGATTGAAATGAATATAAAATTCAGAAGGTAATGGTTATTTTATACCATCTTTTGCAAGACATTAGTAACCATTTGTTGTGTTTTTATTGATGTTTTATGTAAATCCTATGATAAATTGTTTTTTTGGGTTCTAAATACTCAATTCCATTACAAGGAGGCATGAGTGGGGTGTGTAGGGTGTGTGTGAAAGGGAGCAGGGGGGAGGGAGAGGGGGTGCTGTCTAGGGGGTGGGAGGGGGTGTTCAAGGGGACAGTGGGGGCCGGGGGTGTGCAAGGGGGTAGGGGCTATGCAGACACCATTGGTATTGAAAGTGATTTCACATATGTTAAGATTGTAAGTTAATTTTAATAATTCTCATTGTTTCCTTTCATTCTTGCATGCATGCACTTGCATCTATTTGTGTTTTCAACTTTTTATGGGTTCTATATGGCTAGGTTTCAGCTGAATCAATGATTTAGGTGAGTGAGGCCAGTAAATGTGCACAAATTTTCAAGGTTTAAAATCAAATAGGTTTCCATTTGTTTATGCTTATTGAATTCTCAACTTATATACTGAATACTTTTAGTCATTTTTTTCACCTTTTCATTTCAGTTATTTGAGGATGCCTATAAGTCAAAATTAAGAATATTAATACATGATGACATTGAGAGGTAATTACAATCAATTTAAACACAATACTACTTTTGGTCCTTTCGTTCGATAACCACTATGTTGTTCTTTTTAGTACAGGCTTTTGGAGTACATTCCCATTGGACCTTGTTTTTCCAATATTATTTCTCAAACGGTGATGGTCCTTTTGAAACGGCTTCCCCCCAGGAATTCTTCTCATACCTTTTATTAGTATAACTCATTCCGAATATATCTTTATGAGGTTTTATTTGTCTCAATGTCTTCACAAGAATCAAATTTATTGTGTGTATGATTTCACATGATAGGTTGTGTCTGTGGATAGGGATTCATGCTATGAAGAGAACCAGCAACAAAACATAGCCCATGCTTATGCATGTGAGAATATATATAAGGATACTCTTGTGTGTGGCTTGACACCTTTGAGGTAGAGTCCCTCTCCCATCCTCTTTAATTCAATAATTTTTTAAATTTCATTTAGTTACCTTCTTGATTCCTGCTTGTTTATATTAAATTTCAATTATTGATCAAGTGTTAGTTAAAATAATTGTTTCGTTTTATAAATAAGTCATGGTTTTCTAATAAAACCCCTCCAATGGAGGTGTGCTGTCTGTGAAAACTCCCAGTGATAGTTTATTCTTATATAGATTGTTTGTCATTATTGCATTTATGTTTTCTATTTGAATCCTTACTCCTCTCATTTGAGACACCACGGGCATCTCCAAATATTTTTTTGACTCACAGGGGGGTGTTTAGGCTAGGGGGGATGGTGCGGGCTAGGGGGTGGTGCAGGGCGGCTGGTGCAGGATAGGGGGATGGGGTGCAGGGGGGATATGCAGGCTAGGGGGATGGGTGGATGGGGGCAGGGTGGAGGGGGAAGGGGGCAGGGGGAAGGGTGGAGGGGGTAGGGGGAAAGGGGCAGGGGCAGGGGGGTTGGGGGCAGGGCAGGGGGAAAGGGCAGGAGGCAGGGGGGAGGGGGCAGGGGGTAGGGGTCAGGGGGTAGGGGGAGGTTGGAGAGGGGCAGGGGGCAGGGGGAGGTCTGCAGAGCTGGGTGCAGCGGGCAGGGGGTAGGGGGCAGGGTGTGGATCCATTTTTTATTATGATATATTCTATTTTATTAGAAATTGTGTCCTATATTAAACTTTTATTATTGGGTGGGATAAAAACTTGTATCGAACAAAACCAAATTAAGCTGAAACTCAAGACAAACTAATTATATACCATTAACAGGAAGAATAATTGTTAATTAATAAGAATGTACTATTTGATAGTATCATTTTGAAACATGGATCTATTTTCCCCTTGCTTGTAGGAACATGATTTGACCCATGGGGCATTGTGGTTCTTATATGTTGGGCGGTGATGTGTATATTCATAGGATATAGGTATGTTTTAGTTTAGTTTTTATTTTATTTTCTTTATCACATTGGCCACTTAGGTATTTTACTTCTTTCTGTGGACAAAGGGTAATTATATTCTATGAAAGGGGGGAAATGGGGTTCAGATTGATTCAATCTAACAGCTTTGATCCGAGGTAAGATTATATGGTTATTAGCTATCTCACACCTCATGTATTTGGTGATTTCAGTGTTTTTGACTCCATAATATGTTTTTAGTAGGGTGTTGGATCATTTTGTGTTGGTTCGGGTGGATTTGGTTCTCCCAATCAAGGTAAGGCTTTAATGTCGTTGGTTGGTTTCTCACTAGTTATGTAGCATCCATTATGTGTTTTAATGTTTCTAATATCCTTTTTGTAGTGATTTGATCCCTGCTCATTGGTTTCGAGTAGCCAAGTTAAGGGAAACTCGCCTACGTGTGCATAGGTATGAAAGTATATGTATGTGGGTTCCCCATTACGTGTATAGTCAACCATGGTAGTGATTATGCACGTATGGGGAAATGTGTGCCCATGTATATATATATAAATTCATACACGGGTGAGTGGAGACTAGTATATGCATATAAGCATATGTGCAAGGATCCCCTTGCACATGATCATGGCCATGCGGGTGTGTGCATAGGGGCTAGGTGTCCTTTCATGTGTGTGAAGGTGCGTATACCAAGTGGGAGAGAAACAACTTTTAGTTAGAAATCTCAAAGAGCCTAAGTGGACGGTTTGGTTCCACCATGAGGTAGGATACCTCTTCTAGCCTCTTTAATTCAAGAATGCTTTAAATTGAATTTAGCTTCTTTCTTAATTCTGCTTAATTATATTGAATTGTATATCTTGAATAAGTGTTCTTTAATATAATTGTTTCATTTGATAAATAAAGTCATGTTTTTATAAATAAAGTAATGTTTTTATAATAAATCAATGCCATGATTTTATAATAAAACCCCTCCAACGGAGGTGCGCTGTCTTCTAAACCAAAGAGTAGTGATAGTTATTTGTATCATGTTTAGATTTTTTTTGAGTCTTTCATATGCCTCTTGTTGGTGTTTTTTTGTGGCTAGTTAGTTTTTGTTTTCTTTGAATAATATAAATTGGATTATCATACTATTTTAACTCAAATGAAATTGCTCGAGTAGGCATATGCCTTGACCATGACACATTCTTTTTCACGTTTTGAATATTATAAATAAAATTTCCATGTTTAGGAAAATTGGATGAATTTGTAAATGGTTTGTGTAGGGTGTATGATTCTTTTCCACTGTTTTGTTTCCCTTTAGACGTTGCGTCATTGTGCCGCTCGCTACAACCTTCTATGGTGATCTCTTATTATAACATATTAAATAGTTGATCTATTTTATCATCTTCCGGCGGGGCGATGTTCAGAATGTTGCCCCGCCTCCTCCCGCTCCCTTCACTCCTGTCCATAATATGCTGCCCAGCAGATGTTGCTAGATCAGGCCAACAAGCCGTTGTCACGCTGCGGTCACGCCACGATCACGCCGCGGTCACGCCGTGGTCACATCGCGGTCACGCCGCAGTCACGTAGCAGTAATTTTGTGATTTCGCCCTGCTCCAGGATGACACCCTGCAGTGGTTCGTAGTGATAGTATTTATGAGTCATGGGATCAATGTTGAGATTGACTAATCACAATTTCTGCCGGCAGGGGGACGACCAGAATGTTACCCCGCCTCCTTCCGCTCCATTCACTCCTGGCCTGAAGATGCTGCCTCGCGGATGTCGCTGGACCGGGCCAACATGTTCTGGTCACGCCGAGGTCATGCCACAGTCACACCGCCATCACACTGCAGTCATTCCACGGTCACACCATGATTTGGCCCTGCTCCAGGACGACACCCCGCGGTAGTTTGTAGTGGTAGTATTCCATGAGTCTTGTGATCAATGTTGAGACTGATTAATCGCAATTTTTTCTGACGGGGCAATGGCCGAAATGTTGCCCCACCTCCTCCTACTCCTTCACTCTTGGCTGAAAGATGCTACCCCGCAGATGTTGCTGGACCGGGCCAACACGTCGCGGTCACGCCGCAGTCACGTTGTGGTCACACCGCAATCACACCATGGTAATACCATGATTTGGACCTGCTACAGGACAACACCCCGCGACAGTTTGTAATGATAGTATTCCATGAGTCTTGTGATAAATGTTGAGACTAACTAATCACAATTTCTGTCGGTGGGGTGATAGATGGAATGTTGCCCCGCCTCCTCCTGCTCCCTTTGCTCTTGGCCGGAAGATGCTGCCCTGTGGATGTCGTTGGACCTGGCCAACACGCCACGGTCACGTCGCGGTCACGCCGAGGTCACACCGTGGTCACACTGCGGTCACGCCACGGTAATTCCATGATTTAGACAAGCTCCAGCCACATCCCGCCCACACCATCCCCCTTCCACCTTCATTTCAACCTGATGCCCCCAGCATTCTAGCCCGCAACAGCCCCCCTCTGCCACCTTCGAATCAACCTGCACCATCCCCCCAGCACCTGCAACCAGCCCCCTTCCACCAGCATTCCAGCCCCCTTCCACCTGCATTCGAGCCTGCACCAGCCCCCAGCCACCTGAAATCTAGCTCGCACCAGCCACCACACCAGACACCACCTCCAGCCTCCTGAAAAACACTAATGCCAACCCTCTTCCACCTGCAAAACATCCCAAGCCACCAGTTCCAGCCCTCACCAGCCCTCGTCCTCTTACATCCCAGCCCGCACCATCCCCTGCCACATGCCCAATAGACCCCAGCCACCTACAATCCATCCCACACCAACCCATGCCACCTATTCCAGCCCACACAATCCCCCTGCCATCCCCTTGTCACCTGCCTTTCTTCTCGCCACAGCCAATCCATCTCGTACCAGCAACCACACCAGTCCCCAGCCTCCTGCATTCCAGGATGCGTGAGAAAAACTCCATGAAAATCACAAAAAGGAAAGGTGAAAGAGGATCCCCTTGACTGAGCCCTCTTTTCCCCAAAAATTAGCCATGTAAACTGCCATTAATGTTCACCGAGAACATTGGGGTAGAGACGCATCTTTTAACCCAAGACGAGAACCTAGCCAGAAAGACGAGCAGGTCCAAAGCATCCCATAAGAAGTCCCACCTACCCGAACCAAAATCCTTGAATAAATTGATCTTGAAGGCACACCTAGGAACCCCAGAATCAATATGATAGCCCCACAATAATTCCTGGGTAACAAGATTCTTAGGATGAATTGGTTTTGGTACTGAAGGTTGAGGATATTTTTATCCAGCTTTGAATTTATGAGTCTCTTAAGGTTATTTTTGTAACTATCCTACTAGAGGGTCTGAGTTATAAGTGGTGGAAGTCTATTATTCAAACTAAGCCAGGCAAAGACTATTATTGGAATAGTTTCAATGCATTGTTAATTTAGAATTATTTTATAATGAAGTGAAGGTACTGATGGCTATAGAATTTTCTAGGAGGGGCTGTCCAGGTGGGGTGTCCAAGGGCTGTCCGGGGGGATACCGGGGGGTCCGTAGGGAAGGGGGGAGGGTGCGGGTGGGTTGTCTTAGAGGGGCTTCCCAGGGGGGTGTCTAAGGGTTGTCTGGGGGTTATATAGGGTAGGGTGTAGGTGGGGTGTCTAAGGGCTATCTGGGGGGTGTCGGGGTGTCTGCAGGGCAGGGGGGAGGGTGAAGGTTGGGTGTCTAGGAGGGGCTATCCAGGGGGGTGTCCAAAGGTTGTCCAGGGGGGTCAGGGGGTCTGTAGGGTAGGGGGCAGGGTGCAAGTGGGGTGTCTAGGGGGGCTGTCTAGGGGGGTGTCCAAGGGCTGTCTAGGGGGATGATTTGAAGAGATAAACCCACGAGCAATGGGACCTAACCTCATTGCAATAATTTTTCTTATAGTTTTTGGAAAGGTATTCCCAATAGCAATAGGTCTGAAATCATTTACATCCACATCATTTTACTTCTTTGGGATTAGGGAAATAAAATTGGAATTGATTCCATAGGGCATTGAGGCATGGTTAAAGAGCTCCCTCATAGCGTTAAGGGTCTCATCACGAACTATGTCCTAGTAGAACATAACAAATTAATTTTTGAACCCATCAGGACTAGACACACTCTCAAGATTTAGAGAAAAAGGGCACTCTTGTCCAATTTCTCATCAAGGGATGCAATAAGGGAGATTGTTGGATTGGTGTAGCCTGATCCGGTTGGGCCGAATTCTTGTGGCCCGCAACTGTCATGGGTCGAGCTCTATGGTGAGCTCGTTGGGGGTTGTAGGGGGCAATGCGCCCTAGCTCCATGGGCCGAAGGCCCCCGGTCCAAATTTTTGGGAACTGAAGCATCTTTGACCACTATAGTAGTGTAGACATTGGATTCCACTTTACTTTTGAACTTTTTACTTCCAACAGACAGCAACTAGAGTATTGGATACATATAGTAAAGGATTCATAAGATTGAAAAAGTTTATAATAATATTTCCTCATATCTCCATACTACTAAGGAAATCTTATCCTCCATGAATAGCTTGAGTAGAGTTATCATCACTTTCAACGGGTCAACCTATTCCTTGAAAACCTATTCTATAGAATCTGCCTCAATTAATCCTGATGAGATGAATGTACATCACCTATAACAACATGGAGATACTATTTGACTTTAGACTAGATTGAATCAGCATCAACTAAAGTCGAGGGAGGTGGAGCACTAGATGTAGATGCAATAATAGGAGGTTCCTGATAACTCAAAATTCCACTGAATTCTAAAAGAAGTCTTTCTCTGAAATATTATAAATATACTATGAATAAAAAATCGGAAGGTATTGGGGAAACAACTCTCTCAAAACTAGGTAAAGTAGCCTCTACAGGTTATGATTTGGTAGGTACATCTAAGGGAAAAGCCTGAAGCTCACCTGCTTGGTCAATCTGCTTAAATAAGGATCCCTTAGGATATGTGCAAGGGATGTGTAGGGGGGCTGATGTCTAACAGGGGCGTCTAGGGGGGTCCAGCAGGGGGGTTGCCCAGGGGGGTCCAGTGGGGGGGGGCTATTGTCCAGGGGGCTGGGGCTACTGTCCAGGGGGTGGGGGTTGCTGTCTCGGGGGGTCCAGCAGGGGGGAAAGGGGTGTGCAAGGGGGGTGAAAGGGGTATGTACAAGGGGTGTAAGGGATGTGTGGGGGGGGAGGGGGTGGCTGCTGTCCAAGGGGGTGCAGGGGGTCCAACAGGGGTTCACAAGGGGTGTCCAGCATGGGTGGTGCAAGGGGATCCAGCAAGGGGGGCTACTATTCAGGGGGTCCAGCAGGGGGGCTTCTATCTAGGGGGGTCTAGCAGTGGGGTGGGCTTCTGTCCAGTTGGGTCCAGCTGGGGGGGATGCTATCCAAGGGGGTCCAACAGGGGGCTACTATTGTCCAGGGGGGCTTCTATCTAGGGGGTCCAGTAGGGGGGGCTGCTGTCCAGGGGGTCCAGCAGGGGGTTGGTGCTGTCCAGGGGGGTCCAACAGGGGGCTGCTGCTGAAAGGGGGTCCAGCGGGGGGTGGGGGGGGCTACTGCCCAGGGGGGTCCAGCAGGGAGTGGGGGGATGCTATCCAAGGGGGTCCAACAGGGGGGTGGGGGCTGCTGTCCAAGGGGGTCTAACAGGGGGGAAAGGGGTGTGCAAGGGGGTGCAAGGGGTGAAAGGGATGTGTGTGTGTGGGGGGGGGGATTCTGTCCAGGGGGCTGGGTTTTTTATGAAATGGGAAGGGTTTTATCCACGGTTTCAAACCGTGGCTGGTATTTCCGTGGCTATAGGGCCAAACCTATAGCCATGGTTAGAACCATGGATATAGGTTTGGCCATATAGCCAGGGCAATACCATCCACGGTTTGTGGGCTTATAGCCATGGTTTGGAACAGTGGCTATAGCCGAATTTTTTAGTAGTGTCATTATATGACATGTTTAATAATAATGAATTGAGGAGCACTAGTGAATGAAAGGATCCCATTATTTTTCAAAGGGGAAAAGTAAAATGCATGATTTTATTTTTTCTTTGAAAATTGGGAATTTAAAATTCATATTTTATGTGGAATTTGAAAATTTTATTTGACATTGAAAATTGTTTGATTTTATTACTTTGGAATTTAAATATTGGTATCATTGGTGCCCTCGGATTTTCAATGTTGAGATTTTATGCCTGAAGAAAAGCATGGTTTAAGTGTGCGGGAATTCATAGAGATAATATTTTCATCATTTTTATATGATTTTCAATTATATAATCTCATAAACATTGTCAATTTGAGCTGATTTTTATTATTTTAATATTTTTGGTGCGTGTTGGGCTAAAAATAGAAAGTTTCTTAAATCTAAATTTTTGATAGAGTTTCACATCAAGGGTATTTTGGTCATTTCATTAAAAATATAATTCCAAATTGAATGATTATTTTTTTAATATAATTAATTATTTATTTCATTCATATTTATCTTCTAGATCAGTGGATGATTCGATCATTTAGAGGCATTAAAAAATCAATGAAGTTGAAGAATTTTCCGGATGGACAGCATGGACCCCACCATAGTAACAGAATCAAAGATCAGCCTAAAAACCTCTAATTGATGTGATTATACCTAGATATGAAATAGGACTCAATAGAGCTTTCAACCATTAACTTCCACGAAGTTTGGAATCCATTAATGGGGCTTTTGAATAAACTCAATTGAAGGAATTTTCCTGGAAATTTCATCTAGAAAAAGAAACCGCCAATAAAAAATTCATAACCCATACATGAGGTGGAAAATTACACTGAAGTTTGGAGAGTGTCCACACAAGATAATTTTAAACAACTTTTATGAAGGTAAAATGCATTAAGAGGCAGTTTTCATGGTTATTAATGTGTTATATGTGAAATGTGGAGAGTCTGCCTAGACATAATAAATTCTTTGAGTAAAAAGGTCATAACTACATCACCAAGCATCCAAATACTCTAAAATTTTGATATTAGATGGGCAAGGAAATTTTAAATAACTTTAATTAAGGGGTCAATGAGTTATTCAATAATTAATTGGGGATTAAATGTGCCAACTTGTGGAGGAAAAATTTTCCCTATAAAAGGAGGGGAGCTCCCACCTCTCGATTCATTTTATTTTCCATCCTCACATCCTCCAGTTGACTGGAGAGGCTAGCATTGGACGACATATTTCTTTGTATTTATTTATTTTCATTGTTTTTATTTTATTATAAATTATCCCATATCCTACATCATCTCGACTTCCCCATCCATAGAGGGGTAGTTCTATTGAGTGATCAGGAAAGGGGAAGGCTATAGCTTTGTGATTTGCTTGAGTTATTGTGTTTCAATGTAATAAGATCCATTATTCTTTCTAAATATGGATTAAATTCATAATATAATTTTAAATTCTGAATTTGGTTGACTTAGATTTTAATTATATTATTTTAATTTCTCTGGTCAATAATCTTTATCTCCCTCCACCCAATTCTCTTATGTTTACGGTGGAATAGAGTAGGATTGGGTGGTGAGTGTTTGGTGGTTCTTTTGAACACTTTAAGGAGAATAGACCTACTTGAGGTTTCAAATAGGAATATTATTATCATAATTATTTTCCCAATGGAGATAGAGGACTTAGTAGATGAATCTCTCTCTAAACAGACAAAGAAAATTGAGGGATAAATTTGGAAACCATGATAACATAGAACTAGGTCTATCCAAACCCACTCCAATCACCATCTTTCTTAGTTATTTTAAAACAATCAAATCAAACTACTTTTTTTTCTCACTTTTTTCAAAATTAATTAAATCCAATTATTCTTATAAAACCAATAAAAAGTGACAACCTTGTTTTGTGTGCACTCCTATTTAAAAGACTTCCTAGGATCAACTATTATACTATACTTGGGCAATTAGAATATTGTTTTTTCATGCCCCATTACTGGATTTCTTCAATCATCAAAAAAATATGGGAGTTGTATCATATGACATTCCAAGTGTCTATTTTTCAATGCAAGTGGGTTGATAACAAGAGTGTTATTAAAATAGATGAATTGGAATTTATGAAATTTGATTTCAGTATGGAAGGGTATAAAGACAAACTTTTTATAATGGAATCAAAGGTAGTACAAGTATTTTATTTTCCAAATCCTATAAAATGAAAGTGTTCAATTGTTCTGTTATCAACCAAATCCACTGAAGGGTCAGATAAAAATTCAATTGAGGTTGACCCTTTCATTAGGATTTCGCAATTATTTCGCAGTGTTCCCAATGTAGATTGCATTTTGTATATCAGATGAGACTATAATGAAGGGATTTGGATAGTCGATATAGGGGGAAAATCCATTTAGCCTTTAAAAAAAGAGTTCAATAATTAGGTTATGTTTTTTTTGTAATATACGTCATGTTACCTCTAGAAATTATCCATTCACCACTGCATTTATGTACTCTAAATTAAATGTTAAAGAACTTTAGTATATAATGAATTCTGTATATTCTTATTCACCCAATCCTAAGGAACAATAGGTCTCACAACCTACTATTTCTCACAATGTAGAAGAATAAAGACCTTCTACACGTTTCGATTCTCCCAATCATGAGGAATAAAGGTTTCTCAACCTGCTGTTACTCCCAGTGCATAGGTACAATTACTATATACACATGTTTATACTACCAATCCAGAGGAACATATTGATGATGTTGAATATGAGTAAATGGTAGGCAATGAAGGACCGGTGACGTTGAAAAAATAGAAGCGTCATAGTTTGATGGTGTTAGAAAAATCATTACGGTGAAAATAAAAGGAATAAAATATAAGGTCAGATGGAATGCGAGAGGTCAGCATGTTAACCCCAACAAGGCCATGTTCAATAGTTACATTGGAATCGTCACTCAGAAATGCATTCTGATTGATGTAGATTCATGACACCATGTTGTACTCACGCTTAAGACACTGATGTGGGAAGAGATTATAGTAACATTATGATATCATTTCTTTATTTCACTAAAAAAAATGAAACATTGACTTAATCATCATAATCCCTTTCAGAGTTCATTTATAGTAGATGAAACCCATAAGAAATATGTATTAATTCTTGCTGGAAGGATTCACAGAGGATTTCAAACATTTCTAATTAGTCATCATCTTAAAGGTTTTGAAGGGAAAATAAATCCACACCCACCTCTTATCTATGCACACCTAGTAACCTAAGAATCTTGGGATGTGTTTACTAGCCATTGTACATATATTTATTTTTAGGTACATTGTAGCTACCAATAAATTGTTTGATGATACATGTATTCATCACTTTTATTAACAATTTTTTATTTATGAAACATAACTGAGTGTTGAAATTAAATAATGGGTAGAAAAACCAATATACCCCTACCATAAAGTATGGGATATTCTTCAATTGAAAAAAAATTGGAACATATTTTAAATCTAACATAATACTTTTATGTGACATGAAACAACAATATAATTATGTTCCTCTATTTATATGCATATTGTTTAATTAAAATCCAAAACCACTTTCATCCCATTACATGTGCTATGGAAGGAGGCATGTGTAAATAATGATGGGATACTA
Organism: Viscum album; assembly: GCA_963277665.1. NCBI lineage: Eukaryota > Viridiplantae > Streptophyta > Magnoliopsida > Santalales > Viscaceae > Viscum > Viscum album. The sequence continues at coordinate 1,219,279,967 of OY728119.1, forward strand.
ATAGATAAAAACACACAAAAAGTGTGGGAAACATGTGTAAGTATGACATAATAAAAAAAATTTCTTTAAATCACTATTATATAACAATGATTACTTATTTTTATATATTTTCTATTTGATATAGTCATAGGAATCATCAACACTTGTACTGAATGAACACATACTATCGGTGGCTTTGAATCATCCAGAACAGTATGACCGCATCAGAGGTGCGGGTTTTGGGGTGACACCCCAAACATATTTTGTGAGAAAAAAACAATAGGGGTATAAAAGTAAAGAAATGAAATAGATGATAGAAACAATATCTACCCTTAAAGAACAATTCAAATAGTAGAGAGAGTTTCTAGCAACTTTTATGGGGGGTGATAAGATAAGAAAAAACTCAAGAACAATTATTATGTGAAGATCCTACCCCACCCCCACCACATTGAGGTGATCAATTCCCCTCAAAGAGGGGTATTAGTCGTGTTAATAAATATTCTAATAATTTTTTATATGATTTGTAAATCAGACAGACACTGATACCTTTCTTGTACTGATATTCTACAAGGTGAAATTGATTGTGATTTATATTTATCAACACCCACCCATCGCCTTGTAGTAAGGGTTGCGGTGTTCAATATCCAAGGAGACAGTCTACAAAACAAACCACTTCCAACAGGTCACGTGAGAGTTGTAATTAACATGGATCATGGGCTGAGCACCAAGATACCTATTCCACTTTGTAACTCCCCGACCCCAGTTACCTAGAGTCAGTGCATTATTACATAACATTGGCATGATCACAAGAAAGATCAAGTCTCAAAAGACCTATTAGTTTAGTAGCCTTGTAAACACTAGATATATTCATAAGTCTTACAATACATCATAAAAATGAAAAATACAACAACATATTTTCTTCATAGTCCACACTCATATCCCCACATATTATCCCTACAGGTCATTCATAAATTACTTCTTCACATCCTGGGAAAAATAAAACATTGAAAGGGGTGATCTCAAATTCCCAGTAAGGATAAAAATATATCGGAAACTTTCCTAAATAAGAATAAACATTTAAGGAAATGTATAACTAAAACAAAATCCTTTTAAACTTGAACTTAAACATAGTGTGGAAAAAATGAAATGAAATAATTCCATTTACTTATTCACATGGATATTCTACTAATCAAATAATCACATGCAATATCTATAACCACATTCATAATGATGGAATGCATAATGTCAGACTATCATAACCACATAACCAAGGCCTCATTCCAAGACTACAAATAATATTTTGTCAAGGACTTATGCCAAGACACTAGTTTGTCTCATGAGACCTACCGATGCATCGAGGAGCTATAGCGGGCTCCACCCATCACATATTAAGTCCAATGCATTCCTCATATGAACAGGTTTAAACATAACATAAACATCTGTATTAAAACTAGCATACGAAATGTAAATACTTAATCCATAAACCATGAATGGTATAAAAATAGCACATCCACAGTCAAACATATCAAAAAACCTTCGATACAATATAGAAGTTTTGTATCATAATAAATCAACTTCAAATAAGCGTAAAATCCATCAAAGGATGTTGACATAGATGAAATCAAAAACTCTTTTTAGAGTAATATCTATTTTTATTTTGAAATCATTTAAGAGTCATATATTAATAATATATAAAATTTTATTTGAAGATATTCTTATAGGCTTGTAAGGGAAGCTTCGAAGATTTTATAATGGTGGAAAATAGTCGCACCCACCGTATAAGTTAAAAAAACATTCTTACCTTAATTCTGTAGAAAAGGTTAAAAAGCACCTTGTTTGGAAAATGACAGAAAGATTCTTTTATAAACCTCTTATTAAAATTCAAAAAAGGGTATAAATGACTTTAACCCATATTCTTGTAAATGGTAAAAATGTTTTGAAATACATTTTTAAGAAACATGGATGTGGATGATAAAGAAATCCCAGTAGATTATTACATACAAACAACCTCAGATAATGAAGAGATTGCGAAATAAACCCTTACCATGTACTTTTCCTTGGTTAGGGGTAGGTTAACCTGGTGTATAATGGTGAAATAATTGTTATTAAATTATAAAAGAATCATATAAATTAATATGATATCATATATGATCTTTCAACATTGATTTGTTAATAATATCTTAGTATTATCATTGTTTCGGGTGTTAACTTACTTGTTTTATTTTATATGTTTTGTTACGTAAGACGTGTTTTTCATGGATAGTTTGTATCTTATTCATATACAGAATGATATCAAGTCCTTAGATACTATTATTAATCATAAAATGATATTTATACTTGAATTGATACGATGGAGAATGAATCTCATCGCATTCGTGGAGACGGTAGTCCGTACGTACGCACGAGCGACAATATCATTATTTTGATATTAAAATAATATATAATTGGATGATATATCATATATAAATAATCATTATCATGTTATATTTATTATTTACATGAATTACACATCATTATTATACTCATCCAAATAATAATTTATTGAATAAAAATTACACCACGACGTGGAGACGGTAAGTCGTACGTACGCACGTATGGTGAGATGTTATTCAAAGGATGGATAGAATACTGAAATATGGTTGTAAAATGTTTATAATAACATCCATGTATATATAATATACTAGATTTATTATTTTATAATGGTAATAACAAAGAAATAAGAAGTGTAAGAAGAAAGGAACTTGAAAAAGGGTGGTGAAATCATTACCTCTTCTTCGGGTTCTTCCTTTTGATTTGATCAAAAGGGCTCCTTAAGTTGGATTTATGACTAAAGGAAGGCCTCTAGGATGAATTGAGGGAAGTTTAGAGAGTATTTGGGCATAGGTTGGCCGAACCAAAAGACTTTTAAGGTGTGAATTAATGAGAAGGAGGAGTTCCCTTTTATAAGAGGGGTGAGGGGAACCTTTGGAAAAGCTAGAAATATTATTTTATAATAAATTCATATTCAGTTTCTAATGGATCCAAAGTGTATTATTTAAATTTTAAGGTGAGTATGGGTCGAAAACCACTCAACCAATAGAATTTATACAGGTTTGGGTTACTATATTAACCTTATCTTTAAGTATTAACTCTTAGTTAATTAGTTTCACTTTTACAATGTCTCTTTGTATTTTTATATTATATGGTTAATAAACTTACTATATACATCCAAGAGACCCCCAAGTGGTCCTTTAATGATAAAACTATCATGATATAAGTCTCATGGACAAACCTTATATTTTTATGAATTTAATATCAATTAATAATATAATATTTGTTTTAAAAACTCTTTTATGTCAATTTTGACACTATTCAATAATTGATTTTTGTAAAAATCATAACAGAATTATTACTTCGAAAAAAGTTCCTTAAATCAATACTAAAATGTCATATTAATCTATAAAATTAGTGTAATTCATAAAAAGTCACAAATTATATTTATTTGGGTATTTATAATATTAATTATTCTAATTTTTCATTAATTAGGTAATTACTGCATCATCATTGAATCATAAATAAAATAATCTATTTAATGTCTAAAAATTATAAATAAAATATAATTATGTAGGAAATCTTTTTATCTTTCTAATTAATATTTATAGTCGAAAATCCAACATATATAACCCTATGTAAAAATTGTTTTTCTAAAAGATATATGCTTATGTCATTTTTTTATTTATTTTAACTTAATTAATATAAAGTGTCATTATCATTTACAAGTGGCTCCATGGGGTACAAAAATCGATCCAAAGATGCCCATGGTAGGACATGTATCAACCAATAATGTTAGGACATGTTTTAGGGTAATTTTTTATTATTATAATATTTTTTTAACCCTTATTTACCGGATTTACACTTAATCATGGTAAATAAAATATTTACCGAAGTAATTATTCAAAATGTCTAAAAATAAAAGTTACTTATTTACAAAATATGAAAATTATAATTCCAAATATTGAATCCATTTTTCCAAATTCAAAACACAGATGTGGTAGAAATTAATTTAAAATTAATTCCCATTGTTAAAAAAGAAAGCGTGTTTTTAAGAGATAATAACTATCAAAAGATTGACACTTGTTTATGTCCGGTTTAATTGTAAAATTATGTACAATGACCAACATTGTATTAAATGGTAAAAATATATTCTAAATATAATTTAAAAGCACTGAAATTCATAATTTATCAATATAAATTATTTTGATTGAAAAAGTTGTTTTTAATTAAAATTTAGTAATTTTCACTATTCATCAAAATATAAATGTTATCCGAAAAGTTCCAAAATTTCACCCTAGGATAAATTAGATATTCTGAATACAAATATTAAGTCCATTTTGAGAGATAAAATTAATAAAATTTCAAAAAGTATGCATTACTATTCATAATGGCCAGTTTGATTGGTTGTGGTGTGTTAGAACTCGATGTTGCGTACAACACACGCTATCGCATTATTCAAAGAGAAGCATACCGTAGAAGCTTGGGGTGTTATACACTTGATAAAGATGATATTAATACTGTCGACCGTGCTATTGGAACATTCACTACAAGGCCATCACATCTTGTAAAATAACATGTCGATAATGAGGTATTCATTTTCAATTTATTTTTCAAGCTAAACCTTTTGAAATTAATGAAAAAATGTCTAAACCATGTTATTACAGATAGAAAAATGGAAGAGGGTGAAATAAAATACTGAATCAAAACCATCTAAAGGATTGAACAACTGATTGAAAATATCAAACGAAATCACCTTTACCTCGCTCTTTCTATATCTGCATTTACTAACATTAAAGGTTCCTGTGGATACAAAGTTAAAAAATGGTAGTAGTCACATAGTTAATTTTGAAGAAAATATATACATAGAGGAAGGTTAAGACTACATTAGTGTTGAGAATTTAAATTAAATCCATTACTATGATTGGCTAGGCACCCTAATTATAAATGTATACATGTGGTATGTTTCCATGATATGATTTTCCAAAAGATGATATATTGTGTTAATTATGACTAAATAAATTTCATTTTTTTGGAAAGTGCATATATCAAAAAAATTGAAGGTATTTCCCCATGAAAAAAGTGTGGACTCATTAGTTCTCACACCACCTTTATAGAATAACAAAAACTAGAATCCAAAAAAAAGGATGAAATAGTGGCAGGCCTGGTCAAATAATTTGAAATAAAACTTATGGATGATAGGCTCTTCTTAATACCAATGATGCAGGGGTAAAACTCTAAAATTTAATCATATAAAATATATTTTTATTACTTTCATTACTTATTCATTTTTGTGTTTTTAGGCAACATTGGAAGCTCATTGTGTTCAATTTGGATTCTCCAAAGATTTATTTTCTGGATTCAATGCATGGATACCCAAAAAACAGACCACACGTGATGGAGTTTATAAAAATTTAATACACTATATACAATGTTTTAGAACTAAACATCAAGTTATATAATTTATATTATCTTTTAATGATGGTTCTGTAATGATAGGGTGAAACATCAATTTCGTGAAAAACAAGGAATGGGGTCGAGGGCTAAGCATGAGGACCCTAATAAGTTCTACTGGAAAAGAATTAGGGTATATATAATAATATTTCATTATCCAAACACATATAAAAAATTACTTATTTTTCTAAATATTTATGCAGTGTATGAAACAAACAAATGGAAAATATTATGGTTATTATATTTTTAAATTTATGAGAGAGACTTTATTCCCTGAAAAAACTAGAATCCTTGAAGATGTATTTTTTAAGATAATTACTATTTATTTTAAAATATTTATCAATCCATTATGTATTTATATTTTTCCAGTACTACTATGACTATTGAAAACACTCATATTCACAAGGTGATATAGATTTTCTTATAAACGAATAAACAACATACATGATGGAAGAATATACACAAATTTTATGAAGATGTGAATTCCATAAAAATAGTATATTATTTCATATTTATGTTTAATTTACTTATTTTTAGTATTACTCACATAAGAATTGTTTGATTATATAGATGGGTTCCTTTTTTTGAGTTAGGGTGGGTTTTTTTTTGAATATGTTCATGCTCTTGAGAGATAGGACTTCAAGGCTGAAACTCAAAATTCAATGAGAAGGTGAAGTTTTTTAATATGATTTGTTTTTACTCATAATATTATTTTTTCTCTACTCCATTAACATAATATAAATTAAATGTTTGACAACTCATATATACAATTTCTTTCATAGACTTCTTCTCTCTCAAAACCTTATCACCCCTACAGTATCCACATTTATCACTTTCCTTCAAAGGCAGTGAAGGGAACTTGAAGGAAAGTGATAAATGTTGACATATCAGTGTTTCCAGTCCAACGAAGTGTATCTTTTTTATTTAAAATTGACATTAATTTTAGTAAAAGAAACAAGTGACATACTAAAACCCAAGAAAATGCAAGAATATTATTTTGATAATTTAGGAAAACAGTCCATGAGTCATTTTTGTTGTGTGAGAGTCAATCGCACCTCAATACGATGCATGGTGTGACCGGTATGACTCCAAGTATGTCTTTTTTATTTAAATTTTACATTAATTAAAGTAAAAAAGAACAAGTTACATAATTAAAACTGAGAAAAAGAATTCATATTATTATGATACTTTAGGAAAATGATCCATGAGTCATTGTTTATGTGTAGGAATCACACACACCTCAATCTGACACATAGTATGACCAGTATGACTAAAATTCTCTGTTATTAGTTTAAAATTTACATTTTAGTTCAAAACATGTCACTCACTGAAAACTAAGAGAATGCGCTTTGATTGTCTTGGTAATTTATGACATTGATTCATAAGTCATTTGTAACGTATATGAAGTAGTCTCATGTCAAATTGACGCATGATGTGGCCAGTATGACATGAAATTCATGTTTTGTGTTTCAAATACAATTTTAGTGAAAAAACAAAACTAACATACTAAAAATTGATAATACACATTCGGATTGTTTTGATACTTTAAAAAAACAATATATAAGTCATTCTTGACATGTAAGAATCAACTGTACCTCGATATGATGCACAATGTAACCTGTATAACTCAAAGTGTCACTTTTTATTTAAAATTGAGATTAATTTTAATAAAAAGAACAAGTGACAAAATAAAAACTGGGAAAACACATTCATATTGTTTTGATAATTTAGTACAATGATCCATGATTCATTTGTGATATGTAGGAGTCAACCACACCTTAATACAACACGTAGTGTGACTGGTATGACTCAAAATTGACATTAATTTAAGTAAAAAAGAACCATTGACATACTAAAAACCAAGAAAATTCATTTGTATTGTTTTGATAATTTAGTAAAATGATTTGTGGGTCATTTTTGACGTATAGGAATCAACCACCCCTCAATCTAACACATGGTGTGACCGGTCTGACTAAAAGTGTATGTTATCAGTTTAAAATTGACATTTTAGTTCAAAACATGTCACTCAATAAAAACCAAGAAAACACACTCTGATTGTATTGATAATTTAGGAAAGTGATTTTCAAGTCATTTTTGACGTGTGTGAAGTAGTCTCATGTCAAACCGATGCACGATGTGACCAGAATTACTCAAAATGCATGTTTCTAGTTTGAAATGACATTTTAGTAAAAAAAACATAACTAACATACTGTAAACTAAGAAAACACATTCAGATTGTTTTGATACTTTAGTAAAATGATCTATAAGTCATTTTTGATGTGTTGGAATTACCCTCACCTCAATATGATGCTTAGTGTGGCCGGTATAACTTAAAGTGTCTCTTTTTTATTTAAAATCGACATTAATTTTAGTAAAAAGAATAAGTGACATACTGAAAACCAATAAAACTCATTATGGGAGTTTATATAATTTAATAAAACAATCCATGAGTCATTTTTCATGTGTAAGAGTCAAATAAACCTCAATACAATGCACGTTCTAACCAGTATGACTCTAAGTGTGTCTTTTTATTTTAAATTGATATTTATTTAAGTAAAAAGAACAGGCGACATACCGAAAACTGAGAAAACACATTTTTATTGTTTTTTATAATTTAGGAAAATAGTCCATGAGTTATTTTTTGACATGTAAGAATCAACCACACCTCAATATGATACATGATACAATCAGTATGACTAAAATTTTCGGTAATCAGTTAAAAATTGAAATTTTAGTTCAAAACGTGTCACCCACTAAAAACCAAGAAAACACACTCTGATTGTATTAGTAATTTATAACTGTGATTGATAAGTCATTTGTCACGTGTATAAATAATTTTCACATCAAACTGATGCATGATGCGACCAGTACGACTTAAAATGCATGTTTCTAGTTTGAAATGACATTTTAGTAAAAAAACACAACTGACATACTACAAACTGATAAAATGAATTCATATTGTTTGGATACTTTAGAACAACGATCTATAAGACATTATTGAAATTTGGGAATCAATCGCACCTCAATACGAGGCATGGTGTGACTGTTATAACTCAAAGTGTAACTTTTTTATTTAAAATTGACATTACTTTTAGTAAAAAGAACAAGTGGCATACTAAAAACCAGGAAAACACATTAAGATTGTTTTTATAATTTAAGACAATGATCCATGATCCATTTTTGGTGTGTAGGAGTCAACTTTATCTCAATATGACCCATGATGTGACTGGTATGACTAAAAGTGTGTCTTTTTATTTAAAATTGACATTAATTTAAGTAAAAAAAACAAGTTACATACTCAAAACCAAGTAAACACATTTGTATTGTTTTGATACTTTAGGAAAAAATCCATGAGTCATTTGTGACGTGTAGGAATCAACTAAATCTCAATCTGATGCATGGTGTGACCAGTATGACTAAAACTGTCTATTATCAGTTCAAAATTATTATTTTAATTCAAAAAGTGTCACTCATTGAAAACCAAGAAAACACTCTCCAATTTCCTTAACAATTTTGGGTAGGGATTAATAATTCATTTGTGATGTATATGAAGTGGTATCACATTAAACTAGTGCACGATGAAATAGATATGAATCAAAATGTGTGTTTCCAGTTTGAAATAACATTTTAGTAAACATCTGACATAATAAAAATAGCACAAACACCTTTGGAATGTTTTGATACAATAAAAAAATGATCCATCAATAATTTTTTATTTTTGGGAATCTGTTTCACCTCAATCCGACACACGGTGTGATCAGTATAACTCCAAATATGACATTATTTAAAATTGACATTAATTTTTGAAAAAGAATAAGTGACATACTCAAAATGGATAAAACACATTCATATTGTTTTTATATTTTATAACAACAATCCATAACTCATTTTTGACATGTAGGAATCACCCCACCTCGTACGATGCATTGTGTGACCGGTATAACTCCAAATGTGTCCTTTTTATCAAACATTGACATTTTATTAATGTATTATTTCATATTAATGTTTAATTTATTTGTTTATAGTATTACTAACATAATTTTTTTTATATAGTTGCAATATTTTCTCGGGTTGAGATGATTTGTTTAACAACTTATATGAGGGAAAGATATTTTTGAGAGGGGATCACGGGCATCAAAAGATGAAACATTAATATTTTTAAATGTTTGTTGGATAATTGTAAATTTAATTATATAAAACATTGTTGGAAATGTATATAGAAGTTCTTTTTAGTATATACCATGGGAGAAAATTTTTGTTTTCACGATGTCAATTAAATGTATATAACATTGTTTGAAATTATAGGTTTTTGTTGGGTGTGATTTAATATTAATAGCACATTGTAGCCAGCTAGACCTTTATCAATTCTATTTCAAGCATTGATAAATTTCCCACTTTATCAATGTTATTAAAAGCACTGATAAAGGGGGACTTCTATCGGTGCTTTTTTTAGTGTGGATAAAAGAACCCTTTTATCATCACTTCAATTAACAACACTTTTTTAGAGCTATTAAAAGTAATTTTATATGTTGTTAAAGGTAAAATGTGTTGTAGTTGATCTTAGTGTTTGAATACAAACTCTTTTCACTTAATAAACACCCTTGAAGATGATTCCAAGGGTATCCCAAGCTTGCTTGGTTGATGTTTCTTTGGAAATCCTTTCAAAGGTTGATTCATCCAACCCTTGATAGAGGAGGAATAATACCTTGTTGTCATTCTTCCTTTGATTTTGAGAGTAGTCTTTTCTTTATTTGTGAAGATGGCTTCTTCTTCCATTGTGGGTACTATATACCCATCTGTGACGATCTTCCATAGTTCTTGTGACCCGAAAAATACCTTCATTTGGATGCACCACATTTCATAGTTGTCCTTAGATAATTTAGGAACTTGCGGATGGATTGTGGTGGCTATATTTTAAAGAAAAACATAGAAATTAGAGTATACCTTGTTTTTTGGCCTCTAATGCTCAGGAAATGTGAGGGAAAATAGAAAACACCACAACACTGCTTTCAAGGTTTCATTTCACACTTTTCATGGACTACACATGACCACAATTTAGTAGATTTTCTAAGGAAATGAAAAGACACCAAACTGCAACCTGGGAATTACATTGATTGTAGAAAAACATTAAATATATTGATAACAATGAAACATACGATTGGGGAAGAGAAAAAAATCATGGGGAAGACACTACAGCACACATCCTCCCATGTCGAAAACCCAAACGATGCCTTTTGGTACGTATTTTCAATAGAAACCTCGGGGTACGCATCATCTCGGTGATGATTTATTTATCATCATTAGCGAAGATGAAACATGACATCTTTCTGAGAGACTCGAGCTCAGAAGAAGAAAGTGTCTCATTGAATTCATGGATGACTTGATCATAGGTGTAGAGAAGGTCAGGGCCTTGATCTCCTGGATCTCCCACGTCGGCTTTGAGTGATTCAAAGGTGGAGGAATACCAATGGTGGTGATCGGAAAAGGATGCCTGGATGAGGGACTTGTACATGTGAACAAAGAATGTCCACCTCTCAGGCTTGGTGGAAGTGACGCCATTGAAGACAGTGCCTGAGAAGAAGCATGGAACGAGGACAACAAGATGGAAGAAACCTTTGGGGAACGCCATATTCTCAAATTCTTGAGTGAAACGTGGTTTTTTTATAAATATTCTTGTAATTATTTATTTCCTTAAATAAATAAATGAATAATTAATATTAATTATGAAAATAAATATAATTACTAATTAAGTTAATATTTATTATTATAAATTAATTTTCACTATCACATGTACAAAATCATCCAACTGGATGCCCCGATTACCTAATTTTATTATACAAATAGAGGATAAACACCCAACCTTTATTATTTAATTTGATTGATTTTATAAGTCAGTTGGTATAATCGTTATAATTATTAAAAAATATATTTTATTATTTAAATATTGACTTAAAATAGGCTTTTTTACATATAAGGATATGATTTTTTCCACAAGAACTATTTACAGTCCTACAAAAATTAATTATACTTCACATGTTTTTTTATTATTTTATTCATTAAAAAGTCCTTTTATATTTTTTTATATTAAAAAATAATTCCCTTTTTCAATTTTTCTAATTGACTTATTGACTAATCATGTGGAAGATGGTTATTTTTAAAGTGATTAAACATAATAATCCATCAAAACATAAGGTTGTACTCCATTAACCCAACCATATCATTAGTCTTTCCCAATAAACCTAATGATGAACCACCATCAATTAAAATAAAATAAAATCTAACACTATTGCAGGTATAACCTTTGTTTTCAATATAAATTTTATTCATCACCACTAAAAAAACATTGATATAATACACATCTTTAAAAGTTCATGTTATTTATCAATGATAAAAAAATATTGATTATAAAGAGTGTTCTTTATCATCACTCATTTAGCACTAAGAAATTAGGTCTTTTTATAAATGGTTTTTGTACAGAAGATAAAGGGGAAACAATGTGTTTTTAACGCTAATAAAGTGACATCTTATCAACACTATACCTAGTGCTGATAAATGCCATGATATATCAAATGTGCTACTAAATTACATCACATTGTAGCAGAAAATAAAAAATTTAATTTCAATTAAATTTATATCACAAATACTAAAAAAATATTACAAAAATTTTCAAACATTAGTTTGTACAATTATATTGGTATGTAAAATTTATTAGAAACATCAACATATTCAAAAACATTAATGTTTCAATATATTTGACCCTCAACTATCTCTCAAAATAGTCTAATCATTGTACCAGTTGCTGAACAGACCACCCAACTCAAGAAAAAGAGTGCATCTATATAAAAACAATTCTTATGTAAGTAGTATTATAAAAAAAATTAAACATAAATATTAAACAATACATTAATAAAATGTAGATTTTAAACTGAAAACATACACTTTGAGTCATACCGAGCACACCGTATGTCAGATTAATGTGTGACTAATTCTTACACGTCACAAATGATTTATGAATCATTATCCTATAGCATCAAGATAAGGTGACTACATTCGATTGGTTTTAAGTATGTGACTTATGTTTTGAACTAAAATGTTAATTTTATATAAAAATATGCAATTTGAGTCGTACCAGCCACACCGTGTCTCAGATTTATGTGTGGATGAATCCTACACACCAAAAATTATTAATGGATCATTGTATTAAAATATCAAGGAAATTCGGGTGTGTTTACAAGGTTTTTTGTGTGTGACGCATGTTTTTAACTAAAATGTCATTTTAGAACTAAACACACATTTTGAGTTATATCGGTCACATTGTGTGTCAGATTGACATGCACATGATCCCTACACCTCGTAAATGACTTATGGGTCATTGTTATAAAGTATCAAGACAGTATGAGTGTGTTTTCTCGATTATCAGTGAGTGAGATACGTTTTTAACTAAAATGTCATTTTTAAACTGAAAACACACATTTCAAGTCATATCGGTCACATTGTGTATTGGATTGAGGTACAACTAATTCCTATATGCCTCAAATGACTTATAAATCTTTGTTTTAATGAATCAAAATAATCTGAATGTGTTTTCTCATTTTTGAGTATGTCATATTTATTTTAAACTCAAATGTATTTTTTAAACTGAAAACACATATTTTGAGTCATATCGGGAACACTGTGTATCTGATTGAGGTACGAATGATTTCTACACATCACAGATTACTTGTGGATCATTGTCCTAAAATGTCAAAGACAATATGAATGTGTTTTCTTGGATTTGAGTATTCAATGTGTGTTTTGAACTAATTTGTCAATTTTAAATAAAAACATACACTTGAGTCATATCGGTAACACCATGTGTCAGATTGGTATGTGATTGATTTCTACACACCACAAATGACTTAAAGGCCATTTTCCTATAGTATCAAGACAATATGAAGGTGTTTTATAGGTTCTCAGCTAGTGAAACATGTTTTTAGCTAAAATTTAACTCTTAAACTGAAAACCTGCACTTTGAGTCATAATTGTCACACGGTGTGTTGATTTGACATGCAGATCAATACTACATGTCACAAATGTTTTTTTTAATATATGATTTTTTAATATTTATTTAATTAATGCTAGGTTTATTTTAAAAAAACAATGGGAAAAGGCGGTAACTCCCTTGCTGCCTTTGGCCTATTTTTGGATGAGCAAAAGGCAGCAAGGGCTTTACCGCATTTTTTCAAATGAAAAAAATTACTTATGATAAATATACCAGTTTGTACATTTTTTTTTGTTTTGTTTATACACACATGGATATATATATATATATATAACAAAACTTTTCAATAGAGTTTAACTATTATTTCATAACTCGAATTACTACTAATAAAGCAGCTTGAAATTCTAAAAGAAACTCTTTCTTAGGGCTCCCTTTTATAAGGGAATTTTTCTAGAAAATCATTCTCGATTTCTAATGTGGGATCTTAGTCCACCATTTACTATGCAGAATTAATAATATATTTTTATTAATAATTAGTAGTTAATTAATAATAAATAATAATTACTAATAAATAATAATTAAAAATAAATAATAATAACTAATTTACAATTAGTAACTTATTAATTAAATAATATGATTTAAAATTTAATAGTATTCATTTTTAATAAATAATAATTAATGGGTAATATTAATTACTAAAAAATATTTAAAATTATTATTTTAATTATTAAAAAAAATAATATAATTATTAGTTATTAATTAATTAGTAATTAAGCAATATTTAATTATTAAAAATAGTACTTACTAATTAAATAATGAATTATTAATTTATTAATAATTTTTAGTAATTATTATTAACCAGTTACTAATAAATATTTAAAATTATTATTCAGTTACTAAATATTAATAATAATGATTAAATTATTAAATTACTAAGTATTAATTAATTATTATTATATCATTATTAATAAATTAATTAATTATTTTTAATAAATATTAATTACTAAATTATATTAATTACTAAAAATATTAATTAAATAATATGATTTAATATTTAATGACAATATTTTCGAATAAATATTTATTACTAACTAATGTTAATTACAAATAAATATTTAAAATTAATATTTAGTAACTAATTATTAAAAATAATAGTACAATTATTAGTTATTAATTAATTAGTTGTTATATAATATGTAATTACTTACAAATAATATTAAGTAAAATTAACTAATTAATTAATAATAATTACAATACAATTATTAATAAAAATTTAAAAAAATATCGAGTTACTAAATATTATTAATAATGATTAGATTATTAAAATAGTAATGATTAATTAATTATTAATAAATTATTATTATTTAATTAAATAATTTTTTGTAATTAATATTAACTAATAAATAATATTAATTAAATATTATTATTTACTATTTAACAATATTAATTTCTAATAAACATTAATTACTAATAAATAATTAAAATTATTTTTTAGTTACTAAATTATAATAATTATTATTATACATTATATATTTATTTTTTATTTTTTATTTTTTATTAATATTATTTTTTATTATTTATATATTATTTAATTTCTAATTAAATAAAACCTATTATTTATTATTAATTGTTTAGAAATTAATTAGTTTAATAATATTATTAAATATTAATTAATAGTATTAATTAATATTATTTAAAATATTATTAATATAAATTAGTTAATTATTAATATTTAATAGCAAACATTAATAATTAATTATTACTTATTAGTAATTAATATTTATTATTAATTGATAAAAAAATAGTTAATAATATTATACTATTAATTATGCGTAGGAAATGGAGAGCCTGAATCCACATCGAAAATCCAGAATGAATTCTAGGGAAAGTAATTTTATAAAATGATCCCAAGGTGAGAGTTTTTATTAGAACTCCAAAATTGTTTTAATGTTAGTAATACTGAATATTAAATAGTAGATAAGTTCTGCTGAAATGTTTTTCTATATATATATATAAACAAAAGAAAACAAAATAAAAAAATTTAAATATAAAAACATTTATATTTAAAATAAGTATTTTTTTGCTGAAATACAGAATGTGCAATGCAACCTTTCTACGTTACATTTCAAAAAAAAATAACATAATATTATTTACATAAATAATTTTTTCAAAAAAACATATTAAAAAAATCATCACAAATGACTTATAAATCATTTTCCTGATGTATAATCCAAACATGTTTTCTAGGTTTTTAGAGTGTGACACGTGTCTTTAACCAAAATGTCATTTTTAAACTGAAAACATGCACTTTAAGTCATATCAGTCACATCGTGTGTCGAATTGACGTGCGCCTAATTCCAACATGTAGAAAATGACTTATGGATCTTTATTCTAAATTATAAGGACAAAATGAGAATTTTTTCTTAGTTTTTAGTGGGTGACACATGTTTTTAACTAAAATGTCATTTTTAAACTGAAAACATGCACTTTGAGTCATATTGGTCGCACTGTTTGTTGGATTGATGTGTGACTAATTCTTACAAATAAAATGTTATTTATGGATCATTATCCTGATATATAAAGACAACCCTGGTGTGTTTTACTTTTTTTTAGTGTGTGATGCACATTTTAAATTAAAAAGTCTTCTTTAAATTGAAAACAATGAATTTGAGTCATATCGGTCATATTGTGTGTCGGATTGGGGTACAACTGATTCCTACATGTCACAAATGACTTACGAATCATTGTCTTAAATTATCAAAACAATCTGAATGAGTTTTCTTGATTTTGAGTGTGTCTTATGTCTTTTTAACTAAAATGTAAATTTAAACTAAAAACACACACTACTGAGCATAAATAGATCAAATAAAAAATAAATAACTCTATGAAGAGAACAAATAGTACCTGAGTTCATCAACCTTATTGAAGACTTGGTTTATAATTGTTTTTCCTCTGATCATTTTTTCTCTTAATAGATCACACGATGGTTGAAGAAAAAATAATTATCGACGAATCCATTTCTTCATGATCATTGTAAGAATTAACTAAATAATTATCTGATAAAAATGATAAGGAAATTAATTTAAAAAGTAGATAAATTAATGATAAATTGACTAAAAATATTAGGAAGTCACCTTTGCACGATGTTTTCATACATTCTCACACTACGTATTCTGCCCATTCATTTTTAAACAAATATATTTCCTCTTTTGAATATGTGGACTTTTGACATCCCTAGAAGTACTAAAAAAATATAAATAAACAAAGAATTAATAAATATTTTAAATTAAATTATAATTATCATAAAAAATACCTATTCAAGGATTCTAATTTATTGATGGAATACAATATCTTTCACAAATTTTCAAACATAATAACTTCAATCATTAACATTAGTTTGTTCAAACATGGAAGAAACATTGAGAGAAATAAGTAATTTGTTTTGAAATATGTTTTGATGATCAAATTAATGAAACAATAGTTGATATGATTAAATTATATAGTTTTACCCCCACATTATGGGTATTAAGAAGTGTCCATCATATATAAGTTTGTTTTCAAACATTCCGACCAGTTTTTCCAATATTACTAATTATTCCCCTACTTCTAATGACCTTTTTTCTGAAGAAGTGATGTGAGGAATAATGAGTCTAAAAAAACATAACAGGGTTTTTCCTTAAAATAATAATTATATACATTTGTATAAAAAATATGAATTGTATTTAACTATAATGATCATTGTAGATTAACCAAAGGATAAACAAATCATGAAAACATGCCTCATGTATACATTTAAAATTAAGACTCTTAACCATCCATGCTTGAAGATTTCATCTACATTCTCAAGATCAAGAAAGTTTTTAACGAACACTCCATACATTTTCTCTTCAAAATCAATGATGGTCGTATCAATATCTTTGAATGTTGTATTCACATGAACTTATAATATTAGTAAATGTGGAAGTTGAACTGGTAGGGTAAAGGAACTTTTTGAAGGTCTTTTTTATCGATTAGTTTATCCTATAGATTTTTTTATTCAACCTTCCATTTCCACTTGTTTTTCTCCATCTATAATAGAATTCCTTGGTTTAATAATTTTGTCATTAATTTTTTATTTTTTTTCATAAAAAATAAATTGTAAAAGAATACCTCCTTGTCAACGTGTATTTTTACATTATCAAATAACCATGCTATGTAATTTTCAATAGTAAGTTTGACTGTGTGAACATACATATCATTAAGTGTAATATATAGCCTACAGCTTAGATAATGAGATATTTATATCAATACTCTCACAAAACCTTTTGGAAGTTTTTTATTGCATAAAACATCTCCTTGGATATTGTATATTTTACCCCTCAAAACAAGGCGGTGGGTGGGTGATGATAGATATAAATCATAATAATTTTCACCATATAGAGTATTATTAAGGTAAAGGTAGTAGTGTCTATCTGATTCACATTTCATAGAAGGAGTTATGAAAAATACATTACCAGTGGTAAGGAACACCTTTAAGGGGAATGGATCGCCTCAAAGATGGGGGTCTTTTTGTAGTGGTTTTTATTGTGTTGTTTGTTCTCTTTTATTCTTTCTCATAACATTCTATAAAAACTCAGTATACCAATTGATTTTTTCTTCTAGATAAATTATTCATGTTTTCATCTCTTCTATTTTCTTATCTCTATCACTTTGTGTATTTCTTTTCTCAAAATATGTATGGTGAAACACTCCAAAAATCACACCTCTGACATGATGATTTTTTTCCCGCTTAAAGTGTAGAGACCCCAAACCTAGCAGCCTAGAGCCTATGTATACCACTATTAAATTGTAATAATATACAAGGAATTGCATCTCGAAGGATCAAATAGTTCAGTAGTCTTAGTAAACTAAATAAATACATGTGTCTTTAATTACAATTGAATACACAAATCACAACATCTTTTTTTCAAGAACAACATTATTCCCTCTAGCATATCCTTGCATATTAAACATAGTATTTTTTATGGAATCTTGGGGAAAATAATTAAAATAATGGGGATCTTAAATGCTCAGTAAGGGTTAAGTATAGCATAAAAAATCATGAATCAAAAAGCATAATCAATATGGAAAGGTAAATAACCGAGATCACATGCCATTTAAATAAATGGATAAGGAATAATCAATATGGTAAGGTAAATAACTAAGAACAAATTCTATTTAAATATATATAAGAGGAATAATCAATTTTTAAGGTGAATAAATAAAAAAATATCAAATTTAATAAATAATATGAGAATGAAATGGATCCATATATTATATCATAGAAAAAATCTCATGGATAATAATAACTGGATTTTGAATAAATGAAATTCTTAATTATTGGATGTCATGTTTTCTAGGTACATGAAACCTTTACCATCATGATTTACTCTCAAGACAGTTTAAAAATGATGGGTAAAACCCCATTTAACTAAGTCTGTCCACATTATTCGTCCCATGAGACTACCAATGCATCAAGGGGATATCATTAACTATGCCCCACCCATGTCTTTAGGTCCAAATCATTCCTCGTATATCGAATAATCTATTTAATTCATAAATAATGTGACTTATCATCAAATATCCATATTGAGTGAGGAATATGTATTTATCAATATTTCCATAGTTAATTAAATAACTTTCAAAGTAAAACATCATATGTAGAAATGAGATATAGATTAATCAATAACAATATATATGATAAATAATAATTATATAAAGGGGAAATTAAAATTTTAATGATCATAAAAAATGAATATTTTATGGGAGAGTTAATGACTACAAAATTAAACAATGAAGTGAATGTCAATACATTCCTTGGTTAAAATAACCATACACCATCCAGAGAAAGAATAAGAATGGTATTAATAATACATATACCCCTTGGAGTATGAATAAAGGGTTTTTGTCATTAATGAATAGAAATATCATAAAAATATTTTTAAAAACATTTTTGAAGAAAATATCCTTTTCATTTTGAAAAACATTTTGAAAATACGTTTCTTTGAAAATCACTTTAAAAAACATTTTCTTTAAAAATAAGCTCATAAAATTGCAAAGGAAGCTTCAAGGAAATGATGTTCATGATGGTGGGTAATTCCATAAATTCCATAAAAGTTAAAAAGAACATTCCTTTAGAAATATAAAAAGGTTAGTAAAGGGCCTTATGTTTCTCATAGTATGAAACTCAAGAGGGGGTGAACTGAATTCCTATAAAAATTTCTGTCTAAAAGGATTATTTAAAAAATCCCCCAATTTAAAATAAAATACAGTCTAGTTAACCAAAGTATCAAATAGATAAAATATTTGATCATTTGAATGATTTATCAAAGATTGATTAGTTCTCAATTAAAACAATATGGATTACTATTTTAACTTTTAAAAATAGTCTACTAAATCAAATTCTAACACAAAAACTATTTAATATTAATTATCAAAGTGAAGTGAAGTTTTCTAGTTTGAAAAAACATAAATAGATAAGAAAAAATAAACTTGAAAATGCATAGTAGATTAAAATAAGAGTTTCAGTCTCAAGAAGAGACTTAGTACTCTCCACTTAGTGATCACCTGCCACCAAGAAATTTATATAAATAGATTTGATCCACACCCTGGATCAGGGTACACAACAGCATAAAAAATGTCCAGGTCAATAGACCTCTTCCACAGTATTTGTGGGAGTACAAAACAAACAGACAGGACATGCAAGGACCTCTTCCACTGTTATATGTGGGAGATTAAGGTGTAAAAATGTAGGTTGGTGAAGATATCTATGTATCTTCTATTTTACCACATGAGTAAGTGTGTGTTTATATAATAGAGACACACACACTACTCAAAATGTAAATAATGTACACATGTAGAGAAATATAATGACAATAGGTTTTAGAAAGATCTGTGTGATGTCCTATGCAGCTTATGGACACCTTAACGATGGTGTAAGTGAACCTGGAGTCGACTTCCAGAAATAGAAAACAAAACAGAGTGTCATTTTTTCTTCTTCCTTCTGTTTCTAGAAAGGTAGATGCTTCCTCAAATTGTTCTTATATTCTAAGTTTATTACTTCAAATGCATGTAGTGATTTGGGTTTGAATAATTTCTTCATGTATACACAATAGGAAACTCTTGTATTTTTCTCTAAGGTGTACAATTTTATACTTTTCTTCTCGTATATATTTATATATAGCTTTTTGATCAGGTATGTGCTTTATAAATGACATATGACAAGAAGAATTTTCTCAATCATGTGTTGGTACCTCGTATTGTTCTCTGACAACGTCATTAATGTTGTCTGCAAAAAAATCATTAATAAAATTAGTAGCATTAAATAAAACCAATATTATGGTTTGTAATAAGTTTGAATTTAAGAGAAAGATCATCAGTGTCTCAGTCTTAAGGCATATAAAACTATTGGTATCTCATATAGTTGGTTTCTTCGACTATCGGTGTCCCATGTTATTGGTGTGTTAATCTTTCGGTAAGTCGGTCTGTCGGCAGAACATTCTATAGGTGGATCAAACTTACATCGGTAACTCAGGATCGGTCATTCAAGCTATCAATAGGTTATGTATCAGTAACTCGGCTATCGATAACTTATAATTCGTGAAGTTTTGGGTGTCGATCATTAGCTATATTGGTAGGTCGGTCGTTGATAAGTCAGGCATTGGTAGGTCAAGCGTCAGTAGGTTATACTTAGAAAAACTTTGAGTTGTTCAATAGGTAACATATTTATCAGTGAGTCGGGTATCAGTGACTCAACTATTGGTAGGACAGGTATCAGTGACTTATAATTATCCAAAATCTCTTAACCTGTCTTGTGATATGAATTCTAACACCAAAGGTTTATGATTATAAGTAAACATCATTAAGCACAATGTAACGTACTAAATCATAATTAAGCAAGATTTATGATCATGATTTGTGAGAATGATTTGTGATCATGATTTTTGAGCATTAAAACTAGAGGAGAGAAAAAATATCCCCCCTTTTGATGATCACAAATCATGGAATTATATACCACAATAGTTAATTTTGATGATCAAAGTAAAGTTTTCATAATATAGTACACAGATCATAAGAGAGGAAATTATCATAAGAGATGAATTTTTTAAGACAAACACAAGTAGATTTACATATCACTTATTAAACAACAATAATTTTTAGCTAATGTTCTCTTTTAATTTTATGTTCCATTTTAGCTCCCCCTAATATGTATGACATACACATTATCCCCCTTTTTGAATTATCAAAAAGGAAACAAAGAATGAAAATAAAGAATATAGAATGAGATGAAAAACTGATCCAAGATATTGTATTAGTCAAACAATACATGAGATTACAAAATATCAAAACAGGTCCCTATTAAAGAGTGATCCAACTACTTCTTGGTCACATCAGATTCAATCAATTCTTTTTCTCTAATTAGAGGTAGCATTGTTAGGAGAAGGAGGTGCATAAGTATTAGTGGGGGAAGGAACAGTGAGGGTACTGAAATATGGAAGAGGAACTCCTTGAAAAACAAAAGGATCAAGGCTCGGGCTAGAAGAGGAAGGAGGACCTGTAAGTTCCTAATGGATGACAGGTTAAATTTGGATAAGATATTGTGTAGGGTTCATGGTCAAAGTGGTAGAGGAATAAAGAAAATGGTTCAGGACAGGTCTGAGAGGAGCAGCTTCTAGAGAAACGATGGCAGTACTGTGATGATGTAGATAGGGTTTCAATAGATTAATGAAGTGGTTGATGATATCACCACCATATTCTATATAATTTTCAAAATATTATTTATTCTCCATAAACTTCTAAAGGGTAGGAGTTAATTACTTAAGTTTCTTGAATTTATCCTTGAAGAATTGTGTGACTCGAGGTAACCTCAAATTTTCCACCAAATACTTGAAATGATTGGATAGATGATTCTTGGTGTAAATTTACTAAAAATAGAAGTCTACCTTCTTGGTTATTTCTTCTTGATAAATAGTTGCTTATTTTGAGTAGAATCACACTATGTAATTCACATGGTCACTATTCTTGCTGATCTTATAAAGCCTCTCCTAATCAGTTCCACCCATCACAGTATGAAATTCCTATCAAATCACGGATCTAATCATCTCAACATCTGTAGAATGAACAATAGGAGTAACTGAAGAGGATACACCTTGCACTATATCTCAGATATCTAATCTCAGTTGGTCCACCTCAAGACTAAGAGTCTCAGGTTGAGCACTAGCACTCTAAAAAGTTGCATCCTCAAAAAATTTCACCACTTTATCCAAGGATGTCCTATAATCAATAGTGAGACTATTAATGGATGAAACCATGTCAGTCAGCTCATTCCTCATTTTATTATTATCAATTACAATGGATTCTAGAATTGAGACCAATTAAGGCTCAACCTGAGACACAACTCTTTTTGTGATCAAATATGCATCTCTTTCACTAAGTCTTAGAGGTTAGGTAGGTGGATTTGAAGAGGCATATTAAACTAAAACCAACAATTCTTCCTTGAAATCATTGAGATCAGATTTGGTGACATATTCAACAAATTATAAAGCATCCATTGGAATGGAAGTAGGAGTAGGAGCAGCTATCCTATCCTTTGAATCAGGATAATCCAAACCAAAAGTCACATATCCTGGATCTCTCTTCCATACAAGCACAAAAAATGTCATCCAAAGGATAAAGTACATCAACCATTTCTCTCTTAGCCTATCACCCCCCCCCCTCAGTAGATACTCTCTTCACAAAAGAAGTTTTCTTCTTGACATAAACAAGTGCTTGTACTAAAGTCACTGAAAATTCTTTAACATGAAGATGGAAATCAGGAGCTCTTTCCTAAAAAATAGATGCTTCGGTAGCATCATGGGATTACTCAACTGGTTCTAGTTCTTGTTCCACTATAGGAGAATCAACGGGACTTTCATGGTCAATAGGATCTAATGTAAGATCAATAGGTTCAACATCAATACCTTTATCATAACTAGGATGATTTGATTCCCTATCAGATCCATCACTTTCTCCATCTTCCCTTTCACTTGCATCATCATCTTCTTCATTTTCTTCCTCATCTTTATCACTATTATCTTCTTCTTATTCACTACCATTTTCTTCTTTTTCACCAGATTCCTCATCACTACCAGATTTTATTTTATACCTAGAATTTTCTATTTCTTAAGTTTCTTCAATATCATCCTCAGTTATAAGTGAATATTTAGATAGTAGATGTCAAGGTGGACTTGTAGGACCATAAGTCATCCTCTCTGAAATTTCAGCAATGTCAGGATCACTCCTGTCATCTATTGGTGATTCAACTCCTTAAACTTCCTTGGCTATCTCTTCATCGGAATATACACCCAATTCATCTGGTCCTAGACCAGGGTATACCATATTCCATGGCCTCAAGGAATTCTCAACATGATTAAAATATGCGTACAATTTATCATTATCCTCAACCCGTATCTTCTTCTAAGGGTTACAATTAATTCTCATCCTCCTGAATATAACATTGTTTAGATAAAAATAATCACAAGTTGAAATTATCTCTTCAACTTCATTCACAAACCCCTTAGCTTTCAACATAGTATAGATAATCCTTGGATAAAACAATGAGTTTTTTCAGTAGGGTTTCATCATGTCATTGTTATGAACCATCAAATATCTTCACAAATTAATCTTATGACATTTCTTCAACATATATAACAAATAAACATCTTGATACTTGATGGATAAAATATTCCCTTTCTGGGTACATAATTGTTGTTGGATGAATTTGAATAAGAGCCTACACTCACCATTAAGCTTTCTAGCAATAGGCCTCCTATGAAATCTATTTCCAGTCAACTTAACTAATGCTTACTCAAAACTAAAAAGGTCACTAGTTGGAGGTAAACCTCCCTGATGGCCATCACACACACCCTTTTGGGGTACCTTCAAGAATTATTCCCAATGCTTGGATGAAAAACAAATTCATTTTCCATCTATAATCAAATTTATCCAAAAAAATTATGATCCTTAAAGAAAAAACTCAACATAGAGGAATAACTCATGCACTATACTTAGATAGAATGATCTTCCATTATTATAAAACCACTCCAAACATCCTTGAGTTTTAAACACATTCTTAAGGATAGACTTACTTGATAAAAACCATTCAAAGTGTACTTCCTTCTCAGGTGTCACAATATGGTTTGAGAGTTCCTGATGAATAGGATGGGGTTTAAGCTGGCTAGCTTCACTTATTTTCTTCTTGTATGGATGTGAATCATCCTCAGACCCTTGTAGGATACACTTCACATGATCCATTGAGAGAGTTTAGAAGGTTTTGTTCTGATAGAGAAAGGTAGCATCTCGGGAAAGAAGGGTTCGAGGGTAAGAGTTCAAGAGTAGGAGTGTGTGGGTAAAAAGTATTGGATCAACCCTTACTTTATCATTTAGGGATTCAAAAACATAAAATATGAAATGCAGGTTAAAATAAAATAAAACAATTAAAATAGTGGTGTTTAAAATCCCAGATAGATAAATAATTAAGTATCATTCGGTGAGACACATCGGTGAGACCTATCAGTAAGTCACCATCTTTGAGTCCTATCGGTGAGTCATGTCAGTGAGACGTCATCAATGAGTCACATTGGTGAGACATCATCGGTGAGTCACATTGGTGAGCCATTATCGATGATTCTCCCAAATTTGATCATTCTTAACTCATATCTGATGCAAATCATTCTCTCAGAATTTAAAGGCTTAGTAAAAATATCAGCAAGCCGATGTTCTGCTCTAATGAATTCAAGAGTTATATTGCATTTTTGATAATGATCTCTCAAAAAGTGATTCCTCACATCAATATGTTTCTTTCTGGAGTGAGAAACTGGATTCTTAGAAATGTTAATAACACTTGTATTGTCATTTTTATAGGGAAATTACCAAAATAATATCCATAATCCAATAATGTGTGTTTCATCCAAAAAATATGATCACAACAATTACTATAATCTATGTATTCAGCTTCAGCAGTAGACAATGCAACAGAATTTTTATTTTTAATACACCATGATACTAGAGACTTTCTCAAAAGGTTACTTGTTCTAGTGGTGATATTTCTATCTAACTTAAAACCACCAAAATCAGAATTATAATAACTAACTAAGTCAAATAATTTTCCTCTACGATAGAATAATCCTAAGTTGTTAGTATATTTGTGGTATTTGAAAATTAATTTAATAGCAAGAAGATGTGAAACTTTCGGATTTTTTTGGAAATGAGCACACATACACACGCTAAACATAATATCAGGTTGGTTAGAATTCAAGTAAAGAAGACTTAAAATCATACCTCTGTAATTGGTTTGATACATTTATTTTCCATTTTCATCAAGATTTAATTTACAGGTAGTACTCATGGGAGTATCACTACTTTTAGTACTATCAATATTAAAAAAAATTAAAGATCTTTAGTGTATTTACATTGATTTAAAATAATACTGTCTTTATTTTGAAAGATTTGAAATCCAATAAATAATTTTAGTTCACCCATTAAACTCATCTCAAATTAATTTTGCATCATTTTTAAAAAATCAACACATAAAGAATTTTTAGATATCTAAAAATAATGTCATCAACATATATTTAAACAACTAAAACATCTCTAAAAGTTATTTTTACAAAAATATTAGGTTCAACTATACCTTTTGAAAAACCTTTAGAAATAAGAAAAGTTTTGATATTATCATACCAAGCTCTTGGAGCCTATTTTAAACCATCTAAATCTTTAGTTAATTTGAAAAAATGATTTGGAAAATGGGGATTTGTAAAACTAGGGGGTTGTTCAAAAAAACATCCTCAACTATATACCCATTTAGGAATGAACTTTTAATATCCATCTGATAGAGTTTGAAATTTAGATTTGATTCATAAGCTAGCAGTATTCTAATGGCTTCAATTTAGGCAACATTTTCAAAGGTTTATTCAAATAATATTCCTTCTTCTTGACTATAACCTTGTGCAACTAGTCTAGCCCTATTCCTTACTATAGTTCTAGATTTATCTACTTTTTTTCTAAACACCCACTTAGTGGCTATTCTTAAGGTTTCCTTGGGTATATCAACAAGTTTCCAAACTTTGTTTCTTTCAAATTGATTCAATTCTTCCTATATATCCATCACCCAAAATTCATCATTGATAACATAATTGATATTTTAAGGTTAAAGCTATGATAAAAAGTCTTGATGTTCAACATGGTTCCTTAGAGAAACTCTGGTTTGGGTTCCCTTATCTAAGCCTCCAACTAAATCATATAAGGTATGGTTCTTAAGGGTTCTAATAGATCTAGAAAAATAAGGTCTAGTTATTTTAGGTTCTTCTACAGGTTTGGGTTCACTATGATCTGAATCTGAAAATTTTCCAGAACTGGAATATTTTGCTGTTTGCTTAACAGTAGAGTCAAAAGGTTTATAATTCAATTCAATATTTGAAAAATTGTCCTCAATATTTTTTAGAGAGGTCTTATGTTCATGTGGATCTATTTCATCAAATTTTACTAGTACAGATTCTTCCACACACTTGGTTTACTTATTAAAGACCCTACAGGATTTTCTAGAGATTAGATGGCCTAAGAAAATTCCTTCATCACTTTTTGAGGAAAACTTTTCAAGATTATCTTTTGTATTAAGGATAAATACTTTGAAACCAATAAAATTAAATAAATTAACCTTAGGACTTCTATTATTACATAACTCATAGGGGGTTTTTTAAGGATGGGTCTAATTAAAACTCTATTTGTTGTTTAAAAAGTTGTATTCACAACTTCTTCCAAAAAATAAATCGTTAAATCATATTTGTTAATCATAGTTATGGATATTTATTTTAAGTTTATATTTATTCTTTCTACAAATCCATTATTTTTAGGTGTCCTAAGAGAAGAGAAGTTATGAATATATCAATTTTGTGAGCAAAAAGATTTAAATTCTTGATTATCAAACTCACGACCATGATCGCTTCTTAAGGTTTTGATCCTAATTCCACTTAAGTTTGCTACTAACCTAGAATACTTGGTGAAATATGAACATGCTTCAATTTTGTGATCTAAAAAGAAAGTCCAAGTATACCTAGAAAAGTTATCTACTAGAACATAGAGAGAGTAATTCATATTTATACTAGAAACATTAGAAGGTACAAATAAATCCATGTGAACTAGCTCAAGAGGTTGAGAAGTTGACACTTAATTTTTTTTTTGAAAGATATTTTATGTTGTTTTCCATTTTGATAAGGATTATAGACTTTATAATTTGGAAAATAAAGTTTAGGTAGATCCTTGACTAGTCCTTTCCTGGTTATCTTTCTAAGGGAGTGAATATTATAGTTCCCTAGTCACCTATTATAAAGCCAAGACTCTTTGTGAAAGGCACTCAAGTAAGAAACATTTTGAGAAACTAAAGAATCTAGATTAATAACATAAACATTTTCATTTCTAAAACCATTGAATACTAAATCATTCTTAGAATTGAAAACATTACAAGCATCATTTTCAAATTTAACATGAAATCCATCATCACATAACTGTGAGATGATAAGAAGATTATATTTAAGACCATAAATAAAAATAACTTTAGAAATTAAAATTGAATTAATGTTACTTATTTGTCCAAGGCTAATAGTTTTTCCTTTTTCATTGTCACCAATGTTGACATTCCCACCAACAATCTTGATAAGGTTCTAGAAGCTCTAATAGTCCCCTATCATATGTCTTTAAAACCCACTGTGCATGTACTATAATATCTTACAGGAACTCTTCAAACAGATTTCCTATAATAACAATTAAAACAAGAAAATATTTTTGTACCAAGGCTTGCTTGGGTCTAGTAACAATAGTAATTAAATATTTGGAAACCCATATTTTCTTTATGGGTTTCCTATAAGAAACTTGTAAAGTATTATAAAAATAAACTCTATTTGGTCTAGAAAAACTAGAATTAGTAAAAGTATTTCCATTTATAGAACTTATAGTAGATTTTCCAAATTTGGGCACAAAACCAAATTGTCCAGATATTGATACAAGAAAATTTTAAACAAAATTTCCTTTTCTAGGTTAATAGCCAATACCAGTAGTATATTTGGGAGAAAATTGTCTAAAAATCATTTGAACTAAGGTATCTTGACCATTTTTGAACCTCTATATATATATATCTTTAATTGTTCATTATACATTTTAAGTTCATTATTCTCATTGAGCAATTGGACATTATTTTTCTTTTCAATATTAAGTTGATATTTAACAGAAATAGTAAGATAAAGTTGTTTCTTGAGATATTTATACTTATCTTTTAGTTCATTACATGCATCCTCAATCATTTTACAATATTCAAACATTTCTTCATTTGTCATATTTTCATAATCATATTCATCTCTAGACTAATATGAATTCTATATAGGATATTCTAGAGTTACCTCAGATGTTTTTGTCATGAAACACATATTTTCTTTTTTGTCCTTCTCATCATGTGAAGATTCAGATTAATCGGTGTTATCCTCAGAGGCTCTCTAAGTGGACTTCGTTACTTTCTTTTACTTTTTATCTTTGTACTCATATTTCCTTTTGAACTTTTACTTAGGACAGCTATCTTTTACATGTCCTATTCTATTAAACTCATAAGAAACTATTTCATTAATATTTTCATTTCTCTTCCAGTCCTTTTTTATATTTCCTTTGATCTCATAATTCCCTTTATATCTAGGTTTTCTGAAGAACTTCTTTCTTATGTAAAACTTCTTAAATATTCGGGCTAACTAATCCATTCCTCATCACTATCACTTGGTGATTCTTCATTTCTAGAACTTTTAGCATGAACTTGCACTTTCTTTTTTTGTTTGGAAGTAATGTTTTTGAAAGACACTCACTTTCTATTTGGTTCATCGTATTCTTCTCTTTTAACCTTCATCTCTTCTTCATATATCATCAGCTTTACTATCATCTCTTTTATAGGTAATGTACCGATATCATAGGATTCCCTTATTTACACTGAGGTTCCTCTCTATCTTTCTGGTAAACATCTGAGAATTTGCATTACTTGTTCCTTGTATGTAATTGTATTTCCTAGAGAGACCATCGTATTTACAATTTAATTTAACCTCAGATAAATTTCCGAAATGGGTTCATCAAGCTTCATCTTAAAGTTATCATATTTAATAGTATATGTATTAAGTATAATTTTATTAACACTAGTGGTTCCTTCATGTGAAATAGAAAAATTATCCCAAATTCCATGTTTCGTTTTACATATAGAAATCCTAGTAAATTCTTAATCCCCTAAAGAGAAGTATAAGGCATTCATAGACTTATAGTCATTATTGTAGGCTGCCTTAGTGGAATCATCCCAAGTGTTCCAAGCAGTGCAGGAATCTTATATTCATATACAATTGAATACCATATTTTAAAACCCATACTTTCTAAATGCATTTTCATTTTAATTTTCCACTAGGCATAATTTGTTCCATTAAAGTAGTGAGTTCTTTTGGTAGCAACAACTTCATGTCTATTGTCCATTTAAAACATGTTTTAATGATTTTAAAGATTGATAAATTTTTAATTGACATAAATTTAGAAATCTTTAAAACACAACTAAAATCATAGTTGAAAAGAGTTAAAAACATTGAAAATATTGAGAGTAAGAACACCCTAAGATTCCGAATGCTGGTCAAAGTAGGACACTCAAGAGGGTTGAATTGAGTTACTATAAAAAAATTTGTCTAAAAGTCTTATTTAAAAAATCCCCCAATTTAAAATCAAATATATGCTAGTTAACCAAAGTAATAAATTTATAAAAAAAATAATCATTTGAAATATTTCTAAAAGATTGAGTATTTCTCAGTTAAAACAATATGTATTACTATTTTAACTTTTTATAATAGTCTACTAAATAAAATTCTAATAAAAACACTATCTAATATTAACTATCAAAGTGAAGTGAAGTTTTCTTGTTTGAATAACCAAAAATAGATAAGAAAAACTAAACTTCAAAAAGCAAATTGGATTAAAAAAATAGGTTCAGTCTTAATAAGAGACTTAGTCCTCTCCACTTGGTGATCACTTTCCACCAAGAAATCTATATAAATAGATTTGATATACACCCTGGATCGGGGTACACAATAGCATAAAAATTTTCCAGGTCAATAGACCTCTTCCACAATATTTATGGGAGTACAAAACAAACTAATAGTCCATGTAGGGACCACCTCCACTATCATCCATGGGATCATAATGTGTAAAAAGGTAGTTCGGTAAAGATATATATGTATCTTCTAGTTTAGAATATTTTTTAGTGTGTGTTTATATAATAGATACACACACTGCTCAAAATGTAAATAATGTACACCGGAAGACAAATATAATGATAATAGGGTTTAAAAATCTTTTTATGATGTGCATTGTAGCTTTTGGACTCCTTAAATATGGTAAAAGTGAAGCAGGAGTCGACTTCCAGAAATAGATAGAAAAACAGAGTGACATTTTTTGCTTCTATCTTTTATTTCCAGGAATTTAGATGCTTACTCAAAGTGTTATTATCTTCTAAGTTTGTTGTGGAAAATTTTCATTGCGATTTGGTTCTCAGTAATGTCTTCATGTATACACAATAGGCTACTCCTGTGTTTTGCTATAATGTGTACAAGCTTTATCCTTTTCTTCTCACATATATGCATATACATATTATTGATAAGGTATGCACTTTATACATGTTATATGACAAGGACCGTGTTATCAATCATGTGCTTATACCTCGTACAAAATATTATTCTTTGAAAATGTCATTAATTTTGTCTAAAAAATCATTAATAAAATTAGTAGCATTAAATGACACAAATATGACTGTTAGTAATAAGTTTGAATTTAAGAGACAGATCATCAGTGTCTCAGTCTGTCGGCATCTCAAACTGTCAGTATCTCATACATTCGGTGTCTCATGCTATCAGTGTCTCAAGCTATAGGTAAGTCATTCTATTGTTATATCATTATATAAGTGGATCAAAATTTCATCGGTAACTCGGGATTGGTCAATCGAGCTATCGGTAGGTGATGCATCGGTAACTCAGATGTCGGTAGCTTATACTTAGTGAAGCTCTGGGTGTCTATTAGTCACTCTATCAGTAGGCCATGTGTTAGTAGGTTAGGCATTGGTAGGTCAGGAGTTATTAGTTTAGGCATCGGTAGGTCATACTTATAATAACTATGATTCATTCCATTGGAAACTTGTGTATCAGTGAGTCCCGTATTGGTGAATCAACTATCAGTTGGACAAGTAATGGTAACTTATACTTATCTAAATATGTCAACCTTTATTATGATATAAATGCTGACACCAAAGGTTTATGATTATAAGTATACATAATTAAACACAATGTAACTTACTAATTCATAATTAAGCATGATTTATGAGCATGATTTATGAGCATTAAAACTAGAGGAGGGTAACACCTTATTTAGAAAATGACAAGAATATTGCTTTCACATTCTCAATAAAATATAAACAAGAATTGTTTTGAAAATGACATAATATTCCCTTGAAATTTATTTATAAAGAGTAAAAATGCATTAAAATGACTTTAATAAATCATTTTTAAACGGTTACAACATTTTTAGAAAACATGGTTTTAAAAGGAAACATATTTCCAATCTAAAAGAGCAATGAAGTCATATTTTCTTGAAAACATATTCTAAATCATTTTAAGTACCAAAGAATGAAAAAATGGTACAATTAATTGAAAATATCATGAATAAATAGAGGATAATAAAATTAAATGGGTTCATTGTGAAATGTTCAAGTAATTTCCATCAACTTATATTAAATAATAAACAATCTAAATTATAATGAGATTGTGAAATAAACTCTTAAAATGATCATAACATTGAATTAAGAATTAATCAATGAATTTATTATGTGTATCAACTGTAAATTCATATAAAACAAGTGGAAATAGAAAAAATATATAGTTAAAATTCATTACACAAATAAACTTATAATATTAATGACAATGAGGAAGTAATGTAACCCAATGAAAAGAAATTGAGTTATGCAATTCTTTACCACTTGGTAACTTCTAATTCAAATACCATTAGATTAAATAATTCAAATTGAAACTTAAAATAAAATTAAGAATGATGTTTCATGATATTATATGTAAATGGGGAATTGTATATACCATATAAAATAAATTAGGTACATAACATTACAATATTCCTTAATGAAATGAAATTGTGATAAAATCCTTTATCTTACACTTAATTTATTTGAACGTGATTTAAAATCCAATATAATAGTTTTAAACATGTTATTAACTTACACCATAACCATACTCATATTTATAATATCATATATTATCCTCTTATGATATCTTATCACTCATTCATTAATAATCATTCATTGTTTTCTTTGTTTCAAGTGTTAATTTCTTTGTTTTCTCATTCGTCTGTTGTCATGAACGTTCTGGTTATTGTGCATATTATTTAGTTCTATCATATACATAATAATAATCATGATATAAATATTATATATATTTATTATATATTTAGTTATAGTAATTCATAATATTTAGTGATAGGAAATGAAATACACCGTTCATGGAAACGATAGGTTGAACATACGCATGAACGCCATTTCCATTTTATTATCATATTGAAAGAAAGAAAATTAAATGTTATATATATATATGATAATTATAGTATAATTTTTATTTCATATATATCACATATGTTTATTAAACTCATCCTTAATACATTCCATGTAAAGCATGAACAAATTATATCGCTTCGTGAGGCGGTAGTTCACCGTACATACGAGCAACGTTATCGTATTCCCAAAAAAATGAAAAGCATGAAAGTATGTGTTATATAATAATTATATAATCATAATAACATCATTAATATCATTAATATCATATATAAACTATAAATCCATCATTATTTCCAATCTTGATGGAGTCTAATGGAAAAACGAACGACATCGGTTCGAGAGGTGGTAATCTGCCGTACACACAAATGATGATTTTGTAACCCATTTGATGGAATTGTGTGTGGTTGTAGGTCATAAAATTAACATAAAAGAATATTAGCATACGGAAGATACTATGGTTATTATATAATCATGGTATAATAGTAATTTAAGGATGTGAATAATGAAATACAATAAAAACACTTTTAGAAGAACATCACCACTTCTTTAGATATCCTCCTTAGGTTTGCACTAAAAACTTCAAAGGTTTTATTTATACATCAAATAAGTATTCTAGGATGAGGGTAGGGAATTTTAGAATTTATTTGGATAGGTTTTGGATGAGAAAAATATCTTGAGAGTTGTGAAGAAGTGAAGAGAGTGAGTGCCCTTTTATAGTTGAAGATGAGTGACATTCTTGAAAATAATCAAAAGTGTTCACTACTGGGAGGTACCACTTACCTAATGTAGATAAAATATTGATAATTAATGGGTTAAAATTATTATATGGTCAATCCACACCTCCAATGATTCTAAATATGATATCTAATTTATGAAATATAAATCCTATGTGTGTTGTAAATTAATTTTAACACAAGCGTATGTAACGTGAAAAAACACTACTTGAACCGTAACCATGCTAACTGATTTTTTAATATTTAATGGTCAATATTTTCATTATAATAGAAAAATTGGTACATTAATGGACCATGTATTATATTTATTAATATTTAAAAATCAATTGATATAATATAGTCTTTTTAGTACTTTTAAATCAATTAATTGAATATCATTTATTATAAAATAGCATTAATGTCAGTTTTGACATAATCATCAACATTATAATTTTTATTAAAGGGAAAAACATAGAAATACCACTGAACTTTTCCATGAGATGGTGTCCATAAGACCTCAACCATGCCTCCCTGAATGCTAGAGGTTGCTGACTAGCAGTGAGGGCCTTATTTGATATTGGAATCTCTCATTGTTTTATATAAACACAACTTTTGAATGGGTTGAGTTTAGGATTGGAGTTTTTGAGTGGGGTTATGATGATCAATGCACCATTGGGATTATGGTCGAGTGACATTTGTTTATGCAAGGGGTGTTCTCTTGAGGTTGGGGAGTATCATTTTCTATGGGATATTTACAATCTGAATATGTCAGGATTTGACCTAATTATGGGTATGGATTGGTTAGTGGTTTATGGATCCCACATATATTGTTACCATAGGAGAGTGACATTCATCTCCCCTAAGGGTGACAATTATATTCACCAAGGAGAGTGGGATATCTAGGAGGGCCATACAAGGCCAGTTCATTAGCAACTGGGGGAGCTCACCACCCAGGATACTAGTATGTTGTTAGATGTTTGGGGAGTAAAACAAGATGTTGTTCCACCCATAGTGTACAGGTTTTGGGCTGTGTTTTTTTAAGAACTTATTAGGGCTTACACCTGATATAGACATAGATTTTTCAATTGATCTCATGATAAGGTATAATCTAGCTTCCATTATACCATACATAATTATTCCAATATAGCTTCAAGCGCTCAATAATCAACTGGAAGAGTTGATTGATAAGGGTTTTATCCATCCAAGTACATCACCTTGGGTTTTTATGTTCTTGTTTTCTAATAAGGATAATAGGAATTATGTGTTGATTACCAAAAGATTAACTAGATTATTGTGAAGAACCAGTATCCTCTTCTATGTATTGAAAATATATTTGACCAATTGAGAGGGGTTTGTGTTTTCTCCAATATTGACTTCAGATCGGGGTATCATCAGTTGAGATTATGACCATCTAAAATACCTCGTAATACTTTCATAAGGAGGTATGGCCTATATGAGTATGTTGTGATGTTGTTTGGGTTAACGAATGCTCTAATGTTTTTTATGGTCTTGAAGAAAAGAATCTTCCACCCGTACTTGGACCAGTTTGTAGTTGTGTTTGTGGATGAAAACTTGGGGTACTCCAAGACTCATGATGGTCATGCCCAATATCTTGACATCATCATAAGTACATTTAGAGATCACCAGCTATATTTTATTCTTTCTAAGTT
This sequence comes from Viscum album, assembly GCA_963277665.1. Taxonomy (NCBI): domain Eukaryota; kingdom Viridiplantae; phylum Streptophyta; class Magnoliopsida; order Santalales; family Viscaceae; genus Viscum; species Viscum album. The sequence continues at coordinate 1,219,315,457 of OY728119.1, forward strand.
TCAATTCTGTTTTGATCAAGTACATTTCTTGAGCAACATCATCTCTGAGGAAGGTGTGTCATTAGACCCATAGAAGGTACAGGCAGTTGTATCTTGGGAGCAGTCTAAGAATTTTTTTGATATCTACAATTTTCTAGGGATATTGGGTTATTATTGGAGGTTCATCCAGGTATTTTCCTAATTTTAAGCATCGCTTTTAGGACTAAACAAGAAGGGAATAAAGATGGAATGGTTTGTATCACATGAAAAATGATTTCCAAGAGTTGAAGAAGCATTTGAATACCGCACTAATCTTGATCCTACCTAAGCTAGGGGAGGATTATACAGTGTTGTGTGACACATATGGTATTGATCTTGGAGTAGTATTAATGTAGGGGGTTCGAGGGGTGGCATATGTGTCTCGATAATTGATTCCACATGAACATAAAAACCATATTCACAACCTCGAATTAGCTGTTGTGGTTTATGCTTTTAAGTTTTGTCAACATTATCTTTTGGGAAAAAAATTTACTATATCCACTAATCATAAGATACTAAAGTATATCATTTCCTAATGATATTTGAATATCTGAAAATGTATGTGGGTTGCTAATATAGAGTCATTTTATTTTTGAGATATAATATACACCAGGGAAAGTAAATAGTATTTCTAACATTCTAAGTAGAAAAACTCAGATTCAAGTGGTTCAAGAGTCTAGTTCTGAGTGGAAGATAATGACCTTACTGGATGAGATGCATGTTGTGTCATAGGAGTGTTAGGAACTGATGAATCTCATATCAGTTTCAGTGGATTCTACACTTTTTTCTAGAGTTGGTGTCATAGAACCAACTATTTATACTTTAATTACATGAATATTTGATATATTAAATATTAAATTAAACATATTATTACATATTGTTAATTGTTATGCATAACCATAATGTAATAATGTCTTAGAGTACTTTTCACATTGATAAGGTCATAGTAGTTCCTTGTGTTGGAGTTGGTGGCCTAGAACAAACTAATTTGTACTTTATTCATTTAATAAACACATTATCACATCTTGATTGTTCTTCTGTGTGATAATGTCCCAAGGATAGTTGTTTCTTTAAAGGGTTATATAGGATCCCTGCTATGATGAGAACCCAAAAGTTCCATAACACTGTTCTTGAATATATGTTTTATGGATGGATGATGTTATTTTAGGGACTCAAATAATACAGACCATTAGGGGTGAGGACTCATAAAACTTTGAGTCACATTCTCATGGTGTTCACCCTTGGTAATATCCATGAGGATATTATTAGAACGAGACCCTCCAGTAGGAAATCCACATTTTATAGTGTCATTGGATGTTCCTATCTGCGGACGTGTGTAATGGTACTTAGACTTTAATATTATTATTAATGGTTATTACAACTTGTGCATGTAGATGTATTGAAGAAAACTGTGACGACACACTGTTCGCAGTGAGGAAGGATATGTTGGGTGTGTCACGAGTGATACTGCATTAATAGATAATGTGAGAAAGGATTTGTCCCTTCTATTCCATAATAGAAGTAGATATCTCAGGCCCTTTGATTGAATTGATATAGCCTAAATAAATCCATGCCCATGGTAAGGTATGGGCGAGTTCGATTCTGGGAAGTCAAAGAAAGAAAAATCGAGCACATGGGTTGATGGCACTAGCATGCAGCCCGCTTGATTCGAGATATCATGAAAAGGGGATTATATTACACAGTAAGCATTCGTATGAGGTGACACGTCATTGTGGTGTTAACTTCTTTCTCTATGGGTTCCTTGTCGTGTTGCTAGATGATAACCTTGGACTTTAGGCAGGATCCACTTAATGCCACTGAGAAAGAGGCCTAGAGGGTTACATACTAAGTGTGTCCAAGTATCTCAGTTAAATATTAATTTAACAAGTTAAATAAAGATTATTCCTGACTGTGGTTTAATAATTATTTAAGGATGCCTGATCACATTTATTTCGACACTAATTATTCGAGAGAATATATTGTGGGTGAAATAATATATATTTATTAGCTAGTAATGCAATTGCATTTATTTAAGAAATAAATATCCATTACTCAAGGTCTAATAAATGTGGTGGAGGAAATAAAGAAAAATGAAAACAAGATAAACACTTTGTGTACATTGAATGTACATGCCTTGTAGTTTTCATGGAAAATGAGTACACGCCGTGTATTAATGATTACATGCCATGTAGTTTTTTCAGTCGGTATTTTGAGGAAATAATATCGTTTTATTAAATGATATTTATTATAATCAGCATGGGTGCATGTCGAGGAATTAATCATTCGACATGGGGGTTTTCAATAAGAGTTAATAAAATAAATTAAATGTGTAACACATTTATTTATTGTCATAACTCGATAACCTCAAACCCAATTATAGATATCCTCACTACCCCAACACTTTTCTAGAGAGAATCGTTGTGCACAACAATTCTGAAGAATTATCTCAAGACCGAAAGAAATCCTTCCTCCAAGAACGCTCTCAAAATAGAGAGAGATCCTCCTCCATCGGATCAAGGCGATCTAAGGCACACAACGCAAGCAAAGGATTCTCCACACTAACACCCAGAGATTCCTTTGGCGACGTCCAGAGATACGTGGTGCACATGTGGATCACCGCTAGAGGAAGTACACACTTGGCTTCTACGACGCAACAACGAATCACATCTAATAGTGAATAGAGACATCAATGAAGAAAGAATTCCATCAAGGTAATTATTTTCAATTAATTAAATTAATTATAACCAATATATGATGATCCTTTATTTATGGTTTCGAGACTCCCTCTTTATTTTTTGTTCTTTGTTCTATTCCGAAGATCTGATTTTTTATTATCGTGATGGATCTCAGATTGATTGTTGTTAATGCTAAAATTAAATTTGGACAAACCCACCAATGCACTTCCACTGCACTCGGAACCTACACCCTTCTATGATGAGAACCTTGAATTGCTATGAAAATATTCTTAATATATTTCTCTGGTTTGATTGCATATTATAATGGGATACATAGTATATAGACCATTAGGTGTGAGTACTCTTAAGAAGATGAGACTTCATCTCATGAAGTCCACACATGGTAATCTCCAAGATGGTATATTATGAGAACAGACCCACCGTTAGAATTCTACATGTTTTGGTGTCATCAAATATTTCTATCAGCAAGCATGTGTAACAGTCCTTGGACTTAAAAATTCTCATTAATGCATATCATGACTCATTCACTTAGATTTGCTGATGAAAACCATCACGCCATATGTTGGTGGGAAGTAGGGTTCGTTGGGTGTGTCATGAATGACATGTTATTAATGGATAATTCATGAATGGATTGGTACCTTCCAAATTTATGGAAGTTGATATCTATAACCTTTTCTTGAAATAGAACTTTCACCCTAAATTCTATGGCCATGGTGCAATGATGAGTTTATTTCATATAGTCAAATAATGATGTATCAAGCATATAGGTTGATGACACTATCATGCAACCTGCTTGATGATGTTATGTGACAAAGGGATTGTTGACATCACCTGTTTTGATAATCCCAATTATGCTTTCACATACTTTAATAATCCCCAATAATGAATATCTATATATTAATTCTTTTAATCTATGACACTCTATTTGATAATAATATTAAAATAATATTTGAAATATGTTAATCAATGTTTATCTATGTTTATATGACTTTTTGAAGTAATTCTAACTCAATCGGATATGTTCTGTATAAAACAGATAAGTGTTAAGTCACTATTATGCCTATAGCTACTGATACAGATCTACCGGTATCTAGTCTTCTAATAGACATAGTCACCGATAAGAAAAGGTCACCAATACGCAGAGCTACTGGTATGTATAATTCTATTGGTAAGTACATGTCTCTGATAGATCAATTCCACCGATACAGATAGCTACCGATAGAAGCTAAGCTATCGATAGAAGCTGAGCTACCGATAGAACAAGTCTACCGATATACACTTCACTGGTACAGAACGGAGCCACCGATATGCACAAACTACTAATAAAAAGTTCACTGGTAAAACCAGTCACCGATATATAGAGCTACCGATGCAAGCGAGTTACCGATAAAACAATCAAGCTACCGATAGAAGGATTCACCGATATACAGAGCTACTGATACACGGAGTAACAACTACCGATACAAGGAGCTACCGGTACAAGGACAAAGAGCTACCGATAGGCGCTCACTGCAATACAAAGTCCACCATTACACCACTACTGACAAAAGGCTACTAATGAAAGACTGACCAGTCAAACTCTACTTTTGTCAATATTATTTATTTATTAAGCAACAGTAATATTTGCTAATTTCAATACAATTAATGTTATTTAATGATAGTTTTTGGAATGTCAGGGAACCGTACCTCCTAACTGTAAAAAGGTAATCATTTCCTTTTCCCAGAGCTGAAAGCTATAAAAGGAAGGAAAAAAGGCCAGGCAAATAATATACAAGGAAACTAAGAAGGCACGTGAATTGTGTGGAAAAGTAAGGGCTAAATATCATGGGAAAGTGGTGCATTCACACAGAAAGAAGGCTACGTTCATACTAGAACTGGATATACATGAAGTCATCTATTCAAGATAAGAACACAAGATGCACCTTAGTCAATGAGTGAAGAACTACAACGAGCTCTTCATGCACTCAAGCTGATCAAACTGAACTTCAAGAAAACGACCCTCTGTTTTTCAGACAAAAACCAGAGAAGACTCAAGAATCATTTTTGATTAATCAAAAGAGTCCAAAGTTTCACTTCAAATCACTAGACCTTTCTAAAACTCATATTTACTCTCTTAGTGATTAGTTTATTTACATTTAGAGCAGTGTGTGTGCTCTGTATATTTTATACACACACTATCTCCTGAGCTAAGCTAAAGGATTTCTAAATCCTTACTCAAACTTTCTATAACTCCCTTGTATCCCACTGTGGATAGTGGTAGAGGACGAGTAAGACCTGGACAACCTGTGAGTTGTTGTTTGTTTTCCCACGAAGAATTGTGGTAGAGGTATTAGTACCTGGACAATCTTTTCACTGTTGTATACCCTGATCCAGTGTGTGGATCAAATTTATACAAATTGTCTTAGAGGACTAAGTCTCATATTGAGACTGAACCTCTTGATTACATCTCCTGTTCTTTTTAGTTTAAGTTTAAAGTATACTATATATTTCATATTCCGCTGCTAATTACTTTATAATACAATTTGTTTTAAAGTTACTTTGATAGTTAAATTAGCAACTGTTTATACTTATTGTGAACCAGTAAGTTAGTTTCAAAAGTTAATTTAATCTTCTTATTAACTTAACTGAGACCTAATCAACCTTTGAGAAACTAATTGAACTTTTATAATCTGTAAAAATTCACTACAGTTTAACTTTATTTTTAAATAGGGGGATTTTACTATAAATATTTTTAATAGAAATTTTAATTGGAACTCAATTAACCCCCCCCCCCCCCCTCTTGAGTATCCACTCCAACCAACATTTGGTATCAGAGGAAGGTTGTTTTTATTAAAGGATTTTGAAACACTCTGTTTTCAACTGTGATTTTAGTTGTATCTTAAAGATCTTAAATTTCTGTTAGTTCTAAATTTTATCTCTTTAAATATATTTTCTAAAATCCAGCTATGGATAATAGACTAGTAGGTGATGCTACCAAATGGACACCTTTCTTTAATGGTACAAACTATGGCCAGTGGAAGCTTAAAATGAAAATTCATTTAGAAAGTATGGGATTTGATATCTAGACAGCAATAGAAACTCAATATAAGATTCCAGAATCTGAAAGAACTACTTGGGATGAACCGAATAGAACTGCTTACAATAATAACTATAAAGCAATGAATGCCTTGTACTATGCTTTAGGAGATGATGAATTCAATCACATATCTGCTTGTAAAACTGGTTATGAAATATGGGATACTTTGGGTGTTTCTCATGAAGGAACAACCAATGTTAAAGAAATAATATTGAACAATTATACTATTAAATATGATAATTTTAAAATGAAAACTGATGAACCTATTTTTGATATGTATCTCAGGTTCAATGAGATTGTCAACACTATGAGCTCTCTTGGAAAAGTTTTTCCTGCAAAAGAACAGATTATGAGAATACTAAGATGTTTTCCAGAAAGATGGAGAGGCACATCTGTCTTTATAAGATAATCGTGTGATATAAGTTCACTACCTGTTAAAGAATTAATTGGTAAGCTTATGATGTATGAGGAATAACTCAAAGTGAATAAGGAAGAAGATGATGAACCAAAAATAAAGTTATTTAATTTTATGTCTACTGCCTTGAGGAGCAAGGACAAGGATAAAGTTCACATACCTACTGAAATCTCAACAAGTGAAAGTTCAGATTTTGATAGTGATGCTGAGATGGCCCAAATAGCAAGAAGATTTAAGAAGTTATATAGGAAGAATAAATTCTTCAGGAAATCAAACTAAAAAGGTAAATATGATAACAAAGGTCATTGGAAAAAGGATTGGAAGAAAGATGATAAGAGTGATGAAATTATCTTCTATGAATGCAAGAGAAAAGGTTACATTAAAGCTGACTGTCCAAAATTGAAATTCAAGAAGAAACATGAATACAAGGACAAAAAATACAAGAAATCTATGAAATATACCTGAAGTGATTTAGAAGATAGCACAATTGAATCTAAATTTTCTGAATCTGAAAATAATTGAGCTAACATGTGTTTTATGACAAACACATCTGAGGTAACATTAGACACTCCTGCTTTAAATTCATATTATTTTGGAGTTGATTCTGATTCTAAATCTGAAAACATGTCTAGTGAGGAGTTATTTGAATATTGTAATATGCTAGAAGAGACATGTAATGAATTAAAGGACAAGTATAAAACCATGAATAAATAGTATGCTTTGACCATCTCTGTTAAATCTACACTTGATGTAGAAAAGGAAAAGAATGCTCAATTACTCAAAGAAAATTCTGAACTGAAAATGTCTAATGAGCAACTGAGAAAGGAATTAGAAAATTTCACAAATGGAAGGAAAAATCTAACACAAATTCTAGGTAAACAAGTTGCACCAAATTATACTACTGATTTGGGATACCAACCTGGACAGAGATAGTTTACCAAAAATATATTTATTCCTAAATATGGAAAAAATTATGCAAGTTCTAGTTCTGGAAATTCATATGCCTCAACTAGTTATTCACATTGTTATAGATCAAAAAAAATTTATATTTCAAAATCAATTGATTCTGTAAATTATCTGAGACCCATAAGACAAATATGGGTACCTAAAGCTTTGATTACTAACCTGTCTGGACCCAAGAAAATCTGGGTACCAAAATCATTTTCCATCTAAATCTGTTTTGTAGAAAACCTACTTAAAGAGTTCATGTAGGAAAACATGGTACTTGGACAGTGGATGTTCAAGGCACATGTCTGGAGATTACTCATGCTTTAAAAGCCTAATAAAGTTTGATGGAATCTATGTCACCTTTGGTGATAATTCTAAAGGAAAGATCATCGACCTAAGCCAGATTGGTAACACTAACTCAATTTTAATTTCTAATGTTTTATTTGTTGATGGACTTAAATATAATTTGTTGAGTATTTCTCAGTTATGTGATGATGGATTTAATGTTAAATTTGAAAATTATTATTGTAATGTTTTCAATTCCAAAAATGTTTTAGTATTTTCTACATTGAGAAATGAAAATGATTATGTTGTTGATTTTAATTATTTAGCTAAACAAAATATTACTTGCTTAAATGCTTTTCATAAGGAATCATGGCTTTGGCACAGAAGATTAGGACACTGCAACATTCATTCACTTAGAAAACTGACTAGGAAGAACTTAGTTAGAGACCTACCTAAGCTTGAATTCCCAGCGGACAAAGTTTGTAATCCCTGTCAAAATGGAAAGCAACATAAATTTTCTTCTAAATCAAAGAAAGAAGTTTCAACTTCTCAACCTCTCGAGTTGGTTCACATGGATTTTTTTGGACCTTCTAGAGTTTCTAGTTTAAATGGGAAGCACTACGTCTATATCTTAGTATATGACTTTTCTAGATATACGTGGGTATACTTCTTATCTCACAAAATTGAAGCTTGTTCTTACTTTATTAAATAATCCAAGTCTGTAGAAAATCTTAGTGAACTTAATATTAAGACCCTGAGAAGTGACCATGGTCACGAGTTTGAAAATAATGAGTTTGAATCTTATTTCTCACACAATGGCTATATTCATAATTTGTCTTCCCCTAGGATACCTCAGCATAATGGTGTAGTAGAAAGAAGAAATAGAACCCTTCAAGATATTGTAGGAACCATGCTTAATGAGTATGACCTACCTGTTTACTTTTGGGCTGAAGCTGTAAATATAGCTTGCTATATTATAAATAGAGTCTTGATTAGACCTATTCTTAAGAATACCCCTTATGAGTTGTGGAACAATAGGAAACCTAAGGTTAATTACTTCAGAGTTTTTGGATGCAAGGTCTTTATTCTAAATACAAAGGATAATCTTGACAAGTTTTCACCTAAAAGTGATGAAGGAGTTTTTCTTGGTTATTATTTAACTAGAAAAGCCTATAGAGTCTTTAATAAAAAAACAAGTGTGTGGAAGAATCTGTTCACATCATGTTTGATGAAACTGGTCCACATGAACCTAAATCTTCCATTGAAAATCTTGAAGAAGATTTGACTATTCTGGACCTTAATGATAAAACTAAAAAACCTACTATAAAGACATCTAGTTCTTGACATATTCCAGAATCTACTTATATATAACCCGAACTTAGAGAAGTGCCTGAAATTTCTAGTCCTACCTTTACTCGATCAACTAGGATTCTAAAGAATCATCCTTTAGATGTTGTTGTTGGTAATCTTGATAGAGGGACACAGACTAGAGCTTCTCTAAGAAATCAGGTTGAACATCAAGCCTTTCTTTCACATATAGAACCTAAAAATGTCAATGATGAAATCAATGATGAATTTTGGGTAATGTCTATGCAAGAAGAGTTAAATAAATTTGAAAGAAACAAAGTCTGGGAATTAGTTGACAGACCCAAGGACACTTTGACCATAGGCCCTAAATGGGTTTTTAGAAACAAAGTTGATGAGTCTGGAAATATAGTTAGAAACAAAGAAAGGCTAATTGAACAAGGATATACTCAAGAGAAAGGAATAGACTATGAGGAAACCTTTGCACCTGTAGCTAGATTAGAATCCATTAGGATTCTACTTGCCTATGCTGCTCATCTAAATTTCAAGTTATATCAAATGGATGTTAAAAGTGCTTTTTTAAATGGCTTTATAATTGAAGATGTTTTTGTTGAATAACCACCTAGATTTATTAATAGTCATTTTCCAAATCAAGTTTTCAAACTATCTAAAGCTTTATATGGTTTGAAACAAGATCCAAGAGCCTGGTATGACAGACTTAGTAATTTTCTTATTTCAAAAGGTTTTACTAAATGGATTTCTGATCAAACTCTTTTTATTAAAAGAATTTCTAAATATGTTTTGATATTACAAATATATTTTGATGACATTATTTTTGGATCTTCTAAATTTTATTTATGTACTGATTTTCCAAAGAGCGTGAAAAATGAATTTGAAATGAGTTTAATGGGAGAACTCAAATATTTTCTTTGATTTCAAGTTTTTCAAAATGAAAATGGTATTATTTTGAATCAAGGTAAATATACAAAGGATCTTTTAAAACATTTTGTCTTGGATAGTATTAAAAAAAGTGATACTCCTATAAGTATTGTATGTAAATTGGACACTGATGAAACTAGGAAACCAGTGGATCAAACAAGTTACAGAGGTATGATTGGGAGCTTACTTTAACTTACTTATAGTCGACCAGATATTATGTTTAGTGTGTGTATGTGTGAAAGATTTCAAGCTAATCCAAAAGAATCTCTTTTACTTACTGTTAAAATAATTTTTAAGTATCTTAAACATACTGTAAATTTGGGTTTGTTCTATCTAAAAGGAAAATCTTTTGAGTTAATGAGTTATTCAGATATTGACTTTTCTGGTTGCAAATTAGATAGAAAAATCACATCTGGAACATGTCATTTTCTAGGTAAGTCCTTAGTATCTTGGTGTAGTAAGAAAAAGAACTCTGTTTCATTTTCTACTACCGAAGAAGAGTATATAGCTACTGGTAGCTGCTGTGCACAAATTCTGTGGATGAAACACACTCTTTGGGACTATGGATATGATTTTAATCATGTTTCAATTAACTATGATAACACTAGTGCAATTAACATTTCAAAGAACCCTATGTATCACTCTAGGACCAAACACATTTATGTAAGGCACCATTTCTTGAGAGATCACTACCAAAAAGGTGATATTACTCTTGAATTTATAGGTAATGAACATCAATTAGCTGACATTTTCACCAAACCTTTATGTTCAGATAGGTTAAGTTACATTAGACATGAGTTAGGAATGATTAACCTTGACCGGTAGATACCTCACTGATGTACCTCACCGATGTGATACCTCACTGATGTGACACCTCACCGATGTGAAACCTCACTGATGTACCTCACCGATGTGATACCTCACCGATGTACCTCACCGATGTGATACCTCACCGATGTACCTCACCGATGTGATACCTCACCGATGTACCTCACTGATGTGATACCTCACCGATGTGATACCTCACTAATGTGAAACCTCACCGATGTGATACCTCACCGATATAACCTACCAATGCGCTGTTTTAAACTTCTGTCTGCCACCAGAATATGTATTGTTTATATTTATTATATTCTAATTATTTATGTTTCCTAAATGATAAAACTAAGTCTTAATTACTTTTCAATCCACATCAAACCCTTTTCCATCAAGCCTTAGATCCTGAATCTCTCGAAAACCCTAAGTTCCTCGAACCAGAGATGGAAAAAACCAAACTTCCTACTATCAAAGATGACATTGATGAGCCGAATGCGAAGAAGCAGAAGACCGAGCTAGAAGCAAGTGTCAGTGTTGGTAGAACAAGGTCGAGGAGGCTACCAGTGAACCCTCATTTTCAGAATAGAGTTATTGTGATCGAAAAAGAGCTATGTGTGGAATGGTTGTTATCTAGTAAATCATTAGTTCTAGAGGTGCTGGAAGATCAGAAGTGGGTAGAATGCTTCTCGAACAACAATGTCCCCTACTATCCGAAGATGGTGAAACAGTTCTATGATTTTTTAATCTTTGAGAAATCAGAATATGAGAACCGAGTAATTTATTTTGTGAATTGAAAGAAGATATCTTTTTCATCTGTTGAGTGGGTTGAATGCCTGAAGGTTCCACATGAAGGTGTTCCTAGATATTTCTCAAAATCAGAACCACCTACAAGTGAAATATTTTATTATGAGATTGCTTTAGAGGAACTCACCGGCAGTGGCAAGAAAAGATAGGTGGTGGATGATGAAATGTATGGAGAGAACTGATTGTTGTTCAAGTTTGTTCAGCATGTTTTAATTCCAAGGAGGGGGGACTTTGCTAATTTAAGATATCAAGATATCTTTCTACTACATCTCTTGAGACATACTATGAAACTAAATCTATGCAGGCTGCTAATGATTCAAATGGAGGAAATGATCAGGCCAAAATCAAAGACGAATGCCTTATTCTTTGGCAAGTTGATCTCAGTAATGATCAAAGTGAAAGGGGTAGCTGAGTCTCAAGATGAGACAGTGGTTGTAAGGAATAATTTTTGTATCACAAACACTGTTTGCAAATACATGAAGATAAACTGGAATCCATGGAGAAGAGAGTGGGTTTATGATGATAAGAAGCTATATGATAAGTTCAATCCTGTGGATCATCCTTCAAGACCTAAGGATATGAGGGATCTAGGTCTAGGACCTGATGAAGAAGAACCTTAGTACAGTGATGAGACTGATGAAGAGGAGACTTCTATGTCTTATGGAAGGGATCCAGACTTGCCCCCAAGTCCTATTGCTGAAATTATATCTTCAGGGAAGGAAACATTATTAGAAGAAGAAGCACCTATTGATAAGGAAGACTAGCTAGCCCCAGAGAATGAAAAAGAAAGGGAGAATGAATCTGAAGCCTCTGATTCTGTCTGCTTAAATCTGATTCCATTGATTGGAAGCTCAGTTGTGCCTATTAAGGATGCATTGGGTGAGATGGAAGGACCTTTACCTATTCCTGAGGAACCTCTTGATATTTCAGAGATGGATTTTATTGTAGAGGATTATTTTGAGGAATAGAGACTTTCTAAGAATGATTTGTTGTACAAGAGAATTCACCCATTGAGGGGGAGCATTCAACCAGGTTTGGCAGTGTTTCGGTGGCTGTTGAAATTGAGGATTGGGAAGAAGACCCAGGTTTTGTGGTTTGTGGATTAGATTATCCAGATTCTGATAATGAGGCATCCCTCAATAGACCAAAAATCAATTATGATATTTAGACTAAGTTTTTACCTGAAGATGTGGTCAGAATGCATGATCTGGATAAGCTCAAGTCTGATCTCAAAATCAGTTTTGTGGAAGAGATAATGAAAATGGAAGCCTCACTGGTGTCATCCATTCAATCGATTATGAATGACTCAGTGGCCAGTATAGTATCTCAAAGAGCACCTGTTGTGGTTTCACCTATTGATATTATCACTAGGGATGACCTTGAATCCTTAAAGGATGAGATGAAAGGTTCTTTTAGTGATTCTGTTGCTGAATTGAAGCACTGCTTTGTTGAAGAGAGGTGTAATTTGGAAAAGTCTTTTGAACTCTCTCTCGGTTGTAATGTATCAAACTTTGTGGAATAAATAGTGTATGAAGTTACAGCATTCCAGACTCAAGTATCTATACTGGAAGAGGATTTTGAAGTTCTAAAGAAATTTATTATCTCTTTAGACTCTTATATGAGTTCTAGATATCAAACAGGCAAAGATTTATCTTATGTCAAAAGTTTTGTAAGCCAAATGGTATCAGTATTTGAGGGATTTAAAACATCTATTAAATATCATGTCAGCACCCAAGATTCCCAAGTGAAAAATATTATCAGTGGGTTGACCAAAAACTTCAAGGAAACAGTAACCTTCTCTATTGGTTCTATTGATTCCAGACCTTCAGTATATTTGGATCAGATTAGAGCTCTGATGAAGGAGGAGCTTGGTTCAGCGTCAACCAGTGGCTCTGTGGACTCATCCGATCTGAGTAAAGTGGTAACTTCTACTAGAGATACCACTATAGATATAATGAAGATAGTCAAAGACTATATGAGATAAGATTTTGCCTCTCAGAAAGAAGTGAAAGACAAGGTAGATTATTATTTCCAAAGGTTTTACACCAAGCATCAGCTCAATAATCATTTCAAGCTTATGTTATAAAACATGAAGATACCTCCGGTCAATCAAGCCTTCGTGGAGCAAGTAAGAAAGCTAAGGGAACTGACTCCAGCCTTGGAAAAATTCATGGAGAACAAGGATGATTTCATATCTGCTATGGAAAGAGGAGGAGGAATAATTATGGATTTCAAAAATATCTTGTTACCTTTATTGCATGTCGATTCTAGACCAGTTATTATACCTCCATCTTTACCTGCATCTTCCTATACTACTTCTCCTGTTCAGATGACTCCAGCCCAAGCTATCAAAAGCCTTACTCCTATGATCACTCAGAGAAATACTCAGTACAGGCCCGGAAAATTTTCAGTACCTCAACCTCCTATGATCATCTCAGGTGTTCCTAAGCCTTCACCTGCATCCAAATCACCTGAATCTTCTTCTAATCCCAAGGTGAAATCTCATGCTGAGGATGTGGTTTGATCAGTGGCTAGGATTTTTTGATAGGAATCACTTGTATTTATTTTCGTATTTCTTTGTATCTGTTTTCTCTAACAAATATATATGATCCTAATTTATTTTCTCATCTGTTACTTCTCATGTGTTTTTCCTTCTTGTCCCACCTTTTTATTATCAAAAAGGGGGAGAAATATTATCCAAAAGTATTATCCAAGGGACACATATCTAGGAATAATAACTTTTATGAGAAAGGGGGAGAAAAACTATCTTTTATGAGCTTAATTCATTTTCCTCTGATCCATTTGTTATATTTTTGCTATATATTCTTTATAATAAATTGTTTTCTCTGATACAATTTGATCTAATGCAATATCCTCTGATACATTACTCATTATATTGGGATTATGATAGCATAATTTGTGATTATCAAAAAGGGGGAGATTGTTGACCTCACCTATTTTGATAATCCCAATTATGATTTCACATACTTTAATAATCCCCAATAATGAATATGTATATATTAATTCTTTTAATCTATGACAATCTATTTGATAATAATATTAAAATAATCTTTGAAATATGTTAATCAATGTATATCTATGTTTATATGACTTTTGATGTAATCCTAACTCAATCGGATATGTTCTGCATAAAAAAGATAAGTGTTAAGTCACTGTTATGCCTATATCTACTGATATAGATCTACAGGTATTTAGCCTACCGATAGACATATTAACTGATAAGCAAAGGTCACCGATACACAGAGCTAACAGTATGTATAAGTCCACCGGTAAGTACATGTCTCTAATAGATCAAGTCCACCGATACAGACAGCTACCGATAGAAGATGAGCTACCAATAAAAGATGAGCTACTGATAGAACAAGTCTACTGATATACACTTCACTGGTACATAATGGAGCTACCATTATGCACAAGATATTGATAAAAAGTTCACTGATACAACCATTCACCGATACACAGAGCTACCGATGCAAGTGAGTTACCCATAGAACAATCAAGCTACCGATAGAAGGAGTCACCGGTATACAGAGCTACTGATACACAGAGTAACAGCTACCAATACAAGGAGCTACTAGTATAAGGATAAAGAGCTACCGATAGGTGCTCACTGCAATAAAAATCCCACCGTTACACCGCTACTGATAGAAGGCTATTGATGAAAGACTGACCAGTCAAACTCTACTTTTGTGAATATTATTTATTTATTTAGTAATGGTAATATTTGATAATTTCAATACAATTAATTTTATTTAATTATAGTTGTTGGCATGTCAGGGAACCATACCTCGTACCTGTAAAAAGGTAATCATTTCCTTTTCCCGGAGCTGAAATTTATAAAAGGAAGGAAAAAATCTAGGAAAATAATATACAAGGAAACTAAGAAGGAATGTGAATTGTGTGGAATAGTAAGGGATTAATACCGTTGGAAAGTGGTGCATTCACACAGAAAGAAGGCTACATTCATACTGGCAGTGGATATACATGAAGCCATCCATTTTAGAGAAGAACACAAGCTGCACCTTAGTCAAGGAGTGAAGAACTACAACGAGCTCTTCATGCACTCAAGCTGATCAAACTGAACTTGAAGAAAACGACCCTCTGTTTTTCAGAAAAAAAACAAAGAAGACTCAGAATCATTTTTGATTAATAAAAAGAGTCCAGAGTTGCACTTCAAATCACTATACCTTTCTAAAACTCATATTTACTCTCTTAGTGATTAGTTTATTTACATTTTGAGCAGTGTGTGTGCTCTGTATATTTTATACACACACTGTCTCCGGAGCTAAGCTAAAGGATTTCTAAATCCTTACTCAAACTTTTTATAACTCCCTTATATCCCACTGAGGATAGTGGTAGAGGTCGAGTAAGACCTGGATAGCCTGTGAGCTGTTGTTTCTTTTCCCACGAAGAACTGTGGTAGAGTTATTAGTACCTGGACAGTCTTTTCACTGTTGTTTACCTGAATCCAGGGTGTGGATCAAATTTATACAAATTGTTTGAGAGGAATAAGTCTCAGGTTGAGACTAAACCTCTTGATTAAATCTCCTGTGCTTTTTAGTTTAAGTTTAAAGTATACTATATATTTCATATTCCTCTTCTAATTACTTTATAATACAATTTGTTTTAAAGTTACTTTGAAAGTTAAATTAGTAAGTGTTTATACTTATTGTGAACCAGTAAGTTAGTTTAAAGAGTTAATTTAATCTTCTGATTAACTTAACTGATACCTAATAAATCTTTGAGAAACTAATTAAACTTTTACAATCTATATAAATTCACTAAAGTTTAACTTGTTTTTTAAATAGGGGGATTTTACTATAAATATTTTTAACAGAAATTTTAATTGGAACTCAATTCACCCCCCCCCCCCCTCTTGAGTATCCACTCCGACCAATAGGAATTATATTATAAAGTTAGCATTAGTATGTGGTTGTCATCATTGTGACATTAAGTTCTTGTTCTGGGGTTCCTTGACCCGTTACTAGATAGTAATCTTGGACTTTAGGAAAGCCCGCCTAATGCCCCTGAAAAATAATCCTAGAGGATTTCACACTAAGTGTTTTTAGTGGTCTCAATTAAATTCTATTTTAATTTAATTAGTGTAATAAATATTATTCTCAAGACTAAGGAATAATTTTATTTAAGTTATATTGATCGCATAAATTAAATAAATATTTATTCACCAGATTTTGAAAAAAATATATTTATTTAATTTATTGAATATTTAATAAATATTTATTTACTAGTTTTTGAATAAAATATTTATTTAATAGAATAAAATATTTATTTGAGTGTTCAATAAATATAATAGGAGTTCGAACAGACCAAGACTGTGTCCAGTGATAAAATAATTATTTACAAGTCGGTAAATATTATTTATCAATTTTTCACAAGTTGGTGAACCAAAAAATAATAATAATTTTATTATTATTATATGGAATGTGATTTCATTAATGGTTATAATTATATTTAATGGTTTTTATGAAATTAAATTTTGTAACTGAAATCACATCTCTATAAATAGACGGTTATGTCTATTGTGTAATTCATTTGAAACCAATTCCAAGTTTGGAAATAGATAATTTTTGTGAAAAAACAAATTCTATCCTAAATCCTAATCCTTTATCTCTATCAAGAATGATAAACCCAAGAGATAATTTCTTCATGACCAAAGAAGGAGCGATAAGGAACGAACAACGCTAGACATTCGATTCACCGTGCTAGCACCTGGAGAATGAGTGGCATTGCTCGGAGACCAGTGAAGCATGTGTGGATCACCACTGGAGGGATTCTACTCTTTGATCCTTGCAAGCGCAAGGAAGAAAATTCAAAAGGTCCATTTTGGATGATCAATAATCATTAATAAAGAAATTTCCTAATCCCGGGTATTTATTTCTTCATATGTTAAATAAACTAATTATAAATTTGACATGCAAGATCATCGCTCTTGGTTTCAGGAAATGATTATTAAAAGAAATTTTAATATATCTCCCACCACCACATGCTTTCTCTGCACCCAGAACCAACAAGTGGTATCAAAGAGGTCACGTTTAAATTTATAAATATGTATTTTATTATTGATCTATGCATAACTGTGGTTAGATTTTATTTCATGTTATTCATTCTTTGATTCAATTTTAATTAACATGTTATCGACATATTAATCATGTTCGTTTAGTGTTTCATTTTATTAAAGTTTTAAGAACAAATGAAGAATAACCGAATATGCCATCGGGAAGTACCAAATCATTGTATGGTAAAACTGGGTTACATGATGTGCAGTCGGAGCAGACGTTGTATACCCATGCGCAGTGTATATGGATGCACCATGTAATTAATTACATGTGGTGCTTTTATTGTACACTATATTTTGACCGGTCTAACCTGGCACATAGCATACAGATACAGGGTGTTTAATTAGCATGTACACATGATGTAGTCTTGGTGTGTCAACACATCAATAACCCAGGCGTGTGACTGGGTTATACAGAAATCGAGTTAAATGACATGTATCTACATGTACACATCGTGTAGTATTCCATTAGTGGAAAAAAGTAAAATTACATTAAATTTGAAATTATAGTATTAAAAACTTATTTTATTTATTATCACACCATTGTGTGTGAAAATTTAATAGTGGTTTTAAATAATTTTAAATACTAAATTAATTTATTGTAATTAATACGTCATTGTTGGTTCTATCGTTTATTTTACATGAATTCCATTAATGATGGGTATCTCTAAATAGGATCAGATTATCATTAATATGAAAGATAATTAATTAATTAATTAATTAATTAATGCAAGCACATTTATCTTAAATAATAAAACTATGAATAATGAAATAAATGCTAGCTGTTTACTTTTTCATATTTGTTGCATGTGTGATCATTCATGAGATTGAACTAGACCTATGAAATTTTTTGGAATTTATTTAATTAAATATATTTCATGGTTTTTCAATTATTTAATATTAAATTAAAATATGGCCTACGAGTCATCCCTCCCTCTATTATTATGTAGGATATATGTGTCCAAGTATATTTATTTAATTCCCTTTAACCAATCCTTTGGTTCCCCTCAACTACATGTGAGTAATAAATATTTGTAATTAATGAAGAATCCCAAGGAATGTGGGGACGGTTCAAGATGGAACTATAAGGATGCCAACTCAGTGATACATAGGTGGACACGTAGAATGTTGTATCTCATTCCAAGTCTAACATAAGGAGTTATTTCCCCTAGGTCATAAGTTGATTTAATGTCCGATCATTAAATCAACCATTAGATAAGATCGTGATCATGTTATTTAATTATTTATTTATTTTCTATCTAATATATTAAAATTATATTTATTGATGAAAGACCATGATCACATAAATGAATGAACTAATATGAAAAGATGGAATTTAAATAAAATTGATTATGCATAATTTTTTTATCTAAACATGGTTAATTAATTAAGTAAACAACCACTTAAATATTAGCAAGACATGTAAAGGATAAAACAAGATAAAAATTTATGCATAATAATAAAAAATCCATCAATATAATATTAAGTCAGACTAATTTTTCCATTACTTGATTAGGAAAAAACTCAATAGAACTATGTGTTTGACCAACCCTTGTTGGGGAACTTACTTTTATAAGGGGATTTCTTCTGAAAGTTTTGGGTTTAATTAACCATTTTACATCAAGAGAAGTAGCCCTTACTAGACTTGGTGTGATTTGGAGGCAAGTGTTGAGAAAAATCCAAGTCAGGATTTCTGGATTGGGGAGTCGACTCAACAGATCAAGGAGATGCATACCCACAGTTGGAAAAGACTTGCCTACCTAAATACCTTTAAAATGTCTTGACCAACCCTTTTGGGGGTTATGTGAAGGGGAATATGGATCCTTTCCAATAGAATTTCCTAACAATTAGACATTCCAAGTTCAATGGTGAGGGCTATTGAGACTTGATAAAATAGTGGGAGATTTAATAAAATAAATTAACTATTTCTCACAAAATTGGTAATCAAGAAAAGTACTAATAATATGCACTTTTAATTGTAGAATAAAATGACAAGCTCACTATACCTATGATCTATATTGGATAAAGACAATCTTCTCAATGGCAGTAACTTCTAAGATTGGTTTAGACACTTTCGGGTTGTTCTATGCCATGAATGGAAATATTACGTGCTAGAATCCTCAATGCCTGGTCTACTTACTCAATAGGCGAGTGATGAAGAGTTCCTAGTATATGAAAAAAATATTAAATACAGGTTCGATGTTCAATTCTTGATGCTTTCTCTATGTATGGTAAACTCATGAAGTCTCACAAAAAAATAGATACGTAAAGTGTGCTTGTGCACCTCCATAGTATTTACCAAGAGAGAGCTATAAAGAAACAATTTGATATTTCCAAGGTTTTATTTCAGAGTAATCTTGGAGAGGGTTCCCTAGCTAGGCCTCATGTAGTCAAGCTCATTGTCTACATTGAGCACCTAGAGGTTCTAGGTTTTAAACTCCCCAATGAACTAGGCACTAATCTCATTCTGGCATAACTCCCTCATAGCTTCTCTAGTTTTGTTGTGAATTTTAATATAAACAACATTGAGAAGTCTCTTCTATGTATAATTATCCTCTTTTTCCAATTATGTAAAGATATTAAGCTCAAAAAGCCTTTTGTACTTATGGTGAACAAATGAAAAGGGAAAGAAAAGTGATTTAAGCCCAAAAATTCTTCATGCCCTTCCAATAAGAATAATATCAAAGGGACAGTAAGGGAACATGATGTTTTATATTTCTCATGTGGCAAGAAGGGCCTCTAGAAGAAAAATTGTACCCAACTAAAGAAGAAAGATAAATCTTTAGGTACATTTTTTATTGAGTGTAATTTATTTATTTTTGATAATTGGGTATTAGATACATCTTGTGGTGCTCACATATGTATTCAAATATAGGAACCAAGTAGATTTAGAAACAAATACTGAGGGGAGGTAGATATATGAGTAGCCAACGGATCTAAAGTTGATATTGTAGCTATCGGGGACTACCACCTCACATTACTGGTTAGAATGATTTTGGTTTTAAATGGTTTTTATTATGTTTCTTCTATTACCAAAAACATTATTTCTATATCCAGACTAGATACATATGGATTCATTTTTTAAATTTGGAAATAAATTTTTCTTCTTTTTTAAAAATAGCATTTGTTATGGTAAGTCAAATTTACATAATGGTATTTATGTGTTGGATTATATGAACCAAGTAATGGAAATCGATAACAAAGTTACTTCACATGACTCATACCATACCTAACTTTAGCATCACCGGCTAGGTCATGTAAATGAAAAATACTTGAAAAATTTACATCAAGATGGATATTTATATTCTTTTAAACTAAAATCACTTGGTGTATGCCACAAATATTTACAAGGTAAAATTACCTAATCCCCATTTAGTGGGAAAGGTGAAAGGGATAAATAGATTCTTGAATTCATTCACACCTATAATGACGCGGAATTTTCTCCAATTTATTTTAATAAATTAATTTTGAAAATACTGAGACCAAGCGCTAAGACGGCATGAGATTTTAGGGCCTGGTGTTCCTTGAATAAACCTTTGAACAAAGTTCTGTTTTTAATTAAAATCACTCGGGTGGATAGCTATGAACCTTAATATATTCTAAATAGGTCCTCGGATCAAAAATATGAGGGCACTGTTACATCCGGAATAATGAATTTACCTTAGCTGGGGCCTAACATTGTCTAGTGCGGGCCAGAAGGAAAAGTTAGATTTTGGACATAACTGTCATTGAAATATATTAACTAAAAATATTTTTGACGCAACAAATATATTCCTTTAAAAAAATTCTTTGTTAGAGATCTAGGGTTATCACCATAACCTTGGAGTTTCCCTAAGAAAAAAGGAGAGGCTCCCTCGACGACAAATGTCGATGAATCAGGATCAAAGAAGTGGATCGAGATCGTTCTTCAATGGATCGTCAACGACAATGAATCCACAACAGCAAACGATCCAATCCCAAGTAGGGAATGTGATTTTACTTGGTTTCTTTCCCCATTATTTATTATTTTCTTAACTACGAACTTGAATCAATCGACAAATGGATTTATTTATAGTTTATGCATTGTGTGAGGATGGGATTTATGTTTTGGGGTTTGAATCGGGGTTTAACCATGATTAGAATTGATATGTGTTTAGAATTGTTGATATTTTCTCTGTTTTCAACTCTAATGTGGATGGATTAAGTCCAACATGAAAACGGACTAGATTCATCAACATTTGTGTGTTCTTGTGTTATGCCCCCTCTTTCCTAAAATCTATTTTCATTCTTCATGGGCATAATGATTTGAAACAGGATCGAGGACCACATCAGTGCGTGGTAGAGGCAGTAAGAGGTGGCGGTTGAAGGTGGCATCTCTGACCTTCCCCGATGGAGCATGGCGAGATGAGGTCACTGGATCGATAGCCGCTAGCGGGAGCCCATGGGGGGTGTGTGGGAGTTGTGGCTAGTCGGGCTACGATGGAGGGGTGTGGCTTGCCATAGATGCATCAGATGGGGGATCACATGGTGGCATCAGCAAAAATCCACAACTAGAGGTTGTGATATTGGAGGGACGCAGCTCCCCAATCCATGTGGAATGAAGGAACTGTGGCTAAGCCGTGGGTGTGAGATGGTCACACAGACCAGCCAAGGGTGCAAGATGGTCACACGGACTAGCCACAGGTGTGAGCTGGTCAGATGGACCAGCTGCGTTGACCTGGGGTACGACCAATCGGGCCGCATCCAGTGCTGGTGAACTGGACCTCATATGGCGGGTCTGGCTAGAGAGGGAAGACAAGGATAGAAGTGGGCTATACCGGTAGAATAGTCAAGGCCCAGTAGGTCGGGTCGACCTAGCGTGTCAGGTCAGGTCGGTCCAACTAGGTCAGACTGGACCCGAACCCCACTGAACCCTTTTTACTAAAAGACCCATAACATTTAAAATGTATGTCTATTTGACAATCCATTTTCAATGTTGAAACCATCGTGGTGAGTTGGTCCTTTTGAAATGGATTTGTGGGTTTTTAGTGAGGATCAGAGTGGGTGAAAATCTTCTCCTTGGTTCTTTCCTTGAGGGTTCGGTACGACATTGCATCCAAATCACTAGGCAGCAATCCCCTCAAGAGGATAGAGTCACTTATAGAGTTGTGGAATCCTACTTGGGACTAGAGTGATACTATATCACCCCTGATGGAGTTTCTTGGGTATTAATGTGACCTTTGAGCTCAGGGTGTTAATCCTCCATCTAGTGGGCTGTATCGATAGTGTTTGTGGTATTATCTGAAGAGAATCCCCAATGTTATGAGCCACATCGGTAGGGTTTGTGTTATTATCTAAGAAGAATCCCCTAAATTACAAGTTAATATAGATTGGGTTTGTGGTATTATCTAAGGAGAATCCCCTATCTTTATATCATGATCTTTGACCAGCATCTTCTGTTTCAGAAGGGCCCAAATTAGCAGGACCTCTTGTAAATGTCCCTGATGACATCAAGGCTCAATGAGTGAGTTCTCACAGAACAATCATGCCTCTAGTGGAATATTGTGGCTATAACATTGGATGTGACTTGTCCTCTCTTTATTTGTGGATGATAATGAGTATATATGTATGTTTCTTGGTATATGGATGGGTGTATACGTATGTAGAGATCACAATGGATTATTTTGTGGTTTTTCCTTTGTGGTTTCAGGGGTTTCCTACTAAGTATTGTTTTACTCACACCGACATGGAATTTTTCCGCACATGTTGTGTCTTGTGAAGATTATCAATGATTCAACGAAGTCCTAGGTGGAGTAGGACCTAGATTAGGACCGAACGGTGCCTTGTGAGATCAGAAAAGCCAAGGTGCTTCTGGTAGCTTTCAATGGAATCTTCAGTACCCTTGTTTGCAGGTGAGATTTGTAGTTGTCTTTCTTTTTTTGGGCATGTATTCTGGACTGGTTTACCTTCCTATACTTTACTTTCATATTGAAAACTATATTGGGACCAAGTTGGATGGATAAAGAAAGTAAGAAGAGTTTCCTGTTACAGAGTGTTGTCTTTTGTTTTCAAAGAAGATAAATCAATTCACTTTGTAAAGGACTTGTAAATAAAATGATGCTTTGATGATATGTATTTTAAAAATATCATAAGTTAGGAGAACTTGTGATGCAAGGTGGGGTGCTAGGTGGTCAATGACATAGAATCTTGGGAGGGTTAGTTCAAGTGGGCTGGGCCTATGGGTCATGTATTGGGCATGGTATGCCTCTGGACCTTTGGGTCATGTATTGCGGGATATTCGGGCCTTGTGCCTTGGGCCTACGGGTCATGTACGGGTTCCCCTTCAACCCTTAAAATGGGTATTATCCATAATAAAATAAAAAGAATACCTTCGGTCTGTTCGGGTGATGAAAGCTGGAGAATAGTTATGTAATGCAGTGAAGAGAGCAATGAAAAAGTAATAGACAATATGGATGCAGAATAAAAGAACGTTTTAAGGTGGTGTCATTTTCCATTGTTTTCCAAATTTTAGGGCCTAAAAATCAGGAGATGAAGAAATGTGTTTTTGTCAAAGGATGTTGCACACAAGTTTGAAGATGGCCTGGTATGTTGTGCACAAGTGGAGTTCCATGATCCGAACATCAAAATCTGGCAAAGGAGAGGCTTGCGCGAAATATTGGGTTTTGTGCGCAAGATTGGTTTTTTCATGCAAGATTGAAGGGAGTTTGGAATCTTGCATGAAAGGTATGATTTGAGGTCCAAACTTCAAAAAATGGAAAATTCATGAAGTGTGCGAAAGATTCAAAGAAGTGCGTGAAAGATGAGGTTGGTGCAAAATAGACTTATGCACCCAATGCGATGTCAAAATTGGTTTTGCGTGATGCGTGACTTATGTACCCAATGCGACATAAAATGGGGTTTTGCACGACACGTCTGGATCTTGCATGACGCATCGGGGTTTTTGTGCATAGGGGTTAATTAGGTCTATAAATAATAGGTAACAACCTCACACTTTGTGTGCTTGACACTTAGAGAAATCCCGAGCTCTGAGGCAAAGGAAAATATTAAGAAAAGGAGAGTGAATGAAAGAAATATAGTTTCACGCAATAAGGATAAGTTGTGCACAAGAAAAGAGTTGTGTGCAAGATTGAAGTTTCATTCAAGAGGTATTTCATGAAAAAATTCTAATCTTGAGTGCATGGCATAAAATGTGCACGCAAGACACATAAAAAGGGTGTGCAAAATATTTGGGGTCTTCACACGTATTCAGTTGTGTGTAAGATAGTTCTTACCAGCTTTTGGGTAAGAAAGTGAAGATTTGCACTTCAAAGAATACACTTGTTCAATTGTAAAGAAGCACTGAAATACTGTAATTCCCTATTTTTGCTAATAGGGTGCACACACACTTACAGATTATTTTCCAAGTTCTACATGAGTGCAAGGGTATATCTTACTTGTTTCATTCCACATCAAAGAATTGTTTTCTAGTGGACTGTGTGGAACTAGATTATTTTTGTACCATACCAAGGACGTAGCTACTCTTGTTGAGTAGTGAACCTTGTAAATCTTGTGTTCATGTGGTTGTGTTTGTTCAGCAGAGAAGAAACTCTTTAACAGGAGTTAAAGGTTGTTTCAAAAAATAAAAAATACATAAAAAGAAAAATACATCACTGATTCACCCCCTCCCCCTCTCAGTGATACTTATATTCTGATTGGGAACTTCACTATATGGTTGGTTATTAGTGTATTCATGTATGGTGGTTGGTGTTATCTTTTTTTAGCTTTGTGGGTGTGGAAATTTGTGCATGCTTACTTGTACTTATGAAAATGCCTCCCATTTGTGAGATATGCTTACTCGGCGCTAGTCTCCATCCCCTAGCCTATTAGAGGTGGGATTGGGGTAGTCGTGGCACTGGCCCCTTTGGGACAGGTCGTGATAGAGTGGTATCAGAGTAGTCAGTTTTATATTGGGAATGGGAGTTTGTGAGATTGGTTTGGGGCAATAGTGTTAAGTGTTTCGATTTCATCATTTAGGCTAAGGAATCTAGTTTTGGTGCAGTGGCCAACGTATCCATACACCAAGAATCTGGACACCTATTTTCTAACTCGGTACATGAAAAACACTGGTTGCATGGAAATTAATAGTACATGCATCATATAGAAATGGGTTGTTTTTTCCATGTCCTTCTTGAGTTAGCTCTCCAAATATTCTCTATTGATTGTGGTTCATGTTAATCTTTTTCAAGATGCCTCTACATAGACAGCCAGCCAGGATTATGATGTGTGATCATGATGAGGATCTTCCTAGTGATGAGGCATCTATACATGGGCCTATTCTAGACATGGAACCTCCAAGTGGTTTTCCTGTTGTAGTGACACCCATCAAGAAGTAGTTCTTTCTAGCACTACTGGTAGAGGATGCACGCAGTTTTAGTGTGTTGTATGAGTTTGAGAGGCAGCGACCTCCCAGGTTCAGGGGTGAGATAGACCTACAGGTAGTTGAGGATTGGCTAGAGATGGTTTCATGTGACTTCCGCCTTGTGAGGACACCTACTAATCATATGGTCATCTTAGTAGTGAGTCTCCTTCAGGGCTCAGTGGGGTGATGGTGGAGCTTAGTGATCCAAACACATGATGAGATTACTCTCTCTTGGGTTGACTTTGAGTGCCTTTATTTGGAGGAGTTTTTTCTAGTGACTTTTTGATCAATATACACATAGGAGCTCCCACATCTACAGTAGAGAATCCAAATAGTAGAAGAGTACTTGGTGTGGTTTATTGAGCTTTCACACAACTTCATAGATATGGTGCGAGACCCGTTCTTTAGGGAGTGGGATTTTGAGTAGGGGCTATGTTGGTAGATCAAGGCATATGTGATATCTCTCAATATACCTACTCAGGAAGAGCTACGAGAGTGAGCCCTGCTCATGGAGATCTTTCTAGAAGAGTAGATGCCATTGGTGGATAGCCAACAACAGATGAAGGATCCGAAGTGGGATAGGTCCTTTAAGAGAAATCCCCATAATACAGGATTTGAAGTGCGAGGCTCCCAGGGAAGAGTAGGATAGCTGAAGGATAGACTTTGTTTCATGTGTAGTGGTCAGGGACACATAGCTCATGATTTCCCAACACACCATACAGATGATCAACAGATGGTTGAGGGACCAATGAGGTATAGGTAGAGGTTCAATCAGGGTATTACGTAGGGTTGCGTATGTGACAAGGGAGTAGGTATAGTAGCTGGAGGTGGGTGGAGGTTTGATGTACTACCACCACCACCCCCAGGTGGTCCACCATAGGCTTCGGGAGCCGGTGGATAGGGATGGGGCTAGCTTTAGGTGAAGGAGGCTTACAAACCGGTGCTCTATAGATGATTATAGGTATGAACTGTGTCTTTTCCACCCTAGCTTCAGTTCTTATAGACATAGGTTTCAGTCACTTCTTCCTTACTAGAGATCTTGTTCAGAGCTTGAAGATTCTGGTGGAGCTATTGGCTTGATCCTTACATTTAGAGACTCTTACGGGAGGGTATTCAATGATAAGACACTAGTTTTGGTAGTGTGAGATTACTCTTGGAGGTGAGATATTCAGTTGGGATCTCCTAGTAGCAGTGTCGAGGCCTTACGACATCATTATGGGTATGGATTGGTTATCCACAATTCATGCTCAGATTGACTATTTTGGGCATAGAGTGTGGTTTGTCTGTAGAGATGGAACCAGGTTTTCATTCACCGATGAAATGGAAACACATACAGCACAGGATGGACTTTCTCAGAGGAGGGTGAAGCTGATCACTCACCAGTTGGCTAGCCTCACCCTTGGTGTGGTGGAGGAGAGGAGTCCATAGTTTCTTACAATTGTGGAAGAATATAAGGACATATTCCCCGAGGACGTTCTAGGATTACCTCCTCATAATAATTTTGACTTCTATATTGATATATACCCTGGTATGGAATCGATATCCACACTTTCATATCGAATGGCTCCCACAGAGATTCATGAGTTAAGGGTATATCTAAATTTCTTTCTAAGGAAGGGCTTCTTGAGACATAGTGTTTCACCCTAGGCAACCCCGATATTGTATTCTAAGAAGGAATATGGGAGATTGAGGTTGTGTGTGGACTTACAGACCTAAATCAAGTAACTGTGAAGAATAAGTATCCACTACCAAGGATTGATGACCTCTTAAATCAGATGAAGGGAGCGAGATGGTTCTCAAAGATAAACCTCGGATTAGGCTATCACCAGCTTTAGGTGCCAGATGAGGAAATTTTAAATATGGATTTAAGATGTTGTTAGGACCAATTTGAGTACTTAGTAATGTCATTTATCATGATAAATTCCCTATTAGTGTTCATGGGACTCATGAACAAGATCTTCTAGCCTGACCTAGACCAGTTTGAAGTGGTATTTATTGATGAAATCCTGGTGTACTTGGCATCTAAGGAGGAGCATGTGATACACTTGAGGATGGTCTTGGAATTACTCTAAGAGCACTAGCATTACAAGAATCTCTCAAAGTGTTAGTTTTAGATATGAGAGGTCTAATTTATGTGACATGTCATTTCAGAGGCTAGAGTTGCAGTGGATCTAGAGAAGATAGAGGCAGTGCTTGCTTAGGAGCCACCCAAGAGTGTGGCTGAAGTGAGGATTTTCTTGGGTTTGGTTGGGTAATATCGGAGTTTTGTGCCCAACTTTTCTAGGGTAGAAGTACCCTTAATGGCTTTGACATGGAATGGAAATCCCTTCATGTGGACAGAGAAGTGCCAGCAATGTTTTCAAGAGATGAGACAGAGGTTGACGAGTGCTCCCATCTTGAGGCTACTAGAGGAGGGTGG
This sequence comes from Viscum album, assembly GCA_963277665.1. Classification (NCBI taxonomy): domain Eukaryota; kingdom Viridiplantae; phylum Streptophyta; class Magnoliopsida; order Santalales; family Viscaceae; genus Viscum; species Viscum album. The sequence continues at coordinate 1,219,343,652 of OY728119.1, forward strand.
AAGGTATGCCATATTCTATAATGCATCAGGTACTGCACTCAGATAAGTCCTGATGTAGGGGAAAGTGGTGGTTTCCTATGGTTCACACCAATTGAGATAGCATGAGCAGAACTATGTGACCCCTGATCATGAGTTGGAAGTAGTGGTCTTCGCATTGAAGATGTGGTGGCATTACTTAATGGGGGAGTGGTTTACCATCTACTCAAACCATAAGAGCCTAGAGTATATCTTTTATTAGAGGGACCTAAACTTGAGATAGCTTCGGGGGATAGAGTTCCTCCAGGATTATGACTTTGAGATTTTCTTTACTCCTGGGAAGGGGAACATGGTGGTAGACACACTCAACAGAAGATCCAACTTGTAGTTACTGAGTGAGGCATCGGATCAGCTAGTTGTGCTACAAATATCCTTCACAGAGGATAGTGGATTAGCTTATCTCCAGTCGATGGTTGTCACCCCTCCTCTATTTCAGCGATTTAGGGAGACAAAACTTAGGGATATTGATTGCGAGTCCTGACATGCTCAATTTTCCATAGGGCAGGCCCCTGATGAATATTTGATAGGTGGGGAGCATGTAATTCTCTTTAGAGGTCACACGGTTGTACCAGTGGCATTACAGGATGAGTTTTTGATGGAGTTACACACATACCCCTTTGAAGTAAATCCAGGTGTGGTGAATATATACAAGGACCTCTGATATCTTCTCTAGTGGCTAGGGATGAAGAAGGAAGTGGCAGAGTTCATTTCTTGGTGCCTCGCTTGTTAGAAAGTGAAGGAAGAGCACTAGGTTCCAACAGGATCGACTCATCCAGTTGGGGTGTTAGAGTGTAAGTGGGATGGGATATCGATGGACTTCATGATAGGTTTATCATGCACGCCCAAGGGATGCGAGACCATCTGGGTGATCGTTGAACGACTCACCAAGTCAGACCACTTCCTACCCATCCGGGAGTAGAGTTCCATAGAGAGCTTGGGACGCCTCTACATATAGAAGATAGTTCGACACCATGGAGTCCCATCTACAATAGTCTCAGATCATGATGCATGATTTACTTCCTTGTTGTGGAAGGGATTGCAAGAGGCATTTGGGACTCAACTATGCAAGAGTACAGCTTTACACCCACAAACAGACGGCTAGATAAGCATACCATTCAGGTCCTAGAGGACATGATACATGCTTTCATTCTTGATTTTGGCTATAGTTGGGAGGATCACTTAACCCTAGTAAATTTTGTGTACAACAACATCTATCACTCCACTATCAGTATGGAACTGTCTGAGGTCTTGTACGGGTGACCCTATAGGTTTCCACTTTGCTGGACTGACCCGAGAGAGTCGACACTCATGGGCCTAGAGTTGGTGTAGGATACTGCAAAGAAGGTATAGGTCATACAGGAATGGCTTAAGATTACACATAGCCATAAAAAGTCCTATGATGATTGGCGACAGAGACCCTTGGAGTTCTAGGAGGGAGACCATATGTTCCTTCGGGTCTCTCCTCTATATGGGATACAGATATTTGGTTGGGGTGGAAAGTTATCTATGAGGTTTATCGGACCATTTCTGATACTATGTAGAGTGGGAGAGGTGGAATACCACTAGGATATACCTCCACAGTTATAGCGAGTTCATGATGTCTTTCACATATCCCAGCTGAGGAGATACGTACATGACCCATCACACGTTATCAACGAGGACGAGCTGGATATTGACGATGGGGCGACATTTGTGGAGTGCCTGGTGGATATTGAGGATCGACAGAAGTAGACCCTTCATAGGTGGTTGATACCTCTAGTGTGTGTTCATTGGTAGCATAGGAACCTCCAGGAGAGCACCTAGAAGCGGGAGACTCAGATGCATGCTCAGTACCCTCATCTTTTTGTTAAGTATCCCTTGTTTTGGATTTTGGGGATGTAAATCCTTAAGGTGGGGAGAATTTAATGACTCAAATTTTTCTCTAATTTATTTTAATAAATTAATTGAAAAAATACTAAGACCAAGAACTGATATGACATGAGATTCTGAGGCCTGGTGTGCCTAGAATAAACATTTTAATAAAGTTTGATTTTTAATTAAAAGTGCTCGGTAAGATAACTTTGAACCTTAATATCTTCTAAAAAGGTTCTCTAATAAGAAATATGAGGGCATTGTTGTGTCCGGAACAACAACTTTACCTTAGGTGGGTCCTAATATCATCCGGTGTGAGCCAGATGAAAAAGTTAGATTTTGGACGTAACTGTCATTAAAATATATTTGATGCAATAGAGATCTTTTGTTTTAAACAAATATTTGTCATAGATTCAGGGTTATCATCATAACCCTAGAGTTTCCATAAGACAAAGAGGAGAGGCTCCCTCGATGACAAACTCTAGAGAATCAGGACCATAGATGCGGATTGAGATCATGATTCAATGGATCGTCAGCAACAATGAATCAACAGAAGTGAATGATCCAATTCCAAGTCGGTCATGTGATTTTATTTGATTTCATTTCCCATTATTTATTATTTTCCCTATGACTAATGTGAATCAATCGACAAACAAATTGATTCATAGATCGTGCATAGTGAGAGGTTGGGATTTATGTTGCGGGGTTAGAATTAGGGTTTAACCAAGATTAGAATTGATCCATGTTTATAATTGTTGATCTTTTCCCCATTTTAAATTCTAACATGGATGCATCAAGGTCGACACGAAAAAGGCCTAGATCCTTTCACATTTGTGTGTTCTTGTGTTACACCCCTTCTTTCCCAAAATCCCTTCTTGTTATTTTTGGGCACAATGATCCAGAGGGAGATCAGGGACCGCAACGGAACATGGTGATGGTAGCAAGAGGCAGCAGTCGTAGGTGGTAGCTCTGGCCTTTCCTGACAAAGTACGGTGAGATGAGGCCATTAGTTAGATATCTGGCAGCGAGAGCCCATGACGACGGTGGCCATGGGCGGCATGCGGGATCCGCAGCCAGGTGGGCTGCGGAGATAGATGATGGTCGCGGTAGGAGGCTGCGACAGAGGGAGACGACTCACCGGAGCCGTGTTAGATGGGGGATCCCATGGTGGCATCGACCGTGGGCAGTGGAGAAAATCCATGGTAAGAGGTCCCAATGGTGGAGGGACATGGCTCCCCGAGCTGCAGGTGTGAGCTAGTCACACAGACCGACCGTGTGAAATGCGGACTGGCCATGTTGACATGGGGCCCATCCAATCGGCCTGCATGTAGTAGGCCGGGCTGGAGATGGTGGACTAGGCTGAGAGTGGGATGGGCTGGAAGAACGGGCCCGGCCCAGCCGGGGTGGGTCGGGTCTTCCCAACAGGGTCGGACCGGACCTAGACCCCATCGACCCCTTTTTACTAAAAGACCCATAACTTTCAAACTTTAAGTCCATTTGACAATCCATTTGTGGCATTGGGACCCTCGTGATGAGGTGGTCCATTTGGGATGGATTCAGGGGTTTTTAGTGAGGACTATAGTAGGTTTGAATCTTTCCCTAAGTTTATTCCTCAAGGGTTTGGTACATCATTGCGCCCACATCACTAGGCAACAATCCCATCGAGTGGATAGAGTGCCACTAGTACAAAAACCTTTTTTTACGTCGCCCTTTTTCACGTCGGTTTTTTAGAACCGACGTGAAAATATCTAAAAATCGATTTTTCACTTCGTTTATTAGATCACCGACGTGAAAAATTCATTTTATCTTATTCTTCACGTCAGTTATTATATAACCGACGTGAAAAATGAATGTACATAACATTTCTACGTTGGTTATTAAATAACCGACGTGAAAAATAAATTTCCAGGAAAATATATTAAAATTTTCACTTATTTTTCACGTTGGTTATTAAATAACCGACGTAAAAAAAATGATTTTCATGACTTTTTCACGTCGGTTATTTAATAACCGACGTCAAAATGTATTTTGCACATCGTTTATTTAATAAACGGCGTGGAAAAAGTTTACAAAAATGTATTTCATTTCCCAAGCTTTAATTTGACAGGTCACGGAGCTCAAACGGAGTTACGGATTAAAAGTTATGGTCTTCAGAAGTTGATCATCTCTAAATTATGTCTTAAAGATGTCCAACTTCTAAAGGCCATAACGTTTAATCTATATCTCCGTTTGAGCTCCGTGACCTGTCAAATTAAATATTGGTAAATGAACTACATTTTTTTATCACATCGGTTATTAAATAACCGATGTAAAAAGGTCATGGAAATCAATTTTTCACGTTGGTTATTTAATAACTGACGTGAAAAAAGTTTACAAAAATGTAGTTCATTTCACAAGATTTAATTTGACAGGTCACAGAGCTCAAACAGAGTTACGGATTAAAAGTTATGGCCTTCAGAAGTTGATCATCTCTAAATGATGTCTTAGGGATGTCCAACTTCTGAAGGCCATAACTTTTAATCCATAACTCTGTTTGAGCTCCGTGACCTGTCAAATTAAGGCTTGGGAAATTAACTACATTTTTATAAACTTTTTTCACGTCGGTTATTTGATACCCGACATGAAAAAGTCTTTAAAATCAATTTTTCACGTCAGTTATTTAATAAGTGACATGAAAAGGTGACGAAGATTGAATTTTCACGTCGGTTTTATAATAACCGATGTGAAAAATAAGTGAAAATTTTAATATCTTTTCACTTCAGTTATCATAAAACCGATGTGAAATATAATTTTAATATCCCGCGAACACAAAATTTCAATTTTTTTACATCACGGCATCGAAATTTTGAATTTCTGCCTAATATTTTTAATACCACGTTTTCTCTTAGCATCTCAATTATATGTTTCCATTATACACACATCCTAATTTGATGATCATTTATTTCAACCATTATCGTTCCCCCAAATTGACTCTTTTGATCTTCAACTTGAATCAATTATTTCTTCTTTTCGCGATCTCGTCAAGGTATATTTAATCATATATCCATGATTTAGGGTTTTTATGATTTGTTTTCTTAATTGATATACCATTTTATGAACATTTCATTAAACCATCATCATTCCACTGAATCAACTTGTTTGATCTTCAACTTGAATCAATGATTTCTTATTTCCGCGACCTCGTCAAGGTATTTGTAATTATTTTATCATGATTTATATTTTCTATGAGTAATTTTCTTAATTGATATATCATTTAACGATTATTAATTTATTATAATGATGGATTATTCTTTATATCATGGTAAAACTACAAATCCCCCTACGGATTCAAAAATTTCTTCTAATATGAAGCTACGGTGGGTGCATTCAATCTTTCCTTGAAAAAAATATCAAACTTTTGATGGTCATAAATTTTTATCTGTAACTCTGTTTGAGCTCTATGACCTGTAAAATGAAAACTTATGAAATTTTCTACAAGATGGTAAACATTTTTTACATTGTTTATTTAATAACTGACGTAAAAAATGACTTTTAATGTCGGTTTTTTCAAAAACCGACGTAAAAATGGATTCTTAACGCCATTTCCAGAATGTATTTCACGTTGGTTTTTTAAAAACTGATGTTAAAAACCATAAAATCACATTTTTTACGTCAGTTATTAAATAACCGATGTAAAAATCATATTTTTAACGTCACTCGCAATAACTTCGCATAAAAAGCGACGTTAAAAAGAAAAAAACCAATGTAAAAAAAAGGTTTTTGTACTAGTGTGCCGTATAGAGTTGTGGAATCCTCCTTGGGACTAGAGTGATACTCTATCACCAATGATGGAGTTTCTTGGGTATTGATGTGACCTCCGAGCATAGGGAGTTAATCCTCCATCTAGTGGTCTGTATCGATAGGGTTCATAGTATTCTCTGAGGAGAATCACCTACATTATGAGCCGCATAGGTAGGGTTCATGGTATTCTATGAGAAGAATATCCTACATTGTGGGATAATATAGATTGGTTTCACAGTATTCTTTGAGAAGAATCCCCTATCTGTATATCATGATATTTGACCAATGACTTCTCTTTGGGTAGGGCCCAAATTAGCGGGACCTCTTGTAAGAGTCCCTGATGACATCAAGGCTTGAGGAGTGAGTTCTCCCAGAACAAGCATACCTTGAGCGAAATCATGTGGATGATGATTGGATGTGACTTATCCTCTCTTTATTTGTGGATGTTAATGAGTATATCTTAATGTTTCTTGGTATATATATGGGCCTATACCTATGTAGAGATGATTGTTCATTCTTATGTGGTTTTTTATTTTATGGTTTTTGGGTGTCCTACTGAGTATTGTTTTACTCACCCCTATATGGGCTCTGCCTGCACATGTCATGTCTTGTGTAGATAACCAATGATTTGATGGAGTCCTAGGCAGAGTAGCAAAAGAACTCGGATCAGACGATGCCTTGTGGGATCAGACGGGCCGAGGTGTTTCCGACAGTGTTCTACAGTAGCTTCAGTACCCTTGTTTGCAAGTCGGACTTTGTAGTTGTCTTTCTTTTGTTGGTCTTGTATTCTGGATCGGTTTACCTTTTTATACTTTACTTTATTTTTCTACTTTGTGATTTTTTATCAGTGTATACATGCATAGTGGTTGGTGTAATTAAAAGGAGTAACCACACCTTGTTGGACATGGTGAGATCAATGATGAGTTATGCAAGTCTTCTATTTTCCTTTTGGGGATACGCATTACAAACAGTGTCACACATACTAAACCAAGTACCAACTAAATTGATAAATGGTATTCCATACAAATTTTGGAGTGGAAGAAAAATCGTGTTATTGAATTTACATGTGTGGGAAAGCAAAGCATTTTTTAAGGCCTCTTCATGTAAAAAACTTTCACCTTGAGGTACAAAGTGTACCTTTATAGGATACCCCAAGGAAACAAGGGTATATTACCTATATGACCCCTCAAAAAAATTATAGTGGAAAAACATTCCATATTCTTTGAGAGGGAGAAAATATCCAAAAGAGATAGTGGGAGCAAGATAAACTTTTATTAAGTCAAGGCTCAAGGCACATAAGAGTTGGTACATCGTAGGATATACAAATTCTAGTTTCTAGACTGATCAAGAGGACATGAAGTCACAAATGAGATACATATTCACTTTGAATAGAGGTGTTGTGAGTTGAAAGAGCACAAATCAAGCAATGGTCATAGATTCAATAGTAGAGTCTGAGTATATTGCAAATTATGAGGTAGCTAAAGAAGAAGCATGGATTCCCAATTTCATCCAAGAGCTTTATGTGGTACCTAGCAGTAAAGATCCCATCATACTCTACTGTGATAATACTACAGTGGTGGCTCTCGCAAAACAGCCATGGTCACATCAGCGGATGAATCACATACTTAAGAAGTATCATCTCTTGAGGTATTTTTATCAGACATGTGAAGTTGTAGTGAGCAATATTTCCATGGAAGACAACATAGCAAACCCCTTGACTAAAGCCTTGAATCAGAAAAAACATGATTATCATGTGAGGTCTAGCGGACTAAAATCCATAGGTAGTTGGCTCTAGTCAAAATGGGAGTTTGTTAGAGTTGGTGTCCTAGAAATAACTATTTATAATTTGATTACATGAATATTTGATGTATTAAATATTAAATTAAACATCTTATTACATATTTTTCATTATTCTGCATGAACATAATGTAATAATTTTCTAGAGTATTTGTCGCATTGATGCGTTCATAGTAGTTTTAATGACTTGGGTTTTGACACAAAGGACTTCAGAATGTTTCAGAAAATATTTTTGGAGCTGGGTGCTGAGTTGGCGTAGGAATTCAGATCCCAAGGAGCCTCAGTGCAGTGATATTGAAAATATTAATTTTTTTTTTTCATGTGCACACAGTTTCTCTTAAAACTTAAATAACTCATACTCAGAGTTTCGGATCAGATTTATGATATTGCGGTTGAGTTTGGAATGTCATGTTTACCCTAGGCATAACCTAAGGTCGTCTGCACTGAAAGTTTTAATCAAGGGTCCATTTTTGTGGTGTGGTGTTAAAGGGGAATTAATGGGTTTAATTTAATTAAACCCAATTTCCTCCCCACAAACCTCATATGTGAATGACACAACCAAAGAGAGTCATGCCTCTCCTCCCCTTTCCTCTCCTCCCTTCGGAGATGACAAAACCAATGCCGATTTGAAGCAACGAAGTGTCGTCGGTCCCTATTTCATCATAGATCATCATCAGATCGGGAACCAAAATGATCCAAGAAAAGTTCTTCAACTAAAGCTTCAATGTTTCTTCATCAAGGTTGGAAGTTTTTTTTTTTGGTCCCAATACATTTTTTTTTTGAATTGTTCTAAGTTTCTAGAGCCCTATTGCATTTATTGTTGATCCCTGCTAGGTAGATCTATGGGTATTGGGTTGAATCGGGTAGAATAGGGTGATTTTCTAGGTGATTCCTAGATAGAATCATCATCTACACATCATGTAGTTTAGTGACACACATTGTGTATCTCTTCTTATTTAGGTAAGATGAACATTCTGGGACTACACGTTGTGTATAGGGTTTACACACCATGTAGTACCCTAAACCATGTGACCATGGGACATGTTTTGGGATATCCATGTGAAAACACGTGGTTGTGTACTAAAAAATGGCCAAGATACATAGAACTGGGATTTGATACATGAACATAGGAAAAATACATGGGTAGGTGGTCGTTTATCCAAACACGCCAGGTAGTATGGGATACACGGCGTGTGTGGGATATGATCGACTGATCCATGTAGAAGAGGAATATGACTAAGGGGTTGAGGGATAAGGGACACAGCATGTACCACCTCTACATGCCATGTACCCCTAAATGTTTTGGAAACCATGTGGAATAGATACACGGGCAAGTGCTCAGGCGGTCACACACGCTGTGTGTGCCCCGGTGCACGTCGTGTACTACTAAGAGATCATTCACGCATCTTTTGACTTTCTTATCTTCTTCTATGGGACTCAGATTCAAGATTGTGAGTAGTCCATCCTAAGAGGTTTTCCATGTAGAATGAGATGGTGACATTTGTTATGGATTAAAAGATATGAGGTAGAATGAATCAATCAAGACTCTTGTGAATCAGTAATGAGCTGTTGTTGGATATCATTGTAGTTTGTATAGAGAGATGCTAGGACTTTTACTCTCCTGATGGACTAGGGTGTGGGTTTTTCTTACCTCTATGATTAGGTAGAGATGGTAATCCCCACACCGTGGGTGTGGGTTCGTTACCTAAGGTAGTTTCCTCTGGGGGTGTTACTCCCCTAATGGACTAGGTTGCGGGTTTCCCCATGATGTTCATAAAGATTGACAGTACTCCCTTACCATGTCAGGGAGAAGGTCCTATATCCTAGTATTTGGTAGTCTGATATTGGTTCAGGGTGTGGTTCCTCTATATGTGTTGTTCTGGCAGAGTCTGTACTCCCCTATCGTGTCAGGGTGCGGGTCTTCTAGCCTAGGGTTGGTACTCCCCTTTCATATTAGGGAGAAGGTCCCCCATAGTGAATGATCTAGCATATTTGGTACTCTCATATCATACCAGTGTGTGGGTCATCTAACCACTAAGTGGTAATCCCCTACCGGGTTAGGGTACGGGTCTTTGATCTATAAAATGGTATTCCCTTATCGTATCAGGTAATGGGTCCTTCATGAGTAGTACTCCCCTATTGGATCAGGGTGAGGGTCCTCACGTATAGAGTGGTTCTCCCCCATCTTCGAGTAGCAGTGGGGAGTGGGTCCACCATTGGAGTTGGATCTCCCTCGACCATGGGATACAGTTATGAAGAGCAGGCCCTCCACTTTATGTGAACGATACCTATATAGAAGTTAGTACTCCCTCAATGGATTGAGGTGTGGGCCACTCCTTACAGGAGCGATAGAGGTTTTAAGGTTAGTTAGGAGCAGTACTCCCTTGACTTCGGGGCAATGGTGAGTCATGATTCCCTCCACTCTCTCTTGTTAGAGATGATGCACGTAGAGAATAGTCTAGAGTAGTTCTCTCTCAAATTTGTGTATTGGTGAGGGGCGGGCCTCTTCACATGGGTTTATTTAGTTTTCACTAGGTATAAGGTAATGATGATAGGACCTCTGATGTTAAGCACTATAGATAGACCAAGTAATATGTTTCTAATGGAGCACTTTCTCTCATACATACCATTAGGAATGGTAAAGTTGTTCCTGATGGAGTGAATCTCTCAGAAGAGTACCACATGGTATGGCTTAGCTTGTGGAGTGTGTTCTCCTAGTTTTATGTTACGATGAGATCCTATGAAGAGAATATTATTTCTATATATGAGGTTGTAACCTCATGAGACATAGATTATAATATGAGTATATCTGGGTGATTTATATGAGTCTTTTTGGTGTTGTAACATGTCGGGGTTAATACCTCAGGTATACTGAGCTAACTTTTCATACACAGCTAAGGATGGCTTGATATAGAGTTTCTCTCTCGATTGGGTTTCCCTCTGGCTAGGTTGAGCGGACTTCTGACTTCTATTTGTTCCCTTTTTTGGGTTTCTGGGACACTTACTAAGTATTTTTATACTCACCCCTGCATGGGATTTTCCCACACATGTTCTGTTTCTTTTGTAGACCACATGCCTTTCGACGGAGTCCATAGAGGACCTGAGGTAGGTGGAGCTTAGTGAGATAGATATACTGAGGTTTTTACTGTATCTTGGGCAAGGATATTTCTAGATGTTGTAGTTGAAATTGATCCCCTACTTTTGAGCTGGTTGGGTGCTTTTATAGTTTTCTTTGGTGGGTGTTGTTTTTCCCTTCTTTCACTATCAGTACTTATGTTGAACTCTAGTTGTGGGCTATAATTGTATGCATGCATTAGTTGATTTTGGTTTTTACATTTCATCATTTTTTGAGCTTCGAGATGTGTGTGTGCATACAGATACAAAGAAAATGCCTTCCATGTTAGTGATATGCCTTCTCAGCACTAGTCTCTAGGCCCTACCCTATTGGAGGTGGGATTGGGGAGTTGTGGACCGGGCCCCATTGGGTTGGGTCGTGACAGAGTGGAATCATAGGTGTTCGGTTCACCATTGGGACCGTAGTGTCGCGAGCTTGGTTTGGGTTGCATAGCGATAGTGTTAGGATGTTTCGAGTTCGGCTCTCAGGCCAGAGGTTCTAGTGTTGGTATGGTGGCTGATGTATCCACTCACCAGGACTCTGATAACCTATTTTTTGACTTGGTGCATTAGGATACTGGTCACTGGGAAATAAATGGTACGTGCATCATATAGGACTAGGTTTTGGTTGTTCCTACCCTTCTTGAGTTAGCTCCCCGGCTAAACTCTTTGAACATGGTACATCTTGATTCTATTTTAGGATAACTCCATGAAGACATCCAGATAGGATTCTATAGCGTGATTGGATGATAATCCATCCTGCAGTGAGGCTTCAGTGTAGGGCACTAATTTTGTGGTGTTACCTCCAGGTGGTTTGCTGGTAGTGTCACCGCCTGTTGAGAAGTAGGTTTTACAAAACATTTAGGCTGAAGATGCACGTATGATGAGTGTGCTACATGAGTTCCAAAGGTGGTGACCTCTGAGGTGCTAGGGTTATCCAAACCCCCAAGCATCATATTAATGGCTCAATGTAGTTGCACAAGTTTTACACTTAGTGAAAACACCTCCCAATCAAATGGAGATCCTAGCAACGATCCTTTTGTGGGGTTCAGCTGGGTGATGGTGGAGTCTGGTAATACCCACTCATGATGAGGCAATTCTCGTGTGGGAGGATTTTGAGTGACTCTACAAGGAATAGTTTTTTCCAGCTACATTGAGATCAATGTGTATCCAGGAGCTTATGTATCTTTGGAAGGGTAGCCTGATGGTGGTGGAGTTTTTTGGAAAGTTTCACATATTAATTGGGATACTCTTTGGATATGGTTTAGGATCCATTTTTTAGATCATAGACCTTTGAGTAGGGCTTTCATCGGGAGATCATAGCATCTGTGATTCCTCTGTTCATTCCCACCTACATTTGAGGGATAGAGTGAGATCTGGTGGTGGAAAGTTTCCTGGTTGAGGAACAGGTGGATGTGACCCGCAACAATGGTCAAGAGGCTAAGGCTTCTACAGAAGTTGGTAGAAGACATGTAATAGGTTCACAGTGTAAGATTCATACCCATGAAGATACATAGACATGTGGGTCTCTAGTGAAGGAGTAGCACTGAGGATTAGATCAGTCATAGGAGAGATGGTGTTACGCTTGCGACGGCTGTGGACATCTCGCCAGAGATTGTCCAACCCACTGAGCTATTGAGAGGGATCTGGATGACGAGTTTCCTTAATAGAGATATCACTTTGAAAAATTATTTCCACAAGGTGGTGGATAAGGTATAGGAGCTTGAACGGTGGTTGGAGGTGGAAATCACTTTAGGGTGTTGCCACAACCACCCCCGAGTAGTTCGCACCAGGCTTAGGGAGCTAGAGGACATGGGCGGGGACAACTACAGGTCATGTAGGCCTTTGATCCAGAATCTTTGAGTATTAATAGAGGTATGCCTTGTGTCCTTTCTACTTTTTTCAGTATAAATTGTTAGATACTGTTTTGGGTACTCTTTTCTTTCTGCACATGCTCGAGGTTTAACCAGGGTGACACAGGGCGTCAGTAGATCCCTGTGTTGGAAGTTGCGACAGAGGGCCCAGTAATACCCAGTGCGTTTTTGGGTAGCCCTTTTTTTTGTGAGTACCCTCATGTGTTTGGCACTATCTTTGTAAATGACATTCTTGAGGGGGATTTGCTACATTTTTATGTAGCTTTGAACTCATGAGGAAGAGGGACGTTGTTGGGAAAAAATCCCTCAAGGTAACATTGCAGCATTTTTTGGGTTGGTTGTGTCTGTTGAAAAAGCAAGTTTTCATGGTGAATTGTCAAGTTCCAGAGAAGTTGTTGAAAATACATGCTGAAAAAGAACCATTACAAAGGAATGGATGATCTGGAGTTGGTACAAAAGAAAAGATAAAAGGTGGTGTTGTTTTCCATTATTTGCCAAATTTTTGGGGTCCAAAATTTGGGATTTGGTGAGCATCACGAAAAGTTGATTTTCTTGAATATCACATAAAAATATGGAAAAGGCATGAGTTTCATGAATATGGGCTTCTTGAAGTGTATTTTTCATAGACTATAAGAATTTTGATGGTGAGCTCTGTGATTACGACGAGCTTTGTGAATAGTAGAGGTGAATAGCATTACGGCGAAGCTTTGCGTAAGTGGTGCAAAGGAATTGACAGAATTATCCACGATTATGACGAGCTCCATGAGCTGAAAATTTTCATGGTGCTTCACAATATAGAGAGAATTTTTGTGAAAATTTCGAAGCTTTGAGATTTGAGCTGATGTAGCACTGACTTTGCACGGAAGGTTCGAGGGTCGGTGGAATCACCTATAAATAGACCTAGACCCCCTCTAGAGAAGTAGAGAAATAAAAAAAAACTTTAAACTCTCAAATTTCTAAGGATATTCACAGAGGAGGGAGCTTCTCAAAATAGAATAGAATTCATAGAGGTAGTCTGCTTCACGAAATATAGGAGCTTCGTGGTGACTAATCTGGCTTCATGAAAGAAGTGTGTTCCGCATTGGATCAGTGAGCTTTGAAAAGGAAGTCACTTTGTGAAAACTTGAGCTATGTGACATCCTAATCTCTATGAAGTCTTGAGCTTTGTGAAGGCTTGATCTCTGCGAAGCAGTGTGCTCTATAAAGCAGTTAGCTCTGTGATGGTGAGTGCTTTGCGAAGAGATAGGGACTTCGTGAAGGCTTGTTTGAGCTTTGAAAAATTGGGAGATTTGTGAAGTAGGGAGCTTTGGTATCCAAATGTTGTTTCCTAGTGATTAGTGGAAAAGGGGTATTCATCAGTGGATGAAATTTGGACTTCAATAAAGCATCTATCTATAACTGAGGATGTATTCATTAATGATAATGAAGAGACCTACAGGTCTATAAATTGTGAGTGGATCTTCTGAAGAAGCAGTGATCTCACTTCAGTTGAGAGATAACTGATTTCTCAAATTGTGAATGGTTGTAAACCAATAGGGACAGTGAGTTTGCTTCAAACTTGTAAACAGTAGTGCACTTATAGTGGATTTGGTAAATCGACACATCACCGGTGTATGCTCCTTGGACGTAGCCCGATAAGGGTGAACCAAGTAAAATTTTTGTGACATGTGCATGGTTTAAGATTCATTCATACTCTACATTGGGAAGGAGAGAGAGAAGATATTTTTGTTGTTTTAATCTTTCATACCCTGATTCACCCCTCCCCCCCTCAGGGTATCTAGCCTAGTGGACCTAACATACACTTTCCCCACAGAGACACATTTCTATGACGTGACCAAAATAGTGTGGGTGAGTCAGTGCCGCCCAAAGCAGACAGTGTCGAGGTGTGGTGAACTAGTTCCTTAGACTTGTGTGTTCAGGGTGAGGTTATGCGATGAAGTGTCAAGTGGTTCATGGCTTTTCCAGTGTATATTTCTTGCACGACCTATTTAGTTTAGCGGCCTTGGGAGAGGGAGATCCTTGATTAGAATAATTTTCTGGTGGCAGAGTCTATCAGACCCTATGATATTTCCATAGTATGGATTGGTTTCCTACCATCTATACTCATATGAAATTCCACTAGTGGCTGGGGCAGTGTTTCTGTTTGGGCGAATAGTGTTACAACTGGAGGTTTGTAGAAGAAGGTCCTAGTAAGACCCAGTGTTCACTCTTGGGCGGACCTTTTTGGTTCGTGAATACCCTCACATGTTTAGTGTCAATCTTGAATGAAAAATGATTTATGAGGCTGTCGTACATTCCATATAGTGGTGGATGAGGACTGTATGGTTCCATCAGTATTTGCATTAGGTTATCAAGGTGGTATACTGCTAGACCCCATGACTGTAGATGGACCGTGGTGCTTGGTTCTTTCCCACCTCTTGTAACTAAGGATACAAATTCCCATCTATTGCACAATGTTGGCCTAGTATAATCTAGACATAAGAGTGGTTTTATCATGGTGGTCCCTCTATGGGTGTGATTTTAAGCAGCGTAGAAACACTTAGTGAGCTCATTGGAATGGGAATCTGGTGGGGAGATCAGTTTCTTCCCTTGTACTTAGGATTTTGCTTTTTGGGGATTAAAATCCCTTAGGTGGGTAGAATGTAATGACTCGAGTTTTGAACCGAAGGACTTCGGAATAATTGGGAAAATATTTTCAGAGATGGGTGCAGGAAGCTGGGGCCCGAGGAACCTCGTTGTAGCGATATTGAAAATATTAAATATATTTTATCGCACACGTAGTTTCACTTAAAATTTAAATAACTCATGATCCGAGTCTCGGATCAGATTCTTTAGACTGCGGTTGAGTTTGAAATGTTATATTTACCCTAGGTGAGACCTAATATTTTCTGTACTGGAATTTTTAATCAGGGGGGGGCATTTTGGTGACCTGCCACTAAATGGAAATTAATGGGTTTAATTTAATTTAACCCAATTTCCTCCCCTAAACCTCATATACACATGTCACAACCAAGGAGAGTCATGGATATCCTCCCCTATACTCTCCTCCATTTTCGACAATGAAACCATTGCTGATTTGAAGCAATGAAGCACCGTCGATCCCTGATTTCATCTTAGATCATCATCAGATCGAGAACCAGAATGATCCGGGCATCATTCTTCAATCGAAGCTTTGTCTTTTCACCATCGAGGGAGGAATATTTGGTTTTTGGTTCTAATACCTTTCATTTTTCATTTTTATAAGGTTCTATAGCCCTATTTCATTTGTTTTTGATCCCTTATAGGTAGATCTATGGGTTTTGGGTTGAATCGGGGTGAATCGGGTGATTTTGAAAGTGATTCCTGATTAGAATCACCATCTACATGATGTTTAGTTTAGTGACACACACCGTGTAAATCTACTAATTTGTGGAAGATGAACATTTGGGACTACATGTCGTGTATAGGGTTTACACACTGTGTAGTGCCCTAAATCGTGTGACCATAGGACATGGCTTGGGATAGTCGTATGAAAACACATGGACATGTATTAACATATGCCCAAGATATATGGACATGGGGTCTGGTACACAGAAATGGGAAAACTATATTGGAAGTTGTCCATTTATCCAAACACACCATCACTACTACAAATACGGCTTTTATCAGTGCTAAAAATGGCCTTTAATAGCACTAGAAAAGCGTTGTTAATGCCAGAGAAGATAGAGGGGGGGTCTCCTTTATCAGTGCTCCAAAAATCGCTGATAAAAGGGTCTTTTATCAGTACCTTCTTTTTAGCAGTGATAAAATACCTCTTTTATTAGCGCTTTTTTTGGGGCTGATAAAACTAAAAAAAATTAAAAAAATTAAAAAAAATTAAAAAAATATTGCCAATCATGAGGGGGGATTTTTACAGCACTTGAGCCCCCCTTTATCATCCCTTTTCTGCTCCTCCATCTCCCGCACGCACCGCATACACCCTTTATCAGCGCTAGCCCCTCTAAATCACCCTTTCGCACGCGCCCCTATTTCCACCCGGATTTAATCTCGAGACCCCCCCCCCCTGCGCACCTAAAGCCTTTACCACTGCCCTATATTGATTTATTCTCTTATTCATCATATATATATTTATTTATATATATATATAGATATATTTATTCATACAGTAATATATATTTATATTAATATATATATTTATAGTTATTTTAATATATATATATATAGTTATATTAATATATATATATATAGTTATATTAATATATATATATATAGTTATATTAATATATAGTTATATAAATATTCATATATTGTTATTTTAAATGAAATGGATATTAGTTATTATTTAGATAAATCTAATATATTTTATATGTAAATATGTTTAATTATTTATTTAAAAAATTAAAGTTTTAGGTGTGAATATATAAAAAATATGTACATATAGTTATATATTTGATTATAAATAGCAGTTCATTATAAAAAACTATAAAATTTAAAAGAAATAATATCAATATGAATGTAATACCTTAGAATAAATTCATCCCCCACCAAAAAAATTCAATAATACCCCCTTAAAAGAGGCTGAAAATCCACAAAATGTTAAAAAATCTGGGTACCCTGACTAAAAACTCATTTTTGGAGGCCTTATGGGCCTTATTTGGCCTATAAAAAACCTTTACTAGGGTCCCCCAAGTCATAGTGACGTAGATCTCATCACAGGCTTTGATTTGATATGTGGTAGATCTCAAACGGACACCCGGATCAATAGTTATGGCCGTTTGAAGTTCGAGTTGCGTTTTCAACATATTTTGGATCTTTTTTTATTTTTTTTTATTTTTTTAGTCTTAAATTTGTTATTAAATGACTATTACTCCATAATAATTAGAAAATTATTAATTAAAAATATTTTTTAAATTTTTTTATAAGCCATTTTCACAAAATATCTTATATATTAAGTATATTAAGTGTAAATGTATATTTATACTTATCTAAAATATATTTAAAATTTATATATTATATTTATATCAATATAACTATATTTATATATTGATATATTGATATATTGATATATTGATATATTATTTTTAATTAATTATTTTTGAAGACGAACCCTTTATCAGCGCTACTAAAAAAAAGCGCTGATAAAGGGGTACTTTTATCAGCGCTTTTTTTAGCACTGATAAAGGTACCCCCCCTTTATCAGTGCTTTTTCGTTAGCACTGATAAAGGGGTGGCGCTGGCCTTGCCCAGTTTTGTGGTAGTGCATGTAGTATGGGATACACGGTGTGTGAGGGACATGGTCGGTCGGTCCATGTAGAAGAGAAACACATCCATGGGGGTGAGGGATAAGGGACATAATGTGTACCTCCTCAACGTGCCATGTACCCCTACATGGGTTGGAACCCATGTGGACCAGATACACGGGAAGGTTCTCGGGTGGGCTCACATGTCGCGTGTGCATAGGTGTAAACCATGTACTACTATGAGATCGTCTAGGGATCTTTCACCTTCCATATCTTCTTCTCTGGGACTTGGATTCGGGATTTTGAGTAGTCCATCCTGATCAGTTTTCCATATAGAATGTAATGGTTACTTTTGTTATGCCTTACAACATACAAGGTGGTATTAATTGATCAAGAATCTTGTGGATATGTATTGATTTGATGTTGGAGATTGGTGTGGTTTGTATAGAGACGCTTGGATAGTTACTCCCCTGATGGACTAGGGAATGGGTTTTCTTCAACTCTCTGCTTAGGTAGATATGGGACTCCCCACATTCTGCATGCAAGTTTGTTACCTTGGGTAATTAACTCCAGGGGTGTTCCTACCCTGATGGACTAGGGTGTGGGTTTCCCTATGATGTTCATGAAGATGGAAATTACTCCCATGCCGTGTCAGGGAGTTGGTACTCTATCCTAGGAGTTGGTACTCCCCTATTGGATTAGAAAATGGGTCCTCTATACATGTTGTTACAATAGAGTCGATACTCCTCTAATGTTTCAGGTAGTGGGTCCTATAGCCTAGGGTCGGTACTCACCTATTGTGTTAGGGCGTGGGTCCCCCATAGTGAATGAGCTCGTAGAGTTGGTACTTCCCTGTCCTATTAGGGTGCGGTTCCTCTAGCCACTAAGTGGTACTCCCCTACTAGGTTAGGGTGTGGGTCCTAGATCTATGAAGGGGTACTCCCCTATCGTATCAGGGCATAGGTCATTCATGACTAGTACTCCCCAGTTGGATCAGGGTGAGGGTCCTCACTTATGAAGTGGTACTCCCCCATCTCCGAGTAGCAGCGAGGAGCAGTTCGTCCATTAGAGTTGGATATCCCACTACTATGGAATATAGTTATGAGGAGGGGTCCTCCACTTGATGTGAATGATACCTAGATAGGATTTAGTGATCCCTCAACAGACTGAGGTGCGGGCCACTTTTTACAGGAGCGAAAGAGGTTTTGTGGGTTAGTTAGGAGCAGTACTCTCTTAACTATGGGGTAGTAGCGAGGCATGATCCCCTATATTCTCTCTTGTTAGAGAGGATGCATGCAGTGCGTATTCTTGATCAGTGATCCCTCAACTATGTGAAGTGGTGAGGGGTGGGCCTCTTCACATGGGTTTCCTTAGTTTGTGATGGGTGAAAGGTAACAATGATAGGACCTCCGGTGATGAGCACTAGAGCTGGACCTAGTAAGATGTTCCTGATGGAGCATATTCTCTCAGACGTACCATTAGGAATGGTAGAGTTGTTCATGATGGATTGTCTCTCTCATAAGGGTGTCATATAGTATGTATGAGCTTGTGGAGTGTGTTCTCTTGGTTTTATGTCACAGTTAGAGCCTATGAAGAGAATCGTGTTTCTAGCTATGAGGTTATAACCTCATGAGACTTAGAGTCTGAGATGAGTATATTTGGTTGATTTATGGGAGTCCTTATTGTGTTGTCACATGTCGGGGTTGACACCCTAGGTAGACCGAGCTAACTTGTCATGTACAACCGAGGATGGTTTGAGATGGAGTTTCTCTCTTGATTGGGTTTCCCTATGGCTAGGTCGAGTAGAATATCACCTTTTAGTTTCTCCCTTTTTCTTGGGGTGCCTACTGAGTATTTTTATACTCACCCCTCCATAGGATTTGCCCACACATGTTTTTTGTCTTGGGAAGACCACATGCCTTTTGAAAAAGTCCACAGAGGACCTGAGGTAGGTGGAGATTTGTGAGCTAGACAGACTGAGGTGTTTATCGGAGCTTGGCCTAGGATCTTTCCAGTAGTTGCAGTTGACAGCAATCCCCTCCTTCTGAGTAGGTTGGAATTCTTTTACATTTTTCTTTTATGGGCATTGTTTTTCACTTCTTTCTCTTTCATTACTTCTATTGTACTCTGGTTTTGGGA
The DNA here is from genome assembly GCA_963277665.1 of Viscum album. NCBI lineage: Eukaryota > Viridiplantae > Streptophyta > Magnoliopsida > Santalales > Viscaceae > Viscum > Viscum album. The sequence continues at coordinate 1,219,363,462 of OY728119.1, forward strand.
TATAGATATATCCATACATTGGTTTCTTTTGGTTTTTATATTTCAGAATTTTGTGAGCATGGAGATGTGTGTCTACATACAAGTACATAGGAAATGCCTTCCATGTTAGTGATATGACTTCTCAGATCTAGTCTCTAGCCCTTATCCTATTGGAGGTGGGCTTGGGGAGTTGTGGCCCGGGCTTCGTCAGGTTGGTTCGTGATAGTAGTTCCCCACTATGATGAGAACCTTGAAGTGCTATAATAATATTATTAAGATATTTATATGGTTGGATAATATACTATGATGGTACACAAAGTATATAGACTACCAGGTGCGAGTAATCATAAGAAGATGAGACTTATTCTCATGAAGATCACACTTGGTAATATCCAATATGGGAGATTATGAGAACAAACTCGCCAGTAGGAATTCTACATGTTTTTGTGTCATTGGATATTCCTATCTGCAAGCATGTGTAATAATTCTTAGACATTAAGATTATTATTAATGCATGTCATGACTTATTCAATTATATTTGCTGATGAAAACTGGCATGCCATATGTTGGCGGGAAGTAGGGTACATTGGGTGCATTGTGAATGAGATGTTATTAATGGATAAGTCAAGAAAGGATTTGTCTCTTCCATATTTATGGAAGTTGATATCTCAGACCTTTGATTGAAATCACCCTAAATTCCCTGGCCATAGTGTAACAATGATTTTATTTCAGATAGTCAAAGAATACTGTATCAAGTATATAGATTGATGACACCGTCATGAAACCTGGTTGATGAGATTATGAGACAAAGGGATTATATTATACAGTGAGTGTTCGTATGTGGTTTTCATCGTTGTGACTGTAAGTTCTTTCTCTTGGGTGCCTTCACCTATTTCTAGATAGTAATTTTGGACTTTAATCAAGTCCACCTAATTCCAACGAGAAAGAATTCTAGAGGTTCAGACACTAAGTGTTGTTGGTGGCCTCAATTAAATTCTATTTTAATTTAATTAATGGAATAAATATTATTTTCAAGAATAAGGAATAATTTTATTTTAGTTATATTGATCATATAAATTAAATAAATTTTCATTCACTAGATTGTGAACAAAATATATATTTTTATTTTATTGAATATTTATTTACTATTTTTTGAATAAAATATTTATTTAAGAGAATAAAATATTTATTCAGGTGTTCAATAAATACAAGAGGATTTCGAATGGATCAAGACTGTGTCTAGTGATAAAATAATTATTTATGAGTTGATAAATATTATTTATACATTTTGCTTAAGTTGGCGCACCACAAAATAATAATAATATTATTATTATTATATGGAATGAGATTTCATTAATGGCAATAATTATATTTAATGGTTGTCACTATAAAAAAAACAGATTAATGGTAGTTTTTTATAGGGGTTATTCACAACCCCCTATAAATTTATTTTATAGGGGGTTATACAAAACCCTCTCTAAATTTTTTAGCATTATTTTTTTAATATTTGGTTGGATTTTAGAGGTGGTTATGTCAAAACCACTGCTAATTTAATAATTAGTGGCGCTATATGTTCGATTGGATTTTAGAGGTGCTATATATATATATATATATATATACATATTCATTTGGATGTTAGAGGGGGTTTTGAACCCCCTCTAATATAAAATATTAAAGGTTGTCATGAACCACTGCTAATCTATTATATTAGAGGGGATTTTGAACCCCATCTAATTGAAGAAATTAGTGGGGGTTTTGAACCCCGTCTAATTGAAGAAATTAGAGGGGGGTTTGAACCCCCTCTAATTTATGACGTTGGAGTGGGTTTTGAGCCCCATATAATTGAAGAAATTAGAGGGGGTTGTAAATTCCCTCTAATTTAAGAAATTATAGGGGGTTCATAAACCACGACTAATCCATTTTATTTGAGGTGTTTTTTAACCCCACTTAATTTTTATTTATTTTTTAAAATAAGCCTCATATAAATTCAAATTTTATAATATATATGTGTGTGTGTGTGCACATGTGTGTGTGTATATATATACTATATAATAACATTATATAAATTTATTTAAAGGCATTATAAACATATATATATATTAAGACATTATATAAATACTTTAAATAAATACTAACACATATAAACAAAAATGTATACATATATAAATTTTAGTATACATAATATAAATGTAATTATAAATATATTTATTCAAATATATAAAATTTATATATTATTTTATAAATAAAATACATTTATATTATACATATATTATATTAAATACGTTTTTATTGTATATTTATGTTTAAATACATTCATATTATATTATGTATACAAATATATATAATATAGAAAAAATTAAAATTAAATATAAATATTATATATTTATATTATATATACTACATTATAAATATTTTATTATATATAAATTTATATATATTATATAATTATTATTATATATATATATATATATTAGTATACCATATTAATTATAAATTAATTTAGTAAAGGGTGTCTAGGGGGGTTACAGTGGGGTGGTGTCCAGGGGGTACTAGTTGGGTGTCCAGGGGTGCTGGATAAAAAATAAAAAGAGAGGTAGATTAGGGGTGGTTATAGTATAACCACCTCTAATAATTAAAACTTTAAGATAATTTAGGGGTGGTTCTAACCACCCCTAAATTTCCAATTTAGGGTGTATTCTAGGAGAAATTAGAGGGGGTTAAAACCCTTCTAATCTAACTGCCAACACTGATCCATTTACTAGCTCTTATCCAAAACCACCTCTAATCACAATCAGTGGATACTTTAGTAGCAGTTACTCATAACCGCCACTAAAGTGTATAGAAGGGGTTATAACCCCTTCTAATCACCCAATTTTTTGTAGTGTGTTGTGCCATTAAATTTTTTAACCGAAATCCTAGCTCTATAAATAGATGGATACATCTATTGTGTAATTTATTCAAAACCAATTCCATGTTTGGGAATGGAGAATTTTTTCACACAACGAATTCTCTCTTGACTCCTCCTCCTCTCTCCCTCTCAAGAACTAGAAACCCAAGAGAGAATTTCTTCAAGACCGAAGAACGAGCGATCAAAAAATAATAATGAAAGACATTCAATTCACCATGTTAGAACCCAAATAATGGGTGACATTGATTGGAAACCATTGAAGAACATATGAATCACATTTAGAGGGATTCTACCCTTGGATCCTCACAAGCGCAATGGAGGCAATCCGGAAGAACCATTTAGGATGATCAATAATCATCAACGAAAAAAGTTCCTAAGTACAAGTAATTATTAATTCAGATATAAAAATAAATTAATTATAAATTTGACATGAAAGATCCTCACTCTTGGTTTCAAGAAACTATTATTAAAATAAATTTTACTATATCACCCACCACTGCACACTTCCGCTGCACCCAAAAGCAACACTTTTGAGCCAGATCAGGGAGAGGAAGTATGAGGATTCAGAGTGTTTGGATTTGAGGGAAATCCTTGAAGGTGGGGAGTCACCTTCCAATTAGACTATTGATGAGGACGAGATCATCTATGTCAGGAATCAATTTGTTGTGCCTATGAGTATGCAGAAGGAGCTGATGTGTGAATTTCATGCCTTGAAGTGGGAAGTGCATCCAGGTTTGACCAAAATATATCATGACCTACGATGATAGTATTGGTGGTTGGGCATGAAAAAGGAGATTGTAGGGTTCGTGACATAATACTACACCTTCCAACAGGTGAAGGCCAGACATCAACAATCTGATGGATTGCTACAGTTGTTTCCCATTTCAAAATAAAAGTGGGATAATGTTACTATAGACTTTGTGGTGGGTCTCCTGAGGATACCTCAGAAAAATGACATTATTTAGGTGATTTTGGATCATTTGAAAAAGGTATCACATTTCATGCCTATACGAGAGACTTTCTCAGTGGTGTAGTTGGGGATTTGTCTAGGGGGTACTAGTTGGGTGTCTGAGGGTTCTGAAGAGAGGTAGATTAGGGGCAGTTATAGTATAAATTCACCTAAAAATTTAAACTTTTAGATAATTTAGGGGTGGTTCTAACCACCCCTAAATGAATAGTTTTGGGTGTATTTTGGTAGAAATTAGAGGGGGTTAAAACCCCTTCTAATCTAACCGCCTCTAAACACTAACCCATTTACCAGTGCTTATCCAAAACCACCTCTAATCACATTCATTGGACACTTTAGCAGTAGTTACTCATAATTTACACTAAAGTGTTTAGAAGGGGTTATAATCCCTTCTAAATGAAAAATCAACCCCTTATAATCACCCAGTTTTCTTATAGTGTGTTATGCAATTAATTTTTTTCACCGAAATCCCAGCTCTATAAATATACATCTACATCTATTGAGTAATTCATTCGAAACAAATTACAATTTTGGGAATAGATATTTTTTGTTCATAAATAATTATCTCTCGAATCCTCCTCCTTTCTCCCTCTCAAGAACGAGAAACCAAAGAGAAATTTTCTTCAATATTAAAGAATGAGCAATCAAAAATGAAAAATGAAAGACATTAAATTAACCATGCTAGAACCCAGAGAATGATTGGTGTTGCTCGGAGACCATTGAAGCATGTGTGGATCACTACTATAGAGATTCTAGCCTTGGATCCTCATAAGAGCAACAAAGGCAATCTAGAAGGGTCATTTCAGACGATCAAAAATAATCAACGAAGAAAGTTCCTAAAACCAAGTATTTATTTCTTATGATATTAAATAAATTAATTATAAATTTTATGTGCAATATCCTTGCTCTTGGTTTTAGGAAACAATTATTAAAAGAAATTTTAATATATCACCCACCACCGCATGCTTCATCAATTCCTGAAACCAACACTTTTGAGCTGGATCAGGGAGAGGCAATAAAAGGATTTAGAGTGTTTGTATTTGAGGGAAATCCTTAAAGGTGGGGAGTCACCTTCCGATTTGACTATTGATGAGGAAGAGATAATCTATGTCAAGAATCAAGTTGTTGTGCCTATGAGTATGCGAGAGGAGCTGATGCGTGAATTTCATGCCTCAAAGTGGGTAGTGCATCCAAGTTTGACCAAAATATACCATGACCTATGATGACAATATTGGTGGTTGGGAATGAAAAAGAAGATTGTAGGGTTCATGACATAATTCTACACCTGCCAATAGGTGAAGGCGGGACATCAACGATCTGGTGGTTTACTATAGTTGTTTCCCATTTTAGAATGGAAGTGGGATAATACTACTATGGAATTTGTGGTGGGTCTCCTGAGGATGCCTAAAAATGACATTATCTAGGTGATTTTGGATAATTTGAGAAAGGTAGCACATTTCATTCCTAAACGAGATACTTTCTCAGTGGACCAGTTGGGGGATTTGTATATTCAGAAGATATTTCATCTCCACAGGGTGAAACAGAGTATTGTTTCGGACTATAAATCAAATTTTAATTCAAGCTTATATTAAGGATTATAGAAGGCACTTGGTACACATGTATTATTGAGTACAGATTTCCACCCATAGATAGATGGGCGTCAGAACATACTATATAAGTGCTTAAGTATATACTACAAGTGTGTGTTCTAGACTTCAATGGGTCTTGGGAGAAGCATCAAGCACTTGTGAAGTTCACCTATAATAATATTTATTAGGAAACTATTCATATGAAACCATATGAGGCTTGTTATGATAGATCATATAAACCCCCTCTATGTTGGATGAAGGTGGGTGTGTTAGAGTTGTTGGGACTGAGACTCATGTCAGAGGCATCAGAGGATGTTCAGCTGATTTGAAAGCATATGGATACAGCTCAGATTAGGTAGAAGTCATATATTGATAGATATCGAAGACCCCTAGAGTTTATATAGGGTGATTGTGTTTTACTTCAGGTATATCCTAGATTGGGTCACCGTAGGATTCAGAGACATGGAAAGTTGGTGCCCAGGTTTTTTGGACCGTTTGAGGTTGTGGAGAGAATCGAGTCGGTGGCATACCGATTGGCCCTTTCATAGAGGTATAGTGTTATGCATGATGTTTTTCATGTGTCACAACTTTGGTGGTATCACCCCAACACTTCTTATGTGATTGATATGGATGATTTTGAGCTTGAGACTAATGCATCCTTTGAGGAGCATCTGATACGTCTGTTGGATGGTAGTGAGAAGGTGTTTCAGGGAAATATCGTACCGATAGTTTGAGTATTGTGGCAATATGGTCATGTTTAGAAGGAAACATGGGAGATAGAAGCATATATGTTGGCTCAGTGGCTCAATATTTTTTGACTTGGAATCTTAGAGATGCTAGGGAGTACAACTCGAGGACAAGTTGTTATAAGGTGGGGAGATTGTAAGATCCCAGCATTTTACTAGAGATACATCGATCTCTTTTTTAGGTACTATTTTTCCTTGTTTTGAGTATATCTTGTTTGATTTTTGACTTCAGTGCATTTGGGGTGAAATTTGGAATTTTTTGTTGGGGTTTTGCGATGTGCACGGTTGGTGCATGGTTTTCCCAAATCGTACACCCTACCCCAGCAAACTGTGCAACCCTAGACAAAGAGAGATTGCACGGTTGGCCCATGGTCTATCAAACTTTGCATAATATTATAAGTAACCATGTGAAACCCCTTGGTGAGGTGCATGGTTAAGGCACATGGTTATGGTAAACCGTGTGCCTTGTATAGGAAACCATGCATGAAGAAATAATTCCCCAAAAATTAGTTTTAAAAATCCCAAACCCCCTGGCTTTAACTCCAATTCGAATCGGATCAGCCTAACACTTTATCCTTTTACCTTAGAGTCTTCTGGATAGATTCCTAGGGATCTCAAACACTATTCTTGATTATTCAAAGACCGGATTGAAGAATCTATATCTCTCCCTGTAAGTGATTCTCATTCGGATTGGTTTTCTACCTCTCTCCCATCTTTCTCTCATATTTTGAAGGGATTTTTTCCAATGTTGGTGATGGATCTAGATATAGGTTTTGATAGATCTAATTTGTTTGATCTTGGATATAGTTTTTGGATCTAGATCTCATTTTTTGTGATCTCGATTTTTTCACTTCAATTGGGGATTTCCGTTAGCGAGCATTAGTCATCAATCTTATGGTAGGTGGTATAAATTCAATTCCCATAATCTTGAATTCTAATTGTGTATATGACTTGTGAGATTTTAATTGGAACTTTTGTCAATTGAATCTTGAATTGAATAAATTAATTTATGGAATTATGGAAATGATTAATTGATTTTTCATGTGCTTACAAAATGAGTTAAACTTGGGTAAATTGAATTTGGTAATTATGATTATGCAAGTAATTAATAACGAGACATTAAATCTATTGATTAATGAAGTTATTAAAATTGTTCAATTAATGGGATTGCATAATTGGTCAATTAATGGGATTGTATAATTAGACAATTAATAGGATCATATAATGGGTCAATTAATGGGATTTTTTAATTGGATAATTAATGGGATTGTATAATTGGTCAATTTATGGGATTGTGGAATTGATTGATTAATTGAATATTGAATTGGTTGATTAATGGGAATAAAGAGATGTTTGGATTAACCTTGAAGGGTTAATGAATTATTTGATTAAATTTCGTTAATTGGTTTAATAGTGAATTGTTCTTATTATTACTTGTGATTGAAATAAAGAGTTATGATTGTTTTGATAAATTGAAAAGGTGCACTTAAATGAAATTATTTGATGAAAAGGTTAACGATGTGTAAACTTGATGTATATGAAATTGTGATTCGTGAGATATTGTGATATTTGTTATGTTTGTGATATTGTGACATGGAGGTGTGGGATAGAGATTGAGGCTCCAAATACCCATATGTGTTAGTGAGTGTGGGAAGGGGACTGAGGCTCCACATACCCATATGTGTTGATGAGTGTCGGACATGGACTGAGGCTCTAAATACCCATATGAGATAGTGAGTGTGGGATAGGGACAGAGGCTCCAAATATCCATGGGGTGTTGGACACGACCTTTTACGCACATGAGATTAGCATTGGACTACGATTCCAATTGGTCGTGATATGAATTGAAATGAAATGATAAATGATAACCATGGTATTTTGATATGTAAAATCCCTTGGGGAGAGTTCAAACTCCGACATGGGCCAAATCATGTATTGATGGGTTGGGTGTCATTGTCAACCTGGGAAATTGGTGTGGTTAATTAAAGAATAATGAAATGTGATACTTTTTTACATTATACATTGTACTTTATTATTTATACAACTGCATACACTGTTATTGACTGGATATTGTTTTAGACGCCATTGGTGGTGGCCTACTATGTTTTACTCACACTCTACTTGGGCTGCCTGATCGAAACCCGAATAGATTTTATGCTTATAGGATAGAATAAGGGCAAGAGCCCAGTGCTAGATAGATGATTTGGGGTGAAGTATAGATGAGGGAACTAGATATAGTGTCGGAACCTGATTGGGAGTGTCAGTGTGTCTTTATTTTGGTTTTTCATTTGACACTTAGCACGTACTTGACATGACATATCTATTGTTTTAGTTTGGATATTGTATTCCTGTTTTAGTCATCATGTGATATTGGTTTGTCTAGTTATTGGTTATCTATTTTGGTTATTCTTGTTTTATTCCCGCTATTATATTACTCTAATAAAGAGGGTATAGTCTCTCCATGTTTTATATTAGACCATCGCTATTAGTCGACGACCTCTGGTGTATGGAGAGTCATGCTTGAGGTCAGGTAATCGACTGGCTCAGGGCACTGGTGTGTGGAACCCGGGTCAGAATGTTACATCAGAGCTGCAATATTAAATTTTGGAATGACTTTATCCTTAATGAATAATTAAATCTCTTGCTCCCAAGAGTGATGTATTTTATACATGAGGGGTTTATGAAGAAGTTACTTATCCCAGAAAGATTAAAAATAAATGGACATTTTATATATCCCTGAAGGATATACATGTACATGTGCATATTCACCTTGCAAATAATAATAAATAAAATTATGATGCAAAGTAATGTTCTTCCCTATTCATTGAAATCTAAAGGGTATACTACCAAAAAACAGGGCAAGGCCAGCGCCACCCTTTATCAGCGCTAACGAAAAAACGCTGATAAAGGGGGTACCTTTATCAGCGCTAAAAAAAGCGGTGATAAAAGTACCCCTTTATCAGTGCTTTTTTTAGTGCTGATAAAGGTACCCCTTTTAACAGTGTTTTTTTTAGCACTGTTAAAGGGTACCCCTTTATCAGCGCTTTTTTTAGTAGCGCTGATAAAGGGGGGTCTTTAAGAGCGCTTTTTTTAAAAGCGCTGATAAAGGGTCTACTTCCAAAAAAATAATTAAAAAAATATATTAATATTTAAATATATAGATATAGTTATATTAATATAAATATAATATATATTTTTTAAATATAAATTTAAATATATTTTAGATAAGTATAAATATACAGTTACACATAATATATAAGATATTTAGTGAAAATGGATTATAAAAAAATTAAAAAAATATTTTTAATTAATAATTTGCTAATTATTATGGAGTAATAGTCATTTAATAACAATTTGATGACTAAAAAAATAAAAAATAAATTAAAAAAAGATCCAAAATATGTTGAAAACATAACTCGAACTTCAAACGGCCATAACCTTTGACCCAGGTGTCCGTTTGAGCTCTACCACATATCAAATCGAAGCCTGCGACGAGCTATACACCATTGTAGCCCAAGAGGACCCCTATCAAGGTTTTTTCGAGGCCAAAAAGGCCCAGAAGGCCTCCAAAACTGAGTTTTTAGTCAGGAAACCCCGATTTTTTAACATTTTGTGGATTTTCAGCCTCGTTTAAAGGGGTATTATTGGCTTTTTTTGGTGGAGACTAAATTTATTTCAAGGTATTACATTCATATTGATATTATGTCTTTAAAATTTTATCATTTTTTATAATACACTGCTATTTATAATCAAATATATAACAATATATACATATTTTTTATATATTCACACATAAAAATTTAATTATAAATATAAATAATAAAATATATTTACATATAAAATATATTAGATTTATCTAAATAATAACTAATATCCATTTTATTTAAAATACCAATATATAAATATTTATATACCTATATATTAATCTAAACTATATATATATATTAATATAACTACATATATATATTGATATAACTATAAATATATATATTAATATCACTATAAATATATATATTAATATAACTATATATATATTAATATAACTATATATTACTATATGAATAAATATAACTAAATATATATATAAAAATAAATAGATATGTCATTAAATGGAGAACAAATCAATATAGCAGGGTGGTAAAGGCTTTAGGCGCACAAGGGGGGGTCTCGAGATCAAACTTTAGTGGAGGCAAGGGCGCGCGCATGGGGGTGGATTTGGGGGGGGGCTAGTGCTGATAAAAGGGGTGGGTGTAGCACTGATATAGGGTGGAGGGGGTTCGTGCGGGCACTGGAGGGGTTGGAAAGCGCTGTTAAAAGGGAGGCTCAAGCACTATAAAATCCCCCCCCCCGATTGACAGGATTTTTTTATATTTTTTTATATTTTTTTTACCTTTATCAGTGCTAAAAAAAGCGTTGATAATAGGGGTATTTTATCAGTGCTAAAAAGAAAGCACTGATAAAAGGGGTCTTTATTAGCACTTTTTGGAGCGCTGATAAAGGGGACCCCCCCTTATCTTCGCCGGCTTTAACAGCGCTTTTCTAGCACTGTTAGAGGCCATTTTTAACGCTGATAAAAGGGATATTTGTAGTAGTGGAATAAATTATTATTATTACAAAATTTAAAACCAAATGTTTTGGTTATGAATTGATCATGGACATTCTATGAGTTAAATGATGCAGTGATGAGAGAGAGATATAACTATTATGCTCTTTTTTCTTTAGTCAAGTTTTTTCGATTAAGTTTTCTTTATAAGGTTTTTAATGATACAACGCTATGGGGACTCATGTTGTTGTACTCTTTTTCCCTAATTAAGGGTTTTACCTTGATGAAGTCTTTAATGAGACAGTCATACACCATAACAAATATCGAAGGGAATGTTGTAAATTATTATGAATATTTGTAATTAATGGAAACTCTTGGTCTTTCCCATGAGTAGTAATTTTCAATGGGACCATTCATTATTACCTATGGTCGCCTTCCCAAGTATTGAAGACATAATTAAATAACAATATTAATGTACATCATGAATACACAACTAAATGATATAATCAGGAGGAGTTGAGAACGATGCACTCTTTTTTCCCTTCATCAGTGTTTTTCCCATTGAGTATTCATGGTAAGGTTTTTAATGAGGATGCATGACATGGAATTCAATTACTTTGGCTTCGCTTATTTTTCTCACAATGTTTTTTTAAGTGAAGATTATATGAGATTCCATGAAATTATGATATTCAAGAGGGAGTGTTATAAAATATTTAATGTGAATGTCATAATTATTGTAAATCACTACAAAAACAAAAGCTCCTATTAGAGGGGTTATTTTTTTATTAAAGGGGGTTATAACACCCTCTAAATAAAATAGCCACGATTATTTGTAACCACCACTAATATTGTTGCCTCATCATTGGTAATGTGAGGGTGAAATTAGTGGCGGTTATATAAATATATTATACGAATAAAAATATATTTTATTTATATTTATGTATTTATTATATTTATATTTATACAAAATTATATTATACAAATACAAATATATATTATATTATACCGATCAGTAGAAATATATATATATATATATATACACACATACAACTCAAAAATACAAATATATGTTTTATATTTTTATATATATTATTTACTATATATATGTATACAATTATATATATATATGTATGTATGTATGTATGTATGTATGTATGTATGTATGTATATGTATAAAATTATACATATTATATATTATATATTATATATTTATGTATTGCCCAAATATATTATACAAATATATATATATATATATATTATTTATACGTACATAATTAAAATAATATATATATATATATACATAACATATTTATATGAATACGAATATATATTATATATTATATATTTATTTATATGTATAAATATGTATATATATATATTATTTATATATGTATACAATTTAATATATTTATATTATATTACATTTAATACAATTAATATAATATATGTTTAATGTAATATTTCTAAATAGATAAAATTTTATGTATATTTATATATAAATATATTTTAGATATATAAATATATTTATACATATATTTATATACATACAGTTATATTATATATACAAATATATATTTAACATTAATTTAAATACTTATTTGTATATTAATATAAAATTGTTTATTTATTTGTAAATATTTGTTTATATATTTATTTATATATTTATTTATATATTTATTTGTGTGTGTGTGTGTACAATGTATACACTATATTACATAATTATGTATACACCTAAATGAATATATTATAATATATGTATTTATATGATTATTTGTGTGTGTCTATATAACTATTTATATACTTATTTGTTTATATATTTATTTATTTATTTAATGTCTATAAAATATGTTTATAATGTATTTAAATATATTTATATAACATACACACACATACACACATATACACACATATATATTAAATAAAAGTTGGTGTTTAAAATAAATCAACCCCTCTAATCTGAGAGGTTAGAGACGGTTATGTAAAACTGCATCTAAAATATACAAAAATTTATTTTAGAATATGTTAAAACCTTATCTAATGTTTAAGAGGGGGTTTTAACCTCATCTAAAATAAATTTCGGTATTATTATATAGTATATAAATAAATAGAAATGTTAACAAAAGTGAAGGGTTTTGGGATCTATATGGTATTATTTTATGTAATTCTTGTTTTTATTTTATACTTATATTTGTCGTCGTTGTCGTTAGACTAATTCATACACATTATTACATATGTGATTTTGAAATTATTCAGGTTTCAATTAGTTTGAAATATTTCTTAACAATAGTTTATTTTTATTTCCGCCAAAAAAAACTGCCCCATCGGGAATGGCGCACCCCATCCGGCGATGGAAGTGACAGTTGGTTTCGTGATCGGCGACACCATGACGGGACTCTTCACTGTGCGTCTCCCACCACTCTCCATCCATGTTATCGAACTATAGAGTCTTTTTAAATAAGTTTTTTTTAAAAATATTTTTTTTAAACAGACTAGTTTAAAAAAAATTCAAAAATACGCCACAAAGGCGACATCCATGATGCCGCCTTTGGGTCCGGGTGAAAGGCGGCATCCTAGATGACGCCTTTCCCCTAATACAGAAAAAAATATTTTTTCTAGAATATTTTTTGTTTTTTTTGTTTATATATATATTTATATATTTATATATTTAGATATATAAACAAAAAAACAAAAATAAACAAAAATAAAATTTTTAGCAGAATTTATCCGCTATTTAAAATGCAGCTGTAATGTCATTACAGCAGTCTGGATTCTGAAAGAAGCTTTCACCCAGGGCTCCTTTTTATAAGAGAGCTTACCCTAGAAATCATTTTGCATTTTCGATGTGCGATTCTGGTTCTCTATTTCCTGCACAGAACATTCTGCATTTCTGATGTGAGATTCTGTTTCAAGTACGTGACTTTGAAAGAATATAAAATATAAACTATAAGTTCAATATAAATGAAACTTAAAACATGGATTAAACATATAAAAAATAGTTGAAAACAAAAAGAATTTCATAAAAATGATGATAAAAAATAATTTATAAGCTTTCAAAACCACTTACTTGAAACTTAAGAAGTTTCAAGTACGTGATTTTAAAAGCTTATAAAATATAAATTATAAGACCAATATAATTGAAACTTAATACATGGATTAAACATAAAACAAATAGTTGAAAATAAAAAAAAAATCGTAAAATATATTGATGAAAAATAATTTATAAGCTTTCAAAACGGCCAACTTGAAACTTAAAAATGTTTCAAGCACGTGACTTTGAAAGGTTATAAAATATAAACTATAAGACCAATATAAATGAAATATAAAACACGGATTAAACATATAACAAATAGTCGAAAATAAAAATAATTTCGTAAAAATTGTTCATGAAAAATAATTTATAAGCTTTCAAAACCACCTACTTGAAACTTAAAAATGATTAAAGTATGTGGTTTTGAAAGACTATAAAATATAAACTATGAGACCGATATAATTTAAAGTTAAAACATGAATTAAACATATAATAATTTATTTAATTACTAAATTAATATTATTAATAATTAAATATATAATAATTAATTAGTTAATTAGAAATTATTAATAATTAATTATATAATAATTAACCAATTAATTAGTAATATAATTATTCAGTATATAATAGTTATTTAGTTAATTAGTAATATAATTATAAATTATATTTATCCATTATAATTAATAATTAGTAATTATTCAAAATTATTATATAATAATTAATTAGTTAATTGGTAATATAATTATTAATTATATAATAGTTAATTAGTTAATTAGTAATATAATTATAAATTAAAATTATTCATTATAACTATTAATAATTAAATATTAATAATTATTTAGTTAATTAGATATATAATTAATAATTATAACTAATTAATTAGTAATTAGTAATTATTAATTATTAATTAGTTAATTAGTAATATAAATTTTAATTATAATTATTCATTATAATTAGTAATTAGTTATTAATAATTATTAATAAGTAATTATTAATTATTAATAAGTTAATTAGTAATATAAATATTAATTATAACTATTCATTAAATTATTAATTATTAATTATTACTCATTAATTATTACTTATATAATAATTATTTAGTTAATTATTAATATAACTATTAATTATATAATAATTAATTAGTTAATTAGTAATATAATTATAATCTTTTAAATTCACGTACTTGAAACATTTTTATGTTTCAAGTAGGCGGTTTTGAAAGCTTATAAATTATTTTTCATTACACTTTTTTGGAAATTAATTTTGTTTTCAACTATTTCTTATATTTTTAATCAATGTTTAACGTTTTATTTAAATTGGTCTTCTATTTTATGTTTTATGGTCCTTCCAATTCACGTACTTGAAAAATTTTAAGTTTGAAGTAGACGGTTTTGAAAGCTTATAAATTACTTTTCTTCAACATTTTTTTGAAAATTTCTTTTGTTTTCAACTATTTATTATATGTTTAATCAATTTTTAATGTTTTAATTATATTCGTTTTATAGTTTATATTTTATAATCTTTCAAATTCACGTACTTGAAATATTTTTAAGTTTAAAGTAGGCGGTTTTGAAAGGTTATAGATTATTTTTCATCAACATTTTTGAGGAAATTTTTTTTTGTTTTGAACTATTTATTATATGTTTAATCAATGTTTAAAATTTCATTTATATGAGACTTATAGTTTATATTTTATTGTATTTCAAAGTCACGTACTTGAAATAGAATCCCACATCAGAAATGCAGAATGTATTGCGCAGGAAATAGAGAACCTGAATCCCACATCGAAAATGCAGAATGATTTTCAGGGCAAGCCCTCTTATAAAAAGAAGCTTTGTGTAAGGGTTTATGTCATAATCCACACTAACGGTTTTATGGAAAAAAATTAAACATAAAAACAAAAAAAACCTCTAGAACCGTAAGACACCGTCCCTTTCTGGTTTTTGAATGGTTGTCGAAGGCGATAAACGAAGGGTAGTTGAGGTCCGCCGAAGGGCTCGAGCAGTTGTAACGCCTCGACCTGGTGATGGTCAAGAACTGCTTCTCCGTGAAGTTCTTGGAACAGAGAAGTCAACGTAGTCTGGCGCCGTCATGTAGTAAAACAGACCCGGATCCAGTGCGTGGTTGGGGTCGATCTACCCCGAACCCATGGACAACGGCGAAGTGAAACTGTAATTCCGGCCCTCGTCACGTATCGGACGGCCAGTTTTGTCGACGGGATTCGCGGTGGTCATGAGGGCGGAGCGGACGGCGTCAGGGCTCCACTCCGGGTGGATGTTCTTCAGCAGCGCCGCCGCGCCGGAGACGTGGGGGCACGACACAGATGTCCCGGTCATTATGTTGTAACTTGTCGTGAGATACCAGCTCCCGCTGATCGCCACCGGCGGCGCGCCGTCAGGCCACGCAGCCAGTACTCCCGATCCGGGGGCGATCAGGTCGGGTTTCAGTATGCTTCGAAACTCGGGTGAAGGTCCCCTGGAGCTGTACTTGGCGACGGGTGGGGTCGGCTTGGTACTGACAATTGTCTGATGAAACTCAATGGAAGCAGTGGCGTTGCTGCCTTTGCTCCTGGCGTATTCGATCACCGCTTCTCCGTCTCTGGGGCTGATGACGACTCCGGCGCAGGTGAAATCTTCTAAATCGAAAAGATCCTTCTCGTCCAGGATGAAGACCGCCGCCAGGGCCGGGGACCTAGCGATGCAATACATCTGTTCATCCGCATACCCCGTGTAATCGTAGACGACGACGATGTCGGTGGCACCCGCCAGTAAAACGGACGAGTTGCATGGCGACAACGTCGTGTTGTACAGCAGCGGAGCCTCTTCCATCGTCGTGATGGCCGGAAACATGGACCAGCCGATGACGGTCCTTCCGTTCCCCAGAGTGAGGGTGCACGCAAACTTACGGTCTAAGGTTCCGGCGCCGACCACCACAGCCCTGGGGATTTCCCTGCATGTCCACGCTTCCGGCCTGGAATTCCCCGCAGAAGTGGAAAAAAATATCCCCTTCTCCATGGCCCTGAAGGCCGCGATGGCGAATGCATCCTGGTGCAGTGTCACGTCGTAGGGATACCCTAGACACGAAGACACGACGTCGACGCCGTCTGCGGAGGCTTGATTGTGAAATTGGGTATTTTAATTTCACATTTTTTTTCATTTTAAATTGTTTTACTGCTTCCCCAATTTTTTTTATACTGGTTATTTTAACTGTGCGATGCTGTTTGTTGGAGGGTGGTTTTATTTTTTTGGCTGCCCCTTGACACGTTGGCGGTAGTCCCTTGTTTATTTCCTGGGTGGTTTTACACTTGCATCCTGGTCGTACATGTGTACCCAGCAGTTTTAGGATTATGCTAGGTTATTCAAACTGCTGTACCTATTGCGCATTGGCTGTTGCATTGCGGTTGTGCCGTTTGGGGGGTTTTCCATTTTGCATTCATTTTTGCAACACCTCCCCAATCGATGGGTGTAGGTGGAAAAAAAATTCAGGTTTTCTTTCTCTCGCTGCTGGACAGTTTTGTTCTGCTCGCCATCCTCTGGTTTCCGAAGTCTTCATCCTCAATGGAGGTTTCAACTAAGTTTCCTGCCGACCACAACACACACCCCTGGTATGCGGTCCTTGGTGGAGTTTTCATCAGCTTCCCTTCCCCGCGAAGAAGTACGGACACTAAGATCTGAAGACTGGTACATTGATCTCGTGCGGTTCTTCCACGGTGAGTTCTTATCCGAACAGCATCATCGACGTTCTTGGAAGCACGAAGAGATCTGGACAGCCGGATTAGATCTGGCACAGTAAGTGTGTTCATCCCGTATCTCATAGTGGGTGTTTTCCTGGTTCTTTTAGCGCCTGTTACTGCTCTTTTTGGTCTGTTATTGTATGTTGTAACCAGTTCGTTCTTTTTGGAGCATTTAATAAAAAGCGTGAGTGTGTGGGTGGTGTTCTTGTTGTGCAATAGGTCCCCTAAGGGAATGAAGCACGTTAAATCAGTGTGTCCTTTTATTATTCTTCACTCTTTCAATTCTGTTTTGAATCTTGCATTATCGAAATTACAACTCCAGGCCGGTCCTTGTTTAGTTTGTGGTTGTTTATCTTGTTTACCCTGAGGTATCTTTGTTCCGCTGGCCCAAAATACCACAACAAGTGGTATCAGAGCCTTTTTGGCTGCTGTGTTGCTTTGATTTCGATATTTTCTTGGTCTGCTTTAGGTCCTTTTGTGCTTTCTACAATCTGCTATTGGCGTTTATTGCTTGATGCCACTACTACTGTCATTTCTTGCTTGTTTCCACTGTTTACACCCTTGTTGTATTCTGTTTACAGTTTATTGCAGTCTCTGTACAGCTTATTAATTTGGGTTTTCTTGCATCTTATTTGCATCTTCATCTCTGTTTAATTCTACCTGTTTAAATTGATTCTATTTGTTAATAGAAACCATTGTATTCATTGAAATCCTCTGATTTTTGTATCTCGCGGTACACATTTACCCAGTGAGATTGGTCGGTTCTTGGGGGCATACGCCTAACGTTGTCCCCAACCACTCGGCATTCACTCATCTGGATAAACATGACTACAATGCGATACGAAATTGAGAAATTTGATGGAGACAACGATTTTAATTTGTGGATAATTAAAATAAGAGCTCTGCTCGTACAACAACGTTTAATTGATTCCCTATGTGGGCCCAAGAAAACCATTATGACTGTTAATCATGCTGGTCAGACTATTGTAGAATACCAAGATGTACCCCTTGATGTGCTAGTTAAAGCACATATCTCCCTTTTACTTTCTCTAGGAGATAAGGTCCTTAGAGAAGTTGATTTCGAGTCCACTGCTGCCGACATTTGGTTGAAATTAGAGAAGTTGTATATGACTGCTTCATTAGTTGATAGATTATACAAAAAACATCGCATGTTTACTTTTAAGATGAAACCTGGTAGTTCTATCAAATCTCATCTTGATGAATTTAATAAAATCATGTTAGACCTTGCCAACATAAATGTAGCAGTCGATGATGAGGATCAGGAAATGATTCTCTTAATTTCTCTTGATAACAATTATAGTTCTTTGGTAGAGACTATGATGTATGGTAGGGACTCACTGACCTTAGAAGAGGTTAAGTCCGCCCTTCTTTCAAAAGATTTGCAGGTTAAGAATGGGTTAGGATTAGTGGGAGAGGGGATTAATGATGTGGGTAGAACAAATGATAGGAGACAAGGGAAAAGAAATGATCAGGGTAAAAAGAAAGGTGTAGGTCAGTTTAGGACACTGAAGTGCTATTAGTGTAGGAAACCAGGACACTTTAAAAGGGATTGTCTTGAAAGGAATGGTTCGAGGGGTGATGGGGCTCAGTCTAATGTAGTTGAGCCTGGTTTCGACGATGTCGTCGTTCTGTAGTGTGTCTAGTGTGCTGCAGGGGGGGTAGAGTTGTGGGTCCAACTCTGGTTTTGTTTCCTTCTTTGTGTCCTAGGTGTGTTAGGCCTCTCGAAAGGTAACCTGGTACGAGGACAGTGTAGCGTTGGGTAGTGGATAAGAGAAGAAGATCATGGGAGCAGTCTGGATGATCACCAGACTTCATGATGGGGGTGCTATTGATATCTATTTGTTGACATTGGATGGGTACCTGGGAATAAGGTGCTTGATGTCACGGTTGGGCTAGAATAGGATGGTTTTTTCTCTAGGTCGGTAGCGGGCTGCCCTTGCTTGCTGGGTTTGTTTCCTCATGGTTACGAGTTGGCTCTAGGATTGGGGTTGTATGGGTTTTATAGCGGTTGAGGTTAGGAGGTGTCTTCCCCTGTTGCACGTGTCTAGGAAGTGTCTTTTCCTTAGGTGGAGAGTGTTTTCTAGGTCTGTCTTAGATTCAGGTGGGGTAAGTAATTTGTTTTCTCTGAGTCTTGTGCTTTGTTTTCTTGTTTGCTTTCTTTTGCATGAGCTGTTTTCTTTGTTTCTACTTCTTGCATATGCACTGTTGAGTTTATGTTCATACTTTGTATTATTGTTATACTTTGAGGATTGGTACTGCTGTGTTTTCTATTTGTGTACAGGTACTAGTTTGCAGTATGAGACTTCCTTGACAACATGATCTCAGCAGCCGGGTCAGGTAAGTACAGGTATGCATTTTGTTTATGTTTAGAGAGTTTACTTCTAAGCATGTTTAAGTAGTAGCTTAGATTGAATTGATGAGGGAAAATGTGTATCACATTGATACACATGTTGGACATAAGCATGGAATAGTTTGACTAGCGCTATTTATAGTCGTTTTTGTTTTGCTTAGGTTGTTTAGCTCAATTGCCCAATTCAATTCATAGGTTAGGTGCAAGAACATCGCCAATTTTTATATGAAAATGGTGGAGATTTGTGAAATTGGGTATTTTAATTTCATGTTTTTTTTCATATTAAATTGTTTTACTGCTTTTGTAAGAACCCGGTTCTTATTTTAGAGGTACGGACTTCTTCTTTTCCTTTTCCTTAAGTGTTTTTGAGAAAATATGGAAAATGGGGAAAAATCCTAAATTTTGGAACTACACGCCATGTACTTTATCTGCACAGCGTGTACTTTTGGCCGTGTTGGGATGAGTACACGAGGCGTGTAGCCATACCGGTGATGAAGGGTGTAGGAACTGACTACACGTCGTGTAGTGGTACCTTACATGCCGTGTAGTCAGTCGGCAAGCTTGAACAGTAAGGCGATGGCGTCGCTGCCAGTTGGGCGACAGTACACGCCGTGTACTCGAGAGTACATGTCGTGTACTCATGTCGACGTATGAACAGTGTGGTGGTGCCTCCATTTGAACAGTTAAATGAAGGGAGTACACGCCGTGTAATTTGAAGTACACGCCATGTACTTTGTTTTTTCAGCTTAAAACAGGCAGTAGCCTCCTCATTTGGCAGAGGAGGCACTTGATCCATTTTGGAGCCAAATGAGGAGGCCGGATCTTTGAAGGTCCACTGGGCATTCGTCTGGAATCCGTTTTGGCTTCGGACGATCTCGTTGGAACTGCACGGGTAAGCCCTCTCCTCTCCTGGTACCGTTCTTTCCAATTATTCTCCTAACGTAAGTTATTTACGTTTGAATGAGTTTTGTTCTTCTTCATATCTACACCGTTCTTGGGCGTTTCTGGAGTCGGTGTTCGGGTATAGCGTTTGTTGGCGTATAAGGTAGGTGGCTTTGTGGTTAGTTTTCCAACTGCTGTGTGTTTTGTGTGTTTTTGTGCCACGAACCCATGATGGGGTGTCGTGTGGCTGAGGCCATTGCTATATTTAATACCTAGAATTGATTAGGTATTTAATTGTGATAATAAAATGCTGGTTGGGATCGTTGCTTGGATCCAGAACCACCCCAGGGGTGTGTTTCTCTGTTTAGCCGTTTGGCCAGGATACCCGAGGGTATGACTTTAAAGTAGTAATTGTAGAATTTCCTTGAGAGGAATTGCTTGTTACTGCTTGTTTACTTGTTGGTCATGGCCCGATTACTTGTTTAGCCTGAGGGAAATGTTGTATTTGGCCTGAGGGCGTTGTTGTGATTAGCCTGAGGGCACTGCACTATTTAGCCCGAGGGATGTAGTATTTCGCCTGAGGGCAACCTTTCGTGCCTGAGGGCTTGACTTCTGTGCCTGAGGGAGACACTTCCTACGCCTGAGGGAAATTTCTGTTACGCCTGAGGGATATACCTGCGTGTTGGATTCTGCTTACCTGAGGGTAAGGTTTTGTTTGTCTGAGGACATGGACTGTTTACCTATAAATGTTGTGTGGTGGTTTCTAATATTTAAATGGATTAAATGGATAATGAAATGGAAATATAACTGGTAATTAGTTACTTTTGAGTACTGCTTACTATATTGCATTTTACTACTGCACGCTGTTGTTGCATGCTTACACACAGTTGGGCACGGGCCTTTGGTGGGTGCCTACTGAGATATATTTCTCACACCCTGTTTGGGTCACGCTTTTCGGCCCAAATAGATTACGTTGCTGCAGGTGTAGATAGGGGAAAAAGTCCCTATACAGGTACTTGACTGTTGCTGAGGAGTAGGAGGGCATGGGACCGAGCCTAGGCTCACGATGCCGCTGCTAGCTGTTTTGCTTGTTTTGATGTACTCTATTTTTTGCTGTATTGTATTGATGTATAACATGTTCTGGCTGTTTTCTTAGAACTTGAAACATGTAGCATCATCACTTATATACTGTTGGTTATATCCACTACTGTAGTTATTTCAGTTGTGTATGTTTACTGCTTCCGCTTTTTTTTGTATGTTTATTTTTGTATTCCGCTGCGCTACACTTTGACAAATGAGGGCATAGTTTCCCCACTATCAAACCTGGGCCCTCACTGCTAGTCGGCAGCCTCTGGCGTTTGGGGAAATGCGCTTGAGGTCACGTGGTGAACCAGTCTCGGGGCACCCGTTGCATGGCACCCGGGTCCGGGATGTTACAAAGTGGTGTCAAAGGCGTTTCTTTTCTTTGACTTACTATTTGGAGTCATAGTCAGGGATAGGACGGAACGGTAATTGGTAATGAGTTGTGCCCGGGCGTAGCTAACCCGTGTATAGGGAAAAGCCAGTCTACCTCGTATTTTGCATTCTTTTGATTTGCAATTTTACGGTTGATATGTTTTCATCGTTGGGTGACGCACTTGGATTGTGTTGTTTATATTTTATCTGTGGGTGCTATTTAGTTGCAACCCGATGAGATGAGGGTATGTTGTCTCATGCATCATATATGCACATTCTAGAAATCACATGCCATGTATAGTTTCCATGCCATGTAGGTGCATTAGAATTTTCATGTTGTTGTGATAGTTTATGTGCTAAGAAATCATGTTGTTGTGATAGCTGCATGATAAATACCTGTCTTGTGATGTGGTATTTTAGTTGAGCTTGTTTATAGAATGGACGCCAAACTTTGGTTTTTGGGGAGTATGGGCCCCCATTGACCGGAATTTGGTGGATCATTGACTGTTATTGTTTATAACACAAATGAGATGGAAAACTTTGATTCATGGGGTGTATGGGCCCCCACAGGTCGGAATTTGACCCTTAGGTGTTGTTTTTCAGTATTTTCTGGGTTCCGGGGAAGTTTCTGAGGCATATTGTCCGGAAAACCCAGAATACATGCTGTGTAGGACCTCATACACTTCGTGTGTGTTCTTCTGTTCGGGAAGAAAAATGAACCTTTTGAGTACACGCCGTGTACCCCGAGTACACGCCGTGTAGTCCAAGTACACGCCGTGTAGTGTGACCCGGAGTCTGGACGTGTAACTAACAACACGGGTCGGTGAACTCCAGTACAGCACGTCGTGTCAATGATGAACACGCCGTGTAGTGTGACCTGGGGACTCGGCCGTGTAACTAACAACACGGGCCGGTGTCACATCTCCCTCAACACGCCGTGTACCTTTGGAATATGTCGTGTAGTCTTGTCTGAGGATAGACCATGTGGAGTTAGCCGTGTGGCTGGGAAACGGGGTGTTGTACACGCCGTGTATGGGTGTAACACACCGTGTACAGTCAAGCCGAGTAGTTGGCCGTGTCACAGATGACACGAGCAGTTGGAAAATAACACCATACACGCCGTGTAGATATTATACACACTGTGTGGTTTTGTGGAATGGAAGTCGTGTGGCTTAGCCGTGTAGAAGGACCCGGGCAGGGCAAAGTAAGTCAAGTACACGCCGTGTAGGCAGTGTACACGCCGTGTAGTCTTGTTTTTCAAATTTAGAAATGCCTTCTTCCTCTTGTTCCTTTGTGGTTCCTTCGTTTCAGTCTTAATAATCTTGAATTTGAGGCGTGCTTTTGACCTTGTAGAGTCATGCCGCCTAGACGACCGCAAGTTGTTCGCCAGGAGAGCAGCGAAGATTATACTCCGGAGATAGTGGGTCATGGGCTACCAGTTGATCCATCAGTAGAGCCAGATGCAGCACCAGCTATTATACCGGACACAGGCACGGAGGCGCAGTTCCGTGAAGGCTTATTGCGGTTCATGTAGACCTTTCAGGGAGCACTGCAGGCTGCCACATCTATGGTCGAGATGACACATATCTTTCAACAGCAGCATCCGCCTATGTTTTTAGGGGATGGCGGACCGCAGGCTACAGAGTCTTGGCTAGGATCGATGTAGACTATTTTCGATCATCTTGAGATGCCTCCAGGGAAGAGGTTCAAGCTCACGACATATATGTTGCGTGATTCCACCAAGAGGTGGTGGGATGTTACCACCCAGTCAGAGCATCATAGGGACATGGCGTGGGAGGATTTTCAAACAGTCTTCTATGAATTCTTCTTTCCTGAGACGCTGAGGATAGATAGAGCTCGAGAGTTCGTGAATCTGCAGCAGGGCGTTATGTCAGTGATGGACTACTCTGCTCATTTTACATAGCTTCAGCGTTTTGCACCCGTGCTGGTGGGTGATGAGACGTTGAGAGCCATACGTTTTGAGGATGGTATTCGGTATGACATCCGAGCGCTGGTAAATGTTTTCAGGTTGCCTACTATACACGCGATTGTGAACCATGCATTGATTATAGAGAGGAACCTACGGGAATTGAGTGGTGTGGGCCAGGGTGGTTCAGCACCAGTTACTGGTACTATTTCTGCTGGCAAGAGGAAGAGACAGATGAACTTCTCTCAGGGCGGCAGTACCATCCAGACAGCTTCTTCAGGTGCATCGGTCTGGTGCTACCAGTGTGGAAGAGAGGGGCACAAGAGGTCGTAGTGTCCACAAGACCTAGTGGAGTGTCGAGCTTGTGGAAAGATGGGTCATCTACAACGCTTTTGCAGGGCGTTTCTACCAGTGGCTAGTGAGAGGGGTTATGTGCAGACTATGTGTGCGGGAGTAGGACCAGTGGCTTCTTACCAGTCGGGGAAATGGAATACATCAGGGCGTGTAGGCAGAGATGGTGGTCGTGGCCGTGATAGCCAGACACCAGGATCGCTGAGGCAGCAGGGCGGGACAGCTCAGGGTAGCCAGGCTGTGTCGTAGGGCCGCGGCACTGGGCAGGCATATGCAGTGCAACAGACCCAGCAGGAGCAGGATCCCAAACCTCCTACAGTCAGAGGTACTATTCTAGCAGCTTCTGTCTTGTCTTCAGTCCTTTTTGATACAGGTTCTACACATAGTTTTGTATTTGTACCCTCTTTGGAGAGCCTTGGGCTCGGTGTTTCTACTTCTTCTGACATATTGACGCTAGACACTCCGTTGGGGACTAGGATGGTTGGTGTGCGTTAGTGCAAGGAGTGCCCCCTTGAGGTTGGTGGGTTTCACTTCCTTTGGGACCTCTATGTCCTGGAGATGACGAGCTATGACGTCATTCTCAGGATGGACTGGTTGGTTCCCTTTCGAGCCTTTGTAGACTGCTATCGTCGTAGGGTGCGTTTCACATCACCAGAGGGCGGGGAGTTTCTATACAAGGGTGAGTGGGATGTTCAGGCGAGTCGAGCTGGACCAGAGCATCATGGGTGAGGTGGAGTCACGGCCCAGATTGCGAGCTTATATCTGGATGACCAGGGGACTTGTCAGGCGGATTTCCCTCTAGTTGTCAATCGTTTCAGGGATGTCTTCACAAACAACTTTTCAGGTCTACCTCTAGTGCGTGAGGTGGATTTCTCTATCGAGCTTGTGCCAGGAGTAGCACTGGTGTCCATTCCTCCTTATAGGATGACCACGCCTGAGTTGCAGGAGCTCAAGAGGCAGTTAGAGGAGTTACAGACAAAGGGTTTTATCTGACCCAGTACTTCTCCTTGGGGTTATCCAGTCCTTTTTGCGAAGAAGGAGGATGGTTCCCTCATACTTTGTGTGGATTATCGGAAGCTGAACCATTTGACAGTTAAGAACCGATATCCCTTGCCGAGGATAGATGATCTGTTTGATCAGCTTCGTGGAGCACGAGTGTTCTCGAAGATTGACTTGAGATCCGGATATCATCAGCTGCACGTGAGACCATCTGATATACCTCTCACAGCTTTTAGGAGTAGGTATAGTCTATATGAGTATACGATTATGTCGTTCGGACTCACGAACGCGCTAGTAGTTTTCATGGATCTGATGAATCGTGTGTTCCATCTGTATCTTGATTCATTTGTGGTAGTATTCGTGGACGACATCTTGGTGTACTCTCACACTTGACACGACCATGCCACCCATCTTGAGATCGTATTGAGTACACTGAGAGAGCATCGGCTATATGCTAAGATCTTGAAGTGCCACTTTTGGATGGACCAGATTCACTTCCTGGGTCATATCATCTCAGAGGCAGGAGTTGCAGTGGACCCAAAGAAGGTGAGAGCAGTAGTTTCCTGGGAGCAGCCCAAGAACGTGTTTGAGATACAGAGTTTCTTAGGGCTGGCTGGTTACTACAGACGCTTCATACAAGACTTCTCCCGCTTAGCAGCGCCGTTGACAAGTCTGACTAAGAAGGGTGTGAAGTTTGTTTGGTCAGAAGCTTGTGAGACAGCTTTTCAGGACCTGAAGGGAAGGCTAACATCAGCACTGATCCTGATACTCCCAGAGCAGGGGAAGAGCTATACAGTTTGCTGTGATGCATCAGGGATTGGGTTGGGATCCGTTTTGATGCAGGGCGACCGAGTTGTGGTGTACGGGTCTCGGTAGTTGAGGCCACATGAGAGGAATTACCCGACGCACGATCTCGAGTTGGCTGCAGTTGTTCATGCGTTGCGCTATTGGAGACATTACCTGTTGGGAGAGCATTTTGTGGTTTTCACCGACCACAAAAGCCTCAAGTATATCTTTACTCAGCATGACCTGAATCTGAGGCAGAGAAGGTGGGTCGAGTACCTACAGTCCTTTGATTTTGATCTTGCCTATACACCTGGTAAATGTAATGCAGTAGCCGATGCACTGAGCAGGAAGACTCAGATACAGGCAGTGCAGGAGGCCAGTGGTGAGTGGCAGCTTATGGCCTTGTTCTCTGAGATGCATCTAGAGGTGCATGACAGTCAGGGGCAGACTTATCTTTCCTCGTTAGTTGTGACTTCTACCCTCCTGGACAGAGTGAAAATGAGGCAGCTATCGGATTCAGAAGGCCTAGTTCTACAGGAGTCGGTGGCAAGTGAGGACCCTCCTCCCGGTTGGATGATGGGCGATGATGAGGTTTTGTGTTTCCATGGATGTGTATGGGTTCCAGGGGATATACGCGAGGATATGATGCGGGAGTTTCATGTTTCGGCTTGGGCAGTTCATCCTGGGGTTACCAAGATGTATCGTGACTTGAGACGTCAGTACTGGTGGCCGGGATGAAGAGAGAGATAGTTTGTTACGAGGTGTTCCACCTGTCAGCAGGTGAAGGCAGAGCATCAGAGACCAGTTGGGCTGTTACAGCAGTTGCCCATTCCAGAGTGGAAATGGGATGATGTCGCGATGGATTTCGTGATGGGATTGTCGAGGTCACCTCGAGGCAATGACGTCGTGTGGGTTGTTGTAGACAGACTCACGAAGGTAGCTCACTTCTTACTGATCAAGGAGACCTTTGGTGTGGATGAGCTCGGAAGACTGTATATCCGAGAGATCGTACGTCTGCATGGGTCCCTCGTTCTATCGTTTCAGATAGAGACGCCCGCTTTACATCTCGTTTCTGGCAGAGTTTTCAGAGGGCGTTGGGTACACAGGTGCATCTGAGCACAGCATACCACCCTCAGACAGATGGTCAGCCCGAGCGGACGATACAAGTGCTAGAGGACATACTGCGCGCATGCGTCCTAGACTTTGGGGGCTCGTGGGAGAAGCATATACCCTTAGTCGAGTTTGCCTATAAAAATAGTTTTCAGGCAACTATTGAGATGAAACCATACGTGACTTTATATGGTAGGCCATACTGATCACCTTTGTGCTGGTTAGAGGCAGGTGAGACAGCTTTACTGGGGCCACATCTCGTGCAGGAGACATCTGAGCAGGTCCAGTTGATTCGGAAGCGGATGGCTATCGCGCAGTCTCGTCAGAAGTCTTATGCTGATCGCCGCAGACGACCATTGGAGTTCGTGGTCGGGGATCAGGTTTTCTTGCGTGTTTCGCCGAGGCTGGGACACAAACGGATTAGGAGACATGCTAAGCTTTCACCCGAGGTATGTGGGACCATTTGAGATTCTGGAGAGAGTCGGGCTGGTTGCCTATCGGTTGCAGCTACCGCAGCGGTACCGAGCCATGCACGACGTCTTCCACGTGTCTCAGTTTCGTCGCTACCATTCAGACCCGTCTCACACCTTTCAGCCAGAGGAGGTTGAGCTTCAGCATGATGCGTCCTTTGAGGAGCATCCGATCTGTATCGTTGATAGGAGCACGAAGGTTCTCCGAGGCCGGTCAGTTCCTCTCGTACGGGTGTTATGGCAGCATGGCCGAGTGCAGGACGAGACCTGGGAGAGGGAGGCCGACGCACGTGCTTAGTGGCCAGAGCTGTTCTGAGCTTTCTCTTCACCACCCTTGAAAGGGCAATTCGGGGACGAATTGCTATAAGGGGAAAGTTTGTAAGAACCCGGTTCTTATTTTAGAGGTACGGGCTTCTTCTTTTCCTTTTCCTTAAGTGTTTTTGAGAAAATATGGAAAATGGGGGAAAATCCTAAATTTTGGACCTACACGCCGTGTACTTTATCCACACGCCGTGTACTTTTGGCCGTGTTGGGATGAGTACACGGGGCGTGTAGCCATACCGGCGATGAAGGGTGTAGGAACTGACTACACGCCGTGTAGTGGTACCTTACACGCCATGTAGTCAGTCGACAGGCTTGAACAGTAAGGCGGTGGCGTCGCCGCCAACTGGGCGACAGTACACGCCGTGTACTCATGTCGACATATGAACAGTGTGGCGGTGCCGCCATTTGAACAGTTAAATGAAGGGAGTACGCGTCATGTACTTTGAAGTACACGTCGTGTACTTTGTTTTTTCGGCTTAAAACAGGCAGTAGCCTCCTCATTTGGCAGAGGAGGCACTTGAGCCATTTTGAAGCCAAAAGAGGTGGCCAGATCTTTGAAGGTCCACCAGGCGTTCGTCTGGAATCCGTTTCGGCTTCGGACGATCTCGTTGGAACCGCACGGGTAAGCCCTCTCTTCTCCTGGTACCGTTCTTGCCAATTCTTCTCCTAACGTAAGTTATTTACGTTTGAATGAGTTTTGTTCTTCGTCAGATCTACGTCGTTCTTGGGCGTTTCTGGAGTCGGCGTTCGGGTATAGCATTCGTTGGTGTATAAGGTAGGTGGCTTTGTGTTTAATTTTCCAACTGCTGTGTGTTTTGTGCATTTTTGTGCCACGAACCCATGATGGGGTGTCGTGTGGCTGAGGTCGTTGCTATATTTAATACCTAGAATTGATTAGGTATTCAATTGTGATAATAAAATGCTAGTTGGGATCGTTGCTTGGATCCGGAACCACCCCCGGGGTGTGTTTCTCTGTTTAGCCTTTTGGTCAGGATACCCGAGAGTATGCCTTTAAAGTAGTAATTGTAGAATTGCCTTGAGAGGAATTGCTTGTTACTGCTTGTTTACTTGTTGGGCATGGCCCGGTTACTTGTTTAGCCTGAGGGCGATGTTGTATTTGGCCTGAGGGCGTTGTTGTGATTAGTCTGAGGGCACTGCACTATTTAGCCCGAGGGCTGTAGTATTTCGCCTGAAGGCAACCTTTCGTGCCTGAGAGCTTGACTTTTGTGCCTGAGGGCAACACTTCCTACGCCTGAGGGCAATTTCTGTTACGTCTGAGGGCTATACCTGTGGGTTGGATTCTGCTTACCTGAGGGTAAGGTTTTGTTTGTCTGAGGACGTGGGCTGTTTACCTAGAAATGCACTGTGGTGGTTTCTAATATTTAAATGGATAATGAAATGGCAATATAACTGGTAATTAGTTACTTTTGAGTACTGCTTACTATATTGCATTTTACTACTGCACATTGTTGTTGCACGCTTACACGCAGTTGGGCACGGGCCTTTGGTGGGTGCCTACTGAGATATATTTCTCACACACTATTTGGGTCACGCTTTTCGGTCCAAACAGATTACGTTGCTGCAGGTGTAGATAGGGACAAGAGTCCCTATACAGGTACTTGACTGTTGCTGAGGAGTAGGAGGGCATGGGGCCGAGCCTAGGCTCGCGATGCCGCTGCTAGCTGTTTTGCTTGTTTTGGTGTACTCTGTTTTCTGCTGTACTGTATTGATGTATAACATGTTCTGGCTGTTTTCTTAAAACTTGAAACATGTAGCATCATCACTTATATACTGTTGGTTATATCCACTGCTGTAGTTATTTCAGTTGTATATGTTTACTACTTCCGCTTTTTGTTGTATGTTTATTTTGGTATTCCGTTGTGCTACACTTTGACAAATGAGAGCATAGTTTCCTCACTATCAGACCTGGACCCTCGCTGCTAGTCGGCAGCCTCTGGCGTTTGGGGAAATGCGCTTGAGGTCACGTGGCGAACCGGGCTCGTGGCACCCGTTGAGTGGCACCCGAGTCTGGGACGTTACAGCTTCGCCCATTTTTTTTTATACTGGTTATTTTAACTGTGCGCTGCTGTTTGTTGGAGGGTGGTTTTATTTTTTTGGCTGCCCCTTGACACGTTGGCAGTCCCTTGTTTATTGCCTGGGTGGTTTTGCACCTTTGATGGGGTTTGCATCCTGGTCGTACATGTGTACCCAGCGGTTTTAGGGTTATGCTGGGTTGTTCGAACTGTTGTACCTATTGCGCATTGGCTGTTGCGTTGCGGTTGTGCCGTTTGGGGGGTTTTCCGTTTTGCATTCATTTTTGCAATGCCTCCCCAATCGATGGGTGTAGGTGGGAAAAAAAACCCAGGTTTTCTTTCTCTCGCTGCTGGACGGTTTTGTTCTGCTCGCCATGCTCTGAGTTCCGAAGACTTCATCCTCAACGAAGGTTTCAACTGGGTGTCCGGCCGACCACAACACACGCCCCTGGTAGGCGGTCCTTGGTGGAGTTTGCATCGGCTTCCCTTCCCCGCGAAGAAGTGCGGACACTCAGATCTGAAGACCGGTACATTGATCCCGTGCGGTTCTTCAACGGCGAGTTCTTATCCGAACAGCATCATCGGTGTTCTTGGAAGCACAAAGAGACAGCTGGATTAGATCCGGCGCAGTAAGTGTGTTCATCCCGTATCTCATAGTGCGTGTTTTCCTGGTTCTTGTAGCGCTTGTTACTGCTCTTTTTTGTCTGTTATTGTATGTTGTAACCAGTCCGTTCTTTTTGGAGCATTTAATAAAAAGCGTGAGTGTGTGGGTGGTGTTCTTGCCGCGCAGTAGGTCCTCTAAGGGATCTAAGCACGTTAAATCAGCGTGTACTTTAATTATTCCGCACTCTTTCAATTCTGTTTTGAATCTTGCATTATCAAAATTACAACTCCACCGGTCCTTAGTTTGTGGTTGTTTGGCTCGTTTACCTTGCAGTATCTTTGTTCCGGTGGCCCATCATAAACACTGATCTATGGGGGCGATGAAGTCGGAATCGTAGGCCCCTCATCCCATACGGCCTTGTACATCGCAAGCCTCGCGCGCGGGGCGATCCCCTTCGCTGTGCCTTTGCCGTAGCCGAAATACGACACGCCCGCCACGTAGTTGCCCGCGGCCGTCGACGCCATGTGGGTTCCGTGGCCGTGGGTGTCCCTGGCTGAGTCCTTGATGGTTTTAATATCGGGATACTTGGCTCGGAGGCCCTTGTTGAAGTACCGCGCCCCGATCAGTTTGGCGTTGCAGGCCGACGGCGGGAACTCCACACCTCCCTCGCACCTGCCCATCCACTTCGCCGGAATGGGGGAGGTAATGCCATCGCCGCTGAAGCTCTTGCTCTCCGGCCACACACCAGTGTCAATAAGCCCGATGATGACGTCCTTGCCTTGATCGGAAGCCGGCCAAATGCCTGAGTCCAAGCTGAGTGACAGAAACTCCGGCGTGCGCGTCGTCTCGGTGACAAGTTTTTTATCAGCGTTAGTGGAGACGAACCCCGGCGTCTTTCCGAGAGCCTCGAGCTCGGCGGAAGAAAGCGTCGCGCTGAATCCATGGACGACTTGATCATAGGTGTAGAGAAGACCAGGGCCTTCATCTCTCGGATCTCCCACGGCGGCTTTGAGTGATTCAACGGTGGAAGAGTACCAATGGTGGTGATCTGAAAAGGACGCCGGGAGGAGGGATTTGTCCATATGAACTATGAACGTCGACCTCTCAGGCTTGGTGGAAGTGACGCCATTGATGGCAGTGCCTGACACGAAGCATGGAACGAGGACGACAAGATGGAAGAAACCCTTGGGGAACGCCATCTTCTCAAATTCTTGGATGCAGCGTGGCGTTTTTTATAATTACAGTAGTAATTATTAATTTTCTTAAATAAATAAATGAATAATTAGTATTAATTAATGAAAATTACTGATTAAGTTAATATTTATTATTATAAGTTAATTTTCACTGTCACATATCCAAAATCATCCAACTGGATGCCCCGTTACCTTATTTTATTATACAAATGGAGGCTAGCTTATGATCAACACCCAAATATTGACTTTCAAATAGGTTTTTTTTTGCCACAGAAGTCTTTGCTTTTCCACGATAACTATTTATAGTCCTACAAAAAGTCATTATTTATCACATGCTTTTTTTAATTATTTTATTCATTGAAAAGTGCCTTTATATTTTTTATATCATAAAATCCTTCTGTTTTTAAAATTTTGCTAATTGACTTATTGGCTCATCACGTGGAGGATGATATTTTTTTAAAATCAAATTTATTAAACATAATATTCCATAATTACAAAGATTGTATTCTATCAAGGTCACCTCGACCAAACCATATCATCCGTCTTTCCAAGCGACCCAATGATGAACCTGATTACCATCAATTCTAATAAAATAGAATCAACAACAATCTAAATAATTCATAAACCTTTCAGTTTCAAAAATTATAAGTACGAAATGAGAAAGATTCAAATAATCAGGCTTGATCAATGAAACCAGCGAAGCAGATTCAAAATTAAATTCTTTCATCCATGTATTGATACAAAAAAACAGCGAAGTTGAAACAACTTTAGTTTTAGTGATAATTGGATTGCAAATCGCATGAATGATTACTGAAAATGAGCCAATACACCATCACTGAATTCCCACAAACCACACCAATGAAAATTAAGACTACATTGATCAACCAGTAAAACCTCCATCCTCCCATTTCACCACAAATCAAGCATACTAAGACTTCGTTGAATCCAAACTTCAGCAGGCAAACATTTTGGTTGAAAACAAATATCATTACGCTTCATCCATGCAAACCATTCAAGGGTACAGACTTCCAGAATAAGAAAAAGAACATGGGATGCAAACCACCTAAGAATAGTTTGCCCCAATGAACACACTTGATCACGTCTTAACCAAATTTGTTTATTCTATAAACCCCAGAGTCTTCTAACCTTCGGGTTTCTTTTTTAAATACGTTTTTCTTAAAAAATATTTCTGAAAAACGGCGTAGGTCAATATTTTTTTTTAAAAATACGCTACAAAGGCGGCATCGCAGATGCCGCCTTTGCTCCCCCGCGCCGCCTTTGGCCCGGATCGATGACATGACAAAGGCGGCCGGGGGGAGGCCGCCTTTCGCCTCAGGGTAAGGCGAAAGGCGGCATCGCGGAAGCCGCCTTTGGCCATACGCAGAGGCGAAAGGCGGCTTCCGCGATGCCGCCTTCGCCTGAACTCCTTATAAAAGGGTGGGCCACCCCCCCTCCCCTCTCCTCACTTGCTCATTGCATTCCTCACTTCTTCTCTCCAAATTTCTCTCTCTCTCTAAAAAATTCCTTTGCTGTGCGAGCTTTTACGAAGCTTCATTTAGATGTATGTTTCTTTATTTAATTTAATGTTTTTATTTAATTAATTTAATTTTGTTTAGTTTTAAATCTTTCATTTGTTAAGTAGTTTAGGTAGTTCTTAATATTTGGTTATTTAGTTTTTGTAATTAGTTATATATAGTTTTAAATAATTACTGTTAGGTAGTATAGATTAAGTATAGATTAACTTAAGATTAAGTATTTAGAAATTTTGGTAGCTTAAAGATTATGTGGTTATCTACGCAATTAAATTCCTGTCTGGATACAAACAAGTGGATGTGGCTCTGACACAGATGTACATAAGGGTAAAACTCGAAAACACCGCTTCGAGCTAGACTCGAACGGGAACTGGTGCACGATAACGGGCCTTGCTGCATCCTGGTTTGACACTCCCGGGGAATATGCTTAAGATGATTCATATTTTCTTTATAAACTACTAAAATTTCTAAGAGAAGAAAAAGAAAATCAGTATATTTATCAATGATAAATGATAAATATAATGTTATAGAATCAAATAAGGACATAAGAATTAACGAATTAAAGTTATTATTAGTTAATTATAAAATAATAGAATAATTAACTATTAGTTGTTATTAGTTAATTTTAGAATAATTAATAAATAACATAGGATTAAAACATGGATTCATATAATGATTAGCTAACGATACTAATGATCAGTATATTTATCAATGATAAATGATAAATATAATGTTATAGAATCAAATAAGGACATAAGAATTAACAAATTAAAGTTATTATTAGTTAATTATAGAATAATAGAATAATTAACGATTAGTTATTATTAGTTAATTTTAGAATAATTAATAAATAACATAGGATTAAAACATGAATTCATATAATGATTAGCTAACGATACTAATGAACATATAAAGTGAAATGAAGAAGAACAAACAAACTAAATAAAAAGGCGCTCTAAAATTACATTCTAATAAATATCATACGGTCAAACATCAGTAGCATAGTTTATGGTATAGAAAGGCGCAATAAAATTACATTATAATAAACATCATATCGTCAAACATAATTGTTAATATTTTGTTACACTATCATAATTTTGATGAAAGAAACATTTTTGACGTAGAGAGCCATGTTTGCCTGTGTGTATTGTTATGGAGAGATTATTCAAACTAAGCAAGGAGCTTCTTACAGTACACAACCAATTACGGTGGTTAGTACAGTTGATTGTGTTACCATAAGTGACCTTCAAGAGAGAATTCGTGTTTCCTTAAATCTGGGACCCGATCAAGAGATAATGTCTATGAGCTATAGACATTTGCAATTTCCAACAACACTATGACATATAGCTTGTTCATTGGTTGCTGATGCGCAGTGGGTCCAAGCAATTAATTTATTTTCTCAACGGTTAGATGGTACCATGATGGAGTTATACGTTGTTGTTGCTACTGTACAACAACAACGTCCACTTGTACAAAGACGTAGAAATACAAGAGTGGTTGAAGACAGTCTACCCCATGACATTGAGCCTATTCCAAATGATGCAGCAGAAGAGGACAACCTAGATGATCTTCTGGATATACATGTCAATCCGACTTCTGATGAGGAGTTTCGTAATGATGGATCAGATGGCGACAACAGTGCTGATGAGGAGGGACCAACAGAAGATAGAGAGGAGGTTTTGAGAAATGCAATTGTTGTACATCAACCTCGGTCAATAAATCATCCACCATTATTTTCATCTTGGTCAGAAGCAATGACATGCGTGCCTGAATTCGATAATACTGTTCTCACACCGACAACTGAGTTCCCTGGAGTTGTACCAGATAGGTTTAGTGAGGTGGACAAAACCTTATATATTGGAAGGAATTTTCCCAATAAAGATGCCTTAAAAAGCACGTTAAAGAGATTTCATATTGAGAGAAACTTCAACTATGTAGTTCACGAATCATGTCGTAGTAAATATGTTATACGGTGCGTGAAGTATGGGGATGATTGTAGATTTCGCTTAAGGGCTATTCCAGACATTACATTTGGAGGTTGGAGAATCTCAAGGATTGAGGCGGCTCATACTTGCGTTCAGCCAAGTCTCACACAAGATCATACTTCATTGGATGCAGAATTTGTGTCATCTATTGTTGTTGAGATGATTAGGACATGCCAATATGTTCCAATATCCCTTGTGCAAGAGAGGATTCTACAGACATTCGGTTATAAGATTTCCTATAATAAGGCATGGATGGCGAAACAGAAGGCAATTGTGAAGGTATATGGTGATTGGGATGACTCATATCGAGTATTGCCGCAATTGCTAGCCATACTAAGGCATCATAACCAAGTTGTCTTCCATCTGGATACAAACGAACATGTGTCTCCTGATAATCGACTTGATCCATCTCGTGTTCAATTTCATCGGTTGTTCTGGGCATTCCTTCCTTGTATCTCTGCATTTCGTTTTTGAAAACAATTTATTCAGATTGATGGAACATTTCTGTATGGAAAATACAAGGGCGTATTGTTGATTGCGGCAACCCAAGATGGAAACCGTTCACCTCTTCCGCTTGCCTTTGCCATTGTAGAGAAAGAAAACTATGAATCATGGAGTTGGTTTCTGGCATGTATCAGCAACCATTTCACCAACATTCAGGGAGTTTGTTTGATATCTGATCGCCATCGAGCAATTAATGGGGCAATCAATGCAGATCCTGATACATGGAGATACCCAAATGCACATCATCGGTTCTGCATTAGACACATTGCTAGCAATGTACATAAAAAATTCCACAACGAACCGATGAAGAAGGCAATCACGAGGCTTGGTATGTATTTTATTCGTTCTGTTTTACTGTTTCAATATAAATATAAAATCAATTTATGTGAAATATCATCTATGTTTTGTAGCATATGAGTCGGACCAACGACGATTTGAAGAACGTTTTGAACAAATTCGTCAGGCTAATCAAGAAGTTTATGATTATATGATGCGGATTCCAAAAGAGAAATGGACATTGGCATACGACGGGGGAAAGAGGTACGGACACATGACGACAAACATTGTGGAGTGCATCAATGGTATCTTCAAAGGACTTCGCAAGCTACCTATAACCGCCTTAGTTCAGGAGATATTATATCGATGCGTGAAGTACTTTGTGGATAGACAAAAACTAGCATCAGACAGAATACATCAAGGGATAAGATATGGAAGACACTTTCAACGAGAGATTGAAAAAAATATTGAAGAAGCTTCTGGTTATCACGTATGTCTCTTTCGAAGAGAAGACTCCCGATTTGAAGTTCAAGAGCGTTCAGACCCCATCACAAATCACGTTGGTGAAAAAATGGTGGTATTACTGGAAATAACTTTAAATATGAAATAATAGAATTTATTTCAAAACTCCGAAAGCGGAACACTTAACCCATATTGAAAAGTGTATGTCAGTTAACCCATTAACATGTTTCCTGGATGTTAATATTAAAAATTTTAACCCTAAACCCTCCAACCTAAACCCCAATCTAAACATGCAGGATATTTTAGAAAACTGTTCTATAACAAATTTATAGTATCATAATAATTAGCATAAGATATTGAATACATAAAATTAGATAAATTCTAAAAACATCATTACTAATTGACATGGTTTATCTTAATCCAATCCCTAAGTAGTTAATCACAAAGCTACCCCAAAATATGTGTAACCAAATTCAAGACTCAATATTTTAGATAACATAACTTATTTCATATTAATATTCATGCTTTCAAGAAATAACTTTAAATATGAAATAATAGAATTTATTTCAAAACTCCGAAAGCGGAACACTTAACCCATATTGAAAAGTGTATGTCAGTTAACCCATTAACATGTTTCCTGGACGTTAATATTAAAAATTTTAACCCTAAACCCTCCAACCTAAACCCCAATCTAAACATGCAGGATATTTTAGCAAACTGTTCTATAACAAATTTATAGTATCATAATAATTAGCATAAGATATTAAATACATACAATTAGATAAATTCTAAAAACATCATAATGTTATATTTACATTTTACACTTACGACTCATTTTCTTTGTTTATATGCAGATGGATGATACCATACTACTCACTTAGCAGCCTACCCATATTTCGCAGGCCGTGTTAGAGGGTTATCCAGATCGATTTGTAAAGGTGCATCGAGCGCACCATTTTCATCACATGGAGCCTCCACATGCCATTAGACCTTACTTGCGCCGTGCTGGCTTCTATGGCCTTGCCATATCAGATTTCACATTTGTAGATCATTACCTACTTGCTTCCCTCGTTGAGAGATGGAGACCAGAGACACACACATTCCATTTGCCTGAGGGGGAGATGACCATCACCCTCGAGGATGTCGCAGTTCTTCTCGGTCTTCCTATCCAGGGGAGACCCGTTATTGGACCCACTTGTGCAGCTTGGCCAGACCTTTCTCAACGCTTGTTAGGCGTTGATATTTTGTCCGACCGTAGGGCTACAGATGGATTGTCCATATCTATGCATTGGTTGGAGTCGCAAATTCCACATTTACAGGATGATGATGATGAGCAGACCGTCATGCGTTACGCTTGTGCATATATCTTACGACTCATTGGTGGGACCATGTGTACTGATCACTCGGGGATGCACGTGCATATGATGTATCTACCCCTACTAGAGGACTTTGATCGGGCTGGGACGTACAGTTGGGGATCAGCCTGCTTGGCATACACGTACAGATCATTATGCAGACTATCCCATAGGGACCGTACAGGTCTTGGAGGATGCGTCATCCTTATTCAGATGTGGGCATGGGAGCGCATCCCAGCATTCCGCCCTGACCTTGCTGGTCCACCGGTCGAGATGGAGGTGCTGCATGACGCTCCACGTGGACGCTGGTATGATAAGTCATTTCTATTGGTTTTTTATTCTACTATGAGTTATTGACTATAATTTCTCATTATTTGTCATTATCGTTGTATTTTATAGGTGGTGTCAGCGACACAATTTTGACGTGGTTCCGAGACAGCATTTGGGCGTATATCGGCTACAGTTGGACTGTCTCTTACCTGATCAGGTATGTATATACAATCTATCACTGTCTAACATTTTTAATAATAACATCAATTTTGGTTTTTAGTTGGGTGTTTTTTTGACAAAATCACTTGTCATTTCAGATTTCATGGCTTCTATACTGGAGTATTATGGACCAGTTGCCAGCATACTGCACTATTGGGCTTGAGGATGCTATGGTTGTAGTGCCCCTCATTCACTTTCATATTATTGAGTGGCAGCAGCCTGACAGGGTCATGCGCCAATTTTTTCGTACTCAGCCGATTCCATTACCATCTAGATAGACAGACAAGCTTCATGGGATGAAGCTGACAGGGAGGCAGGATGATGACTGGTCCCAAGTACATGCGAGTTTTATCGACTGCTGGCACAGACGTGCAGAGTTATGTATTCAAGGTGTTCCTACAAATCGATTCTCTCTTTCAGAGCAGGTTGACTATGCGCCATGGTATAGACTGAAGTCTATACTGTATCTTACCCAAGCTGGCATAAAGATGCAGAGGATGGTAAGTTAATAAATTCCTATTAGTTTGTTTATTGAATTATTTTCTAATTCCATTTGAATCTACTCACAGGGAAGTCACACAGAGCAGCTTGTTCGCATGAGCGATGAAGAGGAGGAGGGGGTCTTTAGCCGGGTAGCCGTCCATGCTACAGTGCTGGAGGCGAGGGAATCTTTTCATGCGCTTTCCGAGAGCATCTTCACGCGTCTGGCTCGGAGACAGGAGGTTCCTGCCCCAGAGGAACATCCTGCAGCTGCTGCTGGTGCTGAGGAGCCACGACCACGGCGACGTAGACAGCGTCGTGCTGCACGTGAGGCCTCGCCTGTTCCACAGGTAGAGGTCAGGCCTCTAGTAGTCCAGGATCAGCCTATTCAGGATGTGCCTCAGGTGGCATGGGATCCGTCTTTCCTGACAGGATATCCGCAGTTCTCTCCATCTTGGGTTCCAGATCCTTCACAACCTTGGTTTCTAGAGCCGTCGTCGTCTTGGGGTATAGCTCCATCACAGGCTTCATTCCCCTCTGCGATGGAGGCAGGTCCTTCTACCACCCTAGTGGGAGAAGGATCTGAATGGCAGTACGAGATGCAGTTGACAGCTCCTCCCACTGACACACAGATGGAGGATGCGACAGTCGACGTTTCAGTGCCCGAGGATCAACCTTCTCCAGGTCATCAGACTCCACTGCGCACTCGACGTGGACGTCCTATTCGCAGACCACCATGTGGGACGGAATCTCCTCGCCACAGACATATGCATTGATTGTACATTATTGTTTACATGTTTTATGTGTACTGAAATCAAAATACTATTTTTACTTGTTGGTCAGAGTGGAATCTTAGGAGGGGGTAAATTAGGTTTTATTTATATATATTTATATAACCATACGAACATAATAATAAAACATTAATAATTACTAATTACCTAATTAAAAATTATATAATTAATAATTCTATTACTAATTAACTATTTAATTAGTATATAATTAATATTTATATTACGAAATAACTAATTAATTAGTATATAATTTGTAATTTGGTAATTAGTGTTTATTAATCATTAATTATATAATAACTAATTAGTTAATTAGTAATAAAATTATCAATTATATAATACTTAATTATTACATATATAATAAATATTTAGTTAATTAGAAATATAATTAATAATTATAACTAATTAATTAGTAATTGGTAATTATTAATTAGTTAATCAGTAATATAAATATTTATTATAATTATTCATTATAAGAGGGTTTGCCCTGAAAATCATTCTGCATTTTCGATGTGGGATTCAGGTTCTACCTTTACTGCGCAGTACATTCTGCATTTCCGATGTGGGATTCTGTTTCAAGTATGTGACTTTGAAATACAATAAAATATAAACTATAAGGCCAATATAAATGAAATTTTAAAAATTGATTAAACATATAATAAATAGTTGAAATCAAAAAGAATTTCCTCAAAAATGTTGACGAAAAATAATCTATAACCTTTCAAAACCGCCTACTTGAAACTTAAAAATGTTTCAAGTACGTGAATTTGAAAGACTGTAAAATATAAACTATAAAACGAATATAATTGAAACTTTAAAAATTGATTAAACATATAATAAATAGTTGAAAACAAAAGAAATTTCCAAAAAAATGTTGATGAAAAGTAATTTATAAGCTTTCAAAACCGCATACTTGAAACTTAAAATTTTTCAAGTACGTGACTTTAATTAGTAATATAATTATTACATATATAATAAATATTTAGTTAATTAGAAATACAATTAATAATTATAACTAATTAATTAGCAATTAGTAATTATTAATTATTAAATAGTTAATTAGTAATATAAATATTTATTATAATTATTCATTATAATTAGTAATTAGTAATTAATAATTATTAATAAGTAATTAGTAATTATTAATTAGTTAATTAGTAATATAAATATTAATTATAACTATTCATTAAATTATTAATTATTAATTATTACTCATTAATTATTACTTATATAATAACTAATTAGTTAATTATTAATATAACTATTAATTATATAATAATTAATTAGGTAATTAGTAATATAATTATAATCTTTCAAAGTCACGTACTTGAAACATTTTTAAGTTTCAAGTAGGTGGTTTTGAAAGCTTATAAATTATTTTTCATTAAATTTTTTTTGGAAATTACTTTTGTTTTCAACTATTTCTTATATGTTTAATCAATGTTTAACGTTTCATTTATATTGGTCTTCTATTTTATGTTTTATGGTCTTTCCAATTCACACACTTGAAAAATTTTAAGTTTCAAGTATGCGGTTTTGAAAGATTATAAATTACTTTTCATCAACATTTTTTTGGAAATTTCTTTTGTTTTCAACTATTTATTATATTTTTAATCAATGTTTAAAGTTTCAATTATATTCGGTTTATAGTTTACATTTTACAGTCTTTCAAATTCATGTATTTGAAACATTTTTAAGTTTCAAGTAGACGGTTTTGAAAGGTTATAGATTATTTTTCGTCAACATTTTTGAAGAAATTCTTTTTGTTTTCAACTATTTATTATATGTTTAATCAATGTTTAAAATTTCATTTATATTGGCCTTATAGTTTATATTTTATTGTATTTCAAAGTCACGTACTTGAAACAGAATCCCACATCGGAAATGCAGAATGTACTGCACAGTAAAGGTAGAACCTGAATCCCACATCGA
Organism: Viscum album; assembly: GCA_963277665.1. Classification (NCBI taxonomy): domain Eukaryota; kingdom Viridiplantae; phylum Streptophyta; class Magnoliopsida; order Santalales; family Viscaceae; genus Viscum; species Viscum album. Next base: position 1,219,405,263 of record OY728119.1, read on the forward strand.
AAATGCAGAATGATTTTCAGGGCAAACCCTCTTATAAAAGGGAGGCCTGGGTAAGAGTTTCTGTCAGAATCCAGACTGCTGTAATGGCTGTAGCGCTGGATCTTTAATAGCAGAGAAATTCTGCTGAAATTTTTTGTTTTGTTTATATATTTATATATATATATATATAAACAAAACAAAACAAAAAATAAAAATAAAAATTTTCAAAAAAAATATTTTCTTAGGAGAAAGGCGGCATCGCGGATGCCGCCTTGCCCCTGAAATGCAAAGGCGGCATCCGGGATGCCGCCTTTAAGGTGCGTTTTTAAATTTTTTTTTGCCGGAATCGTTTTCTGGAAAATATTTTTTTTAAAAAATGTAAAAAAAAATCCTCTAACCTTCACACATTGGAAAAAAGAAAAAACATTGGTTTCAACAGCTCCCCAACATTGCAAACAAGAATCATCAACCAAAACATGCCGCTTGAACATAAGCCCTTTCATAGGTAAAATATTTTTTCAAACATTCTAGAAAAAAAGACGAACCTTAAAGTGAGGATCCATATTCCACGTCGTCTTCCAGATTCGTTGAATAAAAAAACCCATTAATTCTTCCATACTTGGTGGATTGAATAAAAGAATGAAGAACGAACATCACACCTTTCTCGATCGATCCTGCTTATCCACACAAGTTTGATGTAGATCACTTAGGAGCAATCAACAGGTTCATCCCTCCTAGGGTATCTACGAATTTGTGGGAATCTCTTGACGGTCGAGAAGTATCTCTATTTATCCATATTTTGGCAGAACCTTGGGTTAAAGAATAGAGCAAAACAAGAGCTCGATTATTGTCTCAGTTTGTGGAGTTCTAACAAGCATCTCATGCACTAGAATGTGCACACTTAAATGAAGATCAAATTGATTTATATTGTCCTCTAAGGACTGAAAACCTTCAAACAATATTAATTGGAACATTTCATAAACATTCCATATGATTCAACATGTTTAAACATTTGATACATTCCTACATTAATTCATTTAACACTTAACTGGATATATAAGATGTTTAAAATCATCATAATCATCATCAAATGATGAACAATTAATCATGATAGCATTTGGAGATGAACTGGATTGAGTCCCACATGTTATCGCATAATGTGCATGGACATGCACGATCCACCGTGATAGTCTCTCACACTATGTTGTGGTGTACATAAGGATAAACCACTATGACATAATAACCGCAATAACCAAAATTTTCATTAATAAAAATTCACCTTGATCTATTTAAATGTCTTATTATGTAAAATGGTTGTGTAAAAATTATGCACTTCCTTGGTTTTATGTTTTTGGATTTTAAAATACTGTTAGGAATTGTTACTGTTGCTAATATAGCCATTGAACAGTGATCACATGATTAGTATAAATACTGGTCTTTAAGAAATCCAATTTACTCAGACAATTGATGTGATGACCTCATCCAGTAGAATTGCTCCATATGAAGCCCATTTGTTGGTGCTCGGAAAGGAGGTGGCGTCATTGGTCTTCTCTCTTGACTAATCCCAAGTCAATCTTGAACACGTTAAGCTTGAGCGGAACCACCTACGGGATAAGTGAAAGTTAATAGAGATTACCACCCGTGCAATGTTATCTGAGCCACCCAAGAGCCTGCCACTATCGCGCACCATACCCTAATGTCGTATGCAGGTGTTTTAAGGGGTTATGTAACAAGACCCTAGAACTATGACTATGTACATTATTTTTGTATAAATATTATACATTCATTTTTTAATGTTACTTTGTAATTAGTTTTTAAAGTGCAAATAATATTTTTAGTTTATATTCAACTAAGAAATCTATTTTGTTGAATTAATAAATTTTTGAATTAAATTAATTTTTAATAAATTATTATTACTATTATTATTATTATATTACATTATATTAAATATAAATGATCATATAATTTTATGAATGCAATTATAATTTTTATTAAGGTTTGAAAGATGTTTTTGTCAAAACCCATGAATTTTTGATAAATGCCGGTGTTTATTTTAAAAATGAAAATTCACATATTTAAAAAATTATTTTGTTAAAATGAATATTATTTTTGGAATCAGGACGTCAAAATTATTCAATGGTAAAATTTTCATAATTTTCTGAGACAATCGATTTTTTGGGTAAAAATTAAATATCATTTAATTATATAATGTGTTTTATAACATCATAATAACCCAATAGTGATGTAATAAAATACTATAAATGAGATGTTCGGCCCATATATGTTTTACCATTAAAATATTATGATTTTAGGTTTACTTGTTTTATTTTACAAAGCCTTAGTGAACCCTTCAAGACTTATAAAACATTTTATCTTTTTAAATTGTTTTCCTTGAGAGTGTGACTCACCTCCACATAAACAAGCCTAATATTTTAAGAAGTTTTTCCATTGAACTTATAAAATATTTTTTTCCACTCCCGTTTTCCAAAAACCATGGGATGGTTTGTGGTTTTGATTAGTTTAAAGTGTAGGGTCCAAATCCAAAATAATAAAGAATTCTCTCTCCTTTCCTATATAAACTCACCCAAACTCTAACTTCCTCTTCAGTCAAAGCGTTTGAAGCTCAACCAAACCCTGTCATCCTCTCTCTAGAATCCTAACAAGATGCCCCATGCTCCCTAGAAGCCTCTCCCAAGCCTTTGGGATCACACTTCCAAGTAAGAGATTTATTCTTTTCAAATTTTTTTCCAAGTTTCTTTATATTGTTATATCATTTTGCTTTCAATTAAAAATGTTGGGGTATGATTTCGCACCTCCCCCATCCTACCCTCCTTATGTTTGAATTGATAAGAGACCTCTTTATCTCTCATTAGTGCCTCTCATGTACACCCGTTACCATGCCAAAATTCCATAAGGAATTTCTCTCTCCTCATTTACATTCAAACAATTATTTTATGTTATAAATATAAATTCCATTACTATTGTTGGGACATGTACCTATATGACCCCTTCCTATCCATTTTATGTACATATGATGAGACACCCCTTTTCTCTCTCATCAATATTTTTTATGAATTCTCATGTCACGCCATTATGTTGTCGAAATTGCACCGCGATTTTCCAAGCCAATGTCATTGTGTAGTGAATACCATGCCCATTTATCTATCAAGGGTATTCACTTTTATGCACATTTACGCATTGATTATAGTGTTTCATTTATGAATTCCATATTCCCTTATCGTGGAATAAATGATGATGTTTAATGAATCCATGTTATATGATTCATGTGGCACATTTACGCATGAAATGTAATGATTAAAAAGGGTGCACCCTGATAGTGCTCCAATGCATTTGGTAAAGATTAGTATCATGATACGTCAAGTGCAATGAGGGTTTACTCATGATACTTCAAGTGCAATGAGGGTTTACTCATGATCCATGTGCAATGAGCCTTGGCTCATGCTAAAATCATGTTAAATGTTGTTGTCACATTTCCATGTTATGACAATCATGCTATATCATGCCTTTATGTTCATGTTTAACTTATAATCCATTGATATGCCTATTGCCTAACATGTATTATATCCTTTAGGTTATTCCTTGTTTACTCCCATACTAGGATTTATAGCTCACCATTTTCTTATACATGTCCTTAGGTTATCCCATGCAATGCTAAGTACGAGGGAATGTAGTGGTCATGTAAAAGAAGTTTTTAATAAAGATGTTGTGTCTTATGTCTAAGTTGTAATGTAATGTTCCTAAGCCCCAAAGACACTAGAACTCTCGATCTTCTATGTTGTATAAAGTGAAGGTTTTTATATAATAAATCATGTTTAAGTGTGTAATAAAGATCATTGTTGTTATAGTTGGTATCATAGGATAGGTTTAGTTATTTTTGGGATTAGGATTAGAAAACCCTAGTGAAAGACTTAGGGATAAGACTAAGTATAATAAATTTTTTTCTAAATTTTGGTGAGTATTGAGTACGTGGTTTATCAAGAAAATACATCCCTATTTGGATATGAGTAGGTAGAGGTGGCTTTGACACAAATGTACCTAGGAGTGAAAACTTTGACAAGAAGTTTCGGGCTTGACCTGGGGTATCCTGGTGCACGACAATGAGCCTTCCTACACTCTTGGTTATGAAACTCCTGGGGGATATGCTTTGATAAATTCATAAGCTTAGTATGAACCATTATTAAGGGAATAAAAAATGCCCCTAGGAATATATGTTGGGAAGTAGATAATGGATAACATAGATTGAAGCCTATAAACTCATAAGTTAAGGAAATAAATATAATTTATAAGTTATCCCATTTTATCTTTGGGTTCCCCTTTATGTGTTACCCCTAACTTTCCTTTTATTCCAGCCAATGGCTGGTAATAGGAGGACTCGGGCTAACAACCGATGTGAAGATCAATGTGATGATTGTTCTAATGAGATGCTCAATCCGATGGGAGCGAGAATCGCAAACTTTGTCATGATACTCTCTCAGTTAACTCAAGTTTTTAATAGAAGCGTGGGTCAAGAGGAATGTTCAACCCCCCTAAGAAAGAACAAGTTGCAATTGAGAGCTTCATGAGATAAAGACCTCATACTTTTAATGGATCATTTGATCCCTCAATTGCCGAACAATGGATCAACTCCATTTAAAATATCTTCTCCATCCTTCAATGTTCTGAACAAGAGAAGGTTCTTATGGCTACTTATCATATGGAGGGTGAAGCTGATCAATGGTGGAAATTGATCAAAAATACAAAGCTTGAAGAAGAGATTGAGGTGTTGGAATAGAAGTATTTCTGGAAAATGTTTTTCAAAAAATATTTTCCGTGCACCCTCTGACTTAGGATGGAAAGGGACTTCCTTTACCTCAAGCAAAAAGATGATGAATCCGTCGGAGCGTACGAGACAAACATCACAATACTTGCATAATATGCCTCTGGCTATGTCGTTACCCCGGAATGCAAGGTTGACCTCTTCTTTGGTGGGCTAAAACCTAGCCTATGGAAATCCCTAGCAATATATTACTTTAAGAGCTATGAGGAAATTGTCTAATGTGCCCTCAAAGTCAAAATGGAGATTAGTGAATCTAAAGGGTATCATGAGGATAAGAAGCGTAAGGTAGAATTCAATTCTGGTGGTCCTATGGATGAATCCAACGATGCTAAGAAAATCCAGCACCCCACTTGCCAAAGGTGTGGAAAGAAGCATCCTGGAAATTGCCTGAAGGGGATGAGGAAATGATTTAGGTGTGGAAGAGAAGGGAACCTGACTATTAACTGCTGACAAGATAAACCTGCGGCTGTGACAGAGGAGAGGAACGCTTTACTCGACCCTCAATGCATTATTCATTGCTTCAACTACAAAGAATCAGAGCACTTTGCAAACCAGTGCCCTAAGCCAAGGGTTTTTGGAGGAAACCAACAACCTCCAAGGAAGCAAGGGAGAGATTTTTCCATCACTACTGGCGAAGTGAACCCCAAAAACAATGTGGTGAATTGTACGCTAGTTATTCATTCAATAATAGTGAATATACACATTCTTTTATATCGTGAAAGTTTAGTAGAACAATCTCAACACCATAAAAAATCATGGAAGTAAAGATGTCGGTGAGTATGACAAATGGGGCAATCATTACATCCCATGAATATAACTCCTCCCCTGTCATAATTTGTGGATTGGAATTCTCAGAGAACCTTGTCATAATCCCTTTGGTGGAATTTGATGCAATTCTTGGCATGGATTGGCTTTCCTTATATAGAACCAACATAAATTTCTGTGAGAGGGAAATCACTCTCAATATGGCGAATCGACCCCCGATTCTATACAAGTACAAAGAGGAGGATGAATATTCTTTAGTTCCATCATCTCAAGCATGGATATTACTGCCCTATGAGCATACATATCTAGATCAGATGATTGAGTCCAAGGAAGCAACCATATTTGAAAACATGCCTATTTTGAGGTAATTCACTGATGTGTTTCCCGAGGAATTTCTTGGTATTCCTCCTAGAAGAGATATTGAATTATCAATTGATCTTATAACAGGGGAGTTTCCAATATCCAAGGCTCTGTATAGAATGGATGTTGTGGAGCTTGAGAAGATGAAGAAACAACTACAGGAGAATCTAGATAAAGGGTTTATATGGCCAAGTGTTTCACCATGGGGTGCACCAGTCCTCTTAGTCAAGAAGAAGGATGGGTCAATGCGCCTTTTCACTGATTATCGTGAGATCAACAAAATCACAATAAAGAACAAGTATCCTCTTCCCTGAATTTATGACTTGTTCGATCAGCTACATGGAGCACAATACTTCTCCAAGGTGGATCTGCGGTCAAGATATTATCAAGTAAGGGTGAAGAAGGAAGATATCCCCAAGAATTCTTTTTGTACAAGATACAGACACTATGAATTCATAGTGACGCCTTTCAGACTCACTAATTCTCCAGCAATCTTCATGGACTTGATGAATATATTCTTTATATATTACCTTGAAAAATTTGTGGTAGTATTTATAGATGATATTCTAATATACTCCAAAACCAAGGAGGGTCATGAGGAGCATCTAAGAACTATACTAGAGACATTTCAGAAGGAGAAGTTCTATGCAAAGTACAAAAAGTGTGTGTTTTGGTTGAAGGAGGTCTCATTCTTGGGTCATATCATCACAAGAAATGTGATATCTATGGATCCCTTCAAGAGAGCTGTAATTGAGGGATGGACGATGCCAAAATCAGTAACAAATATCCATATATTCTTGGGGTTAAATGGATATTATCGCCGATTTGTGAGAAATTTCCCATGATTGTCAAACCCTCTTATCAATCTAACTCAGAAGGAAGTCAAGTTTTCTTGGGGTGATGAATGTGAAGAGAGCTTAAAGGAGTTAAAACAGAGACTTATCACTATACTTGTGCTCACATTACCCACAAGTGGTGAACCTTTTGTGGTATTTAGTGATTCTTAGAAGAAGGACATGGGTTGTGTGTTGATGTAGAATGAAAAATTCATTACCTATGCTTCAAGGAAATTGAAAGTTAATGAGAAGAACTATCCAACACATGATTTGGAGTTGGTTGTAGTGATCTTCACTTTAAAAATTTGGTGACATTACCACTTTGGGGAGAAGTGTGAAATATATATGGACCAAAAAATCCTCAAGTATATATTCACACAGAAAGAGTTGAATATGCGCCAATGAAGATGATTAGATCTGATCAAAGACTATGACTGATCAATCCATTACCACCCTAGGAAAGCAAACAAGGTGGAAAATGCTATAAGTAGAAATGACCCAGAAATTCTATCATTGATGAGAATTTAAAAGGATCCAATATTCTTAGATTTGATGAAGATAGACATGGGAATCATAAGAATATAACATCATGAATCCTTTCACAAATGATTGCTCAACCGTCTCTTTTAGAAAGGTTAAAGGATACTTAAAAAGATGATGTGGGAATTCATAAGAAAGTGGAAAATTTAAAAAAGGGAAATCCTTGGAGTTCAATGTTAATGAATAAGAAATTATGAGATTTAGAAAAATACTATGTGTTCCATCAAGTCCAGAGCCGAAGAAGGAACTTTTGGATGATGCACATAGTTTGAATTTCTCCATTCACCAAGGAAACACAAAGATGTATCGAGATATTTGAGATCATTATTAGCGGGGTAATATGAAGAAGGAGATCACTAATTATACATCAAAGTGCCTGATATGTTAGTAAGTGAAGGCTAAGAGGAAAAAGTCTAAGGGGATGATGTAACCATTACCCATACTAGCATGGAAATGGGAGAACATCAACATGGACTTCATCACCAAAATTATGAAGAAATCCAAAGGAAACAATGCTATCTAGGTTGTTGTGGATCATCTTACAAAGACTATACACTTCATCGCAATTTGGGAGGATTTATAATTGGATCAACTAGAATAGATATATATTAGAGAATTGGTAAGGCTGCATGGAGTACCATTATCTATTGCATCCTATCGAGATCCAAGATTCACCTCAATGTTTTGGAAGAGTCTTCAACATTCTCTGGATACTGAGCTGAACTTCAGTACGTCTTATCATCCCCAAACTGATGGACAATCTGAACGGACTATCCAAACACTAGAGGACATGTTGAGAGCATGCTCAATGAACTTTAAAGGAGGATAATATCAACATCTTCCCCTAGTTGAGTTCCCTTACAACAACAATTTCCTCTAAAGAATCGAAATTGCTCCTTATAAAGCCCTATATGGGAAGAGGTGCAGAACACCGACATGTTGGGATGAAGTTGGGGAGTGAAAACTCATAGGTCTAGAAATGGTCGAAGAAATGGTGGATAAGGTTAAGACCATACAACATCACATTAAAGCTGCTCAGAGTAAAAAAAAGAGCTATACTAATAATCATCGATGAGACATAAAGTTTGATGTTGGAGACATGGTATTCCTCCACATATCATTGTGGAAGAGGGTTATTGGATTTGGAAAGAAGGGAAAGCTTTTCCAAGGTACATCGGCCCTTTTGAGATCCTTGATCACATTGGAGAAGTGGATTATCAACTAACACTCCCACCAAACCTATCTCAAGTACATGATGTGTTCCATGTATCACTATTGAGGAAATACATACCTGGCCCATCACATGTACTCAATCCATAGGTGGTACCATTGGAGAATGACCTCTCCTATAAAGAGAAGCCGGTGAAGATCTTATATCATAGGGGAAAATTTCCATGAAATAAGACAATTCCTCTCGTGAAAGTGTTTTGGAGAAACCACGAGTTTGAAGAAGCAACGTGGGAACCGGAGGAAGTGATGAGGCAAAGTTACCCACATCTATTTTGTGTGGGAAAAGTAAATTTTGAGGGTGAAATTTCATAAGGGGGGAAGATTGTAACGACCCAAATTTTCATTAATAAAAATTCCTATTGATCTATTTAAATGTATTATTATGTAAAATAGTTATGTAAAACTTATGAACTTCTTTGGTTTTATATTTTTTTTATTTTAAAATACTGTTAGGAATTGTTACCATTGCTAATAAATCTGTTGAACAATGATCACATGATTAGTATAAATATAGGGCTTTAACAAATCTAATTTACTCAGAAAAAGGAAGCTATGGCCTCATCCAGTAGAATTGCTCCATATGAAGCCTATTTTTCAGAGCTTGTAAAGGAGGTGGCATAATTGGTCTTCTCTCTTAACCAATCCCAATCTAATCTTGAACACATCAAGCTTGAGCAGAACCGCCTATGGAAGAAGTGGAAGTTAATAGAGATTACCACCCATGCAATGTTATCTGAGCCACCCTAAGAGTATATCACCATTGCGCACCTTACCCTAAAGTCTTATGCAGGTGTTTTAAGGGGATATGTAACAAGAACCTATAACTATGACTATGTACATTATTTTTTATAAATATTATAAATTCATTTTTTTATTGTTACTTTTTAAATAGTTTATAAAGCGCAAATAGTTTTTTTAGTTTATATTCAACTAAGAGATCTATTTTGTTGAATTAATGGATTTTTGAATTAAATAATATTTTAATAAAATATTATTATTATTATTAAATTACTTTTTATTAAATATAAATTATCGTATAATTTTATGAATGCAATTGTAATTTTTATTAAGGTTTGAAAGCTGTTTTTGTTAAAACCTATGAATTTTCGATAAATGTCAGTTTTTATTTTAAAAGTAAAAATTCAAATATTTAGAAAATTATTTATATAAAATTAATATTATTTTTTGAATCAGGACATCAAAATTATCCAATGGTAAATTTTTCATAATTTTCTGAGACAATCAAATTTTTTGGTAAAAATTAAATACTGTTTAATTATATAATGTGTTTTATGACATCATAATGACCCAACAGTGATGTAATAAAATACTATAAATTATATTTTCAGAAAATATATGTTTTACCATTAAAATATTGTGATTTTAGGTTTATTTATTTTATTTTACAAAGCCTTAGTGGACCCTGCAAGACTTATAAAACATTTTATATTTTTAAATTGTTTTCCTTGAGAGTGCGACTCACCTCCACATACGAAAACTTAATATTTTAAAAAGTTAAGCCATTTTAATTATAAAATATTTTTTACACCCCCCTTTTTCAAAAACCATGGAAAAAAACCATGGTATGGTTTGTGGTTTTGATTAGTTTAAGGTGTAGGGTCTAAATCCTAAATAATAAAGAATTCCCTCTCGTTTCCTATATAAACCCACCCAAGCTCCCACTTCCTATTTACTCAAAGCCTTTGGATCTCAAACAAACCCTACCCTCTTCTATCTATAATCCTAACAAGGGTCACCAAGCACCCAATAAGCCTCTCTCAAGCCTCTCCCAAGCCTTTGGGATCACATTTCCAAATAAGGGATTTCTTCATTTCTAATTTTTTCCAAGTTTCTTTATATTTTTTTATCCTTTTTATTTCAATTAAAATTTTTTGGGTATGATTTAAAACCTCCACAATAATTCCCTTATTATGTTTTAATTTATTATATACCTCTTTATCTCTCATTAGTTCCTCTCATGTACACCCATTACTATGTTGAAATTCCGTACGTAATTTCTCTCTCCTCATTTACATTCAAGAAATTATTTTGTGTTATGAATCTAAATTCCATTACTATTGTTGGGACATGTACCTATATGAACCCCTTACCTTCCATTTCATGTACATATTATGAGACACCCCTTTCTCTCTCATCAACCTTTTTTATGAATTCTTATGCCACACCGTTATGCAGCCGAAATTGCATCGCAATTTTCCAAGCCAGTGCCATTATGTAGTGAATGCCATGACTATTTCTCTATCAAGGGTATTCACCTTTATGCACATTTACATATTGATTATAGTGTTTCATTTATGAATTCCAAATTCCTTTATCATGGAATAAATAATTATGTTTAATAAATCTATGTTATACGATCCATGTGGCACATTTATGCATGACATGTAATGATTAAGAAGGATGCACCCTGATAACACTCCAATGATTTGGGTAAAGATTAATATCATGATATATCAAGTGCAACGAGGGTTTAATCATGCTAATTCAAGTTAAATTAGGTTTTAATCATGCTCCATTTGTAATGTTCCTTATCTCATGATAAAATCATGTTAAATGTTGTTTCCACATTTCTATGTTATGATAATCATGATATATCATTCCTTTATGTTCATGTTTATATTATGATCCATTGATATGACTATTGCCTAAAATGTATTGTATCCTTCATGTTATGCCTTGTTTACTCTCTTACTGGGCTTTATAGCTCACCCTTTTCTTATGCATGTACTCAAGTTATCCAATGCAATGCTAAGTATGAGGGAATGTAGTGGTCATGTAAAGGAAGTTTTCAATAAATATGTTGTGTTTTATGTCTATGTTATTATGTAATGCTCCTAATACTCAAAGACACTACACATATTGGTATTCTATGTTTTATAAAGTGAAGGATTTTATGTAATAAATCATGTTTAAGTGTGTAATAAAGATCAGGGTTGTTATAATAACCATCACCATGTCATGGTTATTGGAGTTGGTTCCCTAGAACCAACCACTTTGTACTTTCGATTACTAGTATATTCATGTTTTTGAATATTAATAAACATCTTATCACATGATGATTATTCTTTTTCATAACATTTAATGTGATAATTTACTTAGACAATATGTCACATTGAAAGGTCAAAACATTTCATTTCTATAACGAGAACCTTGAAGTGTTATGACATTTTTTTAAAATATATTTTTTATAGACAAATAATATTATCTGACTAGACAATTCTCATTGTTGGATGAGTCTACTCTATTGCTTCTGGTAGAAAATAATCGATGTGTAGTTTATCTACACACCATGTTGAGCCCCTTGTGTTTGGATGAGGTTAATCTCTATTGGTTTGGGTTGAGCTATTCTTTTTCACTTTATCTTTCATTCTATGTACTATTTATTGTCTTTCTATTCCTATGGTATCTCTTAATTCTCCCCCTTTATCTTTCAGGGCATCCTACTGAGTATGTATATACTCACCCCTGTATGAGCTTTTCCCACACCCATCGTTTCTTAGACAGACAACAGATAGGTTAGTGGTGACTTTAGAGGATCTTAGGGATACCTGGTACTTTGGACCATGTATAGTGGTCGCAGCTTGGAGATCAGAAGCCGGTCTCCCTCAGCATTTTACTTTCTAATTTTGTTTAGGTTTGGACATACTTCTGGTTGGGCATGTATTTTTCCCATTTACTTTTCAGTTTACTGTACTATACTCTTATACTCTCTAGATGTTTTTCATTCATGGTTGTTCCCTTAGATTTTTTACTTCCTTTACTTTTGTTCCCCATATGCTTTTGGAGTGAGATGGTTGTGTGTGCATGTACAGGTACTTAGGTAAATGTCTCCCTATGTTAGTTATGCCTTCAGTATTGGTCACCAACCCCTGGCCTATGGAGGTGGGATTGGGATATTTGCGGCTTGAGCCCTGACTTGGGTCGGGTCGTGAAAATTACACACGCTCAAAGATAGGAATATATGATGGCACCAAAATATATTAAATTATTACTGGAAGGTTTTTTATAGACAAATAATATTATCTGACTAGACAAAAATGATACAAGCTATTTGTTGGAGTTGGTGTCTTAGGACCAACTGATTATACTTTGATTACATGTATATTCAATAATTGAATATTACTAAAACATCTTATTATATATTTTTCATTGTTCTACATGACTTCAATGTAATGATGTCCTAAGGTATCTATCGCATTGATAAAGTCATAGAAGTTGTCTGATATGATGAGAACCTTGAAGTGCTATGGAGATTTTCTTAAATATAGTTATACAGTTGGATAATGTACTATGATTTAGACACATAATATATAGACTATTAGGTGCGAGTATTCGTAAGAGAATGATGCTTCTTCTCATGAAGTTCACACTTGATAATTTCAAAGAAGGGGGACTATGAGAACAAACCCTCCAGTAAGAATTCAATATATTTTGGTGCCATCAGATATTCCTATCTTTGAGCGTGTGTAATTTTCACGACCCGACCCAAGTCGGGGCTCAAGCCGCAAATATCCCAATCCCACCTTCATAGGCCAGGGGTTGGTGAGCAATATTGAAGGCATAACTAACATAGGGAGACCGTTACATAAGTACCTGTACGTGTACACACAACCATCTCACTCCAAAAGCATAGAGGGAGCAAAATTAAAGGATGTAAAAAATCTAAGGGAACAACCATGAATGAAAAACCTCTAGAGAGTATAAGAGTATAGTAGATTAATCTGAAAAGTAAATGGGAAAAATACATGCCCAACCAGAAGTATGTCCAAACCTAAACAAAATTAGAAAGTAAAATGATGAGGGAGACCGGATTCTGATCTCCAAGCTGCGACCACCATACATGGTCCAAAGTACCAGGTATCCCTAAGATCCTCTAAAGCCACCACAAACCTATCTGCTGTCTGTATAAGAAATGATAGGTGCGGGAAAAGCTCATACAGGGGTGATTATATACATACTTAGTAGGACGCCCTAAAAGATAAAGGGGTAGAAGTAAGAGATACCATAGGAATAGAAAGACAATAAATAGTAAATAGAATGAAAGATACAGTGAAAAAGAATAGCTAAACCCAAACCAATAGAGATTAACCTCATCCAAACACTAGGGGCTCAACACGGTGTGTAGATAAACTACGCATCAAGTATTTTCCACCAATAGCAGTAGAGTAGACTCATCCAACCATGATAAGCTAAACACGAAAATCACGTGGCATATCCTGTGTATCTTCTCATCCCATGGAAAAAGAGTAACCAAATCCAAAGGTATGGATAAAAAAGTATATATATATGCTCAGTGAAAAAAATCCCAAATGAGAGAGTAAGGAGATCTTTACCTCACAACTCAGCCCAGGATGATGAGTTACCAAAAGTTCCAAAAGTCCATCAATAATGCTCAGCATCTCACGCGTTTTCCTAGAAGTAATTGTGCAAGTCAAGCCATGCCTCACCACTGTATGACACATTCAAGGGGACATGATCTCTAAGTAGAGGACCCAATACATAGTGCATCATGTGGGTTTCACTATGGTTTCATGAGGACCCACACCATATCTGATGGGGGGGGGGGGTCCACTTGGAAGGTAGAGGACCCACACCCATACTGATGGGGGGTTCCACTCTATAGGTTGAGGATCCTCACCCTTGTGTGTAACAACTAGGCCCCGCTGACAGCACAGGCACCCCACCTTAACATGGACGTCAGGTCCTGGCCCTCCAGGTACCACCAGTTTTCCCCGCAGACACATGGGGCCCACCCTAGGGCCCACCAACGCGCCTGAACGGGTCATCTGACTAATGATTTTCTCCATAGGCCAACACAAGTCCTTTCCAGTGTGCTTTGTCCTCACTCACACACACCGTGGGAAACTTTCCAGAAGGTCACCCATCTTGGTCACTACTCTAGGCCAAGCACGCTTAACTGTGGAGTTCTAACCAGATAGGCTCCTAAAAATGAAGATGAACCTTGTTTACATGAGTCATATCATTTAGTCATTTAACCCTTTATCATTTTGGGGTGTTATATTGTGTGACAAAGGGGTTCCACTCTGGTATTTATGGACCCATTCTCTATCTGATTGGGGGGTTCTGATCAGAATGTAGAGGACCCACACCCATACTGATGGGGGGTTCCACTCTATAGTTCGAGGACCCATGCCCTGGTATGACAGGGGGTTACACTTTGGTCATTGAGGACCCACACCCTATCCAATAGGGGGTTCCACTCGGTAAGTAACTATAGAGGACTCACACCCATACTACTGGAGGGGTTCCACTCTATAGGAATCCTTTGGTGATCCCACCTGATCACTACCGACATCAGGCATCTCCTCAAATAAGCGTTGTGCCAGGAACATTCCATATCATATCTCAAAAGCCAAAATAAAGAGTATTATCGTATTCTAAGTGAAAAAAAAACACTCAGGACGGGCTACTCATAAGCCAAAATCGTAATTCAAATGAAGAAGATATAGAAGATTTAAGTTTTCTCAAAAGGAACCAAATTCTTTGTACTTTATGATAAACCTATATTCATTGGATGAATATTAATAAACTACTTATCACATCACGATTGTTCTTTTGTTTTACATAATATGTGATAATGTCCTAAGAATAGCTGTCGCATTAAAAGGTCATAGTAGATCCCTGCTATGATGAGAACCCAGAAGTACCATGAAACTATTCTTGAATATATGTTCTATGGACAAATGATATCATTTTAAGGGACACAAATGATACAGGCTATCAGGGGTGAGGAATCATGAAAATTTGAGGCACCTTCTCATGGTGTGCGCCCTTGGTAATATCCAAGAGGATATTTTGAGAACAAGTCCTGCTATTATGAAATCCAAATTCATAAGTGTCATTGGATATTTCTATCTGTGGACATGTGTATTGGTCTTTAGACATTAAGATTATTATTAATGGGTATTATGACTCACACACTTAGATTTATTGATGAAAACTGTGATGACAAATGTTTACGGTGAGGTAGGATATGTTGGGTTTGTCACAAGTAATACTGCATTAATTAATAATGTGAGAAAAGATTTTTCACTTCTATGGAAGTAGATATATCAGGCCCTTTGATGGAAATGATATATACTAACTAAATCCATGGTGATGGTGTTCTCTAGGAAAATTAAATTATGGGAAGTCAAATAATGGGAAATTGAGCTCATGGGTTGATGTCACTTTCATGTAACCTTTTTGATTAGAGATATAAGAAAAAAGTGATTATGTTACATGGTAAGCGTTCGTATGAAGTAACATGTCATTGTAACATCAAATTATTTCTCCTGGGTGTCTTGACTCGTTATTAGATAGTAATCTTGGACTTTAGGCAAGACCACTTAATGTCAATGAGAAAGAGTCCTAGAGGGTCACACAATAAGTGTAGCCAATATCTCAGTTAAATAATTTATTTATTTAACAAGTTGAATAAATATTATTCTTGGTTATGGTTTAATAATTATTCAAGTATGCCTGATAGAATTTATTTCATTGCTAGTTATTCGAGAAAATATATTGCATATGGAATATTTATTTATTAGAAAATAATGTTGTTATATTTATTTAATAAATAAATAGACATTATTCAAGGACTGGTAAATATTGAGAAGTATTGGCCGACCAAGTTATGGGTTTGGTGAGAAATAATATTAAATATTATTTTGTTGAATAATATTTAAATATAACATGCAAGTTAAGCACATGTCATGGAAATAATAGCATTGCTGTTATTATTTGACATAGATTTTCACATGGAATAATAAATTAAGTAATGGCACCTATGCTAATTATTTATTATTACCCGGTGAATTAAATTCCCCATTATGTTATTGTTATATATTTAATCCAAGGGGTCATTCGACCGACTAACCAATTGTTGTGTGCACAACATCCTTGGAGAAAATATCTTGAGCCTAGAGAACTCTTCCCTCTCCAAGAACACTCTCAAGAATGAGAGATATCCTCCTCCACCAGATTGAGGAGAATGTTTTGGAAGAGATTCTTAAGGTGATCAAAGGTAGACATCACAAGTGCAATGATATTCTGTGCTAGCACCCAGAGACTCCTTTGGTGACGTCCGGAGATACGTGGATCACGTGTGGATCACCGCTAGAGGATTCATATCCTTGTATTCTACATCACAATAAAGTTTCACCTTAGACCCATGTTCGAACGCATCATCAAAGAAAGAATCACCATGGAGGTAATTCTATAATTTAATTAAATTAATTATAAAAAAAATATGTCAATCCTCTCTTCTCGGTTCTAGGTTATCTCTTTTTTATTTTATCTTTTATTCAATTATGTGAATACTAGGATTCATCATCATATTTATCCTATATTAATCATCGATTATGACAATTTGAAAAGTTGGGTACACAACCATCCTGCACTACCGCTGCACTCGAAACCTACACCCTAAGCTCCTATAAAGTCACTGCCGATCTGTCCTTCATCTGTATAAGACACGACACGTGTAGGAAAATCCCATGCAGGGGTGAGTATATACATACTTAGTAGGAAACTATGAAAGATGAAGGGGGAGATTTAAGATATACAACAAGAATAGAACAAAATAGATAGTACATAGGTTATAAGATAAAGTTAAAGAGAATAGCTCAACCCAAACCAAGAGATATTAACCTCATACAAACATAAGGGGATCAACATGGTGGTTAGATGAACTACACGTCAAATATTTTCCACATATAGTAGAAGAGTAGACTCATCCAACCATGAGAAGCCAAACACAGAAAGCACGCGGCATATCCTGCACATCTTCGTATCCCATGGAAGAAGAGTAACCAAATCCAAAGGTATGGATACAAAAGTATATATATATATATACTCAATAAAAATAATCCCAAATGAGTGAGTAAAGATATATCCATCTCAGAGCTTAGCCTAGGAAGATGATTTTCCAATAGTTCCAAAAGTCTATCAATAATGCTTAGGATCTCACACATTTTCCTAAAAGTAATCGTGTAAGTCAATACACACATCTCCACTGTGTCGCATAGTTGAGGGTACACAATATATAAGTAGAGTAACTGCACCCTAGTGCATCAGGTGGGTTCCACTCTAGTGTCACGAGGACCCATGCCCTATCTAATAGGGGGGGGGGGGTCCACTCGGAAGGTAGAAGACCCGCGCCTATACTGATGGGGGGTTCTACTCTATAGTTCAAAGACTCACACCCTTGTGTGATAGGGGGTTTCACTTTGGTCTTCAAGGACCTGTTCCCTATACGATGGGGGGGGGGATTCCACTCAGAATGTAGACTACCTGCGCCCATGCTGATGGGGGGTTCCACTCTATAGGTCAAAGACCCATGCCCTGGTGTGATAGGGGGTTCTAGTTTGGTCATTGAGGACCCACACACTATCCAATAGGGGGTTCCACTCAGTATGTAACTATAGAGGACCCTCACCCATACTGATCTAGAGTTCCACTCTATAAAAAGCCTTTCGTGATCCCGTATGATCACTACCATTGTCAGGCATTGTCTCAAATAATCACCATTCTATGAACATTCCACATCATATCTCAAAATTCAAATCAAAGGGAAATGTTTTATTCTACGTGAAAAAACACTCAGGATAGGCTACCCACATGCCAAAATATGAGTTCAAATAAAGAAGATATAGAATATTTAATTTTCCTCAAAAGGAATCAAGTTAGAAAATGGTGTGTGAGGGGACCCACATAGCATGTGGTCCCGCTCCACCACCTATCCGTGTCCCTGGCCAGCACACGAGCTCCAATCAATGTAGTAGTACATAGAGTGTAGGTGGACTACACAACATTTAAAAACTATCCGGGACTAGGATATCTCATTCTAGACATGCCCATGTACTTGAACCTATGTCTGTTTACTTCAGTACATAGCATGTTACTTCACATGGGGTACTGGTTGTGTGATCTGGATGTGTACTCCCACCTGTATTCTTATCCATGTGATCCACCACATGGCTCATCCATCCAATGATGAGCTACATGGCGTGTAGGAGGGATACATTCCATGCCATATTTATAATCCTTTGAAACTCTAGTTACCACATCAAGGGGGATACACACCATGTGTCTATCATGGTACACAGTGTGTAGTCGGGTTTTTCACAGAATCAAAAATCCATGATCGATGCTTTGATTTATTCCATTCCACCACATATCCCTCCTCGTTTAAACCCAATATTAGTAGATCTTGATGTCGTTCATTGTTTTCATCCATCTGGTGGATGGAAATATGATCCCATTGACCCATGAGAGTTTCTTTGTGAGTTTAGCACACCTCCTCTCCTTTTGTTGCCATAGATTTGATATCTGATTGTCAAAACAAACATCCATGACCCACAACCATCCTAGATATATGCATAATTCATCTATCCATCCCTCACTCATGAATCCATCATGATTACGAGGGTTCAATCGAGCTCAATATCACTCGACAATGTTGAATCGGGAATGTGGGTTCTAATCGGTGAAGAACATAACGAATTTGTAGAGAAAAGGCACACGAAAAATTGTTTAAAGTTTTTTTTCAAGATTTATTTTCCAACTATCAAGAACTTGGATATTTGAGGTTTGAAAACAATTGAATAAATCAATTTAATCGATACACAGACACATGCGAAGGCTATATTGGTGATGATACAAGAAAGAGATCAATATGATCAATCAATTTAATAAAAAAGGGCATAAATAAAAAATTGATGAGTCTTACATGGATATTGGATCGTTCATGCTTGAGGGACATTCTCTCCAATGATAAAAGGATGTTTTTTCATTCACTGCATCCCAATCTTCGTTGATCCAGCATTTCATCGTTGTCTGAGGTGATTTTCCAACAAAAGGAGGGAAAAAATATTTGGAATCCTCCTAGGGTTTATGCAGCTAACCCTAGAGGATTATCCATGACAATGAATTTTTAGATATTTCATTTAGGTAAAAATAAAGAAAGAAATAAAGAATGAATTAATTAATCCATTAAACATACCTCTAATAAGAAAGATGTCTGAACATCCCGCACCAACCTATTTTAGATCAGGCCTAGGTTAAACACTACATTATGGACTCAATAATGGTCTCATATTTCTGATCCGACCTTCCATTTAAGAGTTATATCATTTTATTTAAGAAACTACATACATGTAATATAAAATATATTTAATATTTTTATAAAAATAATTCTAAGAACACCAGGTCTTGGAATCACACACCATCTTAGCACCTAGCTCTATAAATATGTATAGAAATATTTAAAATTATTAAAAAGAAAAAATAGGGCCTCTACATCATTCCACACTTCAATATTTTCATCCCTGAAAAGAAAAACTAAATAAACAACTTAGGATACTGAGTCCTCACTTGGATCTCCCACTCCTAGGAGCTCTCCTACACATTCCCATGCTGCCACAACACACAAACCAAGAGGATGGTCCATCCATCAAGGGTACTCTCTTAATGATCCTCGATCGCCATTGGGTGATCCAAAAAGTTAGCTCCATCCATGATGTCCAGATCACCCCAACCGCTGACGTGTGTGGGGTCATTCAATATCTCCTCAGCAACAACACATAGAAGATTTCCTACACCTGTCCTAGTTGTGGGGGTAGGGAGAGGTGGTAATCAACCTTTCCAACCCTCTATATGATCTCAAATGTCCTGATGAACCTTGGGGAAGCTTACTTCCTTGGATGAACCTCAACAATCCTCATCGTGGGAATATTATCAGGAAAACATGGTCTCTCTGCTCGAACTACAAGGGCCTATGATAAAGATCTATATAAGATTTCTTCCTGCTCTGAGCCGTCCTTATCCACTCATGAATGACTTGAACCTTCTCCATCATCACCTACACCATCTCTGAGCCCACACGAGATGTCTCATTGATCTATGTCCAGCACAATGGTTACCTTCATGGTCTCCTATATAGGGCCTCAAAAGGTTCTATACTTATGGTAGGGTGGTAGCTATTATTGTACAAAAACTCTACCAAGATCAAGTAATCCTTCTAGCTCCAGTCGAAGTATAACACACAATCCCTCAACATATCCTCCAACAACTAGATAGTGTGCTTGGTTTTCCTATCCATCTGGCGGTGAAAGGTTGTACTCCTCCTCATTTGGGTCCCAAATGTATTCTACATGCCTCTTCACAATTGCGATGTAAACCAAACTTCATGATCAGAAACTATTATTGAGGGCACCCCATTAAGGCGAACAATCTATCCTACATAAAAATTCCCAAAACTATCCACTGAAATCTTCTCTTGATAGCAAGGAAGTGTACTGACTTCATGAGTTAGTCAACTATCACCCAAATGGTGTCATGGACCTTCGCTATGTGTGGAAACCTTGTCACAAATTCTATGGATATGCTATCTTATTTCCACTTTGATATATCAAGGGGTTGTAACAAACCTATCAGAAATTGGTTCTTATACTTTACCTACTGAAAGGTGAAGCATCAAGAGAAAAACTTTGCTATAATCTATCTCATGCTAGACCACCAAAAATGATGCTAAAGGTATTTGTACATATTTCTCACATCAGGATGTACCACTAGGGGAGAAGTGTGAAATTCCCATATCACCTCCTCCCATATCATGAATGGGATCACCATCTATACCTGAAAAAAGATAATGTGATTCCCTCATTCATAATATTCATCTAGTGAATCATTTTTAGATATATGGTCATTTAAGACCTCATAGTCAATGTAACCCATCTAGGACTCTCTCACGCACTCGAGAAGAAGAGGATTCAACACCATCGACTGCAAAAAAAAATTCACCCTCCTACTCCACTAGGGTCTACTATAGGGAGACTAACTACTCCGAATCCTCATTAATCAAATAATACTAGTAATTCTTGATAAGGGAATCTACTTCTACATTTCCCTTCCATGAAGTATAAACTATATCAAAGTCATAGTCCTACTGGAACTCCAACCAGCATTGTTGTATCAGGTTCAAGTATCTCTACGTGAGTACCTATCTGAGACTCTAATGGTTTGAGTAAACCACAAAGCAACCCCCCAAAAGATAGTGCCTCTACATCCTCAAAGAGAAAACTACTTCCGGAAGCTCTAGGACATGATTCAAGTAGTTCTACTCATGGGGACTCAACTATTTCAACTTGTATGAGATAACTTCCTATTGCTGCATCAATACTCAGTCGATCATATCTCATGAGGCATCTCAATACACCACATACTCCATGCGTTCCTCTAGTAGTCTCACCACTGGAGCACTCATCAGCCTCAACCTCAAGTCCTAAAATGCCCGTTGGCACTGCCCATACTAGGTAAACGACTTCCCTTTCTATGTTAGGGTAGTCAAAGGAGTTGAAAATCTTGAGAATTATTCCTCATACCTCTTATAGTACCCCACCAAGCCAATAAATCTCTATACCTATAACACATTCCGGGGTGGCTCCCAAGAAAGAACTGCATCAATCTTTGTTGGGTCCATGAAAAAACCATGATCAGAAATGACATGCCCTAGAAAGTGAAACTCATGAATCCATAACTAGTACTTAGAGAGTTTTCCATAAATATGGTGATTTGGAATAAAATATAGAACCATCCTCAAGTGTTCTACATGTCCCTCCTCTTATGTAGAGAAGATGAGTATATCATCTATGAAGACGACCAAAAAATGGTCCAAGTATGACTGGAAATCCTGGTTAATCAAATCCATAAACATGGCAGGGAATTTATTATTTGAAAGGGAATGAATAGGATATCATACTTTTCATAAAGACATTTTAATTCCAACTTTGGAATATATGCCTCATGATCACACCACGATTCACAGTCTTATTTCACCCTTACACCACTGTATTAAACTGATTTTTTTAAATTCCAAATATTATAAAAAATTTCAATTCATGTTTGATTTAATAATTTAATTTTTATCATTATTAAAAATTTATATTTCACTTGTTTTTAAGTTTTCATTGTAGTTGGAGGTGATTTGAAGGTCCCAAGATGAAGTTAAAGAAAAATGATCCAAAATGTTCAAGATTCCAAGAACACTAGTGGACTCAAATAGAAACTTCAAATAATACATGCATTAAATTGGGATAAAATTTGGTGAAATGATCCAAAATTAATTGGTAACTCTTCCTAAGTCACACAATAGCAATTCATCCATTAAGGGTCCCAACTGAATTGATCTTTCTAGGGAGCCGAATATGCTCAAAGTCAAAAGTTTTGTTCTGTATTTCATCCATATCTCAATATTTAAACCTCCAAATGATTCCAAATTTTCATAAGATATGGTAAATATATAGGGTAACAAATTTTTAGTTTTATCCAAAGCATGATAAGAATATATGGATTCCAAAAATTATGATTCAAATGGTTCTAAGAAATCTGTGTGCCCAAAACCACCTTCCACCATACCTATAAAATGTAACCCTAGGCACACCATTTGTAAGTTTGAACCAGGGGAAAATATTTTCCATTTTGGAGACCCAAAGGAGTAATCTTATCATCAAACAAGTTATGGAGGACCCTATACTCATACTAGGATCAAGGATGAAGGCGAAGTTCCACCCAAGCCTCCTCCTCCTCAAGATGGCAAGCTAAACAGTGAATGATCATTTCAAGAGAGCTACACATCTTATAAATGGATTTATAACACTTATTATTTTGATGTTTTGGTTTAATATTTGTGTGAAACATTTTATTTAAGAGTTATCTTAACTTACCCTTCATTTGAATTCATTTATTTGGTATACTTATGTGTAACACTTTTCATTTGAATACCAATTGGATTGAGATTTAAGTGGGAATCTTGGGTTGTTCTGATTGGACAACACAAGAATCCTATTTCTCTCACCCATACATAATATTTTAGTATTATTTTGTATCCCTTGTTCTTTTCTTAATATACAAACCTTTACAACATGATTGTTGTGTTAAGGGTTGGTTATTTGTGTATCATTTTAAAGGGCATGAGGGGAATTGAGATCTTAATTACCCTCAACCGAAGGATTCAATTAAACCATGTGTAATTTTCAGAAAAATGAACTAAACAAGATGTGTAGTGAACTTTGAATTAAAAATACTAGGAAAACACCCTATACCAATGATTTTAAACTATGGGTATAGCCCCAAAAATCATTGGTATAGCCTATACCAATGGTTTTTGAAACCACGGGCTTTAGAGCCATCGACATAGAGCTATACCCAAAGTTTTCATAGTAACCATGGGTATAGACTATATAAAGTTTATCATACCCATGGGTTATCCCAAACCATTGGTATATATCCATACCAATGGTTTGATAAACTGTTTCTATAGATATCCTCATAGTAAAAATTTATACCAACAGTTTATAAAACCATTGGTATAGGCTTAACTCCCCACCAGGAACCAACCCCCTTCCAGCAGCCCAAAATAGCCCAAAACCTATAAAAAAGAAAACATAGAGATAAAAAAAACCCAATACCATACAAGAAGTCCAAAAAAAAACAACAATACCTCCAATAGGAAAACAAACCACACTGCACCTATAAAATCCTAAGAAACATACATATGCATACTCATCCATACAAGCAGTCAATTCAATGTTAATTCATACAAGCGTTTAATTCAAGTTATTAAAGTAACTGCACAAGTCTTCTTCCCGCTAATTCAAAAATTAAGGGGATTAATACCCCCCAATACCAACATACCCATCCCCATCCCTATCCCTATCATCAACATCATCTACAACCTCATCACCAACAACACCATCAGCAAAATCCTCACCACCAATAGCTTGATCTCCACTAGGACCCTCATTGGAATCACCCAAGGAATCATTTAAAGAGAACATTGATGCCATATATGAATGAAAAGTAGTATCATCCTCTGATTTAAGTGATTGACTCAAAACTGGCATAACATTCATGAACTATTCGGTCATCATTCTACCTCTTTCAAATCTTGTTTACTTATTTCAAACTCTTTTAAAGTTATTTACTACCTCAGCTACTTTTTCACTAGAGATTTCTAGATAAGTTATTTGAGAGTCTTGAGAGGATCTCTACGAGGACCAATACCTAGAGGTTATGATGTTTTTCCCTGGTCAACATCAGACTCTCCTCGGGTTCTCCTCACCCAATACCTAACTCAAATGATCCTTTACCCTGAAATTGTCATCCTCTTCTTTATGATAAAGGGCCTCCAAGATAGACTGTTGAAAATATAAAAAAGATATTATATTATGAATTTCATATAAATATTTGAAATATAAATAAAAAACTTATAATCTTTTCTTCTGTTTTTTTATTTACTGCACTTCCATCCTTTTTCTTTCTACTGGAGAAAAATAATTTTGCACAAAGTACATAACCATCGATGCCCAATAAACCTTGCTGAAAATGGAACTGATTAGTATAAACATATTCATAATATAAAAATTTTATAATCTTGAATAATAATTAAAGGGGAATAACTCTAAATTGAATAAAAAATTCATAAATTTAAAAATGTGATAAATGACGCCATTAGGCCAAATGGGAAATTGGCCATTAGGCCAAGAGTAAAAATGGCCATTATGCCTATTTTTAAAATAGGAAATTTCCTATTAGGCCTATAGTCCAATTGGAAATGCAAAGATAACTATGTAACAATATAAATCAGGACATTATTTCAATTAAAATGAAAGTACCTAGCACTTCTCATGCTTAGGCATTATAGTACACCATAATGTGTGTAGATATGTCATTTCATCTTTGTTATTTTTTTCCTGATGCTTCCTAAAAATAAAAATTCAATACTAGTGATAAGAATTAAATTTTATATTCAAACCATTAAACATTGGTAATACCTTAAACTTATCATTCTTCCAATATGTGATCATTTTTTGATATTGAGTTTATAGACAGTCATGGTATATGGGTACACCCTCTAAATTAGAACCAACTCTTCTCATACACCTGATATATAACTCATGCTTGTATGCCTGCCATGAATCTCCAAGATCCATCTTCCTTGCAACTTTGGAATCTTCACTATTAGGAAAGTTTAACTGACTCTACAACAAACATGTTAATTAATATAAATACAATACTAATATAGATATAAATTTATTAAATTTTCTTACCCATATCTACACCCATGCATTGTTCTTGATGTCATTACTGATATGTCCCCATGATACCAGTTCCACCAGAACGATATCATGGTACATGGCTAAAGTGGCCATGAAACATCTACACTGCCTCACATTTTTTACTTCCCATATGATTTTGTTCATTGTAATCCACCATAATCTGAGTTTTGCAATTAAAAGCTTCTTATATACAAGTGCACCCATGTCGTCTACTATAATATACCACTAAATAAGATAATAGGGGAAAAAATAATATTTAATTCATGGAATAATAGTTAAAAAATTAAATGATTTAATTTGACACAGTTATAATAAAAAAAACTTGATTTAGGCTCTTCAATAGGCTGTGATGCATCCGTAGACTATCCTAGATTAGCAGCATCCAAAGGAAGTGTATATTCCACTTCATGCTATGTGTGATATATATAAACTATAGTGGAAGCTGAAGGATAAGACTCTTGATATGTTGAATGGATGACAGGAAAATGAGGTAGTTTATACATGTACAAATATAGGTAGTGGGCTTGGGGATACATAATGTATATGAAAATGGTAATGGTGGGAACATCGATCGAGGCAGTGTAGAAATGGTATTGGAATAAGGAGGTAAATGAGATGATGCTATAAGGATGTATGGGAACATACCTAGAGGCCTAAGATAAGGATGGATAGATGAGTTAGATGGGGTGTCCGTATGTGGGTCAGTGTGGGAAGGGGTATGACGGGTGCTCCTTCTAGTAGGCTAAATCATCTCTGGTTGAATTGATTTTTCCTAAAAAAATTGATAAATAATATGAAAATGAAATTATATGTAATAAATAAGAAAAATATTTAAATTATTATACTCACTGAGGAATGTGAAGGAGGCAACACACACTCTTTAACCTATCTATTAGGATCAAAAAGTCACTTTCTTCGACTTTCTAAAGTATTTTTCATAATTTTCATAAGAATGAAATGTACATTTTTAGAAATAGTTTTTAAAAATCATGCATACAACATAGAATTCAAATAAGGCATAAACAATTTCATAACATATTTTATTAATAATAATTTTAAAAAATTTATACATTTTTAAAAACCCGTTTAAACCTGGTTGTCTAAATTGAAATAAATATTATTAAATGAAATGAAACTAAATAATACTAAAAGATACATATCAATGCAAACTGAAACTAAATTATAATAATTATAGTAATAACAACCTGAGAAACTCATGTCAAGGTAAACTAAATGATCTCTGAACATATATAGTTGCTTCTATATATTACCCACCACTACTTCAAGTTCAACATCAACTCTTAAAATGGGACAATCTGAGTCATAAAATTCAATATTTTTTTCAAAACCAATGGGGGTATCAATGGTGAAAATTTCATCACTAGAATCATCAAAAATATGTCTTGGGATTACTTCATTAATGACACAGTAATCAGTTCTTAGATGATCTTTCACAAAAAACACTTGTTTTTTCATTGATACCAAAATGTATGGTTCATCAGTATGAATGAATTAACTCATGTCAATAAATCTGAATCCACAATCATCAATAAATGTACCCTATTACATCATTAAATCAAACCATTTATATTTTATCATAGTGAATCTACCTTGAGAGTAGTAATCCAATTACACTATTTTCTTAACCAACCCATAATAATACATATCTTCATACCGAGGATGACTATCTGATGAAATAGCATAAAAATCCATTGTAGCAGTTAACTCCATCATGATGTGTTCTCATTTTCACTTCTCTATTAGTTATAACAAATTTATATCCATTGATTATTAAATATTTACATTCTAAAACCAAATAATTGGGACCAAAATCCAACACTCGTTATTCTTGAGAAATAGAGTAAACAAGTAAACTCAATACCTGAAATATATATAAATAATACAATTAAATAGATATATATATTTTAAGATAATTAATGTAATGGTCATACCTTTGATTTCAACCAAGTATGAAACTCTTGGCTATGAAAATCCTCTCTTCTTTTCAAAGGCAAAGATCAATGAACTCTAATTATAATTTTTTTATGTTCCCTACATAAAATGATAAGAAAAGTCTAAGGTATATGTGAAATGAAATCATATGAGCTAACATATAAA
Organism: Viscum album; assembly: GCA_963277665.1. Taxonomy (NCBI): domain Eukaryota; kingdom Viridiplantae; phylum Streptophyta; class Magnoliopsida; order Santalales; family Viscaceae; genus Viscum; species Viscum album. The sequence goes on from OY728119.1 coordinate 1,219,433,069, forward strand.
CATCCAAATTACTTACTTGATATAGTGATCAAAAAGACCATAGTTAAACAATACCGTTTGGTATGCCATATCTCAATCTTAAAGGCTCAATGTTCCCAATGTATATGACCCAACAATTCCTCATGTTTGGGGAAGAGATGGAAATGAGGGCTCAATTTCCCCATACTACTCATCTTTATTTCTCATTGGCCAATTATGTCTTGTGATCACTTCAGATAAATACATTTAAAAAAATCTATACATTCTTGAGCCAGATAACCTCTCACAATATAAGCATCAAGATAAATCTCATTTCGAACATATGATTTCATTGTGAACATATTTATTTTTTTGGGATGCATCCATCGAAAATAAATCGGTCCCCCAAGAAGTGTTTCATTTGTAAGATGAAGTGTTAAATGCATCATGCAAGTGAAAAATGATGGAGGATTTTTTTTCCAAATCACACAAAATTAATGACATCTCTTGCTGTATTTTTATCAAGCATGACTTGAATAACATTTTAGCACAAATATTTCTAAAAAATTGCACAACAAAATCAATTTCACCCTTAAATTATTGGATATAAAATGATGAATTTCTATTGGAATCAATTCATGAATAAGGATGTGATAATCATGAGTTTTTAGGGATTTTTGTTTCAAACCTCTTTTATTGACTCATTTAGATATGTTTCTGGAATATCCATCAGGAACCTTGATATTATTCAATACTTCTAGAAATTTATCTTTGTCTAACAGTGTCATCACATAAGAAGCACAAGGAACTTTCCATTTGTTTTCACTAATACACACAGGATGCAGTTCTGGTCGAATACCACAATCCAACAAGTCTCGAAGAGATCAGAAGTCATCTTTGGTCTTCCACTTGATATTAAGAATAATTTCAAGTAACATTTCACAAATATTTTTCTAAATATTCATTACATCTAAAAAATTACGTAACAAATTGGTAGACCAAAATGTCAACTCAAAAAAGATACTTCTCCTTTTCTAATTGTAAGTGGATTTAGTGTCAAAATTCTCCCTCTTTTTAGATTTTATCTGACCTTTCCCTAATGAGAAACTAAAATCTTTCAATTCATTAAGTACATAACTACCTGACATATTTTGATGTGGTTTTTTCAGTGTTAATAGTATTATCAAACCACCAACGATTCTTCCTGTATTGATGATCCATTGGAAATAATAGTCAATGAACCATGAAACTGAAACTACGATGATTTTTAATCCTTCTCGATCATATATTCTTCATAAAAATAAGACATGATAGTTTTCCCCTCATTATCCAACCATAAATCATTGCATAACCAGGTAAATCATTTATGGTTCATAAAATGGTAGCACACATCTAATTTTTTTTTGAAGAAGTATCGAATGTACGCACACCCATATCCCAAAGATAATTCAACTATCTTATTAAATGCTTAAAGTAGATGTCTATATCATTATTAGGATCAGAAATAACAAATACTTGTATAATCAAGAAAGTGAAATAGTTTTTCATACACATCCATGAAGGAAGATTATAAACACGAATAAAAACTGGCCACGTGCTGTGAGCAGTAAACATTTGACCAAACAGATTAAAACCATTAAAAGATACACCCAACCAAAGATTAAACACCTCAGCTGAAAAATAAGGATGTTGTGAATAAAATACCTACCATGATATTCCATATGTAGGATAAACCAACTCATCATTACCTTTAATTCTCTTAACATCAGGCCATCGCATATTGGCTGATATTCCTACAGACATGAATAGATTTTGAAGTATGGGAATCAATGGAAAGTGACACATGACATTATGTGGAATACGAGATGGTGTTACATCTTAATTTTCCTTCCATCAAGATGTACCAAATTATTTACAATCATTACAGTCATCTATTTCCTCATAAAATAAACTACAATATTTTGAACAAGCATGAACTTTATTTGTAGAAAATCCAAGCTGCTTAATTAACTTCCATGACTTGTAATGATTTTAGGAAATATCTGCACCATTAGGAATAAATTAATTAAAAAAGACAAGAATATAATCAATTGTGTTATTATAAATTCCAAACATGATTTTTCTATGATATAACTGCATTAAAAATTACAACTTGGTCATTTTAGTACATTCCTGATATACTAGAGTTTTGGAATCATCCATTAATTTTTTCAGTCTCTCAACATCATCATCATCAATATTTTACTCATGTGTATTGATATCATTTCCTTATTTCAATCACATACTATCTCTCTCAGGATGATACACAAATGGAAACTGATCAAATATTAAATTCTCTATGCCACTTCTTTCTTTTGATTCATAAACAGTAAAAGATGGCTAGTCTATTCATGGTGATACCAAACATAATAGTTTGTTTGAAATAATTTTTTTTATATGGTATCTAAATTTTTTCCAACTTAACCACAACCTTCCAACACATTTATATCATTTACATTATTTACAGCCTCCATCTAAATCATTGTGAAATGAAAAATCTAATTTTTTTCCAAATTCTTTTGAAAATCAGTTTAAATACGATCAGTATGATACATCTATATTCTATCCATTCTATTACATCTAAAAAATGCTATCTTCCAATCAAAAATGTAAACCAGAATTAAAAAATTCATTACAGTCAATTTTAATATTAAATTCATCAAATCATATTAGGAGCTATAAAATAAAGAATGAATGAGTGAAGTAGACAAAAGGGGAAGCTATCGACTACTGAACAAAAATTTGGAGTAGGTGATACAAAGTGTATAAGATCATGAGTTCCATGGACTCTGATGAATGATACATAAAGTTCATTCCTAGTGGATGTGAAAAATAGTTGTCATTAAATTCATTAGAGTGAAGTAGTGATGATGTGAACTATTCACTAGGGGTTAGTGGTCAAATCAAAAAATACTATAAGGAAATAGAGGATGTATAGGCTAATGGAGAATCACCCATATAACATGAGTTTCTTTTGAGAATTAGACAGCCATTTATATTCATCTTTTGGTAAGATAATGTGAAAAAATCATGAAAAAAATCAAAAACTGATTAAATAATTAATAGTAATAATGATATGGATATTGAGGAACTCAACATTTCAAAATCACAATTCAAAACTAATAAACACCAAAAAACATACCAATAAATCTATTTATTTATATTACATGTGGTTCAAAATTGAATTAAAAATTTTCAATCTATATGAAATTGAAATTGACCTACCCCCACAAATGTTATGAAAAAAATTTCAAAAAAAAAACAACATCATGTTTTACTCCTTCAATCCAAAGGAATTTCAACATCAATATATCATCAAAATAAACAAAAGTATGAAATACCACTTCTTTGAAAACTAAAAAAATAGAGTTTACCCCAACCAAAACAGACATAACTTTAATGGTGAACCAAATCAACCTAAAATCATGTATACTAAAACAAACTGTGTTAAATATAACCAGTCCAAACAAAACCAAAATCAATTAGATATCAAAGATAAATGAAATAATATTAAATTATGTAAATAGAATCAACAAAAGACAAACTAAACTAGATCGTATTAACCATACTAGAAGAAGTATTAGGGACTCACTATCAAAGAAGACCGAAATCAGAAAAGTACCCAATTAGTGGAGAATGATGGACTAGTAAAAGCGCCAGTCATCGGGTGAGGTAAACACCACTTGACCTAGTGGGGATACACGTCAGGTGAGGGAAACACAACTTGACCTGAAAAGAAGGATGGGGGATTCACGTCGATCGAAGGAGGAGGGGGGATGCACATTATCTCGAGGAGGAGGAGACAGGGGGATGTGTGCTGATTGGAGGAGGAGAAGGGGGGATGTTCTTCGGGTGAGGGAAACATAGGGGATGACCTATAGGGGGGGGGGGTGCATACTAATTTTTGAATGGGGGGAGGGTAGACGGGGTGAAATATTCACCCCTCTATCCCAATGGTTTTTTAAAAACCGTTGGGATAGAATATCTATAACCATAGTTTTAAATAAAATGTGGGTATAAACTAACTCTATTCTAGATATACCCATGGTTTACAAAACCATGGGTATATCTCTATGGGGATAGCCCCTATTTTAAGTAGTAAAACTCCTCCTATCCTAATTATTAAAACACCACCTTTATTTATCAACTATTAAACACATAAAGCTATTTTATTTTTAAAAATATTTTCAAAACCACCCTCTTTTAGTAATATTTATTAAAAACACACACTTTAAACATCCAACACTCCTTGAGAGAGACATAGGGTATGCCCTTTACTATAAATCAACTTAAAAAACATAATAAATTTGATGTTTCATGACAATATGGTCAATTTTTTGTGTTGTTTCTGGGAAACACTTTTGTTTTTAGTGTGCATTTTGTATAAAAATATTTTGTATTTTGTAATTATTTTTTTCTTATTTTATTCATTAATTTATTTTAAGTTGATTTATAAAATATTCCTTTTGTAGGCCTTGTTCATGATATGATCTTCAATAGAGGAACTGCTTCCTTTTAATCATGAATTATAGAAGATCTTGCATCATCGACACTAAGAAGCACTAAATGATCCCTTGAAGGAGGACACACAAAACATTGAAACTATTCTTGATCCTTCTTCCTCTTCTAGAACCCATATAAAAACTGAAATAAACTTTCATAATATGGCTGAAAATAACCATACATTAAAATAACTAACCATTCCTGATGTAGATATTAATCCTTCATACATTCAAATACAAGGTGAGGTACCAAATTTTGAACTTAAATCCTATTTAATTCACTTATTACCAAGATTCCATGGACCTGTGAGAGAAGATCCACATAATAACTTAAAATAATTTCACAATGTATGTTCTACATTAAAACCTGGTAATGGGGATGAAGAACAAGTAAATCTTAGGGAATTTACTTTTTCATTAGAAGAAACTGCAGAGGATTGGTAGTATTATGTTAATTCCCCAATTAGAGGTTGGGTGGACCTGAAATGCCTTTTCCTTGAAAATATTTTCCAGCCTATCGAACTGTAACAACATGGAAAGAATTTTTTGGAATAATACAATCATAAGGGGAAACACTTCATGAATACTTGGAAATATTTAAAAGGTTATTATCAATCTATCCACACCACCAAATAAGTGATCAAATTTTAATAAAATATTTTTATGAAGTTTTAATTCATATTGATTGAAACATGATTGATGCTTCTATAGGTGGTTCACTAGTTGAAAAAACCCTAATCACTACAAGGACCCCATTGAGAACATGGCACAGAACAATAAAAAATTCAGTTCAATGTTTAGTGTACCCATTTGAGGTGTATATGAGGTGAAAAGTACTGAAGTTGAGAAGAAGTTGGGCATATATATTGAATAGGTAAGTACCCTTATTTGAAAAATTTCTATTTCCCAAGGGAAATACCAATATCCTCATCCCATCCATTATGGTATCTATTCTGCAGACAATCATTATTATGACTAATTCCCTCAACTGAGAGAAAATTTCAAGAGTTGTGAGGAAATATTTTTAGGTTTCCCCTATAACCAAACTATTAAAAAAGAATCATAATATCCATCCAACCCTAGGTGAAAAGACAACCAATATTATATTCAAGGGGGTATTTAATCTAACCTCAAAAAACATGGAACCAACCAGGCCCGAGTAGTCATCCACCACCACCACCTAGAAATCCCCAACCACCATAATGGACTTTCTAATAACTCCCTATAAAACCCAAGCCTATCCTAGAACACATTATGAAACAAATGGATTAAAATAATCTCTAATTACAATAAACCACTCAAGCTACCATACAAGACCTAAAAACACAATTAGGATAACTTTTTAACTCAGTGGTTGAAATCCAAAGTCATGGGTTAGGTAAATGAACTTCTCAACCACTAGTCAACCCTAGGGACAAGGGAAATGTCAGTTCCATCACCCTTATGAGTGGAACACAACTTAAAAGAAAAATTACCCCTCAATTAGAGTCATCCACTCCTGAGGAAACCACAATCCCAACCACCGATAATAGTTGGCATGTCTGTATAGATTATCATCAACTAAACTAGCACACTAATGACTATTTCCCATTACAATTAATTGAAAATATTATATAGAGGATATCGGTGAAGTCCCACTATTGTTTCCTTTAGGGGTATTCTAGATAATTTTAGATCCATATTTTCCCCTAAGATCCGGAAAAGACAACCATTACTTGCCCCTTTGGCACATTTTCATATAAGAGGATTCCATTTGGTCTGTGCAATGCTCTAGGTACTTTATAGTGATGCAAGGTTAGTATTTTTTCATATTACTTGGAGAATTACATGGAAGTATTTATAGATGATTTTACTATTTACAGATCCTCTTTTAATGAATGTATGAGAAGTCTTGGTTTTGTCTTACATTGTTGTATTGAAAAGAATCACGTATTGAATTATGAGAAATTCCATTTCATGGTGCGACAAGGTATAATACTTATACATTTCATTTTTTGGGGATGGTATCCAAGTAGATAAATCAAAAGTGGATGTCATATCTTCCCTTACATTCCCTAAATTTTTTTGGGATGTGCGGTCTTTTATAGGTCATGGTGGATTTTACCATTGTTTCATTCATGACTATAATAAGATTTCACTCCCCTATCTCGATTACTCCAAAAATAAAAAAAATTTGTTTTTGATAAAGAATGTGAAGAAGATTTTATCAAATTAAAATTAAGTGTCACATCACCCTCTTAAGTGGGATTTAACATTTGAACTCATGTCTGATTCCTCTAACTATGTAGTTGGGGATGTCTTATCATAACGGGTTGATCGAGATCCACATTTAATTTCCTATACCTAATGCACACTGAACCCTACCCAATAAAACAAACCAAAACAGAAAAATAATTCCTTTCCATTGTGTTTTCCTTGGATAAATTTAGGTCATACCTTTTAGGGTCCAAATTCATTGTGTTCTCAAACCATGAATCTCTTCGGTATCACCTTAAGAAACTAAAATACAAACCATATCTCATTCACTGAATAGTCTTACTTTAAGAATTTAATCTAAAAATCAGGGATAAAAAAGAAGCATAAAATGTAGTGGATGACCATATCAGTTGGATCCTCCCATCCTTGGACATTAAATCACCCCCTGTATTCCCATAAATGAAATGTTTCCTAATGATCAATTATGACATGTGGAATATTATATTACTTGGTATGCTGAAATTCTAAATTATTTGGTTGCATCTTGCATTCCTACTAATTTTAAAAAAACTAAGAAAGTCATCTAAAACATGAGCCTCGTTGGTAAATTTGGGACTATCCCTAACTTTGGAACACATTTAGTGATCAATTCCTTAGGATTTGTGTCCCCAATAGCGAGTTTCAGTCAGTCCTTATATTTTTCCACACTCTTTCTTATGGGGCCACTTTGGTCCCCAATAGACTCCTCACAATGTCCTTGATTCAGGTCTCTTTTGGACAAAATTATTTTTGGATTCCTATGGTTACTATAAATCTTATCCTCACTATCAAATAATGGTAAATGTCTCTAAAATAAATGAAATTCCACAACAACCATTTCTCTTCCATGACAGTTTTGATGTTTGGGGCATTGGATTTATGGTACCATTTCTTAATTCTTTCAGAAACTTCTATATTCTTATAGAAGTTGATTACATGTCAAAATGGGTAGTGGCATGATCCACATGGATATATTATTCCAATATAGTTGTTTAATTCTTGAGAACCCAAATCTTATATAGGTTTGGATTACCTAGGTTCATCATTAATGACCAAGGTTCTCATTTCTCGAACCAAACAATGCAATCAATTTTGCATAGGTATGAGATTGGGCATCAAGTATATACTTCATATCACCCAGAAACCAATGGTCAAGTTGATGTGTCATGTATAAAGGTAAAAAAAATTCTTGAAAAAATGGTTCAACCCAATAGAAAATATTGGAGTCTTAGAATCGATGACTCATTATGGGATTATCGCATTACTTTCAAAACACACATTGAAATGTCACCCTATTGACTTATTTTTGGAAAGAGTTGTAACCTCCCTGTTGAGATAGAGCACTGAGACTACTAGGCCATTAAACAATTCAATTATAATATTTCAAGTGCTATTACCCAAAGAAGGGTATAGATTTAGGAGTTAGAGGAAATGAGAAGAGATTCATATGAGAACTCTGAAATTTATAAGGAGAGAACTAAGTTTTTATATGACTGCCTCATCCTCTATTTTAAATTAAACATAGGGAATTAGGTCCTTATTTTTAATGCAAGGCTGGAGTTTCATCCAGGTAAGCTTCGTTCCCGCTGGTCTGGCCCATACACTATGACATCCCACATTTTTATTACATAACTTTACATATCATTTTACAAATAAAATATCTTTTAAAGTTCAGTGTCTTGGAAAAAAGGTACATAATACATGACAACTTAAAACATTATTCTATTCCACTTGAAAAGATTCTTAAAGTTTCATCCTATGTACATTTATGGAATATCATAACCTAGGGACATACACTAATGGAAAGGGTGAGTAGAAGTCCCAGTAAGGGAAAACAAGTGAAACCGTTTACATGTGATCTTGAGAAATATTGATAAGAACATGAAGAATATCAGTATGGAATAAAAAATATAACATGAGGTATATCATAAATAAAATAACTTGAATAATAACTAGTAAATTTGGCTATACCATTTAATTGAGTCATTCATAATTATATCACCAAGGTATCATAAAACTTTCCATATTTAGAGATTAAATTCTTTACCCAATGAATTAGATCACTATCAGGGAACAATATTTATATGTATTAATTAATGTGATATACATATATCATAATAAAAAATCTCATAAATAACCTGTGTAGAATAAAATAAATATGTTTCATTTCAAAATCATGGTGTTTTAGAAAGTGCTTAAAAACAAGATCCTTTTGTCATTTTAAACTCACGGAAAAGGTAGGGGGGTTTCATGTTTGTTAATAAAAGAATTAAAATAGATCATTTTTACATATATGTGAAAACCCTTGGAGAAAAAATAGGTTTGGGTATTCAAAAAAGAATAGAAAATAATTTATTGAGAAAAAGAGAGAAGTTTTGAGAAGAAAATTCTACAGCATAACAGGTATGAAACATGGTTTTAGAAAACATCAAAAAAGAGAGGAGATAAGGGTATAAAATTAGTAGAATAACATCAATACAGTATAAGGATATAATAAAACTTAAATAATAACATATTATGGAAATTTTAAGGATATAACACATAAAAAGAGAACCTGAAAGGAAAAGAGAAGTTGAGATTTCTCTTACCTTGAATAGTGACTCCTAAAACTCAAATATTGAGACCTTGGGGGATTGAGGACACCTTAGGAGGAAAAGTTTGGAGAAAATACTATTAGATATTCATTTATAATGATTTTTAATTAAATAAAACAAATTAATGAGTTGGTATTTATAAAAAAAGTGAGGGAGTTTTTTTATTAATTTCCTTGGACACCTCGTTGGTGGTATTTGAAAAATCATGGTCTTGACCATGATATTTTCCCATGGTATTGGACACTTGGGAAACCTATTGAGTTAATTTAACACATAAGAGTATACCATAATTTTAAATTAACCATTAAATCATTATGAAATACCTATGATGTCATTAAACTTTCCGAAAAATTCAAATTGCATTTTTTTACTATTCACAAAAACTAAAGAATTTTATAAAATTCTCATAAATTCAACCTAACCTAATATAGATATTATAAACTAAAAAATGAAATTTATTTTATCATAATAAATCTCTAAATATGATAAATTTAACTTTTATCTATAAAAATACTTATTTATTAAAAATAATAGTGGACAAAAAATACATAGTAAAATGCATAGTAAAATTTCCAATACTTAAAAAAAATATTTTATCATTTGTAATTAAATTAATGTTTTTTGATAATACTATTTAATTATAATAAAAATTATTAATAAAACCTTAGTTTAATATAGTAATTTATACCTCTCATAAAAGTATAATTTTTACCCGAAAAATTAATTTATCAAATTCTATTTTAAAATTTAAGCAAAACTATTCTTAAAATGAAAAAGATGAAATAAAAATTTTATTAAAAAAAGAAATTAAAATTTAAGTGACTAAGGACATGAAACATAACCCCTTATAACACATGCATTCGACCTAAGGGTAAGGTGTACGATTGTGATAAACTCTTTAGGTGGCTCAGATAACATCATCGGAGTGGTAATCCCTACTAACTTGAACTTCTACCATAGGATATTTCATTCAATATTAACATGTTGAAGCTCGACTTGGGATTGGTAAAGAGAGAATCCAAAAGATTCTACCTCCCCACCAAGTTCTGAAAAATGGGCTTCGTACGACATGACTCTACTGGATAAGGCCATCAACTCTTCTTTCTTCATTAATTAACCATTATCATTTCTATTTATAATACAAATTATAACATTAAAATTATTATTAAGAGAATTGTTTCCAATGTTCATATTTACCGACAATAATAATTGAACAACATTCATATAATAGTTTAAATACAATGGTCACATTTCTATTATAAACACTTCATTATTAAAGGGATATAGTTTTGTTGAGTACAAAATAATATAATACACATTTTGAGAAAACAATTATCATTAAAAAAAGTTTGGGTTGTTCCATTCTTACCACCTTAATAAATTTCATCCCCAAAATTTCAACTCATTATCTCAGTTGAGAAAAGGTGAGGGTACTTCTAACTCATTGTTTCCTCCAGTTCCCACATCACTTCTTCATACATGTGGTTCCACAATAACACTTTGATGAGGTGTGTAACGCCCCAACCCTAGTTACCCAGAGTCGGTGTGTTATTATGTAACATTGACATGATCACAAAATATCAAGTCTCGAAAGACCGATTAGTTTAGAAGCCTTGGTAACACTAGATACATTCATAAATGTTACATTACATAATAAAGTGAAAAATCACAGTAACATAGTCTCCATAGTCCACACTCATATCCCCTTAAGACTATCCCTATAGGTCAGTCATAAAATATTTCTTCACATCTTGGGAAAAATAAAACATAGAAAGGGGTGAGCTTAGATACTCAGTAAGGATAACAATATAGTGGAAACTTTCACAAATAAACATAAACATTTAAGGCAATGTATAACTAAAACAAAATCCTTTTAAACTTGAACTTAAACATAATATGGAAAAAGTAAAATGAAATAATTCCATTTACTTATTCACATGGATATTATACTAGTCTAATAATCACATGCAATATCAATAACCACTTTCATAATGACGGAATGCATAATGCCAGACTATCATAACAACGTAGCCAAGGCCTCGTGCCAAGAATACAAATAAGATTTTTTCAAGGCCTCGTACCAAGATAATAGTTTGTCTCATGAGACCTACGGATGCATCGAGGAGCTATATAGGGATCCACCTATCACATACTAAGTCCAATGCATTCCTTATATGAAAAGGTTTGAACATATCATAAACCATAACATAATCGTATCACATAAAACATGCATAAAGGAAAAATAACATTTCCACATTTAAATCACAAGATATCAATACAAAAAATTGATATAATAAAACCATTTTCAATACCAAAATAAAAGAAAAGTAAAACATGGTATTTATTTTTCATTTTAAAAAAGTTATGGCTTGTAGAGTAAGCCGAAACACAAATAATGGTCACAATGGCGGAGAAGTCGTTGTCGTCGCATATGTAAGACAAAAACATTCCTTTTTTTCATTTAGTAAAATGATTCATACAAAAATATTCCTTTTGACTAAAAGTAAAAGTAAAATGGGTTTATACACCATATAAAAGAAAGTTGTATATAAAACAAAATATGACTCAATGAAAGGAGATTGAGACGAAGTCCCTTACCTCGTGTCCGAATTGACTCGATCGTTCATTAACATCCTGAATAATAAACTAGAGTTAATTTATACTTGATTAAGAACCTTTTTGAAGTTCATTATTCTTTTTATATCACTTATTACCATGTTATGAACATTATGTAATTATTTAAGTTAATAACGGTCGTTTTGTCGATCTTTGGTACTTGAGTCAAAAATAAACTTCTTATAATTACAAGTTGTTCATGTGGTAAAATATCCATTATATACAGAATTATATTCATGATGTAGATATCATGTATATCATATATATCCATTATATATATGAATTTATAATATTACATAACATTTAGAGGTAATAAATGAAATGCACCGTTCATGGAGACGGTAAGCCGTACGTACGCATGAACGCTACTTTCATTTCTATTTTGTATTTAATGGAATAAAATCATAATGATATAAAGGTATATTATAATTACAGTATAATACCATATATAATATCATTTACTCCATCCTTTATACGTCCCACATATGACATTAACGATTCAAATCACTTTGAGGGGGCGGTAGTCCGCACTTCCTAAAATGAAATTATCGCGTTTACCCATAATAGAAATCATAAAGGTATGCCATAAATGAAGAATACAGAAGCATAAGGAAAAAATAAACATAATATATATCATATATAAATATAGTGACATCTTAATGGACACCATGAGATGTGTTAAAAGAATATTGAACAATCATCATTTCGTGAGGCAGTAATTCACCACCCACATGAACAATATGTTCTTTAACCATTAGACGAAGGAGTGTGTAAGTGTAAATCAAATAATTATAATAAAAACATTCTAGTGTATTTAATATACTGTTTTTGTTACAAAATAAAGGATTAAAAAGAGTTTAAGGGGTTGGAGAAGAAAAATAAAACAAAAGAACACAAGTGAAGACATTACCTTTGAATTGGGTAACTCCTCTTGGTTTGAACCAAAAGGGTTTTTTGAAGAGATTTCTACCTAAGGTAAGGCTTATATGATGATTATAGGTATGTGGATATATATAATGATTAGAGTTTGGCCAAGACAATGGATTGAGAGGTGTGAATAAGGTGGTAGAGGTGGGGGCCTTTTATAAGAGGAGAGGAGGGGCACTCTTGGAAAGTCATGAAATGTTACTTTATTTTAAAATGATTTTCAGATTTTAAAGGTCCCACAAAGATATATTTAGAGGATAAGGTGATAAGGGTTCTAAATCCACCCATACAATAGTTTTTTGACAAGTGTATGTCTTAGATTTTACATTATCTTTTCATTTTATTTAAATCGTTCATTAATGAGGTAATCACTGCATCATCATGGTGTCATAAATAAATTAATATATTTTAAGTCTAAAAATTATAAAAAAATAATATGATTTATGAAATATTTTTAGATTTCCAATTACTATTTATAGTAAAAAATATGACTTTTATAACCCCATGTAAAAATTTTTTAGTAAAAAAATACATGTTTGTGACATTTTTATTTTAACATTAAATAAAATGTTATCAATGTCATTTTCTTACCCAAGTGGATCCATGGGGTCCCCAAGTTGACCCATGGATTTTCTTGGTCGGCCATGACTCATCCAATAAGGGTAGGACAAGTGTAAAGGTAATTTCATATTATTATAACATTATTTTTACCTTAAATTACACTAATTACCTATAATCGCGATTAATAAAACTTAAATGTTACTATTCACCAAAAAATTATTTTAATCCCATTGAACCAAATTTTACTTACTAATGACAACCATGTATGTCGGATTTTTGAAAATCAAATCACAAAGGTGGTAAAGTTTCATTTAAATGAAAAATCAGTTTTTTAACTACCACTTAGTGGTTTCACTATTCATCAAAAATTAATGTTTTTCAGAAAAATACCAAAAATTCACCGTAAGATATATTTGATATTATGAATTCAAAAATGATGTCTATTTTACAAAATTAAAAACATTTAAGTTGCATTAATTAATTTAATAATTAATTCTCATTGTCAAAACAAATAGCGTGTTTTTAAGAAACAATATCAATCAAAAGATTGACAATTGTTTATGTCCAATTTCAAAGTGAAATTAATTCTAATGACCACCATTGGATAAAATGGTAAAATTATATTCTAATTATACTTTAAAACCACTCAATATTATAATTTATCACTATAAATTATTTTGATTAAAAAAGTTGTTTTTATGTATTTTTCACTATTCATCGAAAATTGGATGTTCTCATAAAAATACCAAAAATTCAACATAGGCTAAATTTGATATTCTGAATCCAAAAATGAATTCCATTTTGAAATATAAAATTTATATAATTTCAAAAAGTGGGTATTACTATTCATAACGGCTGCTTTGATTGGTCGCGGTGTTTTAGAATCTCAAACTTGCGTACAATGGAAGCTATTGCATTATTGAAAGAGAAGCGTATCGTGGAAGCTTGGGGTGTTAAATTCTCCCCTACTTCAATAAATTACGTCCTCAAAATTTGAAAATATTCTTCAAAAATAAAAGGTTGAAAATAGAAAATACCTTTGTGGAAAACCCACATTGGAAATAAGGTTAATAAAATTTGGCCCTAATAAGAGGGAAAGGGAAATGAAAAAATTCACCACCAAATTATGATCTCAATTAGGAGAAAATTGGTGGTAATTAGAGACATATAATTGGAGGAAAAATGTAATTATTTTTAGGGAGTGATTGAGTTCACCAATCACAAACAAGTGTAAAATTGAGGGCCTCAAACCCTTCAATCTATGTTGATTTAAAATATCATCAGTTCAACAAAACATAAGGTATTAGGATAACACATTTTTTTGTTTTAATATCCCTTTACTAAAGTTTAAGAATTAATTTATTCGTAGAATAAGAGATAGGTATATTTATATATATGCTTGAAAAGTAGAGTTTCAACCTTCAACTAATTTCTACCACAAACTCATCTTTCACTCAAAAAGATAATAAAACTCAAAAATATTATATTTATCCTAATATTACAAGGTTAAAAATATTAACACATACCATTTAGATTAGGAAAACTATTTTTTAATAACCAGGGACTTCCTGTAGGCTAGTGGTAGGTAATAAAGGCCTATCACACTATTGTTGTGGGTTTGATTCCTACAGCTTTGTCGGACGCAACAGGTTATCCCCCGACCTGCAAGTTGTCATTTTCCTAAAACTATAGTATTATAATATTCCAAAAATAATCTTCAGAAATGTTTTAACCTTAAACAATACTATCCAAAGTTAAACTTAATCCATTCCAACCTTTATAGTTATCCAAAATACCTCTGTCCAGACTTTCTCTAAAAGGTCTCTAGATTCCAAAATTAACTCATCAGATTCCCCAAACAAAGTAAAGTTTCTCTTATTGCCAAATACTAAAAATATTATTAACTTCATCATATTAAAACCTTAATGAAAACAACAAGTACTGCAGTATAATCCTTATATATATCACATTATTCTTATAACCATAATATAGTTCTTGATTCAAAAAACACAAATACAATAATTATTCCACTTCAACTGTAGTAATAACATAAGATTGGCCTTGATCCCTTGGCCTTTTCTAAGGTAAGTTTCCCTGACGCTTAGGAAATTCATTTTCATAATGCCCCATTTCCCTACAATTGTAGCATTCAACATTGATAGCCTCTTTCTTTCCCTTGCAATCACGAGCCTGGTGACCTTTTTCTCCACATTTATAACAAACTTGCATTCATTTTAGGCAAGTACCAGGGCGATTCTTCCCAAAATTATCGCATAATGGAAAATCCTTCTTTCATTTTTTCCCTTTATCTTTCTCTTGTTCCACCGTTCTCTTCTTCTCTTGATTTACTTTATTGTCATAAGATTTAGAGAATTCCTTTTCTGTCTTGATAGAACACGATACTATATCTTCTTACGTTGAGAAAGATTGTGATACGAAAGCTCGACGGAGAAATGGTTTTAACCCATAAAATAAATGATCAATATTACTTCTTGGGTTATGTATATAATATAAAACATGCCTCTCTAGCCTTGTAAAGTTAGACTCATACTTTGAGACATTCTCATCCTCCTTTTACCTTAGACTCAGAAATTTCCTTTCCATATCTGCTCGATGGTCACGAGGAAATTATTTTTCTAAGAAAATATCTTTGAACTCCCTAAATTCAATATTTGATACTTCTTAATCTTTCTTTGTATTTTGAATCAATGACCACCATTGATCAACATCTCCAGTGAGGCGGTAAAATGCCATAATAACCTTTTACCTTTCACTACTCCCCAAGGCATGAAATATTTTCTCTAAGGAATTAATCCATTGCTCAGCTACTAAGAAATTTGTACTCCCATTGAATGTTGGTGGTTTTTGCCTCATGAAGCGGTCTAACATTGATCCTCCACGTTGCGGATCAGGGTGCTCCATATGAGTAAGGTTATTATTCATAACCTGAGTGAGTTGTCCCAGTATGGTGATAAGCTGATCAGCACCAGTTGTATCACCAGATCCACTATAATTATCTTGGGCAGGAGGGAAATCCCTATATGGAGTGCGTGCATTGATACGATTTCCATTCCTTCCACTAGGCACCATTTCTAAACAATGTCACAAACTAGATTAGTTTATGAATCGAAATACACAATAACAAACTTGCAAAACACCTAACATAAATTGAACAGTTTATGGATATAATCCATAATCATAAAAAAACTTTCTTTGAGGAAGTATATACTCATAATCCCTTCATAATTATTTATAAAGAAAATGAGAATTATCCTAAGCATATCCCCTGAGAGTGTCGTAACCAAGAGTGCAACAAGGCCCGTTGTCGTGCACTAGTTCCCGTTCGAGTCTAGATCAAAGCAGTGTTTTCGGGTTTTACCCCTAGGTACATATGTTCTAGAGACACCTCTACCTGCTCGTATCCAGACATAGATGTATTGCTCAGAAAACTCACAAAATCTCTATAATACCAAAATTCTAGGAAGTTCTTCTATACTAATCCTAAAAGCCTATCTTAGGGCTATGTGCTCTAATCAAAGTTTATCTAAATCTAGCTTCTAAGGTTAGTAATAAACTGCTTCTGATACCAACTATAATTCCCCGACCCCAGTTACCTAGAGTCAGTGCATTATTACGTAAAATTGGCATTATCACAAAAGATCAAGTCCTAAAAGACCGATTAGTTAAGTAGCCTTTGAAACAACAGATACATTCATAAATGTTACATTACATCATAAAGTGAAAAATCAGAATAACATAATCTCCATAGTCCACACTCATATCCCCTTCAGACTATCCCTGTAGGTCAGTCATAAAATATTTCTTCACATCATGGAAAAAATAAAACATAGAAAGGGGTGAGCTCAGATGCTCAGTAAAGATAACAATATAGCAGAAACTTTCATAAATAAACATAAACATTTAAGGCAATGTGTAACTAAAAAAAATCCTTTTAAACTTGAAATTCAGCATAATATGGAAAAAGTAAAATAAAATAATTCCATTTACTTATTCACATGGATATTATAGTATTTGAATAATCACATACAATATCAATAACTACTTTCATAATGATGGAATGCATAATTCCATACTATCATAACCACGTAGCCAAGGCCTTGTGCCAAGACTACAAATAAGATTTTGTCAAGGACTCGTACCAATACAATAGTTTGTCTCATGAGACCTACCGATGCATCTAGGAGCTGTAGCGGGTTCCACCCATCACATACTAAGTCCAATGCATTCCTTATATGAAAAGGTTTGAACATAACATAAACCATAACATAATCGTATCACATAAAACATGCATAAAGGAAACATAAAATTTCCAAATTTCAATCACAAGATATCAATTCAACACATTGATATAATAAAACCATTTTCAATACCAAAATAAAATAAAAGTAAAACATGGTATTTATTTTTCATTTAAAAAAAGTTATGGATTGTAGAGTAAGCCGAAACACAAATAATGGTCACGGCGGTGAAGAAGTCATTGTCGCCGCATACGTAAGACAAAAACATTCCTTTTTTTATTTAGTAAAATGCTTCGTACAAAAATATTCCTTTTGAATAAAATTAAAAGTCAAAGGGGTTTATACACCATATAAAATAAAGTCGTATATAAAACAAAATATGCCTCAATGAAAGGAGATTGAGAAAAAGTCCCTTACCTCGTGTTCGACTTGACTCGATCGTTCTTTAACCTCTTGAATAATAAACTAGAGTTAATTTCTAATTTCTTAAGAACATTTTTCAAGTTAATTATTATTTTTATATCACTTATTACCATGTTATAAATGTTACGTAATTATTTAAGTTAATAACGGTTGTTTTGTCGATCTTTGGTACTTGAGTAAAAAATAAACTTCTTATTATTACAAGTTGTTCATGTGGTAAAATATCCATTATATCCAGAATTATATTCATGATGTAGATATCATTTATATAATATATTTCCAGTATATATATTAATTTATAATATCACATAACATTTAGAGGTAAGAAATGAAATGCACCGTTCATGGAGACGGTAATCCGTACGTACGCGTGAACGCTACTTTCATTTATATTTCATATTTAATGGATTGAAATCATAATGATATAAAGGTATATTATAATTATAGTATAATATCGTATATAATATCATTTACTCCATCCTTTATATGTCCCATATATGGCATTAATGATTCAAATCACTTTGAGGGGGCGGTAGTCCGCACTTCCTAAAATGAAATTATCGCGTTTACCCATAATGGAAATCATAAAGGTATTCCATAAATGAAAAATACAGAAGCATAAGGAAAACATAAACATAATATATATCATATATAAATATAGTGACATCTTAATGGCCACCATGAGAGGTGTTAAAAGAATATTTAACAATCATCGTTTCGTGAGGCAGTAATTCGCCACCCACAGAAACAGTATGTTCTTTAACCATTAGACGAAGGTGTGTGTAAGTGTAAATAAAATACTTCTCATAAAAACATACTAGTATATTGAAGATACTGGTGTTGTTACAAAAGAAAGGTATAAAAAGAGTTTAAGGGGTTGGAGAAGAAAAATAAAACAAAAGAACACAAGTGAAGACATTACCTTTAAATTGGGTAACTCATCTTGGTTTGACCCAAAAGGGTTTCTTGAAGAGCTTTATGCCTAAGGTAAGGCTTATATGATGAAGATAGGGATGTGTAGAGATAGAATGATTAGAGTTTGTTCGAGCCAATGGCTTGAGATGTGTGAATAAGGTGGTATAGGTGGGGGCCTTTTATAAGAGGAGAGGAGGGGCACTCTTGGAAAGTCATGAAATGTTACTTTATTTTAAAATGATTTTCGGATTTTAAAGGTCCCAAAAAGATATATTTAGAGGATAAGGTGATAAGGGTTCTAAATCCACCCATCCAATAGGTTTTTGACAAGTGTATGTCTTATATTTTACATTATGTTTTCATTTTATTTAAATCATTCATTAATGAGGTAATCGCTGCATCATCATGGTGTCATAAATAAAGTAATTTATTTAATATCTAAAAATTATAAAAAAAATACTATGATGTAGAAAATATTTTTAGATTTCCAATGACTATTTATAGTCAAAATTATTACTTGTATAACCCCATGTAAAAATTTTTTTAGTAAAAAAATACATGTTTGTGACATTTTTATTTTAACATTAAATAAAATGTTATTAATGTCATTTTCTTACCCAAGTGGCTCCATGGGGTCCCCAAGTTGACCCATGGATTTTCTTGGTCGGCCATGACTCATCCAATAAGGGTAGGATAAGTGTAAAGATAATTTCATATTATTATAACATTATTTTTATCTTAAATTACACTAATTACCTTTAATCGCGATTAATAAAACTTAAAAGTTACTATTCACCAAAAAATTATTTTAATCCCATTGAACCAAATTTTAATTCCTAATGAAAACCATGTTTGTTGGATTTTTGAAAATCAAATCACAGAAGTGGTAAAGTTTTATTTAAATGAAAAATCAGTTTTTTAACTACCACTTAGTGGTTTCACTATTCATAAAAAATTGATGTTTTTCAGAAAAATACCAAAAATTAACCCTAAGCTATATTTGATATTCCGAATTAAAAAATTATGTATATTTTAAAAAATTCAAAACATATAAGTTTCATTAATTAATTTAATAATTAATTCCCATTGTCAAAACAAATAGCGTGTTTTTAAGAAATAATATCAATCAAAATATTGACAATTGTTTATGTCCAATTTCAAAGTGAAATTAATTATAATGACCAACATTGGATAAAATGGTAAAATTATATTCTAATTATACTTTAAAACCACTCAATATTAAAATTTATCACTATAAATTATTTTTATTAAAAAATTTGTTTTTAAGTATTTTTCACTATTCATCGAAAATTGGATGTTCTCAGAAAAATACCAAAAATTCAACATAGGATAATTTCGATATTCCGAATCCAAAAATGAAGTAAATTTTGAAATATAAAATTTATATAATTTCAAAAAGTGGGTATTACTATTCATAACGGCTACATTGATTGGTCGCGGTGTGTTAGAATCTCGAACTTGCGTACAATGCAAGTTATTGCATTATTGAAAGAGAAGCATACCATTGAAGATTGGGGTGTTACAAGGTGGGTAGTTTTTTTATAGGACCTTATCCCTACAGTCCTTGATCTACACCAGATGCTCCTCATAAGAGAGATCATGTTGCAGTTATACCACCTCCAAGTTCAGTACATGTGAAAGGTTAGGTATGTACTTCCCCAAGAGAGATACGTGAAAAATATCATGAACTTGAGATAGATTTGGTTAAATTTATAGCTGATAGGCCATTGATCCCATGAGATCAAGGATTTCATAGGGGCCAATGTACCTAGGGCTAAGATTCAATTTATTTTAAAACCACATGACTCTCTTCCAAGGTGAAATTTGAAGGAAGTCTTTTTCACAAAAATCAAACTCCAAGTCCCTTTGACGGTTGTCAGCATAGATCTTTTTCCGACTCTGAGCCGCCTTAATGTGTTGTTGAATGGAATGAACCCTTTTTATCATATCTTACACAAGATCTGGCCCAAAAATCTCTCTCTCACTAACTTATTCTCAACAAGTAGGAGTTATACACTACTTCCCATATAAAGCTTTATAGGGAGCCATTTGAATACTCAAATGGAAGCTGTTGTTGTATAAGAAATCAACTGATGGGAGATGTTGATACCATTCACCTTTAAATTCCATTTGGAATGTTCTCATCATTTCCTCGAGTGTATGAATAGTCCTTTCATATTGACCATTAGTTTAAGGATGATAGGCCATACTGAAATTCAATTTGGTACCTATATAATGTTGAATACTTCTATATAATTTTGACTTGAACCTTGGATCATGATCAGATACGATAGAAAGTGGAACTCCATGCAGCCTTACCACTTCCTTCACGTATATCTTGGCGAGTTGGTAAATAGATAAATCTTCCCGAATAGAGATAAAATTGGAACTATTGGTGAGATAGTCCACTATAACCCATATCACATTGTTTACTTTGGAAGTTCTCGAGAGACCAGTGACAAAGTCCATAGTGTTGTTGTCCCACTTCCATGCTGGTATGGGTAGTAGTTGTAATACCCCTTTAGGAATTTGTTGCTCTGCCTTTACTTATTGACACACCAGGAACCTTTTAGTGTAGTTGGTAATCTCTCTTTTCATGTTATCCCACTAATAATGATCAGGAATGTCCCTATACATTTTTGCGCTTCCATGATGTATAGAGAAAGAATAACTATGAGATTCATCCATCAACTCCTTTATTTTTGGAATAGATTGAACACATATCTGTGTACAAAATTTTAGTACACCTTCTTGATCAATATTGAATTCAAGAAACTTCCCATTCTTCATATCCTCTAACTTCTTCTCCAACAAAAGATTATCTCTTTGAGATTTATTGATCTTCTCTAGTAATGATGGTTGATAAATAATTTGGGATAGGGTTGATGATGTACCTTCCCTTACGATTCCCATGTACAATTTTACTAGGTCATTGATCAAAGGATCTCCTTGATTCCTCATCATTTCCAACATAACAAGGTATTTCATACTTAATGTATCAGCGACTTTATTTGCTATTCTGATATGATAATGAATTAAACAATAATAGTCTTTAAGAATTTACAACCATCTCTTCTGTCTCATATTCAATTCCATTTACATGAAAATATAATTAAATCTTTGATGGTCTATGTATATATCACATTTATTCCCATAAAGATAGTTCCTCCATATCTTTAGAGAAAAAAAACTACATCCATCTCCAAGTCATGTGTAGGATATTTCTACTAATGAGGTTTCAACCATCGATATGCATAAGAAATCACCTTTTCATTTTGAATGAGGATCCACCCAAGCCCTTTCAGAGATTCATCAATAAAAATAATTAATCATTATCTGATAGAGGGTAGAGTTAACACATGTGTAGCAACTAATCTCTTCTTTATCTCTTGGAAAATTTCTTCACACTCCCTTTTCCAGATAAACTTAACCCATTTTAAAGTTAAGTTTTTTAGAAGATTAGAAAGTCATGAAAAGGTTTTCACAAACCTCCTATAATATTTTGATAAACCAATGAAACTAAGAATATAATTTATTTTTATAGGTTGAGGACACTCCTCAACAACCTATGTCTTTACAGGGTCAACTAAGATTCCTTCATTGGTGACAATGTTCCCCAAGAAATAATATTGTTGTAAAAAACTCAAACTTGCTGAACGTTCCAAACAACTTATCCTTCATCAGAGTTTTTAGTATCACCCTTATATTATTCTCATTCTCTTCAAAACTTTTGTAATATATCATAATATCATCAATAATAACTACAAAAAAGTTTTCAAGTTAGTCCTTAAAGACTATATTAATTAAATCCATAAAAATATATGGTGTATTAGTCAATATAAAGGGTATAATAACAAACTCATAATGCTCATATCTTGATCAGAAGGTGGTATTTGGAATCTATTATTTATTCACCCTCAATTAATGATAACCAAATCAAAGATCAATCTTGGAGAAGAATTGAGACCCATACAGCTGGTCAAATAAATCATCAATTCTTGGAAGAGGGTACTTGTTCTTTACTGTGATACCATTAATTTCTCTATAATTAATTCATAGACACATTGATCCATCATTTTTATTTACAAAGAGAATAGGTTCTCCCCATGGAGACTCACTTGGTTGGATAAACCCCTTATCCAAAATATCTTAGATTTGTTTCTTTAATTCCTCTATCTCTATATTAGCCATTCTGTATAGAGTTTTTGATATCGTCTTGGAACCCGAAATAAGTTTAATGGATAACTGTAACTCTCTTTTTGGGAGAGTTTTGGAAAAATCCTCAAAATATACGTCAGTGTATTCCTGAATGATGAGAAAATTTTTTATTCTTATACTTTCATCCCCATATTCATCTTCACCAATCAACTCCATAAAGAAGGCTATGGGTGGTGATTCTAGAAAAAGCTCAGGTCGAGATATCTCTCCTTTGAAGATAACTATAGGTTTTCCACTCAATACTACTAATATTTCCTTACTTCTGAATTTGATCTTAGCATTATACTTGGAGAGCCAATACATCCCTAGTATAGTATCAAATTCCATCATGATAATGACTGCTATATTTGTGATAAGATTATGCTTTCCAAAGTAAATACTAGAGTTTCAATACACTGATGATTCTTGGAAAATCCCACTAGGAGTCTTTACTGATAACTCTACTTCTATCAGTTTAGGAATTGATTCTATATTCTTTTAAAACCTGGAGGAAAAAAAGGAATGAGTAAAACCATAATCAAACAAAGTATTTGCTACATTTGAGAGAACAATGATCATTTGGAGCTTTAACTTCAGCTGTCATGATAGAAAAATTATGCCCTTTATCCCTTGTCCCATGATAAGGTTTATGGTGATTCCCCTATACTAACCTCAGATTTAGAAAGTGATTGGAAAAGCATCTAAGATTTCCACATTTGAAGCATTGGACTTCAGGTGGGGCCTGCACCATCCTCCCTTTGTCTTTAGTATTAATAAGTTGATGATTTACCTCACTACAACATTTTTGAGAAATATAACCATCTCTTACACACTTATAACACTTCCCACTCTTTAGTAGAATGTTCCCCGAATGCTTCTTCACACAATTGTTACACGTGGAAAGTTAAACTTGAATTCCACCTCTCCCTTGATCAAATTTCCTCCCCAAGTTTCAATGTAGAGATCTCTTCTTAGAATTCTATTTTAGAGACCACTTCATCTCATTGAACTCCAGTTTGACCTTCATAGCACTCTATATGATTTCCTCATAACTATCATAATCTCTATTGGATAAATTCTTCTATAGATGAGGTCTTAGTACACTAAAAAATATATCAAACATCCCATTAGGATCCATGACAAAGATATAGGTATAATGGGGAAGTCTTGTGAAGTTCATCTCATAGATTCCAATATATTCATTCTCCTTCTACTGTAGTTCAAGGAATTCCTTCTCTATTTTTATTCTCATCGAAAGAGGGAAATACTTATCAAATAATATTCCCTTAAAAATTTCCCACTCCATAGATTCAATATCCCTTATTGACCTCATTTTTTTAATCAGTTACCACCTCTAATAATATTCTCCCTCTAAATGGTACAAAACCAGAGTGACATTCTCTTGTTATGAACAATAATGCACTGAAAATATCTTTTCTGTAGAGCTTATCCACTATTCCACAATCAATGGGTTGGTAAATCCACTGAACGTTGGTGGTCGTTGAAACATAAAGGAATCAACATAAATTTGTTCTCTTCTTAGTAAAATTAGTATCTCAGATTTATTCTAGTTATTACCCATAACTTGAGTTAATTGATTCATTATTCTCATGAAGGTTTCCATTCTAGCTTCCATCGAAGGGACACTAGTGCATGGTCCGTTGCACTCACCGTTTACATGGTTCATCCTATTTCCCACTATTTTATAAAAAATAGAAACTTAGTGACAAAAATGTTTATTTTAATAATACTATAACTATAAAAGAATTTTATGTCTTAAAAAATCATGCTTAAATATTTTTTTCTTTAATAACAATTACATTATCTCTAAATCCTTCATAATGGTTTATAAAAAATCTTATAATTAACCAAACATATACCCCGAGAGTGTTAAATTAGGAGTAAAGAAAGGCCTATTTTCATTGACCAGTTCCCATTCGAGTCTAGATCAAAGAGGTGTTTTCAGGTTTTACCCCAAGATACCTCTATGCTAGAGCCACATCCACTTGTTCTCATCAAGATGGAGATTTCTTTTTCTGGAAACCATATACTTAATATTTCACCAAAATACCCGGATGTTTTAATATATTTAAACTTTTACATAAAGTTATTCCTAATGTTTTCAAATCCTAATTTCTAGAAATAACTAAACCATACTTTGATACCAACTATGACATCCCCCCTTTTTATTACATAACTTTACATAGTATTTTACAAACAAAGGATCTTTTAAAGTTTAGTGTCTTGGAAATAAGGAACATAATACATAAAAACATAAAACATTATTCTATTAAACTTTGAAAGGATTATTCAAGGTTAATCATAAGAAAATTTACTACATCTCATAACCTAGGGACATTTATTAATGGAAATGGTGATCAGAAGGCCTAGTAAGAAAAAACAAGTGAAACAATTTACATGTGATCTTGAGAAATATTGACAAGAACTTAAAAAATATCAAAATGGATTGAAAAAGAGAACCTAAGGCATATGATAAATAAAATAACTTGAATAAAAGCTTTTAAATGTGGATAAAATATTTAATTGAGTCATTCATAATCATATCACCAAGGTTTATCACTGAAGTGTCATAATAATTACCAAGGCTATTCACCAAGGTATCACAAAACTTATCATATATATAGATTGATTTCTTTACCCAATGAATTGGAGTGATATCAGGGAGAAACATTAATATGTATTAATATGAGACACATAGATCATAATAAACCATTTCATAAATAACTCGTGGAGAATAAAATAAATGTGTTTTATTTCAAAATCATGGTGTTTTAGAAAGTTCTTAAAAACAAGTTCCTTTTGTTATTTTAAACCCATGGAAAATGAAGGCGAGTTTCATGAATATTAATCATAAAATTAAAATAGATAATTTTCAAATATATTTAAATAACCATATAGAATAAATATTTTTGGGTATTCATAAAATAAAATAAAATAACTTCTCGAGAAAAAGAGAGAAATTTTGAGAAGAACATTTTGCAGTATAATGGGTATGAAACATAGTTTTTGAAAAAATAAAAAAGAGAGGGGACACAGTTATAAAATTAATAAAATAATATTAATATAGTAAATTATATAATAAAATTAAAAGAATAACATATTATGGAAATTTTAAATAAATACCACATAAAAAGAGAACTTGAAAGGAAAAGAGAAGTTGAGATTTCCCTTACCTTGAATAGTGACTCCTAAAACTCAAAGATTGGGACCTTGGGGGATTGAGGAAATATTGGGAGGACTCCATGGGAGGTAATACTATGAGAAATTAGTTGATATTTATTTTTTGATGAAATTAAATTATGTAATGAGTTGGTATTTATAGCAAAAGTGTGGGAGTTTTTTATTAATTTTCTTAGACACCTCATTGGTGGTATTTGCAAAACAATGGGTTTTCCCATTGTATTTTCCCATGGTATTGGACACTTGGGAAACCTATTTAGTTAATTTAACACAATTTTAGACTATACTTTTAAATTAACCATTGCATAATTATGACATAGCTATGATTTCATTAAAATTACCGAAAAACTCAAATTTTATTTTAACCATTCACGAAAAACTAAAGTATTTTATAAAATTAGCATAAATTCACTCTAAAATAATATCAATATTATAAATTAAAAAATGAAATTTATTTTATCATAATAAAACTATAAATATGATAAATTTAAATTTTAACTATAAAAATACTTATTTATCGAAAATAATAGTGGTCAGAAAATGCATAGTAAAATGCATAGTAATATTTTTGACACTTAAAAAAAATTATTTTATCATTTTGAATTAAATTAAAATGTTTTTATAATAATATTTCATTATAATAAACATTAATAATAAAACATTAGTTAAATATAGTAATTTATGTCTCTCATAAAAGTATAATTTTTACCCGAAAAATCAATTTATTAAATTCCATTTCAATTTTTAAGAAAAACTATTCTTAAAATATAAATGATGAAATAAATTTTTTATTAAAACAAAGGGATGAAAATTTAAGTGACTAAGGTATTGAAACATAACCGCTTATAACACCCACATATGACCTAAGGGTAAGTTGTGCGATGGTGATAGACTCTTGGTGCAGATCATATATCATCACTCGAGTGGTAATATCCAATAATGTGAACTTCTACCATAGGTGATTTAGTTCAATATTAACATGTTGAAGATCTGATTGGGATTAGTCAAGAGATAATCCCAAAAATGATACCTCCTTCTAATGTTCTGAAAAATGGGATTTGTGCGACACAACTCTAATGGATGAGGCCATCAACTATTCTTTCTACATTAAATAACCACCATAATTTCTATTTATAATACCAATTTGAATGTTAAAATTATTATTAATATAATTTTTTCCAATGGTCATATTGAACAATGATCATAATTGAGCAATGATCACAATTGACCGTCATTCATATAACAGTAAAAACCTAAAGGTCACATTTCAATTATACTCACTTCATTATTAAAGGGATATATTTTTGTTGAGTACAAAATAATATAACACACATTTTTAGGAGAAATTATCATTCAAAAAGTTGAGGTCATTACATACACTCTTACTAATGTTTATCCATTTGGTGTTTTTCTTGTTTAAAATAATGAAAAAAAAACAAACCTTCACTAACAATGAGAAATGGTTGAAGCACTTTTACAAATCCATTCTAGAGTCCCTAATGGAGGAACTCCATGTTCAAAAATAATCTTACGAATGACACTCACCAGGTTTTATCTTTCCTTTCAACATTCTTATTTTATTAAAGTACGGAAACAACATACTCTAGGCATGGGGGGATGATTATATTCCTGATTTAGTTATATATTTTCATCACCTTTCTCATTTTTTTATTGAATAGTATTGTTACCTTCCCCTACACCATTCAACTCCTCAATTTTGTGCCATAATTTTCATTTATGATTCCCACTTAATCATGTAAATTAATGCCCACTTAATCATGGAAAATGATGCCCACTTAATCATGGAAATTATTGAAAATTCATGATCAATTTACCTATTTGAAATCGTTTTAACATTTTTTTATCATTGGTGGAATATTTTTTTAGCATGATTTTTACAATGAGGTGTGAATTTTTCTAGAAAATTGGTTGTTTTTCAGTGATATAAATAGTTGTATCACTTTGAAACCTTTGAGAATAATGGTACCCTTTGTATGAGTAGTTTATGAGAAAATTGTGCCACCTAATTTATCCCCACATTTTTGTACCAAACCATGAAGTGTGAATATTTATTACTTAATAGAAGGTAAATATAAGTTAGGTTAATATTCATCGTCTTTACAAAATTATTTTTCCATACATTCATTCCTTATACGATCTACTTCATTACTCTACGAGATTGACCTATACATGTGTACTTATTATCTGAATGCTGTACACCCTCAAAACAAAAAATAAACAAAAAATAAAAAAAAACACAAAACAATATGTGTTTTCCTTTAGTAAGGTCAAAAAACACTCTTCCTCAACCTTTGATATTGTTATAACTATTACAATTAGTGTCATGAGGAGATCAAACACGGGTTGAGTGATGAGTGTGAGATTTTTTCCAAGTTAAACTTTTGAAAAAAAATATACAAGAGGAGTGATAAAATGTAAAACAAATGGGGATATCTTGGTCAAGAGATTAAGGTTTTACTGATGAGAATTCTTAAGTGAGTGGGTCTTGAATTTTGATTGCAAATTATGTAGGTCAGGTTCGGTGGATAAAATCATTTAAGTATATTTTTATAAAATAACCTATATTTACCAGATAGAAAGTGAAAATAATAGAATTAAATGGTTTTCACGCACACATGTGGAGAGTTTGTTTCATTTTTGAGTTTTTAATTATTTTCGAAAATTGTTATAATTCATCTTCTTAAATTTCATTCTGATACAATTTATGAGACATCTTTTTCCATGATCACTGAGAATTAATCCTTGGTGTTTTTTTATTACATTTCTATAAAAAAATTAAATTTTCATTGAATGTTAAATATTCATGATGTTGAGAATATCTCCTTGCATAATTTTTTAAAAATGTGACTTTTTCTTAGGAGTGAAAATGTTTATGTGTGGGGGTGTGATCACATTGTGATTCACAATTTTACTTCACCCTTACACCAATGTATTAAACTGATTTTTTTGTAAATTACAAATATTATAAAAAATTTCACTTCATATTTGGATTAATAATTTAATTTTTTTCATTATTAAAAAGGGTGATTTCAATTTTTTTAAGTTTTCATTGTAGTTGTAGGTGATTTATAGGGCCTAAGATGAAGTTGAAGAAAAATTGGCCAAAATGTACAAGATTCCAAGAACAGCAATGGACTCAAATGAAAACTTCAGATGATCTGTGCATTAAATTGGGCTAAAATATAGTGATATGATCCAAACTTAATTGGGATACAACTCTTATGCGTACAACCAAGCCCAATTCTTCCATTAAGGGGCCCAACTGAACTGTTCTTTACAAGGAACCAAATTTGCTCAAAGTCAAAAGTTATGTTCTTTATTTCATCAATATCTCGAGATTTATACCTCCAAATGATAACAAATTTTTAGTGGAGATATTAAATATGTGGTTTATTTTTTTTTCTACAAAGAAATATAAGACCACTTGGTTGGAAAAAATTATGGTCTAATTGGTTTTAAGAAATGTGTGTGACAAAAACCACCTTCTACTTTCCCTATAAAATGGAACCTTGGGAACCCCATTTGTAAGTTTGAACCAGGAGAAAATATCTACCATTTTGGAGACCCAAAGTATTCCTCTCCTCATCTAAGAAGTTATGAAGGCCCCTATAATCATTGGGGGATCAAGGATGAAGGTGAAGTTCCACCCAAGCATCCTCTTATTTATGGTGAGCTAAATAGTGGATGGTCATTTCAAGAGAGCTACACATCTTGTAAATGGAGTTCCAAGGTTTTTTATTCTGATGGTTTGGTTTAATTTGTGTGTGAAAAATTTAGTTTAAGTGTTTTATTAACTTTACCGTCCTTTTAATGCATTTATTTTTGTACACTTATGTGAAACACTTTTCATTTCAATACCGATTGGGTTGAGAATTAAGTGGGAATCTTGGGTTGTTCTTATTGGACAATAAAAGAATCCTATTTCTCTAAAACATACATAAGATTTTAATATTTTTTGTTATCCCTAGTTATTTTCTTGAGATCCAAACCTTGATAACATGATTTTTGTGTTAAGGGTAGCTTACTTGTGCATCATTCTAAATGGAATGAGGGGAATTGAGATCTTAATTACCCTAAACTGAAGGATTCCATTAAAGCATGTGTAATTTTCAGAACAATGAACTAAAAAATATGTGTAGTGAACTTTAAATGAACTCCTTCTCTCATAATTATTAAAACACCACCTTTATTTACCAACTATTAAACTCTTTTACTAATTCATTTTATTTTTAATTTTTTTTAAAAACACTGACCTATTTTAGTAATAATTATTAAAAATACACACCTTAAGCATCGAATGCTCCTTGAGAGATGACCTAGGGGTTTTTCTTTACTATAAATCAACATTAAAAACATAATCAATTTGACCTGTCATGACAACGCGGTCACCTTTTAAACCCTCAACTGGTGGTAGCCGGACCAGAGATCAATTTTTGAGAACCATTTCACACCTCGCAACTCATCAAAGAGGTCATAAATCCTTGGCATAGAGTATTTGTTCTTTATCATGGTATGATTCAGGAGATGATAATCTATGTAAATTCGCAAGCTTTTTCCTACCTTTTTCACGATCAACCCTAGAGCTGCCCAAGGGGATACACTGGGTATGAAAAAAACCTTATCTTAAAAGCCCTATACCTGCAACTTTAGCTCATAGAGCTCGGTAGGGGCCATACGATATTCCGTAGAATATATCGAAGAGGTCTTGGGATGAAAGTTGATACAGAACTCTATCTCTCGTCGTGGAGGTATTCTGAGAACATCTACAGGGAAGATGTTTATATAATGTTTAATAATTTAAGGAATCCTGATGTCTGAAGAGAATGATGTACCCAGGGATATAATCACTAACTAATGGTTGATGGAATATAGCTTCATACTCAAAGAAATCACTCATACCACCATGATATTTCTCTCACTATAAAAGGATAATCTCATCCCATCAGTGCATAGGAATCTAACTTGTCTGTGGTGACTGTTAATCTAGGATCGAACCATGAAAAACCAATACATACCCCATATGACATCATAGGGTTCCATTGTAATGACTAAAAGGTCCCATGTGAACCTATCTTCATCAAGTGATAGTTCACACTATCAGAAGATAAAAGATATAAAATAAGCATTCCCTATAGGAACCTCAAGACGAAGCTTCTGGGCTAGCACCTCAACTGGGAGATCCAGATCTCACAACAGAAGTATAGAGATGAAGGAATAACTGAAACCTATTTATATTAGTAATGAAGAAAGAGTATAATAAAAACTTATCGTACCTCTAATAATTTTGTGCATTGTATGGTCATAAGCCTCAAAATCCTACAACTATCCGCAACCCCAACTGCCAACTCCCTCAGCCTAACACAAGATACCTGGTGGTGGTGATGGAAGGATCACATAGATTAATTCCCCACCCATAGATCCTCCTACTCCCCTACCAGCTTTGCCTCCCTAGGGACCACCCTTCCCTTGCCTAGGAGATCCCAGATCATGGTGATGCATCTACAGTAGTGGTCTATCAGTTATCTGCCTGCGCTCCTCAGCATGTCTGGTTGGTCAATCTCGCACTATATGACCTCAACCATCATAAGAAAAGCACCAACCCTATTTGGGATACCCTAGACCTTTGTGATTCCCAAACCAAATTCCTTATTCTGATCATGATGGGGTCTCCTACATTGAGATCTTGTCATCTGGAATCTACTAGCTACTATAGAAAACTCATCCCTATGATTCCCACTGCTATCTCCAACTATTTGGAATCCCTCTGACTAAAAGTTTTCTATCACCAGTACCCACTCCAACATCCTGACATAGGTGGGGATACATAAGGGTACTACACTGAATTCGATCTCTCTACAGAGTCCCTACTCAAACTTCCATGCTCAGAAGTATCCATCCCAGATCATGTCAAGGGAGTACCAGGTAAGTCCTGTGAACCTCTCCACATACTCATACACTTTCATCCCTCTCTATTGTAGCTCTAGAAGCTCTTAAATTCTAACTAAGTTCAAATAGGAGGGGTAGTACTCCTCATTAAACACTGTTGAAATTTGGTCCATGTGAGTGTTGACTCATCATGCATCTATCTAACAAGATTCCATTAGCACCTAGCTTCTCTGTGGAAATAACTACCTTCCAGTGTAACCACCTGATCTATTGGTGTCTAGATGAGATTGAAGACATGAATCTATGAATCCATCCAATCCTTTGCTACCTGAGGATCTTCCTCACTATAGGACCTCAATGTCCTTCAGTGTTGGAACTCACAGAGTGTGGTAAGCCTGTGTGCATCCTTAGCCTACTCTACAGGGATGATATACTACTCGATAGGGGTGGTTGATTCTAACTACCCTCCCGGAGGGGGAAGCTTGCAGGATAGACCCTGAACCAAGGACTCAATGCTCATCAAATCACCATCACAATTGAGAATTAATATCCTGGTTAGTTGTCGCCGTAGTGGAATCTTAAAAGTTATCATTATTTATGAGAGTCAGATGAGAATATATATATATATATATATATATATATATATATATATATAACAATGGGGAGATGAATCAAGAAGTAAAATTCCAAGACTCAATATTATATAATGCATGTACCATTGATCCATGTAACCAATGTTTCAATATGTTGAGTCGACAAACAGGTGATCAAGTTCCTCATGAATGGATATATCAACAGCACATACCATCACTAGATTCCCTATCCTGAGAGATACACTTGAGATACTTTGACACCATTTCCTTAAATCCAAACCAAATAATCATAAGGGGACTAATCCAAACACCTTCACAAGGATCAAACCACCTCTGATACCAATCTTTCATAACCTAACCCAAGTCGGGGCTCAATATGCAACTACCCAAAGCCCACACTACTGTAAATATGGACTTTAGAAGAACTAGAAAAGTACATTTATAATGCTAAAACAAGCACTATTAATCAAGGCACTAATAAAATGGGGTCCCTTTTATCAACGCTAAAAAAAGAATCGATAAATACCCCTTTTATCAGAGCTAAAAAAGCCTTGATAAATGGGTCCTTTATCAGTGCTGATAAAACACCACTTTTATCAGCACTTTTTTAAAAGCACTGATAAAAGTTAAAAAATATTAAAAAAAACATTTCCACAATTTGGGGAGGGGCATTCAATAGCGCTTGAATCCTTCCATCAACAGCGCCCCCAACCTGCACACCCCAACAGCCACCCCACCCACCCTTTAGCAATGCCCCACCAACCCTTTAACAATGCTAGTTACAATTCCACCCACGCGGACGACCCAATTCTCCTTATATTTGAACCCGAGACCTATTATCTGCGCACCTAAACCTTTACCACTCCACCATATTTCTTTTTTATCTATTTAATAATATATATATATATATATATTTACTTATATTTACTTTTATATTAATATATATTTATATTAACATATATATATTTAGTTATATTAATATATATATATCCGTATATTAATATATATATACACATATATAGTTATATTTATATATTTATTCATATATTAATATATATTTATATCTATTTATTTATATATATATTTATATTTTTTATCCGTATATTTATTCGTATATTAATATATATTTATAAGATCAATTTTAAATGAATTTATAAAATATGATTTTGTGTGTGTGTTTATAAATAAATAAATACAGATATACAACACACACACATATATTATATGTGTATTTATAAGTATAATTATACATATTTATATATATTTACAAATATGATATATTAATATGTATGTACATATGTTTAGAATATATAGATAATAAACATCAGTTTGTCAATACAGACACACACAAATATATATACACACACATACACATTATATAGGTATATAAATATTCATATATTTGTATTTTAAATAAAATGGATATTAGTTCTTTATTTAGATAAGGATTATATATTGAGAAATATATTTTATATGTAAATATGTTTAATTATTTATTTATAAAATTAATTTTTTATGTGAGAGTATAGAAAAAATATGTATATATTGTTATACATTTGATTATAAATAACAATACATTATGAAAAATGATAAAATTTTGATACCATAATATGAATATGAATGTAATACCTATAAATAAATTCATTCCCCACTAAAAAAGGGAAAAAAGACCCCCTTAAATGAGGCTGAAATTCAATCGAATGTTAAAAAATTTGGGTATCCAGACTAAAAACTCAGTTTTAGAGGCCTTATGGGCCTTTTTTGGCCTCGAAAAATGTGGCAAAAGGTTACCTTTGGTTGCTAGAGTGTAGAGCTCATTGCAGACTTCAATTTGATATGTTGTAGATCTCAAATGGACACTAGATCAAAAGTTATGGTCGTTTGAAGTTTGAATTACATTTTCAACTTATTTTAGATCTTTTTATTTTTTTTTTATTTTTTGTGTCTTAAAATTGTTATTAAATGATTATTAGTCAATGATAATTAAAAAATTATTAATTAATAATTTTTTAAGATATTCTATAAGACATTTCACTACATATCTTTTATATTAAGTGAAAATGTTTATTTATACTTATCTAAAACACATTTAAAAAATATATATTATATTTATATAAATATAAATATAATTATATATATATATATATTTATATATCAATATATTATTTTTTATGAAATATTATTTTTTTTGAAATATACACTTTATCATCGCTAGGAAAAAAACGCTGCTAAATCCCCCCTTTATTAGCGCTACTAAAAAAAGCGCTGATAAAGGGGTCCCCTTTAACAGCGCAAAGAAAACAGACTAATAAAGGGTGTGCTTTTATTAGATTTTAAAAAAATAACTGATAAATGGGCACTTTTAACATCTCTTTTTTTAGCACTATTAAAATTACCCTTTATCAGTGCTTTTTTTGGCACTGATAAAAAACCCCCCTTTATTAGTGCCTTTTTTTAGTGCTGTTAAAGGGTGGTGCTACGGAAACCCATTTTTTGGTAGTACCACCTCTATAGGCTAGGGGATGGTGACCAGCATAGAAGGCATAACTAACATGTGGATGCCTTTTCCAAAGTACATGTATGCACACACACAACCATATCGATGAAAAAGTGAAGAGGGAGAAAACGTAAAGGAAGAAGAAAGCTAAGGGAGCAACTACGCATGAAAAACCATTAGAAAAAACAAGAGTACAATAGTGTAAACTAAAAAATCAAGGGGAAAAAAATACATAGATAAATATAAGTATGTCTCAACTTAAACAAAACTAGAAATTAAAACGCTGATAGAGCCCAACTCCTGAGCTCTAAGTCGTGACCACCGTACATAGTATAATGTACCAGGTATCCCTAAGCTCCTCTTAATTCACCACCAACCTGTCTTTCATCAGCATAAGACATGACATGTGTGATAAAATCTCATTATGGGGTGAGCATATACATACCCAATAGGATTCCCCAAAAGCTGAAGGGGGAGAAGTAAGATATACAATAGGAATATAAAGATAGTAGATAGTACATAGGATGCAAGATACAATGAAAGATAATAGATCAACCCAAACCAAGAGAGATTAACCTCATACAAACCTAATGGGATCAACATGGTGTGTAGATAAACTAAAAATTGAGTATCTTCCACATATAGTAGGAGAATAGACTCATCCAACCATGATAAGATAAACACAGAAAGTTTGTGTCATACCTGTGCACCTTCACATCCCATGGAAGGAGAGTAACCAAATCCAATGGTATGGATACATAATTATATATAAATGATTAGTCAAAAAAATCCCAAATGAGAGAGTAAGGGGATCTCCATCTCATAGCTTATCCTAAGGATAAGTTTCGCCAATAGTTCCAAAAGTACATTAATGATGCCCAACATCTCACGCATCTGCCTATAAGAAACCGTGCAAGTCGAGTCACACCTCATAACTGTGCCACATAATCTAGGGGACACAATCTCATAGTATAGGACCCACACCCTAGTGCATCATTGGGGATCCACTCTGGTGTCATAAGGACCTGCACGATATCTGATAAGGGTGTTCCACTAGTAAGGTATAGGAACTGTACCCATGATGTTGGGGAGTTCCACTCTATAGGTCAGAGACCCATGCCCTAGTGTGACAAGGGGGGAATTATAGTCTTTAATTAATTTCTCTCTACCTGATAGAGGGTTCTTCTAGTCATTGTGGAACCATGCCCTATCTGATAGGGGGTTACACATGATAAGTAACTATAGAGGACCCACACCCATACTTTCGGGGGGTTCCATTCTATAGGAAGCCTTTGGTGATATAGCCTGATCATTGCTGTCATTCGACATCATCTTAAATAAGCACTAAGTCGGTAACATTCTATATAATATATCAAAAGTCACAAAAAAGGGAACCATCATGCTTTATGTAGAAAAACTCTAAGGATAATCTACTTACATGACAAAATCAAAGTTAAAATGAAGGATATACAGAAGATTTAGGTTTCCTAAAAAGGAACCAAGTAGTAAATTATGTGTGAGGGGACCCCCATGGTGTGTGATCCCACTCCACCGACTAGACACATCCCTGGCTAACACACGACTCCCAATCTATGTAGTAGTACACAACATGTAGGTGGACTACATGGTGTGTCCAAAATATTTGGGACTAATACGTGTACTTTTGGACATGTCTCTATTATTGACCTTGTGTTAGTGTACTTTAGTAAACTAAGTGTTGCTTTAAACAGGGTACCAACTGCGTGCTCTAGCCATGTCTATGCAGTTCAGTACATAGTTGTGTGCCTAGCTGTGTAATCCCACATAGAGTCCTGCCTGTTAGATCCACCACATGGATTATCCATCCAGGGACTAAATACATGGAGTTTGGGATGGAAAATCATAATTTCATCTTTATAGTCCTCCAAAACCCTAGACTTTACAGCCAAGGGCTACACACCAAGTGTTCATAACGGCACACAATGTGTAGTTGGATTTTTCATAGAATCTCAGATCAGAAATATAAGCTTTAATTCAGGATATTACACTATATATCCCACCTATTTTACACCCATGTTTGGTATATCAAGGCACCTTTCATCATTAACATCCATTTGGTAGCTGGAAATCTGATCTCATCGACCCATGAGAGTTCCGTTGTGAATTCTTCGCATCTTTACACCTTTTCTCACCATAGATTTGATCTCAAATCATCAAAAAAATATCCATGACCTACAAGCATCATAGATATATTCCCAATTCATCGATCTGTCTCTCCCTCATGATTTTTTTTGGGATTACAGGGGTTCGATCGGGCTCAGTACTACCCAAAAATGTCAAACTGGGACCATGGGGTCCAATCATCAAAGAACACAAAGAATTTGAGGGGTAAAGGAATAATAAAATTGTTTAAAGATAATTTTGAACTATTATTAGGAAATGATCAAGAACGGGGATATCCTAGGTTATAAAAAAATTGAATAAATCAATTTAATTGATACATAAGGACATACAAATGCTATAATTGGCATAGATCCAAGAAATGGATCAATCTAATCAATATTTAATCAAATAGGGAATAAAACAAAAATTGATGAGTCCTACATGGAGATCATATAATTATTTATTGAAGATCATTCTCTCCAATGATCAAGGGAAGTCATTTTATTCACTGTGTCCGGATCTTCTCCAATATGGCGTTTCATCATCGTTCGAGGTGATTCGCCAACAAAAGGAGGCAGAGAAGCTCTACAATCCTACCAGGGTTTATGTGGATTACTATGGAGGATTATACATGGAGATACATCTTCATACATTTCATTTATTTCAAGTGAATGAATGAATGAATTAATCCACTAAACATACCACCAATGGGTGAGATGTACAAACGCCCTACCCCAACCTATTTTACTTTATGCTTAAGGTAAAAACCACATTCTGAACTCAAATGTGGTCTCAGATTTCTAATATGATCTTATATTTACGAGTTATCCCATTTTCTTTAACAAACTATATGCATAAAATATAAAATATATTTAATATTTTTGTAAAATTAATTCCAAGTACTCCGGGCCTCAGAATCGCATGCCGTCTTAGTGCCTAGATCTCAAAATATATATAGAAATATTTCAAAGTCTTAAAAGGAAAAAATATGGTCTATAAATTAATGATACTTAGTCTTTAATATTATAATTTATGTATGTCATGACTCACACACTTAGATTTACTGTCGAAAACTGTCACTCCATATGTTGGTAGGAAGTAAGTTACGTTGGGTGCATCATGAATGACATGTTATTAATGGATAAGTTGAGGAATTATTTGTCCCTTACATCTTTATACAAGCTTATATCTAATCCATTTTTTTGGAATTTAACTTTCACACTAAATTTCATAGCCATGGTGTATCGACATGTTTATTTCAGATATTCAAAGAAATACATATCAAGCATATAGATTAATGTCATAGATGTGAAACCTTCTTGATGAGATATTGATACAAGGTGATTATATTACATAGTGATCGTTCATATTTTTTTATCGACATTGTGGAATTAAGTTCCTTATTTTGGTTCTGTGACTCATTTTTAGATAGCAATATTGAAATTTAAAAAAACCCAACTAATGCCAATGAGAAATAATCCTAAATGGCTACACACTAAGAATTTATATTGATACTGATTAAGTTATATTTAAATTTAATTATCAAAATAGATATTATTATCAAGATTGAGAAATAATTTTATTCAAGTTTTATCGATTGAAATGTATTTATTGATGAATGAAATATTTAATTGAATATTTATTCAAGCATTTAATAAATGATGGGGAGTTCAAATAGGCCAAAACTGCATCCACTGATAAATATTAATTTACAAGCCCATAGAAAAATATTTCTTACTTTTCAAGATAGAGCATGCATCATAAAATAATGATAATGTTAATATTATTATGTGTCATGTGGTTTAATAAATATTATAATATTATTTAAGGGTCGATACACAATTAAATAATATTTTAACCTAAACCATAACTCAATAAATAGATGGTCATTTATATCATATAGGGTTAACCAAAAATTGATAATAGATAATCGTTGTCCACAACATGATTCTATCTCTCTCAAATTCCTCATCTTTTCCTCTCAATAACAGTAAGAACTCCTTCAATTTCAAAGGATCTTAGAGTGATCAATACAAACAATGCAAGAAAATTGATTCACCATGCTAGAACCTAAAAATAAATTGGCGTTGCTTCGAGATCAAATGATCATGGTGGATCATCATTGGAGGGATTATACATTTGAATCCTTATAGGACAATGAAGATATTACAAAAGGGTTTTAGAAGATCAAAAACATCACCGAAGAAAGGATCCTAATATGATGTAATCATTTATGTAGATCTAAATAAATTAATTATAAATTTAACATGAAAGATCCTCTCTTAGGGATTCAAACAACTCTATGTCAAAAGAAATTTTAATATAATTCCCACCAGAGGTGCTTATACTATGCTCAAATCATACAAGTGGTATCATAGTGGTCACATTTTAAATTTATAATTATTTATTTGATTGTTTATCTATATGCATGATAGTGGTTAGATTTTCATTTCAAGTATTATTCATTCTTTAATCTTATTGTTTAAATTAAAATGCCTTTTAAATTTTATTTTATTTGTTCAAGATTAAAAAATTCTTAATTCCAAGAACAAATGACTGAATATTATATCGAGAAGTTTCAAGGAATATGGATGGATAACATGAGATTTCATAGTGTGTAGCTAAAGTACATGTTTTGGACCCAAGTGTACTATACCTATCCATGTCACAAAATACACGACATGCCGAGCAGTTTACACATGGTGCATTTATTACACATTGCGTATAGACTGGTCCAGCCCATCACACAACATGTGGGATTACACGATGTGCAGCTGGTGTATACGTCATTTAGTTTACATGAATTGGCAATAAAATCCATGCACACCAAGTGGTCAAATAAACAGTCAAAATCACTTGAGACTGATAACTTGGAGTATTAATGAAGTACATGACATGTAACCGGTGTATATGGCATGTAGTTCACTAATTCCTATGTCTAAAATACACAATGAGTTCTTCGGTGAGTTATATAGACACCAGACATGTGAAATACATGATGTGTAGCTATATTATACACATCTTGTACTCCTTCATATGATGAACTTGTCGAGTCCTTCGACAGGTTACATGAGAACATGACATTCAGACCATACTATGTGTAGCTCATTAATAAATGTCATGTAATCTTCTGAGATGCATGATGAATACCCATACATGTATCCCAAGAACATTAAAAGAGTGATACATGATGTGAATATGTATTTTACATTATTTTTAGTCCAACCGAGGAACACACTGAAGCCTGAGGCATGTATCCCAGGTACACGACAACCGAGATACATGATGTGTTACTTGAAAGTTTACACCGTGTAGTCTCCCAATAATGTAACAAATTAAATTGCAATAATTTTTTAATTACAACATTCAAACCTTATTATATTGATTGAAAAAATTTGTGTTTGAAAATTTAATAATGGTTTTAAATAATTTTAAATACTAATTTATGTTATTGTAATTATCTGTAATTATTGGTTCTGTTGTTTGTTTACTATGAATGAATTTATAATGGGTATATCCAAGGGAATTCAGATGACCATTAAGATGAAATGGAATTAATTAATTAACTAATTAATTAATGTAGGCACATTTATCTTAATAATAAATAATGAATAAGAAATTAATATTAACTGGTTTTACTTTTGCTTATTTGTTACATGTTTATATCTTTTCATGAGCTTAAATAAGACCTGTGTATGATTTGGATTTATTTAATTTAATTTATTACATGAGTTTACAATTATTAAATATTAAATTAAAATTATTTCCAATGTATTATCCCTCCCTCTGTTATTATGTAGACCTATGTGTTCAATGCTATTTATGTAAAGCCCATTAATTAATCCTTTGGATACCATCAGATATGTGTGAGTTATAATTACTTGTAATAAATGAAGTATCTAAAGGATCATGGAGGCAGTTCAATATGAAACCATAATGATGCCAACCCAGGTGATATACAAGTGGATAGGTTGAATGATGAAACTCGTACCTTAACTCATGCCAAGATCAGCACAAGGAGTTATTCACCCAGGTCATAGGTTGATTTATTATCTAATCAATAAATAAAAAATTATAAAATATCATAATCGGGTCATTTATTTATGTATTTATTTCTATCTATGCATTATTTAATTTATGGATTGAAGAACATGATTACATAAATAAATGAATAAATGAACAGAGTTGGAATTTAAATAAATGAATTATGTATAAATGTTTTATCCAACATAGTTAATTAATTAAATAAAATAAACTTAATATTAACAAGTCATGTAAAGGATAGAGCAAGATAAAATCTATGAATAATAAATTAAAATCCCTCAACTTAATATTAAATCAAACTTAAACTTCCATTATTTGATTAGAAATGAAACCAATAGAACTAAGTGTTTGGCCAACCCTTGTTGGGACACATACTTTTATAAGGGGATTCATTATAAAGGTTTTGGGATTAATTAACCATTTTACATCAATATTAATAGAAATTTCTAGACTTTTTGTAATTTGGATT
This sequence comes from Viscum album, assembly GCA_963277665.1. Classification (NCBI taxonomy): domain Eukaryota; kingdom Viridiplantae; phylum Streptophyta; class Magnoliopsida; order Santalales; family Viscaceae; genus Viscum; species Viscum album. The sequence continues at coordinate 1,219,475,169 of OY728119.1, forward strand.
CAAGTGCTGAGGAAATCCAAGTCAGGATTTCTGGATTTGAGAATCCACTCAACAGATCAAGGAGCTGCTAGTGAGCAGTTGATAAAGACCTGCCTACCTAAACACCTTAAAGTATATTGAATAAACCTTTTTGGGGTTATGAAAAGGGACATATGGATCACTTCCACAAGAATATCCTATAAACTGGACATTTTGAGTTCAATGGAGAGGGATATTAGGTCTTGAAAAAATAGTGGGAGATTTACTCAAAATTTAATTATTATTATTTCTCACATAATTTGTAATCAAGAAAAGTACTAATAGCCCACCCTTTTAAATTTTAGAATAAATGGAAAGTTCATCATCCACACTATCCCTATGATCGTTATTGGATAAATACCTTCTTATCACTAGCAGTAAATTACAGGAGTGGTTTAGATGCCTTCGAGTTGTTCTACGTCATGGACGAAAATCTTACATGCTAGAATACTCAATGCACGATCATCCTTCCAAGGAGTTCAATTATGAAGAGTTCATTGTATATAAAAAACATATGAACAACATTTTTAACAATAAATGTTTGATTCTATCATATATGTCTAGTGAACTCATGATGTCTCATGAAAACATGGATTCTTATAGAATGCTTAAGCATATTTGCAGTCTATACTAGGAGAGAGAAAGACATGAACAATTTGAGATATCCTAAGAGCTCTTTTAGAGTAACCTTATAAAGGGTGCATTGGATGGTCTTCACATAGTCAATATCATTGGCTATATTTAATTCCCAGATATTCTAGGGTATAAAATCCCTGAATAATTTCACACCAATCTCATTCTTACTTCACTCCCTCAAAACTTCTCTAGGTTTGTTATTAATTTTGATATGAAAAACAATGATAAGTTTCATTGAGATCTTCTCACTCTTCTTTTACAAGTAGATAAGGATATTCAGTATGAAAATACTTCGGTCATTATAGTGAAAAAAATGAAAGGGAAAGTGAAGATCTCTAAGTCCAAAACTTCTTCACACCCTTTCAAGAAGAGAAGAATAAAGTGGAAAACAAGTGATCATGATGATGTTTGTTTCACATGTGGAAAGAAGGGACAATGGAAGATAAAATACACTTATTTAAATAATCAAGGGAAAGTTTTATGTGTTTTTTCTATCAAGTTAAACTTATCTTTTTCTAAAAATTGGGCATTAAATACATCTTGTGGTTCTCACATATGTATTCAAATATAGGAACCAACTAGATTCATAAATATTGACCAAGGGGAGGTATATCTATGAGAATAAAATGTATCTAAACATGATATTTTAGATATTGGAGACTACCAACTAACATTTACAATGGGAATGATATTGGTTTTAAAAGGTTGTTATTATGTTCCACCTATTACAAAAAACATTATTTCTATATCTAAACTTGATACAGATGGATTTATTTTATAATTTTCAATAAATGTTACTTCTTTTATAAAGATAATATTTTTTTTGTGTAAAGTAACACTTAAATAATTATATTTATGTGTTTTATTACACAAACTAAGTAATTTAATTGATAATGAAAATACTTCATGTGACTCATACCAGACCCAACTTTGGCATCAATGGCTAGGTCATTTTAAAAAAATGATTTTCTAAATTGAACCAAGATGAATATTATATTCTTTTGATCTAAAACCACTTGGTGTATGCCATTAATGCTTACAAGGTAAAATAGAAAAATCCCCATTTCATGGGAAAGGTGAAAGATCCAAATAACTTATTGAATTATTTCATATCGATGTGTGTAGACCATTTTCTATTGAAGTAAAGGGTGGGTACTCATACTTCATAACTTTTACTAATAATTTTAGTAGATATGGACATGCCTAATTAATGTGGTATAAGTTATATTACTTTGAAAAATTTAAGGAATACAAGAATGAAGTTGAGAACCATATTTGTAAGAAGATAAAGAAAATCCACTCAGAATGTGGTGGAGAGTATCTTAATCAACACTTCATTGATTATTTATTGGATTTTGGGATATTATCTCAACTCAATCCACCTTATATAAATTAATGGAATGGTGTAAGTGAAAGAACAAACCATAAATTATTAGAAATGGTGAGATCAATGTTGAGTCATGTGAGTCTTCCATTATACTTTTAGGGATACACGTTACAAACAATAACACACATACTAAACCAAGTACCTATTAAATCAATAAATGGTATTACATATAAAATTTGGAGTGGAAGAAAAACTATGTTGTAAAATTTACATGTGTGGGTTAGTGAATAATTTGTTAAGGCCTTTTCAGGTAACAAAATTGTACACAAAGAAAAAAGTATACCTTTATAGTATACCTTAAGGAAACAAGGGAATATACCTATACAAACCCTCATAAAAATAGGTAATAGTGGAAAAACATTACATATTCATTAATAGAGAGCACATCTATAAAAGATATAGTGGGGGATAGATAGAATTTGATGAATTATAGGCTCATGGTATATAATATTTAGTATATGAACAATTCCCACAAAGCTCTTTGGAAGAAAAATTTTCAGAGACATAAGTACTATGCATGAGTACAGGAGAGGTTAAAGAACCAAGAAAATATGGTTTTCTATTCACCTAGGATGGAAACTCATTATTAATTTATAATAATTATCCTCAAATATAAAAGGAATAAATAAGTGGAAAATATGTTTCCAATTGGAAATAATCTATGAATGTGAAGTGTTCCCTAAAGTTAAATAATGCATCAGTGGTCTTCTCTCACTCCCAATTTCATTTCTCGAGTTCTTGCATGCCTCTTCACTGTTGGATTTCTCATTGGTGGTTTGTTTTGGCAAGAATAATCCATAGGTGGACATATTTTAGAGGCATGTAATTGATTCTGGGGTTTTTTTTAATTGGGAGGTCATTGGGATTCTGGATCCATGATATTTTTTTATTCGCCTTTCATCTGAAGTTGATATCAAATATTCCTAGGTGAATTATCCTTATTTAGTTTATGATACCCGATTCTATCTATTTCATTGGAATTTTTGTAAAGACCCGTAAAATTCAAGGATTTTTTTTTAATTTTCTTTGGAATTTTACAAGAACACAGTTTCTGACGGCACCTGAATCCGAGGCCCGGTGTGGCCGGAATCAATTTCCAAAGTTTGGCTCAGGTACTTTCAGTGAACGAATGAGCGGGTTTTCCTAACTTTTGAACCAGTGCTCGGAATCAAATTCCGAGGGCACCGATGGAATCGCAACGCCAGTAATTTCTTAGGAACACCTTTTCCAGAGTTGCATTTGGTTGGGTGAGGTTATTAATTAATTAGGTTAACTAAAGAATAAAATAAAATATTGTGCAACAGATTTTATTTTTATTCTAATTAGTGTTAACCTAGGCGTGGTGGTTGGAATGGGACCCACTGATATATTAACTCCTAGGTAGGATATTATTTAGGTGGGGCCCACACAAGCCCCACCCCCCTTTATTTCCTTTACCTCCCACGAGAATTTAATTATGTAACTCACTCGCACCCCCTCTTAAATGTCAAGTCAACTCTTGCATTTAATTCATTAATAAATGCCTCTTTAACTGGTCAATGCACGTTAATTAAATCGTGATCTGTTTTTGAATTTCGAAAATAGATGGCATGAGTAATAAAATAAGGCAACACCTTATTTTATTAGGGGGTTGCGTTGTGCGAGAAGGATTCGAAGAGGAGAGCCCAAGTCTTGGAATCCTCATCTTCCTCCTTGAAGAACGCAAAGAACGCACCATCGCCGACGAAGAACGCCGACCTCCGACGAAGGGCGATGAAGAACGCTGAACCCTCAGAGATAGACGACGCGACGCCACATACCACGACGCCTTCTTCCGCGACGTTCTTTCCCGCGATGAACCTTTGTTCGACGACACCTTGAGGTAGGGGGTTTGGTTTAATTTAATTTATGTGGATTATATCCTAGAAATATAATTAAATTGTTGGAAGTCATTTGAAGCACTAACGTGGTGGGTGCGGACCAACGAATAATTCCGAACCCACCGTTTCTCTGTTCTTGATGCGCGGAACATTGGGCGGCGATGAAACGGGATCGTTGTGGCGATTAGAAGGCTCCGCAGATTGTTTAATTGACGGCGGATCGACGGGCGATGATGGAACATGCCGTAGAGGCAGTTTGATGATTCCAAAGTAAAGTACGAGACCCGAGATGAACGTCGGCGCAGACGGAATTGAAAATGGACCACCGGAGCAACTCCGGTGGCCTGCAGACTACACCGGCGGCGTCCTGGCATGCCGCCAGCAGGGACCGCCGCGGCTAAAGCCGCGACGGCAGGCGACTGGTCCCGTGGCCGTGCGGGACCGAGGGGGGACGCGGCGCTGGGCCACATCCGCTGGCTAGGAGCGGCCCCCACGCGGGGGGCCGCTACGTAAATTAATGGGGGCAGCCGCACCCCTTTGCACGGCCGCTCGGCCAACGCCGATCTGACCCCGCTTGGCCTACGCCGATCCGACCCCGCTCGGCCAGTGCCGAGCCGCCCCGGGCCGGACCGGCCGCACCGGGCTGGGCCGCCCAGGCCGGGCCGGGCCGCGCCGGCGGGGCCGGGCCACGCCCTATTGGGCCGAATTCGGACCCGGTTTGGGCCGACCCAGGGGGGGTTGGGCCGGGTCGGACCGGTCCCAGACCCCCCATTTTCAGACCACTTCTGGTATTTTGCCCATATCATTGGCTACGCACCTCCGATCGATGCACCGTTAGTTGAGATGATATCCTTAGATCGAGACGGTCATTTTGGTATATTACACTCAAGGTTTCGGAGAACTTTGGGTATGACCGGGTTGGTTCGAACACGAAACCAACTGGGCCCTCGGAGCAGAAACACTTATAACTTGAGCTCCGGACGTCCGATTGACGTGCCATCGACTTTGTTGGATTCCTCTTAGTGAGACGGACCTTTTGGCTTACTCTGCTTGAGTTTCGGATGCAGTTGGAGTGCGGTCGGGTTGTTTTTGACTTAAAAACCAACCGGGCCCTTGGAACGAAAAAGCCAATAACTCTCAAACCAGGTGTCCGATTGACGCGCCGTCTGTCACGTTGAGTTCCTCTTTTCGAGATGGAACTTTGAGACACATCAAATCCGGACTAATTTTCAGTTGATGTATCAACCCCTCGGCTCGTGAAGCGGACCCTCCCGGAATGAGCATGTTGTGTGTGGGAACCCTAGAGCTGGCTGCGACTGTGACGACCATACTGAAATCCAATGTGGGTTCGACAACGATGAAGACTGCACTGAAATCCTATGTGGGTTCAACAGCGATGAAGACAGTACTGAAATACTATGTGGGTTCGATGGCGATGAAGACTTCACTGAAATCCTATGTGGGTTCGACAGTGATGAAGACCGTACTGAAATCCTATGTGGGTTCGACAGCAATGACTACTGTTCTTGTATCCTACGTGGGTCAGGCAGTGTCTGACTCTGTTCTTGCTATGCTATGTGGGTCTGGCAGAGTAGCTGGTTTAGTATCCTTCATGGGTCCCAGCTTAGATAAATCAGTGGCTATATCTGATCATCTCTATCACCGAAGAGGTATACCTGTGTGAGCTGAGTCTTGACTTTCAATCATTATCGTCGATATGATTGACTTGATTTCCTATGTGGATTGATTTGTGATTTCCTATGTGGATTGATTTGTACTATCCTGTGTGGACGTGATCAAACTTGGGCCCGGATGTTGGAGCCAAACTGGAATTGATGACTTAGGTATATGTATGGGAATTTACCTAAGTAGTGTTGGTTGTTACTTCGTGATTGTATCTTTCCTTTTTGGATTATCCTTTGTGGTTTCTGGGAGACCTTTGGGGGTCTCAGGGTCTCTTCTGAGTAGCGTATACTCACCCCTGCATGGGCTATGCCCGCACTACGTTGTGTTGGATGCAGACGACGGACAACACTGATCGTGGTTGAGGCTAGTGGAGCAGTCAGTACCTGAAGGTGGACCACTGGGTGGGACGTACACAGAGCGGACGGCTGGACCGAGGAACTGAGGTGGTTATCTATACCCACCCTTCAAGTGGGACTTCCAGTGGAGGGCTCGACGTTGCTGCTTTAATTTCAGTTACTGTACATTCTTTCTAGTTGTACTTTACTTTCAGTTTGGGTTTGTATTCTGGCCCATTTACTTTCCGCACTTACTTTTGTACCCAGTTTTACTTAGCGTTTACTTCTGCTGGCATACTCTGTGGTGTTTTTTTACTTTATAAAGGAAAAGCCTTCCCATTTTTGTCAGGATTTATGCCTTGGTGCTAGTCGCCATCCCCTGGCCAATGGGAGGCGTGCTTGGGGTAGTCACGACACGGGCCCCGAGGACGGGTCAAGACAAATTGGTAACAGAGGAGTTCGGTTTTACCGCAGAACTCAGGACTCTGATCTTTATTCTATGTGAAGTAATAGTGTTAAGGGTATTGATTATGGTTATCAGTCCAAGGAGTCCAGTGTTGGTGCGGCAGCCGACGTATCCGTACACCAGGGCCCTGACTTCTGATTTCCGAATCAATGCATGAAAACATTGATTGCATGTGTGTTTTAAAAGTTTTCTTTGTGATTACTTTGTGTCAGCTCACCAGGTATAGTGTTTGACCGTGGTGCACCTGTTTCTTTTCAGGATGACGACACGACGACAACCAGCTAGGGTTTCGAGCGTTGTGCGAGATGACAGCCCACCGAGCGAGGAGGCCTCGGTGCAGGGCCCTTTTTCAGCGGAGGCACCGGCAGTACCACTACCCGCCGAGCCACTGATGCTACCAGCCGCTGACAGTGCACATCGCCTTAGTGCACTGCACGAGTTTCAACATCAAAGACTGCCCAGGTTCCGCAGGGAGACGAACCCTCAGGAAGCCGAGGATTGGCTGGAGGCGGTTTTGCGAGTTTTTAGGTTAGTGGGGACACCAGCTGACCTCATGGTGATCCGCGCAATGAGCCTCCTGCACGCGGCAGCATGCAGATGGTGGATCTTGATGCTCCAGGTGCACGACGAGGCATCATTCCTCTGGATGGACTTTGAGAGCCTCTTCCACTCAGAGTTCGTCCCAGCCACCCTCCGTGCGGTGCGCATCCAGGAGTTTCTACAGCTACGGCAGGGCAACATGACGGTCTCCCAGTACTCGGTGAGATTTACCGACCTCTCACTCTATTCGATGGACATGGTATGGGACCCGTTCTTTCGGGCCCGGACCTTCGAGCAGGGACTGAGGCATGAGATCATGGCATCAATGATCTCCCTCATCATTCCAACATAGGAAGGAGTACTAGAGAGAGATCTTCTCATAGAGAGCTTTCTTGCCGAGCCTACTCCAGTAGCGAGACCTACTGTAGGGCGGCACGTAGCAGAGTCGTCTGCAACTGGCAGTCGACGGATGTCACAGGGGTCCAGGCGGGCCGGACCATCAGGCAGACGATCTAAGGACACTGCATTAGAGGTGCGGGGCACATGACGCAGAACCAGCCTTCTGAGGAGCAGACAGTGCTACGCATGCGGTGGGCAGGGCCACATGGCTCGTGACTTCCCGACCTGCCGTGCGGAGGAGCAGCAGACGGTTGAGGGGCCACCCAGGAAGAGGCAGAGGGTTGACCGTGGCGGTCTGCCAAGAGTAGACAGACGAGGCAGGGGAGCTGGCCGAGCAACAGGTGGTGGGCGATGCTTTGAGGCTCTACCACCACCACCACCAGGAGGTCCACCCCGACCACAGGGAGCTGGCGGGCAAAGACAGGATCAGCTTCAGGCAGCAGAGGCCTACGACCACGGCGAGCCAGAGATGATTTGAGGTACGATCTGTGTCTACTCCACCCTTGCTGTAGTTCTTATAGACACAAAAGCGAGTCATTCGTTTATTTCTGCTGCCCTTGTTCGGAGCTCAGAGATTCTGACGGATCCGTTGGCTCGATACTTACGGCTAGAGACTCTTATGGGAGCAGAATCGACGATTACACACTGGTACCGGCAGTGTGAGCTTACTCTAGGAGGTGAGATATTCGACTGAGATCTTCTTGTAGTGGCGTCGAGGCCTTACGACGTCATCTTGGGAATGGATTGGTTATCCACAGTCCATGCTCAGATCGACTGTATTAGGCACAAGGTGCAGTGTGTACGCACCGACGGGAGTAGGTTCACCTTCACCGGCGAGAAGGGAGCCTTTGCAGCACAGGATAGACTCTCGCAGAGGAGAGGACATCCCATCACTCATCGGTTGGCTAGCCTCATCCTAGGAGCAGTTGACATGCATAGTCCTAGTTTTCCTGTAGTGGTGGATCAGTATGCAGATGTTTTCCCTAATGACATTCCAGGACTACCTCCTCACAGATAAGTAGACTTTTATATTGACCTGTACCCCAGGACAGCCCTGATATCCACTCTAGCATATCAGATGGCCCCCGCTAAGCTTCAAGAGCTACGAGTACAGTTTCAGGACTTGCAGGGTAAGGGATTCATCCGACCCAGTGTTTCACCCTGGACTTCCCCGATATTGTTCGCCAAGAAGGCGGACGAGAGCTTGCGAATTTTTGTCGACTATCGTCACCTAAACCAGGTGACCACGAGGAACAATTATCCGCTACCAAGGATTGACAACCTCTTCGATCAACTCAAGGGAGCACGGTGGTTCTCAAAGATAGACCTTAGGTTAGGCTATCATCAGCTCAGAGTTCGAGACAAGGACATGCAGAAGACACCCTTCAGATGTTGGTATGGCCACTATGAGTTATTGGTTATGCCTTTCGGTGTAACCAATGCTCCAGAAGTGTTCATGAGTCTCATGAATAGGATCTTTTAGCTATACCTCGATTGATTTTTCGTGGTCTTCATCGACGACATATTGATATACTCGACCACTGAGGAGGAGCATGGCTACCACTTGCGGTTTGTACTAGGCACACTCCGGGAGCACTGGCTTTATGGAAAGCTCTCGAAGTGTCAGTTCTGGTTACGTGAGGTCCAATTCTTGGGACACGTCATCTCCGAGGCGGGAGTTGTGGTGGATCTTGCAAAGATCGAGGCAGTGTTATCTTGGGAGCCACCCAGGAGCGTGATAGAGGTGAGGAGTTCTTGGGTCTAACTGGGTACTACCGAAGATTTGTGCCAGACTTATCTAGTGTTGCGGCACCACTCTCAGCTTTGACGAAGAAGGGGAAACCCTTCGTGTGGTCAGAAAGATGTCAGTAGAGCTTCCAGGAGCTGAGACAACGATTGACCAACACACCTATCTTGAGGCTACCGGAGGAGGGAGTAGGGTACATAGTCTACTGCGATGCATCAAGGACCAGAATCGGGTGTGTCCTGATGTAGGAGAAGGCCGTGATCGCCTATGGATCACGTCAGTTGAGGCAGCATGAGCAGAACTATGCTACCCATGACCCGGAGTTAGCAACAATGGTCTTCGCTCTAAAGATGTGGCGACACTATCTGATGGGCGAGTGATTTACAGTCTACTCTGACCACCAGAGTCTCAGTTACATCTTCTCGCAGAAGGACCTGAATCTGAGACAGCGACAATGGCTCGATTTACTCTAGGACTATGACTTTGAGATAGTCTATACTCCTAGAAAGGGGAACGTGGTAGCTAATGCTCTCAGCAGGAGGATGGGCATTCAGCTACTCAGGGAGGTGACGGAGCATCTTGCCGCTTTGAAGATATCCTTCGTGGATAGAGGTGGAGCAGCCTTTCTTTAGTCACTCACAGTCACTCCTCCACTACTGCAGCGGGTCAGAGAGGCACAATGTGGGGAAGCTGACTGTGAGATGCGGCGTGCGCAGATATCCTCAGGACAGACACCTGATGGATTATCCGTAGGAGGAGAGCACGATGCCCTTTTTAGAGGACGTACCATGGCACTGGATACTTTTCATGAGTAGGTGTTGAGAGAGTTTCACACTTCCCCTTTAGCGGTACATCCACGAGTGGAAAAGATGTACCAGGATATCAGACGACAACACTAGTGGTCGGGTATGAAGAAGGCTGTGGCAGAGTTCGTTTTTCGATGCCTCACCTGCCAGAAGGTGAAGGTAGAACACCAGGTACCGGTAGGCTTGGTATAGCCCTTGGAGGTCCCGGAGTGGAAGTGGAACGGGATATCTATGCATTTCGTGACTGAACTTCCACGCACTTCCAGAGGTCACGACTCCATTTGGGTTATTATCGACCGACTCACCAAGTCGGCCCACTTCTTACCCATCAGAGAGAAGGGCCCAGTAGAGAGATTGGGACATCTCTACGTTCAGGAGATTGTATGGATTCATGGTGTGCCATTATCTATTATCTCCGATCGAGATGATCGCTTTACTTCCTAGCTTTGGAAGGGGTTGCGGGAGGCATTCAGGACGCAGCTATGTCTGAGCACCTCCTTTCACCCTCAAACGGATGGTCAAACGGAGAGGACCATTCAGACTCTCGAGGACATGCTCTGTGCATGTGTCCTCGACTTTGGTCACAGTTGGGAGGACCATCTACCCTTGGTGGAGTTCGCGTAAAACAACAGCTACCACTCCACCATCGAGATGGAACCATACGAGGTATTGTACGGATGACCATGCAGATCACCTCTGTGCTGGACAGACCCTGGGGAGTCAGCACTTGTTGGAACAGAGATGGTTTAGGCCATGACAGAGAAGGTCCAGGTCATCCAGGTGCGGATGAGGACAGCTCAGAGCCGGCCGAAGTCTTATGCTGATAGGAGGCGGAGGCCACTAGAGTTTGAGGATGGCGACCACGTCTTCTTGCGGGTCTCACCTCCACGTGGATTAAAGAGATTTGGCTGAGGCGGCAAGTTATCTCCGCGCTTCATCAGACCATTCCAGGTCTACAATAGGATAGGTGAGGTGGCTTATCGCCTGGCTCTACCACCTCAGTTGCACCGGGTGCACGACGTCATCCACGTATCTCAGCTGAGGAGATACGTGCACAACCCAACGCATATCATCGACCATGGGGAGATAGACCTTGACGATGGGGCGACCTTTGCGGAGGTCCCAGTGGAGATCGAGGATCGACAGGAGTGGGTCCTACGTGGGCGGTCGATTCCTTTAGTGTGCATCAGATGGCAGCACGAGAACTTCCAGGAGAGCACTTGGGAGCAGGAGGCTCAGATGCATGCTCAGTACCCACATTTCCCCCCTAGTTTATGATGTATCTTTATGGGGACGTAAAGCCCTGAGGTGGGAGTAATGTAAAGACCCGTAAAATTCAATGAATTTTTTTTTCTTAATTTTCTTTGGAATTTTACAAGAACACAGTTTCTGATATCACCTGATTCCGAGGCCCGGTGTGCCTGGAATCAATTTCTGAAGTTTGGCTCGGGTACGTTCAGTGAACGAACGAGCGGGTTTTCCTTACTTTTTAACCGGTGCTCAGAATTGAATTCCGAGGGCACTGATGGAATCACAGCACCAGTAATTGCTTAAGAACTCCTTTTCCGGAGTTGCATTTGCTCAGGTGAGGTTATTAATTAATTAGGTCAACTAAAGAATAAAATAAAATATTGTACAACAGATTTTATTTTTATTCTATGTAGTGTTAACCTAGGCGTGGTTGTTGGAGTGGGACCCACTAATATCCTAACTCTTAGGTAGGATATTAGTGAGGTGGGGCCCACACGAGCCCCACCCCCTTTATTTCCTTTACCTCCCACGTGCATTTAATTATGTAACTCACTCGCACCCCCTCTTAAATGCCAAGTCAACTCTCGCGTTTAATTCATTATTAAACGCCTCTTTAATTGGTCAATTCACGTTAATTAAATCGTGATCTATTTTTGAATTTCAAAAATAGATGGCATGAGTAATAAAATAAGGAAACGCCTTATTTTATTAGGGGGTTGTGTTGTGCGAGAAGGATTTGAAGAGGAGAGCCTAAGACTTGGAATCCTCATCTTCCTCCTTGAAGAACGCGGAGAACGCAACGTCACCGACGAAGAACACCGGCCTTCGACGAAGGGCGATAAAGAACGCCGAACCCTCGGAGATCGACGACGCGACGCCGCGTACCGCGATGCCGATGATTCTCCTCTCCACAATGACTTTTTTTCCGAGACTCCTTCTTCCGTGATGTTCTTTCCCATGACGAACCTTCGTTCGACGACAACTTGAGGTAGGGGTTTGGTTTAATTTAATTTATGTGAATTATATCCTCGGCATATAATTAAATTGTTGGAAGTCATTTGACCACTAACGCGGTGGGTGCAGACCAACGAATAAGTCCAAACCCACCGTTTCTCTATTCTTGATGTGCGGAATGTTGGGCGGTGATGAAACGGGACTATTGCGGCCATTCGAAGGCTCCGCAGATTGTTTAATTGATAGCGGATCGACGGGCGATGACGAAATGGGCCGCAGAGGCAGTTTGATGATTCCGCAGTAAAGTGAGAGACTCGAGATGAACGTCGGTGCAGACGGAATTGAAAACGGACCACCAGAGCAACTCCGGTGGCCAGCACCAGCCGACCACTCGGAGGCGGTGGCATCCCAGCGTGCCGGAAGGAGGGACTGCTGCGGCTGAAGCCGCGGTGGCAGGCGACTGGTCCCGCAGCCGCGCGGGACCGAGGGGGGACGCGGCACTGGGATGCATCAGCTGGAAAGGAGCGGCCCTCACGTGGGGGCTGCAACGTCAATTAAGGGGGCAGCCACCCCCCTTTGCATGACCGCTCGGCCAGCGCCAAGCCGCCCCCGCTCGGCCAGCGCCGAGCCGCCCCGGGCCGGACCGGCCGCACCGGGCCGGGCCTCCCAGGATGGGTCGGGCCACGCCGGCTGGTCCGGTCCGCGCCGCGCCCTAATGGGCCGGACCTTGACCCGGTTCGGTACGACCCAGTTCTGGCTGACCCAGGGGGGGGGGGGGGGGTCGGGCCGGGCCCAGACCCCCCATTTTCAGACCACTTCCGGTCTTTTTCCCATATCTTGGCATACGAAGCTCCGATCGACGCACCATTAGTTTCGATACGATCCTTTGATCAAGACGGTCGTTTCAGTATATTACACTCAAGGTTTCAGAGAACTTTTGATATGTCCGGGTTGGTTCGAACACGAAACCAACCGGGCCCTCGGAGCGGAAATGCTTATAACTTGAGTTCCGGACGTCCGATTGACGTGCCGTCAACTTTTTTGGATTCCTCTTAGTGAGAAGGACCTTTTGGATTACTATGCTCAAGGTTTGGATGCAATTGGAGTGCGGTCGGGTTGGTTTTGACTTAAAAACCAACTGAGCCCCTGGAACGAAAAATCCAATAACACTCAGACCGAGCGTCCGATTGACGCGCCGTCTGTCACTTTGAGTTACTCTTGTCGAGACGGAACTTTGAGACACATAAAATCCGTACTACGTGTCAGTTTATGTATCGAACCCTTGGATTGTGGAGCAGACCCTCCCAGAACGAGCATGCAGTGTGCGGGAACCCTAGAGCTGGCTGCGACTGTGACGACCGTATTGAAATCCTATGTGGGTTCGATGACGATGAATACTGCAATGAAATCCTATGTGGGTTCGGCAGCGATGAAGACCGTACTAAAATCCTATGTGGGTTCGATGGAGATGAAGACTGAACTGAAATCCTATGTGGGTTCGGCAGTGATGAAGACCGTACTGAAATCCTATGTGGGTTCGACGGAGATGAAGACTACACTGAAATCCTATGTGGGTTCAGCAGCGATGAAGACCATATTGAAATCCTATGTGGGTTCGATGGCAATGACTACTGTTCTTGTATCCTACGTGGGTCTGGAAGTGTCTGAATCTGTTCTTGTTATCCTATGTGAGTCTGGAAGAGTAGCTGGTTTAATATCCTACATGGGTCCCGGATTAGATGAATCAGTGGCTATATCTGATCATCTCTATCACTGAAGAGGTATACCTATGTGATTTGAGTCTTGACTTTCAATCATTATCTTCAATATGATTGACTTGCTTTCCTATGTGGATTGATTTGTGCTTTCCTGTGTGGATTGGGTTGTACTATCCTGTGTGAACGTGATCAAACTTGGGCCCAGATGTTGGAGCCGAACTGGAATTGATGACTTAGGTATATGTATGGGAATATAACTAAGTAGTGTTGGTTGTTACTTCGTTATTGTATCTTTCCTTTGTGGATTATCCTTTGTGGATTCTGGGAGACATTCGGGGGTCTCGGGGTCACTACTAAGTAGCATATACTCACCCCTGCACGGGCTATGCCCACACTACATTGTGTTGGATACAGACGACGGACAACACTGATCATGGTTGAGGCTAGTGGAGCAGTCGGTACCTGGAGGTGGACCACTAGGCGGGACGTACACGGAACAGACGGCTGGACCGAGGAGCTGAGGTGGCTATCTATACCCACCCTTCAGGCGGGACTTCCAGTGGATGGATCGACGTTGATGCTTTACTTTTAGTTGCTGTACATTCTTTCCAGTTGTACTTTACTTTCAGTTTGGGTTTGTATTCTGGCCAATTTACTTTCCGCACTAACTTTTGTACCCAGTTTTACTTAGTGTTTAATTCTTCTGGCTTACTCTATGGTGTTTGTTTACTTTATAAAGGCAATTCCTTCCCATTTTTTTGGGATTTATGCCCTGGTGATAGTCGCCAGCCCCTGGCCTATGGGTGGCAGGCTTGGGGTTGTCACGGCACGGGCCCCGAGGGCGGGTCGTGACACTTTTGACTTTCACCTGAAGAAGGATCCCCATCCTCTATGATCCAGATTTCTCTACCAGGGGTTTCTCTATCATTCCAGAATCATTCAATTCTAAAGATGATTGGTAACATGGTGGGTTGATTAGTATGACCAAAATATTGGGAAAAGTCTCTATACCCACGGTTTCGTTAAAACTGTGAGAATACGGGTATGTCCAGACCTATACCCACGGTTTTCCCAGAACTGTGGGTATAAGGGTATGTTCTTAACCTATACCAATAGTTTTCTGAAAAATGTGGGTATAATTCTTAGTTCAATACCTATAATGACAGTTTACTAAGAAAACTCTGGGTGTAGGTCTTGGAAAAAAACCCTATACCCATAGTTTTAGAGAACCGTGGGTATATGTTTCCCGTGTGAAAGCGAGAAAAAATTATGGTGGGAAAACCCAATACAAATGGGTTTTTATCCTATACCAATAGTTTAGATTAATATATTTATAAACATATAGATTTATATTCTAAAAATTCATATAGATCGATTTGTGAAGCACAAATTTCTCTAGAGTGGAGTCCCGGGTTCGAAACCTGTTGACTATTATTTTGATATTTGACTTTGAAAACTAATATAATTACATAGATTTAGTATTAAATAAACATAAATTTCATAGTCTAAGTGGTGAGGTAGCGAGTATTAGAAGTGAAGGTCAAGGGTTCCAAACTTGCTGTATGTTTTTTCTAAAATCGATGGAAAATATTAATATGATTATGTTAATATATATATATATATATATAAATATAATAAATTCTGACATGTTATATGGATAGATGTTCGATAAGTAAAGTGCTGGTCGCGGGATCAATTCCTAGCACCTGTTTTCTTCAATATATCCATGGTTTTAAAACCTTGGTAGAAGGCTATGACATGGTGTAAAAAAGGCAGTGACATAGTGGACAGATCTTTGCCCACGGTTTGAAAAACCGTGGGTATAGGCTATGGATTTATGCAGATGCCTCGGTTTCCCATAGTTTTTCAAACCATGGGTATAGCCTATACCCACATTTTTGGGGGCTATACCCACAGTTTTTAATCATGGGTATAAGTTATTTTTCCAGTAGTGCTAGATATTAAAAATAGAGATTTATCCCACCCCATATATCCTTGTATTTGTGTAGAAGTGAATTTATTAAGGCTCTATTGGTGTTCATATGTATTGAGGTCGAAGGAGAACTCCATTATAAGTAGAATTTCTGTAATGAATCATGGGTTTCCTTCTTTTAATTGTATATGCGGTTGGGGAATAAATCCTATAATTGTATGCATGGGGTGAAGGTGGGTCCTACTACAATCCTCTCAACTAATCATTTAGTTATATTTTCTCCATGTAGTGAAAAAATTCATCAAAAATAGGTGAGGTCTTTGAACCTAGACCTAAGGGCCTCATGCATATTTTCTAGTTTGAGGCGTGACCTATATGGATCTAAGCTGACTATGTAGGTCTCAGAAGCGGCTGGGATGAGTTATCCTACTATTTCACTATGCTTTTCTCAGAAAGTTATAGTTGGGGGTGAGGGAAAAGGACAGATGATTGATGTTGATTCCTACTAGAATGTTTCCTATGACCCCAGGGCTGAGTATAATATGATTTTTTCTAATTCAAACTTGCTTACACCACTACAGGCTACTCCTGATCTAAATGCGGGAGATTCTTAGTTGTGGGGTTATTCTTTCATGATGGAATACAAAACCTCAATGAAATTTCAAAATGATTCTAGTTATTGAATGGATATTTGGAATAGAATTTAGATAATGGAGGGTGGTATCCAGTCATCCCAAGATAGAAGAGGAATCATGCCAGGTCAAGGTCCTAGGTAGAGCTTGATCAGAGTGGTAAAGAAACAGACTCCCAATAAACTTAAAAATGTGAGAAGGATCACCATGAGATAATGTCTATTGGGTGTGGTTTGAGGAATGGGAATAAAGGTAATATTTTATATGGTAATTTTCCACTCAATAAGGAGAAAAAATCTAGACCCCACAAATACCATTCAAATTTTACGAAACCCACAGTCACCCGGTCAGTAGGAAAACTAAATAATACCAAGGCAGAGGCAAGGCCAATGGTAGTGAAACTTGTAGGAGGAGTTATTCAGGATATTTTCATGATATTTGTTATAATCTCAACACCATTGGATGAAGATGATGAGTCTAAAATGATAGTTTAGGAAGGTGGTATTCTGGTGGTGCAAGAAGTGCCTACCATTGATGAGATTGAGGTGGACAGTGATAAATCTAAGGAGCTTAAAGTTGGAAGTTTAGAAGATTATAACTGGTTATTGGAATTAGAAGAATTTTATAGATTCTATAAGTATACAAGGAAGAAGGATGATGACCTAAAACTTCTCCTAAATTATGAGGAGAAGATCTTGGATAAATATTTCAATATCAATATTTCAAAAGAGTATTCAAATGAATGTAATAAAGATCGATTCGAGTTGATCTTAAGGATGAGATAACTAATTGGATCAAAAAATAAGATCATATATTAGCATATGGAATCAACCAATAGATAATAAATCTAGAGGAATATATTCAAACATGGGACAATATGGCCAACAACTTATAGGATCTCATCAAAGACAATCCAAACACAAATGTAACCTCTATCACATGGAGCTTACGTAGGGTGATTAATTAAAATATTTTAAATATTTCCTAGAATAACATGGTTGTTTAGTTTTTGGTTTAAAACTTTTTATGAAATGATATCTCTTCAGGTTCTCACCTTCCCTTAAAATTTCTTTTAGAATAAAATTTTAAATTTTTAGTCAAGAGATGTGAGTAATGAATGCGTGTTTTAATTCTTGTAGTTTCACCAAGAAGTGACTATGATGTAAAGTTGATGTACACCTATTATAGGTCATGAAAAAAATAATTTTATTTTCTTAATTCAGTATAGAGGCTGAACAGGTTCGTCTCACTTGAGGAGAATCATAGTCAATTAAATAACTAATTATATTCCCCTTAATCTAACTCTTTTTTTGTTTTTTATTATTTAATGAAAACAACAGTTTTTTGTTTTAAGAAAATAATGAAATAAATAAATAAATTATCATAAATATAGATCCAAATATAGAAAAAATGCAAATTATGAAAAAAGGTATTGGTCATAGGGTTGTCTACACAGGTTTTTTAACCACTTATCTTTTGTTTAAATTCAAATTGATAATTTGTTTAATGAAACCTTAGTAAATAATTACATTCTTTTGATTTATTGAGTGTGTGATTTTAAAATTCCTTCAGAACACCAATATCCACCTCCTCCAATAGTCAAAATATGATAACACCTCAACCAAGAAGGTAATTCCTAAAAGACCCAGCTCCACCGTATGCCGTTTCATCCCTTTAAGAAACCCCAATTCCACCATATGAAGGGTTTTTTCGAGATAAGGGAGGGAAATGAATGAATCAAAGAAAGGGAATAAAATTTAAAATAATTCTTTGGTGGATGACCACCACACCTGTGTAATACTCTTGCATCCACCACAAATAGAATAAAAACATATTGAATTGAATCACAATAATTAAGAACACTATGAAACCTACCATAGGGCTAAACCTTAGGTTAGTCACATTCCATTGAAAAGTGAAAAGATATCACAATGTAAATATGGAATAGAGAGTGAATGATATTAGTTTTGGAAGATAAAGAGGGATAGAAGAATATGGAAACACTTTAATTAAAATATGAATGAATTAATTACATAAGAAAATAACACAAAAAATAAAATAAAATAAATAAATCCTAAAGTTGAAGTATCCCTAAAATTCATCACAACAACAGATCCTTGGAAACTAATCACTTTATCCTATGGATTAAACTTGTATTTATAGGCCTCAATCCACCCCCAATTCCATCAATGGTGTCATAAGTGGGTCAAAAAGTCATCCTGATGGGTCCTATGGTCTTAAAAATGGTCTTCTCCATTATTACATCAAATCTTCCTATGTTTGGTCTATCCAGTGAGTTAAACATCATGTAATTTGTGTACATGATGTTTAATTTGTAGGGATGTGAACCATTCATGGCTTGTTTCATGGCTTGCTTCATGAATTGCTTCACGACCTGCTTCAGGGTATGTATTCCTTCCAATTACATGTTGTGACATCACTTATACAATGTGTAATGCTATTTTCCAACTTATTTAACCCAATTTCATTCTAGTTATTCATTTGTAAGCTTTAAAATTGGTTCCTACCTTGTCCTTAACCTTACGAAAACATCAATCTACCTTCAAAAATCCGGTTTCGCACTATGCCTCTTTGTGGTACGACACGAAGTGTTTGAGGCTCCCTATATTTTTTCTTTTTGTTCATTTTCTATAAAAATTTGTATCCTATCACAAAATATAAAAAAAATTAAAATAATAGCATGTTGATTCATTTAATTTGTAAAAAATTTTTGTTTTAAATTAAAATAAACACAAAAAATATGACTATTTTAAAATCTTGTTGGTTGAAAATGGGTATTCAAGAAGAAAATAGAAATGGTTGGGAAATTAAGTACGTTTAAGGTGTGACTAGTTAAAAAACGGTTTAAATAACATTAAGGAATTGACTATGATGAAACCTTTTCATCAGATATGGTGTTGGAATCCATAAAACTTATACTATCCATTATGAAATTCCATGACTATGAGATTTGGTAAATGGATGTCAAAACAACCTTACTTAATATGAACCTTTAGGAAGATGTCTAAATGGAAAAACCTGAAGAGTTTGTGACTCCAAAGGGTTCCAAAAAAGGTTGTAAATTTAAAATATCTATTTATAGATCAAGAAAGAATCTAATTCATGGAACATTCATTTTGATGAGTCCATAATGAAATTTGTTTTCATAAATAAAGAATGTGAGCCTTGTGTCTATATGCAGTTTAGTGGGAGAGTGGTCATTTTCCTAATAGTTTATGTCGACAATATATTACTTATTGAAAATAAAATATTAGTCTTACAATCTATTGAATACTTGTTGAATAGATGATTCAACATAAAGGATTTAGGCAAGGAAATATTAATTCTTGGGATCAAGATCCATCATGATAGATCCAAGAGACTGCTTGGTCCAAGTCAAGGTACATATATTGACAAGATACTAAAGAGGATCAGTATGAAAAAAATTCAAGTGGGTATTATTACAAATGTCACATGGTATTCGTATTTCCAAGAAAATGTGTCTCCAAACACATGAGGAAATATAAACAATGACAATTATTCCATATAAATGAGTGATTGGATTAGTCATGTATGTTATACTATTAATTAGCTAGATGTTTCTTATGCATTGAGTGTGGTAGATAGAAATCAAGATGATATAGGTGACCACCATTGGATGGAAGTCAAGACTACCCTTAAGTATTTGAGGCATAATAGGAAAATTTTACTATTTTATGAAGTATTTGAGTAACTAGTCATTAGTGGATATATAGATTCTAGTTTCTAAATAGATCAAGATGATAAAAAATCAAAAACAGGATACATATTCACTTTAAATGGAGGCGATGTGAGATTAAATAGCTCAAAACAGGTTATGATCGTAGATTCTGCAGTAGAGACTAAGTATATTCCGGTATCTATAGTAGATAAAGAATCAGTTTTGATATGAAACCTCATCCAAGACCTTGAAATTTTACCTACTAGTAAAGTTCCTATCACACTATATTGTCATAATATTGTAGTGGTGGCACTTTCCAAGGAGCCAAGTTCACATCAGCAGATGAAACATATAATTTATAAGTATCATCTCTTGAGGGATTTTTCTTGGAGAGGTGAGGTTGCAGAGAGTAGTATTTACTAGAAAAACAACATTGAAAACCCCTTGAATAAAGCCTTGACTTAGCAGAAACATGATTATCATGTGAGGTTTAGTGGACTGAAATTCATTGGAAGTTAACTCTAGTCCAAGTGAGAGTTTATTGGAGTTGGTGTCCTATGAACAAATGATTGTGCTTTGGTTACATGTATATTTGATGAATTGAATTTTAATAAAACATATTATCTTATATTTTTAATTATTCTTAATTAATTAAATGTAATAATTTCCTAGGTTATCTATCATATAGATATGGTCGATATTATGAGAAACTTGAAGTGTTATGATGATATTATTAAATATAATACTATGATTTTATAACATACTATGATAAAACACATAGTATGTATACTATCTAGTTAGATTAATCATTAGTGGATGATAATTATTCTCATGAATTTCACATTTGGTAATGTATAAAATGAATGATTATGAGAATAAACCCACTAGTAGAAATTCCGCATGTTTTTCTGTTATCATATATTTCTATCTGCAAGTGTGTGAAATGGTCCTTAGAATTTAAGATTATAATTGATGCATGTCATGACTCAAATAATTATATTTATTGACCAAAACCATAAATACATATGTTGGTGTGAATTAGGGTATATTGGGTGCATCATGAATGGTATATTATTAATGGATAAGTTGAGGAATAATTTTCCCTTTTATATTTATGGAAGAATATATATCAACCATTTTATTGGAATAGAACTATTGCATTAAATTCTGTGGACATGGTGTATCTACATGTTTATTCCAGATAGTAAACAAATACTCATCGATCACATAGGTTGATGACATGGATTTTCAACCTCTTTGATGGTAAATTGAGACAAAGAGATTATATTACACAGTGAGCATTTGTATGTGATTGTCAACATTGATACATTAAGTTATTTTTTTGGGTTTATTGAACCATTTCTAGACATTAATCTTGTACTTTAGAAAAACCCACCTAATTCCAACAAGAAAAAATCCTAGAGGTCCACACACTAAGTGTTTCCATTGATCTTGATTAAATTTTATTTAAATTCAATTATTAAAATAAATATTATTCTCATGAATGAGGAATTTTTTTTCAAGTTTTATTAATGATAAAATATGTATTGATGAATAAAATATTTAATTGAATATTTATTCATGTATTAAATAAATACTGAGGATTTTTAATGGACCAAGACTACTTCTGGTGATAAATATTAATTTACAAGACCATAAAATAATATTTTTATTATGAAAGTTAGTGCATGTGCCATAAAATAATAATAATAATATTATTATTATGTGGAATATAGTTTAATAAAGACTATAATATTATTTAAGGGGTGGTATGAAATTAAATAAAATTTTAACCTAAACCCTATCTCTATAAATAGATGGTTATGTCTGTTGTGTAGGGTTAATAAAAAATTGGGAATAAATAATTGTTGTGTAGAACATACCTATCTCTCTCTCAAAACCCTACTCTCTCCATATCATGAATGAGAAGGACTCCTTCTGTCATGAAGGATCTTGGAGTGGTCAATACAAACAATACAAAAAATTGATTCTCCTTGATAGCACCTGAAAATAAATTATAATTTCTCAGATATCAAAGGAGCATGTGTGGATAACCACTAGAGAGATTCTACAATTGAATCCTTACAGTGCATTGAAAATATTCCTTAAAGGATTTTGGAAGATCAACAACATCATGAAAGAAAGGATCCTTAGATGAGGTAATAATTTCTTTAGATATAATTAAATTAATTATAAATTTAACGTGAAAGATCATCTCTCGGGGTTTTGAAAAACTCTATGTCAAAATTAATTTTAATATAATTCCTATAATAGGAACTTACACTATAACCATGACCTATACTATTAGGGGTATAGGTACTACAAGATATTAATACTTATTCTCATGAAATTCACCCTTTTTAATCTCCAAGAGATGCAGTTATGAGAATAGACCCACCCATAGAAGTTCCTTATGTTTTATGTTTCATTAGATATTCCTATATGAAAACATGTTTATGGGTACTTAAAATAGATATTATAATTGATGCATATAATCATTTGTGTACTTTTATGTATTGATGAAAATCATGTTGATATATTCTTGTGGTGAGGTATGATATGTTGGGTGTGTCACAAATGATATGACATTAATGAAAAAGTCAATAAGGTATTTGTCCCTTCCAAGTTAATGGAATTAGATATCAAAATCCCTTTGATTGGAATGTAACTTTCTGATTAAGCTCATGGACATGGCGATTTTATTGGAAAGTTCATTTCAGTAAAGTCAAAAAGAATATATTAATCATATAGGCTTGTGACATATACAATGCAACCTTATTGATGAGTTATAAAGACAAATGGATTATATTATATAGTGAGAATTCATAGGAGGTTATTTCTATTGTGAAATTTAACCTCTTTCTCTGTGGGTGATTAGATGTGTTAATAAATTCTATTTTAGGACTTAAGGCGAGATAACCTAATTCCACTAAGAAAGAGTCTTAGTGGGTCACACAATAAGTGTACCCATAATATCAGTTTAATTCTATTTGAATTTAATATTATAATAAATATTATTCTCAAGTCTAGAGGAATAATATTAATTTGAGTTTTTTTGATCACATTATTATTTATTAAACAGATAATATAGTGATATTTATTTATTTAAATAAATAAATATTATTTAAGGTTTTATAAATGCGAAGGAGGAAATATGGATAAAGTTAAGGGTTTGGTAGAAATTATATATTAAATATCATTTAAATAAATATTAATTTTTTTAGAGATTATGTTTATATTATCTGAAAGACATGTATGTGTCGAAGAAATAATAATAATAATATTCAATGTGAGTTTTGTTAAAAATTAAGATATAAGATAAGGGCCCATGTGCAATAACCAATTATTAACCTTTATATATAGACTTGTCTATATCATCTCTCGGGTTCGACGTTTTTGTGCACAACATAACCTCTCTAGATAATTCTCTCAACCTTAGAGAGAATTGTTTTTATAGAACATTCTCATGAATGAAGATATTTTATCCCCATACTCCCTCTCAAGTATTAAGAGAGTTGAAAGAAATCCTTCAATCCTCAAAGGAATTATTATTATGATCAATGATGAAAAATGCAAGTGGTGAGAATAATTCATTATAACACCTAATGATTCCATGATGATGCTCTGAGATTTATAGAGAATGTGTGGATACCACTATAGTAATTTTACACTTGAATCCTTTGACATAATGATGGTATGATAAGAAGAGGTCAATTGATTCGACAAAAAAATAATAATTACAATATGAGGTAATTTTTATTTATATAAATTAATTATAAATAATATGTAAAATATCCCATCTCATGGATTACAAGGTTTCTTGTCATCTATTTTTGAGGAGAAATCTAAATAATATGACACTACCACAAAACAGGGCAAGGGAAGCGCTTCCCTTTATCAGTGCTAAATAGAAATCACCGATAAAGGGGTAAGACTTTATCAGCTCTATCTAAAAGCGCTGATAAATATTACATTTATCAGTTCTAAAATAAGCGCTGATAAAGGGTACACCGTTATTAGTGCTTTTTTTTACGGCTGATAAAAGGTAACATTTATTAGTGCTTTTTTAGCACTGATAAAGGTATATCTTTATCAGCGCTAAAAAAGCCCTGATAAATAAATGTTTTATCAGTGCTTTTATTTTAGCGCTGATAAAACATACCTTTATCAGCGCTTTTAACGAGCACTGATAAAGGTTCCATTGGTTTTTATTTAATAACCCTAACAGGACATCCTCACTCGCACGCGTTCAAGCTCTCGTGGAAGCTGAACCAGGCCCCTCGCCGCCACGACCTCGTCCTCCTCCTCATCCTCATCTTCCTTGTCCTCCTCGTAGTCCTCCTTCCTCCTCCTCGTCCTCCTCCTTCTCCGCTGCCACCGCCGCCTCCGCCCCTACCCCCGCTGTCGCGACCCCCGCTGCCTCTTCCGCCTCCACCCCCGCTGCCGCGACCGCCGTCGCCTCTACCGCTATCTCAGCCTCCGCCTCTACCGCCGCCGCCGCCTTTGCTACCACCGCTGTCTTTGCTACCGCCACCACCTCCACCTCCGGCGCTGCCTCCGCCTCCATCTCTACCATTATTGTTATTCCTTTTCAGGTAATTTTTTTTTCTACCGCTTGAATTTAACGTGTGAAATCCTAATTTAAGGTGTTTTTTCAATAGTCAATGGATTATTAATATTATTGAGTTCTTTATTTAATCCTTGCACC
This sequence comes from Viscum album, assembly GCA_963277665.1. Classification (NCBI taxonomy): domain Eukaryota; kingdom Viridiplantae; phylum Streptophyta; class Magnoliopsida; order Santalales; family Viscaceae; genus Viscum; species Viscum album. The sequence continues at coordinate 1,219,499,944 of OY728119.1, forward strand.
TCAATAAACACCTATTTAATCTTGTTTCATGGGTTAGATGTTCTTGAACTCTTTTATGGACACCCCTTGAGTGTGCCAAGTAAAATTATCCCTTTAATGTCAAATTATTAATTTCCCTGAACACCTATTTAGCTTATGTAAACACTTTTAAATGAGGTTTCCCTTGATACAAGGGTATATAAATGGAATTTAAGACACATTATAGGTGTTTGGCCTAGATTCTTAATGGAATTTACCATGTAGGAAATTTCCATGTTGATTATGGCCCATTTTGAAGACCCTTTGAGCCTTATTAGTGAATTTTCCATTCTTGGTAAAATTGAATATGTAATAATCACGAGGAATGAATTTTACATGATGGATTTATTTTAATTTAATAAATTAATTAAATGAATTGAAATGATCTATAATGGGTAGAAATGGAACACCATCTACTGCTTGTTATATAGAATGATAATTGTGTATTTCATTTCGTTGAATGAAATTGTACATGGATAATGAGACATATGAGATGTTTTTCTTCATGTTTTGTAATATAAATATAAATGTGAATAATTATTTACTTATACAAATGTTCCTAATTAAATTGATGGATGGGAGGTAATTCCCCTTTCTAGTTAAAATTAAAATACACCTTTATAGACGATAACATAAGATGGTAAGGTAATTGTTGAGAATATAGGAAAATCACACTCCCTTACATCAGGTGTTGAGTATAACATATCACACCACAAATACTAATAGGATGTTGGGATTTTTTCACCACACCAATTTCTTAGAGTTATTACATGATGTATTACTCCCCATCCCGAGTTCTATCATGTTCACATTGTTCTATGCTTGATCACTATTATGATTGGATTTCTTTTCTCGAGGTATGTGATCCTTCTGATTCCTATTTGGATTTGTTTGTACCTATGGTTTGGATAAAAATTAGTGATCAGATAGTGATTTCTATCAATAAATTTAAATTTATTTTCATGCATTGTCTTTTGGGGTTTGTGGGATGTGGTAAATGGTGTAGTCAGTTTTAGATTATTTTATTCTCATGGGTTTCCCCTATTTTATGTTTTCTTTTTAGTTGGAAATCTCCTCTGCTGTTTGCCTCTCCTCTGCCACGTATGCACCTCTGCTGTGTGATTAACGGCACCTTCGCGGTGAGTTTTCTCCTATTACTCATTGGTTTCCTCTTGTTCGCATGTTATTACTATTTGTTATTAATGGTTATAATGTGAAATGTACGGGCTAAACACCCCGCTGAAAATCATGGTCATTGGTGGTCCTTGTTTGCACACTAAATGAATTGAATGTTGGTTGGTTCTTGTTGAACATTGGAATATATAAATTGGTAATTTACGTATACTTGACTTATAAATGAACACCCCAAGACGATAAAACTTATGTGATAACCCCTGAATTAACAAACAAAATTAAATAAGGGTTTCTTTGTAAAATCTAAAATTTTGATTGTTTGGTTTGTATGGTGTTGTGATTGTGATCACGATTGTGTTTTTGTATGGTGTTGCGATTGTTGGCATGATTGATATGCCATTTGTTTTCCATGTTGTAGTTCATCCACCATTAAATATCAATCCAAACTTTACCCATTTGAATGGCACCACCACTTTGTTACTAGTGCAATTCAACTGAATCCTAGAAAACCAATTCTAGAGGGCTCTATGAGAAACTTTAAAATACATGGAACATGATTCACCATACATGGATTTCATATAGATTTTAATGCCACACAACATTTATCTCCAAAATTTACACCACATGACTAATCTTCTGACTCAAACTTAGAATAAGTTTCATTTTAAATGTTACATCTCATGTGAACCTAGGTCACACACAATGTATCTCCAAGACATATACTTCAGCATGAAACCATGTAAATGCCATGAAATAATGGTAGAACCATATGACATGTGTTTTACTTCACTCACACCATGTATAGATACAATAGAGACTTGATGTGTATAGACTATACACCCCTAGTGGTTATGTAAGGACTACACACCCTGTATTCCACAAAAATGTGATTCATAGCTTGTGAGGTGACTCAATATGTATCTAAAGTACACGCCTTTTGATCAAGTTGTTCTAAATGTCATGTATTTTCAAAGGCATCATCTAGTCTTTGTAAGACTAACTTGGAATAAATTTGATATATGTCAGATTAAATCAGGTATCTTATACATACATGATGTTCACCCTACTAGACACACCATGTATATGGATTTCACATGTGTTTAAAGGAATTTTTACCATGATTTGTTTTCATAAAACCCAAACAATGCTACCTGATTAATTAAAACATAATATTATGCAAGTTCGAGATCAAACCCATAAAGACAATTAATATGAATAAAGAATGGATGAATGCCAGTCGGTTGAAAAAAGAGTATGAAGATGGTGTGAAAGAGTTTATCATGTTTGCAGAAGATAATGCATGTGACCCTTCTCAAATCCTTTGTCCGTGTTTATACTGTTGTTATTCAAGAAAAATTAGTCCAGAGGAGTTGGAAGAACACCTGATCTGTCATGGAATAGATCAATGTTATACATGTTGGAATAAACACGGGGAAAAACGAATGTAGGTAGTGACTCAGAGAACACGACATTTTATAGATCATCTGATATGATTAGAATCATGAATAGTGAAGACGATCGTATGGAGGGTGTGATTATAGATGTGAATGATGATGAAGATCGTATTGAGGAAATGAAAAGGACAATTGAATATGAACTTCTTGATTTCCCAAAATTGTTTGAGAAGTTAAAGAGTTGTGAAAAAAATCCATTGTATGCTGGTTGCACTAAATATACAACATTGTCAGCCGTATTGAAGCTGTATAATTTGAAAGCAGGAAACGAGTGGAGTGACGCCAGTTTTACGAAACTACTTGCTCTCCTGAATGAAATGCTCCCAGAAGATAATGAACTCCCAAGCCGAACATACGATGCCAAATGAATGCTACGATTGATTGGTATGATCTCTGAAGGAATACATGCTTGCTCGAATGACTGTATATTGTTTCGCAAGGACCAAAAATCACTTAAAGAATGCCCAAAGTGTGGTGCTTCCCGATACAAGAAAGATGATTCTAGTCCTACGAAATTTGTATGGTACTTTCCTATCATTCCTAGGTTTAGACGCCTATATGGAAGTGAGGAGATTGGAGGACAATTGACATGGCATGCAGATACAAGAATTAAATATGGGAAACTACGTCACCCGACAGAATCTCCTCAATGGAAGAGAATTGATCACGAGTATCCTGAATTTGGGAACGATTCGAGAAACCTTCATCTGGAGTTATCTATAGATGGGGTGAATCCTTTTGGTTTTCAAAGCAGCAGTCACAGTACATGGCCAGTTATGTTGGTAAACTATAACTGACAACCGTGGTTATGCATGAAACAAAAATACATCATGTTATCTATGCTTATATCAGGACCAGAACAACCGGGTAATGATATTAATGTTTATTTGGCCCCATTGATCGAGGATTTGAAAATATTGTGGGATTCAGGTGTTACGCTGTATGATGTTTACAAAAATGAACATTTCACTTTGAAAGTAATGTTGTACGGGACGATAAATGACTTTACTACTTATGGAAATTTGTCAGGATATAGCATTAAAGTAAATCAATGGTGTCCCGTTTGCGAACAAGGTACACAGTTAATTAGGTTGAAACATTCATCAAAAACCGTGTTTTTAGGACATCACATATATCTATCCCGACGAAATAAGTACCGATCTTGGAAGACATCATTCAACGGAAGTTCAAAAGAATGTAAAACACCGTCTCCACTAACAGGTGATCAATTGTTTGAGAAAGTAAAATATTTGGACACTACTTTTGGTAAACCATTTTTGAAAAACCTTACAAAAACTGGTTGGAAAAAGAGATCAGTTTTTTTTGAATTACCATACTGGATATGTCTGTATGTCAGGAATTTTCTTGATGTCATACATGTTGATAAAAATATATGTGATAGTGTTATTGGCACGTTGCTAAATTCACCCAACAAAACAAAGGATGGAATTAAGGCTAGATTGGACATGGTTGAGATGGGAATATGAGAAGTGTAATCACCAGTGAAGGGTGAAAAATGAACATTTCTTCCTCCTGTTGCTTACACTCTTTCCAGGTAGGAGAGATATCAGTTTTGAAACTTCTTGAATGATGTAAAGGTTCCATATGTGTATTCATCAAATATCAAGAACATCGTGTCAATGAGCGATTTAAAATTAAAGGGTCTGAAATCACATGACTTCCATGTTTTGATGCAAGTTCTAATTCCTATAGCTTTATGTTGCATTTTTCCCAAGAATGTCTGCCATACATTAACGAAGCTCTGTTTCTTCTTCAAAGCTATATGCAGCAAAGTTATATACCCGGTGAAATTGCCAACTATGGAAAGAGAAATTGTCATCATATTATGTGAATTGAAAATGTTCTTCCCGCCGACATTTTTCAATATGATGTTTCATTTGATGGTTCATTTTGTGAGAGAGATTCGACTATGTGGTCCTGTACATTATAGATGGATGTACCCCATTGAACGGTATATGAAGATTTTGAAAGGGTATGTCAAAAACCAAAGTCGGCCAGAGGGTTGTATTACGAAGCAATATATTGTTGAGGAAGCTGTTGAATTTTGTACCGAATACCTGTCTGGTGTGGAAATCATTGGACTACCGAAATCTCATCACACTAAACGGCTTGAGGGTGAAGGAATTTCTGGAAGAGAGGCTGTCACAATCAATATTACAGATTGGGAGCAGGCCCACCTTTACGTTTTGCATAACAGTTTCGACGTTGACCCATATGTTCAAACCCACAAAGAAATTCTTAGGTGTTTGAATCCTTCTAGGGATGAAAAATGGATATCAGATACACATAATCGACAGTTTATAGGATGGTTTTGAGACCATATTTTTAAGCAGTTAGAAGAAAATCCAGACTCAATTTCAGAACAACTTCGATGGCTAGCTGGAGGAGCAAGTGTGTATGTATTATCTTACAATGCTTTTGCAGTTAATGGTTATACATTCTATACTAATGAACATGATGAAGGTAGTACCATTCAGAATAGTGGGGTTACACTTGTGGATGAGGTGATTCATGTTTCCGGTGATAAGGACAAAAATCCAATTTATGCGAATATGTCATACTTTGGCATCATCAAACAAATATGGGAGTTGGATTATACGAAATTCAAAGTGCCGATTTTTCAATGCAAGTGGGTTGATAACAGGAGTGTTGTTAAAATTAATGAATTAGGATTCGTGAAAGTTGATTTTAGTAAGGAAGGGGAGAAAGAAGAACCATTTATAATGGCATCACAGGCAGTACAAGTATTTTATGATCCAGACTTTGCAAACTGAAATTGGTCAATTTTTCTGTTATAAAAAAAAACAACTAAAGGTTCAGATGAAAGTTCAATGGAGGTTGACCCTTTTATAGGAACTTCACAATCATTTACAGTGGTCCCAATGTAGACGGAGTTTTGTATGTCAGAGGAGACCACAATGAAGGTATTTACATAGTCGATAGAGGATTCAAATCTCTTCATCCTTTAAAGAAAAAAGAGAGAGTGAAATAATCAGGTCATTTGTTTATTGTAACATAAATTGTGTTACGTTATGTTATTATCTATTCAATACTATTTTTATGTAATCTAAATTAAATATTAAACCACTTCTGTAGATAATGACTTCTTCACCTGCTGATGCGCCTAATCCCGAGGCACAAAAGGTCTCTCAACCAGCTGCTGGTGGTCCCACTACAGAGCAACAACAGGTTTCTCAACCTGTTGTTTCTGGTCCCAGTGCTGAGGTACAAAAGGTTTCTCAACCTATTGCTGCTGGTCCCATTGCCGATGCTAGCGCTCTGGGGGAAGATATTGATGCTACTTCTGAGGAAATGGTAGGAAATGAAACCCTGAAAGCGCAAAAAAAAAAAACAAGAGCGTCGTAGTTTGACAGTGTTAGCCAAAATACTTAAGGCAAAAGAAAAAGGCATCAAATTTGAGGTGAGATGGAATAAGTGGGGCCAACATGTTAACCCCAACATAGCCATCTTTAGTAGCTACATTGGAATCATCACTCGGAAATGCGTGCCGATTTATGTACAGTTGTGGCACCATGTTTTCACCGGGCTGAAGACACTAATGTGGGAAGAGATTATGGTAACATTATGATATCATTTTTTAAATTTATTAAAATAAAATAAAATACCAAAAAATTGACTTACTCTTCATCATCCATTGCAGAGTGCATTTATAGTTGATGCCTCACACAAGGAATATGTTTTAAGAGATGCAGGAAGGATTAATAGAGGTTTCTGCACAATTTTAACAAAATATCATCTTAAAGATGTAGAAGGGAAAATCAAGCCACACCCACCTCATCTTTACGCACACTTGATATCCCAAGGAGCGTGGGATGCGTTTAGCAACCGTCGTGGGGAGCAGAATTTTCAGGTACATTGTGTGGGGTAATACATTATTTGATGTTTGCTTGTATTAATAACTCTGATTGGCAGTTTTTTATTTATGAAACAAAAACTGAGTGCTGAAAATAAAAAACGCGCAACAGAACCAACATACCCTTATCGTAAAGCAAGGATGGGGTACGTTGAACTTGAGAAAAAATTGGTACGTCTTTTAAATCTACCCTACTACTAGTATGTGACATAAAACAACACCATAACCATGTTTCTCTGTTTATATGCAGATTAATGAATCGAAATCAAAAGCCATATCCATCCCATGCCATGTGCTATGGAAGGAGGCTCGTGTAAATAAAGAGGGGATAATGATAGATGAAAACACACAAAAAGTGTGGGAAACATGTGTAAGTATGACATACTATAAATTTGATTTACTTTAAATCGCTATTACATTACAATAACTACTTATTTTTCTATATTTTCTATCTGACATAGTCACAAGAATCAACAACAACCACACCAGATACAGACATACTTTTAGCATCCTTGAAGCAGCTAGAACAGTATGGCCGCGTCATAGGTGCAGGTTTTGGGGTGACACCCCAAACATATTTTCAAAAACAAAAACAAGAGGAGGATCAAAATGGAAAAAATGGAAAATCTGCAAGAGGAATTATCTATTTTTCAAGAAGAATTACAATACCAGAGAGAGATGATAGCAAAATTGATGGGGGAGAGGCAAAGAGAAGAAACAACTCAATAACAACCCATGCGTGACGATCCCGCCCCACCCCCACCAGATTTGAAGTGAGCCATTCCCCTAAAAAACCTGACTTAGATGAGGTAATAAATGTTTTAATAATTGTTTCTATGAAATGTGATTTACATAGACACTTATACCTTTCCTGTACTAATATTCCACAGGGTGAAAATGACTGTGATTTATATTTATCAACTCCCACCTATCGCCTTTTAGTGAGGGCTATGGTGTTCAATACACAAAATGACATGCTACACAATATAAAGCTTCCAAAAGATCATCTTAGAGTGTCAATTAATGTAGATATGAGCCGAGTACAGAGATACCTAATCCAAATGACGATGACGAAATTCATACGGTTGAACAAGCTGTTGGAACATTCATCACATGGCTGGAAGTTCTTGTAAAAAACATGTCGACAAAAAGGGATCCATTTCCAATTTATTTTTCAAGATGGACCTTTAACATTTAATGAAAAAAGTTCTAAACCAATGAATGTTATTACAGAATGACAAATACTGTGGGGTGAAACAAAATATCAGCTCAAAACTATCTCAAGGATCAACCAACCGATTGAAACGGTCTATTGAGAGCACCTTCACCCCGCCCGTTCTATATCCACAGTTAATATCATTGCATGCTCATGTGGATAAAAAGTTGAAAGATTGAAATACTCACACAATTGATTTCAAAAAATATATGTATGGAGAGGAAACATCAGATTTCATTAGTGCTGAAAATGTAAATGAACTCCTCAAGTACGAATGGCTAGGTGCCTCAGTTGTAAATGTATACATGAGGTAAGTTTTCATGATTTGATTTTACAAAAGCTGATATACTCTGATAATTATTACTAAATACATTTTATATTTGTCGCAGACGTATATATGAAAAAAATTGAAGGTATTTCCCCATGAACAAAAATTTGGACTCGTTAGTCCTCAGACCACCTCTTCAAAATACGAAATAGATTCTGATAGAGGCTGTAATAATGTCATCCCTGCTCAAATCGTTTGAAAAAAAAATTACGGATGACTAAATCTTTTTAATACCAACGATGTAGGGGTAAAACTCTACAATTTAATCATATCAACTATATTTTCATTTCTTTTTTTACTTATTCCTTTTTGTATTTTTAGGGATCATTGGATGCTGATTGTAGTTAATTTGGATACTCCAAAGATTTATTTTCTGGATTCAACGCATGGATATCCAACAAATCGACCACGCATGATGGAGTTTGTTAATTTGTAATACATTAGATCCAACATTTTAAAACTAAACATCTAGTTATATAATTTATGTTATCTTTTAATAAGGATTCTGTTATGATAGGGTGGTGCATCAATATCATCTAATGCATGGAATGAATCCCGGGCATAAGGATGAGCAAGCTTACAAGATCTACAACTAGAAAAGTATCCGGGTATATATAATAACATTTTACTATCCAAACACATATCAAAACAAATTACTTATTATTGTTGATGTTTCTGCAGTGTCTAAAACAAACAAACGGAAAGGACTGTGTTTATTATATTTGTAAATTTATGAAAGAGATCGTATTTCATCAACAAAATAGCATCCCTGATGAGGTATTTTCGAAAATAATTATGAGTTCATTTAAAATATTTATTAATCCTTTTCTTATTTATATTTTTTCAGTACTACCATGACTGTCGCAAAAACTCATATTCAGAAGATGATATACATGTGTTTAGAAATGAATGGGCAACATACCTGATGGAAGATTGTACACAAATAGGATAAAGGTGAATTCCTACTACTTATGTTATCTATATATGATCATTGTTTATCCTCCAACCTTCTTTGGTGAATTGAGAATGCTCCGATGTATTGAAATCTTAATTTATTACTCAATGTTTTGTGTCCCTGGATTCATATTATTGATCTTTGAACAAATCAATATTGAATTAAGGCATGATGGTGTGCAGTGTGTATGGGGTGAACAATGAAACCACCAAGGATCAACAAAATCTATTTTCCAACAAACGATGGATGGAAACAAAAAATATGGTCTATATCCACCATTTTCAGGTAAATATAGGGCCCAAATATAAATATTGCTGAAATTAAAGTAGAGGGATCATATTAAACATACAAAGATAGTATTTGAGCACATGTGTACCCCTTGGTTCATTTTTAAGAAATTTAAATGTTCTGTATCTCGTTTGTTTGAACTTGTATTTGAGCACATGTGTTGTTGTTTGACTTGCACATTTATTTCTAGGTAGATGCATGAGATAATCGGTATCGTTGAGGGATTTTTTGGAACAAAAATATGTGTACTAGGATAATTCAAGTAAGGGAAAGGCTAGTTGAGATGAAATCCAAGATCAAATGACCAGTACATCATCAAAAGAATCAACCCTGTGATGCACCATCATGTAGAATCTGGTCCTCGTGATGTTTTGAGGTGTTTATGGAAGGTATGGGGAGTCTGATGAGCCCCATGGCCACCATAAATAATTTTTTACAGATAGATCCACATGTTTTTTGTTCCTCGTGCTTCTTTACAAGGATCATTCCATTCACATGGTCTATCTTAGGACGTATGTCCCGTTCATCCCATTGCTACTCTTGGAAGAACCTGAGAATTTGACAATGCATAAACCCCACAAAACCCATACTCATCCAACCTGGGGTAAACCTTCACTTATTTTACCTCCTGTTTTTCCCTTAGTGGCATCTAAATAATACTTCAAAATGAGAAACCTTACCTTTATGGGATGCACCACACTTGGGTCAGAACTCATTGGGCGTTTTGATCCATCTATCAGGTAAACATTCCAGGTGCTCCTTCCTAGAGATGTACCTACCTGATCCACCTTTATAAGTGTTTTGATCCACCCATTACATCTCTGTAAGACTTTAAATCATGACCCTCTATCCTTTTGGGATGTTAAACTCATGGAATACCACAAGTTAAACATGGGTTTCAATTTCGTTGAGAATCCCTTTGAAGACGATGAATACATGTGACCAATGTTCTAGTGTACATACATTCCACTGATTCCAAATGTGAATACTTTCCTAACCGAATTATTATGCCCTAGAATGACCCTTCGGAATGTCCTGATATAATCATTGTAATTAACCATCATTCATAAAGAGATGGAACCGGGAACAAGTTTCACGAATAACGTCTTATTCTATAAGAGAGACTCATACTAGGCAAAGAATTCTGAGGAGGAATCCATGGATGGAATGAACAACATCCCATCACCCTATTTCAATCAAGGATATGAAATCTCTTTATAAGTGATGAATGTCACTCACCTTTGTAACGAATGAATTTTTGGTACAATGCACCGCCATAAAACGTCAACATGCTCCATGCAACGTGCCCCTACAGAAAGTGTCAGAAACATATGTCATGCTCAATCATACATGGAATCCCATTTTCTCATAGGGACCTCTACAAAAACAAGATGTAAAATGAGGTTCCCTATAAAATACTATAGTAGAATTAAATCCATGTAAAATGATAATATCAATTAAAAATTGAATTTTGATTTTCTAATAATTTTTTTCATATAAAATGTATATAAATTAAGATTATTTGGTCATCCAATTGATCAAAACCCATATTTAATTCTTCCATAGAGGGGTACATGAAAACCTAACCTAATATCCCATAGAAATCTTGTCCCACTTCCATGTTAGAACTGTAAGTCGTTGAAGAAAACCTAAAGGTCTCTAATGCTCAGATTTGATGTGTTGGTATGTATAATAATGAGATAAATTTTCATTGATTTCTCATCTAATACATGGACACAAGAATCTTCATAGTATATCATATAACATCTTATTAGTTCATTGGTACACTTCCAATGGGGAATTATGGAATTCCATAATAACAAAAAAAAATCGAAAAAGGTACAATATACCAATTATAATAGGTGTTTCCGACATATATTGGGGCTAGAGGGATGTCATTGGGTTTTGGGAGGATATCAAGGATGATTTGGGTAGTCATTCTATTGAAATGTAGTATCATTAGGCTACTCATAGTGTGAAAGGGTAATTCACAACATGAATGTATTTAATAGGGTGATAATGGTCGTGAATGGGGAAAGGGGTCAAGTAAGGGTTTGGACCCAAAATATAGTGATGTCACCACTTGGTTCATTTCATGTAACATGATTGAAAACTTATTTTTATGTGGGTGATGGGTTTATAAAGTATAAACCTCCTCAGGTTTCTTCGTTTGGGCACCAAGTTCTTAGTGGGTGGCCAAACCCCATTCCCCTCCTTCCTTCCCCTTAGACCTGAGTGGATTATCGGTTGTTCGTCATTTCAAATCAATGTGGTATCTTCTCCTACATCTTCCTTTCTTTTCTAACTTTATGATCAAAGATTTGCATTAAGTTTATAGGGTTCTAGGTGTAATTATTATACCATAGTATGGATAAATAATTGTTCTTCATGGGACTTTTATATATGACTCTTAGAGCATGTCTCAAAATTTTATAAACTAGTAATCAATCATTATTTGATGTAGATTATATTTTTTGGAAGATTTACTTATGGTTTTTCAAAAATTTAGGCTTAATTTGTCATAAATTTAGTAATATAGATTGGGGATTTATTGTTTTATAGGCTTAGGGGTGCGTTAAGGTGTGGATCACACCTAGTTTCTCATCATTTTGGATTTGTTGGATTACACGATGAGTTTGGCGCCTGTTATAGCATGCTGGATTTTTGGTTAAAATTAACTAATTATGTAATTTAATGTTGTTGGAAATTAATAATTGTGATCATGGACTCAGTTGTGGTTGGAATGAACTGAAGATAGTTTATTGGACTTCTGGTTGAGGTAAGGGCATTGACCTAATTGTGTCTCTTCGTTAATTGGTTATTTTATGTTTTGTGCCTCACTAGTATAATTACATTTAGCAAACCAATTCTTTATTTCATTATTGTATTACTAACATAATAGTTGTTTTATTATGTAGGTGAAATCTTTTTCCTCAGTTCATATGCTTTTTTCAGAAACTGCTGCCATGGAAGACGATTTTTTAGAGCGGATGGATGCAAAAAGGATGGAACATCATTGTTTTTTAACTGTTTGTTGGATAAATGTAATTGTAACCAAATTAAACATTGTTTGAAATGTATATAGTAGTGTGATTTTTTGTATTCATGATTTCAAGTAAATTTATGTATCATTTTTGGTCTTCTATGCTTTGTGTGTGGGTGCTGTTCGTGCTGTGTGCTAGTGTTGTTTATGCTCTGTACAGGTGCTGTAATGTGTGCAGGTGCTGGGCAGGTTCTGTGCCGGTTCTAGTTTTCCACAGGATCTTTGGCCTTTATCAGCGCTAGTTAAGCGCTGATAAATGGATAATATATCAGCTCTATTTTGAGTGCTGATAAAGGTATTTTTTATCAGCGCTCAAAATAGTGCTAATAAAGGTAGTGTTTATCAGCGCTATTTTTAGCGCTGATATATTATACATTTATCAGCTCTGAAAATAGCGCTGATAAAGACTACCTTTATCAGTGCTTGCTTAGCACTGATAAAGCAGACCCCCCCTTTATCTTCTCCATGATTAACAGCGCCTTTAGCGCTATTAAAGGCGGTTTTTAGTGCTATTATAAGCCATATTTGTAGTAGTGTGATGAAAAACCATTATTGGGCATGGTCCTGAATGCTTCTATCATGCCCCAAAACCTGTAAGTTGTTGGATTTTGTGTTCTCTAACCAACTATTTATACTTTGGATTACTTTTATATTATATTATTTAAATATTAATACAAAATATTATTTCATATTGTTCATTTTTCTACATGACTTTGATTTAATAATGTCTTAGCGTATCTGTCGCATTGATAAGGTCCTAATAATTCCCCTCTATAATGAAAACCTTGAAATTACATGATGATAGACATACATATTGTTATATGGTTGGATAACATAGTATGATAGGGAAAATATAATGTAGAGTTTAATGTGCGAGTACTCGTAAGCAGATAAGGATTCTTCTCAATAAGTTTTTACTTAGTCATCTCCAAGATAAGAGATTACGAGAACAACCCGCCTATAGTAATTTTTCATGTTTTTGTGTCATTATATATTCATATATGTGATCATGTGTAATGGTATTTAAATTTTAATATTATCATTAATACATGTCATGGATCTCACTCTTATATTTACTAACCAAAATCGTGACACCATATGTTTGCGGGAATTATGGTATGTTGGGTGTATTAAGAATGACATGTTGTTAATGGATAACTTGAGGAAGGATTTTCACCTTTCATCTTTATGGAATTTGATATATATAATCTTTTATTAGAATGGAACCATCACATTAAATTCCATGTTAATGATGTAATGACATGTTTATTTTAGATAGTCAAATAAAGATATATCAAGCATATATGTTGATCACATATATATGCAATCCAATTCATGAGATATTATGATAAAGGGATTATATTACACAGTAATCATTCATATTTGGTTTTCGATGTTGCGACATTAATTTATTTCTATTAGGTTCTTTAACCCATTGCTAGACAGCCATCTTAGACTTTAGGAAAGCCTACCTAATTTCAATGAGGAACAATCATATAGGATCACAAAATAAGGGTTTCTATTGATCTTAATTAAATTATATTTAAATTTAATTAATGGAATAAAATTATTCTCATTACCAAGGAATAATTTTATTCATTTTTTATTTATTGCATAAATTAAATAAACATTTATTCAATAGATTGTAAAAAATATATTTATTTTATTTATTGAATATTTAAATAAAATTTTATTCTCTAAACTATGAATGTAATAGTTATTTATGAATAAATATTCCATAAAAATTTATTCAGGTATTCAATAAATTCCTAGGAGAAAATAAAGTAGACCAAGATCATATTTGGTGACAAATATTAATTTACAAGTTATAAAAATAATATTTATCATTGTGTTAGTTAATACATGCCATAAGATAATAATAGTAATAATATTATCTTATGGCATGAGGTCTAATAATTATTATGATATTATTTAAGATCTGATATGTAATTAAATAACATTTAATTTAAATCCTAGCTTTATAAATAGATGGTTATGTCTATTGTGCTCGATTAATCAATAATTGAGAGTCATTATGTACAAACAAAATCTCCTTAAAATTCCTATATCTATCCTCCTATAAAGTATAAGAAAGTATAGAGAGAATCCTTCAAGCTTGAATAAAATGTAATTGATCAAGATGAAAAATAAAATATAATAGATCCACTGTGCTAGCACCTGACGTTCCATTGGTGATTTTCCAAGATCAAAGGAGTACACGTGGATCACCGCTAGAGGGATTCTACACTTGGATCCTCCATATACAATGAAGTTAATTCAAGAAAGTTTTTTTGGATGATCAACATCACCATTAAAAGAAGATCCTAATATTAGGTATTTATTTCTTCATATTTAGTATGAATTAATTACAAACTTAATGTGAAAAAATACTATTCAAGTTTTGGGTTTTTTTTTATTTCAATATTCAGTAGAAACTTTTTGTTTATCAGGGTTTTCATGTCATGCACTATATGTAAATAATCCATCAGATTTGATTTTTTTTGGTTTTTCTCCCACCAACGCACTTACACTATGCCCAGAACCTTAAATTGGTTTTAGAGAGGCCACATTTTAAATTTGTAATTATTTATTTTATTATTGATATATATGCTCAATAGTGGGTAGATGCTTATTTCAATAATTATGCATAGTTTAATATGATTTTAATTAACATTATTTGGATATATTAATAATCATCATTTAGTGTTTCATTTTCTTAAATGATTAATAACAAATGAAGAATGATTAGAGATACTATTGAAAAGTGTGAAGGAATATGGATGGTAAGACTAGGTTACATGGCATATAGTTGGAGTACATGGCATGTAGCTGGAGTACATGCCATGTACCCAAGTACAATGTATCTGGATATTCCATGAGATACAAGAAATTCCAAGTAGTAACTACATGTTGTGAATTTATTTCACACCATGGGTAGATTGGGCCAACCTGGAATATAACTTGTCAGATTACATGGTGTGTAGTTGGACTACACGTCATGTAGTCTCCATGATTTAGAAATGAAATTTAAATAAACCATTTTGTCAAATACATGGTCAAAACCATGTGCGACTGACAACATGGAGCAATAATGAAATACAAGATGCATAACCAGTGTACATGACGTGTAGTTCATTATTTACTACGACCAAAGTACACACCGAGTTCTAAGATGAGTCAAACAGACACATGGAAAGAGGAACATACAATATATATCTATAGTATACATCATGTGGTCTTGTGTCCTAAGAACAAATCAAGTCATTCAATAGGTTTCGTGGATACACATCATGCAAGATACACGGCGTGTAGCTAAGAAGTACTTGTCTTGTAGTCCCGCATTCAAAAAACATGATGAGTATTTCAACAGGTTGTGTGGACACATGAAAAGTGTGATACATGAAATGTAGATATCTTGTACACACAATGTAGTCTGAACGAGGTATACGTCGAATCCCCAAGCGTTTACCTTGGGTACATGGAAATAGAGGTACATGGAATGTAACTCATAAGTATGCACTGTGTAGTCTCCGAATAAAAGACAAAATTAAATCACATTAAATAATTAATTTTAGCATTAAAACCATATTATATTGATTTACACCAAATGTGTTTGAAAATTTAATAAAGGTTTTAAAGAATTTAAAATTCTCAATTTATTTACTATAATTATTAGTAATTATTGGTCATGCAGTTTATTTTCTATGAATACCTTAATTATTAGTCATGCATTTTATTTAATTTCATCAAGATAAAAGAAAATTAATTAATTAATTAATTAATGCAAAAAAATTTATCTTAATAATAAGGAATTATTAGAAATTAATGTTATCCATTATACTATTTCATATTCATTCCATATATGATCCTTCATGTGCCTGAACAAGACCTGTGTTTGTGTTGTTTTAATTTTATTTTATTTATTATATGAGTTTGTAATTATTATTTGTTAAATTAAATAATATAGAATGTGATTCATCCCCCCCTTTATTATGTAGGTCTAATGAGTCCAAGGTGATTTATATAATTCCCCAAATAAATCCTTTGGTTACCCTCACCTAAATGTAGTATCCTAATGCATGTGGTGGCTATTCAAGATGGAACCAAGATAATTCCAAACCATGGGATACACAGATAGATAGGTGGAATGTTTTAACTCATACCAAGACCAGCATAAAGATTTCCCCCTAGGTCATTAGTTGATTTATTTTCCACTAAATAAATCAACCGTTATATAAGGTCATGAATGAGTTATTTATTTATTTATGTCTTATGTATTATTTATTTTATGGATGCAAGACCATGACCACACAAATATATTATCTAATGTGTAGAGATGGAATATAAATAAATGGATTATGTATAAATGTTTTATCAAAACATGGTTAATCACTTAAGTAAAATTAAATTAATTTTAATAAGACATGTAAATGAAAAAATAATATAATTTTATTCATAATAAACAAAACATATCAAAAAAATATTAATTTAGACTTGGCCTTCCATTACTTGATTAGGAATCACAGACAAAAAACTAAGTATTTGACCAAACCTCATTGGAACATTTACATTTATCATGGATTTATTATTAAGGTTATGGGTTGAATCAACCATATTACATAAATATAAGTATCCCACACTAGAATTGATGTAACTTGGAGGAATGTGTCGAGGAAATTCAAGTTAGAATTTCAGGATTGAATATTCCACTCAACGAATCAATGAGTTTCAAGCCTACAGTTAGAAAAAACCTTGCTACCTAAATACCTTCAAGTAGCTTGACCAACCCTCATTGAGGTTATGTGAATGAGCATATGTATCCTCTACACTATAAAGTCTAATCAACTAGGCATTTTGAGTTCAATGGAGAGGGTTGTTGAGACTTTATAAAATAGTAGGAGACTTAATAAAATAAATTATCATTATTTCTCACATTTTTTGTAATCAATAAAAGTAATAATAATATAATATTTTATAATTATAGAATAAATAATGAAAATTTCATAATATACATTATATTTGTGATAAATATTGAATAAAGACCATCTACTTACTAGCAGTAACTTAGATGAGTTGTTCAGACACCTTCGAGTTGTATTTCATCATGAATAGAAATATCACTTGCTAGAATAATCATTAATTGATCCACCTAATAAGGTGGAGAGTGATGAAAAATTCACTGTTTATGAAAAAAACTTGAATGATACAGTCAATGTTCAATTTTTTTTCTTTTATTTATGTCTAGTGAACTGATGAAGTCTCATGAAAACATGGATTCTTATTCTATTCTTGGGAATCTCTATGGTCATTACTAGGAGAGAAGGATATAAATAGTTTGAGAACTCCAAGGTGCTATTTTAGAGTATATTGGAGAGGTTGTTCTATCTAGTCCTAACATATTCTAGATAATTATCTAAATTGATAACCTAAAGGTTATAGTGTTTAAAATCTCTGACGAATTGCACACCAATATCATTATTTCATCACTACATCAGAAATTATCTAGATTTTTTTTTAAATTTTAATTCTAAAAACATTGTGAATTATTTTCTAGATCTAATAAGTCTTCTTCACCATGTAGATAAATAGAAAAAGTGTGAAAATCCTCCCACCCTTGTGGTGAATAAATAAAAATTCCAAAAGAAGTGATCTAAGTCAAAATATTCTTCACAACACCCTTACAAGAATATAAAGATCAGAAGGAAATAAATGAAACAAGAGCCTATATATTTTTTATGCACCAATAAGGGCCACAAGAAGAAAAACCACACCCATAAAAATAAGTGATGGGAAGATTCAATTTTTTTGTTGTCAAGTAGAATTTATTTGTTTCTATAAATTAGGTATTTGATACAACTTATGGTGCTCAAATATTTATTCAAATACATGGACCAAGTAGATTCAGAAAGACTGAATGAGGGGAGGTATATCTATGAGTAGCCAATGAATCCAAACTTGGTGTTTTAGAAATCAGGGACTACCACATCATGTTTCCAAAAATAATGTTTTTGGTTTTTAGAGATTGTTATTATGTTCCATGTATTATGAAAAATATTATTTTTTTATCCATACTGGATATAGATGGATTTATATTCAAATTTAATAATTAATGTTAATTTTTTACAATGAAATAATTTTTTATCGTAAGGAAAATTTAAATAATAGTATTTATGTGTTGGATTATATGAACCAAGTAATGTAAATTGATAAAAAAACTAATTCATATGTCTCATACCACACCCATCTATGACATCACCGACCAAGTCTTGTAAGAAAAAAACATTTGTAAAAATTACACCAAGAAGGATATTTAGATTCTTTTGAACTAAAGCCACTTGGTGTATGTCATGCATGTTTAAAAGGGAAAATAACCAATGTAAAATTTAGTGGAAAAGGTAAAATGGCTAAATATATTCTTTAAATAATTCATACCAATGTGAGTGGACCATTTATGGATGAAGAAAGGTGTGGGTAATCATACTTAATAACTTTTACTGGTGATTTTAGTAGATATGAATATGTCTATATAATGAAGTATAAGTAAAATTTTGTTGAAAGGTTTAAGTAATAGAATAATGAAGTTTAAAACCAACTTGGTAATAAAATTATGAAGCTTCACTCAGACCATGGTAGGCAATATCTTAATCAAATCTTCATTGATTATTTATGGCAGTTTTGGGATTCTATCTTAACTCACTCCTCCTTACACACCTTAGTGGAATGGTGTAAGTGAAAGGATGAACCAAACCCTGTTAGACATTGTAAGATCAATGATGAGTCATGTGAGTCTTCCATTATACTTTTGGAGTTACACATTACAAGCGACAAGAAAAATACAAAAGAAAGTTCCAACTAAAGTTGCATATGGTACACTAAACCAATTGTGGATTGGAAAGAAACCCATGTTGTCTTACTTACATATTTTCATTTGTAGAGAATTTTTTAAGGCCTCTTTAAGTGAAAAATATGGACTCTAAGGCAAAATTTTTACCTTTATATGATTGTTTAAGGAAACAAGGGGATATTAACTATATGATCCTTAAAAAAGGCAATAGTGGAAAGACTCACCATATTACTTCAATGGGATCAAATATCTATAAGATATAGTGAGAGTAGGATAGAACTTGATAAATTCTAGGCTCAAGATACATAAGAGTTGACTAAGGAAAAAATTACACAAATCCCCATAGAAGAATATGTTTTCGAGAAACAGGTATTGTATAAGAGTACAAGAGAGGTTAGAGAACCATAAGGGTATGGTTTTCTAGTCATCAATGATGGTGACTAATTATTAATTTATAATAATGATACTATAACCTACAAGGAATATATAAGTGTCATAGATTTTTCCAAGTGAGAATAAGCCATGAATTCTGAAATGGATTCCATGTACCAAAATAAAGTTTGGATTTTGGTAGATCCTCTAGTGGATGAAAATCCCATTTGTTGTAAATTGGTATTTAAGATGAAAATTGACATGGATGGTAAAGTTAGTGCCTATAAAGCATGAATGGTTTTAAAAGTGTTTTAATAACATCAAGGAATATAAAATGAAAAAAAAAATTCACCAATTTCAATACTAAAAACTATCAAAATTCTACTTACCATTGCAACTTTCCATGAATATGATATCTATAAAATGGAATTCAAAAAAACCTTTATTAATGGTAATGTTTAAGAAGTTTTATATGTGGCACAACCTAAAGGGTTTCAAACTCCAAAATATTCCAATCATGTTTTTAAATTTAAAAAATTCATTTATGGATTATATCAAACTTCCAGGTCATGGAACATTTAGTTTTATGAATCAATAGTAGAATTTGGTTTCATAAAGAACGTATAAGATCCTTGTGTATATAAATAGTTTAGTGGGAGTGTAGTTGTTTTATTAATAGTATATTTTGATGACATATTACTTATTAGACATGAAATACCTATCATATAGTTTGTAAAAGGCTGGTTGAATAAATACTTCTCTATGAAGGAATTAGGAAAATCAACCTATATTATAGGGATCAAGATCCATCATGATATATCCAATAAAATGATTGGCCTAAGTCATGGTGTATATATTGAGAAGACAATAAAGATATTTAGTATGGAAAAATACAAGTGGATATTGTTCCCAATGTCACTTAGAATTAATCTTTCAAGGGAAATGTGTCCTCAAATACATAAGGAAAGACAATGTATAGAAAGGATTACATACAGATCAATGACCGGGTCATTCATGTATTCTATTCTATGTACTAGGCTAGATTCCTCATATTCTTTGAGTGTTGTAGGAAGATATCAATATGACCCAAGTGACTTCCATTGGATGGTAGTCAAGTCTATCCTTAAGTATATGAGGTGTACTAAGGATATATTCCTGGTCCTTGGAGGAGATATAGAGCTACTCATCAAATGATATGAAGATGATAATTTAAAAATAAATCAAGATGATCTAAAATCATATATGGGATATGTATTCACTCTCAATAGAGGTTCTGTGAGCTTTAATAGATCAAATAATTCTATAGTCACATATTCTATAGAAGTTTCCGAGTATATTTCATCTTATGAAGGAGATAAAGAAATAGTTTGGATATGTAACTTCATCCAATATATTGATCTTTTACCTAGCACTAAATATCTTATCACACTCTATTGTGATAATACTGTAGTGGTGGACCTTTCCAAAAATCTAAGGTCACATCAGTGGATGAATCATATAATTTAGAAGTATCACCTCTTGAGGGATTTTTCTAAGAGTGGTGAGGTTGTAGTGAGAAGAATATCCATGTAAGAAAATGTGGTATAACTATTAACTAAATCCTTAAATCAGAATAAATATGATAATCATGTGAGGTCTAGAAAAATAAAATTTGATGGTAGTGGGATTTTTTTGGAGTTTGGGTTATAGAAACAAATATTTGTACTTTTTATTACATTTAAATTCAAATATTTAAATATAAATAAAAAATATTACTACATATTATTCATTTTTCTACATGAATTTGATGTAATAATGTCTTAGGGTATCTTTCACACTGATAAAGTCATAATAGTTCCCTTCTATTATGATAACCTTGATGTTCTATGATGATATTCTTAAATATTGTTCTACGATTGGATAATGTACCATGTTATGGAATATAGTGTGTATACTGTCAAGTATGATTACTTTTAAGCGGATGAAGCTTCTTCTCTTTAATTTCACACTTAGTGATCTTCAAGATGAGTTATTTTGAGAACAAAACCACCAATAAGAATTCATCATGTTTTGGTGTTATCAAATATTCTTATCTATGAGCATGTGTAATGGTCCTTAAAATTTATGTTTATTAATAATTTATTTCATGACTTCGACACTTTGATTTATTGTCCAAAATAGTGATTCCATATGTTCGCAGGAAGTAGTGTATGTTGGGTGCATTAAAAATGGAATATTGTCAATGGATATGTCAAGGGAGGATTTTTCCATTACATATTTATAAAATTTGATATGTCAACCCTTTTATTGGAATAGAACCGTCACATTAAATTCCATGTCCATGGTGTAACGATGTGTTTATTTCAGATAGTCAAAGAAATATATATCAAACATATTGGTTGATGACACAAATGTGAAACCTACTTAAGGAGATATTATGATAAAGGGATTATATTACATGATAAGAATTCATACGTGGTTGTTGAAATTGTGACATTAAGTTCTTTCTATTGGGTTCCTTGAGCCATTGATAGATTGAAATATTGACTTTAGGAAAGCCCACTTAATGAAAATGAGGAAAAATCCTAGATGGTCACACACTAAGTGTTTATATTGATCTAAATTAAATTATAATTGAGTTTAATTAAGGGAATACAATTTATTGTCAACACCAACTAATAATTATATTCATGTTTTATTGATTGCAAAAATTGATAAATATTTATTCACTCGACTGTGAATAAAATATATTTATTTGATTTATTTAATATTTAAATAAATTTTTATTTTATAGAATATGAATATAATATTTATTTTTGTATAAATATTTAATAAATATTTGTTTAGGTATTCAATAATACAGAAGAAGAAATTTAGCAAACCAAGATCATGTTCAACGATAAATATTAATTTACAAGTCGGAAAAAAATATTTATCATTGCACCAATTAGAGCACTCCATAACGAAAATTAATAATACTTTTTGGAATGAGATTGAATATTGATTATTATATTATTTATGGAATGATACGCAATTAAATTTTATTTTAAACTAAACCCTAGTTTTATAAATATATTCTTATGTCTATTTTATAGGGCTAATCTAGAATTGAGAATTGTTTCACACAACATACTTCTCTCTATATTTACTCTTTCTATCCTACTCTCAAGAACATGAAGATCTAGAGATAATACTTTAAGTCTAAAGAAACTATAAGTTATCATGTTGAGAAACACAAGAAGATTGATCTTCTACACTAGCACCTGATGTTCCATTAGTGTTTCTTGGAGATCAAAGGAGCATGTTTGGATCACCACTAGATGGATTCTATACTTTGAACCTCCCTACACAATGAAGGTAATATGAGAAGGGTTTTTCAGAAGATCAACATCACCATCAAATAAAAATCATAAGATAAGGTATTTATTTATTTAGATTTAATATAAATTAGTTATAAATTTAATGGGAAAATATCCTATTTTGGTTATGGGTTCTATTATGTCAATATTCAGTGGAAAATTTTCATTGGTCATGAAATTCACATCATGAAGTATAGGAAAAGTCCATAGGCATGTATCGCAGATGAACATTGAATAAAATACATGGTGTGTAGTAGGAATCAAAAATTTGATAACTTATACCCATTCATATAGAGTAAATTCCGATCTAGGTTGTACACCATGTAAATTAATTACATGGAATAAATATTAATTATGTATTTTTTTAAAACATTAAATGATTAAATTAATTAATATATGAATTAATTTAGTTACTACACACTATGTATGGTTGTCATAAATGTTGTGTACTTCACAATCTTTAAAAGCAGCACATTCCCCATATATTAATGTGTGATATGTGTTATAAATTCCAAAAAAACTACTTGGATTGATACATGGAACTAAATTCTATATAATATCATGATACACTTGTATTATACATTTCATGTAAGTTCATGATATATTAAAAATCCATACAAGACACTATGTTGTTTAGATGGGTACACCCCATGTTACATCCAGTATACATTGTGTACTTAATTAATATTAAATTAAATTAAATTATATTATTTAAAAAAAATTAAAGATGATGAGAATATCTAGGACTATTTTTATAGGGAATTAAGATAAATTAATTAAATAATTTATAAGATAATTAATTTTTCAATTTAGATAACTTATCTCAGTAGAGAATGAACAAAAATGAATATTAACTGGTTTTTCAAATGTATATTCATTACATTCATGTGTGATCATGACCTTGATTTACCTATATGTGTGTTGGATTTATTTTAATTCAATTATTATTTCATGTGTTTTTTGATAATTATTGTTAAATTAAAATGAAGATATATATATCATCTCTTTCTATTCTTATACAAGGGCCTGTGTGTCCATTATTTTTTTAATGTAACCCCATACCCATGGTTCCCCTCATCGACATGTGAGTAAGAATGTGTAAAATGATAGAGCTCTTAGGTGAGTGGAGGTGGTTAAATGTGTATGTAATATGAAACCATCCAAAGAGATACATAGAAATATAGATGGAATGCTGTAACTCAAGCCAAGTCATAGATCAAGGATTTATTCCTCTAGGGTCAATGGCTAACTTATTATTCAGTCAATAAGTAGACCCTTAGAATAACTCATGATCATTAGGAATATATATATTTTTTATATCAAGTGTATGGTTAATTATTTATTTTTATTATATGCTTTATCATGGTCAAATAAAGTAAATGAATTAATAATCATGCAAGGTGGAAAAAAATAAATGGATTATACATAAATAATTTTATCAATATATGGTTAATAAATTATGTAAAAATTCATATAATATTAAAAAGAATGTAAAATTAAAAAATAATTAATATTTTCAGATAAACATAAAAATACCTCAAAGAAAATATAAAGTTAGATATCTCTTTCCATAACTTGATTTAGGAGGAAACCATAGATCAAAGTGTTGGTTTGGACCTCATCAGAACACTTCAATTTATTAGGGAGTTCTAATGAAGGTTTTGGGTTGAATTAACCAAGTTAGAATCAAGAGGAGTATCATTTTGTAGACTTGATGTTGGAGACAAGTGTTGAGTAAATCCAAGTTGAGGATTTCAGAATTGGGGAGTCCACTCAATAGATTAAGGAGCTGTGAGTTACTATAGTTGTAAAGACCTGCATACCTTAATACCTTCAAGTAATTAACTTGAACCCCATCTAAGTTATGATAAATGAAATATATATCCTTTAAATAATAATATATATGTGATAGGATATTCCAAGTGCAATGTCAAGGGCTGTTGGGACTTGATAAAATATTGGAAGACTAATTAATAAAATTATTACATCCCACTTATTTTAGAAATCAAAATAAGGTACTAAAACCTAATTTTATTTTATTGTACTAAATGGAAAGTATTTAAAACTTGAAATTATCACTATGATTGATTTTGGATAATGATTATATCCTCACTGGTAGAAAATTTTAGGAATGGTATAGGTTCTTACGTGTTGTACAAACACTAATAGTGGAAGTATTATGTACTAGAGTCCTTTATTATTGATTCAATTTATAAGGATGATAATGAGGAAGAGATATTTATCTTCCTAAAACACTTGTATGATGCAAAAAATTCCCAAGGTCTCATGTTATCATCCATGTCTAGGGAGCTCCAAAAGATGTATAAGGAAATAGATGCATATTGAATGTTATCTCACCTTTATGATTTATTTCAGGAGAAGGATAGAAAATAGAAGTATGAGATCTCCATGTAACTTGTATCATGAAATATTATATAATATTATCTAGATAAAACTTATTTAGTCAATATGATCAGCTATATTGAGTGTTTGGACATCTTGAGATTTATGCTCCTCGATGAGTTGCACACCAACCTATTTCTTATATCACTATCTCAAAGATTGTTTAGTTTTATTATTAATTATAATATGAATAACTTTGAGAAGTCACTACTAGAAACCATAACTCTAATTTACCAAATAGATATATATGTACATGAGGCATAAAAAACACGGAGTCCTTATGGTGTATAAAAGGATGTATAAGGAAAATGGCCCTAAGATGCACTCGAAGTCTAAGGCTTCTGAGCATTGTTCTTACAAGAAGAGGAAGATCTAGAGGTAGTAAAGGGAATAAGATATTGAATGTTTTTTATATGGAAATAAGGGAATATGTAATAATAATACAAAGACAATAAGGAAGAAATGGGAAGCTTCAAGTGCATTTATTATAATTTATAATATTTACATATCTAAAATTTGGGTATTAGATATAGAGTATTGTTTCAAATTTGTATCAAAATATAAGAAACAAGTATATTAAAGAAGTTTTACATAGGTGAGGTAGATATTTGAGATTCTAATAGAGAAAGACTAGATATCTTGGCTATAGGATATTACCACATTACATTGACAACATGAATGATTCTAATCTTAAATAATTTTTATTACATGCCTAGTGTTACCAGAAACATCATATATATGTTGATTTTAGAAATGAATGAATTTTTATTCAATTTTTGGAATAAAAGATGATACTTTTAAAAATATTTCACTTTTTATGGTAGGAAACACCTTAATAATGTACTTTATATACTATAATATGATAACTAAGTGTTGGAAATCAATAAAATATCAATTTCACATAACTCATATTACACCTAGTTGTGGCATAAATGGCTTGGTCAAGTAAAGGATAATCACTTGAAAAATATCTATTTAGATGGGTATTTAGATTTTTTAAAACTAAAACCACTTTAAATATGTCACACTTGTTTATAAGAAAAAATGACTAGACCACAATTTTATGGAAAGGGTGAAAGGGCCACAGAGATTCATGAATTGGTACAAACATATATCTGAAAAAAATTTATAATTGAAGTTAGAGATGGATAATCATGCTTTCTTTCTTCCACCAATGACATTAGTAGGCATGGATGTGTTTATTTAATGAGGTATAAGTCAAAATCCTTTGAGAAATTTAAGGATTTCGAGGATGAAGTATAGAATCATCTTTGTAAGAAGATAAAGAAGACATGATCAAATCATGGTGTAAAATATATTAACTAGGACTTCATATACTATCTATGGGAGTTTGGGATCCTATCTCGACCCACTACTCCTTATATAACATAATGTAATAGTGTTAGTGAAAGGAGTAACCACACCTTGTTGGACATGGTGTGGTCGATGATGTGTTATGCATATTTATATATTAAAACAAGGGATAACAAAGGTATCATATGAAATTCCATATTATTTAATGTATGAGAAGAAATTCATGTTGTAAAATTTATATGCATGGGGATTTGAGGTATTTTTTAAGGACACTATTAGAAAAAAATAGTACCCTGAGGCACAACATTGCATCATTATAGAATATTCTAAGGGAAAAAGGCGATATTGTCTATATAAACCATAAAAAAACGTTAATGTTAGAAAGACATTACATATTCCTTTAGAGGGATCATATCTTTGAAAGAGATATTGGCACTAATATTGACTTTGAAGAAGTTGATGATCAAGATATAGAGGAATTGGAACAGGAAAAAGTTCCAAAAGGCCTTATAAAAGTTGTTTTTCTAGAGATAGAAGCATTTTTTAAGAGCACCAGAGAGGTTAGAGAACCAGAGATACATCATTTTACAGTCACAAAGCATAGCGACTAATTATTAGTTGATAATGATGAATCAATTTCTTATATGTAGGCAGTGAGAAGCTCAAAAGTTTCAAGATGGTAAGAAACTATGAATTCAAAATGGATTCCATTTATTAGAAAAAAATTTGGGTTTTAGTAGATCCTCTATTAGATATAAAACCTGTTTTTTGGAAAATGGGTATTTAAGAAGAAACTCAATATAAAAGGTAAAGTTATTAATTATAAAACATGGCTAGTGGCTTAATGGAACTAATGGAAATACATGATATACCCACAGAACTATACCAATGATTTTAAAAAACCATTTTTATAGGTGGTACTATCCCAACAATTAAAAAAACTATTTGGATAGGCTTTTTCGATCAATACTATCACAAAATTTTAAATTTTTTTGAATAGATTATTGTATTCTAATAGTTTTTTAAAACCATTGGTAAAGAGGTGCTATACCAATTGTTTTAAAGAACCGTTGGTATAATCTTACATTAAATACACCCTGCATAGGCTCCTCTTCCCCTCACATTTAAATCCAGATCCCCAGAGCCCTAGCATTACATGTTTGGGTTTCTTCTTCACTAGTGGTGATCTATACTCCCATGTTGTTTTAATTCCATTCTTCTTCATTATTAAATTTACAACTTCCAAATCATTTAGGTATTTGATCAACCATAATTTTTTATTTTTTTATAGGTCAAAAATAGCTTGGTTGATTCATTTTTTGTCCACATTTAATTTATTTTGATATGTTTAAATATTCATGTGGGTGTGGAAATAAAGACTATCTAAATTTATATTGAAGGATAATTTTTTAATTTTATGGTTGTTAATTATTTATTTTTCTTATTTTCTACATGGTAAGTTGGGGGTTCAATAAATATTTGATTTTTTGATTTTGGTATTTCATGTATCATTTGTAATGTATATATTTTTTATAATATTGGTTTATATTTTATGATGATATTAATGATGATAGAATAAAGTCCATCCATCATGGAAAAAATGTGGTTTTATTTATGTTTTTCTCAAGATGAATAAATTATTATTAATTTTAAATATTTTTATGTAAATTTTGTTATTTTATCATGAAATTGAATTTATATTTAAGAGTGTTTTAGCATGATCATCACAAGGTTTGTCCATTAGTTGGTTTTGGTATTAAAATTTAATGATATTATCTTAAATGTATTTTAGTTTAATAATTAGTTTGGTGAGAAGATAAATATTAAATACTTTGCTTTTTATATTTGATGTGATGACATAATAAATAATATGGTTTATGATCAAACTACAATAATTTATTTATTTATTTATAAATTTATAAAATTTTCACATCTATTTACCTTTAATTTATAACAAATATAATATATTTGGACATTTTTTATTGTTTATAGTTTAACACAAAAAATCTTGATATATTGGATTTTTGTTATGACTTAATCATTTTTATATTTTTTGAATCAATATTATAATAAATAATTTCAAAAAAAAAAATCAATAATAACCATGATCTTGGATAAAGGTCTAGATATAAGGATGAGTGATATTTATGTTATTTTCCAGAAGCTTCTAAATAATAAAAATGGGAAAGGGAAAAAACTATAGGGAATGTGTAAGAATCATTTATAAGAAAATAGTTAAAATTTGGATAAGTTATAAATTCTATAATTGTAACATTACATTTAATAAGGGATAAAAAAAAGTGAAAAAATGTAAATTGAAAAAGATCTATGGAACCTTAAAAAGTATATGTGAAATTCTGTGCAATATAGGGGTGAGCATTCCATGAGGAAGGGACATCCTTTAAAAATATAAGAGTCATTGTTCGATGAATTATGGTCAATTTTACTCTATACAAGAGAATTTTGAAGAGGATGGATATGAATGAGTAATTTTCTTGAATCCAAATATAACTTCTGGGTAGAATATGAGATGTGGAAAAGAATTGAATCCTGATATTTAAATTTAAAATTTTCTTCCTTTGATGTGCTATAATATAATATTAAATGAAGTTTTCTTATTCTGAAATTCATATAACATAAAAATTGGATTTCAAAAAATTTATTTTGGGTTAAATATAAAATCATTATATTCTTATGGTTTGACCAAATATGTATATTCTCCTCCAAATATTCCATATCACAACTATTTAATAATTTTATATTAATGAAGATCATGGGAAAAAATTAAAGTAAGGATACGAGTTGTTATATTCCCATTTGAAGAATATTCATCCTTCAATGAAGACACATGTAAACTAATAAGAAAGTGATTAATATAATGGAAGAATTGAAATAAATTCCAAGAAGTGCAAGATGGTATTATATAAGTCAAGGGGACATGAAATTCATTTGATCATTTATAAGGATTTCATACCATACAAGTTGTAATATCAAGCAGATCAACATGCGTGAAGACCATTCCACATGTTGAGATTCCTTAACATCCATATTTCCAATATTAATGGGGATGGAACACATTTTTGACAGATTTATATTTTTTTGACTAATATATTTCTTCTTCATTGATTTATTTATTTCTCTATTGATTGTACACTATATCTCATATGGTTGAACCAATTAGACTTCCCCCACCCACCAACTATTGTATTCTAGTATTTAATTGAATTTAATATCATGGATATATACATATATATATATATATATATTATTTTTTCATCTTTTATATTATGATTCTCATATAAACTAGTGTGTCAGTTATGGTTTCATATAAAGTGAAAAATTCTCATTTCCTTAAGTATATTTTAAATTTAACTTAAAAATCATTTAATTGATTTTACAAAATGTCATATAACATTTCTTTTCATAGAATGGATAGAAGTTTTATGTTCAAAACTAATCGGATATTAAGAAATTTTTAAAAAAAGTTGGAGATCATTTTTGATTTTGCATTTAATAATGCTTTAGATAGTGTTCACATACATCGCTCATGTTATAATTATGTTGCAAGACCTTGGTTAATCCATGAATAAGTTATATAACATATAACCAAATGTGGTTTTCAAAAAAACTACTCTATTTGGTATCACAATTTGGAGAAAATTCAATCTCCAAACGTTCATCATTTGAATGAGAGGTCTGTATTAGAGAATTTATTAGATGACCAGTTTTCATTTATTATTAATTATGATAAAGAAATGATTTTGACCAAACAAGAATTTTATATGAGCACACATGATGCATGTAATAAAAATGGATATGTTGAAAGGGTAAAAAATTGAATGATTCCACCATGACTCTAGTATATCAGCAATGTGGTAAAATGAAAAAGCTAGAATTTTTAATCTGATTATTTTGTAAGAAAAACATGTATGATATTAATAATTCTACCATTGATTATATTATTAAATTTTTTAAGGAATTACTTCTAGATGATGCATATATTTACTCAAACCATTATTTGGCATGGAAGTTAGTTGACAAACTTGGGTTTTCTAAAAAAAAATTCACAGTTGATTGAAATATTTCAGCTTATTATGGGAGGATGCTGTTGAATGAAATTATTGTATAAAATGTGGAACATGTAAATGGAAGACCAATTCTAATGGAACAACATCCCATGTTCAAAATTAATTAATATGGAACTTTCCATTGATTCTAAACTCTATAATATTTTCATGTATGATAAAATATCTATTAATTTTTAATGACATGATACCAAGAGAAAGATGGATAATTATGATTTTTTTTCATCCTGCAGATAGAGTAGAGCTACGTGCACTACTCAGTGTACCCTATAACACCCTATAAATTCCTCTAATATACCATATAACACACCTTCATATCCCACATTGTTGTTAGAGGCACCTGGTATATTTAGGCCACCTATTTTTTTGACACAATTTGAATACGACCCTCCTCGCCTATCTTTCCCTTATCTGATGATGGATCCTAATACCCATCCATATTATATATTTATAAAAACTTCTATTAAATATTCTTTTAATTCTAATTCCATCTTAAAAATATTTTAAAATCATTCTCCTTCAACTTATACTATGACACATTCTAAGCCTCCAAAGAAAACATTGGGTCTTACTTCTTCTATACAGGTTGATGTTCCTTCAGAGCAAAAGGATCTAGTAGCACCCATTGATTAGACTAACTTAAATATATTTATAGAACCCTAGTAAATATTTTGAAAATAATTTTTTTCATTATAAGATTTGTAGATATAATATTTTTTTATTTTCTTTCACACCTGGATATTCCACTAAGAAGCGCAGGCATACATGCATGTGTGTGGTGTAGAACTTCCACACATAGTTTATGGTTGAGTACAATGAGGAAATTCAAATGATTGAAAAATAGGTTTATAATTTAGGAGTTTTATGGAAACACTTTCAAAATACTCTAACATCATTCCTCTCTAGTCACTCTTCTAGAGAAACCTTCCAGATGAAGTAAAGGGAAATTCTTAGGAGCAAATATGGGTCAGAAAATTCATTGGATTTAATGTTATACTATTATTTTATTTATATGAATTAATATTTTGTTTCCAGCTTTTTTATAATTTTATCGATGGTCAGGCTGAGAGGAAAACAAGACTCATGGAATATGGTGAGATGTGGGGATCATATAAGTATGAGTTGTAAAATGGATGTAATGCTAGAGTTAGTACGGATTTAGAGGCCAAACCTATCATGAATAAGCATATAGTATCATATTATTCGGAAATTATTTCTTATAGGAAGAGTAATATCATGTGATGTATTTATCAACATATCCTATCTATTTTTAGATAATCAAGAACATAAGAGTAACCATATAGGATTGACATATTCCATGTCTCATGATTACTCGATGTCTTCAAAGAATATATTATATGATTATTTATACATAAATATGATGTAGTTAGTGGACACAGGTATAAAGATACATGTTTTTGGTAGAGATCATGCTAAATCCATTTGTATCTTGAGTAGAATTGATTCTTTTCTAGAGGATTCACTTTGATTACAATTATGAATATGGGAATTCATAATTATTTTCTAACACCACTATGGATAATGGGGTCACAATTTGTGGTTGTGTGAATGAGGATCATATTTTTGAAACCTTTAGCATTGAACTTAAAGTGTTTTGTAGAAGATATGTAAGAAGTTATAGATATATTTTTACAATTTATTACATATGATGTAACATGTGGTGAAAAATAAATGATAGTTATTCCAAAAGGTGTTTTGGAAATATCCAAAAGAAGTTTTGGGTATGGTTTCGTGAGTTATGTTATATGATGTGATAAAAGGTGAAATTTTTCTAAGTCTTTGAGGTTTTTAGTGAAAGTTTAAGATTTATGGATATATAAACTAAAATACCGACCATGGAATAGTGTTTTAAACCATTCTTTTTTCAAGTTTTATATCCACCACATCATAATCTTTGACACTATTCCATGGTGAATATTCTTGGAGATTATTGTATAGTACATTAATCCTTGGTTCGACCTCTAGTGTCCAATTCCATCTATAATTCTTGGATGAATCATCATGTGATGATTATTGGAGGATTTTTAACATCCAAGGAAAATATTTTAAACATTAAATGATTATCATAAATATTAAACCATGCATTATAAGAGTTGTAACATTTAGATAATTTTTTAAAACTATAACACCTGAAGATTTTAAAAGAGAAACATCATGTTCAATAGTATGTATGAAATGAAACACCAATATTAGAAGAGAATATAACACCCTAAGACATTATGGTATATTTTTTTAAATTAAATATCTTTGATATCTTGTGACACATGCACCACCGAGTTTAAATGAAACATGATACTCAATTAAAATATTATTATTAAAACATGAGCATTATAAACTAGCTATTAAGATGAAGGGTATGAATAATAATAAATAAATTATTAAAATTATACATTTTACATATGTATAAAAATAAATTCAATTATTATATATTGATTAGAAATAAAATAAGAACCATTTGAAAGAGGAAGACAATTTTTTTCTGAAAAACTTTATTTTTATAAAAGGAGAATTAACCATGCTTTGTGAACATAATTTAACAGTAATTTTTTCCAATTTTAGAAAATTTATTTTAAAAAATAAAATTCATTTTTTAAATCTACATGTAAAAACATATATTTTTGTGATTTTTTGATAATTTTCTAAAATTATTATTATTTTTTGATGAATAATAAAAAATATTGATTTTTATTGAAAATTTTATTTTCATTTAAACTATTTATAAAGTTAAATTATATTTTAAATTGGATTTATAGTAAAAATAGTAAAATTATATTACAATTTAACTAATTTAGGTTATTTTAATAAATTTAATATTGAATTTTGTTATTAAAACTTTCTATACTTACGAGAATTTTCTCTTTGGAAACCAACTATTTTGTCATGTCTATAGTTTAATTTTAAATTGTATATTGAAACATCTATTAATTGAATTTAAAAAAATGGATTAAATTTTGGAATAATTATTATTTATATTATATAATATGGTCAACTTAATTTTTTTACTATAATTAATAATGAAAATAGTAAAAATTAATTACCATAGTTAATATTAAAATGGGTTTACTGGGGGTTAAATTAAGAAGATAAGGGTTAAAATAACCTACCAACTTTTAAAAAACCCATTGTATGAAAATATTTAGACTATATAGTATCTAAGGTTATATAATATTTTATTTTAGAGGATTTTTTCATGAGAAAAACATGGATATCACTTTATCTTTTCAAAAAATTCAATGTGTTTCCTCTTCCCACTTATAGAAGGCCACCCCCTCTCCTCCCTTATTCACACATCCAAAAACCTTTGATTCATCCAGGAAATTAACAATTCCCTTACTTAATTACCTACACATTTGCTAGAGGAATTATTTTTATTATTAATCTCTCCTTTGAAGGAATTAGGAATAAACCTAAAGAGGCTCTTCGAAAAAGTGGGAAAATTATTAAACATGGTATTTGTTTTGTTTCTTATCACACCTCTTAAAAAACTTCTTAAAATCTGATAATATAAAAAAATATCTCCTATATAATAACATTTTATTATGTTAATGTAATTATAGTGAACCTACTTTTTCTTTTATGAATATTACATCATTTTTAAGATAAACAACATAATAGTGATGCAAATCCAGTATCAAAAGGTTTAGCATCTTGGGAAAATTAGGGTCATAAATAACTTTTAAATAATAAAACATAAAAATTATTTAATTGCTTATCCTATATCTTCCTATTGTTCCTTATTTTTTCCTTAGTATAAGTAATCAGCTAAGGATATATATTAATGAAAGGGATGATCTAAAATCCCAGCAAGAGGATGAATAAGAAACATAAATCAATATAACACAGGTGAGAATAGAAATAATAATCATATAATAAGAATAGAAATGTCATAAAAATCATTTTTGAAACATGTTATAAATTCATATAATATGGAAATTCAAAAAAATGAAACATCAATTCATAGTGGTGAAATACCACACATAGTTGTGAACAAAGATAACACCATGTTCACACATAACATATGTGAATAATCATAACATCATATTGTGAAAAAATATAGCATAATTTTTATACATTACACACATTATCTCATAATATGAATATAATTACCCAATTCATTGTAGGGAAGTATAATTCTGGACCCACCTGTCATATCATAATATTTACATAATCATGCATGCCACATAGAACATATTACAATCATAGTCATGAATTAACCCATGGAAAGGAATGAGTTTCATAAGAATTTAATTAATAATTATTTCATTAATAAAATTTTGGTTTCCAAATGAAAAATAGAAAGAAATATTTAGTATAAACATCATAATTCTTGATTGAAGAATAAACAACTCAGGATGAGTCAAAAATGGGTTTAGGAAAAAAGGGTTCTTTTCGAAAATCTTTGTACTTGTCATAAAATAAATTTGAAGGAATGTATATCCTTGAAATCAAAAGGAAATAATAATTAAATTATATTTAAGGAAAATTATATGGGTATTAAAACCAAATATTTCATGAAATATGGATAACCCAAAGAAAAAGAGCTGGGTTCGAGAATCCCCTTACCTTAATTCCTTCTTTATTTCATCAATTTTGCACCTACATAATAATAAACTTAGATTTATTAAAATGTTGATACATAATTGAATTATAGTAATTTATAAAACTATTTTTCAATTATAATAATTTTATTATATTTTTTAATTTGTGTTTATGAATTTAAAGCATTTTGATATAGTGTTTTTTCAAAAAACATTTCCGATTTCGCTTTGATTTCTCTATTTTTGTTCAAACTCAATTATTGAAAAGTATAATTAACTCCATTAGATTATAATACACATAATTAATTATTTATATATTATAAATAAATAATACAATACATCCATGAAAGTGGTTATAATAATTATCTTGGAAATGTCTCTGTAGGAAGTCAACAGACCTTTAATAGGACGGTGTCAAAAGAGTAGAAAAGGGAAGTATGGCATTTATATTTGTCATAAATATAATAATTATAGTGGGTTAAAATAATTAATTTAATTTTAACATAATTAATATTTAATTTTATATTATATGGTTTTGAAATTAATTGTGAAAGAGGAGAATAAAATAAGGAAGAGTTAATAGAGAATTACTCTATCCTTGATATAGATTCTCTTGTACGACACTATAAATCCATTAATGATTGGAGTTGGATTGATTCAAAATGACCCTAAGGATTATATGGTTCATGATAGAAATAATTTTGGTAGATATTGGGCTTTTTAATGTATGTTAGGTGTGGATTTACAAGGGTAGGGAGAGGGTTTATTTATACTTTAGGAGAGGAATATGTTTAGAATAAAATAATGAATAAAATAATATTTCAAAGGTAAAACTTGTAATAGTGATTTTTTAGAAACAATAAATAATATATTAAAATTATATAAAAGGTTTATGGATTTAAAATACCCTTTATGATTGTAATTAATTAATTTATTAAAAATGAAAGTGGAAATAAAGTAAAATTGTTATTTTAAGGAATCAGTTTTGACTTTAGGATTTAGAAATTTCCTTTTAGGTTTAGAAATTAAGTTTATCTTATTTTACTGAATAATTTATGAAATAAAATATATCATGGCTGTAAAAT
The DNA here is from genome assembly GCA_963277665.1 of Viscum album. Lineage (NCBI taxonomy): Eukaryota > Viridiplantae > Streptophyta > Magnoliopsida > Santalales > Viscaceae > Viscum > Viscum album. The sequence continues at coordinate 1,219,536,275 of OY728119.1, forward strand.
TACATTATATAAAGTATTATTTAATTATTTAGTCACGAATGATGTAATTTAAGATACACCAGTTATGTGAAAAACTGTATTTTTACTATTCACATGAAAATTGAAGCATTTCAAAAAATTACCAAAAAATAACCCTTGGATAATTTCAATGTGATACTTTATAAAATGATACAATTTTATAATTAATAAATTTATAAAATATTTAATTTTAATTATTAATATAAAAATTATGTTTTCTTGAAATACTTTAAAATATAGTTGACTAAAAATGTTCTTATACTTCTTTGAGTTTTTTAATCATGATATTTATTTTTTGGCATTTTAATATTTATATTTACTTAAAATAATCATGATAAATATTATTTTATATCATAATTTATTTTTTTAGGTAAAATTACTATTCTAATGGTTAGGTTACTATTCCCAATGGTTAGGTTAGTATTACAATAGCCACATTACCTCCTATATATACCACTTCATACATTAAATCAATATTCAACTCAATTCCTCTCAAGATTCTATATTTCAATTTTATAATATGGTTATTAGTTTACTAACATTTTTTATAGTATTGGAAATGGGGGTGATGATTCTAGTAGATTGGGGCAATCCATATTTTACCATTTTAGTTTTTCCATTTTATATATTTTTTCCAATTGTAATGTTTGGAATTTTAATTGGTCTCATTACTAAATAATGTAGTTGTATTTAGTAATGAAATAAATTTTTTGTTGTTTTCACTATATTTTTTTATCTATCAAATATTATATAATATTATAAAATAAACATTTATCCAGGAAACAAATATTACTAATAAAAACTCGGTCATTACATTCTTCCCCACTATTGAAATTTAATCTCTATAATTTCAATGCATATTCTTAGTTATGAATAAATGAAGGTACTTCTGTTTCGTTGTTTCCTCTGGTGTCCCGTGTCACCTCTTCATACTTATGGTTCCTCCACAATACATTAACCAAGTGAATTTTCTGGTTTCATAGAACTTTGTCTCTATGGTCCAAGATATTCATCGGATACCCTTCATATGAGAGATCATTCTTTAGTTGTACCACTTATGGATTCCGCACATGTGAGGGATCAGGTATGTTCTTCCTCAGGAGTGATACATGGAACACATCATAAACTTGAGCCATACATGGTGGAATTTAAAATCGATAGTACACTACTAATTCTTGATCCAAGATCTCAACGGGTCCAATATAAATTTTTCTAATATTCCATTTCATTAAAAAATGCATGAATATATTACATGGTGATATTAGAAGGAAAACCTTTTATTTATCATTAAAATCTATGTACCTTTGATGGCTATTGGAATTGCTATTTTTTTCTGACTCTGAATAGCTCTTATATGTTGTAGGATGGATTGAACCATGTCCATCATCTCTTACACACTGTTTAGTCCAAGTAGCTTCTGTTCACCAACTTCATCCAAAAAATTTGGAGTTCTACATCGTTTCCCATACAAAGCTTCATATGGATCCATTTGGATACTTGAGTGGAAGTAGTTGTTATATTAGGACTCAACTAATGGTAGATATTGATCCCATACTCCTTTAAATTCTATTGAGAAAGATCTTAGCAAGTCCTATAGTATCCAAATAGCCATGTCATATTGGCCATTATTTTGGAGGTTATAGGACATGATAAAATTCAATTTAGTACACAAATAATGTTGAAGTCTTCTCTAGAATTTTTATGTGAAATTTGGATCATGATCAGAGATGATTGAAAGTTTCACTCCATGCATCTTCAACACATCCTTCACATATATCTTCGAAATTTTTTCAAGTGATAAATCTTCCCAAATGGAAACAAGTGGGTAGTATTAGTGATACGATCCACCAAAATCCATATCATATTTTTTCCTTTGGATGATTTCAGGATACCATCAAAAAGGTCCATAGTGACATTCTCCAATTTCCACGTGGGTATAGAAAATAGTTACATCATATATTTTGAATTCTATAACTATACTTTAACTTGTTGACATACCAAACACCATGAGATATACTATAAAATAACCTTCTTTATGTTGTCCCACTATAAGTGCTCTCGAAGATCACTGTACATCTTGGTACTTCTATGATGTATAAAGAAAGGTGTACTATGTGCATTATCCAAAATATATTTCTTTATCCTAGGTGATGAAGGAACAAAAAACTCATTCCAAACTTTATCACACCATCATCATTGATATGGAACTCATGTATCTTCCCTTATTTAATTTTATCACCTTTTTTTAACTCTAGATCATCCCCTTATGCCTCCTTCATCTTATCTTGGATGGATGATTGGGAAATCATTTGGGAAAGGTAGGATTTATTCCCCACTATTATAAATTATAAATCTATCCTTTAAATATCCATGAGGATAAGGTCTTTCTCAATCTATATCATGGATAAAGTAGTAGGTTCTCTTATGCTAAGAGAATCAACTACCTTGTTCTCCATTCCCAAATGGTAGTGAATAGATAAATCATAGTCCTAAATTAGCTCTAACCATTGAACTCATTCTGTGTGAATACATACTTTATATTCTCATGATTAATATATATATCAAACTTTTAACCATAGAGGTAGTACCAAAAAATATCTGGAGTAAAGATCATAGCTTCTAACTATAGATCATGCATTGGGTAGTTCCTGCTCATGGATCTTCAAATTTCATGAGGCATAGACTATCACTTTCTCATTATTCATGAGCATTCAACCTAAGCCCTTCATTTAAGCATCATTATATATAATAAAACCTTATCCAATTTTTGGTAGTGTGAGTAAAATCATGGTGATTATCCTATTCTTGATCTCCTTTAATATTTCCTCACATTATTCCATCCAGAAAATACTTTATCCCTTTGCATATTAACTTAGTTAGAGCGCTAGAAAATCAAGAAAAATTTATCACAAAATTCTTGTAGTACCGTGATAATCCAATAAAATTATGGATTTACATGAAACCATTGGTCCTAAGACATTAATCAATTGAATTTGTATTTAAAGGTCCACATAAATTCCCTCAATTATGATCATGTTCCCCAAGAATGATACTTTCTACATCCAAAAGTCAAAATTCTTAAACTTGGAATATATTTTATCCTTACTTAATGTCACCATAAAAATATTTATATGCTCTTAATATTCCTACTTAATCTTATATTAAATGAGAATATCACTAATAAAAACTACCAAAAATTTGTTGAAGTAGTGTCTAAATACTCTATTTATCAAATCCACGAATATTGAAGGGGAATTAGTAAGTCTGAAGGGAATAACTATGAACTCATAGTTCCTATACCTTGTATGGAAAGTAGTCTTATAAATATCTTCCTTTTTCACCTTTAGTTGATTATATCCAGAATGAGGATCCAAATTTGATAAGTGTTGACCACATCTTAGTTGATAAAACAAGTCATCAATCCTTATAAGAGGACAATTTTTTTAATGGTGATTTTATTGAGATCCTATTAATAGATACATAGCTATATATATCCATCATTTGTATTTAAAAAGATCACTAGAACACCCCAAGATGATTCAATATGTCATATGAACCATTTGTCTAAACGATCATGCAACTTCTTCTTTAGCTGCTCCAGTTCAATCTGGGCCATCCTATAGGGGATTTTTGAGATTAGAGTATCTTTGAGTATGAGATATATTGAGAACTCTACCTTAAGACATGTGAGGAGTTCAGATTACTCTTTGGTAAATACATTAGTGTATTCCCTGACAATAGAAGTTTCCTCTAGGATGATACCTTCCTTTGATTGAACAATTTGGGAAAAGGTATGCTTCTTCATAGGGTATCAACACCCACACCATTGATGGACTTTTAAAAGAATATTCATGATCTTTCTTACATTTGAAAAGGATCATTGTATGGTTTGACATATGAAAATATATTTCATTTTCCTAATAGTTTATTTGTGATCTATATAATGAGATCCAATCCATGCCCATTATAGCTTCCAATTACACCAAGATAAGTATTAAAATATTTTTTAGAATAACCTTCCCAAAGACTCTTACAAGAGAAGAGTCTAGAACTTGGGTTGAAATGATTTCACCACTATCAATTTTTATAGATATATCTACTTCAATGTATCAGGGCTTTGATTCAACAGTTCTAGAAAAATTTTAGGATATAAAGGAATGTGTAGAACCAAAATAAAATAAAAACTCTGTAATTATTGATTAAAAGTAAGTGTACCTAGTACAACTTCATTTATACACTCCACTTTAGAAGTCATGATTTTTGAGCTTTCCCTTGATCCTTTGGCTTTGGTGGTTATTGATGCTGATTACTCTCAATGACTCATAGTTTAGTGAAGTAGCTTGAACAGTTCCCATGATCCCTATATTTGAAGCATTGAACCATGGGTGGTTCATTAGGAGGTGATTTCCTTTAATCCATTATGTTGGCTAGATTCTTTGTGTCCCCTATACATTTATGATATTGTTGGCCTTCTATCCCACACTTGAAGCATTTCCCTATCCCTTTGAGGAAATTACCATGATACTTCTTCCCACATTTTTTACATGTGGGTGGATGAATCCTCTTTACTCCTTTTTCATTTGACCTACTTGCTTGAAACTACATTTTTATCTTCTTATCTCGATAACCATGGGACCATTCAACAAACTCCATCCATACTTTGAGATCACATGAAAAAACTTCTTTATAACTCCCAAATTCTCATATTTTTAGATCCTTTTAAAGGTTTGTTTTTAAACCACTAAAAAATAATTCTATTTTTCTATCATTGTTGATAACAAAACTCAAGTAATATCTTGAAATCCTTATGAATTTTTCCTCATAAGATATTATAGATTTACCTTCCTTTTTCTTCAGCTCTATAAATTCTATCTCTATATTTTCAAGAAGATTTTGATGGAAATACTTATTAAGAAATATTTTATTAAAGACTTCCCACTACAACTCTTATATTTCATCCATCATCTTGGTATTCTTTATCAATTCCCACCATTAATAAAATTCTCCATCTAGATGATAAATAGATATAGTCACCTTATCCTTCTCAAAATAGTGGAGCACAAAAAAGATCTTCTCAATCAAGTTAACCCACTATTCTGAAATAACTGGATCATAAGATCCACTAAATGTCAGTGGTGATTACTGTATAAGGGAATCAATGTCTAGTTTCTCTTTCTTGGGTGAAGACAGATGTTCCACATTGTTCAAGTTATTATTCATAGACTGAGGAAACTAGGTAATAATTTCTATGAAGTTTTTAACTCCACCCCCATGGAATTTGGGATATCATTTGGACAATCATTGCATTATCCCTTACATTGGTTTTGGGATGGTTTCTCATGTTTCACACTATTTTATAAAATAGAAAATGTTTTGAACATAATATAAGTAAAATAAGTGTGAATAATTTATTCTTTTACCCAATTAACACTAAAGGCCTATCTTATGGGACACCTATGTTTATCCATTTTCTAAAAAAACGTTTTTTGGATGTTTACATATACTTAGTATTATCCTAATGGTTTCACGAATGTTTTCTAATCTTAATTACCTAATTGACTAAACTATGATATGATACCAACTGTATAAACCCTACTTTTTCTTTCATAACTATTATATCATTTTTAATATAAAAAATATAATAGAGATATAAATGCAGGATCAAAAGGTTTAACATCTTGGGAAAATTAGGCTCATACATAAATTCTATATAATAAAAAACATTATTTAATTCCTTCTTCTCAACCTTCATAGTGGAACTTATGTTCTTTTTATTATAATTAATCACTTGTGGATGTACATCAATGAAAGTGTTGAGCTAAAATCCCAGTAAGAGGATAAACAAGGGACATGGATTAATATAAAATGGGTGAGAATAAACATCATAATCATAAAATAATAATAGGATCATCATCAAAATCATGATGGAAACATGTGATAAAGGCATGTAATTTGGCAGTCCATAAAAATGTAACATCATGTCATAGTGCTCAAATACCACACATAGTTGTGAAAAAATCTAGCATCATGTTCACGAAAAACATATATGTATAATCATAACACCATATTGTGAATAAATCTAGAATTATGTTCATGAATAATACATATTATATCATGAGATACATCATGTTAACCAAAGAGTTAGATGTATATATAATTTTGGGCCCACCCATCACATCATAATATTTACATAATCATACATGCCACATAGAACGTATTACAATCATAGTCATGAATTAACCCATGAAAAGGAATGGGTTTCATAATGATTTAATCATTCATGATTTCATGAATAAAATTGGGGTTCCCAAATTAAAAAGGGGAAAAAATATTTGGTATAAGAATCATCATTATTGAGTGAAGAATAAATAACTCAAGACGAGTAAAAGATATGTTTTGGAACGAAGTGCTATTTTGGTAAATTTTTTGTATTTTTCATAAAATAAAGTTGAAAACGTGTATATCCCTAAAAAAAGGGAAGAATAATGAAATAATATTTAAGTAACGTTAGATGAGTATTTGTACCAATGATTTCATGAAAGAGGGATAACCCAAAGAAAAAGACTTGGGTTCGAGAATCCCCTTACCTTAATTCACACTTTATTTCATTACTTTTTGCACCTCCCCAATAATAAACATAGATTTATAAAAATATTGATCAAGAAGTGAATTACAGTCATTTATACAATTATTTATCAATTATAATAATTATATTATATTTCTTAATTTCTATTGATGAAATTTAAGTGTTTTGATATCATGTTTTTCTTAAAAAACTTCCCGTTTCACTTTGATTTTTCTATTTTTGTTCAAATTCATTTATAGAAAAGTATGATTAATTCCATAATCTTAAAACACATTTAATTAATTATTTAAATATTATATATAAGTAATACTATCTATCCATGAAGGTGGTTATAATTATTGTCTTGGCAATGTCTCCATACACAACTAAAAAATAGATTATTTGTGATGGGAACCCTTCATAAATAACCCGTCACCGAAAATAGAATCATAAAAGATATTTTTTCTGACAGAACATCAAAAATAATTATTCTAATGGTTTATTTATTATTATGGTACAAGTTAATCATCACAAAAAAATATTTATGATAGGTTATAGACCCATCACAAATAAATTTAAAATTTTTAAATTTTTTAAAAATCTAATAAAATAAAAAATATCAAAATAATTTAAAAAATTTTAATAAATAAAATTATAAAATTATTAAATAATAAAAATATTACACAAAAATAGTTTATTTAAATTTTAACATAATAAATATGTATATAATGTATCAATCACTATAGAGTGGGAGGGGGATGGTAATCTGGAAGAGGAGGGGGAGGGAACTCCATCCGTAAAACCTGAATGATCCGTCACATGTACTTATTATGATTCTCCTAAAGTCATCACATATAATCCTATTATTGTTGATGGATGTCATCCTACTCTTTATGCATGGCCTCAATAACCTCACTCTGAGCTCGCAGCTACCCCACATACTGTGAGACTAATGATGGAAACTATCTATAATATCCCCTTGATATGGACATAGACCATCAAGAAACACCATAAAAACTACCAAGAATTAGTCGATAACTAATACCAACCACTCAACCCATCTGAACGCATACTACATCACCTGCATCCATGCTACATCATCAAATATTGCTGCATCGATGACCTGAATCTTAGTCTTAGCCCGACTCTTGTCCGATGTCTGCGAAGTCATGACCTCATATGACTTCTTAAATTTCAATTTTAAATTAAAATAGTTAAAATATTATTTTTAGTTAATTTTAAAACTAAAAGAAAACTATACTGGCTGTAATTTGACACTGGTGACCACATGTAATCTATCTAGTGATAGGATCACTATACATGCTCTTATAAATGTTGAACTCTATAATATTGGGATTTTAAACTATCTATATGAGTATAAAATAAAAAATTTACATTTGAAGTTATATAAATTATAAAAAAGTACTTACCATATGTCATCAATGCATACTAAATGTATGACTACCAGCCCAATGCATCACCTCCTACCTCCCCCAGTTCTTCCAAGCTAATAACTCTCTCCTATAAAAACTATCTCTCATCTAGTATGAAAATAGTCCACCCCAAACCTAAGATGAGATGTAATCAGGTTGATGGGCGCAACAAGACTGTTCAAAAATTGAGACTCCCTTATTCTTTGTAGATTTCCTTCTCAAATTATGAAAATACTGATGATAGTGATCACACATACACACCTACCAAGCTTCCCTAATGGAACTTTGCATGCTATCATCAACGAGATACCACAAAACTACATTTTTTAAAAATAAAAAGTTAATAATAAAATAAAATTCAAAATAACTAGTATTTATTTATGTACCATCCAATGATCAAACATTCGATACTGAACATCAATAGGAATTTGATCCCACATCACCCATGCCTCAGGAAAATAGTTCAGAAAAATAACTCTCCCCTGTCCAATAACAATATGCCAAAATCTGTGAAAAAAAGAAAAAAATAATCAAAAAATTAGAACATAAATAATTTATTAAAAAGTAATAAAAAATAATTAAAATACACAACTGAACATACATCCTCATGTCTGGATTGATGTAAAGGTGTGGGAGAAAGTCATGAATAGGGTCCAGAATTTTTTAATCTCGCAAGACCCTAATCCCTCCTATTTGAAGATGAATAGCTCGGAACCTGAGGGTCAGATGACAAAGAATCAGGCTCATCACCCGGCAGTGCAGCCTCCTCAAGGCTATGAAAGTTACCATCAAAAGTCTTTTCATCCATATAAAACATGAAAATATTGTTGTTGGTGAATATTTTAAAATAAGTAATATATATATATATTGACTATAAATAATAAGGTATTTGTTTCATTCTTCATCCTCATCCCCATATTTGTATACATCAATGTCAATAAATTCACCTTCCTCGCCAGTACCATGAATTTCTATAGGAATTTAAACTTCTTCATAAATTGTTAATTTAAATTCATTTGTTACATCATCAACATCATTGCCACCATTGACCCGTAACTATGGGGTTTCATCTTCAATATTCAGGTATCTTTATTGAAAAAAGTATTTTGAGTTGCATCTTACTTTTTTTTCAATTCTTTGCACTTAAATAGATCCAAATTAACTTTGTATAAAATAATTTTCATGGTATCTCATTTTTATAATTCTACACCAATAAATTAACTCTCTTGAAGTAGTTTAACAACTGGAATAATATATTTGGTGTGCTTGATGATCCAATAAAAATAGTTCATTTATTGCCAGAATTATCTTATATTTAATATCAATTATTCCATGACATGGATGAACATAGAAGACTCTATTAGTATCAAAACAATGACATTTAAACATCTTTACATAATTTATTCATGGTTAATTCAACTCAATTATTTCTTCCAGCAAGCCATAAAAGTTAACTTCACATTCTTTATGATGAGATCCTCTCAAGAAAACACCACTATTCATTTTTTTGATTCACCTTGTGCACATGTATTAAATAGAAAACCATTCACTATATATGAATTATAATATTTAACTAATTTTGATGGTGGGTTATTCAATACTCATAATAAATTATCAATTTTATCATCATGTTTTGATTCCAACCAAATTGAAAAAAAATTAACAATATAAAAAATAAAAAATTGATTTTATATGTTAAAATATAAAAACTTTATTGTATTAGTCTTTTAAACTAGTAGGAAATATTATGTTGCTGATGTTATTCAAGAGCAGCTACTCTAATTTGTGGAAATTATCTATTCTTCTCCTAAAGGGAATCCCCAGGTGTGGCCTTTTTGAACCATACACACCAGGAAACTCCCCTCCCCACGAAGGGATCACTCTAGAGAGAGACCTAGCTCAGAAGGAGTAATTTCCAGCTAAGATAGAAGAGCTTCACGAAGGGTGATAAACAGATCGTCAAAGGTTTGAGACAATAATTTTTCATCATGGGTGGATCATGCCTCTTTTTACCCTCCCAGTCAGAAATAGAGTGACCTAGAAAGATGAGTGGATCTTGGGGAAGAAAAAATTCTACCAAGAGTGGACTCCTAAGAATTGAACCCTACACCTCCCAAATAATGATGTTATTATGGAAATTGTTTCTTTATATGATCATCATATGATCTAAAACTTAAATAATATTAATTTCTTTTCTTAAAATTAAATAATATGTGGTAGTATCACTCACTCCAAAAACTGTGTTGTTTATTTATAGTTGAGTAGAACATATGTATGAACCCTGTGATGTTCATTATCTGAAATACACCATTCATAAACTACACTAAATCCATGTTTAGGGTTATTAAAAAATTATAATTGAATTTTCAGTACATTGTAAACATTTCTTTCATTATGACTCATTTGATTATGTTTTGAAGGATATTCAGATTAGAAATTATGGGAGTAGAAAAAAGGAATTTCCTCATTTAAATATGATTCTATAATTGAACCTTTAAATGATGATTTGTTATATATATTTTTATTCAATTTCTATGTATATCTCTCATATGGATACATCCATTATAAATGTACTAACCCACCACATTTTTCTTCTTGTGGAAAATGTAATATCAAATGTTCCATTGAATGAAAGAAAGCCGAAGGATTTTTTTTCTAGTTTACATAATATTAAAATATCATCTTCTTATAGTCTACTTAGTTCATCATAGTTTGTTGTCAATACACAAATGTCTCAATTTTTTTCTATTTTTATTATTGAATCACAAATCAAATATTTAAACAAACATCTAAATACAATTGGTATAATTATTTCCTATATAACATGACAATCATAACCTTTTAATTTGGTAATATGACTATTTCTAACACATCTAGAAAATTTGGAAACTAAAAAATTTGGTAGTCTCAAATCCATAATCCACTAGAAAGATAATAAAAAATTTTCTTTAGAAAGTGTATAATTCGATTTTGGATTCATTTATTTATATGATCTATTATTTTCAAACAAATCATGTTCTAGTTGCTTAAAATTTTGGAAATATCTAATCACACCTTTATATTATATTTATTCTGGCAACGTGTGTCCAAAAATATATAAAATATCTTATCAAAACAATTCTTCTAAATAAGAATCACATCCAAGGAGGTAAATTGTATGAAGTTATAAAGACATCCTAAAAAAATATTGACTTCCATAAGGAAGAAATGGAAAAAAACCACAAGTAGAAAGTCCCAATCGCACATTTCAGGATTCCGAATAAAAAGACGAATGTACCTAGTAAAAATATTTCCATGAATCACTATTAAAAGGATTATTTAAGCTTTTAATGGTTGAAATATTGGTTTTGTACCCTAAAATAAATGACGCTATGTTCCAAGACACAAATAAACACTACAATCTGGGTGTATGAGGGAAATAACTCAACTATTTAACATGAATCAATCTATAATTACCTAGTTGAGCCTCTTTGTATATAGATTATCTATATGCATGACAACTAACTAGAAAATCATTTTTACCATAATATAAGATGCAATCATTTAAACATGTATGAATTTTCTAATAACCAAGACCCAAATTACGAACTAACCTCTTTATCTTATAGAAATTTGTTGGAAACATATTTCCTTCAGGTAATAGTGCTTTAACTAAAGATAATATTTGATCTAAATAGATATTTGAAATTCAATTATCTGATTTGATAGCCACAAATTTTGTAATCTCTTTATATTTGCTCATCTTTCAACCAGGATATAAAGCATACTTAATAGAATTTAGAAACTCACAAAATCAATATTTTTTTAACTTAGGAGTGAAATCAATATCATATTGAATTTTAGTTTGTTGAAAATATAGACCATGAACATAATGTATTAATGATTGAAACCATGATTGATCTAGAACAAAATTATTAATATTTTCTCTAGATCTGCAATCACCATGGTGGTACCAAGAAACAAAATCTTTTCAAAAACCAAAACACAATAAATGACCCCCAATGTTGTCAAATGGGTCAAAAATCCTCAGATCACATTTCTTACGTGGACAACTAATTGTCCCTTATGAAAAAAATTCTTGTTTTGATGATGAAAATAATAAAAAAATATTGAACACCCTCAATATATATTGGATTTATACCAGAACAATTTGGTTTCCTATGATGATTTATCCAATCACGATCCTGTAATAAAGATTTTTATCGAATTAATTGTTTCATATTTCTTTAAAAATTATAAAATAAATAATTTGTTTATGATTAATTGGATATAAGAAAAAAATATCCAAATAAGAGTATAAAATTAAAAAATTATAATTTACCTGTAAATGTTTCAATTTTATCTATTTACCACTGATTTTTACTAATTACTGCTAATTTTTACTAATTATCATTAATTAGAACTAATTAAAGGTAATTTTTACTATTTAAAAATAATTTTTTTTGATAACAATTATTTTTATTTATCACTGGTAATTACAAAAAAATAGTACTATTTACTATAGATTATTACTAATTACCGTAATTTTTTTTTGTAAATTACCACTAATTTTTGTAATTACCTCTATTTTTAGTAATTACCACCAATTTTAAGTATTATTTAATATAAATTATTTAAATATTTTATAAATTACTAAAAAAATTTAAATCATAGAATTTTTAATCTTCAGGTCCAGAGAAATGGAAAATTTGTGTCAATCATGTCCAAATTTTTCATTTCTCATGACCTGAAAATTGATGACCAATTTCATTGTCACTATTATAGTAATTTATAAAAATTTATGTTATTTCAGAGTAATTTATAATGAATTATACTAATAAATTTTTTTAATTAATTTATACAAATTTTATTTTCTTAGTTTTTTTTATAAATTTATATTTTTTTATTAATTTATAATAAAATATACTAAATTATACAATTATATATATATTTGTTTTAAATTGTATAAATTTACTAATTTATACTATTTTATATCAATTTATTGTAAATTATATCAATCTACTAATTTTTATTACTTTATAACAATTTATTACTTATTTTTACTAATTATTACTGAAAACCACTAATTATTAGTAATATGTATTAGTTTATAATAATTTTTTAATTTTTTTAGTAATTTGTCTTAGTTTATTACAATTTATTACCAATTTTTACAATTAATTACTAATTTTTACCATTTCTACCAATTTTACATTTTTTATAATTTTTTACAATTATTAATTAATTATTTCTAATTACCACTAATTATTACAAATTACCACTAATTATTAACAATTACCACCAATTATTACTACTTTCCACTAATTATTACTAATTGCTACTAATTATTACTAAATTTTACTAATTACCACTACTTTTTACCAATTAATACTAATTAATACTAATTATTACTAATTAATACTAATTATTACTAATTAATACTAACCACTACTAATTATTACTAATCAATGCTAATTACAACTATTTATTTTAAATTACCACTAATTATTACTTATTACCACTAATTATTACTAATTACCATTAATTATTACTAATTAACACTAATATTTACTTGTTTTTACTATTTACCACAAATTATTACTAATTACCACAAATTATTACAAATTATTACAATTTTTTACTAATTAATATTAATTAATACCAAATACTACTAATTACCACTAATTATTAATAATTTTTTTAATTACCACAAATTTTTACTGATTAATACTAATTATTACTAATTAATACCAATTACCACTAATAATTACTAATTATTACAAATTATCACAAATTATTACTTATTACAACTAATTATTACTAATTACCACTAATGTTTACTATTTTTTTAGTTTATAACAATTTATTACTATTTTTTACGTTGTATTACTTAGTTTTACTATATTTTACTATTTTTTAGTAATTATTACAGACTACTAATCTTAACTAATTAAAACTAATTTTTACTAATTAATACTAATTACCACAAATTAATACTAATTAATACTAATTACCACTAATTATTACTAGTTATTACTAATTACCACTAATTGTTAACAATTACCACTAATTATTACTAATTTCCATGAATTATTACTAATTACCACTATATATTACTTATTTGTTTTTTTTATTTTTTACTAATTATTACTAAGTACTACTAAGTACTACTAATCATTACCAATTATTACTAATTAAAACTAATTACTCTGATTAAAAATAATTATTAATAATGAAAACTAAATACTTGAAATTAAAAATAAATATTATTGTTTAAAACTAATTAATGCAAAATAAAACAAATTAACTCTAATTTAGTTTAATTAATACTAATTAATAATATATATTACTAATATAAAATAAAATAAATTAATTAAAAATTAAAAATTCAATAAATACCTTAAAAATAAATCTTTTAGAGGATGCAAAGTCGAAAAGTTGCTTCCCTATAAAATTTAAAACTTTGAAAACTTTAAGCAGAAGAATATGAGAGCAGAGGAGCAAAGGGGAGTTCAGAGGGGAAGAGAATGAAAAAAATTCAGGTGGGGGGGGGGGTATATACAGGTTAGATAATTTGTGAGGAGACTATTTGTGATGAGAAACCCGTCAAAAATTGTTCCGATATTTATTAATTATGGTGATGGTAAAAAAGGGTATTTTCGATAGGGCCTATCTGAAATATTGTCACACCTTGACCTATAATTCTGCATATTTATTTTTTCTGGGTCTTTTATCCTTGGGTTGAGGTTTGGGTTGAGTATGGGATTAAAATTTTTAGTTTTTGGAAGTTTCACGTGATTTTGGCCAGTGCACGGGCAGCGCACAGTTAGTAGAAACCGTGCGACCCATCCCAGGTAATCGTGCGGTAGGTCCTGGAGTTGGACAAAAGCTACTGCACGGTTTGAGCATAGTAAGTCAAACCATGCAGGTTGGTCGTGCGACCAATCTCATATTGGGCAGCAGTTACGTCATGGTTGGCGCATAGTTTGGTAAGCTGTGTGGCCAAACCATACGACCTACCCCAGAAAATTTAAATGTTAAAATCCCTACTTCTCTCCCCCCTCTTTTTATACCAAAATCAGGCCCCTCCCTCCTTGGTTGAATTTGGTGCATGAATGGGTCCCAAAACCCCTCTCCATTTTATTCTCCTCCCTTATTTGGTGCTCCTCCAAGATTATAGGATAATTTTTTAGGGGGTTGGCCATTTTTTCTCCTTTCTCTCTTCCTCCATTGGTTTCCTTGGGTTTCCATGTGGGGTTTCCCTCTTGGTCGAACCCTAGGGGTTAGGGTTTGTCTGTGACTCGATTTTCTTTGGATCCATGGTGTGTGGATCATTCTTGGGGCCATAATCTTCATTCTCCGAAAGTCTCATCTCATCCTCACTCCATTGAGGTAGGTGTCTCTATACTTTTCCTTTCTGTTGCATTCCTTTGATGCTTGAGTGCTTTAAATAAATTTATAAATATGTTTCTCATGCTCATGATGCATTTGGTTTATTTATTATGGTGATTTTATGTTTAGAAAATTTGGAAAAAGTTTTATTTAATGAAATTATTTTATTATTCTTATAAATGTATTCATGTAAGATGTTCAATGAAATGTCAATTTCATTTGAAAGGGGATTTCTTAAGTATGCCTATGTGTTCTTGTGTGAAAAATTATTGATAAAATGTTTCTTAGTTCCTTTTTATGAAATAGAATGGATTGAGAGCATGTTTATCCTTGGTTATATTTTGGTGGTTTAATTTGATGGGGACATGGGATTTGTGTACAATTTGTGGTTCTTTTAACATGTTGGAGTACATTCCTAGGATTCCATGAGAGTGCCTTTGGATGGGGGCACACTCGTATGTGCCTGGAGTGTTCATGTGGGTGTTCCAACAAATGATGATGGACTTGTTTAATTTAAAGAGTATATTTTCAAAACACTTAACCCTATCCTCCTCCAATATTTCTCAGTCCTCTTTAAGCCTTAGTTCCTTCTAAATAGTTTCATGGTTTCAAAATAAATGGAGAATGGTTTTGAAAATGATGTTCGCAGTTATGGATCGTTTGGAAGTTTGGGAAAACAATTGACATCTAAATGGTATAAAGGCCTATTTGGGACCTTGAGCATGTTGTGTGCTTTCATTTTGGTTTGAAGAGGTTTTTTTCACGTCATTTTGGAGATTTTTGTGAATGTATTTAAGATGAATATGGTTTAAGATTATAAATGTCAATTTGACAACATGTATGTTTTGAGAAATGATTCAAAAGCATGTGTGAAAAAATGTGAAATCCTTATTGGAATTTTATAAAGGTTTTGATAAAAAATTTGGAAGTTGATGTGATGTGACGACCCAATTTATTGTTTTGATAATGTGATATGGATGGTAACCCCTATAGAGGGATTTTCCTATATGGGTTATTGTATAGGTGGTGTTAGTTTTTGGGGTAGACAAGTGCAATGACAAAAGGTAAGGAAAGTCACGCATGCGAGGGACTTCTACTTACATAGTGTATATTTACAATGGGATTCCTGGGCATGTTTTAGAGGGTTGAGTGACGATTTCTTGTTGACCCTGATTAGACAGGTTGTTACCCCATTGACTATATAGGGCTTTGGGGGTCATGCCACTAGATTGTCCAGTTTAGGGAAACCATTTGGTTATAGACTATGGATTTTCACCATGCGTCAATTGGTGATTCCAAACTGAGTATGTCTGTGGACCGCTATAGGGATATTTATAAAATTCCCATGGTTACTGTCAGTAATTTCTTTACTTTCTACTTCAATTGTTTTCTGGTTTATTCTGCCTATTAATTTTTTAGTATAGTCTGGTATTGTTTTTTTTAGATTCTACCTTGGATTTGGTTTTTTTAAATGATAATCTTCTTTATAAACTAGTGATGTGGTGTGTACCATTTTTAAAAGGAGAAGCAGTTTTGTTTATTAAAATGAGAAAAACCTAGTTTCATATATATATATATATGTATATGTATATATATTTGAAACTAGTTTTAATGGACTGTTTTTGGGAAAGATAATGTATGGATTCTGTGGTGGTTACCTACTGAGTTATGAATCTCACACCCTGCTTGTACAAATAGGTGTTGGAGGACCATATCAGTTTTGTAGTTTGAGGTTTTTGGTTCGAGTGCTCATTGTTAGAGTTGTCTAGTTTGGTGGTTAGAAGTGACCAAGAGGTCACATAAGGATAATGGTAGTGTGGTAAAGTTTTATTTTGTATTCAGTTTCTTTTTGTTTAGAAGTTATTGTATCTGGAGTAGTTGTATATTATTTGATATTTAGTTTTTGTTTATTCTTATGCCTATTTGGTTATTTATTTGTTCCTAGTTTTTGGGAAAAAATCATTCCCACAGTGATCACTTTGATACCCAACACTAGTTTCCAGCCTATGGAGATTAGGATCACCCTTTGGTCCATGTCGCTGACCGAGTCAGGTGTCAGGTTAGATATAATCCCGCCCTTGTTCATGAAAAAATGGTATCAGAGCTAGGTTCTTACTATTTGGGGTTTCTGGTAGATGGAGATAAGATTTTTGGGACTCAAGAGGTAGGTATATGAAGAGAATCATGAACTCTTTCTCATTCTGATCCTCTAGTTTCTAGGGGTGGTCCAGGATTTGAGTCTTTTGTCTTTGTTTTGGATTGAGGGATGACAACAGAGGTGTGGCAGTGTCATGGTTTGAATTAAAATAGAGTAGTGACCCATGTAGGGTCCAAGTGCATGGTTAAATGTCCCCTTAGTTTCAATTTCTTACTTGGGGCATGACCCACTACCATGTCTCTAGGTTAGGCATAGACACTAGTCCCTCATTCTAGTAGTTTGGTGTACATTGTTTTTGGTTTTGGTTCTAGTTGGCGTGAGTAAGTTTATAAAATAAAAATAACTTTTGAAATGGAAATGATTTATTTTAAATGGTTATAGATTGAAAAAATGACTTCAAAGGAAATTGTTTTGGATTGAAAATTTGGAGAATTATTGGTTTTTGATAACGAAATGGTAAATATGACCCTTGGCATTCTTTACAGATGTTCACATATGTGCGGGTATGTAAAAAGATTGCATGTTGGAACTTGTGTATGGATGATGCAAGCATAAGTGGATGAACACCTATGCGATGGTTTATAGGATTCCATGGGTGGGGTTTTGAAATCAAAGGTTTTGTTTTTTTCCAAAAATTATTTTTAAATGTAAATTGATGTCAGATAATTGGTTTTGATTTGGAAAATGGGGTTTATTTGTGAAAAATGGCTCTTGGTTTTGAAAAGTGTCCTCGGAAGAGGGTAGTTTTGATATTAAAATGGAAGTGGTGATTTTTGAAAAGTGGATTTTTTATTTTTATTATATATTTGTTTGGTTTATGAGATTGTTGTTTTGGATTGATATATCCTTCTTGATTGAGTTTTGTATTGATGCTGGTTTTGGTTTTGTGTTGTTTGTGATATTCAGAATATGCTGCCCAGAAAGGTCCCCAAAATTTCCAGTGGGTCTTGGCCAGTTTCTAGTCCTTCTCAATTTTTGTCTATATTTTGTAGTAATCAGGATTTGCTAGAGGATATGGAATGGATTGAGGAAGTTAAGGGTGTATTCTCTGTGAGGGTTTGAGATGTCTTAGGTTTGTTCGAGGGTCTAGATTTTGATTAGTGGGGAATAATTGTCCCTACATCATTGGAAGTTGGGATGTCATGGGAATTGTTTAATACCACTTTCATCCAAAGTTTTATTCCCAATAAGGTGAAGTTGAAGAAGGTGGAAGAGCTCTATGATATTAGAAATTTCCAATGAACCGTGAAATCTTATATTGATCACTTTTGAGAGTTGGTTTCTTACTCTCTCGAGTTGGACTTAGAGGATCAGTTAAAAGATCCCCTTTTTGTTTGGGGTCTTAATTCAAATACCATGGAAAAATTTCTCTCATCCGGTGAAGTTCAGTTTGGGAAGTTAGTGAATGAGGAATTCTTAGCCTAATTGGTTCTTGGAGAATATTATATGGTCACTAATGAACCCACATCCCTTTTTGTTTGTGAAGGTTCCCTATATAGAGAGAATCATGTGACAGAGGAACCTATTCTCAAGAAGTATTTATTACTGGATCTAGCTTCTCATTCATTGGACCTCTCGCTCGTGTGCTTCTAGTGTGGTCAGTTCGGGCATTCAATATCGTACTGTCATAATCCTATAAAGTCATTCCATATTTATGGTCATATAGGTCATCTGTAGAAGTTTTCTAGGACGTGATTCATGAAGAAGAAGCCGTGATTAATGGATTTTAGTGTTTAAATGTGAGGAAGGTGATGCTTCAGACATCAGGGCTCCATTCATAGCCCTCCAAATGAAGCTTGTGCATAGTCAATAATCACCAGTGGTCTGTAGGAAACCTTGGTCTTATGTTTGTCTCCATTGTTAGAGTGGAGAAAATTTCATCTTTTTGTTATAAATTTCTCTTCCTATTGTGGGTTTCTTTTATCTATATAAGAAAATCTATGTTTCAGTTTTTTGTAATCTTGTCCCTATTCTTTGGATGTGGATCTTTTTGCGATCAGACTTTCATATGTTGGTTTATCATTTTCTATTTTATTGGTTTTGAGATATTCATGCTTGTGGGAATCAATGCTTGTAGTCGATTCTCCGGTTAATTGTTTGGTTCTAGTTTCTTATGTGGGTTTCCCCTAGTGTTGGGGGTTTGGGTTGTGTGAGAAATTTATAGTTCTGTTGGTGGTATGGTTTTTCTCATGCTAAGGATTTTGGGGTAGTTATGTTGGCAATTAAAAATCATGATTGGGGTGTTGCTCGGTCAATACGAAAAGGTTTGTGTTAGTTCCAAGTTTTCCTAGTGGTATTAGTTGTGCTATTATAGTGGGGTTAACCCTCTCATGTTCTTCCACTAACCTTCATGCCTTAGTTTTCACTAGAATTGGTTGGGTGTGACTTGTGGAGAGAAATTTCACCCTGATATTGATGGTTTATTTCGGTTTTGATCTAGAATGGATTTGAGTTTTGGTTATCTTTTAGCTGGGTGACATTTTTGGGGAAAAAAGTGTCAATGGTGGGGAGAATTGTCACATACCAACCTTATAATTCACTTTAATTTATTCTTCTTTGGGTCTTTTATCCTTTGTTTGAGGTTTGGGTTGAGTTTGGGATTAATTTTTTATGTTTTTGGAAGTTTGAGGTGAATTTTGGCCTGTGCACGGGTAGTCCATGATTAGTGGAAACCGTGCTGACCATCCTATGTAACCATGCAGCAGGTCCTAGAGTTTTATAGAAGTTACTACACAGTTTGATCATGCAAAGTCAATCTGTGAGGTCGATCTCCTCTGGGGAAATAGTTACAGCATGGCTGGCTCACGGTTTGGTAAACCATGTGGCCAAACCATGTGAGCTACCTAGAAATTTTAAATGTTAAAATACCTATTTCTCCCTCCTCACTTTTTATCCCAAAATTGGGATCCTCCCTCCTTGGTCGACTTTGGCACATGAAGGGGTCTGAAGACCCCCTCCCTTTCATTCTCCTCCCTCCTTTGGTGATCCTTAACGAATATAAGGCAATTTTTTAGGGGTTTTCCATTTTTATTGTAAATACTCGGAAATTACATGTAATGTTTTTAATTAAACAGGAATTTTATGAGTCCGTGAAAACTGACGGCGCGTGATTCCGAGGTCCAGTGTGCCTGGAAGGAATTTCTGACCTTTTTTCGGGTACGTTCAGTAAATGTGCAAGTGGGTTTTTGTAACTTTTAAACCAGTGCTCAAAATTGAAATCCAAGGACACCATTGAAATCGTAGTGTCGGTATTCTCTTAAGGGGACCTTCACCTCAACCTTAGTAAGTCGAGGATGAAAGATAGAATTTTTGTTTTTCGTGAAGGAATAAAATAAAATAAAATTGTGTAGCAATTTTTTTATTTGGAACTCCCATGTGGATGTCTAGAGGTGGGGAACACCAGAACTAAACCTCTCATGCGAGGTTATGGAGGTGGGGACCACCATAATTAACCTCCCTTGTGGGCTATGGTGGTGGGGACCACCCGAGGATAAAACCCCCTTGAACTCCCCTCTTTATGGGAGAAAAACCTCTTGAACTCCCCCTCTTTATTTGTGCCACCCCCTTAATTAATTATACCAACTCGTCAATTAATTAATTAAGATAATTTGAAATTATGCCAACAAACATAATAGATAACTTGTTCTCTTATGTAGGCTACTTTTCATTTTGGTGGAATTGAGAGGAAAGGGTTCACCAGAGGAGAACTTGGAATAACACATTCTCCAATGAAGAATTCCAACACAAGATTTTGACTTCTTCCTTGAGAAATCCTCCAATGGTGGAAATCTTCAACAACGAAGAACCACCTCCATCGAAGAGCGTTTATTCGAAGAATGAGCTTGGGATCAGAGGCATGTGGTGGGCATGATGAAGGTCGAAAAATTTGAATTCTCTCATCGATGTCAACAATCAAATGAGGTAGGGGTGTGTTTTAATTTGATAAATGTTAAATTCCATCTCACATTGAATCATCTTCCTTGAGCTGTATGCTACCGCCCTAATGCAGAGGGTACGAGCCTAAAAAACATGGCCCGAACCCTCTGAAAATATTATGGATATTTTGTGTGATCTTCACGATGGTGTCTATGACAATTTCCAGCAGTTGGAACTAGAGGAACTCGAGAACCACGACAAAGGCAACTAAAGAAGGGTGCCCGGTCAATCCGGTCACCGACAAAGGCACGACGCCGCGCCTCCCCACAGCGATCCGCCACCCATAGCCTTTGCTTCCCCGCGGCCTCCGTGCCACCCCGTGGCGCTCCGCCACCCCGCGATCTCCGTGCCGCCCTGTGACGCTCTACTGCCAGCGGCCTCCGCCGCCCTGCGGCCTTCACACCCTGCGGCGCTCTGTTGCCCGCGGCACACTGCGCCGCCCCGCAGCCTCAACGTCCTGCGGCACCCCATGCCTCCCTGTGGCCTCACCGTTCTGCGGCACCCCGCACCCCGCACCACCCCATGACCCTGCCACACCACCTGTGGCCCCATCGCACCGCTCGCGGCCCTGCCACAATGCCTCGCAGCTTCGCCGTCTGCGGCCTCACTACACCGCCTCGTGGCTTCGCCGTCCGCAGCCCCGCGGCTTCGTCGCCCTCGCGGCCCCGCGGCCTTCGTGCTGCCGGGCCGGGCCACCCAGCATGGGCCGGGCCAGTCCCAGCAGGTCGGACTGCCCAGCTGGCCGGACCACAACATGGCGGGTCGGGCCGACTGGGTCAGACCGGACTCGAACCCACTACGACCCATTTACGCTCTTTTTGCCATTAATTTGTAACCTGATGTTTGTTTGACAAACTGTCATTGAAAATGGAAACCTTGGAGCAAGAAGGTCCCTTGAGTATACCCCACTGAAGTTTTGGGTAAATTTGGAGTATTGTTGGGTTGGATCGAGCACGAATCCGACCAGGCCCTCCGGACAAAAAGGCTAATAAATTACAGATTGGGCATCCGATTGACTCGCTTTCTACTGCGTTGAGACCCCTATGATGTGGAAGTCCCTTGAGATACTTCTTCATGGGGATTAGTGGAAGTTGGAGTATCAAATAGTGGCTTGAGGAGAGGGTACTATCAGATATGAGCAAGCCTAGTGCAGAAACCCAGTAGCTGGCTGTGACGTGAAGAATGAAGAGAGATCCAGTGGTGGTCAGCACCAAGCGATCCTGTGTGCGTCAGCACCTAAAAATCCTATGTGGGTCAGCACCTAGAGATCTTATGTGGGTCAGCACCTAGAAATACTGTGTGGGTTAGCACCGAATGATCCTGTGTGGGTCTGCCTCTTAACAGAGTAAGATGATTCAGTTGTTACATCTAAACATCTCTACTACTGTACTTAAGTTATACTTGGTGTGAGATGAGTCTATACCTGTGTGGTACTTTCTTCATGGTAATACCTTGGTGGTATTCTTCTATGTGGCGTACCTGTTTGGTACTTGCCTTTGTGGTATTTCTTTCTTTGTGGAATAGTTGAGCATGGGGATTTGGAGTTGGACTCTGTGTTTTCTTCATGATTGAGATGGGTTTACTTGATAACTTAGGTATATGTATAGGCATATACCTATGTCGGGTTTTTTGTTGATTCCATGTTGTTTGGTTTATCCTTGGTGGATATTGTAATACCTTAAGGGTCTCGGGGTCCATACTGAGTATTGTTATACCCACCCCTGCATGGGCTATGCTCGCAACTTGCTGTGTTTAGTGCAGATGACGAATAACGCTGTCTGAGGACAATTGTACCAAGACTGGAGGTAGCTCGGAGGTGGATGTTAGATGAGGAGAACCATAGAGATGGTTGTTCATGAGATATACCTACCCATCATGTAGGATTCGTGGTGGAGGATCCATGAGCTGCTTTTCACCTATCAGTCATCTTGTACTTTCCAGTTTTCCTTGTAATTTCCTATTGGGCTTGTATTCTGGCCCCTTTTACTTACTGCACTCACTCTGTTTACTATTCAATTTACTTGAGTTTTTATTTTCTATGTGCTTGGTTGCATGTGCTTATAGGTTATAAAGGTAATGATTTCTTAGTTTTAGAGAATATGCCTTCAGTGCTAGTTGCTAGCCCCTAGCCTATGAAAGGTGGGATTGGGGTAGTCACGACATGGGCCCCAGGGGATGGGTCCTGAAAAATTGGTATCAGAGGAGTCGGTTCTACCGTATAACATAGGACTCTGATCTTTCCTTTAATGAAAATAGTGTTAAGTGTAGTGAGTGTGCTTATCAGTTTAGGGAAAATAGTGTTGGTGCGGCGACCAACATATCCATACTCCAGGACCCTGACTTCTTATTTCCGACTCAGTGCAAAAAAAAATGAATGTGTGTGTTTTCAAGAGTATTCTATGTGATATCTTTGAGTCATCTCACTAGGTATAACTTATTGACCATGGCGCACCTATTGCCTTTCAGGATTCCTCCACATAGACAACCAACTAGGGTTCCGAATGTAGTATGCACTGACAGCCCACCGAGCGATGAGGCCTCGGTGCAGGGCCCTCTTCTAGTAGTGGCACCAGCAGAGGCACCAACGGTACCATTAACCATTGGGCCACCGATGCCACCAGCTCCAATAGAATAGAGTGCACGCTGCTTGAGCGTGTTGCACGAGTTCCAGCGCTAGAGGCCACCTAGGTTCAGGGGAGAGATGGATCCACAGGCAGCTGAGGATTGGATGGAGGCTGTGGTGAGAGTCTTCTGACTAGTAGGAACACCAACTAATCTCATGGTGATCCTTACCGCTAGCCTTCTATGGGCAACAATAGGTAGATGGTGGAGCTTTATGCTTCAAGTTCATGACGAGGTGACGCTTCTCTAGGCAGACTTCAAGATCCTGTTTCGGGCATAGTTTGTCCCATCGACTCTTTGTGCGGTGTGCATTTAGAAGCTTCTTCATCTTCAGTAGGGTAGCATGACTGTAGATCAGTATTCAATGAGGTTCATCAACCTCTCATGATACTCCATAGATATGGTCCGGGACCCATTCTTCAGGGCCTAAACCTTTGAGCAGAGACTTAGACAGGAGATCAGGTCTTCGATTATTTCTCCTAGCATCCCGACGTAGGCAGGGGTGTTAGAGAGCCTTATTAGTGGAGAGTTTCCTTACTGAGCAGACACCAGCAGCAAGACCCACCACTAGTCATTGCATATCGAAGTATTCTACAGCTGGAAGTAAACAGATATTGTAGAGGTCCAAGAGGACCAGACCTATAGGTGGACGACCGCAACATTCAGGGTCGGTTGTGCGGGGCACATGAGGTAGAGACAATCATGCTAGGAGTAGGAAGTGTTATGCATGCGGTGGGTAGGGTCACATGGCTCGTGAATATCTGACCCGCCATACAGATGATCTGCATATGGTCGAAGGACCGCCCAGGAAGAGACAGAGGTTCGACTGAGGAGGTCTGCAGGGAGCAGGCGAATGTGGTAGAGGAGCTGGTCATGCAGCTGACTTTGGGTGATGATTCAAGATTTTACTGCCACCACCACCATGTGGTCCACCCTGACCACAGGGAGCAGGAGGACAAGGGTGAGCTCAACTTCAGGCAGCTGAGGCTTACAACCATGGTGCTCCGGAGATGATACAAGGTACAATTTGTGTCTACTCCTCCTTAGCTGCAGTACTTATAGAAAAAAGTGCCAATCATTATTTTATTTCCACTACCCTCGTTCGTAGCTCGAAGATTCCAATGGAGTTTTTGGCTCGATCCTTACGGCTAGAGACACCTATAGGGTCATATTCTATGATTACGCACTGGTGCCGGCAGCACGAGCTTACTCTAGGAGGTGAGAGCTTCTGTTGGGATCTCTTAGTAGCGGCGTCAAGGCCTTACAACGTTATCTTGGGTATGGACTGGTTATCTATAGTCCATGCTCAGATTGACTTTATTAGGCGCAAAGTGCGGTGTATCCGCACGGATGGGACCAAGTTTACCTTCACCAACGATAAGGTAGACTTTGTAGTACAAGATTGACTTACCTAGAGGAGAGTGCAGTTGATCACTCATCAGTTGACTATTCTAACCCTCAGAGCAGTTGATGTGGAGAGTCCAAGTTATCCTTTAGTGGTGGACCAGTATGTGGATTTCTTCCCTGATGATGTTCTGGGTATACCTCTTCATAGAGAGGTGGACTTTTACATTGACATGTACACCAGGACGACACCGATATCTATACCAGCGTATCAGATGGCTCCCACGGAGCTTCGTGAGCTGCAGGTATAGCTGGAGGACTTACAAGGGAAGGGATTCATTCGGCCCAGTGTTTCTCCTTGCGCAGCCCTGATTCTATTCACCAAGAAGGGAGATGTGAGCTTGAGGATTTGTGTTGACTATCGGTGCCTGAACTAGGTGACCATAAAGAATAAGTACCCACTACCGAGGATTGATGACCTCTTTGATCAGCTAAAAGGATCATGATGGTTCTGAAAGATAGGCCTCAGATCAGGCTATCACCAGCTCAGAGTACGAGACATGGATGTGAAGAAGACGACTTTCAGATGTCTGTACGAACATTACAAGTTCTTGGTTATTCCATTCGGCGTAACCAACGCTCCAAAAGTGTTCATGGGACTCATGAACATGATCTTTCAGCCATACCTTGACCGATTTGTAGTAGTCTTCATCGACGACATTCTGATCTACTCAGCTATTAAGGAGGAGCATGCCTACCATTTACAGGTAGTTCTGGACACACTCCGAGATCACCAGCTTTATGGTAAGCTCTCGATGTTCCAATTCTGGATCTGAGAGGTTCACTTTCTGGGACATGTCATATCATAGGCTGGAGTTGTAGTAGATCCATAGAAGATTGAGGCGGTACTTTCTTGGGAGCCTCCCAAGAGTGTGACAGAGGTACAAATTTTCCTGGGTTTGGTCGGATACTACCAGAGGTTTATGCTAGATTTCTCCAGAGTTGCAGCACCACTATCAACATTCACGAAGAAGGGGAAACCCTTCATGTGGTCGGAGAGATTCCACTGGACTTTTCATGATATGAGGTAGAGGATGACTAGTACCCTCATATTGAGGCTTATAGAAGAGGGTGTAGGGTACGTAGTCTACTGCGACACATCAGAGACCGGGCTCAGATGTTTCCTGATGCAGGAGCAAGCAATGATCGCATATGGATCTTGACAGCTGAGAAAACATGATATGAACTATGCTACCCATGACCTGGAGTTAGCAAAAGAGGTCTTCACCTTGAAGATGTGTCAACATTACTTGATGGGTGAGCGTTTTATAGTGTACTCTGATCATAAGAGTCTCAGGTTTATCTTCTCTCATAAGGACATGAAACTAAGACAATGATGTTGGCTTGAGTTCCTCTAGGACTATGACTTCGAGATAGTCTATACTCATGGGAAGGGGAACATTGTAGAATACTCACTCATCCAGAGATCTGGTATACAACTGCTAGTTGAGGAAACATAACAGTTTTCATCTTTGTAGACATCCTTCGTAGAACATGATGGAGAAAATTTCCTTTAGTCTCTTATAGTCACTCACCCACTTCTTCAGTGAGTCAGGGAGGTGCAGTGTGGGGAGGTTGACTGTGAGGCTTGACGTGATCAGATATCCATAGGGCATGCACCTAATGGATTTTCTGAAGGTGGGGAGCCCATCATCCTCTTCAGAGGACATAACATGGTACTTGTGTCACTTCAGGAGGAAGTGTTGAGAGAGTTCCACACATCCCCTCTAGCGGTACATCCAGAAGTGGCGAAGATGTACCAGGATCTCCGACGACAACACTGGTGGCTGGGAATGAAGAAAGCAATAGCATAGTTTGTCTCTCAGTGCCTCACTTTCCAGTAAGTGAAGCAGAGCATCAGGTACCAGCAGGCTTAGTTTATCCTTTAGAGGTCCTAGATTAGGAGTGGGATGGGATATACATGGACTTCGTGATAGGACATCCCTATACATGTAGAGGTCATGACTCTATCTGGGTGATCGTCGACTGACCCACCAAGTTGGATCACTTCCTACCGATCAGAGAGCAGTGTTCAGTAGAGAGATTGTGATGCCTCGATGTGCAAAATATTTTGCGGCTACATAGAGTACCCTCGACTATTGTCTCTGATTGTGATGCACATTTTACTTCCTGCCTATGGAAGGGGTTGTGGGAGGCTTTCGGGATGCAACCTTATTTAAGCACTGCCTTCCATCCTCAGATGGATGGTCAGACTGAGCGGACCGTTCAGACTCTCGAGGAAATATTGCATGTTTGTATCCTCGACTTCTGTCATAGCTTGTAGGATCACATGCCTTTGGTGGAGTTTTCATACAACAACAGCTATCACTCCACCATTGGGATGGAAACTTTTTAGGCGTTGTACGGATGAACTTGCAGATCAACTTTGTGTTGGGATGACCCAGGGGAGTTTGCACTAGTGGGACCATAGATGGTACGAGCTACCACAAAGAAGGTCCAGATCATCCAGGAGCAGATAAAGACTGCATAGAGTAGGCAAAAGTCTTATGACAATAGGAGATGGAGACCTCTAGAGTTTGAGGGTGGTGACCACGTCTTTCTATGGGTCTTACCTTGATGTGGTTTTTTGAGATTTGGCCGAGGCGACAAGTTATCCCTGAGGTTCATTGGACCCTTTTAGGTCCTCAGCAGAGTTGGTGAGGTGGGTTAACACTTAGCTCTTCCACCTCAGTTGTACTGGGTGCACGACGTCATCCACGTATCCCAACTGAGGAGATACGTGCACAACCCTTCTCACATCATCGACCATAGCGATATGGACGTCGACGATGGGGAGACTTTTACATAGGTTCTAGTTGAGATTGAGGATCGATAGGAGGGGGTCCTTCATGGGCGGTCGATACCTCTGGTTCACTTTTGTTGGTAGTACGGGATCCTCCAGGAGAGAACATGGGAGTTGGAGGCTCAAATACATGCTCAGTACCCCCACTTGTTCTCCTAGATTTGAGTTGAGGGCTTACGAGGAAGTAAATCCCTGAGGTGGGGAGAATGTAAAGACCCAAAATTCCATGTAATTTTTTTTAATTAAAATTGAATTTTACGAGTCCGAGAAAACTAACGGCACATGATTCCGAGGCATGGTGTGCCTGGAATTAATTTCTTAACTTTTTTTCGGGTACATTAAGTAAATGTGCAAGCGGGTTATTGTAACTTTTGAACCGATGCTCAGAATTGAAATATGTGGACACCATTGAACATGTAGCACCGATATTCTCTTAAGGGGACCATCACTTAAATAATAGTAGGTCGAGGGTGAAAGATAGAATTTAGGTTTTTGGTGAAAGAATAAAATAAAATAAAACTTTTTAATAATTTATTTTACCTGGAACTCCCATGTGGATGTTAATAGGTGGGGACCACCAGAACTAAAACTCCCATGTGAGGTTATGGAGGTGGGGAGCACCAGAATTAACCTCCCATGTGGGTTAAGGTGGTGGGGAAAACCCAAGGCTAAAACCCCTTTAAACTCCCCTCTTTATGGGAAAAAAACCTCTTGAACTCCCCCTTAATTAATTATACCAACTCATTAATTAATTAATTAAGCTAATTTAAAATTATGCCAAAAAAACATAATAGATAACTTGTTCTATTATGTGCGCTAATTTTCATTTTGGTGGAATTGAGAGGAAAGGGATGGAAAGAGGAGAACTTGGAAGCACATATCCTCCAACAAAGAATGTCGGCGCGTGAATTCAACTTCTTCCTCGAGACATCCTCCAATGGTGGACATCTTCAAAAATGAAGAAAAACCTCCATCGAAGAGAATTTATCCGATAAATGAGATTGGGATCAGAGTCATGTGGCGGGTGCGACGAACATCGACAACTTCCACTTCTCTCATCGATGTCCACAATCGAACGAGGTAGGGGTGTGTTTTAATTTGATCAATGTTAAATTCCCTCTCACATTGAATCATATTTTTTGAGCCGTATGCTACCTCCCTAACATGGAGGGTACGAGCCAAAAAAAAATGGTCCAACACCTCCGCAAATCTTTTGGATATTTTTTGTGATCTTCACGATGGAGTCGGCGACCTGTGCTGGTGGTTGGCACCAGATGAACTCGACAACCGCAACGAAGGAGATGAAAGAAGGGTGGCAGGTAAATCCAGTCGCTGATGAAGGCAATATGTCACACCGCCCTGCGGCCTCCACTTCCCACGGTCTTCCCTGCCCGTGGTTTCCACCGCCCGCAGCCTCCACTACCTGTGGCCTCCACTGCCCCACGGCCTCTAAGTCCTACGGCCTCCGTGCCCCACGATGCTTCGCCGCCCGTGGCTCCCTGCGCCACTCTGTGACCTCGCTGCCCATGGCACCCCACCCCGCCCCGTGGCCTCGCCATCCCACAGAACCCTGCGCCACCCTGTGAACCCGCTATACCGCCGCACCCCGTGCCTCCCCACGACCTCGTCGTCTGCAGCACGCCGCGCCGCCCTGTGGATCCGACACCTCACAGCCCCACCGCGTGGCCCCGAGGATTTGCCGTCCGTGGCCCCGCCTTGACGCCTCGCAACTTCGCCACCCTCATGGCTCTATGGCCTCCACGCCGCCTGGCTGAGCTACCCAGAGTGGGCCGGGCCACAACAAGGGATGGGATGGACCCAACGGGTAAGGCCGGGTCGGACCGGACCTAGACCCACTACGACCCATTTACGCTCGTTTTTCCATAACTTTGGAACCATAAGTCTGTTTGATGAACCATCAGCAACGCTGGATACCTTGGAGTGAGACGGTCCCTTGAGTATACCCCACTAAAGATTTGGGTAAAGTTGGAGTACGATTGGGTTGGATCGAGCAAGAATCCAACCAGGCCCTTGGGACAAGAAGTCTAATAAATTACAGACCGGACGTCCAATTGACGTACTGTCAGTTGTGTTGAGACCCCTATGAGGTGGCGGTCCTCTGATATAATTATTCGTGGGACGTCGTGGCATTTAGAGTATTGACCAGTGGATTGAGGAGCAGACTGTCCATGAGACGACTAAACCTAGGGTGAAAACCCATAGCTGGATGTGACGTGAGGAATGAAGAGCAATCCTGTGTGAGTCAGCACCAAGCGATCTTGTGTGGGTTAACACCTAGAGATCCTATGTGGGTAAGAACCTAGCGATCCTGTATGGTTCAACACCTAGAGATCCTGTATGGGTCAGCACCGAGTGATCCTGTGTGGGTCAGCACCGAGCGATCCTGTGTGGCTCTGCCTCTTAATAGAGTAAGATGATTCAGTAGTTAATCTAATTATCTATTCTACTGTACTTAAGTTATACCTGGTGTGATATGAGTCTATACCTGCATGGTACTTTCTTTTTGGTAATACCTTGGTGGTATTCTTCTATGTGGCGTACCTGTGTGGTACTTACCTTCGTGGTATTTCTTCCTTTGCGGAACAGTTGATCTTGGGGCTTTGGAGTTGGACTCTATTTTTTTCATGATTGAGATGGGTTTACTTGATAACTTAGGTATTTGTATAGGCATATACCTAAGTAGGGTTGTCAGTTGATTCCATGCTGTGTGGATTACCCTTGGTGGATACTGTTAGAATTTGAGGGTCTTAAGGTCCCTACTGAGTATCATTACACTCACCCCTACATGGGCTATGCCTACACCCTGTTGTGTTTGGTGTAGATGACAGACAACGCTGAATGAGGATGAGAGTACCGGGACTGGAGGTAGCTTGGAGGTTGATGTTAGACGAGGCAAACCCCAGAGATGGCCATTCGTGAGATGTACCTACCCTTCAGGTAGGATTCGTGGTGGACAATCCAGGAGCTGCTTTTCACCTATCAATCGTCTTGTACTTTCCAGTTGGGCTTGTATTCTGGATCCTTTTACTTACTGCACTGACTCTGTTTACTATTCAGTTTACTTAAGTTTGTATCTTTTTGTGTGTTTGGTTGTGTGTGCTTACAGGTTATAAAAGAAATGCCTTCCCAGTTTTAGGAAATACACCTCCAGTTCTAGTCTCCAGCCCCTAGCCTATGGAAGTCGAGCTTGGGGTAGTCACGACATGGGCCCCGGGGTACGGGTCATGACATTTATCTCCTTTCTCTCTTCCTCTCTTGTCTTCCTTGGGTTTACTTGTGGTTTTCCCACTTGGACTGACCTTTAGGCTTTGGGTTTGTGTGTAACTTGATTTTCATTTGATTTAGGGTGTGCAGATCATTCTTGGGGCCCTAATATTCTTTCTCTGAGAGTCTCATTGCATCCAAAATCCATTGGGGTTGGTGTCTCTATACTTTTCCTTTTTGATGCATTCCTTTGATGATTTAGTGCTTTAAATAAATTTATAAATATGTTTCACATGATTGTGTTGTATTTGGTTAATTTTTTAAAGTGATTTCATATTTTTAAAATTTAAGAAAAATGGTATTTGAAGAATTTATTTTATTATGCTTATAAATTTATCCACATAAGGCGTTCGAGGAAATTTCAATTGATTTTGAAAGTGGATTTCTCAAGTATTCCTATGTTTTCTTTTGCGAAAAGTGTTTTATAAAACTTTTCTTGGTTACTTTTTATGAAATGGAATGGGTTGAGATCATGTTTAGGATTGGTTATATTTTGGTGGATTAATTTTATAGGGACATGAGATTTGTGTGAAATTTGTGGTTCTTTAAAAATGTTTGAGTACATTCTTGGGATTCCATGAAAGTGTCATTATATGGTGGAACATCCATATGTGAAAAGAGTGTGCATGTGGGTGTTCTAACAAATAGTGATAGCCTTGTTTAATTTCAAGACATAATTTTCAAAAAACCTAACCCACTCCTCCTCCTATCTTTATCAATCATCTTTTAGACTCCATACCTTTTAAATGGTTTCATAGTTTCAAAATAAATGGAGAATGGTTTTGAAAATGAAGTTTGGAGTTATGGATCATTTGGAACTTTGAAAAAACGATTGACATCTAAATGGTATAATGTCTCATTTGGAACTTTGAGCATGTTGCAGGCTTTCATTTTGGTTTGAATTGGTTTTTTCACATCATTTTGGAAATATTTGTGAGTGTATTTAAGATGATTATGGTTTGATATTATAAATGACCGGTCAAAACTTGTATGTTTTGAGAAACAATTCAGAAGCTTTTGTGACAAAATGTGAAAGACTGATTCTAATTTTATAAAGGTTTTGATAAATGATTTGGAAGTTGATGTGATATGACTACCTGATTGTCACTTTTGATAGTTTTATTTATAGAGGGAACCCCAATAGAGGGATTTACCATTATGGGTTATCATATAGTTAGTGTCAGTGTTTGTGGTAGGAAAGTGTGGTGAAGGAAGGTGAGGTGATTCAAGCATGAGAGGGCCTCCTACCTACATATTATACTTTTACCATGGGATTTATGGGAGCCTTTTAGATATTTGAATGGCGATTTTTTGTCAACATCGATTATATGGGTCGGTAACCTCTTGTATTTATTGATTTTGGTGGGTCATTCCACTGGATTGGTCAGTTTAGGGTGACCATTTGGTTATAGACTATGGAGCTGCGCTATACATCGATAGGTGTGTCCAGACTGAGTATGTCCAGGGATCTCTCAAGGGATGTTTAAGAAATGCACGTGGATACTATCTGTATTTTATTTCTTATTTTTCCTATTTATTTTTCAGAATATTCTAGTGTTATTTTATTTTAATTCAATTTGTTTTTTTAAATTATAATCTTCTTTACTAACTAGTGATGTGGTGTGTGGTATTTTTATAAGGAAAATCAGTGTTGTTTATTCAAATGAGAAAAAAAATATTTTTATATATTTATTTCAAACTAGTGATAATGGACTATTTTCAAGAAAGAGAATGTATGGATTCTATGGTTGTTACCTACTGATCTATGAATCTCACACCCTACTTGTACCATTTGGTTTCAGTAGATCTGAGTTGTTTTGCTGGTCCATGTTTCTAGTTTGAGTGCTCATTGTTGGAGAAGGTTGACTTGGTGGTTGTAGGTGACCATGAGGTCGTATGGGGATCCTAGTAGCATGGTTTAATTTTATTTTGTTTTTAGTTTATTTTTTAGAAGTTATTGTATATGGATTAGTTGTATATTTATTTGAGATTATTAATTTCCTTTTCTTCTACCTGTTTGGTTATTTATTTGATCCTGGTTTTTCAGAAAAAATCATTCCCAAAATGATCAATTTGATGGAAGACACTAGTTTTCATCCCATAGAGATAGGGAATTACCTTTGGACCATGATGTAGACCAGGTTGAATGGAATCCTAACCTAGTTCATAAAAAATATACTTCTATTGATAATTTATTTTCAATGAGAGACAATTCCTATTGCAAATAAAAAATTATGGAAGGTATTTTCGACATGGGTACATTCCTATTTCAAATAACTTTATCAAGGTATGGAACACAGTGTCCACTAAAGTTATTTTATATTGGAACAATAATCCCTTCAAAAATAATTTTTAGTGACTATTTGCGATGAGAAATGATTCCCGCCACAAAAGGTATTTTTCCCATAGTGGTAGGTGGTTAACTGACCTTTAAAAGGATATTGTTGAAAGAGAGGTTAAGGGAAGTATAAAATTTATATTTTTCATAAATATAATAATTATATTAGGTTAAAATCATTAATTTAATATTAACTTACTGTATAATTAATTTTATAGTTTGTGGGTTTGAAAGGAATATGGTCAGATAAGAAGGAAAGAGGGAAAAGTTAATCGAGACTTACTCTCTCCTCACTGTAGCTTCTCATGTATGACAATATAAGTACCTTGGTGATTAGAGTTGGATAGCTCCAAAATGATCCTAAGGATTATAAGGGGATTGATATGGAAGATTTGGGTAGAGCTTGGGCTTTGGAATGGGTGAGAGGAGTGGGTTTCCAAGGGGATGGGGAGAGGTTTTTTATACTTGGGGAGAGGGGTATTTTTAGAATAAAATTTTGAATAAAATAATATAAATCATATAATAGTGAAATTTTGACAATATAAATCATGCATTAATTTAATATATTGGGTTTAAGACTTTAAATACCCTTTATAATTTGAATTCATTAATTTATTAAAAAGGAATGTGGAAATAAAGTAAAATTTTTATTTTAAGGAATCACTTTTAACTTTACATTTTGGAAAGTTATTCTTAGGTTTAGAAATTATGTGTATTATATTTTAGTGAATAATTTATGAAATAAAATATATCATGGCCAAAAATCAAGTTCTAGAAATTATCATTTCAATATTACATCATCAATGAGGTAATTTAAGACACACTGATTATGTGAAAAGTTGTATTTTTACTATTAACCTAAAAATTATAGTATTTTAGAAAATTAAGAAAAAATCACCTTTGGATAATTTTTACTCCTTGATTTCAAAAAATGATATTAATTTTATCAAAATAAATTTCTCAAATAGGTGATTTTAATTTTTTTATAAAAATTATGATTGTTACCAAATACTTTTAACTAGATTTTATTAAAAATGTGCTTACATTTTCTTTCAGTTTTTTAATCATGATATCTTTTTTCACTATAATATTTATATTTTCTTATATGTAATCTTGATAAATATTACTTTATATCATTATTTATTATTTTTTGGCAAAATTATATTCCAAAGGTCAGGTTACTATTACCAATGATCATGTTAACATTCCATTGGTTACATTACCCCCAATATATACCAGTTTATTAATTCACTAAATATTCAACTCAATCCCTCTAAAGGTTCAATATTTCCATTTTCTAAGATGTTGATTGATTTATGGATTTTTCTTTTCTTTTATATAGTATTGGAAGTGAGTGTGATGATTTTAGTAGATTGGGGTGATCCATATTTTCCCATTTTAGCTGTTCTATTTTATATTTTTTTATCCAATTTTAATGTTTGAAATTTTAATTGTTTTCATTTCTAATTAATGTTACAATATTTAGTAATGAAATAAAGTTTTTGTTGGTTTCTCTATATTTTTCATGTGTATAATATTATATAATATAACAAAACACACATTTTTTCCAGAAAAAGATATTACTAATAAACACTTAGTTGTTATAGTGATAAACCATATCCATCTTCACTTCTATCAAATGGGAAACAAAACCGTTTATCATTTGTACGATAGACTATGACCCCACAAATTGATATAATTTGTTTTCCATAATCACCTTTCAAGGATATATATAATGATGAATTTAACATATGTATATGATATTTATGACATTATTATACTTCTAGAATTATTATATCACATATACCTTCTTACTTTCCATTCCACGAGGGATACAAGAACGTTTCTCATGTGTACGACGGACTACCACCTCGCGAAGTGATGTGATTTTTTTGCTTACACTTTATATGAAAGGTAGTAAGGATACATTTAATGAATATATGTTATATTTATGATATAAAAATTATTATGGAAATATAATATCTCATATAACTTCTTACCTTCCAATCCAGTGAAAAAATATAACGTCGCTCGTGTTCACGTGTGGACTACCGCCTCTACGAAGTGATGTTAATTGTTTTTCATTTTGTTTTCACATGGATGATAATAAGGATGTATTATATTAATATAAATGATATATATATGAAAAAATAATGTATCTTAAAATATTAATTAATATTTTTTCCTTTCATTTCATCTGTTAAGAAAAATTTAAAAAACGTTCAAGCGTACGTATAGCCTACTACCTTAATGAACAGTGTAATCCATTTTCTATCTCTAAATTATAAATTTATATAAATTCACATATAATGAATTTATATTATATTTATATATTATTTAAATTTTTTGATATTATTTAATCAAAATAAAATTAAAAGGACCCAAATTACCGAACTAAAGATACATGAAAATTGAATCAATTATCACAAAAAACAGCGATTTTAACAAATAATCATTAATTAAATGGTGATAAAAGACTATAAGTATATCATATATGGTATGAGATATATGATTATGGTTATTTATTATATTTATAATAAAACTATATTTATCAAATAGGAGTTTTAGACACATACAAATGAAGTCAAAACTGAGGTAAGGGTTTCTCGTCTTACTTTTTTATTTCTGGGAGACATAAAGCATATTCCCAACTTATTCCATTGAATGGTGAATATACTTCCTCGAAGATATATCATATCATGAATCTATTTATATATATGGTATTTAAATTTTATTTGATGATTATTTCTGTAATGACCAAAAATCTTATTAATGAAATTTCCCTTCTTATGATTATGTTATATAATATAAAGCACACACATCACATAGAGAAAACCCAAAAAACATTATTTTCATAAATAGAGAATGATAATTTAATTATAAAATAAACTAATATGAATTCCAAACATTACATTGTGATAATAAATAGAAAATAATAGAATAAGTATAGGATAATTCAGATTTGTTCGATCCACCAAAATGAACACACTCACGAACAAAGATGTAAAAATCATACATAATGTTAATAATAAAATATTCATTTTGAATATAAATGCAGAGAAAATAGAATTGAATTAAGAGTGAATTAAATAAGTTTCATTTACGTAAATTAAATAACCAATATGACCATTACAAATATGACCGTTGAAATAGTAATATGACCATTAAAATATAAACTTGATAATTGGAATAGTAACATGGCCATTAGAATAGTAATATGATCCTTTGGAATAGTAATTTGACTATTAGAATTGTAACCTAACCTATGTAAATTTAAAATTCTAATTATTTATCCTATAAAATGAAAATATGGTACATTTATATCATTGTACAACTAAATAAATGTTTTAAAAATGATAAATTAAGTGTGGCTTTTTTGTAAAATGTAAATGTTTTTATTTTCAATTTTATAATAAATTTAATGATTTAAAAGAAAATTTATTTTCATAAAAAATATTCATAAATTAATATTAATTTTTATTATAATTATAATATAATATTGTGATACTATAATAAGATTTTCAAAGGGTTATAAAATCGATTATAATTTTAAAATTGATATTTTTCATATAAATGTTGATTTTGTTTAAAAATTAAATTTATCATATTTAGAAAATTATTTTATTAAAATGGATTCAATTTTTAAAATATTCATCTCAAAAAATGGTTAGGGTGAATTGTTTTTATAAAATAGTTGAATTTTTGGTGAGTAGTGAAATATTGTAATTTAATGTATTTAAAATTAGAAGGAAAATACATGGATTTTTGATTCATGGATGATATAAATATCTATTATTTCAATATAAAATAAATAATTTATTTTATATAGTCACAAGAATCAATACTATTGACAATATCAATCCAAAATAATACACTAATGATTATAATAATAAAAAACCTCTCTCCTCCTCTTATAAATACCACCATCACCACCCATTCTCCTCACACCTTCTAAGATTTTAAGATTGTAAAAGATATACTAAAACATATCCTACCCACTATTACCATGTCCAAGTGTTGCTGGTATCACCAAAAGAGCAATTAAAAGTTCCTTAAGTGGTTCTTCAAGGAGGTGATATTCAAGACGTAGCATTCTCAAATTACCTATTTTAATTTATTTTATTCTTCTACCTTAACCCCGCCCCTTCATCCAACATATCATACTAACTACAGTATCATTTTTATTATAGAATTTTATATTTATAATGTAATATATTATTTCCACCCCTTTTCTCATCTCCTCTTATTCAAAGAAAAATGAAACCACTGTCCATATTATGTTGGTTAACCGCCTTCGTGGATGGCGGCTTTTAGTTTTACACTAATGAATTCATGAAAGGTTTAAATTAAATTATAATTTTTAAAATGAAATAATTATGTATATTATGTGTGGTTTCAAGTCATAAAAATAGATTATGACCAAAAAATTAAATAAAATTCTCTGAAAAACCTCCAAAATAAACTAAAAATTTATCAGAAATGTTTTATCAAACGAATTATCCTCATGTTAGAAAAAATGAAATATGGGACCATTTAAACATTTACAAGTTCATGAATACCATTTAATTTCTCTTATAGAGTATTATTCCCATTCTATAATTACATAAATAGTTACACACAAGTGAACTGACCATGAAACCATGAAGCGAACTCTCTCAGAACAATGAAATTGAACATTTAAAATTATTTAAATGACCATAAATAATATTAATAAAATTATAATTCAAATATATATAAAATAGGTTCTGAATTAAGTAGTTAATGAATTTAATTTTATAATATAGTAAATTAAGTGCAATTGAAAAATGTATTCATACATAAGGTAAGGGATCTCTTCAAACCACCATATTTCCTACGAGTTACATTTTTCTCTCTCTGTATATGCCTCAATTTATCTACACATTAATCTTATATAATTATGATATACTATGTATAAATTTTCTAAACACACACATATATATATATATATATATTTACCTCTTTTAATCTTTCTTTGGTGGGGAAATACATTTTATAAAGGGTTCCCTTCTCAATTACTCACAATAAACAAACCCGATTAAAGAGAACTTATTAGTTTCTTATCCATTTTCAAATACACTCCATAAAATTTTTTAATCCACCCATATTTTCTAAAATCATTAATTTTTTCATTAAAAAATTTTGTTCATTTTTTGTTATATAGAAATATCTATTCCTTTATCATCTTTAAATACTCTTTATTAATTTCTCTAAAACCGTGCTTAAGTGGCACAATTCTAAAAGTAAATAACCACAATTTTTCAAGTTTTAAGTTAATTTTGAAAAAATTATTAATGTTATATTATTATTTTTCTATTATAAATGTCTAATAGTGATATAATGCCTTCTTTCATGGATACTTTTATGATACACCCTTTGGTTTTTCCTTATGTCATGATTATGAAACCAATTTATTTCCATGGGTAACCCTTATATTTATTACTTATTATTTATTTATTTGTGTGGAACACATATGCATGTAGATGTTATGATGGGTGTGAAAAAATATCACTCAAATTAATTGGGTAATGTTTTAGTCATATGATAAATTTTTTATGAGACTAGGGAGTAAACCTAATCCATCACGGGACTCTGTCTACCCTGTGATATCATCTTAGAAGTTATCCTTGACTCATGTATATGTAATGATATATGTTACATCCAAATTACTATATTTCTATGATCATAAGATTTTATGTTTTATATCTTATGCCTCCACATGTTTATTCATGATCCATGCCTTTTATGTTATCTTGTTATGCCTTATAACTCATGTTTTATGCTTTGTTTCTTTGTTTATTCCCTTAGTGTGATTTTTTATCTCACCCCTTTTGTCTATGTATTCCTCCAAGTTATAATATACAGTTATAGGATATAAAAGGTATTTAGGAGATTATTTCAAATATTAATAAAAATAAGTTTTATCTACTTTCATGTTTTCTAATTATGTACCTAGTCTTCCAAATACACTAGGATTTTCGATCCTTGGTTTGTATTTAATGGATATTAATGCTTAAAATCATGTATTAATATGTGTAAAAGGATTAAATCACTGTAGTTGGTATCAGAGGATGGTTGATTTATTTTTGGGGATTAGGACTAGAGAACTTTTGTAACAACCCTAGGTATAATTCTATCACCATGGATAACCTAGATTGATTCTTTGGGGCTCATAAGTTTGGATATACTATTAATTTATAATTTATTACTTATATGATCATAGTTATTTTTTATATGTGAAGTAGAAGAGTATTAAATACCATTAATTTTGTTTTTATTTCTTTATTTAATGGTAGTAAATAGAAGAACTCATGAAAATAACCATTGTGATAGGCAATGTGATGATTTACCTCAAGAGATTCCAAACCTGATGGTAATGAGAGCTCAAAACTTCATTAAAGTATTGGATAAAGTTATAAATAATAAATTAAATCATATATAATTACCTCTTTGTCATAAAGAATATAAAGTTGCAATCAAATCCTTTATCTTAAAATGTCTTCCATCCTTTAGTGGATCTTCTGATATCCTTGTCGTGGACCAATGGATTAACTCTATTGAGAAGATATTCTCTATACTCCAATGCTTATAATAAGATAAATTTATACTGGTAGTCTATCATTTTGATGTGCAAGATGATCAATGGTGGAAAATAACAAAAAAACAATAATTCTAAAGGGGAAACTTATTCCATGCAGTGAGAAGGATTTAAGAAAATACTTTGAAATAAATATTTTCCCTGAACTCTTCATCTTAAGATGGAGATGGAGTTCCTCATATTGAAGTGAAAGGAATATGAGGCCTATCAAAGCATAAAAGAAAAAATTTATAATTCATTCATTATAAATCTATAGATTTTTTATGAATACTAAAAGTAAGGTAGATTGATTCTTTAGCGGATTAAATCTGATTCACTAAAAGGCCTTGGCATTTCGAGGCTATAACAACTATGAAGAAATTGTCTGTTGTGCCCTTAAGTTTGAGATAGATATTTGTGACTCTTAGTGGTATCATGTTATTAGAGATAAAAAGTAGAAAATGCAGTTTAATATGGAAGGATCAATAGATTAATACCATGGAGGAAATAAAACCCAACACCCCATGTGTCTTAAGTGTGGGAAAAATAATCCCAAGAACTATCTGAAGGGAAATAGGAGATATTTGAAATGTGGAAAAGAGGGGAATAAGGATAATAATTTCCAAAGGGATATGAAAAATCCCAAAAATAAGTAATAAGAAAGTAAGTTTCAGATTAACAATCATCATGAAGTGTTTTATTTCAACGAAAAGGTATATGGGAATTTTTCGATCCAATTTACTAAGCCAAGAGTTTTTAGAGACAATCAATGATAACAATCTTGAATGAAATAAGGAAGGGAATATGCTATCACTACCACTGAGGTGGATCCCTAAAATGATGAGATTATAGGTAAACTGGTTATTCATTGAATAATATTAAAAATACTAATTCATTTTGGTTATAAACTTTAATTAATATATTTAAACTTTAGTCAAACTAATCAATCACCAACTTAAAATATAGTGGTTTAGTTATCAATGAGAAAGTAAAATGGGGGAATTATTGAATCTAAAGTATATAAATCCTCCCTATAAATTTTTTGTTTATTATACCTACCAATAAATCTCATCTTACTTACTTTATTAGAGTTCAATGCAAAAATGGACATGTATTATCTATCTTTATATAAATCCAACATAAACTATTAGGAAATAGAGATCAATATTCACATCCCGAGGAAACCTATAATTCTTTAAAAATGTAAGGATGAGTATGAATATCCTTTTGGATTTTATTATAAATAATGGATACTATTTCCTTATGATCTTGTATATATAGCTCTAATTATTGATACAAAGGAGAGGATCATGCTGGAAGACATGCCCAGTATATGGGACTACACCGATATGTTCCCTAAAGAATTTCCTGGTCTTCCTCTTGACCAAGAGGTTGAGTTATCAATTGATCTTATACCTGAGTCTGTGATCATATCAATGACACCTTAAAAAATAAACACTAATTAGTTAGAATAACTAAATAAGTTGTTACAAGAGAATTTGGACTAGGGTTTCATATGCCTGAGTGCTTCACCATAGGGTGAACCAGTCTTCTTCACCAAGAAGAATGATGGATCAATGATCCTCTGCATTGATTATCATGAGCTAAAAAAAACCTGATAAATAACAAGTATCCCCTTCCATGTATAATTGAATTTTTAGATAAACAATGTGGGGTCAAGTATTTCTATAAGGTAGACCTTCGATTGGGATATCACCAATTAATGATGAAGAAGGAAGATATTCCCAAGATTTACTTTCAAACAAGTTATGGACACTATGAGTTTATATTGAATCCATTCATATTCAATAATGATCCAACAATATTCTTGGAATTAATTAATAGAGTCTTTAGCGATTACCTCAACAAATTTGTGGTAGTCTTTATAAATGATATTCTAAAATACTCCAAGAGTAGGGAGGATCATGATGAAAACTTTAATACTTTGATAAAGACAATGTGAAGGGATAAAATATATGAAAAGTATAGTAAATGTGAGTTATAGATGGAGGAAGTATCATTATTGGGGAATTTTATCACCAAAAAAGAGAAATATATGGACCCTTCCAATACAAAGGAAAGTGGGGAGTGGCCCAGGATAGCATCTGTAATGGAGATCTATAGTTTCCTTGGTCTAGTTGGGTTTTATCGACAATTTTGTAGGATCTTATCATGAATTTAAAACCCACTAAAAAAGAATGCTTGTAAGGTAGTATAGTTTTTATAGACCAGTGAATGTGAATACTTATTCAAATAGCTAAAAACTAGCCTTATCATTGCCCCAATACTTACATTACCCACAAATGAGGAACAATTTATAGTATACAACGATGCATCAAAGAATGTATTAGGTTTTTTACTAATGAAAAATGATAAAGTGATATCCTAAGCCTCAAGTAAGATTAACATTCATGAGAAAACCACCCCACATATGATTTAGAGTTGGAAACTATGATATTTGCATTGAAAATATGGAAACATTATCTTAATGGGTAGAACTATGAGATATATACTAATCAAAAGAGCCTCAGATATATATATTCACATAGAAGGAGAATAATATGTTCCATCAAATATGGTTAGAGGTCATCAAGGATTATTACTACTGAATCTAATACCATCCTATTACGGTGAATAATGTGAAATATTCTCAAAGTAGAAAGAACCCTAAAACTTTATCAACGATAAGAATTGAGAAGGATCCAATATTCTTCGGCTCAAAAATTATGGAAATGGGAATCATAAAGGATGGAACATCATCATTCTTTTCTCAAATGATTTCTCAACCATCCCATTCAGAGAATATAAAGGATGCTCAAAATAGATGATATAGAAATTCAGAAGAAGGTGGAAGCTATCAGAAAATAGAAATCATCAGAGTTCAAAATTGACAAGGTTGGAGTTTTAAGATTTAATTATGACTATGAGTACCATAAAATACTCAGATAAATTGGGAAATTTTTAATTATGTTCGTATATAGACCTTCTCTATCCACCCAGGGGCAAAAATATGTATCGATATCTCTAATAAATCTATTGTTCAGACAATATGTTGAAGGAGACCACTGAATATATATCAAATTCTTTGGCATGTCAATAAGTGATGGATGAAATAAAAATGTCAAATGGGATAATGAAACCATTACCCATACCTATATGGAAATGGGAAAACATCACTATGGATATTTTCACTAGGCTTCCAAAGGAATCCATATGAAATAATGCTATATAGGTTGTTGTGGATCATCATAAAAAGACTAATCACTTTATAACTATCCGATAGGACTTCTCACTTGATCAACTTTAATGGATATACAACAC
Organism: Viscum album; assembly: GCA_963277665.1. Classification (NCBI taxonomy): domain Eukaryota; kingdom Viridiplantae; phylum Streptophyta; class Magnoliopsida; order Santalales; family Viscaceae; genus Viscum; species Viscum album. Next base: position 1,219,580,124 of record OY728119.1, read on the forward strand.
AGAAGTGGTGAGTCTATATAGAGTACCATTATCAATTGTATCTAATCGATATATGATATTTACCTACAATTTCTGTAAAAGTCTCCAAAGTTGTCTAAACACTAAGCTAATCTTTATTACGAATTATCACCCTCAAACTAATGTCTAGTATGATAAAATTATTTAGACACTTGAAGACTTGTTTAGAGCATGCTCGATGGACTTTAAAAGAAATGAGATCAACATCTTCCTCTAGTAAAATTCTCTTGAAATAATATTTTTCACTCATGTATCCAAATGAATCCATACAAATATATTTATGTGAAAAGATGTAGAACTCATATATGTTAGTATGTAATTTCTAAACATAAGTTTTTGGGACTTTAAATAGTTTCATAAATGGAATAAAAGGTAAAGACCATTCAACAACACATCGGGGCTACCCAAAGTCAATATAAGAGCTATGAAAACAATTATCAATGTGACCTATAGTTTGAGGTTAGAGACATGGTATTTCTCTTCATATCTTTATGGAAGAGAGTAATGATATTTAGAAATAAGGGAAAATTAAGTCTTATGTACATCATTCCCTTTGAGATTCTTGATTATGTTGGAGATGTGGCCTATCAATTAGAACTCCCCAAACATTTCTATAGAACATGATGTATTCTATATATCTCTATTAAAAAATTATATACCATATCCCTAACATTAACTAAATTCAATGGCGGTACATCTAAAAAATGACCTCTCTTATGAGTAGAAACCGATGAAAATATTGGATTATAGAGATAAAGTTCTACACAAAAGACCACTCACCTAGTTAAAGTACTATATAAAAAACCTAAATATGAAGAGGGGACATGGGAACTTGGGGAAGATATGAAAGAGAAGTACCCTCACATGTTTTCATGTTGGTACATAAAAAAAATTTCATGGGTGAAATTTCATAATGGGGAAGAATGCAATGAAGCATAATTTTACCAAGGAAATTTCTCTTATTATGATTATGTCATATAATATAAATCACACACATCACATAGAGAAAACCAAAAAAAATTATTCTCATAAATTAAGAATTATACACTATTCAACAACTAAACCAATAAGAACTCTAAATATTACAGTAGGATAGTAAATACAAAATAAGAAAATAATAATAGGATAATTTGGATTTGCTTGATCCACCATAATGAACTCACCCACAAATAAAGCTATAGAAATAAAATATAATGTTAATTATAAAATATTTATTTGAAGATAAATGAATAGAAAATAGAATTTAATGAAGAGTGAATATAATAAATGGTATTTATCTAAATTAAGGAACCTATATTATTGTTACAAATATGACCGTTAAAAAAGTAATCTATCTGTTGGAAAAGTTACCCGACCATTTGGAATAGTAATATGAAAATTAGAATAGTAACCTCACCTATGTAAATGTAAAATTATATTTTTTTATCTTATAAAATTAAAATATTTTATATTTACATCACGGTATAAGTAAATAAATGTTTTAAAAATGATAAATAAAGTGTTGGTATTTTTTTAAAACGTAAATATTTTATTTTTAATTTTATAATGAATATAATGATTTAAAGGAATATTTATTTTCATAAAATGGATTCATAAATTAATATTAAAATTTATTATAATTATAATATAATTTTATGATACCATAATAAATTTTTCAAAGGGTCATAAAACTAATTATAATATTAAAATCAGCATTTTCTAAATAAATGATGATTTTATTTAAAAATTAAATTTATCATATTTATATATTTTTTAAAAAATGGATTAAAAATTTTAAATATACACATAGAAAAATGTTTAATGTGATTTTTTTTAATTTTCTAAAATAGTTTATTTTTTTGATGAGTAGCGAAATACAGTAATTTACAGTATTTAACATTATAAGCCAAATACATGAATTATTGAGTCATGGATGATGTAAGCATCCATTAGTTTGTACTAACATGAACCATTAAATGCATATAGTAACAATAATTAATACTATTTATATTCTTAATCAAATATAATAAACTAATGAATATAATAATTAAAGACACCCCTCTCCTCCCCTTATAGATACTACCCCTCACTATCCCTTATCCTCACACCTTATAGGCCCTAAATCTTGTCAAATATCATATAAAAACTCTCCTATACAATATCCTCATATCCAAGTGCTATTGGTCTCACCAAAATACGAATTCCAAGTTCCTTAAGGGGGTTTTCAAGGAGATAATATTCAAGAGGTGACATTCTAAAACTGCCTCTTTTAATTTATTTTATTCTTCTACCTTATCCTAACATCCTTCGTCAAACATAGAATAATAAATCCAATATATTTTATATACTGAAATTTTAAATTTCTAATATAATATCTTCTATCTACACCTTTTATCATATCTTATTATTCAAAGAAAAATGAAATCATTTTCCATATTATAGAAGTTGACCGCCTTCGTGGATGATGCGTTTTTGTTTTCAACTAATGCCTTAATGAATGGTTTAAATTAACTTATAATTTTTTAAAATGAAATAATTATGTATATTTTTTTTGTGGTTTCACATTCTAGAAATAGTATATGGTCATAAAATTAAATAAAATTAAACTAGTTCGGGATGGTAGAGAAAACTACCAAAATAAACTAAACATTCATCATTAACTTTTTATCAAATGAATCAGCCTCATGATAGAAAAAATGATATATGGGACCGTATAAAATTATTTAGGTGAATTAATAACATTTAATTTCAATTATTTAGTAGTATTCCCATTGAAAAATCGCCTCCACAACTATACACAAGTAGAACGACCATGAAACAATGAAATGAATGCTCTTAGAACAACAAAACTGAACATTATAAATTATTGAAATGACCATAAATAAACATAATAAAATAATAATTCAGATTTACATGAAATAGGTTATTAATTAAGTAATTAATTAATTTAATTTTATTATTTAGGATATTAAGTAAAAGTGTATACATCATTCATATATAAGGTAAGGGATATCTTCAAACCTCCAGATTTTCTATTGGTTTCATTTTTATCTCTATTTTCCTCAATTTATCTATCCATTAATCATATATAATTATCATATATTCTGTATAAATGTTCTTAACATATATATCTAGCTCAATTAATCTTTATTTTATGGGTAAATACATTTTATAAAAGGTTTCCTTCTCAATTTCTATTGATAAGAAAACCTGATTAAAGGGTTTATATCAATTTACTATCCATTTTAAAATACACTTCATAAAATGTTTTACTACAATATTATTTTGTAAAATAAATTATTTTATAATGAAAAAATATTTTAGTTTATTTCTATTTTTAAATAAATAATTATTCCTTTATCCTCTTTAATGAAACTTTATTTATTTCCATAAAACCGCGCTTAAGTGGAACACTTCTAAAATTATCTAACTACTATTTTTCATATTTTTAATTTAGTTAGAAATAATTATTCATGATGAATTATTATTTTTCATTTATGAATGTCTAATAATGATTTAATCCCTTCTTTCTTTGAAACCATTATGATACACCCTTTGGTTTTTCCTCATGACATGATTACGAAACCCATTTCTTTCCTTTTGTTACCCTTATATTTATTACTTATGTCTGATTTAATTATTTGGAAAGAATATGAATTTACATGTTATAATTGGTTCACAAAGATATAACTCCAATTAATTGTCTATTGTTTTATTCTGATGAGGTTTTATGCATGGTATTAGATAGTAAACCTAATCCATTATGGGACATTTTCTACCATGTGATATATTCTTGGTAGTTAGCCTTGACTCATGTTTATGTCATGATATATGATTCTTCAAAATTCATAATTTTCCATGATCATATGATTACATGTTCTATATTATATGCCTCCATATGTTTATTCATGATCTATTACTTTTATGTTATCATTTTATGCCTTTTAAATCATGTTTTATGATTTATTTCCATGTTTATTCCCTTATTTGGTTTTTATCTCACCCCTTTTGTCTATGTATTCCCCTAGGTAATCCTATATAGTTATAGGAGCTCAAAGGGAGTTAGGGGTCATTGTGAAGATTAATAAAAAGATAATTTATTATAGTTTCATGTTTTCTAATTATGTACCTAGTCTTCCATAAATACATTGATTTTATATCCTTGATTATTATTTAATGGTTATTTATGATTAAAATAATGTATTAATATGTGAAATAGGATTGGGTCACTATAATTTATATTATAGGGCTTAAAATGAAAAATTTATAAAAGGGGTAAGTGTTTATTTTACAATCTCATAATTATTCAGGATTGTTTTTGTTTAAGTCCCCCTTAGAGGAATTATTTGATATTTTTATCTAGAACTAATTTTTTTTATAATCTAGTTTTCTGGAAATTTTTCAACTAACGGTACCATTTTACCACTCTTTGGTACTTAAAATGATTGATAAAATGTTTTTATGAAAATAAAAATTTAATTATCTTTGGTCAAAAATATTCTTTTATAAAAACCCAAGTTTTCTAAAAATATTGTCAATTTCTTTTTAAAAATTTTAAAAATTATTTATTAAATAATGTTTTACCCTTTTTACTTTTTCCAATTTCTTTTGAAAGGAACCTTAATGTCATTTTCAAAACAAGGTGTGTTTGGATTTTATTGAAAATGTGTAAGGAATCTTTTTTTAATGATGTGGTATGAATATTTTTTTCACCGTCATGACCACTCTATGTTTTAAAGATTATTTTACAAGTTTTAAGAGGTTAGTTTCAATGAAAATATTTTTCAAAATATTTTGTGAACTTTTTTTTGAAAATATTTTCCAAATGAAAAGGATATTTTCTTAAAAAATGTTTTTAATGAAAATTTTATATTATTTCTATTCATCATTGACATTAAACATTTATTATACTTATGATCCATTGGGGATATATTATAATAATATAATACTTTCTATTTATTTTTATAGTTTATGATCATTTTAAATGAGGATATAAAATTTTATTTCCATTCACCATATTATTCTAGATGGTTTATGATTATGTTTATTTGATTAGAGTATGTATTAACATTTTGTATGTTATTTTTTCAATGAAAATGTTTATGTTGATTATGATTAACCCATTTAATATAATTAATTCATTATAATTATTATGTTATGGTTGGGGACTAGTTATATGTATCCCCTCAATGCATTGACAAGTCTTATGAGACAAATCAGTTGGAAAAATTAGATGGGTTTCTACCCATAGATTTAAAGAATCTTTTGAAAGGTATTAATAGTTTCATATGTCTATAATTATTCATTCAATCATTATGAGATAAATTATTCCCACTGTATTACTCAATTATCTAGAATACACATGGATAAGTTTCAAGGTTATATGATTATCTATATGTATTTGTTTGATCATCATTTATTTCTACCATATTAGGATCATTTTATTAATTAAATGAATTATGTTTCAAATATATACCTTTTCATATTAATTATGATTATTTTTTCATGATATATCACATTTCACTCTTACCCTTACTAAGCATATGATATCACCCATTTCTTATGTTTTATTTTCCCCAGGATACCAGGAAGTGTTTGTGATTGGTATACATGGATACACTCTAAGGAATAATGGTGTTCTTAAAGAAAACACTTCATATAGTTTATTTTTTCAATTGAAATGTGAATTTCAATTATTTATCTAGTATACCAAGACTACCAAACTATTCATTACTTCAATATGGGATTCTTTGTATCTTATTCCAATGTAATATGGTAACCACCAAGTTTGGGTTAATAAATTCAGGGTCATTATAGTTGGTACACCAGGTATAAAAAACGTATTGGATACTAATTTCTTGGAGTAAAATATGAATTATAAATTGATCAATTCACAACCAAATAATGAAACTGTAAGTATATTTTCTGGTGTTCTCTATCATAATGGTGACACAATCCCTCAACTTTAGAAAAATTATCATGAGACAAACATGTTGTCAAATTATTTTAATTTATATTGAATCAATGGTATTTTAACTCGTCATATATTTATGGATTTGTTGGTGATTAAATTTATTATGACCATGTTCTCTATCACTATCTATGAATCCTTGAGTCTTAGTATTATCTTTCATGTCCATTTTTTCATTTCCCACCAATGTTCCCATACTTGGAAACAAAGTAATGCGTTATTTAGGATGACCATCATACTTATATTTATATATTTTCAAGAGGATTTTTTATTAACCCCTTTTATGATGAAGATTTCCATTAAATTTATCTTCAAATTTCAAACCTTTGATTATCAAGATCAAGATTAAATTGTTAGGATGATATTTATTTACGGGGGTAGAATGTAACATCCTAGTATTTTAACTAAGAAAAATCATGTTAAATAGTGAGTATAAAATGAAACACTAAGACTTTAAGAGAATATAACAACCTAATACTTTACAATATATTTATTTAAATTCAATCTCTTTGATATCTTTCTATGCATGCAATGTTGGGTTTAAATAAAACGTGATACTCTATTAATATAATATTATTTAAACATAATCTTTATAACCTAGCTGTTAAGATCATGAGTATGAATATTAATAACTAAATTAAAAAAATTATATGGTTTTTACATTTATAAAATAAATCCAGTGATTATATATTGATTAAAAATAAAATAATATCCTTTTATAAGAAGAAGAAATGTTTTCTAAAAACTGTTTTTTTGAAAGGCGGGTTAGTCACACTTTTCACACATTATTTAAAATTCATATTTAGAAATTTTAGAATCTTTATTTGAATAAATGAAATTTATTTTTTAAATTTACTTGTAAAAATTATCTTTTGGTGAATTTTTTACAATGTTATGAAATGATTAATTTTTTTGATGAATAGTGAAAATACTAATTTTTATTGAAGACATCATTTTTGTTAAATTTGTTTACAAAGTTAAATTATATTTTAAATTTGTTTTAAAGTAAAATTAGTTAAATTATATTAAAATTTAACTAATTTAGTTCATTTTAATAAATTTAATATTTAATTTTGGTATCAAAACATTCTATAATTATGAGAATTTTCTCTTTGGAAAACCGCTCTTTCAGTACATTTGCAGTTAAATTTCAAATTGAATTATGAAACTTCTTTGAATTTTATTTTTAAAAATGGATTAAATATTTTTAATTATAATAATTTATAATATATAGAAATTTAAAATTAATTTTTAACAATAATTAATAATAAAAATAGTAAAACATAATTTTCACGGTTAAGGTAAAAATGGGATTATCGAGGGTTAAACTAAGAAGATAAATTCTAAAATGACCTAAAAAAATATAAAAAACCCATTTTGTGGTAATATTTACACCCTATAATATATAATATTATATATTATACCATTATTTAGTCTTATAGGATGATAAAAATGTGGGTATCACTTTATCTTTTAAAAAATTCCATATGTGTCCTCTCCCCCATTAATAAAAGGACACCACATATCCTCCATTATTCACACTTAAAAAACCATTTGGTTTTAAAAATACATGATAAAATAAATTTCTTATTTCCCTCCCCACATCCTAGAGGCATTATTTTTATTATTAATCCCTCTTATAGATTCTTTAGGTGTAACCCTGAATAGGATCTCTAAAGAAGAGATAAAATTCTTAAATGTGCGTATTTGTTTTATTTATTCTTAAAACTCATTAGAAAATTATTAAACTATGATAATATAATAACAATAGTATCTAATATATACTAATATATTATTATTTTGTTAGAATAACCTAGATCCACCTCTACTTCTACCCAATGGGAAATGAAACCATCGAATGTGTGTACAACAGACTACTGCCTCATGAGTCGATGTAATTGTTTTTCCATCAATACATTTAAAGGATTGATATAAATTTTGATTTAAAAAAATATATAATTTATGAAATCATTATACTTCTGAATTTACGGTATCACATATACCTCCTTACTTTCCATTCTATGGGGGATACGATGACATCGCTTGTGTTTACGGCGGACCACCAACTCGTGAAGCAGTGTGATACATTTTTATATTACGATATAAATGAAAGTTATTAAAGTTAAAGTTAATAATTACATGATATATTGATTATTTAAACATACTTATGTAAATATAATATCTCATACAACTTCTTACCTTTCAATTTTTTGGAAAACAATAATGTCACTCATGTGCACATGTGGACTACAGCCTCTACGTAGCGATGTGAAATGTTTTTCATTTTATTTTTACATGGATAGTAACAAGAATGTATTTTATTAATAAAAATTATATATATGAAATAATAATGATCCTTTAAAGATGAATTAATATTTATTTTCCTTTCATTCAACCCGTCGATAAAAATGGAAGCAATGTTCACGCGTACATATGATCTACATTGTCCATGAACGGTGTAACACATTTTCTATATATAACTTTAATAGATTAATATAAATACTTATATAATTAATATATATGATATTTATATTATTTTTAACATTCTAGATATTATGTTACTAGGGTAAAATTAAAAGGACTAAAATTACAAAACTAAAACATATATGAAAAATGAAGCACTTATCACCCGAACATTGATTTTAATAAAGAATCATTAATTAATGGGTGATAAAAGACTATAAGTAAATAATATATTATATGAGATATATTATTATGGATCTTTAATATATTTACAAAAAACCTCTATTTATTATACAGGATGTTCCGACACAAATGAAGGAAGTCAAACCTATGGTAAGAGTTTCTCATCTCATTTTTTACTTCCGTAAGACATATGCCATATTCAACAATTATTGTTTTACATGGTGTATATAGATGAAATTTTATATTTTATATAATTAATATATTTATCTTCATGGTATTTTAATTTTATTTTATGATTATTTCTTTTAGAGGTCTTACGATTCATAATTTACTAAAGTAGCAAGGGTTTAGTTCACAATCTCATTATTATTCAGGATTGTTTTTATTTAAGTTTCCCTTGGAGTAATTATTTGATATTTTTATATTAAACTCAATATATTCTCTTCTAATATAGTTAATCATGAAAATTTTCATGTAAAAGAACCATTTTACCACTCTTTGGTACTTAAAATGATTGATAAAATGTTTTTTATAAAATTTGAATTTATTTTTCCCTTTAGTCGAAAATCCCATTTCATTAATTTTTTTTTCTAAAAATGTTTTCTAATTTTTTTTAAGATTTTAAAAATTATTTATTAAATAAACTTTCACCCTTTTTACTTTTTATATTTTTTGTTTGAAATGAATATTCATATCATTTTTAAAACAAGGCCCGTTTAGTTTTTACTAAAAATGTGAAAGAAATATTTTATTTAACACATATGGTATTAATGTAATTTTTTTCCATCACAAACAATCAATGTTTTAAATATTATTTTAAAATTTTAAAAGGGTTTTGTCAAATAAAATTATTTTTTAAATATTATTTTTTTCCATTTTCTAAAAATATTTTCGAAATAGAAAGGATAGTTTCCTAAAAAATATTTTTAATGAAATTTTTATGTCATTTATATACATTAATGACATCAAAAATTTATTTTATGTATGGTCCTATTTATGATTATTTATTTGGGGATGGTGTATGATGCACATATTTATTTCCCCATATTCCCACTTTCCAAAAGTGGACAACATTCATCACTTTAAATAGTGATGTTTTCTCCTTGATCGAAATGGGATGATGAGATATATGGGCCCTCCTTCTATTGATTCCTCCTTGGAGCTCATTGACTAGTCCAAGTATCCCTCATAAATTGAAGTCATGTTTGTGGAATTAATTCCCATTACAATCTATTTTTGGATGATAGTTAATTACACTACTTATGTGTGGACATTCTGATTCCATATTGATAAGGAAGAAACCGTTGGTCAAGAGAGTAGTAAAATTGGGCATCAATGTGCATGTATGGACATTGGGTGTATCAGTCACATGTATTATTACTCTTAGGATGAAATCTCATGGAGGCATCTTAGGGTGGGGAACCCAAGGTATCTCATGTAAATCACAAGGAAACTACTCTAAGGGTGTAAATATTCTAAGGATTTTAACTTAGGTATCCAACACTTATTCACATGGTATATATTTTTGGGTTATATCAAAATTTATACATCCTATGAAGATGGATTAGAATGTCTGGTTGAGATGGATCAGGGCATGAATTTAATGTCTTGTGAAGATAGGGTGAGTGGATCAGGACATCCCTTAAGGTGGATCTGAAAGGTGTGTCCCTAGGGGGGAAGATAACACACCTAAAAGGTTTTCTAATATATGGGAGCACCCTTTAGAGGAGGACCCTGATTTGTGGATTATAACGCCTCTTGAGGCAGATCTGGGGTAGATGGATCTATGGAGGAGGAACTAGGATTGTTGGATTTATGCCCTATGGAGGTGGAACCATGATGGTTTGATATAATTCCCCATGGAGAAAGAAGTTATATGGTTAGTTATAATTCCCCATGGATAAAATATTGGGATGTATGGATCCAACGCCTCATGGAGGCAGAACTAGGATGGTTGGATCTAATTCCTGATGGAGGCTGAACCATGATTATTTGGATCTAACTACCTATGGAGTCATAACTAGGAGGTGTATCCCTTGGATGAAACACCTTTCTTTATAATTTATCAAGATTTAATCTCTCAGAGGAATGAAATGCAACCTATTTAGAAGATATGTATAAAAACCCATGTAGTTGGATACCACAGTTTAAAAACATGTGAGAGGAATAGCCAATTCTATTTAACATCATGTGGTAAGGACACTCATTTCATGAAAGGAGCATCGACTAGGGATGGTGTGGAGATTACATGTTGAAGATGCCCTTCGAAGGAGGATTTCTCTTTGTTGTAATGGTTTGGGGGTTACACGAGGAAGCTTCCCAGAGGATCTCATTCCTTGTGTGTGGTAGGGATATAAGGGTCATTGCATGCCACTCATACATAGAGAATCCCATGCTTATCACACAGGGTAAGACTATAATTTCATATTATGTGATGAGGATGTTTTCATGTAGTTTAACATCATATAACTAGGATATGTAACTAATATTTTTAATTTCATACATCTCAGATGTGGGGGAACTCACTCCTCACCCCTCGAGTTTATTTGGACACTGATCATGAAACTTTGGTTAGGACATAGATTTGGAACTTCTAGGGTTCAATGATGGGAGGAGTTCCCATTCATAAAGTTTATGTTATATTCTTGATGCTTAGATGTAACTAAGGTTAAAGTCTCCATGATCAAAAGTAGTAGTGAAGGTAACGGGTTCATTGGAGGCATATTTGACATCATGTAGGGGAATCACAACTTGTTGTGTACCAGTATGGGGTGTTTCACGCAAGAGTTGCATTATACAGGGGATTTAGCATAAGGGAAGGCAATGTAGCCTAAATGAGTAGGTGGGCACACGATTTGGGTTGTGGACAGATCATGGTTGCACGAATGGATATAATTTTTTTTTCACAGCAAAACTATTTTAATAGGTTCTATACAAAGGTTACTTGATTTTAGGCCAAGTCATGTTTGGGACCACATGAGGTCTGTCGCGCAAGATTCTACACCTTGAGGGTTCTATGTTGTTCACTGTCATGAAATATCGGTTTTACGTGAAACAAAGCAACACTAAATCTTTCAGATAGCCTATCTGTGGGAGAGTATGAGCTTCTATTTATATCTAAAATCCTCAGCAATGCGCGTGTAAGGTATAGGGCATGAAATGAGTTTTGTGCATGGATTCTTCCATTACCATAGGCACTCAACTACACAGGATAGTGGGTTTGGCTTCCCTTTTGGAATAAAATGCGGGATACCGTGAAAAATATTATTTTCATGCATGAAACTATTCCTTCTTATGTGTACATACCTTGGAATTATAGTATGTCTTGTTGGAATATGTAAAAAATCTCATTTCCTTTAGTGCGTAAGGCCTTTACATGCAGAATGTGGTGCCTGTGTGCATCTGTAGAAAGTTTAGCACACCTTCCTTTTCAATCCATGAATGGTCATTCGAGGTAGGGTACATGCTTGATTCATCCAAAACTAGTCTCTTGGGGGCTTTAGATTGAATTTCTACACTAAAAAATTCCCTCATCTTGAAATTTGAGCTGAAAGGGGACCAGAAGTCCAGGTTCTGAGGGAAACGCTTAAGATAGGGGTCGATTCCTGTAGCTGTGTGAAAAACATGTGGTTGGGCATGGAAAAGTATTTCACATGGGAACAAGGTGTTGTTCTAGGCCTATAAATAGGTGGATGGGGCCCTATGTATGGTACTTTTACTTCTTTTATGGTAGTTATCCTTGATCTCATGTGCGTAAGTATACCTTTTGCAAAAAACATCTGAGATTCAACATCATATTTCATGAAACATTGTTCATGTATCAAATTATGTGATCATAGAATTTTTAGTGTTTTATATACCAAACGTGCACACAACCTATAATTTTTTCATGCCAAACCCTTCTTGTGCACACATCCCTTGGGTCTTTCCTAAATGAACAGAAATGGTCCATCAACAAAACTAGGTTGATATTGGCACTGCAGCTTCTACTCGGAGTGTCATAATGGCTATAAATTATCAAAACCCTTGAACTATAAGGTTCATATTATGGAATTAGGCTCTTTTGGACATGATTATATAGGAATAAAATAACTACCCATTGAGAAACTACCTTTTGTTGTGGAATTTTTAGTTGGTGGATGAGGTGAATATCCCTAGCTCAGAGGTCAACACACCACAATTGTGGATTAAACCTGAGGATGAGATTAACCCTCGAAACATAACTGTTCATTACCACCCTACTAGGGACCATGAGGCTATGGCCATCCAAGTCGTGAATAGGCAGAACAAGATAATTCGGGTGGAGTAGCTAGGGGCAGAAGAATACCCCATCTACAAAGACATCATTTTTAGAGCAACATATAGGATAACAGTAGGGGTTGACATAAGGAATATGACCTGCAGTCTTAAAATTTTGTTCAAATGAATTGTATTAGGCGTATTCGGTATGATACACTTTCCTAGTGTATGGAATTGATCTGCACCATGTTGGACTGAACGAGGTGGCGTGGAGATCACAATTTCATTTATACCGTTAAGAGGAGATAGTGATGGAGCTCCTCATCCAATAGTACCAAGATACAAAAACCTTACATATTAATCATAGGGAGGTGAGAATTTGTTTTTGGGATGTACACTGAATTGGTTTCATCACACTGGAAGGGTTCTAGTATGATGAGTTACTTTTATCTGAGAACACCTGAGAGGATGGCCATTAGACTCCTCTCCCATCACAACACCTTCAGAAGGTGCTAAAGAAAGATCTAGAACATGCTCCCATATTCTATAGGTACATACCATTCAAATTGTGTTTTGATATGTTTTTTAAGGAGAAACTATCTATGAGGATTCTAGGATGTGGAAAGTAGTGCCCGATAGCTCCGTTGAGGAGGAGGCTAATATCATATTGGTTAATACTAGAAGAAGGGAAATTTGAGAAAAGTAGCTACAACATGGTGGAAGTTTGGGAGCTAATAGTACACTATACTGCATTTCTTTCCACTTTATTCAATAGATGGATGCTTATAATTAGGGACACTAGGACGAGCCTATACCTATGGATGCTAGTAATGACAACATTCTTGGTGGCTGACAATAGATTCAACCTGGGGGTGCTTGTGTTAGTCTATATCTATAGTTTGATGGGACATGTGAGGAGGGAATGTATGCCGAGGAGGATCTATGGGCCATCCCAGTTCTTACATGGTTGGATCGTGGTGCACTTTGGGGGTTATGAGTTCCTAAAAACCATGAGCCCTCTAAATTCCAGGATGAAGCCATATCTTCTCAACATTTTCGGGGTCTAGCCAGTGATGCTCAATGAGATCAGGGTCTTGAATTAGATTGGAAATCATGAGAATTTAAACTTTAATACATTTTAAACCTTGGTTTGTTTAATGGTGGAAAAAATTTAAGGGACATGAGAATAGAATGATTACTTATAGAGCTTTAGGGGAAGAGTGCTGGCGACCAGGATTGAAATCCATGCCCAATGAGAACCATACACAACTTCCCTATTTTCCTGGTAGTTTGGATGCCTCTAAAAGGTGATAAAGAGATTCTATTTAGGGGTTTTTGATGAGTATCATCCCTATATCCATCATCATCTCTGGTAGATTCTGAAGTGTGAGGGTTATGGGAGACCGTTGTGTTTCCACTAACTAACGTTGATTCCAACATGTCGACAAACTGTTCTAGAAACTGGGTGGAAGAATATCTAGAGGAAATATTGAGGAAATTACTTTAGGTGATCGATCCAGTGAGTGTAGTTATAGAATATAAGGTGGTAAGGAAGGATTCTCTTTACGGAGTGAGCTAAGAAACTGTTGCAGCTCAGGCTGGAGCTGTGGTGAGGACGATGTAAGATGTTGTTGCACCACCGCTTCCTATAAGAGAAGGGTCTTAGAAGCAATTTTGGGGGAAATAAGGTGGCTTCCAAGCTGAGATGATCCATGATAGGGAGGAATCTAGGAAGAATCTAAGGAAACTTTTGCAACCAACTACCGATACAATATTTACTTCTATCTAGTCAGCTTGGAGGATGCTATAAACATTAATGTCAATTGATGAACTATGTAAAAAGCTAGTATGAGATCTAATAAAGTTACCCAAGGTTGAACCATTATAGATTATGGAAATGTTGGTCTTCCATTGGAGAAATTCTTTTCTGATTTCCATGGACACCTATGCATGCCAGCGAGAGGAGTACAACCCTCTTTCCACCCCACTATGGGTAATGTCTGGTGAAAAACTAAGGTGGGAGGAGACCCCAACCCTTGAAGTCTCATTTGAGGGGGAGTCAAAAAAATGAGGACATTAAGGGATCCTATGATTAAGAATACTAGGGGTCTACCACTCATCATAGAAGTCCCTATAAAAGTGGAAAAAATCATAGCCTCTGAAGAAAACATGGTCAAGTTTCGTGAGGTAAGACTTAACTTACCTATCTCCCTTGATACTTCAAATTCAATATCCATAAGATCTAACTGAATTTTTTTTTTGTAATGGTTCATCTTGGAGATTTGAAAGGGGACCCCAATGGAGGGGGTGAAGGTTCATTACCGTGTGATGAAGATCCCACTTCAGGGCCTGTTCTTGAGACCGAATCAACTGGTGGGGCTAGTTAAGGAGGCTAGGATGATGACCACAGAGCCTTAGGTCCTCCCTTCCATCTACGGGGGACCACAAAATGTCATTGAAATGGTGGTTCCCAGTAGTTAAGTGACATGCCTAGGGTGGGTCATCCTTAAAATACTTCTTACCCAAGGTAAGAGAACATACAAATTCACATGAATCTTATAAAATCTACATGGATCTTTGTGTGAACATGTTTAATTTTTCCACATGAAGGTCCTCATGATTCTTCTACTCAAACAGTGAAAGAGGAACCAACTCCAGAAATTAAAGTGTTGTCTAGAGTTTAGGGGTCTTCATGGTAGAGCTCCCCACTAAGACTCAGGGACTCAATCTACTGATCCTAATAATTATTTAGTTTCTTATCCTCAGGTAAGCACAATTGGTGATTTTTTGATCATAATAACTAACAAGTTCCCATTACAATAGTGCTCAAAATGTTGTGTTCTCTACAAGTGGTTGAGTCCAAAACATTTTGCGGGCCTTCTATGATAGTCATGCCTATCCATGAAGACCCATTCGTTCAAGCTGATCTGACCTTATTTCTGGGTGAGCAGTCTACTATGGATATGAGTGACACTAATGGTGGAGTGGATATTGGGGATTAAATTGGTGAAGTTTATGAGAATGGGTCAAGAGAGGATAGAAGACCTCATGATCCGGAGCTCATCCTATCTGAGAGGATTCCAAAGGGGGACCCCTTTCTCACCATTATTAGAGCTTTCCTCGAGTAAAAGCCTACACCTATAGAGGAGCTAGAAGACTCTGTCTCTGAGGCTACTGAGGAGAATAATATAGTTTAATATAATTAGTGAAAGTGGATACAATGTTTCATCACCCAAACTCTAGAACTGCACCTGGTTATCCGGATGGGGTCTCTCCACCATTGACTATGCTATCTGTGCACTGGAGGGGTGGACTCTCATGATCTGCATGCGCTGATACACAATATCCTTGCTAAAAATGCGCATGAAGGGATCCAAAGTTTAGATGTTTCTTGGGTCCAACATAAGTCTGATAGTATTCAAAATCATTAAGAATTCAATTAGGAAATATAACATATGGAGGATAAAATTAATGAGCAAGATTGCATTCTTGACACTCAATCACATGTTATCAGTCATCCAAGGGATCAACTGGAGGAGGCCGATAATTAAATGAAGTAATAAATTTCATAGATATATGATCTCCAAGTTGAGTAGGATGGGACACATATTATAGATGATGAGATTCTACCTAAGAATGATGAGGATAATGTAGATCTTGAGAGGCATCATAAATACTTAGAGGCCACACTACATAGGTTGGAAGAGATGTATTGATTAATTGATATTGCAGATCCATAGGGGAAATTTTTATAGGACTCAAGAGTGGATATAATATGTGGATGGAACTCTTTAAAAATCCATAGCTTATTTAAACATTACATCATGCATGGATATTTTTATTTTTCAACTGTTAATTATTGCACATTGATCATATTTCTGAGACATCTAACAACCAATCACTAAGATCACGTGATTCATGATTGGTGTGAGAAACAAAACATGACCATGTGATTTAAAATTAATATGAGAGTGTTAGATAATCATCAAACACTTGGGGTATACTATTTTTGGCTGACCACTGAGAATGTTCGGGCTAAGAGAAGCTGTGGATGGAGAAAAGGGATTTCCAAAAAATTAAATTTATTTTCCAATATTATCTAATGATTTAATGGGATAATGCCAGGGGCATTGAATTCTACCCAAAAAAAGGGGAATGAAGAGTGTGAATCATGATTCCCAAAACCTAGAAAACAATGAGAGTGGAGTCACGATATAGGAAAACTACCAACCATGTTCAAAACATAGCATCAATATTACTTAGCCAAGAATGATGGGAAATGAGGGTTGATTGCTGAACAAGTTCTAAACATGAATCCTACCATAAAATGTCCTTAAAAGTCCTCTAGGACATTATCCTAGGATGGTATGTGATTCTTGGCTTGAAACCATTCCATTAGGGGTCTCTTCAGATGTGGAGGAGGATGAGGATCTAAATAGGGGGAATGCAAAGCGTGGAGATGAAGTGATGGAATGTTCAAATGGATTCCAACACTCATGGAATTATGCCATCGTGGGTTAAAGCACATTGGTGTAGGCATATATATCTGAACAAAAGTCAAACTCATCTTCTAGGGGAGTGTCATCATGGATACCGAGTGATAGCTAAAGAATATGAACAATGTGGTAGGTGACCGACACTAGAGGAAAAGACTTCTTGGGATAGTGCCTAAGATTCTATGCAGTTTTATGTTGATCAATGGGGATGATAGAAACACAATTTTATGTCATATGGCGAGGATGTGGAATTGTATATTTTAATATCATGTTATCCGGATGCATCCCATAGTTTAATGTGATGTGATCAAGAAATAGATTATATGGGGCTTATACATTGAGTAACCCATAATTTCCTCATTAATTCAGGTCAAGAGGGAATCCAATAGTCATTGTATGAGGTAGATTCATAGTTTAAAATCATCAATAAGGGACCTAGTGAATTTAAGTGAATGATAGCCTCCCTTATGTAGACGAGGGATGAGTATCCCAAATAGATATATGTAGCACAAAGGAGTGATCAACCCAGTGCAAATAAGGTCCAAAAAATCCCAATACCACTCCTCATATTCCCGAGAGGACTTTCATGCAGTTTAACGTCAAAATGTTTGGACTAAGAGGGAAGGGTATCTCAAAAGAATGCATGAGAAATCAAAGGAAAGTTACCCCATGTGAATAGAGGGATAAAGGAAGCCACCTAATTCTACCTAAAATATCCTTGAGACCCACACACAATTTAAGGTCATTATGAAAATATTATGACATTTTTCATTAAGGTAATAAAACTTGGACCTGGAGAAAATAGTTTATGGTCATAATGCTTAGACCATGGATTTAAATTTAATATCCTAAATCTTAGACCAAGGGAAAATAGTTTATGTACATAATTCTTAGACCATGGATTTCAGTGTGAGGTCATGAAGCTTGCACCTGGGTTTCAATCTTACTTTAAGGTCATATAGTTTAGACCATGGGGTGACCTAATGTGTTTGGAATGGAATGAAAGAGTATTAACCCGAAATGAATGAGGGTCCAGGAAGGCCCATGTATCAAATGAAATGTAAGGGGTACATCACAAATAGTTTAAGGTCATACTATATGATTCTTGAACTTTGAAATATGGAGTGGTAGAAGACCAACATCGATAGGGGGATACCCTATCAAATGAGAGCATTGAATCTTATCACATAGGGAAATTTTGAATCATTAATTCATATAGGGTATGTATATAGTTTAACATCATATGCTGATTATGTTAGGATTTGTAGTTTAAAGTCATACAATTTTGACTGTAGGGGCTGCAAATAGTTTAAGGTCATTATTATTTGCACCTATTGCGACCAGTTTCATGTCATGTTGCATGGAAAATATGGTGGATATTATTTTAATGTCTTAAATCTTAGATAATGAGATCTTAGTTTATAGTAATAGATTTTGGACCATAGGGGTGTCTCGAGCATATGTGTGTAGTATGGAGAAGTGAAAAACATGTTGTAAATTAGGAAAAAGGAGGCCCAAACCCACACAAGACATTCCTAAAAAGACCACATATAGTTTAAATTTGTGATACTTGGAATATAAACTATTAGTTTTAGGTCATAGATTTTAGAACATAGATAAAATATTATCAGATAGATATATGTATCATGGTGGAATGATAAACCCTATGTGAAGGAGGGTGATGTAGGAACACACCATACAACATATTACTAAAAGGACTTGCACACAGTTTAAAATCATAATGCTGGGACTTGGATCTTTTGAGGTTTGGACACATGGGTAAAAATCCTACTGAGAATCATAAGACAATGCAAGTCATGATCATGTGGGAAACAAGGAGTGGTGATGGAATTTACCGGAAACATGGAAGCGTGCAATAAGGGAAAGGAAAAGTTGGGTTGGGAATGTCCCAACAACACTGACATACTTATTCAATGCGCACTGATTCCCAAAAGGGTAACACCAAGGGTGTTGGAATTACCCCAAGACATAGAGAGGCATAAAGAAGTAATTAGAGACTTATGAAATCTATATAAGTGGGTGGTTGATGGGAAAGGATAAATAGTTGACCATGTTAGAAACATAGGGACCACAAGAACACCTGTTAAGAATGGGGAGAAAAAATGCATGATCAATTGATGACCTAGTTTGAAACAAAGAATCCATTGTTGGTTTCTAGAGATCAATCAGTGTTTTGTACTAGGATAGGTTTTGATCCATTTTAGCTAGGCACCACCACCATTATAGTGGCCTATTTGGAATTGAAGGATGAATGAAATCCAAATTGAAAAAGACTTGAAGAGTGGAATACAATGAGGGAATGCTTATGTGAGATTCAACACTCTAGGTTCCACACCATAGTGAATTGGGTACACCAATGGGAAAAATTAGGAAGTAAGATTGAAACCTGGATGTTGAAAATAGTTTAAATTCATAGTGAATGGACTATAAAGTAGCTATTAGTTTATTTTCATAAAGTTAAAACCATGATGGGGACAAGGGGATAAGGAATTTAATGAATTTGAATTTGGTCCCAAATATATGAATTCCATTCATTGCTTCGTATCCCCTAAGGATGTGAATCAAGCCACACATAGCTTTGGAAGGAGGAACACATAGTTTATGGTCATACGTTATGAACTATGGAAAACAGTTTATGGTCATATTTCTTGGACTATGGGGGAAATGTTTGTTCCAAGGGTATATGTATTGATCAGAAGAAATAAACCCTATTGTGAATGGAGAAAAGGAGGATCACATACCACATAAACACCTCAAGACAAATTTTATATAGTTTAACATCATAATGACTGGACTATAACTGAGGCCATTAGGCTAAATGGTTGTTGAATTTGTGGCTGGTCCTGAAGATGATAATTCCAGGAATCACTACATAACTGATAAGGTTGGGAATCAGGACACACATAGTTAAAGAATATAACGTGGTAAAATACCAACACCAGTGGGGAAAATCCTCTATAGTTAGGGAATTGAGGCATCCCATGAATATTTTGGGGAATTCTATGTTCAGAGCATGGGGTAATGATTATTAACCATACCATACTTATCAAATGAGGAATCCCTATTTCAAAATGGGTAAATATAATATCTTATTTAAGAGGAATATCAGTTATAAGTTGGGTAAAATCATAGTTTAACATCATGCAGTGATGATTTTTATCTTCATAGTCTAAATTTTTAGAACTCAGACTGTAGAGTTGCTTCCAATTTAAGGTCATAGAGCCCAGACCATGGGGTGGGTGAGTATCACAAATGGTTATGTGTAGTGCAGTGGCATGACAAATCCAACGTGAATAAGGACCAAGGAGTCCCAAAAACACACAATAGATTTATGAGAAAACTAAAACATATTTTAATGTCATAATTCTTGGACTTGGGATTCTAGTTTAAGGTCATAGAGTTTGGACCTAGCACACTGTTTAATGCCATGTTTCTAGAACATGGTATGTTCTTAGTTTAAGTTTATACAATTTAGACCACAAGGCCTTATAATGGATATATATAGTTCAGAAAAGTGAAAATTCCAATGTAAATGAGGGATAAGAAAGCCCAAAGCCACAAAATATATTACCGATAAGAATTACACACAATCTAAAGTCATGGGTATTGGAATAAGACTCCTTACATGAAGCACTGATTGAGAAAATTGGCATTGGTGGGAGGATTGATACAGTCTATATCCATGGTGATTAATGGGTATGCACCATTAGAATAGATGTTTTGAATCATGTAAGGTCCTTACCACCTGGGCTTCAACATTGGTGAATTTTTATGGGCACAATCATCATTTTGAGAGCCAGTATCGTGTCACCTTAGAAAAAGGAGTAGAGGTAAACCTTCTTGTTGAAAGCTATTGATATCTTATTTTGGTGCTTATTTATATTATGAAAGGCCTAGAGACTATTATTTTTGAGGGATTAAATCTCATCTTGACATACATATTCCATTTTTTCTGGAATTTTCTAGTCATAGACAATTGTTTAGAGTGATGGAAACTAAACCTCAATGGGAAGGACTACCTCTATTCTGTACACCAGGGAATATAGAGTCTCTTGAGTGTAATTAAATGTTTTTTCTAATAGAACTAGAGGGAATTTGGGATATTATCCAAAAAACTTTTATTGTTCTGGCCCTATCCTTTATAAAATGTTGGAGAGGGTTTTGTTGAATGCCTCGATCTATCCATTTACCTATGAATGATAGAGGGAAGTATGGTTTGATGGGATATTGTAATTAGCCTAAAAATATATCAATCTTAGCATCTTGAAGGTTGGTTCCATTTTTTATGAGAATGGAATGAGGGAATCAAAATATTTGGATGATGTAGGATCTCATGAATTAAATAATGGATTGGTCCTTGACTTCCTTGAGGGGAATCACTTCTTCTTACTTGGAGAAGAAATATATCACAGTTAGAATGAAACTTCACTAGAGAGATATTATTGGCGGGTAAGGTCCTACAACATTCAGTTCCCATAATTCAAAGGCCCAAGTATACTTGGTAATATGGAGGAGCTTTGGTGTTTGATGCACAAGTTTGGCATGGATCAGACACACATGTCACCTTTTGAAAAAATCGATGCAGTCATGGACCATGGTGGGCTAGAAGTAGCCCAACCTCTGAATATAGTGGGAGTGATTAAATCCTTATTGATGGGAACCACAAGAACCATCATGAACATCCTACATAACATGCGGAATCTCATATCCTTGGATTCAAAGGAGGATAATTCCATGAAACCCACGTTTTTAAAGAGTCTGCTCGAGTTTTGGCATACTCATAAGGGTGAACTGTGATGCATGCCAATGGATTCTCTCACGATTGACTCGATATGGTGAGAGAACACCAAAATGAAGGTAATAAATGAAAATAGTTTCCCAATCAAGTTTTTACTCTATTGTAGGGGAACCTGAGTGCCCTGATGTAAAAAAAACGATAGTCAGTTGGTTTACTTACTACCTATCATCATCATCTAGAATGATGAGAATGATGAATATTTGATGTGACACATGAATGAACAAGTCACCCTATTCAGGCTTTGCAATAGATGTGGTAATAATGGATAGGGAATCGGCTCAATGATTCTGAAATCGATAGACATGAATCAATTCCAGCTGATAAGAGAGCTGGATCATCGGTTGACAAGTGTACTCCAAAAGGGGCACAAGTTATGGATTTCTAAAAATGTATTCACTATATCTATTTGATGACTAATTTAGAGTGTCCCTTCACATTAAAGTGATTGAAATAAATATTAAGGTCCGTATTGAGATGAGTAATGAGATTCTGATACTTTACCTCAATACTGCTGCAACCTTCTGATTGTAGGAATGAGTACGATACGATGACCTAAGCTAGGGAGAAGAAGATAATCCCCAAGCCTAATCTTTTGAGATTGGTATTTTCAAGACATATACCAGTTAGGACATGAGATCCACCATAAAAATTCATCTTCCAATAGGTCATATCCAAATCCACAGAGATTATTTTCTCATATTATAAATAAAAATCCAAGGGTAATTCTTTAGGTGTTGGATGGGAGACCAGGAAGTCTGCCAAGGCCCACCCCAGATATTTATAAAACAAGAATGGTATAGGAAAACTATAGGATCAGTTCCCAATAGGTTAGCCATCCTATCAACATGGGTTGATATAGGATAAAATTTAGTGGTTCCACATGATACACCATCTGTATCTCATGATGCTGAAAATAATATTGAAACTTTTTCACTTAAAAAAATAGTGCAAGGTAGATCTTCATGATATGGGAGTATCTGGTCCCTATGTTGAGAACCATGCATATGAGATTGTATAAAATGTTTTCTCTTCCCTCACTGTTCTTATAGGAAATAAGGGAATCGAGGGACTATTCCAGGGTGGTCATATAGAGGACCAAAGGTTTCCCATAGATGGGTGGAATCAGAACCAGATGTTGTAGTAGACATTGCATGATTTCCATGAAGGCGGTCAAACAAAATTAATCCCTATGATAGAAGATTTATTTCTTCAATATCCTTGAAAAGGGATTACACTTACTGTCCAAATTCATGATGAATCGAAGTATGAAGGTTAAGTGGCCTTGAAGACGCTGCAAATCCTAGAGTTTTTTCAAGGGAGGCATTTGGATGATGGCCTTGATATTATCTGGGTCAGTCTTGATACCTCTATATCTGAAAAAGAATCTAAAAAAATTCCCATAGGTAACCCTGAAGTCACACTTAAAGGGGTTCATATTCAAATGTTGGTAACATAGAAAGATGAACACTTTATTTAGATCTTTGAAATGGTCCTGATTCTAGTGGGATATGACTACAAATTCTTTAATGTTGTATTCCACTAACATCCCATGAATTATTTTGAGTATGTTGTGTATGGCCCGCTGATAAGTGGATCCTTCATTCTATAGACCGAAGGGAATTAAAAAGTAGAAAAAGTTCCCTAGAAGCACCCTAAAGGTGGTAGATTACTCATATTTTGGGGTCATCTAGATCTGATTGTACCCATAATATCCATCCATGAAGGAGAGATTCTAGAAACTGGATGTTGCATCGATCAACAATTCTGTTTATAGAAGGTGAAAACCATCCTTCAGACAATGGCGGTTGAGATCCTAGAAGTTGATGCAGTCTCTGATATGTCCATTATTCTTCCTGATGGGTATGATGTTGGATATACACTTGGGGTACTATACCTCCCTGATGAAGTACGATTTGATGATCTTATCAACTTCAGCCTCAACCAGGGAACCATAAGAAGGGTGAAATTTTCTAGGAGGTTTATTAAACCTATGATGATTAATTAAGAGACCAAGATGGTGGATAATGACCAAGGGGTATAGTCCTGTAATCTTGTCATATCTTTAGTCAAATACATTACAATGTTACGTCAGGAAATCCACATATAATTGCGGCTCCTTAAAAGGAATGGATGCATTGATCAGTGTTGGCCTTAGATCTTCCTTAGTATTGAGGTTAACCAAGAACAGATCATTGATGGTTGTGGAGATTCCCTCTTTGAATGTAGGGGAAGAATATTCCAAATAATATTTTTCAATTGAGGAAAGAGAATCAACTGAAATTGGTTTATAAAATATGACTAATTCAGTGGGAACACTAGTACTTTCTTGGGCAGACACATAACCTCTAATGAGAGACTCCCGCACTGCTAAAACCATAGTAACGAAAGATATAATTCTACTTCCTTTAGGCCTTCAACAATAGGGTCTATTCTTGATATCAAATTAATGGTAGTGGTTATGATTCCGTCGATTCAACTATGATCCATGGAACATGTGGAAATTTCATGGAATAGTGTACATAGGAAGAACTTCTCGTTACTTTACCAGGGTGGGGGTTTATGGCATCCCCATTTCCTCTCTAGTGTAAGTTTATGAAAAAATCCTCATATGTTCCTTCCATTTAAGGATGTGACACCCCTTTTTATTGGAAAAAAATAAATAAACATCCTATGTACGGTGTGGTGGACTCCAATCGATTAATCATAAGAATGAAAGAATCATTGAAGTCTACCCATGGACTATCTACAGAGGTTGTGTGCTCGACCTCATTGGTCTGAACCTACTTCCCTCTCCTTTTAATAGCCAAATTATAGATTATAGGCTTCATATGAGTCTAAGGGAGATGTATCACCTCAGATTAACCCTAATAAACCATTTAGGGAGTATTTGAGGAATTGATGATATGGTGAGGGAACTTATTCATGTTGATGAAGCTTTGGCCTACCCAGGAGTGCATTATAAGTGGTATCGTGTGAGACCACCTTGAATTCAACACTTTATATCAAGACACAAAACTAGGTATTCAAATGAATATGACCACACAGTATCTGCTCAGTTCTATAATAAAAATAATTCTTTAGGTTATAGGGAGTGAGATATTCTTCAGTCATCCAAAACTTGTGAAGCATCCCGGTTGAGATGAGGTTGATCATAAAACCCGTGTTGACCAGGAAGGGAAAAATCTCTACACTATTGAACCAAACTATGATATACAATGGGAGGATGTTCCCCTGTGTGATGGTTCCATCATCTTCCCTATAGAATGGGATAATTGTTTGGAATTCCTCTTACATGACCTACTTTGTATAATAATACTCTATGGTGGATACTTTTACTTTGTACTAGAGGGGAATTTTCAATGATTCTGCTAGGGAATCATACATTTCTAATAATAGGAGGAGTTACTCAAGGATTGAGATCCTTTCAGGTATACTATAAAGGTGCTTCAAAATGTGGTACTTCTATTCCAGATGCACATTTCAGCCCATAAGGGGTATCTCTTTGGCTAGGGGAATAAAAGGTGCTACTAGCAATACCACTAGGTTCTAAATGGTGTTGGTAATATCCTACTACTGATCTTATATCTTATCCAAAACCACTATAGGATGACTATAGACTAGATGAAGCATGGATTTAGCTGGATGCAACTGATCATAGTGCGGTTTCAGTTATTCTTCCAAGTAATTTAACATTGGAAACATGTCTAATGGAGTGGGCTACGAGGACTATGTCTTCTAAGCTATGTGCAACACCTAATGCCTAGTATAGGTAGTATAAAACACTCTACTTGAAGCACTGAACTAATTATTTTTATGGTTTTCAAGTTTTTGGAATCCCCTTATATGATGTTAGCTAGAGACATTCGATGGATTCATAGGGAATTTATCATCATTGGGCAGTGTGAAGCGGTCCACCAACATGTCGAAATTCACAAAGGCATACTCCTACTCATTATAAAAGGATTATTCAAGCACTGGGTGGGCCATGGAAATGATTCCCAACTTAGGTGGCATGAAATTACTAATATTGTGATATGAATTCAACACTATTGGGGAACTCAAATCTCCCTTGCTTTGCCAGTGCCTTCTCTTCTGGGATTTTGAAGGCTACAATATGGATGTAGAAACAGTAGTCAGAGAACGAGAGGTTGACATAAGAAGTTATGACTTTTCCAAGAGGGCATAAAAGATTCCATGGATGTGAAAAACTACTCTATGGTCCAACCAATTATCAAATTTATAGGTTCCATGGCTAGAAGCTTTATATCATTTACCTGAATCCTTACTGTCACTACGAGGCTCAGAGGAGATGTGTGTGACTTATGATGGGATGTTTTCTAACTTGACCAGACCATTATTCACTTAGTGATGGATCTAATCCTTGAACACATACCAGTACTTGATGGTGTGTCCAAGGATCCTATGGTATATTAAATAACCAGGGTGGTTAGTGCGTCTGCCTTCCTGGGGCCACTTTCTCTCTAGTAGCATCAGAATCCCCTACTCTAGGGAACTGAGGAAATAACCAAGGACCTATGAATCCTTGAAATAATAAAAACAATTTCTTCTATCTAGGAAGGAATCTCAAGGATCCTATCCTAGATAATGGGTTTGATCCTGATGAGGGGGTGGATCCGGAAGAGGGGCCAGGGCCACATTCTCTTGTCTAGGAATATGTTCTTGGAGAGGTGGTTCCTGCTAGTTCTATACTGGGTGAGGAAGAATATAGTATGACTACTATAATTCTCAAGAATCTTTAGGCAAAAGATCTAATAATTATAACTGATTAGCGACTAGTACCTATATGTTGAAATCATTTTATACCTTGGTAGAAATTTTTGTGGGAGCTAGAGGAGGTAATAAACTTTCGTGCTTATCATGTTTCAAAGATTCCTCTAGATGATTGGTCTTGTCAAAAAAGTCATAAAAACCACCTAGGAAGTTCATAGTGATGAGATTAGGGAATATCTCAGTCTCATCATTCCCCACACAGATTTTCAATTTCTTCTCTTGAGTTAGTGACATTTTGAGTGAGTATGTGATGCCTTTCCACTGGGTTACAAAATCCACATCTTGCTCATCAGGTAAATTTTTTCACTTGAAGAGGTCATAAATACTTATATTACATATAGTGGAGATGAACTGGTAGAGGAACTCCCTGTGAAGGTCTTCCCAACTAGTGATGGACCCTATAAGTTATTGATTTTACTAGATAAACACATTTCCCAACTAGTGGGTCACCCATACTTCTTAACAAGGAAAAGGTAGGGTTACCAAACTTTGAGAGTGGTCACATGTCATCCACCCACACTGGGTATGACTTTCCATTTGGTGGTATCACTGCCTGTGATGTCTCCTAGGCCTCAATGTGAGTAGTGAGAGAGGTTATAAAATCATTTTGGTGAGTTACCTTATCTTGATGAGGATTTTTTTACCACTAATGCATTGATTTCCTCATAAACTCTATAAGATGGCTCAATAGATAATGGAGTGACATGACCTGAATCCCAGGGGGGTAATCATGATGCTTGAGTGGGTTTGACAATTCATATCTTGGTCAATTTCTGTACACTCCTACCACTGATCTATATGGATGAACATGATTACCAAGATCACTTGGGGGAAATAGACCATGGATGACTTACTGCTGCCCTGCTAGAGGATAAATAAGACCTTCTTGAGGTATATTGTGATTTGGGTACTGAACAACCATGAAATTAGTGAGGAGATTCATGTGTTCTAAAATCTCCTAGAGTAAGAAGGGTACAATGGAATCTTCCTCTATTTTTAGTGAAACCTAGGATGGATCATAGGGATTAAAATTCTCATTACCTTTTTCTATGTTCTGACTGGAAGGAAATGATGTAGAGGGATCACTGGGGCTGAGTTCATGGCTTTTCTAGCAGGTGTGAACACCTGTGTGAGGGTCTTTTTGGTACTAAGTTTACCTAGGGTGTATTTTTTCCTCATCAAATCCTAAGCCGAAGTCACTGTCCTTGGACAACTTAGGAACAACCCTGTTTACTATGATTGTACCTATAATAGAGTTTTCTTTGTTGAAGGGTAAGTTTAGTTGTTATAGGATATGGATGAAGTGGATATTAGTGTACTATACCCTATCCCTAGCCTTCAAATGTGGAGATGCATCTTCCATGATCCTATAGAGAACTATTAGGCTCTTAATAGATTTTTATTGGATAGTTTGGTGGTATCTGTGTGACACGGATTCCTGAACCCCTGGGATTGCTACGAACTCAACAATTCAACACTTCTGATCAATGTCTTTGAGGTTCCCCTAGCTTCCTGGGTAGACCGACTAACAGTCATAGAGGTGGTGAAGTGTCACCTTAATGGTTTGGTGGACATACATGGACTGAACCTCAATGAGGGATTCCAGGATATCGAACACGAAAGTTTCATTTTTCCAAAACACCAAGGATAGATAGTTGGTAGCTAGAGTTTACTATAGGCTTTATTACTTAGAGGTAGAGACTTGATCTTGGTTTTCCCAAGCTTTGATCAGTATTGGACGAGAGGTAGGTGGTGACACCGACATAGATCGATGTTATGAAAAGTTGATTAGTAAAAGAGTTTTTATGTGAGTCAAATATTTGATTAAACTAGACCATCTCTTAGGGGAGAAACCAACTACATAATCACATCCTTGTAGGAATGGGTTCTCACCACTACCTCATGTAAAAGGGAAGTGGAACTCATCATCACCTTTACTTGGTGATCACCACCAGGAGGAGTCAACCCAATCCACATCAGTTATCCTACTTCTAATGTAGAGGTAGAGAAGTGGGAAACTGACAGCAATGGGGGGAGATACACCATGAGCTCCTGGAATGGAGCCAGAAGTTACTCCACCTATATGGACCTACAAAGGGATCTAGGGATAATGTGGATTTTACCTTTTGGTATAGATAACTACACTTGTTGGGTTTTTCCTCAAACTCTGGCAGTTGGGGTGGAGGTTCTATTACTAAGTCTTCTGTGTCCTTAGAATCACAAAGATCGATGAGGCTGATGACGACTATGAATTACCTAGGATTTCACCTTAGATGGAAATTGGTCTCCCTTGTAACCTATGATGGATCTTTGGGATAGGTTAATTCCATGGAATGAGGAGTACTAGCTTGATAATGGGTGTTAATGCGGGAATGACCTCCTCTTTGGTTAGTTGGGATATAGAGAGGTTCACTTTATTGGATGTTGTCAGAGTGGGGAGGAGCTCTGTGTTGACTAGTGAAGGAGTAGGGACGACCTCCACTATATTTTTTAAAGAAGTGAGGAGGACCTCCAGTTTGTTCTATGGAAATATGGGGTGGACCTATATGTTGGATGGTTGGAGAATGAGGAGGACATTCATTCTGGTTGAAATGGAGATGGGTAGGACCTTCGTGTTAAGGATCAGGAAAACGAACAAGACCTTCATACTGGTTGTTGAAAGAGCGAGGTGGAACTCCTCTTTGATTCGTGAGATCATTGGGAGGGCCACTCTGTTGACTAGTGAAGGAGTTGGTAGGAAATCCACTCTAATTAGTTACAAAATGGGTAGGACCTCCATGTTGGTAGGAATGAGTATGGGGAGGATCTCCATAGTGATTTTCAAAGAAACATGGTGGACCTCCACCTTGGTTGGTTTTGGAGTGAGGAGGACCTCTACTTGATCTAGGAACAACATGATGTGGACCTTCATGCTAGTTTTTGAAAGAGAAGTGAGGACCTCGTCTTTGGTTGGTGATGTTGTGGGGAGGATATTCACACTAAAATTGATCATTAGAGGTTAGACCATAATGGTTGTCTATGGTTCTAGCGATTGATAGAGTCAACCCAACCTTCCTATGAGGTGGATGAGGTCTCAATACAAATTGGAAAAATGTGGATCTCAATTCATAATTTGTAGGGATTTAGAGAAATGCACTGGTAATGGAAGGGGACACTAGAACCATAGAATATGATTCCCCTTATCGAGCATTTTTTGGACCTTCCCACGATGCTTGTATCAGGTGGTTTAGACTGGGGTTGGAGAAGTAGGGGAAAAGTCCACATGTTCTTCATCACAAGAGACCAGTCGTTTATAGCACTGAAAGGTCCTAGAGAGAGCCCTCCTTGGAGGATCCTAGGAAGTAGTCATGGACATGGTGACCCGAGTATCCCCCACCTCCTCAGTGTAGGGGAACGAGTCATAGGATCACTCTAAGGAAAGGCTCCCTAAGTAGTTTTCCTTTGATATAGAGAGTAGTTTCTCCCTACGCAACCATTGGGGGTGGAGGTTTTTGTGTGTCACTGATTCCTACAAGTCTTGGTGGTCTATATGCCTTATTAGAATGACCCAATACTTCTTATACCAACATACAAGGGTGTTGATCATCCTCCGTTGGATAATCTATGATGGTGAGATGGGGTGTGGGTACCTTATAACTGGATTCATAGTGGAACTTGTGGAGGAAGCATGGTTGTGTGGGATTCTCATATCAATGTTTCCTTTACCCCTATTCCTGCAGGCATTGGGCCATTGATGTCCTATAGCTAGGGTCCTACAAGATAGGTGGATTAAAACATTAGTACAGATACAAGGAAATGATTTCAAATTCTCCAACATCATCCAATCTTCTGAAGATAGACAAGGATTCATGATGATAATACTATAGATTGAGGATGCCCAACTGCTAACTACCCCATTATTCTAGTGAGTTTCATGCTCGACCAACCATTTTCTTGGTGGGACTTAGTAGGGGATATCTAGGTTTGGTGACATAAAAATCTACTAATGTCTCAAATTCTACTAGTCTCCATGTTGAGGAGAAGAGTTTCATGTCGATTTCACCATTACTTTTTTTGACGCTTTCACTGGGGTTCGCATGTAACATGCATCTTTATTGCCCTGTATTTCCACTTTCTAAAGGTGGGTACCTTTTATCACTTTCAATGGATATGTATGGTCCTTGATCAAAACAGGATAATGAGATATCAGTTCCTCATTCCATTGATTCCTACTTAGAGCTCATTGACTAGTCCTAATATCCCACCTATATTAAAGGCATTTTCACAAAAATCATTCCTAGTGCTAGTTCTTTGTGGATATGAGTTAAATAAACTTATTTTTTCTAGACATTATGATTCATTATTGTCAAAGAAAAAACATTTGGTTAAGAGAGTAGTCATGTTGTGAATTGCTGTGAATGTATGGAAATTGGACGTATCAGTCACTTGTATTATTCCTCTTAGGTGGGTATCTCATGGAGGCATCTTAGGGCATAGAATCGAAGGCATATTGTGTTGATCACAAGGTAATAATGACAAGGGCATATATCTTCCAAGGATTTTACCTTAGGAATATCAAACTTATGCATATGGTATGCATTTTTGGGTTATATTACATTTTCTATTCCATATAGAGATAGGTGAGAATGTTTGGTTGAGATGGATGTGGGCATGATTTTGGCATCTTATGGATACAAAATGAGTGGATGAGGACAACCCTTGAGGTAGATCCAAAAGGTGTGTCTATAGTTGGAAATATTTCCCATGTGAAAGGTTTACCAATGTATGGGAATAGCCTACAGTGGTGGACCCTGAGTTGTGGATCAGAACACCTCTTGAGTCAAACTCGGGGTCGATAGATCCATAGTGGTGGAACCAGGATGGTTGGATCTAAAACCTCATAGAGGCGGAACCAGGATGGTTGTATCTAACACCCCATGGAGGGAAAACTAGTATGGTTCGATCTAAATCCCCATGGAGGTATAACTAGTATGGTTAGATATAACTCCATATGGGGAAAAAACCAGGATGGTTGGATCTAATACCCCGTGGAGGTGGAAGAAAGATGGTTGGATCTAACACCCCATGGAGGTAGAACTAGGCGGTATGTCCCTTGGAGGGAACACCTAAGATTACTGTTTTTTGGGATTTAACCTCAGGGAGGCATCCTATACACCCTTTATAAAAGATAAGGATCAAACAACACATAGTTTAATGAAGTAGTTTAATGTCATGTGACATGAAAAGTCCAATAAGTTTAATGGTGTGTGTTAAGGATGCTCATGTCATGAAAGGAGCATCGATGGGGGATGGTGTGGGGATTACGTGTTGAAGCTACCCATCGCAGGAGGATTTATTTTTGTTGGAATGGCGTGAGGATTACTCATGGAAGATTATCGAAGGATCTCATTCCATGTGATTGGTATAGATATGAGGGTATTCCCATGCCACTCATACACAGAGCATCATTTTCTTATCACATAGGGTAAGGCTATAGTTTTACATCATGTGCTGAAGACATTGTCGTGCAGTTTAATGTCATATGACTAGGATATAGAACTAGGTAGTTTTATGTCACACATCTCAGATGTGGGGGTACTCTTTAACACCCATAGTTTTTATGAATTATTATTTTTTGATTTAATTTAATCTCTTTGACATTTTCCATTTAATGCAACACTGAATATAACCTGTGTTATATAAAAAAACTGGGTTATTATTTCTTGGTATGCAACAAAAAGTCAATATTGTGCCCCAAAAAACACTTAGATTAGCTTGTGGTATATGAAAAGCTATGTTTTATATGTATTAAACACAGTTTCGAGTTCCTTTGATAACATTAACAACACGCAAGACCGAGTTTTACCAAACTATAATATATTATTAATAATATTATTAAATTATTATTATAGTTATCAACTAGACATTGGAATGAATGTAAAAAAAATAATATTTACTAAATTGTTAAAATATATTTTACACATGCATATAAAATTAATTCGTTGGTTATCAATTAATTAGAAATGAAAATAAAAACCAACTGAATATAAAAGATGCGATTTTATGAAAATAGTAATTTTATGCTCATAAAGGTGTTTTATCTTAAAAAATTAAATTGATCACTATTGTTGAGATATATTAAATAAAATTATATATTATAAATTCAACCAAATGTTTTTACATGCATCCAATAAGTTTTATAGGTATAGAATAAGAATAAATCCAATTTTTGGCATAAAAACTATATTTTTCTAAAAGAAACCTTTGCCACATTTTAATAGTAGAATTGTTTTAAATATATATTTTTTTCACTTTAATAATTTTTATTTAATAAAATAAAAATAATTATTTAAAGCATAATATCACATTTTTCTTTGGGATAATTTTTGGTATTTTTTTGAGAAGTTTCATTTTTGATGAATAGTGAAAAATACTGAATTTCAATTGAAAACAGAATTTTATTGTAATATATTTGTATATTTAAATTAGATTTTAAATTGGTTTTCAAGTATATTTAGATCAATTATATATATATTAATACAATTTCGGTCATTTGAATCAATTTTACATTGAAATTGGACATGAAAAAATTTCAAAATTTTAAGCATTTTCACTTTAAAACCTCATTGTCTCGTCTAGTCTATGAGATTAATTTCAAATTAATTTGTTTCAATTATGTGATTAGAATTTGAAAAAAATGGATTTATATATTTTAAATCAAAATAATTTATAATTTATTTTATTTCTAAATTAGTTTTTTATAAAAAATAATAGTGAAAGTAATTAAAATTTATTATAGTGATTAAGGTAAACATGAGTTTACTTAGTGGTTAAACTTTAACTTAAGGGGACAAATAACCAAGAAACATGTCCAAAAGACATTTTATGTCAATATTTTGACCTTATACCCCATTTTATATAAAATTTACCATTATTGGAGGAACTTGATGTAAGTTATACCTCTCAATAGTGTCTACCTTTTTATATTTTCAAGAAAACCACTCCTCCTCCACTAAAAGAGGGTACTCACCCCCTCACTTATAAACACAACTCAAGACCCTAATATCATAAAAAATGACCAAATATGATCCAAATATCCCTAATATATTCCTAT
Source organism: Viscum album (assembly GCA_963277665.1). Lineage (NCBI taxonomy): Eukaryota > Viridiplantae > Streptophyta > Magnoliopsida > Santalales > Viscaceae > Viscum > Viscum album. The sequence goes on from OY728119.1 coordinate 1,219,614,176, forward strand.
TAGCCTCAATATTTGTATAAATAAAACCAAGTTAGTCATTTGGTGAATACCAAAAGGAATTATCCAAAGATGAGGTGACATTATTCAATAAGCATTTTGATTTTTTTTCATTATTGACCCCATAAATTCTTCTTATTCCATGACAATATAATAACATCATTATAATAAATATAATTATTTTATTTTATTTTAATGGTTTTTCATACACCTATACACACTTACATCAAATGGGATACGAAATCATTGTTCGTGTGTATAACGGATTACCGCCTCATGAATTGATGTCGTTCTTTATTCCCTTCCACCTTTCTAGGTTGAAAATAATAATAAAATTAAAGTTTTTATATGATATATATGATATTTATGAGGTATTTATTATTATATAATTATTATATAACTCATAAATCCTTACTTTCTATTTTTTGGGAATATGAAAACTTCTTTTGTGGATGTGTGGACCACCGCCTCCTCAAAGCGATGTGATTCATTCACACTTCACATAGAATGTATTAAGGATATGTTTAGTAAATTTATATTGTATATATGACATAATAATTCTACTATAATGATAATATATATATATATACATTTATTTCATTTACATTTTTACTTTCAATATGAAAATAATATGAAAACAATATTCAAGTGTACGTACGACCTACCGTCTCCATGAACGGTGTATTCCATTTCATATTTATATATTATATATATTATTATAAAGAATTATATAATAAATATATATTATATTTAAATTATTTTTTACATTCTATAAATAAGAAAATCATGATCCATGTAATAGGATCTAGAATAACAAGTCAAAACATATACAAAAAAACAAAATGGTTATTACCAAAAATATAAATTTAATATGAAATTGTAAATAAATGGGTAATATAAAGTCATAATAAAATAATATATGGTATTATATAAAATAGTATTATTCTTTCGTATATTTATAATAAACTTATAATTATTATACAGGAGGTTTGAAGATGTATGAATAAAGTCAATATTTAAGATAAGGGTTTTCTTGTCTCACTTTTATTTCTATGAGATATATGATATATTGAAAATTTATTCTTATTTTGTGGTGTATAAAATTCCATATGAAATGTTATTAATATCATTTATTTAAATATATTAAAAGGTTCAATTGATGTTATAATTTCATGGGGATAACGATTCAAATGTTTCTCAAGTAGTAATGGGATTTCAAGTCTTACTTTTATTTCTATGAGACTTATACTTTATTCCACACTCATCTATTTTATGTGGTTTATATAATATTGATTAAAGTATTATATTATTATTTTACTTATATTTATGTGTATTTAAATATACATTTTATGATAGATCTTTCATGGGTTTTATGGTTCAAAAGTTACCAAATTGGTAAAATAATTTTGTCTCAATTTTTCTTTTATGAGATACATGCCATGTTATACACCTATATTATTTTATGAGGTGATATAATAAACTTTTTAATTTTATATCTTGACTATAATTATCTTAATTATATTCTAATCTTCATGTCATGTTATTATTTGATAGTTATTATGATTCAAATTTACCATAATGGTAATAGTTTGTTTCTACAATCTCATTGTTTATCAGGATTGTTTATAATTGTGATTATATTGATAAAATATTATGATACATATCTCAAGAAATATCATGTATTTTCTTCTACTCTAGTTATTCATGATAACTTAATGTAATGGTACCATTTCCACTCTTTTTTACTTAAGATAATTAAGAATGTTTTTTAAGAAAATCTGACATTATCTCCCTCTTCGGTCAGAAATCAATGTTCTTTAAAAAAAATGTTTTCTAAAAAATTGTTTTAAAAAATGTTATAAAAATATACTATGATATTTAAAATACATTTATACACATGTTTTACCTTTCAATTTTTTTAAAAAGTAATATTATTATTGTTTTTCGATTGGGGCACTTTTCTAAACTTTTTACGGTATAGAATAAATGTTCAGTATGTTTGGATTTATCCACCACTATGACCATAATTTATTGGTAGATTATGTTATAAGTTTTCAATTTTATTCTAAAAGAAAAATGTTTTAAAAAATGTTTTATGTTCAAAAAGTGTTTTAAATGATTTTAAAGTCTTCCTTCATATGTTTCCAAAAGGTTATTTTCAATGAAAATGATTTCAATAATTTTAAAGATTACTTTATACGTTTTCAAAGATTTTTTTTCAAAATGTTTTATGTTTTAAAAATAAAATTTCAATGTATATAGGATATTTCCATTTATAATTGATTTATATGATTTTAAAATCTTACATTATATGTTTTAAAAGTTATTTTCAAAATAAAAGATTTTGAAAATGTTTTATGTTTTAAAAATTGATTTTTGAATAAAGGTTATTCCCCTTAAGAAATGCCCCACGTGATCTTTTAAAATCCTCCTCCATATAAGATGACATCCTTTTATACTGTTTATCCTTTATTAGGTATATGGTCAAATGAAAAAAATTCTTAGTCATTCTTTTAATGGTTTATGTTTATGATGACAGGTTTCTTATGAAATCCATTTATCTTCCATGAGTTATACCCTAATAAAATTCTTATGAAAATCACTTCCTTTCATGAGTTATTATGTGATTAAATGATTATGAAACCTCTCTATTTTCCATAGGTTATGATAGGATAAAGTGTTTGTAATACCCATTTCATTTCACAAGTTATGATATTATGAATGTTTATAATATTTTGGAAGACATGTGTATGATTTGATTATGTAATGTGTAACGTGTCGACCCGGGTGCCACACACCAATATCCCAAGATGGCCAGTCATGTGACCTCAAGTATTCCTCCCCATACAGAATAGGCTACCAACTAAAACAGATGGTATAATATTGATCATAGGGAGACTATAGTGTCTTTTATGAGATTAATACACTAGTAGAAAATAAGAAACCTTAAAATAATAATAATAACCATAACCAGAATAAAACAGTATCACAAGATGACCAAAACTAAAAATAAAATATCAAACCTAATCAGTAGATATTCCATCATCCATTCTACATCGTGACTCAGCTATCTAACACATGACCTTTTCCATTATCCTCTCCTAAAACTATGAAATCTATTCAGTTAAAGATCATGCAGACCAAGTAGGGTGTGAGTACAAATCAGCAGGCCACTACCAATGACATCTAAAATAATATCCATTCAATAACAATGTTTGATTTTGTATAAAGGATAAAGTATAATTCATAAGTAAAAAATTATCACATTATCATTTATTATTTATTTTACCACATAAACCCCTAGGTTCCCATGGACATGCATATATAAATGCATGGTTTGGACCATGATAGATTATAAACTATTCCCAAGGGATATTATAACTCAAAATTCCATTGTTACCATTCTTTAATTCATACTTGAATTCCCATGTTACCATTCATACTTTATCCTTTAATGACAATGTTACCATTCATAATTTCACAATTGAATGACCATGTTAGCATTCATAATTTTCCACTTGAAAGACCATGTTACCATTTATAATTTCATAATTGAATGGATATGTTACTATTCATAATTTTAAAACTGAATGACCATGCTACCATTCATAATCTCATAATACATGACTTAATGACCATGTTTCCATTAATCAACACATAATTAATTCAACAATTAATTATCTAACTAAATTTCATTACCAATTCAATAATTAGTTCATGAAATAATTCCCCTTAATTAAATCCCTAATAAATTAATCACACAAAATCCATTAATTAGATAACCAATTAATTAATCATATCAATATAATTAATTAATTATACAATTAATTAATCATCTCAATATCATTACTAATTAAAAAATTATTTTATCACAAAATTCCACTTAATTAATTACTAAATTAATTAAGAAATTCAATCCCACTATTTAATTTATCAATTAGTTAATCAATATCCATGAACTCAATAACCCATACTTAATTTAACAATTAATTATTCAAATTAACAATCTCAATATATCACAATTTATTATATAATTAATTATCTCAAACCATCTATATCAATATATCATAATTAATTCAAAAAATAATTATCTCAAATCATTTATATCAATATATCATAATTAATTATAAAAATATTTATCTCAAATCATCTATCTCAATTTCAGATAATTAATTCAATAATTTTTTATCTCAAATCATTTATCTCAATATCTCATAATTAATTCAATAATTAATTATTCAAATCATCTATCTCAATTCTCATAATTAATTTATCAATTAATTATTCTAATCATATATCTCCATTCTCATAATTAATTCAATAATTAATTACCTCAAATCATCTATATCAATACATCATAATTAATTAAATAATTAATTATCCAAAATCTATAATCCAAAAATCCCCAATTTCAAATCTACTCAATTAATTAATTCAACAAATTAATTAATTCAATCAAGAAACAAATTTCTAAACGTATAAAATCAATTATAAAATCACATATATATAATTAAAATCAAGACTTTGGGATTTTAATTATAGGCTATTTACCTCAATTTCTCATTGAGTGACCAACCAACTCTAATTCCCAATTTGAAAGTAATTTCGATGTAGTGTGAGATCCATATCTAAAACCAAAATCCAAGTTTGATAAAATCAATATCCATTAATTATAGTTCTAGATTAATGATCCCTAGATATATATACAATAATAGATCTATATCCGACTAAAAATAGAGAAAAAAAATATTCAAAGGATGGAAGAATAATGGAAAAGAGAATGTAAACTACATGGGATGAGATCCTCTTACTATGAGGGGTGAAAATATTCAATCTGGGCTTAGAATTGTGAATAACGTAGGTTATAATGGATTGGAATCTATCAGGAGGGCCCAAAAATCATGAAATAAATGTTAGGGTTGAATATGGGTTGATTTGGGATTAAAATAGGGGCTCAAGAAATTTTAAAATAAAATTTTGGGTGAATTAAATCCCGTACATATTTTTCTGGGCTGAGGTCCATGGTTTCTCCAAACCATGCAGATTAACCATTTACCTCATCTAAGGGGGGTGTATAGTTTCTCATTTTAGGGAGAACAATTTGATAAACCATGTGTTACTCGTGAAAAACCCCTATGTTCATGGTTGCATGGTTTGTTGGGTGAGGGCGCACAATTAGGGAAAACCGTGCACTAACCACACACTTCCCTATTTCTTCCAATTTTCTCAAAATTTTCACCCAAACACACCCCATAGTAAAACCCAATAAAAAATTATTCAATACAAGGAAAAAGATAACATGTAAATGAGCCCGAGAAATCTCTAGAAATGGACAAGGTTTTACAATCTCCCAACCTTGTAATAAATTATCCTTGAGGTGTACTCCCTAGAATCTCTAAGATTTCAAGTTAAAAATATTGGGCCACTGAGCCCTCATATCTACTTCTCTCTCCTATGTTTTCTCCTGAACACAGCCATGTTTCCACAATACATGAACTATCATCATTGTCTTCCCCCACAACACTTTTTCACTATGATCCAACACATGTATCATTTTCTCCTCAAAGGACACATCTAACTCAAGATCAACATCATCCACATAGATCACACGAGAGTTGGTGGGGTGATACCGGTAGATTTGTGGAACATGGAAAACATCATTCATGGCACTATAACTCTATTGAAGATCCAATAGATACACCATAGGCCCAATTCTATGCACAACCTCAAACAGTCCAATTAACTTAGGCACTGCCATACCCTATCTTTGTATCCTATGGTGACCCAATCTAGGTGACACCTGAAGGAATACACAATCACCCTATGTAAACTCTAGGTGTTGTCGATGTATGTTAGTATACAAATTCTATATACTTTAGGTTGTATCCATACACTTATAAATAAGTTGAACCTAATTTGATGTCTCTTGCATGAGCCTCGATCCCAACAACTCTGACTCACCTACCTCCATCTAGAATAGAGGTGATATGCATGACCTACCACAAAGTTCCTTGTATAGTTATATCTGAATAGTTTCCTGATAAATATTGTTATAGGAAAACTCCACTAAATCTAGGTGATTATCCGAAGACCCACCAAACATAAGAACACATGATCACAAAAAATAATAAAGGACCTGTATAGTAGGATCCGAATGCCCATATATATGTGGTTGTAAATCAATACTAAAAAAAACCTATGTACCAAGAAAATTCATTAAAACTTTCTATAAGAATGAAGTTAAATGAATTAGTTTGAAACAGTAGTCTGTAGTACCTCATGTAGATGAACTATCTCTCAAACACATAGTTCTCCCAACTGCTCCACTGATAATATTTATCGTATTAGAAAGAAATGTGCTACCTTGGTTAGCCTATACAAAATCACCCTTATAACACCATTCTTACAAGTGATTCTCAGAAGACCCACCACAAAGTCCATGGTAACTTCATACCATTTCCATACTAGAATGGTCAATGGATGCAATAAACAACCAAGTCATTGATGCCCGAACTTAACCTATTGACAAGTGTAGCATCATATCACGAGCCCTGTTATCTCTTTTTTCATGCATGGCAACCAAAACTACCATTGGAGGTCACAATAAATTTTGATCACACTTGGATGTAACACCCACATCGAGGCATGAAACTCATGCATTAGTTCCTCCCACATGCCCGTAGGCACAACAACCTAGTTACCTATGTATATGACCTCATCCCCATCTATAGTCCAACTGTAAGGTGTCTCTGCACATTCAATAATTTACCTCAATGTCAAGCACTCTAGATCCTAATAATTCCTATCCATGATCTATCTCAAAAGCATATACTCTATTGAAACTGATATGTGAGTCATCTATTCCTGACTCTCCTAGACCACAATGTGCATTTCATAAAGTAATACCATCATCTTCCACTCAGCACTAGATTACTGAACCACATATGTCTAATTTTTTCTACTCAAAGTGACAACCACACTATTTACCTTCCTAAGCGTATATGCTAGATCAAAATAAAATGACTACATATAATCAACCCATATCTTATATCAGAGATTAAAATATCATTGGGAGAAGATATAATTTAAGATCTTCTAATCCGTATACACTATAAACTTCTCAACCAATAAACAATGCTTCCAGAACTTCAATGGATAAACCATTGCTACCAACTCGAGGTCATGCTTAGGGTAGTTCCATTCATGTGGACTCAACAACCGAGACCCATACACTACAAATTGATCTTCCTACATCAACACTGATCCAATTCTAATCCCAGAAGTGTCACAAGAAACTATATACTCCTATCCTAGATTAGGTATGATGAAAATTAGTGCTGATGATAAATGATTCTTAAATTCCGGGAAGGCATCCCCACATGCTCCCAACCATTAAAACTTCAAACCCTTCTGGGTCCAGCCCAAAAGTGGTGCTTCCAATCAGAAAAATCTTAGATGGATTTTTGATTATATCATTCCAACCCCATAAATCTAAATATATCAAATACACACTTGGGATTATCCCAAGAAACCACTAACTGAACCTTCTTTGGGTCTTCTGAAACACCTTTTTTGGGAAGATGTGACCCATGAAGTGTACCTAATTAATCCAAAACCGACACTTAGATAGCTTGATGTATAACCGACACTCTATAAATATACTTAGGATGTTTTCAATATGTTGGGCATACTTATCATGAGTATTGGAGTAAACAAAGATTTCGTCCACAAACACTACCAAAAACTAATCCAAGTACAGATGAAAGATCATGTTCATCAAGGACATAAAAACTGTTGGTGTATTCATCAACCTAAACAGCATTACAAAAAAACTCAAAAAGGTCATACATACTTCTGAAAGTAGTCCTTGGTATATCATAAGGATGAATTCTCAATTTATGATACCTCAATCTCAAGTATATCTTGGAAAAGACACAATATTCTCACAACTGGTCAAACAAATCATCAATACACAGAAGATGATACTAGTTCTTCACAATCATCTAGTTCAACTTCTGGTAATCGACACACATGAAAAAAATACCTTCTTCCTTATTGATAAAAAAAACTAGTAAACCCTAATGATATGAACTCGTACAGATAAATACATTATCCTCCAAATCCTCCAACTGGGTCTTGAGCTCTTGAATCTCCGTCGATGCCATTCTATATGGTGGAATAGAAACTGGCTCAACCCCCAGCATGATATCAATAGTAAATTATACATATCTTTTAGGTGGAAAACAAGATAAGTCTTCAGAAAACACATCTTAAAAATAATCCTCTACAGGTGAAAAAACATCACACTTTACACCTTTATCATACAATAATTGACTAGAAACAAGGGCTATGATCTCTCCCTATTTTTGAGTAATTGGACCTACTCAGCCTGCCCGGATATCCAACTCTACATGGTGAATATAGTTTTCACCCTTAGGTTATATAAAAGTCACTCTACTATGGTAATAATAAATGTGGTCTCAGTATTCTACTAACCAGTCCATACCCATAATCAATTCAAATCTCAAGATGTCTAAGATGTAAAGATCCCATAGAAAGAGATACTCCTAAACCTCGAGAGAAAAACATTTGAATAAACTAATGTATTTGGATTCTATACCAACAGTGTATCTATCATAAATACCCCACTCACAAAGTCCAAAACCAAGTTCAAACCATTAACATGTTTTGCAGAAATAAAGGAATGATAGGCATCAATATCAAATAAGGCACTAGCTAATGTAGAAGATATAAGAATAGTACCTCTCACTATCAATGGACTGACCTTACTATCCACAAGTGTATACTACACCAAATGAAAATGTCATTCTCCTCTTGCCTGTGATACAGTATGAATCCCCTAAGATGCACCACCCTACTTATATGAGTTCTCTTACACAGATTCTCCACATCCACTACCTCTACCACCATGACCAATAGAACTCCAGATTTCATCCTGATATAGTGTAGAAGATCCCCTTCCTACACTATGATTCTACCTAGATACTTCCTCACTAAACGTCTATAATTGGGTCTTTTAGAACTTCTATAGATGTCCCATCTTTCCACAATACTGACACTCTAATGGTGGTCGAGGATAATATCTATAATAGTGGCCCTGCCGACCGCACAGGTGGCATATAACCCAAGTAAGGTCCTAAGTGACTAAACTTTACCCTAGATACTCTTCCTTATATTATCCTAACTAAAACCCTCATAACAAAGCTTCCTAATCTCAAAAAATGTACCTCTTGATCATCTAGTATCAACTACCCATCCTGTACTGGAAGCCTCCCTTAGGCCCCCCTCATCTATAAGATCCCGATTCACGATATCAAAAAATTTCTTCAATAGAAAAAGTTTAACTTGGGACTTAATCCCATATTTAAGTCCATATAGGAAATTCCTCTTCATATCTGTCTCATCCCCTACCAAAACTATATCAAAGCACTGCAAGTATATAAAGAATCCAATATAGTCTATCACATAAATAATCCCCCAAGTCAACCTCATGAACTCAAAAGCTCTCTCTTACCTCATCTTCTAGGGATATAAGTTCTCCAAGAACTTCTAAAAAATGTACTTCCATAACATACCATCAACCTGTCCAGTCTGAGCCTGAACATCCCACTAGAACTTCATTAATTCTCATAAAATATAAGTAGAAAACTTGACCCTCCTCATAGTAGGAGTCTCTAAATGGTCAAGTATAGTCTTGATAGACTCAATCTTGAACTCGTATCCCTCAGTTCCACCCTCCCTAGAAAATTCAGAGGGTGCTGCAACTTGAACTCACAGATCAAGTCAGACATGCTCCTCAAAACTAGACTCTTTACATGAATTGTATAAATCTAGAAAATTTCTCTCTAAATTGATCATTTGCTTCCTCACCCATCACTACTAGTGCCTAATATTCCATTACTAGTATATCATCTCCAACCATATCCTCTTTTATTTCTATCAACAAGCATCACCACAGAGGAATATCTTTATAATTCCAAACTCATGCTTTAGGACACATAACACAGGTAAACACATTTATGGTAAATACAATAAGGCACTACAAGTCTTTTCCCCAAACCACTATATATATTAAAAATTGAGGTTCTAATATTACACTTATCCATCATACACCCACATCATGGTTAATAAAACGGTAAACCTATTATCATTATTCAAGTTTATCTTTGAGAAACTCATTTATTATCATCATTCACCATTTACCAATCTTTTATGATTTTATTTTAGGTACCATTTTTATTTTGATTTCATAAGCAAGGGAGAACTGTTCAAGTTCGACAACTTACCCATTAATCATTTCCTATGCATGCCTAAAATGATGCATGCCAAAAAAATAATCTTGAGTGCCTAGTATAATGTATGAAAACTCAACTCTCATTCCATATCAGGCCACAAGTAAATTCTCAGGAAATATCAGAAACAATAATCACATCATACCACAAGTGTGTCACCTAAGGTGAAATAATATTCAACTACAACAGTAAATAGAAATAACTAAAATCCAACCTTGGGTACTTGGGTTATACTCGGTACATAGGTTAGATACTCTGATGCACGAGATTATAACCAATGGATAAATATTCCTAGCCTAATTTCTACCTTTACCAAATAGAAGGACAAAAGAAAAAGAATATAAAACACCATTGATACTACTTTGTAACATCTTGACCCAAGTACCACACACGGGTGCCCCGATCCAGTTGGTCACATGGCTTCAGGATCGCATCCTCATACACTAGAGGCTACCAATGTTAAGTGGGGGTCTAATATTGATCATGGGGAGACTATAACCTATTTTATTAGAGTAATACGCTAGCATAAAATAAGAAACAATAACAAAATAATAATAACCTTAACTAGAATAAACTATTATCACAAGACGATCAACACTAGAAATAAAATATAAAAGCTAAGCAGTAGATATGTCATGTTAAAGTATGTTCCTTGTTTCAAAATGAAACTCAAAATAAAATACACTGACAACTCCCAAGAGGTTCCAAAACCATTTCTGTTTCCTTCATCCATTCTCTAACCCAACTCATCCATCCAACACATGGAATTTTCCCTTATCTTATCTTGAAATCATGAAATCTATTCGAGTAATGATTAGGAAGCCTGAGTAGGGTGTGTTTACAACTTAGTAGTCTACCACCACCAACATCTAAAATAATATCCAGTCAATAATGTGTATGATGTTGTATAAAGGAACTAGTAAAATGAATAAGTAAAGAGTTATTATATTATCATTTATTCTTTATTTAACCACATAAACCCCCAGGTTCCCATGGACACCTGTATCTCAGTACCTCCTTTGACCCATATCATATTCTGAACTATTCCAAAGGTACATCATAACTTATAATTCCATTGTTACCATTCGCTAATTCATACCTGAATTCCCATGTTACCTTTTATAATTTGTCCTTGAATGCCCATGTTAGAATTCATTGTTTCAAAATTGTATGACCATGTTACCATTTATAATTTCCCACTTGAATGACCATGTTACCTTTTATAATTTCACAATTTAATAACCTTGTTACCATTCATAATTTTACAATGGAATGACTATTTTACCATTCATAATCTCATAATATGTGACTGAATTTCCATGCTACCAATAATCAACAGATAATTTATTCAACAATTAATTATCCACATAAATTTCATTACTAATTAAAAAATTAGTTCATCATACCATTAACCATTTAATTACGTAAATCAATCCCCTTAATTAATTAACCAATAAATTAATCATTTTAGTATCATTAATTAATTCTAAATTTAATTTATCATCTCAATATCATTACTAATTCAATAATTATTTTATCACATAATTACCCTTAATTAATTCTCCAATTAATTTTGCATGTCAATTCTATTAATTAATTCATCAATTAATTAATCAATATTCACAAAATCAATATCCCATAATTAATTAAACAATTAATTATTCAAGTCAACAATCTCAATATTTCATAATTAATTCTATAATTAATTATCTCAAATCATATATATGAATATCTCATATTTAATTCAACAATTATTTATCTCAAGTCATTTATATCAAAATATCATAAGTAATTATATAATTAATTAACTCAAATCATTAATCTAAATATCTCATAATTAATTTAATAATTAATAACCTCAAATCATTTATCTCAACATCTCATTAATAATTCTATAATTAATTATTCAAATCATCTATCTCAATTATCATTATTATTTTAATAATTAATTATCTCCAATAATATAGCCCAATATCTAATAATTAATTCAAAAATTAATTATTCAAAATCTATAATCCCAAAATCACCAATTTCACATCTACTTAACTAATTTATTCAATCAAGAAATCCATTGATAAACATCTAATAGAAATTATATAATTACATACATTTAATTTAAATCCAGACTTTGGTATTTTAATTATATACCACCTACCTAAATTTGTTTATGAGCAATCCCCTAACAGAAATCCCCAATTTGAATGGAATAAAGATAAATATTGAGATCCGGATCTAAAACCTAAATCCAAGATTGAAAAAATCAAGATCCCTTAATTATAGATATAGATTCATGATTACATGATATAAATCCAACAATAGATCAAGATCCAACCCAAAAAAATAAATAACAACCTTCAAAGGATGGAATAAGAACATAAAATATAAAGGAAAATATATAGGATGAGATCCTCTTACTAGGATGGGTGTAGATATTCAATCTGGGCTTCAAATCATAAAGAACGGAGGTTGGAATGTCTTAGAATATGTCTGTAGGGCACCAAAATTATAAAATAAACATTATAGTTGAATGCGTATCAATTTGGTATTAAAATGGGGGCTTGGGAAAATTTAAAATAAAAATTTTGGTTAATTAAAAACCCACACCCAATTTACTGGGTTGAGGCACATAGTTTCCCCTAATCATGCACCTTTTCTGTATTACTATTCTAATGGGGATGCAAGGTTTATAATTTTAGGGATCATAATTTGAAAAAATGTGCACCAAACATGAAAAAATCCTCTGTCTAGGGTTTCATGGTTTTCTATGCTGGGGAACACGATTAGGGAAAACCATGATCTAACTATACACTGCTGTCTTTCTTCCAATTTTCTCAAAAAATCTATCCAAACACACCCAATATTAAAACCCAAGTGAAAATTACTCAACAAAAGGAAAAATATTACCTGTAAATGAGATCAAGACCTATCCAAAAAAGGATGAAGTTTTACATGATGGGTTAGACCTATATCTCCTACCAATGCAATGGGTAACAATGGATGACTTAGAAGTATATATGTTATTTGTGAACCTGATTAAATTTTCACAATGTTATAAGTGAACCTTATTATGTGTTTACAATGTTATGCATGAAACTAATTACATGTATATAATGTTTTTTTCATGGACCTAGTTTCTTGTCCCTATGTTTATGTGTGAACCTGATTACATGTTCACAATGTTATGCATGAACCAGATTACATGTTCACAATGTTATGTGTGGACCTTGTTTCATGTCCATAATTTTATACGTGAACCAGATTACCTGTTCAAAATGTTATGCATGAACATGATTACATTTTTAGAATGTTATGTGTGACACTGATTACATGTTCATAATGTTATACAAGGACCAGACTGCATGTCCATAATTTTATAAAGAAACCTTATTAGATGTTTACAATTTTATGCATGAACCTGATTGTAACGACCCAAAGTTTCATTAATGGAAATACCTATTGATCTAATTAAATGTCTCTTTATGTAAAATGTTTATATAAAATGTCAACTTATTTGATTATTATGTTAATAATTTTGACCGTTCCTAATATATCTGTTGAACAGTGATCACATGATTAGTATAAATATAGGACTTTAACAAATCCAATTTACTCAGACAAAAGAAGCGATGACCTCATCCAGTAGAATTTCTCCATACGAAGCCCATTTTTCAGAGCTCGGAAAAGAGGTGCCATCCTTGGGCTATGCTCTGGACCAAGCCCAAGCTGAGATTCATCTTGTCAAGCTCGAACGGGACCGTCTACGGGAGAAGTGGAAGTTGATAGTAATTACCACTCGAGCAATGTTATCCGAGCCAACCCAAGAGTCTGTCACCATCGCACACATTACCCTTAGGTCTTATGTGGCTGTTTGAAGGGGTTATGTAACAAATCGCTAGTACTATGTTTATATATATTATTTTCTGTATATAATAATGAATATACCTCCTTGTCATTTTTGATACATTGTGAATAGTTTTTAAAGTACAAATAGTATTTTTAGTTATTATTTAATTAAGAATTATATTTTATTAAATTAAGGTATTTTTAAATTAAATAATATTTTAATAAAATATTATTATTATTATTAAATTAATTTTTATTAAATATAAATGATCTTATAATTTTATGAATGCAATTATAATTTTTATTATGGCTTGAACGCCATTTCTGTCAAAACCCGTGAAATTTCGATAAATGTCGGTTTTTATTTTAAAAGTGAAAATTAACATATTTAGAAAATTATTTAGATAAAATAAGTGTTATTTCTAGAATCAGGACATTGAAATTATCCAATGGTGAATTTTTTATAATTTTCTGAGACAGTCAAATTTTTGGTAAAAATTAAATACGGTTTAAATATATAATGTATTTTATGACATCATAATGACCCAATAGTGATGTAATAAAATACTATAATCTTTATGTTCGGCCAATATATGTTTTAGCATTAAAATAATGTGATTTTGGGATTTTTTGACTTACTTTTCAAAGCATTAATGGACCCCTGAAGACTTATTAAACACCTTGTCTTTTTAAATTAATTTCCATGGGAGTGTGACTCACCTCCACATAAGCAACCCTATTATTTTAAGAAGTTCGAACTTTTTCCTAATAAAATATTGTTTTCATATTCCCTTTGAAAAAAACCATGGGCAAAAACCATGGGATGGTTTGTGGTTTGGATTAATTTAATATAAGGGGTCCCAAACCTAAATAATAAAGAATTACCTCACCTTTCCTATGTAAACCCACCCAAGCTCCCACTTCCTCCTCACTCAAAACCTTTGGAGTTCATCCAATCTCTTCCCTACTCTCTCTAGAATCCTCACAAGGTGCCCCAAGCTCCCAAGAAGCCTCTCTCAAGCCTCTCTCAAGCCTTTGGAAGCACACTTCCAAGTAAGGGTTTTTTCTTCCTTTCTAATTTTTGTTCAATTCTCTTTAAGTTGTTTTTCCCTTTTAATTTCAATTATAAATGTTGGGGTATGGTTTCACACCTCCCTAATACTACCCTATTTATGTTTTAATGATGGTAGTCCCCTTTCTCTCTCATTAAATTCCTCCCATGTACACCCGTTACTATGCCGAAATTTCAAAAGGAACTTCTCTCTCCTCTTTTACATTCAAGCAATACTTTTGTATCATGAATCTAAATTCCATTACAATTGTTGGGACGTGTATCTATATTACCTCATTAATGTCCATTACATGTAAATATGATGAGTAACCCCTTTATCTCTCATCAACCATTTTTATGAATTCTTATGTCACGCCGTTACGCCGCCGAAATCGCACCGATTTTCTAAGCCAATGCCATCGTGTAGTGAATTCCATGCCCATTTATCCATCAAGGGTATTCACCTTTATGCACATTTACTTATTTATTATAAAGTTTCATGTATGAATTACACATTCTTTTATCATGGAATAAATGATTATGTTTTATGAATCCATGTTTTATGATCCATGTGGCACACTTATGCATGAAATGAAATGTTTAAGAAGGGTGTGCCATTATAGCGCTCCAATGCATTGGGTAAAGTATTGTATCATGATAATTCATGTGCAATGAGTGTTGAATCATGATAATTCAAGTGCAACTAGGGTTTATTCGTGCTTTATTTGCAATGAGGGTTTACTCATGCTAAATGCGCAATGAGCCTTGGCTCATGCTAATTCCATGTTTAGTATTGTTACCACATTTCCATGTTATGATTATCATGCTTTATCATGCCTTTATGTTCATGTTTCTCTTATGATCTATTGATATTCCTAATGTCTAAAATGTATTGTACTCCTCATGTTATTCCATGTGTATTCTCTTACTGGGCTTTATATCTCACCCTCTTCTTATGCATGTCCTCAGGTTATCTCATGAAATGCTAAGTACGAGGGAATGTAGTGGTCATGTAAAAGAAGATTTCAATAAATATGTTGTATTTCATGTTTTAAATTTTTATGTAATGATCCTAATCCCCAAAGACACTAAACCTCTCAATCTTATTTGTTTTATAAAGTGATGTTTTATGTAATAAATCATATTTAAGTTTGTAATAAAAGAAAGGTTGTCATATTTGGTATCAAAGGATGTGTTTAGTTATTTTTGGGATTAGGATTAGAAAACCCCAGTAAAGCCTTAGAGACAAGACTAAGTATAATAAAAACATCCCTATGTTTTGGTAAGTACTAAGTAAGTGGTTTATCAAGAAAATGCATTACTATCTGGATACGAGAAGGTAGAGGCGGCTCTGGAACATATGTATCCTAGAGGTAAAACCCAAAAACACCGCTTTGAGCCAGACTCGAACGAGAACTAGTGCACGAAAATGGGCCTTTATGCACTCTAGGTTATGACACTCCCATGGGATATGTTTTGAAAAAATCACAAGCTTAGTACGAACCCTTATTAAGGGAATTAAAAAATACCCCTGAGAATATATGTTAGAAAGCAGATCATGAAAATCCTAGATTGAAGCCTATAAACTCATGATTAAAGTAAATAAAAGTTTATTTATAAGTCATAAACTTTTGTCTTTGGATTACCCTTTATGTGTTACCCCTAACTTTCCTTTTATTCCAGCCAATGGCCGGTAATAGGAGGACTCGGGCTAACAACCATTGTGAAGACCAGTGTGATGATTGTACTAATGAGATGCCCAATCCAATGGGAGCAGGAATCGTGAACTTTGTCATGATTCTCTCTTAGATAACTCAAGATTTGAATAGAAACATGGGTCAAGAGGAACGTTCAACTCACCCTAAGAAAGAACAAGTCACTATCGAGAGCTTCACGAGACAAAGGCCTCCTACTTTTAGTGGATCATCTGATCCCACGATCACTGAACAATAGGTCAACTGCATTGAAAAGATCTTCTCCATCCTTCAATGTTCTGAACAAGAGAAGGTTCTCCTGGCGGCTTATCGTATGGAGGGTGAAGCTTATCAATGGTGGACATTGATAAAAAATACGAAGCCTGAGGAGGAGATCGAGGTGTGGTAATGGAAGGATTTCCGGAAGATATTTTTTGATAAATATTTTCCGCGCACCCTCCTGCTTATGATGGAAAGGGACTTCCTTTCCCTCAAGAAAAAAGATGAAGAATTTATTGGAGCATACGAGGAAAACTTCACAAGGCTTGTACGATACGCTTCCGGCTTTTTCATTACCCCCAAATGAAAAGTTGACCGCTTCTTTGGTGGGATGAAGCCTAGCCTGTGGAAAGCATTGGTGATCCGTGACTTCGACAGCTATGAGGAAATTGTCTGATGTGCCCTTAAGGTCGAAATGGAGTTCTTGGAATCACAGGGGTATCATGGGGACAAGAAGCATAAGGTGGACTTCAATGCAGGTTGTCCGATGGAAAAATCCAACGGTGGTAAGAAGATCCAGCCCCCCACTTGCCAAAAGTGTAGAAAGAAGCACCCTGGAAATTGCCTTAAGGGGATGAGGAAATGCTTCAGGTGTGGAAGAGAAGGGCACCTAGCTATTAACTGTCAGCAAGAAAGACCCATGGCTGCGAAGGAGGAGATGAATGCTCTGTTCAATCCTCAACACGTTGTTCAATGCTACAAATGAAAATAACTGGGGCATTTTGAAAATCAGTGTTCTAATCCAAGGGTTTTCGGAGGCAACCAACAACCTCCAAGGCAGCAAGGAAGAGGTTTTTCCATCACATCTGCCGAAGTGAACCCAAACAACAAAGTGGTGACAGGTACGCTAGTTATTCATTCAAGAATAGAGAATGTACTTTTTGATTCAGGTTATATGCATTCTTTTATATCTCGAATGTTTAGTAGAACAATCCCAGCACCACCACAAATCATGGAAGTGAAGATGTCGGTGAGTACGGAAAATGGGGAAATCATTGCATCCCATGAATATAAGTCCTCCCCTGTTATAATCTGTGGATTGAATTTCCCGGAGAACCTAATCATACTCCCTCTGGTGGAATTTGATGCAATTCTTGGCATGGATTGGATTTCCTTATATAGAGCCAACATAAATTGTCGGGAGAGGGAAATCACACTCCATATGAAGAATCGACCCCTGATTATTTACAAGTGTAAGGAGGAAGATGAATCTCTTTTAGCTCCATCATCTCAAGCATGGATATTACTACCCTATGAGAATGTGTATCTGGATTAGAAGATTTAGTCCAAGGAAGAAACCATCCTTGAATAAATCCCTATTGTGAGGGAATTTGCGGAAGTGTTTCCCGAGGAACTGCCCGGTCTACCACCTAGAAGAAATGTTGAATTATCAATTGAACTTATACCCGGGGAATTACCAATATCCAAGACTCCACATAGAATGGTTGTTGTAGAGCTTGAAAAACTGAAGAAACAACTACAGGAGAATATGGATAAAGGGTTTATACGCCCAAGTGCTTCACCATGGGGTACACCAGTCCTCTTCATCAAGAAGAAGGATGGGTAAATGTGGCTTTACATCGATTATCATGAACATAAAAAAATCACAATACTGAACAAGTATCCTCTCCCTTGAATTGATGACTTGTTCGATCAGCTGCGTGGAGCACAATACCTCTCCAAGGTGGACTTGTGGTCGGGATATTATCAAGTAAGGGTGAAGAGGGAAGATATCCCCAAGACTGCTTTTCGCACAAGATATGGGCACTATGAATTCATATTAATGCCTTTTAGACTTACTAATGCTCCAAAAATGTTCATGGACTTAATGAATAGAGTCTTTAGAGATTACCTTGAAATTTTTTTGGTAGTCTTTATAGATGATATTCTAATATACTCCCTAACCAAGGAGGATCATGAGGAGCATTTAAGAACAGTACTAGAGACTTTGGGAAAGGATAAGCTCTATGAAAAGTATAGAAAGTGTGAGTTATGGTTGAAGGAGGTCTCATTCTTGGGCCATATCATCACAAGCAATGGGATATCTATGGATCCCTCCAAAAAAGATGCAATTGAGGGATGGCCGAGGCCAACATCAGTAACATATATCCGTAGCTTCTTGGGGTTAGCTGGATATTATCGACGATTTGTAAGGAATTTCTCACGATTTTCCAACCCTCTTACCAAGCTATATCGGATGGGAGTACAGTTTTCTTGGAGTGATTAATGCGAAGAAAGCTTCAAGGAGTTTAAAAGGAGGCTTATCACTACGCCCGTGCTCACTTTACCCACAAGTGGGGAAATTTTTGTGGTATTCAGTGATGCTTCGAAGAAGGGATTAGGCTGTGTGATGATGCAGAATGATAAAGTGATATCCTATACCTCAAGGAAGTTGAAAATCCATGAGAGAAACTATCAAACGCATGATCTAGAGTTAGCAGTGGTGATCATTGCCTTGGAAATCTGGCGGCATTATCTCTATGGGGAGAAATGTGAGATATATACTGATCAAAAGAGTCTTAAATATATATTCACACAGAAAGAGATTAATATGCGCCAGATAAGATGGATAGAGCTCATTAAGGATTATGATTTTTCAATACATTACCACCCTGGGAAAGCGAACAAGGTAGAAGATGCTATAAGTAGAAAGGACCCAATGATTCTATCAATGATGAGAATTGAGAAGGATCCAATATTCTTAGACTTGATAAAGATGGACATGGGAATCATAAAGAAGGGAACATCATCAACCCTTTCACAAATGATTACTCAACCGTCTCTTTTGGAAAGTTTAAAGGATTCTCAAAAGGATGATGTGGGAATTCAGGAAAAAGTGGAAGCTATCAAAAAGGGAAATCCTCAGATTTTAATGTCAATGAAGAAGGAATTGTGTGATTTTGGAAAAGACTATGTGTTCCATCGCGTCCGGAGCTGAAGAAGGATCATTTGGATGATGCACATAATTAAAATTTCTCTATTCACCTAGGGAGAACAAAGATGTATCGAGATCTCCGAGAAAACTTTTGGTGGGATAATATGAAGAAGGAGATCGCTGAATATACATTAAAGTGCCTGGTGTGCCAGAAAGTGAAGGAAGAGAGGCGGAATTCTAAGGGGATGATGCAACCATTTCCCATACCATAATGGAAATGGGAGAACATCACCATGGACTTTGTCACTAGACGTCCAAGGATATCCAAAGGCAACAATGCAATCTGGGTTGTTGTGGATCGTCTTACAAAGACACACACTTCATTGCTATTCGGGAGGATTTCTCATTGGATCAACAGACACATATATATATCAGGGAAGTGGTAAGGTTGCATGGAGTAACACTATCTATTGTGTCTGACCGAGATCCAAGATTCACCTCTAAGTTTTGGAAGTGTCTTCAACATGCTCTGAATATAGAACTGAAATTCAGTACGACTTATCATCCTCAAACTGATGGCCAATCTGAGCAGACTATCCAAACACTTGAGGACATGTTGAGAGTGTGCTCAATGGACTTTAAAGGAGGATGGGATGCACATATTTCTCTAGTTTAGTTCTATTATGATAATAGTTTCCACTCGAGCATCCAAATGGAACCATATAAAGCCCTGTATGCGAAACGGTGCTGAACACCGACATGTTGGGATGAGGTCGGTGAACATAAGCTACTTGGACTAGAAATGGTCGAGGAAATGGTGGAGAAGGTGAAAAACATTCACCAGCATATAAAGGCAGCTCAGAGTTGACAGAAGAGTTATGCAGATAATCGTTGACGAGACCTTGAGTTTAAAGGTGGATACATGGTGTTTCTACGCATATCTCCGTGGAAGAAGGTCATCAGGTTTGGAAAGAAAGGGAAGTTAAGTCCAAGGTACATCGGCCCCTTTTAGATTCTTGATCGTGTCCGGGCTGTGGCCTATCGACTAGCACTTCCACCTACCATGGCCAAAGTACATGATGTCTTTCATGTATCCCTCTTAAAGAAGTACATACCAGAGCCTTCACATGTACTCTCTTCTGAGGTGGTACAGTTGGAGGATGATCTTTCTTATGAGGAGAAACCAGTGAAGTTCTTCGATCATAGAGAAATTGTTCTACGAAGTAAGACAATGCCCTCGTCATGTTGTTGTGGAGAAACCACAAGTTTGAAGAAGCGACTTTGGAATCGGAGGAAATGATGAAGCTAAGTTACCCACATCTGTTTTAGTGTGGGAAAAGGAAAATTTCGAGGGCTAAATTTCTTAAGGGGGGAATATTGTAACGACCCAAAGTTTCATTAATGGAAATACATATTGATCTAATTAAATGTCTCTTTATGTAAAATGATTATATAAAATGTCAACTTCTTTGATTTTTATGTTAACAATTTTGACCATTGCTAATATAGCAGTTGAACAGTGATCACATGATTAGTATAAATACAGGACTATAACAAATCCAATTTACTCAGACAAAAGAAGTGATGGCCTCATCCAGTAGAATTTCTCCATACGAAGCCGATTTGTCGGAGCTCGGAAAAGAGGTGGAATCCTTGGGCTTCACTCTAGACCAAGCCCAATCTGAGCTTCATCATGTCAAGCTCGAACGGGACCGTCTGCTGGAGAAGTGGAAGTTGATAGAAATTACCACTCGAGCGATGTTATCCGAGCCACCCCAAGAGTCTGTCACCATCGCACACCTTACCCTTAGGTATTATGCGACTGTTTTAAGGGGTTATGTAACAAATTGCTAGTAAAATGTTCATATATATTATTTTTGTATATAATAATGAATATACATCCTTGTCAATTTTGATACATTGTAAATAGTTTTTAAAGTACAAAGAGTGTTTTTAGTTATTATTTAATCAAGAATTCTATTTTATTAAATTAATGTATTTTTTAATTAAATAATATTTTAATAAAATATTATTATTATTATTAGATTAACTTTTATTAAATATAAATGATCTTATAATTTTATGAATGCAATTATAATTTTTATTAAGGTTTGAAAGCCATTTTTGTCAAAACCCTTGAATTTTCGATAAATGTCGGTTTTTATTTTAAAAGTGAAAATTAACATATTTATAATATAATTTAGATAAAATAAATGTTATTTCTGGAATCAGGACGTCAAAATTATCCAACGGTGATTTTTTCATAATTTTCTGAGACAGTCAAGTTTTTGGGTAAAAATTAAATACCGTTTAAATATATAATGTGTTTTATGACATCATAATGACCCAATAGTGATGTAATAAAATACTATAATCTTTATTTTCTGCCAATATATGTTTTACCATTGAAATAATGTGATTTTGTGTCTGTTTGACTTACTTTTCAAAGCATTAATGGACCCCTCAAGACTTATTAAACACCTTGTCTTTTTAAATTAATTTCCATGGGAGTGTGACTCACATCCACATAAGAAACCCTATTATTTTAAGAATTTTGGACTTTTTCCTTATAAAATATTGTTTTCCTCTTCTCTTTTAAAAAACCATGGGCAAAAACTATGGGATGGTTTGTGGTTTGGATTAATTTAATATAAGGGGTCCCAAACCTAAATAATAAAGAATCCCCTCACCTTTCCTATATAAACCCAACCAAGCTCCCAATTACTCCTCACTAAAAACCATTGGAGTTTGTTCAAAATCTGACCTACTCTCTCTAGAATCCTCACAATGTTCCCCAAGCTCCCAAGAAGCCTCTCTCAAGCCTCTCTCAAGCCTTTGGAAGCACACTTCCAAGTAAGGGTTTTTTCTTCCTTTCTCATTTTTGTCCAATTTTCTTTAAGTTGTTTTTCCCTTTTAATTTCAATTATAAATATTGGGGTATGGTTTCACACCTCCCTCATACTGACCTCTTTATTTTTTAATTATGGGAGACCCCTTTCTCTCTTATTAAATGCCTCCCATGTACACCCGTTACTATGACGAAATTCTGAAAGGAACTTCTCTCTCCTCTTTTACATTCAAGAAATACTTTTGTATCATGAATCTAAATTCCAATTAAATTGTTGGGACATGTATCTATATGACCTCATTACTGTCCATTACATGTAAATATTATGAGGAACCCATTTATCTATCATCAACCATTTTTATGAATTCTTATGTCACGCCGTTACGCCACCGAAATCACACCGATTTTCGAAGCCAATGCCATTGTGTAGTGAATACCATGCCCATTTCTCCATCAAGGGTATTCACCTTTATGCACCCTTACATATTTATTATAAAGTTTCATGTATTAATTCCACATTACTTTATCTTGGAATAAATGATTATGTTTTATGAATCAATGTTTTATGATCCATGTGGCACACTTATGCATGAAATGAAATGTTTAAGAAGGGTGCACCCTTATAGAGCTCCAATGCATTGGGTAAAGTATAGTATCATGATACGTCATGTGAAATGAGTTTTGACTCATTATAATTCAAGTTCAACGAGGGTTTACTCATGTTTTATGTGCAATGAGGGTTTAATCATGCTCCATGTGCAATGAGCCTTGGCACATGCTAATTCCATGTTAAGTGTTATTACCACATTTCCATGTTATGATTATCATTCTTTATCATGCCTTTATGTTCATGTTTCTATTGTGAACTATTGATATTCCTAATGTTTAACATGTATTGTACTCCTCATTTTATTCCATGTGTATTCCCTTACTGGGCTTTATAGCTCACCCTTTTCTTATGCATGTCCTCAGGTTATCCCATGCAATGCTAAGTACGAGGGAATATAGTGGTCATGTAAAGGAAGTTTTCAAAAAAGATGTTGTATTTCCTGTTTTAAGTTTTTATGTAATGATCCTAATCCCCAAAGACACTAAAACTCTCGATCTTCTTTGTTGTATCAAGTGAAGTTTTATGTAATAAATCATGTTTAAGTTTGTAATAAAAGCAGGGTTGTCATACTGATTACATGTTCATAATGTAATGCATAGACATGGTTTCATGTCTATAAGTTTATGTGAGGGCCTGATTTCATGAGTGAACCTATTTCTATTTACACATGTTCACAATGTTATAAGTTGATGTGTTTACCACAAGTCTATATTTTATTCTAATGTTATGCTCTCATGAAACATGTTCTTTGATTTCTGTATGATTCATGTCTTATGAACAACCAATATTTATTCTATGATTCATTTTTATGATCTTTTATTTGCAGGGTATGATATTATAATGATAGGATCATGTTCTCATATCCTTAATATCATATTATTCTTATATATATCCCTTGGTTACCCTTACTGAGCATCTAAGGTCACCCTTTTCCTATGTTTCCTTTCCATAGGTTATGAATAAAGGTTTTAAGTAGGGGTACTAAAGGGGAATATCTTTAAGGAAGATATTTAATATCTTTCACTAATATATAAGATTACGTTTCCATGTTTCCAAAGACACTGAACTATTATGGTCCCCAGGCATGTATTTTTGTAATGTGATGAATATTCATCCAAAAGGTGTAATATCCATGTATGTTAAACCCGAGTTACAATAGTTGGTATCAAAGTGAAGGTTTATTCAACCTTTGGATACTAGTATGAGAAATATTTAGTGAGATACTAAGGGATATTTCTAAGAGTACATCTAGGTATATCACTAAGGATAAGTCTAAGGATGTGTTAAAGTATAGAAAAAGGTACTGGAATTTATGTAAAGGATGGAGTGAGTGGTTTCCAAGAAATTAAAACCCTGTCTAGATACTACAAGTGGATGTGGATGTTGAATAGATGTACCGAGTGGAAATAAACTCAAAAATAATGTATTGTTCTAAACTAGATCAGGAACTAGTGCACATTAATGAGCCTTACTGCACACATGGTTTGACACTACTGGGGGATATGCTTTGAAAATTCACAGACTCTTTACAAACCATAATGAAGGATTTCAATAGAATATGAATATGAATAACCTATGATAAAACTAAGGTGTCATATTTTAAACAATTAAGTGTCATGATTTAGACATCCCATAAGTGATTTTTCAGTATGTTTTGGTTTTCCACAATGAATATTGTTTCTCATTTTTGGTTTTAGTCAATGGGTGAAACCCAAATAAACCATGTTAATTAGGAATAAAATTGAAAATGCAATGATTTTCCTCTAGAGTGACTAAATTTCCTGAGATATAGAATGAAAAACCTTATTTCTATGGTTATAAAAATTTCTCAAGCTATGAATAATGCTGAACATCGAAATGGGAAATGGAAGGAACGACGTTCTATTGAGTTTTTCATGAGGTAACACCCAACTTCTTTCAGTGGTTCCATATACTTTTTAGTTTTTGAGAAAATTATAAATACTAGTGAAAATATATTTTCTATTCTCCAGTGTTCAATGTATGAAAAAGTCACTATGGATTTCTACCATTTAGAAGGTGTGGAAAATCCGGGGTGGAATATTATTATAAATGCGTAAATAATAATAAACTGATTCCATGGATTGGGATGAGTTTAAAATATTTTTTTTCGTTAATTAATTTCCTCATATTCTTTATACAAAAATAGATAAGGAATTCATCGAGATTAATCAAAGGGATGATGAATCCGCTAGTGCGTATGAATCAAATTTTACAAGACATGAAAGGTATTATTCTGGTATTATAATTCATCCCAAAATTAAGGTTGACCAATTATTTAATATCTTGAAACCAAATATCTGAAGGGTTTTAGCCAAAATGATTTTTTAATGATGTGAAGAAATCATTTGACGCGCACTAAATGTGGAAATGGAAAAGAGTTTTGGCTAATATGGATGAAAAGATACAATAGCCTATAAGGAAAAAGGAAAAATAAAAATATTATGAAATCATAATGGATGAAGTGAATAATTATAATTAGAGCAGGCTTATCCTCACATGCTTAGTTTTTAATTTCATGTTTGATTTTGTGTGAATAAGCCCTATAAAAATCTTATTGTTCACCCTTTAGATAAATGTCATGTGATTATCTCTATATATATGTAATTTTCATTAATAAAACCAAATTTTATATTCTATCAGTATAAGGATGGACCCATTTTTCCCATTAATTTTTTTGGTATAAGATAAGAGATTATTTAATATATAAAAGGAAAAATTGTATTTTGTAATGGTTGTTATATTAACCATTTATAGAATGGTTTAAGTTAAAATTTAGATGATATTTTAGAGATTAAAGTATTATCTCACCATATGAGGATTTATGCATATTGGATAACCTATTATAACCATTTTCAATGATTTTTTCTATATATAGATGAAATTAAATATCATTCTATTTTTGGATTCCATGACCTGTTACTTCTTTTGGGGTGAAAAATTCAACTTCCTTCCCTAGAGTAAGAGATGAAGTGTGAATTTATCAAGGCATAAACAAATGCTGAGATTGTGCATATAAAATGGAATGAAATAAAGTAAGTATATCTTATTGTGAATAATTCTTCAAATATTGGAAAAGGATATTGAAAAATATTTATTCTGATACCTTCATTTCTATTGAACTAATAGTTTTATAAATCATCACAAATTTATGGTTTTGGGTCCATAAATATACCATTGACCATTCACTTTCTTATGATCAATGATCTTTATCACTCTATATAATTATTTATGTTTTTATTCCAATTCAAATCTTTCCTTACGACCTATGTTATCCTGTGTGGAAACCTAGTTATGAGTTACTTTGGGTAACCATTATTTTTTCTAATTTCTTAGTGATTTTTTAACATTCATTTCTATGATGTGGGTTTAAATGAAAGAAACATTAAATTGATAAAAATTTGATAATACTTATTAATTTTAAGGTATAAATTCATTGAGGGGGGTATAACGTAACACCCCAAGTTTTTATGAATTATTGTTTTATATTTAATTTAATCTTTTTGATATTTTTCATTTCACACAAAACTGAACATAGCTTGTGTTATATGAAAGCAGCAAGTTATTATAGATTTTCACACAAAAAATTTTCAAGATTATGCCAAATAAAAAACATATATTATCTTGAGGTAAATGAAACACAATGTTTGGATTTTTTTACACACAATGTTGAGTTCCTTCGATAACTTATGTGACTCACAAGACAAAGTCTTACCGAACTACAATATACTATTAATATTATTATTAAAATATTATTATAGTTCTCACCTATCTGTTAGAATGAAAGTTAGAAATAATATTAACAAAATTGTGAAAATATGGTTTACACATGTATATACAATTCATTCTCTGGTTATCAATTAATTATAAATGAAAATAAAAACTAATTGAATATAAAGGAAGTGATTTTATGAAAAAACTAGTTTTATTTTCACAAAGGTGTTTTATCTTAATAAATTAAATTAATCACTATTAGTGACATAAATAAATGAAATTTATGTATTTTAAATTCAAAAAAAATATTTTTACATACATCTAATAATTTTTATGGGCATAGAATAAGAACAAATCCAATTTTAGGCATAAAAGATATATTTTTTTAAAAGAAATTTTTTCCACCTTTTAATGGAAGTCCTATTTTAAAACTAATATTTTATACTTTTATATTTATTATTTAATAAAATAAAATTTATTTTTGAAATAATAATATAAAAATTTACTTTGGGTCAATTTTTGTTATTTTTTTGAGAAGTTTCATTTTTTGTTGAAAAGTGAAAAATACTGAATTTTAATTGAAAACTAACTTTTATTATAATTTATTTATATAGTTAAATAATATTTTCAACTAGTTTTAAATTATATCTTGACAAATTATACATAAATTAATACAAATTAGGTATTTTTAATAAAGTTTACATCGAAATTGGATAAAAAAATTTCAAACATTTGAACATTTTCACTTCAAAAACTCATTGTCTTGTCCCATTTGTAGGATTAATTTAAAATTAATTTCTGCCACACATATGTTTAGAATTTAGAAAAAATTATTCATTTTTTGTAATTATAATAATTTATAATTTCTATTAATTTTAAATTATTTTTTTACCAAAAATATTAGTGAAATTAATTAAAATTAATTATAATGATTAAGGTAAAAATGAGTTAACTTAGTAGTTAAACTTTAACTTAAGGATCCAAATAACCTAGAAACATGTTGTATATATAATTTATGTAAATAATTATACCATACCATCCCTTTTAAAAAAAAATTTACATTATTTTAGGGACATGATTTAAGGGAGACCTCTCAATATTGTTTACATTTTTTTATTTACATGAATGTCACCTCTCCTCCACTATAAAAGGGTACTCACACCCCTCAATTCTACAGACCACTAAATACGTTTTTATCATACAAAAACTAACCAAATAATCTCAAAAAATCACTAATATCATCCTATAATCCTCAATTTGGACATAAAGCATACCATGTTAGTCCTTTTGTGTAAACTAAAAGAAAATACCAAGAGAAGAGGTAACATCCTTCATCAAGAACTTTTGTTTTATTTATTTCTCCACACCCAAATTACTCTCATTAAATGATTATATAATAAAATCAGTATAATAAATATAATTAGATGTTTTAATGTTAATATTTTTACCTAAACCTATACACACATCTATCAAATGGGATACACAATCACCATTCTTGTATACAACAGACTACCACCTCACGAATTGATGTCATTCATTATTCAATTAACACCCTTCAAGGATAGGAATAATTATGTAATTATATATATATATATATATATTCTATTTATGTTGTATTTATTCTTTTGTAATTAATATATAACACTTACCTTCATGCTTACCATTTTGTGAGAATATGATAACTTTGTTTGTGGATGTGTGGACTACCACCTCCTCAAGGCGATGTGATTTATTCCCATTTCACATGGAATGTGTTAAGGATGGGTTTAGTAATATTATATGTTATATATGAAATAATAATAATACTATAATGATAATATATATACATATATTTCATTTAATTTCATTATTTTAATAAAACAAAAAAAGGAACCAACATTCATGCCTACGTATGACTTACTGTCTCCATGAACGGTTTGTTCTATTTCATATTTATATATTTAATAGATTATTATAAATACTTATATACTGAATATATGTGATATTTAAATAATTTTTTAAATCCTTTAAATAAGTAAATCATGATCTGTGTAATAAAATCAATAATAACAGGTCAAAACATATAATAAAACAGAACATTTATTACTCGAAACATAACTTTAACATAAAATTGTTAATAAAAGGGTAATATAAAGTCATAATAAAATAATATAAGGAGTGATATATAATAATATTTTCAGTGGTATATTTATAATAAACTTATATCTATTATACATGATGTTTGAACATGTATGAAGAAATTTAAGTCTTAAGGTAAGGGATTTCTCATCTCACTTTTATTTCTGTGAGATATATTCTATATTAACCACTTATTTTTATTATTTTGGGTATTTAATACCCTATAAGAAGTTATTAATTTACATTATTTCATGATATTACATGTTTCAATTGATGTTATTATTTCATGGGTATCACGATTCAAAAGTTACTCAAGTAGTTAGGGCATTTATAGTATCACTTGTATTTTTCCAAGACTTATGCCTTATTAACAACTCATTTCCTTTTCACAGTGTATATAATACACATGAATTTATTATATTATTATTATTCTTAAATTAATGGGTATTTAATTATAAATTTTATGATCTATATTTCATGGGTTTTATGGTTTAAAAGATACCAAATTAGTAATGTAATTTTGAATCAATTTTCCTAATTTGAGATACATGACATGTTATGAACCTATACTATTATATGAGGTGTATATACTTCCATTTGACATGTTATATCATGAATATGATTATTTTAATTATATTTTAATCTTCATGTATTTTTATTGTTTCCGGGGGATTATGATTCAAATTTACCAATGTGGTAATAGTTTATTGCAAAAATCTAATCATTTATTGGTATTTTTTATGACTATTCCTCCATTGACAAAGTATTATGATACATATCTCAATAAATATCATTAATTTTATTATCCTCTAGTTATTCATGATACCTTAAATTAATGGTACCATTTTCCCACTCTTTGGAGAATGTGTTTTTAAGAAAATTCAACTTTATTTCTCTCTTCGGTCGAAAATCTATTTTCTTTTAAAACCATGTTTTCTAAAAAAATATTTTTTCAAGTGTTTTAACATTATTATAAAATATTTAAAAATAATTTTTATTCATTTTTTAATTTTTTTAAAAAAATGTTTTTAAAAATGAATCTTCTTGTTTTTTTTGATCGAGGCACTTTTCTAATCTTTTTACGGCATAGAAAGAATGTTTGAAATGTACTGATCTATCCTCCATCATGACCTTTGTATGTTATTTTATAAATTTCCAAGATTATTTTTAAATAAAAAGGGTTTGAAATTTTTTTATAATTAAAATGTTTTTTAAATGATCTTCAAATATTCCTTTATATGTTTCTAAAAGGGGGTTTTAAAGAAAATTATTTAAATTATTTCGAAGCTTCTTTTATAGGTTTTAAAAGTTATTTTTAAAGAAAATGGGTTTAAAAATGTTTTATGTGTTAAATTTTTTTTAAAATATGAAAGGATATTTACCTGAAAAAATTTTTTAAATAATTTTTAAATCTTACTTTATATGTTTTTAAAGTTGTTTTCAAATGAAAGGATTTTGAATTTTTTTTATATTTTAATTTTTTTAAAAGAATGGTTGTTTCTATTAATAATTTATCCAAGAGATATTTCAAAATCCTCCTCCATCTATGATGAAATATATTGATAAATATTATGATTTATTAGGAATATGATCCAGGGAGACAATTCCTATTCTTTCCTTGAATGGTGTATGTTTATGATGACAAGTTTATTATGAAACTTGGTTTTCTTCCATGGGTTATACCATGAAAAAATTCTTATTAAACTCATTTACTTTTATAGGTTATTATATGATTAAATTATTATGAAACCTATCTAATTTCCATAGGTTATGATAGAATGATGTGTTTATAATACCCATTTCATTTTCGGTGTTATGATAATATGAATTTTATGATGTTTTGGAACACATATGCATGATTTAATTATATGATGGGTGGGGCCTACATATCCCTCTAATTAAATTGGTAACAATGAATTAATCACGAGTATATATGTTATGTAAGAACTTGATTATATGTTCACAATGTTATGGGTGAACCTTATTATGTGTTCACAATGTTGTGCGTGAACCTAATTACATTTTCACAATGTTAGGTGTGGACCTTGTTTAATATCCATATATTTATGTGTAAACCTAGTTACATGTTCAAAATGTAATGTGTGAACCTAATTAAATGTTCAAAATATTATGAATGGAACTGAGTTCATATGAATAAGTTTATGCCTGAACCTGATTATATGTTCACAATGTTATGAATGAACCTCATTAAATGTTTACAATGTTATATGTGAACCTGATTAAATGTTCACAATGTTATGCATGGACCTGGTTTCATGTCTATAAGTTTATTCATGGACTTGATTACATGTTCACAATGCTATGAGTGAACATGATTATATTTTCACAATTTTATGCATGGACCTGGTTGCATGTACATAAATTTATGCGAGGTCCTAATTTCATGAGTTAAGCTCTTTTTATTTACATATGTGCACAATTTTATAAGTTTATGTGTATGGCACAAGTCTATATCCTATGATAATGTTATGCTCTAATGAATCAATTTATTTGGTTTCCTTATGATTCATGTATTATGATCTACCAATATTTAATCCATGATTAATGTTTATCATCTTTCATATGCATGGTATTATCTTCTAATGACACGATCATGTTTTCATAAAATTATTCTTATGTTATGATTACATATCTCCCTCGTTTACCCTTAATGAGTATATGATCTCACCCCTTTATTATGTTTCCTTTCCCCTAGTTTTGAAGAAAGGTTTTAACTAGGAGTACTAAATGGGATGATATTTAAGGGAGATTTTGAAGACTTTTAACCAAGACAGAAGATTATTTTTCCATGTTTCCAAATACACTAAACTATTACGGCCCTCAAGCATTTATTTTTATAATGTTCAGAATATTCATCTAAAATGATGTAATATCCTTGTATGTTAAGCCTAAGTCGCTATATTTTTTTATCAAATGATAGGTTTATTCATCCGTTTTAAACTATGATTGGAAATATTTAGTGATATCCCCAGGGATACTTCTAATTATATGTCTAGGTATGTATATAAGGAAAAGTATAAGGATGATTTAAAGTGTAGGAAATGTAATTGAATTTTGATAAAGGATTGATTGAGTGTTTTCATTGAAATTACAACCCTGTATGGATACTAAAATTGGATGTGTATATGGAACAAATGTACATATAGGTAATAAACAAAAAACACCATCTTGATATAGACTCAATTAGGAACTGGTGTAAGAAAATGGGCCTTACTGCACACCTAGTTTGACACTCCCATGGGATATGATTTGAAAATTCATAGACTCTTTATGATCCATCATAATTGATTTAAATAGAATATAAATATATGGTTTCATAAATTAAATAATTTTCTGTCATGATTTAGACATCCTATAAGTGATTTTCATGATTTTGTGTTTTTTCACTATGATTAGTGTTTCTCACAATATGTTTTTGGTTTTAGTAAATTGATAGAACCTGATGGAACTATGTTAATGGAGAATTAAATGGATAATGAAATTATTATCCTCTAGAGAAACCAAATTTTATGGGATATGTAATTAAAAACTACATTGTTATTCTTACACAATTTTCTCAAGCTCTGGATCATGGTGAAAATCCAAATGAGAAAATGAAAGAATAATATTCTTTTGAGTTCTTAATGAGGTAATTACCAATTTCTATCATTGGTTATATAGACCCTTTAGTTTATGATCAATTGATTAATACCACTAAAATGATATTTTCAATTCTCCAGTGTTCAAATCATGAAAAATTCATTCTTTCTACATACCATCTGGAAGGTGAGGTGTATCAATAGATTAATATTATTTAGAATATGAGGAAATAAGAAGAAATTGACTCCATGAAGTGGGATGAGTTTAGAAGATTATTTCCCAATAAGTGATTTCCTCTTATTATTCCTAAAAAAATAGAGAATGAATTCTAGAGCTTATGAAAGGGGATGATGAATCTATTGGTGCCTACGAAGAAAATTTTACAAGAATTCCAAGGTACTCTTCTGGTATATAATTCAACCAGAATTTAATGTTCACCAATTCTTCAATAGATTAAAAGAAAATATCCAAAGGGAATTGTCTGTGAGGGACTTTGAGTACTATGAATAAATCATTATATGTGCACTAAAAGTAGAAATGGAAGCTAGAAACCATCTTGATTATATTGATAAGAAAAGAAAAATGGGGTTCCATGAAACTCCAATGATATTTCAAATATAGAGAAGAAAATGTTTCATACTCTTATTTTCTAAAAATATTAGAAATATCACTTAGGTGGGTTCTTGAAATGAATAAGAAGGTGTTTTATGTGTGGTAAGCCCGACCATTGAGAAAAAGAATGAATAAGTAATGTAAAAATGATAGTCAATGAAATGACTGGAGATGGTTCTCAACAAAATGAACCACATACACTTTAGTGATTTATGTTTAAGGAGTTTGGGAATTATTCAAATCAATACCCCAATATAAGGGATAATATGGATTAAATTCAAAAAAAACCTTTGAGGACAAATGATAAAGGGAAAGATTATGCAATCACAGTGGATAAAGATAATAATGATAATTTGGGAATTCTTATCCTCCCCTCAGTTTAGAATTTCATCTTTGATTTTGTATGAATATTCCCTATGAAAATATTATTATTAATTATTTAGTTAAATTTCACGTAATTATCTCCCTCTATATGGGTTTTGAATTAATAAAATCAGTATTGATATTATATCGGTGCAATTCTAGAACAAAATTTCCAATGAAAATATTTTTGGTTCAAGATAAGAGGTTATTTGAGGAATAAAGATTGAATTGTATTTTTTAAGGGTTATAAGGTTAACCATTTAGGGAATGGATTAATTTAAACTTATGATGAGGTTTTAGAGATCAAAGTATTATCTATCCGTAAAAGGATTTATATATATTTGATAACCTATGATAACCATGTTCATATGATTTAAACTAAAGACATATGGAATGAATTATCATTATATTTTTGGATCACATGATCTATTTGTTCTTCAGGAGTGACAAACTCACCTTCATTCATTATATTAAGAGATGTATTGTAAATTTATCATGCCATAGAAAAAGGTTGATATTGTGCATATGGAATGAAATTGAATCAAGTATGTATATCTTCTTGTAAAAAATTCTTCAACTATAGGAAAGGATATTGAAAAATATTTATCATAATACCTTCATTTCAATTGAACTAATGGTTTTATATATCATCACAAATTTATGTTTTCAATGCCCTTAACTTTACATTGATCATTCACTTACTTATGATCAATTATATTTATCACACAATATATTTATTTATGCTTATATTCTAAGTCTAATATTCCCTTCCCACTTATTTTCTCCTCTATGTCAACCTATTTATGAGTTACATTGGGTAAATATGTTATTTCCAATTTTTAAATGAATTTTTAGTATACATTTTTATGATGTGGGTTTCTATAAAATGAACTTTAATGTATTAAAACTTTGACAGACTAAATGAATTTAAAGGGATAAATTCATTTTAAGGGGGGTATAACGTAACACCCAAAGTTCTGATGAATTATTTTTTCAATTTAATTTAATCCTTTTGATATTTTTCATTTCATTCACTATAGAATATAGCTTATGTGATATGATAACACGAAGTTAATATTTATTTATGGAACAACAAGACAATATCTTCCACAATAAACACTTAGATTAGATCTTGTTATATACAACACTATATTTGGATTATGTTGGACACAATTTCGAGTTAGATCGATAAATTGTGTGGCATGCATGACTGAGTTTTACTAAACTGTAATATAATATTAATATTATTATTAAAATATTATTATTAAAATATAATTATAGTTATCCCCTAGAATTTGGAATTGAATTTATGAATAGTATCAAATAAATTGTGAAGATATGGTTTAAACATGTATAAAAAATAAATTCCTTGGATATAAATTAATTATAAATGAAAATAAAAACCAATTGAATATAAAGGAAGTGATTTTATGAAAAAACTATTTTTATTTCCCAAAATGTGTTCGTATATTATAAATTAAACTAATGTTGTTTTAAAAGCATCCAATGAGTTTTATAGGCATAAAATAAGAGAAACATAAATGTTAGGTATAAAAGATATATTTTTCAAAAAGAGAGTTTTATTGTCTTTTAATGGAAGAAATGTTTTAAAACATTTTTTTCACACTTTTATAAAAATTAATTTGAATAAATAAGATTAATTTTTTATATTTTAATATCAAAATATTCTTTGGTTGAATTTTTGGTATTTTTCTGAGAGGTTTCATTTTTTGACGAATAGTGAAAAATATTGAATTGTAATTGAAAAATGACTTTTATTATAATTTATTTATATAGTTAAATTACATTTTAAATTGGTTTTAGTGTATATTTAGATAAATTATCCAAAAATTAATAAAATTATGATCATTTTAATCAATTTCACATTGAAATTGGATATAAAAACATTTCAAAGTTTTGAACATTTTCACTTTAAAAACCCATTGTCTCGGCCCGTCCGTAGAATTAATTTCAAATTAATTTCTGTTTTTTTTGTGTTTCGAATTTAGAAAAAATGATTGTATATTTGGAATCATAATAATTTATAATTTATAGTAATGTATACTTAGTTTTTGTCCCAAAATATTAGTGAAAGTAATTAAAATTAATTATAGTGATCAAGGTAAAAACAACTATACTTAGTGGTTAAACTTTAACTTAAGGGGTGAAATAACCTAGAAACATGTCCAAAATACATTGGATGGAAATATTTATACCATTTTATCTAAAATTTCCCATTATTTGTGGCATGTTATATAAGGGAGACCTCTTAATAGTGTTGACCTTTTTATATTTATAAGAATGCCACTCCTAATCCACTATAAAAGGGAACTCACCCCTCACTTATAATAACATATAAATAAATTTTTATTAAAATAACTGAACAAATAATCTCCCAAAATCCCTCCTATCGTATTATAATACTCACTTTGGGCATAAAACAAACGAATTTACTCCTTTGGTGAAAACCAAAAGGAATTACCCAAAGAATAGGCAACATCATTCAATAAGAACTTTTGTTTTATTTATTTCTACACCCCATAAATTATTATTATTCCATGATTATATAATAAAATAAGTTTCATAAATATACTAAAATGTTTTTATTTTAAGGTATTAATGTAAACCTACACACAATTCTATCAAATTGGATACATAATCATCATTCATTTGTACGGTGGACTACCGCCTCACAAATTGATGTTATTCATTATTTCATTACCACCTTTAAAGGTTGGGAGTAATAATTTTATTACTATTTTTATATGATATATATGATATTTATTATTTATTTGGGACTATTTAATTATTATATATCACATACCCTCATCTTTTCTATTTTTTGGGAGTATGTGGATGTGTGAACTACCACTTCTCAAAGTGATGTGATTTGTTCAGACTTTACATGGAATGTATTAAGGAAGGGTTTCGTAAAAATATATGATATATATTACATAATTATTCTACTATATTGATTATTTAATTATACATATATTTCATTTAGTTACTTTCTTTCAATAATATAAGAAAATTGAAACAACGTTCATGCATTCGTACAACCTACTGTATCCATAAAGAGAGTATTCTATTTCATATTTCTATATTTTATATATTATTATAAATAATCATATAAAAAATATATATTATATGTATATCATGTTTTATATTCTATAAATAAGAAAACCATGATCTATGTAATTGGATCAATAATGAAAAAAACATAAAAAAAACAAAGTGGTTATTACCCGAAATGAAAATTTAACATGAAATTGTGAACAAAAGGGAAATATAATGTCATATTAAAATAATACATGTCATTATATATAAGAATATTTTTCTTTGGTATATATATAATAAAATTATGTTTATTATACAGGAGGATTGAACATGTATGAAAAAAGTCAAGACTTAAGGTAAGAGTTTTCTCATCTCACTTTAATTTATGTGAGATATATTCTATATTAACCACTTATTATTAGTGTGTGGTGTATATATGTCCCTATGAAATGTTATTAATTTAATTAATTTAATTATTTTAAAATTTTAAATTTAAGTTATTCTTTCATGGGGTCATGAGTTAAAAGTTACTCAAGTAGTAAGGGGATTTCTGGTCTCATGTTTATTTCTACGAGACTTATGCCTTATTCACAACTCGTTTATTTTTTGTTTGGTTTATATACATCCAATGAATATATTATATTATTATTATACTTAAATTTATTTTTATTTATATATAAATTTGTTTATCTTTATTTTATGGGGGTTTATGGTTGAAAAGTTACCAAATCTATAAAGCAATTTTGTCTTAATTTTCATTCTTTGAGATACATTCCATGTTATGTACCTATATTATTAAATGAGGTGTATATACTACCATTTGACATGATATGTCATGAATATAATTCTTTTCATGATATTTTAATCTTCATTTAATGCTATTACTTCATGGTTATTATGATTCAAAGTTACCAAAGTGGCCATTGTTTATTGTTATAATATCATTGTTTATTGGGATTATTTATTATTATGCTTCTATAGATAAAATATTATGATCCCTATATCAAGAAATCTAATGAATTTTATTCTCCTCTGGGTTTTCATGATATTTTCATGTAATGGTACCATTTACCTACTCTTTGTAACTTATGATAATTAATAATGCATTTTTAATAAAATCTGACTTTATTTCTCTTTTCGGTTGGAAATATGTGTTCTTTAACAGCCATGTTTTCTAAAAAATATGTTTTCAAAAAATTTATATCATTATTCTATAATATTCAAAAGACATTTTTACCCATGTTTTACTGTTTTATCTAAATGGTTTGTAAAAGTTATCTTCTTGTCATTTTCTGATCGAGGATGTTTTCTAAACTTTTTATGACACATAAAGAATATATAGATTTATTCATCATTATAACTATCGTTTCTTTGAAGCTTATTTTATATGTTTTCAATGTTATTTTTATATAAAAACTAGTTAATTTTTTTATCTTTAAAATGTATTTTAAATGATTTTAAAATATTTTTTTATTTGTTTCTAGAAGGTTATTTTCAAATAAAAGGATTTCATTGATTTCAAAGTTTATTTTATATGTTTTAGAAGTTGTTTTTAAAGAAAATGGTTTTCAAAATGTTTTATTTTTTAGTTGGTGTTTTTCAAATAATAAAGTTTATTTCCATCAATAAATGTTTTAAATGATTTTTAAATATTACTTTCTATGTTTTCAAAGTGGATTTCAAAGGAAAGGGTTTTGAAAATATTTTATGTTTTAAAAATTGATTTTCCAAGAATGGTTATTTCATTTAAGAAATTATCCAAGTGATCTTAATAAATACTCCTACCTCATAGATAAATACTTTGATGTAGTTTATGATTTATTGGGGATATTATCCAAGGATATAGTTATTATTATTTCTTTAAATGGTTTATGTTTCTAATAACAAGTTACTTATGAATCCTATTTCTCTCCAATGGATTATACCATGATAAAACTCTTATGAAACTGACTTCCTTTCATGGGTTATTCTATGTTTAAATGATTATGAAACCTTTTTATTTTCTATATGTTTTTATATTATGATGTTCTTATAATACCCATTTCATTTCATGGGTTATTATATTATGATTTTTTTATGATATCTTTGCACACATATGTATGATTTTAATATGTGATGGGTGGGACCTATATCTCCCTACAATGAATAAGGTAATAATGGATGACTTACAAGTATATATGCTATGTGTGAACCGAATTACATGTTCACAATGTTATTAGTAAACCTTTTTATGTGTTCACAATCTTATGCATGAACCTGATTATGTGTTAACAATGTTATTCATGGACTTGGTTAGATGTCCATATGTTTATGTGTGGACCTAATTACATGTTCAAAATTCTATGAATGAACCTAATCGCATGTTTAAAATGTTATGCATGGACTTGGTGTCAGATCCATAAGTTTATGCATGAACCTGATTACATGTTCACAATGTTATGTGTGAACCTAATTACATGTCACACTGTTATGTATGGATATGGTTGAATGTCTATAATTTTATATGTGAACTTAATTACATGTTCAAAATGCTAAGTGTGAACCTGATTACATGTTCACAATTTTATGCATGGACATGGTTTTATGTCCATATGTTTATGTGAGGGCATGATTCCATGAGTGAACCTGTTTCTATTTACACATGTTCAGAATGTCATAAGCTTATGTGTATTCCACAGGTCTATATATTATGAAAATGTTATGCTCTCATGACTCATGTTCTTTAATTTTCTTATGTGTAATATCTTATTAATTACCAATATTTATTCCACGATTCATGTTTATGATATTTGATATTTAGGGTATGATCTTCTAATGATAAAATCATGTTCTAATTCCCTTATACTCATGTTATTCTTAAATATCTACCTTGTTTATCCTTACTGAGCATCTGATCTCACCCCTTCTTATGTTTCCTTTCCCCAGGTTATGAAAAATGGTTATAAGTAGAAGTACCAAAGGGGAAGATCTTTAAAGAATATGTTGAAGATATTTCACCAAGATAAAAGACTACGTTTCCATGTTTCCAATAATACTAAACTATTACTGTCCTACAAAATATTTTTTTGTAATGCTTTGAATATTCATCTAAAATGATGTAATATCCTTGTATGTTAATCTTGGGTCACTATAGACTCACTCCTCACCCCTCGATCTTATGTGACCACTACTCACACAACTTTGGGTGGGGCATGGCTTTGGAATTACTAGGGTACAACAAAAAGAGGAGTGACTAGTCATGAGTTCCCTGTTATGTTCCCCATGCTCAAAAGCAATCGAGGTTAGTGTACCCATGCTCAAAAGTAGTAAGAATGGTAATAGATTAATTGGAGGCATATGGGACAACATGTAGGGAAATAAGAAGTTGTTTCCAGCAATTTTGGAGGGCTTCATGCTAGAGTTGAGTGAGCTAGGAGCTATAACACAAGGGTAGGCCATGGATCCTAATGGAGTATGTGTGCTCTATATTTGGGTTTCATGGAGATTAGGGTTGTGCACAATATTCTTATTTTTCATGTTCCCAAACTATGTTAAAAGGTGTTGTGAAAGGGTTACTCAACTACATGAAAAGTTGATTTCCAGAACACATGAGGTCTGTTATGCAAGATTATAGAACCTGGGAGTTCTATTTTTCTCACTAACATGGAATATCTATTTTAAACATAGTAGAGTGACACTACATTTTCTAGAGATCCTCTCCATGGGAGGGGGTGAGATTCTATTTAAATATGAAATCCTCAGTATTTGGTGTGAAAGGTCTTGGGAATATGATGAGTTTTTTCACACAGATTCTTCCATTGTTGTGGGTGCTGACCATGTAAGACAACCGATTGGATGTTTCCTTTGGGGTGAAAAGGGGGGTGTTGTGCACATCATTGTTTTCTTGCACATAGATGTTCCTTTTTTGTGTGTTCTTTTCTTTGCATTCTAACCAGTCTTCCTAGGAGATGTGAAAAATCCCATCACCATTAGTTTATAAGGACTTTTCATTACGTAATATCCTAGGTTTTTCCTATGGTATAGATTATTTTATTTCCATTTGAACTCTTCCTTACATTCTTTTTTGGCTTAGACCCTAAGCTAGGCCATGGGCCGACTGGGTTTTTTTGGAAAGAAGGGGGTAGAGGGTTGTAGGTTCTCTATAGGCCAGTTACACGACTTGTAATTGGAATACATGATGTGTATTCAATTACAAAACTTTTAATGGTATGGAAAGAACCTTTCAATCCATGGAAATGGTTTTCCTATGGAAAAGATCCTGATATTTACAAGATGTGTAAGGAATTTACAAGTTGTGTAAATGTCCATGTTTTTTTTAAAAATAGACAAGGCCTCCTATATTTTTTTGGATAGAATCCCTCACCTTTATTCTCATGTACAAGAGTTCCCACAGAATCCATTAGGTAGGATTTTCACCCATTTATAGATCTAGACTCCATTTCCTTTTCCACCAGTCTCATCATATCTGCATCGGTAAGATCTCCATTAGTTTTTATCTGTTCTTCATTCTTCTAGATATTTTATGTGCTATAATTTTAGGTTTTTTCATCTATTCATCATTTTTCTCCAGATCTGAGTCAAATTAAAAGTTGATTCTAGATGAACATTATACTACCAATATACGATAGGTGTATTATAATTTTCCCATTAGTTTTGGTGATTTATAAACATAAAAGCTTTTGTGTTTCAGACCACAATTTATGGAACAACCCTAAAATTAAATTGGTTAATTGAATTAGATGTATCTGGACTTGTTAGGGATTCACTTAGGTTCCATTGAGATGTATTAGTGGTTGTTTCCCAATGCATGCCCACTCATAGGATTCACCATATGAATTTAACATGTTTAAGCCATTTTAAAAAACCCATGAGGTGATATGTGTCTTGATTAGGTAGAACAAGTGCTTTAATAAATGAATTAAATTGAATGAGATGTTTTTGAGATGGGTTAAATCATTTTCCACGTGACATCATGTTGACGTTGAGTTATTAAATGGTTTATATTGATCCGGAATTTCTTAAATTGTTTATTTGGAAATTATAGAAATTAGTGGGCATAATCATGTGTTATGCTTATATGTGAATTGCAAAACATGAGTCGGTATAGTCATTGGATTACTTTGAATTTGAATTGTGATATATGAGTGGGTATAATCATTAGTGGAAATTGAATGTTAAATGGTTATATGAGTGGGTAAACTAATATTGTGTGAAATGGTAAATGGTATGAAATGGTGAATGAATGAATAGATTCTTTGGATGATGTTCCTTGGATCCTGACTTGGTAGTTGATTCCTTGTATAGAGTATACTCCTTGGGGTCTTGATTCTCTGATATTCCATGGTCCTCTCTACCCCTTGGATCTAGCTTGTATGGAATCATGTGGGACATGATTAGTATGACATGTTCATAGGAATCCAACAACTGCCTAACTGAGTTTCTATAGAGATGATCCTAGGACTCGATGATGATTCCTTGGTATACTAAACATTGGATCTAGCCCTTCGTGGTCTAAAAATTTGATTATACAGAAAGACCAAGATAAATTGTGATATTCTTAGTTGTACAGTGCAACCGTGGTTACAATGACACTTCTGGTTATAAAAAAAGGTTGTGGTTTACAAGTTATATGTGTATGTATGGTGAGACTATATTGGATATTTATGTTTATATTTAATTTTTGTTGTATAGAATCCGACACTTGTTTTGTAGGGATCCTTGATAGGCTATTCAATATCACTTTCTTATTAGTAGATATGTCATTTGAACATTACTTTTCATTACTACATACCTTCTTTACATGAACACTCCTTAGATCATTATATTGCATAGCCTGAAACTGTACAGAAATTTGGTTAGTTTCCTAATGGGATTGTATATTACACCCAATTTGGGCTACTCTAGGGTACATGAATAGAGTATTTGGATGTTGGTATAGATAGGGGAAATAACCCACAATTCGAGAGTTGATTTGGTACCATATTTAAAAGTAGGGGATAGTAGGACTAATATGAGGCTCATGATTCTATTTAGAGATAACAATTTTTTGGTCATTTTTTTGTTTTGGATACTTGGATTGTACTGTAGTGCTTTTTACCTATTTGGGATGATTTCTTGAAACAGGTATCATCATCATTGTATATGAGATTCATTTTTTTTGTTTTTATATATTACATCTATGTATCTATTATCTACATGTTTTACTACTTCCACTATTTATATGATATTGATATTCTACTATGATACACTCTGATAATAGGGTATAGTCTCTCCATAGACACACCATAATCCCTCTCTTCTAGTCTACAACCTATGACGTTTGGGGAGATGTTCTTGAGGCCATGTGACCTACCAGGATTAGGGAACTGTTGAGTGGTGTCTGGGTCTGGTATGTTATAATGTAGTATCCTAGTGAGGTTATTTTTTGGTTTTATTAACTATTTGGTGTCAATAGATATTAGTAGGAAGGAAATGAGATTTTTTTAATGAGATGTGTTTGGGTTTAACTAACCTGTATATAGAAAAAATCCAAATTTCCTTGAATTAAATTGTTGTTTTCTAGATTTTGACTATTATAAATGATCATATTGCACTGTTAGATGATGAAATTGAATTGTGATATTAATATTGATATGATGAAGGGTTCTATTTTGTTTAAACCTGATGATATGGGGGTATTACATCTCATGAATAATCTTATGAACCTACTAGATTTCACATGTCATGCATTATGCCATGCCATTTAAGATGAATTGCCTATTTCATGCTA
Source organism: Viscum album (assembly GCA_963277665.1). Classification (NCBI taxonomy): domain Eukaryota; kingdom Viridiplantae; phylum Streptophyta; class Magnoliopsida; order Santalales; family Viscaceae; genus Viscum; species Viscum album. The sequence goes on from OY728119.1 coordinate 1,219,657,937, forward strand.
TTATGATAGGTTTTATGATATCTATAACTAATATTATGATAGATTTTGTGTAGTTTATAGAGAAATTGATGCCATATTTTAGTTCATAATAAGTATGGGCCCTTATGGACTGGAAAGTGGCACACATTTTGATTGAATTAATTAAAGTAAATTTGTTCTGGTATGAATTATATGGGCATAAAATTTTAGTTCATGAGGTGTTATGGGAACTCATGGATTAAAAATTATTGAACTATTTGTATTTAATTTTACATAAAATTGTGATATAATTAGAATTGAATGCTAAATGAAATTGAAATAGAAACTTGAATCGATAAACAAAGACTTGACCTAGACCTGACTTTTGATTGGGTAAGAGGGATTGTCTCTTGAAGTTTTTAGTGACCATTCATTATAAAATCCTAGATTTAGGGGAAGTATGTGGGTTATAACCTGGTATTATGAGGGGTTTGAATAGTCCTATGCTTTTTAGTTTCAAACTTTGTTATTGTTCATTTCTAAGGTGTGTGTTTGTCATTGTAGAGGAATGCCACCATGATGGTCTTCAATCATATTCTAGGAGGGTGGTGATGACCATGCTCTGAAGGAAGTAGGCTATGGGATACTAGTGGATCCTACTTTAGTGCTAGCTATAACATTGGATATTGTTCGGTACATGGGTGTTGAAGAAAAATTCCTTGGGGGATTATATCTCTTCATGCATAATTTTCTAGGAGTGCCAAAACCTGACATGTCTATAGTTGAGCTGATGCATGTGTTCTAGTAGTATCATCCTCCCACATTATAGAGGGATTAAGTTCGACATGCTACTGATCTATGGTTAGTGACGATTATATTTATATTTGACCAGATTAAGACACCTTCTAAAAGGAGAGAGAAGATCATGAATTAAAAACTCTGTGGAGAAGCAAAGAACTGGTGGGATGTTCTGAACTAGGATGAAAGACTATGAGATATGGGTTGGGATGATTTACAAACCTATTTCTATGAATACTTTTACCCCAAAACTCTATGTGAATATCAAGATAGTGATTTCATGAATCTATATTAGGGCACGATGGCAGTTTGGGATTATTCGTAATGATTTATAGAGTTGTAGAGTTTTTTACCAACGTACCTTACTGATGAGCTATCTGAAGAGAGACACTTTTAGGAAGTTCTCCAAAATTCTATTAGATCTAGAGTTAACTTGTTCATATTGACATATTTTGATGAAATTATTAATCAATCACTAATTATAGTGTGGAACCTGAGGGAATATGTGTTCGTGGAGTAGGGTGGTGCAATATCTTGACCCGTTTGTTCTATATCTTCAGGTTGAAAGTGTCAGTTTGAGGTTTCCCATAAGATGAGTACCATCCAGGTTGTGATTACTGGTAGATCTATGTTCTATCATATATGTGTTAAGTGGTGACACATGAATAAACAATGTGAGCTTAACCTAATTGAGTAATAATATTGTGGCAGGATGGGCTACATGACACATTTATGAAGTACCTTCCCTATAGCTGTGAGTGGTAGGGGGTCATCTCCAACAACAAGTTTAGGATCAAGATTCTCAATTATATGAAAGTATGAGAGTTAGAAATTTGGAAATTGATCAGGATGAGGTAGTGGTGGTTGTGGTGGAGTTTTCTAGGCCCTAGTTACACTGAGTCATTAGAGTGGGCCTACTCTGGGCAGTGATGTCGTGTCATAGGGCCATGGTTCAGTACAGATCAATTATGTGAAACTTACCCCTAAGAAGCAGAGTGTCAGAACATCTATAGTGAGAGGTAGAATTTTAGTAGCCTCTACTATTTCATCATCTCTTTTTGATACAGGTTCATCGCATAGTTTTATATATTCACCTATGGGAAAAATCATTGGGATCATTATACTATCTTTTGTGAGTGTTATGATGGTAACACACCATTGGGAATCAGAACAGAGGATGTGTGCTAGTATAGAGAGTCCCTCCTTGAGGTTGGTGGGTGTCACTTCTTCTAGGATCTTTATGACCTTGAGATGACCAGGTTTGTCATCATACTCAGGATAGAATAGATAATATATTTTTGAGATTATGTTGACTTTTATCACTATAGGGTGACTTCCGTATCACTAGAGGGTGCAGTTTACACTCATAAGGGTGAATGGGATGTCTTGGAAAGACAAGATAGACCAGAGCATCATGGGATGGGTGGGATGACAATCCAGATTTCTAGTTTGTATCAAGATGACCAAGGAGCACTTCGAAAAAACATTCATCCAGTGGTTGATCATTTCCAGGGTGTGTTCATTTATGAATTTTCTAGTTTACCTCCTAAGAAAGTGGGTTTTCATCCATCAATCTAGTTCTAAGAGTTTCAATAGTATCTATTCCTATTTATATGATGGTATGATGAAGTTTTTGGATCTCAAGAGGAAGCTAGAGAATTTGGAGGAAAAGAGGTTTGTTCGACCCATTAATTATCTGTGGGGTTCACTAGTCATTTTTTCCAAAAAAGTGGATAATACCATTAGGATATGTGTGGATTATCATAAATTGAACTAACTAATGGTTAAGAACCTACATCCAATACCATAGATAGATGACCTATTTTACCATATTTGAGGAGCTAGGGTGTTCTCAAAAATTGATTTGAGATCCAGATATCACCTAGAACATGTTCGACCTATATGCATACCTCGTATGAACTTTCGTAGCAGGTATAATCCATATGAGTAACTTTTTATGACATTTGGTCTCACAAATGAACTAGTGGTTTTCATGGAGTTGATTAACCAAACATTCCATCCTTATCTAGATTTGATTTTGGTGGTTTTCTTGGATGATATCTTGGTGTATTATAACAATAAACTTGACCATGAAAACCATATTAAGAAAATTTTGAATACACTAAGAGATAATCAACGATTTACTAAGCTCTCAAAGTTCCACTTTTGGATGGATTATAATCACTTCCTGGTTCACATTGTCTCATAGACGTAAGTATAAATAGACCTAGAGAAGGTGATAGATTTACTATCCTAGGACTATTCTATGAACGTCTTGGACATACAAAGTTTCTTTGGGATATCTAGATATTATAGGCTTTTTTATACAGAACTTCTCACACTTAGCAGCACCATTGATGGGATTCACTAAGAAGGGTGTGAGGTTTGTATGGTTATAATCATGTGATATAGCCTTTTTTTATTCCAAATAGAAATTTACTTAAATAATGGTCTTGATATTGCTAGAGAAGGGAAGGAGTTACACCATGTATTATGATGCATCAGGTATCAGGCTTGGAGAAGTGTTGATATAGAGTGATATATTAATGGTGTATGGGTATCAGCAATTGAGGTCACTTGAGAGGAATTACCTGACATACAATCTTGAGTTAGTTACAGTCATTCATGCTTTGCATTATTGGAGACATTACTTACTAGGAGATAATTTTATAGTGTATACAGACCATAAAATCCACAATTACATATTTACTTGATGTTATCTGAATATGAGACAAAAAAGGGGGGGGGGGGTTAAATACCTATAGTATTTTGACTTTGAGCTTTCCTATATTCTGTTTAGAGATAATGTAGTGGTTGATGCACTAATCAAGAGGTCTCATATATAGGAAGTTTAGTAGGCCATTAGCAAATGGATGCTCATGGATTGGTTCTTTTAGATTCACTTGGAGGTGCATGATATATATGAACATACTTATATAAAATCCTTAGTTGTGACCTCTACCTTTATAGTTAGAGTGAGGATGAGTAAGGTATCATATTTTGAGGGCATAGTCCTTTAGAAGAGTGTGGTATGTGAGGATCCACATCATGGTTAGACCATTGATGAGGATAAGATCCTATGTATTCATGGTTATATATGGGTTCCAATGGACATAAGTGAAGAGATGATGTGATAATTTCATTCCTCATCTTGGGAAGCACACCCTAGTGTTTCCAAGATGTATGGGACTTTCACCATCAATACTAGTGATTGGGTATGAAAGAGATGTATCTGGTTTTGTTACGAGATGTTCCACATGTCATCAGGTGAATGTAGAACATCAAAAACTAGATGGGATTTTACAAAAGTTAAATATTTTTGAGTGAAAATGGGATGATGTTTTGATCTATTTGATGTTTGGATTACCAAGGCTACCTCGAGGTAGTGATTATATGTGGGTTTTTATTGACAAGATCACAAAGGTTTTTCATTTATTGCTGATCAAGGAGACCTTAAATGTTGATGAGTTTGGGAGGTTTTATATTTGTGAGATTGTATAACTCCATGGGGTCCGATGAACTACTATTTAAGATAGGGATTCCCTCTTTATGTCTCATTTCTCGTAGATTTTTCTCAGGGTTCTAGGTACATAGGTGCTTCTGAGCAAAGTATACCACCCTCAGACTAATGAATAATAAAATAATACAATAATGGTTCTTGAGAACATTCTACAAGCATGCATCTTGGATTTTGGGGGCTCTTAAGAGAGAGATATACTATTGTTTTAGTTTTCCCACAATAATAGCTACTAGATAACAATATAGATGGAAATTTATGAGGCATTTTATAGTAGGACATAATGATCTCCCCTATGATGGTTAGAGCCCAGTGTGGTATATTTACCAGGACCAAATCTCATAAATGATACTTCTAAGCCAGTCCAGTTGATTCAGAGGTGGATGGATACTGTATAGTCTTGAAAAAATTCAAATGCTGATCGTTGCAGACAACTTATAGATTTTGAGGTCAGGGATCAAGTTTTATTATATGCTTCAATGAGGTTGGGACATGATAGTATCATGAGATAGGTAAGATTTCACCGTGATATATTAGGACATTTGAGATTCTAGGTAGATTCAGGCTAATAAACTATCAGTTTTAGTTACCTTTGATGTACCGAGCCATGCACAACATCATCCACATATCTTAGTTGCACTGCTATCACTCAGTACCATATCATAATTTTTAGCTTGAGGAGGTTGAGTTATAGACATATGCGTCCTTTTAAGAGCATCTTATTCATGTTGTTGATAGGAGTACAAAGTCTCTCTGAGGTTGATCATTTTCTCTAGTATGAGTGTTGTGGAAGCACAACCACTTATAGGACGAGACTCGGGAGTGGGAGGTCAACATACATTATCAGTGGCTATAGTTATTCTCAAACGAGTCTTGAACACACTTGAGAGGGTAATTTGGGGAGGAATTTCTTGAAGGGGGAAAGATTATAAGATCTTGGGGTTTTCTTGAAGCACAAACTATTTTGTTTCCGGTTGAACTCTTCCTCATGTTCTTTTTTTTCTTAGACCCTAAACCGGGTCATTGGTTAGTTGGGTTGCTTTTGTAAAGGAAGGGGTTAGAGGGATGTATATTGTAAAATTTCCAGTTAACACAATGTTTAATTATAATACACAACATGTATTCAATTACATGATGTGTAGTGGTCTGGCCAGAACCTTTCACACCATGTAAATGATTTTCCTAGGGAAAGGATCCCAAAATTTACATGACATGTAAGACATTTGCACATAATTTAAATGACCATTTTTATAAAAATTGGTAAGGCCTACTATCCTTTTTGGAAAAAGGCCCTCACATACCTTATATCATGAAGAAACACCTAAGGAAGCCAAGTGGTAGTATTTGATCCCATTTGCAGATCCAAACTCTATTTAATTCACTACCAATCTCATTAGATTTGTACTGGCATGATCTCGATTTATTTTCAACCATTATTCTTTGTTATGGATATCGAATATTCTAATTAGGTGAAAGATAATATTCCATAATTTATTATTTTTTCCATTATCCATTTTTATCCTGATCTGTGTCGAATCAAAAGTTAATACTAGATGACCACTCTACTGCTGAGCTATGGTACGTAGTCTATACTTTTCCCATGGGTTTTGGTGCTTTATAGACCTTGCAACCATTGTTCTTACCACCTAACTTTCCAATGCAACCTTGAAATTGAACTGGTTAATTGAATTATATTATTTTTAACCTACTAGGGATTCACTTAGGTTCTATTGAGATGTATTAGTGCTTGTTTTCCATCCTAGGGCCACCCATGGGGTATGACATACGAATCTACCTTATTTAAGCCATGTTAAACCACCCATGGGGTGAGTTTATGCTTTCCTAGATAGAGGAATCCATTTAATAAATTAAATTAATTGAATGATATGTTCAGGATATGTGTTTCCTCCTTTTCAATGTGGTATGCTGTTGATTTTGAGTTATTAAATGTTATCTATTGAACTTTAATTTCTTAAATTGTTTATTTGGAAAATGTGGAAATGAGTGGGTAAAATCATGTGTTATTTTTATATGTGAATTGTTAACCATGAGTGGGTATACTTATTGGTTTCATTTTAATTTGAATTATGATATATGAGTTGGTATACTCATGAGATGAAATTGAATGCGAAATGGTTATATGAGGGGGTAGACACATATTGTGTAAAATGTTAAATGGTATAAAATGTTGAATCAATTAATATATTCCTTGGATTATGTTCCTTGGATCTTGATGCAGTATTGGACGCCTTGGATAGAGTATGCTTAGTGGGTCTTTATTCTGTGGGATTCCCTGGGCTATACAACCCCTCAGATCTAGATTTCTCGGAATCATGTAGAACATGATCAGTATGAAACGTTCTTATATTTGGAATCCTTGGTCTTATACACCATTTATCTATCCATTAATGGTATTAAACTTTGATTATATGGAACAACCATGGTAAATTGTTATATTCTTTGTTGTATGACACGATCGTGGTTGGGATGACACTTTTGGTTATACCAAAAGTCTGTGGTTTGCATTATATATGTGGATATATGGAGTGGCCATGTTAGATACTTATATTTATATTATAGATTCATTGTGTAAGAGTTGATGCTTATTTTGTAGGGATCCATGAGAGGCTATTCTATATCACTTGCTTAGTAGTAGATATTCCATGGGCACTTTACTTTTCTTTTCTACTTACCAAATTTATAGGAACACTACTTATCTCGTTATATTTCATATCCTAGAACTGTATAAACCTTTGGGTGGTTGCCTATTGGGATTGTATCTCACACCTTATTCGGGAAGTCATTATATACCTGAACATACTATTTGGATGCAAGTAGAGACTGCGGAAACCGCCCACAGTTCGATAGTTGATTTTGTACCATGCTTAGGAGAAGGGGGCACGAGACTGAGATAAGGCTTGTGATTCTATTTATAGATTTCACTTTTTGGTCATTTTGGTGTTTTGGATACTTGGATTATACTGTACTGATTTTTATCTATTTTGGATACTTTCTAGATACATGTATCATTATCATTGTTTATGAATTTCATCTTGTTATTTGTATCTATTCCTGCTATGTATATTTTCTACATGTTTTACTACTTCTTTTATTTATATAATATTTATATTATGTTGTGTTAAACTATGGTAAAAGGGAATATTCTCTCCATAGACACACCCTTGGCCCTCACTTCTAGTCGGTAGCCTATAGTGTTCGGGGATATGTGCCTGAGGCCATGTGACCAACAGGGCTCGGGGCACTATTGAGTGGTGTCTGATACATTTTACATGTGGAATGTTCTTATTGTTTTGATGAGTAGAAACTTATCCACACCTCCCTTGTCGATCCTATAATAGTAAATAGATGTAGGGTATATGCTTGGTTCATCCAAAACAGGTCATTTGGTGCTTCGTATGGAATTTTGGTGCCAACATATCCACTAGGGATATGTTTTATTTATATCATCCTTATTATTTATTTTTATGGTTTAGGATAAGTTTGACTAATGATGTACAATTTTATTATGATTCACCTTATTACTCTATATGGTTTATGATTATTTTTATTTGATTGGGGTAAGTATTAACATTTTTATGTTAGTTTTTCAATAAAAACATTTATATTGATTATGTTTCACACCTTTTATATGAGGAATACATTATACATAGTAACTGATGGGTGGGTCCTGATTATAGATAGCCCCTTGATGCATCGTTAGGTCTCATGATACAAATTAGTTTACAACATTAGATGGGTTTACACCCATCAATTTAAATTTTTTCGTGAAAAAACTTAATGGTTTTCGATGTTCGAAATTATACATTACCTTATTATGAGATGAGTTGTTTCCATGTGATTATTCGATTAGTTAGAACATCTATGGATAATTTTCATGTTTATGTGATTATTTATATTTATTTATTTGATCATTATTTATTTATGCCATATTATGCTCAGTTTATTGTTAAATGAAACATATTTTATCCATTTAAATTTATGTGTTGATTATTATTATTTTTTAATGATAGATTCCACTGTATGCTTACCCTTATTGGGTGTTTGATCTCACCCCTTTCTCATGTTTAATTTTCCCTAAAATACAAGGAAGTGTCTTGGGATTAATATTCAGTGATAGAATATAATGAATAATGGTTTTTTCAAAGAAAATAATTTGTTCATTTTATGTTTTGAATTGAAATGTGAATTTAAAATATGTATCTAGTTTACCAATACTAATACACTATTGATTACTCTGATATGTGATTCCTCGTATCTTTTTCCAATGTAATAAAGTAACCACCGACTCTGAGTTATTGGAGTCGAGTTTATTATGAAAACACTCCATCAATATGGATAAAATATTACTATACAAGGAGTATCCTTTAATAGATATATAAATAGGTTCAATCGTAGGATGTGTGTTACATTATTTCAATATATTTTATTTATAATGAACTGGCTTGGGTTAACCTACCACATCACCTAGAACATTCCACCACAAGGCCTGAAGCATGCTCTCAATCACCACAGGATGGTGAAAATCATTGAGGGTATCAATTAAAACCATTAGGACCAATTTCACCCTTTAAGTCACATACATTATAACATGGACTCCACCCAAAAATATGGATTTATGTATCACTACATTAGACATCCATGCACCTAAATAACTAGTTTTAGTAATAAGAAATGACCAAACTAAGTATAAAAAAAATAAAAGAACTAAAAATCCCCCAAAAAATTTATGAACCAAAATTAATGTGAGATACAACATTGTAATTACATGAATCCAATTTAATAATAAGGCCATTGAGGCTGATACATCAATTTCCCAAAATTACTATAAGAGGATCCCCAAAATTCTCCACATGATCCCACTCTTCATGACCCATGGTACCCAACAATCACCATGTCAAGAAGGATGAATAATTATTAAGAAGTGGAATCATAATATGTGTCTACTTTCCCTTTAATTATGACTTCCATAATCAAGTATACAAATACCCATTGGATGTGTGTAGCATATGAGGAAAAACTTCTGGGGGATACCACCATGAATCTACATAATATCTCTAACAACGAAAACTATCATTACAAGTTTGAAAAAAGTATTTTTTAAAAAAACCTTTATAAGAAAATACCAAATTTAATTTCTAATAGAATAATACAGAAATTCAATTCAAATAACTTTGGTTTTATAATGACAAAACTAAATTTAAAGGTAAATAAGAACCTGGAAAGTGAAAATCATAAACAAGGTAAATATAATATAATAACCAAGTATCAATATGAATAAATATAAATTTTATAAATACACCACATGGGATATAACCTTTGGTACATGTGAATATAATAAATAGGGTAATCATAGAACTCACTCATGAAACACTAGCACATAGTTTGACCAAACAGAATCCCAACATTGATATGCCTTTTTAGGCTCATTTATTGACATTCCAATAACCATGGAAAGGAATCAAATAATGGAACTAGCCGGTGTAATATTATAATATAGTGTGATAGTAATCAAAGCTACCCAAATATATACCCAAGGTTCCCATGTATAATTCATCAATAACCAAATTCCATAATATAGTCAACATCATGTAATCATCTCAAGAAACACTTCAATTCCAATGACCACATAGTGAAACTAGATTCTACATGAGTCTAAGGATTAAAAATATATTAGTACCATTATACACCCTCATATGGGGGGAGGGGTGAATACATGTGACATAAAAATTATTTATTTATTTCAGATTAAAATATATATTGTCTTCACATTGGAAAATATGAATTGAATATGCTTATAAATCTTAAAAAAATGTAGATATGTAAAGATCGTGAACATTCTGATTTTACTTAGTTCACCAATAAAAGGATACTACCAGGATTATATTTCATCAATGTTTTTATATTATTATTAAACACTACCTCACTTGTATGTGACTGTAACTTTAAGAAGAGCCCACTAATTTTTGAAGGTCCAAAACCTCTTCCCATCTTCCACATACTAGTTTTAAAGAAGGATAAAATAGAGATGACATGAGATCAAAATTAAAACTATTTTTCAAATGATTTATAACACCAATCAATAAGGGATTCCTTCTCTGATTTTCTAATTCTTCAATTTCCAATATTGAAGGACAAACACAAAAAGTTCTTCTTTAAATCGTTGAATTTAATAAAATTTCAACTCGATCACACTCTTGATTCTCGATATTTAAGATGTCACTATATTAAATTCTTTATGATCTTCTTCATATTTCACACTATAAAACTATAATACTCTGACCCCAGTTACCCTGAGTTGGTGTATTATTACATAACATTGGTAAGATATAAGGAACCCTGTCCTAAAAGGCCGATCAGTTTAGTATCCTTGGAAGTACTAGATACATACATAACTTTTACATTATATCATGAGATAAAAACAACATTTTTCTCCTTTTAACACACTTATATCCATTAGACTATCCCTACAGGTCAACCATAAAATAATTCTTCACATCCTAAGAAAAATAAAACATAGAAATGGGTGAGATCAGATGCTCAGTAAGGATAACAATATAGAAAAAACATTCATAAATAAGCATAAACATTTAAGGAAATGTATAAGACTAAAACATAAGCCTTTTATATTTAAAAAATCAGTATAATAAGGAAAATATAGATAAATTAATTCCATATTATTCACATGGATATTCTACTAGTCAAATAATCACATGCACTATCAATAACCATTTTCGTAATGATGGAATGCATAATTCAAGAATTCATAACCACATAGTCAAGGCTTTGTGCCAATACTACAAATAAGATTTTGTCAACGCCTTGTGACAAGACACTAGATTGTCTTATGAGACCTATCGATGCATCAAGAAGCAATATTGGGCTCCAACCATCACTTACTAAGTCCAATGCATTCCTCATATGAAAATGATTAAACATAACATAAAAATATGTATTAAAACTAGCATACGAAATGTCAATACATTATACATAAACCATGAATGGTATAAAAATAACACATACACAGTCATGAATATCTCAAAACCTTAAATACAATATGGAAGATTGGTATCATAATAAGTCAACTTCAAACAAGTTTAAATTCCATCAAAGTATGTTGACATAGATGAAATGAAAACAGTTTGAAAGAAATACCTCTTTCTATTTTGAAACCATTTAGAAGTCACATAATTATAAAAGAAAGATTTTTTTTGTAAATATTTATATAATCTTGTAAGGGATGATTTTAAGGTGTTATAACTATGAAAAATAGCCGCACCCATCGTATAAGTTAAAAAACATTCTTTCCTTAATTTTTTCGAAAGGGTCAAAAATGACCTTTTTTGAAAAAAAACAAAAATATTTCTTTATAAAAATCTTATAAAAAGTCAAAAAAGGGTTTAAATTACTTGAAACCATAGTTTATTAAATAGTAAAAAAAATTCAAATATATTTTTAAGAAACACGGATGTGGGTGATAAAGAGGTCCCAGTAGATACTCACATATAAACAACCTCATATAATGAAGAGATTATAGAATTAACCCTTACCTTATACTTTTCCTTGGTTGAGGGTACATTAAACTCCTGTATTATAGTTAAATAATTTATATTAAATTATTAAATAACCACATACATAAATATGATATCATAGAGGATCTTCTAATATTGCTTTGTTAATAATATTTCAGTAGTATCATTGTTTCAACTATTAACTGATTCCTTTTCCTTTATATGTTTTGTTACATAAGTCATGTTTGATACATATAAGATATATTTGATTCATATAAATAATGATATTAAGTACTTAAACAATATTTTTTAACAATAAAATAAAATTTATTCTTGAATGGTTACCATGGGGAATGAATCTCATCGCGTTCCTAGAGACTGTAATCCGTATGCACACACGAGCGACAATACCATTCCATTGATGGTGAAATAGTTTTTAATTGGATGGTATATCAAATATACATAATCCTTAACATGTTATATTTATTATTTACATTAGTTATACTCATTATCATACCCATACAAATAATGAAGTGTTTGAATAACAAACTACACCAAGATGTGGAGACGGTAAGCCGTACGTACACACGTATGATGATTTTTCATTCATAAGAAGGATAGAATAATGAATATGGTTGTAAAATATTTATAATAAAATTAATGTCTGTATAAGTTACTAGAGTTATTATTTTGGTATGGTAACAACAAAGAAAGAGGAAGTGTAAGAAGAAAAGAACCTTGAAAGAGGTGGTGAAATTATTACCTCTTCTTCGGGTGTTTCCTTTTGAGTTGATAAAAAGGGATCCATAGGTTGGCTTTATAACGAAATTAAGACCTATAGGTATAACTAAGGGTATATGGGAGGATATTTGAGTAGGGGTTGTCTAATTCAAATGGCTTTGGAGGTGTGATTTTGAGAGAAGGGGAAGTACCCTTTTATAAGAGAGGTGAGGGTCACTTTAGGAAAATCTTGAAATATTATTTTATTGTACAATGATATTTGGTTTATAATAGATCCAAAATGATTTATTTCTATGATAAGGTGGTAATGGGTTTTTAACCTCTAAACTAATAGGTTTTAGACAGGTTTAGGTCACCATATTAACCTTATCTTTTAGATTTAACTCATAGTTAAATAGTTTAACTTTTACCATGTATTCTTGTATTATTATATTATATGGTTAATAATCTTATTATAAAATGACAATAGAACCCAAATTGGTTAATTAATGACATATATATTATTATAAAATTCCTTTGTCTGAACAATATAATTTTAAGAATATTATATCAATTAATAATATAGTATTTGTTTTAAAAACTCATTTATGTCGATTTTGACACTATTTAGTATTTGATTTTTTAAAGTCCTAACTACATGATTAATTTGAAAAAATTAATTTAGTCCACCCTAAAATGTCATATTAACCTATAAAATTCTTGTATTTTATCAAAAGTCTCAATTTAAATTTATTTGGATATTTATAATATCAATTATTTAATCATTCATTAATGAGGTAATTATTGCATCATCATTGTGTCATAAAATTTTTTATTTATTTAATGTCTAAAAATTATAAATAAAATACCATTATGTATTACATACTTTTATCTTTCTAATGAATACTTATAGTCAAATTTATATTATGTGTAACCCTGTATTAAATTTTTTTTGGTTATGAAATGTTTAATTTAACACTCTTAACTCTTCTTAAAATAAAATAATAATAAATGTCCTAATATATTCCAAGTGGACCCAAAGAATCATATTTTATTACTAAGATTGTTTTTTGAAGAAATACCCTTATCCAATAGAATTATTACATGTGTTAGTGTAATTATAATATCATTTTTTACCTTTAATTACACTATTTACTTTTAATCGTGGTAAATAAAAGTCAAATGTTACTGTTCACCAAAAATTATTTTCTTCTTATTGAAGCACATTTTACTTACTGATTTCAACCATGTCTCTCGGATTTATGAAATTCAATTTACATAAGCGGTAAAATTACATTTTATGCAAATTTTCAAATGCGCCTAGAAGGTGGGTAAAAGACGGTAAAAAGTTCAATAAAATTTTATATATCTAATATTATTATAAAATGACTCCAATGAATTAAATTGGATATATAAAGATATTATTTATATATTTTTACCTAATATAAATTTAAATAAAATAATTAATTATTTAAATAAAAAGTCGGTTTTAAACAATAACGCATTGTTTTTCACTATTCATCATAAATTGAACGTTTTCAGAAAAATATCAAAAATTCACCCTAAGCTAATTTTGATTTTCCGAATCAAAAAATGAAGTCTATTTTGAAAAATAAAATTTATAAAATTTCAAAATTTGGTATTACTATTCATAATGGCTAGTTTGATTGGTCGTGGTTTGTTAAAACTCTATGTTGCATACAATGCAAGCTATTACATTATTCAAAGGGAAATGTACTGTGGAAGCTTTTGGGGTTACATTCTCCCCTCCTTCAAATAATTTCATCCTCTGAATTTCTAAAATAGTACTACATAAAATGATTTGGGTGGTTCTTCATCATAAGTTCCTCAGCTTCCCACATTTCCTCTTTCATCATATGATTTCTCCGTAGAACTTTCACGTGACGAGTCGTCCGATTTCTCAACAAATGTTCTCTGGTATCAAGAATTATGATAGTCTCTTCACAATAAGATAGGTCGGGTTCCACTTCTATTTCTTCATAGGTGAGAACATGCGTTGGGCCAGGCATGTATTTTCTCAATAGTGATATGTGGAACACATCATGAACTTTAGAGAGACTTGGCAGCATTGCCAAATGATAAGCAACAACTACAATTTTTTCCAGAATGTCGAAAGGTCTGATGTACCTGGGAATCAATTTACCCTTCTTACCAAAACGTATAACACCCTTCTATAGAGATACCTTCAAGAAAACATAATATCATACTTCAAATTCCAAATCCTTTTTTTGTTATAGGCATAGCTCCTTTTCCTACTTTGAGATGCTTTGATGTGGGTTTGGATAACCTTCACCTTTTCCATTGTTTCCTTAATAAGTTCTAGGCATATGAGTTTTCTTTCACCAACATCATCTCAACAAGTTGATGTGCGACCTCTCTTTCAAGATAACGCTTCATATGGTGCCATATGAATACTTGAATGGAAGTTATTGATATAGGAAAATTCAACAAAAGGTAAATATTGATCCCACATACCTTGAAAGTTAGGTGAGAAAGATCTCAACATGTATTTTACAGTTTTAATAGTCCATTCTGATTGTCCTTCAGTTTGAGGGTGGTATGCATTGCTCAAACGAAGTTCAGTATCCAAGACCTTCTAAATACTTTTCCAGAATCTTGATGTAAAATAGGGTTCATGATCAGAAACTATCGATTGAGGTATACCATGATGGTTTAAAACTTCATTAATATATAATATTGCTAAACGTTAAAGTTGAAAATCTTCTCTTATAGCAAGAAAATGTACTGACTTGGTAAGACTATCAACAATGAACCATATTTCATCGTTCCTTCTAGGAGTCTTTGGTATCCCCATGACAAAGTCTGTCATAATATCATCCCATTTCCAATCAGGTATGGGAAGAGGCTGCATGACTCCTCCAAGATATTTTCTTCCAGATTTTACCTATTGACAAAACATACATCTTGACAAATAATCACTAATCTCCCTCTTCATGTTATCCCACCAAAAATGTTCCTTCAAATCTCTATACATATTAGTGCTGCCAGGGTGTATAGAGAAATTGGAGCTCATAGAATCATCCAAAAATTCCCTTTTTAGATCAGTTTTATCCGGAACACAAAGTCTCTTCCCAAATTTCAAAATTCCATCTTCATATATTAATTCTATCAATATCCCATTATTCATAGCTTTAATTTTCTTTTCAAACTCCTCATCATCAGTCTGATAAATTTTTATCCTTTCTAGTAAAGTTGGTTTGGAATCCATTTTAAAAAGTATTGACGTTTCACCTTCCATGATTATTATCATATCCATTTTTACTAGATCTGTGAACATATGATCCCTTTCAACTCTCATCTTGGTCAAAACTCCATGATCCTTTGTGCTCAAAGATTCTTCCACCTTGTTTGTCTTTCTCGGGTGGTTGTGTTTAGTGCAATCACAATCCTTGAGTAGATCGAGCCATCGCCTTTGCCTCATGTTGAGTTATTTTTGTGAGAAAATATACTTAAATCTCTTTTGATTTATATATATCTCACATTTTTCACCATAGAGATAGTGTCTCTAAATCTTAAAAGAAAAAATTACAGCTGCTAAATCAAGATCATAAGTGGGATAGTTTTGTTCATGAATTTTTAGCTACCGTGATTCATAGGCAATAACTATATCATTTTTCATAAGGACACAACTATATCCTTTCTTTGAAGACTCACTATAAATAACAAACCCATCAATCCCTGATGCTAGCGTCAAGATATGAGCATTGAATAATCTTCTTTTCAGTTCTTCAAAACACTCTTCACAGTATTTTGTCTAAAAATATCTTAACCCCTTTACGTGTGAGCTTGGTTAAAGGGTTAGCCAATCAGGAAAAATTTTGGTTGAAATGTTGATAATAACCTACTAAACCAAAAAAACTGTGTACCTCAGTTACACTTGTTAGTACTGGCCATTCTTGGATTGCCTTGGTCATTGAAAGATCAATAGAGATTCCATCCATAGAGATAATATGGCTCAGAAATGAAATCTTCTGAAGCCATAATTCACACTTTATGAACTTCCCATATAATTACTTTCTTCTAAGAGTCTTTAGAATAGGGTGAAAGTGATTTTTAGGATCTTATTAGATTTTTGAGTATACCAAGATATCATTAATAAATACCACTACAAACTCATCAGGATATTTCATGAAAACTCTATTCATTAGATTCATGAAGATAGATGGTGCATTAGTTAGTCCAAAAGGCATTACTCTAAACTCATAATGCCCATACTTGTTCGAAATGTTGTTTTCGGAATGTCTTCCTTATTCACACACAACTGATGATATTCAGATCGAAGTTCAATCTATGAAAAATATTGAGCTTCATGAAGTTGGTTGAATAAATCATCAATGAGAGGTAGGGTATACTTTTTCTTTATTATTATAGAATTGATCTCCCTGTAGTCAATGCACAACCTCAAAGATCCATTTTTTTCTTAACAAAAAGAATAGGGGCTCCCCATGGAGAAACACTAGGGAGAAAAAATCCCTTATTAATCAATTACACTAGTTGTTTCCTTAGTTCCACTAATTCCAATGTGGCCATTCTATAAGGGGTCTTTGATATGGGCCTTGAACCAGGAATTAAATCAATGGAAAACTCAATTTATCATTATGGAGGATGTCCAGGTAAATTCTCTGGAAACACATCAATATATTCTATCACAATAGGTACGTTCTCTATTTGAACATTACTTTCCTCACCCATAGTTATTTCATTCTCTTCATTCCCAATAATTGAATTTAGTAGAGCTACAAGGGGTGGATCTAGATAAGAATATGGTGGTGATGTTTCTACTCTATATATAAGGTAATAATTATTATCATCATCAAAAATTGTAACCTCCTTTTTCTTACAATAAATTTTTACATCATGGACCTAAATCTAATCTATTACAAGGATTATATCAAATTCAATCATGGGTATGATGATAAGATCAGTAGATAATGAACATTTATATTCCCTAATGGGAACTTATTTACAAAACTTTATTGCAATGATACTTCCCTTAAAGGTTTTAACTGATAACCACCTTGTTAAATAAAATTATAAATATCTAATTTTATTAGAAAACTGGGAAGATATGAAACAATACGATGATCCAGAATCAAATAAATAATTGGATAAATTTTAGGAAACAATTAAATTTCCTGCGACCATGTCTTTTGGAGATTCAAACTTAGCTACAGTGATCTCATATGCTTGGCCTTTCTCTCTCGGCCTTTTCTGAGGTAAGTTTCCTTGGAGCTTAGGATATTTGTTTGAATAATGCCTCATTTATCTAAAATTATAGCATTCAACATTAACAACCTCTTTCTTTCCCATGCAAATCACAAGATTGGTGGCCTTTTTCACCACACTTGTAATAGACTCCCATTCCCTTTAGAAAAGTACTAGAGTGCTTCTTCCCACATTTAAAATAGAATAGATATTCAACTTTTCTCTTATTCCCCTTATTTCCATTTCTAGAGATTTCATCAGATCTCTTCTTCTCTTGATTTTCTTAATGTCACAAGACTTAGATAATTATTTTTCTCTCTTGATAGCACATGATACAATATCTTCATACGATGAAGAGGATTATGACACTAATTATCAATAGAGAAATCTCTTTAACCCATCAAAGAATCGATCAATCTTACTCATTGGGTTACATATATAATCTGCTGCATGCCTTTATAAACTTGTAAAGTTAGCTTCACACTTTGTAACATTTTCATCCTCCTTTTTCCTCAGACTCATAATTTTTTTCCATATTTTCTCAATGGTCATGAGGAAAGTATTTTTCTAATAATATCTCTTTAAAATCCCTCTATTCTATATTTTATACTTCTTCATCCTCCTTTGTGTTTTGAATTAATGACCATCATTGATCTACATCTCCCGTGAGGTGAAAAACGTCCATGAAAACTTTTTCCCTTTCACTACTTCACAAAGAATGAAATATTTTATTTAAGGAACTTATCCATTTCTAATAAACAAATGGATTTTTAGTCCTATTAAATGTTTGTGGGTTTTTACTCATGAATTGGTCTAACATTGATCCTCTTTGTTGTGGATCAGGGTACTCCAGACGGGTAAGGTTATTATTCATAACATGATTAAGTTTTCCCAGTATGGTGATACGATGATCAACACCAGTTGCATCACCAGATCCACTATAATTATATTGAGTAGGAGTTAAATACCTACATGTATTACATGAGATGATAAAATTTCCATTCCTTCCACTAGGCTCCATTTCCAAACAATGGCTCACACTAGATTAGTTTGTGAATCAAAATACATAATTCTAAACTTATACAAAACTTAACATAAATTGAACAGTTTATGGATATAATCCATAATCATAAAAAAAATTCTTTGAGGAGGTATATACTCATAAATCCTTCATAAGGATTTTAATTGAAAATGTGAATTATCCTAAGCATATCCCCCAAGAGTGTCATAACCAAGAGTGCAGCAAATCCCATTGTCGTGTACCAGGATACCCCGAGTCATGCCCGAAACTCCTTGTCAGAGTTTTCACTCCTAGGTACATCTATTCCAGAGCTACCTATACCTGCTCATATCTAGACAGGGATATATTGCTGGGAAAACTCACAAAATCTCCACCTTACCAAAATTATAGGAAGTTCTTCTATACTAATCCTCAATGATTATCATAGGGTAATGTTTTGTAATCAGATTTCTTCTAAATCTAGCTTCCATGGTTTGTACAAAACTTCATCTGACACCAAATTTAATGCCTCGACCTTAGATACAAAGATTCGGTGTATTATTACCTAACTTTGGCATGATATAAGGAATCATGTCCCGAAATACTGATTTGTTTAGTAGCCTTGGAAGTACTAGATACATACATAACTTTTACATTATATCATGAGATAAAAACAACAAAAACATTTTTCCACATTTTAACACACTTATATCTCGTAGCCTATACCTACAGGTCAATCGTAAAATACATATTCACATCCTGGAAAAAATAAAACATAGAAAGGGGTGATCTTAGATGCTCAGTAAGGATAACAGTATAGTGAAAAATTTCATAAATAAGCATAAACATTTAAGAAAATGTATAAGACTAAAAATTAAGCCTTTTAAATTTAAAACATCAGAATAATATGCCAAATATAAATCAATTAATTCCATTTACTTATTCACATAGATATTCTACTTGTTGAATAATCATATTCAATATAAATAACCAATTTCATAATGATGGAATTCATAATGACAGACTTCATAACCACATAGTCAAGGCCTCGTGTCAGAACTACAAATACGATTTTGTCAAGGACATGTGCCAAGACACTATTTTGTATTATGATACCTACCAATGTATCAAGGATATATAGCAGGATCTACCCATCAC
Organism: Viscum album; assembly: GCA_963277665.1. Classification (NCBI taxonomy): domain Eukaryota; kingdom Viridiplantae; phylum Streptophyta; class Magnoliopsida; order Santalales; family Viscaceae; genus Viscum; species Viscum album. The sequence goes on from OY728119.1 coordinate 1,219,677,864, forward strand.
TTACTAATTCCAATTCATTCTTCATATGAAAATGTTTAAACATAACATAAACATTTATATTAAAAATAGCATAAGAAATTTCAATACATTATCCATAAACCATGAATGGTAAAAAAATAACACATCCAAATTCAATAATATCCCAAAACCTTCAATAAAATATGGAAGATTTGTATCATAATAAGTCAACTTTTAACAAGATTAAAATCCATCAAAGGATATTGACATAGATGAAATGAAAAATATTTGAAATAAATAACTATTTATATTTTGATACCATTTAAAAGCAAAATAATTATAAAAGAAAACATTTATTTTAGAAATATTATTTTAATCTGGTAAGGGAATCTTCGAAGGTGTTATAACGGCGGAAAATAGCCACACCTACCATATAATTTAAAAAACATTCTTTCTTTAATTTTGTCGAAAAGGTCGTAAAGGACCTTGTTTGGAAAATGATGGAAAGTTTCCTTTATAAACATCATATAAAAAGTCAAAAAAGGGTATAATCAATTTAACCCATAGTCTAGGAAATAGTAAAAATGTTTTGAAATACATTTTTAAGAACCATGGATGTGGATGATAAAGAGGTCCCAGTAGATACTCATGTATAAACAACCTCAGATAATGAAGAGATTGTAGAATTAACCCTTACCTTGTACTTTTAATTAGTATAGGGTACGTTAAACTCCTATATAATAGTTAAATAATTGTTATTAAATTATATAAGAACCATATTCATAAATATGATATCATATATGTTCTTCTAATATTTCTTTATTAATAATATTTCGGTAGTATCATCATTTCTGGTGTTAACTGATTCGTTTTCCTTTATATGTTTTGTTACATAATTCATGTTTGTTATAGATAAGATGTATTTGATTCATATCCAGAATGATATCAAGTTATTAAACATTATTTTTTAATCATAAAATGAAATTTATTTTTGAATGGTTATGATGGGGAATGAATCTCATCGCGTTCGTGGAGATGATAATCCATACGTATGCATGAGTGGAAATACCATTATATTGATGGTGAAATCATATGTAATTGGATGTTATATCATACATACATAATACTTAACATGTTATATTTATTATTTACATAATTTATACTCATTATTATACCAATCCAAATAATGAATTGTTTGAATATAAAACTACACCACGACGTGGAGACGGTAAGACGCACATACAAATGTATGGTGATTTGTCATTATTAGGATGAATAGAATAATGAGTATAGTTGTAAAATATTTATAATAACATCACAGTATGTATAAGGTACTGGATTTATTATTTTTTTATGGTAACAACAAAGAAAGAGGAAGTGGAAGAAAAAAAGAACTTTGAAAGAGGTGGTGAAATTATTACCTCTTCTTCGGGTGTTTCCTTTTGAGTTGATCAAAAGGGATCCTTATGTTGTATTTCTGATCAAATTAAGGACCATAGGCCACGTTTAGGGTATTTTGGAGGATATTTGAGTAGGTTTTGTCCGAGACAAATGGCTTTGGAGGTGTGATTTTCAGAGAAGGGGGAGTACCCTTTTATAAGAGAGGTGAGGGTCACTTTAGGAAATGCTTGAAATATTATTTTATTATACAATAATATTCGGTTTATAATGGCTTAAAAATTATTTATTTCTATTCTAAGGTGGTGATGGGTTGAAAAACTCTCAACCAATAGGTTTTATATAGGTTTATGTCACCATATTAACTTTATCTTTTAAATTTAACTCTTAGTTTAATCGTTTAAATTTTACCATGTATTCTTTTATTATTATATTATATGGTTAATAATATTACTATAAAATGAAAATAGAATCCAAAGTGGTCAATAATGAAATATATATTATTATATAAGTCCTTTTGCCAAACCTTGGATTTTTAGGACTATTATATCATTTAATAATATAGTATCTGTTTTAAAAACTCATTTATGTCAATTTTGACACTATTTAGTATTTGATTTTTGTTAATGTCATAAAAATTTTATTACTTTGAAATAAATTCATTTAATCAACCCTAACATGTCATATTAACCTATAAAATTAATTTAACTCATCCAAAGTCTAAATTTTCATATATTTGGATATTTATAATATTAATTATTTTAATATTTCATTAATAAAGTAATTACTGCATCATTATTGTGTCATAAATAAATTTAATTATTTAATGTAAAAAAATTATAATTAAAATACCAATATGTAGGAAATATTTTTATATTTATAATTAATATTTATAGTCTAATTTATATTATGAGTAATACCATATGAAAAATGTTTTAGTTATGGAAAGTTGAATTTAACACTTTTAACTATACTTTAAATAAAATAATAATAAATGTCCTAATCTAATCCAAGTGGACCAAAAATACCATATTTTATTCCTAAGGTTGTTTTTGGTCAAAATAAACTTATCCAATAGAATTAGGAAATGTGTTAGGGTAATTATAATATCATGTTTACCTTTAAATATAGTATTTACTTTTAACCGTGGTAAATAAAAGTCAAAAGTTACTATTCACCATTTTTTTTCATCTTATTGAACCACATTTTACTTACTGATGTAAAATTAATCGCTAGGATTTTTAAAATTCAATTCACATAAGTGGTAAAATTATGTTTTATACAAATTTGTAAATGTGCCTAAAAGGTGGGTAAAAGACGGTAAAAAGTTCAATAAAATTTTATATATTTAATATTATTATAAAATCAATCCAATGAATTACATTGAAAAAATATAAGTATTATGTATCTATTTTTACCAAATATAAATTTAAATAAAATAACTAATTATTTAAATAATAATTTGGTTTTAAACAATATCACATTGTTATTCACTATTGATCAAAAATTGAATGTTTTTAGAAAAATACCAAAAATTCACCCTAAGCTAATTTTGATATTCAAAATCCAAAAATGAAGTCCATTTTGAAAAATAAAATTTATAAAATTTCAAAAAGTGGGTATTACTATACATAATGGCTAGTTTGATTGGTCGTGGTGTGTTAAAACTCTAAGCTGCGTACAACGCAAGATATTGTATTATTCAAAGGGAAACGTACCTTGGAAACTTGGGGTATTACATAAACTTCTTATCCAGAATAATTAAAATTTCAAATTTAGAATTCAATCTATAATAATCATCCATTTTTTTACTTTAATATAAATCTTTAGGCCATCTCCCAAATAGATCTCCTCTATTAATTTAAAATTTGTAAGTTTTGGATGTTAAAGAAACTAGAAAACCTTTTAGCAATGGGAACATAAATAATTTGGTTTTAATTTTATAGAAACCAAAAATTATGGTGCAACATGCCCTTTATGGCATGTAGAGGTAGTTTTGAATAAACTATTTCTCAATTTTAATGTGATCTGTGGAATATAAATTTTTTTCATGGTGTATAATTCAAAGACTCACCAAAACATCCATAACATAAATATATTATGTGATATAGAAGCCTATAAACATACAAAATGAATAATCTATAAATTTCATTTGATATGTAAAATTCAGAACCTCCACGATGTAGTCTGATTTTGCATTGTGAAAATAAATATAAATAAAGTAAAAAATATCCAATATTTCTTTAAATCTATTAAATGTTGACTCTCTATAGAATTATCATATTCTATTGTGTGAATTTTCATAAGGAATTCATACTACGATATAGTTATATACTATAGTGTGGGAATTGAAAAATCTCCTATGCAACTGAAATTATCTTGGACAACTCCTATGACATAGAAATACCCTCCATAGTTAAGGAATGATGTTTTTAAACCCTTCATATAAACACTCTAAACATTGTAAGGATCAAATTTTGGTGTGGACCTCACTTCTGTGGCATGAGACATGTCCATGTGCCCTAGAAGCACCATTTTCACAAAAAATAATGATTAATAAATCCACTATATATAGATTCTAAAAATTAATTTCCAAATACCTTTAAAATAATTTCAATGATTATATATACTGAAAAAAATCCAATCCAATCAACAAATATACACCTTTGGTCCCAACATTCTCCCCCTTTAGACTTTATTAGTAATTCAAATCATAAGATTTCTAAAAACCACTTACGCCACTTGTTTCAATTCCCCTTTTTTAATAAAATCAAAGGGTTATTTAAATTTACACTAGTTCATAAATTAAAGGAAGTGTCTTTAATAATTTCTATAATCCTATATTAGAAAAAAACCATTGTAGGAAGAAATGGTAATAATAATGTTCTATAATGTGGATAAAGAAAATTTAGACATTTCCTTCTCTTTAAAAATACCCCTAGATAGTATATCTCTATTTCTTTGATACTTAAGAAAACATATAATCCAATAAAAATTCAAAAATAAAAAATAAAAAATAAAAAATAGATATAATGGGTATATAGGAACCCTAAACCATATTAATTTTAATAAATTTGTTGAACTCTAAGTTTTAACATATTCCTTTCTAATACATGATACACCAATGGATTTGTGAATACATTAGCTGCTTCATTTGTAGTTCCCATTAATTATTTCCTCAATGTGCTACTCTCCACCCTATCCTTTATGAAATGTTACCAGTTTTCAATTTTATTTGTTTAACAGCGTTGCACTAGATTTTTTGAAAACTCAACAATAGTGTTGTTGTCGCATAGAGTCATCATTGGATGTTTCACCTCTTCACCAATATCTTATAACATTTTCATTATACATATAAGATATATAAAATCTTTGGTGAATGAAACATATTCTGCTTCTTCTATGCTTAATGAAATACAATCTTGTTTCTTGGTTAGCCAATCAATGCAATTTTTACCAATATAGAAATAACCACAACTTTTGGATTTTCTATCCAAAATGTCTCTAAGAAAATCATTATTTTTTTATAATAATAATTCCATGTCCTTTCCATATTTAAACAAAAAATTATAATGTAAGGTTCCATGAATATAACTAGTTATTATTATCACTACCATGTTATTTTACTTCTTATTAAAACTCTATAATATTTCTTCCTAATATGTAGACTAGAAAATATTCATCCTAGTTGTAGTAAGATAGTGTAAACTTACAATGATACTTATATATGTAGTTGATCCTTACACCTCTCTATCATTTTGTGTACAAATTTTTTTTCAAACCATAATTAGAGTGGAAATAAGATTTCACTCCTCCATTATAAATTTATTCAAGACTTCTTTTTAATACTTTTTTTGTTAAATGATTGTATGGCATTAATCTTGATGAAAATAAAACACAAAAAATATATCAATTATCCTATCATTTATATTTCATATTATGAAATAATAAATCTTGAAAATTTATAAATATAATTATGCTTGCTGATGCTAAATATAGTATCAATGACATTAACCAACTCCATGAATCAATCCTCTTTAGAAAATATCATAAAGAGGTTATTACCAACCCCAACTCTCTTGAAATCTATCCACCTTATAGAAGTTCCTAGGAATTCATACCAAGTTTTAGGTTCTTTCTTTATGCTATACAAATACTTTCTCAACTTGAATACTTTAAAATCATCATTTATAAGAACAAATCAAATTGATAGTTTGATATATACATCTTAATTTAAGACTCCATTCAAAAATATATTCTATATTTACACATAAAACAATTTGAACTTTCTTTGGATATCCATTCTTAGGAAACATATAATAGACTTTATCCTTTACACTGGTGAAAATATCTCATTGAAATCAATTCCTTAAACTTGAGTGTATACCTTTCTATAAAATATTTCCTTATTTTAGATAATCTTTCAATTTTCTTATATATTATTCTTAAATACCCATTTTATAGTAATTATATTATTATTATTAGGTATATACATAAGCTTCCAAGTTTGATTTTTATCAATTTGATCCAATTATTCATTCATGACATTCACCCACGATTTCTCTTTTTCGAATTAATCATACAGAGAAGGTTTAATATATAAGAATAGAGAAGTATGCTCTAATATTTTCATTATTCATGTTTTATTTAGAGAATATTTGTCTCCAATGATATTTATTGGATATAATTTATCCCTTTTCTTTCTTTAACGAGTCATAGGTTGGATCTCTATTTTACTTTTCTCTTATACAGATTCCATCATAGAATCTTCATCATCCTAAATATCATGATTTTCTCATAAATATGTATTTTCTTATTTAATTTCTTCAAATACTTCTTTAGGAAAAAGATTTATAGAATTTACTCAGGATTTATTTTCAACATTCATTACATCACCGATTTTAATTTTTTTGAGCCTATTATTAAATCATTTGTATTCCTTACTCTTTATTGTATCTTCTAAGATAATACTTTCATTTATCGCATCACCATAATTTCATTTATCCCTTTCTTTATTTTAGATGAAAATATTTCTTCCAAATACTCTAAGATTATTAAATGAGGGTTTCCTTCTAGGAAACATTTCTTACATAATCTTATCTACTCTTGAACTGAGTAATACTTGATTTTGAGTATAGAAAACCACTTGAACCAATTATTTCCAACAATGATTTGAGATTTCACTATCTATCAATAAAATCCTTTCTGTATTGTTAACCATAATATTTCTTCTTTCTACAACACTATTTTATTGGGGAGTTTACACTAAATACACTTCATACTTAACACCATATTTTTCAAGATAATTTTAGACCTCATAAGATTTGTATTCCATTCCATCATCTAATATCATAATTTTTATTGTTCTAACAGTTTCATTTTACACTCTTATTCAAATATTCTTTATAAAATCCAACACATATATTTTTGACCATATGAACATAAAATACCCCATACAACTATAATCATCCAGGAATAATATAAAATAACTCTCAATATATGTTCCGTCTTGAAAAATCATACCACACACATAGATGTGTATCAAATTCAGTAAACCCAGAGCTCTTTTCTTATTTGTAGGATATGAATTTTAAACCATTTTTCATCACATGAAATAATCAAAAATGTTTTCCTGATTTATCTTCAGAGTATGAATATCCAATACCACTTTGAATGTAAAAAATTAATCTATATTTTATTTATTTACACGACTTAACCTCTAATTACACATTTGGATTTATTATTCTACAATTAATAGGAAAGTGTTTTACTTATTAAAAAAATGATATAAATTTCCCCTTTTCCCTAAAATTTAATCAAATAATTTATAGATTTTTAATTCATATATCATTTCTTATTACCAAATGTGACATACAAACCCAAGTCACAAAGTTGAATAAAACTTAATAAAATATGTTTTGAACCATTGAAAAAAAGAACATTAGTTTTTTTGAATTAATTTCCATCGAAACATATTTTTACAATTAATTTTATCTTTAATGATCCATCATTTTTTTAATTCATAACTTCATTAATTCCACCATTAAAATTTTTCAAATAGTTAATATTTCCTATTATATGAGATAAACACCCTGTATCAAAAATTAAAGTGCCACAATTCTTTACATATTTCAATGAAATTTAGGCTAAATTTTCTTTTTTAATATTTCTCCTTCCCATCCATGAAATTACTAAATAAGTTGAGTCCTTTAATGGTCTCTTACCATCACTTTTATTATAATCCATCAAGTCAAATTATTCTTATTCAACTGGATAAAATTGGTTATTAAAGGTAAATATTTTAGATTGAATTATATATATTTACATTTACATTTCATATAAATATCTCCATCTTTTTTGGTTGCAATTAACTGTTTTATGTATAATGTTTGAAAATTTTAAAAATTACCCATAGAAATACTTTCTTCTATAATATGAAATGTATGTCCTATATCTCATTTGATAGATTCTAATTCCTTATCCTCTTAGACAAATTTCATCTTCACCATTACAATATATAGTGTGTCTTTGAAAACAATATAACCAAAATTTTATCAAAAAATATTATGTTTTCATCTACTCTCCACATACCTATAGCTTTTGAATAATCCCTTGATTATTGATATGTTCTTTTTAGTTGAGTTTTTTTATTTCAACTTATTCCCAATGTTATTGATGCTTAAAAATTTATAATAATATAAAACAAAAGTTGTTTTCCCTATAATATTTGGTCTTTGAGAACTCAATATTTATTCAAACATTATTTTACCTTATTTAGATACTTCTTTCCAAGATTCATATGAAAAAAATTACCTGATATTCATAAATTGTTCAGATTTAACCTGATTCTTTTCACAATATCCGACAAATTTCTAAAATATGATAAATGTTATCTCCAAGTTCATCAATATAACATCAATAATTATTTATTAAACTGCTAATTTTCCTACTCTTATTTCTTTGTAAGTCATGATCTTCAAAATATCCTTCCAAATCTGAATGGAGATCAACAACTCCCTACTGTTTTCCCTCTTCTTCAACAATAGATTTTAATTTATCTATAGAATCCATTATAGAAACCCAAACCCCAGAAGCATGGAGCTAGTGTCTTATATCAATTACATTAGCATGATTACAAGGAATCAAAACCTGAAGAACTACTTAGTTTAGTAGTATTGGTAAACCAGATACCTAAATGATAATTTTATTACAAATTGATATACTAATTACATCATATTTTTTTCTTCTACACAAATAAACCACTTTGAGGATAACTCTAATCCATCTAGTATATTACTTCATATCTTTAATTGTATGCTTATTGGATTTCTGGGGAAAGAAACATAATAAGGGTGAGGTTAAATGCTCAGTAAGGGAAAAGCATAGTGGAATAAAATAATTAATCAATTATAATAGTCAATATTGAAAGGTAAATAACTGAACAAAATACCATGTAATCAATAAGCTAAACAGAAGTTTATAAGCAATATGGAAAGGTAATAACTGGAAATACATGCCATTCAAGTAACTAGATAAGTAAAAATAAATATGGAAAGTTAATAAACTAAAACCCATGCTATTTAATCTATGAAAAAAAATTAAATATATCAATAGATATGTCAATAGAAAATCTCATGGATGAATAAAAAATGAAACTTTTATGAAAGAAATGATTAATTATTAGACTCCATGTTTCCCAGGTACATAAAACTAGTACCATCAATACCTTTCACAAGATGGTTTAGCTATCTATTAAAAACCCATATAATGTGGCTTGGCTACTATTTTATCTCATGAAACTATATATGCATCTAGGGGATTTTATTTTCCGGTCCCGAACCTGTAGGGATTACCTTAAACGGTCCCCAAACTATGTCTACCAGTCCAAAGAATTCCACATATTTAATAATAAAATAATTAAAAAGCCTTACAAAATATCCATATTAAATAAAGAATACGTATTTATCAATAATAAAATATATTTATATAATTAATAATAAGGGTAGTTGACATTAAATCATTCTCGAGGAAAAATAATATTTAAACATTCCAATGTGCCCCATACCACATTGAAACCTTTAAATCCTAATTACACATGAATTAAATGAAACTTATAACATCACGATAGTGAATATATTAATGATAAAACATGTAAAATGGTAATATATACCCTAAATAAAATTTAATTGGTGCATAACAAAAATTTGGTCTCAATGGAACATAAATTGAGGCGAAATCCCTTACCTTAAAATTATTTTGTTTTGTGGTATTTATACTATTTTATAGTGGTTTAAAATATGTTAATTACTAATAATATAACCATAATAATGTTTATAATATCATATATTAACTACTTACAATATTGTTTTACCTGTTCGTTAACAATCTTTAATTATTTTGACTATTTCGAGTGTTAACTGCTTAGTTTGTCAAGTATGTTATAACTTGTTATTTGTTGTTATTATAAAATATATCATGGTTTAATCATCTCCATAATTTAAACCATGATTAAATTATCTTATATATTTTGGACATATGTATTTATAATAGTTCATAATATTTAAAGATTAGACGTGAAGTGCACCATTTATGGAGACGGTAGGTCGTACGTATGCATGAACACTACTTTCATTTATTTGTTGTATTTAAATAATTAAAAATCAATGATAAATGTTTATATTATAATTATAGTACCATATATATTTTATTTATGTTATATAGGTTTATTGAAAACATCCTTTATACATTCTATGTATGGAATGAATGAATCATATCGGTTTGAGGGTGCGGTAGTCCACACCTCCTCAAACGAAATTATCATATTTACACAACTTGGATATCATAAATTTATTTTCTAAATAAAAATTACAAAATAAATAGACATCATAAATAATATATATATATCATATATAAATATATTTTCCAAAATAATGTCCACCATGAGCGGTGGTAGGGGAATATTGAACAATCATTATTTCGTGAGGCAGTAGTTCACCGTACACAGAAACAGTAAGTTCGTTACCAATTTAGTGGGTGTGTGTGTAAGTGTAGGTATAAAACATATAACAACAAAATACTATTATATTTAGAATAATGGTTTTATTATGTATTAATAGAATAAGAATAATATAGGGAGTGGATAATGGAAATGAAATTAGAATGCATTATAGAAGGCGTTGCCTCTTAATATGGTAACCAATTTTGATTTGTGCCAAAGGAATCCTTGAATTGATTTATTCCAAAGGTGAGGATTCTAATTCATGAATTTTTATGTTGGGAGACTGTTTTTATAGAGTTTTTATGATACAATGCAACTTGAGAGGTGTGAGGAAGGAGTAGAGTTCTTGTCTTTTAATAGTGGGGGGGGGGTGGCACTTTTCTAAATACCAAAAGGTATTAACTATTGGGGGGAAATCCTACCTAAAGTGCCTAAAAATGAGAAAATAATGGATTAAATGAGTTAAATGGTCTTTAAAAACCACATACACAATAACATTTGTTCATTTTAATTATTTGGTTCCTTAACTTCTAATATTCCCCAATTGTATCATTTTAGTTTTTATTAAAGCATCTAGTTTTATAATCTAATTAATTTAACCATTAAGAATAAATTAAAGTGGGATTTATTAGAAATTATGTAGCCACTTATTAATTAATATTATATGTAATTTATAAAATAAAATTCTCATGTGTTTGAGAAATTAATTTTACAACAAGCGCATGTGATGCGCTAAAACGCTGCTTGAACTCAGACCAGGTTTACGATGTTTTTACAGTAGATGGTTCAATATGTTAAATTTAAAAGATTAATTGTTCCATTAATAGACCATATTTAATATTTATTAACACTTAAAAACCACATGGAAGAATATATGTCTCTTATTAATTTTAAATCATTTAATAAGATTCATCTATTGTAAAATAACAATAATTTCAATGGTGACATTATTTATTTAATGTTATTTTTAAAATATAAATATTATATTGGAATTAAAATATATTAGATTTATATGTTTTTAAAATGATATATTCATATACAAAAAATAAATAAATACAATAATTTAATCAATTAACTTAAATTTTAATATTTACAGTATAATTTATTTAATTAATTATTAACTAAATAATCACTACATTGGCATTTCTTAAGAATTTTAACTACCTAAACCATCTATAAAAATTATTTATAATTTATTATGATAAAAATAAACGATATATATTTAAAATGGATATCTATAACCTAAAATATTATGTTTTTTACAAATCTCAAAGTTTTATAATTGGTAAAGGTATGTAAAGTTATCTTTTCGTCTTTTTACTTACCCTTTTATATAGGGAACTTCCATTTAATAATATCACAATAACCATATATTTTTAACCAAGAGGGTACATTGTAAAATTATTGGTATAAAATGGTTTTTTTTATGTTTCTAGGACATTTTATTCCTTAATATTAAGGTTTAGTCCCTTATTAAACTTGTCACGACCCATCCCCCGGGGCCCGTGCCGTGACTACCCCAAGCCCACCTTCCATAGGCTAGGGGCTGGAGACTAGTAGTAAAGGAATATTCCCTAAAACTGGGAAGGCATTTCCTTTATAACCTGTAAGCACATGCAACCAAGCACACAACAAGATATGAACTAAAGTAAAGTGAATAGTAAACAAAGTGGGTACAGTAAGTAAAAGGTGCCAGAATACAAACCCAATAGTAAAGGTACATGTACAAATGAAATACAAGACAACTGAAGAAAGATAAAGATATCTACTGGATCGTCCTCCGAGGTTCCTACTTGAATGGTAGGTATAGATCGCCTCCTCAGCACTCCACATCTGCATGTCTTGTCTGTGTACTGACACGCTGTATGGTCCACTACTGGGCACCGTCCAGTCTGGGTATTCACAACCTCAGTAAGCACTGTCTGTCGTCTGCACCAAACACAACGTTGTGCGAGCATAGCCCGTGCAGGGGTGAGTATAACGATACTCATTAGGGACCCCGAGACCCTTAAGGTCTCACAAAATCCACTAAGGATAAACAGTAAAACAAGGAATCAACTGTCAACCATACATAAGTATATTCCCATACATATACATAAGTTATCAAGTAAACCCATATCAATCATGAGGAAAAAAAAGAGTCCAACTCAAGCCCAAAGCTCCACTGTTCCATAAAAGAGTGAAAACCACAAAGGCAAGTACCACACAGTTATTACACACAGTAGAATACCACCAAGGTATTACCATGAAGGAAAGTACCACATAGGTATAAATTTAGCTCACACCAGATATAACTTAGGTATGGAAGTAAAGTTGATTAGTTATAACTACTGAATCATCTTACTCCGTTAGGTGGCAGACCCACACAAGATCACTCGGTGCTAAACAGCATAGGATTTCTCGGTGATAACCCACATAATATCACTAGTTGATGAATCACACATGATTGCTCAGTGCTGACCCACACAAGATTGCTAGGTGCTAACCCACACAGGACCACTATTCATTCTTCTCATTACAGCCGGCTACTGGGTTCTCGCACTATGATCTCTTGTCTCCGGGAGGGTCTGCTCCACAATCCATTGGTCGATACTCCATATTCCATGAAGTCCCATGAAGATGTATCTTAAAGGAACACCACATAAAAGGGGTATCATCGTAACAAACGGTGCATCGTTCAGACGCCTGGTCTGTGAGTTATTAGCCTTTTAGTCACGGGGGCCCATTGGATTCGTGATCGATCCAACCTAACTGTAACCCATTTCAATCCAAATCTCTAATGGGGTATTACTCAAAGGGACTGTCTTGCTCCAAGGTTCCAAGAGCCACTGACGGTTCATCAAACAGACATCCGGTGCCAATGTTATGGCCCAAGTAAAGTATAGGTTCGTATCTGGTCCGGGTCCGGTCCGACCCGGTCGGACCGACCTGACCCGACCTGGCCTGGGTCAACTTGGTTCGGGTCGGCCCAGCCCACCCCGCTAGGCAGTTTTGTAGGCCACGAGGGCCACAGGGGGCCGTGGAGACTGAGGGTGCAGCGGGGCGGCGAAGGCAGCGGGTCGGCTCAATCGCGGATGGCGGCTCGGACGCGGGGGTGCCACAAGGTCATGGGGTGGCTCATCCTGGCCCGTGGTGTCTTGGCCGAGATGGAGGAGGACGCGGGACGACTCCGACGGGGTGGCTCGACCGGGAGGGAAGAGGCTGCAGGTCGGCTTGGTGAGGCCGCAGGCGGTGCGGCGGGGCCACAGACAGTGACGGTGGCTCTGGTGACGAGGTCGCGGGAAACATCTCAGTAGTGTATGGGGGAAGCGTCTTGGGAAGGGGCTCAGATGGGAGGATTAAGGCCACAGGTGGCGCGGTAGAGCCATGGACGACGACAACAGCTCGGGTGGCGAGGTCGCGGGTAGAGGCTCGGCCGCGGAATGCCGTGGCTCCTCGGGCAGTAGCTCAGCTGCGAAGCATGAAGGTCGTGAACGGTGTAGCCAAGGGGTGGTGGGATGCCATGCCCTCTCTGGCGGCTGGTTTAGTCAGCCTTTCTCTTCATTAATCATCATGGTGTAAGCAACATTCTTCCATCATGAAGAACACAATAAGGAAGAACAACAGAGGGGTCAGGCCATGTTTGTTTGGCCCACCCCCTCTACATTAGAGAGGTAGCAAGTATTTCACCATTTTTGAATCCAGAACGTGTATGGAAGATATTTAAGAACATCAATCACCAAAACCTTCGTCAATCACTATTCCCCACCCTACAAGGGAAAAATTAGAAGGGAAAAACATGGAAACTAAACCCCTAACTTGGATTTTTCATTGACATTAGTGAGAGAAGTAAGTCAAATAAGGCGAAGAGAGTACCAATGATCATCACTTCCGAAACCACGGTTCGATGTCGGGCTCACTCGTTGTCCTCTTCCTTGATTTCTGAAGAACGTTCTTCTATGGAGTTCTTTGTTGGAGAAGTGTAATCCTCTAAATATTTCTCCTCTCCCCAAATCCACCAAATTTCAAAGTAGCCAAATTATGATATGTTTCCCCCATTTTAATTACTGACACAATTTCAAATTGTATTAATTAATTACATAGTGGTTGGATTATTAATTTAGAGGGGTGGCATAATTAAACAAGGGTAAGTTCAAGAGACTTCCCCACATTTAAGTGGGAGGTTCAAAGGGGTTTTAAACTCAAGTGGTCCCCACCACCATAATCTCTCATGGGAGGTTTTAGGTTCGGTGGTCCCCACCTCCATAACCTCAAGGGGAGGTTTATTTCTGGTGGTCTCCTCCTCTCAACATCCATAAGTAGTTTAAAATAAAATAAAATGTTACAAAATTTTATTTTATTTATTTATTTCACAAAAAAACCAAAATCTATCATTCACCCTCAACTTACTGCGGTCGAGGTGAAGCTCTCCTTAAGATAATACTAGCACTGCAATTTCAATGGTGCCCTCAGATTTTAATTCCGAGCACCAATTAAAAAGTAATAAAAACCGTTTTGTAGTTTTACTTAACGTACCCGAAGAAAAGTTCAAAAATTAATTCCAGGAATACCGGGCCTCAGAATCACACACTGTCAATTTTTTCGGAATCTTAAAATTCCCATTTAATTAAAAAAAATTACATGGAATTTCTGGGACTTTACATTATCCCCACCTTAGGGATTTGCGTCCCCATAAACCACAACTCAAACTTGGAAAAAAAGTGGGGGTATTGAGCATGAATATGAGCCTCCCGCTACCATGTGATCTCTTGGAGGTTCTCGTGCTACCAAAAAACGCGCACCAGAGGTATTGACCACCCATGAAGGACCCACTCCCGTCGATCCTCAATCTTCACTGAAACCTCTATAAAAGTAGTCCCATAATCAACGTCCATCTCCCCTTCATCGAGGTGAGACCCATATAAAGACATGGTTACCATCCGCGAACTCTAGAGGTCTCTGTCTCTTATCGGAATATGACATATTCCTGCTCTATGCAGTCTTCATTCTCTCCTGGATGATCTGAACCTTCTCTGCGGTAGCTCATAATATCTCTGGTTCCATGAGTGCTAAATCCTCTAGTCCAGTCCAACACATCGGTGATCTGTAAGGTCACCCGTACAATGCCTCAAAATGTGCCATCTCAATGGGGGAGTGATAACTGTTACTGTATGAAAACTCCACTAAAGGAAATTTATCCTCCTAGCTGCGACCGAAGTTGAGGACACAAGCATGTAGCATGACCTCGAGGGTCTAAATGGTCTGCTTAGTTTGGCCATCCGTCTGAGGATGGACGGTGGTACTCAAATGAAGCTGCATCCTGAAAGCCTCCTGCAATCCCTTCCTTAGTTGGGAAGTAAAATGCGCATCATGATCGGAGAAAATCGTTGAGCGCACTCCATGTAGCCACACAATCTTTTGCACATAGAGGCATAACAAGCTCTCTACTGAACCATGATCTCTGATCGGTAGGAAGTGGGCTGACTTGGTGAGTCGGTCGACAATCACCCAAATCGAGTCATGTCCCCTGGATGTACATGGAATTTATGTCATGAAGTCCATAGATATCCCATCCCACTTCCACTTTGGGACCTCTAAAGGCCAAACCAAGCCTAATGGTACCTGATGCTCCACCTTCACTTACTGACTAGTGAGGCATCGAGAGACAAACTCTCCTACTGATTTCTTCATTCTCAGCCACTAGTGCTATCGTCGGAGATCCTGGTACATCTTCACCACTCCTGGATGTACCGCTAGAGGGGATGTGTGGAACTCCATCAACACTTCATCCCTAAGCGACACTGGTACCATAGTACGTACTCTGAAGAGGGTGACATGCTCTCCACCTTTAGAGAATCCAATAGGTTCCTATCCTGTGGATATCTGAGTACGTCATGTCTCACAGTCAGCATCCCCATGCTGCACCTCCTTGACTCGCTGAAGAAGTGGGAGAGTGACTCTAAGATATTGAAGAAAAGATTCTCCATCTCTATCAACAAAGGATATCTACAAAGCAACCAACTGCTTCATTGCCTCACCTAGTAGATGTATACCAGATATCCTGCTAAGTGCATCTACTACAACATTCCCCTTCCTAGGAGTATAGACTATCTCAAAGTAATTATCCTACTGGAACTCAAGACAACGTCACTGTCTTAGGTTCAGGTCCTTTTAAAAGAAGATATAACTGAGACTGTTGTGATCAGATTAGACTGTAAAACGTTCTCCCATCAGATAGTGTCACCACATATTCAAGGTGAATACCACTACTGCTCACTCCTGCATCAGGACACATCTGAGTCTGGTCCCTGATGCATCGCAGTAGACTACAAACCCTACACCCTCCTCTGGAAGCCCCAAGATGGTGGCACTAGTCCACCTCTACCTGAGCTCCTGAAAACTCTACTCACATATCTCCAACCACATGAAGGGTTTCCCCTTCTTCGTCAATGCTGAAAGTGGTGCTGCAACTGTTGAGAAATCTGGCACAAATCTTCAGTAGTATCCGGCTAACCCTAGAAAACTTTTTACCTCTGTTACACTCCTGGGTGGATCCTTATCAAGTACTGCCTCAATATTTGGTGGATCCACTAAAAATCTAGCCTCTAATATGACATGTTCCAGAAAGTGAACCTCTCAGATCCATAATTGGCACTTCGAGAGCTTACCATAAAGCTGATGCTCTCAGAGTGTATCCAGTACTACCCAAAAATGATAAGCATGGTCCTCCTCAGTATTTGAGTAGATCAGAATGTCGTCGATGAATACTACTACAAAGAGCTCAAGGTATGGTTGAAAGATCCTGTTCATGAATCTCATGAACAATGTTGGAGCATTGGTCACACTGAACGACATGACCAAAAACTCATAACGTACGTACTAACATCGGAAATACGTCTTCTGCACATCCTCGTCTTGCACTCTAAGCTGGTGATAGCCTGATCTAAGGTCTATCTTTTAGAACCACCGTACTCCCTTCAGCGGATCAAAGAGGCCATCAATCCTCGGGAGTGGGTACTTGTTCTTCACAGTCACCTGGTTCAAGCACCGATAGTCAACACAAAGACTCAAGCTCCCATCCACATTCTTGGAGAACAAAATCTGGGTTTCCCAAGGTGAAACACTAGGCTGAATGAATCACTTCCCTTGTAAATACTTTAGTTGTACCCGCAACTCACGAATCTCTGTTGGAGCCATCCGATATTCTGGTGTAAATATCGGTTCCATATTGGGGTACAAGTAAACGTAAATGTCCACCTCTCTGTGAGGAGGTAGACCCAGAACAATATTAGGGAAAACATCCATGCACTTGTCCACCACTACAGGATAACTCGAACTCTCCACATCAACTGCTCTGAGGGTAAGGCTAGACAGCTAATGTGTAATCTGCTGCACCATCCTCCGGGTAAGTCCATCATATGCTACAAAGGCTCCCTTCTCACTGGTGAAGGTAAACCTGGTCCCATCCGTCCAGACACATTGAAATTTGTGCCTAATACAATCAATCTAATAAGGGACTATAGATTACCTGTCCATACCCAAGATGACGTCGTAAGGCCACGACACTGCTACTAAGAGATCGCAGCTGAAGCTCTCGCCTCATAGAGTAAGCTTGCACTGCTAGCACCAGAGCGTAATCATCAAATCTGCTCCCGTAGGAGTATCTAGACATAAGGATCGAGACAACGACTCCATCAGAATCTCCGAGCTCCGAAAAAGGGTAGTGGAAATAAAAGAATGACAGGCACCTATGTCTATAAGTACTGCAGCTAAGGTGGTGTAGACACAGATTATAACTCGTATTATCTCTGGAGCACCGTGATCATAGGCCAAAACTGCCTAGAGCTGAGCTCACTCATGTCCACCTACTCCCTATAGTCGGTTTAGACCTCCTGGTGGTGGTGGCGGTAACATATCGAATCATCGCCCACCACCAGCCACACAACCAGCTCCTCTGCCACGTCCGCCTGCTCCCTGCGGACCACCTCGATTGGATATATGTCTTTGTCTAGGAAGTCCTTCGACTGTCTGATGATCATCTGCATGGTGGGTTGGGCCGTCATGAGCCATGTGACCCTTCCCGCTGCATGTGTAACACTTAACTCTCCTGGAATGACTAGATCTGCCTCAGGAGCCCCACACAACCGACTCATAATCTTGCGGTCATCCACCTGTAGGGATGGTCCTGTTAGACCTCTACAACATCTATCTGCTTCCAGCTGCAAAAGACTCTGCTATGTGAAGACTGGTGGTGGGTCCTGATGTTGTTGACTGCTTAGCAAGGAAACTCTCCACTAAGAGAGATCTCTCCAACACCCCACCTATATCGGGATGCTGAGTGAGATCATCAAAGCCCTGATCTCCTGCCTGAGTCCCAGCTCGAAGGTCCGGGCCCAGAAGAATGGGTCCCACCCCATATCTGTGGAGTAGCATGAGAGGTTAGTGAACCTCACTGAGTACTGAGCTATAGTTATGCTGCCCTGCTGTAGATGAAGAAGATATTATATGCGCAATGCGCGAAGAGTCGCTGGGATAAACTCTGCCTGAAATAGGCTCTCGAAGTCTGCCCAGTGAAGTGTCACCTCATTGTGAACTTTGAGCATCAAGCTCCATGATATGCCTTCTACTTCCTATAGAATACTGGCGGAAAGGATCACCATAAGGTCAGCTATTGTACCTACCGGTCAAAGGACTCTCACTAAAGACTCCAGGAAATCCTCAGCTGCCTGTGGGTTCGTCTCTTCCCTGAACCTGGGTGGCCTTTGGCGCTGGAACTCATGCAACGCACTCAAGCGGCATGCACCCTCTACTGCTAGTGCTGGTGGCATCGGTGGACCAACAGGTAATGGTACTGCTGGTGCCTCCACTAGAAAAGGTCCATGCACTGATGCCTCATCGCTCAGTGGGCTATCAGTGCATATTACTCTCGGAACCCTAGCTGGCGGTCTTTATGGAGGCATCCAGAAAAGAAACAGGTGCGCCACGGTCAATAAGTTATACCTGGTGAGATGACTCAAGAGAGTTTAGAAATAAGACACTTGAAAACACACACACAATCAATGTTTTCATGCACTGATTCAGAAATAAAAAGTCAGGGTCTAGGTATATGGATACGTTAGCTGCCTTACCAACACTATATTACCTGAACTGATAACCACACTCACTACACTTAACACTATTTACATTAAAAATAAAGATCAGAGTCCTATGTTCTATGGTAGAACTGACTCCTCTGATACCAATTTGTCACAACCTATCTCCTGGGCCCCATGCCGTGACTACCCCAAGATCGCATTCCATAGGCTAGGGGCTGGATACTGGCACCAATGGAGTATTCCCTAAAACTGGGAAGGTATTTCCTTTATAACCCTTAAGCACACACAACCAAGCACACAACAAGATACAAACTCAAGTAAACTGAATAGTAAATAGAGTGAGTATAGTAAGTAAAAGGGGCCAGAATACAAGCCCAACAGTAAAGGAACATGTACAACTGAAATATAATGCAACTGTAGAAAAAGAAAGACAGCTACTTGATCATCTTCCGAGGTTCCTACCTAAAGGGTAGGTATATATTTCCTCCTCATCACTCCATGTACACCCGTCTCCTCTTAGTATAGACACGTCGTACGGTCCACCTCCGGGCACCATCCAGTCCTGGTACTCCCGGCCTCAATAAACACTATCCATCATCTGCACCAAACACAATGCAGTATGGGCATAGCTTGTGTCGGGGTGAGTTTAACGATACTCAGTATGGACCCCGAGACCATCAAGGTCTCACAAAATCTACCAAAGATAAACCATATAGTAAGGAATCAATTGTCAACCCTACGTAGGTATATGTCCATACATATACCTAAGTTATCAAGTAAACCCATATCAATCATGAGGAAAACATAGATTCCAACTCAATCCCAAAGCTCCACTGTTCCACAAAGGAAGGAAAACCATGAAGGAAAGTACCACACATGTACACCACACAGTAGAATATCACCAAGGTATTACCACAAAGGAAAGTACCACACAGGTACAGACTCAGCTCACACCAGGTATAACTTAGGTATGGTAGTAAAGATGATTAGTTATAACTATTGAATCATCTTACTCCATTAAGAGGCAGACCCACACAGGATATCTTGATGCTGACACACACATGATCGATATTCATTCTTCTCATCACTGTCAGCTATTGGGTTCCCGCACTATGCTAACTTGTCTCTGGGAGGGTTTTATCCACAAGCCACTGGTCGATACTACAACTTCTAAAAAGCTCCATGAAGAAGTATCTCAAAGTACCGCCACGTTATAGGGGTCTCAGTGTAACAGACGGTGCATCATTCTGATGCCCAGTCTGTGAGTTATTAGCCTTTTAGTCCCAGATTCCCGATTAGATTCATGCTCAATCCAACCTGACCGTACCCCATCTCAATCCAAATATCTAGTGGGGTATTACTCCAAGGTACCATCTCTCTCCAAGGATCCCAGAATCGCTGACGGTTCGTCAACCGAACATCTGATGCCAATGTTATGGCCCAAGTAAAGTATAGGTTGGTCTGGGTCCGGTCCGACCCAGTCAGACCGACCAGGACCATACCTGGCCTGAGTCAACCCAGTTCGAGTCGAACTATTCCGACCCACTGGGTCAAGCCCAAACTATGGTGTGGCCCAGCCCGCTGGGTGGTTCGGCAGGCCACAAGGGCCGCGAGGGGCCGCGAGGGGCCGCGACCACTATGGGTACCGCAAAGCGCCGAAGGATGCAGATGGCGGCTCGACCGGAGGGGTGCCGCGAGGGAGTGGGGTACCTTAGACCGACCCGGGGCAACTTGGCCAGGAGGGCAGAGGCCACATGATGGCTCGGCTGGGGCGGCTGAGCCAGGAAGGCGGAGGCCACAGGTCGGCTTGGCGAGGCTGCGGATGGCACTGCGGGGCCATGGACAGCGGCGGCGGCTCGGCCACGGGGCGCGAAGGTTATGGATGGTGATGCAATGGGGTGGCGGGGCACTGTGCTTTCACTGGTTGCTGGTTCAACCAACCTCTCTCTTCGTTAATCGTCATGGTGTAAGCCACCTTCTTCCATCGAGAAGAATACAATACGGAAGAACAACGGAGGGGTCGGGCCATGTTTGTTTGGCCCGCTCCCTCTGCGTTATAGTGGTAGCAAGTGTTTCACCATTTTTGAATTAAGAACATGTATGTAAGATATTTAAGAACATTAATCCCTATAACCTTCATCAATCACTATTAGAAACCCTGTAAAATAAAAATTAGAAGGGAAGAACATTAGAACTAAACCCCTACCTTAGATTTTTTGTTAACATTGGCATGAGAAGAAAGTCAAATAAGGTGAAGGGAGTGCCAACAATTTTCACTTCCAAACTACACATCGATTTCGAGGTCACTCGTCGTCCTCTTCCATGATTTCTGAAAAACGTTCTTTGATGATGTTCTTCGTTGGAGAAGTGTAATCCTCAAAATATTTCTCCTCTCCCTAAATCTTCCAAATTGCAAAGTATCCAACTTATGATATGTTTCCCCAATTTTAATTGTTGGCACAATTTCAAATTGAATTAATTAACTACATAGTGGTTGGCATAATTAATTAAGAGTGTGGCATAATTAAACATGGGGAAGTTCAAGAGACTTCCCCACATTTAAGTGGGTGGTTCAAAGGGGTTTTAAACTTAGGTGGTACCCACCACCATAACCTCTAATGGGATGTTTTAGGTTAGGTGGTCCCCACCTCCATAATCTCAAGGGGAGGTTTATTTCTGGTGGTCCCCTCCTCTCAACATCAACAAGGAGTTTCAAATAAAATAAAATTTTACACAATTTAATTTAATTTATTTTTTTCACGAAAACCTATAATCTATCATTCACCCTCGACTTACTGCAGTTGAGGTGAAGGTCTCCTTAAGATAATAATGATGTTGTGAGTTCAATGGTGCCCTCGTATTTCAATTCTGAGCACCAATTCAAAAGTTATGAAAACCCACTCGCACGTTTACTGATCATACCCAAAGAAAAGTCCAGAAATTGATTCCAGGCACACCAGGCCTCAGAATCATGTTCCGTCAATTTTAGCGGAATGGTAAAATTTACATTTAATTAAAAAAAATTACATGTAATTTCTCGATCATTACAAAACTTAATCATACCTTAATCATCGTAATTACTTTTAATCACATTTACTAATCATTTTGGTAAAAAAATTAAGTTGATATTATTAGAAAAAAATATCATACTAATTACATATTTTTTATGTAGGATTTTCATAACTCAAAAAACAAAAGTGGGAAAATTAATATTAATGCTAATCCAGCATACATGGCGAAATAACGAGTTTTTAAAGTAGAAAAACATTCAAAAGTTTGTTAGTTTTTTTAAAATAAATATCAAAGTAAATTGATTCTAATGAACTTAATTGTATAAATATACGTATAAATATTCTAATTTTACTCTAAAAAAATCAAAAATATAATTCATCATTAATAATTTTTAAAATGAAAAGGTAGTTTTTTAACTAAATTACAGCGATTTTCACTATTCATCAAAAAATGAAGTTTCTCAAAAAAAATCCCAAAAATTCACCCTAAGGTAATTTCTACCTTCTGAATTCAAAAATTATTTTTATTTTTAAAAATAAAATTCATATATGTGTCAAAATTTAGTTTCAAAATAGGTTTTCCATTAAAAGGCGGCAAAACTCAGTCTTGCTTGTAATGCATGTTAATTCAGCGTCGTATGTAGCATAAATTTAAAATTATGTATAAATAATTACAAATAAATTATATTTATTTTAAATGTAAAATATTGTAATGTATTGGGGTGTCACAACCAACATATAATCTTCCACATCAGAAACAAATTTAGTTTCAATTACAATAGATCTTCCTATACATCCTCTTATTCCTTTCTTTGAAGAACATTTCTAAAAAATTTCTTGGTACTTGAATTTATATAATTATAGTTATTTTTGGGCAAAAATCCCTCAAGGAATCATTGAAGTATTTTTTGAGGTGATTGTGTTTGTTGACAAATTGAACATCTGTGTTGTGATTATTGACAATGCAAACCATGACATAAAAATCTTTTGACAAAGGGGATTTCATGGTGGAATGTCGAGTTCAAGATCTGTGGTCAACGATCCATGTTTGATTCAAGAACTTCAATAAAGGAATGGATGATCTGGATGTGGCATAAAAAGAATAGATACTAGGTGGCGCCGTTTTCCAGTGTTTACCAAATTTTTGGGCTTGAAAATCGACAAATGAAGAAAAGTGTTTTTGGCAAAGGGACTGATGTGATGAGGTCTTGGAGGATAGGAAAATTGTGCGCCATATTTTTTTGAAGATCAGAACATCAATTTATGGAAAAGGGATAAGTGTCATGCAAGTATTGGTGTGGTCACGCAAGTGACTTGCGCGTCGTGAAGAGACTTGCGCGCTGATGCCTAGAAGGCTTGGGAACTTGCCCACCTATTGTTTTCGAGATCAGAAGATCAAAATTCATCAAAGGAAAGAGGTTCACACAAGTTTGGAAGTGGGTCGCGCAAGTGACTTGCAGGGGCCGAGACCTATGCGCCGAGACTTGCACGCCAAGGGTTGACTTGTGTGCCATCGCGCAAGGTGGTCAAATTTCCTATAAATACTGGACCACCCCTCCTCATTTCTCACCAGAGTTCAACACTTTGAAGATTCAGAGATCCTATCACGCAGGTGTGGTGGTCGCGCAATTGGTGGTGTGTCACGCAAGTGGGACATGCGCGCCAGTGTAGGAAGTTGCGCGCCAAGTGTTAGTTGCACACCTGAGGTGGTTTAGGCGAGGAAGGAAGTGAGTCGCGTGGGTTTGGATTTGCAGAGAGTTGTGTCACGCAAGTGCGAAGGAAGACTTGCATGCCGATACTTACCCACTGGATTAGCCTTACGTGCCAAGTAAGGTTGATTTTCCAGCGGTGTTTTTGGACTGTTTGGAACCTAGAAGTTTGCCCGATACCTTCAGTGCAAAGAGAGATTCATCTACGGGTGAAAGTTGGACTTCAACAGAGCATCTACATACAGAGGAAGATGTATTCCTTCATGAAAATGAAGAGACCTACAGGTCTATAAACTATGAGTGGATTCCTTCCAGAGCAGTGAGAAAAG
Source organism: Viscum album (assembly GCA_963277665.1). Taxonomy (NCBI): domain Eukaryota; kingdom Viridiplantae; phylum Streptophyta; class Magnoliopsida; order Santalales; family Viscaceae; genus Viscum; species Viscum album. The sequence continues at coordinate 1,219,702,341 of OY728119.1, forward strand.
GAAGAGAAAGAAGGTGATCCTCTCCACCGGTAGTGAGCTAGAGAGAGAGAGAAATAGATTGTGACCCTTGGGAAATCAGTGAGGTGACCCTAAACATTTTAAAGGCAGTGAGCCTGGACATAGAAATGATCTAGCCCAAATCTTGTAATCCACATCTAGTGATGTTTAGTGGAATTTGGTATGACCGACAACCTGTCGGCGTATGCTCCTTGGACGAAGCCCTTAGCGGTGAACCAAGTAAAATTGTTGTGTCCTGTGCATGATTTACTTTCTGATTATATTGTGCAACAGGAAAGAGAGTGAAGAGTGTCTTTCTTAATAGAAAAACAAGATCATAATGGGATTTAATTTTAAATTAGTCATACCCTGATTCAACCCCCCCCCCCCTCTTAGGGTATTCAGCCTTGTGGACCTAACAATTGGTATCAGATGGAAAAGTTGATATTTGTTCTTCTCTCAATGGAGGTCAGTAATCATAGAGGGATTCCGATCTTCGACGGATGCAATTTTCAGATATAGAAGAATCGAATGAAATACTATTTCCGATCTCTGGGAATGGATGTGTTTTCAACAGCTATGCATGGTATCAAAACTGGTATTACTAGTGGGGCATTATCAGAAGCTGAGCATAGAGAATTGGATGCTGATGCCGAAGCAATCAATGCCTTAGGGGGAGCCCTTTCCAATCCCATCTATACAAAGGTGATTTCATGAAAAACATCACATGCCATGTGGAAAAATCTTTTGAATATTTATGAAGGGGATACAAAGGCCAGAGAGGCAAAGCTGCAAGTGTTGTGGAACAAGTATGAAGATCTGAGAATGAACCTGAATGAGTCTGTTGATGCATTATTTGACAGGGTAAATGTTGTGGTAAAAGACATGTGAGGTCTTGGTGAGATTATCGAAGACATTAAAATTGTAAAGCCCATCTTGAGAAAACTTCCACCTCGGTTCAATCCGAATGTTTATGTTTTGGAATATAAAGACCCAAAAGAGCTGACATTTGATAACCTGTACATCACACTTGTTGCATATGAAATGTGAAATTATGGTAACGATGCTGTGGAAAAGGGGAAATTCAAATAGGTGTCATTTAAGGCCATGAAGAAGCTCACTATTGAAGATTATCAGGAGGAAGAAGAGACAGATGAAGTGATGTCATTCCTTTCTTCAAATATGCAAATTGGAAAATGAAAGTTTAAAGGGAAACTTCCATTAGCATGCTTTTGATGTGGAAAGATTGGTCATCTTGCTGCAAGATTCCCCAAAAATGTTCAAGAAGAAAATGATGAAGATGAAGTTGAAAATCCTGAGAAGAAATCTTAAGCCTATGTGAAAGGGAAGAAGAAGTTCAAGAGAAATTTCTTCAAGAGGAAGAATATTCTTTCACAAGAAATTGATAGTTAAAATGAGTCTGAGGATGAAAAGGTTGAGGAGTTTGAAAACTGTAAAGATCATGGACAAAATGATATGGTGGCGGTCATCGGTAGTTCTCAGGAAAAGGAAGAAACTGACATTAGAGAAGAAGAATATGATTTTGAAGAAAGAGTTGATATGGAAGCCGAATTGGAAGTAGCTCTTGAGGAGATAGATGTTTGGATAGAGAAAATGAAGAAATCCAATAAAGTTTTTCATGATGAAAAACTCTATATGTAGCAGCAATAAGATGAGAAGTCTTAGTTGATGGAAGAAATTGAAAAACTCAAGTTATCAACACCAGAGAACTCAGAATCAGTTAGTGATCATAAGCTCACGATTGAACAACAGAAAAGGGAGATCGATGGCTTGAACAAAAAAGTTAAAGACCACATTAAGAGTATAGAAGAGCTTGAAGAAGAAGTTGTTGGTGTACAGAGAAATGTTAAAGACCGGGAAAAAATCTTGATTCCCAATACATTCTTGGGAAAGAAGATCATTCTGAAAACTGAAAAGATGAAAGGGGAGCCTAGTAGTTTAGCAGGAAAGAAACAACAATTGAGATCAAATGGTAAGGCTAATTTAGGGCTTGATCAGACGAAAAAATATGTGGCAATTTAAGTCTAACCATAAGTAGCAGTCTCGAGATTGAAGGTTGATTTGGGCACAAAACAAAATCAGAACATTCAGAGATCCCAAGGGGAAACTCGTAGTGCTGAAGTACCACGAAGTAATGCACCATATATTAGGTGTTATTGTTGCGGGAAGATGGGACATTCATAGTATGTGTGTTCCATAGCCAAGAGATATCAAAGGGAATAAGAACAGAGGTGGAAACCAAAAAGATAACGGTTTTCCAGAACATATTTCGAAGGATACAGTTTTTGGTGCGGAGGATTTGGGCACATGGATAGGTACTGCACTTCGACCATTCAAAGAAATGTGCCAAAGCAGAATCAAAATGTTCACAAGTAGCAGATCAATAAACCAACATGTGAGTTAAAAATTCAGAATATATTTGCAACTTTTCAAGATGAAGCTGGTCCATCACACTCTGAGAAAGAACAGAAGTCTCAATCCTTGCAGAGTGTGAAAGAAAAAGTATGGACCAAGAAGAAGAAAAATGAGAAGGCCGTGGTGACAGAGATTTCCCTTAAAGAATCAGATGGTTCTGGTGTATGGATCCTTGATAGTGGTTTCACCTCTCACATGACATACAATAATTATCTTGTCACATGCATAAAATATGACAAAGAAGGAGTTGTCAAATTTGGAAACGATGAAGGCCTGAAGATTGTTGGCTTAGGGAAAGCCAAGTTTGGGGGAAAATAAATGAAACACGCTGATGTATTGGTAGTAGAGGGTCTTAGTCATAACTTGCTCAGTGTCAGTCAACTGTGTGACTCTGGGGATTCTATCCTATTTACAAAGAAGATGTGTGTTGTGAAAGGAAAAGATGGAGCAGTTGTTTTGCAAGGAAAAAGGGAAAAGGGAAATCTTTATCTTGTAGGTGGGGAAGAAGATATGTGACTTTTATCCAGAGAGGAAGAAAACAGCTATGGTATAAGTGACTTGTTCATCTATGCCAACCATCCATGGAAGATCTGGTGAAGTTTGATGCTGCTAGAGACCTTCCCAAACTATCATGTGATCACACTCATACATGTGATGCTTTCCAACAAGGGAAAATTATCAGAAAAACATATAGGCCAAAGGAACAAAAATCAACTAGAGTGCTCGAATTGGTGCATGCTGATGTATTTGGACCTATATCACCATGAGCTATAGATGGGAAAAGGTACTATGTTCTTTTCATTGATGATTATAGAAGAATGTCCTGGGTATTTTTCATTACCCATAAGATAGATGTGTTCAGTTGTATAAATAAGTACAGGAGGGAATCAAAAAGGATGCTTGGGAAGAAAATTATGAGGTTTTGTACAGATAACGGTACAAAATTCACAAACAGTCAAGTTGAAGACTATCTCAAGAAACACGGGATAAGGCATCAAGTTTCATTAGTGAGAAATCACCAACAGAATGGAGTGGTTGAGAGGATAAATCGGATCATCAACAACATGGCCAGAACAATGCTTATTGAAAAGGACCTACTAGAGAAATTTTGGAAGGAAGCAGTTTTAACATTGTTCTATATTTTGAACAGGTCTATGTTGTGTCTGAATAAAGGGATAACTCCGTATGAAATGTGGTATGTAAAGAAGGAAACGCTGATATACTTTCGAATCTTTAGGAGTAAGTGCTTAATTCTCAATAAAGAAAATCACAGGAAGTTTGAGTCATGAGGAGATGAGGGGATATTCCTTGGCTACCCAGGGAAAATCAAAGAATATAAATGTTTCAAAAAGAGGCTGTGAAAAATTGTTGAGAGCAATGATGTCACTATTGTTGAAAATGAACAGAATACTCAACGACCCAGTGAATAGTTTCTGGATGAAAGTGATGAGGAGGTAAGAAACACAGGGGGAGAAGAAGCGGCAGAGGCTGACACAGAAGAAGATATTGATGACGAACAAGAAAGTGTCAAGTCTGTGTCTACAAGGAAGCCAAAGAGTTGAGGTGAATTTGACAGGCAGAATATCATTGGTGATCAGACAGCTCCGGTTCAGACTCGAAGAATGAAATCATTACAGAAAACATCATTTCTATCTCAGTTAGAGACAAAATATTTTTCTGATGTAGCTGAAGATGAAAACTGGGTTCAGGCTATGAATGAAGAGCTTGATTAGATTGAGAATAACCAGACATGGGAGATTGTTTCGAGGCCAGCAGATAAAAATGGCATCGGGACTAAATGGGTCTATTGCAACAAAATGAATGAATATGGCATAGTAATTCAGAACAAACCATAGCTAGTGTGTAAGGGATACTCCTAGATAGAGGGAATAGATGTTGATGAGACATTTACACCGGTTTCAAGGCTGAAGACAATCCGATTATTTTTATCCATAGCAGTACAAATAAAGTTTAAAGTGTTCCATATGGATGTCAAATCCGCATTCTTGAATGGAGTTCTGGAAGAGGAGGTGTATATTAATCAGCCAAATGGTTTTCTCATTAATGAGGATGAGAACAAAGTTTGCAGGCTGAATAAGGCGTTGTATGTGCTAAAATAAGCACCAAGGGCATGGTACTCAAGGCTTGATCAGTACTTGAAGAGGCTTGGTTTCTAGCATGGAGGAGTTGATTATAATCTATATTTCAGCAATGACAGTAATCAAAAGATGATGGTGCTAGTGTATGTCGATGACATAATTTTTGGCGGATCATATGAAGCTCAGTGCAGACAGTTTTCTGAATTCATGAAAAATGAGTTTGAAATGTCGATGATTGGAGAACTAATGTTTTTCCTTGGTCTACAGGTGACACAAGGAAGGAATGGAACATTAATTTCTCAATCTAAATATGCCAAGGAGGTTCTGAGAAGGTTTGTAATGGATAATTCCAAAGAAATGAAGACTTTGGTTGCTACCCAGATGAAATTATCAAAATATGAGGATGAAAAGGAAGTTAATATCACAGAATACAGGAAAATTATTGGAAGTCTATTGTACTTAACCGCAACAAGGCCTGATATTGTTTTCGCCACATGCCAAGCAGTGAGATATCAGAGTAATCCCAAGGAAAGCCACATGCTTACTGTGAAAATAATATTTCAGTATGTCTAGGGCATAGTGGATTTCAGTTTGACATATACTGATAAATCTTAGACAATGTTATTTGGATATAATGATGCAGACTGGGCCGGTTCAGCGGATGATAGAAAATCAACATCAGGTGGTGCATTTTATCTTGGTGGATTGCGTATTTGTTGGCTCAGTAAGAATCAAGATTGCATTTCATTGAGCTCCGCGGAAGCTGAGTATATTGCGGCCACTCAAGCATGCACACAGTTATTGTGGATGAAGCCGAAGCTTAAAGATATGGGAGTTGAAGTTATGTCTCTGATCGGAATCCAGTGCAATAACTCAAGTGGTATCAATCTTAGAAAAAATCTTGTCCATAACTCAAGTACAAAGCATATTGATATAAAGTATCATTTTATCAAGGAGAAAGTTGAGCAGGGAATTGTGAAGTCGGAGTATGTGCCTACAGAGCTACAGGTTGCATACATTCTGACAAAGGCCTTACCCAAGGAAGCATTTGAAAGGCATCAACTGGCTCTAGGAGTTCAGTCGACTCCCCTCACTTGAAATAGTGTGGATGTGGAACTCCCCCTATCCCCAAGGTATGATGTGTGTTTTTCCTTAGTGTACTGATATCTGTTCTCTACTCTGTTACATACTACAAAGGCAAGACCTTTGGGTTTGTTGACAATGGGGGAGAAAATAGTGATTGTTCACGGGGGAGACCGTGTAGCTATTTGATAAATCATTAATGATATGGGGAGAAGCTGATAGGTGGAGCAGCCAGATAGGGGGATAGAAATGAGAAAGGGGGAGCATATAAATCTGACGATGCTAGAAGTGATCGATAAAAGAATAGACATCACGACAGCTGAGGATTGTGATAAAAGAAGAAGAGTGGTGTTGGAATGTGGAGAAATAATATTTCCAACAATTGGTATCAGTTTGGTACAAATTGGTATCAGTTTGATGTTAACAGTGGGTGTTAGAGATGAAGTGATTCATTGATGAAATTTTCTTTTACTCTTGTTTCTCATGCTGAACATTGATCATGTGGGCTTAGAGTATGTGTTGAATAAATCCGTGATCGCTCTCAGAATCTCAATAGGAAAATGGTGGATGAATAATTAATGATGTATCTTTTTATGGAAGAGTTGTTAACAAACACAAAGGGGGATATTTTTGGGAAAAAATCCCTCAAGGGATCATTGAATTATTTTTTGAGGTGATTGTGTTTGTTGACAAAGTGAACATCTATGTTGTGATTGGTGAAAATGCAAACCCTGATCTAAAAATTTGTTGAAAAAGTAGATTTCAATGTGGAATGTTGAGTTCAAGAGCTGTGGTCAACGATCCATGTTTTATTCAAGAATATCAATAAAGGAATGGATGATCTGGATACGGCATAAAAAGAACAGGTACAAGGTGGTGCCGTTTTCCAGTGTTTGCCAATATTTTGGGCCTAAAAATCAACAAATGAAGAAAAGTGTTTTTGGAAAAGGGACTTGCGCGCTGAGGTCTTGGAGTATAGGAAACTTGTGTGCCATATGTTTTTGAAGATCAGAACATCAATTTATGGCAAAGGGATAAGTGTCGCGCAAGTATTGGTGTGGTCATGCAAGTGACTTGCACGCTGATTCCTAGAAGGCTTGGGAACTTGCGCGCCTGTTGTTTTTCGAGATCAGAAGATCAAAATATGGCAAAGGAAATTGGTTCACACAATTTTGGAAGTGGGTCGCGCAAGTGACTTGCAGGGGCAGAGACCTGCGCGCTGAGACTTGAGCGCCAAGGGTTGACTTGCGCACCGTCGCACAGGGTGGTCAAATTGCCTATAAATACTAGACCACACCTCCTCATTTCTCACCGGAGTTCAACACTTTGAATATTTAGAGATCCTGTAACGCAGGTGTGGTGGTCGCGCAAGTGGTGGTGTGTCGCGCAAGTGGGACCTTTGCACCAGTGTAGGAAGTTGCGCGCCAAGTGTTAGTTGCACGCCTGCGGTGGTTTAGGCGAGGAAGGAAGTGAGTCACGTAGGTTTGGAGTTGCCGAGAGTTTTTTCGTGAAAGTCCGAAGGAATACTTGCACGCCAGTTGTGACTTGCATGCTGATACTTGAGTGCCAGATTAGACTCGCGCACCAAGTAAGGTTGATTTTCCAGTGGTGTTTTCAGACTGCGTGGAACCTAGAAGTTTGCTCGATACCTTTGGTGCAAAGAGATATTCATCTACGGGTGAAAGTTGAACTTCAACAGAGCATCTACATACAGAGGAAGATGCATTCCTTCTTTCAAATGAAGAGACCTACAGGTCTATAAACTGTGAGTGGATTCCTTCTAGAGCAGTGAGCAAAGAAAGAGAAAGAAGGTGATCCTCTCCACCGACAGTGAGCCAGAGAGAGAGAAACAGGGAGTGACCCTTGGGAAATCAGTGAGCTGACCCTAAAAATATTAAAGGCTGTGATCTTGGGCATAAAAGTGATCTATCCCAAATCTTGTAATCCACAGCTAGTGAAGTTTAGTGGAATTTGGCACGACTGACAACCTGTCGGCGTATGCTCCTTGGACGGAGCCCTTAGTGGTGAACCATGTAAAATTGTTGTGTCCTGTGCATGCTTTACTTTTTGCTTATATTGTGCAATAGCAATGGGAGAGAAGAGTATCTTGCAAAATAGTGAAACAAGATCAGAACATGCTTTAATTTTAAATTAGTCATACCCTGATTCACCCCCCCCCTCTCAGGGTATTCAGCCTTGTGGACCTAACATTTCTTCTATTTGGATTTTTTTTCTATTTTGGTGAGATCTCATACTCATCACCCTCTTCATCAAACTTCTTTATACATCTAGTATAAATGTTTCCATCCATTCCACAATAGAAACATGATAGAGGTATATTGTCTTAAAATATTAATTTCTTCTCTTAAACATCTCTTCAGAGGGTGATTGTAAATCATCAATTATATCATCTTTATTTTTAGCCTTATAAAATTTATGATTCTCTGTTTTGAATGAAATCTCACTTGATGGACATTCAAAAAAGATTTCTAGTTTTAACTATATCTAAAACGAATCCAACATACTATGTATGTTATCAATAGATAATTCATTAAGATTTATTTCTTTGAGTGCTGATACCTATATATTATACATAGGAGGTAATCTCTTAATAACATTTTTCACTATTTTACACTATTTAATTTCTTGACCAATCCCTCAAATGGAATGAAAAAATCTATTAATATCAATAATAAGATTATCTATGTTTTCATTGTAACTCATCTTCAAACTATCAAACTTATTTTTTAAGACCTATAGATTCATGTCCTTAACATTTCTATTACTTTCAAAGATATTTTTAGGTTTATACCAAATTACTTTGGTTATTGAGAAGTCCATAAAATTCATGTAAATATGATTTGCAAGAAATCTTCATAGATAATAGTGATACTTGAATTCATAATTCAATAATTTTTTATTATATTTCATCATCAACATTTTTGTGGAATCTTTTACTTGTGTCCCATGAAATTTAATAGGAAAAATATCTAGCCCAAGAGATCTAAGGTGAGATATCATCGTGTTTTTTCATATTAAATAATTACATCCATCGAACATTGTTACACCATTAACATTTAAAATATCTTACCTCAATGTAAAAAATCACTCAATAGATTAAAGAAACAACCAATGGCACTGATACCACTTGTTATACCATGGTCCTAGTATACAACTAAAGAAGGAGTGGGTGAATTCGGATGACTAAGAAAATTATTTATTTCTTTTTGATAAAATTAGATATTTTCTTCACAATTGAAAAGATGACTTGAATCTAATTATAAATATTAATTAAATTCATATATGTAAAGATCATAAAAATAATGATTTTACATGGTTCAAAAATAACATACTACTCTAAATATCACATATAAATAATGTGTTGATTTTTTGACTAAACACTACCTTACTTTTATGTGATTAAAAATTTAAGAAGATACCACTACTCGTCCAAAGTCAATGACCTCTTCCTCTCTTACATACAATTATTTTCAAGAGGGATAAAATAGATTCGACCCATAGGTCAATCATATAAATATTTCTGACATGATAAATAACACTAGTCAACAAGGGTGTCATTCCATGATACTCCAGTTCATCAATTACATATTTTCATAGATATGTAAAATATTTTATTCTTTTAATCTTTTACTTTATCACAATTCTGTATTTATTACACTCTCTTGATTCTTGATCTTTAAGAAGTCCCCATATTATTTTATGTATAATATTATCTATCTTTCACATCAGAAAATTTCTTATACAAAATATTTTAAATTTTAAATTTAAATTTAAAACTATAATAATTAGTAAAATATTTATAACTTAATATAATCCTTTAGATCAGATCCCAAATAGACCTCCTCCATACATTTTTAATTTTTGAAGTTTATAAGGTTTGTGAAACTACCAAAAACATGAGAAATAGAAACATTATAAATTCTATTTTAATTCTCCATACACCCAAAATCATGGTGATACATACCCTTTGTGTCACGAGGAGGTATTGTTTACTTAAATATTTCTCAACTCTAATGTGAGCTATGATATAGAACAATACTTCATGGTAAAATTTTAATCGACACACCAAAACTTCCTAATAATCCTAATTTTTATATTTAATTTATCATCATTTATTCATAGTTTTTCATTTAATTATTCGATAATGCATGTGGTATGTGTCTAATTTTGAAGGAATGAAAGCTTCATTGGGTTTCAATAAAGAAAAGGAAATAAAGTGAAAAACTGGACAAGTACTTGTTGTGATGATTATGTTCACATCATGTACCTGATGATCATAGCCTAACCCAAGTTATGAATCCAAGTTGTGACTATTCCACAAAGCTAGAAGGAAAAAGCCACTTTACATTGTGTCCAGACTGGCCACGTTGTGACACCAGTCAAACCGGTTAGTGAGAAAGCTATGAGGATTCAACACAAAAGCCAGCCAGGTGAAGAGTAAACATTGTGAACAACTTCTACACATCGTGTACCTAGTAAAACATCCTTGTCCATGAGAAAAAAATACCACACTGGAGATCCAAAGGAAAATAAAATGGATCGAAGGTACACGTCATGACAAAAAATGCCTATATAAGTAGTGGAGTAGAAGAGCATTTGGTAACAACTAAAAGATCTCTTCCTTATCTCCTCTTGATCCCTTAGGATCCATTATTAATATGTTTCCTTTCTAAACTTAATTTATTTATAGTTTTAACATTTTTTTCGATTCAAGAGACATGGAGATTACTTTTTTAAAAACATTCTTTTCCTCGTTCCACGCTTAAAATGCAATTCTGATTTCTGTATCAAGTAAGTAATTTATTTTAATTGATAATTCTATTATGCATATTTTATATTTTTCATCCTATAATCTCATTTTTTATAGGTATGTTAAGCATGATCTATCTAGTTTATTTAATTGTTCTACTATCCCTAATGAGTAGCTAAATTTCTTAGGGGCAGGGATCAAGCTCGATGTTTCCGCATAATTAAATACAAATTTAAGTCTAAACCTGGAAAGTATAATTGAATTAGTAACTAGGATATTAATTCATGGTCGACCCTTATTTTGTGAACATCCCTGACAATGGGACAATCAAACAAATGACCCTATCCTAATTAGTGTAGACTGAGTTACAACCACTAGCTTAGGAAGCTTTCCACCCTAAAGAAGCAAAACATAATGCAATTAGGATGTCGCTATCTCCTAACCACAAAATAGATACTTCCTATATAGAACTATGATGATAAGAAAATGTTTTCTTTATAGACTAAGACATATTATCTTTCTAAGGTTATAATTAAAGTAAATCCTTCACCCAGATACTTGACTTGGTCCCGACCCATTGTTAATTATTTTTAAGTCATCCCAAAATAGAACTTAGACCAAACTCCCAAACAAAATACTTCTATAAAGGACTCCCTTATAGGTTTAGAAACTAGATCCTCACAAAATTTAATAGTATTATCCCAATGGATTCAACCTCGTACTCCCATTACACTACGTCTTAGTAGTTGGTGAAAGTTTGGGACATATTATAAATTTAAATTTTATTCACGTTGGAGGAAGTAAAAACAACATGTGTAAAGGCCATCAAATATTTGGAACCATTTTAGGGGAGGAAAATCCGTTTTGTAGGAGAAGTCTAGGATTTATAAGACTTAGGATTACCTTCCACTCACCCTTTTTTCTATATTTCATTACTAGATGCCCTTTCATCTTCACCTTCATCTTCAATGCTTGTACCAATGTCCCTTGACCCAATCAAGGAACCTTGAAGCAAAAGAACCATTGGCCTTCGATCCCGAGATCTAAAGGAATCTTCTTTCAATTCTCTAGTCAACAATGGCTGAGCAACATCAAAATGTAAGACCCAACCCACCAAATCATCAAATCATACCGAGAGAATACCTGATACACCCTCAAATGACCATCATACTATGACATTCCATCAATCCACGGTGTGACACCAATCATCGTTTACCCACCAATTTAAGACCATAACATTGAAAGAAAGCTTGGAATTATCCATATGATCCATAATATGGGACAATTATTTCTCTTAAGAGAAAATACCCAAATGAATATATTCCCAATTTCATGGAGATTTGTGATACCTTTTTCAGTTAGGGATATTCTTTTAACACGATAAGAATCCATATATTTACTTTTTCATTAAGATATAGAGCTAAATATTGGATCAAAATACAAGATCATGAGTCAATCAAGACTTGGGATGAGAATGAAAAAAAGTTTCTTGATAAATACATTCCACCAATCTGAACTTAGAAACTCTAGAATCAAATTTATAAATTTACAGAAACAAGTGGAGAATATGCATGGAAAGCATGGGACTGATTCAAATAACTCATGAAGAAATGTCCACATCATGGACTTGAAACTTGGATTCAAATGAAAAACTTTTATCAAGGAATCCATCCAATGACATGAACAATTATTGATGCTACCACTAATAGAGGTTTTATTTTCAAAACACCCATCACATGAAGAACTATTTTGGAAAAAAGTAACCCACAATGCCAGTCTCTGGCAAAGTGACCATGGAGAATCATGTTATGGAATCTAAAAAGTTGATGAGACAACCCAATTGTTAGCCCACGTTTTATCTATAACCATGGAGCTTGAGTTGTTTCAAATACCAACCACCACTACTGGAAATCTAACCTTTCCCAACGCTTCTATACCCATGGTTTGTAAAAACTATTGGTATAGGATCCCTTTCCCAACGGTTTGGCCAAACCATTGGGAAATCCCACTTTGAGGCCACCTTTCCTAATGTTTTGGCTAAATCATTGGGAAAAATCCACTTTGTGGACACCCTTCCCAACGGTTTGGACAAACTGTTGGGAAAGGGTATACCTATCCCAAAGGTTTGGCCAAAATATTGGGAAAGGTCCCCCATGGATCAACCTCCCACCCAGATTCGAAATCTAGAATCAAAACCTATACCAACGGTTGTCAAAACCATTCGTATAGGTTTATACCAACAGTTTTGACAACCGTTGGTATATATCCTTTGTTTTTTATCAGTTATTATTACCGAGAACATTATATAAATCAAAATTTAAAATAATTATGAGAATACATATATATATTTATGTAATTATGTTCACAAAAGTCACGTTAGGTTAGTGGTTAAGTCGTTCAATGATAAACTAGGGGTCCTGGGATCAAATCTCATCGAAAGTTTTTTTTTGAAATACATATACCAACGGTTCCATAACCGTTGGTATAGATTTTCATATTACTTATACAAACGGTTTCAAAAACTGTTGGGATAGGTTTATACCAACGGTTTTCCCAAAACCGTTGGTATAAACCTACCCCAATGGCTTACTTGGAAACAGTTCTCCAAACCGTTGTTATAGGTTAGTTTTCCAGTAGTGCACACAACCCCTTCCTACCCCAGCCATGGATATCTCGTTATGTGATATGTATAGTGGACCATAGTAGTATCAAGACCTAAAATAAGGATATAAGTAACTAAAAGATTGTAATTATGTTAATTAAAATCAATAAAGTCAACCATTTTAGCAGCAACAAAAACAACCATTTTTTCATCAAGGTCCTACTTAACAGTAGCCTTAAAACAATCAAGGATATTTTCAATATCGTAGTGGTCAAGCTCAATTCTAAAACTAAGGACCAATAGGGTATCCACCAATGAACCCTATCCTGAGACCACAACATCTAACATATCCACAACAACCCTTTCTGAGTCCCCAACAACAACAATTTCTACCGACCCAACCAAGACCACAAGAGCCTCCTCCACCACTACAATGTAAATTTGAGAACCTCCAAACATCCTTCGTTCAAAATTCATATCAAAGGATGACCATGTAGAAGAAAAAAATACTAAATCTTCCAACAGATTTAAGAAACTTGGAGATGAAAATGGGGCAGATCTTAAAAACCTTATAAGAAATATTACCTGGTACTCTACCCATTAACACTAAGACATAACCAAAAGAGGAATATAAGGATATAGTTATAAGGAGTGGAAAAGTATTATATTTACAATAATCATAAGAAAAAAAGACCATAGGAAGAGCCTAAGAAACAATTAGAAAAAGGAGAAGCAATACCAACTAAGAAAGTGTATTCCTTGGAAAAACTGAAGAAACCCATTTTTATATCCCCACCTTCATACAAGCCACCTCTTTCCTTTCCAAAAAGAGTGATGCATGATAGGATGGAGGCTCAGTACAAAATGTTCATTGAAATGTTTAAATAATTTCATATCAACATTCCTCTTGCTGAGGAAATCACTCAAATTCATTTTTTATTATAAATTTCTAAATGTCATGCTATAAAATAAGATAAAGATAGAATATATAGGATTCATCTCATTAAATGAAGAACACTATGCTGTTTTACAGTAGAAAATACCTCTAAAGATTATAGATCCTAGAATCTTTTCAATTCTGTGTGCAATAGGAGAGTGAAAATTTGGAAGAGCGCTCAGTGATCTTAGAACCAGCATTAACTTGATGTTGATGACTGTTTTCCACAAAATCAGACTCCAGGAGCTCTAGTTAAAAATATTAGCATTGTCGTTGGCCGATCGTTTAGTTAAGTACCCATGTGGAATTCTTGAAGATATTTATTTAATGTTAGACAATTTGTTTTTCTAGAAAACTTTATATTTTTAGACATGGAATAAGAAAGAGATGTCCTGATCATTCTTGGAAGACCCTTACTAGAAATAGGGAAGGCATTGACTGATGTTAATCAAGGATGTCTCATCTTTAGATTTAGATAAGAACAAGTAGTGTTTAACTTGATAAAGGTTTCACAACATTCAGATGATACAGTTGACTGTCACACAATCTCTTTCGCTCAGTAAGGAGTGGAGTACATGACTAGTGAGGAAGAGACTGATGATTCAGACTCAGAAAAAGAAGATGACTATGAATTTGAGGAAGTAATAATTATTGAACCATTTATGAGAGACACCATGCCACCATTTGTCCCATCCATAATTGTTGACACTCCTTTTCGTCACATTGTCTAAAAGAATGGAAAGAGAAATGACTTAGCGCAAATTGATTTATCCTTTGAAGACAATATCAAAAATCAACAAAGGGATGAACAAGGAGACGATTGCCCAGAAGTCACTCAAGGTTCCTCATAGTCATGCAAGTCCACTTGCGTGACACATTATGGTCGTGCAAGTGACTTGTGTGGCCTAAGTGATAACCACCTGGGGTCTTCTCCTGCCTATAAATAGACCCTGTGGTCCCTCCATGAAGAGGATTTTTTTCCAGAAACTCAGATTTGAGCTCCCGGTGCCCTAGTCTCTTCTCAATGCTTTCGAATCACTTCTAAGGTAATTTCTTACCTAGAATGGAAGATCTAAAGAGGGGGAGGACGACCTAAGTGTTGAAACTCATCAACACTTGTGCGCCTGAGTGGCCAGCCCTTAAGGGAAAAGGCCACACTTGCGCGCCGCCTTACTCCTTCAATAGAACTTGCGCACCCCTCTTTTGGAAAGACCACAAGGGGATTCTAAAAGCTTTAACCAAGTGTCGCTCAAGTATTACCCTGCTGGTTAACCATCACGCAAGTAAACCATGTGTTGCGCAGTCATACCCGTGCGACCAAGACTTGCACGCCCACACAGTACCTGCGCGCCTACCAGGATTTGCACGCCCCTGCCTTTTTGGGTGCCCTTCTTTCCCATTTCACCCCTCTTAAGCCATTCCACCTCTCGTATTCAAGATTCAATCTTCAAGACACTCTTCAAAGCCATTTATGGCATGATTTATTGATTTGGATTCCTTATCTGAAAGGAACTCTGTGGAATATCTCTCAAAACCTAGTGATTTATACATCTTTATGTCACTAAAAGATTGAGATTTCATTCATTCAACCTCATCCTTTAATATGAGAGATTCTATTAACCTAGGCCTCCTTTTCAATAATAAGCCCCAGTCATAATTCTCAAATCTGGGCATCCTCCATAGGAGTAAGCCCCAACCATAATTCTCTTAACCTGAGATTCCTTTTCAGGAGTAAGCCCCAGTCTCAAACATGGGCATCCTCCTTAGGAGTAAGCCCCAAGTCCCTTAATTTTTCAAATCTCTTAACCTGGGCCTTCTTTTCAAGAGTAAGCCCCAGTCTTAATTTCTCTTAACCAGTCCTAATTTACCTTTGATCTGGGATTTCTTTTCAGAAGTAAAACCCAATCATAAGTCCTCTCCTAATTTGGGTCTCCTTTTTAGGAGTAAGCCCTAAGTTAGAGTATTTAAAATCTCCATGAAGCACATGTACCTTTATGGACCCTGCTCCTAGATTTCTTCCCTAAAGTAAATCCTAACCTTCATTTATCTAGGCAGTCACACATACATAAGCCCCAAATTATTTCTTATGATTGCATCTTTCATGGTACAGTTGTCTAATTTTTACCAATACCTCTTGTTTCTCACATCGAGCATGACTCACATGAGCTTAGAGTGTAAAAGTAATTATGACATCCTTTTTTGAGCCATCAATCATAAACAGCATACTCCCTTACTCGAACTACGAGGGTTCTGGTTCCTTTTTATAAACAAAGGATACGTAGGTAGCCCATCCGCGGGTTCGATCCCAACTCTGAAATAATCCATGTCCTTCTGAATGACAATAAAATTCAAGTTCCCCACTGAGTGGATTTAAAACCAGCATGGTCATCATAATAACCAAGAGAATTCTATATAAATGTGTCGAAGGATACCATTGACCATGAATCTCTAATAAATACAGATAATTATCTATCGATGAAGAACCTCGAATACATATAAATGATTCTCTAAAATTCCTACATAGTTTATCATTGATTGTCAGATCTGAAGGAAAGCTCATTTTGTACTTGGTAACATAATAAGGATTCACGAACATAACTTAAATCTATAAATAGAGTCCCGGAGTAGACAATAATTTCCCTCAAAAAGGTGTGATGAGTCCGACCTCCCATCCTCTCAACCAATGAAAATTCCTAAGCCTCAGAAGTCCACAAACTAATGAGCGCCTACCTTTGGAAAGTAGGTCCAAATGGATGTGGAATCACTAGATGTTTCTAGTTCTACAAACAAACCCGTTAGAAACCGATCGGAACGTTTGAACCTCCCATCAAGAGGAGGTCATCCACGCAATCCGAGGGAAACAAAAAATGGTTAACCTGACATTAATCCTTAACCAAGTTAAAATAATGTTTTACCCATTTGTTAGGACACTATTTAAAACTCAATGAGAGGGCCAACAAAAACAATCATTGAAAAATGTGCTCATCCGAAAGATGTAGTGGCTGAATTTATCTTGATTACGTCTGTTATATCAAACATGCACTCTTTTCCAAGATCTTCTGTATTTCTAGAATGGCTGCTCTCAAGTTCACACCTGTGAATACTGCTACTGCAAATGCCACTACTACTACTCCTGCTGGATCATCGTCCGTTCTAAGGATGATATCACCTACTCAGCATCTTCAATGTTGGGTATCAAACGCGCTGGTTAAGGAGTACCGTCAACATGGTACCATCCCAACTCTGGTGGCTGCCCGAAAAGACCTCCAAGTAAACAACTCACATCGGTCGTCCGGACAACGACGACCAGTGATCAAGAAGCAGGTGGTGCTGACTACCGTCTCCAACCGTTTCGGGTCGTTATCCCCTGAACACAATCACTATTAGCTTTCTTATTCTGGGGAGGTGAATGAGCAGGTCCCTCATGGCCTTAATTGAAACAGACAGGAGTCCTTCTTGAGGGCTCCCACCAAAAATCGCCACCAGACTCGTGTGGTAGTGCACCCTCAACATGATGAGGGTACCGACTCCAGGTGTTCGGCTCAGGTTCCTCAAACCCGAGCAAGAAAGACGAACCACCAAAGGCGGAATCCGGTCAACAGTGAGAAGGTTCTCATCTCTGCCATCTCCGGAGAAGTCCACCAACCTAACTTGGTGGCAAGCAACGAGTGGGCACATACACCTTCCCATTTTAATTCTGTTGTCCAGCAGACTCGTCTGGCAGCATCACGCCAATCCCGCCTAGAAATTCCGGCAGATTACTATAGGCAGGAACATACACCTGTTTATACATCATCAGCTAGTCAGCTGGCTCGTATGACTACATATGATGGATCTCATCAACCACGCTTGGAGAAGTGAAATCAGCCGGCACATACACCTGCTAGTATTAAGCAAGCCTACCAACAGTATCTCTTGGTAGCATTCATAAAAGTTAGTCAGAAAGCCCCGACAACAAATAGGAGGCAGACTCAACTCTATGCCCCCACACTTGAGTACTGTCAGGATTCACTGACAGGAAAAGGAGGACAGGAGCAGGCACATACACCTGATCCAAGCTCGGAATGGACATATATTCCAGTTTCGGCAGTTGAAGTCACCAAGCATATTCTATCAATGGTGAAAGAGCAGAAGCAAATCCCTGCTCATATTCTGGATGCCTGCCAGGATATTATAACAACTTCAGTGGCATCTCAGGGAAAGACACATAAATCTATCCCTACCAATGGAGTGACACATCAACAATTCACTCTGGAATAGATACACACATCTGTTCCAGTCCAAGAGGGTTTTGGGGCATACTCCCCCGTATCATACGGACAACCAAGTTAGGCACATACACCTGATTTGAGTGGAGATCGTCAGCCTAACCTGGCCATATTTCCTGATCAGGCATATACACCTGCTCAGAGCAGCCACCTTCGTCAATAAGTGGTTTCTAAGGCGAGTAAGAAGGTTTCTAAGAAAAGGACCCACCCATCACAGTCAGGAGATCAAGAACCAATCTGTAACAAGGCCTTACTCGATGTTGGGGTTCTTGAAGCCCTCAGACAATTATCTGTTGAAATTAAAGATTCTACTCCCTCATTTCCCAATAGTGGGAACATTAATTTCGAAGGTATTCAAAAGACACTTCCTCATGAAGTCTTGCTTCATGATAATTCAGTCGATCTCGAAGTTTCATCTTCAGATGAGAGCCAAAGGAACCCATTGTGTGGTTAGAAGACCAAGGAGCAAGAGATCTCATCTTTTTCTGTAACCCATTATTGTGGTCCTCCCCATGATGATAAATTTCGCTGCGAAAGTCCTCTCCGTAGTAGTGATGCACATTGCCCGGAAAATGCTCTAGTGGACAATGTAGTTCCAAGAAATCCCACTTATCTTGACACACTTCCAAATGCGAAACCAGTCATGTCTGAAGCTTCATCGTTAGCAGGTGAAATACATTCTCAATCAGAAGATAAACTAGGGTGTAGGTCATTCTCTAAACCACCCCTAAGTCATGTATCTTCTAGTTTGATCAATTATTTCTCTACCAATACTGTTGAATCCAATGAAGCAACAAGGAAACACCAAATCTGGTCAAATTAGGTAGAATAATCTTCATCAAATGACAAAGAGGAAATGCTGAACATGAGAAAACAACTGGCGAAAGGTGAAGTGCCAGTTATGTTTTCGCCTCTGGATGACTCTCAGTATAATATTCCAGAAATATTGACAAAAGATGAAATTCCTGATATTCGTCTCAACATTTGGAAAACTCTTTGTCAGTTGAAAAAGAAAGTATTATCTTATGATGAATATGAAAATCATCTTAAGATAATAGAATGGTTATAACATCAGATTGATTTGGCGTCTCTATCAGTCTCTCGATATCCGAAGGCTGAAAACCAGCAGAGAGCCCTTCAACGTTCATGCCTTGGTGCACTAAGAAGATTGCGTCAGTTAATTTCCAATTCCCCATATGGTATTCGTGTAAGAGGATGGGGTGTTCATGGAGCACTACATTTCATGGTGCTCTCCAGTCAGTAAAGCCCGCCGAAAATGGTCTCATGCAATGTTATTTCCCATAACCGGCCACAGTAAATGGGCTTTGTTTGTAATAAAAAGCTTTCCCAAGAGTAGGCTTCAACTAGTTCCTCTCAAAATCAAGAATACAGAGAACAAGTTGTTGAATTACTCTTGCATAAAGAAAACGAGAATATTAAACATGCCTCTCGTTTGGAGCAAGCACGTCACCAAGTGAAAGAAGTGTCAGAAAT
Source organism: Viscum album (assembly GCA_963277665.1). NCBI lineage: Eukaryota > Viridiplantae > Streptophyta > Magnoliopsida > Santalales > Viscaceae > Viscum > Viscum album. The sequence goes on from OY728119.1 coordinate 1,219,722,028, forward strand.
CATCCAACGGTCTTTTGAACTGGGTGATAAAAGTGGATACAGGTTAATGCATCCAACTAATTTCCGGACTAAGGTTCACAAGATCAAGATGACTTTCAAGAAATTCTCAGACATAGCATGTCAAGAACTACCCCAGCTCACCAGACTGGGGACTCTTTTAAACCAAACCTCGGAATCAACAAATATGATTCGAGGAGTTGAGAGAGAACAGCAGGAACACCCCCAGTCCACTAGACTGGGGACTTTTTCAAATCATCAATCCCCTCCTCAGAGAAAGTCGGTCTTTTCTCGATTGGGGAAGAAACCTCAAGAGGAACGAAGAGCCATATTATCAGGAGATTCCCTCCAAATTACAGTTCGTCAAGAAGTTCCTGAGGGATCAAATCAACAAAAGGCAATGTCTCATCAAAGACATGGAAGAATACAATATCACAGAAATGCTGATAGAAGGGATGTGATGAGTTATGCATCAATCAATGTCATCAATTCCGTTGTTGCTGATCCACCAAATGAGGCTCAATCAGGGGACTCAGATGAAGATATTCCTACTCAAGAAGATGTACGCACTGACACAAATGAAGAAGGTGTGAGTACATGAAGTCAAAGGATTACTCAGAACCTAGGTAATCCTTCGAGTAACCCACTTCCCCCTCTCTGAAAAGGATCCAAAAAAGGGAAGGGAAAGAACCAGGTTACATATCCTTCCTCTGGAGAAGGTCAATCGCTCTCACTATAGCAAAGGTTTTCACAACAGGAGGAAGAAATGAAGCAATTAAGAAGGTTGAATGCAGAACTACTTCAGAGTAGTCTTATTCTTAAGCATGCTGGAGTCAGTCAGCCAAAGGAATTTGTTGCAGCTACTGAGATGGATCAAGAATATCCTCCTCTATCAGTACACCCTCACAGGTCTAATCCTACGAGTCAAGTGCAACAACAGTTGGAAGTGCTACCATCAGTTGTAGCACCAATCGCCACATCTTTCCAAGCTCCACTCATTGCACCTACCCAAGTCCAAGTTCAACCAAATGTTTCTCAAAAGTTAATAAGTACTATTGAGTCATTAACAGCTCAGTTAGAAACTATGGAAGGGAAACGTGCGCAAGTTCAACCAGAAAATAAATTTTACCCTGAATGGGTAGATTCAATATCTCCTCCATCCAGTTTTGGGAATCCTATATTCCCTATTTTCAATGGATCGGGCAATCCTGAGCAACATTTGACGCATTATGTGTCTTGTTGTGATCCTATGATGGGAACTCCGGAGCAACAAGAAGCAGTGAAACTCAGATACTTTGTTCGAACCTTTCAAGGATGAGCTTTTGTTTGGTATACAAGCTTGCAATCCCGGTCAATTACCGGATGGGAGGATCTTCGCAAAAAATTCCTCCTTCAGTTCAGCTCAACTTTTCCAAAGAAAATAGTTTTTGATCTTACAAACTGTAAGCAAAAGGAGAAAGAAAGAGTCTCTGATTGCATTTCTCGATGGAAGGGATTAACATATTCCTTGAGTTTAGCACTCCCTCAAGAATAATTGTTGCCAATCTGTGTGGCAAATCTATGTGAAAAATTACACACTCCATTAATCCCTATGAAATACACAGGAGGGTTTCGATACCTTACTTCAATAGCTCAGCAGATTGAAGATTCCCTTATATAGGCTCAGGCTAAATCTCGTGTAATTCCATCAGCTCCAGGAAGGAGAATGGGTAAAGCAGAAACTTCTATAGTTATGCTTAAACAAGAACCTATACCTGTTTCTACCTCAAAACCTTCATCTTCTCAAAGGGATCCACCTTTTGAGCGCCAACAACAAAGTCATTTTCGTCCAGACGATCAAAGAGATCAAAGACGAAAACAATTTGAGGATCAGAAGAGAAAAACATACTCTTTCCGAAATGAACAAGTTCCTAGTTATTTCACTTCGGATCTAGAAAACAATTTGGTTCAATTTCCAATGCACAAGAGGCCAAACAAGAAAGGAGATGAAGACCATCCCAATTATTTCCCTTTTCACCAAATGTTGGGGCATCCCATCTAGGAGTGTTTTGTCTTCAAAGACCTCCTGCAAAAGATGGTCGACTCGGGAGGAGGAAGGTGAATGGAAAGAAGTCAAAAGAAAAAATGCACAGAAGTATGATGATTGGATGGTCAGAAAGACAATCAATCGAACTCATGCTATTTTGTGACCACAATTAAAGAAACCAATTGTGTATTCTGCCATGAATGTTGTGGCAAAACCCGCTTCATCAGAGGGAATGTCCTCAAAGAAACGACATGATTCAAAGAAAGAAAAAGAATCAGAAGAAGATGATTTTGTTTCAAAGGCTAATTTGTCTTTGACTTTGGGGGACTTCATGCCATCTACTTCAAAGCCACGGGCACCGCCCCACCAAACGGCACAGCCTAAACAGGCTAATCAGGCTGGGTCTTCATCAGATGAAGAGTTAATCTTTGGTTCTGTTAATATGATTCAATTAACAGATCCATATGCTAGTCGCAGTTTCGATTTCAATGAGCCAGAATTCCCTGTATCAAATAGAGGAATCAGAGGAAGTTCCAGGGGCTCAGGATACAGGGGAAGACGTGGATCTTTCAGAAACCATTATTCCAATTCTACCCCTGCTAGAACTGTATACGCAACAGAAACTCGTGGTAGAGATTTTCAGCGAGCTCAGCAAGAACAAGCAAGTTCTTCTACCAATAACAAATTCAGTCCCGGTACAGTTATTTTGGAAGACCGATTGAAGGTTCCATCTTCTTCCTCTCAGCAATTAAATGGATCTAATCGGTCTAATATTCCAAAACCAGGAATATTGCCAACTCCTATCCCAATACAAGATGCATCAACTTCCAAATAATCTGCCTCCAAGGTACCTGTTAAACCACATATTCCTATTGGTAAATGCATACCTCTAGATCAAAAGTATGATATACTGAAATACTTGTCCCAAGTACCAGCCAAGTTATCAATTCTGGATGCTCTGAATCTGTCAAAAGATCTTTTGGAAGCACTCATCGAGGCTTTGTCAAGTCCTCAAGAGTTTGAAACTGAAATTGCTACAGCTGAAGTCTATCACATAGAGAATAATCCTGTAGAATTCCATGCAATAATATCTTTTATTGTTGAAGATGAAGATGATGTTGTGCATGGACATATTAGACTATTGTACTTGTCTGGAAAGGTCAATGGCATGGATGTTTGAAGAGCTTTCATTGACAATGGTTTATGAGTCAACCTCATGCCCATTCGTACACTTCGTCGATTGGGCCTCAGGAAATCTGATTTATCTCCTTCTACCATGATGTTACAAGGATATGATAAAAATGAACAAGAACCACTGGGTGAAGTAACACTTAGAACATAGTTTGGAGATCTTGTATCCAATTCATATTTCATGGTTGTTGATCAAGACTCAGCCTTCAACATCTTGCTTGGAAGACCCTGGCTACATCAGCATGCAGCTATCCCTTCATCATACCATCAATGTCTCAAATATTGTTTCTATGGTCAAGTTGGGACATTGTATGGTGATAAGGCCCCATTGAAGACATGTGAGTCTCAATACATCGAGGCAGAATTCTATCACATGAATCAAAGGGAGAAATCTATAACCAAAGAGATTACCAAAGATAATGCTCCATATGGTTTGGAAAAAATTCCAGTAAATACATTTACACATGTGAGTACAGATTATGTGTTGCCTATCAGTCAAATTGACAAGATAGACCCAAATCAAAATACTCTTATGGAAGGATCCATAATGTCAATTACGGAAATCGATCCAGACAACATGGGAGAAATTGTCAATCTACCAAGCAGTGATGAAAGCACAAATGGTGACGTCTTCATTTCATCTACTGAAATCCAACAAGTCTATACTTCACCAATTAGGCTAGAAGAAGTTATAGAAACATCGGAGGTGAACAATGATGTTGATTCTCAATCCATCATCTCCTCTTTATTACCCAAAGAATACCCTTCATCATCAATCGGGTCGGAAATGGAAGCTTCTTCTTCAAGATATGAAAATTTTGACATCTCTTCGGATCATGAGAATTATACTTTATCTTCTACTATGCAAGTAGAAAAGGAAGAAATAACACATGATGAAGAAGAAGAGGAAGATCTTAGAGATTCTCCTCCATCATTTGAAGAAGGTATCTCTACCACTGTGGATGAACTTAGAGAAATAAATCTGGGTACAAAAGAGGATCCACGCCCCACTTTAATCAGTGCGGCCATGACTCTTGAAGAGAAAGAGATGTATATTTCCTTTATAAAGAAAAATAGAGATATAATTTCTTGGAACTATACAGAAATGCCTGGGCTTGATCCTGATGTTTCTACTCATCATTTGGGTTTACCAGAAGAACATCGAGGATTTAAGCAGGCCGCGAGAAGAACACACCCAACTTATGCTTCCAAAATTGAAGCTGAAGTGGATAATCTTATCAAAGCTAACTTCTTCAAAGAAGTTCAATATCCCATATGGTTGGCTAATATTGTCCCTATAAAGAAAAAGAACGGACAAATTAGAGTTTCCATCGATTTTAGAGATCTTAATCGGCATTGTCCTAAAGATGATTTCCCAGTTCCGATTACAGAACTTCTAATTGATGCAACAGCTGGCTATGAAGCACTTTCCTTCATGGATGGATATTCCGGTTATAATCAGATCTGAATGGCCCTAGAAGACAAGGAATATACAGCCTTCAGAGCCCCTCAGGGTGTGTTTTTCTACCGGGTAATTCCTTTTGGCTTAAAGAATGCAGGTGCAACTTATCAGCGTGCCATGAATCGTATCTTCAAACCCTTCTTAGGGAAGTTTGTTGAATGCTATGTAGACTATTTGGTAGTTAAATCCAAACAACGTTCTAATCACTTGGCTGATTTGGAAGTCATATTCTACAAGCTTCGACAACATAATTTGAAGATGAACCCCTTAATATGTGATTTTGGGGTAACCTCAGGAAAATTTCTTGGCTTTTTTGTATGCCATCGTGGTATTGAAGTCGATTCTGAGAAGACCAAGCCAATCCTTGGCATGTCACCTCCTCAAAATTTGAAAGAATTAAGAGGACTTCAAGGAAACTTAGCCTATATTCGCCGTTTCATCGCCAATTTGGCAGGAAAAAGTTTACCCTTCACCAAATTGATGAAGAAGGGAGTCACTTACCAGTGGACTGAAGAATGTCAAGAAGCATTCGATATTCTCAAGAAACACCTCTTGAGTCCACCGGTACTCAGGCCACCTGTTGCAGGAATACCACTTATCCTCTACGTGACAGCTCTAGAGCGATCATTGGGTGCCTTTATTTCTCAAAAGAATGATGCTGGGAATGAAAATAGTCTCTACTATCTCAGTCAAACCATGCTTGAAGCAGAAACCCAGTATTAAAGTATTGAGAAGTTCTGCCTATCATTAATCTTTGCAGTTCATAAGTTGAGACACTACCTGCAACATCACGAGGTCTAATTAGCATCTCGCAATAACCCGCTCAAATTTATCCTTAGTCGTCCAATGCTTACATGACGTTTGGGAAGGTGGGCAGTTATTTTGCAGTAATTCGACATTCAGTATGTGTCTCAAAAGGTGATAAAGGGCCAAGATCTGGCTGATTTCCTGGCTGAACACCCTTCAGTGGAAGATACATCTTCAGATATTGAACTCCCTGATGAGGAAGTCTTCTCTATTCAAGAAAACCCTCAGGCATGGTAAATTTATTTTGATTGTGCTTCCAGAAGACCAATAGGGAGGAAAATGGAAAATCCTAAATTCAACAAATTTGGCTTAGGAATTGTGCTCATTTCTCCAGAAAAGGCCGTGTTACCTTATTCCTTCTTATTGTGGGAAGGTGGTACCAATAATGAAGCAGAATACGAAACTCTCATTGTAGGCTTGGAATTAGCGCTTCAAGCACAAGTGAATCACTTAAAGGTGAAAGGTGATTCAGACCTGGTAATCAAACAAGTCAATGGGGATTATTCCATTAGAAAAGAAGAAATAATCCCTTTGTATGATTACGTTAGAGAGTTAATGGCGGAATTCCCTTTGGAACCGACATTTTCTTATGTCCCAAGATCACAAAATGCTCAAGCTGATGCATTGGCTAATATAGCCACAGCTCTAAAAGATCCAAATCAGGACGAGACAACCATCAGTATTGCCCACTGTCATGCAATTTCACCTTATGTTCGAATCAGAACGGAGGAAATTAATGAAATTTGTCCCATTCCTAAACCGTATGGTCATGCTACAGGATGGATGTCACCTATCAGGGAATACCTTCAAAATGGAACACTTCCATCTGATAGAGCTGAGAAAGAACAAATATGGCAATGTGTGGTTAATTTTACTCTTTATGATAGCCCAGATCACCTAGATAAAATTCTCTACAAACGTGGTTTTGAATGGAGTTCTCTTCAGATGCATTGATGGTGAAGAGACAATGGATTTCATGAAAGAAGTGCATGCAGGAGTCTGTGGTGCCCACCTATCTGGACATAGACTGCCTAACCAGATTCGAAGGCTTGGATACTTTTGGTCTTCAATGATACGAGATTGTGTCAATTTCACAAAGAAGTGTCATTCAAGACAAGTACATGCCAACTTCATTCCTCAACCTCTAGATTTTCTTCATACAGCTAAATACTCAAGGCCATTTGCCACATAGGGAATGGATGTGGTGGGACCTTACCCTTCGGTTACGGCCACGCAGTTTAAGTACATTCTTACTACTACTGACTTCTTTTCCAAATGGGAAGAGGAAATAACTCTCAAGGAAGTCAGTTCTAAATGCATTGTTAGCTTCATCAAGTCTAACATCAATACCAGATTTGGTGTCCCTCATACCGTATTGACGGACAATGGCACCAATTTCTGTTCATCCGAGGTGAAGAAGTTGTATCAAGAATACAACATCAAATACAACCATTCATCTCAGTATCATGCATCGGCCAATGGCCAGATATAATCCTTTAACAAGACTCATTCAAATATACTACAAAAGATTGTGGATAAAGATAAGAGGTCATGGCCTGATAAACTCTTTCATGCTTTATGGACTTATCGGACTACCACCCGCACTGCAACTCGGTCAACTCTATATTCATTGGTATATGGAACGGAAGTCTTCTTGCCCATTGTAGTTCAACTAACCTCGCTCAGAGTTTCCATTTGTGATCAATCATCAACAAAATAAAAATCTCAAAAGCGATTGAATGAATTGAAATGATTATATGAGAAAAGATTGTGCACTTTACACCACTTGGAAGTCTATCAGAATCGAATAGCATGATCTTTTAACAAAAAAGTTCGTCTTCTTTCATTCACTCAGGGAGAATTGGTATTAGTTCTCATAACTCCAATGATACCAGGAAAGAAACCTCCCAAACTTGAGCCAAAATGGGAAGGACCTTATTCAATACATAGGGTCTACTCCAATGGAGCTTATTCATTAAACTCGATGGATGGAGAAATCATCACTACTCCAACCAATGATAGATTTTTGAAGAAGTATTTTGTATAAACTGCAAATTACATCTGATGTCCTTGATATATGATATTAAACTATACAGCAATGGTCCAGTATGACCTTAAACTGCAACTTGGTCCAGTATGACCTTAAACTGCAACTTGGTCCTGTATGACCTTAAACTACATCATCAACGGTCCATGCATATGACCCTAAACTATTTGCAAGTCCCTTACGTACAACAAGACGTTAAACTATGATGTCCTTTCTATATGATGTTAAACTATACATAAATGGTCCAGTATGACCTTAAACTACAACTTGGTCCAGTATGACCTTAAACTGCAACTTGGTCCTACATGACCTTAAACTGCATCATCAACGGTCCATGCATATGACCCTAAACTATTTGCAAGTCCCTTATGTACAGAAAGATGTTAAACCGTGATGTCCTTGCTATATGACGTTAAACTATACAGTAATGGTCCAGTAGGACCTTAAACTGCAACTTGGTCCAGTATGACCTTAAACTGCAACTTGGTCCTGTATGACCTTAAACTGCATCATCAACGGTCCATGCATATGACCCTAAACTATTTGCAAGTCCCTTACGTCCAGCAAGATGTTAAACTGTGACGTCCAAACTACATGACGCTAAAATGTATAAAAGTCCCTTACTTCCAGCAAGACGTTAAACCGTGACATCCTAACTACATGACACTAAACTGTATAAAAGTCCCTTACACCCGGAATGACGTTAAACTACATAACCATCAAAGGTCCTGTATGACCTTAAACTACACTTTTGTCCAGCATGACATTAAACTGAACCTTCCACAGTCCATGAATATGACCTTAAAATATTCTCACTTTCGTCCAACATGACGCTAAACTGTGGAAAAAATCCCCAATGCGTCCAACATGACGTTAAATGGTGTACTCTTTTGTCCTCACTGCATGACATTAAACTGCACAGTCCCCCTTTCATCCAACATGAAGTTAAAATATATTGTCCCCATCGTCCTAACTACATGACGCTAAACTGTATAGAAAGTCCGTGATACGTCCTACATGACATTAAAATGTACTTTGTCCCTGCTACATGACACTAAACTGTGCAGCACCAATAGTCCTAACTGCAAGACTCTAAACGGCATAGTCCCTTTATATGTCTTACATGACATTAAAATATGCATCATTAAGGTTGTTGTTACCTCTTGTTTGTCACATCGATCATGACTCATGTGAGCTTAGAGAAAACCTCAACCATAACACTCTCTTTGGGCCGCTAACCATGTGTAAGTCCCAACAACATTTTTTTATTAAGGTCATTGCCCCCAAGAAAAACTTGATCATTAATTCATTATTTAATTGAACTACATGGACTTTGATCCTTGCCTTCTAGGATGGGTATGTAGGAAACCTCCCATGGTTCAAGCCCAAAACCAATCTCTTCACATCGGTTCACCTCCATCTCATACGATGTTGATTCATGAAACCGCCCTTAGAATCAATATCTTCACATTAGTTCAATTTCGTCCTTGTTATACGACATTACACTATACAACACTTTTGTACCATATGACAATAAACTAAAATATTCTTTGATACCCTCACCTGAGAGGGAACCATTATTTACATTTATTTTTCAATCATGTTTCATTTCAAAGACTACATGCATACATGGAAATGCCCAAACCTTTTATCTCGGGTTAAACCATCATTGTACTAAAGTCCCCTTTCACCCTTCACATGTATGAACCAAATTTGTACAAAGGGTATTTCTAGAACTATGTGGGCTTGATTCCCATACTTATGGGATACATAGCAATGTTCAAGTGTCCCTCGAATCCAGCCCCAAGTCTTTGGGCCTAACCCCAAATTCCACTTTCAGTCCCTTGGTTGAAAAGTCCCCATGAAAACACACACTCTGTATTTCTTACAATGGTCCAAGATCTATGACCCTAAACTAAGATCTCTAATCTTTTTCTCCCACACGACGTTAAACTGTAGTTTAAGAACTATGTATGGCTTGATTCTCATCCTTATGGGATATGTAGTGAAGTCCAACATTTAAATTCAGGACCCATCCACAACATGATTATGGTTAGCATTGATCTGTGTATATCTGTATACATTGAACAATATCCATCTTTATGTGTCATAATCCTAACCTTAAATATTTTCAGATCCTCATAACCCTTTTCATGACTTCTAGTCACAAAAATGTAAAACTTATGAGAGTTCTTTTGTCTGACTATGCAGCACGTGCCCATAGGAGGCCTTGCATAAATAGTTTACATAACAGACTTGTTAGCCAAAAGATACTATTATTTGACTATGCAGCCAATGCCCTTAGGTGGCCCTGCATAATTCAACCCCCTAACGGGTTTGTCAGATAGTGGTAACTTCATTCTTGGGAAGAATGCCTCTTTTTTCCATATTTGTCTTAAATGACAGTATATAGGGATCCGCAAAAATAGTCATCCTTAACATATTTGTCCCATATCCTTTTTCATGATCTGAAATTATTCAAGTCTATGGTTTATATTCTCCTTCCCTACGTTTGGGTCAGACCTTCGTAGGAGTAATATTCTTCCAGTTCTTTGATAATATTGTTTGGAAATATCTTCTCCATATTCAAGTACCTCTTTCCATACATCAAACTCTATACTTTGGAAGATTTGAATCTCCATAAACATTCACTGTCTTTTAGCACTAGGAAAGTAAATTTCTGAGAGTTATTTTTCCTGACTATGCAGCACGTTTCCATAGGAGGCCTTGCATAAACAGTCTACATAACAGACTTGTTATCCAAAAGATACTATTTTATTTAACTATGCAGCCAATGCCCTTAGGTGGCCCAGCATAATTCAACCCCCTAACTGGTTTGTTAAATAATGGTAACTTCATTCTTGGAAACTACTTCTTCTAATGCCTTTTAGCTCTTTTTCATGTCATTCCTCAGATTCAAATATTCTTAAGTCATAGCTTACATATTTTCCCTCATACTTGAGTATGGTAATATGTTTTCAGATGAATTTTCATGGAATTGAGTCAATTCTAATCCATTTCGGTCAAAGCTATTTCGACCTTAAACATTATCCTTTTTATGTCCGACGTGCATGACTTTAAATTGACCACAAAAGACAAGGGAACTCTGAATAAAAGTCAAGTTCCCAGCTCACTAAAAATACATTTTGTATGATTTAGGTAACATTGAGAAATTAAAAGGTTCAAAGTTTGTAGGGTTATTTACATTAATCCTAGAAAAAATCAAACTATGCTTACTAGGCCCATTGGCTTAGGTAAAATCTAAAGAATTTAGAAAAAGAGAATACAGGTACAAATGAGTGAATGTGAAAGTGTTTTTCATTGATTCACAAGATTTAGAAGGACATCCAAAGACTGGAGTCTCTTCTCATTTTTCAAGAATTAAAAGAGTATTTCAACATAACTCTTCATTTAATTTACGGAATCCTTAGCTTCACCAGAAACCACTTGGAATTCATTCATTCAACTGGATACCATAAGAGATGCAGTGATACCAGCTCTTCTTAGAACAATTGTAAAAGAATATTCATGAGTGCAGTTTGAGAAAATTTTCTCCTGATTTCTGTCCAAGAGACTTGGAAGATGGATACATGAATTTGAGAATGGAGCATTGGAAGCAAAGAGCCATTTGGAGAGAGTACTATTTTCAGATATTGCTCTAATACCATGTTTGTCTTCTCTCCACCAACCGGAAGCGGAAAACATTTTAGCCCATGGGTTTCCCATTTTCATATCGGCAAGGAAATGACATGGAGGAATTTGAAAGTTCACACCATTGTTGTTTCTATTAATGCACAACACAACTGAAATGGAGGAGTAAAAGTGTAGTTGCATTTCAGGCGTATACTTATTTGTATCTTGAACATTGATTCCTTGCAGATGACCATGACCACACAGAGGAAGATAGATGCTCTGTGGGAAATTAAGATGATATTTCTTCAAGTACTTAGCCAAATCTGGGAGAGTGCTGTCACAGATATCATAGTAATCATGGACAATGATGTTCATCATGTCATCAATCTTCTTTCTAGATAGTTCATCAGCCATTCCAATTCCCTTAGGAACCATTGAATCTGCACAAAGGCTGAATAAATTAACTCTTATGTAAGTTGATTTTCATAAAATTTGTGAAAGAATTCGAAAAAATGGATAATGCATTAAGGCGTGCAAGTCTAAAACATGGCACGCAAGTATAGAGGTTCCGCACAAGTAGTTGGCGCACAAGTACCACCGCGGAAGTCAAGATACCTTGACAGCAGCGCTCCATCAATGAAACATCGGAAAACAGAACAAACTGCGCGACTAAAGTGACCTGCGCGGTGAGAGCTCGAAGGTTTGAAATCTGGAAATCCGGATGCTTTGTACAGAAGTGAGGCACTCTATTTATAGACACGACCAGAACCCTGTGCACCGTACCTTGGGCGACTAAAGGTCGTACCCCTGCGCGCCAGACTCTGTGCGCCCAAAGCTCATTTGCACACCCAAACTTGCGCGCCACCTTTCCATTGGTTTTCTTCTTTTCCTCAGATTCAAATCTGCATTTCTTTTGGATCCAACTCTGAGGGGGGACTTTTGTTGACGCTCCTTTTAATCACATTGTCTAAAAGAATGGAAAGGGAAATGACTTAGCACAAATTGATTCATCCTTTGAAGAAAATATCAAAAATCGACAAAGGGATGAACAAGGAGACGATTGCCCATAAGTCGCACAAGTTTTCTCATAGTCGCGCAAGTCCACTTGCGTGACTCATTATGGTCGCGCAAGTGACTTGCGTGACCTAAGTGATAACCGCCTGGGGTCTTCTCCTGCCTATAAATAGACCCTGTGGCCCCCCCATGAAGAGGATTGTTTTTTGCAGAAACTCAAATTTGAGCTCCCGGCGCCCTATTCTCTTCTCAAAGCTTCTGAAGCACTTATAAGGTAATTTCTTACCTAGAATGGAAGATCTAAAGAGGGGGAGGAAGGCCTAAGTGTTGAAACTCATCAAAAATTGTGCACCTGAGTGGCCAGACCTTAAGGGAAAAGGCCACACTTGCGCGCCGCCTTACTCCTTTAATAGAACTTGCGCACCCCTCTTCTGGAAAGGCCTCAAGGGGATTCTAAAGGCTTTAACCAAGAGCCGCTCAAGTATTACCCTTTTGGTTAACCGTCACGCAAGTAACCCATGTGTCGCGCAGGCATACTTGCGCGACCAAGACTTGCACGCCCACGCAGTACCTACGCGCCTACCAAGACTTGCGCGCCCCTGCCTTTTTGGGTGTCCTTTTTTCCCATTTCACCCCTCTTAAGCCATTCCACCTCTCCTATTCAAGATTCAATCTTCAAGACACTCTTCAAAGCCATTTATGGCATGATTTCTTGATTTGGATTCCTTATCTGAAAGGAACTCTGTGGAATATCTCTCAAAACCTAGTGATTTATACATCTTTATGTAACTAAAAGATTGATATTTTATTCATTAAACCTCATCCTTTAAGATGAGAGATTATCTTAACCTGGGCCTCCTTTTCAGGAATAAGCCCCAGTCATAATTCTTAAATTTGGGCATCCTCCTTAGGAGTAAGCCCCAACCATAATTTTCTTAACCTGGGCTTCCTTTTCAGGAGTAAGCCCCAGTCTCAAACATGGGCATCCTCCTTAGGAGTAATCCCCAAGTCCCTTAATTTTTCAAATCTCTTAACCTGGGCCTCCTTTTTAAGAGTAAGCCCCAGTATTAATTTCTCTTAACCAGTCCTAATTTACCTTTGATCTGGGATTTCTTTTCAGAAGTAAAACCTAATGATAAGTCCTCTCCTAATTTGGGTCTCCTTTTCAGAAGTAAGCCCTAAGTTAGAGTGTTTAAAATCTCCATGAAGCACATATACCTTTATGGACCCTGCTCCTGGATTTCTTCCCTAAAGTAAATCCTAACCTTCATTTATCTGGGCATTCATACATACATAATCCCCACATTATTTCTTATGATTGCATCTTTCATGGAACAGTTGTCTAATTTTTACCAATACCTCTTGTTTCTCACATCGAGCATGACTCACATGATCTTAGAGTGTAAAAGTAATTATGAAATCCTTCTTTGAGCCATCAATCATAAACATCATACTCCCTTACTCGAACTACGTGGGTTCTAATTCATTTTTCTAAACAAAGGATACGTAGGTAGCCCATCCGCGGGTTCGATCCCAACTCTGAAATAATCCATTTCCTTCTGAATGACAATAAACTTCAAGTGCCCCACTGAGTGGCTTTAAAACCAGCATGGTTATCATAATGACCAAGAGACTTCTATATAAATGTGTCGAAGGATACTATTGACCAAGAATCTATAATAAATATAGATGATTCTCTATCGATGAAGAATCTCGAATACATATAAAAGATTATATAAAATTATTACATATTTTATCATTGATTGTCAGATCTAAAGGAAAGCTCATTTTATACTTGGTAACGTAATAAGGATTCACGAGAATAACTTAAATCTATAAAGAGAGTCACGGAGTAGACAATAACTCCCCTCAAAAAGGTGTGATGAGTCCGTCCTCCCATCCTCTCGACCAATGCAAATTCCTAAGCCTCATCAGTCCACAAACTAATGAGCGCCTACCTTTGGAAAGTAGGTCCAAATAGATGTGGAATCATTGGATGTTTCTGGTTCTACAAACATACCCATTAGAAAACGATTGGAACATTTGAACCTCCCATCAAGAGGAGGCCATCCCCACAATCCGAGGGAAACAATCGTTCATCCACCCAAGTTGGACTTGAAACCTTCCCATAGTAAGTTGAAGTACTCATACATAAAAGAGTAATTCTATTTACAGATCATTATCAATGACAAAATATCTCAGGATTAGGAAGAAAAAATGGTTGATTTCTTAAAGAGACACTAGCAATCAATTTCTTAGGGGTGGAAGATGTTAAGGGAATCAATCATTCTAAGTGAGCCAACCAGATTTTACTCAAAGAAGATAAAAAACCAAAAAGACAACCTCAGAGGTAGCTCATGATGCCAATGAAGAAGGTTGTATACAAGGAATTTCTAAATATTATGGATTCTAGAATAATATTTCCTATCTCAGATAGTGAATGAGTGATTCCCCACCAAGTCATTCCCAAAAAGGGTGGACTGACTGTAGAAAAGATAGCTGATAATGAACTCATTTCACCACATACCATCACTGGATGGAGATTTTGTAGGGATTAAATTTTTTTTAATGAATCAACAAGGAAATATAATTTTACCTTAAATTATATGGATCAAATTATTGAGAGGCTAGTGGGACATGATTTTTACTATTTCCTAGACAGCTATTCAGGATACAATTAAATTGTAGCAGACCCCACTGATTGGCCCAAAAACACATTCACCTACCCCTTAGATACTTTTGCGTATAGATTCATGTCATTAGGTATATGAAACGCACCATCAGCATTACAAATATGCTTGACACATATATTTCATGATATGGATGAATAATTTCTTGAAATATTCATGGATGATATCTTATACTATGGAAGATCATTTGACATCTATCTAAGAAATCCAAATCTGGTTCTCCAATTCTATGAGGAGAAATGCTTAGTGCTGAATTGGAAAAAATATCACTTCATGGTTCATGGAGGAACTGTGTTGGGACACAAAATATCTAAAGAAGGCGTTGAGGTTGATCCTGCAAAGATCAAGGTCATCAAGGATTTGTCAAAACCATCAACCATAAATGGGATCATATGTTTCATTGGGAATACTGGATCCTACAGACTCTTCCTAAAATATTTATCAAAGGTCAAATGTCCATTAAATAACTTATTGTAAAAGGAAATTACTTTTGAATTCAATGAAGAATTATGATATGATTTTGAAACACTAAAATATAATTAGATTTCGTCTTTGGTTATTGTTTCTCCAAACTTTGAAAAGGAGTTTGAGATTATGTGTGATTCCAGTGACCTGACTATAGAAGTTGTGCTCAGTTAATGTATTGACAACATCTTATTCCCAATATATTATGATAGATAATCATTGAATGAAGCCCAGATCAATTATACGACTACAGAGAATGAGCTCCTAGCCATCGTATATGCCTTTGAAAATTTATGTTCATACCACATTATACCAAAATCCATTGTCCACATAGACTATGTAACCGGTATATACCATATGAACAAGAAATTTGAAAAAAAAAATTAATACACTAGATTATTTCTTTTTGAAATAATTCAACTTCGTAATCAAGGACACCAAAGAGTCAAAAAATGTCATTAATGGATACCTATCATGATTACCCCTGACCATCATTAAAGAAGACAATGAGACTGATATTGAAGTATATTTTATAGATAATACATTTTAGTGTCCAAAACAAACCCTAGTTCTAATACATTTCCAACTATCTTGCCACATGATATCACCATAATGACTTATCATACCAATAACACAAGAAGTTTCTGGCTGATGCGAAACACTTCATTTGGGATGGACCATTGATATTCAAGCATTGTGCCGATGGAATTTTATGAAATTGAATCCGATAGGAGGAGATAAAAAATGATATTGAATTTTTCCACACATCACTAACTAGAATCCATCATGGACTATAGTGCATAGTGGAAAATATCCTACAAATAATATTTTTTAGGCCCTCATTGCATCACAATTCTAGGGGATTCTGTCATCAGTGTGATAGATGTCAAAGAATGGGGAAAATTAGTAAAAGAAACGAGATGACACAAAACCCCATTCTGGAAGTTGAAGTTTTCAATGTTTGGGGTATTGACATTATGGTACCATTATCCTCATCACATGGTAGGAATTACATTATAGTTGTAGTAGACTATGTTTTCAAGTGGGTTGAAGACAAAGCCACATCACATGAAACATTAAAGGTAGTCATGAATTTTCTTCAAAATAATGTGTTTTCATGTTTTATATTTCCACAGATACTCATTATTGATCTTGAAACACATATCTCAAATCATCCAGTATGAAAAATGCTTCAATAATATGGAATTCACTACAATACTAGAACCCCATATCACCTACAAACAAGTGGGCTAATTGAATTGTCAAATAGGTAGGTGAAACAAATCATAGAAAATAATTTCAACAAATGTAGAATGTTATTGGGCCTGAAATAGGATGATGCATTATGGGAATACCGAACTGTATATAAAACACCCAGAGGCACCACCCCATTTAGACTAGTTTACGGTAAACCATGTCATTTTCACGTGGAATTGGAACATTGTTCATTCTAGGAAATTAAAAAGATTAATATGGTTTTATAGAGGGATGTAGAGGAATAGTTATTTCAATTTACCATGTTGTAAGAAATAAGGAATGATGTGTATGAAAATTCAAGGATTTACAAGGAAAAAAAGGAAAGGGTGGCATGACTGATGAATTACAAGATGTACCTTCATTCCAATGAACAACGTTTTTCTATTTAATTCAGTATTAAAACAATTATAATGGAAGTTGAGGTCATGAAGGTATCACCCTTTTTAAATTTTCGACATTTATTCTTTTTAAACAATCAAAATTAAATGAGATAGAGAACCATCATTCAATGTAAATAGTCAATGGTTGAATATCTTTTAGTAACCCTTCCATGAAGGTTGTGTCCTCAGCCTCAAGTTCCTCTAAACTTAAAAGGAGTCAAGCTCCTGGAATTAAAGGAAGAACTGACTAGGAGGAAACCCTGGTTTGGATCTCTTTAATTATGTTATATTAGAATAATTGATGATGAATATATAGTTTGAAGGAAGATGAAGTACATAAGAAACAAGGAAATTGGGAAAACTAAATCTAAGTACACTTCGTGTACCGCATGTTTACGATGTGTATCAATTTAGCCTGTAAAAAATTAAACAGCACTCCAATTCACAACATGACCAATTATTAAATGTCCTGAACTCTTTCAGTTCAATTTTTAAAAATTATAGGTCACGACCCACAACGTTATGACACACATATTCTTCCCCGGACACATTGTCTCTACACTTCTCTCCCTCATCTCATGACACCCCAACCCTATCCCCCTATCTCACTATCATGACACCCCTACCTCTCCCTATACCTCCCTATCATGTGACCCAACACCCTCCCTCTCCCTCACTGTTGCATGTCTGAAGCCCTCCTGCATCAATGGAACACACCAAATGACCATTCGAGGAATGAACCACATCCAAGTGTCTGCGAACCACCGTAGAAGAACCATCTGCACCAGCAACCACCCATACGACACCATCCTCTCAGGTGTGTTTCGACACCAAAAGGACTTAAAATGATGAACACCTACACTTGCACACCATTTTATGTTTCTCTAACCCAATGCACTGGGTTAATCTTATCAAATCTCAGGAAAATCCTATGTGAAAAAAGACCCTTGACACTAGGATCCTCGCCTAGCAGAATATTGCAGATGCTATCACCGACCTCCTCAAGGCTCTTCATTTTTGAACCATTATTGAGGTCCTTTAAGAGATATACATGGATTTTTTTCTAGAGTTTTTTTCCACCTTTGATATTGGCATCGAAATTCTCTATTTCCGCCTTGGTGGCCACACACACAAGTTGTCTTTTTCTAAGTTTGGGGTCAGTCTTGGAATCTACACTGATCAGTTTGTCATTTTAGACATTTATCCAACACTTTGGCTATAATCACCTCATGACATCTCTATGCAGTTATGGCCTATGATAGGCTGCAACCCTCAACCACATCACGACCTACGCATCACTAAATCCACTCAGCTATGGGGTCATGTTTCGTACATCTTTTATAGAGCCATGCAACATGGCTAATTTTCCTAGGATGAGAGTTATGGAAGCATAAGGCATGTGGATGTGAAAATTAGTATAACATCCATGTAAGGAACAACCATCAACATGGTCGCCTAGTTCACCCAGTACTACTAGAAACTAAGACAGCAGATGCGAGGCACACTCCTGGGTGGATCTTTCATCACCCTCCTGGCTAGGTACCGGGGTGTTTTTGATGCTTCACAGCCCCTCAAATCTATTGGAACATTGTACCTGATTGATATTATGATCCCACAGAAGATAAATATGATATTCAAGGAGGGTGAATTATATTTTTGGAAACCAAGCTTCCAATAGGCCACACCTCAGGAGAAACCATCTAGAGTATCAGCACCAGAGCCACCCCAACCGCCTCAAACAACCACAACTACTTCACCCTTAACCACCACCACCTCCACAACCACTTCAACCGTACCACCACTACCCTTTCACACCCTCACTGAGATCCATTCCAATATCTAGTTTTTTTTAAAAATCTACACCAAATATCATCCCACCTCAATCTCCCATTCATTAGGCACACTACACTTTCCATTTCACCCTATACTGACGTAGCTGGACCATTTTCCTCCACCATTTTACCACCCCCTTCGACCCATCCATATATCCCTTCTGATCTCACCAACCCAACTGTCCAATAAGAGTTCCTGGTAGAGTAGGCACGTATGGGAATGGAAGTTTCCACTAAGGCCATCCATGTGGTACCATTAATTTATCCAACTACTAGAACCATGACCCCTGTACAGATTAGTACTTCACCACCCACCACCCCATCTCACCTAAATATCTCTTCTACCACACCACCCACCTTCATTTCACCTCTATCCTCTATTTTTTCTGCTACTAATGTAGATATGCCCGACCAGTCGATCAAAACACCATGCAATGAAATGAAGCTCAAGGAAAGTTCTGACATAGTTCTTTGATCTGCCATTGATCTATCTTTTGGAAATTTTGGGACATTTCCATGTACTTGGGATATATTTATTTTCATCATTTTTTTACTACCCTTGTACAGACTTTTTGATATCTATATATACTTGGGATTTTGTTTTTACATTCTGTTGTGTTTTGATTTTTGTGATTTTTAGCATGTCACATTTAT
This sequence comes from Viscum album, assembly GCA_963277665.1. Taxonomy (NCBI): domain Eukaryota; kingdom Viridiplantae; phylum Streptophyta; class Magnoliopsida; order Santalales; family Viscaceae; genus Viscum; species Viscum album. Next base: position 1,219,741,483 of record OY728119.1, read on the forward strand.
CAGAATAATATTCCATCCTCAATGGCCCAATCCTTCCATTATTCTTAGAAAAAAGGGTACTCAAGAAAGTCAGAGACGTTGCCTGATAGCTTCATGAGATATCATTCGACATTCCCCAATTGTAGTAGCCACCACGAATAATGATTCCATTTTTACCACACCTCATCCATACTCACACGGCTATTCCTGAAGTAATCATCCCACTAAGAAGACCACATGATCTTAAGGACACAACCTCTAGTAGCTGTAAGAGGAAAAAGATCAATTGAGCCGATGGACCATCTGACAACAATCTTCGTCCACCAGTCTGGCTGGCGATATTTAGTTAGCAGTTTATGGGAGGAAACCTATAGTTCATCTCTATTTTTTCCCATATTCATTTCCATATCTAGTTAATTACCTTTTCATTTTTCATTTCTATATTTCATGCATCTACATTGTAAACTTTTCAACATTTTAAAAAAACAATGCTCCCGATTTCTCACTCTATGTGCCTACCCTTTTATATATGATTCCAAATGTTTATACCTGTGGAATAATATTTTTTATATAGTGCAAGATTTCATTTTCTAACACTTTTTCAGGTACACTATATATTCATTTTATGATATCACAAACACCCCATGGCATACCAATTTTCCTAGGGAGCTCTCGATTCCCACTTATTTTCATTTTATCCAATATTCCATTGCAAAATATTTAAAAATAATTTCCACACCACTCCCACCTATATTTCATTAACAATAGGGATATTGTCTCATTTTAAGTGTGTGTGTCTGGGGGAGGGGTCTAATAGTTTGACTTGCGATGCACTTAAATTTTCGATTGTTCTCACTTGTGTAGGATACATTTTCCAAAATTATAAGCAGTATTTGAACCTAAAAATAATTAGTACCCTGTAATTAAAGAAAAAGTTATGTGGAAAAGTGTTAAAAACCATGTTTCACTCTTACCTAGACTTGTTTAGAATGATTTATGAGTTTATATAAATAATTCAAATTCAAAAACCATGAAATTATGATTAATTGACCTATTACTAAAGTATAATTCCCCTTGTGATTTATAGTTTTTTATTTGAGTATCATTACTCGTGAGGACTCTCAGCCTATGATAGAGTATTCTTGTCTATGTATAGTTATTGAGAGATACCTGGGGCATTTAAACATACTAGAAATTTCACTGAGATCTTATCAAAGTGATGACTGAACTAGTGTAAAACTAAAATGATTGAGGAACTCTTTGATAGCCAATTTTCCATGAGACCCACCTAACATCTATCCCTTGTTCAGCCCATAGTATAGATGAATGAACTGTTAGAATGAAGCTATTTTAGGCCTATTTTACTTCCCACCCTTATCCCAGTACAATGCTTATTGAAATATTTGAACAAGTGTGGGAGATGTATTCCAATAGCATGTGATGCTTAAACTTCGAGATATGTATAGTCCACTCACCTTACTATGGGGTTGTGATCCATTTACCATTTTTGGTATTTCATTTATGTTTTGTTCCTTTGAAAAATAAAAAAATAAAACAAAGAAAAAGTGAAATGAGTTGTGTACTAAGAAGGTCAAGAATCACCATTTTCCAGACCGATGAATCCATCTAAGGATCATATGTGGTTAGGTTATAGATGTGATATCTATCCTATGCATAAATTTTGAAAAATAAAAATGAAAAAGAAAAAGAAAAAGCAAAGGAATATAATCAATTATTTGAATACGTACTTGCTATACATATAGATCCAAACCAAGCTGATGGAGTATAATTTGAATATCCAGAAGGAGGAACTTCATCAAACATGGCCTTTTACCTTTTTCATTTTACTATAGAGATTACCCTCTTATTTGTGCCAGATTCTTCACATTTTACCTACCTACCCACTGCCATAGATTCATTATAACCCAATTGCCTAAGTACTGAAGATTAATTTTATACTTGTTTTTACACAGTGGAGATGATAGAACCAGTGAAAGCCTATGGTTCGGAACATGTACTCAGGGTAGAATCATACCTCTATTTTTTTACCTTGAGTGATGAGAGAAAAGAATAGTGAGGTAAGTTACAATTGGGCATAATGATTAGGGAATAGTTAAAAGGTTGTAATTAAAAGAATAGAATTTGTTTTGAAAGGCTAGGCCATGAGGAATGACTAAATTTATATGTATTGATAAATCTAGAACTTTACCCTTTTTCTTCTTACACCTAAATTGAATTGCTTGGAAATAATGAATATTTCTAACTTTACAAATTTATTATCCTTTATGAAATCATTGTTGAGACATATTTCTTGAGGATAAGAAATTGTTCAAGTGTGGGGGGAATTTGATAATACTAATTTGAATATATAAGTTCTTATAATTTATTCATCATTTTTTATTTAATTATTCTATAATGCATGTGGTATGCATCTAATTTTGTAGGAATAAAAGATTCACAAGTTTTCAATAAATAAAAGGAAAAAAAGTAAAAAACCATCCAAGTACACGACATAATGATGAAGTTCACATCATATACCTAAGGATCATAGACTAACCCAATCTGTGAATCCATGTTGTGACGAAGCCATGAATCCAGAAGGAAAAATCTACTACACGTTGTGTCCATACCAGCCAAGTCATGACACCAGTAAAACCAGTTAGAAAGAAAGCCATGAGGATTCATGAAAAAGCCATCCAGATGAAGAGTACATGTTTTGAACCACTTATACATGCTGTGCGCATAGTCAAACAACCTTATCCATGAAAACCACATGCCATGATAGAGATATGAAGTAAAATGACGCGGATCGAGGGTACATGTTGTGTACCATTGGTACATGTCGTGACAAAAAACACCTATATAAGTAGTGGAGCGGCATAGAATATTATAAAAACAAAAATATCTCTTCATTATCCCCTATTGATCACCTATGATCCATTCTCACTCTTTTTTCCTTTTGTAACACAATTCCTTTATATTTTTCACATTTTTTTTGATTTTAGATCCTTGGAGATTACTTTCTTCAACACATTCTTTTTCCCATTCCATGCTTAAATTTAAATCCCAATTTATGTATCAAGTAAGTAATTTAGTTTAATTCATAATTATTTTATGAGTATTTTCTCTTTTTCATCCTATAATATCCTTTTTTATAATTTTGTTTTTCATTTTTTATCTAGTTAATTTAATTGTTCCACTATCCCTATTGAGTAGCTGAATTTCATAGGGGTGGGGATCAAGCTTAATGTATCTGCATAATTAAATACACCTTTAATTCTAAACATAGAAGGTATAATTGAAGTGGTAATTAGTATATTAATTCAAGGCATACCCCATTTGTGTGAACGTCCCTAACTATAGGATAACCAGACAAATGAACATATCTAAATTAGAGTAGACTGAGCTACGACCAATAGCTTAAGAAGCTTTCTAACCTAGAGAATCCAAAATTAATCCACTTAGGTTGTCACTATCTCCCGAACATGGAACAACTACATAATAGGTAGGACTAGGAGTCTAAGACCAAAGTTAACTAGTGACCCCTATTTTCTTCGCAGACTAAGACATAGGATCTTTCCAAAGTTAGAATTAAAGGAAAACTTCACCTGAATACTCTACATGATCCTGAACCTCGTTTATTATTTTAATTTCATCCCAAAATATAACTTAGACCAAACTCCCAAAAAAATAATTCTATAAAAGAATCCCTTATAGGTTTAGAAAATATATCCTCTCAAAATTTTACAGCAGTCTCCCTCTGGATTCTACCCTGTACTCCCACAACACTACATCTTAGTAGTTAGTGAAATTTGGGACAAATTATAAATTCTAATTTCATTAATGCTGGAGGAAGTAATGAGACCACTACGAAGAGGACATCACTTCCAACACATAAGTATATTTTATGGTGTGGGCATCGTTAGACATAAAAAATCAATAATCTCCAAGATTTCATTCGATCTGTAAAATTTAGACCATCCACAACATAGTATGATTATAAGGCATTCATACCTATAGACGCAAATCAAAATATCTCTGATTTATTACTATTTGTTAAATTAATAATTTTCATAGCATAATTTAATTCGATAGTGTAAAATAACACAAGGCATTCATATTATGGAATATTCATTAGTTGTAGTGTCAAAATACAAAAAAATATCCTTCAAAACAAAAATTATTTTAGACAACACCTATGACTTATCCATATCCTCCAAAGCGAGGAAAAAATATTTTTCAACCCATTAGAGAAATAATATAATTATTTCAAGGGTTAAAATGTGTTGTGGGCCTCATTTCTAGGGTGTGATCCACGTTCTTTCATTTTAGAGACACTGATTTTCTACAAAATTCAAAATTCTTCAAACCACAATGGCTAGATTCTCTAAATTCATTTACAAATACTTTTAAAATACTTTAAATACTTATTAATATTGGAAGAAAATTTAATCCAATCAAAAAATCTATACCTTTGGTTTCAAAATAATAAAAGAAACATAATTAATAAACCAATTCCCTTTCAAGACCTCTTTTGAGAATTCATTTGGTATCAAAAGTGTATTTAAAACATTTGAACAAACAACATGTAGACATAAAACTGGATTTATAAAGAAAATACATGAGGGGTAATAAAAAACCTCACCTAATCCAATATAAATCCAAGAATCACAATGATTGAACATATATCAGTCTTTAATAATTCATTTCAAATATAATATAATAAGAGTTGAAAAAATAAAGTATATAAGGTGTTATAATTTAAATATTCATTATATAGATACCTCTACCTCAAATTCTATAAAACCACCGCACCTACTTTGAATACCACAAAATAAGAGAGATATGGATCCTAACATGTCCTAAAATCCAAGAAATTCTCTTTTAAAATCATCTATATTCAGGAAATTTTTCACCATGGAAAACTATGGAAAAATCACATGATAAAAAAGTATGAACAATACAATATGATAAGAGAGTGGAAGTAAATTAATATAAGAAAAATGTTAATTTTAATTGATTTCACTTGAATAAATGAAATGTGACCAAACAATAGAGGAGAAGGAGAAACCCATGAATGGAAGAAGTCTAGGATAATTGAATAGGGAGAATGAGGAGAACTAGGGTAAAAATATGATAGGGTTAAATAGGTAAATTAAAAATTTAATAAATATGGGTAGAACACATATTTTGGCCACATGATTTAGGAAACCATGCACCATATATGTGGATGTCACTCTAAAGAAAAATCACATGTAGTGGTAGTTTTTTTAAAATTTCCACACAATTTCTATAAACTGAATGCCACCCATGAACTACAATACTAAGGGAACTCCATGTGTAAGGTAATATTTCATAGTTTATATTCATAGTTTGGTTAACCATTCAAATAACATTCAAATACCATGGGAAAACTCCCTCCCCATATACACGGTTTGGGTGTGTGGTTAGTACTAAACATGTGCTAACTGTGTTCCTAGACTTGCATACCCATTTGTCATTATTTTCAGTATCTAACTCCCAAAACATCCAAAATTAAAATTTTGACAACCCCCTCCTTCAAATGGTCCCCCTTCTTAGATAAAAATGTGGTAAGGGAGATAATAACACTTGAATCCCACCTCTAATAGTCCATGGGTTGATGAAAATCACTGAGGGTATATCACACACACAAATGGGAGGCATTACCATCTAAGATTTAATAAGATGAGAGATAAGATATGAACACCCAATAAATCCTACTCATGAAAAGTAAAATAATCCTAATACATGAATGTAATTTCATATAATAGATCAATTGTAAGAAAACTATAAGTTCCAAAAAGCTATCTTTAGCTGCGGCTATGAAAGCCCAAACAGCTCCCAAATAACCCAAGAGCTAGTAAAGCTAAGTTTGATCACCAACTAGATCCCACAAACCTAAAAAGTAGTTATATATAGGTAGGGTGAGTATAACACATATACCTAGTATGATCCTGCCCAAAGATTCCCATGAAAAAAATAATGAAATCATGTCAAAGCATTGTAAATAAAAAGTGAAGATGACACATCACTTAAATAAGTATAATAAGTTCCTAAACTCAATATGGATATATATAACCAAGTATCACATAAAAATTAATATATAATATTAAAATATGGTACCCCACTACAACTTTCCCACTGGGATTCAACTCTTCCCCAATGTACCACATCTTGAGACATCTCTCTCTAAAAGTCATACCACCCAAAGACACATTGGATAACTATCAAAACAGGTATCCCATCATCACATATAATGCACCCTATGAATCATATCATCATTTCATCCCAATACACATATCTGGATAGTAATTTAGTAGTTTCTAGGATCCACCACAACCCACATATCATATATTATTCCTCAATCCATCACAACCCATGTACAAAATACCCATAATAATTCATCGGATACTATATTCATAGATAATGTGTGCAAAATAACTGAAAGCCATTACAAAAATATACACACATATTTGGGGAAATATAACCATAGTACATACTAGCACATATTACTAACAAGAGAAGAGAGTGAGTCCATAGGTGGTAGTTACCCATCCATTCCTTGACAACATAGATGTTTGGGAAAACACACTCATAGAGTCCACTGGGTGTTAGTCACCACACCGACCTGGGCAGGGTAGCATATGAAACCAAAAAACATATAGGATGTAATATTTCTCATAACTAGACTCTGAATTATAGTAGAAGTTTTGTCACAAACCACAATCCAATTAATTTTTTATTATCTTAATAATTCACTATAGTGGTACACTATATGGTCGATCATATGGAGTCCACTTACAACACCAAACTTTTTCTATTATCACTATTATATTCTATAAAAAATAAAACTGAATTAACTAAAATAAAATGGGGGGATTGAAAATATGCATGAAATATAAATATTATATATATAAATGAAATGAAAAATAAATTTATGTTAAAATAAAGAAATAAGAAAACTGTTCTTTTGAGTTTATGGTGATTGCAATTATTGTCAAAAAATCATATCATTATTCAACTCCATGAGGTGATCAAGACATGTCACACCTCACCTTCTTGTTCGAAATGTTATCACCCCATACCAAGACCTATGAATATGGGAAATTATCTTCCTAAAGTCATATAGGATATTGAATCACTTCCCATAACAATATATGTCGTTCTCCACCATATGTAAAACAGAAAGAGTGAAGGGAAGGAAAAATGGTAAATAAGAAGAAGAATACGGATGATAGAGAAAATGTGATGATTACTCACCATAATCATTTTAACTGTCCTGAACTGACCCATATTGGAGATCAAGCTGAAACTACCCTAATCCTACCTCTATAGTCTAGGGGGTGGAGACAAGCTCCGAAGGCACAAAGATCTTGGGGAGGCCTTTGCATAAGTATATGTATAGACAAACACACAACCTATTCGATGTAAAAGTATAGAGGGAAAGAAATAAAACATGCAAGATGATGTCAATAAATCAAAACATGCATGGAATAATAAAATAGTTTGAGTAATGAAATAGAAATAGAAAGGAAAAGGTGAAAAATACATGCCCAACAAAAATAGATTCCTAACCTAAAAGAAAATTGGGAAAAGGAAAATATTGGAGAGAGCCCCACTACTGCAATCCAATCTACAACCACTGTATACGTTCCGAGCACCTATATCACTAATCTCTCTTTAGTCATGATCAACCCTGTACGTAATCATCATAAGGAAAGATCCATGCCATAAAATCCCATGTAGTGGTGAGTATAAACATACCTAGTAGGATGCCCCCAAAAGAAAGGGGAATAGTAAGAGATACAATAGGAAAAGAAAAAATTATATGGAACAAAGTACAATAAAAAAGTGAAGTTCAACCCAACGAGAGATTTAAGTAAGATCATCCAAACAAAAGGAGCAATAAGTAGTGAGAATATGAAATTTTCATCATGTCTTCTCTACCTATAGTAGGAGATTAGACTCATATAACCACAAGAAACTAGACACAAAAATCAAGTGGTATACCCTACACATATTGGCCTCTTCCAGAAAGAGAGTAACTAAAACCCAAGGTGTAGGTTTGAAATAGGATATATATATTTTCTAAATGAAAAGAAACCCAAATGAGAGAGTAAGAGGATCTGCATCTCATAGCTCATCCAAAGAAGAAAATTCAACAACAGTTCCATAAGTAACCACCATTGATGCCCAATATCCCACAAATATGCTTTAAACATGCATGTTAAAGGATCTCAATCAACACACCTTAAAACTATCCACTTTGGGTGGAACTAACTCACCCTCATAGTTTTATATCATGTCACAATGATGCATATTGGTTGGAAAAGGGACCCTCTTACTCATCAAGTCCAAAGTTACATCAAAGCATCTCTAATCAATGAATCACATCTATATGGTGAAAAATCTAAGTAGAGGGCCCACACCCAAATACTTTAGGGGGATTCCACTCTGATTCATTAAGGACCCACACCCTAGTGTGTCATGGAGGATTCAACTCGGATGTAGCTAATAGAGGACCCACACCCATGCTAATGGGGGATTCTAACTTGATTTTTCATAGAGGACCAACACCCTAGTATGTTAGAGGGATTCTACTCTAGTAGTCATTGTAGAGGACCCACACCCTAGTAAGTCAGGGGGATTTTACATTGGTAGTCATCGTAGAGGACCTGTTCCCTAATGCGTTATGGGGATTCCACTCTAGTTTATCGAGGACCTAATTCCTACTAGCTAGGGGGATACCACTTGAATGTAACTAACATCATCACCTCATCAATTTTGTCATTGAACACTGCTAGTTTGGGCATAATGTTTGAAAAACATAACTATGTAACCCATAATCTATATAAAAGGTCACCATATCATTCTATGTGGAAAAAATACAGGATATACTATTTACCTGGCCAAAATGGTCAACTACTGAAAAGGTCACTTTTCACATCTATAAGCTTGAAGAGGTCATTCTAGTGCCAGTGTATCAGTCTTAAACTTCAAATTCTCAAAAGTTTCTCAATAATTCCATATCGAAGAGAAGGCCATGTCTCCATAAATAGAACATCAAACAAATACCCAGTTTATAATATATGATTATTAAAAGTTTAAAACATGGGATCACTTATCCGGTGAACTGACTCACAATAGGTCCGCCAACTGGGGCGGTCGAATGACTCATGGTTAGTATACCGACTGAGGTGGTTTACCTCCATGGCCAGTCTGTCCTATGGTCGACTGTGATTTGGTATCTCAAGCTTCCATGTTGGTTGATCACTAGGGTCGACCGTTAGTAGTCGACCATGGATCGCCATGCGATATGACCCAGATCCGACCCGGGTGTGGCCTGGTCTACTGGGTCCTACCCACCAGGTTACGGCTGGACCGTTACCCTAGCTCGACACAATTTTTATGGCCTGGCCTATCATATCCCAGCTCATGCACCGACTGGGGCCTGACCTTCTGCCGACACCGGCCTGGCCTATTTTCGGTCGTCGCGTCGCGTCATCCCAGCTGACCAATCGCCCATACTTTATAGTGGTGGTCATCGCCTTGGTCGTTACACACAACCACAGTCAATTGGATGGATGAGCCACATGGATCCACCATGTTGTGGCACCACCATCACTATTTTCCACCACCAGCCACCATTTTGGCCGTGCTCTGATGGTCCGTTCTGCAGACTACCAGACCTCTTCCGCTCTTCCGATTTCAAAACTGCAAACAGATCTATGATCCTTGCGACAAGGGCTTCACATAACCGGCCTTTACTTGTCGTTTTTGTCATCGATTTGTCATGCCGAAATTTATTTTATGGATATCTTTGAAGAACAGATGAAAGGTAGATAATTTTATGGTATTCAAACATGGATCAATGACTGCGTTAGTGTAGCTATTAACTATTGATATAAATGTGAAGAAACAATTGAAAAAATATTATTTTTAAGGAAATCTTCAAACTAAGATAAAATTGGAATAAATCAAACATAGATTCATTATATTAACTTTTGTTGATGCATTTTAATTTCTTTCATTACAATAAACAAGCATTTAGGTTGAGCTTCCTCCTTGATCCATAGAATAACTAATGAGATGGAGAGGTAGAGAAATAGGGGATTAGTAGAGAGAGAGAGATGGGATTATGGCTAACCTTGATCTTGATTTCTAAATCTTCTATTTATAGGACCCAACTTGTCATTGAATTTTAATCCCCCATGACCCCTCATTTCATGTCGTGCTTAGGTAAAACAATGCATTATGATCTCAATAGAGGTCCCATATTTTCAACCCAATTCCCTATTCAGGATTTATTCAATATGACATCAGGGGTAAAATAATTATGTTTAATTATTTAAATTACAAATTTCCCCTAGGTGACTCTTTCCAAAGAATCCCTATGTAGAAAATTGTTATGTACTAACTTTGGAAATATATATAGGAATATTTTAATGTTTTTAAAGGTAAAACCTGAGTCTCTACATCATTTCCTCTTTCATTATTTTCGTCCCAAAAAAAAAAGAACTAAAAAAATGACTCCAGAAACCGAGCCTGCATTTGTCTCTACTTCTCTCAGGAACACTCATACATGTTTCTATACTTATATAACATGTAAACAAAAGGAATGGACCATCCATGTAAGGTATGCCTATGTATGTCCTTGATCACCACTAGGTTCTCTGTAAAGGTGGCTCCATCTTCAATGTCTAACCCACCCCTGTCAATGAAGTACATAGGATCATGCAGGTATCTCCTCAGTTGCACTACATGGAAGATGTCATGAACCCCCTTTATATGGGGGGGGGGGGTGGAAAGGCAGTAGGAGACCTCTCTAATGCTCTACATGATATCGAACAGACTGATGAACCTCATGGACAACTTTCCTTCCAAGCCAAACCTCCACATACTATGTCATTGAGAGACTCTCAAGCACACATGGAATCCCTGCTCAAACTCCAAAGGCTTACAATGGAGATCTACAAATTATTTCTATATTCTCTTGGACATCTTCATCAAATCACAAATAAGATTCAGTTTCTTCATCATCGCTTACACAAACTATGGCCCGATGAGGGATGACTCCTCAACCTTTTTCTGGCATAAAGGTGACCTCAAGGGTCTCCAGTATAGGGCCTCAAAAGGTTCTATTTTGATCATATAGTGGAAAATAATTTTTATGAATACTATACCAATTATAGGTGATCCTCCCAACTCTGGCCTAAATTAAACATGCTAGCCCTTAGCATATAGTACAACACCTGGTTTGGGTGCTCAATCAACCCATCAGTATAGGGATGAAATTTCATACTCATTCATAGCTGGGTCTCGAATGCCTCCTGCATGACTCTCCACAATTTTAGCATAAACCCTGCATTATGATTGAAGACAATAATCAAGGGTAACCCATGTAAGTGAAAGATCCAATTATCGCACAACTACCCCAAACCTCCACTGAGATCTACTCCCTGATAGCAAGGAAGTGTACCGACTTCATTAGGCGGTCTACTATCACCTAGATGGCATCATTGCCCTTCAATGTGAGTGGAAGGCCTATGAAGAAGTCTGTGGATATTCCATCTAATGTTCACTAAGAGATCTCTAGAGACAACAAAAAACCCACTATATTTTAATTCTTAGCCTTCAACTACTGATAGGTGAGGAAATTTGAGAGGAACTCAGCTACGCTTCGTCTCATGCTGGACCACCAAAACATCCAATGATGATCCTGGAACATCTTCCCCGTACTAGGATGTATATCTAAGGGAGAAGTGTGGAAATTATACATCACCTCCACCTACATCTCAACTCGAACCACTATTTTACCATGGAACATGATCTCATGATTTCCTCCTTTTGAATACCCATAAGGTGCGTCAATTATGGATATTTGATAATGCGGAACTTCAAAATTGATATCTCCTAGTTGGGACTCTCCGAAATACTAAATGAGTGAAGGAGTTAACACCATTGATTGTAAAACTGTTGTACCCTCATGCTCCACTGGGGTCAGGTGTAGGGAAGATAGCAGCTTTGAAGCTTCCCACACTTGGCAAGCCTAGGACTTCCTGCTAAGGAAATATTCCATAATGATCCCCTTCCCTGGGTTATATACTATCCAAAACTCATAGTCATGAAAACACTTGAACCAACATCACTGCCTCAAATTCAAATATCTCTGGGTAAAGATGTACCTGAGGCCCTAGTGGTCTCAATACACCACAAAGCACTCTCCCAAAAGATAGTGTATCTACATCCTTAGGGTGAAGAATACCGCTACAATTTATAAGTCATGAGTCCCATAGTTATGATCATAGGGTCTTAACTACTTCGACACATATGAAATGAAAACCAATCGTTGCATCCACACACAACCAAGATGAGATCCTGAGCCATGAAAATACACTATGAACTCAACACCCTCCTATGGGAGTCTCAGAATGAGAGTGGTCATATAACTCTTTGTCAACTCCTCAAACACCCTCTGGAACTACTCACACTAGGTAAACAATTGTCCCTTATGTTTCAGAGCTCTCAAAGGGGTTTCCATCCAAGAGAAGTCTTCCAAAAATATCCTATTGTACCTTTCCAAAGCATGAAATCTTCAAACATATAACACATTCTTGGGTGGATCCCAAGAAAGCATAGTTTTGATCTTCACTGGATCGACTACTAAACCTTCCTCAGAGATGAAATTTCCCAAAAAGTGAACTCCATGTATCCAAAATTGGCACTTCGATAGATTTTCGTAAATAAAGTCCTCTCGAAGAAAATCAAGAACCATACCCAAGATCTCTATATTCTCCAACTCCAACACATAGTATATGAGTATGTCATAGATGAAGACAATATTGAACTGGTCTAGGTATGGATGAAATACCTGGTTCATCAAATCCATGAAAATGGTGGGGGAATTTTTTTACACCAAAGGTAATCACTAAGAACTCGTAATTCCCATAACAACAACGAAAGGAAAACTTTGGAATATCATCCTCACAAACCCTTAGATAGTGATATCCAGATCTGATATAAAGTTGGAGAACCATCCCGCACCTAGAAACTGGTTCAAGAGGTAATCAATTCTCGGTAAGGGGGTACTTATTATTTATTGTGGCTTGGTTCAAGTGATTATAATCCATGAAAAGTCGTAATCTCCCATCTACCTTCTTCATGGATAGAACTAGAGCTACCTAAGGGGATTCACTAGGTCTGATGAAACCCTTATCACAGAGATACTCCAACTGTAACCATAGATTCTGAATTTTTTTGGGTTCCATATGATATTCCATAGAAGATATTAGGGTAGTACCTGGTTATAGGTTAATGAAAAACTCTAACTCTCACCTCATAGGTAGTCTCACAGCTTCATTGGTGAAGACTAGTCCTCCACAACTAAAGGAATCCTGATTCCTAAAAAATCAGCTAGGATAAGGCTTAAGATCACCAACTGATGGGTAAATTTATATAGCCTCCTGCTCATAGAACCTTCCATCCCTACTATGGTGTCTTATTCAACGAGAAATGAGAACCTCGTCCCATCAATGTGTAGGCATCTAACTAGCCTATGGTGATATTAAATATGGTCTTGAACCATGGAAATCCAATCCATGCCCATGATGACTTCATAAAGTTCCATCGCGATGACCAGTAAGTCCCACGTGAACTTCTCTTCTCCAAGCGATAGATCACACTACTGGTTGATGAAAGAAATAGAACAAGTGTTCCCTGTAGAAACCTTGAGCCAAAGATTTTATTCTAGTGCCTCTACTGGGAGCTCCAAATCCTGTACCAAGAGTAACAAGACAAAAGAGTGACTGACACCTATTTCTAATACTATATAAGTAAGACTAGAATAAACATAGAGCGTACCTTAGATCATCTCATGTGCTACAGAATCATATACATCCAGCTATCTGTGCCCCTAGCCGCCATCTTCTTAATCCTAACATGGGCCGCTCGGTGGTGGTGGTCGGAGTATCTAATAGAACTGTCCCGCACCACTAGATCCTCTTACTCCTCTTACAACACCACCTCCCTTGGGACAACCTTGTCCATGCCTAGGGGATACCTAGTCAGGACACTGCCTCTACCGTAGTGGTCCACCTACTACATGATGAGGATTATTGGAATGTTTGGTCAGGAAGTTTTGTGAAATTTGACCTCTCCCATCACAATTATAGCACCAAACCTCTCCAGGATGACCCGAAGCTATGTGCTTCCCTGGTTCAACTTGATCACGTTCCCAAGCCTGATCTTGGGAAAGCCTCCTACATCGTGGACCTATCAACTAATATCTTCAAACATCCATAGACATCTATTCTCTATTGTGACTACTTCCAAACCCATCCAACTGGAATACTTCTAATAGGAAACTCTCTTTCACAAGCACCCATTGTAGCACCTCGACATATATAGAGATACACAGGGGCACTATTCATGAATAGATCTCTCAATAGAGATACTTATTGAACTTCTATGCCAGGAAGTAATCATATTAGATCATGTCTAGAGAGTATCAAGTTAGGTATGTGAACCTATCTAAGTACTCTTACACTATCACCCCTCCCTGTTGAAGCTGCAGAACCACCTGAATTCAGACGGAGTGTATGATGGTGCGGTAGTATTCCTCATGGAAGAGCTTCTAGAAGTCATCCCACGAGAGTACTACCTCATCGTTTATCTAGGTAACTAAGCTCCACTACCATCCAACCATTTCATAGAAAATATTGGTTACCAATTCAACCATATAATCTTCTAGTGTCCGCACAAGCACGAAGAGGCAGACCACTGACTCCTACCAGTCCCCTGCTACCTGAGGATCTAGTCCACCATGGAACCTCAACAACCTCTAGCTCTGAAACTCAAAAAGCATGCTCAGCCTTCCCTCGTCCTTGGCCTACAATTCCAAAACTATCTACTACTCCAAAAGTGGAGGTTTTGCTACTGGACCAACTAGAGGAAGAGAATCACATGATTGTCAATTTACTGAGGCCTCATCGCTCATGAGGTCGTCATCACGAATCAGAGAAGGTATCCTGGATTGCTTTTATTATGAAGGCATCTTGATAGTTATCAAGGATTACCATGGTCAGATGAGCATATATATATATGTATAAAAAAATACGATGGGGAGTTTACTCACGTAAGATAGTCAATAACTCAATCTTATGTAATCCATCTACCATTGTTCCCTGCAACAAGTGTCTCAGGGTACTAAGTCACCAAGAGGGTAATCAGGTTTCTAGTGAACAGATATGTCGGCCACCCAAACCATCACTGGACTCCCAAGACTGAGTGACACTCTCAAGAATCTTCAAAAATATTTCCCTAAACCCATAAAAGAACTTTTTAAGGAAACTTTTTTAACAACATCCCAAGGGTCGAACCACCACCAATACCAATTTTTCACCACCCAACCCATACTAAGGCTCAAGATGCAACTACCCCAAGCCCGCCTCCATAGGCCAGAGGTGGGGACATGCACCAAATGCACAAAAAACTTGTGGAGGCCTTTTCCAAAGTACCTATACACACACACACACACACACAAAACCAACTTGATGCAAAAGTATAGAGGGACATAATTAAAATATGTGACTTGATGTAGATAAACCAAAACATGCATGAGCCACTAAAATAGTATGATTACAGAAATCTAAAAAGAAATGAAAAGTGAAAAAATAAACACCCAACCAAAATAGTGATCCAACCTGATAGAAAACTGGGAAAGGGAAAATAGTAGATAGAGCCCCACTCCTGAAATTCAAGATGCAACCACCATACACGATCTATGCACATGTTACCCTAAGCTCCTTAAAGTCATGATCAAACCTATCTATTGTCAGCATAAGTCATGATACTTGGGGGAAATTCACATGTATAGGTGAGTATAAACATACCCAGTAGAATTCCTTGAAAGAAAGGGGATTAGTAAGAGATACAATAGGAAATGAAAACAATAGATGGGACAAAGTACCATAAAAGAGTGAAGCACAACCCAATGATAGAGTGAAGTAAGCTCATCCAAATGAAAGGTACTATAAATGGTGAGAATAAGAACTTATCATCATGTCTTTGCTACCTATTTTAGGAGAGTAGACTAGTCCAAGCATAAGAATCTAGACATGGAAAGCACGTGGCATACCCCACGTGGCTTCGCCTTTCCTGGAAGGAGAGTAACTAAAAATCAAGGAATGGGTTTGTGATTGAATATATATATATATATATAATCAAATTAAATAAACCAAAATGAGAGAGTAAGGGGATCCCTATCTCACAACTCATCCCAAGAATAAGAGTCGCCAACAGTTCCCTATGTAACCTCCATCAATGCCCATCATCCCACATGAATGATTTGAACACACAAGTTAAAGGGGATCAATCACCACACCTTGATACTATCTTATTTGGGTGAAACTGAAATTACCTTATAGTTTTATGTCACCTCATAAGGACATGTCTTAGTGGGAGAAGGGACCCTCATACTCATTGAGTCCAAAGTTTTGTCAAAGCATCTCTCATCCCTAATCTATATTTTAATGGTGTAAAATCAAAGTAGAGGAACCACACCCTAATATGTCAGGGGGATTCCACTCTGATTCCTCAAGGATCCACGCCCAAGTGAGTCATGGGGGACTCCACTTAGTAGTGTCTAATAGAGGACCCACTTTCATGTCAATGGGGAATTTCACTCTGATTCGTCGTAGATGACCAACACCCTGGTATGTCTGGGGGATTCCACTATAGTAGTCGTCGTAGAGGACCCCCACCATAGTATGTTAGGGTGATTCAAATCTGGTATTCAACATAGAGGACCTGTTACCTAATTCATTGTAGGGATTCCACTCAAGTTCATTGAGGATTAATGTCGTACCATGTTGGGGGATTCCACTCGGAAGTAACTGACATCATCACCTCATCCCTACTGTCGTCGAACACCGCTAGTCTAGGCATCGTGTTCATAACCCCTCAACTCATAAAAACAAATCATAATTAGAGATAAAAAATGTTTTATATGATAGAAAACATGAAATATAGACTATTTACCTTCCAAAAATAGACAATCGGTGAAAAGAGCGCTTTTCACCCCAATAAGTCCGAATATGTAATTGTGGGGCCCACAACTTATCCCTAAACTTCCAATTCTCAAATTTAACTAAAATGGCCCATATAGAATAGAGGTTCACATTAATATAAATAGTCCATTAAATGGATTCCCAGTTTAAAAGATACGGGCATATGAAGTTTCAAACCAGGGATCACTAGGCTGGTGAACCGACTCACATTTTGTATACCGACTATGGCAGTCAACCGCCACGGTCGGTCCATCCCGAAGTCAACCACCACATAGTTTTTATATGTGGTTTTCCCATGGTGGACTGCATAATGGTAGTTCGAGCTTCCATGGTGATCGACGTTCACATTCGATCATTTTCGATTGACCATGGGCCACCCCAGGATCTGACCTAGGTTAGGCTTGGTCCATTGGGTCCGACCCACAGTGTGAGACCTAGAAATTTTCCCTAGCTCAGTCAATTCCTTGAAAGGGGTATAAACTACTTCTGAAACTAGACCAACCCGTGGCTGGTCACCACGATGAATCAACGTGGCTGACTGGCCGGCCACACTTTCTGGCTATAGTCATCACCTGGGTCGCGCCATGCGACCTTACTTAGCCGACCAGCCGAGCCATGTAGATTTGTCACAGAGTGGCTGCCACCATTCACCGCACTGTTGGTGATCCAATGGTCCATTATGAGGACCAAAACACCTCTTCTACTAATTTTATTTTCAAACCATGAGCATATCCACGATCCGTACTGCAAGGGCTTCACAGAACCGGCCTCCGCTCATCGATCTGTCATCTATTTTTCATGCCAAAAGTATGTGATGAATATCCATGAAGAATGGATGAAGAATAGATAAATTTATAGGATTATACCTTGTATCTATGACCATGTTATTGTGAAAATCAATGATTGATAAAAAAGTGAATAAAAAATTGAGAAATTGATTATTTTTTAAGAAAACATCAATTATAGATAAAATGGGAAGAAATCCTATCTTGATTCGTTCCATTATCTTTTGCCAATGCATTTTCCTTCCTTTCATTGCGACCCGCCTTCATTTCAATGGATAATCCTCCTTGATCTATCGAAGAACCAATGAGAGAGGGAGAGGCTTAACAGAGAGGGGTAGATATAGGGGATTAGGGCTAACCCTAATCCAGAATTCCCAAACATCTATTTATAGGATCCCCACTTGGCACAAAATATGAATCTCCTGCAACCCCTCTTTTTATGTCGCGCTTAGGTGAAACACCAAATTACGGACCCAATGGAGGTCATATATTTCCAATCCAAGTCTCCATTCAAGATTTATTAAATATTATATCATGGGTAAAATAATTATGTTTAATTATTTTAATTATGATTTTCCCCTAGGTGGATTTTTCCACAGAAGCCCCATGCCAACAAAAATTATGTCTCACCTAGGGTAAATTCCACATTCTAAAATCAAGCTTGGCCTCCGATTTCTTATCCGATCTACCTTTTAAGAGTAATAATGTTTTATTTGTGTGTATAACATAAAATATACATAATAATTTTATAAAATTAATTCTGATCACATCGGTCCTTAGAATGGCACTCTGTCTCAGTTCCTAGCTTTGGAAATATATATATAAGTATTTCAAAGTCTTAAAAAGAAAAAAACAAGTCTATACATTAAAAATTACCAAAAATCCTAGAATTGAATAAATTTATAAGAAATTAAAGCACAAAAAAACTCAAATAATCCACCATTCCCTCCCTTGAACAAGCACCAATGTTAGTTCTCCATTTTTAGTAGAGTTGAGTAGGGAAAACCCGTGGGAGAAAACATAAAATAAAATAAAATAAAGGAGGTATGAAGAAGAAAAATAATATATTAAAATTAAAATACAATTAAATAATGTAAAATACTACAAAGATACTAAAATTTACAAAAATAGCTACCCCTAGTTGCCAACCCATTGAAATGAATAAGGGATACTTTTTTGTTGGGAGAGGGGGTGAAAAATTAGCTTCAAAATATTCCCTAATTTTTTTGCATGTAATCCAACAATAATGATCGAATTTGGATTTGGTGTATTCATTAAATTTGTTCTTTTATTTCCCATATTTATGTTCAAAATTTTTTAGCTTCTTTGGCAATGTGTTGAAAGATATATGGATGTTTCACTTCCAGACATTTATTCTGGCCTCGTTAATATTCATATTCCAGTGCTTCAACTTCCCATTTCATAATGACCTTAAAAAAAGTATATTATGGTGTGTATTTCTTTATAAAATTTGTTAATTAATTAAATATCTATAAACATGTTGAATTTTAGATTCATTGGAGTGGCCCAAATTGATATATAGGCTCATATTTAAATATTTACAAATATATGCATAGTTATTGAGGCTTAGATTATGAGCTAAGTTTGGGAATCCAATTATTAGATTCAACTTTGTATCCATAAAGATTATATTAGGTCAAAGATTTATGCAATCTTAAAAGAAGTAATTTCATAATTTCAATCAGTTTAGACAAAGTTATGTCTGAAAAACAAAATAAAAATAAAATAGTTAAATACCAAAATTAGGAATTTTTTATAATTATTCTAAAAAATTCCACTAAAACCAAAAAATGTTACAATTTCCCATAAAATTACAATATGGTGGATTTATAAGAATTGAATTATAGTATGAAATATGTGAAAATTTAAGCTTCATCACTCCCCCCCACACTAGAGCATTTTACTCCTAGGCAATAATCGTATATCCAAATCAATTTCAATACAAAAATCAAAAATGAGAAACCATCCTTGATCTTAACCAAAACAAAATTATATAATGTATCTTCTATGAAAACAATTCCTAATAATTTTCATTCCTAAATTTTTTTTTACTTCATAAATCCATCCATTCCCCAATAATAACTAATCTCACACTAAATTTTATCTCACTCTTAACTCAAAAGAAATTTTATATGGAGTTATGATCATACGTGGAAATTGAATGTATCACCATAGGTTTGTGAAAATTATCATTTATCCACTACCTGATACCAAAACATATTTTCAATCAAGAAAAATTCTTAATGTTAAATTTTGTGGCTTAGGGTTAGCAAGTAAAATTATTTAAAAATTAAATCCAAAAAGAGGAGGTTGGACTCTCAAGTACAATTAATTAATAAACATGTGAAAAAATAAGATGAACCTCACTAAATTTCCCTTTAAAGAGTGAAACAAAAAACCACCCACTTTTTGTAACATGGTACATGAGACAATAAATGATTACAATGAAACATATCATCCAAATTATCCCACTTGTTTTGCCATTTTGTTTCATTTTTTTAAAAGATCTAAAAAGGTAAAACATTATTTTCTTTTTCTTTTTTGTTTTTTTTTCAAGGAGGATGAGATGAAAATTGAATACAATGAATGAATGAAAAATAATGCCCCTTATTTTAGATAGGTACATGATTCATAAATTAAAGTATAATGAAATATTCAAGCTCGTCTCAATTTTTTTCATTTTAAAGAGTACTGGATGAAATAAATAAAGCACATTTAAATGATGAATCAAGACCAATTTTATAATTAAAAACTACCATAATTTTTGGAAAACACCTAATAACACCCACAAATAAAATATATACAAAATAAATCACATGAAAGACCCTTCCCCCATAGTAAAACATGATTTATCTATGAAACAATACCAAGAGTTTAGGTAGGAAAGGGAAAATCAGATTGTAATGTGTCATAAATATATAAGGAAATTAATATAATCTAAGGAATAATAAAGGATATATGTAAGGGTGGACTCCTATATAAAATGTGTCTATCCAAATAAGTGACTCAATCATATCAAAAAAAAATTATGAAATTCAAAGCTTTGAATGATTAAAATCACATGTTTTGGTTCTCAAACAAAAATCCATGTTTATCTCAAGAAAGAGTGGGTATTGGGAAGAATATTTCAAAATGTTTTAGAATACCTCACTGGATAGGAAGAATTTTTTGAGTCAATGTTTCATGGGAATATATTTTAATAATTATTCAAACTCATAAAAATGCTTGAATATCCAATTCAAAGAAAAAGTTTATCACATGAACAATCATTTAAAATCAATTCTTTCAGAAATAATTTCAATTTTCTCAAAATCAGTTGATGTGTGAAAAATAAAATGAATTTTCATTTAACCTCAATGTTCCTAAAAATATGAAAATCAAAAAGAAAAAGAACACAATAACTAAGAAAGTTGACACTTGACCCATACTTAGATTCACTACACTTCATTTCATCTGAACAAATTAAAAATATAATTACATAAAAACTAAAGAGATGGAAAGATACAACCAAACATAATTTTTTAACCTTTGAGTTAGTATCCTAGAGACTAACAAAATACCATTAATTCATAAAATAAATAAAATAATAATAAAAAATAAATAAAAATAAAGAGAAAGGGAGAAGATGATAGAACATGGTTTGGACCCCCATGTGGGTGCTGGGTTTTTACTACCCCTAGTCAAGTAGTTGTAGTGTTTTAACCCCAATTGGAATGTGTATGTAGTTTTTTGATGATAAACCACCACATTTTATTTTTACAAACATCCATAAGTAGATTCTAGGAGTTAGAACCCCCAATAAAATAGAAAAATAAACCCAACTCAATGAAGTGGTGAAACAAATATTTTCAGGTGAATTGGGGGAGGGAAAAGAAGATAGTGGTACTCCCTATTGGATTATTTGGTATCCTCCGTCATATGGTATACATGTTTTTTTAGATCAGTTAATCTCACCACAACATTCTTTTCTAGCTCTTCTTCTACAATCACCACTACTAGTGTGGTATCTTCCTTTACATCCAAGGCCTGGTCCATTTTTTATTATAAATTTTAGAAAAGGAGAAGTCACAAAATATTTCATCTTGAATAATATTTAAATATGATTAATCAATATAAAAATATTCCTTTTCAATTAAGTCTTTATGGAAATTGATATTTTTTACAGGACCATTAGGAACTCTATCTCAGTAGGTGTATATTCATCATAATCTTCCAAAGAAAGAGAGAGGTAGAAAGGAACTTATTATTATTTGTAAAGTATTGAAAGATCACTTACGTTTTGGTATTTAACAAAACCATACCAATTTTAATCAAAAATCATGTAGATCTCCCACAGTTATATCAACTGGCACGCTTCCTTCATAAACCTCTTCATGCAATTGTCAATGAGAGATATTTGGATCATCAAGTTTCATCTTTAATTCTCCCTAAGGTTCTTCAATGTAAAATAAGGGTGAAAAAAATTTATCTATTCTTATTCCTCTTGGTTTTTCTTTTTTTCATTCCAACAATATAACTTTAACTTCTTTATGTTTGGAAGCCAGTGATGCTACCATCTTTCTTTCTTTTCATGGATTTTGAAATTATTTTGAATCATTACAACATCTTGTTCCATTTGAAACATAAATATCTCTTCTATTATAGGAAAATAAGTACTAGTTCATGAATATTAAAAATCACTAAACTAATCCATTACCTGAAGAAATAATGACATGGAAGGAAAACATTTCTTTTTTATTTTAGAAGTATTTCATTTTTTTTTGTTTTTTGGAAAACTTTTTGCATATGAGATTTTACTCCTCAGAAATGATCCAAATTGATAGTAGAGGTTTTTTTTCACAAATACCTATTCAATTAATTTCTTATTATTGTAATAATGAACCATAGTGACACACTCTACGGTTGATCATAAATAGTATGCTTACAAAACACAAATTTTTGTATTGTCACTATTATATTCTATCTAATATAAAACTAAATTAACTAAATAAGAATTTGGGGTATGAAAACATGCATGAAATACAAATATTTTATATATAAATGAAATGAAAAAAATGAGGTTATAATAAATAAATAATGTAGTTGTCCTTAGGATTTCATGGTGATAGGGATAATTATTCATAAAGAATCCCATTATTCACTTCAATGAGGTGATCAAGACCTATAATACCTCACCTTCTCATTTGAAATATCATCACCCCATAATGAAACCTCTAAATATGAGGTATTTATCTTCCTAAAGTAAGCTATGAGACCTCTTCCCTTACAATCACAATCCATGAAATGCTCTATCGTATTCCCGACATAAAAAGTTAAGGGAAGGAAAAATGGTAAACGAGAAGAAGTAATAGGACAATAGAGAAAAGGGGGAAACTACTCACCATAATCATTCTATCCATCCAAAAAACTGCATAATTGAATAAATAGATAAGAAATTTAAGTCATAAAAAAAATCAATTTACCATTCCCTCCCTTAAACAAGAACCAAGGTTAGTTATTTATTTTTAGTGGTGTTTAAAAGGGAACACTGGTGGGAGAACACATAAAATAAAATAAAAAAATTATGTTTTAAGAATAACACTGATATATTAAAATCGAATTACTATTATATCATGTAAAATAATATAAATATACTAAAATGTCCAGAAAATTCTACCCTAGTTTCCGACCTCTTGAAATGAATAAGGGATAATTTTTTTATAGGGAGAGGGGGTGGAAAATTGGCTCCAAAATATTCTGCCAAATTTTTATGCATGTTATCCAACTTTAATGACCGAATTAGGATAGGGTGTCTTCACAACATTTTTTCATTTTTACCCCTATTTCATCCCACATATTTTTATATTCTTTGACCATGTGTGTAGAGATATATAGGTGTTTTACTCTGAGTCATTTATTCTAGACAAGTGACTCTTCATATTCCAATTATTCAACTTCCCATGACATAATGACCTTAAAAATAGTAGATTATTACATAGATTACTTTATAAAATATATTTATTATTTAATTATCTGGCACTAATTTGAATCAAATCTTTATTAGACTAGACAAAATAGAGATACAATCTCATATTTAAATATGTATAGATCTTTGAATAGTTTTTGAGACCCAAATTGTGAGCTGATTTTGGGCCTCCAATTGTAAGACTGAGCTTTGTTTCTAGAAGGATGAAATGAGGCCCATGATGTATGGAGTTCTAAAAAAAGTAATTTCATAATTTAAATGAGTGTAAAAAATTTTATTCTAGAAATTAATAGAAAACAAAAATTGTTAAATCTATAAATTATGAAATTTTTAAAATTAGGCTCAAATTCCACTAAAACCTAAAAATGTGACAATTTCCCATAAAAACAATATAGTTGGTTAATAAAAATTGAATTATTGTGTGGAATATATTAAAATTGTATATCATAAAACTAATATATTAAAATTAAAATACTATTACATAATGTAAAATACTAAAAATATACAGAAATGACCAATAAAGGCAACCCCCTAGTTTCCAACACCTTGAAATGAAGAAGTGATACTTTTTATAGGGATAAGGGGTGATAAATTAGCTCCAAAATATTCCCCAAAAAATTTATTTATGTTATACCACATTAATGGACAAATTTTTATAGGGTGTATTAATGAATATTGTTCGGTTATTTACCATCTTTCTACCCACAAACGTTTATATTCATCGTCTATGTTTGGAGAGATTGAAGGATGTTTTACTCTGAGACATTTATTCTAGCCTTATGTCTCTTCATATTCCAATTCTTCAAATTACCATGCTATAATGACCTTAAATACCATAGATAATGACAAGGATTACAATATCAAAGATTTCAATTAATTCATTATCCATCTCTATGTTTAATTTTAGCTTCATTGGGAAAGCCAAAATTGGGGTATAAGCTCATATATAAATATGTCCAGATCATTGAGTAGTCTTTAAGTTCCATATTGTGAGCTGATTTTAGGCCTCCAATTATAGGATGAAGATTTGTCTCCAAAATGATTTAATTAGGTTCATTATGTATAGAATCATAAAAAAAGTAATTTCAAAATTTCAATCAGTTTAGAAAAAGATAATGTCTAAATACATAATGAAAATAAAATAGTTAAATGTCAAAATTATGCTATTTTTATAATTAAGCTCAAAATTCTACTAAAACCTAATAATGTGAAAATTTTACATAAAATCACAATATGGAGTGTTTATAATTATTTTATGAAAGTATGAAATATGTGAAAATGGTAGCTTTATCAATGAACATTAACCTAATCATATAATCAACTCCACCTATCATCACTCACACACCTAATTTCCAGTGTTGAGAACTAGATATCCTATTAGCACCGAAAAATACAAGAAGAGTTTATTAATTTGATTCTTTCCTTTTAACATTTCAATCTATGTTAATTAATTAATTATAAATTAATTAACATTATTTCTCTATAATTTCATTAACCACCAAGTGAAGTACATTCGCTCTTGGCATAATCCAACCAATTCCATAGTTCCAAAATATTATTAACATTTTCAATCCATTAAAGAACCAATACCAAGGGTTAAAATATTTATTAACCGCTATAAATCAATAATTACAAGTACTCTATGAAGAATCCTCAACTACAATAAAATATATGCATAAACCAAGCACAACTAGTTGCCTCAAGTAGTGGGGAAAGAAATGCAGGTAAACAAGCAACCTAACCATCCAAAATTTAAAGAATAAAATTATCAAGTAGGTATCCATATTCTTTGAAAATATTCCAAAACCATAATGGGAAATCCCATATTTAAACCATTCCATAAATCATAGTCCCATCCCCAATACCACCATGCATCCCACCAACACGAATGTCAAATTCTTCAATAAACCCATACCTCTATTCCCATATCTCATCAACCATAATCCATCTTAGGCTTACATCTAGAGAAAACATAGTAGAAAATAAACAAAAAACAGAGTTAATAGGGCATCTATTCCCTAAAAAAGGAACCCAACCTTCACATGAAAACAAGAGTTCTTGGTCCAAAACACTTATATTTATGAAAAAATGGTTTTATTAAAATGTTGTTTTATATGATTAGTTTATCATAGGTTTCAACTATAGGAAACTTAAGGAATTTTTCATGACCAGACCCAGTACGGGGCTCAAGCCGCAACTACCCCAAACCGCCTGCATAGGCCATGGGGTGGTGAAAAGCACCAAAGGAACTCTATATTTGGGGAGGACATTGCCTAAAAACGTGTACACACACACAATCAACTAAATCCAAAAGTGTAGATGGAAATAAATAAATAATGCAATAATTCTATAAATATACCAAATATGCAAGAACCACTAAACAATATGTTGTAAACTAGTGTATATTGAAAAAAAAGGAAAAAATACACACCCAACTAGAAAAGTATCCCAACCTTGAAGAAACTAGAAAATCAAAATAGATGTGAGATCCCCACCCCTAGATCCCAAGCAATGACCATTGTATGCGGTCCAAGCACCCTGTATCCCTAAGCTCTTCTAAAGTCATTATCATCCTTTCTATTTTCTGTGTAATGCATGACACATGTAAGAAAATCCCATGCATGGGTTCGTATAAAAATACCATGTTGGATGACCTGAAAGTTAAAGGGGGAGAAATAAGAGATACACTAAAAAGGAAAATAGTAGATAGAACAAGGCATAGTAAAATGAGTATAACTCAACCCAACAAGAGAGTGAAAGAAAAACTCATCCAAACACAATTTTCTTGAAGTAGTGAGAATATGAACTTCTCATCGCATCTTCACTGACTATAGTAGGAGATTAGACTCATCCAACCATGATAATCTAGAAACATGAAGTAAGTGTCATGCACCACATTTATTCCCCTATCCTAAAAGGAGAGTAACCAAAACCCAAGCAGTGGGAACTAAAGGAGGATATATATATAAATATATATATATATATATATATTCCCAGTCATAGAACACCAAATGAGAAAGGGGATCTCCATCTCACAGCCCAGCCTAGGAATATAGTTTCTATCATTTCCAAAAGTCCCTCAATGATTTCCAACACCTCATGTGTCTTCCCAGGACACAAAAGTAGAAGGCACTTCATCACCCCACCTTGATACTATCTTACTTGGGTGACATTGACTCACCCAAATGCATTTAGGTTGTGTCAATAGGATGCATCTTGGTGGGGGAAGGCTTACCTCTTTCTAGTGAGTCCAATGGTATATCAAACCACATCTCATCACAATGACACATAACTGAGTGGGAATAAACTCGAGGTAGAGGACACACACCCTAGTGCTACAAGGGGGTTCCACTATAATAGTAGTTATAGAAAACTTGCTCCCAAGCCAATGGGGTGTTCCACTCTAGTGTCATGGGGACCCATTCCCTGGTACAACAGGGGTATTCCACCCTAGTTGTTAAGGAACCACACCCTATCGAATAGGGGGTTCCACTCAAAATGTAGAGGAACCACACGATTGATGATGGGGGTTCCACTCTAATAGTTAAGGAACCATTCCTTGGTATCTCATGGGGGTTCCACTCTAGGACATTGAGGACCCACGCCCTAATTGGTAGGGGGTTCCACTCAGAAGTAAATATAGAGGACCTACACCCATGATGATGGGTGGTTGCTCTCTAGACTAAGTCTCTAGTGATTCTTCCTGATCATAGCTATCATCAAGTGTCACCTTGAATAATCATCACACCCAAAACAACTCTCATCATATCTTGAAATCCACTAAAGAGGGCACCATCACATTTCACGTGAAAAAACACTCAGGATATGATACTCACAGGCCAAAATATGAGTCCAAAATAAAGAGACATGAGAGGTAGAAGATTCATAATGAATTAGATGATATGTTTGGGGCCCACACGATGCGTGACCACTCATATTTATCTAGAAATGTACCAAGCCATACTCAGAAATTAAACAGTGTACATGTACCCATAGACATGCCAATGTACTCATAGAGTAGATGGAATATTTTAAAAAAAGGCCGATGAGAGCACATTTATCGTCATTAGTCTGAAGGGAAAAACATAATTTCACTAACATGCCTCCTCAAATATCTTGATATAACCAAATGGATCAAACCATTGAATTCCTTGTGAAAAAGTTCACATGATCAACTATTCATTCGCCCGAATTGGACACTCGGTGAAGAATACAAAATTGGCAGCATTGTGTATGAATAGTGACTCATGGGGTCCACATCTAAATCGTTGAATAAAATATATGGATCTCACAATTAAAATCCTCAAGAAAGAAACACTGTATAGATTATTCATTTATCTCAATCGGATGCTCGATGAAAAATTCATATTTCAAAGCATTACGCTCAAACTAGGCTTTGTGAAGCATACACCTCATTCTCGATTTAAATACCTGAAATTGGTATAAAAAAATCCTCCTCAATTTTAGGGTCACGACGCTACTGAATCTTCATAAATAAGATTTCATAAAGATAAGCTATGATAGATACAATGTTTCACCATAATAATAATAATAATATTATTATTATTATTCTTAGGATTTTCATGCTTTCGATCCATGAACCAATATTAAGAATCCAACAATTATCTTAAAATGACCTTCTCAAAATCATATTCCCACTATTATTGATGGTTCATGAATTGAATTCTCCATGTTGGAGTTATGGAAGGTCAAATATTTAATAATATTATTGAATCTATTATTTCACATGTGTTTCGTGGGCCTAAGCCATGGGTGATAGAAAATAATCTGAAATAGTCTTAAAATGACCATATCATAAATAGGGTCATGCCACCATAGAGAATGAATGAATTGGACTCCCCAAGTGGGAGTTATGGGGGTTTATTTTTTAATAATAATAATAATAATATTTATTTTTTTATTTTTATTTTTCGCCCCTACACCTTTCTTCCCCATTGGAACCCTAGCCACCAGGGTCCTCCCCCACTCCTGTCACATGTGCCACACCCACCAACATCACCTTTGGCCATCTCCATCTACCACTCAATCCCACCACCTCCAGCCACATGACCTGCTACCTCACCGAACCCCCATCGCTAGCCGACCCCACCTAGAATGTGCTCCACTAGGCACCTCGCCCTATCACCGTAGGGATCCACTCCCAATCGGCCTTACACCACACCGACCACCACCTGGATACCATCTCATCCACCTTGCTGTGCACCGATACCACTCTTCTAGAGCTCCATGGTGCTGCAGTCCCACCAGATAACATCATACGCACTGCACGCACCGCTGTCGCCTTCCGTTTTCCATCTCACGTTCAGTCCATCTCAAAATAAGTAAACGATTACAGATATGTTATCGATGGTCCTAGATCTAAAAATATACATACCCCACTAGAAAAATCTATTTTGGTTAGACATGTCAAAAAGGGAAATTGACGACGAATGCATGAATAATGAGGAATAGAAGAAACAAGACATCTTAAAATAGATCGATTGATGACAGTGTTAATTTGGCCATGGAAATTTAGGTTTAAGAAGAAAGAAATGGACAATGAATAATTTTTTAATTCAAGGATTTAAATTGGGGATAAAAAATTCATAATAAGGAGTCCTACATGGATTTTGATCAGTTTTTCACTGATGAACATGATGACCAATGATAGTTGCATTTGTCACACTATGATCTACTCAGATCCACAACGTCTTCACGATCCATTAATGATTAGTCATTGATTATCTAAAAAGAGGAAGAATGGGAGATTTGTTGGTGTATTAATTTAATAATGATCTAACCCTCTCTAGAATTATTTAGAAATTAATTTATAACCAAAAATTAGTTTAAAGGGATTTAAGAGATTAATTAATTAATTAGTTAATTTGTTCACTTATGCATTCTTCCAATGAGCGAGGGTTCTGGACATCCCATGATGACATATTTTATGTCTCTACCAGGGTAAACATCACATTATGGACCCAAACATGGTATTATAATTTAGATTTGATCAACTGTTTGCGAGATATTATTTTATTTCCAAAATACCACACACACACAATAAAAATATGTTTAACATTTTTATAAAATTCTTTCCAGGAACACGGGGTCTTAGAATCATGTGCCATGTTAGTGACTAACTTTGAATATATTCCTAGAAATATTATAATGTCTTAGAAGGAAAAATCAATGTCTCTAAATTATTCCCATCTTCAAAATTTTTCCTCTTATAAAAGTACAAACTATGAAAAGAGTTAGGAACACTGAGCCTACACCTGGATCATTCCTACACCAGAATTTATAATAAAAGGAGAAGTGAGACACTGCCTTATCATCTTCTATCACATAATGACTAGAATTACAATTATTCCCTTAAAAATTATGACATGATTCCCTTCTTTAGAATATCTTTTTGGTGCATTGCCTTGGATATCTGGTTACAAAGAACTCCATAGTCGATGTCTCCCAGCTGGGAATCTTTCTTATGCTCGAGAAGCGAAGGAGTCAACACCATCAACTAAAGAAAGATTGTAACCTCCCGCTCCACCAAGGTGAGCCTCTGGGAAGATAACGAATATGAATATTCATATCCTAAGTGAGCATTGTACTTATACTAAGGGAATATTGTACAACGTTGCCTGCCACCAGATTATAAACTATCTCAAAGTCATAGTCCTATAAGAATTCCAACCAGCATCACCATCTCAGGTTCAGGTCTCTATGAGTGAAGATGTACTCTAGACTTTAGTGGTATGAGTAAACCAAAAAGTTCTCTCCTAGAAGGAATGGTCTCCACATTATCAGGGCGAAGACTACCGCTACTAGATATTGATAAGTAGTCATGTAGTTATGATAATGGGGACCCAATTTCCCCAACCCATATGGGATAATTGTCTTTTGTTGCATCAACGATGATGCTGAGAACGCATGATTACCAACAAACAAGGCAAGTGAGTAGACTCATCCAACCATAAGAATATAGACATGGAAATCACAGGGTATACCCCAAACATATTAAATTATATTGGAAGGAGAGTAATCCAAAACTATAAACTCCACCATATTTACTATTGGATCCCATGAAAAAAAGATCAATCTGAAAAAACTCACTGGAAATGCCCGAAATTACTAGAAAACTTTATCACACAACTCCGAAAATAGGGTTACAATGATTCCCCACATCACCCCGATTGAACCAAGAGCAAGGAGAGAAAAAAGTGTGCCTCATAACAATGTCTAAAAATATATACTATTTATGGAAGAAAGGATATAGAGTGTACCTTTTATCATCTTGTTTGTTGTGTGGTTATAGATATTCAATGAAACCAGTTATTGATTCCCCATGCTACTAGCTCCCTAATCCTGACATGGGTTGCCTGCTGATGGTGGTGGAAGGATCTCATACCAGAATCCTCCATACATAGTTCCCCCTTCTCCTCTTCCAGCTATGCCTCCCTGGGAACCACCTTGTCCCGACCTAGTAGATCCCTGATCATGGCATTATTTCTACTGTGGTTTCCAGCCTTCTATCTATCTACATTCCCCAACACGTCTGGTAGGGCCGTCATGCACCATGCGACTTCGCCCATCACATGTCTAGCATTGCCCCTCTCCAGGATATCATGGTCCTCTAAAATGTCTCTAACTATGTTCCTGATTCTAATAATGGGGTGGCCCCCAATGTCAAGATCCTATTGACTAATGTTTGCTAGCTACTACAAACATCTCGGCTTTGTTTCACCTACTGGAAGCTCTAGCTATCTATCATCCCTCCAATAGAACTCTCTCTATCACAAGTGCCCGATCCAGCGCCCTAACATAAGTGGGGATACAAAAAGGTACAAATATGGCATGGATATCTCTGAGGAGTCCTTGGCCAAAATTATGTTCTGCAAACTATCCATCTCTGATCATGTCAATAGGTTAGAGTATATGGTCTATGAAACTTTATGCATACTCTCTTGCTTTTATACCTCCCTACTGAATCTCTAAAACCTCTTAAATCTGAATAGAGTTTAAGCAGGAGTATTAGTACTTCTCACACAATACCTACTGGATGTTATCCCATGAGAGCATTGACTCATCAGGCATTTGGGTAACCAGGATCCACCAATGCCTAGCTACTTTGTGGAAAAAATGGCTTCCAATTCCATCATAAGATCTGTAGGGGTATTAAAAATCCTAAATATGTGGTACATTGATTTCATCCATTTCTCTACTTCCTGAGGATCAAGATCACTGTAGAACCTTAGTGGTATCTAATTATGGACCCTGCATAGTTCACTCAGCCTATACAGGTCATCATCCTACTCTGGTGGGTTGTTTTTATTGTCAAAAGGCAAAGCTACTACTACCTTCCCACCAGGAGGAATGGGTAATAGGATGGACCCTAAACTAAGGCCTCATCACTCATAGGGTCATTATCATGAATTGGAGCACCTATCTTGAATGGTTTTCATCACATAGGCATATTAAAAGTTATCAAGGATTACCATGGTAAGATGAGCATATATATATATATATAAAGGGGATCTTACTAAATAAGTATTGTCAATGACTCAATCCTATATGATGCACATACCATTGTTCCCGACAACAAATGTCTTAGGGTTCTGAGTTAACAAGTGCGTAATCAGGGTCCTCGTGAATGGATATGTCGGCTACCCATACCACCACCAGACTCCCCTTCATAAGAGCCTCACTTGAGACACATTGAAACTGTTTCCCTAAATCCAAACCAATTCATTTTTAGGGAACATATGAACCACATCCTAAGGGTTGATCCACCTATTATACAATTCTGTCATGACCCAACCCAAGCCGAGGCTCAAGCCATAACTACCCCAAGTGAACCTCCATAGGCCAGGGGGTGGTGATAACCATTGAAGGCACACTATATTCAGGGAGGCATGTGCCTAAAAAACTGTACACATACACACACATCCAACTCAATGAAAAAGTATAGAGGAAAAAAATGAAGAATACAACATTGTTATAAATATACCAAATATGCAAGAAACACAAAATAGGATGAATTATAGTAGTGTATTCTGAAAAGTAAAAGGGAAAAAATACACACCCAACTAGAAAATTTTCCCAACCTTAAAGAATCTATAAAAAGTAAAATATATGAGATATACCTGCTCTTGGATACCATGATACAACCACCATATGTTTTCTAATTCCCCCATATCCCTAATTTTTTCTGAATTCATGATCAACCCATCCATCGTCTTCATAAGGTATGACATGTGTGGGTAAATCCCATGTAGGGGTGTGTAACGACCCAAATTTTTTCAATGGAAATTCCCTTCTTATAATTATGTTCTAAAATCACCTGGAATAATTAAATAAAATTTAGAAATCTTAGAAATTGATAATTTGACCTTAGTAAATGTTTTGGTATTATGTAAGTCATAAATAATTAATTTCAATTAATTAATTAATTAAAAATAAAATTTATTTTCGTAAAATATGTTCAATAATTACCAAATCAATTTCTTATAGTTTTTAGATAATTTAATAAGACCCTACGTAATTTTTGAAAGCACTATAAAATCAGTTTTAATTTTTAAAAACTCTTTTCTAAGTAAATTATGATTTTAATTAAGTATTAAATTAATAATATTTAGAAAATTATTTTAGAAAAATTGACTTCATTTTTGGATTATAAACATCGAAAAATGGCTGGGGTAAATTTTTAAGATTTTTCTGAAATACATGAATTTTTGATGAATAGTAGAATCTGATAATTCACAATAAATGCTAAATAATGGATTAATTGAGTCATTGATGATGTTATACTGATTTTATACCACTTGGTTCGGGATAAAATGATGAAATTACTATTATTGGTCATTCAAGACTCACTATTCTTTGTCTTTGGGAAAAATTAATAAACTAGTGAAGTTTATATTAATGAAACCCCTCTCCCCTCCACTTTAAAAACCACCCTTCACACCCTCATTTCATCACACCTCTCAAACTCCAAGCCTTCTCTAAACTCTACAAAAAACTCTTCCCTATCCCCTCTCCCACGTCCAAGAGCTTCTAGTCACCTCAGAAAACAAATCCTAGCTTCTTTAAGGAGGATCTCAAGAGTAGGATTTAATAGGTAATTTCTCTCCCTCTTCTCCTTAATTTTCCATTCAAGTTCATGTTCATTTCTTGATCTCTAACCATCTATCTTCATAAAAATTGTATTGAACCTCCATTATTATACATATAATTAAATTTTATGATGCAAATATCATCCAACCCCCCCTTCCCTCTTCCTTTTATTTTATTAAAGAGAAAGTTATTTGTGAGGTGTTAATTTATCACCTTCAAGAACGACATGCTTCCTTATTCCATTTCTACATTCAGATCTAGTAATGAAACCATTTATATGGTTTTAAAAGAACACGTTATATTTATTATATCCTATTTAATTTTCTGGAACTAACTTATGACCATATTACTAAGTGATAAGTTAAAACAAGTTCGTTATGATCGAAAAACCTCCCAAATTAACCCAAATAATCATCATTTAATTATTATCTAATGATTCATCCACACAGATCTAATATAATTCATTATAAGATCATTCAAACTCCTGTAATATGGTTAATAACATGTAATATCAGTTCTGTATTTTTACCCATGTTCTACCCAAACATCAATTTGAGAATACAAGTGAATCACTCAAGAAAACCATAAAAAAACATTCCTGAATAATGTTTTTAAAATCTATAAATCATCCAAAGGCACATAAAATAACTTAATGAAACCATAATGAACCATATTAATTTACAAAAAGTTTATGTATTTAAAATTAATGAATATAATGTCATTATATAGGACATTAAAGAGAAGTAAGCATTCGGATACAAGGTAAGGGGAAATCTTGAACTCAATTTTTTTTCCTTCAGGTTATCCCTCTTTCACTCCATTTTTGATATGGTTACTCCTTAAAGATAATTTGTTCATCATTTTCTTTACTTTTCTGGGATATACATGTTTTTCACTGGTTTTTATGTCAAACAAAATTTTTTCTAAAAGAACTCCTCTTTTAAGAACACCCCTTTTACTTCTCACTCAAAGTTAACGGTTCTAGTAACATGTATGTTATTCTCTCTTTATTTTGGGAATAAAAAGCTTATGAATGTGTTATTATGAGATGAAACCTATTCCATTCCATGGGTTAGTTATGTAATTTTTTATCTGTTTTCTATGTGGAAATCATAATGATGATAATGTTATGATGTGACGGGTGCACCCATAATTATATAGCGCAATATGAATGTTTCAATGTGACGGGTGCGCCCGGAATTATACAGAGCACCAATGCATTGGGTAAAGTGATTAATCTCATTAGTAAATTTGAAATGATGTCTGAAAAATATTCTAGCTTGGTTCTAAAGTATGCGTGGTAGTTAACCACTAATACACGATGTTTCGTTTTTTATGCATTTCCACATTTCAAGTCTTTTATTTATGCTCCTCTCATATTCATGATCTTTTTCCCATGTTATGGTTATACTCACCCCCTGCTGTAATGTTCTTATCTATCCTTTTATTGGGATTCTAGATCACCCCTTTTGAGGTATATCCTTAGGTGGATACATGTACTAAGGAGAGGACAAGTGCCAATAAGAATCTAGAGAAGAAGAAATTAAATAAATGTTTATGCTTGATGTTGTAATTCTTATGTATGGTCCTAGTTTTACCAAGACACTAAACCTTTGGATCCTCTATGTGTGATAATATTATGTTGTTTATCTTTAAAATGATTTAATAGTAATGTATGAAAAGGAAGGGTCACTATAGTTGGTATCAGAGGCAAGGTTTAGTTAATTTTGGAATTAGGATTAGTGAACCCTAGAGAAAACCTATAGCATCAGACTAAGTACAAATATGCACACAAGAATATTTACACAGTGATCCCATATGTTATGTTTTTGGTATAAATAGTTTAAATGAATAAGTTATTCATGACTTGTTTACTTATGTTTTGTGCTAACCTTTTCTATTTTAGAAAATGTTGGGAACCAGGAGAAATCAGGCCAACAAGTCGTGCGAGGGCCAATGCAATGATTTCCCAAATGACATCCCCAATTATTTTTGGAGGTGGAGTTCAGAACTTCATGGTGATGCTTACCCAATTATCATAGGTTATGAACAATAACCATAATAATTGGGAACATACACCTTCACCAAAGATGGAGGAACTAGCTATCAAATGTTTTATGCGACAACAACCACCGACATTTAGTGGATCTTCTGATCCACTAGTTGCAGAGCAGTGGGTAAACTTCATGGAGAATATCTTTTCTGTTATTCACTATTCTGATATAGAGAAGGTGACCCTAGCCATTTATCATCTAGATGGAGAATCCGATCAAAGGTGGTCTTTGATTAAGAACACCAAGCCGTGGGAGGAAATTGAAGAGATGGAATGGGAAGACTTTAAGATAATATTTCTTAATAAGTACTTCTAATTAATGATCAAACGAATATGGAGAGATAATTCACAGAACTCAAGCAAAAAAGAATGAGAATCTGTCACAACCTATGATGCTAATTTCCCAAGGCTTTCAAGGTACGTTTCGGGTTTTGTTATCAACAATGATAGCGAAATTGATAGATTCTTTAGTGGATTAAAACCACACCTTCGAAAGGATCTTGAAATTAGAGACTTTGGGAGTTATGAAGAAGTTTTTAGATGTTCCCTCAAAGTTGAGATGGAGTTTGGAGAATGGCCCCATGGATATGGTGATAATAAAAGAAAAATGGAGCTTCAAGCTGGTGGATCTAATGATTAAGGTGGGAATAAAACTCAATGACCCACATGCCAAAAATGTGGGAAGTTGTACCATAGGAACTACCTCAAAGGGACGGGGAAGTGTTTCAAGTGTGAGAAATAAGGACACCATGCTCAAGAGTGTCAAAAAGACATGAAAAGGAAGGAAAAATTTAGCCGATGAAAGGAGAGAACCACTCACGGTTCAACTCTACAACTCTAGGAAGCTTGGATATTATACAAACTCGTGCACTAAACCTCGAGTTCTCGAGGGTAATCAGCATCATCAGCCACCAAAACCAAAGGAACAAGGGAAGGCTTATGCCTTCACTACCGCGAAGGTGTATCATGATAATGAGGTCATACAAGGTAAACTTCCCATTCACTCAAGAATGGAAAAAGTGTCATTTGATTCTGATTATACACATTCCTTTATATCTTGCAAGTTTTCTAGAACTATAGGATCGAAGCCCCAAAACCTTGAAGTAGAGATATCTATAAAAACACCAAGTGGTGCAATCATTGCAACCCAAGTGTTTGAATCTTCTCCTATTGGCGTATAGGGGAAGATTCTTCTAGAAAATCTCGTAATACTTCCCTTGATGGAATTCTACGCTATAATGGGAATGGATTGGCTCTCATTATATAGAGCACATATCAGCTATTGGGAAAAGGAAATATCTTTTCATATTCCGAACCATCCTATGCTCCTCTACAAATGCAAGGAAGATCACGAATCTCCTTTGAAAAATCCTTCAATGGTGTGGGTGTTGATTCCCTATGAAGAATCATACCTCGCCAAAATGGTTGAGTCGAAGGAAAGTTCCATCCTTGAAAAAAATGCCCATATTGAGGGAATAAGACGATGTATTTACCGAAGAGTTACCTGGAATTACCCCGGATCGTGAGGTAGATTTCTTAATTGAAATCATTACTTGAGCTACTCCTATCTTGAAGTGTCCCTATAGGATGGCTCCTATCGCACTGGAGGAGTTAAAGAAGTAGCTGCAAGAGCATCTGGACAAAGGGTTCATACACCCTATTGCATCACCTTGGGGTACGCTAGTTCTCTTTGTGAAAAAGAAGTATGGAACAATGTGGCTATGTATCGATTATCGGGAGCTCAACAAGATCACCATAAAGAACAAGTATCCTCTACCAAGGACTGATGACTTGTTCGATCAATTAAGAGGTTCTCAATACTTCTCAAAGGTGGATCTTCATTCTGGATATCATCAGGTAAAGGTGAAGAAGTAAGATATTCATAAAACTACCTTCTGTACAAGGTATGGGCACAATGAGTTTTTGGTAATGCCCTTCGGACTTACTAATGCCCCTGAAATCTTCATGGATTTGATGAATAGAGTCTTTAGACATTAACTTGACTAATTTGTGGTAGTGTTTATTGATGATATTTTCATCTAATCCAAGAGCAAGGAGGAACATGAAGAAAAACTAAGACTTGTGTTGGAGACTTTGAGAAAGGAGAAGTTGTATGCCAAGTCCAAAAAGTGTGACTTTTGGATGAAGAAAGTCACATTCTTGGGACATGTGATCACAAGTGAGGGATTTTCAGTGGATCCTTCAAAGACAAAGGCGATTTAGGAATGACCCAAACCCTATAGTGTCACATAAATCCGTAGTTTTCTTGGATTAGCTGGGTACTACTGACGTTTTGTCAAAACTTCTCACGATTGTCAAGCCCACTAACTAAGTTAACAAGGAAAGGGTTAAAGTATGTTTGGACGGAAGAATGTTAGGGAATCTTCAAGGAGCTAAAGAGAAGGCTGATCACTTCACCTATACTCACACTACTAAAAAGTGGAGAAAGTTTTGTGATATACAATGATGATTCAAAATAAGTTTTGGGTTGTGTACTCATGAAAAAAGACAATATGATAGCCTACGCCACACGATAGTTGAAGATCCATGAGCAGAACTACCCGACATGATCTAGAGCTGGCAACTGTGATTTTTGCCTTGAAAATCGTGCGACACTACCTTTATGGAGAGAATTGTGACATATACACTGATCACAAGATTCTAAAGTATATATTCACAAAAAGGAGCTCAACATGCGTCAAAGGATATGGTTAGAGCTAATCAAGGATTATGATTGCTCTATTCACTACCATCCTGGAAAGGTGAACAAGTTAGCTGATGCTCTAAGCAGAAAAAAAACCTAATACTCAATCCATGCTGTAGATTGATAAAGAACATATATTCCTGGATATGCAAAGAATGGATTTGGAAATCATAAGGGCAGGAGATACATCATAACTTTCCCAAATGATTGTGAAACCAACCATCAAGGAGAAGATTAAGGAATCACAAAGGGATGATGTGGAGATACAAAAGAGGGTGAATGAAGTAAAGGAAGGGAAGCTTTTAGAGTTCCGTATCGATGGAGATGGTGTGATTCAGTTTGGAACACGGCTTTGTGTGCCTTCATCACCTGGGATAAAGAAGGCGCTATTGGAAAATGCACGTAGCTCAACATTCTCTATCCAACCCGGGAGTACCAAGATGTACTATGATCTCCTAGAACACTTCTGGTGGGATAACATAATGAAGGATATTGTAGAATATATATCAATGTTCTTGGTATGTCAGCAAGTTAAAGATGAGCGACAAAAGTCCAAAGGCATGATGCAGACATTACCTATACCCATGTGGAAATTGGAAAATGTTACTATGGACTTTGTCACGGGTCTCCCAAAGACTTTGAAGAGAAATAATGCGATATAGGTTGTGGTTGACCGAATCACCAAGACTTCCCATTATATCGCTATTCGGGAAGATCAATCGCTTGAACAACTTTCAAAGATATATGTGAAGGAATTGGTGAGACTGCACGGTGTTCCACTCTCAATTGTCTCTGACCGTGATCCAAGGTTCACATCTAAATCTGGAGGATCCTTCAACATGCTTTGAGTACTGAATTAAATTTCAGCATGACCTATCACCCCCAAAATTATGGCCAGTCTGAAAGAACTATTCAGATACTTAAAGATATTCTAAGATCCTGCTCTCTAGAATTCAAAGGTGGATGTGATCAGCATCTCCCATTGGTTGAGTTCTCATACAACAATAGCTTCCACTTGAGTATTCAGATGGCTCCGTATGAAGCTCTTTATGGAAAGCGATGTACAACTCCAACCTGTTGGTATGAAGTTGGAGAAAGAAAGCTATATGGACCTGATCTTGTTCAAGAGATGACAGAGAAGGTTCAAGCTATCCAGAAACACATCAAAGCTGCTCAAAGTCATCAAAAGAGATATGCTGACAACCGTCGAAGGGACTTGAAGTTTGAAGTTAGAGATAAAGTCTTACTTCGAATATCTCCCTGGAAGAGAGTCACGCAATTCGTGAAGAAAGGGAAGCTAAGACCAAGGTTTATTGGCCCCTTTGAGATCCTTGAC
The DNA here is from genome assembly GCA_963277665.1 of Viscum album. Lineage (NCBI taxonomy): Eukaryota > Viridiplantae > Streptophyta > Magnoliopsida > Santalales > Viscaceae > Viscum > Viscum album. Next base: position 1,219,781,523 of record OY728119.1, read on the forward strand.
CGCATAGGATCCATGGAATATCGTCTTGCACTTCCACCGAATATATATCAAGTTCATGATGTGTTTCATGTATCACTACTAAGGAAGTAAATACCAAACCCATCACATGTAATAAACTCAGAGGCGGTGTAGCTAGAAGATGATCTCTCCTATGAGGAGCAGCCAGTAAAGATTCTGGATTGGAGAGATAATGTTTTATGAAACAAGACAACCCATATTGTCAAAGTGTTGCGGAGGAACCATATGTTTGAGGAAGCAACTTGGGAACTAGAAGAGGCAATGAAGGAGAAACACCCTTACCTATTTGTGTAAAGTGAAATTTCGGGGGCGAAATTTCTTAAGGGGGGAAGAATGTAACGACCCAAAGTTTTTCAATGGAAGTTCCCTTCTTATAATTATGTCCTAAAAGCACATGAAAACACAACATAATGAACTAATAAGTTCTAAGTGACCTTTAACCATAAGTTTTTCACTTCTGTGTTTTGAATTTTGAAAATCCGACATACACGGTTGTGTTCAAGATGATTTTTTGGAGTCTAAATAATTAATTTTAATATGACCCTTATAAATAGTAATATGTACCATATGAATATTAAACCATCCAACATAAGACTAACCTTACCCATGAATAATTAAATAAAATTTAGACATCTTAGAAAGTGACAATTTGACCTTAGTAAACGTTTTGGTATTTTGTAAGTCATAAATAATTAATTTTAATTAATTAATTAATTAAAAATAAAAATTATTTTCTTAAAATGTGTTCATTAATTATCAAATAAATGTTTTATAGTTTTTAGGTAATTTTATAAGACTCTACGTAATTTTTGAAAGCACTATAAAATCAGTTTTAAATTTTAAAAATTGTTTTCTAAGTAAATTATGATTTTAATTAAATAATAAATTAATAATATTTAGAAAATTATTTTTAAAAAATGGACTTCATTTCTGGATTCTACACGTCGAAAAATTGTTAGGGTAAATTATTGAGATTTTTCTGAAATACTTGAATTTTTGATGAATAGTAGAATCCGATAATTCACAATAAATGCTAAATAATGGATTAATTGAGTCATAGATGATGTTATGCTGATGTAATCCCACTTGGTTCGGGATCACATGATAAAATTAATATTATTGGTCATTCAAGACTCACTATTCTTTGTCTTATGGTAAATTAATAAACTAGTAAATTTTATATTTAGGAAACCCCTCTCCCTTCCACTATAAAAACCACCCTTCACACCCTCATTTCCTCACACCTCTAAAGCTCCAAGACTTCTCTAAACTATACCCAAACCTCTTACCTATACCTACTCCCACGTCCAAGAGCTTCTGGTATCATCAAAATACCAAGCCTAGCTTCCTTAAGGAGGATCTCAAGAGGAGGATTTAAGAGGTAATTTCTCTCCCTCTTCCCCTTTATTTTCCTTTCAAGTTCAAGTTCATTTATTGATATCTCCCCATATATCATCATAAAAATGGTATTTTACCTCCATTATTATACATATACTGAAATTTTATTAATCAAATATCATCCAAACCCCCCTTTCCCTCTTCCTTTTATTTTATTAAAGAGAAGGTTGTTCGTGAGGTGTTAATTTATCACCTTCAAGAACGACATGCTTTCTTCTTCCATTTCTACCTTCAGATCTGGTCATGAAACCATTTTTGTGGTTGAAACAGAACATGTTATATGTATTATCTCCTATTTAATGTTTTGGAACTAACTTATGACCATATTACTAAGTGATAAGTTAAAACAAGTTCGTTATGATCGAACAACCACCCAAATTAACCCAAATAATCATCATTTCATTCTTATCTAATGATTCATCCAAAAGGATCTAATATAATTCATTATAAGATCATTAAAACTCCTGTAATATTATTAATAACATGTAATATTTTTTATTGATGTTTACCGATGTTCTACCCAAACATCAATTTAAGAATACAAGTGAATCACTCAAGAAAACCATAAAAACAAACATTCTCGAATAATGTTTTTAAACTCTATAACTCATACAAAGAAACATAAAATCACTTAATGAAACCATAAGGAACCATATTAATTTAAACAAAGGTTCTGGATTTCAAATTGATAAATATAATGTCATTATACAGGACATTAAAGAGAAGGAAGCATTCAGATACAAGGTAAGGGGAAATCTCGAACCCAATTTTCTTCCTTCAGGTTCTCCCTCTTTCACTCCATTCTTGATATGGTTACTCCTTAAAGATAATTTGTTCATCATTGTCTTTAACTTTATGGTATATACATTTCTTCACTGGTTTTTATTTCAAACAAAATGTTTTCCAAAATAACTCCTCTTTTAAGAACACCCCTTTTACTTATGAATGTGTTATTATGAGATTAAACCCATTAAATTAGATGGGTTATTTATTTAATTTTTTTATATGTGTTCTATGTGTCAAGCATAATGATGATAATTTCATGATGTGACAGGTGCGCCCGGAATTATATAGTGCAATATGAATGTTTCAATGTGATAGGTGTGCGTGGAATTCTACAGCACTCCAATGCGTTGGGTAAAGTGTTGAATCTCATGAGTAAATTTGAAATGATATGTGAACAAGATTCTATCTTGGTTCACAAGTATGTGTGGTAGTTAACCACTAAGACATGATGTTTCATTTTTTATGCATTGCCACATTTCAAGTCTTTTATTTATGCTCCTCTCATGTTCATGATATTTTTCCCATGTTATGATTATGCTCAACCCATGCTATATTGTTCTAATCTATCCTCTTACTAGGCTTCTAGATCACCCATTTTGATGTATATCCTCAGGTGGATACATGTACTAAGGAGAGGAAAAGTTCCAATAAGAATCTAGATAAAAAGAAATTAAATAAATGTTTATGCTTGATGTTGTAATTATTATGTATGGTCCTAGTTTTCCCATGAAACTAAACCTTTGGATCCTCTATATATGATACTATTATGTTGTTTATATTTAAAATGATGTAATATTAATGTAATAAAAGGTAGGGTTGCTATAGGGTGAGTAGGAAAATACCCAGTAGGATGACCTGGAAGCTAAAGGGGGAGTAGTAAAAGGTACACTAAAGAGGAAAGTGGTATATATATCAAGGTATAGTAAAAGGAGTACAACTCAACCCAACAAGAGAGTGAGATAAAACTCATCCAAACATAAGGAGGTTGAAATGATCGGAATATTAACTTCTTACTGAGTCTTCACTATATATAGTAGGAGAGTAGACTCTTCTAATCATGATAAGATGAACACAGAAAGCATGTGGCATACCCAACATGTCTTTGCCTCTCCTAGAAGGAGAGTAACCAAAAACCAAGAATTGGGTACTGAAGGATGATAGATATATTCTTAGTTAGAGAATCCCAAACCTGTGAGTAAGGGGATCTCCATCTCACAACTTAGCCTAGGAAAATAGTCGCTATCAATTCCAGAAGTCCATCAATGATTCCCAACACCTCATGTATCTTCCTAGGACACACAAGTCAAAGGAAATCAATCACCACACCTTGATTCTATCTTATTTGGGAGGCACTGTCACACCCACATAGTTTTTGGTCATGTCACAAGGATGAATCTTGGTGGATAAAACGTATGTCTTTCTATTGAGTCCAAAGGTACATCAAACTACATCTCACCATTATTCCACACAACTATGTGAGTACAAACTCAATGTATAAGAAACATGCCCTAGTGCATTAGGGTGGTTCCACTCTAATAGTAGTTGTAGAGGATCTGTACCAATGACGATGGGGGGTTTTCACTTTAGTGTTATAGGGACCCACACTCTAGTACAACAGGGGGGTTCCACCTTAGTTGTTGGGCACCCATGCCCTATCTGATATAGGGTTCCACTACGAATGTAGAGGACCCACTCCCATGCTGATGAGGGGTTCCAATCTAATAGTTGAGGACCCACACATTTTTATCACAAGGGTGTTCTACTCTAGGTCATTGAGGACCCACCCCTACCCTGTTGGGGGTTCTACTCATAAGTAACAATAGAGGACACATGCCCATATTGATGTTGGTTTCTACTCTAGAAGAAGTATTTGATGATTATTCCTGATCATAGATGTCATCAAGAATCAACTCGGATATGCATCACACCCATAACATCTCTCATCATATATCAGAATCCACTACAGAGGGAACCGTCACATTGTACGTAAAAAAACTTAAGATAAGCTACTCATGGGATGAAATCTAAGTACAAAAGAAGGAGATATGATAGGTAGAATATTCATACTATAGTACATGACACGTTTGGGGCCTACATGATGTGTAACCCCACCTTGTCATCCAGTCGTGTATCTAGACATAATCTGGTAAAAAAAAATTTACATGTACCCCTTGGAATGCCAATGTACTCCTAGAGTACATGGAAAATTGGCCAAAAGGTTGATGAGTGCACGACACCTGTCATTGGTCTGAAGGGAAAATAATGTAATTTTGTTGACATGCCTCCTCAAATGGACTCAGATAACCAAATTGATGAAACTATTGAAGTCCTTGCAAAAAAGCACACTGGATTATCAATTCATTTGCCCGAATCATGCACTCTGTAAAGAAGATTAATTTTGCATCATTACGTACGAATAACGCCTCATGGGGCCCATGTTTACCATTACAATCCTAAGGAAAAAATAGACTAAATAGACCATTCATTTTTCTCAATCGGATTCCCAAGTAAAAAAGTAATATTTCAAATCATTATGCTCTAAATGAGCTTCTTGGGTCCCACAACACAATCATGATTTGAATACCCAAAATAGTATCAAAAGATCCACCCCAATTTCAGGGTCACGACTCCACTAACAGTGCTTCAATTAGATGTCATACCGAGAAGCTATGTGAGATATAATATTTCACAATAATGATAATAATAATAAAATAATATTCTTAGGTAGTTCATGTATCTAATCCATGAACCCAAATTAAGTATCCAATAGTGGGGTTAAATTGAACTTATCATAATCATGGTCAAGCTATCACTGACAGTGTGTGAATCAAACTCCCTAAGTTGGAGTTATGAAGGGTTAAAGATTTAATAATATCAATGAATCTATTATTTCATGGGAGTTTTGTGGGATGAGGACACATGTCAAATAAAATCATCTAAAATAGACTTTAAAAGACCTTTCATAAACAGGGTCATATCACCACAAACGGTTCATGAATTGGACTCCCCAAGTGGGAGTTATGGGGGTTTTGGGTTTAATAATAATAATAATAACAATAATAATAACAATAATAATAATAATAATAATAACACCAATAATAATATTTTTATGTTTTTCCTTTCCTCCCCTACCCCCTTCTTCCCCGTCGGAACCCTAGCTGTCGAGGTGCTCCCCCGCACCCGTTGCCGCCACCTCCAGCTGCCTGTGCCAACTACTCGACACTACCTCCTCTGGCCACATGCCATGCTGCCTCAATGAATCTCCATTTCCATCTACCCCCACCTGAAACACGCTATTCTAGCCACCTCTCCCTATCATCATAGGGAACCGTTACCCAATGACCTTCCACCACAATGACCACCATTTGGTAGCTGTTCTGACCACACTATCGTGCAACAAGCCCGCTCCGCCGGACCACCCTACTACTATGGACTCACCAGACCACCTTACATGCACCATAGAAACCGCTGTGACCTTCCATTTTCCACTGCATGTTCAGTCCCGCTCAAAACAAGGAAATGATCATTGATATAAGATCGTCAGACCTAGATCTACATAGATCCATTCCCCTCTAGAAAAATCGTTTTTTGATGCTTTAAAATGAAAAATTAAAGATGAATGCCGGAAGACCGATGAAGAGAATAAATATGACAGCCATGAATATAATGGTCGTGTTAGTTTGAATATCAACATTGAGGTCCAAGAATGATGAATTTGACAACAAATACATTTTTTTAATTGAAGGATTTTAGTTAGGGATACAGAACAAAAAATAATGAGTCTTACTAGGATTTTGATCAGTTCATCACTAATAAACATCTTACCAATGATCATTTCAATTTTCGTGCTACGAACTTCTCATATCTACAAAGTCGTTGTGATATGTCAACAATTTTTTGTTGATTCTCCAAAGGGAGGAAGAATGAGAGATTCACCAGTGGATTAATATAATAATGAGCTAAACCTTTCCAAAATCACATAGCATTTAATTTATAACCATGAATTAGGTTAAATGTATTTAAGAGATTAAATAATTAATTAGTCATTTTTTTCACTTAAGCATACCGCCAATGAGTGAGGGGTCTGACCGTCTCGTGATGAGATATTTCATATCGTGCATGGGATAAAAACATTGTTCCTGAACCAAATATGGTCTCATATTTTAGATGAAATCAACCGTTTAAGATATATTCCTGTATTTCTGAAAATCCACACACACATAATAAAAAAATATTTAATATTTTTATAAAATTTGTTCCAGGCCCACCAGGTCTCAGAATCATGCGCCCTATTAGCACCTCAATATGAATATATTCCTAGAAATATTCCCTAGTATTACATGGGAAATCAAGGTCTCTACATTATTCCCTTCTTTAAAACTTTTCTTTCTTGAAAAGCAATAACTAATAAAATAGGTGGGAACACTGAGCCTACACCTGGATCATCCCTACATCGGAATGTATATTCAAAGTAGAAGTATGAAACTACCTTATCACCTCCTCTCACATCATGACTGGAATCACCGTTCAACCCTTAAAAATGATGAAATGATTCCCTTCTTTATAATATCTATATGATGTGTCGCCTATGATATCTGGTCACACATAACATTGGAGTCGATGTCTACTAGCTGAGACACTTTCACATGCTCGAGAAGCAAAGGAGTCAACAACATCAACTGAAGAAAAACTGTACCCTCCCACTCCACCAGGGTCAGCTGCAGGGAATTTAATATCTCTGAATCTTCCTCTGCTAAGATATAATGGGACTTATGATAAGGGAATATACTACAAAATTTCATTTCCTTGGAGTATAAACTATCTTTATGTCATATCCCTACTAGAATTCCAACCAAAGTCACTATCTCAGGTTCATGAATCTCTGAGTGAAGATGTACTTGAGACTCTGGTGGTCTGAGTAAACCAAAAGAGCTCTCCCATAAGGTAGTGTCTCCACATTCTCAAGGGAGCGACTACAACTTATAAGTCTTGGTAGGGAGTCACATAGTTATTCTCATGGGGTCGCAACTTCCTTGACCCATATGCAATAACTTTCTTCCAGTGAATCAAGGTTGATGAAAAGAACACAATAATACCAATAAACAAGGAAGGTGAGTAGGCTCATCCAACCATGAGAAGATAAAAACAGAAAGCACCTGGAATACCACACACATCATCACCTCTCTTGGAAAGAGAGTAATCCCAAACCCGAAACTCCACCATACATACTAGTGGAATATGACGAAAAAGGACAAGTATAAAAATCACTAGAAATTATAGGACCTGCTACAACACTCCATCACACAACACCAAAAAAGGGTTACTCTGATGCCCCATGTCACCTCGGTTGAACCTCGAGCAAGGAGTAAAAATAAAAGAGTACCTCAAAACAATGTCTAGAAATTTATATAGTAGAATGTATAAAGGGAAAAAAGAGTACCTCTTATCATCTCATTCGCTACAGGGTCATAGACATCCAAAGTCTACAACTATCTATAGCCCTAACTTCCATCTCCTAGAGCCTGACGTGGGTTTCCCGAAGGTGGTGGTGGAAGGATCTCATATTGGAATCCACCAACCAAACACCCTCCTCCTTTTCTAGCTTTGCCTCCCTACAGACCACCTTATCCCCACCTTGGAGATCCTTGAACGCAATGTTGTCTCTACCATGGAATCCCATATTCTATCTTTCTACATTCCCACACACATCTAGTAGGGCATAAATGAACCATGTGACCACGCTTGTCAAATGTGTAGCACCACACCTCTATAGAATATCATGGTCCTTTATGTTGTCCCTGACCATGTGAACGAGTCTAATCATGGGTTGGACCCCTACATTGATATCCTATCAACTGACATCTTCTAGATGTTGCAGATGTCTCAGATCTATTGTTCCCATTACCAGCTCTAGATTTCTAGCATCCCTCTGAAAGAAATATCTCTATCACAAGTTCCAACTCCAGCACCCCAACATAGGTGAAGATGCACAAAAGTAAAATAATGGCTCAGATCTCTCGTGGAGTCTGTGCCTAAACATCTGTGCTAGGACATTGCCATCTCTAATCATTTCAAGAGAGTAGCATGTAAGGTTTGTGAACCTTACTACACACTCTTGCACTTTTATTCCTTCATACCGAAGCTTCAAATTCTCCTAAATCTGAACTGAACGTAATAAGGAGGAGTAGTACTTATCACGGAATAACTACTAGAAGTTGTCCCATGAGAGCATCGACTCATTGTGTATCTGGGTAACCAGGCTCTAGCAAAACCCAGATAATCTATGTAAAAGACTGGATTCCAAAGACACCATCTTATCTATTAGGTTCTAAAAAATCCTGAAGATTCAAACCTCCAATTATAGCCAATCCAAAGCTGCATGAGGATCTAGATCATTGTAGAACCTCAACAGTCTCTAATGATGGAACTCTCATAGTGAACTCAACCTTTACTCGTCCTCAGCCTACTTCGTAGGGATATTTTTCTTCTTAAAATGTGGAGGTTCTACTACCTTACCACCTAGAGGAAGGGAGTCATAGGATGTACCCTAAACGGAGGCCTTGTCTCTCATTGGGTTATCATCACTAATTGGAGTTTTTATCCTGGATATCTGTCATGGGGAAGTAATCTTCAAATTTATCAATGATTATTATGGTTATATGAGCATATATATATATATATATATATAAATGGATAGTTGACTCAATAAGGACTCTAAAGACTCAATCCTATATGACGTACACACCATTTTTTATTGTAAGAAAAAAATTAGTGTTCCGAGTTAACCAGCATGTAAATAGGGTCCTGGTGAATGGATATGTTGGAAGCCCATAACACCACTGGTCTTGCTAGCCCGAGAGATTCACTCAAGACAATTTGACATTGTTTCCCTAAATCCCAACCAATTCATATTTAGGGAACATACGAACAACATCCCAAGGGTCGAACCACCTCTACTACCATTCTGTCATGACCCGACCCAATATCGGGATCGAGCCAGAACTACCCCAAGCCCACCTCCATAGGATAGGGGGTAGTGATAAATGCTGAAGGCATGCTATACTTAGGGAGGCATTTTACTAAAATAATTTACATACAAACGCATAAAACTCAATGAAAAATTGAAGAGGGAAATAAATAAATAAGGAAAAACTAATATAAATATAACAATATGAAAGAATCACTAAACAAGATGAATTATGGTAGTGTATACTAAAAAGAAAAGGGGGGAAATACATGCCCAACCAAAAAAGTATCCCAACTTGACAGAAATTGAAAAGGTAAAATAGATGAGAGGGCCCTGCTCCTGGATCCCAAGCTATGACCACCATATATGGTCTAAGTACCCTGTACCCCAAAGATCCTATGAACTCATGATCAACTTATCCTTCAACTTTATATGGCACAAGATGTGTTCGTAAATACCATACATGGGTGAGTATGAAAATACCAAGTAGGACACCCCAAAAGATGAAGGGGGAGTAGTAAAAGATACACCTAAGATGAAAGCAAAATATATAACAAGGTACAACAAAAAGAGTATTTCTCAACTCTATAAGAGAGTGAAAGAAATATCATCTAAACACAAGGATCTCGAAATGGTGAGAAGATGAACATCTTATCGAGTATTTTCTATCTATAGTAGGAGAGTATACTCATCCATTCATGAGAATATAGACATGGAAATCCAATGAGATACCCCTCATGTCTTCACCTCCCTTAGAAGGCGAGTTACCAAAACCCAAGGAGTGGGTACTGAAGGAGGATATATATATTCTCAGTTGGAGAAGCCCAAAAAAGAGGGTAAGGGGATCTCCATCTCATTTATCATCCCAGGAAAAGAGTCTATATCAGTTCTAGAAGTCCATCAATGATTCCCAACCCCTCATGCATATTCCTCAGATACACAAGTCAAAGGGAATCAATCCCTAAATCTTGACACTATCCACATTGGGCGGCACTGACTCACACACATGGTTTTAGGTCACATCATAAGGGTTCATCTTAGTGGTAAAAGTATCCCACATTATCATGAGTCCAAAGGTACGTCAAACAATGTCTTTTCACTATGCTGCATAGCCATGTGGGGAAAAACTCAAATAAGAGGACCCACACCCTAGAGTGTCCGAGGGGTTCCACTCTCATAGTAGTCATAGAGGACCCACACCCATTCCATTGGGGGGGGGGGGGGGTTCCAATCCAGTGTCATGGGGACTCATGAACTAGTATAATAGGGGGTTCCAACCTAGATTTTGAGGACCCTTTTCCTATCTGATAAAGGATTCCACTCAGAATTTAGAGGACCTTCAACAATGCCTTTTATGGGGTTATACTCAAATAATCGAGGCCCTGAGCCTTGGTATCATAAGGGGTTTCACATTAGGTCATCGAGTAACTGCTCCCTAGTAGATAGGGGGTTCCACTAAGAAGTAACTGTAGAGGACCCACACCCATACTGATGGGGGGTTATACTCTAAAATAAGTCTCTAGTGATTCTTCTTGATCATTGTCATCATTGTGCATTGCCTCGAATATGTTTCATGCCCATAAAATCTCATATCATATCTCAAAATCCACTAATGTGGGAACCATTACATTCTATATTGAAAAAAACTCAGGATAGGCTACTCGCGGGCAAAAATCTGAGCTCAAAAGAAGGAGATACGAGAGATTGAAGATTCATAATTAAGTAAATGGTGAGTTTGAGGCCCACAAGACATGTGACCCCACGACATCATTTGGTTGTGTCCCTAGCCATACTTCGGTACTAAATAGTGTACATGTATCCCTAGTCATGCCAATGTAATCCTGGAGTACATGACATGTCTGTCCAAAAGGTTGACGGGCATACAATGCTTGTAGTTGGTCTGAAGAGAAAATACACAATTTCACTAACATGACTCCTCAAATGGCCTCAGATAATAAAATAGATCACACCATTTTGTCCCTTTTGAAAAAATGAACAGGATAATCTATTCATTCTCCAGCATCAGAAACCCATTGAAGAAGATGTATTCCACAGCACTGCGCACAAATTGCACCTCATTGGGACTACTTATTTACCCCTAAATAAAATATATGGATCACACCATTGTAATCATCATTGAAAAGTACCTGGAATCGACTATTAATTTTTCTCAATCACACACCCTATGAAAAAGTCGTATTTCGCCACATTACACCCAAACCGGGCTTCATGGGGTCTGCACCTCAATCTTGATTTAAATACCGGAAATTGGTATCAAAAGATCCACATAAATATTTAGAGTCTTGACACCACCAAAAGTTCTTCAATTAGACATCATACTGAGAAGCTATGTCAGATAATATATTTCACAACAACAACAACAACAACAACAACAACAACAAAAACAATAATAATATCATTATTCTTAGGCATTTTTTGAATCCAAACCATGAGCTCGAATTAAGTATCCAACAGTGGTCTTAAAATGACCGTCTCAAAATCAGGGTCATGCTGCCAGTGATGATGAGTGAATCAGACTCCCTAATTTAGAGTAATATTGGGTAAAATATTTTATAATATTATTAAATCTATTATATGAGGGGTTTTTCATAGGCCCATGATGTTGCTCATAATAAATCATCCAAAATAGTTTTAAAATTATTTTCTAGTAAATGGGGTCATGCCACCCCATACTCAGCTTGAATCAGACTCCCCAAATAGGAGTTATGGGGGTTTAGGGTTTAATAATAATAGTAATATTATTATTACTATTTATTTTTATTTTTATTTTATTTCCTCCACTACGCCCTTCTTTCCCACTAGAACCCTAGCCGCCAGGATCCTCTCCCTCACCCAACTTGTGTGTCATGCCCACCGCCGCTGCCTCCGGCCGCCCCTGCCGGCCTCTTGACCGTGCTGCCACCCGCCGCTGGACCGTGCTACCTCCAGCCACATACCATGTGGCCTTTCTAAACCCCCATTGCAAGCCACCCCTTCTTGGAACCTACTATGCCTGCCACCTCACCCTGTCACCCCTTTGAGTCACACCTTGTTGGCCTACTGCCACACCGACCACCTCCTGGCTACCGTCCCTACCTCCCTGCTGTGCACCAACCCCACAATACCAGAATTCCCTACTGCTTCAGACTCTCTAGACCGCCTCACAAACACACCACCGCCTTCCATTTTCCACTATGCATATGGTCCAACTCGAAAAAAGGAAAAGATAAAAAATATGTGACAGTTGGACCCATATCTACATAGATACGTGCCCTGCTCAAAAAATTGTTGTTGTTTTGATGCATCAAAAAGAAAAGTTGATGATGAATGGATGAAGAATGAGGAATATAAGAAATATGACATTGAAGAATATATGGATCGATTTCCTTATTAGTTTGTAAATCAACATTACAGTTCAAGAATGAAGAAATTGACATTGAAGAAATTTTTATTATTCAAGGATTTCTATTGGGGATACAAAAACCAGAAGAAAGAGTCCTACCTATATTTTGATTCAATCATCACTAATGAACACACCCTCTAATGATTGTTGAGTTTACTGCACTCCGATGTGATCAGATCTGTAATGTCATCATGATATGTTAACAGTTCATCATTTATTCACTAAAGGGAGAAAGAATGAGATCATCACCGATATATTAATAGAATAATGATACAACCCTTTCCAAAATCCCTTAGCAGTTAATTTATAACTAAGAATTAGGTTAGAGGGATTTAAGGGATTAATTAGTCAATTAATTAATTTAGTCACACAAGCATATCACCAATGAGTGAGGGGTCTGAACATCCCACAATGACATATTTTATGGTTTTCCTAGGGTAAAAACTGCATTCTAGACCCATCCAATGTCTTGGATTTTAGATCCAATCAACCATTTAAGAGATATTCCATTATTTCCAAAAAAACCGGCTGTGCAATATAAATATATTCATTATTTTAATAAAATTAATTCTTGGCACACCAAGCATTAGAATCATGCATCACCTCGGCACCTGTCTCTGAATATATTCCTATAAATATTTCAAAGTCTTGCATGAAAAAATCATGGTCTCTGCAAAATCAACTATTAAAAGATATAATTTATTTAACATTATCTAAATTGAAACTTCAATTTTCAACAACCTTAAGGAAGAATAATTCCATTTACATGACTATTTATTATTACTAACAACCAGTATTTCTAGAATATTGTTCTTTATACAATTATATTAAGTTTTGGAAGAAAAATTCAATTAAACATGAAATAAATATCATTTGATTTCCATCAAATTATAAGAATCAACAGATTCAATAAAAATGCCACTTTAATTATTTATCCAACCAATCCTTACCATCCTTATGTTATTTAACAATTTTCATCAAATTAAACATGCCAAACAATAGAATAGAAAACATTATAATCAAATCATAAATATACATATCACACTATCTATTAAAACAATAGGAAAACCATTATCACGGTCAAATCACATACAATCGCTACAACCATAAACCATTTATTTTCATTATTTTGATTTAGTATTCATTATGGTTAATTCCATCAGCACCAAAAGTGAAAAATCATGATTAATTTATGATTGATTATAAAAAAAATTGGATAATAAATTAATCCCCCACCTAAAATATTTGAACGTTTTTCAATCAATAATAAAACATCAACAAAGATCTTTGATCCACTCTCCCATAAAGAAACTATAGCCCTACAAAAATTTCATGACACAAACAAGCCAAAAAAACATTAAAATAACTCCATCATAACAAAATAAATATACTACTATATCATGGAAATAAATAAAAAAGGAAACAAGACCAATCAAAGAAAAAATACAAGATAAAGAGGTAAAACTCACCTTGGATCACCATGGATTGAAAATAGAAAGTTGAAGATCAATCCATTTCAAAAGGGATTCAAAACTCCTTGATATAAATCCTTTAGTCACTTAAGGATAGTAGAGAATAAGAAGTTTTAAGAGAAACTAAGGGTTTAGTTTTCTTTATTGGGAATATTTTTAAAATTTTTTGATGGTATGAATGAGTCATTCACATCATCAATTCCTTGAATTTAACACTATATAAAAAATATGTTGCCCAGATCCACAAAACCTGAGATTAATTTAGGTTATGATCTATATGTCCACATCATGAATTTTTAGAGATGGATTTTGGAAATATGAGTCCTTATATATTCATTTCATGATTATACCCCAAACATGATGAGTCACACCACAAAAACTTCCCTGTACAGGTTATGAATTCCTATTCGGGCCATGAATAGATTTCCCATATCATGAATTTACAATTAATTTCTTGAACTTCTTATGCTTCAATATTACAACTCCCAAACCCAACCAATCCTTCTCTAATATTACACTAAGCACCAAAAACCTATTAAACATGCAGAGAAACATGCTAGAGGGATTCAATACTTGAAATCATATACGTATCGAATAATTATAATCCTTGATAATTTAAACCAAACCCGGAGATAAGTAAATGAAAATGGGTCCTCCAAATAGACACCCACCAAGATACCTCTCACAAATCTCACCATAATAGGATATCCAACATCTCACTCCTAATAAAAAAGAATAAAACTAATCAACACTAATAACCATATTCTAAACACTGTTTTATGGTAGATACCTATGAAACAAGAAGAATTCCAAAAAATAAATCATCAAGGAAGATAAAAATCACCTCATATTCTAGATAATGGTAAAAAAACAAGTATCACCACAAGAGAAGAGATAAACATAAAAAAACTCAAGATATTGGGTGAAAATATAGGACTCATGTTTATAGGTTCTCTCTCCAACACCACTGTACCACCCTAGGACATGAACCGAAAGAAGATCACACTCATGAAACACCTTCTCTTAGTAGTCCTAGATCCCCACAAATTTCTCATTGAAGGGTGGACCATCATCAACATCAATATCACCCCTATAGATAATGTGAGATTCATCATGAAGAAAATATTGGAGATGAAATACATAGAATACATCATGTATTCAACTAATTTTTGGGGGATGTTTTATAATATACTCAATAACAAACAATCTGGGGAGAAATCCAACTCCCACATCAAAACCATCATTGAACATGATGAGGAGAAACCTTTTGGAAAACATGATCTCTTACATTAATCTAATGATGTATCTACTATTATCAACATAGGAATTATAATATCCATGTGATGCCTTCATCCACTCGTAAATCACTAAGACTATCTTTGTCGAGTTCAACACTAGTTATGGACTTATTATTGTTGACTCTCTAACCTCAGTCCAACATAATGGATAAGACAAAGGTCAAATGTACAAATCTTCATATGGATCTATAACAATTGTGGAGTAAAAAATATTGTTATAATAAAAATTGACCAAAGGTAGGTGACTCATCCACAAACTAACAAAATCTAGGACACAAGTATGAAAAATATCTTCAAGAGTGTACGTAATGCACTCTATCTTGTCATCCTTATAAAGATGATAAGTAGTTATAAGGCCTAACTAAGATCCAAAATCATTTTGGTGACCTCACCACACATTGGAGGTAGAATTAGGATCATAATTATATATGATCATCCTCAGGGCTCCATGGAGTCTCACCACTTCCTATAGTTACCACCTCCACAAAACCTATACTGTTATTGAGTCCTTGATCACTGTAAATTACAATGATTTCTTAAAAAGATCAACTATCACCCATAAAACATCCAGGACTCATTAAACTCTAGGTAAACTTTCAAATAAGACTATTGATATTTCCTTAAACTTCCACTAAGAAGCATTAAATGGATGGATCAAACCACCGAGAACATGGTTCTCTAGATTCACATTTAGGGTGACTAAACATCAAGATACAAACTATGTAAGTGAATTATTCAATCCAGGACACCAAAAATGACCTCTCAAAGCTTGGTATATCATTTTCATTCAATGATATAAAATAAAGGGTGATGTATATAACAGACAGATAACCACCTCATGTATCACTGAAGGAATGAAAATCCTCCCTTGGAATGACACTAGGTGGTGTTTATCCTTAGACCAATGATTAGGACACCACCATGGATAAATCAGTCTCTCTATATGTTTACCTTGAAGTCCTCCAATTGGAAATCCTCCACTTTATACACCAAATATGACTAAACCCCCATATAGAAAAGGCATCCTCTAACTCCAACCTCTCCTATATCCAGATGTATCACTGAGTCTCTTCCATCACTCTCTATAAATTTGCAGATTCGTGCATGAAATCATCGTGTGACTTACTTTTCAGATCATTAGCTACAACATTAACCTTTTAGAGTGTATATGAAATATCTAAGTCATAATCTACAATAATTACATCCAAAATCATTGTCTAAAGTTTTGCTAACATTGTGAGAAGACATAACATAGGATTTTGTGATTTGTAAAAACCACAAAACACTCACCAATGTGGTAATTCAGTCACAGATTCAAGGAAAAAATGACTACTTCCAACTCAAGATCATGGGTGACATATTTATGCTCATGAGGATGTAATTTATAAGACACTTAAGAAAAAAAAGATACATACTATATCAGAAAAAACCCAAACCAAGACATGAAGCATCACTGAAAATCTCAAACTAAACTCCCTTTTCTGGAAAATAAAGATCCAAAGCATTGACCAACTTCTACTTTATGTAATTTAAAGATTCTTGAAACTGATCAATCCCCAATATTCTTTGATCCTTTATTATAATGGATTTCAGAAGATTGAAAATCTAATAGAAATTAGTTATGAACCTCCTATAATAGTCTACAAGTCTATGGAAGTTCTATACCTTTTCCATTTTATTGGTGGATTCCAATGAAATGGATAACATGATCTTTAAATGATCTATCACCACACCTCAATGGGATATGACATGCTTGATGAAAATAAATTCATGTGCCTATAAATTACGCTTTGTAGATTCCCAAATAGATTTTGATGACAAAGAACATCCAAAACATCATGAAGATGTTCTGTATGCTCATAATTTGATGTGGATTACACAATGATGTTGTCGATAAAAACTAAAAAAAATTGATCCAGGAACTCTCTAAACACTACATTCATAAAACCAATGATCATATCTAGAGAATTAATCACACAAAATGACATTAAAATGAACTCATAAATCCCCTAACAACACAAAAAAGTGGTCTTCCAAATATCCTCATCCTCAACCCATATATGATGATATCCCAAGTGTAGATCATTATTCATGAACTAACCATATCCTTTCAGTTGATTGAATAAATCATCATTCCATAGAAGAGGAAAATTATTCTTCATTATCATCTCATTTAAGGGATGATAATCAATATAGAGACATAGACTACCATAGGTGTTCTTCAAAAACAGAACTAGAGTACTCCAAGGTGACATTATTAAATGAATAAAACATCATTGTAAAAGAGAATCAATCTATACCCATAGGTCTCACAACTCATAAAGTTCCACCATATATGAATACATCAATATCGTAGAAGCTCGTGACTGTGGATCAATCCTAAACTCGATCTCACATTGATGGGGGTAATGCCACAAAGTACATAGGGAATACATCAAGCTAATATTATAACACCCTGGTAAACACCATTGGATGAACATTTGATGAACTATTTATCATCTCTACCATTAAGGAAGAAAAATACATACATACCTCTAATCTATATGAAGATATCTCACACCAAATAACATTTTAGGATCTCTATTAGAATCATGTAACAAAATATTTATCCTAATGAAATACACAATGACCATCACTGAATAGAACTAGTCTATGTTGAGGATGATGTCATATGACAACATCCATAAATATCTGAAGTCTCTCAAAGAATGGTGCTGCCCCAATACTTACTCATAGTCTCTACATAATTCATATAGATAAGCACAATGTATAACTTTAATAGTCAATTCCAAGTGCACTATAAGTATATCTATATCAAGTCTTAAAGAAAACATATGGGAAAGTGATATGAAGTAGTGCATAGCTCCTGAATCAAAAAAATCATTCACCTAAGTAGAAAACAAGAAAATGGTACCTCGTATGATGTTTGGATCTACAAGAACTATAAAATCTAAAGTATGAAACTAATGAAAATTTGGTCAACAGACTATATAACCTCAATAGTAAATACCACCATGTCAGTTATTTACTCTCTAAGGATTAGGGGCATCTCAATCCTACCTACCTCATTTCCTCTCTACTAATCCAAAGTTGGAGCACCCTGCTGTTACTTCCTTGGATACAAATTCATTAATTGAGGAACCTGAAGTGGAACACCTACAGAATGTTTCCTACTCATAAATACCGAGAAATATATCCATTAATGACCTTGAAATATTATTTAAAAATATAGGTTTGATACCTTGTAAGGGTAATGAGATCCGCCACTATTGAAAGAATGATATGATGAGGGATGTGACCAGCCCTGACTATCTAAAATCTCTTTTGTCATGGAAATTGGGAACCTCATACCACTACTTTATTAACTGTTGAATCTTGATTACTCCCCACACATTATAATTTGTTTCTAGATAACACCCTTTCAACATACTCTACTCTGTCCAACACCCTGGGATATGTTGACAACATAAATGGGGTAAGACAGTGATGGATAACTTCACGCAAATCCTCCTCAAAATTCTAGGCCTGGACCTCCTCATCAAGAATTCGGTCCAAATCATAATAGATAAGGGTTTTTAAATGGATCATAAAATCCTAAAAACTAGAATTCCCTAGTAAAAGGGTAATAATATCATAGAAACTATCCTCTTTTGTGGTAAAATAAAGAAACTATTCTCAAAATTGGTCTTGAAACATCTCCCATGACATTGCTGACACTGTAGAATCTCCAAGGTATAATAAACCATACTACCTCAATACTCCCCATAGTATCATCACCTACTAAAAAACCCATTGATCCTTCAAATAATGAATAAAATTGAAGGTTATTACATCCTCATACAACTAGTCCTTTGTTATTGAGTTTGAAATAGAGCCCTCATACTTTTATAGAATCTAGAGTTAAAACACTCTAAGTGTCCTCCTCCTAGTGTTTTCATCTTTGACTTATACTCTATGGTGATCTTCTGTCCCATCCTATATAATCTCTTCGACATGAAAATGAAGAGGATATTTTACTGATTCCATGTCTGCAAAAGAAAAAAATATTAGGGGTGACAAATCCTAGATTATAGAATATTTAAGACTGTTTATTTATTTATTTATTCAAGGTTTAATCTAGTCTCAATGTTTAACCATTTCAAACACAATCATAACGAAAAATGACCCATGATACTTTCCTATATCTATACCTCAAACCAAGTTTAACTTTGATTATTAGTCTTAATAAACTTAATGATTTATGAAATGTATCATAGGGGGACCAATATACCCTTGTACAAGCCAGTATTCCTTTCTTACATTGCTTACCAAGTTCAGATTACACCATTTCCCTTCCATGACTTGTAGTTATCATTTATAACTACCTCTAAACTTAATCCAATCCCTCATCTTGAACATTTTATACCACTCTATGATGACCCATCCACCCAAAGGCACCGCTCCTGGTCCAGAAATGAGAGAAGGGTGATAATGATTCCCGAATATCACCTATAATAGGCCATGGGTTGGGGGTAAGCATCAAGTGTATATCATACACAAAATGGGAATTCTTACCCTCTAATATTTGAGAAGATGAGAGATAATATAAAAACAACCAAAAAATGAAAGTCATAAATAATGAAGATGATCCAAAATACATGAATGTAATTTTAGACAACTGAAAAACTGGAATAAACCTACAAATAATAAAAGGTAATCCTAAACAATTTCCAAGAAATCCCAAAAAACTCCTGAATAAACCAAGATCTATAAAATTACATTCGGATAACCAAACATCTCTTATAAACCTAAATAATAGTTATATATATATTTATATTTATGGTGATCATAACACATATACTCAGTAAGATCCACCATGATTCCTCTCATACAGAAGGTAAATAAAGTATATGAAATCCCAATAAATAATAAGTGAAGCAAAGTAAACACCTAAAAATGTATACTAAGTTCCCATCCTCACCATGTTCATCACTCACATGATATTTCATATAAGTGAACATATAATATAATATCAAAAGAAGATACCCCGATACCACTTCCCCACGAGTTTACCACTCCACCCCAATGTCTCATGTCCTAAACCATCTCTCTCCAAAAGTAAGACAACCCAAAGACACCTTGGATAATTTTTAAAAAATGAATCTTATGAATCACATAATCTCATCATCACCTAAAATGAACCCCATGAATCACATCATCATGTCATCCCATGCTACATCTCTATATAATAACAAAGTAGTTTTTGGGATCCATAAAAAAATCATATGTTGTATATTAAACCTTAATCCATCACAACCCAGACAAATCATACCTAAAATAATTCATAGGGTACTATATCTAAATAAAAATGTGTGTCAATTTAAAACAATAAATTATATCCCTCTACACACATATATGGGGAATGATAACCACCATTCATACTAGCACATAATAATACCATGCAAAGAGAAAAGGACCAGATGGGGTAGTCATCCATTCCTTACTCTCCAACCTAAATTTTATGGAAAACACATTCCTAGAGTCCACTAGGTTTTAGTCACCTAACTGATATGGGTGGGGTATCATATGAAATCATTAATATAATATATCTCACACGCACACTATGGGAATTAACCTAGTCTTGGGATCAACTGAAGCTATCTTCACTTAGAAATATGATGACCATTTCTAAGGACTAGATATCCGCTATAAACTAAATCATTCAAGAGGACTTAATTTTTTAAATATTTCCTTATAAAATTTTACTTTACATTAATTAATTCATTATTTAGTAATTAAAAATATTCCATTAACATGTCATTAACCACTAAGTGAAGTCCATGCCCCCTTGTCATAATCCAATGGATTCCAAAAATTTTCAAGATTATGAACATTTTCATTTCATTCATGCACCAAACCAATGGGATACAAATTTTATCAATAATCATAATTTAATAATTCTAGACACTCTAGGAAACATCCTATGCTACTTTAAAAGATATGCATAAACCAAGAATAAGAAACAACATCAAGTATTGGGGAAAGGGATGTTGGAAAATAAAAAACCTGGACATCAAACCTTTAATGAAGAACATTATCAACAAATTATCCAACTTACAACGCAATAATGGAAAATACAAACATCAACCCATCCCATCAGTTCTAGTTCCATCCTCAAGACCAACATACATATGACTATGAATTCTACAGTGATACGCTTCAACTGCTACAACAGACCCAGTCCTCCCCACCCATATCATGTCTACCATCATCCATCCTAGGCTCAAATTCCATATTTTAGAAGGGGTCACTTCCCTAGAGAACATAGAAGAAAAAAAACATAGTCAACATGGAATCATGGACCAAAAAATAAGGCACCAATACATCTCATTCTAAATTGTTTTCTCATCCCTAAAAATTTATCTTTATAAGAAAACAATTTTTTTTTACTATTTTAGATTAATTGATTCGTTTATCATAGGTTATAACTAAATGAAAACTAAGACAGAAACTATTAAAAAATATAAATTATTTAAACATTTTCTAAATCATAACTTTTAGTTTTAACTACTTTAAGGTAGAATAATTCCATTAACATGCCCCTTTATTATTATCAAAACCATGAAATTTGAACTTCATGTTCTTTAACAAATTCCATTAAAATATGGAAGAACAATTAAATTAACCATGCACCATGCATCATTTGATTACCATTAAATTATAATATTTAATGGATTCAATAAACCCACCACTTTATTTTGTTATCTAACCAATCGTTATCAATATTATATTTTTAACCGTTGTAATCAAGTTAAACTGTATAAACTATATAATAACACACATTAAAAAATAAATATTAAACATAGATAAAATAGAATCTAGTAAAACAGTAGGCAAACCATTACCATAGTGGAAACACATGAGATATCTACAACCAGAAACCATTTATTTTCACAACTATTATTTAATATATATTATGGTTATTTACATCATAACCCAAAAATGTAAATCATGATAACTTTATGATTGCACATAAAATAGAAATATAAACAACAAATTCCCAACATCAATCCTTTAATCATTATTCAAGCATGAATAGAACAACAATGCAGATCTGTTATCACCTCTACCATAAGGAAACTAAAACCCTCCAAGAACACAAAACCATAACCATTCGAAAAAAACATCAAAATAACTCAATAAGAACAAATGATATCACCCACCATAGAACAGTAATAATGAATAGGAGGAGATTAGACCGATCAAAGAAGAAAATACGATAAAAAGAGGGAAAATTCACCTTGGATTAGACAAGGTAATGTAAGGATCAATACATTTCAAAAGGGTTTGAAATTCATTAAAATAACTTCTCTAGTCACATGGTATTGGGATATAATTAGGGTTTTTGAGAGAATTTGAGGGTATGATTGGTTTTATAGTAATTCCTATAAACAAAATTTCATGATGTGAATGTGTCATTCACATTGGGACTATCCGAAATTTAACACCCACCAAAAAAAACATTTCCCCAATCCCAAAAACCTAGTATTAATTAATTTCATGAACTATAAGTTCACATCATGAGTTTTATAAGTTATATTCAAGAATTATGATTCCCCATCCATTCAAATTATGAATATATTGTACGCATCATGAACCAAACCCAACAAACTTCTCTACCCAGGGCATAGATTCCAGTCCAGGTTGTGAAACAACATATCAAATCATGAATTTACAGTTCACATACAAGAAACAAAGACCACAAAAACACCCAAAATAATCATCTAGACCCTAAATGGCCCGAAGGACTTCTTTTTTATTTTATTATGGTTGATAATAATACTTTTAAGGGTTTAAGGGGAACCCGTACATGACCTTTAGGCCCAAGGCATAGGGCCCGACTGACCCACAATACATGACCCGAAGGCCTAAAGGCATACCATGCTCAATACGTGACCCGTAGGCCCAACCCACATGAACATCCCCTCCATAACTTCTATGTAATTGATCACTAATATCCCCACCTTGCATTGCTGATTGGCTATCATAGTCCCATACAAAGCTGCATGGTGCCTGGTCCTGATGGCAGCTGCAATACCCTCTCATTTTTCCAATCCGGTTAGCTCGGCTTCTGGTTGCTGCTACTCTTGTTGCTATGATCCTCTTCTAGGGCCTATTCGGTGTGAACTGGGCTACTCTATGGTCTTCATAGCCCAAAGGCCCTGTGTCCCAAAGGCCTTTGATGACCCGAAGGCCCTTGAGACCCGTAGGCCCAAACCGGTGGCCCGAAGGCCCAAATCGGGTGAATAGTTCTGGATGCTACAGTACCGAACAGTAACTGCTATAGTACTGCTACAGTCCCCCGGAAATTCGCCTTCACCCAGTTTTGAATCTGGGTCTCTTGGATGCCAAGTAAAAGTCCTTACCACTCAGGTACGGTTCTCTCTATCATAACACTGTCTACCCCTAGAAAGTTCTTTGCGTGAATTTTTAAAAAATAATTTTGGATAATTATCTTGAATCAATGCCTCATACTCTTAAGTATAATAGAAATATCCACCATTATACCATAGAAAACACATTAAACAAATAAATTTACCACACAAATCTCTATCTTAATGGTCCAAAACATGGATATAATGGTCAAATGTGGTTTGGTTGGGATAAAAACATAAATCCTCCCACTAAACCACTTGATATAGGTCTGAATGGTACCTCTTGAACTAGGATATGTGAGACAAATCATGAATAGATGTTATCTGGGATGGTATAAATAGTTTTTATGAAACATTCCATAGATATTCCATGATCTCTAATAGACCCACACACAACAATATCAACTTACCCTACTTTCCCAATCTATAATATACCAATTGAGGATAAACCCCAAGGAACACATAATTAAAAAAGTGAATTCCAATAAATGGATATAGTGGTCGGTATAATACTTCTAGTGAATCTATGCCATCACCAATATTTTCAAAATAAATAAATTTTTAAAAGTCATATATTACATGATTCTCAGACTCGACAAGTAATTATCACCCAATTTTGACCGAAAAATAGGAGACCAACATGAAAATCTATGAAGTGCCTAAAAGGGTGCCATATTAATTATGGATTAATATTTTTATTATAATAGTATGAGAACAATGATAGATGTTTCTAACATGAGCCACTAAATTCAAGAACACGTGCTTTGAGCATATCCTCATGAATCTCAATAGCCCGCTTAGTTGGACCATCCACTTATGGATGTCAAGACATGCTCAATATCAGCTGAGAATCCATCACTTCAGGGAGATCCTTCTAGAAACATGAAGTAAAGTGGGTGTGTCGATATGAAATGGTGGAAAAATCTACACTATGAAGATTAAAAATCTATTGGACATACATTTATCCAAGATCTTCCACTATTTGAAACTCTATGATGGGAGGAAAATGAGATTATTTTTTCAATCAGTAAATAATTAATAAAATAACATTCTTCCCACCAGGATACCAATGTAATCCAATCATAAAGAATATAGAGATCACATTACACTTCCAATCCAGAATGGGAAAAGTTGATAATTATCTATAAGTCTTTGGATACTCAGATTTCATCTTCAAAAGGTAGGGAACAAAGACCCAAAATAAACAACCACCCACCTTATCACATGCCACCAATACTAATTTCTGAGATCATAAAACATCTTGGTAGCCCAATGGTGCACTGCCCAAATAGAATGATTCCCACCTTTCATCACCTCCTTCCTCGAGGTCAAAGGATCCACCAACCTATTCCAAAGGCAAATATAACCATAAATAGATAGAGACCACTCTATTGAGGTCTTACCACAATTAAAAATCAGGATCCTATACTTTATCTAGCCAAATTTGATCATCCAAGGAGGGCGTGACTTGCACAATAGTAAATAATACCGGATCATCCTCGTCTTTCACAACTAGATTCAAATCTAGAGATAAGATCATCGAAAGCTCATCCTTGGTTCATTTACTACCTAAAAAGTAAATTTTCTTTCCATGTAATTCACTATAACACACTGAGATTTTATTATCTAATTTTCTTTTATATAATACCATTTTTAATAAATTATGTTAAATAAAACACTGAACTAAAACAAGTTGTGACATATTACAATAGAAATTTATTAAATAGATAGATGGTAATAAATAAGAACAATTAAATTTTATTTTTTTATTTATGAATTTAAATTATTATAAAATAAATCATTTATATGATATGATTTAAAATATTCAATGTAAAAAGGGATATTTTTCATAGAAGAGTGTTTCAAGTGTTGCGTATTTCTCCATAATAAATTAAATCGATCAATCTAAGAATAAGATTATAATAATATGTAACATCTAAATTTATGAACTAATATATTAGCATTCCTTTAATTATTTATTGATATAAAAAATATTAAGACCACTTAAAGATTAAAAGTGTCATTTTTCTATAAAAGGTGTTTTTATTTATGTTTTTTATTTATATTTAAAAGAAAAATTCAAAAATTATAGAATTTTATTTATGAAATAAACTTCATTTTTGAATTGATAATGAGAAAATTATCTTAGAGTTATTTTTTGAAAATTTTATAAAATAATAGTTTTTTAGTGAATATTTAAAAATATAGTTTTTTAAGAATACGGTATATTCTATGATATCATCATAAAACAATACAGTAAAATAAAATATGGAAAGAATCATACCTGATAATATAATCAAATTATCTTATTAAAGTTATTCAACTCACATATATTTATATTTATTCCTATACAAATATAAAAATCAATATCAATGTTGACGCAGCGCATGCACAACATTGGAAAAGCGAAATTTAGTGTTTCTAAAATAAAATTTGAGAATGAAATGTCTATACTAAAAATGATTATTAAATATGGTTATTAATTATTTTTTTGATAGTTATTAATTTTTGAGTTATATATCAAGTGTCTTATTCAAATGTTTTTCCAATACTTATGCAAGGAGAGAATAATAAAAATAAAATATTAAATAAGATGTGATGATATGAATGAGAGTAATAAATATTACTGATGAATATATATAACTATAATTATGGGTATGAAATTAGTTTTTATACATGAATTTATTTTTAATTTTTTAATGGTATAATTACCTAGAAGACTTATGCATCACTAATACAATGCTTGTGTAAGTGGCTGAAAAATAAATGTAAAAGGTTTTAAAAATAATAAAAGTGACGGGTTTTTTATAATTTAGGACATTAAGTGAATTTTATGTATCAAAATTAATTGTAAGTATTTTTTTTAAATATTAAAGTTCCAATTCTATTTTTATGTTGTTTCTTTAAAAGTCAAATCATATTAGTAACCTTGAAAATGACTTAATAGACTATTAAATGTGAAAAATGATAATTAATAATATTAAAAATATTATAAGTGTTAAATTGGATAGATAAATGATCAATAAGACCACGAATTTTCTATTTGTGGACCAATTTTAAATTTAAATTATATTTTGACCATTAATTGTTCAATATTTGTGAAAACACCATTGATTTTTTCTGATAAAATAGTACTCATTATGCACATATCAAACCATCTTCCAAGTTCACTTTTATCTCCTTATTATTCTAAAATACCTCTCTAATCTTAAATTACCACATTTAAAAGCCTCCATTATTTCCAAAAATCCTTTTCTCAAAGGCTTTGAACATAATCCAAAGGAACTGTTTTGAGGAGAAATGTAACAGTTTCCAAGTTTAATTCATTATTTTTTTGGATTGTTTGTTGATTTTTTTTCAAAATTCTATTATTTGTCTTAAATGACTATATTCTCATGGTATTTTAATATTTTTTATTTATCCATGATGAAATATTATCCATTACCACTCACCAAGATGTTTCCTTAATTCGTTACCATGTCAAAATATAGGTGTTTCCAAAACCATGTCTTTTCAATTTTAATTCCCCTCTTACTCATTTCGGAAACATATGTAGAATTTTAAAGTAGGTATAAAATTATAGTTTAATTATAATATAATGTTATAAAAATGGAAATATTTTTTGGGGTTATATCACATTCAGTCCTGGTTCACTCTGAATAGTAATCGAATCGAGGGTGACTGGACCTCAGGCATGCCTCTCCGTATACCAGAGGATACCAAATAATAACAAGTTTATAGGGTAATACTAAGGGTAGAATGTACACCCAAATCATATTGAATTATAGTAGATAAAAATAAACAAACTTAATCCATTATAAAAACCAGATCAATAGGAATTAATAAAAATATAGCCATCATTAATAAATGTATTGCATAAGCACATAGTCATACAAAATCACTCTTCTCCCACTGAGTTGACCACATTTATATAAGTAATATAAGAAAAAATAAAAGTATAATGGTATCTAATAAATACCAAAGACTCATATCATAACAATCTTCAATTCCTACTAAATTTTCTCTAACTTGATCATTAAATATTGGGCCTTTTCCCAACCTGAAATTTTATCAAGTGAGGATTCTTGGGTACCCAAGCTCCATGGAATCCCAAGAGGGGGTGGGTACATAACTCAATTGGTCATCACAAATGAGGTAATATTTATGACCATTAAATGTAGTGTATGTGAAATGATTAGAATAAATAAAAATTTCTAAATGTAATAAATAAACACCGTCAGCCCTCAGGTGTGGGTATATAATGTATTAACCACATAGTAGGACCAAAACCTACCCTAGAACCAAAATCCCATACCATAATTTCTTTTTCTAGTGACGAAGTATATCTAAGCATATATCATAATTGTTCCAACCATAGTAACCACATAGGGGGACCATGTCCTACCCTAGAACTTATATCCCAATATATGTTAGGGGTTTTATCCCCTCTTTAAATATAAAAGAAACATGATCAATTCATCCCAAGCTATGTGTGTGTGGGGGGGGGTCATATCCCCTACCCATGGACCCAAGGAGAACGTTCAAGGCATCCTAATTACCAAGACTACTTTATGCATGTTTTCTATTCTTCTCTATGATAATTTACCATTTCATATATCCAAATCACCCAAGGTGTTTACCATATCTTGAAAATTTGTTTTCTAAAAAACTCCAAGAGTATTTAATATTACTTTATATCATGACCACACCAAGGGTATATACCATATCATCCATTTCATGACTGCTCCAATAATATATTCCATACTTCTCTATACATGTTTACATTTCATATAATCAAGATAGAATCAAGGGAGCTTTCTATATAATGCTTCAGGACAACCTCAAGGGTATTTTACATTTAATGTATATCATTAAAATCATATTTTTTATCATTTAAGGGTCAATCCTTGCACTAATAACCAAGATCCCTTTCACCACCCCTCTTCAAGGTTTAAATTAATTGGGGTACTCACCAAGGTCCCCTAAATCATATCAAACATTGGAAAACCTACCATGGGTCCTCTATTATAAAAAATAATCTCTCTGGTGAACACCCATCACTCAAAGGGCCTAATATTCCTCGATAATGTCAATATATCCTCAAGGCCTCCCTGAAAACCCTGGTAAATCTAACAAGGGAGATGGCTTCTAGACCATCCCATTTCCCAATTCTTCTTAGGTTTGTTCGAACACTCAACACATCTATCTAGTTCATCACATAACAATAGGGGAGGAACTCCTACCTCATGGTTATCTCCCCTCACCATAGGCCCAAATATATATATCAAAATACTCAATTGGAAAACCCCTAGGGTATCCATCCCAAGTCATCATTTATCTCCTCCTAGATTTATCTAGGTTCTTCTACACTAAGGCCACCAAATAACATTTTTTTATTTAATTTTTCACCCTGTGGTGTCTAAATGTCTCCTAGAATACCGTTACAATTAGGACCTCATCCATTGGTGTCCGAGGAAAGTCAAGCCAGTGTAAAATTCCCCTCATGGGCTTAGAACTTTGTGTTATTCAGTCAAGGTGGTATATTTTTAATTAAAAAATACCTTAATTTTAAATAAACATTCACCTAAAGTGGAATTACCACACCACTAACATTCCATATAAAAACCAAAATAAACCATAGGGGTATATATGTAGTACCACCTACCATAAATTAAGGATTTTCCTTTTTCTCATACTATTCGATTGCACTATCTGATCTATAAAAGATTTCCAATGATCAACCAATCATCATAAACTTGAATGTGGCCCTAAACCAAGTAAAAACACCAAGATAAAACTAATTATAACATTTATAATTAATTAAACTATTTAATTTAAAATAGGCACAAACCCTAAAATCTCACAGGGTGATCCTGACACACCAAAAGCCTGAATAACCACCCATGGGAGGTCTATAACTGACTTATAACTCTATCCCAATAAGGATTCATATTATTTGACACAAATAAAATTTCCAAAATAATTTAATTCAATTTAAAAATCTCATAATATTCACTATAGAGACATACCTCATTGAAATAGTGCACGATAATTTATTAATATTGTTTGAAGACACCCTATAGCTAAGATGAAAAAATACCTAAAATAATTAAACTATTCCACCAATATTAGGTGGAATCATATCAAGAATACTGAGAGAAGAACACCCAAAATTAGAAAAAGATGAAGAAAAAAAGATTAATGGAGGAAAATGGATGATATAAATCATCTTAAACACAATGGATACATCATTAAAATCCACCCAAATAGAAATAAAAAAGAAGGGTGAAGAGTGTAGGGAGGATGAGCATTGAAAAAAGGAGAGAATAAGAAAATGGGGTTTACCCTTTTTAAAACATGATGGTGGAAAATAGTAATTCACCCCATAAAGACCCCACTAGCAAGCTGGTGCCTCCACCGATCGGCTGATGCTAGCTCACTTAAAAACCGATGGCCGTTGTAGCTTCCCTGAATACCTTGGCCTCTCTCTAGTGTTCAATCAATCCTCTATTCCACTTCTAGATCATTATTCCCCATCTAAAATACCTCCTTGAGGATGCTAAAACTCTTGTAATTCTTCTTAGAGTCCTAATTATAAAAAAAACCATCCACAAAATTGATAATTTAAATTCCCCCTACATTTCACTCCTTAAAACGGGTATGGGGTTTTACAACCTCCCCACCATAACACTTATCATCCTCAAAAGGTCCCAATGATTATATAACAACACATATTTTACTAGAATATTCATCAATTCAATTCCAAAAGAAAGAATTCCATTCTTGAATTCTCAATGTGCTTCCACTAAGCGACTGCAAGTTCAAGGAACACCAAGCACTAAAAATCAATCCAACTCTCATTATCTATACCAAAACCCATAGATGTAAATCCATGATTCCAGTCCATCCTAATACACTACCATGTTTTTATGTAATTAATCATTAGGATTATGTTGTTCCACACCATAATTCATTTCTCATATGGATTATTTTGAGTCACACTACACCACACCTTTAGAATATCCAATCAAAATGAAATACCAATTTTATGATGATGCACCCGATGTGGTTTTAATTATACAAAAACCAAACATATGTGAAAATAATAGTTAATATTTGGTTCCAATCCTCATTCACAAATTTAAAAAAAATTTAGATCCACCATTATCCAAGAACCATTCCAAATATGCAAGATTTTCCATTAAAAAACCCAACCAAAACTCAAAAAAACCCCATCATACTTGACGTTGTTTCCAATGTGACACATCAAAATTCATGTAAAAATTCCAGTTATACCTCCTTTGTCTGAATTAACTCATTTTCAATCGACCTTAACCACTGATGAATCATCAATTTACCTAACCATAAATCCTAAAATCCCAAAGAAATGCCATTATTTTCCTAAAAAGACAAAACCAAATTCTGAACCCATCTTCAATTTTAATTTCCATAGTGGGATCCTCAACCAAGAAAATCTACTATTGTGCAATACTATGAGCATTAGCGCAGTATTGATCCAAATAAACTTTAGATAATCCCTATTTCACCTTGAGCCTAATGCCTAAATCCATAAATAGTCCAACATTACATCTAAAACTACACATCTGGTATTCACCAAGGAATCCACATTTAATAAATCTCATCAGTTCACCGGTAAACCAATCTATATTGACTATCCACTGACCGATCTCATGAATCCAAAACCCTTCCAACATGAGGGCCACACAACCATGATTAATGCTATGATCCCCACAATAATAGTGTCCTTATGAAAACTTTACTTGATAAAAACATGATATCCCCAACCCATATACTATCTATCAGGGAATATAATGACCATATGTGGACAATTCCATGAATAACTGATCACCACTTGAAATTTCAATCACCACATATCCCTATCTCACTATAATGTTATGAAAAAAATCTACCTAAATTTTATCAACAATGGGGGAATCAACCTCCCATAGAATATGGTGAACTATCCACCAACCAATTTCCCTTAAACCTCTCCTTGAGTGAAGCCTCAATAGGTTCCAACATTAATAAAAAAGTGCTACTAAAACAAACTCATGCACATCAATTTAAACTTATTACACTGAGCCATTTGAGGTTTCAAAATCCATATAAGTGGAAAGACCTCTAATTATCATGAAAACCTTGGGAAAGAATTCTCAATGATTTCACATCAAATTATTTCGATCCACAACATGTACATGGATTCTCACCAATCTATAATTTAGTTGGCACCACACTTAACTATCACACACTTCCTCAAACTAATAAAATCTTAACGGGCATGTACTTTCATACTACCTAATTTTGAAACGTGAATCACCATATCATGAGTTGAAAATCATCAATACAAGGCCCATTAACCTAAAACATTAATCATTCATTCCATTATATCAATTGCTTTTATCCAGAGCAACCTCAACACTCATCTTCAAAATTAGGCATATTACTTGTGCCAAGAAAATTATGTAGACATATGTCAATCTAGGTTTCATCTTGAAAGTAAAAAATGTCTACCCATTTTGTCATCATGCTCCCAAAATGCGTCCAAGAGACACAAGTATAGGGATCAAATTGATCCCACCCTTGAAACCAATCCTTATTACCAAATCTTTAACACTCAAGGTTCATTCCTAATGAAAAACCATGTCATAATCATGCCTATAAAATATATGGCAGCACATATTGTGTTCTAATAATAAGGAAAGTTAATTACCTATTCCATAAATTTTCATAATATTTAAGGCATTCTCATGCATGTATCTCATACCCAATAGCACCCCAGATGAACCAATCTCTTAACTTGAATCATTTACCCATGCTTCCAACATCTAGGGAACTCATAAGCCTAGGCTAACTCCTCTCATGGATTTCCCCCACATATCACATCTCAAAGACTCACCAAAATCTTATTTCACACCTCAAAGGTCATATAGAATCATACACACACCCATATAATGTATCACAAAGCACTCTTATACCAACACACTGATCCTAAGTTCTCATATCCACATAAACAAAATCACAATCCAAAAAAAATTCCCACTCTTAGGGAACCAAACTTCTATGAGAATCTCTACATCAAAATTATCCTTTGAGTATTAGGTACCATCCCAAGGTATATACATATATAAAAAAATCAATATGAAGATCCATATCCATCGAATCATAGTCACATAGTTCAATTAAGAAGAAATCCATTCTAAAAAATATGGGAAATAACCACATATGTTGTTAATTTTTTTTAAGCAACCAAGACTACTTAACATCCATCGACAAGGGGGTCTATAATCAAGGCATATAATTCCAAAACCAACCAACTAGATTCAAAAAACTTCCCTTACTAGAGGGACTATATCATAACCATCACCATATCAATTGATCATTTTCCATATATTCCACACGACCTTTAATAAAGAGAAAAATATAGATATTTCATGGTCCAATTGAGTATAATTTCATCACGAACATATACAAGAAGAAACTTCATGATAAATTTTTGATAATTTAAATATCTCAACCCTCTATAATTAGTGATATAAATCACACATAGTTAGGTATATGTCATGTGAATCTTATGTGCCAAATATGATGCATAAACACATATTGGAACCATAGGCCAAGAGTCCCAAATCCAAAAACTCCAAAATTAAAAGCTCTATATGTGTTACCCAAGGATAAAGGTCATTAAATGAAGACATAAAATATGAATAAAATAAATACTATATCCATGGATTCTTATACTTCCTCCAAAAATTGTGTTCATGATGCACCAGTCTGGATTCCATCATAGGATCTAAAACATCCCTATATCTCCAATATAGCATCTATCTAAAAGAAAAAAAATTAAAATAACTCTAATAACTTTTTGATATAAATTATATAAATGATATGATAGGAATTTTTAACATCTATACTCAGTTTACTCTGAATATTAATTGAATTAAGGGCCACTAGACCTCGAGTGTACCTCCCCATATGTTAGAGGTTTCCAACTTGTAGTGGGGGTCTTGGGTAATACAAAGGGGAGACTATACCCCCATATCAGAGTGAACTATAGTATATAAAAATAATCCAAAAATCATAAATAATATAAAAAATAGTAACATAAAGCAATAAAAAAACTACCATCAATAATAAGTTGAAAACAGAAGCACATATTCATACAGACTCGTTGGCCACCCACCAGGCTTACCACGTGTACCCAAAAAAATACCACAACAAATAAAATTACAAGAGGTTATAATACATACTCGATCCTTAACTCATACAAATATAAAATTTCTAATAGGGATGATCTAGATTTATTATACAATTTTAGGCCTCTTCTCAACCTAAACCCGTAACAATTGAGGCAAGTCAGGTACCCAAGTGCCATGGCTACCTGAATGGGGTGAGAGTACCTAACTCAATTAGGCACCATTGAATCAGTCCCATAAATAACCAGTAAATGTAGAAGGTACTATGCATTACTATAGTAGTCAAAAATATTAATCTGATTTGGTACTTAGGGCCCTCAGTCTGGGCCTATGGGTCTCTAGGCCTTTGGGACACCAAAGGCCGTCAGGATACAGGGACTTCGGGCTACCAAAGGCCATCGGGTCATAGGGACTTTAGGCCACAAGGCCTTTGATCCACCATAGGACTTAAGGAAACTAGGTGTCTAGTACACAAAGGACCAAAAAGCCTCTTGATTAGAACACATAGAATCATGCCCATGAATAGGATTCAAAGCAAGTAGCATCCACCAAAGAAGAGATAAGTAGATTTGAATAATGAGATTGTATGGAAATTGCCATCTATACTGGGAACTATGCAACTTTGTATGAGAAAATGTTGTCCCATCCTCTATGTGATGTTGGGAGCTAGGAATCCCCAAATTTTTATATTATGGGGAGGCTTAGTTCCAAATTGTAGTAAGGTCTTGTGCCTTCAAGGGTCAGGTTATAGGTGATGTGCCTCTAGGCCTTTGTGAAATGTATGGGCCTTGTGCCGCTAGGACTACTAGTCATGTAATAGTTATGATTTATTCCTTAAAATATATATTATCCAAAAATAAAAAAAATCTATGTCCTTTATTAATTTATAGGAAAAAATGTATATAATAAATAAACACCACCATCAATATCCCCAAACTCGCACTCCCAGATCTGGTGAAAAAAAAACATAAAAATTACATTTTTGGTTTTGATATAGATGAAGGTTACCCAATTATTCCATTAGTAACTTACAATATCAAAATAAATATTGGATCACTTACATTATCAAGTATCTTTTAGGTTTATATTTTCATATTATTAAGAAAAACTATTACATAAACAATACCCATATCTTTAAATTAGAATTTCTCACACATATCCTAGATTTTCTTATTTCACATTAAGTCAATATCATCATCCATTTGAAAATATTATACAAATAATTCATTCAACATAATTATTGATAACCTAGGTAAAAGGATACATAATAAGGGTGAGATAAAATGCTCAATAAGGGTAAACATATGCATTAACAATTGAATGTCACCAATGAGCATAAAAAGAGAATAAGTGTTTGATAACAAAATCAAAGTGGATGAGCATAAAATAATAATACTCATACCCATCCAAACCTATATCATCAAAAATGAAAAAAATGAATAATGATTTCATAAAGGCAATAGTTATTAAAGTAAATAATCATTATCCTTGTGATTTCAATCTTGACCAAAGAAAACATTTATAACCATAGAAACTAAAATTAAATCCTATTAGTATTTTGTAAAATCATCATCATAGAAACCTTATAGAACCATTTCAATTGGAATAACCATATTTATTACTTATAATATATTTCAGTAGTGAACATAGTCATTATAGAATTCATTGGAGTGCTATTTAAGCACACCCACCATATAAGCTATATCTAGATCACCTAAAACTATCTGGCTACACCGATCGTATAAGATATAACAGAATAACCCTATAATATCTTGGAACACCAACCAAAGAATATATAATAATCTCAAACAGTTATATTTGGGTGCACCCATCATACAAAAATGTCCAAAAACCCTAATAATGTTCATGGAACTTGTATTTCATCATAAAAATCATAAAAAAATCAGTATTCCTTTCATAACTTGATCAACTAGAAGAAGGGAAATGGGTTCCATAAGAATATATTTGCAATATTATTAACACATTGAAAATAAATGGGTTTCATAAAAATATCTTTGAAACATGATTGGCCCATGGAAATGAAATTAGTTCCATGACAATCTATTTGAAACATAATTAACCAAAGGAAAAGATACAGGTTCCATGAAAAATTTCTTTGAAGCAATATTAATATATCCAAAGAAATAATGAGGATGGTATCATTAAAAAATATCCCCATTTTTTCATAATTAACAAAAAGGTTTGTTAATATTTATGAATGAAAATATGACTAAAAGTTAATTAAATACATTATTTAGAAAAATAAACATTTTATTTTGAAAATTACTTTTAAAAAATAATAATTCAAAAAATATTTTGAATGTAATTTTTTTTGAAAACAACATTGGAAATATATAAATAAAAATTCAAGTAAAATAATTGACATGGTGGAATAAAACTCTGTTAATGCCATAAATGTTAAAAATAAACATTATTTTTAAAACATTTTAAAAGAAGTCAAAAGTGACCAATTTGGAAAATGTTAATAAATTTCCTTTTAGAAACATTTTAAAAAGTAAAAGATAACGTAAAATGGATTTAGCAAATTATTTATTTTTATAAAAACAATTTTGACAACATTTTAGAAAACATAGATATGTAAATGAAAGATATAAGATCTAAAAGAAAATAAAAGATTGGTATCTCATACAAATAAATTTCTTAGTGATTTTTCAATAAATAATGTAGGAAATGGAAATTATACATGTGAAATAAAATCATTAATATGTGATAATAAAAGATTTTTGGTTCCGGAAAATAATATTGCGTTATTTCTTCCCAAATAACCTAGAACATAGTCAATCCCTAAATAAAGGATATTGCAACAAAAAGCCTTTTTCAATTTGGTCACTATTCATTCGTAAGACCCATGAAATAATAACATAAAATTATACTTTAAATATCATGAAAATAAGTATTTTCATGATATAAATTTTCAAATGTTAGTATATACACCTCAAAAATGAATATTGGTGATTATCATAAATGTATGTATCAACAAAAGAGAATTTGAGATGAATAAACATTATAAAAAACATACCATTGAACTGAGAATTAATAATTGAATAGATTATGTATATAAAATGTAAATACACATAATCAAGTGGAAATAAAACATAATATAGTAAAACTTCATCACACACATAATCATATTATATCAAAGACAATGAATGAGTAATATAACCCAACAAAAAGAAATTATGTTATGAAATTCTTTATCACTTGGGGACTTTCAAGTCAAATCCCCTTGGATGAAATAATTAAAATTGAAACATAAAATATCATTATTATTATTTTTTCATGATATTACATAAAAAATGGGAAGTATATACACCACATAGTAAAAATGATCGGTGAATATGGTATACGTCTCACTGGAAAAAATTTAGATGAGAAACCCTTACCTATAGTCCAAAATTTTCTTGTTTGTACTTTAAATCAAGTATAATAAGAATACATAAATTATTTTTTTAATAATATTTTATAGGTTTAATAACTTATACTTAAATCATTTATTTTATTTATTTTTAATTACATATTCAAATACTTAATCAGTTAAGACCACATCAGGTGTTTTGAGGATGTTCAGTTCATTATTTCAAAACATATTTGGAGTTTTGACCATGTTCAAATATGTAATTGTTTAAAAATAAAAAGAATAATATTCATGAAATATTTATCATATTCTATAAATTAATTATAGTTTTAAAACCTAATCATGAAATGTGGTTTTGAAAAATGAACACATTACAATCATAGAGATGGTAGGTCGTATATACAATGAGTAACATTTACTTTTTTCAATGATACTTTAGGGAATAAGAAATGTAATATTTTATCTTTATATAATTTTAATAATACATTAATACCATATTATTTGTTTAAGTATACTTATATATATTGTCCATGTGTTGTGGAAATAAAAAATGAGTCACATCACTTCGTGGAGACAGTATTCCCCATGTATCCAAAAATGATGTTATCATTTTTTAGTGTAAGAAAAAAAATGATATAATATTTTAATATTGATAAATATCTCATTTATTGTCATGAACCATCCCCTGGGGCCCATGTCGTGACAATCCCAAGCCCGCCTTCTGATGGATAGGGGCTGACGAATTGTACTGAAGGCATTATCCCGTAATTGGGATGCATTTTTCTGAGTACCTATATGCACGCACACACACACATCCAAATACACGATGCTCAAAAGTAAACAAGCATGCCACTAATAAAACTACTAATAGTAAAAGTATAAAATTTGAAGTAAAGGGACAATAATACAAGCCAAAAAATGACAAGTACATGCTCGTGAAGTCCATCTGCGGTAGACCCTACCTCAAGGGTAGGTGACGGGGGTGACACATATAGTCATAGAAGTATGCCTCGTCTATCGGATCTCACTGGGCACTGCTTGGTTCTAGATCACTGAGGTGTCTTTCGAAGTGTCTGTAATCTATACAGGACACAACACATGCGGGTGGGGACTCTGTAGGGGTGGGTAACACAATACTCAGTAAGGACCCGAAAACAGAAAGGTATTTCCACAAATTAAATTATGCACCATTAGACAACCATATAGGTACATGAAGTGTTTCCTCTAATAAGTATAGTTGATAGAGTGTCACTAGAGTCAGCTCACATAGGTATAACCAAAAGGACGGAAATCAAGACTAATAGTTGTAATGATTAACACCTTGTACCGCTGAAGCACTTATATCCGATGAGTTCATAGGGCAGATGGATCACCTAAAACCACTCTTCATATGGGCCAGTTGGATCACATAGACATGATCATCTCTTAGGACAGGTGGACCACTTAGACCCACTCATCTCTTGGGCCAGCTGGAACACTTAGACCCGCTCGTCTCTTGGGCCAGCTGGATCACTTAGACCCACTCGTCTCTTGGGCTGGTAGGATCACATATAACCACTTGTCTTCTAGTCCACTGAGGTAAAAACATCACTAAGATATGATGGTCCAATAATTTCCACTATTCTCTTAGGCCACTAGGGTCTGCACGTCACTTCCTTCCCATCACAACTAGTCATTGGATTCCTGCTCATAGCATGCTTGATTCTAAGAGTATCTACACCTCAATACATCAGTCATGTTTAAACTTCCATGAAAACATACATGTATTATGTGAAAAGAACAATATCACTATGAGGGTACCAACACTAAAAACAAATCATCAATCAACACATGGTTTGAATGTTATGTCCCTTTTAATAAAAAGGGTCTGGTGGGGTCCGGTTTTGGTTTGGCCCAGTTGGCCTAACCCAAACTGATCTGGGGTACACCAACCCGACCCGGGTCTAACCTGATCTGCAGGGCCTGGACCAGACTAACTGGGCCAGATTTGGCCCACCTGGTTGCAGTTCCAGCCTGATGGGCTGCAGGACCGACCCTATGGTCCTCAGGTCCTGCCTGCTAGACTGCCTAGGTCCGGCCTGCTGGCTGCCTAGGACGACTAATCTCTTCTAGCCCAACACAATGTTGTGGGTAAGTTTGGTCTCCATAAGAAGCGGTGATTTCCACATCCTCTCCACGTCACACTTCTGATAGTTGGTTGGATGACTTCCTCTCATGCATTCTCTTGGACCGCTTACCATCACCAACCCACATACCAAATGTGGGTATCCCATCCTAAAGTAATGTCGTGGTTCCACACTGCCACTTCCCACTGCCCACGACCTCCTGACCTGATGCAGTGACTCACTGGCACCATGGTTCAACACCACCATGTCCCACTAGCTGTAGCCTCCTATGTTGTAGAGTGGCGGTGGCTCGTGTCACCTTCTATACACCCCTGCTGCCATGAGCCTCCGCCGACATTGGCATGTGGGCGGTTTCTTCGGTGGGCCACCAGACTTTCTCTGGTAGGTCCGTACTTTTATTAGAAGGGTCCACTATGCTCCTCGGTTCATCACCTTCACTGTCATGTGTCCCAAGTTGTCTCACCAGTGATCTGAGGGTCTAAGAATTCTTAGAAACTTTTGGAAATAATTCTACGTGACCACATGGGTACATCGACGAAGAATGAAAGGGGGAGTGGGGATCACAAGGAACACCCAAGGTGACAAATGTTGGAATTTTTTTTTCATGTTAGAAAAAGGGAAGATAATGAACAATCATAAGTTATATTCTATTTTCTTTAATCCTTTCATGCCAAATCCCATCCCATATATACAATCGATCTGCGGGTCAACCTATTTGTGGGATAGCCACATACATCGCTGAAAAAAAGAACAAGGAAGGTAAAAAATCACCCATAATTATACCTCTTACCTTGAGGTTAGATCGTTCATTAGCGAAGATCACACCACTTTTTTTCACAGTTCCTTGATTTTCAGATCGACGTTGTTGTTGGTGATCTGTTAATGGATAGAAGAATAGAGAAAGGGGCTCATCATTATGGGTGATTCATCAATCATCGCCCACCAATTCCAAATCTCCAAGTTCTAAGAAATACTCGATTGTACCAATGATCCCATATTCGATTGACCTATCAAATGATGGAAATGTGTTTCAACATTTACATTTGATGAGTTGATGCATCATTGAGATGTTTCATTTACTAAACAACATTTTCGTTATTCATGGTTTGCAATGTCATTACTTTGCAACAACATTTAAATATTCTAATAATATAAAATAAAAGTTTATTTTATTTTTCCTTGAAAAATTATTTATTATATTTTTCTTAAAAAGTCCAAAAAAAAACTTTTTCCCTCAACTTGTGCCTCTTTAGGTTAAGTCTTCTCTTTGGTAAAGTTATCATTCTAGACACAATGGTCTCATTTGATTTTTAATCCCTTCTCATGTTTAGATGTTTCCAAAATTTTATATGCACACTATTTTAAATAAACTTAAAAAAAGTTTGAAAACTTATTCCAGGATCTATGGGCTTTGGAATCAAGTGATTTCTGAGAATATATTATCAAAATAATCCCATATAATTAAAAAACCTTACATGGAATATCTGGGACATTACATTACCCCAAAATTTAATGTTTTATGTCCTTGTAATCCAAAACAAGGGATAAACAAACAAATTTGGGTACTGATCCCAGATTTGAGCCTCTGACTAACAAGTTCTATCCTAGGGATTTCTTTTCTTCCACCAAACACGCACAAGAGGAATCGACCATCCAAGAAGGTCCCACTCCTATAGATCATCAATCTCTATTGGAAACTCCACAAATGTCACCCCATCATCAATATACAACTCACCACATTCAATGACGTGTGATGGATCATGTACATACCTCCTCAGCTATGATACATGAAATACATTATGAACCTGGTAAATATTTGGGGGAAGATCTAGGTGGTACTCCACCTCTCCTAGTCTAATTAATACTTGAAAAGGATCGATGAATCTCATAGGCAACTTGCCGACCTTGACAAATATCTATAATCCCCGTATAGGTGAGAGACGAAGAAACACATGGTCTCCCTCATCGAACTTAAGGGCCTCTATCACCTATAATCATAAGATTTATACCTTCTATTTTCACTCCTCATCTGCTCTTGGATGACTTGATTCTTCTCAGTGGTAGCCTGTACCAACTCTAGTCCCATGAGTGTTGAATCCCCTGGGTCTATCTAGTTTGACGGTGATCTGCATGGTCGCCCATACAGGGCCTCAAATGGAGTGATACCAATGGTAGAGTGGTATCTCCAGTTGTACATGAACTCCACCAAAGGTAGACGATCCTCTCAACTGCAACAGAAATCCATGATGCAAGCATGAATAATGTCCTCTAAGTCTTGGATTGTCCCCTTTGTTTGACCATCTGTCTATAGATGGAAAGCAGTGATCAAGCATAGATGAGTCCCAAACACCTCCTGAAATCCCATCCACAATTAGGATTTAAAACAAGTGTCTCAATCTGAGACTATCGTTGATGGGAAACCATTTATTCGAACTATCTCCAACATGTGAAGTCATCAAAATATATCTACGGAACCCTTCTCCCAAATGGGTAGGAAGTGGGCCGACTTGGTGAGTCGGTCCCTGACCACCTAGATGGTATCATGCCTCTTGAATATGCATGGTAAAACTGTCAAGAAGTCCATCAAGATACCATCTATCTTCCACTCTAGAACATCAAGTGGATGAGTCAATCCTAATAGATATTGATGCTCTGCCTTCACTTACTGATAAGTGATTCACTAAAAAACAAACTCCATTATCGCCTTCTCCATTCTTATCCACAGTATTGAAGTCAGAGATTTTGGAACATCTTTCCCACTCCTAGATGCACCACCAAGGGGGAGGTGTGGACCACCCTAAAAATATCCTCTCACAACACCACTAGTATAATATAGAGACATCTAAAAAGGATGACATTATCTCCACCTATAAAATATCTATCAAGAGAGTTTCTGAAGGATAAATAATCATGTTGGGCCTCGTAGTCAACATATACAAGTTGTGACTCCCTAACTTGCTGTAAGAGTGGGGGAGTGACAAAAATCAACTGAAGATATGCTATTCCATCACCATTCACAAAGGATATCTACATCACGTCTAACTTCCTAGACACCTCACATAGAAACTGCAACCCGATTCTCTTACTAAGCGCGTATGCCACTATATTCCCATTCCCATGATCATGTATGATCTCGAAGTCATAGTCCTAGAAGAACTTTAGCCACTACTGTTTGTTCAAGTTCAAGTCATTATGGGAGAATAAATATCTGGTAATTTTTTGTTCAGTGTAAATGGTAAACCG
Source organism: Viscum album (assembly GCA_963277665.1). Classification (NCBI taxonomy): domain Eukaryota; kingdom Viridiplantae; phylum Streptophyta; class Magnoliopsida; order Santalales; family Viscaceae; genus Viscum; species Viscum album. The sequence goes on from OY728119.1 coordinate 1,219,824,238, forward strand.
CTCACCCATTAGGTAGTGCTGCCGCATATTCAATGTGAATACCACTATCTCTAGCTCAAGATTATGTGTCGCATAGTTCTTCTCATGATGCTTCAACTGTGGAGAATCGTAGACAATCGCTGCTGGCACCTACATCCGGAAACAACCCTATATGGTCTCTATTCCATATTAGAACACTACATACCCAATGACCTCCTCTGGAAGACGCATGATAGGGGCACTCGTCAGCCTCCTCCTCGACTCCTGAAAACTTTACTGGCACTTATCTATCTACAAGAATGGCATGCCATTCCATGTCAAATATGATAAGTGTGATACCACCACATAAAATTCGGGCATGAAACTCCAGTAGTATGCAACCAAAACCATGAAACTACGCACCTAAATCATGCTCCTGGGTGTATCCCAAGCAATAAATTCCTCTATCTTTTCCGAATACACTGCAACTCCAACCTACAAAATGATGTGTCCCAAAAAGCGGACCTCTCAAATCCAGAACTGACACATTGAGATCATCCAATAAATCTAGTTCTCCTAGAGTGTATCTAGGACAATCTAATGATGTGTCACATGCTCCTCCTTGTATGTTAAGTATTCCAAGATATCATCAATGAAGACCACAATGAACAGATAAAGGTAAGGTTAGAAGACCCTGTGTATGAGTCCCATGAACACTGAGAAAGAATTGGTCATGCCAAATGTCATAAAAGAGAACTCATAGCGGACATAACAACATCTAAAGGCTATATTTGGTAAATCCTCCTCTTATACATGGAGCTGATGATATCCAGACCTGAGGTCTATCTTCTAGAACCATGTCTCTCTCTTCAGCTGATCATAGAGTTCATTGATCCTTGGAAGTGGATATTTGTTCTTTATGGTCAGCTGATTCAGGTTCCAATTGTCCAAAAACTACCTCAAGATTCCATCTTCCTTCTTGGAAAATAATATTAGAGCTTCCCAAAGTGAAACACTGGGCCTGACGAAGCCCTTCCTTTGTAGGTACAATAGTTGTACCCTCTAATCATGAAGTTCTATTGGAGCTATCTGATATGATGGTGAGGATATAGGTGCCATGTAGAGGTACAATTCAATTGAGAATTCAACCTATTTGTGATGAGGTAATCCTGGAACACATTTTGGGAATATTTACTTCTACTCATCCACTAATACTGGAAACTAGGGACTCATCTCATCCACTACACCAAGGGTAAAACAAGCCAACTGGTGAGTGATCGGCTGAACCCTCCTCCATGAAAGCCCATCCTATGTTTCACGTGTTCCCTTCTTTCCAACAAAGGATAACCTGGTTCCTTATCTATAGAGACACTTCATTCTATGCCTAAAATATCCAATTTGGGCATGGATTGTGGATAACCATTCCATACCCAGAATGATGTTGTAAGGAATTGATGTCACTACTAGGAGATCCCAGCCAAATCCATCTCCTCCAAGAATAATCTCACACTACGAACAACAATGTATGTTCATCAAATCTCATTCCATAAGAGTCTCTAATTGTAAGGATTAAGACAAAGCATCTACTAGAATATCCAAGCTCCAAACAAGGTCTGTGGAAAGAAAAGAGTAACAAGAACCCATTTCTATAAGAACTACTACAATGTTGGAAAGACATAGATTGTACCTATAATCATCTCTGGTGCACTGGGGTCATAATCCTCCATTACCTAAAGCTGGACTCACCCTTGTCCACTGGCTCTCAGATCCCATGGTGGACCACCTGAGGGAGGTGGTGGTGGTACCTCAAACCTCATCCCACCACCTTTACCTCTTCATGATCCCCTACTACGTTTTCCTCTATACTAACCACAATGATCATCCCTTTACCTATACCTCGATGGTCGCTTGACCGTCTGCAGATTGTCCGAACGATGAGTTGGGAAGTCATGATCCATGTGTCCCTAACCACCATATGAGTAGAACACCCTACTTCTATACTGAATCCCACATCCCCAAGGGACTCTTATCCCCGACACTATGTCCTGGGGTCACCCCTTGAATGGATTGACCCATTTGGGTCTCTATGTCTGCTACCTACTACCCACTTCTGAAGAATCATCCACCTAGTGTCTACTGATAGCTCTTGCCACCGGCACATGCTCTGCTAGAAAGATCTCGATGAGTATGTCTCACTCTAGAACCCCATCTTGAGTAGGAATTCTTAGAGATACCATGGACTACGTTATCTCTCAATGTATTCCCTAAAGAAAAATGTGATCCTGGAAGAATGAGTCTCACACCATATCTGTAGATTAGTGAGAAAGAACGATGAATCTCACTGAGTACTCTACTACTCTCATGCTACCTTGATGTAGGTGAAGTATCTCCTGTATATGAAAAGATCATAATTTCTCCAGAAAGAAATCCTCCCTGAAGAGGTACTCAAACTATATCCATGTGATGATTGCCTCGTTATGCGTCTAGATTTTCAAGATCCACCATCTCCCTCCAGATCCCTGAAGATGGCACACAGATAAGATCACCATCTGTTCAATAGGCATATTCACTAGAAAAAAGACTCATGTAACCACCTCGAGCTAATCCTCAGCCACTTGGGGATCAACATCACCCCTGAACCAAGGATTTATCTGCCTCTGGAACTTGTGTAAGGCACTGAGCCTGCATGAGTCCTCTACTAGTAATGCTGGTAGAAAAAACAGATCAACGATTGGTGGAAATGCTGGTGCACCTCACGGTGGGGCCATATCTAGTACTGGTCCCTATACTAATGCCTAATTTCTAGGTATACCATCATCGTGGTCACACATCAGAATCCTGGATGTATATCTGTATGGTGGCATCGTAAAATAGATAAAGATAAACCCTGGTCAATTAACTATACTTGGTTAGCTGACTCTGACTCAAGGAGAACTTTATAACACTATCAATTCCTATATGATTGATGAAACTAGTGTTTTCATGTATTGGGTTCAAATGTAGAATTTAGGGTCCTGGTGCATGGATACGTTAGCTGCCACACCAACACTAAAATCCAGTAGTCAGAAGGTCAAACATGAAACATTCAACACTATTTCCCGAAAAAAAAACCATGGACACCCGATATTTAAGGTAGAATAGACCACCTCCAATACCCCTTTTTCAATAACTATCTCTTGGGGCCCATGCTGTGAATATCCAAAGCTCGCCTCCCGATGGCCAGTGGTTGGTGACTAGTTCCTAAGGCATTACGCTGTAAGTGGGATTCATTTTCCAGAGTACATGTACACACCCACACACCCACACCTCCAAACCCGTAATGCTAAAAAGTAAAAAAGCATGCCACTAAGACAAATAATGAGATTAAAAGGAAAAAAGTGGAAGTAAAGGGGCCAGAATACAAACCCAACAAAAGATAAGTACAAGATCATGAAGTCTATCTACAGTAGACCCTACATGAAGGGTTGGTGAAGGGGGTGCCTCTTGAAGTCAAAGAAGTATGAATCATCTATCTGATATCTCTGGGCATTTCCTGGTGCTGGACCACCGACATCTATGTCGAAGAATCTTTCGTCTGCATAGAACATAACACGAGTGGGTGGAGACCGTTCATGGATGAGTAACAAAATAATCAGTAAGGACAAAAAAAAAGGTATTACCACAAAGGTAATCATGCACAAGTATACTACCAAATAGGTATTCAAAGTGTATCCTCTAATAAGTACAGTAGAGAGGGCGTCACTAGAGTCATCTCCAACAGGTATACCGTAAAGAAAGGAAAGAATGAATAATAGTCGTAATTCTTAACACCTTGTACTACTGAAGTACTCATTCTGGATGAGTGAATAAGGCTTTTGGATCACATAGACCCGCTCTTCACATGTTCTAACTGGATCAGTTAGACCTGATCATCTCTTGGGCCTCCAGGATCACCTAGACCCACTCATATATTGGGCCAGCTAGATAACTTAGACCAGCTCGTCTCTTGGTCCTTCTAGATCACAGAGACCAACTCTTATGGTAGGCCATTGAGGTTCACACATCACTAAGGTCTGATGGTCCACCAAGTTCCTGTCATCTACTGTGCCACTGAGGTCTGCACATCACTTCCTTCTCGTTACAACCAACCCTAGGATTCTCACTCATAGCATGCTTGATTCCGGGAGAATCTACTCCTCAATCCATAATTCATATTTTAACTTCCACTAAAATGTAGATGGAGTATCCCTAAAAAACATTATCATTAGTAGGGTCCGAAATCTGCAAATAGCTCATCAATCAAACACATGGTTTGGAAGTTATTCCCGTTTTACTTAAAATGGGTCAGTTGGGTCTGGGTATGATCCGACATGGTCAGACCAACCCGACCCAATTCGGGGTCCACTAACCCAACCTGGGTTTGACCCAGTCCACTGGGTCTGAATTAGACTGGATGGGGCCATTCTGGCCCATTGGGCCATGGGTCTGTCCCACAGGGCCGCCCGGGGTGGCCCATCTCCTACAGTCAGGCCCGCCGCTTCGGGCTAGTTCGACCTCCACCAGACATGATGACAACCATATCCCCTCCACATCAAATGGTTGATAGTTGGTCAGCCAACTCCCCGGCAAGTGGTCCCATGAACCGTGTGCCATCACTGACCTGCATCCAATCCACAAGTCTTATGTCCTTACGTGGCGCCCCATTGGTGTCATGATCATACATCGCTACGGCCTCCGGGCCTGACATGGTTCCCTGATATCACCATGGTTCCACACTCCTGTGGCCTCCTAGTCACGACCTCCTCTGCTGCGGCACATTGTGGGCATGTGGTGCCTCTTGCATGCGGCCACCACTTCCAGCATTGTCGAGTGGGTATTTTCTTCTGCCAGCCACCAGAATTTCTCCAATGGTCCATTCGTTGATCTTAAGGGTCATTTATGTTCTTCGTATCACTAAAATCACTTTCATGTGTCCCAAGTTGTCTCTCCATTTATTTGGGGGTCCAACCATGTTCAGAAACTCCCATAAATAATCTGATGTGAGCACGAGGGACAGCAGAGATTAATGCACAGTGGAGAGGGATCATAAGAAATTACCAAAGTGACGAATGTTAGCCTTGTTCACTAGGCCTTTGTTCATCACATTATAAGAAGGGAAGATATCGAACGATCACATGTTATATTCCCCTTTCATTAATCGTCACATACCAAATACCATCTCACATATGCGATCAATCCGTGGGTCAAACTGTTTGTGGGTTGGCCATGTTTATCACTAAAAATAAAGAATAGGGAAGGGAAATATTCATTCAGAATTAAACCCCATACCTCGAGGTTGGATTGTTCGTTGGAGAAGAATGAACCGATGTCATTCGTCATTCCTTGATCTGAATCCCACCATTCTTGTTGGAAATCCTTCGAAGGATTGAATAATAGAAAAATCTGCTCATTATCATGGGAGATTCATTGATCTTAGATCACCAATTAAATATCTACATGTTCAGAGAAATACTATATTGTGCCGATGATATCATATTCGATTAATCCATTAAATGAGGAAAATGTGTTTCAACATTTTTATTACACTGAGTGTCAATGTCATTACGCTATTTCCTTTATGAAAAATCATTCCTATTATGATCATGTTACAACATCACTTTGTTGAAATGATATTTGTAAATTTGAATAAAATAAAATAAAAATTTATTTTATTTTTCCTTAAGAAATTTTTATTATATTTTTCTTAAAAAGTCCAAAAAATAACTTTTTCCCTCAACCTGTGTTAGTTGATGTTAAGTCTTACTTAAGGTAAAGTCATCATTCTGGACACAATGGTACCCTTGTATTTTTAATTTTGGCACCTGTTTAGAAGTTTCCAAAATATCAGACACTTATTACGGGATCACCAGGCCTCGGTATCAAGTGTCGTCTGAGTGCCTAGTCTCGAAATAATACCATATAATTAAGAACAATTACATATAATTTCTTACACATTACATTTATGTCATAATTATATCACGTATACCATAAATATTCCTTAAATTTAACCTTATTATATTCCATGTAAAGTGTTAGTCAAAAAAAATCACATCGCTTCATGAGCCTGTAGTACGCCACAAACACGAGCGACATTATTGTATCTCAAAAGGAGTAAAATGTACGAATGTTTATGTGAAATAATTTCTAAAAAAGTATAAATATATTAAAAATATCATACATATACTTTAAAAGAATCATTATACCAATTCTTGAGATGCGATGATGAAAAACCAATGACATTGGTTCACGATGTGATAGTTCGTCGTACATATGACTGGTTATTTCGTATCCCATTTGATGGAATGTGAGATGAATTTAGGTTATTTAATTTATATAATAAAATATCATAATGTTATAAATACTAGTGTTATTATATAATCGTATATTAGGAATATTTTAAGGAGGATGAAGAGTAAATAAAATAATAATGCGCGGTTAAACACGATACCTCTTCTTTGGACAACCTCCTTAGGTCAGGACCAAAAGTAATGATGGATTTATGATCAATATAATGAATATATTAGGTGTTTAGGGAAGTTAGAAAAATATTTGGGTTAGTCTTGGATGAGAAAGTGTGCTTTGAAGGTATGAAGATGAGAGGAGAGGGGGTGGGCGTTTATAAGTGAGTTGAATGGAACAATTGTAATTTTTGAAAAGAAAAAGGTGTTCCCATGTATTTCACATGCCCCAGGGCACCAAAATAGACCATTATCGACCCTTATAAATTTTAAAGCTTAAATATGTCCGTAAAATATATTTTAGACAAGTTTTAGGTTATTTTTACCCTTATTTTTTTTATTTTAACCCTTGATAAATCTGTTTTTACCTTAACTATGGTAATTAATTTTAACTATTTTCACAATTAATTATGGTCAAATATTAAGTTGAAATTATTAGATAATATAAACTATTATGATTAAAAATATGGAATATAATTTACCAAATTTAATTCACAATATTGAAAATTTTAATTCAAAATTAAACTTAAAGATGTGAAGAAAAAATAGGTTTTCAAGAAGTGCATTTTTGAAGAAAAATGTGATTTTATATTAAATATTTGACTAATAATAATAATAATATGAACAAAAATTAATTTTTATTGATATATAATATATAAATTTAATTCAAATAATTCTTCATTATGTTATGTTTTAATTAATTAAAATGGAGAAACATTAATAACATTAAAACAGTTTTCATAAAAATCCCATTTTTAAACCCAAAAACAGAATTATACTAAAGTCCAATATGAAGTTGATTAAAAAAATAATAATTTTATTAAATATAACTAAAAAATTGATTAGTTACTTTAAATCATATTCAAAACATAATGGTACTTTAAAATTTATTAATTTTATTGAATAGAGATAACATTTTTAGAAAAATTGATACTTTTATTATTCACCGAAATATCAACATTTTTCTGAAAAAAAAATATTTCACCCAAAGTAAATTTTTATATGATGATTTAAAATAATTAATTTTATCAAAATAATTTACTAAAATTTTAATAAATTAATTATAATGTTCTTTCCAGAAAACCAATAAAAATCATTTTTGTAGAATAAAATTACTCTGTAAAAAATTTATTGATTATTTACTAAACATTTATCAAAAATTTAAATAGTATAATATTTATATGTTTCATAATTTAGTTAATACTATTCGTACCCACTCATTTAGTAGTTCAGTTATAGTGGTTATATATTTTGTGGGTAGTTTTAGCTTTGTATAGTGTGTTGAATGAACTATCAATCATAATGCCCGTATTCTAAAATATAGGGGCGTTACGTCATACCCCCAATTTAATAAATTGTGTCTTCAAAATTATAAATTGAACTCAGTAATTAAAGGTTTTTCATTTGAAAAAAATAAACCTGTTATAGAAATGCACATTTTAAAATGGCATAATAAAACATCCGATTGATAAGAGAGAAAAAGAAGTACAAGGGTCATATAGAATAACACGTAATAGGTTTCATAATAGTTGAGAATAGGTGGGAAGTGAATATTTTGACATGAAATAAAAGTTTCAAGTCCAAATAATTATGGAGAGTGAAAGAGATCATTGATCATAAGAAAGTGAATGATCATGATAAAGTCAATATCCACAAAACCATAAGCCAACGAGTTGTAGAAAAGTTCATTGATACTATAAAAATGATGGTAATATGAATTTTTTTTTCAATATCCATTTACTAGGGTTTAGAAATTCATTACCATCTATACTAAGGAAATAAATAAATATAATTACTTGATAAGTTTAATTTCATCCTTTAATCTATTTCCAACACAATATCATATTTTTATCCAAATTATGTGTATTCATGATGATTTTTTTTCATGTCTGAAGTAATAAAATAAACATTTATAGGACAAAATAAACATAATGGGATAAAAAACCTATTATATCAGTCTTTATAAATTAACCAAAACCAAATGGTGAGAAAATGGTAAGATAATTCGAAAAATAAATAAAAAATCATATGACAAAATAATACATTCATATCTAAAATTTATTAGTAATACCCAAGATAAAACTAAGTCATTACATATATAAATGGTCATATATCCCATAAAAAATTAATATTATCAAATAAAAGAGTTTTTTAACCATAAATATTATTTCATTCCTTTCATCTTATAATCCAAAAATATGGATATTTTGTTTTAAAATAGAATTAATCACATAGTCAAAAAATCACTTTTCAATCCCATGGTTATCTATATTATAAAATATGTATTTCAAAAATTACCTAAATATCCAAGATCATATAAAACCAAAATTTTACCTATACTTTGAAACTTATGAATATAAAATGTAAATTAATCATCATCATTAAAAAGATAATTGCGTATACTTGAACCCAAAAAAACATATCCTAAAGTTTCATTAATCACTTTAAGATCTCATCAATTAAAACCTCAAAAGGGGTGTTTAAGACTTTGATATTATGATAAAAAGTAATCTTATTTACCTATAATGGTATATTAAAATATTAAGATAAAGTCATATGAAAACATCCTAATCTAAATATTTAGCAAAACCTTTCCTTTTATACCAATTACAACGACCCCAAACCCACACTCTTAGATACAATTTTAAAAACATAAACATTACATTTCCAGCTTTGATACTGATGAAGGTGACCCAATTTTCACCATAAAAAACTTATAATATTATAAGTAAATATTAGATCACTTAAATTATCAAGGACCTATGATGTTTATAGTTTAAGATATTTCAGACAAACTCTTATATAAAAAATAATCATGTCTTTAAATGATCAGTTCTTCTACTAAACCAAGATTTTATTATTTCACATTAGGTCATATTCATAATCATCCATATAAAACCATTATATACATAATTCATTAAAAATAATTCTTGATAACCTAGGTTAAAGTAACATAATAAGGGTGATCTCAAATGCCCAGTAAGGGTTAAAATATGAATTAATAATTGAATTTCATCAATGAGTATATAAATAGAATAAGGATATGATGATATAATCAAAGTTCCAGAGAATAACATAAGAATATTCATACCCATCAAAACCTAGATCATAATACATGAAAAAAATCACATAAGTCTTTCACAAGGGCAAGATTCATTAGAATCAATAATCATGATCCATGTTATATTAATCTTGATCAAAGGAAACATTTATAACCATAAATAGAATAATGAAATTGTATTGGTGTCTTGGAACAACATCATCATAGAACCCTTAAAATTGGAATAATCATATAAATAAATTACAATATAATTCTCCATAGTACATAGTCATTACCCAAGGCGTTGGAATGATTTCTGGGCACACTCATCGTATAAGCAATATCAGGTTCACCCGATGTTATTTGGGAGCACCCATCATATAATATATAGTGGTATCACCTAGTGATATCTAGGTACAAAAATTTTATATGATATAATGGGATCACATGACACTATCTAGGTACACCCATTTTGTAACAATGTCTAAGAACTATAAATAAAGTACATAGAGATTGTGTTTCATCATAAAACTCATATAAAATCATTATTCCTTTCATAACATGATTAATCCATGTAACATAAACATGTTCCATAAATATATAATTGAAATATTATTAACCCATGTAATAAAAATGTGTTCAATAAAAATCTATTTGAAACATGATCAACCCATGTAAAAGAGATGAGATCACTGAAAATCTATTTGAAACATGATTATTCCACAAAAAAGAAACGAGTTGCACGAAATACCCCTTTGAGACAATATTAATCCATCTAGAGGAATAATGTGGATGGTATAATTACAAATTCTAATCATTTTATCATAAGCAACAATAAGGGTTATTATTGTTGATGAATGGAAATACCATTAAAATTCCATTAAAAAAATTTAGAGGAAAATAAAATTTTAATTTTGAAAATAAATTTAAAAAATAATAATCCAAAAATTATTTTAAAAAAATTATTTAAAAATAACCTTGAAAATATATAAATTAAAATTCATTGAAAATAATGGAAAATATGGAGGAAAAATCCACTCATGTCATAAATGTCATAAATAGACATTATTTTCAAAACACTTTGAAAAAGGGATTCAAAAGTGACCCATTTGAAATATATTAAAACAATTACATTTATTTTTTAAAAAAAATTAAAATATTATATAAATTGGATTTTTGAAATCATTTATTTTTAGAAAAAATTATTTTTTGAAACATTTTATAAAACATTTATATGTAAGAGAAAGATACCCGATCTAAAGGAAATACAAGATGAGTATCACTTACCACCAACTTTCTTGATGATTATTCAATAAATAAGGGAGGAAATGGAAATTAAACATGTGAAACCCATTCAAAACCAAGGTAAAATAAAATAAACATGGTTTATGAAAATAATATCACATTATATCCCCAAAAAGGTCCTTGAATACAAACAATCATGAAAGAAGAGATATTGTAACATAAAGGATTTTCCAATTTGGTAACTATTCTATTGTAATAACCATGAAATAATAACATAAATTGATAATTTAATGTTATAAAAATAATTATTTTTATGAGATAATAAGAAAAATATTACTATACACACCTCAGAAATTAATATAGGTGCATATCATAAACGTATTCCTAAAAGATTGAGAATTTGAAATGAATAACCCTTATAAAAATCATATCATTGAATTTGATAATTAATCAATGAATTGATTATTTGTGTCAAATTTAAATCCAAAAAAAATTGGAAATAAAACATAATATGTTCAAAACTCATTACACACATAATCATATTATATCAAATACAATGAATAAGTAGTATAACCCAATAAAAAGAAATTGAGTTATGAAATTAATTATCACTTGGTAACTTTCAATTCAAATACCCTTGTATGAAATAATTAAAATTGATACATAAAATACCATGAATTATGAAGGATTCATTATATTACATGTAAAATTGGTATTATATACACCAAAAAATAAGAAAAAGTAGTGAATATAGAATACATATAAGAGAAATAAAATGTGAGATGAGAAACCCATACCTTGAGTCTAGACTTTCCATATATGTCATTTAACTTCTGTTTAATGAGATTTCATAAATTATTTGATTAATTAATAAATATTAATAGGTTTGATACCTTATAATTAAATTTTTTTAATTTATTTTTTTAATGATGTATTCAAATAATTAATCTATTAAGTCCACATCAATCATTCTGAGGAAGTTCAGTTCATTGTTTCCAAACGTCTTCGATGTGTTGACCATAGTCAAATTTGTAATTTTTTAAACATATCCAGAATAATGGTCATAAAATAATTATCATATTTTAACATCAAATATAATTTTAAATCCAATCATGAAATATTTTTTAAAAAAAATGAACAATATTAAAATCATGGAGATGGTTTTCATACGTACGCATGCAGAACATTTCAATTTTTCAATGATCACTATGGAAATAAGGAAAGTAATATTTTATCTTAAAATAATTATAATAATATCATAAATAACATATTATATCTATAAATATACATATATATATATATACATATATCATACATTTTTTGTGGTTATGAAAAGAGAGTCACATCACTTCGTGGAGGCGGTAGTCTACACGTTCGCACGAATGGCGTTATCATTTTTCAATGTAAGAAAAAAATGATATAATATATTTTAAAAATGATAAATATTTTATTAATATCATAATTATTTAATTTATGTCACATATATTAATTATATTTATCCTTATTACATTCCATGTAAAGCATTAATTATAAACGAGTCACATCACTTTGTGAGGTGGTAGTTCACCGTACACAAGAACAATGTTATCATATTACCCCTAGAATGAAAAGTAGTAAGGTATATGTTATATCAGAAATTATTAATTATAAATATTTTAAAAATATCATATATATACTTTAAATCTATCATTATAACTATCCGTGAGAGGTGATGATGAAAAATGAATGAGATCGGTTCATGTGGCAGTAGTCCACCGTACACACGAATGATGATTTTTGTATCCCATTTGATATAATATGATACAAATTAAGGTTATGTCATTAACATAGTAAAATAAATGTATATTATTGATACTATTGTATTTATATAATTATAATTGAAGAATATTTGATGGATGTGTAATAAATAAAATAGTAATGCTTGATTAAGCACGATACCTCGTCTTTGGGCAACTTCCTTAGGTAAGCACCAAAAGCCTAATTAGGATGGATTTATGATAAAATTAATGAATCTAGTATATGGGTATGTAATTAAGGAATAAATTCGGGTATGTATTGGCTAATCCAAATGTAATTTAATGTTTTAATAGGAGAAGAGAAAGGGTGACCTTTTATATTTGATGTGAGTGGCACACTTGTAATTCTTCAAAATTAAAAGGTGTTACCATGTTTTTAAAAAATCCAATGGCTATAAAATAGACAATTATATATAATTAGGCACTGTAATGTTGAAATATTACAATATGATCTATTTTATTGATGTTTTTAAGGTCATTTTGATCCTCATCTTTTTAGTTTAACCCCCGATAATCCTGCTTTTACCTTAACTATGATAATTAATATCTATTGTTTTCACTATTCATTATGGTAAAAAATTAAGTTGAAATTATTATATAATATAAATTATTTTGATTAAAAATATGGAATCCATTTTACCAAATTCAATTCACATAAGTGTCAAAATTTAATTTTAAATTAATCCTGGAGAACGATGGAAGAGTGGGTTTTCTAGAAGTGTATTTTTCAAGAAAAATGTAATTTTATATTAAATATATGGATAAAAATTATAATTGTATGAATATAAGTTAATATTAATTTATATATAATCTATAAATTTCAATTCAACCCCTCCTTATTAGTGTTTTTTTAATTAAAATGTAGAAACATTGTGAACCTTAAAATAGTTTTCAGAAAGTTCCTATTTTTATCCCAAACAATAAACTTATACGAAAGTCCAATATGAAGTTGATTCAAAAAAAATTTAGTGGATTAAATATTTAAAAATAATACATATTTTACATTAAATCATAACTAAAACATAATGGTACTTTTAAATTTCTTAATTTTATTGAATAGAAATTACTTTTTTAGAAAAACTTCAATCTTCACTATTTAATGAAAAGTCAATATTTTCTAAAAAATCACAAAATTTAACCCAATTTAAAATTCAATATTATGATTCAGAAAATTAATTTAATTTTATAAAATAAATTATCTAAAATTTATAAAAAATAATATTATTTTTTTTTCAGGAAAGGAAATAAAAATAAATTTTTTATGAAAACAAATTTTTGAAGTATAAAATTATTTTACAAAAAAGTGATTCATTTTTCACTAAAAATTTAACAATAATGTATATTTATTTGCTAATATATATATTTAATAATTTATTTATTAATTTTCATAACAACCAATTTAAAGTCTTAGTTATAACAGTTATATACTTCGTGGGTCGTTTAAGCTCTGTATTGTGTATTAAATACAATATCGAACATAATGATATTATTTTAAAATATTAGGATATTACATCATCATAAATTTAATTAATTTTATCCCTGAAATTTTAACATAAAGTTTGTAATCAATGGTTTTTTCATTTGAAAAAACCTATTTTGGAAATCCATATCATAAAAAGGGTTAGTAAAACATCCTCTTGGTAAGAGAGGAAAGAAAGTACGAGGGTCACATGAAATAACATATACTTGGTTGAAAATTGGATAAAATAGGTGGGAAGTAAATATTTAGAAATGGAATAAAATATTAATGTCTAAATAATGATGTAGAGTGATATATATAATTAATCACAAGAAAATGAATGATCATGAGAAAGTCAACAACCACAAAACCATAAACCAAAGAGGTGCGGAAAAGGTAATTGATATCATTAGAAATGCTTGTAATAGGAAAAAATTTTATTTCAAAATCATTTTACTAAGGTTTAAGAATTCATTAACAACTAGAATAAGTAAATAATTAAATATACTTAATTGATTTATTGAATTTCATCCATTAATAAATGTCCACCACAATCTCATCTTTTTCTCCAAATAATGAGTATGGAAGATATTTTTTTTCATCCCTTACATTCTAAAATAAAAGTTTATAGTACCATATAAACATAAAAGGGATAAAAAATATATTCAATACTTTTTTAGATATTAACCAAAACCAAAATAGTTAGCACATGATAAGACAAATCCAACATGAATAAACATTCATATGATGATTTAATACATTAATCTCCAAATATAAGAGTAATATCCAAGATAAAACTAAATCATTCCATATATAAATTAATATCTAAACGAAATAACCTTAATAGCACAAAAATTATAGAGTTTTTTAATCACAATGTTTATATCATGCCACTCATCTTACAATCCCACAAATTTACAATCATATTCTAAAATAACATTAATAACTTAGTCACTAAATCACTTTTCTATCTCATGGTCATCGATATAATAAAACATATGTTCAAAAAAAATAACTTAGTATAAAAGATCATATAAACCCATAAGTTTATAGATACCTTAGAACTTATTTCAAAAAATGTAAAGGAATAATTCACATTAAAATGAATCTTTAAATATAATTCAATAAAAAACTTCTCTTAAAGTGTCATTAATCACTTTAATATCCCATCACTTCAAAAAACAAAAGGGGAATCTGAGTATTTTAACTTATGAAAATACTTAATATTATGAACAATTATGGTATCCAAAAATCACAAGATAGCCTCATATGGAAAAATCATTATCTCCATATTTATCTGAACATTTCCATTGAAACCAACTATAACATCCCTTAACCCGCACTCTCAGATTCAGTGATAAAAACATAATAATTACATTTCCATATTTTATACTGATCAAGGTGACCCAATTTTACCCATAAACCCCAAAAAATAAAGAAATGAAATATTGGATCAATTACATTCTCAAGGACCTTTTAGGTTTAGACTTTTAGAGAATTATGGAAAACTCTTACATAAAAAATACCCATGTATTTAAATGAGAATTTGTCCCACTTAACCAATATTTTATTATTTCACATTAAGTAATCATTATAATTCATATGGAGAAATTATAGAAATAATTTATTCAAAATCATTCCTGATAACTTTTGGAAATTGAAATATACGAAGGTTGAATTCAAATGCTCAGAGAGTGTAAACATATGTATTAACAATTGAATATCACCAGTGAGTATAATAATAGTATAAGGGTATGACGAAATAATAAAAGTGCATGATAAAAAATTAAAAAAAATACATTCCCATAATAATAGAGATAATAAAACATGAAAACATGGCATAATGATTTTACAAAGGAAAAAAGTTATTCAGATCAATATTCATCAACCATGTGATATCAATCTTGTTAAAATGAAACTTTTATAACCAGAGAAAGAAAAATGAAATCTTATTCTTATCTTGGAACATAATTTTCATAGAAAACTTTTAAAATAGTTAATATCATTATGGTCTTGGTTGAACCAATGGTTTTTGAAGGTGTGAAGATGAGAGAACAGGGGGTGAACATTAATAAGCGAGGTGAGTGGTACACTTTTATTTTTAAATAGTAAAAGGTATACCCATGTATTTTACATGAAAAAGGATATAAAATAGACCATTATAGATAATTATAAATGATAAGATCTTACTATGACCATATAATAATGTTTATACATGTTTTTCAGTCATTTTAACCCTTATCTTTTTAATTCAAACCTCCATAAACTCGTTTTTATCTCTAACATAGTAATTAATTTCTACTGTTTTCAGTGTTAATTATTATCAAAAAATAATTTGACTATATTAGATAATATAAATTATTATGATTCAAAATGTGGAATCCATTTCACCATATTTAATTAATAGAAGTGGAAAATTTTAATTTAAAAATAAATCCATTGACCGGAAGTTAAATTGGGTTTTCAAGAAGTTTATTTTTTAAAGGATAACTTGCGATCTTCTATTGTTTTAGAGGTTTTTCCACCCTTACCCTGAACTCTCTCTATTTCACTTTCCATAATTTTTATTTAATAAATTTCAGGGATCAAAGAGTCTTTCATGGAATGCACTGTTGGGATATGACTTATAATAATCATTCAATGAATATAAATTAATATTTATTGATATATAATATATAAATTTAACTTAAATATTAATTCATTAGGGTGTTTTCTACTAATTAAAAAGGATAAACATTAGGAACTTTAAAACAGTTTTTAGAAAAACCTTATTTTAAACCAAAAAATCAAACTTATATTAAAGCCCAATATGAAGTTAAATAAAAATAAAATAAGTGGATTAAATGAAATTAAATAATACATATGTTACTATATATCAAATTAAAAACATAATTGTACTTTTAAATTTCATAACTTTATTGAAGAAAAATGGAATTTTTTGAAAAATCGATATTTTCACTATTCACTAAAAAATTAATATTTTCTAAAAAATTCCAGAATTTTTTCTAAATTAAATAATAATATTATGATTTAAAAATTATGTTTATTTTATCAAGTAAATTTTATAAAAGATTCAAAAATTAAATATATTTTTTCCTAAACAACAATATAAAACATTTCTGAAGAAAACATATTTTGAAGAATAAAATTACATTACAAAAAATTTATTGAATATTTAAAAATATATATATAAATAATTTTTATTCAGTTGGATATATATATATGTGTGTGTGTGTCTCTATGTGTGTGTGTGTTTATTTCATAATGTAGTTAATATTGTTCATACCCACCAATTTAATGGCTAGGTTATAATGGTTATATACTTCGCGAGTCATTTAAACTCCCTATTACATATCAAATACATTATCAAAAATAATTATCTTCTTTTAAAATCTAAATGTGTTACAATACTGCCCCTCAGGTTTCATAGGGACACCCAAGGGATGTTATTTCCACTTCTTCTAGTGCATGAATGTCTTTGATCACATCATGTTATCATTCTAACAATTAGTAACCACACATGGGACCACATCTTTACCCAAATCCAATATCCTATCCCATATGTACTTATTACCAGGGAAGAGTGACTTTGAGAATATCACGTAATCATTAAGACCATAGTAACAAAACATGGTGACGAATACCTACCATAGAACCAGTATTCCAATTTGTATAGTGGTAGAATCTCATACCCTTAGATCTGAGGATCATGTACAAAGAATCCTAATCTGTGAGGGGGCCACATCCCCTATATGTGGACCTAAGGTGCATTTATAAGGCATCCCAGGTATCAATACCACTCATGACTTCTTACCAATAAATGTATCATGACTTCCTAAGGTTTTTACCAGACTACCCCATTAGCATTTAGCATTTCTCGTATCATGACCACCCACTAAATTTACCAAACCACCTGAAGAAATACTCCAAACCATTCGAAGAGCATTTACCTTTAATTTATTTCCAGAATACCCAAAGATAATATCCCATATCTTCCATATCCTGAAAATTATAATCATTTATATTTCATAGCATCAAGACCACCTCAAGGGAATTTACTATATTATGTTTCAAGGAAGCCTTAAGGGGTTTCTCCATATTATACATATCATTAAAATCATATTTTTTAGAATTTAAGGACCAATCCAAGAACTGGTATCCTAGCTTCCATACAATACTACTCTCTAGGGTTTCCATCAATTGTGACACTCACTAAGTCTCCCTATATCATAGAACACATAGGACACCCTACCTAGGGTCGTCCAGTCTCAAAAAAACACATCTCAAGTCAAAACCAATCTCTCGAATAGAATAGTATACCTTGAAATTACCAATGTATCATTGATGCCTCAATGTCCTCCCAGGTAAATTTCATAAGGGATATGCCCTCAAGCCCACCCCCACTCCCAAGTCCCCCTAGGTCAGTCTGAACACCTAACTTATCTGCCCAGGTCATCACATATGAACGAGGGAGGAACTCTCACCCCAGGGTCATCTCACATTCCCCATGGCCCTAAAGAATATAAAGGTACTCATATGAGAAATCCTTAGGCCATTAATCCCAAGTAATCATTCACATCTCCTTAAGGGTATATATGGGATCATATTCTAGGGCCACTGCATCACATTTTTTTATATAATTTAACACCACTCAGGGTCAATATGTATAAGGGAATACCATTATAATTAGATTCTTGGAAATCGGTAGTTGAGGAATGTCAATCTAGTGTCTAATGTTCCTTATGGCCTAATCACTTTATGAAATTCATTAAAGGCATCCCATTTTTTATTAATTTTTTTGTAATTTTAAATGGTCATTCTCGCAAAGTGGAATGGCCACACATCTCACATGAAACATAAAAATAAGCATAAACCATAGGAGTATGTAGAAAAGACAACCTACCTTAAACAAATAATTTTCTCATTAAGCATATAGTATGATAACTCTATCTATCCTCACCAAGCCCAACCATGATCACTGTTCATCATCAACTCATGTGAGGCCCTAATTCAAGTTGAAACACCAAACAAATTAACTATAAAATTTATTGTTAATTAAAATTTTTAATTTAAAATTAGCATACATCCTAAAATAACACCAGAAACTCCCTTAATACTTGAACCATGACCAACCACCCATTGGAGGTTTGAAATGGACTCTAGTAACTAACCGGGGAAAAATCTCAAACACATAATGATGATGCAATACCAAAATAATTAAATTTATGAAAAAACTCATAAAATTCACCACATCTATATATCTGTTTGAAATAATGAATGATGATGGGAGTTTGTTTTCTTGGGATTCCCTCTGGCTTGGTTGTATGAAATTACCATGATAATCAAATGATTACACCATTATTTAGTGTAATTTCCTCAATAACCCTAATAGGAGAACACCAAAAATTAGAAATGAAAGAATAATACAATAAAGGGAGAGAAATGGATGAAAATCACCTTAATCTCCGTAGGCAGGCCATGAAAAACCACCCCAATTGAAGGGGAAAATAAGGGGAAAAGAGGAGGTCATATAGAAATTTCATGAAGGGGTGAATAAGAAAAGGAGGATGCCCCAGTTTAAACATGAGGAAGAAAAATAGAAATACCCCCTTAAAGAACCTACTAACTGGATAATGATCCCAACAGTGGCTTTGGGACACCACCCATCCCATGAAGTGGCTGATGGCTGTCACCATTAATCATGTGGTTTCTAATGTTTATACTCTTAGAATACCATTCCATGCCTTGGTTATGAAAACAAACTATCAAAATAATTAAAAATTCAAATTACCCATGAATTTCACACATTCAAATATGTATAAGGTTTTATAGGTTCTTCTTGTTTTAAAACTCTTTTTTAATGCATCATTGATCTAGGTAGTTATACACTATCTAAGTTAATGAATATGTTTTCATTAACTTATTACTTCCATTCATGTCTTTAAAAAATGATTTTATGATTAAAAATCACATTATTATCTAAGTAATTTTATATTAATGAATTTGAAAGCTTGAAATAATAATCATATAAATTGAATTAAAAGTAAACAATTAGGGATATTTTTGGTCATTAAAAATATTATTAAGGCCGATTCATTGAAAAGTAAAAAATTCATGGAATATTGAACTTTTTCAATTTTTTAATAATATATAGACTATATATTGACACTTTTAGGGTTTATGGATCTATTTTACAAATAATTTTGACCATTATAATGACACCAATGTTTTTTTGGAACCAAATGACCCCAAAACAAATGACAGAAACTATTATAAAATAATAATTAAGTATATCATTATAATAAATGAAATAAATGGAATAATAGTAAGGGAAATAAATTTGAAAATATTCTGAATCAATTAAATAATTAATAAAATTTTATTATTTAGGAAGGAATAATACATACATGGTGAGTTAAGATTCAATGTAAGGGTTTCTCATCTCACTTTTATTTATTTGTGATATATTCCATATTCACAAATTTTTCATATTGTGTGCTATATATATTACCCTATTGATATTTTATAATTTTTTCATGAAATTGAAGGTATTTAGAAATCCATTTCATGTTTTATCTTTCATGGTCTGTTGATAATGTTTTTCTATTTGTTCACTAGGGCACATATTAATATCATGTAATCTAGTTTTCCAATATGAATGTTTATTACTAAGGAATGTTAAATTTTTATTTTACTGATTATTAACTCATTTAACATGATTAATTCATTGTACTTATTATGTGATGGGGGGGTTGATATTGGATAACTCTTCAATGCATCCGTGGGTCTCAGGAGACAAACTATCCTGCATATTTGGTGTATGATTTCATAGTTATTCATGATGTATTAGAATTATGATTTTATGGTTTGTTTATTATGTCGATAATTGTGCATTATATCACTATGAAATAAGTTATTTCTATCCATGTGATTATTATTGCTTCCATTTCAACTATTGATATATCACCCTTTCATGATATTAGATATATGGAACGTTTAATTTTTTAATATATCTACTATATTGTTCATGAATTGGTTATTATATGATATATTTTAATCTAGTATTTCCTGTATTGAGCATATGGGATCACCCTTTATTTTTTTCATTCCCCAGGGTACTTATAATAGATCATTGAATGATTTAAAAATAGAATAACAAAGTTTTCAAGAAGTTTATATGCTGTGTTTTGATGTTTCCAATGTAATATTGAAATGATGTATGTATCAAGTCTCCAAATAATGAAAAAATATTTGATTCAATGGGATGAAATCACATTTATCTTGTGATAATGTAGTAAATTAACCACCAAATCCAGTTTTCTAGATTTAGGGTTGTTTCACTTGGTATTAAAGTATGTTTAGTAGAAACCTTGGGGCTTAGATTTATAAAAACATGGATCATATAACAAAACCTTGAGATAAAATCTAGTTATAAGTCTATGTATACAGAAAAATCATAAAATTTTGGTAAAATATAGAATTGTGATTCCCTATAAATTACAACATTTTCTTGATATAAAAAAGTGGATAAAAAATCTGGCACAAATATAAATATAAGTAACTTTTGTATGAACTTGATTTGCATCTGGTGTACAATAGAGGCATAATTGTACACTTATTTAGACACTCTTAGGGGATATTATATTGTGGCTTCATAATATCTTTATAATAAATTATTAAGGAATTGAAAAATATTTTTATGATTTGATGATACGATCAAAGACACATTATTTAGGAATCCAGATTAGCTGTGCATAAATTTTTTAATTTTTGTTTAGTGTTTCCAAATTTATAATAATACACTATGATTTACAATTTTCAAAGTCGTGAGCTAATTTAGTGTATAACTTTGTTTATAAATAGATGGTAGTATAATGAATGAATACCATAATGACACCTATAATATATATAAGGTTCTTCTTCCTAAACGGGTCCATAAGTCTTGAGTTAGTGATAAGTAGATTATAAATATACTAGGGAAAGTTATGACTAATAATATTGGCTATACAGATGAACCTGCTTCTTTACAACATTATGAAATGATGTTGGACCAATTCATATAGTATAAAACTTCACCCTTTAATGAAACTAAAAATCCTTTGGTACCTTAACAATGGATTAATTCCCTTGAAAAGACATTTTTTTTGGGGAGTAATTAATGGGACAAGGTTATTTTAGTAGTGTATTATTTAAATGGAGATGTTGATCAATGATGGTCATTTCTTAAAAACAATAAGGATGAGAAATAGATAGATAGTATATAATGGAAAACTTTTAAGGTGATATTCTTTTATAAATTATTTCCTCATGAAGAATGAGTTTATTTGGAAAGGCATTTTTTAAATCTGAGAAAATTTAGAGAGAAACATATTTATATGTATGAAGATAAGTTGAAAAAGTTATCATGGCATGCTATGAACTACAAATGTAATCCAAAAAATAAAATTTATTTTTCATTTGGTTTTATAAATAGAAGACATAAAAGTGTGTTAGTACATCATAATTGTTCAATATATAATGATATATTATCATGTTCCCTCAAGGTAGAGATGTAATTCTACAAGTCTTATATTTTAAAATGAAAGTAAGAGAAAAATAGAATTAATAGTCTCTATGTAGAGGGAAATGTAGAAAAATAGAGAAAGGAAAGGGTATAAATTATAACATGTAAAAATTATGGATTGAAGCGCCCTGGATCTTTCTTAAAGGGAACAAGAGTCTGTTTCAAGTGCAAAGATAAGGATCTTATTGCTCATGAATATAGGAGAAAGAAACGATCCAAAAATATCTAGTAGGTCAACTATATAGAGATGGGGAACAATTCAAACCAATGAACCAATCATCAAGAAACATTAACTTCAAAGAATATGAGAGACTAAGGTCAAGATTAAGTAATTACGTTAGTGAAGGTGGAATTCCATTAAGTTGTAATAGTAGGTATTTTGATCTTACACTCGTGATTTATTTTATTCTGTGTTTATAGACTCTTTTAAATTTTTCATGGATATTAGATAATCCCTTGACACTCCAAGGAAAGCGTGTTCAATTAAAACACCTAATAGGAATTGGATTTTAATGAGAATATTTTGGATAATTTTTATTAAGATGATCATCTATAACCTAGTTGAAAATAGAATTGTTATGTCTATGATTGACTTTGACATATTCTTGGTTTTTTGTTATAACTAATTATTATGGTGAGTTAATTAATTGATAAAGTATTAAATAAATTAGGCTGAATTAGTTGTATTATTTATAATAAATGATTTTTAGATTAATAGTTCTTTAGATGTTGTTTTTACTCAGGATCACTATTCTGTTTTAGTGAATGGATTGTTATTGGTATAATAAATCTTCATTATTTTATAGATATTATGATAAATTAAAATTTTAATTGTTTCTTAAATAATGAAATATTCATCATGGTTATTTATCATTTAAAATATTTTATGAAAAAAATATGGAAGAATAATTTAAAACACAATCAAAATATGAAGTTACGATTATAGAATAAAAATAATTAATGTAAGTATATTTTCTTGTATAATCTATCTTGATTATAAAATTATTTATTAAAATATAATAGGATAAAAATAAATTTATCTAGCCTTATGAAATAAATATCTCCAATCTATCAAGGAATGCTTCAAGAAACTCATTCACAAGTATGGGTCTTATAATAGTGCATACATGGTTTGATAAATATTTAATTAAGAAATAATAAGATTAAAAATAGTAACATAGTAATTAAATATGAAGATAAAATCAAAATTTTAGATTATACCAATGTAAATATATATTATTTGTGGTAATAAAAAATTATTTTTTTAGAAAAAATATTATTTAAGTGTTGGTGGAGAATGTAAGAGTCCGAGATTTCAATATGTAAGTCTCCTTTAAAAAATAGGACTTTTGATAGATTAAGTTAGAATAAAAAATAAACAATAATGATTCATGACATATTATAATAAAACTTTGGTAAATAGAAATATAGTGATCAATTATGATATTTATATTGTATTATTATTTTTTGATTAATGAAATTTATTGATTATAAAATAAATAAATAATGCAATATGATTAAAGAAGTAAAATTAAATGATATATATATATATATATTATATTTAAAATAGTAATTTTATGTCATATATATAACATATTTTTATTAAAAACACCCTTAATACATTCCATATAAAGCATGAACGAATCACATCACTTTGAGAAGATGATATTCCATAAATCCACAAATGATGTTATCATATTCTCATAAAATGGAAATAATGAGGGGATGTGTTATATAATATAAAATAAGAATAATTAATAATAAATATCATATATATGATATAAAAATATTAATTCCCTCACTATTCCCAACCTTGATAGATGGTAATGGAAGAACGAACAACATTGGTTTGTGAGGTGCTAGTCCGCCTAACACACGAATGATTATTGCAAATCCGATTTGATGGAAGTGTGTGTGAGTGTAGGTTATATACATAACATAAAAAAATATCTATATATTTAGGATACTGAGGTTATTATGCAATCATGGAATAAAAATAATTTATGGGGTAGATAAAGAAATAAAACAAAAGTGCTTGTTGAAGGATGCTACCTCTTCTTTGGGTAACTACTTTTGGTTTGCACCAAAGGGCTTCCTTGGGTGGCTTTCTGCACAATGATTGGATTATGGGATTAATTAATATAATTTTTGAGATTATTTGTGTAGTATTTTTGTGATAAAGGGATTTTTTGTGTGAATAAGTGAGGGTGGTGAGTGCCCATTTTTATTGTGTATGAGGAGTGACATTCTTGTAAATATAAAAAGGTAAGCACTTTGTAGAGGTGTCCATTACACCATGTGTCTATAATAATATTACATTTTCTATAAAAAGAATTATATGGTATAAATATGGTCATAAAATTGATTTTATACATGTTATTAGGTTATTTGGACCCTTAAGTTAAAGATTAGTCCATCGGTAAACTCGTTTTTCTCTTAATCACTGTAATCAATTTTAACGTTTTTACTAATATTTTTGGTAAAAAAATAATTTGGATTATTAGAAATTAAAAATTATTATTATTAAAAATATTTAATTCATTTTTATAAATTCAAATAACATAAGTAGAATAAATTAATTTAACATTAATCTCGCAGATGGGACGAGTCAACAAGTTTGTTAAGTGAAAATGTTCAAATGTTTGAAATGTTTTTATATCCAATTTCAATGTGAAATTGATTATAATTTCCTAAATTGTATTAATGTATTTATAATGTATCAAAATATAATTTAAAACCAATTTCAAATATAAATTAACTATATAAATAAATTATGATAAAATGTGGTTTTCAAATAAATTTCAGTGCTTTTCACTATTCATCAAAAAAAGATACTTCTTAGAAAAATACCAAACATTCAGCCAATGTAAATTTTGATATTATTATTTTAAAAAATATTTTTATGTTTTTCCAAGAAAAATTATAAATTTGTCAAAAAGTGGTTTTAAAACAAGTCTTCCAATATATGGCTGTAAAACAATCTTTTTGAATTATATAACTTTTTCTTCCTAGAACCAGACTTGTATTTATTTTATGACTATAAAACTTATAGTATGAATGTTAATTTTTTGTTAAATTTATATTACATAAGGTTGATATATATCTCTCACTAATAGTTATTAATTTAATTTATTAAGATAAAACCCCTTTGTGGGAAAAAAAATTTCATAGAAGGAATTCTTTTATTTATTGGTTTTTATTATAATTTATAATAAATTGATTACCATATAATTCATTTTAAAAACATGTGTAAACCATAGTTTTATAATTTAGTCAATATTAATCATATCTTTGATTCTAATGGAAAGGTGATAACTATACAAATATTTTAATAATAATATTGTAGTTCTGTAAAACTCGTCTTGTGTGTAACACAAGCTATTGAAGGAACTAGACAATGTTTGTAACCAAAGCCAAAAAAAGTGCTTCATGTACTTAAATATATTCTAAGTTTTGTATGTGTCTCAATATAATCTTGTTGTTATGTATAAATCATGTTAACTTGGTATAGCGTGCAATGCAATCAAGTAAAGAATTTTAATTTACTACAAAACAATAATTCATAAAAACTATAGGTGTTATGGAAAACCCCTATAATAGTTCATCCATTATAAAATTCAGAGAAAAAACTTCAAAAAATCTGGCATAAAAAATTATCCACTTAACCACTTTTTAGTTTTGGTCATGAGAAAACTATTTTCTAGTGATGAAATTTTATCCAATAGAAGGCAGAACTATGGAAGCTTAATTTACCCTCACTCGATGGAAATATTGGAGAAAAAAAATAACGATGGGACATTCGAAATTTTTATAGATTAGATGAATCACTTGGTAGCATGATATTAGATGTAACTCCTTAACTCAGACTAATGGGAGAATCATGGATGCACCTAAGCACTACATAAGATTTGCTTATTGAAATGTACATGAGGTTTTTCTATTTCTAGAATCATAGAAAATAGAATACATAATATTTTGTAGGTATTAAATAATAGGTTTTACTTAAAATAATTTTGTGAATCATGAACTATATGCTAGAAAATAATGTTTATGTGGTGGAATAATTAGACCAAGTGGAGGGATGCTCACGGAGATTAGAGTAACATGGACTCAATCATATAAAGATCTGGAGGTGGCGGTGATGGGTTGAACAGACTAGGATCTACTATTTTAGTAGTGTAAAATCTATTCTGATTGTATATATGAATAATCAAATATTTTACTCATCTTCAAATTCTTTTTATAAAAGTAATGTAATATTCCCCTCATGGATTAGGGCTCACATATGAACCATACAAAATCGTGTGTTTTTCTTTTTAATTATTTTATTTTTATAATTGTCTTATAAAAAAATTATTTGGTTTTTACAAGAGGTGGGAATTTAATGCTATTTACTTAGGTTTATTTTCCTTTTATGTTCCACTGTATTGAGTACATGATATTATTCTTGTATTTTTTTTCTTCCTATAAAGTTCTAATGAGAGAAATGTTTGATGTGAGCCAAAAAAGTTGTATCATAGCTTTGGTTTTAGTGTTTTATATGATTTGACCATAGTGAAGCTGATTCAAAGACCATTTAAAAAACATCATTATTACCTTTTCCATGTAGGATAGTTAATATAATAAATTCTTGATACCTATCATGTGTTACAAATTTAGTGATATTTCGTTAATTTATAATAATGGTGTTGGATGAGGGTAAGGCTTGGGTAGTGAATTTTGATGGTGATGATTTTGGATTTTGAATGATGATGATAGAGGATTGTGTACTACAAAAAGATATTGATATTCCATTTATGGGAACTAATCTGTAATTAGTGAATAAGGAAGAATGTGAAATTCAACAAAAAAAAATCACAAATAGTGATCAGGATGTCACTAGCTTCAAACGTGGATGATAATACTTGGGAAGTTAAATTTTTTTCCAAACTTATGAATGTTAATACCTATTTGTATGAGAATCCAATAATTATAAATAAATCGCTTTTACTGTTGATTATTTTCATCATGATTTTTTTAAGTAATGTTAAATTAAGATCACATCAATGAATTCAATATGATCACATGTCTATTGGAATCGCTCAATGTAAACTTTGGTGATCAAGATTGGGAAACATTTTTTACTTTTATCACTCCAGGAATCTTGGAATGTGATGGTTACTGTTGTTAGTATCTTATATAGAAATATATAAATTTTTTTAAGGATATTTGAGTCCTTATCTTAAATGAATAAATTCCATAGAAGAAGATTCAATAATCTTCCAGAAGAACCTATGGTGTAGAAGGAAGGGGAAATCCATAGCATGGAAAGGTCACAAGAACATTAAGGGAAATAAATGTTAGTCCAATGCATTGGAATTGTGGTAATAATGGTCACTTAATTAAATATTTCAATTAATGAAGGGATATATCTATAAGATATTCTTTTGTAAGTGGATCTTTAAATCCTACATCAGAAGATACGAGTGGTGTACTATATAGTTACAATAGCACTCTTGAGTCTTAGATTATAGAATTTTTTCATTTAATTCACTCATCATCCGAGAGGGTAAGTATGAAAAACTATAATTCTAGAATATATGAAAGGTTCATATTATAGATGATTTGGCACCCAAGATTGTATTAAAGGGTGACAACTCACTAGAAAATGAACTGAATGATGATAGATTTAAAAGGTGTGTTACATCATAAGATTAAGGAAAAAAATAATTTCTATTGGGTGGTTATACAATGAATATGTCTAAAATGTATTCACTAAAATCACATGTAGTATCACACATGATTCCATGATGGTGTTCAAAGGGGTGAAAGATATGATTTTGAACTTGAAAAAAATATCAAAAGGTAAAATTAATTCCAAATGGGTAACTTCTACGAAGTTATGGAATGATTATTTGGGCCAATTAAGTGATAAAAGAATGGAATTATTAGCTTTTAATAAGATATTGAATATCATAAGTAGGTAATATATAAAATGTGAGGATTCTATCATTGGGGAATACTATAAGGTGCCTTTTGAAACAAAAGGTAATACACCAAATAACCAGAAGCAAAATTTGGTTTAGATGGATATATAGAGCTCAAATCTAGTTCATTCTCATGAAGGGTCGTTGTATTATATTACTTTCATTGATGATGTGAAATGGAAATTTTGGTTTTTATTTATCAATAAACAATATAAGGTATTCATAACCTTTATCCGATGGGGAGCCATGGTGGAGAATGATACTGGTTTCAAGCTAATGTTTTTGTGGTTTGATAATGTTGGCGAGTACATAAGAAGAGTGTTTTTGATATTCTACCAAAATAATATAATATGATTTCATAAGGCTATACCATGCACTCTAGAACAGAATGGATTCATGGTGAGGATGAGTCAAACATTAGTTTAGAAGTTGAGAATTATGGGAAATCGCGTGGAATCCACCATGGTGTTCTGGTAGAAGAGGTGAACTATAAAACATACATGGTGAATATGAGTCCATATTCTCTATTAGGGTAGGAACTACTAAAATTCTATTGGCCCAGAATAAAGGTAGTTTTCATCTATCTCAAATTCTTTAGATCACTCATATATGTCCACATTGATGCTAAAGAGAGGGAAAGCTAGAGGCTAAGTCTTACGAGTTTTATTTTGTTTGATATAGAGATAAATAATTTGTTTTTAGACTATAGGATAAACATTTGTGAATATTATTATAATTTTAAATTCCATATTCAATGAAGAGATATTTTGGAAAGATAAAAACCTAGTATATAATATTTATAATTTCTAATTATCATTTGAGGTAGAAGTTTAACTAAATGGATATTCTTAAGTTATGAATGTTTTATAGAATTCATGGGTACATTATCTCCTAAAACACAAGATTATCTCGAGAATTTTATGGAAGAATGTTATGTTTGAATAGTGTTTTCAATACATGAAGTGCAAAAGTGCACAAGAAATTCCAAGGAAATGAGAAGAGATCCAAAAAAGAGAACCTTTGGAAGTTTTAGTTTCAGAAGTAAATGATTCATATAAAAAGTTATAGAGATATACTAGAGTTAGGTGATAGTTGTATAGGAATGATAATATCTTAGACTAATTGATTCTCATAGATGATGTGGAGCTTGAGAACTTGTAAGAGGCTTTAAATATGAAAGAATAGAATAAATGGTATTTATCCATGAGGGATGAGACTGATTCTTTACATGTTTCTAAAACATGGGAGATTATATAAAGGCTTATTACAAAGAATGTTCCTCTTAATAAGTGGGTTAATCAGATAAAGGAAAAAATGGATGAAAGATAGAGGTAAAAATAAAGGATATTTATGAATGGATTTCAACAAAAAATGTGTAAAATTTTTTGTTAGTTAAAAACTTTTGTTATGAACCACCCCAGGTTGACCAGACATGTCACCCAAACTAACTTTCTATAAGGCCCGATGTGAATTCCTAATCACCATGGGATAGATATAAGAACAAATGTATCAATTCTAACCATTTGATAATGGTTTCATTATATGAATCCAAATGAACAATACACAAATTCCACCCAAAATTCCGGTATTACACATCCATTGATTGGACACACACACAATTAAAATATATAGTTTGAAAATAAATATATTAACATAAAGAGTATAAAAAACAACAATATAGTAATAAATCATAAACACAATTCTATAATCATCAATAAAATTCAACCAACATCCATATACATAAGATAAAAAAATAAACCATGGATGGAATTTATGATACAAAATAACCCAAAAACACTAATGAACCAAAAAAATATCCATATTAGTCTAACAATCCCTATGAACCATGATCACCTATTTCACCAGAACATGATAAAATGACAAATCTCAGGAAGATCCATCAAACTACATAAAAACCTTATGTTTTACTATATATTTAGAAACCAACTTTTCATATTCCCAATAGAATATGTAGGTTTTGAGGAAAAATCCTAGTAGGATAATACTATAACTATACAAGATGTCTATCACTATGCATACCATTAGTTATAGTTTGAAAACCATTTGAAATCGATTTTCATTTGAAAAAATTTCCACAATACCTTGAGTTTTATAAAATGAATTCAAGTTCCAAAACATAAGGATAATGGAACGTGATAAAATAAATAGAGGGTAATATGATATATATTATATTATAAGCTCAATCATAAAATGTAATTAAGTAACAAATCAAAAACAACTTGGGATAAATATATAGATCTTAGGTAACTAAGATTATCCCTAGGAAATATAGAAGGCATAGGTAAAACATGTAATCCACACATGAGATATAAGTCATATTTTCAGAGTACTAATACATATCTTTATCACAATTAGTCTAACTAGACCATTAAATATATTGAATGTACAATCTATATAAGGAGTTTCGTCTGTCTGGGTTACCCATTCACCCAAGGTATCACATGAACTTTAAATATTAAATATACATATAATCTATTCCCATCATGACAAAAACAAGGAAATATATATTATAATTTAAATTCCATTTGATATTCCAGTTAAATATTTATTTAAAACTATTTCCCTCTTTATTTCATTAAACACGTATTGAGAAAAAACCATATTTTCATGGAAAACACCATTTAAAAGGAATTCAAATATATTGAACTCGAAGAATCACCATGAAAGATTATATAATGGGCCTAAGTAATTCAAAAAAAAATAATAACTCAAATTTAACAAAAGGATATGTATGAATTATAAGTATTCGATTGGAGAGAGCCATTTGGTAGAGACACCAACTATAAACCAAAAAAACAAATCACCTTCATAAGGAATCAATAGGAATGGGAATTGAAGATCCTCACAAGACTAAACCAAGGTGAAAACCCATTAAACCCTATAATACAACCCTTGGTTAAGACCCCATGGTGAATTAGTATTCTATATATCTATTGAAATGGAAGAACAATGAAAGAGGGGTGGGGAGGTGGACGAATCCATGTGAAGTCAATCCTTACCATGAATAAATCAACCAACGATATATTGAGAACACCAAGGGAGTAATGGAGGAAATTATAAATCATATAGAGAGGGATTTTAATGTTTGTATTAGGATAAATGAGGGGAAGTTATTGAAAATGAGGGGGGGATGTAAATTTAGATGTTTTCAGCTAACATAGGTAGACTACACAGTTTTCCAAATTCTGCACCAATCGTGTGGTCACCTCCAATTTATTAAAGGAGCTAAAAATTTTGTCTATAGGCTACAAAATGGTTATACAAATGGTGTGGTAACCATACAAACCTACACTATCCCCCTAAACACCCCACTTTCATGTTTAAGTGTACACTTACTATTGACTATGTGCTAAACATGCGCACAAGGAAATTTCTAAGAAAATCTATATTTTCAATCTCTAACCTCTCATAACTCCATGATCATTTAAAATAATATATAAAAATCAAATAATTATATACCAGTGAATCGAAGGTTTTCAAAATTATCTCAATGATGTCACTTTCTTCCCGTAGAAAGTCCTTGAGGTTCGAAATCCGTGAAAAATGAGGCAAATTATCCCAAACCAATGTTGCACTCTACCTTGTCTCATGACTATATCAAAAAGACTACCATAATATAAGGACTAAGGGAATAAATCCATGACATGAAACATTATTTCAATAATCCATTATATTAATATGCAACAAAATAGTCTTGGTGTGAGGTTCCACTTCCAAATCCTCCTGCTCAATCATGTGGGATGTGTTTTGATTATAATTCTTTAGTTGGGTGATATAGAACATGTCATGGATGGATTTCAATGGGTATGTCATCTTCACAAGATTCTATATAATCTAAAATTTTATGACATAGCATGGTCCCAACTTCTTGTATCTCTTTAGCTATTGGCGTCCCAATAGAGGGGAAACTTTTAGAAATACCTTTTCACTACATGAAATCTACAAAAATGAAGTTTATAAACAATATATGATTTCTGATTATTTTGAACTATTTTCAATCACTTTTAGATCAACTTTATTTTCTATAACATCTCCTAAATATTTCTCAAACGTAAAAAAGAGCACTCTCCGAACATCAACCAAAATAGTGGAGATCAACAAAATCGTAAGTACAAAGCCTAAAAAGGATCTAAGTTTATTAAATCTTAATAGTTTTTGTTATAAAACAAATTTAACCAAACATATATTATTCTTCCAATAACAAAAAAAGTAAATCTTAAATTCTTGAAGCATATCCTCAAGAATCTAGACAACCCTTTTTGTGTAACCATCCATTTATGGAATACAAACTTCGATCAACTTTTAATGAATACCCATCACCTAATGAAGAATCTTTAAAAACCAAGAGGTGAAGTAAGGGTCTTGATTAAATATAATACTTGATGAAACACCATGAAGCCTAATAATCTCTCTAATGTATAGGTGTCTAAGATCTTACACCTTCAATGAATCCTAAATGAGAAAACAATGTGTGGATTTATTCAACTACTCAATGAACCCCAAATGGAATACTTATCACTTGGGGGTTGAGTCAAACTGATCAAAAAATCCATGAAAATTGTATCCCACTTATATACCAGAGTAAGAAGGGATAAAATAACCATGATGTTGTTTAATTATCCAATTTATTTATATGATAGGTAATGGATATAGTTAGAAATACAATAACCAAATTCCTTATCCTAGACCACCAATAATGGAATCTTAGATTATAAAACATCTTGGTATCCCTAGGGTGAATGGCCTGAATAGACTAGTTCCCACCATTCAAATACTTATTCGTCAAGAAAATGATAAAGAGAAGTCTATTTCAAAAAAAATTGAACCCTTGAGACACTGAGACAAAAAAACCTAGGTATCCACACCATTGGAAGATCTACTAAGATGTTGGCATTTAGAATACCCTATTTTTTTAGGTTTAATATGATTATTTAAGGAATGTGTGGATTATATACAATAAAAAATAATATATTATCCATCCTCTTTTACATCCAAATGAATCTCAATAAAAAACCCAAAAATGTGATATTTATCTATATATTCCCCCACTGTGTGGGTTAGTAGATTACTTTTCAAGGTTTTGGCTTCCACCTTCCCCTTCCCATGGGTATAATCTGCATTGAAGTCAAAAATATATTGATACTCCACCCAATTAAAAATTTTAAGATTCAAATACCTATATGTAAAAATACACTTTAGACTCTAATGGACTAAATAAACTATAAACCTATCACTAAAATGATACTAAAACCATTTTTTCGAACCATGCATCACTATTTATATCTCAAGGTCATGAGTGGGGTAATTATTCTCATGAGTACATAAAATTTGATAGATTTACACCCCCATGTGATCAATCTATGTTAATAAACACTCTAATCCCATGAAAAAACATTCTAAACTATATCTAAATGTCCAATTTAGTTTTATGTAAAATGTAATAAACACAGCTTAAAACTAAAAGGTAAAAGAACAAAAGATATAAACAAGTGGTTTAGTCTCATACTGAGACTTATTCCTCTCCACTTGGTGATCACCTGCCACCAAGCAGTTTAAATTAATAAACAGCTTGATCCAAGCACTGGATCGAGGTTCACAACAGCACAAAGCTATCTAGGTCACACCTAACCACTACCACAATTATTTTTCAGGAAAAAAAAACTGGTCACACATGACCTATTCCATTATTCTACATGGGATACAAATAATAGAAAGAGAGAGTGTATGAGCATATTATGTATCCTCTAGTTATGTGTAGGAGATAGTTTATGGGTTGAAACAGATGCACACATTGCTCAAAATTTTAAAGAAAATAAAAAAAATAAATTTAAGATACATAGAGATGTTTAAAAATACCCATGTGTTATAAAGTTAATCTTTAGACTCTTTTAATGCAGTGGAAATAATTTTTGAGTCCACTTCTATAATTGACTCCAATACAGTGTATCATAGACTCTATGTTCTGGCTTCCAGATGTGAAAATTTCTTCAAATTTTTTGAAAGATGTTCAGTGTAGCTTAGTTGGTTTCTCTTGCCTTTTTGATCTCCCCGTAGGTTCTTTCTTTGAGTTCTTGGTGTTTGGAAGAAGGATTCGATTGTTTCTGCAGTTTGTAGTTATTCTATTCCCCCTTATTTATAGAATATTCCTTATATTTCACTTTTCACTTTTTCATGATCCAGCTTGTAATTATTTTATACTTCGAGGTCCAACAGACATGAAGATCTAACCACATGCATATACCTCGTAATGTATACAGATAAATAGACAACATTAAATAATGTTAGAAACATTAATTTTTCTAAATATGACCATTATATATAAATTCTATTTAATAAATTAGAAAGAGTTTTTATGACTATCAATGAGTGATAAGTATTAGTGACTCATTTTCATCAGTTTGACATTATCAGTCCGTCCGCATCAGTGAATCCGTGTATCGGTGAGTCCTTTCCATTCGTATTAGTGAATCGGTATATTGGTAAGTCATTTGTCCTATTGATATGTCTGGGCATCAATAAGTCATCATGGGTAACTCATTTAGAACTATCAGTGTGTCACCCATTGGTGGCTCGTTCAGCTGTGCATGGATTAAACTATTAGTGTGACTTAAAATCAGTGACTCATCCATCGGTATGTCTTTTATCGGTGACTCATCCATCTGTGTGTCGTCAAATGGTATTTCATCCATCGATGAGTCGTTCATCGGTGTGTCATCCATCGATATGTCCTCCATTGGTGATTCGTTCACCGGTGACTCGTTTGATTTATGGGTGATTTCAGCATCAATGTCTTCTTTGATCGGTGAGTCCTCATCAGTGAATCGACCAACAGTAACTCGTTTTTAAATATCAGTGTTAGGGACTCTAAAAAACATATAAAGTGGCTGTCTTACACAAAACACTACCAGATTATTTGAAAATCATAAATACATTTATAAATACACATATAAACATATTAAAACATAAATATTCATAATTTATTGACTTATTGAAATGTATTATATAATGCGACATAATTTATTCAGTTATAAATATTCATTGAAAAGATTTACTAGATTTATGACTTAATATATAAATTAATAGAATTTATAAATTGTCATGATTTGTGATTATAAAAAATAATATTTCAAAGGGGAAAAATATTTTTTTTTTGATAATCACAAATTATGGCATAACTATAAAATTAATGAATAATAATTACTTGACTTAACATACCCGAATGAATGTGAATTCTAAAAATTACTGAGGCTTTCACTTAAATATCCCCCTTAAATAGTGCATTAGAAGAAATATATATATAAGAGGGGACTTTATATTAGAGCAGTTTGTATTAGAGGTAATATATATATATATATATATATATATATAATGTTGAGTACATGACATGTTTCTTATGCTCCCCCTTAGATGAATAAGTCATGCCTATAACTTTCACCCCCTTTTGGGATTAGTAAAAAGGTTAAAATAAGGATAAATCATAAGAATAAATAAGAAAAAGAATATGAGAAAAATAGGGAATTCATATGAATTTTCATTATGGTTAAAAAGTACAATCCTAAAAAAAAGTACAAAGTACAAAGCCCTATCAAATAAATGATACAATGATAAGGATTTGGATTTTGAGGTTCCTCTCTTTTGTGTGAAGGGTCAAGAGTGGATAAAGAAGGTGTTGGTTTGGAAATATGAAGAGGTGGTATAATAGAAACCCCAGACAAGGAAACACGTGTAGGAACATTGGCTGCAAGAGTGGGTCTTCTCTCAGAATGAACATGGCTCGAAGGTTTCTATGTTATTATTTCCCAAATATGAGATAAATCATAAGACAAAATTATCTAGTCAGTAGGCACAGAACTAGGTCTAATGGAAGAAGTAGCTGGGACCACGATTAATTCATCTTGGACATACATGTACAAATTCAGAAGCTTGATGAAATAATTAATGATTTCACCCCATATTTAATTTCCATTTCAAAATCATCCTTGTTCTCCATGAATTTTTCAATGTAGGATTAAAGTCCTTAAATTAACTCACCAACCTCTTGAAGGCTTCTGTTTCTAGAGGAATCCTGATATTTTCATCAAGGTGCTTGAAGTTATTGATTAAATCACACTTTGTATAGGCTTTAGAGATTTACTTATCCACATTCTCTCTAATCTCTTTATAAGAAGAAATGGATTTGTTGATGCACTACATCACCATATTGTAAAAAAGATCAGTATTCCTTTGCACCTTGGTAATAGTTTCCATATCAAAATCACTCTAAATACTCTTGAGTTATTCCCTCATAACAACCCTAAGATATTGCAAATTAGTAGCAGCATCCCTTCCACCTTTAGAGCATGATGGACTAGTGATCATATTGCCAAGTTCCTCCTTCAATTTCTTCAAATACACACTTAGTATATATGTCACTAAGTTCCTAAGAACTTCCATTAAACCACAAAAATAATTCTTACAATTAGTAGCCAGAGAGTTCAACTCATTACCCATCCTCTTCACTTCTTCTATCTGCATCGTATTGTTTCTAATGATTTTCTAAATTGTAGTAATGAGATTAGTTTGAATATCCTGAACTACTATCCTTGAAATTTTAGAATCATTAACATCTTAAATGCTCATGGAAGTAGAGGATTCACTTCTAACAACAAAAGAATCTCTCATTGACTCATAGTTATCAACTTTGAATTTCTCTAAATCAGCCTTAGTCACATAGTCACTAGGAACTAGCTGTGCTACTGGTTCATTTGCAAGAGGAAGTACTAGTGAAGTAGGTGAATCCAATTCTACTTTAGCTGGTTCTTGTGGGATAGAAGGGGGTGCTGCCTTCTCCTCATTTGAGTTATATTCCAAACCAAAAAAATGTAACCTGGATCTCTATTCCACTCACAAGTACATGTCTAGTATTTGGGCTCCACTGTATCAATCCTGACTCTTCTTCCCTGAGGCTCAGGTACAATCTTATCTTCTTATTCTTATTCTTCTTCTTGTACTCTAGAAAAAACAACATTTCTAGGTACTAGAACCAACATAACCTGATCTTGTGCTTGCACTCCAGCCACTTCATCTACTCCAAGAACTTCTTCAAACTGAGGAATAGGTTCAATATGATCCTCAAACTCTTCCTATTGGTCACCATCCATAATTTAATTTATCTCATAAATGATTCCCTGATATTCATCAGTAGGATTGAATGGTCTGTCCTAATCTCCAGCATCTTTAGCAGCCTAAACAAAAACATCCCATTTAACTAGATTAGTAGCCTCAGGTCTTTTTGTCCCATCATCATCTCCATACAAATATTCCTCACTTGATCTATCTACTATTTGTTGATCCACTTTTAATGAGTCATTGAAATTTTCATAATCACCTTTCTCATCATCATCATCATCATCATCATCATCACCACCATCATCATCAGACTTACTAATATAACCTTCTACTTTAGTGAATTATGTATCTTCCATATCCTCATCAGCTAACAAAGGTTCCCTAGAGGGTAGTTCCAAAGGTGGAATATCTGGTCTATAAGAAATATCCTTACAGATCTCAGTAATATCAGGATCAATCCGGTCATCAACAGGAGACCCTTCTTCCCTAGGCATCTCAACCTCACATTTTTCATCCGAATAAACCACTTTCTCTCTATGTATAAAGAATAGATCAACTTTATCCTTTGGTTTGTTAGGATGGTCAATGGGATTGTAATATTCATATAATTGTTCCTCATGTCCTACACAACACTTCTTCTAAGGGTTCTAGAAAATCTTCATCCTATTAAAAATTTCATTTTGA
Organism: Viscum album; assembly: GCA_963277665.1. NCBI lineage: Eukaryota > Viridiplantae > Streptophyta > Magnoliopsida > Santalales > Viscaceae > Viscum > Viscum album. Next base: position 1,219,862,554 of record OY728119.1, read on the forward strand.
AGGACGAATTCACAACAATCACTGATCACTTAATCTCCATATTCCATGCAACCCTACAGTTTTAGAATTTCATATATGATTATAGGATAATACAAACAAGTTTCCTTCTTAGAGGGTTTTATAATGTCAGAAATATGTACCATGAGGTACCTACACAGGTTCAACTTTATCCCCTTCATTAATATTTAAATCAAGAAGACGTCATGATATTTCATAGTTGAAAATTCTCCATTACTTAAGAAGATTTGATGTTGAATGAACATAAAGAGAAGTATAAAATCTCTATACAACTCTGTAGATGTAGCCCTCCATGTATATTGATTCATAGTAAACTATTTTAAAGCAACCTCATATGAGAACAAATCTAAGGTGGGAGGAATGTTACCCTGGTAGTCCGCATAGATTCCCTCATGAGGAATTTCCAACCATTAAGCCCATTCCATTGATGAAAAAGAATTCTATTTTCCCTTCAAAATAGACGTCATCCTTTCTTCCTCAGCTACTTTTAGTGATATCTTTATGTTGAGGTGGAATTTTTTTACTAGACCAGGGTAAAAAGGCCTCTCATTATTCGAAAACCAACTAATCCACCATTGAGATTCTAGGACTCTAAAAAAAGTGACTTTATTGACAAAAAGTCATTCTATAGACACTTCTTTCTCAGCTGTTACTACTCAGCTTCCAAATCCTAACTTTTCAGTACCACTAGACTCATCTTTTTGACACTTAGCTAATGGAGATTCACTTGTTCCTTCAATTATGCACTTCGTCCTTTCCATTTCTGAAGGTTTAGGTTAGATAGGAGTCGAATGGTCATGGGTAGAGAGGTAGAGTGTCGAAGAGAAGTAGGTTCAAAAGGTAATGAGGGAGACAAAAGGTATAAGTGTATTGAATATTATTTTATCATTTAGGGATTGAAAATCATAAAAACATAAAATTTAATAATGGTGAAAATAAAACAAAACTATGTCGTTTTACTTAAAACAGACAAAATTACAAATAGTTCCTTGAAGACATTGGTTTCATGGAAACAGTGTTACACAATCAATTTCATGAAATCAGTTTCATAGGATCAGTTTTACATGAACAGTTTCATGAGAGTGGTTTGATAGATTAGTTTCATGAGATCAGTTTGACTGATCGGTTTCATGAGATCAGTTTGACAAATCAGTTTCACCAATACACAAAATTTTCCAAAGGGAAAAAATGTTGGACATATATTATAGACTTATCACTCCTAGTTCATGTCTGATGTAGTTTATTCTATCAGATTATATGTTTTTGGTGAATATGTCAACAATTTGATTCTTAGTCCCAAGAAAATCAAGTGTTATATCACCTTTTTGATAATGATCTCTCAAAAAGTGACATCTCATATAAATATGTTTTGATCTAGAGAGAGAAATTAGATTTTCATAAATGTTAATAGAACTTGTATTATCACAGTTTATGGGGATATGACAGAATTAAAATCCATAGTCTAATAAAGTGTGTTTCATCTACAAAATCTGTACACAACAACTACTAGTAGCAATGTACTATACTTCAGTAGTTGATAATGAAACTGAATTTTGATTTTTTTACTACACTATGATATTATAGACATAAAAATAAAGAATTAGTTGTATATTTTAGGTATTTGAAAACTATTTTAACAATATTTAAATATGACTCTTGGGTTTTCATGAAATATTGCACACATACATACACTAAACATAATATCTGGCCTACTAGCAGTTAAGTACAAAAAACTCCTTACCATTACTTTGTAAGCAGTTTGATCAACAAGTTTTACATTTTCATCAAGATCTAACTTGCATGTTGAACTCATAGGGGTGTCACTACTCTTAATTCTATCGAAGCTATGTATTTTAAAATGATCTTTAGTATAATTACTTTGTTTTTTGATAAAACCTTATTTATTTTGAAATATTTGAAATCTAAGAAAATATTTAAGTTCACCCATCAAACTCATTTCAAATTCACTTTGAATCATTTTTGAAAAGGTATTACATAAATAATTTTTAGAAGATCCAAAGATAACATCATAAACATATATTTGAGATATTAAAACTTCTTTTGAAACTATTTTTATAAACAACGTAGGATCTAAAATTACTTTTGTAAAACCTTTAAAAATAAGGAAGTTACTTATCCTTTCATACCAAGATCATGGAGATTGTTTCAAGCCATATAAAGCTTTAGATAATTTAAAAAGTGGATTTGGAAAATGTGGACTTGTAAATCGTGGGGGTTGTTCAGCAGAAATATCCTCAATTATATAACCATTAAAGAATGCACATTTGAAATCTATTTGATAAAGTTTGAATTATAAGTGTGCTACAAAGGAAAGTAAGATTGTAATGGCTTTAATCCTAGCTACTCGTGAAAATGTCTCTTCATAATCAATTCCATATTCTTGATTATTACCTTGTTCAACCAACCTAGTATTATTTCTAATTACATTTCCTGCTTCGTCCACTTTATTTCTAAACACCCACTTGGTTCCGATGGTCAAAGTACCTTTTGGTCTTTCAAAAAGATTCCAGAATTTATTCCTTTCAAACTAATTAATCTTTTCTTGCATAGCCATCGCTGAAAATTCATTATTTATTGCATCATTGATATATTTAGGATCAATTTTTGAAAATAATTCTTGATTTTCAACCTGATTTCTCAAAGAATCTCTAATTTGTGTTCCTCTATCTAAATCTCCAACAATAGCATCTAATTGGTGGTTGTTAAGGGTCCTAGTTGTTCTAGTAAAAGTGGGATTAGTTTTTTTAGGTTCATCATTTTGATCTCATTCATTGTGGCTAGATTCTCTTAAACTACTAGAACTATATTTTTTTCATAGATTCAACTACAAGTTGATTTTATGGGTTTTCATTAATGTAAAGGTTGGAAATATCCTCTTCAAGATTTTCTAGTGTGTTTTTATGCTCATGTGTATCTATTTCATCAAACATGACATTTAAAAATTATTCCACACATTTGGTTTTCTAATTAAAGACTCTATAAGATTTTCTTGATGTTGAATATCCCAGGAATATTCTTTCATCTCTTTTGGAGGAAATATTATCGAGATAGTCTTTAGTGATAAGTATATAAACAATACATAGAAACACATTAAAATAAATTACTTTGGATTTCCTATTTTTCTTCAACTCATAAGGAGTTATCTTTAGTATAGGTCTAATTAAAAGTATTTTTATTATATAAAAATCTCTATTAATATATTTTTCTAAGAAATAAATTGATAGGTTATATTCATTAAGCATAGTTCAGGAAATTTCTTGTAGATTTATATTTCTTGTTTCTACTACACCATTGTTTTAAAGAGTCCTAAGGGCTGAGAAGTTATGACTATACCCACTTAGTGATAAAAAGGATTCAATGTTGTGATTTTCAAAATCATGGCCATGGTTAATTCTTGAGAATTTAATTTTAAGTCCACTAATATTTTCAAGAGTCCTAGAATACTTGGTAAAAAGTGAGCAAGCTTCACTTTTGTGAGCTAAGAAAAAGGTCCAAGTATACAAAGAAAATTCATATACAAGAACATAATCATATTGCCTCCCATTGAGTCTTGAAACAATAGATGGTCCAAAAAAGTCCATGTGAATTAACTCGAGAGGTTGAGAAGTTGTTACTTCTTTCTTTGGTATGAAACATATTTTAAGTTGATTTCCTTTTTGATAAGGATTACATACTTTATTGCCTCGAAACTCTATTTTGGAAAAGTGTTTAACTAAAAAAATTTATAGTTAACTTCTTAAGGGAGTGAATATTTCAATTTCCTAGTCTTCTATTCTAGGTACATGACTCTTATTAATATTCACTTAGACAAGAAACATTACGTGAGACTAGTTTGTCTAAATTTATATTATATACATTATCATTTTTAATAGCAGTAAATACTAAGTTATTCTTGGAATAAAAAACATGACATGAATCATTTTTTAAGTTAATATTAAATCCATCATCACATAATTTGGATATTCTAAGAATGTTATAATTTAGTCCATCAATATAGAGTACTTTGGAAATTGAAATAGATATAGGGTTACTAATATAGCCTAGGATGATGATTTTTTCTTTACTATTGTCACCAAATTTGACATGTACACCATTAACATTGATAATAATTTTGAATCTTGAGTAGTACCCTATCATTTGTCTTGAAAATACACTTTCCAAGTACCCCAGATTCCTATAGGAACTCTTTAGAAAGTTTACTTGCAAAACGGTTTATCCAAGAAGTGATTTTGGTACCCATAATTGTTTGGGTCTAGAAACATCAGTAATAAAATTTTTAAGAATCAAAACTGGCCTTATGGGATTCCTAGTGGTTGAATATAGGGTATTTGAAAAATAAACTATGATTGGTCTAGCAGAATTAGATGTAGTAAAAGAAGTTTTAGAACTGGAACGTGCAGTACAATTTTGGTTTTTGAAGAAGGAAACAGATTTACCATATTTGGTCTTAAAATGTGTTTTTTAAATTAATTTGTCCAAGTTGATATCTTATTCTAGAAGTATACATAGGATCTATTTGTTTACCAAGAAATTGAGTAAGTTTATTTTTCCCAATTTTAAACTTTCTTATGTCCTTATTTAATTTCTCATTAGACTTTTTAACTCATTGTTTTCCTTGTGCAATTGAGAATTTTTTTCCTTTTCTATAGCAAGTTCATATTTAACAATTACAGTAAGAGCAGGTTGTTTCTTTAAATATTTATAATTATCCTTTAGCTCATTACATGTATCTTACATCATGTTGTAATATTCAAATAATTCATCATATTTCATATTGTCGGACTCACTTTCAATTTCATAATAATAAGAATTTGAATAGGAGAGTCTAAGATGACGTCACATGTGTTTGCAATAAAACACATATTCTCCATATTCTAATTTTTATCATGAGAAGAATAAAATTCCCTAGATATTTCTTCATAAGAACTTTGGGTGGCCTTCATTTATTTATTATATTTTCTATCCTTGTTCTCATACTTATTTTTGTATTTTAGATGGGGATAGTCAACCTTGACATATCCTTTCCTTTTACATATTTAACACACCATCTCTGATGAGTTTTCATTTCTATTCTAATCCTTTTTCTAGTATCCCTTATTATCATACATTCTTTTAAGTTTGGTGTCTTTAAAAACCTTTTCATCCTATAAATGTTTTTCAATCTCTGGGATAGCTGGGACATTTCTTCCACACTATATGAAGCTGATTGTTCACTACTTGTGCCCTCAACAATAGCTTGAAAATTTTCTTTTTCCATGATTTTAGAGATAGTAGTCTTGAAGGCTACAGAATCCTCTTAGGTTCATCATCTTCCTCTTTTTTGAATTTCAAATCCTCTTTATAAATCATTAATTTTCAAATAAATTTCTTCACTATAATCTTATCAAGGTCGCATGATTATCTTATAGATACAGATGTCCCTCGCTATCTCTCTTGTAAGCATTGCAGGATCCTCATGATCTGTTCTTTTTCTGTGACAAATCTTCTAAAGTAAATGATGGTATTCACTATTTCATTGAACCTGATATACATGTCAAAAATAGATTAATCATGCTTCATTCTAAAACTATCATATTTAATAGTATAAGTATTTAACCTCATATCTTTTACATTAGATGTTCCCTAATGAGAAACAAACAGAGTGTCCCAAATCTCATGGGTAGTCTTACAGGAAGAAATAAGGTTAAAATCTTCATCTCCTAGTGTACAGTATAAATAATTCATTCCTTTCAATTATTGTTATAAGTATTCTTGGTAGGTTTATCCCAATAATTTCTAGTAGTTTCAAGAATTGAATATTTACTTTCAATAGTAGTATAGATTTCATACCCCATGCTTTGTAGATTTATTTTCATTTTATGCTTCCACTGATCAAATTTTTTTCCATTAAAAAGGTGGTCTTTTAGTAGAATCCCCTTCTATTCTATTATCAATAATATCAATTGTGAAAATATATAAAAGAGATAAAAATTTAGAAATAACAGAAATGTTAATACCTATGAAATACAACTACAATCATAGTAGAAAAATATTGATTTTTTTTAAAACTAATAAATTACAAATCCCATTGATACCAAATATTGGTCAGAGTAGATTACTCAAGAGGGGGGTGGGGTGAATTGATTATCTATAAAAATTTTTGCTAAAACATGGTTATTTGAAAATTTCCCCCAAAAGAAAAATACAATCAATGTTAGTTTATAGTTAATTTTAATATATACTGAATGTTCAATTAATTTCTTAGATGATTGATTAGTTCTCAGCTATTCTAATTTAAATATTAATATAACTTTTGAAACATACCTACTAGTTCAATAAAGATATAAAAACATTCTAAACTAACTATCAATGTCAAATTTAGTTTTATATAAAATGTAATAAACATAGAATACAACAAAAATCTAAAAGAACAGTAGATATAAACAAGAGGTCCAGTCTCAACTTGAGACTTAGTCCTATCCACTTAGTGATCACCTACCACTATGAAGTTTAAATTAATAAACTATTTGATCTATACCCTAGATCTGGGATCATAACATCACAAAGTTTTCCAGGTCATACTTGACCTCTACCACAATTATTCATCGGGAAAACAACAAACAAGTCACACTTGACCTCTTCCACTGTTCTAGGTGGGATACAAATAATAGAAAGAGAGAGTGTTTGAGTATATTAGGTTTCCTCCAATTATGCATAGAAGATAGTGTATGTGTTGAAAAAGATGCACATACTTCTCAAAAGTTGTAAGAAAATAAACACAATTGATTTAAGATGCAGAGAGAGGTTTATAAATCTATGTGTGTTATGAAGTGAATCTCTGGACTCTTTTAATGTAGTGGACATAAAGTTTGAGTCCTCTTTAAGAATTGAATCCAAGACAGAGTATCATACCCAATGTGTTCTGGATTCGAGATGTGAAAAGTTCAGCTCCTTGTTTGAAAGATGTTCAGTGTATCTCAGTAGGTTTTTCTTATCTTGTTGATCTCCCTGTATGTTCTTGCTTTAAGTTCTTGGAGATTGGAAGAAGGAATTGAAAGTAGCATGATTTTTCAATTCTTATGTTCTATCTTCTTTATAGAATATTCCTTGTATTTCTATTTTCTCTTTTTCACAATCCTAAATTTAATTCATTATACTTCGAGGTACAGGAGCCATGAAGATCTCCCCACATGCATGTACCTTGTACAACCTACATATAGTCCTACAAACAATATTAAAAAATTTAAGAAACATTAATTTGTATAAATATGATCCTTAAATATAAATTTGATTTAATTAATTAGAATTTTTTTTTACAACTATTAATGAGTCATAAGCAATGGTGACTCATTTTTGTTGTACCTCTCGTTCCCCTCGTTGTTTGATTTTCATGATCACAATCACTTTCATATGTGTTTAATTTTGTTTGAAGTGTTTTTGAATGATAGGCACAAGGTTGCCAAGAAGTTGGCCCAAGAATGGACAAGAAGTGGACAAAAATTCAGTCCACCGGCCAACCGGTGTGATAGCACCGGCCAGCCGGTGGACCTCGCAGAGGCATTGCCCACTGCCAGGTTCCACCGGTCAGCCGGTGGCTCTGTCACCGGCCATCCGGTGGCAACCTGATGAAACAGTGGTAGCTACTGTCTTCCCACCGGCCAGCCGGTGTCTCTGGCACCGGTCAGCCGGTGGTGCCTGGGCAGAAGGCCTTCTCAACATCCAAGGCACCGGCCAGCCGGTGGAGCTGTACCGGCCAGCCGGTAGCCCAGTCAAACTAGCCGTTGGCTTTGACCAGTCAACCCTCTTTTGGCCTCCAACGGCTCTTTAAGCCTCTCCAACGGCTCTGAAGACTCCCCAAGGGTTCCATGCCTATAAATAAAGGCCAAGGAAGCCCCGGACACCTACCAGAACTATACGGAAGCCCACGGACACCTTGTTGATCATTTGGCGTACCTTCGGCGCATTCCTCCAAGGGAACCCCAATAGCTCCAACGCTTTTCCACATCCAAGGATCTCCATTTAAGAAGCTTGGGAGTGCACGTCTTCAACTCCAATCATCCATTGGCGCCCAAGGCTTCTCCAAATACGGTTTTTCTTGTTTATCTATTTTGAGCTTAATTTGGGTTTGTGTCTACAAACCACTCTTTTTCTCATCCCCTCTTTCTTTTGGGTTTCACATCACCATTAAGGTGTGAAGAGGTTGTCAAGCTTTCCTTTAAATAGCTTGAGACATAGGTGAGCTATCCTTCACCTGTAAGAAGTATAGTGGGTTCTTGCTCAACCATCAAAAGCAAGTGGGTTCTTGGTAAACCACTAAAAGCAAGCTGTAATAGGTTCTAGTGCTACCTCAAAGCCTAGTGGGTTTCTTGCTAAAACCATTGAAAAGAAAGCGGTAGAATCTCTCAACGGTTGAGTTGGGAGCGGAGACGTAGGCCGGGTTTTGGCCGAACTCCGTTAACAATTTCTTGTGTGATTGCCTCTTTTATTTTCCGCTGCACATACTTTGATTTCACTTTGATTTTAATTTGTTAATCTCATTTTTTTTAAAAGGCAATTCACCCCCCCTCTTGCCATCCTTCCCGTTTTTCTCCGCCTAACAATTGGTATCAGAGGCGAAATTTGAGTAATACCCTAACCGGTTTCAAATTAAAGATCCTTTTTTGATGGCATCTACCTCTTTCGCCCCTGAGGGCTACTCATTGGATCGTGCTCCATTCTTTGATGGAACCGATTATTGTTTTTGGAAAACCCGCATGACCACATTTCTTAAAAGTATTGGCTATCCTATTTTTAGAATTGTCATGCATGGTTTTACGCTCTCATCTCCCGATGAGTCTAAATGGACCCCCGCCGACATTGCAAATTTCGAGCTTGATGGCAAAGCTAGGAATGCTCTACATTGTGGGTTAGATCGTAATGTTTTTGATCATATTTCTTCTTTCTCTACTTCACATGATATTTGGAAATGTTTAGAACTTACCCATGAAGGTACTAGCATGGCTCAAAAGCAAGAACCCACTCAAAAGCAAGAACCTGATGCAAAATCCGTACCCGCTTTCCCACCTCACAAGAAAAGGGCCAAGAAGAAGAGAAAGAAGAAGGCTTCAAAGGCATCTTGGAGTGATAGCTCCTCCTTCTCCTCCTTCTCCTTGAGCGACCAAGGTACAAAATGCCTAATGGAAAAACATGAGGTATCATCTTCCGACTCTTCTCCCTCATCATCCTCTAGTTCTTCAAATTCTTTCAATCATTTGTCTTATGAAGAACTCCAACATGTGCGAGACCAACTTGAAAATGGCTTTCATGAACTCTCTTCAAAATTTGTTGCTTTAAAAAAGAATTTCAAAAAACTCTCTTCCGAAAAAGAACAACTTCTTAAAGAGATGGAAGAGTTGACCCTAAAAATTCAAAACTTTCCCGATGTTGATTCCATGGAATCAACTATCAAAGACTTAAGGGAATCCCTATCCAAATTCACCCAAGGGGAACAAAATCTTTCAAAATTGCTTGGTTCCCAACGAATTTCAAGAACCACCCATGGACTTGGATACACCAATATAGCTTCCTCCTTCCATGCACCAACTTTTTTTGTAAGGGGGAGCTCTAGTTTTAAATTTTGCAATTATTGTAAAAAACCCGGGCACCTCATTTGTGAGTGTGATTGCAAAAATGCCCGGTACGGCCAACCCAAGTCTATTTTCTTTTCCGATGAGTTCTATAGGAGAAGACCCGCCATGAGACGAGTATGGATTGAAAAATACCTTCTAGCGAGTCTCTCTGGGCCTAAAATTGTCTCTTTTCAAAATCCCTCTCCCCGGTGATTCATTGTTTTTATTTAGGGGGAGTTAGGTTTGTTTAAGTTTTTTTTGAGTTCGTTTCAAATTTTCAATTTCAATTGGTTTTTGATTTCAAAACTTTCAATTCAAACTGTTAGTCAATATTTCAAATTCCAAAATGTCAATTGATTTTCAAATCTCAAATCTTGTTTTTAAAATCATTATCCCTCAATCAAGTTTTATGCCCCATTCTATTTTGATAATCACAAAGGGGGAGAAATTTCTTGATTGATTGGGGGAGAAACCTTTTTGATCATGCTTTGCTTTACATTTCATTTTATTCATTAAAGCATGCCTTTAATTTAAGTTTTTACATTTTTTGTTTTGGTGATTGTGATCATCAAAATAGGGGGAGATTGTTGTACCTCTCGTTCCCCTCGTTGTTTGATTTTCATGATCACAATCACTTTCATATGTGTTTAATTTTGTTTGAAGTGTTTTTGAATGATAGGCACAAGGTTGCCAAGAAGTTGGCCCAAGAATGGACAAGAAGTGGACTGAAATTCAGTCCACCGGCCAACCGGTGTGATAGCACCGGCCAGCCGGTGGACCTGGCAGAGGCATTGCCCACTGCCAGGTTCCACCGGTCAGCCGGTGGCTCTGTCACCGGCCAGCCGGTGGCAACCTGATGAAACAGTGGTAGCTACTGTCTGCCCACCGGCCAGCCAGTGTCTCTGGCACCGGTCAGCCGGTGGTGCCTGGGCAGAAGGCCTTCTCAACATCCAAGGCACCGGCCAGCCGGTGGAGCTGTACCGGCCAGCCGGTAGCCCAGTCAAACTAGCCGTTGGCTTGGACCAGTCAACCCTCTTTTGGCCTCCAACGGCTCTTTAAGCCTCTCCAACGGCTCCGAAGACTCCCCAAGGGTTCCATGCCTATAAATAAAGGCGAAGGAAGCCCCGGACACCTACCGGAACTATACGGAAGCCCACGGACACCTTGTTGATCATTTGGCGTACCTCCGGCGCATTCCTCCAAGGGAACCCCAATAGCTCCAACACTTTTCCACATCCAAGGAGCTCCATTCAAGAAGCTTGGGAGTGCACGTCTTAAACTCCAATCATCCATTGGCGCCCAAGGCTTCTCCAAATACGGTTTTTCTTGTTTATCTATTTTGAGCTTAATTTGGGTTTGTGTCTACAAACCACTCTTTTTCTCATCCCCTCTTTCTTTTGGGTTTCACATCACCATTAAGGTGTGAAGAGGTTGTCAAGCTTTCCTTTAAATAGCTTGAGACATAGGTGAGCTATCCTTCACCTGTAAGAAGGATAGTGGGTTCTTGCTCAACCATCAAAAGAAAGTGGGTTCTTGCTAAACCACTAAAAGCAAGCTGTAATAGGTTCTAGTGCTACCTCAAAGCCTAGTGGGTTTCTTGCTAAAATCATTGAAAAGCAAGCGGTAGAATCTCTCAACGGTTGAGTTGGGAGCGGAGACGTAGGCCGGGTTTTGGCCGAACTCCGTTAACAATTTCTTGTGTGATTGCCTCTTTTATTTTCCGCTGCACATACTTTGATTTCACTTTGATTTTAATTTGTTAATCTCATTTTTTTTAAAAGGCAATTCACCCCCCCTATTGCCATCCTTCCCGTTTTTCTCCGCCTAACAATTTTCATCGTTCTGTCATTATCAGTCTATCAGCATCAGTGACTCTGTGTATCAGTGAGCCTTTTCCATCAGTATCAGTGACTCGGCGTACTAGTAAGTCATTTGTCCAATCAGTTTGTCTAGGAATTTATGATTCATCATCGGTTACTCATTTATAACTATTAGTGTGTCTCCCATCAGTGACTCGTTCATCGCTGTGTCTGGTAAACTATTGGTGCAACCGACCATCAATTACTCATTCATCAGTGTGTTGTCCATTGGTATGTCTTCCATCGATGACTCGTCCATTGGTACATCGTTCATCGGTATGTCATCCATCTATCAGTCATTCATCAGTTTGTCATCCATCAGTATGTCCTCCATTGATGATTTGTTCATCTATGAATCGTATGATCTATCAGTGAGTACATCATCAATGTCTTATTCAATTGGTGAGTCCTCATTGGTGAGTCGACCAACAATAAATCCTTTTGAGCTATCGGTGCCAGGGACTCTGAAAAACTTATAAAGTGTTTGTCTTACAAAAAACACTTCCATAATAAGTGAAAATCATAGATCCATGTAAAATACACTTATAAACATATTGAAACATAATTATCCATAATTTATTGACTTATTGAAAAGTATTATATAACGTGACATAATTGATTCACTTATAAATATTCATTGACAAGATTAACTAGAGTTGTAACATAATATATAAATTAATAAAGTTTATAAATTTTCATGATTGGTGGTTATAAAGACCAATATTTCACAAAGGGGCCAATATGATCCACTAGGATGATCCAATAGATCATTAATATGAGGAAATGAATATTAATTCTTGATGTTCACCTGATTAAACATCCATAATCAATGAAAATTTTAAGGCACCCTTATGACTTCATTGAAAAAAGAACTATTGATTCCCATAGGGATACAATTGGTAAAATAAACCCATTGCCTTAAAGAACCTCTAGATAAACTTTTAACTTTTTCACATCAACAAGATACATTTGATAGGATGTTAATGAAATGGGTGGATCCAAAGAAGTGTGCCGATAAATAATTGAACCTAAAGCTTGGGTGAAACCCCATAAATTTCATTTGGAAAGACCTTAGGATCCTTATCTACCACACCATAATGTGGCTATCTGAACACATCTAAATCGCATAAAAGTAATAAATGGATAAATAGAATGAGATCTTGTAGATATCTTAAATAATAGGCAGTACCCTCCCTGACTTGGGATATCACCCCTAGAAGAAATGAGTGTTTCTTTTAATGGAAATGAACTGAATCCTCTAGTGATAGAAATTAATATGATCTGTGAAACTAATCATCCAATCAATTCCAATTATAAGATCCAAAATTTCCATGTCAAGGACCAGGAAATCCCATATGATATAAAAGTTAGTGATAACCACAGAACACTTGGGACACATGAATTCCAAATCCTTCCTCTTCCCTTATAGAGTGGAAAGATCCATTAAAAATGGAATTTAAGTTGATCATGATCCAAAAGAATCAATTAAAAAAGAAGAAATAAATTACTGGGATGTAGTTGTATTGAATAAGGCTAAATCTATGGAAGAAGCTGTTAAAACTGCACCTCTCACGTTAGTTGGACATGCATATGAATCTCAAAAAATAAGTTCAGCTATATTAATATTCATTAGATTATATCCAACATATGTATTCTTTACTATATTTTTTTCCTGTTTAGTATAGGAGTGAGAATCCATCCCCTTAAAAGCATCACACTGAACCTGAGAGCCTCGAGTAATGGAAGATCTCACTCAAACCCATGTAGATAATTCTTGTAAAACAACTAAAGAAGGAACAAATTCATAAATTGATGGAAAATCCTAAGAGACTCTTAAAATTATATCTTAGTGTGGAATTTTTTTCACACTAATAGCATGTAACATTCTTGTGCCTCAAAGAAGACAATGTTGTAGAATCTATAGAATGAAAGGTTTACACTTGTTTCTTTTTCTTCCTATAATAAGAACTCTAACATCCCATAATACAAAAGGGTTATTGATGAGGCTAGTCAAAACCAATATATCAGTATCTAGAAAAAATTACTAATAAAAAAATTCTTCATTAGTTTTAAATAACAAAATTATGAGTCTCGACCTAAATCAAGACTATTCCAAAGTGTTTCACTTTAAGACTAAATTTCATGATGAGCTCAAGAGAGAGATGGACCAAATTATCGAAATTATTGGAATACACTATTACCGAATGCATCTATTTCTCTAGAGTCAAAAACTAATGGGAATTATCCACCATAAATATCTCTAGATAAAACATATTGATTGAAAATATTCTTAAATGATGCCTAGGTGAGGCCTATGTGCTATCTACCTAGCACTATGGATTCCCAACACCTTTTACATTGCCCCTCCAACATGTAGGTAGAATAATATAACCATGAAGTCCTAGGGGTCTTGAGAAATTGAAAAATAAATTAAATATTTTCTATCTAGTCATTGGTATCTTTATTTCCCTTGTCATCATGAACAAAATGATGGATTATGTTTGGTAAACTCTTGGGCATAGGCCACCATGTTTTCAAATATAACCATTTGGGAAAGGGTTCACCCTCAAAATTCAAATGAATTTCAAAAAAATTACACTCATAATTTTAGCATTTCCTATCCATAGATTAGTCACCTACTCCATCAAAATAAGAAATCTCAAAATATAAAGACAAAAAATTGAGTATAATCAATATATATAACCATAAATCATAAATATAATAGAAAATTCATAGATAAACACCATCCAATATCCATATATAAAAGATACCAAAATATACCATGAATATTTGGGATTTTAAAAAATAACCTCAAACAATTGAGGAACCCAAAAAAAATCTCTACATGATCCCAAAATTACTCATAACCCATGATTACCTCCATCAATAGAACACAAAAGAACAATGAATCTTAGTAAAAGACACAAAACTATATACAACCCTTTCCTTTAACCATTTATTATAAATCCATGTCTGTATATTCCTAGTGGGATATATGAGGTGTTAAGATAAATCCCAGTATGATGAAAAAATGAATATATAAAATATCTACCACAACGAATACCATTAGTTATTTTTTAAAACCATTCTAAATCCATTTTTATTTGAAAATATTTATAGAAATCGATTAGGTTTTATAAAATGGATGAATTTTATAAAAAAAAAGAATAATAATGTATGAAATATAATGATTGGGAAATATGGAATATGATATATGATAATATAAATCAATAAATGTGAAATAATTATCACAAAAAAAACACCATAGTATCAAAATATGGATTTTAGGTAACGAGGAGTAGCCCTAGGAACTCTAGCCAATATAAGTGAACCTTTTTATCCATACATAAGAGCTAAAAAAATCTTTTTGGGGTACTAATATATCCCATTATAATTATTAGTCTAACTAGGGAACTAACCATATACGTGGGGTTTCATCCTTCAAGGTTCATAATTCACCTGAGGTCTGCCATGTGTTTTCAATTATCAATAGTCACATAACCCTTGACCAATATTAAATAAATAATTAAACATAAATTCAAATATAAATTTCAATTGAAACACTATTTAAATATCTATCTGGAACCATTCCCCCCTTTAAATCATTCCATTAACCACTTGTTGGGAAGAGAAATAGTTTTTCAAGAAACCACCTTTTAAAACAAATTTAGATCCAACACATGCCATGGATCACCAAGAATGAAAATATTATAGGCCTAAATAACTCATAAAATACACCATTACTCAAATTTAACCAAATAAGACCTAATAATTGGATGTAATCTAGGGGATCTACCCATTTTATAGAGATACCTACCTCAAATTGAAACAAAACCTATCGAATTTATGAGGTATCACTAGGAATGGTAAGAGAGGATCATTAAAAGCATAAAATAAGAATAAAAACCATTAATTCCTCAACTATAACCCTAGGTTCATCCCCAATGGAAAACCTATTTCTTGAAACTCCATGGAAAACGAATAATAAGGAACATGGGAAGGAGAAAAGGAAGAAACAATAAAAAATAAATCCTTCCCTTGAATAAATCGACCATGTATCAAGGGATAACACCAAAGGAGAAAGGGAGGAAAGCTTCCTTGGAATGAAGAGGGATGTGCATTCATGAGTTAGGAGAAATGAGAAGAAAATAGTTAAAAATGAGAAGTGGGGATAGTAATTTCCTTGTTTTTGGTAACATATCCACATCATGTGGTTTAGACACACAATTTTCTAAACCAAGAACCAACCTTTCGAGTCGCCTCTTCTTTATAAAATGGATAAAAATATTTCTAGATATTACTACATTGTTAGAAAAACTATGTGGTAATCATTATAAACCACACTACACCCCTAAACTCCACACTCACATGGTTATTCACATAATTACTTTTGACCATGCACTAACCATGAAAACTAGTATATTTAAATCCACATCGATATTTTTGACCTAAAAATTCCATGATGTCCCAAATAAGGTAAAATAAAAAATAAAACTCAATTAAATATGTACGAGTGACTTGGAAGTCATTATAATATTACTATTCATATATTTTTCAGCATGGTTGCAATGGAAAGACTTCATCTAGAGTAGATGGATGTGAACACTACATTTATTATTAGGAAATTAAATGTATAAATTTACATGTATAATATAGATTATTTTATGGATTAATTAGACATAAATAATATGAACAAGATAAAGAAAATAAATTATGGTTTTAAACGAGAACCAATATAGTGGAACCAAAAGTTCAATGCCTTTGTAGATATGAAAAGTTCATCCAGATCAATAAAAATAATTTTTATCACCATAATGTGTATGATGATAGTATTTTAATAATCCCAATTTTCTATTTTGATGAATTTCTTCTTACAGATTAGGTGAAGGAATTGATTAATGTGGCGAATATTGAATTGTCTAGAATATTTGAGATGAAGGATTTTAGTCTAGCTAAATGGATGTTATGGATGTGGATTATAAGGTAATTAACTTATAAAACATTGTTCCTAAGTCAACATGATTACAACCAAATGATAGTGGAACACTTCACCTTGATTGAGAAAAAATAGTGACCACACTCTCAGACATACGTTCTAGTTGATTAAAGAGAAGGCACTATGAATGGGAGCTGAGGTAGAGTGCATGGAAAAGGTTCCATATGCATTAATAGTATGAATATTTATTTATTAATAAGATTATAATTTACCATATGTTGGATAAGAAGTTCTAGTTGTTATCTGATTCATGGAAAATTATAGAAGAGAGTTATAAGAAGGGGTAAAGTGGATCATTTGGTATTTTAAGTTTTCCACATATTTTTTTATTTAAATCATAATTTATGAATAAATATAAGGTTTTATGGACTTAGATTTTTTATGTGATTAAAATAAATAGAAGAACACTATAGTGTATGAATTCAATTTAATAGGGACATATATGAGCTATATATTAAAGCTTCAGTTTATTGTTGCACTTTTAATAACGGAAGCAGAGTATGTTTTACTAAAAAACCGAGAAATAGATGATTTTTCTAAAGGGAACATTGAAAGATCTTAGAAGAAGGAAGGATGATGGGATACTCTCATGTGATTCATGAACTGTGATTTAATTACCATAGATCTAAAATTTTATTCTATGAAAAATCATATTTAAAAAAGTATCACCATATTTTTATTTTTCGGGGGGAAACTGATAATTTATAGAATATAGATAGATCTAGGTATTTAATGGATGATTTGAAAAATGTTTTAGTATGAGATGTGATGAGGTGGTGTGTATAATTACTTAGGAATTTCATATATTATTATTAGATCTTTATAGATGAATATTCAATACATTTTAAGAAAAACATTCCCAAAGACCATATAATTTTACTATCTCGTGTGACTAGATTCAAATTTTTATTATTTCATAAAATATTGTAAAAATAACCCATAAATATAACTCCCCCTTTAGTATTATGCATAGAAAAATCCTATATAAAATGTTTCTTCATAACTTAGGGATAAGAAACATAAGAAAGGTTGTGATTAGATTACCAATAAGGGTAAACATGAGATATATCAATTGATGATCATATAAAATCATAAGATAAGAATAAGGGTATGATAAAATAACTATATAATTTCATACCCAATCTATCATGGATCATAAACAATAGTCATGGAATAAATCATAGTATTTAATAAGACATGAATCAAGATTGAATCAAAGAAAATGTTCCATGAGAGAATAACTTATGCATACAATACATATTTAAGACATAAAAATAAACTTATAACTTTTTAATAATGTATAAAAATAAATAGGTTCACTTATTTAGTTAATTACATGAAATAATTCCCTTGAATAAACTTATGTACATTAAACTAGAACCATTCAAGATATTATGAACATGAAATTCAGGGGCATACAAAAACTTATAGACATGATAACTTGGTGCACTCATAAATTTATTTACCTCACATGTTATATATCATTACCCAATTATTTTGAGGGTGATATATGTTCTAAAATTCACCTAAATAAAATCATAAATATGTGTTTCACAACATAATAAAGCATTTTCCTCATAAGACATTTGAAAAGAAACAAATTTCATAAACATGTGGAAAAGAGAACATGTTTCATCAACATCAAGTCATTATTAAAATTTACCATCTAAAGAAATAATGAGGATGGTTTCCCTGGTTTATATCAATAGTAAATATTTTAACATTAAATGATTTCGTATCATATGGGTAATTATTTTTAAGGATCACTTTGATTAATTCTTGAGGAAAATAAATTTTCCATTTTGAAATAAGTTATCTATTTTAAAAAATAAGAATACTTATAAATGAAAACATTTTATTTGAAAATAAACATGTAAAATTTTAAATAAATCTTTAAATAATTAATTCATCATGACATTGAGAAATTCCATTCAGGCTGTATAAGTTAAAAAAACATTTCTTCCATATTTGTTTTTAGAAAATTCACAAATTACCACATTTAGAAAATAAAAAAAGATTTTGTTCAAAATAATCTGTAAAAAGTAAAATAAATGTAAGAATGAATTCCAAAAATGGTCAAGGAATATTAAAAAACTTTTCAAATATTATTTTAGAAAACATAGTCATGGAAGATAAATATTCCCAAATGGAGTCATAAATAATCCTGAACAATAATGAGATTGCGAAATAAACCCATAAAACATTGGTATCTTTTGAATCATAAGCCCCCTAAGAAAATAAAATTATATGGATATATAAATTACCATATTGTTCATTATAATCATCATAAAAAGAAATTAATTTTTAGTACATACACCCCAGAAAATAAACAAGTGGTGACTATGTTATGTATTCCATGTAAATAAAAGTGAGATAAAAATCCCTTACCTTCGGTATGAATTCCATTGAAATTTAATTAACCTCTAGTATAATATATTTAAATTTAGAATATTTATATACCATAATAATTTACATGAATATTATATCATATTTATTCATTAAATACAATATATATTTAAATTAATCCATTGTGATAGATATAAAAAATTAATTACTCTATTTTTATAGATGATAGGCTGTGCGCACCCTTGAACACTCTATTCACTTTTTGGAGAATGAAAATAAAGAATGGTAAATAATAACTAAAATTTAAGGAATAATTATTTTATCATATATGTAATAAATATTCGTAACCTCTCTCCTCCATACAAGCAAAGAGAAATATACATGAAAAATTAATCATATCACTTCATGGAGGTGGTAGTCTATAAGTACATAGAAGAAACATTATCGTTTTCCAAGGGTGTGGATTGTAAAATAGTAGATATGATATTATAATTTAATACGAATAAATATGTTATAAATATAATTTATAAAAATTAAACCGATCAGATTATCCATCCATGAAATATGGTGATGGAAAATGAAATGTACCACTATGGGGAGATGGTAAGTCATATGTAGACATGAGTGATACCTTCATATCCCATTCAATGAAATAAGGATGGATAATAGTGGTTTCATAATAATAATAATTAAATTTCAGAATATTTATGATAATTAAGTTATTATTTTATGAATAACATTACATATTTATAAGAAGTAAAAGGAGAATAAAAAAGAAAGTGATTCGTTAACGTAATTACCTCTTCTTTGTGATAACTCCCTTAGATCTCCTCTTAAGGGCTCTTGGGTTGGCCACTTAAGAAGAATAATACCTATATAATATGTGTAAGGAAGTGAAAAAGAGAATTTTTTAAGATATTTTCGATATATAAGGCTTAATGTGGTGTAAATAAGTGAGGGTGGAGGTTCCATTTTATTATTAAGGTGTGGGGCACTTTTTTGAAAATTATCAAAATATTAATTTAAATTCAACTCAATATATAACCAGATTCATACGAACAACCTATAAATACATATGTGGTTATATTTTAGACTATACAATATAACCTTTTCTTATTTTTAATCTTTTTATGTTTTTTCAATAATTTAATAAAATATTATTTTCATAAATATATGTTTTTCCAATTTTGATACATTTCATTACTTGGACATTAAAAACATCAAGAAAAATAAATATTAATACATCACAAAAATGATATTATTATCTATATAATTCATATAACACATTAATTCTATTAAATTATATTAATTTTATATTTTTAATACTAATTGTTTTAATTTTCCATTAATTGAACTAATACTGTTTTGCCGCTGTATAAGTATTTTAGGTAATTATTTAATTCATAAAAATTATAAATAAATTAGAATAATGAATATAATTTAATTATTCACAACTTATTATTAATATTCATTCATAAATAATTTATTTTATGTGAACACATAAATTATATTCAAAACTGAGAGCGGCATTTTGTCACTTCATTGGGATTAGAAAATATAGAAGTCATCTTCATTGAAAAGTGTCCATTAAGAAACAAAAAATTGAGACTAAGGTGATAATATTTGAATGTAATTTATCCCATAATAACTATTAAGAATAATTATTGACATATTACATAGTTTTAAACAATATTTACTTGATTTACCATTTACTGAAGTGATAATTTTTACGACGATTACAAATCATTTGGACAAAAAATAAAAGGGAACTATTTAAAAAAAATTTAAAATCATGATTATAAATATGGAATTGATTTCTAAATTTTCATTTTATATATGTTGAAGAAATCAATTTTAATATAAATTATTAAAATGTAAAAAATAATATTTATTATAAAAATGCATTTATATGCCCAAAATTATAATTATATCAAAATCATTTATAATGATTATTCAAATGTAAATAATTTTATTATATCTAATTAAATAGTACATACTTTAATTTTATATAAATTTAAAATATTAATGATAATTTTATATAAAATTAAAATATTAATGATAATTTATATGAAAATAAAATGACAGTTTCATAAAAATCGGTATGTTTCACTATTCACTGAAAATCAAACTTTTCTAAAAAATATCAAAATTTCACCCAAATATAGTTTTGAAATATTAATTTAAAAAATGAAGTTAATTTTTATAAAATATATTTTTTATGAATTCCAAAAATCAATTATAATATTTTATCACAAAAATAGTAAAAATTTATTTTTGAAGAAAACATATTTTTGAAGAATTAAAATACAACTAAAAATTGAGATATTAATTAATAAGAATTTATAATGAGTTGGGAATTTTTATATAATTTATAAATTATTAAATCTTATTATTACTCTCCAATTTAATATCTATGTTGTAACATTAAGTAATAATATTTTTAATATTATATCAGGGTTCACACACACTCGTAGTTTCATGTAACACATGCTTTCTAGGAAGTTAAATTTTTTTGATGTTAGATTTGAATTAAATCTAGGGTGGTTATCTTCTCCCTAATTTAATAAATTTAGTCCCTCTAATTTTTTTACTTAGTAATTAATGTTATTTCATTTGAAAATTACTTTATGGAAATAGGCATCCTAACAAGGGTCAATAAAACTTCATGTTAAATGGAGAGAAAGGGAAAGAAGAAGGTCATTTGGGATCACACATACTAGGTTTTAAAAAAGGGGATAATTAATGAGAAGTGATGATATGGTCATGAAATAAATTTAATTTTCATATATTATTTATCATAAAAAATTGAATGATCATGATAAATTTATCAATTATAAAATTATAAACCACAGATGTGGAAAAAACCATCAATTCATCAAAATTAAAGGTTATAGGATTACATTTTTTGATCTTAAGATACTTTTTTCCAAATTGTATGATATAATTTATTATATATAATAATAACATAAGGAAATATACTTAATTGATAAGTGTAATTTAATCCTTTAATCAGTTTCCATCAGAACTTCATCCTTTTCTCCAAGTGATGATTAATTTTAATGATTTTTTAATTCCTCAAGCACTGAGATCAAATTCTAATGGATCACATAATCCACAAAATGATAATAATATACTCCTCATATATTTATACATTAACCAAATCCAATATGGTTATTATAATTTATCCAACATGGATACATAAATTAATGTATAAAACAACAACAATAGTGGCCAACGTATCACTTAAATTTATAAGTAGTTAATTAAAATACTCCTCTAAAATATGTTTGACCAAAGTAAAGACCAATTTTTTTTGAAATAAAGTAACTAAAATTCCAAAATCATCTTAATATAAATCTCTAAAAGTATCCCTTAATGTCACATACCTAATATTTGAACATCTGGGTCATATATTCTCTAGAAACATAATAATAGCCTTAATTACCGTATCAAATTAATGAAAACATGCATTCTTCCAAAAATTCAAATTTACATTTTTCTTCAAATAAAACCACTAAATATAGAATATATTCTATAAATAAAAAATGAAATAAAATTAATCAAATTTGAATTAAATCACTTTGTCATAAAATCACTAACCATTTTCAATGTTACCACTATGATCCCATTAGTGTCAATTGTATATTTATCCCAACTAAATAGTATTATCTCCACATTGTAAACAAATTAAGGGTTATATTTCCATCAAACATGCATTTTCCAAAAACATAATATTTCCACTAAATATCTTTTCTTGGTTATGAGTATTATTAAATAAATAAAATAAACTCATTAAATAAAAAAATTAGGAACAATCCATAGATTTTACATTATTCTTGTAGTCCATAATTTTATTCATAAAACACTTTTAAAACAGAATATTTAAATCCTAATACATAATAATTTCAATCATTACACTTCCTTAATATTATATTAACCATGTTTCATAATCTTATTCATTAACACTTCCTTTCTTTCATAAGTCATTCATAGTCTCTTTATCATTATTTAAAAACCATTTCTTGTACAACATTGAGTATCCTTTTACTGAGATTTCCCAATAGGATATCAATTTTAATAATTATCATACCTTAAAAATTTAAAAACATTCAATGATATATGATACCTTATTTAATGTAATATTCCCATCCATTTTTGAAATTGAATCATTCACTGTTCCTTATAAACTTATTTCACTTAGTCCTTTTTTTACACACACAAAACATATTCTAATTACTTTCAGGAATTCACTGGTATGATTCTTCCTAGATTCTTAAAATGTTTATTATTAAACATTCATTCCACTATGGTAATCATGAGAATCCCTTTTCATCTTGTTAGGTGTGTCAAGAAAATCACAAAAATTGGTATTTTTTTATTTTATTACGAGAGTGATGATTGAAAAAAACAAGGTTTCTCCTTCTAGCTTAAATTTCATTTTGTTTCTCAAGAGGAAAATCATTCCATTTTCTATCATATTTAAAATTAAATTTAATCCTCCTAGTTCTATCAATTATCCGAAACCAAAATCATAGTGTGAGAAACCAAACTCATAGTGGGAAGCCACATAATCATAAATAGGATGTCTAAATCATGACACATTATTTTCAATCTATAACACCAAGTATTAACCAGGCCATCCTTGATTATCATCTATTTAAATCCTTCATAATGGTTTGTAAAAAAATATTTATTAACTCAAATAATATCCCCTTGAGTGTTAAAATACATGTGTATTACTGTCCATTGTCATTTCTAGTTGATGATCAAGTCTATCTAAATGTGTCTTTTTCAGGGTTTTTTCTCCTAGGTTCAACTCTTCAAGAGCCACATCCACTTATAGTATTTAGATATGGATGCAATTTCTTTGAAAATCACATAATCCATTTATTAAAAAAAATTAGGATTATATCATACACTTTTACTTATCCCAATTGTTTTCAACAAAATATTTTAATCTAAATCTATAAAGGTTTACTAAAACTTGATATGATACAAAATATAAAAATAATATTTTTATACATAAATATAATATCTTAATTGAAAAAAATTTAATACATTGTACATAAAACATGCCTATGGATTGTATAAGTTTTGTGTCTTTGGATACAAGATACACAATCATCTTATTTTCTAGAATATTGTCATCATTACCCATAAAGCTATCCTTCTTTAGTACTATTCATAAACATACCCTATATAAAACCTTTCTTCATAACCTAAGGGAAGTTAACATAAGAAAGGGTGAGATTATATGCTCATTAAGGGTAATTTTTTTTGATTATCTCTTTTTAATTCTATTTTTTTTATAATTACATCATCCCATCAATCTTTGTTTTCCAATAAATTTGTTAAGTGCTTCAAATCGAGTACATAAAATATTTATTTTATATCTAAAACAATAGTGATAAGATTATTATTGTATTTATTCTATTTAAAATATATGAAAATTATATTCATTTTCTTTGTTTTTGTTGAAATCAAATTTAATTATTTTGATGGTTCAAAAGTTTACTAAACCTATTACAAGATGCTCAAGTGATATTGCAGTTTTCAACATAAATTCAATTCAGAATTATATTAATATATCAAGGTAAATTGAATGTATTTGTGGGTGAATTATACCATTGGATAGATAATGGAATTATCCAAACATAATTTGTTTATGTGGAAGTATGAAAAGGATGTTTCAATACTCTAAAAAATCACTAAAGTTTCAAAAGAAAATTTTCAACTATACAGTTAATAGATTTGAAAAACAGTAGTTTTTATTTATTTTCATGTTATATAGATATTATAATTACTCAATATGTAATGAGAATGAAAGATAATAAGTTTATCTTGATTTTATCAGTTTACATCAAAGTCTAAAAAAGTGGTTTGGATGGTTAAGAAAGTCACTGCTGATTGGGAATGTAGTTTCCAAGATGTAGTTTTATAGAAGGTTGTTGCCTCAGTTTTTCAAAGATATCATGATATGGTAAAGTTGGATTAATTCAATTATTTAACCACTGGAAATATATTAGGATTTACTAAAAATAATTATTTTGGGAATAAGGCTGAATCTGATGGTAAAGGGATAAAAAAATTTAGTGAAGTTAGAAGTTAAGAAGTTCAAATTTTTCAAAAACACTTTTCATAAACTAAATTGATAAACATAATGCAATTAATTAACCCTTTGTTTGATAAGTGCGCATATGGATTATCAACTTTTTACTGAATATTTTTCATATTGATAGAAAAACCTACATTCATAGAATGATAAACATAAGGAATATCAACCCTCTGTTAGAATCTTGAAATATTATTCATAGAATACATTCAGGAGTTTAAACGTATGGTTAATCAATGAAACATTTGGATTATTATGATAAGAAATTTGAACTTTTGGAACATCATCTCTACGTTAATTTTTTCCCTATGTTACATGCAGATGATAGAATGGTTAAGGAACTGTACGTTGGTAGGAAACCTACGTTACAAAAGGAAATATATGCTTCATAGTTTAACCCTACATTTGATATTTTTTTGTTACATGAATGAACTCAATGTATGATATTTAAATGAAACTAATTTAAATCTGTTATATTTTGTGTGATTTTTGAAATGTTATTATTACTATTAAAATTCATTATAATTCCATTTTATGGTTTATTTAAAGTCTCACATGCAACAGATTAAATCATTCCTATTTAAAAGGGATGTTATAATTATTTTTGAATGATTTGATTTAAAATATTCATGATTAAATTTTCATCTAGTTTTGAGGAACTATTTATGATATATTTTAGGAAAATTGAATGGATTTAAACTAGATCTTTAAATTGTTTAACGCTGTATTATTATGGATATATTATAGGAGGAGTTATTCAAATTATTTTAAATTCATTTATTAGAGATCTATTCCAAAATAATAAATTGGTAGTAGTGATACACTATCCTTGGATATATTTATGAAGGCTATTGACTCTATTTATTTTGGGTATCCTAATAAATAGGAAGGTTGTTACAACTACTAGATATTTATTTTCTATATATATCTCTCTCTTATAGGAAAATAATATACAATGTATAAAAGCAGAGACGTGAATACTCTGTTTAAAATAAGGTGCTAAAAATATTTATATTAAAGCTCCATGCTTTGGAAGAGAGAATTGAAATTCATTGTTCAATCTTATCCTCTAATAGTGTAAAGATTAAGGAATCATGTACAAACATTGTCTAATATATTTTCATCCATTTTATGAAGAATAAGAAGCCCGATCGACATTGAAGATTATTTTTCTACTACTATTGAGATATATTGAAGATCTGATATCATTTTTTAGTTGATACTATAAAAGTGATCTAAAACCCATTTCACAACAGATTTAATCTCACCTATTTTTTGAGTATTGGCTACTCGCACCTAGTCGTGGTGGAGTGTTAGCTTATTTGACTAAGCTATGGATATACAGTTCCCTGTAAAAGTAAAAAGAGGCCCTTTAAAATCCTTATAAAGTGTCAACTTCTTGAACTTAGTTATGGATTGAAATGTGTTGTGATAAGAGGACCTACTAGTGAAAATCACAAATCTTGTGAAGAAGATTATTGGTTGAGTGGACTAGTGGATTTTTATGCATTGAACCACTATATATCCTTGTGTTTTTTACTTTATTTTTTTCCACCACTCGCTCAACATTAATAGAGAAGGAAAGGATCACTTCATTTCAAGAGGCATGTTTTTATAATGTCAAGATTTGTAAGATGTCTTAATTAACCCCCTCTTCTGTCTTCATCATAACCATTCCGACCTGACAAAAATGAGATATATCAATCGATGATCAATGAAAGAATATGATAAGAATAAGGTTATGATATCATAACGTTAAAATTTATTACCTAATATTTCATGGATCATAAGAAAGATTCATGGAATAAATATTATCATTTCATAAGACATAAATCAAAGTATAATCAAATAACATGTTCTATGGGAGCATAAAATAGGCTCAAGACATATATTTTTGGAATATAAATTAAATTTTATCTTTTTGAACATATATAAATAGATATAGGTTCACTCATTAAGTTATGATCTTTAAATAAGGCCCTAAAATAAAATTTTGTACATGAATCTATGTCCACACATGATCTTATGAACATAAAATCTAGGTCCATGCTTAAACTTATGGATATGAAAACTAGGTCACTCATGAAAATTTTTCTCTCATGGGTTATCCATCATTAATCAATGAATTAGAGGGAGATATATGTCCCACCTGTCATATAAATAAAATCAAACATATGTGTGACAAAATATTGTAAAAAATTTATAATCATAGAACACATGAAATGAAATGGATTTCATAAACATTTCATCAAATTAAAACCCATTGAAAAAGGAATGAGTTTTATCAAAATTATGTCATTATAAAAATAATCCATATAGACAAAGAATAAGAATGGTATCCTTGGATGATATATCTAGTAAAACTTAAGTAACTTAAAATTATTTCTTATTATATTTAAAATGATTTTGAAATATCACATGGAATTATTCTTGAGGAAAATAACTTTTATATTTTTAAATAACTTATTATTTTTCAAAAATATGTGCACCTATAAATGAAAACATTTTACTAGAAAATAAACTTGTAAACAAGTGAATAATGTTTCAAATAATTAAGTTGTCATGATGATGAAAAAAATACATTTATACCATATAAGTTAAAAAAAATTCCACCCGTCTTTTTTTTTGAAAAGTCCCAAAGTACCCTATTTGGAAATTTTAAAAAATATTTCTTTAAAACCGTTTTTAAAATGTAAAACATGGGAAAAAATGAATTTAAAAATTTTTAGTAGAACATTAAAAACATTATTTAAAATATCTTTGGAAAAAATGGATATCGAAGACAAATATTCCCCAATGGAGACATAAGAAATCCCGAATAATAATGTGATTGTGAAATAAACCCTTATCACTATAGAAACATCTAAATTATAATTATCGTGAAAGAATGAACCATATATGGATTTTTAAATACCCAAAAAATTAATAATAATAATAAAATAAAATTATCAACAATTATATACACTTAATAAAAAAAATAAGTGGTGAATATGACCTGTGTCCCATAAAAAGAAATGTGAGACGAAAATAACTTATCTTAGGACTGATTTGCTTTGAAAGTTCTTTAACCACCGGTGTAATCAATTTAAATTTATTAAAAATATATACCAAAATAGTTTAAATGATTATTATATCATATATATTCATTATATATATATATATATTTAAATACATCCATAATTAAAGATATAGAAAATGAATTACATCATTCATGGAGATGATTGGTTGTACGTACGCATGAATGTTGCATTCAATTTTTGAAGGATGGAATGAAATAATGGTAAATAATAATTAAAATTTATAAAATTATTACTATACCATATATATATATATAATATATTCATCATATCTATCCTTATTACCATCGAAGTAAAATTGAATGAAAAAACAAATCCCATCGCTTCATGGAGGTGGTAGTCCATTTGCACAAAAGAGAGACATTATCATTTTACAACAATTAGTTAGGTAAAAGGGTTAATAAGATATTATTATTTAAGAAGAATAATTATTTTTTAAATATCATATATACAAATTAAATCCATCATATTAACAATCCATGAAATATGGTGATGGAAAATGAAATGTACTGCTACGTGGAGGCAGTAAGCCATACGTACACACATGTGATACCCTCACATCCCATTTGTTGAAACATAGATGGATAATGGTAGTTTCAAAATTATAATAACATTTGAGAATATTTATTATAAAAAATTTATTATTTAATGAATAATATAATATATTTATAGGAATTAAAAGGAGAATAGAAAATAAAGTAATCGGCTAAGGTGATTACTTTTTCTTTGAGATGACACCGTTAGATCTCATTTTAAGGGTTCTACAGTTGGTTTTATGAGAAAAAAACATATAAATTTCATAAAAAGAATTTGAGAATTTTATTTTTCAATGTATTGTTAAGATAAAATGCTCAAAGTGGTGTAAAGAAGAGATGGATGATGTTCCGTTTTATAATTGAGGTGAGGGACACTTTTGGAATTTCTCAAAAGATTAATTTATAATAAATTCAATATCGACCCAAAAAAAATACAAACCCCATTTAAATTACTTGAGGATGATACTTTGGACCATATATTATCCTATTTTTTCTATTTGAATTTTTTTATTATTTTTTTTGTAATTTAATACAATCTTATTTTCATAAAATATCATTTTTTCAGTTTTGACACTAATCATTACATTGACATTAAAAACATCAATAAGACAAAAAAATTAGAAACAAATATTTTTAATAATCTATAAAATGTTATTAGTGACTATAAAATTAGTGTATATTATTAATTCCCTAAACATATATTAATTTTTTTATTTTTGATACCATTTGGGATATTTTCTATTAATTGAATAAATATTATTTTGTCATTGTGTAAGTATTTTAGGTAATTAATTAATTATGAAAAAATATTAATAAATTTACATAAATAATATAATTTATTTAGGCACAAAATTACTATTATCATTTATTTATAAATAATTTTTTCCCAATGTGAACACACAAATGATATTTAAAACATAGAGAGTAACATTTTTTCAATTTTTTTAGATTCAATAATATATAAATCATTTTCATGGGACTCTGTCCATTAAAAAACTAAAATTAATGAATAAGCTTATAATTGTCTAATTTAATTAATACAATTATAATTATTATGAATAATTATACCTTTATCACTTAGTTTCATCCTAGACTTACCTGATTTACCTTTTACCATGGCGATAAATTTTTCTATGGTTACTATTCATTTTGACGAAATATAAAAGTGAAATATTTAACAAATAAATAACCACAATATTATAAATATGGAAATAATTTTTCAATATTAAATTTCTAGTAGTGTTAGAAATTACTTTTTATATAAATGGATAAAATGCAATGAAAAATAGTTTTTAGAAAAATGCATTTTTAAGCAAAAAAATGTTGTTATATAAAAATTATGTATAAAGATGATTCAAAGTAATTTAATTAGATTGTATATAATTAAAGAACAATTAACTTAATTTTATATCATATTTAACTCATAATGCTAATACATATGAAAATAAAATGATATTTTTATAGAAATATGTATTTTTCACTATTCACTGCAAAAACAATCTTTTTAGAATAAAAATCAAAATTTCACCCAATGATAATTTAGATATTTTGACATAAAATTTTATGTTCATTTTATCATATATATTTTCCCAAATTTCCAAAAATAATATGTTATATTTTTTCATAAAAAGTAAAAAAACTGCATTTTTGAACAAAACATATTTCTGAAGAAATAATTACTTCTATAAAAATTGAGTGATTTATTAATTAGAATTTATATTGAGTTAGAAATTTTTATTTATTTAATAAATTATTTTATCCTTTTCATACCCTCCAAATTAAACAGCTATGTGAAAAAATTAAATATTAATATTTTAAATAGTATATCGTAGTTTACTTAAACCCATAGTTTTGTATAACGCAAGACATCAAAGAAGTTGGATATATTTGAAAGAATAGTTTCATAAAATCTTGAGGTTTTATAGTGTTATTCCTCACTAAGGATGGGATTAATAGAATCAATATGGGGGAACCATGTGGTTTTAAATAATCCTTGAGGAATATAAGGATTTTTGTAGATTAATTGGCTCCAGAACGACAATCCTAGGTCAGGTGTAAAAAATACATTCTTTACTCAAAGGATTTGATAAAAACTAAAAAAATATATGATAAAATTATATATATTTCATATAATTAAAAATATTACATATCACAAAACATCACAATCTTGAGAATCAAAATGTTTAGTGTCCTTGGAGATTAGTTAATTTAAATTTTTATATTGAATAATTGTGAACATTTCTCTATAATTAAACCATACTAGATTACCTTTTAGAACTATAATAATCTATAATCATATTAATTATGAAGGTAATTGAAAAAATAACAGGGGTAGAGATCCAATTATTAGTAAGGGTAAACATAAAATAAAATAATTAATGATAATAAGTGATCATGAGTTAAGCATGTGGGTATGATAACATATTCAAGATCCTTGAACATGGAATTTATAAATCATACCCAAATAAACATGTATCATCAATAATAAATCAATACATAATGATATGGGAATAAAATAATATATGATTCATCATAACATGATAATGTTACAAAACATAAGACTTTCGAATAAACATAAGTGTAAAAAATCATTTACTTTATTGAAGATCACTACCAATATGGTCATACCCAAATAAATAATTTCCAAATATTGAGTTCTGGTATAGATCATTAGCATAACATAATTCATAAGAGTGTGTACCATTAAACAATAATGATTCATGAGAGAATAATAAAGTCATGAAAATATGAAATAAGTGTGTGGAATGAAAATAAACATAGAAATCATATGTTCAGGATACCCACTAATAAATTCATCACATAGTAGGCTTGTAATAACAACCGATGTACATTCTTGGTCTTGGTATCACCACTAGTTCACCCTGGGTCTTAGTTATACCACATTTTTACCAATGGTATTGGTCTTACCACTAGTATACACTTGTCATTGGTCTTAATACCCATGTACCATTGATCTTGTGATAACCTACCATGTACCCTTTTTATCTCATGAGATATAAACATAAAAATGGAATTATAGGTTTATAATATACCCACCTAAAACATAATTATTACCCATTCATATTTTCTCTATGATACCATGAAAGAATTCATATTTCAACCTCACTTAATTAACCCATGGAAATGAGATGAGTTTTATGAAAACATTAATAGATAATTTCATAAACCATATAGTGAAATACTTTGATGGAATCATAATAAAACATACCAAGTTTAATATAAGGAACACAAAAGGATGTTAAAAAATATGAAACGACACCATTTTTATGAATATTAGATAAATCAATTTAAAAAAGAAGAAGAAATATCCCTTTTTTGAAATGATTAATAACTTATTAAAAATATTTTCTTTTAAAAACATTACATTAAGGTTGTTAAAACATTTTAAAAATTACCCTTTATAACAAAAAAAGGGTTTTTAGAAAAAAAACGTATAAAATAAAAATGATTTCATAAAAATTCTTTGTGAATTTATAAAATACTAAAGTCTTATTTATTAAGAAAATAATTTCAAATACCATTTAAAATTATTAATTCCTTTATTTAACATAAAAATTTTACATTTGAAAATTCTAACAAAATTTCATTTTATTTTAAAAATAATTAGTAATCCAATTCATTCGGAAAACCATATTGAAACATGGAATGAAATATTTGTAATGAAATGATACTTCTGTCAAAATAACTTGTGTGGAAAACATTAAAATTTCTCTTTAACACTTTTTTAAGGAAAATAAAAAATATTAGAAAATGGATTTGATCCATTATATAAATAAAGATAAGGAAATATAAATAATTTTTATGTACATAGATGATAAAGATTCCCAACTATAAAAAATATGTGGTGTAAGTTTCTCTTATAAATGTAACAACAAATAAATAATTTACCAAAGGAAATGAAATTAAGAGATTACATGTAATACTATAATAATAAACACGGAAGAATAAAATGATGGGGGTTTATATAGAATGATAATTAAACTTCCCAATATTTATTATTATGAAAAATCAATCTTGATTTTAAAATGATACTAGTGATGAAATCCATACGAATTTATTTCTTAAGATGGATTTATAATCCCTTTTGAAACTCATAAAAAGTATTTTAAAAAACATATATGGGTAGTATATACACCCAAAAAAATTAAAAACGTTTTGTATATTGCAAAAGTTTCAAAGAAAAAAAATTAATATGGGAACCCCTTACCTTAATTCTCAGCTTCCATAAGAGAAATTTAAGCATGTTTAGAACTTGAGATTTACATTAAAAAAATTCCTTGAAATGGAGTACATTAGTCAATTTAATATGAATAAAGATTTAATATCATTAAATAGGACTCCAGGTGAACTAAAATGGGAAGGGTTTCAAAAGGAATTTTAATTTTTAGAGTGTTCTTGAGGAGGTGGTGGAAGACCCCTTTTATAAGTGGGGGGAATGGAATTTTTGAATAGATAACTTCTTAATATAATGATAGAAATTATTTTACATGGAAATTGAACACCAAAGTGGAAAATAATAGAGTGGAGATAATATTTAGTCAGACCACACCTCAAAAATTCATTTGAAAACACGGTTTTAACTTGTTTTAGGATATTTCAACTTAGTAGAACCCTTTTTACATTTCTTCAACATTTATCATGGTAACATTTTTTTATCCTTGGTAATTAATTTAAATAATAACAATTTAAATAAAAAAATTTACTTAATTTTAACATGGTGATTTAAGAAATTGAAATCATTTTACCAAAAAAATTTGAAGGGTAATAAAAATTAATTTTAGTGTTAGCACACATAATTCTCATAAAACCTTTAGAAAAAAAAGGATCTTTATGCATAAAAATAACCTTTAGGATAATATTTTCTTTATTGTTGGTTTATTTTTTTAAAAATAATAATTATATAGATATAAAATAAATCCCAAACCTAATTTCACCATTACAATATTTTAAAAGAGAAGAGACTAAAAAGATTTTTCTTATTATAAGAAAATATTACTTAAGTTCAAAAATGTTAACCATTTGTTTTATAAATTTATAAAAATATGTTAAAGAGTATAATTTTTCTCCATAAAAAAATCCCGGAGAAACAAATATGTTTTTAAAATTTCTACGCCATATTGATATCCTGATAAAGTCATAAAATTTTCAATTTTGGTAAAAAATGTATATTTCAGTATTCAACTAAAAATATTTTTTTATAAAAATATAAAAAAATATGATTCAAATATTTAAATTATGAATTAGAAAGGGAAGTTTTCTTTTCAAATTTGAATTGATAAATTGAGTAAGTTTAATTTTAAAAGGAATCATATATTCTATTGAAAAACTATTTTGTTAGAAAATTATTTAATAAATATTTGTTTTTATTATTCTCATTTAGTATAAATTATTAATTAAATTAGTGTTAATATATTATTTTAATAAATAATATATTTTATGATCATTTAACCATAATATATTAATTTATTAAAATAAAAACATGTAGTTCATAAAAAGGTAATTGTTTTCGAAAAAATATTTTTTAGCACAAAATGATCTTATTAGTCATTTAGTTACACTAATTTAATTCGACTAATGAGTTGATATGAAAAATAAACCTTAATTTTATTCTTAAATATATTTTAAAATTTGTTTAATTTTATTTATATCCACCAATTGAACTATTACATTATAATGGTCAAATTTAATACATATAATTTTATCTTAATAAAATGTATGCTAGTTCATTTTGGTTTGATGTGGCATGTCAAGAAATCAATTCAACAAAGTATTTAATTAATGGAATATATATAATAAAATATTAGGATGTGACATGAATAATAATGGATTACTTAGTCATGATGTATGTAAAATATTTATTAAGTGGGAGATTTTTAGGCATATCCATGAGAAATCCAATTTTCCACCTAATGAATTTAATCCAATTGAAGGAGGTACTCTTGGAGGATAATTTCCAATCCCTATTTGGAGATTGAGGAGTGGTAGATACATGATTACGATATACTAATGTTTTTTATACTGGATGATGGAACTAGAAACATGTTACTGGAAGATACCCCTTGACTTAGACTGAAGAGAGAAGTGAATTGGTGTAAATGAATTTTATAAGTTTTTCCTATTGAAGACTATGTGAGGTTTTTCAATTTGATGGATCCTATAAAATTGAATACATAATATTATTCAGAGATAAAATGTAATGTTTTTACTCATGAGAGTTTCAAATGATTATACTGTGTATTATAATATGAATTTTAGGTGGGGGAAGCCTTTGAACAAGTGAAGGGATACCAAAGGAGATCAAAGTAATAAAGAAATAATTATGTGAATATCAGAAGGCGGTGGTGACCAATTACCCTAGATAGGATCTACTATTTTAGTATTGTTAAATCACTTCTGATTTATGGTTCACTAATTGAAAATTATAATCATTTTATAATTTTATGAATAAAAGTAAAAAAGCATTCCACCTATGGATTATGACTCATTCCCAAACAATGTAAAAGATTGTGTTATTATTTTACTTTATTTTATTAAATATTTTTCTTTTATAATTTTTTTTATTTCAGAGGTGTGTGTTATCATTATAGAGACTTTGGTGTGTTTTTATTCTATGTTTTCATGTATTGAGTATATGGGCTCATTCTGTTAATTTGTTTCTACCTAGTAAGTTATAGGGGATAAATTACAGGGGTCATAAGTTAGTAGTGAGACCAAAACTACTTCCTATTGATCCCTTCCAAGATTAACCACGAACCAAATAACTACTCCCACTGTATACACAATGAATGAAACTATATAAAGAACAACATACGTAAATATTCCAAAAACTAATGCAAATAAAACCTTTACCATGTAATCAACATATTCATCAATTCGAGGTCCTTCATGAATACTCCTCATAGAGTATTTTTCTAAGGGAGTGGTAATAGGATTTAATTATCTTATTATGAAATGTTCCAAAAAAAATTTTATATAGTTAGATCTTGTTATAAATAAATTTACTAAATTAATCCCCATAAAATCTACATGCCTAACATCTATTTTTCTAGAAGGATAAATTTTAACTAAAAATTTAAAAAAAATCACCCTTTAAATCCTTTGGCCTTTAATTTACTGTATTGATAAAATCCTATCATCCATATAGAGTAAAATACTGAGGTTACCATCACCAAACACCTTCTAATAAAATAAATGGATTCCATATATCTAGAAAAAACATCATTCTTTCTAATGGTATCAAAACTCTTCTTCCACTTACTTAGAACACTCTTCAATCCATACAGGAAGCGTTTTAGATTTAAAACCATGACTTTATTCCATTTATCAATGTCACCCTTTGTTTAATATATAAATATTTTCTCCTTATAGTCTCCATATAAGAATAAATTTCTTAACGTCTATGATCTCATGATGGAGTCCTTCTATTAAAACCATTTCGAGTCCCATCTAAATTATAGTTGATTTTAAAACTAAACAAACAGATTTAAAAAAAATATACACCTTCATTTTTTTGAAATACTTTCATAAAGGAACTTTACTTGTACAAATTTCTACCATATTATTCCTCTTATTGATAAAACCATTGATTTTAAATAACCCTATTGCATGAAGATCATTTCCTAAGCTCATATATCTTGAAAACATAAAAGTATCCATTTAATCCCTCATGTATAACTTCAACTAAATTATCTCCCTCAGACTTACAGTATATTTTGAGCCGTTAAGTTCTCCATAATTTTTTAGAATCAAGTAGTTTTGATTAATTTAATATATGTACACTTATAACCAAATTTTGGAATAGAATCCATGGTTTATATCTTTCTGGAACTAGTACTTCAATAACTTCTCCTTCATGACCTATTCATCAAGCTTCTATAACCACTAATATTTCCAATACTTCTAGCCTTGGTAACACTAAAGAAACTCGATTTCCATATAAATAATATCCTATATAGTTGGATATTCCTTGATCTACCATACTCCCTAAAATATATGAAACTTCTTTAATTCAATTCAAATGAACCTATACATATGATTATTCATTGGTCTCATTGATAAGTGCTTATTAGTTTTAATATTTTTATAATATCTCATCATTAAAGAGAACACTTCATCTTTTTATGAACTTCCATAATTTGTTACCAATGATTCAAAATACAAATTCTTCATCACTTTAACCAACAAAGAAATTTTATTGGGACTTATCCTCTAACATTCCCCAGTCCCTGGAATCAATATGAATATAGGTGAGTGATTTTAAAAAATTGAGATTAGAAATCTCAACCATATTTCCATTCCAATATTCATTTGAATGTTCTTTCCCAAATATATTGGAAGGACCATGATTCAATAGATATGCAAATACAATTCAAAGCCACTTCCCCAAACTCATTGGGGGAAACCAGTTTGTAACATCATGGTCATTGAATTTTTTATTAATGTTTAGATCATCCTCTCTATGACTATGTTTTTTTTTCTTGAGTCACAAGTATAGATTTATTGAAATGTATGCCTTTATTCTAGTAAAACCTTTATAGATATGATCATATGTATTCACAAATACTTTTAGACCTCAAACATTTTATTTCACTTCCAATATCCTTTTCCCCCATGGATATCAATCGAATGAAGGCTCTGAAAAATTATTACATGCATTTGAGAATGAACACACCCAACTCTCATTTCATATCATCAATTAAGGTAACATAATAAAAAACCTATCTGAAAAAAGATCAAGGAAATCCCCCATACATCCCTATAAACTATCTATAACTTCTTATCCTTGGTTTTTTTTCCTTTCATCTAAAATAGACATTCCACTAATTACCAAGAATATAATCTATAAACTTCTGATACTCTATGATTCCATGTTTTAGTACTAATTTATAGCTATTAAATTAATCTATTTCTCACTTAAGTGACCAATAAATTCATTCCATAACATCATGGATCCAAAAGTTGTTTTTGATTGTTTTTCACTCCTTTTGAAATGTTAGTTAGGTATAAAGTTTAATCTTTCAATCCTTTTGACACCACCATGGAACCAATTATAACATTACATGATCCACCTAGAAATGATTTATAAAAACCCTACATTATCATGATGTAATACCAAAATAAAAATATTCCTTAACCCATGTATGTATCACAATCCTTGAAATTCAAGCAAGTCTATGTTATGATTTAGAATGGTAACATCACCCATGTACACTATCATGATAGTCTCATTTACCACGATATTTACATTTCTGAATCTTCTAGAAGTATAAATTCTCATACCCCTATTAGATATATAGTGACATTTTTTGAGTTGGTTCTCTATAACCAAATTCTATGTGCTTTATTATAACCTATATTCATAGTTTTGAATATTAATAAACTTTTTATCACATCATGATTGTTCTTAATCGTAAAAAAAGTATGTGATAATGTCCTAAGAGTAGTTTTCATGCCAAAAGGTCATAATAATTCCTATCTATGATGAGAACCTAGAAGTGATATGATTCTATTCTTAAATATATGTTCTATAGATAGATGATAAAATTTTAGAGACACAACTGATACAAGATATCAAGGTTGGAGACTAATTGGGATTTGAGGCACCTTTCATAGTGTACAACCTTGGTAATATCCTGTGTAGGATATTATGAGAACGAGAGGAGTGCGTAGGAATTACACATTCATATGAGTCACTAGACGTTTCTATCTACAGAAGTGTGTATTTATCCTTATAATTTATGATTATTATTTATAAATATTATAAGTCACATACTTTGATGTATTAATGAAAACTATGAAGACATATGTTCTCGATTACATAGGATATGTTGGGTGCATCACGAGTAATATTTCATTTATTAATAAATGGAGAAATGATTTTCCCTTCTGTTATTTAATGAAAGATGAATTCTTAAGCCCTTATATGGGAATGAAATAGCCAAAATAAATCTATTTCTAGGGTTTTCTATGAAAAATTTCTGTTTTCATAATTTCAAAGAAAGAGACATCGTGAATATAGGTTGATGGAACCAACATGAAACCTGCTTGACTAGAGATATCATAATAAAGGGATTATATTTCTCAGTAGGCATCCATATAAGGTATTTTGTAATTTTGGAACTAACATCATTCTATACGGGTGTCTTGGTGTGTTTCTATATGCTAACCTCAGAATTTAGGCCAATTCACCTAATTCAAGTGAGAAAGAGTCCAAGACAGTTACACACTAAGTGTATCTATAATCTTAGTTAAATAATATATTATCATTTTTTATTTAACAAGTAGAATAAATTTTATTATTGTAAATGGTTTGAATGTTATTCATGTAGTATTGATCACATATACTCTATCACTAGTTATTTGATAGAATATAATGTTAGTAGAATATTTAATAAATATTTATTTACAAATTAATTAATATAATATTTTTTAGTGGTGAGTAATGCAGTAATATTTATTTATTAAATAAATAGTCAATATTCTAGGATAGATAAGTATTGTGTAGGAATGACATACTGAGTTTTTAGGTCCCATGAGAAATAATATAAATTGAATATTAGTTAATTAAAAAATATTTAATTTAACTCACAAGTTAAGTCCATATAGGGGAAATAATAATTATAGTATTATTTAAGAAATGGGGTTACAAAAGGGATTAAATAAATATTAAAGGTTACTTGAAAATATATTTATTTGTAAACCTTATTTGTATTTATACCCAATTATATTATTTTTTTGTAGATCCAATACATTTTTTTTCACAACGACACACATAAAGAATCCTTCTCAATCCCTAGAGAGATCTCTCTATAAGAGATCTCTCATGAATGGAGATCAATCTTTCTCCACATCCCATACTTGAGCCTAGATATATTAATGAGAATGATTTTAAATTTATTATCACAGTGACCAAAGGTAAATGACACAAGTGATAGGATCTTATATCCTAGAACCCATAGATTCCTACGATGATGTTCAGAGATTAGTGGAAAATGTGTGGATAACTTCAAGAGGGAATATTCTCATGATTTCTACAATAAAACTCCCATAATATATATATATATATGTAATTAGATCCATAAATAAAGAAAGAAATCCATCAAGGTAATGTGTTAATATATTAAATTAATTATAAATAATATGTGATGATCCTCTCTCTGGTTTCAATGTTTTTTGAATTATTACTTTTATTTTATTAAATTTTATTGATCATGAAATTTATCTTCATGTAGATCTCATATTTATTATAGATCATGATAAAACTAAAATTTTGGCATGAACCATCACAGACATCCACTACATTTGGAACCTACAAGTGGTATTAGAGGGGTCACATAATTACTTATCAATGTTAAAATATATTTTATTTATTTTTACATTTTTCATTTAGTTTTCAATTCAAGTTTAATCATTATTTTAATCATCATTGATAGATATGATTCTTATGATTTCATTTCCGGTAGATGTAATCAAATCGATTAATTTTATAAACGAAATAAATTCGAAAAACTCATCCAGAGATTTTGAGGATTATGGACGGATAACAAAATAGTACATGTTGTATACCCTATGTTAGGCACTGTGTACAAGTGTTCAATAAAACATGAATTAATTCATAACTAATTAAAACTACCTGCATTGAATACAAATGGTGAAGTTAATTTGTTACATCACATGTTGATCGGGACAACCTAGAGTACATTCAACCAGAATACACACCGTTTATCCCTTTAACTCACCGACAGGTCATGAATTTCTATATGTGGCCTACCTGACTGGTGACCATCAAACTTAGAGACCACACATTATGTATCCCTTTATTTATGTCATGTAATCCAATTTTTTCGAGGCACAATTTACACATCGATTCCCTAGGTGTGTGCCTTAGATTGATGGTGAGAGACATACACCCCAAGTAGCTCACTTGTACACACTTTGTAATTATAAAAAACTACATAGAATTAAAATTAATTTATTGTACTGTGTAAAACATATCAATGAGTTCTTGCGAGTGATCGTTAAGTTGACATGGCACATCATGTGATGAGTTTTAATATATATATATATATAATTAAAGTCTTTGTAATGTTCAAATATGAACACTATGTAATAGTTTTATTTCAGATATTACTCTTCATGTATTGAAGCATAACACGTTACAGATAAATCATCTAATTAATGTAATCACTGAATTGATAGTACGTGCCATAAAATTACATGGTAAGTCATGTATGCCCTATGTTACAACATGGAATGATATATGAAAATAATAAATGTTGGGTATATTCGTATCGATAATCACCATTTTTTCTCCAAGGTACATTTATATACACATCTAATTTTAAATAAACTTATTTAGTTATTTAAAAATTATGATGGAAGAGAATGATAAGGAAATTCATATGATAATTAAGATAAAATAGTTTATTAATTAAAGATGAAAATTAATTGATTTGAGTGTGATTTATCTTAAATAATAATGATCAAGAATTGAATGATAGTTTTATTAACTTCCTAATTCATTGCAATCTAGTTCTATTAAATGAATAATTCACTAATTTAGTGGCGTTTCATGAAAAAAGTCACTAATTTAGTGATGTTTTTTTCCAAAGTGTCACTAATTTAGAGATATTTCCTTATAAGCATCGCTAAATTAGAAATTTGTCTTAAAACACAATGCTAAATTAGTGAAATTTTTAGGAAACTTTCTTAATTTAACCATATTTTTAAGGAAACATCACTAAATTTGTCACATTTTTTCAAAAAACGTTGCTAAATATATATATATATATACACCATTACCCCGCATCGATGTAAATATATTGAGATATATATATGTGAATATGTATAAACATAGACACTTATATATAAATATATATATATATATCTATATCTAAACGTACACACAAATATATAAATATGTATATACATATATTTATATATAAAAACACACATATATTTAAATTTTGTCATGTTTATAAGAAAACATGTCTATTTTAGTGAAATTTTTATCAGTGATTTAAAAAGTGCCTAATTATATATATATGTATGTATGCATGTATGAAAATATAAATATATATATGGATGTATCTATACATACACAAATATATACACACACACACATAGATATATATATATATATAAACATATATATACAATTCATACATAAAAACATATATACACACATATATATATAACATATAATATAAACACAAACACCCACACACAGAGATATATATAGTATATATTAACATAAAATATAAACATATATATATATATAATATAAAACATAAATATATATATATATATATAATATAAAAATATATATATAATATAAACACACACACACAAAGACACACACACACATATATAAACATAAAACATAAAATATAAAATATAAAATATAAACATATATATATATAATATTATTTTTTAATATATATATATATATAACATAATATAATTAAATTTTTTAAATGTAGTCATATTTTTAAGAAAACGTTACTATTTTGGTGGCATTTTTACAAATGTTTTAAAATGCGGCTAAATATATATATATATATCTATGTGTGTGTGTGTGGAAATTTATAATTATAATTATATATATGTACACATATATATTTATACACACACAAACTGTCACGACCCGTCCTCGGGTCCCGTGTCGTGACTACCCCATGCCCGCCTTCCATAGGCCAGGGGCTGGCGACTAGCACCAAGGCGTAAATCCCAACAAAAAGGGAAGGCATTGCCTTTGGAAAGTAAACAAGCACCACAGAGTAAGCAAGCGGAAAAGTAAACACTAAGTAAAAATTGTACAAACTGTGCTGAAAGTAAAAGGGGCCGGAAATACAAGCCCAACTGTAAAGTACAACTGAGAGGAAAAACAGCAACTGAAAAGGGAAAACTGCAGCGTCGAGCCGTCCTCTGGAAGTCCCACCTGAAGGGTGGGTACAGATAGCCTCCACTGCTCCTCGGGTCCACCTG
Source organism: Viscum album (assembly GCA_963277665.1). Classification (NCBI taxonomy): domain Eukaryota; kingdom Viridiplantae; phylum Streptophyta; class Magnoliopsida; order Santalales; family Viscaceae; genus Viscum; species Viscum album. Next base: position 1,219,905,113 of record OY728119.1, read on the forward strand.
ACCGCTCCGAGTACGTCCCGCCCAGTGGTCCACCTCCAGGTACTGTCCGGCTCCGCACGCCTCCACCCCGGTCAGCGTTGTCCGTCGTCTGCAACCAACAAAACGTAGTGCGGGCAAAGCCCGTGCAGGGGTGAGAATAAGCTACTCAGTAGGGACCCCGAGACCCCCAAAGGTCTCCCGAAATCCACAAAGGAAAAGTACAATCACGAAGTAACATCTGACACGGCTTAGGTATATGCCCATACATATACCTAAGTCTGCAATTCCCCGTTCGGCTCCAACGTCCGAGCCCAAGCACAACCCAGTCCACACCGAAAAGCAAAACGTATACCCACACAGGATAGCACAACACAGTCCACAAGGGAGAGTAAACAGTAAATCCACACAGGATAGCTCAACACAATCCACAAAGGAGAGTAACACAAGATTCAGCTCACACAGGTATACTTCTTCGGATGACGATAAAGATGACCACTAAATCATCTAAATCGTCGGACCCATGAAGGATTGATAGGTACTAACCCCGCAGTGACCCACACAGGATCGGACCCACACAGGATCAGGCCCACACATGACCGGGCCCACGCAGGACCTGTAGGCGCTGGCTCACACAGAATCGCTGAGCGCTGACCCACGCAGGATCAGACCCACACAGGATCGGGCCCACACAGGACCGGTAGCACTGATCCACGGAGGATCGCTGAGTGCAGTAGTCGTCGCAGTCCACTGAGGATCTCTGCATAGTCGTCGCCACAGTCCACGGAGGATCTCTGCACGGTCGTCGTCGGTGTCCATGGAGGATCTCTGCACGGTCGTCGCTGTCGAAGTAGCAGTCGCAGCCAGCCTAGGGTTCCCGCACACAGCAAGCTCGTTTGGAAGGGTCCGCTCCATGAGCCAAGAGGCTGATACATCAACTGACACAAAGTCCGAAGTTGATGTATCCAAAAGTTTTGTATCGTCAACAGGAACTCAACATCGCAGACGGCGCGTCAATCGGACGCCCGGTCTGAGAGTTATTGGCATTTTCGTCCCAGGGGCCCGGTTGGTTTTTAAGGAAAAACCAACCCGACCGCACTCCACCTGCGTCCAAACCTCGGGCGGAGTGTGGCAAAAGATCCGTCTCACTTAGAGGAATTCAACAAAGCTGATGGTACGTCAATCGGACGTCCGTAGCTCAAGATATGAGCGTTTCCGCTCCGAGGGCCCGGTTGGTCTCCTGTACGAACCGACCCGGCCGAACTCCATGTATTCCGAAACATTGAGTGTGATGTACTGAAACGACCGTCTCGATCCAAGGATCGCGTTGCCGCTGACAGTGAGTCGTTTGGAGGCTCGTAGATCACGATACGGCCATTTGAACGAAAAAGTCCGAAGAAGGGGGGGTACGGGCCCGGCCCGACCCCCTGGGTCGGCCCGAACCGGGTCGACCCGACCCGGGTGGCCTGGTCCGGCCCGGCCGGGGCGTGGCCCGGCCGGTCGGACCGGCCTGGCTCGGCTCGGCCGGGCGGCCGAGTGCCAGGCGACGCGGGCGTTGACCCACGGCCTGAGGAAACCGCGGCCCGCGTGGGCCGCGCTGGTGAACCGCGAACGCGGCAGAGCCGCGTCCCGCGCGGGTAAACCTGACCCGCGCGGCGGCGGGTCCGTTGGCCGTCGCCGCCGCGGCTTCAGCCGTGGCGGGCTCGTCCGGCGGCGCGCCGCAGGTGAGTTCCGCGGGCCACCGGGATCGCTCTGGTGGTCCGATTCTCTTCCCGTCTGCGCCATTGCTCCTCCCGGGATCCGTTCTTTACTTCGGAATCGTCAAACATCCGTTGCGGCACGTTCCGTCGTCACCCACCAAATCCGCACAAAACGAAGAACGACGGAGGGTCGTCGGGCCATGTTCGTTTGGCCCGCACCCTCTGCGTTAGAGATAAACAACCGGGAGAAATTTTATTCCACACGGGAAAATAACAATTTTAATAAGATTAAAATTGTTCACAATTCGGTTCTTTAATTTCTTTAAGAAACATTGACGAGAATAAATTAAAAAGGGGTAAATCCCATAATAAATCTCTACCTCGTCGATCGTCGCGCGCGAGCGTTCTTCGCGGAAAAGATCGTCGCGGAAGAGAGGGATCGTCGTGTCGTCACGGGGAGGCGTCGCGTCGTCGCGGAATCCAGTGTTGAGTCAGCGAGCTCAACGAACCAAGAACAACAGATTTAAATTATTAATATTTAAATCTGTGTTTCGTTTAAAACCAAAAGAAAAGAACTTGAGAGGAAATCCGAAATCACTCACCTCAAACGGTTGGTGATTGGAGATCGGATCATGGAAGAACGTCCCAGACGGAAGCGTCGTCGATTTTCGGGTTCGGCGTTCTTCGCGTTCTTCGCGTTCTTCGCGAGGGAGAAGAAGATACGAGGGTCCTCTCAAATCTTTTCAAAGCGCAAATAACCAGGGGTTGTTGCGTTGGCCTTATTTTATTATTACGCCAACGAATTTGAAAACGGGTTAAGAAACGATCCATTAATTCGTTGAATTAATTCAACGAAAGAAACAGACCATTTAATTCACGAAATAAACCGCTCAATTAAATGGTCTGTTAAGATTTTAAGAAACACGTCAGTTGACTTTCATTAAGACGGGTTTTCACGGATGCGTTTCTTAGCGGAAAGAAACGGCGGAGCTCGTGCGGGCCCCACCTCACAAATATCCTACCAAGGGGGGTAGGATATTTCTGGATAGCATTTTATCCGCTTCAACTCAGTTCAAGCTGCCTTTAAGTGGCTTCCAAGTGGCTTAAGTGAAATAAAATAAAGTTGTCACAAAATTATTTTATTTCTTAACTTTAAGCCCGAAAATTAAAAACCACACCCGAGCAAACGCAACTCCGGAAGAGGCGTTTCTAAGCGAATACCGGCGCTGCGATTTCATCGGTGCCCTCAGAATCCGATTCCGGGCATCAGTTCAAAAGTTAGAAAAACCCGCTCGTCCGTTCACTGAACGTACCCGAGCCAAACTTCGGAAAATGATTCCGGGCACACCGGGCCTCGGAAGCAGGTGCCGTCAGAAACTGCGCTCTTGTAAAATTCCAAAGAAAATTAAGAAAAAAAAATTTCCTTGAAATTTACGGGTCTTTACACAAACACACAAAACATCCACACATATATATAATACAAACACCCACATACAAACATATAATATAAACATATAAATTAACATATAAATTAACATATAAATAAACATAAAAAATAAACATATATATATAGACACACACATATATATATAAACATAAAATTTATACAATTTATACATATATATAAACACATGTATATATATATATAATATGAAATATAAACATATAAAATATAATATAAACACACACATATATATATATATACAAAATAAACACACACACACACACGCACATATATATATATAAAATAAAATATAAACATATATATAAACCTAATATTTAAATATAAAATATAAACATATATATATATATATATAATTTTTTAAATACTGATATATATATATATATCACATAATACAATTAAAAAAATTAAACAATAAGCGAGTTTGATATTTATTCAGTGGAGGGTGTGGGTGGTTCATGATTATATTTTCTTTAGGGCATGTTTTTTATAAGCCATTCGACTTTCACATGCACATGAGAGTGGGTTGGGTAGCTAGCTATGTTGAGATAGAGGGAATCTGGTAGGGTATATAGGTATGAGAGGGCTGCATGTGGGCATGGGGGAGGAGTAAGTATTGAGTAGGGTGGGTTAGCAGGAATGGGAGGGGGTAGTGGCGAGGTACGAGAGGGGGTAGTGGTGCGGTATTGGATGGGAGCAGGGAAGGGTATGGGATGAGTGGAATGAATAAATGGGTAGGGTAGGATAGCTTAGATGTGAGGGGGGGGGGGTAGTGGCGAGTTACTTGAGGAGGTAGTGAGAAAGGTGTAGGTGGGGGTGTAGGTGGTCTAGTTACAAAAAATAGAAAAATTATGCATCATTTCAAAAAAAATTACTTTAAAAATTTTTAATTGAAAAAAATATCCACATTTCTAAAAAATATTTCTAAATGTGGTGTGATTTACCAATGTTAGTAAAAAATGTCAATAAATTAGGCATCACTAAATAGAAATTTTCTTAAACTTTGATTATTTAGAAACTTATCACAACATTTATAAACTGTTCAAAATTAGTGACACGTTATTTATGAAAGTTTTTATGTAATGTCCATAAATGAATTAGAGACATTTTAAAATGTCTCTAATATAAGAAATCATCCCTAATTTTCTTCTTTTTAGTGTCATTAGCATAGAACAAATCTTTGTATGCAATTATTTTCATTTAATCTGTCATTAAATTAAAATTTTGGTCTATGTTTTATCTCTCATCTCATTATGTATGGGATTTCATGTATATGGTTTCTTATATGTAAACCCCTTACTCTCACCTGTATGTGCGTAAAATAATAGGTAATGGATGGTGATTCTAAGCAAGTTGAGGCAGTTCATGTTTTGGGTTGAGGAAATTCCAATCCAAGAGAGACACATAGGTGAACATGTGATTTTTTTTAGCATAAACCATAATTGGTTCAAGATTTTCCCCTATTTCAATGACTAGTTTATAAAACGCTACATAAACTATCCATTAATAAAATATCATGATCATACCACTTTATTATTTTATTTCCGTCAAGTTTAAAGGGTATTTCATTATGCATTTTTGTCAAGATAACTTGAATTAATTAATTAACAATAATGCAAGACAGAACTAAAATAAATTTATTTTTATATAATCATTATCTAATATAAGGTTAATCACTTAAGTAAACCAACTTAATATAAAAATCATACGATCAAGATAATAATTGGATTTTTTTCATAAAAGTAAATCCCTCAATTTTATATATTAAGTCAGTATAGCCTTCCACTGCTTCAGTTAAAATGGAACCAAAGTTTAAAGTTCTTGACATACCAAAGTTGGGGTGATTTTAATTATCGGGGGATTCTAACTTGAAGTTTTGTGTTGACTTAACTTAGTTTAAATCATGCATTTACTGTAAAAGATGAAATTAGTATAACTGAGAGGCAAGGTTTGAGGTAATCTAATTTAAGAATTTAAAGATTGGGGAGTCCACTCAATAGATCAAGGAATAGTGAGTTAATTATGTTGGAATTTATAATTCCTACCTAAAACAACTCAAGTTTGTTTACCAACCAATGTTTTTGTAATGAGAAAGGAAATATTGATCCTAGAAACTATAATTTTAATGAAATAGTATATTCCAAAGCCAATGGTTAGGGTTATTGGGTTTCAATAAAATAATAGGAGATTAATAAATATAATATTTATTTATTTGTCTCAATTCTATTAGATTATGTACTAAAATATCAACTTATTTTATTTATAGAAACAAATATAAAATGACATAAAAAAATCAGTACAATCCATACTTGAGAAGGATAAAATTCTCATCGACATAAATTTCCTATAGTGGAAAAGGGGCTTATCCCTTATCTGGTTCCACAAAAAGAAATTATATGTGATGGATGAACCTATTCCTTATGCACCTTGTAAGGAATAAAGTGATGAAGAGTTATCAATATATGATAAACATATGAATGATTCTACAAATGTTTAGTGTTTCATGTTTTCATCATTAAAGAATAATCATTTGAAGAAAAAAATGATGACATGGATTTGTATAACATGGTGTCTCAAATTTTGGATCTCTATCAAGAGAAGGTGAGATAAGAGAGATCTAAGATCTCTATTGATTTTTTACAACTATGATTTGATTATCTACACCAACTAGGCCTCATGTAGTCAATATTATATCCTACACTAAATTCTTAAAAATCTCCAGGATTAAATTGCAAGATTAATTGCATCTACATCTCATATATTCATCACATTCAAATACCTTCTCCAGTATTATTTTTAAATACTATATGAGAAATATTGAGTAGTGCATTTTAGAACATCTTACTTTGATTCTCTATATAGATAAGAACTTGGGGAATGATACACCCACATTCCATATAGTGAATAAGAAAATGAAGAACAAAGAAAGGTTTCTAAGAATCACAATAAGTCTAAAGCTCCCGAGAACTATTCTTCCAAGAAGATGATAATCTAGAGGCAGTGAAAGGGAAAGGATGTAGTATTTTTTTCATGTGGAAAGGCATGCCACTGGAAGGGGAAATTCTCCCGTAAGTAGGGGGAATATAAAGTTCTATTTGTTATAGAGTGTAATATTTTTATATATACACATTTGGTATTAGATACTACTTGTGGTTCTCACATCTATATCCAAATGCAAGAAACAAGTAGATTCTGAAATATTTATAGAGTATAGGTGGATTTGAGAGTTGATAATGGTGTGAGGCTGGCTACTCTATCCATTAGTGACTACCACCTTTCATTTCCAATGTAAATTATTTTTGTTTTAAAATATTGTAATTATGTTTCAATAGTTACCAAGAACACAATTTATATTTCATGCTTAGATACATATGGGTTTATTTTAAATTTTGGGAATAAAATTAGTATCTTTTATAAAAGAAACATATGTTATGGTATGAAAAATATAAATAATGGTCTTTATATATTAAATTATAAAAACCATGTATTTATAATTGATAATGAATCATGTTCGCATGACTCATATAACACCCAGCTATGGAATCACCATCTTGGTCATGCAAACGAGAATTATTTTAAAAATATCTATCAAGATGGTTAATTACACTCTTCAAAGATAAATCCAATTGAAATATGTCATGATTATTTATAAGAAAAAATGATCAAACTAATATTTGGTGGATAGGGTAAAAGAGTCACAAAAAATTATAGGGTTGGTACACATTAATGTGTGTGGACCATTTCTAGTAGAAGACAGAGGTGGTTATTCTTACTTCATAACTTATACTGAATAATTGAGTATATATTGATATGTCTACTCGATGAAGTATAATTCTTTGTCCTTTGATAAATTGAAGGAATTCAAGAATAAAGTAGATAATGTACTTTTGAAGAGGATAAAGAAGCTTCGATCAGATCATGTTGGTGAATATTACATCCATGATTTTATAAAAAAATTATGAGATTTTAGGATTCTATCTCAACTCACACCACATTATACACTACAGCGGGATGGTGTTAGTGAAAGGAGGAATTGTACCTTGTTAGACTTGGCAAGGATGATGGTGACTCATTCAGATCTTCCATTATCCTTTTAGGGATAATCATTAATAACTAAAACATACACATTAAAAAAAGTACCAACTAAAGTGAAAAACAGAATTACCTTTGAGTTATAGATTGGAAAGTAAAGTGTTTTGTCACATACATGTGTATAGTGTTGTAAAGAATTTGTTAAGTCTATTTTAGGCAATGGAATATCACCTAGGGAAAAAAAGTGTCTCTTTATAGGGGATCCTATGGAAATAAAGGGATACTATCTATATAACCCCTCAGATAAGAAAGTGAATATCTCCAGACAAACTATCTTTCTTGATAGAGAGATCATCCTTTAAAAGGGTAGTGGGAGAAATATTAACTTTAATGAAATTTTTTCTCAAGTTACATTAGTATAGGTACAAGAATAAGTTTGATAGGTCCCCATAGAAGAATCAGTTCCTGAAACACATGTTTAGTGTAAGAGAACTAGAGAGGTAAAAGAACTAGAGAGATGTGGTTTTATAGTATCTAAAGATGGTGACTCATTTTTGGTTGTAAATGATGAACCTCTCTCTTATAAAGAGGTAATAGAGATATCAGAAGCTGTAAGATGGAAAGAAGAAATAAATTCTAAAATGTATTCCATGTATCAAAATGATGTCTAGGTTCTAATTGTTTCACCAGTTGATGAAAGCCACATAGGGTAAAAATGGGTACTCAAAAATAAATTGGACGTAGAAGGTAAAGATAATACCTATTAAGAACAGCTAGTGGCTAAAGTGTTTAAATAGCATCAAGGAATTTACTATTATTAATATTCTCTACATTATATATGTTTAAGTCCATCCAAATTATACTTTCTACAATGGCTTACCCTAAAAATGAGATTTGGAAGATGGACATCAAAACTACTTTCTTTAATGAGAACCCTCAGAAAGATACCTATATGACACAAAAATAAGGTCTTGTGACTCTAAGTGATTCCAAAAATAATTTCAAGTTACATAGAACCACTTATGTATTGAAGAAAGAATCTATTCCATGGAAAATTCAATTTGACGAAGCTATAAAAGAATTTTATTTCATAAAGAACCAATGTGATCTCTATATTTAAAAGAGGATTAGTTGGAGTGAGTTTATTATCCTAATAGTACATGTTGATGACAAATTAATTATTAAAAACATAATACCTTTTTTTATAGTCTATTAATGTCAGGTTAAACTAGAATTTATCCATTAAGGAATTAGGAAAAGCAACCTATATTTTATGGATAAAGATCATTTGTGATAGATTTAAGAGGATGCATGGACTAAGTAAAAGCACATAAATTGACCATATACTAAAGAGATTTATTATAGAACAATCCAAGAGGGGATTGGTTCCATTGTAACATGGTTTGAATCTTTCTAAGAGAATGAGTCTTCAGATGAAATATGATAAAGAGATAATGAGTAAGATCCCATATGATTCAGTGATAGGATCAATCATGTATACCATGCTATGTAATAGACTTAATGTTTCCTATGCATTAAGAATGGTAGGAGGATATCAAGAAAATCCAAGAGAACATAATTAGTCTTCTATTAAGGTTCTCCTAAAGTATCTATGAATAACTAAGGATATGTTTCTGGTGTGTGGAGGAAATGAGGTGCTGATGATTTGGGGTTATACTGATTCTAGTTTTCAAATAGATAATAATGATAAAATTCCGTAGTCAGTATTTGTTTTCTATGACAATTGAGGAGCTGTGAGATGGAAGAGTTTGAAGATGTTGGTTTTCACTAATTCTAAAATGGATTCAGAGTATATAGTGTATTTTAATGTATCCAAGCAATCTATTTGGATTCAAAGCTTTTTCCAAGAGCTTTATATGGTTCCTAGTAGTAAAGACTCTATCACATCACATTGTGATAATACTATAGTGGTGGTTCTTGCAAAAGATCCATGGTCACAATAATGGATAAAACATGTACTCGATAAGAATAACCTATTTAGGGATTTTTATCAAAGTTGTGACGTTATAGTATGAAGAGTAATCACAATAGATAACATGGTGAACTTCTTGAATAAAGGCCTATCTTAGTAGAACCATGAGTGTCAAGTGAGAGATATCAGGCTGAAGGTTGTTAAAAGTTTGATCTAGTGAAAGTGAGAGTCTACTAGAATGGGTTCCCTAGAACCAAATTTTGTGTACTTTATGATAATATGTATTCATAACTTTAAATATTAAAAAACTTATTATCACTTCATGATTGTTTTTCTATGTTACATAGTACGTGATAATATCCTTAGGGCAGTTGTCACACTAAAAGGTCACACTAGTTCCATGCTATGATAAGAACCTAGAAGTGAAATGAAACTATTCTTAAATATATGTTATATATCCATATGGTATTATTTTAAGGGAAAATGCTATAGAATTTCATGGGGAGACTAATGGGACTTTGAGGCACCTTCTCATGGTGTATGCCATTTGTAATATTTTATGTATGATATTTTGATAATGAGACCCACTAGTTGGAAATCCATATTCATTTGTGTCATTGAAGGATCATATTTTAGGATGTTTGTATTGATACTTAGATCTTAATAGTATTATTGATAAATATTATAAGTGTCGTACATTGTTGTATTGAGGAAAACCAGGGTGACATCTGTTCATGATGAGGTTGGATATATTAATTGAATCATGATTTGTATTTCATTAGTGAATAATGTGATAAAGTATTTACCTTATATTTTTTTAAAGAACATTTATATATTAGGCTCTTTTATGAAAATGATATAGCATAAATAAATACATTGTAATAGTGTTCTATGCTCAAGTTCAATTTTTGAAATTTCAAATAAAGAGACATCGAGAACATATGTTGTTAGCACTAGAATGAAAATTTCTTGATTAGAGATATAATGTTAAAGGGATTATATTACACAATGAGCATACATATGAGCTACTATGTCATTGAATCATTAATGAAATCCTCTTTGGGTTCCTTGGCATTTTGATAGATGCTATCCTTGGAATTCAGGATGATTCCCCTAATTTCATTGAAAAATATTCCTAGAGGGTCACACACTAAGTGTATATATAATATCAGTTAAATAATATATTATTATTTATTATTTAACAAGTTGAATAAGTATCATTCATCCACATGGTTTAATTATTATTCCTGTTTACTTGATGTCATATATTCTGTCACCAGTTATTTGAGATAATATAATGTGAGCAGAATATTTTATAAATTTTAATTTTTTATTTAATGAGTATAATATTTATTTATTTATTGAAGGATAATACAATAATGTTTATTTATTAAACAAATAATCATTATTGAAGACCTGATAAATATTGTGGAGGAATTGAGGATCGAGTTGTTAGGTCTGGTGAGAAATAATATAAATTGAATATTATTTTATTGAATAATATTTAATTTAATTTTAATGATAAGGGAATGTTGAGAAAATAATAATATTATTACTATTTTAGATATGGGTTACATAAGGGATTAAATAAATATGAAAGGGAACTTGTGAAAATATTTATTTCTGAGAGGTAGCGGTATATAAACCAAATTATATTATTTTCCCAGTAGAGCCAATTCATTTTGTGTTGTGCCAAATGACACCCGTAGAGAATTGTAACACCCCAAGCTTCCATGGTACGTTTCCCTTTGAATAATTCAATAGCTTGCATTTTATGCAACTTCAAGATTCAGACACACTACAACCAATCAAACTAGCCGTTATGGATAGTAATACCAACTTTTTGAGATTTAATAAATTTTATTTTTCAAAATGGAATTTATTTTTGAATTTGGAATATCGAAATTAGCTTGTGGTGATGTTTTGTAATTTTTCTGAAAACATTCAATTTTTGATGAATAGTGAAAAACACTGTGTTATAAGTTAAAACAGACTTTTTATTTAAATAATTATTTATTTTAAATAATTTTATTTTAGTTCAAAATAGATACATAATACCTATATAAGTTCAATGTAATTAATTGGAGTCATTTTATAATAAGTTAATATATATAAATAAATTATTGAACTTTTTACCGTCTTTTACCCACCTCCTAGGAGCATTTGAAAATTTGCATAAAAATTAATATTTTCACTTCTGTGAGTTGAATTTCAAAAATCCAAGAGACTTGATTAATATCAGTAAGTAAAATGTGATTCAATAAGATAAAAATAATTTTTGGTGAATAGTAACTTTTGACTTTTATTTACCATAGTTGAAATTAAATAGGGTAATTAAGGGTAAAAATGATATCATAATTACCCTAACACATGTCCTAATTCTATTGGGTAAGTGTAATTCAGAAAAAAACAACCTTATGAATAAAATATGACCCCCTTTGGTTCACTTGGATTAGATTAGGACATTTATTATTATTATATTTAATGAAGAGTTAAAAGAGTTAAATTCAAGCTTTAATAACTAAACCATTTTTAATATAGGGTTACACCCAATATAAATTCGACTGTAAATATTATTTATAAATATAAATATATTTCCTACATAATGCTATTTTATTTATAATTTATATTCATTAAATAATTTAATTTATTTATAACACAATGATGATGCAGTAATTACCTTATCAATGAAATATAAAAATAATTGATATTATAAATATTCAAATAAATGTAAATTGAGACTTCTGATAAATTACACTAATTTTCATGGTTAATATAACATGTTAGGTTTGGTTAAATAAATTTTATTCTCAGTGATAATGTTTTAATGGCTTTCAAAAATATCAAATACTAAATAGTGTCAAAATTGACATAATTGTGAATTTAAAACAAATACTATATTATTAATTGATATAATATTCATAAAAATATAAGGATTAGAGAAATTACATAGATAAGGTTATATATATTAATAATGAACCACTTGGGGTTCTCTTGACAGTTTATAGTAAGCTTATTAACCATATAATATAAAAATACAAAGAGACATGGTAAATGTCAAACTATTTAACTAAGAGTTAAATCTAAAAGATAAAGTTAATAGGTGACCTCAACTTGTCCAAAACCTATTGGTTGAGAGGTTTTCGACCCATATCCACCTTATCCTCTAAATAAATTATTTTTAAGCCATTATAAACCAAAAATGATTTTATTATAAAAAAATATTTCAAGCCTTTCCTAAAGTTACCCTCACCTCTCTTATAAAAGGGAACTTCCCCTTCTCTTAATTTAACACCTTCAATTCCATTTGGATTAGCCTAAATCGGCCCAAATATACTCTAAAATTTCCTCCCTTCATCCTATATGCCTTTCTTTGGTTAGGAATCCAACCTATGGAGCCCTTTTGATCAAATAAAAAGGAAGAACCTGAAGATGAGGTAAATATTTCATCACCTCTTTCAAGTTCTTTTCTTATTCAACTTCCTCTTTCTTTGTTGTTTTAATTATAAAATAATAAATCCATTATCTTCTATATACTATGATGTTATTATAAAAATAATACAACCATGTACATTATTCTATCCATCATATTAATTACAAAGTCACCATACGTGCATACGTACGGCTTACCATCTCCACGTCATGGTGTAGTTTGTTATTCAAACACTTAATTATTTGTTTTTTTATAATAATGTGTATAACTGATGTAAATAAAAAATATAAAATGTTAATTATTTTTTATATATGATATACCATCCAATTACATACTATTTTACCATCAATATAATGATATTTTCGCTCATGCGTACGTACGGATTACTGTATCCACGAACATGATGAGATTCATTTCCCATCGAAATCATTCAAGAATACTTTTCATTTTATGATTAAAATTAATGTTTATTAACGTAATATAATTTTTTATATGAATATAATACATCCAATCCATTACAAACCTATATTACGTAACCAAGCATATAAAGGAAACCGAATTAGTTAACACCCGATATAATGATACTACTGAAATATTATTAACAAAGCAATATTAGAGGATCGTATATGATATCATATTTATGTATATAGTTATTTTATAATTTAATCAAATTTTTTTAACTATTATACAGGAGGTTAACATACCATCGACTAAGTACAAGTACAAGGTAAGGGTTAATTTCACAATCTCTTTATTATCCAAGGATGTTTTTACGTAAGTATCTACAAGGATATCTTTATCATCAAAATCCATGTTTTAATAAAAATATATTCCAAATCATTATTACTATTTACTAGAATATGGGTTAAATTCATTTATACCATTATTTGACCTTATATATTTTTAAAGGAATCTTTTCATCATTTTCCAAACAAGGTAATTTATGACATTTTTGACAAAATTAAGGTAAGAATGTTTCTTTAACTTATACAGCGGGTGCTGCTATTTTCTACCGTTATAACATTATCAAAGACTCCCCTAAAATAATTTAAGAATATTTTCAAAATAAATTTTTTATTTTATAATTATGTGACTCATAAATTTTTTCAAAATAGAAAGAGGTATTTCTTTCTAAAAGTTTTCATTTCATCTATGTCAACATCCTTTGATAAATTTTAAACGTATTTGAAGTTGATTAATTATGATACAAATTTTCCATATTGTATTGAAGGTTTTGTTATATGTTTGACTATGGATGTGTTATTTTTATTCCATTCATGGTTTATGGTTTAAGTATTGACATTTCGTATGCTAGTTTTAATACAAATGTTTATGTTATGTTTCGACCTTTTCATGTGAGGAATGTATTAAACTTAGTAAATGACGGGTGGAGCCTTCTATAGATCCTCTATTCATCGGTAGGTATCATCGGACAATTATACATGGAATTGGCCAAGGCCTTTCCAAATTTGATATATGGTTTTGGCCAAGGCCTTAATAATTTTCAGATGTCTTCGCTGAGGCCTTGATGAAATGTTTCCGAATTTCTGACATTATACATTCCCACATTATGAAAATAATAAAGATGGTTCATGTTGTTATTCAACTAGTATAAAACCCATGACTATGTTAAATTATGGAATTATTTACTCAGCTTATATTATTTCCATAAATTGTTCGTGTTTATTATTTGAAAATGCATGTGTTTTTAATTATTCATCATGGCTAATGTTTATGTTATCATCCGATTTATTTCGTACCCTTACTGAGTGTTTGATCTCACCCCTTTCTTATGTTTCATTCTCGCAATATATGAAGAAGTTAGTCATGATTGAATTTTAGAATAATCTAGGAGGCTGTTATGTTTCTAATGGAATAAATTAGTGTTGTATTTCTTTTCAAGTTGTACTGTTGAACTTATGTATTTATCTTGTTTCCAATAATATTAATCTGATCGGTCTTTCGGGACATGATTTCTCTTATCATGCCAATGTTAAGTAGTAAATCACAGACTCTGGGTAACCGGGGTTGGGGAATTACATTTGGTATTAGAGGATGTAACGACCCAAAGTTTCATTAATGGAAAATCCCTCTTGATCCAGTTAAATGTTTCTTTATGAAAAATGTTTTTATAAGATGTCATCTTCTTTAGTTTTACGTTAAGATTTGTGACTGTTACTTTTATAGACATTGAACATTGATCATCTGAGTAGTATAAATATAAGGCTTTAACGAACCCATTTCTACTCAGACAAAGGAAGCGATGGCATCATCCAGTAGAATTTCCCCTTACGAAGCCCATTTGTCGGAGCTCGGAAAAGAGGTGGCTTCTTTGGGCTTCTCCCTTGACCAAGCCCAAGCTGAGCTTCATTATGTCAAGCTTGAATGGGACAGTCTACGGGAAAAGTGGAAGTTGATAGAGATTACCACTCGAGCGATGTTATCCGAGCCACCCCAAGAGTCTGTCACCATCGCACACCTTATCCTTAGGTCTTATGCAGCTATTTTAAGGGGTTATGTAACAAATAATTAGCACCATGTTCATGTACATTATTTTTGTATATAATAATGAATATAATTTCTAGTCATTTTTGATACATTGTAATTAGTTTTTAAAGTACAAATGGTGTTTTTAGTTATTATTTAATTAAGAATTATATTTTATTAAATTAAAGGATTTTTTAATTAAATAATATTTTAATAAAATATTATTATTAATTAAATATAAATTATATTATAATTTTATGAATTCAATTAAAATTTTTATTAAGGTTTGAAAGCCATTTCTGTCAAAACCCGTGAATTTTTTTATAAATGTAGGTTTTTATTTTAAAAGTGAAAATTCACATATTTAGAAAATTAGTTAGATAAAATAAATATTATTTTTGGAATCAAGACGTCGAAATTATCCAACGGTGAATTTTTCATAATTTTCTGAGACAGTCAAATTTTTGGGTAAAAATTAAATACCATTTAAATATATAATGTGTTTTAGGACATCATAATGACCCAATGGTGATGTAATAAAATACCATAATCCTTATGTTCGGCCAATATTTGTTTTATCATTAAAATAATGAGGTTTTGGGTTTTTTTGACTTACTTTTTAAAGCATTAATGGAGCCCTCAAGACTTATTCAACACTTTGCCTTTTTAAATTAATTTCCATGGGAGTGTGACTCACCTCCACATAAGCAACCCTAATTTTTTAATAAGTTAGGACCTTGGACTTGTAAAATATTATTTTAATCTTTCCTTTTCCAGAAACCATGGGAAAATACCATGGTATGGTTTGTGGTTTGGATTATTTTAATATAAGGGGTCCCAAACCTAAATAATAAAGAATTCCCTCACCTTTCCTATATAAACCCACCCAAGCTCCCACTTCATCCTCACTCAAAGCCCTTGGAGTT
Organism: Viscum album; assembly: GCA_963277665.1. Taxonomy (NCBI): domain Eukaryota; kingdom Viridiplantae; phylum Streptophyta; class Magnoliopsida; order Santalales; family Viscaceae; genus Viscum; species Viscum album. Next base: position 1,219,921,062 of record OY728119.1, read on the forward strand.
GGTCCAACCTCTGACCTACTCTCTCTAGAATCCTCTCAAGGTGCCCCAAGCTCCCAAGAAGCCTCTCACAAGCCTCTCTCTAGCCTTTGGAAGCACACTTCCAAGTAAGGGTTTTTTTCTTCCTTTCTCATTTTTGTCAATTTTCATTAAGTTGTATTGCCCTTTTAATTTCAATTATGAATGTTGGGGTATGGTTTTGCACCTCCCCCATACTTCCCACTTATTGTTTTAATGATGGGAGACCCCTTTCTCTTTCATTAAATGCCTCCCATGTACACCCGTTACTATGCTGAAATTCCGAAAGGAAATTTTTTCTCCTCTTTTATATTCAAGAAATAATTTTGTATCATGAATATAAATTCCTTTTAAATTGTTCATACATGTATCTATATGACCTCCTTACTTTCCATTACATGTAAATATGATGGGGAACCCCTTTCTCTCTCATCAACCATTTTTATGAATTCTTATGTCACGCCGTTACGCTGCCGAAATCACACCGATTTTCTAAGCCAATATCACTGTGTAGTGAATACCGTGCTCATTTCTCCATCAAGGATATTCACCTTTATGAACATTTACTTATTGATTATAAAGTTTCATTTATGAATTTTACATTCCTTTATTGTGTAATAAATGATTATGTTTTATGAATCCATGTTTTATGATCCATGTGGCACACTTATGCATGAAATGAAATGTTTAAGAAGGGTGCTCCCTTATAGCGCTCCAATGTATTGGGTAAAGTATAGTTTCATGATATTTCATGTGCAATGAGTGTTGAATCATGCTAATTCAAGTGTAATGAGGGTTTACTCGTGCTTCAAGTGCAATGAGGGTTTACTCATGCTCCATGTGCAATGAGCCTTGGCTCATGCTAATTCAATGTTAAGTGTTGTTGCGACATTTCCATGTTATGATTATCATGCTTTATCATGCCTTTATGTTCATGTTACTCTTATTCTCTATTGATATTCCTATTGACTAAAATGTATTGAACTCCTCATGTTATTCATTGTGTACTCCCTTACCGGGCTTTATAGCTCACCCTTTTCTTATGCATGTCCTCAGGTTATCCCATGCGATGCTAAGTACGAAGGAATGTAGTGGTCATGTAAAGGAAGTTTTCAATAAAGATGTTGTATTTCAAGTTTAAAGTTTTTATGTAATGATCCTAAGCCCCAAAGACACTAAACTTCTCGATCTTCTTTGTTGTATCTAGTGAAGTTATATGTAATAAAGCATGTTTCAGTTGTAATAGAAAGCAGGGTTGTCATAGTTGGTATCAAAGGATAGGTTTAGTTATTTTTGGGATTAGGAAACCCTAGTAAAGACTTAGATACAAGACTAAGTATAATAAAAACATCCCTAAGTTTTGGTAAATACTAAGTAAGTGGTTTATCAAACAAATACATCCATGTCTGGATACGAGCTGGTAGAGGCGGCTCTGGCACAGATGTATCCTAGGGGTAAAACCTGAAAACACCGCTTTGAGCTAGACTCGAATGAGAACTGGTGCACGACAACGGGCCTTGATGCACTCTTGGTTACGACACTCCCGAGGGATATGTTTTGATAAATTCACAATCTTTGTATGAACCCTTATTAAGGGAAAAATACCCATAAGAATATATGTTAGAAGGAAGATCATGAAAAGCCTGGATTGAATCCTATAGACTCATGAGTTAAAGAGATTACAGTTTATTTATAAGTCATCAACTTTTGTCTTTGGATTACCCTTTATGAGTTACCCCTAACTTTCCTTTTATTCCAGCTAATGGCCGATAATAGGAGAACTCGGGCTAACAACCGTTGTGAAGATCAGTGTGATAATTGTACTAATGAGATGCCCAATCCAATGGGAGCGGGAATCACGAACTTTGTCACGCTTCTCTCTCAGATAACTCATGTTTTGAATAGAAACATGGGTCAAGAGGAACGTTCAACCCCCCCTAAGAAAGAACAAGTCGCTATCGAGAGCTTCATGAGACAAAGGCCTCCTACTTTTAGTGGATCATCTGATCCCACGATCACTGAGCAATGGATCAAATCCATTGAAAAGATCTTCTCTATCCTTCAATGTTCTGAACAAGAGAAGGTTCTCCTGGCGGCTTATCGTATGGAGGGTGAAGCTGATCAATGGTAGATGTTGATCAAAAATACGAAGCCTAAGGAGGATATCGAGGCTTTGGAATGGAATGAATTCCGGAAGACGTTTTTCGATAAATATTTTCCGCGCACCCTCCGTCTTAAGATGGAAAGGGACTTTATTTCCCTCAAGAAGAAAGATGAAGAATTTGTGGGAGCGTACGAGGAAAACTTCACAAGGCTTGTACGATACGCTTCCGGCTTTGTCGTTACCCCCGAATGGAAGGTTGACCGCTTCTTTGGTGAGCTGAATCCTAGCTTGCGGAAAGCATTAGAGATCCGTGACTTCGAAAACTATGAGGAAATTGTCCGATGTGCCCTCAAGGTTGAAATGGAGATTGGATAATCATAGGGGTATCACGGGGACAAGAAGCGTAAGGTGGACTTCAATGCTGGTGGTCCGATGGATAAATCCAACGACGCTAAGAAGTTCCAGCACCCCACTTGCCAAAAGTGTGGAAAGAAGCACCCTGGAAATTGCCTTAGGGGGACAAGAAAATGCTTCAGGTGTGGAAGAGAAGGTCACCTAGCTATTAACTGTCAGCAAGAAGGACTCGCGGCTGCGATAGAGGAGAGGAACGCTCCATTCGAACCTCAATGCGTTGTTCAATGCTACAAATGCAAAGAACTGGGTCATTTTGCAAATCAGTGCCCTAATCCAAGGGTTATCGGAGGCAACCATCAACCTACAAGACATCAAGGAAGAACTTTTGCCATCACTTCTACCGAAGTGAACCCCGACAACGAAGTGGTGACAGGTACGCTAGTTATTCATTCAAGAATAGCGAACGTACTTTTTGATTCAGGTTCTGCGCATTCTTTTATATCTCAAAAGTTTAGTAGAACAATCCCTGCACCACCACAAATCATGGAAGTAAAGATGTCGGTGAGTACGGAAAATGGTGCAATCATTGCATCTCATGAGTATAAGTCCTCCCCTGTTATAATATGTGGATTGAATTTCCCGGCGAACCTCATCATACTCCCTTTTTTGGAATTTGATGCAATTCTTGGCATGGATTGGATTTCCTTATATAGAGCCAACATAAATTGTCAGGAGAGGGAAATCACAGTCCATATGGAGAATCGACCCCCGATTCTTTATAAGTGTCAGGAGGAATATGAATCTCCTTTAGCTCCATCATCTCAAGAACAGATATTGCTGCCTTATGAGCACACATATCTGGCTCAGATGATTGATTCCAAGGAAGAAACCACCCTTGAAGAAATGCCTATTGTGAGGTAATTCGCTGAAGTATTTCCCGAGGAACTTCCTGGTGTTCCTCCAAGAAGAGATGTTGAGTTCTCAATTGAACTTATACCTGGGGCGCTCCCAATATCCAAGACTCCATATAGAATGGCTGTTGTTGAGCTTGAAGAGCTGAAGAAACAACTACAGGAGAATCTGGATAAAGGGTTTATACGCCCAAGTGCATCACCATGGGGTGCACCAGTCCTCTTCGTCAAAAAGAAGGATGGGTCAATGCGGATTTTCATCGATTATCATGAACTTAACAAAATCACGATAAAGAACAAGTATCCTCTCCCAAGAATCGATGACTTGTTTGATCAACTGCATGGAGCACAATACTTCTCCAAGGTGGACTTGCAGTCGAGATATTATCAAGTAAGGGTGAAGAAGGAAGATATCCCCAAGACTGCTTTTCATACAATGTACGGGGACTATGAATTCATAGTAATGCCTTTCGGACTCACCAATGCTCCAGAAATATTCATGGACTTGGTGAATAGAGTCTTTAGAGATTACCTAGACAAATTTGTGGTAGTCTTTATAGATGATATTATAATATACTCCAAAACCAATGAGGACCATGAGGAGTATTTAAGAACTGTACTGGAGACTTTGCGCAAGGAGAAGCTCTAGCATCAAGGAATGATGGATTTGTTATTTAATGATCTTATCTTGACTCTACCATCAGGGAACGATGGGTTTGTTATTTATAGTGATCCTTCAAAGAAAGGACTTGTTTGTGCTCTTATGAAAAAAGTTAGAGTTATTGCTTATGAATCACGAAAGATAACAATTCTTAATAAAACTATACCACTAATGATCTTGAGTTATCAGCTGTAATCTTTACTTTGATTATATAGAGACACACTCTCTATGGTAAAAAATATTAGATTTATACTGATCACCAGAGTTTGAAGTATATTTTCTCATAGAAAGAACTCAACATAAGGAAAAGACGTTGGCTTTAACCAATCAAAAATTGTTATTTCACTATACACTACCACATGGGGAAGGAAAATAATGTGGAAGATGCTTTAAGTAGAAAGTAACATGGATTTATAAACCAGATGCGTGTTGAAAGGGATATTATTTTCATGGATCTAGTAATAATTGATATGGTAATAACCATGGAACATGAAACATCAATACTTTATCAAATGGTTTCCAAACCATCATTACTAGAAAGGATAATGAGTTCTCATACTGGTGATGAGGAGTTTCAAAAGAAGATTAAAGATATAAATGAGGGGAGATTGAGTGACTTCATATATGAAGATGGAATTTTGAAATTTGGGAAGAGGATTTGTGTTCCCGATATACCTGATCTAGAAGGGGAATTGTTGGATGATGCTCATAGCTACAATTTCTCTCTAAACCCTTGGAGAACCAATATGTATAGAAATGTTAAGGAACATTTTTTGTGGGACAACATGAAAAGAGAGATTGGTGATTTTGTGTCAAGATTTATGGTTTTCCAACAAGTGAAAGTTGGAAGACAACATCCTAGAGGATTCATGAAACCTCTTCCCATACCAGAGTGAAAATGGGATGATATTACGATGGACTTTGTCATTGGGCTACCAAAGACTCCTAGAAAGAATAATGAAATATGGTTCATTGATGATCGTCTTACCAAGTCAGTACATTTTCATTCTAAAAGAGAATATTTACCACTTGAACGTTTAACAAGACATTATATTAATGAAGTTTTAAGACTTCATGGAGTACTGATATCAACTGTTTCTGGTCGTGATCATTGTTTTACATCAAGATTCTGGAAAATTATTCAGAAATCCCTAGATACTGAACTTCATTTGAGAACTACCTACCTCCCTCAAACTGATGGACAATTAGAATGGACTATTCAAACCTTAGAAGACATGTTGAGATCTTGCTCACTTGACTTTCAAGGTATGTGGGATCAATATTTACCTCTGGTAGAATTTTCCTATAACAATAGATTCCATTCAAGTATTCATATGGCACCATATGAAGAGTTATTTAGAAAGAGATGTCTCACCCCAACTTGTTGGGATGAAATTGGTGAAAGAAAACACATAGGCCCAGAACTTGTTGAGGAAACAATAGAAAAAGTGAAGATTATCCAAACCTACGTCAAAGTAGCTCAAAGTAGGCAGAAGAGCTATGTCGATAACCGAAGGAAGGATTTGGAATTTCAAGTAGGAGATCATGTTTTCTTGAAGGTATCTCCATGGAAGGGAGTTATACGATTCGGTAAGAAGGGTAAATTAAGGCCTAGGTACATCGGACATTTCGAAATTCTAGAACGAATTGGGGCTGTAGCTTACAGTTTGAAATGCTAGTCTCTCCAAAGTTCACAATGTGTTCCACATATCAAAATTGAGAAAATACATGCCTGACCCAACACATGTACTCACCTATGTGGAAATTGAACTAGAACCTGATTTTTATTATTGTGAAGAGCCTATCAGGATTCGTTATACCAGAGAACAATTGTTGAGAAACCGGACGACTCGTCTGGTAAAAGTTATATGGATAATCCATAAGATGGAAGATGCAACGTGTGAACCAGAGGAACTTATGATGAAGAACCACTCGAATCTTTTTGTGCTGTAGTATTCTAAAAATTTTGAGGACGGAATTATTTGAAGGAGGTAAGAATATAACACCCCAAGCATCCACAATAAGTTTCCCTTTGAATAATGCAATATCTTGCATTATACGCAACTTCGAGATTCTAACACACCGTGACCAATCAAACTTGCCATTATGAATAGTAATACCTACTTTTTTAGATTTTATAAATATTATTTTTCAAAATGGATTTCATTTTTGAATTCTAATTATCTAAATTATGATAGGGTGATTTTTTGGTTTTTTTAAAAAACTTTTGATTTCTGATGAATAGTGAAAAACACTGCATTATTGTTTAAAACCGAATTTTTATTTAAATAATTATTTATTTTATTTAAATTTATTTTACTTCAAAATAGATACATAATACCTATATATGTTCAATGTAAATCATTGGAGTCATTTTATATTATGTTTAGATATATAAGAATTTTATAGAACTTTTTACCGTCTTTTACCCACCTCCTAGGAGCATTTGCAAATTTTCATAAAACATAATTTTACAGCTTCTATGAGTTGAATTTCAAAAATCCGAGAGACATAGATATTATCAATATGTAAAATTTTGTTCAATAAGATGAAAATAATTTTTGGTGAATAATAACTTTGGACTTTTATTTACCATGGTTAAAAGTAAATAGGGTAATTAAGGGTAAAAATGATATCATAATTACCCTAAAACATGTCCAAATTCTATTGGATAAGTGTAATTAGAAGAAAGAACCCGTATGAATAAAATATGATCCCATTTGGTCCACTTGTATTAGATTAGGACATTTATTATTATTTTATTTAAAGAAGAGTTAAAAGAGTTAAATTCAATGTTTAATAACTAAACCATTTCTAATGTAGGGTTAAACACAAAATATATTCGACTATAAATATTTTTTAGAAATATAAAATAATTTCCTAGATAATGGTATTTTATTTATAATTTTTAGACATTAAATAATTTAATTTACTTATGACACAATGATTATGCATTAATTACATTATTAGTGAAATATTAATATAATTGATATTATAAATATCCAAATAAATGAAAATTGAGACTTCTGATAAATTAAACTAATTTTATTGGTTAATATAACATGTTAGTGTTGGTTTTTTAAATTTTATTCTAAGTGATAATGTTTTAATAGCTTTCAAAAAAATGAAATACTAAATAGTATTAAAATTGGCATTTTTGAGTTTTAAAAAAATACTATATTATTAATTTATATAATATTCATAAAAATATAAGGTTTGGGAAAAGGTATTAGATAAGGTTATTTATATTAATAATTAAACACTTGGGGTTCTCTTGTCAGTTTATAGTAAGATTATTAACCATATAATATAAAAATACAAAGAGACATGGTAAATGTCAAACTATTTAACTAAGAGTTAAATCTAAATGATAAGGTCAATATGGTTACCTAAACCTATCTAAAACCTATTGGTTGAAAGGTTTTCCAACCATAACTACTTTATCCTCTAAATAAATCATTTTGGACCCATTAGAAATCGAAAATTATTTTATTATAAAATACTATTTCAGGCTTTTCCTAAAGTGACCCTCAGCTCTCTTATAAAAGGGAACTTCCAATTCTCCTAGTTTAACACCTACAAATCCATTTGGCTCGGCCAAAAGCTGACCAAATATCCTCCTAACTTTCCTTGATTCATCCTAGATGCATTAATTAGGTCATAAATCCAACCTATGGATCCCTTTTGATCAAATCAAAATGAAGAACCTGAAGTAGAGGTAAATATTTCATCACCTCTTCCAAGTTCTTTTCTTCTTCCACTTCATCTTTATTTGTTGTTTCCATTCTATAATATAAACTCTAGTATCTTATCTATACTGTGATGTTATTATAAAAATTTTAAAACCATATTCATTATTCTATCCATCATATGAATGACAAATTCACCAAACATGCGTACGTACGGCTTATCGTCTCCACGTCGTGGTGTAGTTTGTTATTCAAACACTTAATTATTTGGATGGGTATAATAATGAGTATAACTAATGTAAATAATAAATATAAAATGTTAATTATTCCATATATATGATATACCATCCAATTACATATGATTTCACCATCAATTTGATGATATTGTCGCTTGTGCGTACGTACGGATTACCGTCTCCACAAATGCGATGAGATTCATTACCATCATAATCATTCAAGAATAATTTTCATTTTATGATTATAAATAATGTTTATAAACATAATATTATTCTGTATATGAATTAAATAAATCCTATCCATAACAATCAGGGCTTACATAACCAAGTATATAAAGGAAAACGAATTAGTTAACACCCGAAATGATGATAATACATAAATATTATTAACAAAGAAATATTAGAGGATCAATTATGATATAATATTTTTGTATTTAGTTATTTTATAATTTAATAAAAATGTTTTAACTATTATACAAGAGGATAAAATTCCATCAACTAAGAAAAATTACAAGGTAAGGGTTAACTTTACAATCTATTTATTATTTGAGGTTGTTTTTACCTTAGTATCTACTGGGACCTCTTTATCATCCAAATCCATGTTTTCTTAAAAATATATTTCAAAATATTTTTACTATTTACTGGACTGTGGGTTAAAGTCATTTATACCATTATTTGAAATTATATGTTTTGAAATGAATCTTTCCGTCCTTTTCCAAACAAGTTACTTTATGACCTTTTCGTCAAAATTATGGTAAGAATTTTTTTTAACTTATATGGAGGGTGTGGCTATTTTCCACCGTTATAACATCATCGAAGCTTCCCTTACAAGATTGTAACAATATCTTCAAAATAAATGTTTTCTTTTATAATTACATGACTCTTGATTGGTTTCAAAATAGAAATAGGTATTTCTTTCAGATAGTTTTCATTTCATCTATGTAAACATCATTTGGTGGATTTTAAACTTGTTTAAAGATGATTCATTATGATATAGATCTAACATATTTTGTTGATGGTTTTGTGATATGTTTGACTGTGGATGTGTTATTTTTAAACCATTCATGGTTTATGGTTAAATTATTGACATTTCATATTCTAGTTTTAATATGAATGTTTATGATATATTTCAACCTTTTCATATGAGGATTGTATTGGACTTAGTATTTGATGGGTGGAGCCCGCTATAGCTCGTCGATGCATCGGTAGGTATCATGAGACAGTTAGACATGGAATTGGATGAGGCCTTTCTCAATTTAATATATGGTCTTGGCCGAGGCCTTAATCATTTTTAGACGTCTTGGTCGATGTCTTGAAATTTTTTTTTCTGAATGTCCGACATTATACATTCCCTCATTATGAAAATAATAATGATGGTTCATGTGTTTATTCGACTAGTAGAATACACATGACTATGTTTTATTATTGAATTATTTACCCAGATCATATTCCTACCATATGCTGATGTTTATTATTTGTAAAGGCATGCATTTTGAATTATTCACCATGCCTAATGTCCATGCTATCTTCCACTGTATTACATACCCTTACAGAGCGTTTGAGCTCACCACCTTCTTTTGTTTCATTTTTCCAAGATATGAAGAATTTAGTTATGAGTGACTTGTAGGAATAATCTATAAGGCTTGGATGTTCCTAATGGAATAAATTAATTTTGCATTTCTTTTCATGTTTTAATGTTAAACTTATGTACGTTTCTTGTTTCCAATAATACTAAACTGATCATTCTTTCGGGGCATGCTTCCTTGTATCATGAAAATGTTATGTAATAAAGAACAGACTCTGGGTAACTTGGGCTGGTGCATTACAAGAATCCTCTAAATCCCTAGAGATCTCAGCCTCCAATAAAACATACTAGAATTAATCATGATATTACTCCACCTCTCACACTTGATTCTATATAGATCAAGTAGAACACTTTGGAAGGAAATATCATGGGGATAAAAGGTGAACATCGCAAGCTATAGGATCTTCCGTACAAGGAAATGATGATTCCTAAAATGATGTTTGAATATTTTTGGAACATGTTTGATCATATATTGTGGGAATCTCCTCTTAATTCCTATAACACAATGATCGTACAATATAGATCTTTTTTTAGATCCATCAATGAATAAAAAATTCATGAAAGGTAATTCTTTATTTAATTAAAGTAATTATAAATAATATGGTATGATCCTCTGTAATGGATCGGACCTCTCCGGCCCTTTCCTTTGTTGAAAAGAAGGTAGTGAAGTGTTCTGGAGGGTAGAAGGGGCTTTTCCCACACTTTTCGGAATTTTGTAACTACACACCGTGTAGTTTGAGTACACGCTGTGTACCACCTTGCCCGGTATACCCCGTGTTGAAGTCGTGTCCTTGTCATGTGAAATAAATGATTACACACCCTGTAGCCCAAACTACATGCCGTGTAGTGTCTCCCCGCGTATGTGTTACCTTCAAACCGTGTGTTGACCAGTCAAAGGTCGTGTTCCGCATTGAAGGCCGTGTTGGATGCCGCGTAGTGACCGTGTGAAATGGATGGGTACACGCCATGTACTAGGAAGTACACGCAGTGTACTTTTCTTTTTCACACCTATAAAAGGAGGGGTCCTCTCTTCCTTTCCAAATCACTCCTCTCCTCCCCTCTCCCTCGAGCAGAGCTCTCCTGAGAGAGACTCTAAGCTCTTTTCTTCCATAACTTCTTCGTCCGAGCTCTGATTTACGATCCGTCAGCGGCCATGGGATCGTAACGAAAAGGAGGAACTTATGAGTTTGGATCTGTTGTATCCACTTCAACCTTTCCTTCCCATCTTCCTCTTTAGGATGTTTTTCCGGGATTTAACAGAAGTGACAGACACCGACAGACGTCTTCTAAAGCTGATATGGGGGAGCGTTGTGATCAGAACCTATGGAGGTAGGGATCTTACCTTTGTCTCTCACTTTTTTGCATCATGTGGGGTTGGTATCCTCTTGTTTTCATGGGAAACAGTTCAAATAATAAATAAAGATACTAACTGGTTAAAGAACGGGGATGGGGAATTTTTGATGTTTATCCTTGTTTATCTTATTGATATGTTATGAATTGAATAGGCTTATGCCTACTGAAAATCATGGTCGTTGGGGGACTTTTCATGTGTAATTAAATGTTTCCCTATCTTTATAGACCATTTTTTTGAATGTAACTTTGTGGATTATGGAATTTGGTTAATCATGTAAAGTTGGCTGATTAAAATCAAGAACCCTTGTGTGACCACCCCGGTTGAACAAAATGAAATAATGAACATGTGGGTGTTGTCTTGATTATGTGGTGTGTAAAAAAAGGGGGGAGGGGTGAATCATAGGTTGTTACGAATAGTATGGGATGCGGGGCTGCGATATATGGTGTTAAAGGGGCGATAATGTGGCATGAACCTTGTTTTCTGGGTTGTTGTGGATTGGGTGAGCAGCGGGGCTGCGGTTGGCTTGGTTGTGGGTTGGTGTGAATGATATGTTGGTGATCTGTAGTGGGGATGCGGTAAATGGTATCAAGGGATGATTATGTACGAGTTTCGGTGTGTTTGTGGTTATGGTGGTTGGCAGCAGGACTGTAGGGATGGGTTTGAATATGAACGAACTATGGGTTGTGAATAATAAACAAAAGTGGAAGAGTTAATGAATAGTGGGGCATGGTAATGGAACGAGAATAATAATCAATGGGGTTGGTTGATAAGAAGGGACCTGTTTTTGTTGCTTGTGTTTTCCTGACTTGATTTGTGGATGGTAGGGATATGTTTTACGAATGATTGATATGGTTGGTTTTAGTTATTTTCCAAGTTGTTAAGGAACTAATAAAATAATTCTATTAAAACGTGAAAACCTAAATGGGGTTGGGGTTATTTGTTGTATGCATGATTTGTAGTAGCAGTGCCGAGGTAGGTGCTCAGGTTCTCTGTTTAGAAGTCATAGGTTGGGATGCATGTTTGGTATACATATAAATATATAAATATATAAATATATATATATCTGTATCTTTGTGTTTTGTCGCACCCCACCCATGTTGATCACTTAGTGTCGAAGACTCTCATTTCATGGGAGAGGGTGTTTTCCCTTAGTTACTAGCTCCTTCCTGCTCCTTCCATAGGATGTGATGGCTTGAGGTGACCTTACACCCAAGACCCTTCAGGTAGGTTTTGATTGGGGTGGTTTAGCCCAAGACTCTTGGGAATGTTTACTATTTCCCAAGAATCTTCGGGATGAGGCATAGGTGTGTGTGTGTGGGATGTGTGGTTGTGAGGCCCAGGTGTGTGCTGGCGGGATATGTGGTTCTTGAGGCCTAGGAGTGTGTGGGCGGGAATAGTGTGGTAGCGTCAGGACGTTCACCGTTAGAAAGAGTAGCTAACTAGTGGGAAATGGTTGGGGGTACCCTATACTCTTGTTCTTATATACTACTACCTGTTGTTTTGTGTTTTTGGTGAGTGTGGCTGGTGAGGTTGGGTGGATAGAATTCCTTGCTAGGTTTTGGTTTCTTTTGTTCTCACGGGACATTAGGATGTCTCCCCACCTATGCACGAGAGATTTAGGTTTCCCTACTGAGTATACTTGTATGCTCAACCTATGTTTACTTTCAGGTTTCCAGGACTACCAGGGCCGTGCAGGACCCTACTAGTCGGGACAGTTGGATTTGTTGTAGTTGTTGTACTATTTTTTCTTTTGGTATTGTACTTTGAGATTTCTTGTACTTGTACTTTGTTTCATAATTGTTTAAACATCAATGTGGGATTGGTTTGGGTTTATTTCTATACACTTTTTCTTTTCCTTTTTGGTGGTTGACTTTTCTTATTTCCCGATCTTAAATAATAAAAAGGGTAATGCCTCCTATATTTGTGAAAACTCATACCCTTGGTGCTAGTCGCCACCCAGGGGCCTACTGGAGGCGGGACTCGGGCGTCATTATCTCCCTTTCAACATTGCCATCTCAGGAGGGGCATCTTTGATGGAGTGGGGTCGTGACAGAATGGTATCAGAGGGATGGTTGTGAGATAGGATGGAGTCTGGAGTTAGGAACAATGATGATTTCATGGGATATTTGGGTGACAGTGTTGGTTGATCTTGCTGTGTGACATAGGCCAGGGAAGACCAGCTAGGACACGAGATTTTAGGGCCCCCCATGATCCGATGCAAGGACTTTGAGCCTATCGAATGACCAAGTGATACTATATTGATTGTAGGGTAGAGACCATAGGAAAGGTACATGCATCATCATGATTGTGTTTTTACTTTATTTGGGTGTTCTGGGAAAGAAATTAAAATAAAATGATAAAATGAAACCTTGATAATTTCCTTACTACTTGGTCTTAGGTGATATTTGTTTACCATATAGCTATGGCACCTGGACGTCGTCCCCGGGTGACATAGATAGCCGAGGCCCAGCTGATTCAAGCGATCGATCAGTTGAGGATTGACCGAGAGGAGGAAGATAGCCAGTGGCAGAAGACTCTCTGTTCTTTTCAGCGGAAAACCCACAAGAAGTATGATGGTAGTACTTCAGATATAGAGACGGAGGGGTGTCTTGGGGAGCTAGGGATCGCTTTTACTTTGATCCGTGCTCCGAGGGAGTACTGGTTTCCCCTAGCAGTCAGTCAGCTGAGAGGTGCGGCACGACAGTGGTGGACGCTCTACCTCAGGGAGAGGACGAAGGCAGAGGTTCCATGGGCTGAATTTGAGAAGGAGTTCCGAGAGGAATTCCTTTCTTCCATGATCAAGTTGGAGAAGAGGTAGGAGTTTATCTCCCTATAGAAGGGGATTATGTCTGTATGAGAGTTGGGGATCAAGTTCAAGGATCTACTACACTTTTCTCTGGATCTCTTTCCGGATGAGGAGTCTCGGGTGAGACGTTTGGAGGAGGCGCTTCGTCCTTCGCTCCAGTACGCTGTCACCCCCTTCACCCTTTCGACGTACTTGGTAGTACATAAGAAGGAAGAGGTCATAGAGAGGATGCACTAACAGGGAGGTGCACCACGAGAGGGGATCCATCCGAGATCATCAAAGGGGAAGGCAGTCAGCAGCAAGTCTCCTACAACAGGGCCTTCCAGATTCATGCCAGTGGGGAGCAGGCCCCAACAGTTCCAGTTCAGATCTTCGGGTCCCCGTCCCTTTTTCAAAAGCCTAGGACCGAAGTGTTTCTCTTGTGGAGGTTTCGAGAATGTTCAGAGTCGGTTCCCGACCCGAACTCAGTACGGTGGAGGTGGGCAGGTTCAGTGCCTGCCTTAGCAGCACCAGTTGCCAGCGAGTCCCTTCCAGCTGCAGCAGGACCCTGCTCCTCTTAGGGAAAACTTTGTAGGAGGAGTCCAACCTCAGGGTGCTCCTTAGGGACCTCAACTAGGGCGTGATCGGGGAGGTTGTCGACATCAGAGAGGTAGAGGAGCTGGGAATGGAAAATTGCACACAGTAGAGTTGGCAGCTCCAGCAGGACCAGAGGTGGTGCAAGGTATGATTTGTTTGTTCAGCACTCTCATTTCTTCTTTGTTCAATTCGGGTGCTTTGAACTCCTCTGTTTCACCTAGTCTAGCCCATGATTTGGGACTAGACGTAGAGATACTTTCCATACCACTGGTACTGAGTACACCATTTGGAGGCCAGACCAGTGTATCTTGTTTTTGTTGGGGATGTGGGCCGATGTTGGGACCACATTGATCTAGTGGGGACCTTATTTTGCTATAAATGCAGCCATACGATGTTATCCTAGGCATCGACTGGTTGTTTTCTGTTAGTTCCGTTATCAACTGCTTCTGAAGAAGAGTCATGTTCTCCGATGTGGATGGGTAGCGTGTAGCTTTTATTGGAGAGAGGAGCTATCAGGTGGGAAGACGGCATGTGAAGCCTCTCTTTTCCTTGGTAGGTGGGTTATCAGTGGTTTCAACTGATACAGAGATGATGGAAATCCTAGAGGTTGTTGGGGAGTTCCTCAATGTTTTTCCCGAGGAGGTTGTGACTCTACCCCCCCCCCCCCCCCCGATGTGACATTGAGTTCAGGATAGACTTACAACGTGGTGCTCGTCCGATTTCGATGGACCCTTATCGGATGGCACCTTCAGAGTTGTGGGGGTTACAGATTTAGATTGATGATCTGATAGAGAAGGTTTTTATTCAACCCAGCGTGTTTCCATGGGGTGCACCAGTTTTTTTTATGAAGAAAGCAGATGGTGGTCTCAGTCAATGTATAGACTACTGAAGGCTGAATCAGGTAACGGTCAAGAACCGTTACCCCCTTCCAAGCATAGACGATCTCTTCGACCAGTTAAGGGGAGCAGGTTGGTTTTCTAAGATTGATCTACGATCTGGATATCATCAGCTGAGGGTGAAGGACAATGACATCTCGAAGGCAATTTTCAGGTGCAGGTGTGGGAACTTCGAGTTTGTAGTGATGCCGTTTGGAGTTACGAATGCACCAGCTGTGTTCATGGGACTTATGAACTTTGTCTTCCGAGAGTTTCTATACTGGTTCATCGTTGTGTTTATCGATGACATCCTAATCTACTCAAGATCATAGGAGGAGCACGTTGAGCATCTCAGGGCAGTCTTGGAAGTCCTTCGACACCACCAGCTTTATGGGAAATTGTCGAAGTGTAAGTTCTTGATGCAAGAAGTACACTTCCTCAGGAACGTGGTGTCTCAGCATGGAGTGTCAGTGGACCCATCGAAGGTGGAGGTAGTTGTTTCTTGGGTGTCACCCAAGAGCGTGGAAGAATTTTATAGTTTTCTGCGGTTAGCAGATTATTATCGGAGGTTTGTTTCAGAATTCTATCGAGTTGCTGCCCCATTGACATCTTTGACTAGGAAGAACCAGTTCTTCTTATGGAGCAAGCAGTGCCAGAAAGCATTCGACTACCTGGAGGAGAAGTTGGTCAGTGCTCCGGTACTCAGGTTTCCAGAGGAAGGGTTGTTGTATGAGGTGTTTTGTGATGATTCTGGCCTTGGTTTGGGGTGTGTGCTGATGTAGAATAAGGGAGTGATCTGTTATGGGTCTAGGTAGTTGCGCCCTCACGAACATAACTATGCCACCCATGATCTAGATCTTGCAGTAGTAGTGTTCACACTGAAGTTGTGGTGACATTACCTGTTTGGGGAGTGCTTTTTGGTCTTCTCAGATCACAAGAGCTTACACTATATCTTCTCCCAACGTGACTTGAACTTACGTCAGTGGAGATGGGTCGAGTTTCTCCAAGACTATGACTTCGAGATCTCTTACACTGAAGGTAAGGGAAACGTTGCGGCTGATTCCCTGAGCAGGAAGACGCATAAGGAAGTGTTTCAGGAATCCACTGATGCTTGGAAAGCGATGGGGGAGTTGTCTTCCTTGCACTTGGATTCAATGATAGAGGTTGTTAGAGGCTGGTTGTTTCAGATGACGGTGCAGTCCTCCTTGTTACAGTAGGTGGAAGAGTCTCAGTGGGGAGACTCTGAGGTGGAAGTAATGCAGGATTGTTTCGATCAGGGGAACACTCCAGAAGGATGGTCAGAGGACAACCGAAATCAGATACTTTTTCATGGAAGGTTGTTTGTTCTGGTGGTGATGCGTGAGGGAGTCCTCCGTGAGTTCCATAGATCAGCCTTGGCAGTACATCTGGCAGTTTCAAAAATGTACCAAGGCCTGAGGGAACAGTTCTGGTGGCAGGGGGTGAAACAGGCAGTGGAGGAGTTTGTGGCTAAGTGCTTAGGGTGTCAGCAATTGAAGGATGAGCACCGTGTTCCCAGTGGTTTGTTTCATCCTTTAGATGTCCTAGAATGGAAATGGGATGACATCTCAATGGACTTCATCACAGGACTACCCAGAGCTCAAGGTGGTTATGCTGTTATCTGGGTAGTGGTGGATCGACTGACGAAATCAGCTCACTTCTTAGAAATTAAGGAGTCGGGCCTGGTGAGTACCTTAGCACAGAGGTACGTAGACTAGGTGGTGTGTTTTCATGGAGTTCCAAAGACTATCGTCTCAGATCAGGATACTCGATTTACCTCACGAGTCTAGAGGGGGTTACAACATGCTTTTGGCACCCAGTTATGCCTTAGCACTGCTTTCTACCCCCAGACCGATGGGTAGATAGAGCAGACTATCTAGACATTGGATGAAATGATGCGGGCATGCGTTCTAGATTTTGGAGGATCATGGGTATGAAACATGCCTTTAGTAGAGTTTTCTTACAACAATAGCTTTCACTCTACTATTGTCATGGCACCGTTTGAGGCTTTGTATGGAAGACTGTGTCATTCACCCATTTTCTGGGCAGTGGTTGGTGAGATAGGTTCTCTTAGGCCAGAGGTAGTACAGAGCACCACAGAGAAAGTTCATCTTGTGCGTGGGAGCATGAAAGCAGCTCAGGACCAAAAAAAGTCTTATACTGATCGTTGGAGGAGGCCCTTGGAGTTTGAGGTGGGAGATCATGTGTTCTAGAAGGTTTTCCCTCGATGGGGGAAGTGGAGGTTTGAGAAGTAAAGTAAGATCTCCCCTAGTTTCATCGGACCTTTCGAGGTGCTGAGGCGAGTCGGCGAGGTGGAATATCAGCTGGCCCTTCCACGTTCGTTGGAGAAGGTTCATGATGTCTTCCACGTCTCCCAGCTTCATCGGTACCTACACGACGACTCTCACATTATCGACTGGGGAGAGCTAGATATGGGAGACAATGCTACCTTCGAATAACGACCAGTCAGAATTGAGGATTGTAAATAGAAGGTGTTCTGTGGATGAACCATCCCCTTGGTTCGTGTGTTGTGGAGGCATGGCGGCCTCGAGGAGAGCACTTGGGAGCAGGAGGCCCAGATGCACCCTCAGTACCCGAAGTTGTTTTGAATTGTGTTTTCCCTTGTTCTTTTGATCTTTGTTTTGATTTTATACTCTATACATTTGATATACAGAAATGCTTGGCTTTTCGGTTGTGAGATGTTTTGTTTCCTTGTTCTCTGGAAGTGTGTAACGTGTCCGGATGTGTGGGGAAAGGGGAAACCTAATCCTTAATCGAGACACATTAATGAGGATGCGATTGAACCCATACGGGCGAGTCAGTGCCGCCTAAAGTGGATAATATCTCGACATGGGAGAAGGAATTTCCACCAAACCACGTGTTCGATAAGTGTGTTGGTTGTACGGTGTTGGGTGCAGTGCAAGTTGAAAAATCTTAATGTATGGAAGTGGGGAGACCCAATTCTTAATTGAGACGCATTAATGAGGATGCGATTAAAACCGTGCAGGCGATTAAGTGCCGCCTAAAGCGGATAATATCTCGACATAATAGAAGGAACTCCTAACACATATGATTAGGGTTGTTAGATGGGTTCCTGTTATAACAAGAGCCCTAAGAGGTATCTTGTTGATTTTCTCTGGGTTGGTTTTGAATTCTCGAGGACTAGAATGTTTTAAGAGGTATCTGATGTAATAGCCCGGACCTCTCTGGCCCTTTCCTTTGTCGAAAAGAAGGTCGTGAAGTATTCTGGTGGGTAGAAGGGGCTTTTCCCACACTTTTCAGAATTTTGTAACCACACGCCGTGTAGTTTGTGTACACATAGTGTACCACCTTGCCGGGTATACCATATGTTGAAGCTTTGTCATTGTCGTGTGAAATAAATGAGTACATGTCGTGTAGCCCAAACTACACGCCGTGTAGTGTCTCCCCACGTATGTGTTTCCTCCAAACTGTGTATTGACCAGTCAACAGCCGCGTTCCGCGTTGAAGGCCGTGTTTGAAGCCGTGTAGTGACCGTGTGAAATGGTCGAGTACATGCCATGTACTAGGAAGTACATGCACTGTACTTTTGTTTGTCACGCCTATAAAAGGAGGGGTCCTCTCCTTCTTCTCAAATCACTTCTCTCCTCCCCTCTCCCTCAAGCAGAGCTCACCCGAGAGAGACTCTAAGCTATTTTCTTTCATAAGTTCTTCGTCCGAGCTTCGATTTACAATCCGTCAGTGGCCATGAGATTGTAACGACGAGGCATAAATTCTGAGTTTGGATCTGTTGTCTCCCCTTCAGCCTTTACTTACCATATTCCACCTGAGGAGGTTTTTCCAGGATTTGATAGAAGTGACAGACGCCGACGGACGTCTACTAAAGCTGATCCGGGGGAGAGTTGTGATCAGAACCTGTGGAGGTAGGGATATTAACTTCGTCTCCCTCTTTTGTGCAACATGCGAGGTTGTTATCCTCTTGTTTTTGTGAGAAACAGTTGAACCAATAAATAACGATAATAACTGGTTAAAGAACGGGGATGGGGAAGTTGTGATGTTTATCCTTGTTTATCTTATTGATATGTTGTGAATTGAATAGGCTTATGCCTACTAAAAATCATGGTCATTGGGGGCCTTTTCTTGCACAATTAAATGTTTCCCTATCTTTCTAGACCATTTTTGTGAATGGAACATTGTGGAATGTGGAATTTGGTTAATCATGAAAATTTGTCTGATTAAAATTTGGAACCCTTGTGTGATCACCCCAGTTGAACAAAATAGAATAATGAACATGTGGGTGTTGGCTTGATTACGTGGTGTGTAAAAATTGGGGGGTGAATGCTGGTTTATTATGAATAGTATGGGTAGTGGGGCTTTGATATATGGTTTTAAAGGGGAGATGATGTGGCACGAACCTTGTTTTGTGGGTTGTTGTGGATCAGGTGAGTAACGGGGCTGCAGTTGGCTTGGTTGTGGGTTGGTGTGAATGCATGTTGGTGATGGGAATCAGGGCTGCGGTAAATGGTATCAAGGGATGATGATGTACGAGTTTCGGTGTGTTTGTGGTTATGGTGGTTGGCAGTGGGACTGTAGAGATGGGTTTCAATATGAACGAACTATGGGTTGTGAATAATAAACAAAAGTGGAAGAGTTAATGAATGGTGGGGCATGGTAATGGAACAGGGATAATAATAAATGGGGTTGGTTGATAAGAAGGGACCTGTTTATGTTGCTTGTGTTTTCTTAACTTGATTCGTGGATGACAGAGATATGTTTTACGAACGATTGATATGGTTGGTTGCGGTTATTTTCCCAGTAGTTAATGAACTAATAAAATAATTCTGTTGAAACGTGAAAATCTAAATGGGGTTGGGGTTGTTTGTTGTATGCATGCTTCATAGTAGCAGTGCCAAGGCACGTACTCAGGTGCTCTGTTTATACGCCATAGGTTAGGCTGTGTGTTTGGTATACATATATATATATATATCTGTATCTTTGTGTTTTTTCACACCCCACCCATGTTGAGCACTTAGTGCCGAACACTCCCATCTCATGGGAGCGGGTGTTTTCCCTTAGTTACTAGCTCCTTCCTGCTCCTTCTTCCATAGGCTGTGATGGATTGAGGCGACCTTACACCTAAGACCCTTCAGGTAGGTTTTGATAGGGGTGGTTTAGCCCAAGACTCTTCGGTTAGGTTTACTATTTCCCAAGAATCTTCGCGATGAGGCACAGGTGTGTGCGGGTGGGATGCGTGGTTGTGAGGCCCAGGTGTGTGCGGGTGGGATGCGTGGTTGTGAGGCCCAGGTGTGTGCAGGCGTGATATGTGGTTCATGAGGCCCAGGTGTGTGCGGGCGGGAAGAGTGTGGTAGCATCAGGATGTTCTCCATTAAGAAGAGCAGCTAACTAGTGGGAAATGGTGTGGGGTACCCAATACTCTTGTTCTTATGTACTACTACCTGTTGTTTTGTGTTTTTGATGAGTGTGGATGGTGAAGTTGGGTGGATAGAATTCCTTGCTAGGTTTTGGTTTCTTTTGTTCTCATGGGACATTAGGATGTCTCCCCGCCTGTGCATGAGAGATTTAGGTTTCCCTACTGAGTATACTTGTATTCTCACCCTACGTTTACTTTCAGATTTCCAGAAGGACTACCAGGGTCATGCGGGACCCTACTAGTCGGGACAGTTGGAGTTGTTGTAGTTGTTGTACTCTTTTTTCTTTTAGTATTGTACTTTGGGCTTTCTTGTACTTGTACTCTGTTTCATAATTGTTTAAACATGCATGTGGGATTGGTTTGGGTTTATTTCTATACACTTTTTCTTTTCCTTTTTTGTGGTTGACTTGTCCTATTTCCCGATCTTAAATAATAAAAATGGCAATGCCTCCCACATTTGTGAAAACTCATACCCTTGGTGCTAGTCACCACCCTGGGGCCTACTGGAGGCAGGACTCCGGGGATCATTATCTCCCTTTCACACTTGCCATCTCATGAGGGGCATCTTTGATGGAAGGGGGTCGTGACATCCTCTCTATGGTTACAAAATTATTTCCAATGTCTATTTTATTTTATTCAATTCCATTGATCATGAATTTTATCATCGTTTTGATATCATATTGATTATCAATCAAGAAAAAAATAAATGTTTGGCATGACCCATAAAAATTTTCTGCTGCACCTAGAACCTATAGACATAATGACCTATAGTAAATAATTTAAGACTCAAGTGTACTAGAGACGCTCATATAAGGGAAACCTTTATCTTCTAAAATTGGATTTGTGAATGCACTTCTAGATGAAAATATTCTAGAATTAACCTTTCACTCAATGCAATATTTTTTTAAAGAACCTTTCTTCCCACAATCTCAGTATATGGGAGTTCCTTTAACTAACCTACCACATCTCCTACTTCTCCATATTTCCCCCTTTTTGTGACTCTTTTATACAATTGAATTACCATACCATTTTCTCTTTATACATTTACTATAGAATCTCAAATAACCTTCTACTAAATTTCTCATAAAAAATTAGAAATTAAACATTTACAAACACTTATTATCTTTTACTATTAGTGACTATCACCATGGTAGCCATCAAATCGCATGATTATAGGAGTGATGAAAGAAAAATGAAATCCCACTTTGGATATATGAAATTTACTATAATCAATTATAACTAACTTTGAATCATGTTGAATTTTTTAAAATGACAAGATACTGGATTTTTATTATAAATTCTCATAAATAATATCTTCTTCAAGGGGAAAAGATTATTCCTTTAAGTGGGATTCACATGAATATCAATAAGTGCCATCATAAGTTAAAATTATTCTTCCACGTTATGGATTTTATAATAAATAATATAGACCCATGAATTCTAGATCAATCCTAGTGATTTTTTATCCAACCCTTCCCTTTATTTCTTTTGTGCCACTTCTAGATTTACAACCATAAAAATAAGATCGAGATTATTATACAGTATAAAATACTTTATATTCATTTTCTAGATTATAAAATCTATCCCATTGAAGTTCTTAATCCAAATATTAGCCTTTTCTAATTACATCATTACATAAACAATGAAACCACCAAAAAATTTTAAAAACATTAGAGGAATCAATAACTAGTTAATGAAATTACCCTATATAGATGGGGAATAATTATTCCACTAAATTGAGATCCAAAACACATATCAAGGTTTTGGTAGTATCTAACTCAAGATCCAAGATTTGATTTGACTTATTGGGTCTAAAACCTCTGAATATATAATCAACCATTATAAGATTTAATTTATAATCAAAGATATGAAACTATCAAATCAGAGTGAACCCATTTATAATGACTTCTCTTTGTTGAAAGACAAATAAACTGATCCATGCACCAAAACACCAACATACCCCAAACATGAACCTTAAAAAGAGAATGATATAATATTAAAGAAAATAACAACATGTAGAATTTACATGGTTTGTACTTAGTCCTACTCCATGGTGGGGACACTAAATTTTTAACTAATTGATAATAAAATAAGATTACAACTATGATAATTAGAAGAACAAATGACTTATCCCCACTATTTTTAGTAGGTCCCAACTAGTGAAACTGATGTTATAGGTTTTTGACATTTTCAAATGACAACCACTTAAACCATATTCACTAGATAAAATCCAAATCCCTAAGTGACACTTCTTTTGAATTGTACAAGCATCCAGATCACTTATTTATTAATCTGAAATATCCCTATAGTGAATATAAAATATCACTTAGAAACCAAGGGATAATCTAATATAATAGTGGAGTAAATACAAAGAAGCGTTTTCTTCCAGCCTCCCATCTTCCAAACAGGGTAGTAATTGTATCTTATTATACATTCCCCAACTTTGATTCTTTGGAACATTTTCACAATTTTATAATCATACCTCAAATTTCATTCTATATTTTTGGAATCACTCATTTTAGAAGTTATAGGAACATTTCCAAAGAATGGATTCAACATTGGCTGAGCCAAATAATAATAAATACTAGGAAAATTTTTGTTTATTCATGTCTTGAAATAATGTAAAATGTTTATTCAAAATCAAATATTTCAAAAAGAAAATAGTTTTTTCAAACCAATCTTGCCCTTTTTCTCGAAATCTATCTTGTTTCACCTCATTTATAGTATTTATCCATATTTTATGATCAATGTTATCAAAACCCTAGCTAAACTGGGGTGATAAATTTGGTGAAATATCCCCACGGGGATCCTGTAATACCTTTGTTTCCTTCCCAATACTCCACATGATATTACCCATTTGGATAAAGTCTTGTAATAAGAGAAAATGTTTCTTCAAAATAATCTCATTCAACCAGAAAATATCTTTTTAAAATAAATATGGTCTTTTTTCTTGAAATATCACATTTCTCACCTCATTAATAGAATTTATCCATATTTTATGATCAATATTATCATGAACATGACCTACATCAATCCATGAACTTGTTAAAATGAACCCATGATTCTCCTGTAATACCATAGTTTCTTTCATATCACACCCCATGATATTACCCATTGGGGCCACTTATTAGACTAATGACCGTCCCCACACGCCAAAACATGTTCTTTGAATGTGATCTATCCTCAATCACACACACCCTAGGAAACTTCCTAGGATTTTTCCATCCTAATCACTACTTGATGAAAAGTACTCTTAATTGTTGAGTTTTAATCAGATTGGACATATAAAAGAAAGTTTCACCCTATTGACATTGGTAGTAAACTTTATCATTTTAAGTCTTACTTTTATAGGGGTTTTACACTCCCCCCATTTAAATCACAATGTCCTTATTATGGACATTTTACCTCAAACCTAGATAATGCCTCTACATTTATAGAAGGGTATTGGATCAGATACCATTTTTCAAGAACCTAACATACCTTGGGACATGAACATGGTCAACTGCCCCCATGGTTCTCCTACAATACCTTGGTTTCTTTCATAGAATACCATAAACTATTACCCACCAGGTTCCCTTATTAGACTAATGATTATCCCCATAGTCCAACACATTATCTTACAGTGTTTTTTTGACTCACTAAAACACAATGTAGGAGACTTCCTTGTAGGTCACCCCTTTGGCCAACACATTTTCTTCCAGTATGATTTTTACTCACTCATACACACCCTAGGAACTATCCCAAGAGCAGGCCCTCAAAATGAAAGGAACACCTTGTTGACATGGGTAGTAACATTTATCCTTTTTATTCTCACTTTTCTAGGGATGTTACACTTTTTAACCAATGGGCGTGATTTTCCATCCAATCTGAACCCAAACAGGTTTTCCACAAGGCCTGAAGGGATTTACCAATCCTCATAGGCTATCGATAATCACCTAGGCATCATAGGAATTCTACTAGGAATGGTTTTTACCAATTTAGAGATGCAACAACAAAATTAATAAATTCATAAGGGAAAATAAATAACAAGCATGAAAAATAGTTCATAACCCAAAACCATGATCCAAAATATTTTCATATTCATACCCAAGATCCATAAATATAGAGAAATATATAAGAATGAGAAAGGAGGATAAAACAAATTGAAAATAAAATTACTAAAAAACAAGAATGTCCAGTCGAGCTTGAAATAAAATCCATGAAAAATGTAGTTTCTCACTACCGCCCAAATCACCCCACTCTCCCAGGATGAACATTAATGACCCAAATATGAAGCTAGAACCTAATTTTTTTGGCATGATATAAAATTCCATGTAGTTCATCAAAACCTATTGAAACTATGAAATTAAATTTATAAGAACATTCACCAATGCTAGTTTTATGATAAAAATATAAAGTGAGGATTACATATATATAATTCCTAGAAAACAATAAAATTCAATAATCCACTTCCAAAACATTTTCCCATTGTTTAAAAAGACCATATACACATATTATGATAGAAAATACACTGATATATACCATTTCCAAAATCCACACAAACATGTTTCATTTATAAAAAACACTCACATATTTTATTCAAATGAAAAGTGGTTTCCTTAAAAAAAATTCCAACAAAATAAATATTTAAAATAAAACCGATTTTAAATCACACTTTAAATTAAAAACAGAAGAGTATTTAAAGACTCAAAATAGGTTTTCACTGCCATCTTTGACAAATCATTTTCGAAGAAAACAACCCAAGTCACACAGGTTAATCACAACAAGTTGGAACCATATATATATATATATATCATAATTCATAATAAAATTTGACATAATAAATAAAGGTTCCATAAAAAAAAATAAACTAGAGGAAATGATGCAATCAATCACTAGATCAAACTCATCTCAATCAATATCATATCAATAAAATGAATGTGTTGTGGTCCTTCCCAGAGTCACTAACGTGCCATGTATCTAATAAAATATGTGTATGAAAACCCAAAATATCTATCATAATATGATAAGTACATATCATCATCCAATTATCCCACATAATAATTAATGTAATGAAAATCAATGTTATCCTTATTTCACACTTTGGGTCCACTAGTGGCATGTGAACCAACTAGAGGAAAACATTATATCTTCAACTTAGTACCCGTCAACAATAATTAAAGTGAGGCATAATGAGAACAAGAAAAGTATACATACAAGGAATAACCATAACTACCCTCATCACTAATACCTAATGATGGAAATCCTCATACACATAACATGAAGAAAATTTAGAACAACCACATTCCCATAAAATGGTAGAAACAAGAACTAGATAGTGACCACAAACCCACATAAGGGGTACACAAGAAATGGGAAATCAAGGGGTGTCTTCCAAAAACTATATTTAGAAAGTAAAATTAAAATCTGGCCTTTAACACCATATTATGTATCGGAATTCTAAGCTCTTTTACCATTATATAAAACACTTTCCAAGCACCATTTGGAAAATGATGGACATCACCCTTGAATTTAAAATGTTTCTAAGTCACCTATAATTTTTACCTTATTTGAAACTCTAAAACATGTAGAAATTCATTATTTCTATCAAAATTTTTACAAAAACAACTTACAAAATTTTAAGAGATCCAAATAAATAGCACATTTCCTTTAAAATGATTCAATTCTACACTTCCATAAGGGGAATTATCTTTTAAAACTAATATAACGACAAATGTTCAACTATCTCCCATTAAACAATTTCAAACAAGCCACCCAGGAATTTATCAAGGTGTAAACAACACAAAAATTTCAAATCAGTATATCATATACATTAAAAAACCTCCTTATAAATTTTTTTCAGATCCACATGTTAGTTCAAAACCAAGTTCCATTTAAGACCATTATTTTCACTCAATTAAAATAAAAACCAGATTAAACACCAATTTTCTTCTGGAAAACCTTTGAAAAATCCATAAGTTATTTCAAAATAATTCTAGAATAATAAAATATTCCATTTTAAATAATTAAACAATGAATTGAAATATAATACCAACTAGGTCAAGAATAAAATTAAACAAAATAGTTTCAAAACACCACCAGGATATCACATATAATTATACTTTCATAAAATATATATTTAGAAAGTGTAAGTATACTTATAATTCCAAAATGAAACAATTGAAAATTAACACCTACCTCTATGAAGTGGAAACCAAGATGAAAAAACTTGAAACATGTCTCCTTTAATAGAGACCACACCCATGTTAAGAGGAACCATGTCTACAACCCCAAGAAAAAAAATCCCCATAATTTTACCCATATGAAACCATACAATTTACCCAAATGATACCTAGGGTTTATGGCATAAAGTCAAATTAATAGAAAAGTGGGGGAGAAGGATGAATAAGGGAAATATAGGAATAAATCGCCTAATATACACTTGGAAAATACCATTGGAATCCAAAAATCCAATGGAGGAGGAGAGAGGAACACCCCCAATGTTCTCCGAAGAGTTAGCCAACTCATGTGGGGGAGAAGAGGGGTGAAAACCCCTTAAAATCAAGGATAAAATTTTGTGAAATACCAACATTTTAAACACTAGGACAACTTGAATGGTTTTACCACATTGGTTCAAAAAACTATACGCCTATCATGTGGGTGCCACTGCCTCCTAAGGAACCCTAAGACAAACAGTTACCCCTGATAGGTCCCATGATTAAACAAACCATGAACCTCACTCAAGTACCATCCAAGTCTTTGAAGACTACATGGGGTGTCCTGCATGGTTTGATAAACCATTTGGAAGATAAGAAAATGACTCTATAAAAAACAATAAATCCAAATTTAATATTTATACATGGTTTATGAAAACATGTGCAAGTCATGTACCACAACTCATACACACCAAGGACCCCACATGTTTTCTCCCAAGGGATTCATGGTTTTGACATAATAGTGAAAAACCAATGATGAAAAACCAGGTGTAGTTCCATATGAACTGGGAAGGATACTCATGATGGGAGGTCACACATTTTTCCTCTAACCATGCACCTTAACACTTAATAGAATTAAAACTCAATAATTTTCAAGTTCTAAGATATAACTCCTTGTAAATACAACCTATACCATTAATTCTCAAAATAAAATGAAAATACTAACACCATGATAAGGGTGTGTCAGAAAATCCCCTCCCTTCTATGTATTTCCTCTCTAAAGTCCCAGTATGAATGTGATAAAAAAGGAAATAGATTATTTTAGGAGGAACTAAAAAAATTAACCACTCAACATAAATTAACCAAAAATCTGAAAATCGAGATTCTAAAAAAAGATTAAATAGAGAAACCATAAGAGAAGAAAATCTCTCTAAGAAAAACTAAACTAGAACATCAAATCACAATACCTATGAAGCATAAGAGACCTATAATAGTATCACCACCATTTTTAGTTACTCTAAAATGGTCTCACCCAAATTTATAATTTATCTAATTTTTTAGTAAAAAATAATCTCTAATGAGAATTCCTCCCATAATAATGTGAAACAATAAGAGGAATGCATAATCAACCCCCAAACAGTTACATAATCAACAAAAGAATGAAAAACCACACGATCCTCAAAATAATGATAAGAGATACTACCTTGGGTCACAATACATATGGATAACCTAGGGTTAAACATCGGATCACCCTCACATGGTGAATCTTACAAATGGGAGACAACCACACATCATGTATTATACCATAACCAACTGGTAAAAAACCAATTTTGTTACCCAATCATTCATCCCAATGCCTCTACCGTGTAAAAATAATGAGAACCACTAGGCTCAACCAAAATAATGGTTATAACCTAGCATCATCAAGAAGGGTTTTCACAAACAACAAGGCTTAATGAACCGACACTCATAGCCAAGACACATAAAACCCAAGAGGGTGGGGGAGGGGGGGATTCCTCAATAGAGGAAAAACATGAAATAAACCAATATCTAAACCCTCCATCAAAGGATCTAAAAATAAAAACATCCAAAAGGAATATTCCAAAAAGGTAAAACAACCACAAGAGAAAACCATATAGGATGAAGATTCATGACCAAGATTAAAACAACCAAAAGAGTAGTCCCCAAAGAAACACCACTGATTACCACCAACATTGTAAAAACAAGAAACTATTCTCCCAATAGTTCTCACAAATAAGGTTCCACATCCACTACTCCATTTGTATTCTATGTAGTAACCAAAATTGGGGAAAAATCGATCATTATTAGGAATAATATTATAATAATGAAATCAAATACCTCGATTCATTTCTCTAAGAGGAACTCAAATGACTCCTTCACAAGAAATGAATCAACACCAGAACAACCACCATATAAGGTCTACCAAAACCAAGTCAAGAGAAACTTTTATATTTAAAACCACCATTTCACTAAAAGAATTTTTAAAACCAACTTCTATCAGGGTGATCATTTAAAAAAATATATAACACAAAACAAAAAAACCACAGTGGAAAAAACACATTTCTCCAATATTTAAACCCACAAAATTTATTTCAAAATCACATTTCCACATAAAAATCTATGTATCTATAAATTCTTTTAAGAATATGTCTCCAATTTTCTGAACAGTTTCTATTTTTTTTTCGAAAACAAAAATTCCTCTTGAAACGCTTAATTTTCCAAATAGAATATGTAAAACTAAACTTTTAATATTAAATATCATAAAATCATGGGAATCCAATATTCCTGGTATTTATAAAACATTGTTTGAAAATAAATGTTTCCACAAAGACTCTTTATTTTCGAAAACAAGGTTTGAAAAATAAAATAATAGAAAATCACCGCACAAGAAAAAATAAAAGGGTCACAAAAAACATCCCAAAAAGAAAAAAAACCTTCCACATTTGTGAAAACCACTTTTAGAAAATCTAGAATCAATTGGAGTCCAAACAGTCTAGTCGAGGAGAAACATTCTTATGCATTTATTGACCACCTTGGTTTGGGAGAACAAGATTCAATAATTTTATATACCATATAAAAGGTAATAATCAACCACACATACACTGCATGGTTTCCCAAGCCATTATTTATAACATTACATCTCACATTATCCTCCATTTTCACCTAAAACCAAGAGAGACCCCACAATATCACATGCCTAATCAAATGGGATTAAAACATCTATCACATAAAACATATTAAAATAACTCAAAACCCAACCTTCCTTTGATACTTGAGGCTCAGGATAAGTAATATTTAGCTAGACTCTCCCAACCCTTACCCATCAAACTAGAGAAACATTAATCTTGTTTCAACCAGGACATGAACAAATAACAAGGGATCTATTAGAAGATCAAGTTTCTACATAAGGAAAAAACAAATATATAGTACCATTTTGTTAAAATTTGGAATGGGCTACCATCCTACCGAGCACCTGAACCAGTTATCCAAAAGCTTCGAAGGCTGTTCTTGATCGCCATGAGTTAGTGAAAAGTGATTGAGCATCGTTGAAACTCATTTGTTAATAGTTTTTCCCCAACTAGAGATACAATAATGAAATCAATAAATACATAAGAGAAAGAATACCAATAGTATTACAAACAGGTTATAACCAACCACCATAATCCAACCCATTTTTATATACATAAACAATATCCATAAACAAATAGAAATATATAGAAAAAACAAAACACAATAAAATATAACAGAAAGTAAAACTATTACAAAAAGATCTAGCTGATATCGAAACCAAATCCATGCAACCTCTAGTTTCTAAACACCACCCAACTCACCCATTTCATCTCTAACTGAGAAGAAGGAACTAACTGCAAACATGGAACATAAAATTTTGTTGGCATGAGCAAAAAATCCATGTAGGTCACCAAAACCCGTCAAAAATATGCAATTCATTTCATAAAAAAATTGACTAATTATTGTTTGATGAAAAATATTGAAATAAATACTTATATATATATATATAATTCATGGAAAAAAGTACAATTTCATACAATACTTTCAAAACATATTCCCATTGTATACAAAGACTAAAAACACACGTTTAAAAAAATCCACTAACCTAATACATTTCATAAGTCAAAAAATTCATGTTTCATATCTGAAAACCAACTCACATGTTATATTAAAAAAAAATTCTATAAATATTTTACCAGGTGATTATTTCATTAAAAAACCATTTTGGAACCGACTTTAATGCACTAAAAAAAGTGTATTTAATGAATTATTGACAATTAAATTTTTTATTATCAAAATATTTTTATGTAAAAAGTGAGAAACCAAAATGTTCACCCTAATAAAAACACTAAATAAAACCCCAAAATCCCTGAAAGATAACTTAAGACTATTTGCACAATTATCCCTAAATGACTTCTATGAGAGCTTAGTTACCTATGTTTCTGGATCATTGTTTATAGTATCTTTAAAGTGATTGGACATATTTTCACAAATATAGAGTGTAATCTAATCTATTGATCTTACCTTTATTGAATCCTCTTATATGTATAAGATATATCTTGTTAATCTATGAAATCCACTCATGATTAATGTCCACAAGTAGTAACATTTCCATCACTATGTCACCCCCTATGGTGTTGAATTAATCAAAAGCACCTCGTTCATTATTTCCTCTTCAAAATGGATGAGAATATTAAGTTTTTACTCCTTAACTTCATCCTCCATGTTTTTCTACCACTACTATACAGGCATGAAACCCTTGAGTGGAATGACCCCAGTGTCTGCAGCCTCATCCCAATCAATGATTCCAATAGAATTTGGATAATAGTCCATCACCTTTTATTTTGATGTTTTGGTGGATGTTGTCTCCATTGGAAGTGGAATGTAGTAATGGTCCTTTAACACTGTCGATTTTTTTTCTTTTAAACAAGTTACAACTCCCAAAATCTGGACTTCCTCTCTGAATCTTCCTCTTCCTATGACATTGTAGCACTCTACCATGAAATTCTTCTACACTGTCTCCTAAAAATTGACCTGAAGACTCATTACTGGACTCTACCTCAGGGAATACTTTCCCTCAAATAGAGTTCTATACCCGAGAATCTCTAATATGTTGATCAAACCCTTCACTCCTTAAAGAATCAAAGGGATTTCCAAGATTAATATCTGGAAAATCTATGCTAGGTCTTGACGAGATCAAGCCCCCACCCCCATGTCTCAACCATGAACTTTTTTACGTGTTGGATCACCATCCAATAGTGTGTGATACACCACCACTATCTACTACGTCCCCTCTCTTTCAAGCTTACATTTTCTAAATGCATTACCTCCATGTTGGATACATCCTTAGGAGCCCTTAAATCTCACTTATCTATCAATTGAGTCTCCACTTCGTCGTTATTCTCAGTACTAGATTGCATAGCTCCAACATAGGGGCCTAAAATTGAATTGTAGAGGTATCATTCCAAAACACTAGAAGCACTTAATTCTTCTGTTCCCACTGGCCCCTAAATAGATTCCATACTTGGATTTGTATCTCCCTTATCAATCCATAATAAATAGAAAATTACATCCCCCTTTGGATCATTATCTTATGTCCTGTATTGCTAAAAATTTTCATTATTGGATCAATAGACACACCCAATTAAATATTTCCCATCTGACCTTCACTAATACCAAGAACCAAGACCTTTTTGTTTCCTCCTAAGTATACATTGATCTAGGGACCGATGTTATTGTTCTCATGCCAAAGAAATTCCATTTAATGGACCATTTTCTTACAGGAAGAGAACAAATTAAACCATGAATTAAAAAAAATGTATTCTTTAGTAGAAATCTACCCCCACTTGAATCCAAAAATTCTCAGCTGGCCTTCTTGAGACATCCACTTCCACAAAAGTTTAGGGATAAATGGGTTAAAAACCATATATAGTTATACTGTCAAAACATAGATATCTACCAATGATATTTCCTATCATTTTTATAATCAAGGGATTTTGGAGCAGTATTAAGAGTTCAAGAAAACTAAAAGAAATCTGTATAATTGGGTATCACGCTTTATATGACAGTCGTAAGTCTACTTGAAAAGGTAAAAACATGATCTGTTATAGCTTTGGGGGGAACCAGACCAAGCTTAGATGAACTTGATATCCGATGTGAACCAAATAATAATTTTCCTCTTGTCAAGGGGACCCACCGTTTCTTGATCATGTAAACCGCAATACCCAAAAATAAACCTATCAAAATAATCCACCAATGGACTATGCTATTTGAACTAAGAAATTAACATCAGATTCAGAAGTGAA
Organism: Viscum album; assembly: GCA_963277665.1. Lineage (NCBI taxonomy): Eukaryota > Viridiplantae > Streptophyta > Magnoliopsida > Santalales > Viscaceae > Viscum > Viscum album. Next base: position 1,219,953,906 of record OY728119.1, read on the forward strand.
GCGGCCTCATTGAACTCTGAGGGAAAAATTGGAAGTTGTGGGAATCAATTGAACAAATCTGGGACTTTGGGGATATGATATATTTTTGGGAAATTGGGGAGGAAGGGTTGGAAAAGGGAAGAAGGAATGAAATATATCTTCCTCAATAGATGGTAGGCATCCCTCCCCCACTAAGGGAGGAGTGACCAATGCATCAGCCATCACCATCAAAGAAGGACATTCGCCATCATAGAATCCCCCATTGGTACACCCTCTATTAGTGTATTATTTCACTTTAGTGTCTTTAAATACTCAAAAAAGGTTTTCCTAACCATCATTAAGAACCCATTTTCAATGAAGAAAACCCAATTAACAAAGGTGAAGCACAACATCCAAACACCACATACCGATATCAAAAGGCATAATAAAAAGTGATATAATCAAAAAATGTTCCATATAAAATAAATAGTGGGAAATGATGCATCATGAAATAGATCACACTCCCCTCAATCAATATCTCATTAAGAAAATTAATGTCTCATGTTCCTACCCAAATTCATTAACGTTCCATGTATCCTACCATATATGGGTATAACCACCCAAACTAGCTACCAACATATGTTAAGTCCATACCATTATCTAATTATCCCACAAAAGCAACACTGGAATAAAAAAACCTACTTATCCCTATTTCATACTAAGGGTCTACTAGAATAATGTGAATAAACTATAGGAAACAAGTTAGATCTTCTACTTAGTACTTGGTATCCCATAACCAATAATAGAAGTGAGTTATTGTGAATATAGGACAAGTATAAATATAATTCATAACCATAACTACCCTCATCACTAACACCTAATGATGGAAATAATCATACACATAACATGAACCCAAGGAATAACAAGAACATTCCCACACAAGGGGAGAAACAAGAATCTCCTAGTGACCACAAAACCATTCAAGGGATTCAAAAGAAAGATGAAATCAAGGGGTGTCTTCTATATAATCCATTAAAATACCAATGTTTCAATAAATATATTAAAACTAAATCACGACTCAGAATTCCAAGACCTTTCCTATTTTATAAAAAACATTCCAAACACGATTTAAAAAATGATAGAAATCACCCATGCATTTAAAATGTTCTAAATTCAACCCTAAATATGGGTTCTCCTATTTGAAAATATAGAACATGGTAAAATCCATTATTTATATAAAAATTTTCACAAAATACCACATAAGTAGTTTATGAGGTCCAATTACATCTCCCATTTTCTTTAAAATGATTCAAACCTTTCCTTCTGTAAGTATCATTCTATTTGAAAACAAAAGCATGGGAAAAGGCCAACCATAACCAATTAAACCATATAAAACAACATACCCTAGAATTTATCACGGGGTAAGAAACACACACATTTAAAATAACCACTTGATATACATTGGAACACCTCTTTAGAAATCATTTTTTGGTACAAATGTCATTTTTAAACCAAGTTCCCTTTAAGATATTTGTTTCACTCAATGAAAACAAAACTAGGTTAAAACCCATTTGGCCTCTTGGAGAACTTCTCAAAAAGCCCAAAGGTATTTCACAAGAATACTATCAAATTAAAAAAAATTATATTTTAAACAATGAAACTTGAAATTCTCATTTAAAAAATATTATGTGAAGCATTAAATCTAACTAAATATTTTGAAAACAAAACAAGGATATCATTTATAATCACATTTTCATAAATTAAATTTAGAAAGGAAAATCATACATAGAATTCCAAAATGAAACAATTCCATAGAAACACTTACCTAAAATAAGCATTAACCAATCTGTAACATCTCAAAACATGTATCCTTTAATGGAGACTACACCCATGAGATTAAAAACAGAGTATACTACCCCTAGAAGATAACATCCCCATCATTAAACCCACATAAAACCCTAAAACCGAAGTACATTATACCTAGGGTTAATGGGGGAAATACAAATCAAGAGAAAAGATGGAGACAAGGAATTATAAGTTAAATAGAGGAATTACTCACCTCAAATACATTAGGAAGACACCATTAGAAGCTAGGAATCAAAGGTAGGATAAGGGAGGAAAGAACCAAAGGGATGAAAAGGGTTGGATGACTCATTTAGTGGAGAATAGGGATGAAAACCCCTTAACATTTATGTGAATTTTTGGAAGTCCCAATGTTTTAAACACTTAGAAAAATATAATGGTTCTTAAACATTCTTAAGCCAACCATGAACCTACCATAAAGAAACCACTACCTCCCAAGCCCCCCCCCCCTAAGCCACATGGTTACCCTTGAGAGGCTTCATGGTTAAGAAAACCATGAACCTCACTCTAATAGAACCCCAAGACTTGCATGAAAACCTGGGGTGACCCACACAGTTTGAGAGACCATAAAGAATCTATGAAAATAGATCTATAAAAAACTATATCTCAAACCACACTCTTATCGCATGGTTTACCAAACCATACACAAGTCATGTTCTATATAACACAGACACACACCAAGGAACCTTAATAGTATCTCCTAGGGGCCACATAGTTTGTATTTAACCATTAAAATCCCATGATTAGATATCATGTGCATTTCAAATTAAACTAGTATGGATCCTCATGATGAGAGGTCCCATGTTTTACCTCTAACTATGAGTAGAAGGAAAAAATAAAAAATTTCGAAGTTCCAAGTTGTAAATCCATAAAAACACAACTCAAACCTCCACTTATCAAAATAACAAAAAAATAATAAAATCATGACTTGGTGGGATATCCTCAACAATTGAGTTTTGACCATGTAGAGAAGGAAGGGATGTTTGGTTGTTGTTCATGAGTTTTCTTCTAGTATAAACTAGTATATTCTATTTCTTTGTTATATTTTCATGTAGAAAATGTTTTTTATTCCTATAATACAACAATTTATCATTATATAGAGAACCCTAATTATCATAAGTGTTTCACCAGGTATGGATTCTACTGAAAAATCAACATCATGATTCATAGGAAGAATATATATCTCATTCATAAAGGCATAAAAAATCCCATACAATAAGAAGATATTCGATATTGAGTTTCTCCCCAACCATATGATATATATACCCTCTTTGAAAATGAATCAAGTCCCATACATTAGATACAATTTAAATTAGAAGTTCATATTTTTCCTCACACTGATATACAATTATAAGTTGATTCATAATATCAAATGAGACCCACCTTACCTGAAAATTGACATGGGATATATATAATGAATTAAAATCCATGCCTAAAATAACATTGAATTCAATTATAGAGATAATAACAAGACTTTTTAGAAGAAAATTTCCACAAGATTCAATAAAATAATAATCTTAGACTTGAGATTAAATAATAATACCATTATAAGTTTGTATTTAATCTTTTACATATAATTTTTGAGGTGGTAATGTTATACCCTCAAAAACTTTCTTAGATATAATAGATTGGGTGAATCTGGAATCAAATTTGTAATTAAATGTTCTAGAATTGATGATATATACACCTTTCACCACCTCATTCTCATAACCCATGTTGAAAATATTTATAGCAATTGTTTTAATTTGTATATGGGATTAAGAGGATCCTATCACTGATCATAATAGTTAACCTTATGGTTTGGGCACTGGTTATAATAATACCTATTATCTTTACATTATAAACAATAGAGTGTGGGTGTTTTATTAAGTGATTTTTTCTCTCCATTCATAGTAGTAACTATCTTGTTCCCATTATTTTAGCATTCAAATGGTCAATGACCATCCTTTCTAGACATAATGAGTTTACAAGTCCAATTAATTTGTCATTCGACTGATCAAAGAATCATCATTAACACTCTATGATTATTATTATTATATTTTTCTCAAGAAATCCATATTTTTTTCTTATAAAAATTATTATTTTGGTTGATGAATGGGATTTTCATTTCAGACATGAGAGAATATTGAAATATTTCTTCATTACTACTAAAGTATGTTTTGGATAACCCCATAAGAGACTTAGTTTTAAACCACTGAAAGATCTATACATATTTCTTTTAGGTTAAATGATTATTAAATAATTTTACCTCACAAGTCTTGTAAGATTTGAATCATAGTTACAAATAGATTCATTATCATTTTTCTTTAGGTCATATAATTCCTTTTCTATTTTCATATCAATAACATGTTTAAAGTACTTGTTGAAATATTACCTTATAAACTAATCCCACTTTAATGAGTTAATTTCATCATATTTCATTTATTTATTGATAATTTTTCACGATTAATATAATTTTACTTTCAAATAATAAACAACCAAAACAATTTCTTCATGATCTAAGAAAAAAAGAATAGATAATATATCTTAAATCATGCCAATCCATTTCTATTTTTTTCGACAAAAAACTCTTAAATGAAGGTGGATATTTCTTCATGAAGGACTCATTAGAATGTTGTTCCCTCATTTTTCTCATTTGGAATCTCAACATGATTTATGGCTTGAAAAAGTTACATAAGCATAGCAATGGTATTTTTTATTCACTCTCCCATAACATTCAACTACTCAGGAGGATAATCATTGAATATCCCATCATATTCAGTGTTAAAATGATTCCTTCAAGTTACATAAATTGAATAAAACCAAAATTCATAGTATCTACAACAATAATCTCAATGAAAAATAATTTAATAATGAAATTCATGTATAGGATGTTTAAATCATGAAACATTTTATTTAATATATGAAACATTGGGTTTAAATTAGTTTATATTTGGTCTCATCTATTATAGTCATTGATAATAGTTCATAAGTAAAATGTAAATTAACCTAAGAATATCCCCAAATAATTTATAGAAAGATATCCAATATTAGGCCAACACATCATGCACCCTTGATGATCAAGTTAATTCAAAATCATCCCCTTTTAGAGTAGGTATCCCGAGGTGTATATGTTCTATAACCACATCCACATTCTTGTATCTATAAAATTATATATATTTTAGAAAAAAAACACCTTTATTTACCAAAACATTAAATGTTTTCATATACTTAGAATTATCCCTAGGGTTCTCACTAATGGTTTCTCATCCTAGTTTTGAAAAATAACTAAACAATGATCTGATACCAACTTCAGTGACTTAATTATTTCATGCATAAATATTACATATTAATAAATTAATATTCATTACATATCATTATGATCCATTCCATATCGATAAAGGTTTAGTTTAATGGGAAATTTAGATGCATAAAATACTTGTATATAAAATATTTACGATGTCTCCCACTATGTTCTTTACACCCAGAATACTTCTTTGGTATAACATAATTAAAACCTTTATTCTTATCTTGGGGAAAATGAAACATAATAAAGAGTGATATTAGATTCTCAGTAAGGGAAAAAGAGAGATTATTTAATGATTATATATTATAATTTCTAGAGAATAAAGGTATGAGAAGATAAGACTAAAATTTAAAAATCATACACATAAAATCATAAATCATTATCATGGTATAAGTCTTTAGTATTTCATATGACAAGAATTTTAAAATAAAAAAAATATTATGAGACATGCGATCATATCATAAGAATAATAATGTGTCATAGAGAGTGGTATAATATGTGTGGAATAAATATATTCAAAGAAATATTTTTTGAGGCTTCCCACTAATACATTCATCACATGTTAGTCATGGTAAAACCACAAGTTAATTTTCTTTGGGATTATGATAACCTCAAATTTAGAGTTGTTGGTCTTGGGATATCCACTTGTGTACCCTATTTTGGGCTTGTTATAACCTACCATATACACATTTAGCTCATAAAATATCAATATTTAATCAATTAATTCATGAAAAACAATGGACCCACCCATCCCATAATCATAATACAATCACATTTAAGAAACAAGAACATAAAACCCTTTATCATTTCATTATAAAAATACCCATGGAGAAGAAAATGAGTTTGATCATCATAATCATATACCATAAAGAGAAATAATAATTATTTGATCATAGGATTATATACCAAGTGAGTAATAAGTAACATTAAAGAATGTGATCAGAGATGAAAAAACCCTTCAAAAAGCATCCAAATATTTCTTGAGGGAAAAAACTTTTCATTTTGAAATCACTTATTTTAAATATAAATTTTCAAAAATAATTAGTAAAATATTTTATTTAAAAACAAATATATAACATTTTAAGGTATGATTCAGATCATTGAGTGGTCACGATGGTGGGAAATTCCATTCATACTATAAATATTAAAATAAGAATCTATACACACTATTGGTAAAATGTAAAAAATTATGTTTTTCAGAAAATGATAAAAATATTACATTAATTTATTGATATATATATTAAAAAATAGATTAAAATTAAATAATCATTGTAAAATATTAATGAAATATTGAAAATAATTTAATGAAAATATTGATTTGGAAGAAAAATATTTCTGACTGAAGATAGAAATAAATCTGGTTTCCCTTAAACAAATTACTTCAGTATCTTGAGTAATTAAAGGGAAAAAATTTAAATAAAAACATTTAATAAACATAAATAAAAATAATATAATAAAATTATTGAGATTTATGATTTATATTTCATATAATTAAAACATTATAAATTTAGTCACATAAAATCATGGTAAACGGTGAGATTATAAAATGTATACCTTACCTCAAGTTCGACTTTCTTGAAAAGAATTGAAATATATTCTATAATAATAATAAATTTATTATAATTATATAAATAACCCTATAAATTACTAAAATAACATATATTATACACTTATAAAACATTTTCATCATTTTATTAACAATTATATATTAAATTATTAATGTGTTAGTTGATTCATTTTTCATATATGTTTCGGTTTGGCAGTTTCAGTCCTTGAATCATAGTCATGGTTTAATCATATCTAAAATTATTTTAATTATATAAATAATATATATATATCTATATTAATTATAACTATATTTATATTCTTCTACAATATTTTTAGATTGAAAAGTGAAGTCCACCGTTCACGAAGAAAATAGTCCATACACACGCATGAACGATGCATTAATTTTCTAATGAACCATTAAAGTAAAATTAATTAAAATTTTATTATTATTCAATAATATTTATATCATAAATATTATATATTTAAATTTAATAAAACATTATATCTATCCATGATAGGGGATGATGGAAAATGATTTATATCACTATGTGGATACGGTAGCCAACACGTACACATGAGCCATATTTTCATTTCCCTTTTCATCAAAGAGTAAGTGGGAATATTATAAATTATAACCAAAAAAGTATAATTATGTAAACAACATCATATAAATACATTAAAATATCATAATATCCACCCATGAAATGTGGTGATGAAAAATTAATCACATTACATTACAAGATGGTAGTCCACACATACACATGAATTATGATTCCTTTTCCCATTTGATGGAGAAATAGATGAATAATGGTTTAAAAATCAAGATAATAAAATATAATTATATGGGATATACATGTGTTTTTATAAAATAATTGTTATAAGTTTTTTTAAAAGGTCTAAGAAGAAATAAAATTAAAACATTCAATTAAAAAATATACCATTTCTTTAGACAACCACATTTGGATTAAACTATAGTCTCTATAAGGTTGATATTTTGATCAAAAAAAGGAAAATAGATCATGAGGGGTGATTTTATGAAGTTATTTTTGTTTTTCATGGTTGATCTATAAGGATCATGATGTTTTATAAAGATAAGAGAGGTTGTTTCCTTTTATAATAGAGGGAGATGACATATGTGGAATTCTTCAAAAGATTAAAATAAATTGATGTATTAATGAAAATATGTGGATAAAATTTTATATATTTTAAAATGGATGAATATATAAGATCAGAATATAGAGGTAAAATAGTATTCTGATAGGTCTTATGTAATTTTAATGCTCATTTCATAGATTAACCATCTCATTAGTCCATTAAAACCTTTAACATAGTATTGAATTTTTCCCTTTTTAAATATTCTTAAAGAACAAAAATGAAATTGGATTTAATGAAAAATTTGGAAAATATTTTTCTAAATTTGGTTTCAATTTTATCAAATTCAATTTTTATAAGGTTCGTGATTTAACTAAAAATGAAGATGAAAAAGGATATGAAAAATAGTTCTTTGAAAAATGATTTCTTAAACTGAAAAACTAACTTATACAAATATAAACTATAATGTTGATTACTATGTAATTAATTAAATTATTTATAATTAAATTATATTTATTTTACATTTTGATCAAATTGAAAATGTAATGAGTTTTTAAAAATACTTTTTTAATAAAAAAGATAGTTTTACAAAAAATCGGTACTTTTGAAATTAGCATAAAATAATTATATTCAGAAAATACAAAAAATTCACTTGATGATAATGTTTAAATTTTCATTTTAGAAATAATTTTTATTTTAAAAATAATATTTCTAAGAGTGATGGAAATTAATTGTAATATCCATGCATAAAAAGGAATAAAAAATATTTTTGAAGAAAATGTATTTTTTAAACCCTAAAATTACTTTACTAAAAATAGATTGGTTATTTTATGATAAATAATAAATATATTAGTAATTAAGAAATATTATTTACATACATTTCAAAATGTTTTTGTAACTATTCATACACACCAATTTAATGACTATGTTACAAAGTTCATAATATATCTTAGTTCATTTAGACTCATGATCGAGTGTAAAACAAACTATTGAATACTTAAATTTTTATTTACTAATTAATACATAAAAAACCCTTGGGTTTTACGTTACATATACTTAAATATAACATAGTTAATAAGTTTTTCATATGTTATGATGTTTAGATGAAGAAGACTAGGGTGAGTGAGGTGGAATGTAGGGAAGGAAACGGCTATGGGATTTTCATATAAATACTCTTAGACACTTCATTTTCAAGAGAGATGAATGGGGGTATTATAGTCTGGGATGGAGAGTTGGATAAAGTCTTTGTTTCCACATGGAATGAGATATGCCTTGTTTTATGACATTCTCTTGTATTAATCATTATGCATGAATGTTCACATATGATTTTATATTGTGCTAAATAGAGTTGAGATGATAATGAAAAAACAATATTTTAACGATGGTTAGTTTAATTGTATAGTTGTGTGATGGAAAAAGATATTCCTTGTTCAAGTGGTTTCATAAATCATTATTTTTCATAGGAGTAGTGTGAAGCTGGAATATGAAACGAAAAGTAGTGAACTTCAAATATTTTGAGAAGGATGTGAGATATCTATTCATGTAAATATTATAAGAGACTGTTACTATATTAAATACACTCCTGTGTATAATTTTTTCCTGAAGGAACTAATATTATGACTAGATGTGTGAAGAATAAATTCATGAAGTACTATAATTGAACGTTAGAAAATAAAATTACCTGAAAATTATGTACACATGAAGACAATTCCACATAATAAAAGTTTGTTCAGGAAATAGTTTTGAATATATATTTTTTATAGGAATTTATGTGATATAAGTGTTAAAACATAGGGTTTCATTTGTTGTAAATGAGTGAATATCTTTTGGCAAGTGAAGACAAAGTTTTGTTCATTTTAGTATTTTAATGGATTAATTTAAGGGAAACAGGTGAATTGCTTGATAAATCCTCCTTGATAATTGTGTCAATTATTAAAGAAGTATTAAAGCTCAAATCATGTGTTAATGGTAATGAAGAACTAACATTGTTTTCTCAATAATGAAGAAGAAGTTTATACCATGAAAATATTTATTTGAATGAAGATATTTTTTTAGAAGAATAATAATTCCAAAAATCTTAATGGAATTGGAAGAGCATGAAAAACAATATTTTTCATGAAGATTTATTGAGAATCATTATTTAAAGGCATTTTTATGGGTAGGAATTTAATTTGAGATGTACCTAATTGTTTTGATACAAATTGTATAGACATGTAAAGGTAAATTATCCCATATACTAGCTATGTAAAGGTAAATAATTACCTATGTGTGGGTCAGACCAAATATGTGATATGTGTAAGGGTACATTGAAGTTCACATAAAAGAGAATTAATTTTATACTACACATCATAAGGGTAAGTATGAGGATACTTATTCGTAAATTCTCTCAATAATATAACTGAGGCAATGTGGTGCTACATATGGGTATTTTGGATCCCATGTAAGGGTAATCCATGAATATACAAACTCACATAAGTGTATCTAGGTGCTGCATAAGGGTAACCTAAGAATATTCCATCATACATAAGGGTAACTTGGAGTCGTGTAAGGGTAAAAAGGATCCTTAAGTGTATAACCAAGTGTTCAATTTAACGGTACTTCAAGGCTATATAAGGGTATAAAAGAGTTTCCAAAGACTGTGTATGGGTATAAGAAGGCTTGCATAAGGGTAGGCATACTTGAGCAATTTTAACCCAAATTTCCTATGGATTACAGTGAGTTGCATAAGGGTAATAATATGTTTTTATACCCATATAAGGGTATCTATACTAATTCATAATGTTACAAATAAGTTTCCAAAACACATGTAAGGGTAATAAGAAATAGGATGCAGTGTTAACGAAAACATCACGAGATGGTGAAAAAGGAATTATACTATTAGATGTAGAAGAACAAGATTCTACCATTAGAAGGTGAAGAAGGATGATACTAGTAGAATGTGATCCTTTTATTATTTGGTTTCTATTTACAAATATTATTTACTAGCACCAAACATTTTGTGCTACCACTAGGAATTTCATGCTACAACCAGGTTCATCCACTAATGATACTCCCAATGCTACCATCAGTTTCTATCACAAGGAATAATATACAAAGATTAGTTGTGATCATGAGTTAATCCTAGGATACCATTTCAAATGATGAAATGGGGAGGGGAATATTTTATATGGGAAAAAATAGAGTATTTTTTCTTTTATGACAGAATGTACAAGTGAGTTTGGATTATCAACAAATAGAGGAGGTATATTCTACATGACTTCACTCACATATAGTTATAGCTTCATAGATATATATTGAATTCAATTTGAGAGGTTTTACTTTCTAGGTTCATCTCAAGACTTTCATATGAAATATAATCTACTTATAGGTGACTCCCAAGTATCATAATACATGTGTTCCATGCAAGAGAAGATTAGGAGATGCACCACATGTAATTTCAAGGTTTTTGATAATTAATGAGTCCACATGATGAAATGAGAAGCCATGGGTATTCTAGTATAAAAAATCCATGTGAATAAGAGAGAAAAATCTCTAAATTAATTATATTTTTTATATGAAGAATCATGGAAGGATTTGGATAAAAATTCTCATTTAATTAAGAAATAATTATTATGGGTTATCAATCATAAAATAATACCCATAATAATATGGTGATGTTTATAAGCTGTGGTATTTGATTTATGTAAGCCGTGTGTAGAAGGAGAATAATACCTATGTTCCTCGAGTACTTGATAGAGCATTTATTTTTGAAATTATTCTAGGACATTTAACATGAAATAATTTCTAGAATAATTGAGGGGATAACATAGAGGTAATTAAAAAAAATGAGGAAAGAAACTAATATCAATAATCACTGTATTTTTATATTCATGGATAATTACTACGATTCACATGAATGTTGACCTGGTTAGTTGGGGTTATCAAGGTTCACCCAATGTGGATGGGGTTCAGTTCTTAGCATATGCCTAATGTTTACCCTATTTATCAAGGGTGGAATAATTTATTCCCCATGTACATGCACATATAGGGTTGTAGGGAGGGGTTGGATTCATCTTGATGCTAGTTCATGGAAAATAGTATATTGAGGCCTTTGAGGATAGGGAATATGATAGATTAGAGCCTGGTGGTTTAGGAACATAGGAAGAAAATGAAGGGTGGTGCTGATGATGTTTCACTTGGGGTGGCAGTGGCGACACATGTTTCTGGTGACCTCTGGTGGTGGAGGTGAATTAGAGTACATGATGAGGTAGGTTGTAGTACCTTCTTTAAAAAGGGACTAAAATACAAGATATATTAGGGTTTAATTCTGAATGGTCTTATTGTTCTTTTATTTTATTTCCCTATACCCATAAAAATGTGGTATTTATTTATTTTTTAAAAAAGGGGTTCACCCCACTATGTTTTTAAAAATTGTTACTTACTATTATAATCATGTGGAAAATATTCATGTTATTATTTTTCTAAATATAAATGATATATATAGGCCATGAATATGTTGTTGATCTTAGAGATACCTTTCATCCATTGTGAAAGAAATTTTTTGAGAAGATGGAAATATGCTTGTATTAAAGAAAACGCAGGAAATGTTGACTGCCCTGATATTAAAAAAGATCAGTGAGTTTTGCCTTGAAGAAGGACAAGACCAATATATCTCCACATAAAAAAGCCAGTTAAAGTTGAATACCTATTCATAAGAGGTTGGAAATACAATTGAAGTACTTGTGGGATTCTAGTATGAACAACTATATCATTTAAGAATATATCTCAACTGGTGGGAGTCAGTATAATGAACACTGATGGTATTCTAGTCTAAATATCCCTTCAAGAGATGGCCCACTCTAATCATTGGTGATTAGGCATTACAATAGTTTGTGTCTTAGGAATTTCTCTTGATTTACTATACTTGTAATCAATTTTTTAATAGTGTATAATCCATGTTGGGAAATATATCCAACATGGTAAAAAGTTGGTGTTTTTACTAAACCTTGTAAATCCTTGTGTTTTGTGCCTTCAATTTATAACATTATTGATAGATATGTTGAGATACACAAGAATAGTATATGATGGCTTTAACCAGCCAATGTGGATGACATTAAAAAGAACATTTTGTAAAAATAAAATTGATAACTAATTTACCCCTCCTTATATCAGTGATCTCACACTAATTCGAGCTCTACATGTGGTATCATAGCTAAGGTTCCCTATAAAAAGAAACAGAATTTTCTGAAGACAAATGGTGAGAAATTTGAATTCATTTAAAATTTGGGGATTTCCTTTTTTCTATGGAAATAAATTTTATGGATGGAATAATTAAATGATATTGTAAATTATTTAATAAGGCTTGAAAGACTATGATTCTATGATATTTTGTTTAATCCTACTTGTAATAGATACTCCCATGACACATGTTGATTAGAAAAATATGAATTTATATTCGAAATAAATAAAATACTATTTTTTATCCTTATTTAATAAAGTGTTCACTAAGGTGAGGGGTCTAAAAATAGGCAAGGATATGTGGGATAAACATGAAAATATGTTTGAATGAATGGTTAAGATTAAATAATCCAAACTAATAATCCAGAGATAAAATTTAAATATATCTAAATAGATGATGACGAGAGTGTATATGAATACATTACTCAGGTAAATTAGATAGTAATTCATATCTAGGATTTCAGTTATACTTTAAAAGATTCTTCCATATTCAAGAAGCAGATGCATATCTTTCATAACAAATTTTATCAAATATTTTTTCCTTTAATGAAATTGGGAACCTATCCTTGATGAGTAGCTAAATACATTCCACAATTTTTATATGAGAAAACCTCACGTGTTAAAAGGAATGATATATAGGAATTTTTTTTTTCAAAGTAACAAAAATTCTCAAAATGAAGTAAATGAACGAGGATTCAATCTCGAATTTTGATAAGGATGTAGTAAGTGGTTTGTATTTTAAAATAGTCACATACTTTATTTCTAATAATTTATGAATAGGAAAGTGAAAATTTAAAGGTTTTATTCCTTTAATGTTCTTTAAATGCAGTAAAATTGGAAATTATATAATTGATTTTAGGAAGAAATAATCTGATGATTTTAAGAGTAATGATGAAGAATATGACAACTCTAGAAAAAGATCTATGAAAATTAAAAATGGGGATATAATAAATAAGAAGATGTTTCCAATGAAGTTGAAGAAAAATATTCAGTATTGTGTGACTCTGAAGATGAACATTCAAGGAAAAATCATAGAACCATCATAAAACTTGTTAATATACATTGATATTCATCAATAAATTATTAGAAATAAGAAGAGATCTATTATGGGTAGATGTTGAGATATGAAATTTTAGAATTTCATGAAAAAAAACTCAACTCAATAAAAAAATAAAATTGGTGTAGAAAGAGAAAAAAAATGAAACCAAGAAGGAGAATAATATTATTGAGGAGATAAAAACATCAAAGGTGAAAATTATAGAATAAGATAAGATGTTTAAAGATTTCAATATAAAATTGGTTGAAAATAAATAAGAATTGTATGAAACCAAATCTAGATTTATTAAATCAAAAGTAACCTCAAAAATTATGAGTGATGATTTTGATAATGTTGTGGATATTTAAGCTGAATCATCCAAATCTATTATAAGTATTAGTCCAAATAATATGATATATGTTATTTATGATTATTCTTGTGATGAATAATATGTTTCATATTTTGTTGTTGGTTTTAGATACAAAAAATGATAGAATATGGACTAATCATCACAATGATAATTTAAATGAGTTAGGAAATTAATTTTTACCAAGACATTGGAAAAATCATGGATGGTGTTTATCCAAACAACAATCCCTATAGAAAATTCAGAATTATAGCACACAAACTTTTATTATTTACTGCTAGTTTTATTGTAAATTTGAACAAAAATAGTATAACTTGTTATATAATATGCCACTTCTTCAATATTTTAATACATAAATGGAAACTAATTCAATATATAAATTAAGTAGATTTGTGATATAAAGTACTAATATTTGAAATTTTATGTTTATGCTTAAGGAAATAAAAAGAATTCACTATATGAGTATGAAACACATAGGATGTTTCCAAAATAACACATCGATAAAGACCATGAGATATTGTGTAGATGATTTTTCGATATTGTAAAGAATCATTTGATTTTTCTACACAAAAAATAATCAAAATAAAATAAATTCAAATGGTAATAATATGATGATTAAGGTGATTCTATGGATCATATTAGGAATAATAGGACACCCAAGCCACCCTCAAATTATAGAAAATATAAATTCAAAGGAGTTACTAGAATGAATAGATCTAGAGTTTAATTGAAGAGATTTTCTAGGTTAAGAAAATGTAAAACCTATTTCTATAACTAATATTCATTAAATAAACTCATTATCACCTATTATTTTATGCAAAAATACAAAACATTGAGAGATAAGTTTGAGTCTTTCACTTATGGGCATCATGAATAGGATTTTCTTCATGGATTTTTCTGACTAACATGAAATAGATATGGAGGAGTGAATCCCATAGGGGGTCATGAAAATAAGATGGGAAAGTATTTATATGTATATGTAATTTGATATATATAATATTCTTATTAATTTTCATATGCATTTCAATGATTTAATGACTTTCAATTAAACAGTGTTATCTAATATTTATCATTTTGGTATTTTTAGTGAATTTTGGGCTTAAATGTAGAAATTTGTAAATTATGGAAATTTATCAGTTGTATATTGCTTGTGTATTTAGAGAATATCTTTAAAAATTTTAATCTAAATTGTGTTATTTCTATTTTTAGGCTTCATTTTTGTGTTTGATTCATGTATTTCTTCTGTACCAATATCCATTTCAAAATCTATTATCTTAGAAAAATAAACTAAATTGAGAAATGTTTATGACCAATAGTCCAAAATCAACCTGAATTAATGAAGAGTAACTTGACATAGGTATATCCAAATAAAGTGATTATAGCTATAATAGAAATAGGACTCCCTTATTTATGTTCACATTAAATTTCATGGAGAAATTCTATCATTAAAAAATCTATTTAATGAAAAAACAGAGTGTGTTGGGAAGTCAGCTCGGTTAGAAAAATCTATCTTACGTAATATTAGTGTAATTTTTTCCCACGTTTTCCTTGAATCTTATATTTTTAAGGCGCGTGAAAAATAGATACATGAACAACTTTTATGAAGTCATATTTAGGATATTCAAAAATTCATTATGATAAATAGACTCCAAATTTTGGAGGAATGAATATAGTTGAAAATTTTCCACCCCTTAAGCCTATAAATATGAGTGTTCACTTCCATTAAAAGGTGTTGGATGAGGAAAAATATGGGATTTTATTGAGTATTTAAAACTTTTAGTGATGTGAAGTTTGTATTTCCTCTTTTCTTAGTATCACAATTCTCTCTTAATTCTCTTTTTAACTATCTTACACTTCACATGGAGGGGTAAGACGATTGAGTGGTTGGGGATGGGGAGTTCCACTTTTGTAATGTCAAAGCCTTGCAATTTAAGTTTAAAGTCTCTTTTTCTACTAAAAGATTTATAATTTTAGTGTTGTAAATTTATCTTAATTCAATTGTATTTTGTGTTTTGTATTTATTCATTATTTATATATTTGGATGAAAAACATTAAACTCCCTCCACCTAGTGTAATTTGTCTCGATCGTGCAGATTATGTTAGGTGGGAAGTGCCTAGTGATCATTGGAATGTGTGTAGAATAAGTGAAATTTTTCTAGATTTTTATGTTGAAAAATCTCCAATTGGGACTTGACTTATTTATTTGGGAATGGTTTATGAATTTTCATTCCATAAGAGTGGTTTCCACTACTTCCTTCTACCAAGGGTGATTGATAACTCAATCGAAGAGTCTTTTACTTGTAATTTAATAGAAATAGTGATGGAATGATATTTATAACTATGATGATATTTCAAAATGTGATACTACCCTGAACCCATCACTCTATTCTTCCACTTCCATTCGAACATTATTTTTAATAATCATAATTCTTTTTTAAACAGAAAATATAAAAAAAACACCACATTTTTCTAAAATTTAAGTTAAAACATTTTTGTTGTGCATTCCTATTTAAAGACATTCTTGGTCAACCACATTAATTCATCTTAACATAGTAAATATTCGTTTTTGTCATAGCCCACAATAAGAATATTTCAAAACCTGGAACTATTTATTGGAAGGTGTTGCCAATATTTTTTTCCTATGATTTTTTCCAATTATTTTCTTCTTTTCTCTTTAAAATTTCATGACTAAAACCTCAGTAACCGATCCTTTCCCCAAAGATCCAAAATTGAAATAACCTTGTTGAATATAATTAGAAACCATAATTTTCAATCTGAATTTGAGGAATTTGTTCGTGAGAAATTGATTGAAACATTAATTTTTCACTCAAATCCTTTCATCAGTATAGGAAATAAAAACCAAACACCTCGAGACCTATGTGGACCACAATTATATAATTGAAATAGGTAACTTTCCAGGGAAGAGTTTCAAAATGATTTTTGAGATGAAACCATACATGATCTCATTTCTTCTACAGTTTCTTGGATTTTTAGGTGAAGATCCAAAAAAAATATTAATGATACCCATTTTGAAAACTAGAGGTTTTGTGAAGCACTATGAATTTGAATTTCTAAGTACATGAGATTTATTATATTCACTTGAAGAGAATTATATAAACTATGGTGCAAAAAAAGTTTCTACAGTAATATGTTTTGAAAATATATAATATTATTATTTTAATAATTTTTAAATAATAAGAAATTGAAGAGAGATTAAGTAGTAAATGTTGAAAATATTTTATTTGGAGTAAGAAGAAAAAGATACTATCACAAAAAAGCCCATTGATACATCAAGAATTATGTTATAGTATTTTTGAGAAAAATAAGGGGAAAGTGTTTCATCACTAAACATTGATCTAGATTTTGTGAAAAATGCGTAATTCTTATTTTGAAATTATCATAATCTAAAGAGTAAGTAATAATATGATTTAAGTGATAAATATATAATCAACCTTTACCCTTAAAGAGTCCATCCATCTAGCTTATGGAATGAGAAATTAATAAAATTTTAAGACGAACCATCCATATATCCAGATTTGGTGTAAGAAAATGTTTTTACCTTTATTTATTATCATATATTTATATCAACATGAATATAAACTGTAACACCCCAGGTAAATAAAGAATATGACATTTTCATATTTATCCATATTTGTGAATAAAATATTAATATGACTTTAAAGGGGATGCTATGCTCGATGGAATACCCAACACACAACAACGAGTTTCTTGGGAATCTTACGTCGCACTCTAATAATAAAATAATATTATTTTAAATTGTAGTTAACATGTAGCCGTTATAAGGACCCAACCTTAAACCTTACTTAATATTGAGTTATTACAAGATTACACATTGAGGATCTTTTCAGGTTTAGAGTTTTAGATAATTAGATCATGAAACTTGCATTACATTCCACATTTAAACAATGTGGTTACATAAAAGACAGTATTCATTCTTCCCATCAACGGAAACATATTGAAAATAAAACATGGATTCTTCCTTGACACATCCTTGACACTATCATCACATCATGTACCTTTCCCTTGACTTGTGAAAAACATTTCAAAAAAACTTGGGATGAGCATAAAAAGCTCAGTAAGGGTTATAAAAATATGGAAAGGATACATTAGTTCATATATACATAAGAATGAAATCATACTTTACCCATAAAACATAGAAACTTTAACATACCTCATCAAATCATGAATAAATCATAGAAATCATAAGACATAAAGGTAACTTGAGGCATTCATAACATTCTTACGTAGGGAGTAACCCTCTTGGTTACGTTTGGAATACCCATCACAGTATATTCCCTAAATATCTTCAGAGAGACCATAAAGTTTCACTCCTTCGCGTTACCCAATGCATTGGAGTGCTATATCGGGCTCATCCGCCCTTAGTTTATCACGGAACCACCCATCTTCATAATAATGCCCAAGAACCTCAACATGATCGTATCACATAAAACATGCATAAAGGAAACATAACATTTCCACCTTTCAATCACAAGATATCAATACAGGACATTGATATAAAAACATTATGAAAACCATTTTCAATGCCAAAATAAAAGAAAATTAAAACATGGTATTTATTTTTCTTTTAAAAAGAAGGTATGGCTTGTAGAGGAAGCCGAAACTCAAATAATGGTCACGGCGGTGGAGAAGTCGTTGTCGCCGCATACGTACGACAAAAACATTCCCTTTTTTTGTTTAGTAAAACGCTTCGTATAAAAAGATTCCTTTTGGAAAAACGTAAAAGTCAAAGGGGTTTATACACCATATAAAAGAAAGTTGTGTATAAAACAAAATATTCCTCAATGAAAGGAGATTGAGACGAAGTCCCATACAAAGACGGTATCCTTGGATTAAGGATAAATCAATTACATAATTATGTATGACAAATGAATACAACAAATATAAGTGGATATTAATTGTAAAATAATCAAAGGTCATTCACAAATATTCAAAGGATGACATATTCAATAACTACATGTTGAACCCAAAGAAATCGAAATTGGGTTAAGAAGTTCCCTTGACAGCCTAATGGCATCACATCAAAATGAGTTGATGAGAGATAAAAAAAGAGTATCTCATCACTTGGACATAAAATTTACATCAATAAGGATATATGAGGACATATCCCAACATCACAATATGTAAATTAAAAGACCCAACAAAAGAAGTCTTTTAAAAAGAGGATGGTGAAAGGTTCCCTTACCTACATGGGTATCTTTCGAAACATACACCTCGTGAAAGAAGGACAATACAACCTTGATGTAAATACTCATAAAAGAAATTATATTACACAATGAGTAAAACAATGGGAAGTACATACACCACTCAAAGGGAATTGTGGAAAATGTAGCAAAAATCTCACGTGAATAAAAGTGAGATGAAAAATCCCTTACGAAAACTCGGCAGCCTAACGGCGCCACATAAAACTTACAAAAATGGATTGATGAGATCAAATAGGGTATCTAATCATATTAAAATAAAGTTTATAGAAAGAGGAATATAAAATAACATCCCCCAACATAACAAAGAGAAGCTTAAAAGAAGTGACATAAAGGAGAGTACTTAAAAAGAAAGAGATAGGTTAGATCTCTTACGAAAATTCGGCAGCCTAACGGCGCCAACCAAAACTTCCAAACTGGACTGATGAGAGAGAATAAGTTCTCTCATCATATGAAAATAATAAGTACAGTGGGAGTAATATAAAAGAACATCCCAATCATAAGAAATATGAGCTTAAAAGGAATGACATAAAAGAGTGTACTTAAAAAGAAAGTGGGGAGTAGGATCCCTTACCTCGGGTCCGACTTGATTCGATCATTCTTTAACGGCCTGAATAATAAACTTGAGTTAATTTCCACTTTATTAAGAACCTTTTTCTAGTTCATTATTCATTTTAGATCACTTATTTCCATGTTATAAACATTATTTAATCATTTAAGTTAATAATGTTTGTTTTGTCGATATTTGGTTCTTAAGTCGAAAGTGAACTTCTTATAATTACATGTTGTTCGTGTGGTCAAATGTTCATTATATCCATAATTATATTCATGATTTTTATATCATATATATAATATATATCCAGAATATACATTTATTTATAATATTACATAATCATTTATAGGTAAGAAATGAAATGCACCGTTCATGGAGACGGTAAGCCGTACGTACGCATGAACGCTACTTTCATTTCTGTGTCATATTAATGGAATTAAAACTAAATTAGAGGTATGTATATTTTAATTCCAGAATTTTATTAATCATTTAGATGTATCATTAATCATATATATCCATTATATACATGTACTTATAATAGTACATTACTTTTGTGGATAAGAAATGAAATGCACCGTTCATGGAGACGGTAAGCCGTACGTACGCATGGACGCTACTTTCATTTCTATTTCATATTTTTATGGAATGGAATAATAATGATATATAGGTATATTATAATTACAGTATAAAATCATATATAATAACTTTAAATCCATCCTTTATACGTCCCACATATGGCATTAACGAATCACATCACCTTGAGGGGGCAGTAGTCCGCACTTCCTTACATGAAAATATCGCGTTTACCCATAGTGGAAACCATAAAGGTATTCCCAAAATGAAAAATACAAAATCTTAAGGAAAACATAAACATATTATATATTATATATAAATATAGTGTCATCTTAATGGCCACCTCTGAAGGTGTTAAAAGAATGTTGAACAATCATCGTTTCGGGAGGCCAAAATTCGCCATCCACGGAAACAGTATGTTCTTTAACCATTAGATGTAGGTGTGTGAAAGTGTAGATCTAATCCTTGTTATAACAACATCCTAGTATATTGATGATACTGGAGTTGTTACAAAAGAAATGAATAAAAAGAGTTTAGGGGGTTGGAGAAGCAAAATAAAACAAAAGGACTCAAGTGAATACATTACCTTAAAATCTCGTAACTCCCTTTGGTTTGAGCTCAAAGGCTTCTTTGGGAAGACTTCTGCCCAAAGTGAGGCTTCAAGGAGTAAGATAGGGAAGTGGAGAGACAAAATGGTCCGGGTTTGGCCGATCCAAAGGCTTTGGGAGTGTGGGTAAGGAGGTAGAGGTGGGGGCCTTTTATAAGAGGAGAGGAGGGGCACTCTTGGAAGGAAAAGAAAAGTCACATTATTTTAAAATGTTATTCGGATTTAAGAGGTCCCACATTGATGTGTTTCGAGAATAAGGTGATAAGGGTTCGAAATCCACTTACCAAATAGGTTTTGGACATGTGTAGGTCTTAGATATTACATTATCTTTCCATTTTATTTAAATCGTTAAATAATGAGGTCATCGCTGCATCATCATGATGTCATAAATAATTTAAGTTATTTAATGTCTAAAAATTATAAAAAAAATACTATGATGTATGAAATATTGTTATATTTCCAGTGAATATTTATAGTCAAAAATATGATTTTTATAACCCCATGTAAAAATTGTTTTACTAAAACATTTCATGTCTGTCTCATTTTTACATTAACTTTAAATAAAAAGATATTAATGTCATTTTCCAACCAAAGTGGATTCATGGGGTCCCCAAGTTGACCCATGGTTTTTCTTGGTCGGCCATGACATATCCAATGAGGTTAGAACATGTGTAATGTTCATTTCATATTATTAAAACATTATTTTTACCTTAAACTACACTAATTACCTCTAATCGTGATTAAGAACTTAAAAGTTACTATTCACCAAAAAATTATTTTAATCTCATTGAACGACATTTTACTTCTTAATGACAACCATGTATGTCGGATTTTTGAAATTCAAATCACAGAAGTGGTAAAATTTCATTTAAACGAAAAATCAGTTTTTATAAGTACCACTTAGTGGTTTCACTATTCATCAAAAATTGATGTTTTTCAGAAATATCCCAAAAATTCACCCTAAGCTATATTTGATATTCCGAATTCAAAAATGGATACCATTTTACAAAATTCAAAACATATAAGTTTCCTTAATTAATTTAATAATTAATTCCCACTGTCAGAGCAAATAGCGTGTTTTTATGAAACAATAAGTATCAAAAGATTGACACTAGTTTAAGTCTGATTTCAAAGTGAAATTAATTCCAACGACCACTATTGGATTTAATGGTCAAAATATTTTCTAATTTCACTTTAAAACCAATTAAAAAGATAATCTAATAATATAAATAAATTAGATTAAAAAGAGGTTTTGAATTAAAATACAACATTTTACACTATTCATTAAAAAATGAACTTTATCGGAATGATACCAAAAATTTACACAAAGTAAATTTTGATGTCCCAATTCTTAAGAAGAGTTTTATTTATTCCAATAGAAGGTATAAGAGTGAACAAAACTATATTTAATGACGGTTCGCCATCAAAAGGTGATAAGTGAACCTTTAGTAAAAACTAGGGCATATACGCCTAAAATTGAATTCTTTCCATATTTTATGACTTTATCTTTTATTGCATAAATGTAAAAACATTTAAAAACATATATAATCATATTTTAGTTACTTCTATCCATTCCCGGCAATATAACGGCTACATGTTAACTACCATTTAAAATAATATTATTTTATTATTAGAGTGCAACGTAAGATTCCCAAGAAACTAGTTGTTGCGTGTTGGGTATGCCATTGAGCATAGTGTCCCCTTTAAAGTCATATTAATATTTTATTCACAAATATGTATAAATATAAAAATGTCATATTCTTTATTTACCTGGGGTGTTACATCCTTCCCCCCTTTTGGGAATTGCGTCCTCGCAATTTTTAAAATTGAGCTTGAAAACTTCCTTGAAAGTCCCACATCGGAACAAGTTTCGGTAAAACAATCACTTTAAAATAACGGAAGATAAGTACAGAGGTCACCCGAGTTAACCCATATGTAGAAAAATATGGACATGGAAGAAAAATCAAAGGGTCATGTTCTTGAGGGAGAGTGATAGTAAACATGTCTAGGAGAAAGTTAACCATAAGAAAATCACAAACTTGTGATGGGTTAAACGGTATTCGATTCCCCAGTAGGAAAAGTTAATAGACAACATTTTTGTTTTAAGTTACTTTTTATTGAGGAATTTATTCACAAGGAAACATAATCCCTTATCATGTTGACTTTCAACTTTTACTAGATTCCTTAATCAAACTCATATTTGTTTTCCAAAAGACGAGTATTTAGGGAGACTTGTTCGCATTAAGAGTACTATAATCAACTTCTAGAGAATCACCTAATCCACCAAAGAGATCTACATACTTCCCATGTCTTTAGGCTTTAACCAAAACCAAAACCAAAAAGGTTAGTACAAGGTCAGATAATCCAGAAAAGGATAACCCTTTAAAAAGAAAATCTATGCTTAATCTCCAAAATTTGTCCAACAAAACCCAAAGTTCAAAGAGGACCATCCGATAAACAATTTGTCCATAAAATTCTTCAAAGTAAACCAATCTAAGATTGAAACCCAAATATTTGAAGGATTTAGTCACATAGTCTTCCAAGTTAAATCGTAAAATTTATCTCCAAACAACATCAGTTGCTCCTAAAGTCTCGTATTGAAAAGTAATTAACCTAATCACATATCCTCCATGATAGGTTAATCATTTTCATAAATAACCCAAAATCAACTTACTCTTAATTCATAAAATCATATAACTAAAAGAATCAATCAAACTAACCAGGGACTTCACGTAGTCCAGTGGTAGGCGATAAATACCAGTCACACTTTGGTTGTGGGTTCGATTCCAGTGGCTTTGTCCGACGCGACGGGTTTTCACACGGTCTGTGTGTTGTCCTTTTTCCAAAACTATATAATTCTTAAAACATTCCCCAAAATGAGATAAAATCTTCAAAAATAATCATAACATATTTTAATCTCAAGTGTATCTCATGCCTTTCATTTTCCATCATATCATATAATAACCCATAATTAACTCAAAAGTAAAGATCATATAAACTCTAATGGTTACCTTTATAACTATTACCTGAACTTCCACACCGATTGGTCATCTCGTACATGATGCATTTCAGAACATACCAAGGTTCAAGTGGTTGATCATGACTCCTTGATATTTGGTTTAGAACAACCATGAGTTTCCTCATTGAATCCTCCATTTTATCTAGTATCTTAATCAGATAACGACCGCAGTTTCCTTCAAACCTGTTGTCTCTTTGGTGCATGCTAGATCCATCCATTCACTAAAACAGAAATTTCAGTGTGAGTATATCAAAAAAACCATCATGTACTAATGATGAGTATAAACACTAAGATATACTTACTCATTCACTTTATCTAAAACTAGGACTCTTTCTGAAATCCTAACCATTATGGTAATGTCACTTATGCTTAAAGAATACCCTAACCTCTAAAGTTATCTAAACCGACCTTTGATACCAAATATAAGGCCCCAACCTTAAACCTTACTTAATCTTGAGTTATTACAAGATTACACATTGAGGATCTTTTCAGGTTTAGAGTTTTAGAGAATTAGATCATGAAACTTGCATTACATTCCACATTTAAACAAAGTGGTTACATAAAAGACAGTATTAATTCTTCCCACCAACGGAAACATATTGAAAATAAAACATGGATTCTTTCTTGACACATCCTTGACACTATCATCACATAACGTACCTTTCCCTTGACCTGTGAAAAACATTTCAAAAAAACTTGGGATGAACATAAAAAGCTCAGTAAGGGTTATAAAAATATGGAAAGTATACATGAGTTCATATATACATAAGAATGAAATCATACATTACCCGTAAAACATAGACACTTTAACATACCTCATCAAATCATGAATAAATCATAGAAATCATAAGACATAAAGGTAACTTGAGGCATTCATAACATTCCTACGTAGGGAGTAACCCTCTTGGTTACGTTTGGAATACCCATCACAGTATATTCCCTAAATCTCTTCGGAGAGACCATAAAGTTTCACTCCTTCGCATTACCCAATGCATTGGAGAGCTATATCGGGCTCACCCGCCCTTAGTTTATCACGGAACCACCCATCTTCATAATAATTCCCAAGAACCTCAACATAATCGTATCACATAAAACATGCATAAAGGAAACATAGCATTTCCACCTTTCAATCACAATATACAAATACAGGACATTGATATAAAAACATTATGAAAACCATTTTCAATACCAAAATAAAAGAAAAGTAAAACATGGAATTTATTTTTCTTTTAAAAAGAAGGTATGGCTTGTAGAGGAATCCGAAACTCAAATAATGGTCACGGCGGTGGAGAAGTCGTTGTCGCCGCATACGTACGACAAAAACATTCCCTTTTGTCGTTTAGTAAAACGCTTCGTATAAAAAGATTCTTTTTGGAAAAACGTAAAATTCAAAGGGTTTTATACACCATATAAAAGAAAGTTGTGTATAAAACAAAATATTTTTCAATGAAAGGAGATTGAGATGAAGTCCCATACAAAGACGGTATCCTTGGATTAAGGATAAATCAATTGCATAATTATGTGTGACAAACGAATACAACAAATATAAGTGGATATTAAGTGTAAAATAATCAAAGGTCATTCACAAATATTCAAAGGATGACATATTCAATAACTACATGTTGAACCCAAAGAAATCGAAATTGGGTTAAGAAGTTCCCTTGACAGCCTAACGACATCACTTCAAAATGAGTTGATGAGAGATAAAAAAAGGGTATCTCGTCACTTGGACATAAAATTTACATAAATAAGGATATATTAGGACATATCCCAACATCACAAGATTTAAATTAAAAGACCCAACAAAATAAGTCTTTTAAAAAGAGGAGGGTGAAAGGTTCCCTTACCTAAGAGGGTATCTTTCGAAACATACACCTCGTGAAAGAAGGACAACACAACCTTGATGTAAATACTCATAAAAGAAATTATATTACACAATGAATAAAACAATGGGCAGTACATACACCACTCAAAGGAAATTGTGGAAAATGTAGCAAAAATCTCACGGGAATAAAACTGAGATGAAAAATCCCTTTCGAAAACTCGGCAGCCTAACGGCGCCACATAAAACATACAAAAATGGATTGATGATATCAAATAGGGTATCTAATAATATTAACATAAAGTTTATAGAAAGATTAATATAAAATAACATCCCCCAACATAACAAAGAGAAGCCTAAAATAAGTGACATAAAGGAGAGTACTTAAAAAGAAAGAGATAGGTTAGATCTCTTACGAAAATTCGGCAGCCTAACGGCGCCACCCAAAACTTCCAAAATGGATTAATGAGAGAGAATAGGGTCTCTCATCATATGAACATAATAATTACAGTGGGATTAATATAAAATAACATCCCAATCATAATAAAGATGAGATTAAAATGAATGACATAAAAGAGTGTACTTAAAAAGAAAGTGGGGAGTAGGATCCCTTACCTCGGGTCCGACTTGATTCGATCATTCTTTAACGGCCAGAATAATAAACTTGAGTTAATTTACACTTTATTAAGAACCTTTTTCTAGTTCATTATTCATTTTAGATCACTTATTTCCTTGTTATAAACATTATGTAATCATTTAAGTTAATAATGTTTGTTTTGTCGATATTTGGTTCTTAAGTCGAAAGTGAACTTCTTACAATTACATGTTGTTCGTGTGGTCAAATGTTCATTATATCCAGAATTATATTCATGATTTGGATATAATATATATCATATATATCCAGAATATACATGTATTTATAATATTACATAATCATTTAGAGGTAAGAAATGAAATGCACCGTTCATGGAGACGGTAAGCCGTACGTACGCATGAACGCTACTTTCATTTCTGTGTCATATTAATGGAATTAAAACTAAATTTGAGGTATTTATATTTTAATTCCAGAATTATATTCATCATTTAGATGTATCATTCATCATATATGTCCATTGTATACATGTGCTTATAATAGTACATTACATTTGGGGATAAGAAATGAAATGCACCGTTCATGGAGACGGTAAGTCGTACGTATGCATGGACGCTACTTTCATTTCTATTTCATATTTTTATGGAATGGAATAATAATGATATATAGTTATATTATAATTAAAGTATAAAATAATATATAATAACTTTAAATCCATCCTTTATACGTCCCACATATGGCATTAACGAATCACATCACCTTGAGGGGGCAGTAGTCCGCACTTCCTTAAATGAAGATATCGCGTTTACCCATAATGGAAACCATAAAGGTATGCCAAAAATGAAAAATACAAAAGCTTAAGGAAAACATAAACATATTATATATTATATATAAATATAGTGTCATCTTAATGGCCACCTCTGAAGGTGTTAAAAGAATGTTGAACAATCATCATTTCGGGAGGCCGAAATTCGCCATCCACGGAAACAGTATGTTCTTTAACCATTAGATGTAGGTGTGTGAAAGTGTAGCTCGAATACTTATTATAACAAAATCCTAGTATATTTATGATAATGGAGTTGTTACAAAATAAATGAATAAAGAAAGTTTAGGGGGTTGGAGAAGCAAAATAAAACAAAAGGACTCAAGTGAATACATTACCTTAAAATATGGTAACTCCCTTTGGTTTGAGCTCAAAGACTTCTTTGGGAAGACTTCTTCCCAAAGTGAGGCTTCAAGAAGTAAGAGAGGGAAGTGGAGAGACAAAATGGGCCGGGGTTGGCCGAGCCAAAGGCTTTGGGAGTGTGGGTAAGGAGGTAGAGGTGGGGGCCTTTTATAAGAGGAGAGGAGGGGCACTCTTGGAAGGAAAAGAAAAGTCACATTATTTTAAAATGTTATTCGGATTTAAGAGGTCCCACATTGATTTTTTTAGAGAATAAGGTGATAAGGGTTCGAAATCCACTTACCAAATAGGTTTTGGACATGTGTAGGTATTAGATATTACATTATCTTTCCATTGTATTTAAATCGTTAAATAATGAGGTCATCGCTGCATCATCATGATGTCATAAATAATTTAAGTTATTTAATGTCTAAAAATTATACAAAAAAATACTATGATTTAGGAAATATTTTTAGATTTCCAATGAATATTTATAGTCAAAAATATGATTTGTATAACCCCATGTAAAAATTGTTTTAGTAAAACATTTCATGTTTGTCTCATTTTTACATTAACTTTAAATAAAAAGATATTAATGTCATTTTCCAACCAAAGTGGCTTCATGGGGTCCCCAAGTTGACCCATGGTTTTTATTGGTCAGCCATGACATATCCAATGAGGTTAGGACATGTGTAAAGTTCATTTCATATTATTAAAACATTATTTTTACCTTAAACTACACTAATTACCTCTAATCGCGATTAAGAACTTAAAAGTTACTGTTCACCAAAAAATTATTTTAATCTCATTGAACGACATTTTACTTGTTAATGACAACCATATATGTCGGATTTTTGAAATTCAAATCACAGAAGTGGTAAAATTTCATTTAAACGAAAAATCAGTTTTTATAAGTACCACTTAGTGGTTTCACTATTCATCAAAAATTGATGTTTTTCAGAAAAATCCCAAAAATTCACCCTAAGCTATATTTGATATTCCGAATTCAAAAATGAAGAAAATTTTACAAAATTCAAAACATATAAGTTGCCTTAATTAATTTAATAACTAATTCCCACTGTCAGAGAAAATAGCGTGTTTTTATGAAATAATAAGTATCAAAAGATTGACACTAGTTTAAGTCTGATTTCAAAGTGAAATTAATTCCAACGACCACTATTGGATTTAATGGTAAAAATATTTTCTAATTTCACTTTAAAACCAATTAAAAATATAATATAATAATATAAATAAATTATATTAAAAAGAGGTTTTGAATTAAAATACAACATTTTACACAATTCATTAAAAAATGAACTTTATCGGAATGATACCAAAAATTTACACAAAGTAAATTTTGATGTCCCAATTCTTAAGAAGAGTTTTATTTAGTCCAATAGAATTTATAAGAGTGAACAAAACTATATTTAATGACGGTTCGCCATCAAAAGGCGATAAGTGAACCTTTAGTGAAAACTAGGGCATATACGCCTAAAATTGAATTCTTTCCATATTTTAAGCCTTTATCTTTTATTGCATAAATGTAAATACATTTAAAAACATATATAATCATATTTTAGTTATTTCTATCCATTCCCGCCAATACAACGGCTACATGTTAACTACCATTTAAAATAATATTATTTTATTATTAGAGTGCAACGTAATATTCCCAAGAAACTCGTTGTTGCGTGTTGGGTATGCCATTGAGCATAGCGTCCCCTTTAAAGTCATATTAATATTTTATTCACAAATATGGATAAATATAAAAATGTCATATTCTTTATTTACCTGGGGTGTTACAGTCGTTGTTTTGGTGGGAATGGATATAAATAACTAAAATATGATTATATATTTTTTTAAATCTTTTTACATTTATCCAATAAAAGATAAAGACTTAAAATATGGAAAGAATTTAATTTTAGGCGTATATGCCCTAGTTTTCACTAAAGGTTCACTTATCACCTTTTGATGGAGAACCATAATTAAATATAGTTTTTTCACTCTTATACATTCTATTGGACCAAATAAAACTCTTCTTTAGAATCGGGACATCAAAATTTACTTTGTGTAAATTTTTGGTATCTTTCCGATAAAGTTCATTTTTTTAATGAATAGTGTAAAATGTTGTATTTTAATTCAACACCTATTTTTAATCTAATTTATTTATATTATTAGATTATATTTTGAATTGGTTTTAAAGTGAAATTAGAACATATTTTTACCATTATATCCAATAGTGGTCGTTGGAATTAATTTCACTTTGAAATCAGACTTAAACTAGTGTCAATCTTTTGATACTTATTGTTTCCTAAAAACACGTTATTTGCTCTGAACGCTGGAATTAATTATTAAATTAATTAACATGAATTATATGTTTTGAATTTTGTAAAATAGACTTCATTTTTGAATTCGGAATATCAAATATAGCTTAGGGTGAATTTTTGGGATTTTTCTGGAAAACTTCAATTTTTGATGAATAGTGAAACCACTAAGTGGTACATATAAAAACTGATTTTTCGTTTAAATGAAATTTTACCACTTCTATGTTTTTAATTTCAAAAATCCGACATACATGGTTTTCATTAAGAATTAAAATTTGGTTCAATGCGATTAAAATAATTTTTTGGTGAATAGTAACTTTTAAGTTCTTAATCGCGATTAGAAGTAATTAGTGTAGTTTAAGGTAAGAATAATGTTTTAATAAAATGAAATTACCAAGACACATGTCCTACCATAATTTGATATGTCATTTCAGACCAAGACAATCCATGGGTCAACTTGGGGACCCCATGGAGCCACTTTGGTTGGAAAATGACATAAATACCTTTTTATTTAATGTTAAAGTAAAAATGACACAAACATGAGATGTTTTACTAAAAAAAATTTACATGGGGTTATACAAGTCATATTTTTTACTATAAATAGTCATTATAAATCTAAAAATATTTCCTACATCATAGTATTTTTTTATAATTTTTAGACGTTAAATAAATTAAATTATTTATGACATCATGATGATGTAGTGATGACCTCATTATTTAACGATTTAAATAAAATGGAAAGATAATGTAATATCTAAGACCTACACATGTCAAAAACTTATTGTATGAGTGTATTTCGAACCCTTATCACCTTATCCTCGAATTATATCAATTTGGGACCTCTTAAATCCGAATATCATTTTAAAATAAAGTGACTTTTCTTTACTTTCCAAGAGTGCCCCTCCTCTCCTCTTATAAAAGGCCCCCACCTCTACCTCTTTAACCACACTCCCAAAGCCTTTTTCTCGGACAAACCCTACCCATTTTGTCTCTACACTTCCCTATATTACCCCTTGAAGCCTCACTTTGGGCAGACGTCTTCCCAAGGAAGCCTTTGAGCACAAACCAAAGGGAGTTACCCGATTTTAAGGTAATGTCTTCACTTGAGTCCTTTTGTTTTATTTTGCCTCTCTAACCCCATAAACTCTTTTTATTCATTCATTTTGTAAAAAATACAGTATCTTCAATATACTAGGATGTTGTTATAAGATATATTCTAGCTAAACTTACACACACCTACATCTAATGGTTAAAGAACATACTGTTTCCGTGGATGGTGAATTTCTGCCTCACAAAACGATGATTGTTCAACACTCATATAACACTTTCAAAGGTGGCCATTAAGATGTCACTATATTTATATATGATATATAATATGTTTATGTTTTACTTAAGATTTTTTATTTTTCATTTTTGGCTTACTTTTATGGCTTCCGTTATGGGTATACGCGATATCTTCATTTTAGGAAGTGAGGACTACCGCCCCCTCAAAGTGATGTGATTTGTTAATGCCATACGTGGGATGTATAAAGGATGGATTTAATGTTATTATACATGATGTTATACTGTAATTATAATATAACTCTATATCATTATTATTTCTTTTCATTAAAGTATGAGATAGAAATGAAAGTAGCGTTCATGCGTACGTACGGCTTACCGTCTCCATGAACGGTGCATTTCATTTCTTATCCCCAAATGTAATGTACTATTATAAGTACATGTATATAATGGATATATATGATGAATGATACATCTAAATGATGAATATAATTCTGTAATTAAAATATAAATAACTCTCATTTAGTTTTAATTCCATTAATATGACAAAGAAATGAAAGTAGCGTTCATGCGTACGTACGACTTACCGTCTCCATGAATGGTGTATTTCATTTCTTACCTCTAAATGATTATGTGATATTATAAAAACATGTATATTATATATATATATGATATATATGATATCCAAATCAGGAATTTCATTCTGGATATAAAGAACCTTTGACCACATGAACAACATGTAATTATAAGAAGTCCACTTTCGAATTAAGAACCAAATATCGACAAAACAAACATTATTAACATAAATAATTACATAATGTTTATAACATGTCAATAAGTGATATAAAAGGAATAATGAACTTGAAAAAGGTTCTTAAGCAAATAGAAATTAACTGAAGTTTATTATTCAGGACGTTAAAGAATGATCGAGTCAAGTCGGACCCGAGGTAAGGGATCCTACTCCTCTCTCTCTTTTTAAGTACACTCTTTTATGTCATTCCTTTTAAGCTCATATTTCTTGTGATTGGGATGTTATTTTATATTACTCTTACTGTAATTTTTATATTCATATTATGAGAGACTCTATTCTCTCTCATCAATCCATTTTGGAAGTTTTGAGTGGCGCCGTTAGGCTGCCGAATTTTCGTAAGAGATCTAACCTCTCTCTTTCTTTTTAAGTACTCTCCTTTATGTCACTTCTTTTAAGCTCCTCTTTGTTATGATGGGTGATGTTATTTTATATTAATATTGTTTTAAATTTTATTGTAATATTATGAGAGACTCTATTTGATCTCATCAATCCATTTTTTGGAAGTTTTAAGTGGCGTCGTTAGGCTGCCGAGTTTTCCTAAGGGATTTTTCATCTCACTTTTATTCCCGTGAGATCTATGCTACATTTTCCACAATTTCCTTTGAGTGGTGTATGTACTTCCCATTATTATACTCATTGTGTGATATAATTTCATTTATGGGTATTTACATATTCATTGTATGACCCTTCTTCAATGGGGTGTACGTTACGAAAGTTACCCAAGTCGGTAAGGGAACCTTTCACCCTCCTCTTTTTAAAAAAGACTTCTTGTGTTATTTCTTCTAAATTACATCTTCTTATGTTGGGATATGTTCTTATATATCCTTATTGATGTAAATTTTATGTCCAAGTGATGATATCCCCTTTATCTCTCTCATCAACCCTTTTTGTAAAATTTTATGTGACGCCGTTAGGCTGTCGAATTTTACCAAGGGAACTTCTTAACCCAATTTCGATTTCTTTGGGTTCAACATGTAGTTATTGAATATGTCATCCTTTGAATATCTGTGAATAACCTTTGATTTTTTTACACTTAATATCCACTTATATTGGGTGTATTTATATTTGTCACACATAATTATGAGATTGATTTATCCTTAATTTAAGGATACCTTCTTTATAATGGATTTCATCTCATTTTACATTTCTTTTGAGACTTCATTGTTGTTATGAACCAATTCACTCTTATATGGTGTTTATACAGTCCTTTGACATATTATATCATGAATCCCTTTATTTTCATGATATTATAATGTTCAGATTAAATGTTATTCTGCTATTATTTGTATTCAAGAGTCTCTCATTTTGTTAAAAACTATTTAACAAAAATATCATTTTAAATGTTTTAAAGATTTATTATTCTAAATCTTTATCTTTAATGTCCATGTTTTCGAAATGGTTTTCAGTATTTATTTATATGGACATTAATGTTTTAAAATTATAATTCCATTAAAAGCATCAAAGTGGTATGAGACACTTTGATTCAAAAATCTCTTTTAAATGGTTTTTGAAAATGGATTGATTAAATTCAATATCTGGGAATTAATTATTGTGATTGTAAATGAAATGTTGTTATTGAAATGTTTATATTTTCAATATTTTATGTGTAATGATGGTACTTGGAAATTCTACGGGTGGTTACGTGATAAACCATATGACGGGTGGTGCCGTGAATACCAGGACAGGTGGTTACGTTATAACCTCCAATGCATTGGGTATGGAAGTCATCCGTATGGCTATTCCATTAAGTATGTATGGAATTTGGCCGAATGGCTATTCCATTAAGTGATATGTGTGGAAGTCAGCCTTATGGTTATTCCACTTAAGTATATTTATGTACCAAGTTACCTTTATATGTTATGTGATCTTTATATGGGTTTTATAGTAATCTTTTGGTTACAGAAGGGTAAGTAATGAACTTTTATTCAGCGAAGAGTTTTTACTACTTTGAAAAGGTGAAAAGTATTACTTTGATAAAGTATACATGGTTTACTTGTTGTTTTGAAAAACTAACAGTTTTCATTCTTTGTGTACCCCTTACTGAGCTTTTTATGCTCATCACAAGTTTTTGAAATGTTTTTCATAGGACTTAGCGTGGAATAGGGTTAAGGATGGGATCAA
Organism: Viscum album; assembly: GCA_963277665.1. Classification (NCBI taxonomy): domain Eukaryota; kingdom Viridiplantae; phylum Streptophyta; class Magnoliopsida; order Santalales; family Viscaceae; genus Viscum; species Viscum album. The sequence goes on from OY728119.1 coordinate 1,219,988,378, forward strand.
GGGAAAGTCATGTTACCTAAAAAATGGAACTAGACATGTTTCTTTTTAAGAGTTTTTATTTTATGGAAATTTAGTAGAAGCGACTAGTTTGTAATCTTTTGAGATGTAATAGTTATGTCCTAATTTTCTAAAACTCTAAACCTGAAAAGATCCTCAATGTGAATTAATCATTTAATTCAATATTAAGTAAGGTTTAAGGTCGGGGCCTTATAGTTGGTATCAAAGGTCGGTTTAGATAACTTTAGAGGTTAGGGTATTCTTTAATCATAAGTGACATTACCATAATGGTTAGGATTTCAGAAAGAGCCATAGTTTTTAGATAAATTGAATTAGTATGTATATCTTCCTCATTAGTACATGATGGTTCTGTTGATATACTCACACTGACATTTCTGTATTTAGTGAATGGATGGATCTAGCAGGAACCAAAGAGACAACATGTTTAAAGGAAACTGTGGTGGTTCTCTAATTAAGATACTAGATAAAATGGAGGATTCAATGAGGAAACTCGTGGTTGTTCTAAACCAACTATCAAGGAGTCATGATCAACCACTTGAACCTTGGTACGTTCTGTAATGCATCATGTACGAGATGACCAATTGATTTGGAAGTTCAGGTAATAATTATAAAGGTAACCATTAGAGTTTATATGATCCTTACTTTTGAGGTAACTATGGGTTACTCTATGATAAGATGGAAAATAAAAGGCATGAGATAAACTTGAGGTTAAAATATGTTATGATTTTTTTTGAATATTTTATCTCATTTTAGGGAATGTTTTGAGAGTTATATAGTTTTGGAAAAAGGAAAACACGTAGACCATTAGACAACCCGTCGTGTCGGACAAAGCTGCGGGAATCGAACCCACAACCAAAGTGCAACTGGTATTTATCGCCTACCACTGGACTACGTGAAGTCCCTGGTTAGTTTGACTGATTCTTTTTAGTTAGATGATTTTAGGAATCAAGAGTAAGTTTATTTTGGGTTATCTATGGAAATTATTAACCTATCATGGAGGATATGTGATTAGGTTAATTAATTTTCAATATGAGAATTTAAGAGCAACTGATGTTATTTAGAGATAAAAGTTAATTTGTACCTTGGAAGACTATGTGATTAAATCCTTCAAATATTTGGGTTTCAATCTTAGTTTTGTATACTTTGAAGAATTTTATGGACAAATTGTTTATTGGATGGTCCTCGTTGAACTTTGGGTTTTGTTGGACAAATTTTGGAGATTAAGCATAGATTTTCTTTTTAAAGGGTTATCCTTTTCTAGATAATCTGATCTTGTACTAACCTTTTTGGTTTTGGTTTTGGTTAAAGCCTAAAGACATGAGAAGTATGTAGTTCTCTTTGGTGGATTAGTTTATTCTCTAGATGTTGATTATAGTACTCTTAATATGAACAAGTCTTCCTAAATACTCGTCTTTTGGAGAAAATATGAGTTTGTGTGAGGAATCTAATAAAAGTTGAAAGTAAACATGATAAGTGATTATGTTTCCTTATGAATAAATTCCTCAATAAAAAGTAACTTAAAAAAAATGTTTTCTATTAACTTTTCCTACTGGGGAATCGAATATCATTTAACCCATCACAAGTTTGTGATTTTCTTATGGTTAACTTTCTCCTAGACATGTTTACTATCACTCTCGCTCAAGAACATGACCCTTTTCTTTTTCTTCCATGTCTATGTTTTCCTACACGGAATCCTATTATGGGTTAACTCGGGTGACCTCTATACTTATCTTTCTTTATTTTAAAGTGATTGTTTTACCGACTCTTGTTCTGATGTGGGACTTTCAAGGATGTTTCCAAGCTCAATTTTAAAAATTGCGAGGACGCAATTCCCAAAAAGGGGGGAAGGATGTAACACCCCACGTAAATAAATAATATGACATTTTCATATTTATCCATATTTGTGAATAAAATATTAATATGACTTTAAAGGGGACGCTATGCTCGATGGCGTACCCAACACACAACAACGAGTTTCTTGGGAATCTTACGTTGCACTCTAATAATAAAATAATATTATTTTAAATGGTAGTTAACATGTAGCTGTTATATTGGCGGGAATGGATAGAAATAACTAAAATATGATTATATATGTTTTTAAATGTTTTTAAATTTATCCAATAAAAGATAAAGGCTTAAAATATGGAAAGAATTCAATTTTAGGCGTATATGCCCTAGTTTTCACTAAAGGTTCACTTATCACCTTTTGATGGCGAACCGTCATTAAATATAGTTTTGTTCACTCTTATACATTCTATTGGACCAAATAAAACTCTTCTTTATAATCGGGACATCAAAATTTACTTTGTGTAAATTTTTGGTATCTTTCCGATAAAGTTCATTTTTTAATGAATAGTGTAAAATGTTGTATTTTAATTCAAAACCTCTTTTTAATCTAATTTATTTATATGATTATATTATATTTTGAATTGGTTTTAAAGTGAAATTAGAATATATTTTTACCATTAAATCCAATAGTGGTCGTTGTAATTAATTTCACTTTGAAAGCAGACTTAAACTAGTGTCAATATTTTGATACTTATTATTTCATAAAAACACGCTATTTGCTCTGACCGTGGGAATTTATTATTAAATTAATTAATGTGACTTATATGTTATGAATTTTGTAAAATAGGCTTCATTTTTGAATTCGTAATATCAAATATAGCTTAGGGTGAATTTTTGGGATTTTTCTGAAAAACTTTAATTTTTGATGAATAGTGAAACCACTAAGTGGTACTTATAAAAACTGATTTTTCGTTTAAATGAAATTTTACCACTTCTGTGTTTTGAATTTCAAAAATCCGACATACATGGTTGTCATTAAGAATTAAAATGTGGTTCAATGAGATTAAAATAATTTTTTGGTGAATAGTAATTTTTAAGTTCTTAATTGTGATTAGAAGTAATTAGTGTAGTTTAAGGTAAGAATAATGTTTTAATAAAATGAAATGACCTAGACACATGTCCTACCCTCATTGGATGTGTCATTTCCGACCAAGACAATCGATGGGTCAACCTGGGGACCCCATGGAGCCACATGGGTTGGAAAATGACATAAATACCTTTTTATTTAATGTTAATGTAAAAATGACAAAAACATGAGATGTTTTACTAAAAAAAATTTACATGGGGTTATAAAAGTCAGATATTTGACTATAAATAGTCATTAGAAATCTAAAAATATTTCCTACATCATAGTATTTTTTTATAATTTTTAGACATTAAATAAATTAAATTATTTATGACATCATGATGATGCAGTGATGACCTCATTATTTAACGATTTTAATAAAATGGAAAGATAATGTAATATCTAAGACACTAAAATGTCCAAAACTTATTGGATGAGTGGATTTATAACCCTTATCACCTTATCCTCAAATTATATCAATGTTGGACCTCTTAAATCCGAATATCATTTTAAAATAAATTGACTTTTCTTTACTTTCCAAGAGTGCCCCTCCTCTCCTCTTATAAAAGGCCCCCACCTCTACCTCCTTACCCACACTCCCAAAGCCTTTGACTCGGCAAAAACCTGCCCATTTTGTCTCTACACTTCCCTCTCTTACTCCTTGAAGCCTCACTTTGGGCAGAAGTCTTCCCAAGGAAGCCTTTGATCACAAACCAAAGGGAGTTACCCGATTTTAAGGTAATGTCTTCACTTGAGTCCTTTTGTTTTATTTTGCCTCTCCAACCCCCTAAACTCTTTTTATTAATTTCTTTTGTAACAACTCCAGTATCTTCAATATAATAGGATGTTGTTATAATAAGTATTCGAGATACACTTACACACACCTACATCTAATGGTTAAAGAACATATTGTTTCTGTGGATGGTGAATTTCTGCCTCACGAAACGATGATTGTTCAACACTCATATAACACCTTCAAAGGTGGCCATTAGTATGTCACTATATTTATATATGATATATAATATTTTTATGTTTTACTTAAGCTTCTGTATTTTTCATTTTTGGATTACCTTTATGGCTTCCATTATGGGTATACGCGATATCTTCATTTTAGAAAGTGCAGACTACCGCCCCCTCAAAGTGATGTGATTCGTTAATGCCATACGTGGGAAGTATAAAGGATGGATTTAATGTTATTATATATAATGTTATAATGGAATTATAATATACCTATATATCATTATTGTTTATTTTCATTAAAGTATGAGATGGAAATGAAAGTAGCGTTCATGCGTATGTACGGCTTACCGTCTCCATGAACGGTGCATTTCATTTCTTATCCCCAAATGTAATGTACGATTATAAGTACATGTATATAATGGATATATATGATGAATGATACATCTAAATTATGAATATAATTCTGGAATTAAAATATACATACATCTCATTTAGTTTTAATTCCATTAATATGACAAAGAAATGAAAGTAGCGTTCATGCGTACGTACGGCTTACCGTCTCCATGAACGATGCATTTCATTTCTTACCTCTGAATGATTATGTGATATTATAAATACATGTATATTCTAGATATATATGATATATATGATATCCAAATCAGGAATGTCATTCTGGATTTAAATAACCTTTGACCACACGAATAACATGTAATTGTAAGAAGTCCACTTTCGACTTAAGAACCAAATATCGACAAAACAAACATTATTAACTTAAATGATATCATAATGTTTATAACATGGAAATAAGTGATATAAAAGGAATAATGAAATTGAAAAATGTTCTTAATCAAATAGAAATTAACTCATGTTTATTATTCAGGACATTAAAAAATGATCGAGTCAAGTCAGACCCGAGGTAAGGGATCCTACTCCTCTCTTTCTTTTTAAGTACACTATTTTATGTCATTCCTTTTAAGCTAATCTTTCTTGTGATTGGGATTTTATTTTATATTAATATTACTGTAATTTTTATGTTCATATGATGAGAGACCCTATTCTCCCTCATCAATCTATTTTGGAAGTTTTGAGTGGCGTCGTTAGGCTGCCGAATTTTTGTAAGAGATCTAACCTCTCTCTTTCTTTTTAAGTACTCTCCTTTATGTCACTTATTTTAAGCTCCTCTTTGTTATGATGGGGGATGTTATTTTATATTACTATTTCTGTAAATTTTATTGTAATATGATGAGAGACCCTATTTGATCTCATCAATCCATTTTTTGGAAGTTTTAAGTGGCGTTGTTAGGCTGTCGAGTTTTCGTAAGGGATTTTTCATCTCACTTTTATTCCCCTGAGATTTATGCTACATTTTCCACAATTACCTTTGAGTGGTGTATTTACTTCCCATTATTATACTCCTTGTGTAATATAATTTCATTTATGGGCATTTACATATTCATTGTATGACCCTTCTTCAATGGGGTGTACGTTTCGAAAGTTACCCAAGTCGGTAAGGGAACCTTTCACCCTATTTTTAAAAAAGACTTCTTGTGTTATGTCTTTTAAATTACATCTTCTTATGTTGGGATATGTTCTTATATATCCTTATTGATGTAAATTTTATGTCCAAATGATGAGATCCCATTTATCTCTCTCATCAACCCTTTTTGTAAAATTTTATGTGACGTCGTTAGGCTGTCGAATTTTACCAAGGGAACTTCTTAACCAAATTTAGATTTCTTTGGGTTCACCATGTAGTTATTGAATATGTCATCCTTTGAATATGTGTTCATAACCTTTTATTGTTTTAAACTTAATATCCACTTATAATGGGTGTATTTATATTTGTCACACATAATTATGAGATTGATTTATCCTTAATTTAAGGATACCTTCTTTATAATGGATTTCATCTCATTTTACATTTATTTTGAGACTTCATTGTTGTTATGCACCAATTCCCTCTTATATGGTTTGTATACTGTCCTTTGACATGTTATATCACGAATCCCTTTATTGTCATGATATTATAAAGTTCGGATTAAATGTTATTCCTCTATTATTTATATTCAAGAGTATCTCATTTTGTTAAAAACTATTTAACAAAAATATCATTTTAAATGTTTTAAAGATTTATTATTCTAAATATTTATCTTTAATGTCCATGTTTTCGAAAGGGTTTTCAGTATTTATTTATATGGACATTAATGTTTTAAAATTATAATTCCATTAAAAGCTTCAAAGTGGTATGGGACACTTTGATTCAAAAATATCTTTTAAATGGTTTTTGAAAATGGATTGATTAAATTCAATATCTAGGAATTACTTATTGTGATTGTAAATGAAATTTTGTTATTTAAATGTTTATATTTTCAATATTTTATGTGTAATGATGGTACTTGGACATTCTACGGGTGGTTACGTGATAAACCATATGGCGGGTGGTGCTGTGAATACCAGGATGGGTGGTTACGTTATAACCTCCAATGCATTGGGTATGGAAGTCGGCCGTATGGATATTCAATTAAGTATGTATGGAAGTTGGCCGAATGGCTATTCCATTAAGTGATATGTGTGGAAGTCGACCTTATGGTTATTCCACTTAAGTATGTTTATGTCCCAAGTTACCTTTATATGTTATGTGATCTTTATATGGGTTTTATGGTAATCTTTTGGTTACAGAAGGGTAAGTAATGAAATTTTATTCAGAGAAGAGTTTTTACTTCTTAGAAAAGGTGAAAATTATTACTTTGATAAAGTATACATGGTTTACTTGTTGTTTTTAAAAACTAACATTTTTCATTCGTTGTGTACCCCTTACTGAGCTTTTTATGCTCATCCCAAGTTTTTGAAATTTTTTTTACAGGACTTAGCGTGGAATAGGGTCAAGGATGGGATCAAGGGAAAGTCATGTTTCCTAAAAAATAGAACTAGACATGTTTCTTTTTAAGAGTTTTTATTTTATGGAAATTTAGTAGAAGCGACTACGTTGTAATCTTTTGAGATGTAATAGTTATGTCCTAATTATCTAAAACTCGAAACCTGAAAAGATCCTCAATGTGAATTACTCATTTAATTCAATATTAAGTAAGGTTTAAGGATGGGGACTTATATAAACAATTGAATATATTTATAGATCAGTGCATAAAGGTGAAGAGAACTTAGTGTTCCTTGGGTGAGGTGTAGCTCAATAAAAAACATTTTAAGGAAGTGTTCCTTAGTGTGGAGTAACCACCAATGAACTTATATACAATTAACTAGTAAAGTGTAGTATATTTTGGCACATCTTCACATTTTTAGTGTTTATCCCTTATAAGTATCAGTTTATGGTAAAGTAATTATACTATTTCTAATCTATCCATATTTTACTTTCTAGCATATTAAAATTTTTAGGTGATTGATATATCAAGAGTTATAGGATGAGCATGGTTCCTTATATAGATGAAATTAGATACTAAAATAAAAAAATTGGTAGAATAGAAAGATTGATTTGGGATACTTCATGATTCACCCCCTTATAGGGTGACTCAAGCTACCAAAAGTGATATTTAATATAAAAGTTTATTACATATTTTAAAACTAGTTATTTTATTTTGGGTAATGTTAAAGACTTTACATATATTTATATGGATCATTCATCTATAATTGGTATGATTAAACATGAATAGAAGGTAAATTTATAAGACTAATAGGATAATTAACTATAGGGTGTCTTTAACCATAAATCATAACTTAAGGGGGGCCTTAAATGTTTAGATATTCAAATAAATAAAAATAAAAATATTAAAGTAATGTTAACACAATCCTATGATTATAACTATAATCTTAAAGCTCATATTTACTAGTTTGGATAGGTAGATGATGATTAGAATACAATTAGTAATGAATTAGAATTGAGTCAAATGTTATAATAATAGGCTAAGGTGATTGAGAGTCTAAGTGTTTCTATTGAAGAACAAAATAATAATATTGATTCTAATGAGGAGGAAGTTGTTAATTTTAAAAGAAGTTCCCTTGATGATACTTTATAAGAATAATTATATGTAAAAAAATATATTTTGGTTACATATAAATGAAGATGAGTCACATGCATATGATAGGGATAATGTTGGAGAAAAGATAAATAACATTAAAATAAATGGGAGTATGGAATATTTTCAGAGGAGGGTTTAATATCTAGATATTTTCTTGAGAAAATATTATTATTTTATAGATATTATCTTAAGGGATATCATTTAGATGTTCTTTCATGGGGAATGCCTCCTTAAACAGAAAGAGGTCAAGAGGAATATAGATAAATTTTAATTATCTATCCAGATTCGTGAAAAAAATTGATTATAGTTGAAGGAGAATTGAAATCAATCATGTTAGTCAATAATTTCTATATGTATGTCAAGTAAAATAATATTAAAGTACTTAAATTTTATGTAGTATTATTATAAGATGAAAATAAAAATTAGGTGAAAATACTTAAAATGGAGTATGAAGATGAAATAAATATATATTAGGTGAAACTGTTCAGATTGACTAGAAGTGATTTTTTATGGTGGATAAGCTTAGGAAGGTTAAGACATAGTTACATAAAATAAGAAAATTTAGTGTGAATTTTATGATTTATTGAGTAATTCTGATGAGATCCATGAATCATAGAGGCCACTTATTTGTGGGAAAATCTAGTTTAAGTTGTAATACATCATCATCCATAGAATCTAAAAATACTATAGTTAATTAAAAATGGTAAGTGGATTTCAAAAAGATGAATGAAGTAAAATAAAAAATATAAGAATATAGTTGAACAAAAAAAGTGTATACAAAGATAGGAACATGATAACATGTGTTTTTATTATGGAATGTCTACTAATACAGTAAGATTTTAGGGAGATTCTATTCAGTTTATTGGAGATTGTGAAAGTAAAGGGTTATAAAAATTATCTAAACCATAAAAAAAAAGTTTAATAAAAAATATGTATGGTTTTAATGGGATTTTTATGTGATAACCATGGGAATAGGTAATTTAATTATAGTATAAAATAAGATCAATGTTTCGTTGGGATGAAATTCATTCCTATATGAAACCTAAAAAGTGGTTAAACTTAAAGAAAATGTATTAAAGTGGAAGAAAGATCAACTGATTCGATTGAGAAAAATTATTCTTAATGAGACATTCCCCATTAACTAATGATCGTGCAAACATAGTATCTCTCAAGGAGACAAAAAATGAAAATCATAAATAAAGAGGGTTGTTATTTTATTTATGAAGAAGTTGAGTGAACATGTAAATAAAATCTCACAAAGGGAAAAAATACTATTGTGAATCAAATTATTTAAGAGGGAAACATACACCTATCATTAATTATTATTATTTACAATACATACCATAAGGAAAGATATGAAGGTTTTGGATGAGTCCTCCTATTTGAGGGGAAACCTGATAGAGGATTCCAGAAAAATTCATTACTGGAAGAAACATTTATTAGTGTGTTTAATATCACTACCAAGATAGAAGCCAAGATATAGAAAATTGGGAAATATAAATATCATAAATGGAGAGAACTCCATGATAGTTGTGTTACATTATATCCACTAACAAGTCTTGGAAGAAAGTAATAAGCAAAGGGTTGGTCCACCAAGAACAACCACAATTATTCACCTGAGGATATTAGAGGAAACCCTATCCCCATAAATTCAATTGTTTCTAATATATATTATAATTAGTTAAATATTATGGCGTAGATATAATCCATGGGGTTATATGTGCTGAAAGAATATATAATTACCAACAACTGGTTCTCTACACTAAAAAATTATCACAAAATATGGTGTCAATTACTAGAGGCATTCATAGAAAGATGGTGATGAGAACTCAAAGGATGCTTAATCATTTCAAAAAAGTATGTTTTTATACGATGATTGAGATATCATTAATATCAAGGGGTATAAATATATCTAACATTTGGTAAGCCTCAAACACTTTATTTATTTATTATTATTTTATGGTTTGGTGTATGTATACTTGGTATCACAATAGTTTTAATTTTTTATAATGTAATAATTTAATGAATATGTGGTGAGTGATACAGATAGTATTAATAGATATAGAACATACTCTTATTTCCCAAACCAACCACTAGCTTAGTAGTCTTATGGGTTTTTGGAATATTATTACTAAGTTTTGAAAATCACACTTTAGAATATTCAAGGAAGTATGTAATAGAAGTACATGATTTGTTTGGATGTTGATGTGTCAACGTTGGTTTTATGAGAAAAGTGAAAATGTCTTTATTGTATTTATCATATAGATTTACATGGAATGATTAGGAAAGTATTATGTTGGGGGGGTCTCTTACGTTTTGATTCTTTTAGGGTTAATAAGAATAACTATTTTCATTTTATTTAAAAAGGTAGAGGAAATATGTACAAAAAATTCATGTACTATCAAGAGTTATATTTGATGGGATATTGTCAAAAAAGATAAAGGGGGATATTATTGCAACACTGAGGTTATGTTGGATTTATTGATAATATATATATCATGTTATGATTAGATTTATTAGAGAAGTTGTTGATATGTTGCATGAAGTTATCAAACATTTTATAATGAGTGGTTGCGAATGATTATTGGAGTTAGTATTTTAAATAAATTAAATGAGTAAAATTTGTGTAGTATAACCCACTTTGGCTATGTGTTTCCTAGAATGAAATTTAACAAATAGTAAGAAAACCACTTATCATAGGGATGTTTGTATGGATTATTGAATAAAATCCATAAGTGTGAGTAGATTCATGGGAGAGATGGTTTATAGCCATATAACATGAAATTATATTATACCATTACCATGTCCAGGGTAACTATTAACATGGACTGATGTGCATTCTTTTTATATAGGATCACATATAATCATGTACTGTTTATTTTTAAAAAATAATAAATGATATTTTAATTTAAATGATGAAATATATATGTCATGTTAAACCTAATTCCACATGGTAGGGTGTGCGTACACCACATTCACTTGGTTCACACCACACCCAAAAAAAATTAGCTCATTTTTTATTGATATTAGGTAAAAATAAATACCATATAGAGAATTAATGATGATCTGTAACCAATCATGATGTGTATGGTTGAGTTGAGTGGAGAAGTTTGAAAGATAATCTTTCAAGATCATACTTTTTCTGGAAGAAATGTGTTATTAACTTGAGATAAAGGCACTGCATGCATACAATGATTTGATAATTTCCACTAAATCTACACCATAGTAGTAAGTGTTTTAGATGATTACTTTCAATCAAATGTACGATGTTGTGGATGTTTTTTATATGATAAGAATATTCCACAATGAAGAACATGGTGAGTCTGGTGGTCTAAAGAGAAATAAATTGTGGTTAATTTTTAATATAGATACCCTAGACTACTTAATTAGCAATAGATAAGATTAAGAGACCCTAAAGCTGATAGAAATAATGGGAAGACGAATATGTTATCATGTGAAGTGAGATGTTTCCTATTTCACAATACTCTCATGTATCGATTAGTCTATATAAGGTGGACACAAAATGTTATATTGTGAAAATAAGAGTTGATATTACCATGAAATATTTAATGTTTTTATTATTGGGATTCAACCCATTTATTAAATGGATAGATATAAATTAATAGAGTGATTTTTTCTAAAAATTGATAGAGGATTTTATCTCAACATTAACATAGAGTTATTCTCAATATAAATAGATGAGAAAAATAATATTGACCACAATAATTGGTCATATGTACATTGTGTTTATATAAGAATATGTGTTATTATTTTTTGTAGGAAAAAATTAAATTCTACACATGGAGACATGATTCCAAAGATTTTTAATATTTAGTCCACTATGTGTAGGAAGGGGAATACCATGTTTTATGTATCTTAATTGATGACTCAGAGATAAAGAGTGAATCATTGATAGGAGATCACTGAGGTTGTTTTAGAGAATATTAACCTTGGGAAAAAATTCTTATGAACAATTTTTAAGAAACCGTGTGAAATATGGATGAGATATAAAGAGGAATAAATAAAATAGTACTCAGGTTTTTTAACATAAATATACACTCTACTATGGAGGATTAAAAAACCATAGATAAAATCCTAATATTTCACTATATATAAGGGAGTAAAAAATCCAATTAAATTCCCAAACATGAATTATAAAGAGAGTATTGAACACACATGTGTGAAAACCACAAAATAAAACACTTTATATTCTCTCTAATAATATAATTGATGAAAATGGAAACCCTCATATGGAAAAAAAATTGACTCAAATATCTACTATGAAAAAACATAACCCTTATATAATAAAAAAATATACCTTAGAGATCCATTGTGAAACAATGCTACCCTTCCAACAAAGCTGCAACTACATTAGTTATCCTCAGACAATGATTTATTAACCACCTTATATTCTCTTCAATTGATACCATAAACATGGTATTCCCATTATTACTCTTAGTGGAATATATCTAGAAAAAATTTGAAATAACCTATCCATGAGTAGAAGTTATGATCATTATACCAAAATATACTACTACATCCTATTATATAGAAACTATTTCCATATCTCTAATTAATGTGGTCAAAATTCCTTTTTTACGTCCATTAATATTGACCATATATCTACATTAATTTTTATAGAAACTACCCTATTAATGTTGAGAAAAATATATCTATTCATTAATTTATCTCTCTCCAATTAAAGGAATGAATCCCATCAACCCCTTCATCCCATTAAATATAGTAAAACATTATACACAATCAATTACAAATAAAATGGTTATTATCACACCAAGAATCATCCTCTATAGAAAATATAATGGAGCACTTTTAAAAATCTAATAGAAAAATGATAGATCCCCATGAAAAAGAAATCTGAATTCATAAGTATTTGTTACATCCATATATACACCATCCTGTAGACATGACTAGATATAGAACCAACTTGCACCCCCAATACTGTTCACCATAGAATTCAAATCACATATGGAAAACAACTAATCCCCTTTCTGAACATCCCCTAGATAGACAAGCACATCACCTCAATCATTAATTTTTAATTATTTATTCATTGGTAGAATTCTATGATGAAAACGAATTTTACATTATGCTGAAAACACCTCTTTAAAACTAATTAATCTTTCAAACCTTATTCTAATTTTTGAACCAATCATCAATCCTATCTTAAATCACATCCATAATTCACTTGAAAAATTAAAATCATGAACCATTATCATTGACACAAATTTTGGGGAGAATCCTTATCCTGGGCCAAAAATTTCCTGAGATTTTTTTAGAAACCCGATGAAATAGAAAAGGGATATAAAGTAGAATAAATAATTCAATATAAAAAATTTTTAGCATACAAAAACCCTAAAACATATAGGATTATAAAACCATTAGGTAACTCTAGAAATTATACTATAAGTAAAATAGTACAAAATCCAAGTAAATTCCCAAACATAAATTATAATGAGAGTGTGTAAAAAACATTTATGAAAACTCCACCTTGAAATTCTTCTGTGTTATATACTAAAACATTTCTGATGATACAATCCACCCTCTTTGGACCAGTGTTTTTGCCTCGATGATCCACTATCTACCTATGCGATGTTGAGTAGGGGAAAAATTAATTTTTAGAGGTGCTCCAGATAATATGGTGATAAAAATTATGTGGGTGCTTGATATATCTAGTTCTAGTATTGTGCATCTGGATGATGAAGATAAATATATAATGAATAATTTGGAGTTCAAACTATTTATACCATTGGATCTATTTTTTTAGAGTTTCAAAAGGGAGTCATCATATTTTTTATAGAGTATTATGGTTGGTGTGATACTAACCAATTTTCATTTATACTGAGTTTTTTGGATCTTTTCATTTATTTGAGGTCTTGAAGGTGGAGATCATTTGGATTTAACCCATTTATTGGAGAGAAATAAATTAATTAATGGAATTAATTTTCTCAACATCAATAGAGGAGTTTTTCACAATATTAATAGAGTGTTATTCTAAATATTAGTTGATGGAAAATAGATTATTGACTACCTTAATTGGAGATATGGACTAAGGGTCTATATAAACGGATGTAGTAAAATATTTTAGGATTATGACATGAAATAAATTACACTTGTGGGGATATAGATTGCATTTTTTCAACATATAGTGAATTAAGATAAAAAAGGGGGTTACTATATTTACTATAGCATGTGAGAGCCATTGGTGATGATGAGCAAAGTACTGATGGAAGATATTCGATGTGAAGGGATAATATATTTGTGGTACCACATGTGGTTCATTGAAATGGAACATGTTCAAATAGGAAGTGATGTTATAGGGAACATGTAATTACATATGATGGTTAGAAACTTTGAGATATATACTTTATGGGGTGTTTCAACCATACATGCGAGACTTGGGTACCATCATTAAAATCTTGAGGATAAGTTATTGAAGAGATATTTTAGTAGTACACTGATGTTGGTACATGTTTAGATCAAGGTAACTAATATTGTTGTTGTTTTAGAGTAGCACCTATTTATTTTAAATATCCAAATCATTTTTATATTTTTATTAATGGATTTAATATTTTCTTTTGTTAAGGTTTTTTTTCAGGAAAAAATGTTCAAAAATGGTGATATCTGGATCTTACCTTGAAAGCTTATTGTGTGAAGGTCAAGTGAATATGTCACCTTACCACAAGTTATATTTCAACTTCTAACATGTAAAAAATGAATAGAATGAGTCAAATGATAATTTTTTTTGTCATAAACTGTCCATACATTGAATATTGTTCTCACCATATGCTAAGAATCACCTTTCCACATGTACAATCAACTAAAAGTGAGATAAAGATGTACCTAATGTGCAGCTGAACATGTTAATAATTAAAGTTTACATTTATAAGAAACTACCTACCACAAAAATAAAACAACTTACCATGCAAAGGTATGTACCAGTTTCCATAAAGTAATATATTGACCGTGTATATTATTTTTGTGACCATGTGAAGAAATAACTGACCACATGAAGTAATGAACATACTATGTGAGGATTCTACTACATCCTGTAATCCCCTACATTGGAGGTACTACATATGTACCAATCAGCTACATGAACTAGAATTTGGATATGATAAATACTAGATACATCATCCTCATAGGGAATTTCAAATATATATTTTTTAGTTTTTTGAAGCATTAAATGAAGAATCAATTAATTTATTATTGGATTGATTATTCATCAATGATTAGTTTTGGTTTAATATTTCATTAATAATAAAATAATTTCATGTGATATAGAGTGTTATTTTTTTTCAATTTGTTATCTCATAGATAATAACATAGGATCCCATATGTGCACCTGTTCTAGAGAGATGACTCTATGACACTCTGTTTTACTAAACTTGATTTTAAAATTGTCTGAGTTTATTCTGAAGAAAAATTCAGGGACTCAGAATAGCCAAATATATTCATATTGATCTCATCACATTATTTATCTAATGTATCTTTCTCTTTTTATTTATTATTTCCATTCAATATGTGTTTTTTATTACTCTATTTATTTGTAAAAATATAGTCCCTAATGAAGAACTGGAGAGTAATTGATACTCTTTCAAATATTTCATTTGTATTACCATGAACAACTATGGAAGAGGCATTGTGTAACTTGTTATACTATTTTATTCCCTTAAGAACTCTGGAAGAGGCTAAATACTTGGATATCGTTGTTCCCAATTTTTTTTTAAAAAACCTGGTCCATATTTTGGATCAGTTTATTTTATTATAAACTGCTTAAAATCGAGTGATTTCCATGTTAATTAGTGTTTTATATACTATTTTTTATATTAGAATAATTATTTCAAAATTAAATGTTTTTTCTAAGGAATTTTAACTGATCTCTGATAAACCTTTTTAGAAACGTTTCAAAAGATAAATTATATAATTATACAATATTTTTTATATGGGTGATTTAATTTTATTGGGGTATTTTGTTTTTAAAATTGTTTTAAAAAAAATATTTTATTAGGAAATCAATTCACCCCTATCATGTGGTCCACTATAATAAAAATTTTCTATCAGAGGCCTTTCAAAATATCTTCTTATTGCTATATAGTTGTATTAAATCATCTTAAATTTATATTTTATCAAAAATTATTTATTTATGGAAAAATTGACAAGAAGAAACTTCTACCAATATACCTATTTATTTTAATAGAATTAACTATTATCAATGGAATATTAATATGAAAATTCAAATTGAGAGCATGGTATTTGATATATGGACTATCATTGAAGATAAATATGAAAATCGTCAAGTTACTAGGGGATCTAGGAGTTATTTTACTAAGGGTGCATGTCAATTTATCTATAAATATATGAATATTTTATATTATTTCTTAGAATATAAGTAATTAAATATAATAAATACATGCAATACTAATTTAGATACATTGGATACACTGGTTGTTTCTCATAAAGGAACTTCTGATGTTAAATAAATTCACTTAAATACTTACACTATTAAATATGATACATTAAAATGAATCATGATGATGCTATTTCTAGAATATATATCAGGTTCAATAAGATTTTCGACACAATTAATTTACTTTAGAATAAAATGATTTTATATATCATTTAATGAGAATTCTCAATTGTTTACTAGACGGAGGGAGAGGAACCTCAGTTTTCCATATTAGAATCAATTGACATAAGTAAGTTACCGGTCGAACATATTATTATGAAGATCATGATGTTTAATGATGATCTTAAATTAAAAAAATAATATTATTATCAACCAAAGAAATAGTCAGTATCTTTTAAGGCTTCTTACTTGAAGAAAAAAATAAAAGATCAAGGAAGAAAGTTCTTGTAGTTGTGAATCATCAACAGAAAATGTTGAAGAGTAGGCTCAACTGGTTAGATGATTCAAAATTTTTTAAACAAATAAAAATTTCTTCACGAAATTCAATTACAAAGGGAAGTATAATAATAAGGGAAATGAGATAAAATTGTGTGAAAAGGATGATTCTACAAGTAAAGTATTCTGTTATGAATGTAAGGGAAAAAGATACATCAAAGAAAAATATACAAAGTTCTAGTATAAGAAAAAGTATGATGAAAATGAAAATAGATATAAAAAATATATGAATGAAATTTGGGGTGAATTTGAGGACATATCAAGTTATTCGGACTCAATCATAAAAAAATTAAATATCTAATTTATGTTTTAGGAAAAAAATGAGGTATTGAATTTTTTTCCTGAATATTCTATACATATTTTTATTCCTTATAAAACTGAAAATAATTATGTAAATATCTATAGTGAGGAATTATTCTAATATTGTAACATACTGGAAAAAAGATTTAATTAATTAAAAGATAAAGATTAAATTTTGAATAAGTATCATTCTTTTTTAACTAACATTAAAATTGATCTTAATATAAAAAAAACAAGAATGATCAACTGCTTAAGGATAACAATGATATAAATCTTATAATGATATATCAAATAAATATCTAGTGTTTCTTCGGAGTGGAATAAAAATACATGACTATATTCTTGGTTGGAAAATTTCTCCTAAGTACACTACATGAATATAATATCAACCTTGATATATTAAGATATATAGAAAATCTTTCCCCAAGTTCTAATTTTGTAAGTTTTTATAGTATTTATTATTATTATGAAATGAATATGGTGTTTATTTATAAAAATATAAGGAATTATTAGAATAATATAATTATATTGTTATATATTCCTAAATCTCTTATTATTAACATTTATGGACCCATGAAATTATGGGTTCCAAAACCATTTGTCATTTTTTTTGAAACATTATTAATGAGTTCTTGTAAAACTATATGTTACCTAGATGGTGGATGTTCAAAAAATATGACTGGGGACTACTAAATATTTGATAGCCTGATCTAATTTAATGGTGTAAATGTTATTTTTGGTGAAAAATTCAAAGGTTTGACAGTTGTTCTATGTCAAACTGTTAACTAAAATATTAATTTAATTTCTAAAGTGTTTTTTTTCCATGGACTTAAATATAATATTCTTATAATTTCATAGTTGTGTGTTTGTGATTACGATTTCATGTTTGACAACAATTATTGAAATTTTTTATGCCAATCATACATTAGTTTTTAAGGATATGTGAACTGATAGTGTTTATAATATTAATTTAAATTCATTGTTTTCTCAAAATATTCCTTGTTTGAGTTAATTTCACAAAAAATACTAGCATTTTCATAGGAGACTATTCCATTTAAATATTCATTCACTTATAAAAATAACCAATAAAGGTCTAGTTATAGATCTACTCAAACTAAAATTCCTAATATATTTTTTTTATCCATGCCAAAAGGGAATAAACCACCAAATCTATTTTAAATCAATGAAATATGTTTCACCATATCATCCTTTACAGTTGGTTCACATGGATTTTTTGGAACCTCTTGCGTTTATAGTTTATTAGGAAAAAATTATTAGTATGTTATAGTGGATGATTATTCAGGATATGTATGGGTGATTTTATATTCTCATAAAAGTGGATGTATTTCCTTTAAAAAAAAATATTAAATACCTTTAGAAAATCATAATTAACCTAGAATTGAAGGCATAAAATGTGATCATGGATGTATGCTTAGAAATCAAGAGTTATAATATTTATGTTCAAAATATGGATATATCATAACTTTTATTCTCCTAAGACCCCACATTACAATATTATAGTGAGAAGAAATATAATCCTTCAAGAAATTGCCTATGTCATGATCAATGATTATGATTTACCAATGTTTTTTGGGTAGAAGTTGTGAATAAAACTTGTTATATAATTAATATATATTTAATTAGACCTATTTGGAAGAATAAATATTATTAATTATGTAATGGTAAAAAAAATTAATTACTTTAGGGTTTCTAGTTATACAAACTTTGTACTCAACACAAAAGATAATTTAGACATGTTTTCTTCCAAGAGTGATGAATGAATATTTATTAGATATTATACATCCATTAAATAATATAGGGTATTTAATAAAAGTACCCTGATTTTGGAATAATCTTTATATGTATTGTTTGATGTAATTGATCCACATGAGTCTAATTACTCTATATAATATTCAAAAGACCATATTTCCATTTCAAACATCAATTTGACCAGAACCTTTATAAATAATTCTCCTATTTATGATCAGAATCATAAACCCAATCCCATAGATGAAAATGGGGTGTCAAAAAAATTTTAGGCCTAGAACTATTAGGAATAATAAATATCACCACTTAAATTCAGTTACTGGTGATTTGGATAAACTGACTTAGGCTAGATCTTCCCTTAGAAATAATATTAAACATTAGGATTTCTTATCACAAACCAAACCTAATAACACTAATGATTCAATTAATAACGAATTCTAGGTAACAATAAGGCATAAATTTTTAAGTGAGTTTCCTTGAAATAAATTCTAGGAACTAGTTTATAGACCTAAGGACTGCCTAACCCTCAACACAAAATGGGTGTTTATAAAAAATGATGGTGATTCAAGTATAATAATTAGAAACAAAGTTGTACTGATTACATATGAATATAGTTAGGAAAAAATGTATTCACTATGAGGAAAACTTTTCTCTAATAGTTATACTTAAAACCTCAAGAATGTTTTTTTCCAATGTAGCACACTTGGATTTAAAATTATATTAAATGGAAGTAAAGATTTCATTCAAAAATGGTTATATTGTTGAGGTTGTTTTGGTTGAACAAGCCATTGGATTTCAAAAACCCTAACTATCCAAAGAATGTTTCTAAATTAAAAAGAGATTTATAGGGTTTAAAAAAATCTCCAAGAAATTGGCATGTTCATCTGATTTATTTTTTAATTTAAACATGTTTTAAAAAATGGATATATATCCTTAATTAATTTATAAAAATAGTTTCAAAAATATGTTTTCATTATTCCAATATATATTTACGATGTTATTTTTGGATCTTCAAGAAATTCATTGTGTAATTTTTTTTAAAGACGATTAAAAGATAATTTAAAATGAGTTTGATGGGTGATATTAAATTCATTCCTAGTTTTAATATTTTTCAATATAAACAAGGAATTATTTTAAATCAAATCAAGTAAAATAAATATATTTTAAAATGTTTAGGTATATATAATAATAAATATAGTGATAATCTCTTGAGTATTTGGTATAAATAAGATCTTGATGAAACTAGAAGACCATTTGATCAGACTACGTATAGTGTTATGATTGGAATTTTAATATACTTAACTAATATATGAATTAATATAAATTTTACGGTATGTATGTGTGCTCATTTTCATGAAAATATAAGAGTTGGATTTACTAGTTATAAAGGGAATATTAAAATTCTTCAAAAACTAGAATGAACATGAGATTATTCTACTCCAGGTGAATGTTTTTTGAATTTGATTAATTTAAATGATGAATTTGGTGGTATTATGGAATATAGAAAAATAACGTATGGAACATGTCACTTTTTTCGAAGTATCAAGTGTAATGGTATAGTGATGAAAATAATTCCTTTTCATTATCCACTGTTGAAGCTTATTATATGACTACATGTAGTTATTGTGAAAAGATATCATTGATGAAATATAAGTTACAAGAATATGGATTTGAATTTTGGAATTTACCTTTAAATTATGATAATAAAAGTGTGATAAATTTTTCTATGAATCAAAAATAACATTCTAGAAAAATAAAAATTGATATAACAGATCACTTTTTGAGGTATAATTTTCAAAAGTGTGATATAACTCTTGTGTTCATTGGTACTGAAAATCATCTTGCTGATACATTTATAAAAACCTCAAAATTTAAGGTTATCATTTATATCAAACATGAATTGGGTATCCTAATCATGAAATTTTTTTTATTAAATTTCATCATTTGCAGTTTTTTAAGTTCTATTCAACTTATATTTTTAGTGATTTCAAGGAAGTAACTATGAAGTATGTTACCCATGGTAAGTAGGATAAACATTAGTTTTTTTTTCAAAAGGTTTGTTTCCCCACCACAAAAACTTACTCATGTGATCAACATACTTATTTTTAGTATTGAATCACATAGTTATTTATGCTTACCATGAAAATTTGTTTCATGGGGTAAGCATACTTACTATGAAGTCATTGTTAGCATGCATACCGTGCTCATATTATTATTGATCCATTGTTAGTAGACCTACCATGTCGGTTTACATTAAATTTTATATGAATTTGTTTTTTGTATGATTTCATTTAATTTTATTATTATTTTAATGCACAAATTATTTAAAATATATTTTGAACTAGAA
The DNA here is from genome assembly GCA_963277665.1 of Viscum album. Lineage (NCBI taxonomy): Eukaryota > Viridiplantae > Streptophyta > Magnoliopsida > Santalales > Viscaceae > Viscum > Viscum album. The sequence continues at coordinate 1,220,009,638 of OY728119.1, forward strand.
TCCAAATCTACTCCATTTTTCTCTCTTAGTTCTATTTAATCCTTTTGAGATATTTTGATCAAATTGATTTCTCCTATCTCAAAACTCTCACTCTATCCAAGTTTAATCTCTTTGTTTTGTATCCTATAACCCAAAACTCATATAAAATTGAATAAAATAAAAAACGATTAAAGTGAAATGCACAGCTAATTTCATTCCCCCTATAATATACATTCTACTAAAAAATCAAGAAACTGAAATGAATCACAGTTTTATATGTAAATACAATGAATTGACATCTCATTAATCATTATATCTCTATAGAAAAACATTTTATTGATAGTGGTTGAAATCAAGTAGATCATTGTTCTATAATTATATTCAAGATTAGGGGCATGTTATTTGGTTTAAATAACATGTTAATTATTTTTATCTGAAACATCTAAATTTTTTTTATACACACCTATAAATTATCCCTAATGATAAAAGAGATATCATTAAAACATTGTTCAATGGTGAAGTTCTATAATTCTCTAAAAAATTGTTAGAAAAGTGTTGGGGTGTGTCACACCAAGAAGAACTTGAAGATTATCAAATTTCTTATCCTATTAATCTTGTGAGTTATTAACTTCAGAGCGATTTAGATGGACTAAATGGGAATGTAACCCCTGTAGACTATTAACTATTGAGTTTAATTTAGAATACAAGGTTTTAGAAAAGTTTATTCAAAATGTAATATCTCTAATAAAATAGGATTTTAGCATCTTGAGGCATGAAGATACGATTTTATTATTTTTAATGAATAATTATGTTCAAATCTATCTTTTTAGATATTTTGTGAGACATAGAGTGGAGTTTTGTAATAAAAAATCAATGTTTAGGTATTTGCCTTATTATATTATTATTTTATCCTTCTAGAGTATAAAATATTATTCCCTCGTGGATAGGAAAAAAGAACTTCATCTGAGGTATTTTTTTAAAAAAAATATTTATGAAAATGAGAGTTAACTAGAAACCCTAAAAAGGAATAGATGACTGACTCAGAAAAATAGTATAAAACATTTAATAAATTAAGGTGTCCTATTAGATATAGGGTTCTAGTGGAACATGGACTTGAACCTGATGAAGTATTGGAATATTCAGATGATGATGTTTCTCTTTTTAAATAAATAGTAGAGGAAGAATCTTTTAGGGAAGATAAAATAGAATAATATAGAGAAGTTGTAGGTCATGATGAAGAAACTAGAATAGATCATGAAGTTGAGCTACAATTGGATAATCTGGTTGAATATAATGAATTTGGGGATAGTGTAGAAGGTTATACAATTAATGGAAGTGCTCCAAGATAATGTGTACCTATTTCACATTCTGAGGGGGATAAGTACCTTGGATTTATTGTTTTGTGGCTGGAATATCTTGATTTTGATGATTTTAATAATCCTGGTATCCAACCCAGATATGATGGACCTTCCATCCTATATATTAAGAGATCATTAGAAGGATAGTTGATTGTTTAGGATGATATTAAAGATAGTATTGGGGTGTCTCCTACATGATTTTCTGTTAATAAGACCATGAACAATATCTTTGGTCCTACTACCAATACAAAAGGTGAGGAATTATATCTTTTTATTCACGAGGATATAGTTGAAGAATCATATAGACTGGTAAAGGTTTCACATGAGAAAGATGATATGCATCAGGCTAGTAATCTATCTTGCTCTACTCCTTCTCCTTATATTCTTTCTACTTCATATGTCACTAAGGATTAATTGACCATGTTTAAAAATTATAGATTTTTTTAGGTAAGTTTTTGTTAATTTTCACAGCTGCTTACAACAAGTGAGAAAATATAATATTTTTAAAGCAATTACTTTGTTGATTAATCATATTCAGCTAAGATTTAATTTTAGAATTGGGATAATGCATAATGATTTTTCAAAATTGATAGGACTGGTTGTTTCTCTTTGGGGAAATCTATCTAATATGATGATCTAGTTAGTCCAATGGTTTATGAATGTTGTATTTCAACCTCCTTATACTCCTCTAAGTCAGTTAATTTTAAATGAATATATTGTTACAAAAAATCATTTGATATGAGTTTTGTCACATGGAATATGATTTTAGAAAGAACATAGATGCTAAATTCATGAGTTTCAAACCCATGCTACTAAGACATTTAAAACAGTTCAGGAGGATGCCAAGAAAGTTGGTCAAAGCACAGATACTATCAAAAGAGAAATTGATTATATGTTGAATATGATATTAAAAAAGTATTATATAAATGGGTTATTCAGAAAACTTTCTTTAGATTTAGATATACCTCATATGATAAGTATTTTATGTCAAATGATGAGAATCTCAAAGTTGTGAATCTTGGTTTGGAATCATTCAGGGATAATAGAGATCATTTCCTTCAGGAATTGTAGCATGTTTATTAGAAAGTTAGTAATTTTGCCTAATTAATTTATCCCTATATATACACTTCATAGATAATTTTACAAGATCTTTCATCCATTCCTTTATCCCTACTTACTACCTCTTCATATGTTAATCCGTTTGTCCTAACTCTTTCGCAAGACTTTCTGTAACTTAGACCATTTTTTAGATTTGCAGTTCTTAGAGAGCTTGCTTAATTATCTTATCCTTAGAATACCTCTACACCTATCTATATGTACATATACATGGATTCTATCATTTCTTTGGATCTGATGGATGACCTAGATTCATATTTAGATTAGGATATCTGATATTGGTTTTTTTCTCTTTTTGTATACCTTTAGTAATATTTTTTTCTATATTTATGGAATAATCACTTTTTTTCTTTTATTTCTTATGTCAATACTTAATTTTATTTTTTATTCCATTAATTTTTTATAATACCAAAATTGGGAGTTATTAATGAATGATAAATTCAATTAAATTCAATTTATTAGAATTTTTTTCTGATTTTCGGACGTGTTAAACATTTATTTCAATAATATTTAAGAATACTTTTGTTATATCCAATTAATTTTAATTTACATTTCATGAATTATGATAATAAAAAAAGGGAATATTGTTTTCTTAGACCAGTACCCATTTATTTTAATGTTCCCAAATCATTTTTATATTATTATTAATGAATTTAATGTTTTCCATAGTAAATGTTATTATAGACCAAAATTACAAAAATGGATACATTTGAAGCTTAATATGGTCCCATATCATGTGAAGGTCAAGTGACTATGTCACCATACCATATATTATATTTAACCGCACCGAATTTAAAAACCATATACAATGAGTGTGATGAGAAATTTTTTCTAAGTTATGAATAAACGACACATTGAGGATTAACCATACTGTATTCTGAGAATCACCTTACTGCATGTATAATCAACCTAAAATGATATGGAGATATACCTACCATGTATATAACCATATGAATTAAGGAAGTGAATGTGTAAAAAAACTCCCAACAATACAAAGAAAAAAAGTTACCATGCCAAGGAATGTAAAATTTTTCATAAAGTATTATACTGAACATGTCAATTATTAAAGTGATTCCATGATGAAAAAATGACCGTAGGAGGTCATGAACATATTATGTGATCATTCAAATATATCTTGGAATTACCTATATCTATGAGATCTCATATATTACAGTCCTCTATGTGAATATGCATCTGGATACGTGACCAATTAGATACATCATTCTCATAGAGTGTTTCAAGTATGCAATTGCTAGTTTCTTGAAGCATTAAATGAAGCTTTAGTGAATTCATTATTGAATTGATTATTCTTCAATATCTACTAATATATTAAGATATTTCTTATGAATAAAATACCTTTGTGTGATGTAGAGTGTGAGGATGGTTAAAATATTCTCCCACAAATAATAATAGAGGATCCCATATGCACAACTATGCTACCGAGAATAATCTTTGATATCGTGTTATCCCGAACTAGCTGTGAAACATGTATGAGATTCTTCCAAAGGAAAATTCTGGGTATTTAGAAAGTAAAATATTTTAGGAGTGAGCTACATTACATTTATTATCTTATATATCTTACTCTTTTTATTTATTCCTTTCATTTAATCTGTTTTTTTATATTACTATATTTATATGTAAAAATATAGTCTCTTATGCTAAAATTGTGAGTACATTATACCCCCTAAAATATTTCATTTGTATTCCCATGAAAAAATATGGAATATTTAATATGTTACCCGATATATTATTTTATCCCATGGAGAATTATTAAAGAGGATATGTACTTGGATAACCCTCCATATTGTTGTATGTAAAAACCCTATCTAGATTGTGGACCAGTTTATGTAATTATTAACTGCTTGAAATTAGGTGATTTCAAAGTGGAGGGGATTAAGCACTATCTTGATTCTGAACCCCTTATTAAATTTATTCTATATTTTTATCTGTTTTTTAATTATTTTCATTGTGAATTAGTTTCAGTTTATACTTTATTGAAAAAATTGATCTTTGATAGTTATATTAAATTAGAGTTTAATATACTGTGTTGTATTTGAGTATACTTGTTTTAAAATTTAAAGTATTTTCCATAGTATTTTAATTGAGGTGTGATGAATATTTTGAGAACCATATCAAAATATCAAATTATATAATTATATTATTTTTGTTAACTAGGAGATTTTATTAAATTAATGGATTTTGTTTTTTTTAAAAAAATTATTTGACACCCAATTCACCCCATCATGAGTTATACTCTATGACCAAATAACGTGATGTTTCTCTGAGAAGGGATATATTTTGTCACAATGTATATTTGTGGTAGTTTTGTTTGTCCTAGGGGAGTGGCATTTTTCACATGGATGATGTTTTAGAAAAAATACATAGGTGTATTGGGTTTGATTTTTATACAGGTTTTTTACTCTCATTGTAATTTATGTTTGAGAATTTAATTTGATTTTATACTCTAAGATTTATAGTGTAATTCATCCCCCAATATTTTTAATCCTCACTATCTAAGGGTTTTTCTTTGCTAAAAAACACTATGAACTGATTTATTTGTTCCACATTATATCTCTTAAATAATTCAACTATTTTCAAAAAACAATTTCATAAGAAATTCTTACCCTGGGATAAGGATTGAACATAACATGATTAAAGGATTCCACACTTGTATAGTTTCATGAAGAGGAAGAAGATTCTAGGAACATGAGGTTTTGTGAATTATTAATTTCTACAAGTATCCATCTAAATAAATAGAGTGAAAAGTAAATCACTAGAAATTATAGGTTTTGAGAAGGGAGTGAGATATATATTCATATAAAGATTAAAAGGGAGTGTTCCCACATGAAATTTACAGTTTTTTCTACTTATTTCATGAAGGAAGTCACATAGAGACCAAATGTGAAATGTATATTTCTAATAAGTACATGAAATTAACTTGACCAAAATTAATCCCATGCAAATTATGTTTGTGTGAACTTATAATAAGTATGTTTAGAAAGTAGTGTTAGAGAAATAATTTCTATAAGCATTGGGACGAAGTATGGGAATTAAGAAAAGATGAAAAACCATGTAATATACTACACTAGCATTAATATTCCAAGTTTGATGGACTAGATGTTATATAAAGCACTATAAAATATATTTTCTAAGTAAATGAAATTTATTAAATTCACATTTTAAAACTAGGGTTTTAAAAAAGTTGTTTCACTAGTTGTAGATAAAATATAGAAGAATACAATTGATATATCTTCTTTAGAAGAATTAATATAAGTGTGGGGAAGTAGAGAATATCTAAAATATATTTTTTTAGTAAAAATATATAGATATATACAAAGAAAAACTCATTAATACATCTAGGAAGGTGTAATAAAAATCCCAAGACAATTAAGGGGAAAGAGTATCATCACAACACCTAGCTCTAGAAAAAGGAGTTTAGAAAAGGATAATTCTTGTTCTGGTATTATCATCATTTTAAGAAAATATTACATATCTATCTAAAATTAGAACTAAAAAATGATATTTCTCATCACTAAAAATCCCTACCAGATAAGCGCCCTTAAAATCCCTCAACCATTATCTATGTTTTTCAAGTGGTTATAAATGTTAGAATGTTTTTTTATATTTCTTCATTTGTCATGGGGGACTCAAAATCCACTTTTATTAGTGTTCCCATAATACCTTTTTCCACACTATTTTCCCCATCGTATAAACCGACCCATCCTTATCAGTGCACTCTCTATACAATCCCCACTATTTATCAGTGTTTTTAAACTATATTTAACCCTACTCATCCTTGTATTTGAACAGGGGACCTATGGATTCCTTTCCTAATGCCTATACCACAAATACATCTAGATTTCATTAATATTTTATGATATCTGTATATATATATATGTACATAATTATTTTTTTATTTGTATATTAATTCTAATATATATATTTATTTTGAAATACATTTTTAAAACATGTTTTATATATTAACATATAATAGTATATTTAAATATATTTTTTTAAAAAAAAATTTATAAATATTTATTGTAAATATATTTATATAGGTAGTTTATATAATACATTTGAATACATTTGTCTTATATTAATTAATATTAATTAATATTATATATTTGACGATAATGATATATTTATAAAATCACATTTCTATGATGTATTCACATGATGTTGACACACACATACCAATGCATACATACAAATATTTACACACACACCTTTATTTTCCACATACATGAACACATATTTATATTTTACACACACACACAGACACACTGACACATATAAACACCCACACCCCCACACACATATATATAATACACACATAGACATATTTTTTTATTTATCTATACCAGTAATATCACTATATTTTATAATATATAAATGTAATTATAATTATAACACAGTAATAGTATATATATATATATATACTATATGTATATATATATACTTATTGTTAAATATATCATATTTAAAAATATATAAATATTTATATGTAAATTATATATGCAAGGTACCCTCTATTTGTGTGTATTTATTTAAATATATTTGAAAATACACATAAATATATTTTTTTTATTGACACACACAGATATATATAAAAATAATATTATATATACACTTTTTATGTATATATATATTTTAATGTACTTTTATATGGTGAATAAAAGGTATCATTTTTTATTTTAAATACAATAAGTGATAATTTTTTATTTCCATATGGTTTATATATTTTAAAATACATTTCTATATAAATATTTTTAAATATTTATTTATAAAATTAATTTATTATCATTAAATATATGAAAATATGTATATAATTAATTTTTAAAAAATCAGAATATGAAAAATGATAAAAATTTAACACCAACATATCAACATGAAAGCATTCTCTGATAATAAATTCTATCACCACCAAAAAAAGAAAATAATACCCCCTTAAACGAGTATAAAATTCCCTTGAATGTTAGAAAACCGGGTTACCATAACAAAAAAACATAGTTTTGGAGGCCCTCTGGGTCTTTTTGACCTCTAAGAAATAATGATATGACCCAATCAATTGGTTATTGATTTTTTACAAGATTATATTTGATATGTTTTAGAGATCAAATAGACACCTATATCAAACATTATAGCCATTTAATGTTAGGGTCATTTTTTTAACTTATTTTTTATTGATCATTAATTTTTTGCAATTTCAATCATGAAATTATTTTCAAATGAATTGTGCTCACTAATAATTAGAAAATTATTAATTAATATTATTTTTTAATTATTTTATAAACCATTTTCAGCAAATATCTTATATATTATGTATAAATACATATTTGTGTTATATAAATAATATTTAATAAAATATATTGTATTTATATAAATATAAATATATTTGGATATTAATATTTTATTTTTAATGATATATAATTAGTTATGAAATATAATATTTCTTAATGGAAAATTAGTATCGATAAAGGCCACCCTTGATCATCACTAATAAGAGCACTCATAAAAATACCCTTTATCAGTTCTAAAAAAAATGATGACAAAGGGGTGCTTTTATCAAATCTTGTATTAACATTAATAAAGGAACTATAGATTTCTACTTTTAGCTAGAACTAATAATTAAAATCCCTTCATTTGTGTTTTCTAACATCGAAAAAGGATAGTGGTGAATTTATAAAAATATATTGTAGTGAGAGGAATTGAAGGTGTGATTTGAGGGAGAAACAGACTCTACCATCACACATAAGGAGTCTATTCCAACTAAACTATAACAAGAGAAATAAATAGACAAGGAAAACCAAACATTAATCTAATATAGTTTAAAGATAAAAAATATTTTCACATTTTTATTATCATGTAAAGATACACATGTCTATAAGCTGTTGAGGATCTTCCCAGAGTTGTGCATGAAGGGGAAGAGAAGGTAGTTTTCCTTGGGTGGGAGTTACTGAAACAAAAACATTTTAGGGATGTGTTCCTCGGTGTGGAGTAACAAAGAATTAACTTGTATCCAAATAACTAGTGAAATATATTTGATAATGGAACATTGCGTTATAAAAAATCTATTTTGAATGTGCACAACTATACTTACAACATTTTTCTAAAATAATTTTAAGATCATGAACTGTGTATGAATATTTCTCCCTATTTCAACTAAGATTATATTTTTCCTCTCCACAAATCCATTTTAATGGTGTTTGGTAATAAAACATTATTAATTATTAATTAAAATATTAGAAACATTCAATTTAGATGAATTTATTATTAAATCTCTTATATTTTATATTCTCTAATTCTTTATATAAATCGTCATCTCTTTCTAAACTTAATTTATTAATGTCTTAAGCAGCTCCAATTGTTTTTATTTATGCTCCAAAAACATCACATTGGTTTTTCTAGAAATAAATTAATGAATGTGATGAAATAAATACCACCTGTAATAGATTAATGTATCATTGGTCCATATAAATTAGATGGTACTAACATAATTATCCTAGAGGTCTCATTATATACCTTTTTTATCTTCCATGTTCCATTTTTAAATTTTAATATGCTTCCAAAATATCCTTTATTTATATCTTTATTTAGGAAAGGTTTCTCACTACATATCCCATTTAAATATTATTCAAAATTTTATGACAATGAAATCCATGTATTCTTTTCCAAATATTTTCCTCTTCTTTTAAACTCAAATAACAAGAGTATATTTAATAACTAATTTAGCATAAATTAAAAAAAGTTCTTTCTCCCATGATGATGACTCTTTCATCCTATAATATTTTAATTATGTAAGAGTTCAATATTAAAATTACTTCAATTCTATTTTTTCATAGTTTTCTAACACTCAATTATTTTCACTAAGAAATACAAAATATTTGTATTTCAATTTTTGACCTTTAATCTTAGTTGTACAAACTACATTAATTTTCATACAAGTTTCCTTTCCAAAAGTAATTTATCAAATATCATAAAAAATTAGGTTCTTTAATATTTTAGATTCTCTAGTCGCATGAGAGAATAAAAACTATTTATAATCTATGTATTTTTCCTTTTTACAGTCTATAAGAGCTACTTAAATAGGAAGAAACAAATCTTCCTTTTTTTATAAAATCTCTAAACTTCAAAAGTTTGTTTAATTTTCTTGTAATGTTATTAATAAATTCATTAGAGAAATTACATAGTTGATGAAATTTTCCAAAACACTTTTCAATTAAATCAAATCTATTTTGATTATACTGACTTGATGAATATTGGTTCATAACTTTTTTTGCCAAGATGAAATAATATTATCTCAATGTCTATCCAACTCAATTCAAAAAATATTTATCTAAAAAATAAATGACATGTTATATGATAAAAGACAGGTTTTATGACTATAAACTATATAACACCAATAATAGCCTTTAAAACAAGATATTCTATAAAAATTAAAAGTATATTTGAAAAAGATGGTTGTTTTCACGGGACACCTTGTGCCTAATTTTTCCATTTCCTTGGATGAATATTCCTTATCACTTAATTTTCAACTCCCTTTGATATAAGAGTAGATATATTATGATTTATATAAGAATTGTTTTATAATATTTGGATTTAGAAACAATATTCTATATAAAAATAAATTTGACTTCTTTTGGATCCACAAGATCCTATTTTACTGTCATTTTTTTCTAGTATTCTCATCATAATGGGATTATTCAATATTTATTTATATTTCTTTATTATAACATTTGCTCATATTTTTTATGTCTTTCCATAAATAGGGTACCTTTATTGACCCCTATTTGATTCCCCTATTTTATTAACATTTTTCGCTTAAAAATATTTTAAAAACTTGTCTTGTTCTATAATTTTTACCTTGAGAAGTTTGAGTTATTTGACACAATCAAATTAAGTTTTTATCAACTCATCCTTTATTCCTTTCTTTCATTATACTTTCACCATTTTTTGAACAATCTAGTATCTTTCTTGAGTTTAATATTCTATTCAAGACAAGATTCATTTTTATCATTTAACATGTGTTTAATATCGACCGGTTCATCCTACTCATTTATACTTAAACAAACTTCATGTTCTTTAAAGGGATTTATAAAAATTTTGTGTTTTTAGTGGTACCTTTATATTCAAACTCAATCATTTGTGACGTGTCTTAACATTTTTATTCATTTGACTTAAAATTTCTTATTTTCCTTATTATAAACCCATTTTTACAAAAGGAAATGATGATAGATGATGGGGATTTCAGAGAGCTATAACCATTGAGAATTAAGGAGTGTTTAGGGTTTTAGGAGATCAATGGGATTTCCATGAGATTATGTTGTTGAGGGCGAGCACCTCATCCCTGGAGGTTTCATATAGAGTTTTATAGAATAAACATAAGATATTGTAACCTTTAGTAGAGAAAACCAACCTAGGAATAATCAACCTAAAATCAAAACCAAAAGTGAGGAGTTATCAATCAATGTTTTTTCCTAACCCCTTAGGAAGATGATTTTAAAAAAGGATCAAATTTTCTGGTCTATGTGAGGTTATATGTGATTATTTAATTATGAAGTTAATGTAAGAACTATATAATTGGATGGGGTTCCCTTTCTTAAGGCACCCAAATCATGTGGGAGTTGAATAAGGAATGTAAATTAAGTAATATTGGTGTAAAATGGGTAGACATGGAATACTACTGGTAAGAGAAATATTAAAGGTGATTAAGGTTTTTCATAAATTACTATAAAGAATTATAGGTTAAATAGATATTACTATCATATCAATCCCACCTTGCAAATGGTTTTTTTAAATACCCAGACCCTAGTATCCCATATTTTGTGTTTAGTTTTTTACATTTTCATATTATATAAGGAATCAGATCCAGAAGTGCCAAATAGTTTAGAAGTTTTGTAAATGTAGATACATAGATGAAACATACATTACAATTACAATTATAGAATAAAACATAAATATTCATATAATACCACCTTTATTATCCTATCTTATCTGTATATTTGAATCATAATATACATCTTGGCGTCATGATAAAAATAAAACATAAAAAGGGGTGAGATCAGATACTCAATTGGGTTAAGCGTACAATGGAAACTTTCATGAATAAATACACATAAAAATAAAGGTATGATGAATAACTAAAACACATTACATTTAATCAATAACATTTGCATAATATTAGAGGAATAAAATATTATCAACTAATTCCATATAAAAAATAACATGAAAATGAAACTTAACTACCAATATTATTACTAATTGAATAATCACATGAAATTTCAATAAAAGAATTCATAATGATGAAATAAAAAATTTTGAAAATCTAAAATATATTTTCAAGGCTTAATACCAATAATTTAATACTATAAAAGCTTCATTTAAGTAATCTATAATTATAAAGGTTTTTCAATGAGAATATAATAAATCGGTAAAGCCTTGGACAAAACCCAGTCTAGTTTGTCTCATGAGACCAATTGATACATCTAGGGGCTATAGTGGTCCCTTCCCATATCTTATTAAGGACAATGAATTTATAATATGAATTGGATAATATATAAACAATATATACGTACAAATTGTAAATATCATTCTCTAATCTATGAACATAATCACAATCTATTCTGAGTAATATGGTGAATGGTATCAAAATAGTCCATCCATAGTCAAAATGATCATAAAACATATAATAAAATATAGTAGATGATATAATAATAGATAAATATCATTGAAGCGTAATATTCAACAAATGGTGTTGAAATAGGTGAAAATACACTAATAAAATCATTGAAAATTCTTGAGAGAAATACCCCCATTTTTATATTGAAATAATTTATTTCAAAAGACACACATTTATAAAAAATATATTCTCTGAAAAGATTATTTTAAATTTAAATGGAACCTTCAAAAATAAAATTTTTCCTGAGGATAAAAAAGCTTCTCATGGATAATATGGTAGGAAATCATTCTATCTATATTTTTTTTGTCGAAAAATTCATCAAGTACCACATTTAGAAAATGAACAGAGTATTCCATTAATTTTCTTATAAAAATTATAATGTGTTTAGAAAATGAATATAAAAATTCTTATGATAATTGTAGAAATATCTTTAAAAACCTATTTTGAAAACAAGGACATGGAAGAAAAATATTCCACAGTGGAGACTGAAACATAAGAAATCTTTAATAATAACGATATTGTGAAATAAACCCTAACTATACACTTTAATTTAGTTAAACATGATTTAACCACCTGTATAATTGTTTAAATAATGTTATTAATTTCTATATATACTATATTTAAATTTATTATATCATATATTATCCTCTTATATCGTTTTGTTTATAATATTTCATTATTACCCATGTTTTGGGTGTTAACTTATTTATTTTTTTTATTCATATTTTCTCATGTAAGTCATATTTATTATGAATATGATATATTTATTTCATATATATAATGATTTTCTGTTCAAAGATATCATATTTATTCATTATATACATATTTATTATCATTATTGAATGGTTAAAATCGAAAATGAATCACATCGCGTCGTGGAGACGGTAGACCGTACGTACACACAAGCGACATTATCATTTCCCTTAATGTTGAAAGGGTAATGAAGTGAATGGTATATTAATTTTTCAAGAATAAATTTCATTTAAAAATTATAAATAATGTACATTATTTGCATCATTATTCCCATGAAATTAATTTGGTGATGAGAAACAGATTACACCACGGCATGGAGACGGTAAGCCGTACATACACACATGCACTGTTTTCATTTTTTTGATAGATAAAATGTGGAATATGGTTGTACGTAATAATAAAAACAACATATAATAATGTTGATGATATTGGAGTAACTAATTTATCATAAAAACAATACATGAATAGGAAGTAAAAGAGGAAATTAACTTATATGAGTAAGTAAAAATGATTACCATTTCTTTGGAATACATTCTATAGATCTCTTCTTAAGAGATATAGGGCTATTATTTTTGGAAGACCAAGATCTATAAAACTTGGATAAGTATTTTTGAAAGAGAAATGGGTATGTTTTCGTTTATGTATAAGGCTCAAGGTGTTGTGAAGAAGTGAGGCAAGAGGTGCTCTTTTATAATTGAAGTGGGGCACTTTTGGAAACTTTAAATCATTAAATTAATTTAAATTACATTTCTATTAAAAATGGCTAAAAGTGAGTTATTTAGAAGCTAATATATGTATTGGTCGATATCCTATCAACCAATATTTGGTATCAAATTTTTTCTCAAAATATTGCCCCTATATTTTTGTTTTAACCCTTATTTAATCCCTTTAACTCTTACCATGACAACATGTGTTTTTTTTACTTCTTAATGGTTAATATAGTTACTATAAAATTACAAAATAACCATAACTATATCATTGATGATATTCTAAACCTTATCCCTTTTTTATAGTTTATATTTTTATGAATTTTATATCATTTAATAAAATATTATTTATTTTAAACCATCATTAATGTCAATTTTGATACCATTCATTACATGACTTTTTAAAAATATCATTAAAACATGATATATTCTATAAAAATATTTTAACATATCAATAACATTAATAATTAATTTATTAATTTATTACGACATTATTTATATCAAATTATATTTATTTTAATATTTTTAAATCATTTATTTTATGTTTCAATTAATTAAATAATTACTGCATCGTCATTATGTCAGCCTTCAAGATAATTATTTATGTCTTAAAAATTAAAAATAAATAACCATGATAAAGATATAAAAAATTATTTTTAATTCCTATTTATAGACTAAGATATATTTTGAATACCCGCATATCAAAAATGTAATACTTATTAAAAACATGAGTATGACATATTTAAATTTTTTTTAAATAAAATACTATAAAAGATTTAAGTAATAAAAGTTATTACAAGAGGAAATAAAATCATCTAAAGGATGATTTTAGTAGCCATTCACTTATATAATAAATTTTGGAAATGTTTTTGGATAATTTTTTGAGTATTTATAGTATTATTTTGTACTCTTAATTAATGAATTTACCATTAATCGAGGTAATAAAAATAAATAATGTCATTATTAACTGTTTCCAAATGTAAAAGGGGCCAATTTAATAAATTTTTAAATTCTAATTCCAATTTTTTTATTCATTTTTAAAATTTTAAAAAAATAAGTTGGGTAAAATTGATTTATAATTTATCACTTTGATGGGGTGAGAAAATAAGTAATTAAAGTGAAAACATTCAAACAATTGGAATATATTTCTATCCAAATTAATTGTGAAATTGATTCTAATTACATAAATTGGACTAATTTATATAAAATTTATCTAATTATACGTGAAAACCAATAAAAAATATAATCTAACACTATAAATTATTTAGATTAGAAAGGTATTTTTAATTAAAATCCAATATTTTTTACTATTCATCAGAAAGTGAAACTTATCAGAAAAATAACAAAGTTTTAACCAAAGTAAAATTTAAAATTAAAATGTAGAAAATGGAATTTATATTCTAAAATATAATTTATAAAATTTTCAACAATTTATTTTTAAAAAAAATTTGTGCAATTAAAAGAAGATAAATATGACCTTAGAAAAATATTTCATTTTAATGGGTAATCTTGGATTGATTCCTATCTTATGCCAATAAAATATTTTTGTATGAATTTCAAACATTTTATTGAATATATAATAAATTTATTTCAAAATTTAGTTAAGAATATTAATTATCTCCATTTTAACAATAGGTTTATAACAATATTTCATTGCTTAGTTAAGATAGGTGTTGTAAGGAAAGAAAGCTATCAAAGAAACTAAATTTGATTAAGAACTGAAAAACCATAAAATATTAGGGTGTAAAATTATCACCTTCTTTAATTTAATGCATCTTGAAATTTTAAAATTTCACATCAAAAAGAAATGCTTGATACTTCAAAATTCCATTATTTGAAACCCACATTTGAATTAGGATTAATAAAACAGGCACCTAATAAAAGTGAAAGGGAAATACAAAGGTCACCAAAAAATTAGGCATTCGAATTGGACAAATTTTGATGGAAGAGAAATCCTAGAAATGGTAGAGAAATATAACTATCAATTTCTGATGGAGAGTTATAGAGAAAATGGTCATTATAATTTTAAACATCATAGAACCATAAATTTGTGATTTTTTAAAAGACCATTGATTTCTCAAAAAGAAATGTAAGAAAATAATATTTTTATTCTTAAATCATTTTCTTAGATTTAAGGGGTTCATTTACTACACTGATAAGAAATTACTTGATTTATTTATTTGTCATTAGAATAATATAATCCTTTGGTTACACTTCAATCTATTTTGACATCATCTATTACACTTGGAAATTAATTTTCTTGATGAATTTTTCATTTCTGAAGCACTTTTCTAAATAATAAGCTCCAAAAGTCATTCCTTTAGATTTTATTTTTATTTTTTTTAAAACAAATTTTATAGAAAATGTTATCCGAAATGATAAATAATACTCTAACCTAAAACAATAATATCCAAAGTTCACCTTAATCCATTCCATAATTATTTACCTTAATATTCATCCAAAATATATTTTTTCAAATTCAAAGTCCAAATATTTATAAGGATGGTCACTAAATTTCCAAAATAAACATAAAATTATTTCCCAAACCACATAATACCATTATTATTGTAAATTAACACACATATGAATACCATTATCCCACTAAAACCTTAATAAAAACATATATTTTTTCAAACCCCTAAATAAGAAATAATATAATACAATCCTTATATATCTTTTTATTGTAATATCTAGGGAAAAAATACTTTAATTATTCCACTTTTACTGTAGTAACAACATAACCTTCAACTTGGTACCATTTCTTCTTTTTAGGTATATTTCCTTGAAACTTGGTGAATTAATTTTCATAGTACACCATATCCTTATAGTGGATGCATGTAACATTGTAAAATGATTTCTTTTCCTTACAATCACGAGCATGGTGACCTTTTTACCCACACTGTAAACAAACTACTTTTCTGTTCAATCATGCACCTTGGTGGTTCCTTCTATAAGTATTATATGTTGTAAAATACATCTTTACCTTGGAACCATAATCTGACTCTTGCTCTGCCATTCTATTATACTATTACATACCTTTGAAGTCATAATAATTTTATAATTATTTATTTTTCATGATAGAACAATAGAATATATGATCATATGATGAGAATGTTTGGGAGATTAGTGACCTTTTATGGAATGTCATTAAACCATGTAAGAAATGAACAATCTTACTCATTGGGTTATATATGTGGTCTACAATATTCCTTTCTAATTTTGTAAAGCTTTTTTCACACATAACAACATTATCTTTCTCCTTTTTTCTCACTGCCAAGAATTTTCTCCCTATATCTGATCTTAGTTCACAAGTAAATTTTTTTCCTTGAAAAATTTCTTAATATGATTATATTAAATGTTTTATATTTTCTTATCCTTCATAGTGTTTTAAATAAATGACCACCATTGATTGGAATCTCTATGGAGATGATAAACTACCATGAAAACCTACTCCCTTTCATTACTTCACAAAGTGTGTAATATCGTTTCTAAGGATATTATCCATTGCTCAGCTAAAAATGGATTTGTAGGCCCTTTGGATAATGGAGGGTTTTATCACATAAATAAGTATAAAGTTGTTACACCACATTTTGGATCAGGCTATTCCATACATGTATGGTTATTTCTCATAACCTGAGTCTGCTGTCCCAATATAGTTATAATTTTTTCTACTCCAGTTATAACTCCCACACTATCTCTAGCATTATTATCTTTCCTAGGAGGAAAATATATACATTCATTTATATGGTTCCCACTCCTTCCATTAGGTTCCATTTCTAAAAATAACTAAATACACTAAATTAGGTCAAAACATTATGAAATGTAATATATAATCTTTGAACTAGTGAATCACAAAACATAAATTGGTTTTTTTGTACAAATAATTTCTAAACAATAATTTTAGTTTATTTAGATATATTTCCAAAGTTTGTCATAGGGTTTCAATATTTAATCTTTGTTTTATTAAATATATTTTGCAAGTTTTCTAATAAAAATCCTTTCATACCAACTATATAGACATCAACCCCAATATCCCTTAGTTAGTGGTTACTTTATTAAATTGTTACATTATACAAGGAATCACATCATGAAAGACAGAATAATTTAGTATTTTTGGAAAATTAGATACATAGTTGAAACATAAAATAAAATTTAAATTATAAAATTCACCATATTGATTCCTATAAGTACACCAATATTGTCTTATATTATCCCTACATTTCAATCATTATATACATCTTGGGATCCCTAAAAAAATAAGACCTAAGAAAGGGGTGAGATCAGATTCTTAGTAAGGGTAAGTGTGTAAGAGAAAATATCATGAATAAATAATCAAAAAAATTATGTAAATCTGAATAATTAAAAATCATGACATTTAATCAATAAATTGAGAATAATATGATAGTAAAAAAAGATGATCAAATAATTCCATATAATTAATCTCATTAAAACGAAACATAAAAATGGATATTATAACTAATAGAATAATCACATGTAATATCAAAAAATGAATTCAAAATGACAGAATGAATAATGTAGAACATATGAAACATATTGTCAAGGATTCATACTAATAATATAATACTTTTAATTCTTCAGATGAAAAATGAAACATTATCAAGGATTTTACCAAAAATAAAAGAAATAGATAAGGTTTTGGCCAAAACCCATATAGTTTTTCTCATGAGACCTACCGATGCCTCAAGGGGCTCTAGCAGGCCACACACATAATGTATTAAATATAATTAATTCATCATATGAATGGTGTAAGACATAAACAACATATACTTATGAAATTTAAATAACTCTCCCAAATTAGAAAACACATTCACAAACCATTCAGTGTAATATGGTGAATGTTATCAAAATAATATGTCCACAATAAATCTAATCAAAAACCTTTTAAAAAAAATATGTTAAATGATATCATAATAGATCAGTCCTAGTGGATTATAATATTAAACAAAAGGGTTTTGACAAAGAGGAAAATAATCTAATCAAATCACTAGAAAGTATTGAGAGAAATACAATTATTTTACATTGAAATCATTTATTTTAAATGCCACAAATTTATAAAAGAAAAATTTTTGTTAGAAAAGATCATTTTAAATTATAAAAGAATCCACTTCTAAAAAATAGTTCTATCCCCATGCATCAATACCCATGGTTTAGAAAAATCTTGGGTCTAGGTGATATATTCTAGACTACACCAATGGTTTTTTTAAAACCATGGGTTTACATTATCATATTTACACAATTTTATCTGGATTCCCTCCCGATTTATGATTTCTATCGGTCTCTTCCTATGTGAACCATCTCTCCCCTCACTGACCTCTACTTCATGTCCCTCATGTCCCCTCCTCGAACTCGAGTTCCTTACCTTCACCTCTACCTCAACATCCCGAAATCTGTAACCCTGCCTACATCCCCTCTCAGCTCCCTCTCCTCTGGAGACACCCCATCTCCCCTATTTTCTCCCTCTACTCCAGTGATGCACCCCTCTCCCCTTTGAGCTCATCTACTCTGGTGATTTCCCCCCTCCCCTCTCAGCTCCCTCTCCTCCAATGACATCCCCATACCCCCTTATTATCTCTAGTTATGCGTGAGACCCCCCACTGACGAACACCACATGCGATTCCTCCTCCCTTGGATCCCTCCCCTTCTACCATTTCACTCTAATTTCTTGAGGGTTATTTTTTAGTACTTTGAGGCAAGAATTCAGATTATTTAATTCTTCAATTTCTTAGAGTTTTTATCTCTCTCGTTTCCCTGTTTCATTTATCTAAATCCTATTTGTTTTGAGGTTATGAGATTCTTAATTTGATCCTTGTTTTAGGGCATATCATTATTATCTTGGGTCAACCTTATGTTTTGGCACCCTCTACCGAAGGAAAATAAGTTTGGATCATCTTGGTTTATCTAACACCATTTGAAGTTGGTTTATTATTCTCTCTTTGTTTGGACCTATTTAATTAAGGGATTTTGGTGATTATTGTTCCTATGATTATGAATATAAAACTCGCATTTTTATGTTTAATTTTCATGGGTGAAAGGATCAATCAATTTATGATGTTTCTAGGTGCATTGGACACCCTAACTTACATAGGGTAGAAGCTAATGGTTTTTAGGTGGTATCTAGATATTTTTTAGGGGAACTCGGTCGATCACTATCCTTTATAGTTATTTAAAATTTTCCTTTTTCTTTAATATGTTTTTCATTATGTTTGAATCACTAGGTGTGCTTCTCTTGATGGGTAAAACTATTTATCCTTTACTTTTTATTATTGTTTTTCCACAATATTTATCTTGTTTTACTCTATCCATGTAAAAACGCTTTGTGACATTCATACTTGGATTTGATACTCCTGCTAAGAATTACATATTTACTCATACCATTTAACTTTTAATTTAAGGCCTAAACATGTAATATCTCTTTATATTTTGAGATGAAAATAGAATGAAACAATAATACAGGGAATTCCATTATTTATGAATGTATTGAAATAATTATGAGGATTGAATTTTATAGTGGTGTGAGACTTCTTGTTATCAATATTTTTGGTAGATTTTGTCCAAACGTGACAATAATATTAGATACAATTATCATTTTTTCATTTGGTGTCCCATGATGTATGATTTTTGAATAACTTTGTAATTTGTGGCTACTAAATCTAGGTTTTTCAACTATTATGTAGTCATAGTTTTCATGGATAAAAAATTTGGGTCATTTCCATTAGATTTATCAAAATAACTAGAGGATTGGGTCATAACTTTGTAAGATATAAAATCTCTGGTCGAAATATACTGTTTTTATTACCATCTTGTCAAATTGTTTTAATTGACATAATAATGTTTTTTATTCAACCTTATTAGTCATGATTTATATGTAGATTGTCCTATCAATATTTATCTTTTCATTCAACATTTAAAAATCCATAATGTATAGATAATCTTCTAAAGTCAAAATGGTCTCTTGGATCAATTCCATTTCCTGTTGTTTCACATAAATTCTTCCAAAATAAGCTCTCACTTCATATAATAGCACTTGTCATAGTGATCATTGAAAATTGAATGATTGTTGGGAGGCACATGGATGATTTTTAAATTTTTGATTCGTAATGTGCAGTTTTATGAAAGTTAGTCTAGTATATAAGTAAAACCTCACTCCTTAGGTTTCCATTTTCACTTTTTTGATTAAAAAAGGATCCCATATTGATGTTTTTCTTAGTAGTAAAATCCGTTTTTTATTTTATTATTTTATAGATCTTTATACCTTTATTTTTGAAAATTTATAATTTTAATGTCCATTTAAAAAAGTTTGTTATTTTCTTATTTATCTTTATATTGGTTTATTTATACATGGTGTTATAGCTTATTTATTATTTCTTATTAGATATTTTACATTAAATATTTCGTTGAAGGCTATTATAGAAGACACTCAAGTAGCGGAGAGGCATATGGAATCTATCTTGGAATGTGTAAAGATTTTGTGTCATAAATTTGAGTTTCTATTTGATAAATTTTTTTATATCCAATGAATGATTATTTCCTCCTTATGATTAATAGATACACTTTGGGCTTATAAATCCCTCTTTTATATACAATTATCTGATTTTGCTGTCAATTTTTTTGTTTTTTTATTCATGCTACATATATAATAATTTCGTGTGTACTATTTACATTACTAGAATGACTTTTGTATCTTTGACATACCATATATATTTTTTGTGGTTTTCATGTTTGGTTTGATTTCACCTCAAGTTTTTTCATAATTACCAAACATTTAATCCTTTTTTTCATTTTTTTCAATTCTAAATGTATTAAATAGAATTCACTGTATTTGTGATGCATTAATGTAGTGGATCTAAATATGATTTACATAGGATTTTAAAAAGTTTTTTTGATATAAAATTATAAATATAATTTAATTAGCTAATTGGTGTTTTATGATTCTAATGAATCAATAAAAAAATGGATCTTGAACTGGTTTATCTTCTCATAAATAAAAATAATGTTCAAAATTTGGCGAAAGAACAAATTGAATATCTAGAAACAAGTAACCAATATTTTAATGGAGATCTTACTACCAATATTTGTTCTATTATTTAAGAGTAAATTACGATGATTTTTTAAATATTAGGCTTGATCATGGTACTGGGTAGTGGCAACTAAAATATTTCTAGAACATGATTTTTTTATTTTATGATTTTTTACATGTTCAAATGTTATGGGGTCCAAGTATGATATTACACTCTTACCAGTATAATTTCTCATAGTGGATATCATCTATTAAAATCCTAATCTAGTGGGGAATTCAGATCTTCTATACTAGTACTAGTTTAACTATATCTGTAGAGAGGTGAAACTCTTAATAATTTAGGATATATTTTCCTTTTTTATTCCAATTTCTCTAATATATATTTTCATTCCTCAAACGTTTTTCTGTACTAATGAATACAATTTCTCTATCATTTATTATCTAATGTAATAAAAATACCTCTTTGTTCCATGAACATGTTGTGGCGTAGTTTGAGGAACCACTTTAGTTGTTTCAGGTTGCGTTTTGGCTCAAAATTTTCTTTATATTAAACATAGTAGCTACTATTTCATAATGTTGGATTTCATCGGATAAAATGTGGTACATTGATCAAATGATCAAGGTTCTCTCCGAGGTATCCATTCATGTTATTAGTTTGCAATCCTTTAATTTCTAGTTTGTGTCCATTTTCATCAAATTAATGATATTTATAAAACTTTTGTAGTATTAAGAATTTTTTTCCATCTCATCACATTATAAAAAGTGATGGCTCATTTGGTATTCTTAGCCGCTTTTTCTCTACTATGTACATATGTTTCTTTTGTATGAACTTTAATCTTAATAAACATCATGTTTCAACATTTATATGTTACATTGGTGATAGAACAATTATGTCTGAATTTTTTAAATTATTTATCTACATGTCTATACGTAATGTTATATTCAACAAAGAATATTTTAGACGAATTTGATGTAGAGCCTACCTTTGGCCGAGTGACCCAGGTGTCCATATTGAATTCCTTTGTATAAAAGTTATTTTTTTCTAGATTTTGATATTTTAGTGGTAATTTAGCCTTAATTGTTTAGGTTTTTAGTTTATAAATATGATGTTGATGGTTATTTGTACAAATTGTGTTTATGATTTTTTAGAAATGTGGTTCTAGTCTCTCTAGAATATGACATCCCTACAATCCCTTGTGAAACTGTAGACGCAGCTAACGACCCCTAATAGTTTGATACAGTCATGGGGTTCTAACCCTTTTGGAATCCGGCGACATCCCTTGCTCATGATGACACACTATACTTTAGTCGATCGAACCAAATCATGGCAATTGTGTTCTCAGGATAAAAAACAAAATAATAACAATGATAAAGGCATCAGTCTAAACATAAAAAATGTGTTTCTGATCGTGTAACGTATCATACCACGATTTGGGCTGCTTGAGAGATTCTTGACATCAATATCTTCTTCATTCCACGTTCTTAAGATATTTTATCCTCTAGTAAGGTCTTATGAACATTTCCTAGGTTGTTTAAATTAGATTCTGAATCCATCCCTATTTGTTTCACATTCAAATTTAATCAGGACATTAATGATAAAATCTACATTGCATAAATATCTAGAATTATTGAAAAAAAAATCAATCCTCAAACTCTCACCCATACCTGAGTGATGGAGTTACATACCTTCTTCTGGATTGAATACCGAATCCCATTCTTGAATCTTCATGATACCCAACTTAAGAGAGACCAACCTAGAACCTCAACCCTTAACCTTGAAGCAAGTGACCTGACCCGAGCCTTTTTGGTTAGGTCGTGTCCCATAATGTCATTGACCTGACCTAACCCATGAAAACCCCTATTAATATATTTTATCTTCTAGTAAATCCTTATGAAACCTTTCAAGGTTTTCTCATTTATCTTCCATTAATGCATCTACTTACAGTGATCATAACATTATCTTTTCTAAAAACAAAAACTATTGTCTATGAATCATCTTTTAAAAAGGTTTCCATATTTTTATTCTCTTCAACATATCTTTCACATATGCACGTTTTATCATCCATCATCTTCTATATTCAATTAATATTATCATAAATAACTCATCATTTAACTTTGGGATAATAAATTCTATAATGCTTCATCCGCTGTGAAACCGTGGGTATATTATCTCTGGTGTGATAATCTATACCCACTATTTTCTAAACCGTGTGTACAAATGTATGCCCATGTTTTAATTGAAATTGTTGGTACTATGGATATATCTAGGGGTATACCCATATTTTCTATACCATTGTGGGTAGATCTCTATACCGACACCTCGATATCCCACTATTTATAGAACCATGGGTATAGACTATACCCACAGTTTTAGAGGATATACCCATTATTCAAAACCATGTGTATAAGTGACTTTTCTAGTAGTGGGATTAAAATCATTAAGGTTTACTGATATCATTGAAATACACCAATTTAACATTAGTTAAAAAACACTCCTTTCATATTTTTGTCGAAAAATTCATAGAGCACATCATTTGGAGAATGAATGAATTATCACTTTCAAAACATATTATAAAAAGTAAAAAATTGATAAATAAATACATTAAAAATTCACAGGATAACCATAAAAATATTTTTTATTTTTTTATAAAACAAAAAAATGGATGAAAAATACTCTCAAATAGAGACCTAAACATAAAACCCCCAAATAATAATGATATTGTGAAATAAATCATTACATTACACATTCCTTTAGATGAATGGTCTTTAAAATACTATATAATGTTTTAAATAATTTTATTAATTTATAAAAAAATCCATAATGTTTCTATGATATCATATATTTTCCTATTATATCGTTTTGTTAATAAAAATTTGTTATTACCCTTGTTTTGAGTGTTAACTATTTCATTTTCCTAGGCATGTTTTGTGGTGAAAGTCATGTTTCTTACATGTATGATATATTTATTACTTTAAAATAATGAAATTGAGGGAATATATATCTTATTTATTCAATATGTACATTTTTATAATCATTCTTGAATGGTTATCATGGAAAATGATTCACATCGTGTTGTAGGAATGATAAGTTGTACGTACTCACGAGCAACGACATCATTCTATCCATAGTGAAAGGGTAATGAAGTTGATGGTATATTAATTTCTAAAAAATCATTATAATTTCATAATAATCATATATATAAATTATTTCCATAATTATACCCATAAAAGTAATGTGGTGGTGAAAAATAGATTAAACCATTGTGTAGAGATGGTAAGTCGTACTTGCACACGTGTGATGTTTTTGTTTTTTTTTGTAGGATGGGTAAAAAATTTATTATGGTTGTCCCATAGTCATAATAAATTATCATTTTATATATTTATATATATAATACTGTTGTGATTAATTTTTCTTGTAAACAACACATGATGATGATGTAGAAGAAGAAATGAACTCGGATTAGTAAGTGAACATGATTACCTATTCTTTAGTGGAATTCCATTAGATCTCTTCTTATCGGATATAAGGTTGGTCTCTTTTAAAAAATATGATCTCAAAAAGTTTGATATGGATTTTGGGAGGATAAATGGGTGGGGTTTGGTTGATCTTGAAGGCTCTAGGTGTTGTGAAGAAGTGAGGGAGTATGTTCCATTTTATAATTAAGGTGAGGGGCACTTTTGGAAACTCAAAACAAAATAAATTAGTACAAATTAATTTTATTTTTTAAATACAACCAAATTGAGTTATTTATTATATACTATGATTGTGGGTATAAATCACCCCAAAAAAATTCATATAAGTTTATGTCACATTATTACCCATATCGTTTGGCTTTAACCATTATTTAATCCCTTTAACTCTTAAAACGACAACACTTATTTTTTATTTCTTAAGGGTTAATATAATATCTATAAAAAACCAAAAGAACCATAAATAGATAATTTATGATATTTCAAATAATATCTTAATCATTTTTATGACTTTTATATTTCTATTATATTTCAATCATTTAATCAATATTATTTACTTTAAAATATCATTAACGTCAAATTTGATATTATTCATTACATGACTTTTTAAAAATATCATAACAATAATATATCATAGAAAAACACCTTCAAAACATTATCAAAATTTAAATTTAATCAATAAAAATAGTGTATTACATTTATTATCTCAAATTATATTTATTTTATCATTTTTAATATAAATATATTTATATTCCCAAGAATTAAATAACTACTGCATCAACATTATATAAGCCATTTAAGTAATTGTTTATTTATTGAAAATTAAAAATAAAACCCCATGATTAATATAAAAATATTAACCATCAAATTAATATCTATTTTTGATGATACATTTCCAATAAGAACAAATTAAAAATTTAATACTTATTAATGAGATGAGTATGATATATTTTTCTTTTCTTAAGATAAAATATTATGAAATGATTAAAGTCTTCCAAGTGGCTCCAAGAGGATAATAAATCGGCCCAAGGATGTTTTTGGTTGACACTCACTAATAAAATAAATATAGGACAAGTGTTAGGGAAATTTTTCAAATATTTCTAAAATTATTTTTTACTCTCAATTACCTAATTTACCTTTTAACCATGGTAATAAAATTTAGAAAAGTTACTATTCATGTTTTCCAAAAATAAAAGAGGACTAAACAATACATTTTTACCCTATGATTAAAAATATTCAATCCATTATTCAAAATTCAAATAATATAATTGGTTAGAATTAATTTAAAATTAATCTCGTTGATGTGTTTAGACAAAAAGTTATTAAAGTGAAAATAATCAAAATATTGATATATTTTTTGTATTAAAAATATTTTTGAAATTGATCATAATGAAATAAACTAGATAAAATGATATAAAATTTATCTAATTATACTTCAAAACCAATCAAAATTATAATTTAATACTATAAATTATATAGATGATTTTGTTTCAACTCAAATGCAATATTTTTTATTATTCGTAAAAAATGAATCTTATTAGAAAAACACAAAAAAAATTAACCGAAGTAAATTTTAATATTTATCATTAAAAAATATTTCTTGTTTTTTCACAGAGAATTTATATATGTGTCAAAATTTAGTTTTAAAATAAGTATTCATTTAAAAGGCGGTAAAACAACATTTAGAAAAACATATCCTTTTAACGCGTAAAAGTTGATTCATTACCATATCAAGCCTATAAAATATTTTTGGATGAATTTAATTTTTTTATTGACTATATAATATATAAATTTAATAATTTTTTTGACACTATTCAATCCTTCTATTTTATCATCTTTGTTATAGGAATATTTCATTGTTTAATTAAGTTGGGTGTTGCGAGAAATATAATATATCAAAGACACTTAATTTTTTTCTGAAAAGAAATATTGTAAAATATTAGCATGATCCAAGGTTTGAAACTTTTACTGATGGGAGGATATAATAAACCATATATTTTATCTATTTGTAGGATGAGTAAGATAAAGAGAGGGGAATTGAGAATTATAATAGTCTAGATTATGATATCTGAGTTATTTTTCTTCTTGAATGGGGGAACTTTATGTCTTTTATATCTCTAAATCTATCTCTATGTTATTGTTTTTTCTTAATAAAGGGTCCCTAGAACCATACATTTACAAAAAAATATTTTTTCCATATATTACTCTTCTGGGTTTTCCATATTTAGTTTTGGGATGAACTTACTCTTTCCTATCATCCCATTTCTCATAATTATTCTTTTTTGGAAAATTAAATGAAAAATGTTTATTTACACCGTAATTAGTGTATTTTAATGGAATACTACCTTGTAATTTAATTATCCCTCCTCTAATTTTGTTTGAAATAAGATATATTATATTTTCACCATTTTCATTTTACTTATCATAAATAGAGTGTTGAGTAATCTATTTTTATTTATCATTAAATTTGATATTATTAATTTCCTTGAATTACATCCCCTTATCTTTGTCAATTATCTTCTTGAATATAGGATCTATTATCATCTCTTAGGTGAGAAAATATAATTCATATCATTAAATGATAACCGATTCATTTCTCTATCTTTCAAGGATTTTCTTTCATAAAATATATCATGAAATATTTAGGATAATTGTTTTACAATGGTATAATCCTCCATCTGTTTTCTAAATTTTTTTATTTTTCCAACAATATCACCCAGTCTTTTGAATTAGTTATAAACAACCTAATCATCCTCTATTTTATATAATTCATAAATTTATCTTAAGATCATTCTCATTGATTCCATCACTTTAACAAAACCTTCAAAAATATTTATAGGACTATCCCATATCTATTTTATAGTTTTGAGTCTCATAACATTTGTAAAAAAAAATTCAAATGAGGTCATCAGGATTTCATTCAATTCATGTCCATCAAATTTTATGTTATTCTTATCAATATATTTCATGGTATTTTTATTCTCAGTTAGATTAAAACCAAAATTAGCAACATTGATAAATTTTAGTCTAAGATAAACAAATATAAATAATCATTATGATCTTCCATCCATGATAGTTATTTCCATAAAATATTGGTATAAATCAACAATTGATATAATTGATATTCTCTATATATTATTCAGCTAAGATAATATATTCCAATGGGAACAAAGGCTTCATTAATAGCACATAAGGTCACCAACTGGTTGACACATAGAAAGAGGGAGTGTCAATAAGTTTTATAATTTCATTAAATTCCACTACTTCTTTTTGTGTGTGTCGATTTAAGTATGAGGCATATATATATCACTAATATGATAAAGTGATTGAAAATTAGAAGACATTCACCCTAACGTAAAGCTATATCTTAATATATGAGCCTCAAAACAATATATTTATACTAAATCCATTAAATTAACCAAATGTGGACCAATAAAAATTCAAATATATTTTGAATTATCTATTAGAATCAACATCAAATAAATTATCTTATCATAAGACTTATAAATATTAAAAATAAATATAATATCCCTTTTTTCATGAACATTAATATCTTGATGATTATTAAGGCACCAACAGATCATCAGTCTTACTCTCTCAATTTCCTTTTCTATTATTTCTCAATCAAATTTACATCAAATAGTCCAAAAAAATATGAACTTATTTTTAATAATCTAGTACATTAATAGTTATAATACTTTAACTTCTAAAATTCCATAGAAACTACTACATTGTGATATCTCTTTTAAAAATTGTCAATTTTTTAATTTTTTAGAAACTATACCATCTTCATTATTTATAATTAGAGTCATATATTCCATATTAAAATCTAAAATTAATGAACCAAACTCTTAAAAAATATATCCCATTAATTTTACTACATTTTAATTAAATATTTTATTTTAGATTCAACATAACTAATATCTTCTCTTTTCTAAACAAACAATCACATATGGAATATTATTATTTGATTAAGAAACTCTTCACTACATGAGTTAATTGTTACTCTTCTCTATGTTTTACATGGAGGAAACATGGTAGTTATATTATGACACAATCTTTTATTTCACATGTAAACTTGTATCATAGCATAAAATAAAATAATTATTATACTTATATCAAGAAAATTTATCTTCATCATCATTCTAATTAATTCTTCCTTCATATTAAAATTAAAAAATTTAATATTTCCTTTCATTGAATCCTCATATTTATTTCTATATATTATATAATCTTTTATATTAAGCATTATATATCACAATGAACAATTAAATTGATTCTTATGTATATTTAGTTTCATATTACATATTTATGGAACATAAAATACCTTTTACATACTCTAAATACCCCCTTTTAAATTGAAATTAATATTAAAAAACTCTAAATGAATCTAACATTGTATAAGCTATACTCACCAGTACGTTTCCAAACTTTTGACAAGGTATCTTAATTTTTTATTTGATTTTTTAATGATATTGTATATGAAATATAGAATACAATGAATCACATTATATCCAATATAACGCACATCAAAGATTCCCAAATCTACTCAATTGCATTCTAATTAACTTTTAATACTACTCTAATGTTTTCACATAGAGTTGGTGAGAAATACCATATAAATTTAATAATTACAAGTAATTTTAGTTAAAAAAATCATTTGTGTCCATGAAATAAAAATCATTTCCTCTATTAATAATTTTTATTAAAAACCATATATTATATTATGTTTGGAAAATTATTCTACAAAATGGAATTTATTTATTAAAAGATACATCTGTTAGGGGGTGTGAACACTTTACCTCATATTCAAAAAAACATGGATACACTCTTTTATAATGGATAAAAATTATTTTAGTATAATTTATATACTTTATTCGGAAACGATCCATATTTCACACAGAATTGATTATGCTTTATCATTCCTCTTTCCACACAACTATATATGTATTCCACCATTCTAATCATTTCATATATAACTCTTCAATATTTGAGTGCAAAACTCTTTTCCAAGTCCATTATAAGGATATACAAAAAACTATTCTTTGGTATCCTTCCCAAGGGTTTCCCAACAATGTTTAACCCAAATAATATTCTTAAAATGAGGCACCTAACTCTTAGGGTCACCATATTACATTATTTCAATACACCTATTAAACCATTAGAACCCAACTTTGACATAAAACTATGTATTTGGATAATTGTTTTATTGATAAGTGTTTGATTCATAAATAATATAACATTCATTATTTTTAAATTGAATTTATTATCCTAGTATATTATTTCATGATAATACCTTAACATGTCTAAAGGATTCTAATGTTATCATTTGGAATCCCTATTATTTCCACCAAAACAAAATGTTCAAACCATATCGATGTGTGACTATTTATACAACTCATAGATTATGTTACTTCTCTAAATTTAAACCTCATAATATCCACACATATCCAAATGAATCCCATGAATATATCATATTAAAACCCTATATGTGAAGGATTTCAATCGTATTAAATCAATAATTTATACAATAGAAAGCGTGGACATATATATAGTCAACAAACACCATTTAAAATAAGGCATAATTCTCTAGGCCACTAACCGGACTAACCTGAAGTCCCTTTAATCATTGTTATTTACTATATAGAGACCTCAATTCCATTATAATTATAATGAATATTTTTTTTAAATTGTAATTAAATCCTAAATTATTTCTCATAACAAAATACCTTCCATTGTTTTTGTAAAAAAAACTAAATCAACTGTCATACCTTGCATGGAACCCATTTTTTCATTTATTATAATTTAAAGAATAATTTTAATCAAAGTTATACTAAATAACACACATACTCAAAATATAAAAATTATTCTTATGAATAAATTAAGGAATAAACTAAATAAATTAAAAATTCATACCGTATTGAACCTTTGAACATTCCATAATCAATCCATTTTGTCCAAGCCATTGTGGTCCATGTAATTTTAAGAAAGGAATTGGTTATTTGGAGGTGAAACCATTTCAAATGGATAAGACATTTCACAAAGGACATTAAATGTCCTAAAAAATCTAATATGGCAAAAAAATGTTTTGTTCAAACTATTTTGGACCATGAAATATTAAAGAGAAAACAAACCAATTTATAGTTTCATTATCCTATGATGAATTATTTTTCATGATTTTTAAGATCCACCCATAATACTCTTTTCACATCATATTTATCATATTCTTAGAAAAAAACAAAAAAAACTATTTTTTCATGAGCTATACCATGTCCTTTGTTTTTTAAATAATAAAAAACCCATTTTAAGGCTATATACCATGGTTCCTTGAATACTATTTCTTAAAATTTTAATCAAAGTTCAATAATTCAACCCAAATTTCATAATGGTGTTTGGATACAATGAAAAGGATTTATAGGTGAGACATATTATTCAAAATACATTATTAAAAAATAAAAAAAACATAAAACCATAATATCTTCCATATGGTTTAATTGAATAAAATAAAGAATGACGACTTGTGTACCTTTCTTAGTCAATGAAAATCAACCATACGAGTTTTATGTAAATCACTATTGAGAAACTGATAAGTTCATACCTCTTAGGGTATGAAAGAATTATTGGAATATATTACTATTTATGTAGGATATCTCTTTAACCATGATTTTATATAAAATTTGGTCAAATGATATATAAAAACATGATCTTGAATAAAATCTTGATTTAAATAGTTCTAAAAATAAGACCACACACAAAAATATATACACTTTCTTGAAGAATACACAATTTATATAGGCCTATAAGATTTCAAAAGATTCATCCTATAATAAATAAAACATTTCCTAAATGTTACATATGTTTCAATATGTTAAAATATTTAGTATAATATCTTATTAGTTCAGTTAATGTATATATATATATATTATATTTAAACTCACCATATTTATCATCAAATGATGAAAAACCAATCATGGTATCATTTTCAGATAAAAAAAATTAAAATCATAGATATTATCTCTAAATTTTAAAAGACATGTGTGATTCCCAATGACATGGTGTCTCACATTCTATTTTGGTGTACATAAGGATATACCACCTCAATATAGTGATAATTACTATGTAGTGGTGCCTTTAGTATATAACTATGACACTATTCATATGAAAAAAAATTGAAAATTGGAATAATAAAAATGATATTTATATGATGATCATTAAACTAGATCATAACCTTCTCCCCAAAGAAGCCAAAAAAATTAGCTTTATTGAATTACCTAATAGAAGAATTGTGCTTAACTTGACCACCCAAGAGGTTACATATTTTCTAGCATAATTCAAATCCAATACCATTACAAATTTTAAAATTGCACCAATATATTATTATCTAACATAAGCCTTTGTATATTAGTGATATTTTACACTATAACTCCTACAAGGGTAACATGACCATCACCCAAGACTTTCACTAAAAAATAGTATTCAAAAAATATTTTTATTTTTTAAATAATAAATACATTGTTTCTTATTTTTATAGATGGTTCTATCCTTTTTACTAAGAATCGCCTTATATAACTCCCACATTTATTTGAAATCCAACCCACCCACTTTATTGGGAATGGAAAAATACTTTTAAGAAATCCAATGGATCTTTCTATCCCATTCAGCCTATCCCAAAAACTTGCAAAAATCATAATGAAATTTTTTAGAAACTAGTATTTTAAAAAGTTACATTATATATATATAAACTGATAGGGGGACTATTTTTTAAGAAATTACCATCCACTATTAGATATATTATCATCCTTCAACCATTGTAACCTATGAAAACTCTTTCTATAATTGAAGAAAAAAATTCTTTTTTATATTTTAAAAATATTAAGTAGACATTATTAGTTTTTTTTTGCTTATCAAAAAGGTTCACATATATAACAACACACATGTATTTCTTTCTCACTATAAAAAAACTTCTATCAAAATACACTTATTTTTTTGAAATTAACTATCAATCCAGAATGATTTTAATATATTTTTTAATAATATAAATAATAATATAAAATTCCTCTCATGTCATAATAAAAATCAAGAGGATATCATTTTAAAGAAAATATATGTGTAATTTCAAGACCACCATTAGATGTATTATCTTATTAAATATACCCATGATAACCTATATATGAAATAAATATGGAAATAACATTAGATAAAGAAATGAAAAATATAGAGAAATTGGATCCTCTTAGAATTAACCTCTAAAAGTTGTAATATTTCTCATCAATTCCCCATTAATATTATTTATATTCGAACTATGGGTAACATATCACATAATATTAGTAAACCAGATATCATCGAATTACATATTTTTAATAACCACTTGAATAAAATTCAAACCCACATTATCATTGGATTTAATCATATCTTGCTTCAAATCCAAAAGAACCTTTTTTTAAGTTTCATAGACCTTCATAGAATGAAATAATTATGAAATAATGGAATTATAATTTCTAATAAATTTTTCCAAATCTTAATTTTCTCCTTTGATAAAATATTAGAAAGTTATTCATTAATCAATTTTTTAAGATATTTGAAAATATTTTGTAGGTATAAATAAATTGGCTGATAGGTATGATGTCTAGATAATGGTGTTTAGACTTTAGGAACCACAGTACCAAGTGTTCCGTTGAATAGATTAATGCCTATTAAACCCTTCCACAAATAAATAATTATTCAAAATACATTATCCTTAAAAAAATTAAAAATTTTATAGAAAATGGTATGATGAACAAACAAAATATGCACTTTAGTAGGATGCATCTTATTGAGAATAAAAGATTTTAGAATCCTGGATATTTCATGTAAGATATTAATTCACAATAGTTATAATAAAATGGTTAATATAATTAAATTAATCTCTATAGAAACAAATTTATTTTATTGTAAATTAATTATCATAGAAATCTGAAAATATATCTTAATAACCTAAAAATCCACCACCCATATTCTATCTTCTCATTTTATCTTAGAAATTATATGCTTCATTTAACTTGAATTATCCTTCTATTGAAAAAACAAGTGTCCTAGTCACTGAAAAAATCAATATTTTCAATGATTTTATTTTAATTCAAATGTTTTAATCCCAAAAAATATGGTATTTTATATAATTAATTGTTACATTTTTTTAATAATAATTTTAGCTTAATTATTAAAATGTAATATTTCTTGATTTTTAACAATTTAAATTAGTTTTTAATTTCAAAGTGAAATTTTTATACACTAATCAAAATTTTGAAATTCATTTGTTATGACCACAGACTAGATAAAAGATATTTCATCCAAATGGAACTGGAGCTGAATCTAACTATTTAAGTCCCATATAAATATCACACATCATAACCTAAAATCGGTACACAATTGGATAACTTGCAATGATATGACCATATTTGTTAAATTTTAAATCTAATTGAGTGGATATTTTGTTTGGAGAAATAGAATAAAGTGAAAAAAGTTCTTTAACTGTGGAAATAATAGATGTTTTTCCATTTCAAGTTTATTAAGTCATACGAGCCTTCAAAATTGAAATTTTAATGGTACACAAATCATAATTATTTTCATTAGTAAATTTTTCATTACATTTTCAAAATAAGTTCAAAAAAGTTGAAATTTTGAGGGTGTATGTAGAATATAGAGTTTAAAAGGATTCCAGGATACTATTTTATGAGTTTTATCAATTTAATATGCAAAAAACGTATAATATTATGAAGGAATCATTTTGGTGGAAATATTTTCTACACCTTTTTAGTAAAAATATGTGTCTCGATTTTCTCTAGGGGGTGAACCATGAAATGATGAAATCAGGATGATGTACCACTTTTTTAGATTATTTTTTATGTTATAGATGAATTTAATTTCATTATATAATTAACACATTAATATTTTAATTTAGATTATTTATTATTTTACCTTCTCTTCACCATGATAACTTATACTCATGATGGCGAGTGACTGACCAAATTCTTCTACTAGTGGGAAGTTTTATGGAAGTTAATGAATGATTTCAATTTTATTCATATTGTTTTTATTTCATTTTGATATAGGGAGATAATATTTATATGGGTTTTTATGGGGATCATACAACACTTATTGGAATGACTCTCAAACTAATTTTATTATCTTCTAAATTGACATTTAATCCCTTCTATAAATCATGTTTTTTATATGATGAGGTTGAGTGTGTTTGAGGTATGAAACAATTTATAATGGAGGTGGGTCTTGGAAGGTGTCACACTCATGAGTAAGGTGTGTTAAACATTATTTTCTATTGTATTAGGTGAGATTTGATGTGTTGAATTGATATCCTAAGAATACTAAATTTCACTAAAGGTAAAGATTAGTAATCCATATATGATGAGATAGAATACCAAATCGGATTTAAACAATAATAATAAACAATAAAGGAACTCAAATAGACAAATCTAAGACTATTCTCTGTATTTATTAATATATCCATTATGTTGGTATTTTATCTACATTTTTATTTTCTATTTTTCATTACAAAATCATACCATAATATTCTTTATTCTTTAAAAAATATAAAATTTAAAAATATAATAACTACATTATTATTATTTAGTTTATGAATTGAAATAAGTCTCAAGAGAGACTAACCTTGTTATTCATTGTGCTATATTTTGAAATATAAATAATTTTTTATCACACCCCATGATAAGTGTTCATCAAAATTTTGCACTATTTTTGGAGACACAAGTATTATTTCACTTACTATTTTAATTCACATTTTGAAAATAATTATCTTTATTTAAAAAAAATCTATTTCTATGATATATTCAGACTACGATTATTTTTATTGAATTGATTATTCTTATGTTACACAAAAATAAGAGGTTCACAATGGAGAATAATATTAGTTGTGATGACATGGAGGAAATATACATAACCTGTAGAGAAAATTTTAATGTCTAGTTGAATATATATATTCATATCAGTAGTAGCAGATGAAGTAACCTAATCTTAAACCTGAACCAAAACATGAATGTGAAAAATCAATGGAATGAATTTCCCCACCCATTTATGATAATTAGAAACCTAATGTGGATGATAAGGATATACTTATGGAATTAATATTATTAGCACAAACTCATTCATGGATAAATGATATTCCTGATGAAACAATTCATGATAGTACACTTATGGTAGATTGATATTTTTTAGAGGAATCATAAATCTCTTTTTGGAAGTTAACCTACAATGTGATATACAAATCTTTAAAGAACCAACAACTTTGTACCATTCACTAGATATAGAAGAATAAACCATCCTAGTTGTGTAATTTGAAGAAAATATGGAGGAGAGAGACTACCTACTTCCATCCTTGATAACACATCTCCTAGAAGTTCTTTACCCTGAACTATAACTGGAAGCTTAATAAACTCAAAAAATTATTCTTTTCTTGAACATAATTTCAATTAATTTTAATAAAACTGAGCTGATCATTAACCCCCCCCCCCCCCCCCCGACCCCCTTTAAAATTATCAGAGTTGGACATTAATTGGATTGCCTTTCTGTATGAAGAAGATGATGATGAAGCACCTAATGAGGAACACATGAATCTCCCTGATCTGATATAATAATTTTTAGTTATAGAAAATAAAGAATTACTATTTACATTTCATAAATAAACTATCTTTCAAGATTCTTTTATTGAAAGGGAATATTTATATATTGATTCCTTTTACTTAAATTCACTGAAAAATGAAATTTTCACTGAATTTACTCTTTCTAAAGTTATGGATGCAGAATCGTGAAATGGAAAATCCTTAGAGGAAATTATTGAATTTGATGAGTATTGGACCAAGGTAAAGGTGGAGTACACAACCATTTTTCTTCCCTCGCTATATGAGTTTTACTTCATGATAATATTGATGTATACAATAAACTTTATCCTAAAGTTTCTCAACAACTTATATGAATGGATTCACATTGGTTGTTAATCAATTTTTATGGGTCATTAGTAAGAAACCATACCCACCATTATATTAAGCATGAATAACTATAACTTCCTAGCTAGGGGAAGTAAAAACCTAGCACCACCTTTTTTTGGGTGGGGGGGTTAACCCAAAATCTATCATTATTTTGATCTCATTTATTTTTTCTGATATTTATAGATTTTAGAAAATTTCTTATGTTATTTTTTGATGATTTATTAGGCCTAAAGTGTTAGTAAAAAAAATATTAACTCAATTATACCACTGAAAAACAATTTAGCTTGTAATTCACTTTGTCTTTGGGTTTTCCCTTATATTTTTATTTTTTGAAATTAATGGCTTGGGGTAGTCACACTATGGGTCTGCCGCTAACTACAAGGTGCTCCCCACTAGGCTAGTCGAATCACTTCGAGTCAAATCGGTGAAGAAGTCTTCAAGTATGTCAGCTACTAGGTCTCCACACTTTGTACGCTCGTCTCTGGGAGGATATGCTCCACGTGCTACTAGTCGATACTCCAAATTTCATTAAGCCTCAAGTGGAAGTATCTCAAAGGAACTCCACATCATAGGGGTCTCAATTCAACAGACGGCGCGTCAATATGATGCTCGGTCTGTGAGTTATTGGAATTTTCGTCCTAGGGGCCCGGTTGGTTTTTAGGTTCAAACAAACACGACCATACTCCAACCATGTCCAAAATTCAAGTGGGATATTGCAAATGAAATGTCTCGTTCTAAGATTTCTGTCACTATAGTTGGTTCCTCGATCAGACACTCGTAGCCTGAGTTATGGTCGATTAGGTGTAATCAAGTATGACGGGTTCGGGTCCGGTCCGACCATGTTGGACCGACCCAACCCGACCAGACCCGAGTCTGAACAGGGGTCTGACCCGGTTCATCGGTCTGACCTAACCCGAAGGCAGCCCAACCCAAAAGTGGCCCGGCCCGACCCCATTGACCCTTTAGCCTGTCCTGACTGGTTGTGTGGCCCGACCCGGTGGCCTGGCCCAACTGGTCGTGTGGCTCGGCAGCTTACGAAGGCTGGCTGGCCGTGTGGCCCATCCATCCACGCCGCGTGGCCCAGATCACCACGCTATGTGTGTGTGTGGGGGGGGGGGGGTTCTGCGCCCCCCTTTTTTTGTAACAGAATAGGCACCTAGTGCCGGTTCAGGTAACCCCATGACACTTTTGGTCCCGCCTGTTGCACGCACCAGCAGCAAGCTCAGCCGGCCGCCCTCCCCGGTCCACCGCGGCCTTAGGCCGTGGGTCTTCTCTGGTGCGGCGTGATAGCACCATGCCCATGCTCTCCTGCCGTGGCCCATCTTGGCCGCGTCCCTACACCACCGACGCGGCGTGACAGCGCCACACGCCTCCGCCACTACCCGTCATGGCTGTTACTCTCCTCCACGTAGCAAGGTGGTGTCTCACCCTCTTGGCGACCCGAAGGCCTTTGCACTGCTGGTTTCTTTCGCGGTCGGCCCATCTCCAGCCACCATTGTTAATCGTGGTACGTTCCACTATCGTCAACAAACAAGATCAACCGAAGGAAGATGGGTCGGCTGTGTTGGTGCAGTTTGAATCCCCCATGTTATATTGATAACATTTGGCATAACGAATACCAAAATATTAACGACGTAGAACGGGAACAAAACAACTCAAATACCCTTACCATTCTTGACAATTGTTCATTGAAGAAGTCTTGGGAAAAAAATGTGGCTTCATTTTGTTGACGTTGGGAAAGAAGAATCCAAGGAGGAGTTTGGAGAAAACAAGTCGAAGAAGTCGTCCACAACGTTTTTCGTGAGCGGCGACGCTTCCCTTTCTTGCCCCGGTTGAAGAAGGAATAAAGCGGTGCTCATCATTCTTCGGTGGTTCTTCGTTGGAGAGAAAAGTCTCCACCAAGTTCTTTCCTTTCATTAATCCTCTGCTACTTCCTTCTTCATAGCTGGCCACTAATGCTGTCATCAAAGGTCCTGGTATATCTTCACCACTTCTGGATGTACCACTAGAGGGGAAGTGTGTAACTCCCTCAAAACTACCTTCTAAAGTACAACTGGTACCATGGTACATTCTATGAAGAGGATGACGTACTCCCCACCTTTAGAAAATCCATCAGGTGCCTGACCTGTGGATATCTTAGCACATCACGTATCACAGTCAGCGTCTCCCCGTAGTGCCTTTCTAAGTTGCTGAACAAGTGGTAGAGTGACAGTAAGTGACTAAAGATAGGTTGCTCCATCTCTATCCACAAAGGATATCTATAAGGCAGCTAGCTTCTCTGTTTCCTCTCCTAGTAGTTGAATACCAGTACTCCTATAGAGCGCATCCACATCCACATTCCCCATCCCAAGAGTATATACTATTTTGAAGTCATAGTCCTAGAGGAACTCTATCCATCACCTTTGTCTCAGGTTCAGGTCCTTCTGAGAGAAGATATACCTGAGACTCTTGTGATCAGCATACATGGTAAAAACGTTCGCCTATCAGATAGTGTCGCCACATCTTCAAGGTGAAGACCACTGCTGATAACTCATGGTCATGGGTTGCATAGTATTGATCATTCTATCTCAACTACCGAGAACCATATGCGATCACAACTCGCTCCTGTATCAGGACACACCCGAGTCCAGTCCTTGATGTGTCGCAGTAGATTATATACCCTAATCCTACTTCTGAAAGCCTCAAGATGGGGGCACTAGTCAGCCTCTACCTCAGCTCCTGAAATCTCTACTAGCATCTCTACGACCACATGAAGGGTTTCCCCTTCATCGTTAAGGCTGAAAGTGGTGCTCCAACTCTGGAGATGTATGGAATGAACCTTTGATAGTATCCTACCAACCCAGGAAACTACGAACCTCTGTCACACTCTTGGATGGCTCCCAAGCAAGTACCGCCTCAATCTTCACTTGATCCACAATAACTCCAGCCTCTGAGATGACGTGTCCCAATAAGTGAACCTATCGAATCCAAAAATGGAACTTTGAGTGATCACCATAAAGATGGTGCTCTCACAGTAAATCCAGTACTACCTGCAAATGGTAGGCATACTCCTCCTCAGTAGTTGAGTAGATCAGAATGTCTTCGATGAAGACTACAAAAAACTGATCGAGGTAAGGCTGCAAGATCCAATTCATGAGAATCATGAACACTACTGGAGCATTGGTTATGCTGAAGGGAATAACCAGGAACTTGTAATGGTTGTACCGATATCTAAAGACCATTTTCTACACATCCTCATCTCGAACTCTAAGCTAGTGATAGCCTGATTTGAGGTCTATCTTCGAGAACTATCGTTCTCCCATGAGATTATCAAAGGGGTTGTCAATCCTTGGAAGTGGGTACTTCTTCTTCACGGTCACCTGGTTCAGGTGACTATAGTCTACGCAGAGCCTCAAGCTACCATCTGCCTTCTTGGCGAACAGAATCAGGGCTTCACGGGGAGAAACGTTGGTCTAGATGAATCACTTCCCCTACAAGTCCTCCAACTGTACCCATAGCTCATGAAGCTCAACGGGAGCCATCCGATATATTGGAGTAGATATCAGTGCCTTCCCAGGGTACATGTCAACGTAGAAGTCCACCTCTCTACATGGAGGTAATCTCAGAACATCAATAGGGAAAACATCTGTGTACTAGTCCACCACTACAGGATAAGTTGGACTCTCTACATAATCATAGTGCTAGGGTCTTGTTACATAACCCGTTATAATACCTTCATAAGACCTAAGGGTATGGTGTGCGATGTTGATAGACTCTTAGGGTGGCTTGTATAACATCACTGAGGTGGTAATCTCTATTA
The DNA here is from genome assembly GCA_963277665.1 of Viscum album. Classification (NCBI taxonomy): domain Eukaryota; kingdom Viridiplantae; phylum Streptophyta; class Magnoliopsida; order Santalales; family Viscaceae; genus Viscum; species Viscum album. The sequence goes on from OY728119.1 coordinate 1,220,050,531, forward strand.
ACTTACACTTCTCTCGTAAGAGATTCTATTCAATATTAACGCGTTGAAGATCAGATTGGCATTGGTCCATAGAAAAATCCATGGATGGTACCTCCTTCTCGAGCTCTAACAAATTGGCTACTTATGCAACAATTATACTGGATGAGTCCATCACTTTCTTGAGCTCTGAAAAATGGGCTACGTATGGAGTAATTCTACTGGATGAGGTAATCGCTTCCTTTGTCTGAGTAAATTGGATTTGCTAAAGCCCTATATTTATACTAATCATGTGATCACTTGTCAACTGCTATATTAGAAAAGGTAACAATTTATAACGATATTTTAATATCCAAAATCATTAATCCAAGGAAATCCATATGTTTATATAACCATTTTACATAACATGAAATTTAAATAGATCAATGGGAATTTTCATTAATAATAGTTTGGTTCAATACAATCAACCCCCCTTAATAATTTTCGGCCTCAAAATTTCCTTTCCCCACACTAAAATAGATGAGGGTAAATTTGTATAATCACTTCCTCCTATTCCCACGTCTCTTCATTAAACTTGTGGTTTCACCATAACACCTTGATTAGGGGCATTGTCTTATTTCGTAGAACTTTTTCCCTATGATATAAAATCTTCACCAACTTCTCATCATAAGAGTGGTCATTCTACAATGGTACAACCTCTGGATTTATTACATATGAATGTTCAGGTATGTAATTCCTCAATATTGATGCATGGATTACGTCATGTACTTGAGACAAGTTTAGTGGGAGTGCAAGTCGATAGGTCTCTGCTCCAATGCAATCAAGGATCTAAAAAGTTTTGATGTAACTTGGAATAATCTTTCCCTTATTCCCAAATATCATAATTCTCTTCCATGGCCATATTTGGAGGAGTACCTTGTCTCCAACATCAAAATCGAGGCCTCATCGATGATTATCATCATGGATCTTTTTTATACTCTAAGTAGCTTTAATGTGCTAATGGATGGTCTTAACTTTATCTACCATTTCTTTTACCATTTCAAGACCTAGGATTTATCCCTCCCCAAATTCATCCCATTATGCTGGTGTTCTACACCTCTCCCTATAAAGGGCTTCATTTGGAGACATTTGGATTCATGATTGGAAACTATTATTGTAAGAGAACTGAATTAGAGGAAGTTGTTGATCCCATCCTCCTTTGACGTTCATTGAGAATTTTCTCAACATGTCCTCAAGTGTATGGATTACTTTCTTAGATTTTACATAAGTTTGAGGTTGATAAGACATACTGATTTTTAGCATATTATTTAGAGCGGATTGGAGACTCTTTCAGAACGTAGATATGAAACTTAGATCTCTATTGGATTCAATATATAGTGGTTCTATCTGCAGCCTTACCACTTCCATGATGTATATATGTGCCATTGGGTCCAATGATAAATCCTCTCAAATTGAAATGATGTTTTTAGCCCTTGTAATATGATCCACAAGAACCTTGATAGAATTTTTTCCTTTGAATGTCTTCTGATGTTTGGTGGCAAAGTCCATTGCGATGTTCTCCCGTTTCCATATTGGTATGGGTAATAGTTGCATCATCCCCATAGACTTCTGCTTCTTAGCCTTCTCTTTCTGACACACTAGGAACTTTAAGGTATACTCAGTGATCTCCTTCTTCATGTTCTCCCCCCCAATAATTCTCTCATAGATCTCAATAAATATTTGTGTTTCATGGGAAAATGGATATATTCAAACTATTTGAATCATCCAAAAGTTCATTGTTTAACTCTGGATTCGATGAAATACATAGTCTTTTCCCAAATCTGAAAAAAAATTCTTCATTAACATTAAAATCCATGGACTTCCCTTTTTATAGTTTATACTTACTTTTGAATACCCACGTCATCATTTTGAGAATCCATTAAACATTCCAAAGAGACAGTTGAGAGATAATTTGTGAAAGGATTAATAATGTTCCCTTATTCATGATTCCTATGTCCATCATCATCAAATATAAAGATTATTGGATCCTTTTCATTGCTCATAAATGATAGAAATGATGGTTCCTTTCTTCTTATATCATCCTCCTTCTTCTTCTCTTTCCCATGGTGGTAATGGATTGAGTAGTCATAGACTTTGATAATCTCTAACCATCTTTTTTGGTGCATGTTCAACTATTTCTGTGTGAATATATAATGAGGTTTTTGTGATCTGTATAGATTTCATATTTCTCCCCAAAGATAAAATTTCACAAATTTTTTTATGAAAATATTACTATAGAAACTCCAGATCATGTGTCAGATATTTTTTCTCATGATAATTCAATTACCTTGAATCATATGTAATTACTTTGTCATTTTGAATCAACACGTAGCCCATGACCTTCTTTGAAGCATCACTGAATACCACAAAAAGTTCTACACATGTGGGTAGTGCAATAATGGGAGTATTGATAGGCCATCTTTTCAAATCCCTAAAGATATATTCATATTCATCACTACAAGAAAACACAACTCCCTTCAGAGTAATATTTTTAAGAGAGATTTATAATCATGAGAAATTTCTCACAAATTGGTGATAATATCCTCCTAACATAACGATGTTATGGATATACATCACAGATGTTGGCTTCATCCATGCCCCAATTTCATTTGTCTTGGAGGGATCCACATATATCCCATTGATTGTGATGATATGACCTAAGAATGATACCTCCTTCCACCAAAATTCAAACTTGCTATACTTTTTATAGATCATCTCTTTTTACAATGTCTCTAGTACAATGATTAGATACTCTTCATGATTCTCATTAGTTTGGGAGTATATTATAATATAATCTATAAATACAACAAAAAATTTGTTGAGGTAATGTTTAAAGAGTCTATTCATAATGTCCATGAATATTTATGGAGCATTAGTGAGTCCCAAATGAATTACTATGAATTCATAGTGCCCATACCTTGAATGAAAAGTAGTAGTGGGGATATCCTCCTTCTTCACCCTTACATAGTAATGTCCTGACCACAAATCAACCATGGATAAGTATTTCTCTCCACATAGAGAAATGAATAATTAATTAATTAAAAGAAGATGATACTTGTTCTTTATCTTGATTGTGTTGATCTCATGATAATCAGTGAAATGGCGTATTGACCCTCCTTTTTCTTGAAAAAGAGGATAGGTTCACCCTATAGTGAATCACTCGCGAGTACAAACCCTTTATCCATATTCTTCTGTAGTTGTTTCTTTATCTCCTAAAGTTCCATAATAACCATTCTATACAAAGCCTTGGATATTAGAAAAGACCAAAGTATAATATCAATTGATAATTCAACATCTCTTTTAGGAGGATTATCAGGAAATTACTTGGGAAACACTTAAGAAAATTCTCTCATAATAGGAATTTCTTCAAAGATGGTTGCTTCCTTAGACTTCATCATCTGAGAAAGATATTAATGCTCCTAGGGAATTCATATCCACACTTGAGATGATGGTTCTAAATATGATTCATCATTCTCCATGCACTGGTATAGAATCGACGGTTGATTCTACATAAGGAGAGTGATTTCCCTATCATGAAAAATTATGTTGTCTTTATATAGGGAAGGCCAATCCATGCCATGAATTGAATAAAATTACACCTTAGGGAGTATGATGAAGTTCTCCATGATGTTCAATCCACAAATTATGATAGGGGAGGAGTTATCTTCCTGGGATGCAATAACATCCCCAATTTCCATTATCAATGACATATCTACATCCATCATTTTTTGTGGTTTTGGGATTGTCCTACTAAACTTTTGGGACATAAAAGTGTGCATCGAACCAGAATCAAAAAGTACAATCACTATTCCTGAATAAATAAAAATCATACCTATCACCACAACTTTATCAGGGTTCACATCTATGGTTGTTATTAAAAATGTTCTTCCTTACTTCCATAGAGGTTTCTGGTTTCCTCTAAAGACCCTTGTCTTAGGGAACTGGTTTCTAAAGTACCCTGGTTCTTTGTAGTTTAAACAATGAACAGTGCATTGAGCACTGAATGGGGCATTCTTCCTCTCTATCATGACAACATGTTTTTTTGTCTGCATTTAAGGATCATGTGCCCTTCTCTTCCACACATAAAGCATTTCTGCATCCCCTTCGGACAATTTACATGGTTCTTTTTCCACACCTTTGGCATGTGGGGTGCTGGAATTTTATAGAACAATTGGATTTATCCATTAGACCTCTAGAATTAATATCCACTTCCTACATGTTATCCCCTTGATACCCCTGAGATTTTTTAATCTCCATTTTTACTTTGAGGTAACATTTGACAATTTCCTCAAAGCTATTAAAGTCACGAATCTCTAGGGATTTCCATAGTCTAGGTTTTTTACCACCAAAGAAGTGGTCAAACATGAATTCGGGGGTAAAGAAAAAAGACAGAGGCATATCATGAAAGCCTTTTGAAGTATTCCTCATATTCTCTTATGGATTTTCACCTTTTTCCTCAGGGAATGGAAGTGCCTTTCCATCTTAAGTCAAACGGTGTGAGGAAGATAGTTATCAAAAAACATTTTCTGAAAATCCTTCCATTACAACACCTTGATCTCTTACTCATGATTCACATTTTTTATCAATGTACACCATTGATCAACTTCACCCTCCATATGATAATCATCCAAAAGAACCTTCTCTTGTTTAGAACAATGAATGATGTAGAATATCCTCCCAATTGATTTGATCCATTGTTCAGCGATTGAGGGATCCAACGATCCATTAAAAGTAAGAGGTCTTTGTCTCATGAAGATCTTGATTGCTTCTTATTCTTTCGTGGGGGTTTAGGGGTTGGATGTTCTTCTTAAACCATGTTTATATTCAAAAAATGAGTTAACTAAGAGTGTATAATGATTTTTTTTATTCCCACTCCCATCAGATTGAGCATCTCTTTAGAACAGTAGTCACACTGATCTGCGCATCGGTTGTTAACTAGATTCCTCATATTAATTTTCATTCTCTAGAATAAATATAAATTTATGGGTAAAACATAAGGGGAATACAATGAAAAAATTAAATATCTTATAAAATACATTTATTTCCTTAACATATGAATTTATAGGCTTCAATATATGTTATCCATGATCTACTTCGCAACATTTATTCTTAGGGGAATTTTTTATTCCCTTAATAACGGTTTATACTAGGGTTTTAAATTTACCAAATAATATCTATCAGGAGTATCGAACCAAGAGTGAATCAAGGCCCATTTTCGTGCACCAGTTCATGTTTGAGTCTAGCTCAAAGTATTGTTTTTGGGGTTTACCCCAAGATACATCTATTCCAGAGCCACCTTTACTTCTTCGTATCCAGACATTGATGTATTTTCTTGATAAACCACTTACTCTATACTCACAAAAAATTAGGGATGTTGTTATTATACTTAGTCTTATCCCAAAGGATTTCATTAGTATTTTCTAATCCTAGTCCCAAATATAACTAAACTAATCCTTTGATACCAACTATAACAACCCTACTCTTTATTACACACTTTAAAATGATTTATTACATAAAACACTACTTAAGAAAATTTTCAGGATCAAGAGGTATACTTTCTTATAAAACTAGGTAAATTACCTGACAACATAAGATATAAAAATACAACATTTTTATTAAACACTTCTTTTACATGACCATAACATTTCTTCGTACCTAGAATTGCGTGGGATAACATGAGGAAATATATATAAAAAGGTTGAGCTATAAAGTCTAAAAATGGAGTATACAAGGAATAACATAGAGAATAAAATACATGTTAGGAAATATTAATATAAATGGATAATATGAGAAACATGAACCAAAATGCTTGATATAGAATGATTATCACAATATGGAGATGTGGTAACCACATTTGACATGATATTATCATGAGCCAAGGCTTATTGTATATAGAGCATGAGTATACCATAATTGAACAAGAATTAGAATGATTAAACCCTCATTTCACAAGAATAATCATGAATGAACAATTATTTCACATGGACTATCATGATACTAATCATTACCCAATGAATTGGAGTGTTATCAAGTCATTCCCTTCTTAATCATTTCATTTCATAGATAAGTGTACCACATAGATCATACAACATGGATTCATTAAACATCATAATTTATTCCATAAGTAATATATGTGGAATACCTAAATTTTTGTCATAAATAAACAAGTACATGTTCTTAAAGGTGAATACCCTTTATATAGAAATGGGTATGGAATTCACTTACATGATGATTTTGGCATGGGAAATTTTGGTGTAACCTCAAAAACATAACGATGTCAAATAGAAATCATAAACTGGGATGATGAGAGAGAAAGGTGTATCTAAATTTTTTTAAATTCAATGGACCCTTATAGGGTCATGGAACACAATATCCCAACATATGTAATGGAATTTAGTTTTATAATATAAAATAATTTCTTGAATGTAACTGAGGAGAGAGAAATCCCTTACGGAATTTTGGCATTGTAACATGTGTACATCAGAGGAATTAGTGAGAGATAAAGTGGTATTTCATCATTATAACATAATTAGGGAAGTATAGGGAGGTTTTAAATAAAACCCCAACATTTTTAATTTAAAATAAATGTGAATTACAATATAAGAAAATTTGTACATAAATAAAGAAGGAAGGAAAGTGAGGATCCCTTACTTGGAAGTGTGGTCCCAAAGGCTTGGGAGAGGCTACATGGCAGCTTGGCGTGCCTTGTAAGGATTATAAAGTTATGAGGGTAGAGGTTAGTCAAGCTCTAAAATGTTTGAGTGAAGAGGAATGGGGGGTTTAATGGTTTTCTATAGGAAATGATAAGTAATTCACCATTATTTAGCTTTTCTAAACTACACATTAAACTAATCAAAACCACAAACCATACCATGGTTTTTACCCATAATTTTTTCCAAATGGTAGTGGAAAAAAAATTTATAAGGTAAATTTCTGAAATTATTAAAATATTAGGCTTCCTTATGTGGTTCTGAGTCACACTATCAAGGAAATAATTTAAAAAGGTTTAAATATTTTATTAGTCTTGGAGGGTCCACTAAGTCATTGTAAAATAAATAAAACATATATAAAATAACATTATTATAAAGGTAAAACATATTTTGTCTGAATAAACCTTTTATAATATTTTATTACATCACTATTGGGTCATTATGATGTCCTAAAATACATTATATATTTAAACGGTATTTAATTTTTAACAAAAAATTCGGCTCTCTTAGAAAAATAGGAAAATTCAATATTAGATAATTTTGACATCTTGAATGAAAAAAATAATAATAATTTTATTTAATAATTTTTGAAATATGTGAATTTTTACTTTTAAAATAAAAACCATCATTTATTGAATATTCATGGGTTTTGACAAAAATAGATTTTAAACTTGAATAAAAATTACAATCGTATAAAAATAATACAATCATTTATATTTAATAAAAACTAATTTAGTAGTAATATTTTATTAAAATATTATTTAATCCAAAAAATTCATTAATTCATCATAATATATTTTTTATTTTAATATTAACTAAAAATATTATTTGTGCTTTAAACCCCATTTACAAAGTGAGAATAATAAAATGAATGTATTTTATTTATTCACTAAAAAAATAATGAATATAATTATAGATCTAAGGTCTTGTTACATAACCCCTTATAACACCCAAATAAGAACTAATGGTAAGGTGTGTGATGGTGACAAAATCTTAGGTTGGATCAGATAACATTTATGTGGTGGTTACCTCTTTTAACTTCTACTTCTCTGGAAGGGAATTCCTTTTAAGCTTAACTTTTTGATGTTTAGCTTGGGATTGGTCCATAGCGAAGCCTAGTGATACTACCTCTTTCTTGAGCTCTATCAAATGTGATTCTTATTGAGAAATTCTACTGGATGAGGCTATCACTTCCTTTGTCTAAGTAAATTGGATTTGTTAAAGCCCTATATTTATACTAATCATGTGATCATTGTTCAGTGGCTATATTTGCAACGTTAATAATTATTGACAGTATTTTATAATCCAAAAAACATAGATCAAGGAAGTTCATATGTTTTATATAAAAATTTTACATAATAATACATTTAATTATATCAAGTGGAATTTTCATTAAAAAAAGTTTGGGTTGTCCCAATAGTGAATAAATTGATTTTTTTTTGCAAACTATGTAGGAAAATTGGTCTATATAGAGACCCAAGAAGAACTCTACATGGAACCTATGAGGGTGCTAATGAATATTTTGAGTCATGTGTATCAAACACACCTAAAATATGGGTTAAGGAATCTAATCGATATATCATGGATAACAGTCTAGTTTTTCACCATTTGGGTCACACTTGGACCTGATTTATCAAACATAACCATTAGAAATCCACTAGTAGAAAATATTCCCTTAGATCATTCTATTTTTCCTAGATAATTTAGTCAATCCAACACCTATAAAATGAACTAACCTCACATGGGAAGAACTGAACTTAATCATAACCAACTTGAACCCTCCTCCCCCCTTTCACAATGTAGAAGTATTAAATAATCCCCACATAGATCCAGTAGTTAAGGTATTTTCTTCTATAATCTGTCTCCAACTCTTCTCCCCATCCCAGTCCCACCATCATATACTCCATATAACTGAAATATCTTATAATATGAGAAAACCAAGGCAACAAACTAATAACTCTATAATTGTTTCATAAATATCTTTATCAATGCAACCAATACAAATAAAAAATTCATATATTATTACTATATACAAGGTTACAATCTAATTAATGCAGGGATTCAATATGATTTTGGTAATATTAATATTTATAACCACTTCTCATCGATGGAGATTTTGAGGGATCAAACATTTATCATGAAGGGTGCTCTAAACAGTACCTTGGCTATGACCCCTCAAATATGGTGGTCAAGGCGGGAGGATGGTGGTCAGTAATCCAGACACCATGATCCTAAATAATTAGCTTAACCTTTTTATTATAATTGTAATATCAGTATAAAAATATACTATATATTCAAATTCATAAATTATAATGTATAAAAATTAAACATGGGAAATATTAACAATTCTACCTCTTGGGGACCAGTGGCCCATCCACCCAAATCCTATAATTCTATTTCCTAAAAAGGCTAAATAAATATTTATAATTAATGTTTTAATATATTATTAGGGGTGTAAAACCCAAAAATATTATACTATACCAAAATTTAAAATACACAAGCCAGATATATACTAAAATGATAAAATTTAAATTCAAGGCCCTATTAATGATATATTTTCATATTTTCCTCACAGGGGCCTTATAGATGTAAAGATAAAATTTTCATAGTTTTTTCTCAAAAAATATTATTGTAAATAATTAAAAAAATTATTCCAAAATTTAATAAATAAAACCATTAACATAACTAATGGAATATATATTAGAGGGAAATAATGAGAAAAAGTTAAATCATTTTAAAAAGGAATAAAGATATTTTTATTTTACCACCCTTTAATGTTTTTCATCTCAAAAATAAAAAATATAGGTAGGAGGAGAAGTTATTGAGATAATATATTTTTTTTATAACCATTAATATTTAAATTTATTTAACCATGTGTTAACGGAATATGCATTATATGTACATAAAATGAACTTAACATATATTGGTAATCAGATGTCATTGACCAATGAACAGATTCATGAAACGTTTTTTCACATATAGAAATCATCATCCCATGAAATTCATATTCTAATTATTTTAAAAATTGGTGTTAGAGTTTATTTAATATATTACACAACATTGGATCATTTGGTAAACTTTTAGAATATTTCACTTCATCAAAAAAATTTAAATCCATTACACAATTATATCAACAGGTCAGTAAAATTTTGTTGAAATTTAAACTTAAATGATCATTGAAAAATAATCATATTCTAGATCATGTACTTTTTGTAGTAATAAAAATGGATGTATATCATCATACCAAAATGTTTCTAAGTCTCCCAAAACATTAATAATACCAACAATAATAAGGATATATAGTATCAACGTTAGTTTATACTAATACACAATCCAAAATATGTACAATAATATGATATATCCCAAGGACCCCTAAGCTGTAATCATCCAAAACTAAAATATTACAATATAAATAAAATGATTAATTATATAGTGTCACAAAACATTTCAAATACATCAAGAATCCCTCCTAAGACTCATTATTTTATAATTTCACTTCAATCATAGGGAAATAGAGGGATTAATCAAAATATTTATAGAATCTCATTTGTAGAACTTTAACCAGAAATAGTTATGTAATTTAGTTAAAAATGTTCTAAAACATTTAATTCCATTTCAATAGTTTGATTCCTAGATTTCACAACATAACATATGGGGAAAAAGACCTAAAAGTGTGAATCTCACTTGAAACTTTTCCTTTATAGATTAATTTAATTAATCATCAAAATCATTAGGAGTGTTTCACACATCCCACCATGAAGGTAAAACTTCGAGGTAGATCACATGAGAAATTTTTATTATTTTATACCACTTCATCAACGATTGAAGATAAATTACATATAAATGATGAATAAATGTGAGAATCACTAACAACATGAACAACTAATAAAAATATTCTTGTTTTTCATGGCCAGGTGTATAGAATATTACTAATTCATATTTAATGTTGTACGTTCCAAATATAATATAATTTTTATTTTTCTTATAGTATTTATTCACTTTTATTTAAGGAAAACATATAAAAATATTTAATGCCCAATAGGAGTGAAAATACTAACACTTTTATTTTATTAACTATTTTTTCATTAATAGTGAAAATATTAGTGATCTTCATCACAACATTTAATATGAATCTACACAATATTATAATAATAATTATACTAACTAGGGAGGTATTATTTTAATCAATGGAATAACATAAACAAAATACTTATCATCATCACTATTAATCACAACATTAGGTATACAAATCAAGTGGTAAACAACTTTTTAGGGGCCTATACCACCATTACTAAAGTATACGATCCTGATCATAACTATATGAACACAATTATTAGACCTAGACCCTAGTTTAATGATTTCTAAAATTAGATACCCAAACCAAAATAAACTGAAATATTTATTCCATAAAATTATGATTAATACCCTATATACAAAGTGGTTTATTCAATGGTGAAATGTGAAAGTAGTAAATATTTAATTAATAATTTCTTCCCCAATTAAATAATTTTATCACATTAATATAAATCATAATAACTATGACATGATTATCCCAATCCTCAACATTCAATCCTTAGGTTAACTACATTCTTTTTAGAATAATTCCACCTCATAGACATAGATACTATATTTTTTGGTTATAATTTATATGAATCATAGAATATATATATTAATTAAATATGAATATTGAATTATTTTTTCCACCTAAAATAACATTATCACTATCTAATTGTTGTGACACCAAATTCAATAAATCAAAGGGAATAATATTGATGATAATTACTTGTACCTCAACATATATCTGATTCTATGAGACTATATTTATCCATATTATATAGTTAATCTCTCTCTTTCACCATAATCTTACTCATTTACTATTGCACAACCTTAAGGTGTCACTAGAGTATCTAGTCACTGGGTACTATTATCTCTATAGATGATGAATCGATAGTAAAGTAAACTAACTCAGCAATCCTAGTCACACTAAAATCATAATAATCCTACTATCGGCAGTTCAAACTGACCTATCTTGATCTAAGCCTCTAATATCAGTACCATAGGAAACACTAATTAGAAATCTATCTAAATTTATAAGTTATATCCTAACATAAAAATTTTTCCATTATTGATATATTCTTCATTGATAAATTTGAATAATGATATAACATAATGCTACTATGAAGTTATTTGATATGTTATATCATCATATTGATATACACCTATAATATTTACTTATATCCCTCAGTCCTCAGAATCTCTTCATTTAGAGTCTCAGTAAATGTAATAGGACCTCATGCTAAGAGCCACGATTTGAGAAAATTAACTAAATCATCATAAATCATATAGATTTTATAATATATTCATCATTAAATCAAATAAAAAAACTCATTTTGAAGTAATCTACAGCTCTATATCTAGGCGAAGATTCTCATTTTCTAATATAAAATGACCATCATCCACCACCTACATGTAAACCACCATACAAGATTGTCATTAATAGAAAATATAAAGAAAAAAATTTCATTTATATGTGGTATGTATTATTGATATCATTTATCCAAGGCTCTGCCACCTAAAAATAGGATCACTCTAACATATGGGAAAAATCATGTATTAAAACTCATATAGTGTATCATTGATATAACCTATCTCAGTATCCAAATATAGAGAAATTTACATGACATCATGTAAAATTCACTAGTACTCTAATCCATTAAAAAATCATCCTCTTTAGGAACAAACATGAGTATTACATTGATATATTATAAGATGAACATTACCAACTCATGAGCTCATACCTATATATTTACATGGTGACACATTATATTATTTTTTTATAATTTTCAACAAATTTTGGATTAAATAAAGAAATAATTTTAGAAAATATGATTATAATTTCTCAAATACACACCATATAATTGATCCACTATCATAATAAATAAAGAAAAATTATAATATGAACAATATATTATTCACATACTAACCTAAATGCATACTAAAAACAATAATTTAGGTACTTGAGTCAGTAAAAAAATGAATAGATTCTTTCTTTAGGGATGTTTCGACATCCACAACCTAAGGTAGATTTTCTAACGATAACATATTTTTCTCAAGTACCAATAAAACTACTTACACAGTTTCCTAAACCAAAAAATCATAAATAATTAACTAAAAACTCAATGACAATGAAAAATAAACTCTTATTTCTTTCCAATATGACTCATCTAAAAAATTTCTCCACCCAAATTAGTGAAAATACTGGGTGTGTGTAATGACCCAAAGTTTTATGATGGAAATTGAATTCTTCAAAATATGTCATAAAATCACATGAAAACACGACATAATGAACTACTAAGTGCTAAGTGACCTGTAAACATAAGTTTGTCACTTCTGTGTTTGGAATTTTCAAAAATTTGACATACACGGTTGTGTTCCAGATGATTTTTGGGGTCCAATAAGGAAAACATATTTTTTTGGTGAATAGTAACTTGCCCCTATAGATAGTAAACTACCCTTATGAATATATTTACAAACCTTATGAATAGTAAATCATCCAAATATTAGTAACATTTCCCATGAATAATTAAATAAAATTTAGGCAACTTAGAATGTGACAATTTGACCTTAGTAAACGTTTTGGTATTTTTGTAAGTTATAAATAAATAATTATAATTAATTAATTAATTTAAAAGAAAATTAATTTTCTTAAAAATGTGTTCATAAATTATAAAATCTATGTCTATAAGTTTTTAGATAATTTTATGAGACCCTACGTAATTTTTGAAAGCATTATAAAATCAGTTTTAATTTTAAAAACTGTATTTTTCAGGTAAATTATGATTTAAATTAAATAATAAATTAATCATATTTAGAAAATTATTTTTGAAAAATGGTCTTTATTTTTTTATTATACACTTCAATAAATTATTATGGTAAAATTTTGGGATTTTTCTGAAATACCTCAATTTTCTGGTGAATAGTAAAAATACAGTTTTTTACATAACCGGTCTATCCTAAATTGTATCATTAAATATGTAATAATGAAATAAAAATTCTAGAACATTAGTTTCAGCCAAATAATATTAAATTTTATAAATTTTTCCTTAAAATATAATAAACTCAATTTTTAAACCTAAAAAGAGCTTTCCAAATCCTAAGGTTAAAAGTTGATTTCTTAAAGTGTCCTTTTCTCTTTCTTTCATTTTCCTTCTTTGAAATTAATGAATTCAAATTATAAAGATTATTTAAAGCCTAAAATAAAATATATTATATTAATATTTGATTTTGGATGTCATAAAACTACTATTAAAAGTCTAAATTTTGATATATTATTTTATTTAATATTTTATAATAAAAACACCACCCTCCCCATGTATAAATGACCCCTCCACCTCCCCTTGCCAAACCACACCTCTCAAGCTTAAAATATTTTCTAAAATCTGGCCAAGAATCTTCCCTAGCTCCTACACCACGTCCAAGAGCTTCTGTTCTGATCAAAAGACCACGCTTGGGCCCCTTAAGGGGGATCATAAGAGGAAGATTCAAGAGGCAATTTCTCTTCCCCTTTCCTTTAATTCCCTTTCAATTTCACATTCTTTTCATATTCTCTCCCAAACTATCTTTGTGCAAATGGTATGTTGAATACATTATCATACATATAATTGAATTTTATGATACTAATTAGATATTATACCATCCAACCCTCTTCACCTCTTCTTTTTATTTTATAAAATAAAAGGTTGTTCGTAAGGTGTTAATTTATCACCTTCAAGAACGACATGTTTTCTTTTCCCATTTCTACCTACAGATCTGGTCATGAAACCATTTTTATGGTTGAAAAATAATATTTTATATGTATTAAGACCTATTTTATGTTCTATAACTAAATTATCTACATATTAATAGATGAGTAAACAAAACAAGTTTGTTGTGGTCGCAAAACCGCCCAAATTAACCCAAACGATCATCATTAAATTCCTATATAATGATTCATCCAAATGGTATAAAATGTAATTCATAATAAGATCATTTTAAATTGGATAATATAATTAATAAAATTTAATATAATTTTTGGATGTTTACCCATGTTCTACACAAACTTCAATTCATGAATACATGTAAAACTCTCAGGAAAACCATAAAAACGAACATTCCCGAACTATGTTTTTAACCTCTATAACTCCTAAAATGGCACATAAAATAACATGATGAAACAAAAATTACCCATATTAAGGTATAAAATGTTCTCTAATTTCTAATTAATTAATATAATGTCATTATACATGACATTAAAGAGATGTAAGCGTTCAGATACATGGTAAGGGGAAATTCTCGAACCCAACTTTCATCCTTCGCATTATCACTCTTTCACTCCTTTTTGATATGTTTTCTCCTTTAAAAATATTTTTTTCATAATTTTCGTTCATTTTTTGGGACATAATTGTTTTTCACTGGTATTTATGGGAAACCAAATTTTTTCCAAGAGAACTCTTCTTTCAAGAACACACCTTTTACTTCTCATTCAAGATGGACAGTTCTTGTAACATGTATGTTATTCCCTCTTTCTTTTGGGAACCCAATGCTTATAAATGTGTTCTGATGAGATGAAAACCATTCATTTTCATGGGGTTTTTATGCTTATTTATTTTATATGTTCATTTTGGCATGCATGATAAATGATAATGTTATGATGTGACGGGTGCACCTGGATTATATAGTGCAATATGAATGTTTAAATGTGACAGGTGCACCCAGAATTATACAGTGCTCCAATTAATTAGGTAAAGTGATGAATATACTTAGTATTTGTGAAATTATGTGTGAACAAGATTATATACCTGTTCACAAGCTTGTGTGGTAGTTAACCACTAAGACATGATGTTTCATTTTTATGCATTTCCATATTTCAATGCTTCCTCTCATGTTCACGATTCTTTTCCAACGTTAGGAATATAATCACCCAATGCTATATTGTTCTTATCAATACTCTAACTGGGTTTCTATCTCACCCCTTTTGATGTATATAATCTAGTGGATACATGTACTAAGGAGAGGTCAAGTGCTAATAAAAATCTAGAGATGATGAAATGAACAAAAAAAATGTATGCTCGATGTTTTAATTGTTATGTATGGTTGTAGTTTTCCCAAGACACTAAACCATTGGATACAATATGTGTAAAAATATTATGTTTTTTATCTTTAAAATTATTTTATTGTAATTTATGAAAGGCTGTGTCTCTATAGTGTGGCTACCCAATAACATCCCACCACTATTTTGCTAGGGGTTGATGACAAATACAAAGTGGATGTGCAAAAAAATGTGGGGAATTAAACCATGAAAACAATAATGAAAATACATTATGACTCTATCAGAATAAAATTATTTCAATAAATATTGAAAATGAAAATTAAATATATATATATATATATATATATATATATATATATATGACATACCATTTATTATGTTGTAAGAAATGCATAATAAATGAGATATAATACTTTTTCTATAATAAAATACATTAAACATGACATGAACCTATTTGTAAATAAAAACCCAAACTAAAACATGAGTAAAAGATGAGTAATACCCTAATAAGTTATATCAAACATTCTACACCTGTTCCACTTATATATACCGGCACAACTATCTCTACATATCCAATTATTACACTACCCATCCGTAATAAGACCCTAGCCAAAATCTAGGATGGGAATGAGAGTGCCACTCCAAGAGAACCTTTACAAGACTAGGGGTTGATGACTATAATTGAGATATTTCAATACTCAATTATAATATGTTACCTCCTAGAGAACACAATGAAAGATAATAAAATAAAATAAAAATCCCAAACAATGAACAATATAACATAATAATCCATGATGATCAATTAGATAAATTATTGAATATTACATACTATTTATGAAATTTAAACCAACTAATAACTAAAAAAACCATGGACCAAAAAATATATAAAAATACCAATAAAAACATACCTTAGTTGTATATAGAAATATTATCTAACTCCAAACTATAGTAAACAATAAATGAGTCTAAATTAACTCTTCCAAGCTTCTCCAACAACTCTGGACTATATTACTAATTTTAAATAAATGGGTGATTATATCCAAATATTAGAAATATATTATATATCTATTTAATTGCATCTATTGTCCTAAATGTATGTTTTTATAGAGGGGTTAATAGATACAATCCACTATGGACCTTGGTTAAATCCCTTTTGGTTGCAACCTATTTCCATGTGCTATTGTGACTAAGGCAATGGGTCTAACTATTTCATTTGATAACTATGATCATGGAAAATTAATTATTATTTCTGTATTCTTAATTTATTGTGGAAAAATCATATATCAATTTTCATCTAGAAGAAGCTTCTTCATCCACTTCATTATACTATAACCCATGTTTTCTTTGTTAAACTATGATTTTTCCAATCCAATCACCCATCCATGGGTTTTATACATTCATTTATAGTAATAATTAAACATATAAAGAATTTTCACACATCAAAAAAATATAACCCCCGTGATTTTACATTGCCTTTGATTGTCCCTCGAATATTTTTCAAACTTTAATTGCTATAAAATCTTTCCTAAGTTACTCTCCCTCAATCAAACTATCCTCATCGAGCTAGTCTCTCTTAATCAAATAATTATCTTAAAATCTAAATCGTATAGTAAAACTATATATAAAATATGAAATCCTATAAAATTATTTGGAGTGATATTTATCCATTTATATGTTCATGTTGTTATATACTCAATCCCAATAATTTGAATCCAATAATTAGAACCATAATTAAGTTTGAGAACTTTTGTGGTTTCAATTACATCATTCTATATACAATGGTTCACTATTTCTAAGTAATAAAATTTATCTAACATAGATCATCTTTGTGGAAATATTATAACTATAAATATTATTATTATTGATTTATTTTCCTTTGTAGGCCTCCTTGAAATATAAAATTTACATGAAGTTAAAAACTAGCACATAATAATTTTTATAGAATAAATTAGATTATATGTTTCTACTTTAGTTATATGATTCTTATATAATATATTTATTGAAACGGACTTACAATTTCACTATATATAATAATCTTTATACAACTATTTCAACATATTTTTCTTCATGTCTTTTTTCTGCATGTTTGAGAAATTAATACTTAAAAAATTCTTATGTTTATATTTTTTATCCAAAATATTTAAACAATAACCAATCAATTATATGTAATATGATAATTTTAAAAAATAGTTTTTATGTAAAAACTATTATATGTTATTATAAATGTAATATCTTAATGTATATTGGGTTTATTTTTTTATTTTTAAAGATCATTAAATATTTAAATTGTAACATCACTATTATTATTTTACCATATACCTAAAATTAAATTTTATTCCAAAAATATCCACATGAATATTTAAACATCTTCATGTTATATTATTTTTTCATTTGACCACATTCATGCCTTTTAATTTATCTTTGACCTATTATTGTTAAAAAACATTTGATATTTATCCAAAATATTAGTAACCATAAAAATATTTTATAATAATATCTATATAGAAATATATTTGTTTTTGAATGGAAATTGTTTGACAAGTAAACCATACCAAATAAATTTGTCTTTAAATAAAAATTAAAGTGACTAAAAATTAATTATATTAATTATGTTTTTTATAATTTTCCCCGTTTTCTCATCAATTAGATAATTATAGGAGGAATTTTGTTTTAAATTTATATGATTTTACTATATGTGTATCTCTAAAAAAAATTAATGGAACATTGGATATTGAAAAAAAATAGATAGTGATGTATCATAATGTATTTTAACTTTGAAATTTTGTTTTGAAAATATTTCCCAAAATCAAGCCACTTATATGCTACTATAAATTGATAACTTTTTAAATTGGCCAATTATAACCCATATTTTATTTCACACATTAAATGGAGAAATGTAAGAATAAATACCAAGTTTAATTTAACTATTATCATGTAGGTTTTAATAATTTTTGAATAAATATATTATATATTTTTACTATGGAAATAAATTAGAATTTAATGTTTTTTTGAACTCGTTTATTAACAATTAATATTTTAATATCATAAAGAATATATTATTATATTATAAAAAAATTTATACCATAGTTTAAAAAGAAGAATTTTCCTTGTAAAATAAATAGTTATATAGTTTTAAAATATCATTGATTTATTTTCTGTAAATTAAATGTTTAAATGATAGAATACTAAATGTGTTATGATTTTACAAATTTTCATAGAACTTTTATAATCTAAATTCATTAATTTTAATAAAAATAAATATTTTTATATGATAAATTATATATTTTTTGGATTTCTAATTAAATAATTCTTCAAATGGAGAACTAATTATATTCCCCTCTTTTGAATGTGATGGAAGAACAAGGTTAACTCATGAATAAGAAATTTTTCATATCACTAAAATTAGGTTCCAAAATATAATGTGTGGTACCACAATAGAAAAACATTTTAAGTAGAGAATGGAATTATATCAACTCAAATTATTAAAATGGAGAATTTGATTTATTTTTTATTTCCATTTTTTTTCAATTCAACAATTCTTATTAACTTGTTACATATGAATTGAATAAAAGTCTTCTGGTATCATGTGTTTATCGAAATACAAATGTCATGAATAAAAGAAAGATAATGGAAGATGAAAGTACCTTAGTATACAATGCATATGGAAAATCAAAACACTTGAGTGTGTATTATGATTATATCATAAAAAACCATGTATATATTTATGAATTCTAGTATTTATTATCTATTTATATTTTTAAGGCCCAACTTACTTGATGATGTATATATTATAAAAAATAATTCTATAAAATCAATTTTGATTAATATATTTTGGTTTTATTCTTATAATATCCATGAATGCCCAAATTATTTTTATATAGGAAAATATACATTTGAATGAGTAAAAATAGTATAGTAAATCATGATAAAGGGAAAATAATGATTGAACCCAATCTCATTATAACACCCTATGATTTTACAATATGTTTTTTATTATGTTGAATTCACTATTTCACACTATATACCTAAATAAAACCAACAACGATACATTTAAATGATATAAAATATTTGAAAACAAAATAAATACATTAGGATAATGAAATATGAAACATAATTAAGGAATGTATAAGTTGAAAAAATCAACAAGGAAAAATACCAAAAACAAAAAATATTTATCCCCATGGTTTTCCATGAATATCATCACACCTTATGAAACAATAGAAATATGGCATGGAATGATAAATATTATAGAAATTTTTATAGAAATGTAAATAAATAGGATAAATTATTTTATGAATACAGGTAAGAATATATTTAAGTCTGAAATATAAACATTATAAGTATGGTTTTTGGAAATATGGTATTTGGATATGCATTTATCAAAAATGTATATTGAATTTTTGAACATTATTGTATTAAATTTAAAATAATTTAATTATGGAATGAAATAAAAATATAATATTTAATTATAATATGTCATTATATATTTTTTATCTATTAGATATTGTTATTAATATTATCGAGGAATTATTTTATGTATTTATAAAATTGAAAAAGTTTTTTAATTTTAATTTATTGATAAAATAAAATAGTAATAAGATGAATAATAAAATTTAATAGGATGGGGTTAAAATTAGTTAATGTTAAAAAATCATATTTTCAAAGAACTACATTTTTTTATTGTGAATTTTTTTCTTAATTAATAAATTTTAAATTATGATTATAATTTTATTTTAATATGAATAAAAAATATACTAACAGTCATATAATTTGAAATTTACTTGAAATTAGATTAATGACACTTAAAATTCTAAAAGTCACTTTCTTATAAAAAACAATTTTTTATATATTATTATTTAATTTAAAATAAAAATTTCTCATATAGAGAAATTTAATTAGATAATATAGATCCCAAATTTGAAATCATTATATCAAAATTGGGTAAGTGGGGTTATATTATATTTTTGGTAAAAAACTAATTACCATGGTAAAAAAATAAAAAAATGTAAAAGGGGAAAAAGTGGTAAATTATTATTGCTCTAATTTTATCTAATTAATATGTTATTTAAACATTATTTCATTACATTTTCTGTTTTCTAGCTACTCATAATTTATACACATTAATTTCACACCTAAATTACATAACTCCCATGTGATTCCGTCATTACCCTTCACCTAACTTAAGTTTCCATGGGTATTTACTTTATTTTCACCTATGAAAGGAGCTCTCTTATACCCCTTAAAAACCACTAATACATTGAAAATACATTTAGTATCATCCCATTATCAATATTCAATATAATCATCTATTTGTTTTTGTCTTTTGTTCTAATAGGGAAGCCTAAATCTATCATACCAAATGAAAGTGTTATAGAGACAATACATCAAGTATGTATCTAAGTCCTCTAAAATTTTCAATTACCTTCTCATATAATTTATTTATGAAACTCATTATCAACTTTAATTATGATATATTAACATAATAATACTTCTAGTAAAATTATTCCACAATTATATAACTTCAAACACTTACTCATTCACTAGTTAAGCATGTTCTTATTTGGGTCATTTCAACAACCTCTATGAATGATGTTATACCTACATTTTCCATGATGAATAATTATCAAAAAAATTATAATGGTAATATATGATATTAATTAGTAATATATTTCATGAATATGACTCTAAGATTCGGACACCCAAAATGAGTTTTCATTATAAAATAACTTATTATTATCGAAAAATATCATTAAACATGCCCAAAGTGGTTCCATTATAGAAAAATATCCCCATAATGTACATCAAAAGAAAATAAGGATGCATAAAAATTTGAATAAAATTATCCCACTACACTGATTAATAGAGTAATTATGAAATTTTTATCAACCAACGAGTTATGACATCGCTATTATGATATTTGTATGAAATACTCAAAATGAATAACATCCAATGATGAAAATAAATGCTAACTAAATTATATATATGTAATTAATAATTATAAATGAATAATATAGAATGGTAATAGATATTAATAAGGTTATTAAATAAGTTATTAGTATATCTATGTTTATTATATGGAATGTTATAGTGAATTTTTTGATGTTAGGAGTAAAAAGTCAGGGTTTTCTATCCAATCTCATTTTGAATTTTAGATTGTTATGATAATGTTTCCATCTAAGGAAATTGTATAATATTTTAGTCTGAAAACACCTCGATTTTATTTTCCTTTTTTTCATGAGTTTAACATATCTTACAACCAATTTCTTCCCCTTTGGTTCACAATTCACCCGAAGTGATCCTTATAAGAGAATCTGACCTTAACCCTTATTTTTGATTTAGAATATTTTTACTCATTTTCCATAATATTTAGATAATTTGTTATCACTAAATATATTATTTTTTAATTATTTTTTAAATTTAATTGACTTTATTAACAATATTATTTTTTTATTAATGTTTTTGGTATAATTTACATCAAATTTGACCTTAATTAAAAAATATGTATAAAAAATTATTTTAAAATATATTCTATAATAACACATTTTCTTATCATATTTTTGGGTTTTTAATTAAGAAAAATCCCTTTCAATTATTCTTGGGTATCTAATTTTTTTTATTCAACTGATTTATCAAATATTTATAAAAAATGTAAAGAGTATTTCTTCTTGTCTGTCAAAGTAAATTTCATTGCTCTTATAAAAAAAATTGTCTATGTAAATATGTTGTACTATTTTTTATGCTTCACTAAGAATATACTATATTGAATAAATAAAACCTATTTATCTAGATGGATTATGATAATTACTAATGGATTTTTTCTTGAAAACCATTTATTTTCATGGGTTATTTATGTTATAGTGGAATTATGAATATTTTTAAGTTCTTATGGAACACATATGTATTGTTTTTCATTATGGGATGGATGGGTCCATCATATCACTAAAATAAATTTGGTATTGTTTTATATCTAATTATATTAACATGGAATAAGGGTACTTATCAATCATCCTCTATGTAAGGTACGTGGGTGGTTAGCCTAAGTCCATTTTGTTATGGGGAGGTGGTTAGCTTATCCGATTATGATGTGAATGTATTGGTTATTATCCCTGACACATGATATAATTTTTATGATTATATTTATTCCACATTGTTTTGTTATGACAAGTACTTATGTAACTTTCTCATGAAAAACGATGATTTATTCATGTTTTCTCTCTCCTATAGCCCATGTATTATGATTTTCTAAAAGACTTATGAAATGAATCATGTTTTATAGTCTATGTTTTATAGGTCATGTTTGTGTTATGTTTTTATTATGTACCTTGATCATGTTATCATAACCACATGATTTTCCTTCGTGTGTATATGATCTTCTAATTATATCTTTTATGATTACACCTAATGTGCATTTGATCTCACCATTTATTATGTTTATATTCCCTAGGATATGAAGGAAAATATTCAATATGATATTTCTAGAAGATAACACATGGAATGAATATTTGTTGCATATATTGATGTTTTTAAAAAATAATTTTTCTAAATATCAAATCTTAAAATAAATTAAACCTCTAGGTTATAGGTTGTGACTTATGTGGAGATGTAAGGAATATTCCGGGGAAATAAGGTAATATGTTTGTAAGAAATGATTGGGCTAACTTATTTTTTATTAAAGATTTATTTATTAATTTCTTTTGGGTTTGGAACTATAAAACATTGATGAAAACTCTATAAATAAGACTAAATAGTGTGAAACATCCTAAAAAATTGGTAAAATATATAGTGTGTGGTTTCTAAGGTGTCATAATTTTGGATATCTCAGGATTGATTTTCTTTATTATATGATTGATTACTCTGATTGATATTACTTATTACTCACATTAACCTTTTTATTATATTCAATGGATGAAAATTTGAGGAATGAAGTTAAAAACTAATTTGATGGATAGTGTAATGACTATCGCAATGAGAAACCAAATGGTATGGGAGTTGGAGTAAAACATATCACTGAAATACAAACCCAACATACTTAAGATATGAATAATAACAAGAATATTTTTTAAGTCCATATTAAAAAAAAGAAGGAACAAATATGAGTTGATTACTTCACATAGATAAAACCACCCCTTTTTGGTGGTCTTCCAATATACTAATTTCCAAGAAAATGATTAATACAAAAGTAATGATATATTACATTCTCTTATTCTTAAAGCATGAAAAGGTTTTTTTTATCTATTTCTCATTTAGAAGGTAAGGTAGATAAATTGTGGACTCTCATTAAAAATACAACAAAAATGAGGAAGTTGAATCTATGGAATAATAATATTTTATGAAAATATTATTCACTAAATATATTCCTAGAATTCTTCTCATGAAAATATTGATTGGTTTCTTAATGTTGTGACAGAAGGAGGATAAACCTATTGGTACCTAGGAAGATAACTTCTCAATACTTTGAAGGCACACTAATAGTTTTATCATTAACCATAAAAGAAAAAAATTTCATTTATTGAGTGTCTTAAATTCATGTCTCCGAAAGGGATTGGCTATAAGGGATTTTGATATCTATATAGAATTTGTTTGATGTTTTATCAAGGTAGAAACATTTATTAGAGACCACAGTCATTCTAGTGATTTTATGGATAAAAATAAAAAAATGTATTTTTGAGGAAACCCAAATGACAAAACCCATGAAGGAAATAAATTTAATCTTACTACTATTAATTTGTTTATTATTCATACAGGGAATTGCCTCAAAGAAATAAGTAAATTTTTTCAAGTGTTGAAGAGAATTCCATTTATAACATTAATACAAAAGAGATGTGATGAGGAAAACTATTGGAATGGATTGAAAAAGGTCTTAACCAAATAAACCACTCACACTCCAATACATCAATTTTCAGAAGTATGGGAATTACACCAAAAATGGAACAATAAACATGGTTATCTATGAAAAATAACATTAAAATGCAAACAAGATAATAGAGAATAGGAAATCCTTTAAAATAAAAACTTCTAATGTGGTTCATAATAAAAAAAATATTGGAAGTTATACTAATTATCCAATCAATAATTAAAAATTTATTATTTGATTTTGGTTCTACCCATTATTTTATATCTAGAAAATTTTTTATGGGAATTAAATCACTACCCAAAGACTATATAATGAGTTATTGGAGAAAACTACTTGTGGTTGTATGATTGGATCTAGTGTCTATAATTATTCTATGATAGAAGTTTGTGGGAATTTTTTCCCTATAAATCTTATTATTATATCTTTATTAATATTTGATGTGATATTTGGAATGGATCAAATCATTCAATATAAATACCATATCAATTTCTTATATAAAGAAATATTAAATCATATCTTAAATCAACCAATGATTATCTATTAGTGAAATATTAACCATGAAACCTATATGGAAATTACTTTTCTTTTATTTATATTAATACCCAATCATGAGGGTTATTTATCTAAAATGGTTAGGGGAAAATATTATGTTTAAGATATCCCTATTGTAAGGGAATTTTCTATTATATTTACGGAAGAGTTTCATGGTCTTCCACTATAACATTAGGATGATTTTTTAATAAAATTAATATCTAGTGATATGTTTTTCTCAAATAATCATAATATAATGACCCTAATTTAATTAAGGTAATTTATTAAGAAACTATTGTAGAATCTATAAAAGGGTTTATACTCCCAAATTATTCACCATTATATGAATGAGTAATTTTTTAAGGAAAATATGGATCTAATAACAATTACTTTGATTTTCATAAAATTAAAAGAAATCAAGAACACTTACACTCTACCATGCACGAATTCCTTTTTTGATCAACTATGATGGTATAAATACTTCTCAAAGATTCAAGATCAATATTAATTTCACTAATTAAAAGTCAAAAGGAAGGATATATCTAATTTAACATTTCTCACAAGATATGGGATCTATGAATTCAGATTAATTTCATTTAGACTAAAACAATACCCCTTATATTATCTTATATATGATGAATAGAGTATTTAAATATGAAATAAATCAATTTTTGGTAGTCTATGTAGATGACATTATAATATATTAAAAGAGAAAGACATATCATGAAGATCATATGTAGTTTGTATTGAAGACCTTGAGAATGAATAAATTTTATACCAAAATTAGCGTGTATTATTATTGGGTCATGTTATCATAAGAGAGGGTACATTTATAAATCTGAAAAATATACAAGTGATTGATGTATGATGTATAAAAACCACTATAATATATATATACATAGTTTTATTTTATAAACCAAATACTATGGACACATGTTGATAAATTTATCACATCTATTAAATTTACTAATCAATTTAACTTGGAAGGGAGTAAAATTCCTTTGTACATATGAATTGTATAAAAAATTTTAGGATCCCAGTATATTGTCGGTCACTACACATATACTCACACTATACTACAATTTATAATAGGTTTTTATATATACATAATCCTTAAATAATGAATTTAGATGTGTACTCATCCCGAATGACATGGTGGTAGTTTATACCTCACTTCAATTGAATATTTATGAGAAAAATTACATATCACTAGATTTTATATAGAAAGTATAATATTTTCATTCAATATATAGTGGAATTAATTCTATTTACAAAAGTTTAAAATATATACTGATAAAAAATGTTTAAAGTATATATTCATAAAAAAAGAGTTAAAATAGACTAAAGGAAATGGTTGGAGTTGATCAAGGACTGTGAATTCCCGATACATAACCATCCTAGGAAGGAAAACATGGTTGATGATTCCCTTCAAAGGAAGTACTATGGAACATTATTAACGATGAGGACTAAAAAGGGACCAATACTCATGGATTTTGAAATGATGAACCTTGAATCATATGGAAAGGGTAGAAATCATGTCATCTACAAATTATTTCTTAACTATCCCTCCATGTAAAGACCAATGAGGCAAAAAAAGAGAACATGGATCTAAATAAAAAGATAAAGAATATTATATAGCTCAACTTTGAAAATATTGGAATTATATTAGTTTAGAAACAAATATGTGTTCCATCGATATCAAAATAGAATAAATATATGTTGGATGGTAAACACGGATCATTATTCGATATAATTATTGAAGCAAAAATATTTAAATATATCTCAAGGATTACATATGGTGGGACAAAACAAATAGAGATATTTTAAAGTATAAATATTGATTATTTATATTCATGTAAGTAAAGGAAAAAAATCCAAAATCTATGTGTATGATGTCACTATTACTTATAACAGTATATAAATGGAAGAACATCACCTGAGATTTCATCATGGGAGTCCCCAGTAATTTTAATGGTTATAATGACATTGGGGTTATAGTATATTTCCTTAGAAACATCAAATTTGAATACTATTTGAGTATATTTTTAACTTAATCAAATTTCCATGATATATATAAAGTGTTAAGGCCAGATGTAGTATTATTCTTAATTGTATCAGATAATTAGTTGATGTTTACCTTAGAGTTATTGAAAATTATTCAACAAGAATTTGATACATAGTTTGTCTTTAATAACTCCCATCATACCCAAAATTATGGTAAATTGGAAAGGCATTCAAAACATTAGATGATATAATGTTATCATATTTAATGAATTTCAAAGGATGTTGGTATTAAAAACTAACCCATGGAGAGTTCTCCTATAATAAAAATTTTATTCAAACATTATAGTTACACCATATAAGGCTCTGTCTGGAAATATGTATAGAAATCCAACCTGTTGGAATGTAGTAATAGAGCTTAAAATTATGGGAGAAGATATTTCCCATGAAATGGTAGAGAAGATTAATACCATTAAATATCACTTTAATTATACTCATAGTTAATTAAATAAATATGATGATAATAATCAATGAGATCTAGAGTTTGAATTCATAGATAATGTATTCCTTTGAATATCACAACAAAAGAGGGTTATGATATTTGGTAGAAAGGGAATTTATATCACCAGATACATTGGCCCCATCAAAAGCAGGGATCATGTGGGGATGATAATTTATTATCTTGATCTTCCATTGAACCTATCATAAGTGCACGATGTGTTCCATGTTTAAATTTTGGGGATGTACATACCTAACAATTAAGATCAATTAAATTCATTGGTTGTATACATGGAAAAAGATATTTATTATGAGATGAAACCTATAGAAATACTGTATCACAGATATTTAGTAATATGAAACAATAATTCTCATCTAGTAAAAATTATATAGAGGTGTAATTAGTTTAAAGAAGAAACTTGGGAACCTAATGATATAATGACATATAATTACACAAATTTATCTTCTCTTGACTGACAAAATTTCATTCGTGAAATTATTTTATGGGGGGTAGAATATAACAACCCATTATTTTACGTTGTATTTTTTTATTGTCAAGAATAACATGTCTAACATGTATCACAGAACTAAAAGTAGATTCAATAAAATTTATTGAAATAAAATATTATAGGAAAAGATAATCATTTATGATAATGTATATGAAACATAACAAAAATAATTACAATTGATTTTTTTTTCTTTGAGTGAATAAAAACAATGTGAAAATAAAATAATAATGCTTGTAGTTTTTTATAAGTATTATAACCTCAATTACTATAATAAAAATATGGTAGAGAATTAGAAATATTATAGATATATTTATAGAAATGTAAATAGTTAAGATCAATGATTCTATGAATATATGTATTGCTATATATATTATTGTAATATGGCCATTATAAATATAGTCATTGAAAATTAGTTCTTTGGGAATATGGTCATTAAATATATGGTTGTTGGGTTTGCATATATTCCATAGGTATATTAGATTTTTTTAAATTGTTTTTTACAAATTTAAAATAATATAATTTAGTATTGAAATGAAAAGATAATATTGAAATAAAATAATTTATTATAAAAATATATCTTTATGTGTTAAAATTTTTTATTATCATTAATGAAGGGTATTTTTATTTATAAAATTCAAATAAATAATTTAATACCAATGGATTGATAAAATTAAATATTTTGAATTTGATTAATTAAATTAATTATGATTTTGTTAAAAAAACTTAATGTTAAAAATGAAAATTTTAAAAGAATTTTTTATTGTGTTTTTTATCTAAATAAAATAAATTTATCACATTTAAATTAGGATATAATGTAATGTTTCACTAAATAAAAATTATATTAAAAATCAGCATGTTAGTAATTTATATGAAATAAAATTAAGAATACATAATGTTTCCAAAGTCATATTTCTATAAAAATAGGTTTATATGCATACTGTTTTCATTTAAAAGTTAAATTTATCATATTTAAACACTTAATTAGATTTAATAGAGTTAAAATTTCTAATCATCACATAAAAATAGTGTAATAGGGTTCATCTTATATTATTTTGGTAAAAAAATAATTATACTAGATTGAATTATGTCTAAATAATATAATATTCATGAATTATAGAATTATTTTGATTAGCTTTGGGATTAATTACCAAATATCTCACTAATTTTTTCTTACATAACTTACTGAACTACCATGTTATTCTATCTTAACACTTCACCTAACTTACGTTTCCATAGAAATGTTCTTTATTTTCACCTATAAAAGGAGTTATCCTCTACCACTTCTAAACCACAAAATTACTTTGAAAAAAAATATACAATACCTTCCCTTTTCCATATTCAAAATCATTCTAATATCTTTGGTAGATTCTTATTCCTAGAATGAAGACTGAATCCTTCATTATAAAAGAACCAATGTTGAGAAGGGGAAAATTCATTGACTATCCATGTTCTTATCTTATTTTTTCATTTACATTTTTATATAAAGTTTTTAAAATCTTTATTTTAGGATATAACTCTGTTATATTAACATCATTATACTTATAATTAAATATACTAATATTAAATAAATTTACACTCTTACTAATTCACTATAATAACATATTCTTATTTAGGACTCTTCAACCAAATTCATGAAAGATGTTATACAAAAATCCCCATTTTTCTACATTAATAAGTATCATGACATCATTAAAGGTAATATATGATATTAAAGAATAATATATTTCATGAAGATGACTTTTTAAGCTTAAAAAAATTAATTGTAATTATAAAGTAACTTGTTGTTATTGATAAATTACCTGAAACATTGCTTGTCATGAATTCCATTCTCATAAACCATGCTCAAAATTTCCATCAAATTAATATTGGTATGAATAAGTCATTGAAACAAAATCAATCCACAAACATGAATATTTTTTGGAATTATGAACTTTTTATTAAGGAACTAGGTCTATAAACAGCATTACAATACATGTTCAAAATAATAAAAACTACTAACATATGATAATGAAAATAAACCTTAACTAACTAATATATATGTAATGAATGATTATAATTTTATAATATAAATATATTATGGAAATGAATAAGGTACTAAAATAATTTATTTATATAGTTTCTTATATTATAAAAGTGCTTAGATCACTTTTGTGGGAATAGTGAATAAAAGGTATGGTTTTTCTATCCAGTCACATTTTAAATTAATGATTGTTATGACTAGGATTCCATTTTAGGAAATTGTATGAATTTATCTCTAAATAACATCTATCCTATTTCCATAGGATTACCATTAATTTTACATCTCCTTCAACCAATTCAACCCCTATAGTTTATAATTCACCCAATGTGATATTTATAAAGAAGCTGGCCTTATATTATTTTTTTCAATGAAAAATACTTTCCCCCATATCCAATTTCATTATTTTGATTTATGTAAATTGTGATATATAACCATTTGGTTGATTTAGGTCTTTATAAATGGACTATAATTTGATCATATTAGTAATATTATTTTAATTTTTTTGGTATTTTCATTTTACATAAAGTTTGACATTTATTATAAAATGTGAGAGGATTATTATTTTAAAATATATTTTATACTAATATAGTTTCCTACCATATTTTTTATTATTTAATTATGTAACTTCCTAAAAAATTATTTATTGTTTTTTGAATAAATTTATATTCCATTTAGTTTATAAAATATTTTATTTTTAAATTAATGGTATAAAAAATAAAGGGTATTTTATTTGGTTTCTCCAAGTAAATTTTAATGATATTATAAAAGTGACATTCATGTATATCAAAATCCTTTAATTTTTCTTAGTCTTTAATAAAAATATTCCCTGATAAACCATACACTTTATTTCTCTAGGTGACTTATGATATTTTTTAATGGATGTTTTCATGAAACATATTTATTTTCACTAGTTAATTTTTCATTGATTGAATTATGAATGTTTTAAAGTTCTTAAAGAACACTAATGAGTGTTTTAGCATTATATGATCTCTGGTTCTATTATATCACTCCAACACATTGGGTAATTTTTTATATCTCTTGTGATCAATATGAGATAAGGGTGGTTCTCCCGATTCCACTATGTTAAGAGGTGTGGGTGGTCAACTAAAGTCCACTATGTTATGGGATTGTGGTTATCCTATCCCGTTATGATGTTAATGTATTGGTGGTTAGGATTAACATATGATACGATTTATAAGCTTATGTTGGTTTTAAATTATTATGTTATGGAACATACATATGTTAGGTTCTCATGGATCATGATTATTTTTTCATCTTATCACTCTCCTATGACCCATATCTTATGTTATGCTAAAATACTTATTCCATGACTTATGTTTTGCGATGTATGTATTATTGGGAATGATTATATTATTTTATGAACATGTTACTTGATTATTTTATCATTCCCACATGATAATATTATGATCACTTATGATATTATATTTTTAATAGTTATGGTTACCGTTACTCAGCATTTAGGGACGCCATTTATTTTGTTTCTATCCCCCAGGTTATAAGGAAGAATATTTTATATGACATGTCTATAGGGTATCTTGGGAGAAGAATATTTGTGGGATATGTATAATTTTTTTAAATATGGATTTATATTTACCTAATCTCCAATGATTCTAAACCTTGAAATTTTGGGGTGAGATTTATAGTTAAATTTAATTAATATTCATTATAAATTCTATATTATGTATTTAAAAAATGCATGGGTTACCTAAACTATGTAGAAAATAATGTTATTTTCCATTTCCGTTGATTATAAGGATTTTAAATATTTTCATGTTATAAACATGGAAATATATATGTAATGGATTAAAGAGGAAATAAATATAGATAATGATGGAATAGTGTGTCCTATTGATAGAATAACATGAATAGAATTTGATAGGAAACATTATTATTTTGTAACAAACCCTTGTAAAGTTTGATTAGGAATATTATTTGATTGATTAAACCCATTCTAAATGACAAATGCTTTATTATAGAGTTACATAACATTTATTTCCATATTTATACATTTTATTTATAAGGTTTATGTGTTTTATTATGCCATTATTAATTTTTTTTTCAATAAATATACCTCATTCCTCTCTTTTAATCTCTTTATACACTTTCTATGTCTTTTATTTTCCACTTTATAATTTAATATAAATGAGTTAAAAAAGAGAAATCTAACTAACTATTGTAAAAATTGTTAAAAAAAATTAAAAATAATGATTATTGATAGATTCTTCTAAAAATTAAAATCATTTATCAACCTTTGATGATTTTTTTATGATTATAAAATCTAAATCCTTATATGGGGATGATTCTTTTAGGATGAAAGATGAGTTCAATAACCTACCGGTTTATTTCTTTCTACCTTAAATACAAAATCAATCCCAATAGGTTGAAAAAGTGTTTCTCCTCATTTATTCTTCTTCACTCTCATTAAATAAATAGTTTATATTTCTTGACCTTTTATGGTAATGTTAAGAATAATTTAAATCAAAACAAAATTACATTTATAGTTTTTTCATTCCCTATTATTAACCCAATTTTAATTATCAAAACTAAACTAGTGAGTAAACACGAAACTAATATATGTTAATATTAGTTTTTAGTTAACTAATTAAATATATTAATACGCAAATTTCACTAGTAATAAAGAAAATGTTGAGAGTAGAGAGGATTTATGGGAAGTGAATAGTCACCAATTTGAACCAAAACTTGTTTGTTTCTATCAGATTAATTAATTTTCATTTTCTTGTTTTTGCTTCATATCATGTGTACTTATGTTCATTATATCCAAAATAATAAAAATAGAAATATAAACAAATAATTATAACAAGATGAAATAAGGATTGAGGATCTATTGGTTGTAGGAATTCAGAGGAATTGAATCGGCCACTGATTCGAATCCCACCCCTACCACATGAGTCACATCTATTCCCCTTATTTTCATTTAAATTATCCACATTTTGTAGTATGTTTATTTTTTTATTTTTTATTTTTTATTTTTATCACATAGGATTTCATATTTTCATTAGTATTAAAATAATATAAAAATAAAAATATAAAAATGGGGTTTGTTCGATCATTTGGGTCTACTCCAAGAGTTTAAAATACCTTGGGTTCATGTCCTCCTGAATGATTTAACTCTTATTTTTTCCTATAAAAATTAAACTAGACATCATGTATAGTCTTATATTCTATATATTTCATGAGTTTATTTTTTTTTAAAATATATAATATAACATGTATAGTATAAATTTTTTGTGGTAGAAACTTTTCTCTAGTGGTTGTGGGGTTCCATGGGATTGAACCCATCACCAATTCAAACCCCAACACATGTATGAGAGTAAGAATTATTCATAAAATTTTCATTTAAATGAGTATAAGCTATTTACTTTAGTAAATTATGATTATATTTATTTATTTTTTAAAAAAATTCTATTTTTATTTCCTAGAATATTTTTCCTGAATAGAGTTGATGATGTTTTTACACCACTAGGCATGGACAAACACTTTTCTATAAGAACTATCCAAATAATATGATAAAATAAATCCATAATAAGGATGCCACCTATAATTCCACTTAGTAGAATGTATCATCACCCTTAAAATAAGTACTTACCTATTTATTTCAATTTTTAAATTGAGGATAATGTTATTTTTCTATATATATATGGGATTAGGACAGAATATATTTATGATTTGAGTTTTTTTGAGTAAATAACACAAAAGAAAAAAAGTTTGCCTTTAAATTTTTTTATTTTTAATTATTTTTTTTAGATAAACGTTGAGCTTAAACTTAGCATGAAAGTAATTTTTCATACTTTAGTTAAGTATAAGGAAAATTCCTAGTTTTTTGAAGAAATATATTTAAATGAGTGCTAATATGGAATCATTTTATTAAATTAGGATTTTCAAAACATTTACAGTAGTATAGGGGATTTTTTAAAACCAACCCCCATTTGCACTGACAAATATTAATTTTCAAAAGAACGTTAAGATATATAAATTACTATTTATATACTCATACTAGTGAAATCTTTTATTGAGTCATATAAAGTTTTATTTTTTCATTTATATAATTTTTTTATATTTTATTGTTACATTAAATGACTAGAAAATGTGCTAGTTTGATTGGGTCTTTTATTTGATATCGATCCCTTGTTTATATCATCTTCTTTGGAATATCCTTAAATTTTACCATGGTATCCCCTAAAATCTATAAAATACCCTAATTTTATCTATATTAAAATACTATTTCTAGAACTACCTTCACTCTTGTAAATATCACTTGATCATAGATGATTATGAGTCTTAGGGAATCTGGGTTGTTAATATGCTATCTTGGGGATGATTTAAATTTTTGTAGAATATATGATAGAGTTTTTATCAGAGGGAATGTCTATAAGTTATATATTTTTCCATTGTAATTTATTTAATACCACGTAGAAGAAAACTAAATAGTAATAATAATAAATATTGGATGGGAATTAAATCCTTCATAATATATATTTGTATAACTTGTCACCCTCAACCAATGAAATTGGTATGATTCACTACTCATTTTATATATTCATATTCACTTCAATTCCATAAAAAAGATGAAAAATGAAGAAATGTATATCAATAATTAAAAAGGAAAAAAAATAAGAAGAAAAATAATTCATTTTACTTTATTTGATATGAAATTTGGAATTATATTTGAAAAGGGGTAATTGAGTTGGGTAATTCACATTTGGATAATTTTATTATGGAATCTTTATTCCATTTTTAATGATGTATCATGCATTTTATTCTGAGAAAAAAAACCTTTTCTTTGTTGCCTTAATTTTTATCTTCTTATACACCAACGCTAATACTTAATTTAATTTCTTTAAAATCCTTAGGATTAACAGGAAATTATTTTCTTATTGTGTGGATATTTAGTGTTTAACCAGCCCTTTGGTATGAATTTCATGATTTTTAGATGAGTAAAACATTTCATGAATTTCACATAGTAGATATGAGTGATTAATTATGAGGTAGATGTGACATGTTTCATGGGTTAATAAATGAAATTAGACCAATTTGAATGTGAGATAAGACTGCTGATTTAGAAATTGAATTGATAAAAGATACGTGATGGATTTCACTTGAAAATAATAATATAAATTTTATACATTTTGATTTTTGTGTGGATATAGAACCAGACATATATCATTTCCCATGAGTGCAATGGTTTAGCTACTGGGGTGTGATCACATAATGGTATATCATTTATTTTCACCCTTATAGTGATGATTAATAAATTTGTAGATTTTCATATGCTAATATTTATTCATTTTTAGCACAATATATATATTTTATTCATTTATCAAAAAAATGCTCAAAATATTACACTATAAACCAATTGGAAAAAAGTTTTTTATTTTTAAATATAATTTAATAAACTAATAAAAAATTAAAAAATTATTATTTTTAGTAATTTTTGGGTCAATGGGATACAATTTCATAAATTTTACCAAGGGATGGATCCAATTATAGGAGGCCCAATAGGGTCTAAACATTTGATGAAAATATGGGAAAGGTAGATGGGTTCACCCTTATGTATTTGGGACATATAATGTTATACAAAACTTCTTTTGGGATGATTCAAACTCTATTGAAAATAAAAACTAAATCTACACATATTAAAAAATTACACGTCGAAATTTTATTACGAAAATAATGCATGTATAGTGATGATTTTGTTTATTGAGTAGTGGTTTAAATCACTGCTAGATGGTCCTGTGACAGTTTTGGAAAACAACAGACAAAATTGGTGTCAGAAATCAACATGCAGTGGTTCTTTCCATTTATCGGTGGTGTCTTGAATTTTTCATAGAACATGTATTTCAATGTGGATTTATTGTTTTAGCTACGGTTTTTTCTATAAAAAGTTAACTATAATATAGTAGTAGTTAAAACTCTACCTAATGTATGAACCTTTTGTCGAAAAGAACCGACAATATTATATATAAAACCACCAATTTGATAAATTTTACCATATTTAGTGAATGTTTTAATCGCTTCTCTATAAAATACCATAATATAGAGGCGGTTTAAACTGCTATGAAAAGAAAACAACTATCTAGTAGTGGTTTAAACTGATGTTATATCATGAATGAAAAAACAAGCTATAGGTTCTACAGCCCCAGAACAACATTAAATTAACACTGAATGGAATCATGGTGTTAATAGAACAAGGAAGATAGAACTAATGGGAGGTGGCACCAAAAATATATGATAAAAATTCATATATAGGGAATCATGGTGTTGATAAAAGAATAAATACATTATGATTCATAATAGAACCCATTTTTTAGGATCATGGTGAAATCACCATAAACATTTCCCCTTAAAACTCAGTTAACTATATTAATTTCAATATAAAAAAGGAAGGTCATGGTGTAAGGACTACCACCGTGCCACCACAATCAAATTTTAAGAATCATTTTTCAGATCATGTTTATCTACCTTATTCATTATCCACCACAAACAACAACCACGGCCCAACCCCTAGCATTCATGAAATTTCACACAAGACAAAGAAAACACAACTTATGAATCATGATGTAATGACCATAGTCATGATGCAAAAAACTGAATATCCTTAAACATAAGGGAACCCAATAATCGTAT
Source organism: Viscum album (assembly GCA_963277665.1). Lineage (NCBI taxonomy): Eukaryota > Viridiplantae > Streptophyta > Magnoliopsida > Santalales > Viscaceae > Viscum > Viscum album. Next base: position 1,220,087,423 of record OY728119.1, read on the forward strand.
CATAACATTCATTCTATAATTGAACTCCCCACACCACAAATAATTTACCACTAGATAAATATAACAACATAAATCCCCAATGAAATAATCCTCACACCACAACATATCAATATATATCATATCCTTATTGTCCATGGATAAACACACTCGGTCACGGGGTGAAAACATTTCTCAATTTAGATTTCAGATAGAACCAATACCTTCTCCATAACTCTCCCACTAAACATCCCCCAATGACTCCAACACCCCAAATACACAAAATAAAGGCTTGATATGTAAGGCGCCAACCCCCTTTATGGGATTCCATGCATTATATTAATAAATTGGCATGATTACAAGTAATCAAGTCTCTAAAGACCGATCAGTTTAGTAGTCTTGGAAAATATATTACACACATGAACATTAAATTACACATTAGAAAATAAAACACAACATAAATGATCCTTTCAAAATTCCATTAATACAATAGCTTAACCCTTCTTATCAATCATAAAATACTTATTCACGTCCTGGGAAAAATAAAACATAGAAAGGGGTGAGCTCAGATGCTCAGTAAGGATAACAATATAGAAGAATATTTCATAAATAAGCTTAAAAATTTAATCCAATGTATAAGACTAAAAAAATACCTCTAAACATGAACTTCAATATAATATGGAAAAGATAAAATAAAATAATTCCATTTACTTATTCACGTAGATATTCTACTAGTCTAATAATCATATTCAATTTCAATAGCCACTTTTATAATGATGAAATGCATAATGCTGAACTTTAATTTTTGTGTCTAGGCCTCATTCTAGGACCTAGGGGATAACCCTAACCGGACCCCAACCCGGAGAGCCTCTGTAACCAGACTCCAACATGGAGAGTCACTGTAATTGGACTCCAAACCGGAGAACCTATGTAACCAGTCTCCAAACCAGAGAGCCTCTGTAACCAGACTCCAACCTGGAGGGTCTTCTGTAACTGGACCCCAACCCAGAGGGATTACTTTTACCAGTCCCCAACCTATAACATACAAGTCCAACACATTAATATTAAGAAGAGGTTGAAATATAAAATAAACATTCATATTAAAACTAGCATATGAAATTTCAATACTTTAACCATAATCCATGAATGGAATAAAAATAACTCATCCACAGTCAAACATATCACAAAAGATTAAATACAATATGGAAGATTTTTATCATAATAAATCATATTCAAACTAGTGTACAATTTATCAAAGTATGTTTACATATATGAAATCAAAACTATTTGAGGGAAATATCACTTTCTATCTTGAAATAATTTTGAGAGTCACATAATTATAAAAAAAATTATTTTGAAAATATTCTTCTAAGATTTTAAGCGATGCCTCGATGATGTTATAATGGTGAAAAATAGTTTCACCCTTTGTATAAGTTAAAAAAATATTCTTACATTAATTTTTTTGAAAAATTCATAAATTACCTTATTTGGAAAATGTCAGAAAGATTCCTTTCAAAAAAATATAATGTCAACAAAGGGTATAAATGAATTTAACCCATGTTCTGTTAAATAGTAAAAATGTTTTCAAATAAATTTTTAAGAAAACATGGATGTGGATGATAAAGAGGTACTTTTAGATTATTACATATAAATAACCTCAGATAATTAAGATATTGTAGAATTAACCCTTATCGATTTGGTAACTCACGAAACAAACACCCCATGAAAGAAGGATTATTCAATGAAGTTGTAAATACCCATAGATTAAATTATATTACACAAAGAATAATATAATATCCATTACATAAACCACACAAAAGAAAATAGTGGAAATAAATTGTGAATCTCATAGGAATAAGAAGTGATATGAAATCCCCTTACCGCGTTGTAATCAATCGAGTCGTATGACTAAAAGTTAATAACCACAAAATCATTCATAAAATACCATCAATATAAAGAGAATAATGATAATATATATCAAATGGAATTATACAAAACACCACATGCAATAAATAAGTGGAGAACAATGGAAATATTAGAGAATTAAAAGTGAGATAAGAAAACCCTCACATTACATTTTCCTTTAGTCAAGGGTATGTTTAACCTCCTCTTCCTGGGGTTCTTCCTTTTGATTTGATCAAAAGATATTTTTAGGTTGGATATATAAATCAATTAAGGCCTATAGGTTTATTTGAGGGAAGTTGGAAGGATATTTGGGTAGGGGTTGGCCGAGACAAATGGCTTTAGAGGTGTGATTTTGAGAGTTCCCTTTTATAAGAGGTGAGGGTCATTTTAGGAAAAGATTGAAATACTATTTTATAATAAAATAATTTTATGTTTCTAATGGCTAAAAAATAAATATTTAAAGGATAAGGTGATGAAGGATTAAAAACCTCTCAACCAATAGGTTTTAGATAGGTTTAGGTCATCATATTAACCTTATCTTTTAGATTTAACTCTTAGTTAAATAGTTTAACATTTACCATGTCTCTTTGTATTTTTATAATATATCATTAATAAACATACTATAAACTTTCTAGAAAACCCCAATAGGTTCATTAATTACAAATATACTATTATTAAGGTCCTTTGGCTGATCCTTATATTTTTAGAATATTATATCAACCAATAATATAATATTTGTTTTAAAAACCCAATTAGATAAATTTTTATATTATTTAATAAATTATTTTTGTTAAAGTCCTACAAACTTTATTACATAGAACTAAATTCATATGTTCAATACTAACATGTCATATTAACCTATAAAATTAGTGTAATTCTTCAAAAGTCTCAAATTACATTTTTTTGGATATTTATAATATCAATTATTTTAATATTTCATTATTAAGGTAATTACTTGGTCATCATTGTGTCATAAATAAATCATATTATTTAATGTATAATAATTTTAAATAAAATACCATTATTTAGTAAATATTTTTATATTTCTAATGAATATTTATAGTCTAATTTATATTGTGTATATATCTATGTTAAAAATGGTTCAGTTATTAAAAATTGAATTTAACTCTTTTAAATGTTCTTTAAATAAAAAAAATAATAAATGTTCTAATCTAATCCAATTGGACCAAATAGGATCATATTTTATTCCTAAGGATGGTTTTGGTCAGATTATACTTATCCAATAGAATTAGGACATGTTTTAGGGTAATTATGATATCATTTTTACATTTAATTACCCTATTTACTTTTAACCGTGGTAAATAAAAGTAAAAAGTTACTATTTACCAAAAATTATTTTCATCTTATTAAACCATATTTTACTTACTGATTTCAATCATGTCTCTCTGATTTTTTTAAATTAAACTCACAAAAGCGGTAAAATTATGTTTTATGCAAATTTTTAAATGTTCATAGGAGGTGGGTAAAATAGGTAAAAAAGTTCAATAAAATTTAATACATCTAATTTTATAATAAAATGGCTCCAATTAATTAAATTTAACTTATATAGGTATTATATATCTATTTTGACTTAAAATAAATTTAAATAAAATAAATAATTATTTAAATTAAAAGTCAGTTTTAAATAATAACACAGAGTTTTTTACAATTCTTCAAAGATTTAAAGATTTCAGAAAAGTACCAAAAATTCATCCAATGCTAATTTTGATATTACTAATTAAAAAATAAAGTGTCTTTTACCAAATTCAAAACATAGAATTTTCATTTATTAATTTAAAATTAATTCCCATTTTCAAAACAAAAAAATCAGTTTTTAAAAAGTTAAAACTATCAAAAGATTAACATGTGTTTATTTAAAATTTTAATGTGAAATTACTTATTATTACCTAAATTGTATTGAATGATAAATATATAATCTAATTATACTTCCAAACCATTAAAATTCATAATTTATCAATATAAATTATTTCAATTAAAAAATTTGTTTTCAATTAAATGTTTTTTTCACTGTTCATCAAAATATGAAAGTTATCAGAAAAGTACCAAAATTTTATCCAAACTAAAATTTTATGTCCCGATTCTAAAAAAGAATGTAATTACATTAAATTGAGTATATAAAAGTTTCATATATTTGTTTTAAAAACGATGATACATTAAATAAGTGGTATAATTGCATTTTTTTTAAATACTTCTTTTATCTGAAAAATAGAATTTTCACTTATATTATGTCTAAGAGGAAAAAAATATGAATTCTAAAATTATATGGAGTATATAAAATTGAAAATTCAGTTAATACTATTCAAAACTATTCTTTACGGCTAGTTTGTTAAGTCGTGGTGTGCTCGATCTCGGTGTTGCGTGTAAATCAAGCTATTGAATTACTTTGAAGATATAACATACTTTGAAATCTTGGGGTGTTACATGATAAATTATTATCCAACGCATTAGATACATATAAAATGATTTTATTCCTTGATAATAAAAAAATATAGAATAATGAATTTCTAAATATTAACAACTATAGGTAAATACCTCTAATAAATGATGAACACTCCTCTAACACTTTCATGGAAAGTATCAAATTAAATAGCACTTCATCCAATCAAGAAAAAATCTATAAATACTACCACCATTGGGGATAACTCTGAAATATGGACCACTCCATATATAGAAACCAAATAATTTCTAATAACCCATCAGGGAATTGTTTCAATGACTTCCTACTATTTGACAATGAAAATAATAATAATAATCAACTCACTTATTTTAATATAGATAAAACTACCAAACTCATATCATCGAACCTTGGTTGAACACTAAATGATCGTATCACCCTCCACTTCCACAAACATTGTGATTCATAACTCAATGAATTCATCCCAACCTAATATTATATCATTTTAGGTTTCTTTATATAGTAATTAACTTGTTAATGGAAAATAAAATACTTCCTAAATAACTTAATAAATTGTACCCATGAAATTACATTTTTGCTTCCCTAATTCAATATCTGGTACATGAAGTTGAATAATCCAACAATTCAACGTCAAAATATAAGGTTAATAAATATCCCATTAAGTCTAAAAAAATCACAGAGACCATCAAATCATATAAGAAAACACATTCATTATCAAAAAAAAAATCCCTTACATCAACCCATCATCACAACGCTTCCTTTCCACATCATCATTCAACATACCATCCACTAGAACATATTTCTACAAGATATCTATTCCTCCTCACTAATGAAAACTACTACACTATATCTTATCAAAATTATATAAATATATCATTATTGATATAATTATAATTCATTTTACATAGCTTTACCTTATAATAATAAATCACCAACCATAATAACCAAACATGTAGTTTAAGGGAAACATATCATTTACAAGGTATGCCATTGCATAACCATCAAAAATACTTTTATCCACCCAACACAATATTATTCCCTAATTAAATTAAACACTTCATAGGGGTACTTATAAAATTTTAATATTAAATTTATCAGATTTTGAAATAATATCAATAGTTTAATCACATTTATTAACATAAAATATTGATTTTTAATTCATCACAAAATTACCATAGAATTGCTTCATGCTTGACTTACATACATCATACATAAATTTAAAACATATCATACATAATATATCCCATATAAAATTCATGTAATGTAGTAAAAACATTAAAAAATCATACTTAAAATGGAAAAACAGAATTTAATATATTTTAGCATACTTTCATAATAAACCGAATTTAATATAATTCAATCATTATTTTTAATCAAATAATGTCATATTGACATCATAGTTTGATTTAAATATTTTTTAAACTTTATGTTCAAATTAACACATGATATGAAATACGAAACTTTATAATCCAAATCTCACTACCAGGACATTTTTCTTTTTTAAATATTTTATTTTATCATTTATAAATCATCAATATAATTCTTGGATGAAATGAATTTTTGGAAATGTATTTTATGTACATGGAAATAATTATCTTATAACATGATTTTATATTAACACAAATTTGAAGAATCATATTAACAAAATGGTCATAATAATATAGTGAATGCAATCTATTTAATGTCTAATATGCAATTTTGAAATTATAGGTTTGTTAATAAACACGCATTAAACAAAAATTATAATTCAAAATATGTAATTTTATGTAAAAAAACATCATATTTTGTTATTAATTATTAATAAAATAGGTTTAATATGATAGAAAAAAATTATTTAGAATGTATTAATAATTATTAGGAAAAAATTATAATAATTAGTACAAAATAAATATATTTGCTACCAAAATAAACACACTAAAAACAGAATTTAAAATTTTAACATAAATATAATCGTATGATAATGATGAATGCACCATTCTTAAAACGATACCATGAAATAAGTTCATTTTTACATATACATTCTCATTTGGATTTCAATGTCTATGTGTTTAATCATATAGGGCCATGTAATACATGGTTCCTAGCAAATAAGGTACCATGGAAAACAATTGGGAAATAAAAGAATATAATATCCCGATCAACCTATATGTAAAAGAGGGACTAGAAACTAAAAAACATATATGATCATAAATATATTTCAATCTCTATAGATATTTGAAACACATCATATAAACACATGGTTATAGAACACATACAAACAACACCCGTTGTCCTGATACTGTCTAAAATATATGAAAAATATAAAAAATATCCACATTGGATGTATTGATACATGAAAAAACCCTCTCTAAAAATCATTTCCCATTACTGAACTCTACTCATTAACATCTTTATCCCCATCTCTACTTCCTAATACCGGAACCTTCAAGATAATTATAATGAAAATTAAACAATATTGTATATTTAATTTTAGACTTAAAATCAATAATTTTTTGTGAACTAAATGATTTTGAAGTTATGTGATTTACCTTATAAACACTAGTCATTACTTGAAATCCCTATTTTCTTACTGAAGACCATAGATAGTAATTCTCCCAAACCCATCCCACGTACTCGACTAGGATGCTCCTTCTCAAGGACATTACCAACTGGGTCATCAAGGGAGAATGAGTAGGACTGTGTGGGATTGAAATTCCATAGTTCATTAATTTTTACATATAAATCAAATAACAATCATATTATATGCAATATATATTAACAAAGTGACAACTGATAATATGTTATTATAATGAAAAATGAATTCATAACCCAACTTATTTGGTAGAATCATTGAAAAAACACTCCAAATATTTTTTTTTTACCAGGAAGGCGCAGGACTGGGCCGAGTGCCCAGTCCCCCAGAAATCTATTAATAAAAAGATGGTTCAAGGTACAAACAAGAGAAAGAAATAAAACAGCAAGCCTTACATCATCATATATCAGAAATAATTAGAGACGTTGTCACCACCACCTTCTGAGAATTCATCTGGGTCCTTCGATTCCCATTCAGATTGTGAATTGTGTTGACTTAGCATTTGGATGTATTGCTACCTCAGACATAACTGCACTGGAGACATGGGTTCAGTGATTCTACTTCCTCCCCTCCTTTGACCCATGTCTTTCAAATTTCCATTTTTTGTAGAGGACCTAGTGGATATGGTCCTCAGCAAGTTGGAGTAATACTTTCTGGGTTTCCTCTTCGGTGAAGCGGTGGAAGCTCCACTGCATTCGTTCCGTTTTACCCCATTCATGAGAATCTCACTATAGGATTCCTTCATATGACCCTTTGACCAACATCCTTTATTTTCCTTCCGCTCACACACAATTTGTGAGCCCTCATGCACCTGTGCAAGGTACCTATTACCATCCATGGGTGTCAAGCATGGAGAATACTCCACATTTCTCTGATTCTTTCTGCTTGCTTCTAAGTATTCCTACCTCACCAAGGATATATCCTTGTAATCGCGCTGCTCCAGAGTAGAATTATCACTTACCACTTCCTCAGAAATTCTCCAAACTGCTGTTTCAAGAACCTTATTTTCCAGGTTCAGAATTTCACTCTTCTGTGGTCCACCACATCCCTCACTTATTTCCTCCACTACCATCTCTTCAGCCTCCTTCAACACTGCATTGGCCAGAACTGCATACCGATTTGTAGAGCATTTTATCAAATCATCAGACCTTACCTGCACCAGAAGAGCAGATTTATTCTGCTGTGTCTCTACGGCAGCAGCAGCAAACTGCTTCTGCTCCAGTCCCCTGCCCATAAATTGAAACTCACATTTTGCAGCATCCATGTCCAAGCCACCAGCATCAAATTTCAGCTTTTCAGATTGCTCATTCTCAGTAATGTGCACATTAGAATCCTCTAAGTGACCAGGAGCACCAAATGCACAAGTAGAGTCCCTATTGCCGAACTTATCCAAGCTTCCCTATCTTCCCATGGCAGCAGCATTCAGAGAGAATTCAGTGTCCTGCCTCACCTCCTCCACTACATCATGATCGGTAGGGGCAATTTCCATGGGAGATCCCTTCATCATGTCCCCTGCTAATGTAACCAAAGCATCCGCACTGGTGCTATTCACCTTCGGACTGGATCCTCCATGCTGATTCCCATCTGCAGCAGCAACACTACCCAATGCTTCTACAGTGAAATCCGCACATGGGATAGGACCCAACCGGTCATCGATGGTTTTCTTACGGCAATAAGCAGAATCATGTCCCTACTTGCGACAACCAGAGCAATAAGGGATCCAGGAGTCATATACAATGTTCTGGGCATACCTGTACTCGCCTTCAACCACAATCCATAAGATCACAGGTGGGGTTCTTGAGAGATCCATCTCAATGAAGATCTTCACGGTTGAAGGGTTCGTCATGGAAGTCATCCGCTGATCACAGCAAATGAACCGACCGATTGAGTTACCGATTGACCTGAGCAACCCAGGGTTTTGGAATGGGAGAGGAAGACCAGGAAATTGTAGCCAAATCACTGAGTTGGGAGAATCGCGGTTCATATGATACTCAAAGGACCACCGAAGAAGATGAAAAGAGGACTCAGAGGAGACTCTTCAAATTCTGGACCACGCCCAACCCAGGTCATCTTCATCAGCGAAGAGGATAAGGAGATGTCGCGGACCCAAGATCCCTACCTTCGCGTGGTGCTTCAGACCCCAATCTTCATTAACAATCCTATCAAAATATTCCTCCAGGGGTCACCGCCGCACGAATCTTGCAATCAAGGCCGTGGAGAGCAATGAAGAGGCTTCAGAAAATTCTCTGATCGTCACTAGAATGATAGGTTGACCGGAGATGCAGCCCGGGACCTTCGGGGCAACCTGTATTCCAGGGATGAAGCATCCCACATCAGGCAAAGGCTGGAAAAAATTGCAAACCCTTGACTTCACAGATCCAGCGTTCAGAGCAGGAGACGAGGACCCCTCTCCCCCCGCTGCGGGAGGAGAGGTCCTCCAAATATTTTTTTGAACATTCAACAACTCATCAGTTTGGGAAGTTTGGTGGCCCAAACACTATGATGGCATTAAGAAAATATAAATCAATAATTTATTATTTTAAATAGATAACATTGTCTAATAAATATTTAAACTAAATAAAATATTCCCAGATTTGATTGTCTTCAAGAAAAACTCTTTGACCTTGTATTATGAGTATGTAGGTAATTTATAACTCAATGTAAGGGTAAGAACCAATTATAAGAATTTCATAATGGTTACTAGTAAATATGTTTAATGGTAATATTTAACTTAAACAAGTCAGGTAAAGGTGACTGGAAAAGTTGTATAAAGGCACTCAAAAGTTACATAAGGGTATTAAGAATTTTCTAAAGCGCACATAAAGGAAATAAATAAATTCCATACACTATTTAAAGGTAGCAAGCTCACCACACAAGGGAAAATTACATTTTCTTTATACTGCTTATGGCTATCTTAGCACTTGAGTAGAGGTAAGAAACACTTCTATAAAGGTAGGAAACACTTGTGTAATGGTAAGAATCGCTTGAGTAAATGTATCAAACACTTTGGTAAAGGAAAGAAGAGATTACGTAAGGGTAAAACCAAGAATACAAATCATGTATATGGGCACAAATTATATATGTAATGGTAACAAAAAAACTATAAATTAAATGTAAGGGTAAGAAAAAACATTACATGTAGAATATATAAATACAATATAAATAATAAAGATTCAATAATGAAGAAATCATGTGAAATGATATAGTATAGAACTAGATAAAACTCTACTAAATCAATAAGTAACCATATAATAAAATATAAACTATAATGATTCTATAAAGAAGAAATCTTGTGAAATGATATAATATAGCACTAGATAAATCTCTCTTAAGTGACTAAGTAACCATATTATTGAATTTGTCTCGGGACCTACCTGAGGAAAACTAATGTGATATGTATTTAATCATATATGGGGATAACCACTTGAAATATCTATCTATCAGCTTATTCCACATATATAATTGAATACCATGTTTCCTACAAAATTCTCATGGTGAAACCCCCCAACCTAGTCCTTGTTTCTATGATGAATGGTTTCAAAACTAGGTACTTTTGAAACAATGAGATAAATAAGCTAGGTTATCCAATTAGTACATGGTTTCCCATGACCAATAGTGGAACTGAGGAATAGTGAAAATGTGATAAGTTTAACACATTACGAATAACCATAATTACACTCAGCCATAACACTGAATGATTTTGTACCCCATACATGCCTAAAATACACTCAAGGAATAAGTATCACAATCTTATGTATGGGGGAAACAAGAATTATATATTTTTTCACAAACCCTCATAATTGGTAAAAGAGAAATGGGGAATCTAGGGTTTCCTTCTATATACACCATTTAAAATCAATGTTCTAAATAATAATTTAACACTAAAAAATGTCTTCGAATGAAAAAACCCTTACATATTTTAAAACATAATTACCAAATATATTATAGAAAATGATGGGAAGCACAAAATCCTTTAAAACATTTCAATGTAACCCTTATACATGCATTTTATTCTTTGAAAAAACAAATCTTCTCCAATTATCTTCATTTCCCTCAAAAATCACATGAAAAAAATTGAAACATTTTAATATGTGCACAAAAATAAACCATTTATTTTGAAATGATTCCAAGCTACACTTATATAGGGTTCTTTCCCTTTGCAACACAGATCAAGGAAAAAGGGGTATCCACATCAATCAAACAACTTAAAACAAGCTAATAAGACATTTTAGATGTTTTAAACCATGTCCACATTTAAAATAAATATTTTAAATACATTAAAACAAAATTTTAAGAAAAATTAAGATTCAAACACCTCAATTTCATATCAAAATCTATTTAAAATCTAGTTTTTATACATTAAAAATCATAATCGGGTCAAAAACCAATTCAAAACATGATAACCATTTCAAAAGGAAATAAGATATTTTTTATGAATATTAGTAAAATAAAACATTCCATTTAAAAAATGAAAAAAGGTATTAATTTGAAAACCCATTTATACCAACCTCAAAATACTAGGAAATATTACCAAAAACCATTGGTAAATCAAAAATATTCATAACTTCATAAAAATGTAATTCAGAAGGTAAGTTCATTATTGTAATTTTAAAATGAAACAATTTCATAGTAACATCTACATCTAAGAAGTATAAAAAAATCTTAGATAGAAAGAAAATAATATCCTTCGAGAACTACCACACCCATGGTCGGGATTGGTGGTGAGGCTTTGGGGGGTCAGGTAGGGCATCAGGGAGTCGGGGGGGTCGAGGTGCACTATAAGAGGGGTCGATGAGGGTTGGACCGGTGGTGATGGGAATCAAACATTGGGATTGGTGGAGAGCAACCCGATCAGCGGTGAGGAATGGGATCGACAAAATGAGGGTTCATAGGGATTTGGAAAAAAGTGTCAAGGGTTAAGTGGAGAAGAGTTGAGTTGTTCATAAAATAAAAGGATTTAGAATTAGGTTTTAATAAACTTCCACTAAATTATCTAAAACATTTTATTGTTGGGTTCAAAAGACACCTCCAAAAAACCTACCACTAATGTAATATTTTTTTGAAGTTATTATATTGAAAAGTCATTTAATTAGGTGGTCAAAGTGGGTGAAAAAATATGAACATGAAAACTCATAAATAACCCCTGTCTATTGAAATTATTTTTTAACTATATTGTGTATAATTCCTTTAAACAATTTCATATCCCTCAATATCAAAATTTGATCAACAGAAGGTTGGTAAAGGAGTTCATGGGATGTAATTTTATCTATTATATGGTTTTATCCCATTTTATGGATTTATAAGATCATTATGATCACCTGAGTAGAATCTTGATGTAATACCAAGCTTCATATATGGAATCATTATATGATATTTTTAATTCCAAGTGTGTATAGTGTTTTTGAACATCTTCCTTTATTTATTGATTGTTTTTTTTATTTCATACCCATAATCAAATGATCATGTTTCGGGGTACCCATTCCATTTATGAATCAAACACCATTCGCTAATCATTCCCCAGCTTTTCATTCATGGAATTTATGTCCTTTATATATGTAAATTTAAGAAACATGAAAATAACCAAGACCATGAGAATTTATTTCCTTGTATTTCAATGTAATAACAAAAAAGTGGATAAAACAATGTTTTCTTCATGTGTTACCTTTGTGAGTTTTAATTATGATGTCAGACATAAATCACATGATCATTGACGGTAAATCATTTTGTGTTTCACACCGAACTCTTGGAGTTATCATAGTATAAAATCAATAATTTGTATTTTGTTCTAGTTGTCTAAGACAGACGATAATAAGATCTTAACCCTATCTCTTAAAGTGATTAAGGGTGAGAATCATGGGGTTTACATGGGTTGATCACAATTTAATAATCAAATCAAATTATTTATTTATTTTATTATTTACTTGTGTATACATTCTAATTGATTCAAAAAAAAACATTATTATTTAAACCACCTATATTTTACATAATCAAAACCTTATATTATAACTAATGATATATGGCACCACCTAGATAAAACAAAGTGTTATTTTATGTTGTATAAATTATAATCAGCACAAACATCTAATTTTAAATATCGTAAAAATATAATTAATAATTCATAATGTACATGGATCGTTTTCATTCAAATTTAAAACTTTTACACATGGATATTTATGATGAATATATTAGTCCCAACAAAGGTTTATACTCTAACATGGGAAATAATTAGTGTATGAAAATTATAATTTCCCCATTTCAATGATATTATTACTCTTTCAGTAGATAGTCTTCTCTATTATTATATCTTAGTCACAACCGATATAAAATAATGAATTTGATGGGAGAGAGACACCTGTAATTTTACATGGTTCGCTAAAATAGCTAATCTGAGGAGCATTCATGGAAATGTTATTATTCGACTAAAGCATTGAAATTATCTTCCTTTATAGTTTTATGTTTTGGAGTGGCCACACTAACCCTACCATATTATAACAATGAACATTGGAATGCTCACTACTCCCCTTTCACTTGGGGATAAAACTACTCTTCATTATACTTCCTTCTTCTTCTATATGCAATATATAAAATTTACACAAATATTAGTATACCAATATGTTCAAACATCTTCTAATTAAATAACTTTACTTAATAATTCCATCCAAACCTCTTGGAACAAACCTCTACATATTTTTTTTCTTTACTACACGAAACTAACAAATATATTATTTTGACACTACCTATTCTTCTATATTTTATTACTATTTTCCCTATCTATTATCCAAATATACATTCTATTTTTCAAAATTTATTCTTTATTAAGAATATTTTTACCTTTTTTCTCAATAAAACATTTATTATATATTAATGATAATTAATCTTAAATTAGAATAAGTCAACCTACTAATATCCTCACATTGTAATAAGTCCTTCCAAATCAGGAATATAATCCTTTTAAATCATATCCATTATCTCATACCAAATAATTCATTTAAAAATACATTAATAATTATATTACATCACACTTCTCATCACCATATTAAATTTACACTATGTGTAAAATGGTCATTTGTTCTTCCATAATATCAGCCTTAAACATGCATAAAATTATCAAAAAAACATGGATTGATTCTCCCTTGAAACTTAACTTGATTATCTATACTCAAGGTAAGTTGATCAAGTTTATTTTTTTATTAATTAAAATATATTTTAAAAAATATTTCTATGCATACATAAAAACTAAAATGATCTATATACACATAAATAATGGTATATGACATTAACATAGATCCAAATAACACTTATACATTACAGATTACTCATACAGAAACCCGGATCACATGTATTGAACTTCAATAGAATCATAAGGACATTCTAATTGAATCATACACTACATCTAAATACTCGTATGCAACTCCAAAACACTCATACACATGAATGAATACTTTTCTATGATACATGAATAACTTATATATATATATATATATACCTTTGATTCCTCATATACATGGACTATACATTGTCTATAAATCTTCTTAAAAACCAATTTTCATATAATTCATTTAAAACACTTTCAAAACATTTCCATCCTTCTGGTGAACAATTTTAATCACTAATAAAGATAACATTGGATATTTATTTCATGTTATAGTCAATAAAAAATCCCAAAACATAAACTGATGGAATATCTACAATCAATATTCCACATTGGGTTTGCTTAAAAATTAAAATAGATTTTACAGTTAATAATTTGATAAATTTTAGAACCATCCAAACCAAACATTATAAACACTAAAAAACTTTTAACATTAAGGAGTGCATAAATTTTTTCTTTTAAAATTATATTTAAAATCACATTAATAATGTTCATTGTGAGAAGTAAGAGTTAAATTAAAATATAATTATGAAACATTTCATCAAACTCTATACACTTCAAAAATTTCCAATAACATTTCCATTCATCTTTCCCCCCTTTTAAAAAAAAATTGCTACCACATACATAAAAGGATTTAAGAACAATGTAAAAATTCTTGAAATAACTTATGAGTACCTTATCATCCATTCCCAAAGGTCCCAAATATAACTTCCTTGAGATTATACAAAATTATGTTAGAAATTCAAGCATTTAACTAATAAGAGAAAAAATACAATTCCATTGAAATAAACCACCATAGATTAGTGGTTTTACATTATTAGACACATCTAATTAGAGGTATTTAGTTGGAATCCAAGAGAAATATAGTTTCTTCAAAAAAAATCCTTAGGTAGTTCCTTGGACATAATATCAACCACATAATGTTCAGTGGAAACATACTATAATTTTAGAACTTTTTGCTCCAATTCATCTATTAGAAAATGAGGTTTTATTTTAATAGGAATGTTTCTTTAGTGATGAATGATATTTTTACTATGTTTTATGGCACTCAAGTTTTCATACTTGATAGGAATATGAAATTTCACTTCTATCTAAATATCTTTATGTTGTTGTCTCATTCATATTTTCTATGTATAAACTTGATTGGATCCAACATATTCATCCTCAACTATTATTAAAGTGAAAAAATTATGCATATTGATTATCTATGTGATACAAAAGCTATTAAGATATAATAAACCTCTTGAATATGACTTCTAATCATCCATATAACCTTTCTAATATGTATCCATATAGCCCCAGAGTTTTTGTTGTTATGTGATCTGAAAAACTGAATGAAATATACTTTTTTGTAATAATGGAGTAATCATCTCAAATATTGCACATGAAATTTTTTGGGAAAAAATTAATATTAGTTTTCTTCACATGTCAGAAATATAATTTCCATTCAAGTGGATTTCTGTAAAAAAACTCCCAATGATTTACCTATAAAAAGGCATATCAACATCCTTTCCTTACAAATATTTTAAAATTTTCATCCATATCACCATGAAATATGTTATTAGACTTGAATAATACATATGAAATATTCTTCACACCTAATTGGAATATATTATCTGAGAAGAAATGTACCATAATTTTATTGGATCATGTAAAATCCAAGGAAAATTGATAATTAACTAATTAAGGCATTTTGAAATCACAATTCAAGCCTTTCAAAAACTACTTGCATTGTGTAACTTATGATCCTAAAAAAATGAATCCTCTCCCAAAAATAATAACCACCATTAAATACTATTTATACTTATTGATATAGATATTTTGATTAAAACTCCACTTTCAAAACCATTCCATTTTATGTAATGATCATCCATTTGTACCAGGCCAAAAGTAATTATTTTAGGCAATAAAAGGAGCTAAATAACTGATTAACTTTGTTTTAATATACATCCCTAAAAAACAATTTAGATACTATATGGAAACCTCCAAATCAATTATTCCATTTATGAATTATGATTTAAAATATCTTAGATGTAGTATAAATCCCCTTTTCACTGTTATATCCAAGAACAGTCATATCATTCCCAACTAGGCCTCAAATGAAAATATCTCTTCCCCGTAAATTCTATAAATTATCGAACAGATGTTAAAAAGTAGACATTTTTTTATCCTCATCACTTTTCAATCCTCATTGAGTTTATTCTATAAGAATGAGTTGGTTGTGATAAAATTTCTATTCCTCACCCTTGAAATAACATCCCAATTTTTTTTATTTATAAATTTTCCAATCTATTTTTACATATAATTGAATCAAATTTTTTATTTACCTGTGTCCAATAATATTTAAGAAACACATTATAGAGAAATTTTGTTTTGTGAGCATTCATCCTTCTAGTT
The DNA here is from genome assembly GCA_963277665.1 of Viscum album. Classification (NCBI taxonomy): domain Eukaryota; kingdom Viridiplantae; phylum Streptophyta; class Magnoliopsida; order Santalales; family Viscaceae; genus Viscum; species Viscum album. Next base: position 1,220,104,082 of record OY728119.1, read on the forward strand.
TGAAATGGGTTTTTTCAGGTCGCCAATAAAGTTTCTACTTTTTCATTCTCTTCTTTTGGTTTTTTTGGTTTATATATCTTATTTATGCTATATTTTCATTAGCACTAGAGACTTCTTCTAAGTTGTCTATTTCCTCATGATATTTCCATGATCCTATTATATCAACATCAATTTATTCTATACTTTCTTCACTAATTTTCAATAAATTATTGTCACTTGTTTGTAAATTATGCTCGTGTTCAATATCTGTTAAATCTTGAATTTTTCACAATTTTATCAATCCTTTTTAATTGAATTTGTATGAATTTTTTTTTATGAATATTAAAGTAAAATTCCTTCATACCCATGATCTTTAAACCATTTATTATTCAATTTTTTGAGAATAAAACATTTACTTCCAAAAACTCAAAAGTACATAAGTGTTAGATTTTCCCCACACCACATCTCATTATGGGTCTTTTATTTTTTAAAAACAGTAAGGATATATAAGATATTTACATTAATACAAGAACATAATATTTTAAATAAATAAATATTAGATTCTTTTTAAGGATAATTTTCTGAGCCATTTTGTTGATAATATGGTTTATTCCATCAACAACTCTGTTTTCTTTTAGAGTTTTTATGGTTGATCCATGATACCACATTAAATTATTTTCAAGTTACTCTTTCACCTGATTATTGGTAAACATTACACCCTTATAAATCTATAATTTTTTAAATTTCAACCGAATAATATTATCCACAAATATTTTGTAATGAGTAATTAATCCAAAGATATTGTATTTTTGAGTAATCACCACCACCCATGATATATTTTTATAATCATCAATTAATAAGAAAAATTTCTATTTCTGATACATATATTTTTTTTGTTAATATTACACACACATCCAAATATACATGATCAAAAAATCTTATTGAATTATTCTTATTTTAGATTATATTTTTTTAACAATCTTCTATTTTTGACAAGTATCACCCCTATGAGTGTGATCCCATGAAAGTGTTGGGAGATATTTTGGTCCATAAATTTTTAACCAGACATCCAAGGATTATTGGATCAAATAGAAAATATTATTTTACCATATTTTATTTTATTGCTCATTGAAAACAATCATATATCATCTTCTCCATTGATGATATAATTGTCTCCTTCAGTGTGACTTAATGGGAAAACCATAATACAATATTTTCCCTTTATAATGAAAGTATTTTAATTTCACATAACTATATTTATTGAGTTATATAATTTAATCACATTGAGTAGGTTGTGGCTATGACCTTACATAATCAATACCCCCTTGTAACTCAATACCTCTCTACCTATCATAACATTCATGGAGACAATTAAATTTAACTCATCATCATTGAAAAATATCACAACTCCAACCTTGTCATATTTTATTATGGTGAAAATTATGTATTTCCCATCACGTATGAAGTTTAATCTCTATCTAGAATCCACATTCAATACTTTTCTATTTCCCTAAACTATATTTTAGTAACATTGGCTTCCTCAACTATTACCTTCTTGTTGCATGACTGTTGGTTCACCCTTTTTGATGATAGATTAAGATATTATTCCACAAATTCCTTGGAATATTATTCATCAAAGCTAATTTTTTTCAGTTCCTATCTTATTTAAAATGTCTCCTATTACTACGAACTTTTTCTATGTTTCTCCTTTAGAACAATGTTTGATACTTTTTATGGAAAAATAACGACCTTGTTCCAAAAACATTAACAATAGAAGATATATCCATTAATATAATATTCATATTACGAAATTATTCTATTTTTTTTTATTTCATTCTCTAAAAAATATCTCTTATATATATAGAAAACATATTGGGTATTACCAATATCACCACAATATTAACAACAACCTTATGCTATATTCTTTTCACTCTTTTATGCATCTATAATTAGCTATTAAGGGTTATGCAACTGAATTTCATTTTAGGGAGTAGATGGGAGTAAAGACCAAAAAATTTCATGGAAAATTTTTTTCTTCTATAAATGGTATTTTTATGAGTCTGCAAAAATTTACGGCACTTGATTCTAAGGCCCGGTGTGCTCGGAATCAATTTCTGAAGTTTTTTTGGGTATGTTCAGTAAACCTACGAGTGGGATTTTATAACTTTTGAACCAGTGCTATGAATTGAAATTTGAGGGCACCGCTGAACTCGCAACACTGGTATTCGCTTAAGAAGACTTTCACCTCGACGACAATTGTTCGAGAATGGGAGTTAGATTTTTGGGTTTTTATTATTTTTTAAATAAAAATAAAGTGTTAGCTGATTTTAACTTATTTGGTGGTTAAAACCTCCAAGAAGAGGTTAGAGGTGGGGGCCACTACACCATTAACTCCCACGAGAGGTTATGGTAGTGGGGCCCACCCGAGGTCTAGACAACACTTAGCAGTTAATGAGGTGGGGACCACACGGGCTTTAAACCCCTTGAATTGTCCATAAGTGGGGAAAACCCTTGAAATTACCTTAAAATGTTCAAAACCACGCAAATTAATTAATGGAACACTAATTAATTAATATGGAATCTTTTGAATTCCTGCCAACCAATAAAAAATGGAAAAATATATTATTTCATTTTGGTTGGAAACTATCTTTTGGTGGAATGGAGGAAGGGGAGAGCTAGGGAGAACCATCCTACCAACTAAAAACATGAAGAATGTTGGCGACGCTTCTTCCTTGGTCTTCTACCCCGGACACTTTCAAACGCTCGAGCTTGAATTGGGAGTGTGTGACAAACACGGCAAAAAACGGAACGACGTCTGCCTTATCGCAACATTGTCAAAAAAAAAACTATATGAGGTAGGGGTTGTTTTATGATGGAGTCTTACCCTCCATTATTCGTCATTAGTTGTACTCTTTGAGGCTGATTGTTTCCACCATAACGTGGAAGGCTCAGGCCGCACGAACACGGCCTGCCCCTTCCCCTTCATTTCTCTTCATTTGTTGATGATGGTGGTGGCGCAACGGCACTTCCAGAAGAGTAGACCATGATGGAGAAACGACGGCTGGAGACGGGTCGACCGTGAAGAAAACTGGCGGCGCAAGGCCGTCGGGTCATCGAAAGGACACGGCGTCGTCGCACCGCGTAGAGGAGAAGGGGGTTGCGGCCAGGTCAGGTCACAGAGGAAGAGCACGGCGACGTCGTGTCACCTGAAGGAGGAGAGTCATGGCTAGGGAAGTCCATGATGGAGGGTCGCGGTGCCATCACACCATGCATAGGAGCATAACCGCGGCGCCGTCGTGCTGTGGTGGAGGAGAGCCGAGACGACCGGCATCGGGCTGGCCATCAGTGGTGCGGAGCTTCTGGAGGCTCGGCCAGCCAGGAGAAGAGGGACCCCGCTGGGTCTCGTATGATCTGGACCGGTTCCACCCGATGCCGGTTTGGGCTCACACCCGAATGGCTTTGCCATTCGGGACATCCATGGGCGCACGATTTTCCCCTTAGTCGCGACATATGCTGACCCGCGAGCCGCTGGGCCGGACCCAGCGCGGCCTGGGCCGCCCACTCGGGCCAGGTCGGGGCCCACGGACTGGGTCAGACCCATGAACCTGGTCAGACCCGCAGATTGGGTCAGACCCCAGTCCGGACCCGGGTTGGGATGGGTCAGTCTGACTGGGTCAGACCAGACCCGGACCCACTTTGGACTATTTTGACCTTTCCGCCCACATCTTGGGCTACTGGTGCCCGATCGACAAACCGTCTACTGTGACAGAAAGCCTAGAGAGAGAAGGTTCTTTTGGAATATCCCACTTGATGTTTGGACATAGTTGGGGTATGGCCTGGTTGGTTTGAACCTAAAATCCAACCGAGCCCCCGAAATGGAAATGTCAATAACTCACAGACCGGGCGTCTATTTGATGCATCATCTGTTGCGTTGAGACCCCTATGACGAGGCAGAACTTTTGAGATACTTCTACAAGAAACTTCGTGATAGTTGGAGAATCGACTTGTAGTTCATGGAGCGGATGCTCTCGGAGATGAGTGAGTGGTGTACGAAGACCTAGTAGATGGCTGAGACCTAGAGACTACTGACCTTTTGACTCGGAGTATTTCGACTAGTCCAGTGGGGAGAACCTCTATGTGACACGGAAGACCCACAGTGGGGCGCGACTCTGTGTGAAGTTGCAGACCCATGAAACTCAACAGAAGGAATACATCAGCAGGTTACGAGGGGGGAGCACCTTTGTGTGATCCTAACAGACCCATAGTGGTGAGCGCCTCTGTGTGAGCGCAGCAGATCAACGGTACTCAACAGGAGGAGTACCACAAAAATCCAGGATAGTGAGAAGTGCCTCTGTGTGACAGGGCAGACCCACTGTACTTGAGAGAGGAGAAGTACACCATTAGCCGAGGTTTCGACAGTGTGACTGGGGATGTTACTTGATAGCACCCCTAGAATAAAATCCTAGTTTGAGCTGAGTTAATGACTTTTCTATTTTCCTCATGATTGAGACAGTTTACTAGATAACTTAGGTATATGTATGGTAATATACCTAAGTAATGGATATCCATTGATTTCATTCCTAGTGGTTTATCCTTGTTGGATTTAATGAGACCTTTAGGGTCTCAGGGTCCCTACTGAGTATCGTTATACTCACCCCAACAAGGGAAATGTCCACACCTCTTTGTATTGGTTGTAGATGAAGAACAACGCTGACTAAGGAAGAGAGTATCAGGATTGGACAGTACCTGGAGGTGGACCACTCGGTGTGATAGTACACGGAGCTACCGGACAGACGTGGATTGATGAGGAGGCCATCTGTACCTACCCTTAAGGTAGGAACCCTGAAGGATGACCTAGTAGCTTCTTTACTTTGTTTTTAGTTGTACTTTCTATCAGTTATACTTGTACTTTACATTTGGGCTTTTATTTCCACCCCCTTTTACTTTCCATCACTTCTTTTGTATACAGTTTTATTTAGTGATTGGGTTCCAGTTGTGTACTCTGATTGTGTTTGTCTGTAGTTATAAAGTAAATTCCTTCCCAGTTTAGGGATGTATGCCTTTGGTGCTAGTCGACATCCCTTGGCCAATGGAAGGTGGGCTTGGGGTAGTCATGATACGGGCCCCGAGGGACGGGTCATGAAAAATTGGTATCAGAGGGAGGTTTTACCACAAAACATAGGACTGTGATATTTCTTTTCTATGAACCAATAGTATTAAGGTTACAAAGTGTGGTCTTCAGATCTGGGAGTCCAGTTTTGGTGCGAGCGGCCGACGTATCCATACAATAGGACCCTGACTTCAGATTTATAACTTAGTGCATGAAAACAGTGATTGTGTGTGTGTTTCAAAAGTTTTCTCTAAGTCATCTCAACCAGGTCAGCTCACCAGGTATAAAATTTTGACCGTGCCACATCTGTTTCTTTCAAGATGCCTCCCCGCAGAGCCTCAAGATTCGTACGCTCTGACAGCCCACCTATCGACGAGGCCTCAGTGTAGGGCCCTTTACCAGCGGAGGAACCAATGGTACCACTTCTCTTTGGGCCACCGATTCCACCATCCCCAGCACCAGATAATGCATGCCTCTTGAGAGGATTACATGAGTTTCATTCCCAGAGGCCACCTAGGTTCCGGGGAGATACGGACCCATAGGCGGCTGAGAATTGGCTGGAGGCTGTGGTGAGATTCTTCAGGTGAGTAGGGACACCAGCAGACCTTATGGTGATCCTTGCTGCGAGTCTCCTTTAGGCAGCAACTGGCAGATGGTGGAGCCTGATGCTCCAGGTGCATAATGAGGAAACACTTCACTGGGTATACATCGAGAGCCTGTTCCGAGCGGAGTTTGTTCCAGCGACCCTACGATTGGTGCAGATATAAGAGCTACTCCATCTACAGAAGGGTAGCATGATAGTAGATCAGTACTCAGCGAGATTCACCGACCTCTCGCGCTACTCCACATATATGGTGCGGGACCCATTATTTAGGTCCCGAACCTTCGATCAGGGGCTCAGGCGAGATATAACGGCATCGATGATCCCCCTCAGCATTCTGACGTAGGCGGGGGTGTTAGAGAGAGCCCTCCTAGTAGAGAGTTCCCTTGCTGAGCAATCACCAGCAGCAAGACCCACTACTAGTCGACATGCAGTGGAGTCTTCTACAGCTGGCAGTAGATAGATGATGCAGAGGTTCAAGATATCCAGACCCACTAGTGGACGACCGCAAGACTCCGGATCTATTGTGCAGGGCACCTGGGGTTTTGACTTACCTACCAAGTGCATGCAGTGTTACTTGTGTGGTAGGCAGGGTCACATGGGTCGTGACTATCCAAACCACCATTTAGATGATCACCAGACAGTTGAGAGACCATCCATGCAGAGGCAGATATTCAATCTAGGTGGTCCGTGGGGCACAGGTGGACGTGGCAGAAGATCTGGTCGAGCAGTTCGCTATGGGCGACGTTACGAGGTGTTACCACCACCACCACTAGGAGGTCCACCCCAACCCCAGGGGGTAAGTGGATAGGGGAGATCTCAGCTTCAGGTAGCTGAGGCATACGACCATGGCACTCTGGAGATGATTTAAGGTACGATCTGTGTCTACTTTACCTTAGATGCAGTTCTTATAGACAAAGATGTCAGTCACTCTTTCTTTTCTAGTGCCCTTGTTCGGAGCTCGGAGATTCTGATGGAGCTGTTTGCTCGATCCTAACAGCTAGAGAATCTTATGGGAGAATACTTGACAATTAAAAACTAGTTCTAGTAGTGTGATCTTACTCTAGGAGGAGATATATTCAGTTAGGATCTCCTTATAGCGGCGTCAAGGCCTTACGACGTCATGTTGGGTATGGACTGGCTATCTAACGTCCATGCTCAGATTGACAGTATTAGGTAAAAAGTGTGTTGTGTCTGCATGGATGGGACCAGGTTCACCTTCACCAGCATGAAGGGAGCCTTTGCAGCATAGGATAGACTTACTCAAAGGAGGGTGCAGCCGATCACTCACCAGTTGGCTTGCCTTACCCTCGGAGTAGTTGATATGGAGAGTCCGACTTATCCTGTAGTGGTAAAGTAGTACACAGATGTTTTCCCTGACGATGTTCCAGGACTACCACCTCATAGAGAGGTGGATTTCTACATATACTTGTACCCCAAAATGACACTGATATCTACACCAGCATATCATATGGCTCTCACTGGGCTTCGTGAGCTGCAAGTAAAGCTAGAGGACTTGCAGGTAAAGGGATTCATCTGGCCTAGTGTTTCTCCCTGGGTAGCCCTAATTTTGTTCACCAAGAAGGTGGATGGGAGCTTGAGTATTTGTGTCGACTACTTTCGCCTAAACCAGGTGACCATTAAGAACCAGTACCCACTCCCGAGGATTGATGACCTCTTTGATCAGCTCAAGGGAGCACAATGGTTCCCAAAGATAGACATCAGATCCAGTTATCTCTATCTTAGAGTTCGAGATGAGGATGTGCACAAGACAACCTTCAGGTGTCGGTACGACCCCTAAGAGTTCTTGATTATTCTATTTAGCATAACCAATGCTCTAGGAGAGTTCATGAGTGTGATTAATAGGATCTTCCAGCCTTACCATGATTGCTTTGTCGTAGTCTTCATCGACGACATTTTGATCTACTCGACTACTGAGTAGAGCATGCTTACAATTTGCAGGTAGTACTGGATACACTCTGAGAGCACTAACTTTATAGTAAGCTCTTGATGTTCTGGTTTTGGATATGAGAGGTTCACTTTCTGGGTCATGTCATCTTGGAGGCTGGAGTTGATGTGGATCCAGTGAAGATTGAGGCGGGACTTTCTTGGGAGCCACCCAGGAGTGTGACGGAGGTATGAGGTTTCCTGGGTTTGGCTGGATACTATCTAAGGTTCATTCCAGACTTCTCCAGAGTTGCATCACCTCTATCAGCATTAGTGAAGAAGGGTAAACCCTTTGTGTGGTCAGAAAGAAGCCAGCAGAGCTTTCAGGAGCTGAGGCAGAGGATGACTAGTGCACCCATCTTGGGGCTTCTAGAGAAGGCGTAAGGTACGTAGTCTACTACGATATATCAGGGACCAGACTCAGGTGTGTCCTGATGCAGTAGATAGCTGTGATCGCATATGTTTTTTTGTAGCTGAGACAGCATGAGCAGAACTACGCTACCCATGAACTGGATTTAGCAGTAGTGGTCTTCGCCTTAAAGAATACGGAGGCACTATTTGATGGGTCAGTATTTCACAGTCTACTCTGATAATAAGATTCTCAGGTATATCTTCTCCTAGAAGGACCTCAACATGAGATAGTGTCATTGGCTTTAGTTCCTCCAGGACTATAACTTCGAGATATTCTATACTCCTAGAAAGGGGAACGTTGTTGCGGATGCACTCAGTAAGAGATTTGGTATACAGCTGCTAGGAGAGGTGACAAAGCAGCTAGATTTCTTATAGATATCCTTTGTGGATAGATATGGAGTTACCTATCTACATTCTCTCACGGTCACTCCCCCACTTCTTCAGTGAGTCAGGGAGGCGCAACATGGGAACACTGACTATGAGACACTACGTGCTCAGATATTCACAGGGCAGGCACCTGAAGGTTTTTCTAAAGGTGGAGAGCACGACATCCTCTTCAGAGGACGTACCTTGGTACGAGTGGCACTTCAGGAGGAATTATTGAGGGAATTCCACACTTCCCCATTAGAGGTACTTCTAGGAGTGGTGAAGATGTACCAAGACCTCTGACGATAGCACTGGTGGCTAGGTATGAAGAAGGTGGTAGCAGAGTTTGTCTCTCGGTGCCTCACTTTTCAGAAATTGAAGGTAGAGCACCAGGTACCTGCAGGCTTGGTTCAGCCCTTAGAGGTCCCAAATTGGATGTGGGATGGGATATCCATGGACTTCGTGATGAGTCTTCCATGTAAATCCATGAGTGATGATTTGATATGGGTGATCATTGACCGACTCACCAAGTCGGCCCACTTACTACCGATCAGATATCAAGGCTCAGTAGAGAGCATGGGATGCCTCTATGAGCAAGAGATTGTGCATTTACATGGAGTACCTACTTCTATTGTCTCTATCTGGGACGCATGGTTTACTTCCCAGCTATAGAAGGGGTTGCAAGAGGCTTTCGATACTTAGCTTCACTTGAGCACTACCTTCCATCCTCAGACAGATGGTCAGACCGAGAGGACCATCCAGACCCTCGAGGAGATTCTACATGCATGTGTCCTCGACTTTAGTCATAGCTAGGAGGATCACTTTCATTTGGTGGAGTTTTCTTACAAAAATAGATATCACTCCACCATAGGGATGACACCTTTTGAGGCCTTGTACGGGCGACCTTGAAGATCACCATTGTGCTGGACTGACCCTAGTGAGTCAGCACTAGTGGGACCAGAGACGGTGAGAGCTACCACAAAGATGGTGAAGATCATCCAGGAGTGAATTAAGACTACATAGAGTAGGTAGATGTCATATGCTAACAGGAGACAGAGGCCTCTAGAGTTCAAGGATGGTGACCATGTCTTTCTATGGGTCCCACCTCGATGAGGTCTATGAAGATTTGGCCGTGGTGGCAAGCTATCTTTGAGATTCATCAAACCTTTCTAGGTTCTCAACAGAGTAGGAGAGGTGGCTTACCACTTAGCTCTTCCACCTTAGTTGCACCAGGTGCACGATGTCTTCCACGTATCCGAGCTGAAGAGATATGTGCATGACCCTTCCCACATCATCAAACATGGAGAGCTAGATGTCGACGTTAGGGCGAACTTCATGGAGGTTCCAGTGGATATTGAGGATCGATAGAAGTGGGTCCTGTGTGGATGGTCGATACCTCTGGTACACGTTCGCTGGCAGCACGAGAACCTCCAGGAGAGCACTTGGGAGCGAGAGGCTCAGATGTGTGCTCAGTACCCCCATTTGTTCCCTTAGTTCAAGTTGATGCTTATGAGAATGTAAATCCCTGAGGTGGGGAGAATGTAAAGACCCAAAAATTCCATGAAATTTTTTTTCTTAGAAACATGGGATTTTTACGAGTCTGTGAAAATTTACGGCGCTTGATTCCAAGGCCCGGTGTGCCCGAAATCAATTTCTGAAGTTTTGTTCAGGTACGTTCAGTAAACTTGCGAGTGGGATTTTATAACTTTTGAACCGGTGCTCGGAATTGAAATCTGAAGGTAACGTTGAACTCATAGAGCCGATATTCTCTTAAGAAGACTTTCAGCTTGATGGAAATTGTCTGAGAATGTGAGTTAGATTTTTGGGTTTTTAATAATTTTATAATAAAAAAAAGTGTTAGCTTATTTTTATTCATTTGGTGGTTAAAACCTCTAAGAGGAGGTTAGAGGTGGGGGCCACCACACCATAACCTCTCATGAGAGGTTATGGTGGTGGGGCATACCTGAGGTCTAAACATCTCTTAGCAATTAAATATGTGGGGACCACACGGGCATTAAACCCCTTGAACTCTCCATAAGTGGGGGAAACCCTTGAACTTCCCTAATAAATGTGACAAACCACACAAATTAATTATTAGAACAGTAATTAATCAATTTGAAATCTTTTGAATTCATTCCAACCATTAAAATAATGGAATAATCTATTATTTCATTTTGGTTGGCAACTTTATTTTGGTGGAATGGAGGAAGGGGAGTGCTAGGGAGAACCATCCACCCAACGAAGAACGCAAAGAACGCTGCCGATGCTTCTTCCTCGGTCTTCTACCCCAGATGCTTTCTGACACACGATCTTGATTTAGGAATGTGTGATGAATGTGGAAAACAATGGAACGACTTCCACCTTACCACAACATCGTTGACAAACTACTATACGAGGTAGGGGTTGTTTTATGATTGAGTCTTACCCTCTGTTCTTTGTCATTAGTTGTACTCTTTGAGGTTGATTGTTTCCACCATAAAGTGGAAGGCTCGGGCAGTACAGACATGTCTCGACCCTTCCCCTTCATTTCTATTCATTTGATGATGATGGTGGCGGTGCAACGACACCTCCAGAAGAGTGGACCAAGGCAAAGAAATGGCGGCCAGTGACAGGTTGTCCACGAAGAAAACCGGCGGTGCAAGGCTGCCGGGTTGTCGGAAGGACGCGGCGCCGTCACGCTGCGTAGAGGAGAAGGGGGCCGCAGTAAGGTCGGGCCACGAAAGAAGGGTGCGGGGCCATCGCGCCGCGTGGAGGATCAGAACCGCCGCATAGTCACACCGTGGTTGAGGAGCTGAGATGGCCGGCATCTGGCTGGCCGACGGTGGTGTGGAGCGGTTGGCCGCTCGGCCAGTCGGGAGAAGTAGGACCCCATTGGGTCCCATGTGATCTGGACCGGTGCCACATGGTGCTAGTTTTGTCTAACATCCAAATGTATTTTCCATTTGGGACTTCTAGGGGGCACATGGTTTCCCCCTGGATGCGGCTTAGGCGGACCCGTGAGCCGTCGGGCCGGACCCATTGCGGGCAGGGCCGCCCACTCGGGTCGGCCCGCCCCTTAGGGATGGGCCGCCCCCTCATGCCGTGTCATGACCCATGTACTGGGTCAGGCCCGCGGACCAGGTCAGACCCCAATTCGGACCTGGGTCGGGCCGGGTCAGTTCGACGGGGTCGGACCAGACCCCGACCCGCTATGGACTGTTTTCACCTTTCTTCCCATATCTTGGGCTACGAGTGTCTGATCGACGAACCGTCTATGACAAAATAAATCTTAGAGAGAGATAGTTCTTTTGGAATATCCCACTTGAGGTTTGGACACAGTTGGGGTATGGTTGGTTTGGTTTTAACCTAAAATCCAACTGGGCCCCCGGAACCAAAATGCCAATAACTCACAGACCGAGCATCCGTTTGACGCGCCATCTATTGCGTTGAGACCCCTATGACGAGGTAGAACTTTTGAGATACTTCTACTAGGGAATTAGTGACAGTTGAAGAATCGACATGTATTTTGTGGAGAAGGTCCTCCCGGAGACGAGCGATTGGAGTACGGATACCTAGTAGATCGCTGAGACCTGAGGACTGTTGACCTTTCGACTTGGAGTGTTTCGACTAGTCCAGCGGGGAGCACCTCCGTGTGGCATGGAAGAACCACAGTGGGGAGTGCCTCTGTGTGACCCAATAGACCCACAGTACTCGATAGGAGTACCTTAGTAGTCTATGAGGGTGAAGCGCCTCTGTGTGAGCGTGGCAGACCCACAGTGGGGAGCGCCTCTGTGTGAGCACAGCAGATCCACGATACTCGACAGGAGGAGTACCACAGTAGTCCAGGATAGTGGGAACCGCCTCTCTTTGATGTGGCAGTCCCACATTACTAAATATAGGATGAGTACACCATCATCCGTGGTTCCGATAGTGTGACTGGAGATGTTACTTAATACTACCCCTAGAATAAAATCCTAGTTTGAGCTGAGTCAATGACTTTTCTTTTTTCCTCATGATTGAGATGGGTTACTATATAACTTAGGTATATGTATGATCATATAACTATGTAATGGATTTCCATTGATTTCATACCTTGGGATTTATTCTGGTTGGATTTAGTGATACCTTGATGGTCTCGGGGACCCTACTGAGTATCGTTATACTCACCCCTGCACATGCTATGTCCACACCTCGTTGTATTGATTGCAGACGACAGACACTACTGACTGAGGCAGAGAGTAGCAGGACTGGATGGTTCCTGGAGGTGGACCACTCGGTGTGACAGTACACAGAGAAGCCAGAGAGACACAGAGTGCTGGGGAGACCATCTGTACCTACCCTTTAGGTAGGAACCCCGGAGGATGACCCAGTAGCTACTTTACTTTGTTTTCAGTTGTACTTTCTTTCAGTTGTACTTGTACTTTACATTTGGGCTTGTATTTCCAGCCCCTTTTACTTTCCATCAATTCTTTTGTATACAGTTTTACTTATTGATTTTCTTCCAGTTGTGTACTCTGATTGTGTTTGTTTATAGTTTTAAAGGAAATGCCTTCCCAACATAGGGATTTACGTTTTTGGTGCTATTCGCCATCACCTAGCCTATGGGAGGCGGGCTTGGGTTAGTCATGATATGGGCCGCGAGGGATGAGTCATGACAATGAGAGTGGTTTTTCTTCAACTACTACTAATATTTTCTTTCATTTAATCCCCATAACCAATTTTCCCTTTTCATTAAAATAATTCCCATATGATATTGAAAGAACTTATTCAGTAGATACCCCGTTAGCTTACTTAGTGTCTAATACAATCAATCTTTTTGATATCATACCAAGAGTATGAAACTTTTTTTAGTCATAAAAATTCCAATGCCTCATCATGAATTATATTTTAATCTCTTAAATTCATTTGACTCTTTATATTTTAGATTCAGTTTTCCCATCCATTTTTTTTTCATATTCTCTAACATTAAGCCTCATCCCTAGAAAATTCCTCGAATTTATTTAATTTTTAGATTTGATATTTTAAATATTTGATTTTAGTTCAGATTTATCTTCTTCTTGTTGTTGGATATTGATATTAGATTCATGTTCAAAACCATTAATATTCATTATTTTAACCCTGAAAATGTTAATTTGATTAAGGAATACTTTATTTATAGTTTCAAGATAAACTCTTCTATAAATTATAGTATCTTCATCATCAGTGTTTTTTACTTTTGGATTGTATTCAACATCCACCATGAATATTTCTTTATGATCATTTCCTTAACAGATCTTGTCTAATTTTAATTCATTCGTTATATCATCTTATTTTTAAAATATGTTATTCTTCCTATATATTTTTTACTATAGTATTCATTTCCAATTCATGCCTTTGAATATTTTAATTAAATTTTATTCTTTATCACAATCATTTTGAAATTTATTAAGGCCCCTAGAAGCATGATTTATATAATTATCTTTAAGCCTGGAGACTTTTTCATTGAACCATTATGGCGACCTTTTAAGGAATATTTTGACAAACTCTATATCATCAATGATCTACTTGGGAGTAATAATATTTTTATAATAGAATTTAGCTGATCATAAAATACCTTAATTGTTTCATTAGTGTTACTTGACATATCATCATACTTCTTCCATAATACATGAAGTTTCACTTTCCAAATTTTTTAATCACCTTTATAGATAATAAAAAGATTCTTCGATAGTTCATAAAAGGTCTTTCATGGAATACCTTTCATATATATAGGGTTATCCATTTATACCCTATAGAATTAATCTCCTAAATTATGTAGCTAAATCCATGTGATCTCTATATGAAGGAGATCTACTCTCCATGATGGTAATGATCCCATGTATTATTAAAATGTAAACATTCAACCCAATGATAAAAATTAAATATGTATTTGGTTATTCTATAGCTAATAATTGTTTTCTTTAAAAATGGACAGTCCTTTGTGGTTTAAAATAGTTTCCATGGCTACTTGAGAGTGAATCATACACCCCAAAACAAATATCCAATTAAAAATATTAGTACTAAGAATGTTGTATACCCTGAGAGGGGGGGTTGAATCAGGGTGTGTCAATTTTAATTTTCACTTTTTCAAAAATATTTTACCACTTTTAATAGGAATTATTCTTTCTCCATCTCTCTTACTCGTAATAGATTTCAAATAATTAAAGTTAGAATGCGACATTGTAAATTTTATTATGTTCACCCAAATGGGATAATCCATGGGGCATGCATGAAAATGTGCCTAAGGACCTGATGTAATAAAGATAAATTATTTTTAGTTACACTTTTCTAAATTTTCATACAAATCATCTAGATTTTCGCAAAAAACACTAGAAGGATCGCTACTCTTATTACACTTGGGGAATTCACCTATTTACCTAGTTATTCCTTTTTATTCCATGTAATGTAGATGAAAATACACCAAGAGCAGTGTACCAATATTCTCAAATTTCTTCTTCTTGAATAATCTCACACTAAACATTTAACAAATGACCTCCTAGAATAACTATTATTATTCTAATTATATATTTCATGATACGATAAAATATTCGTATCCCTATACACCCATTTCTTCTATATTTTTTTGATACTTTTTATATCTCTTCCATAATAAGTCTTACCATTTTCTTACGAGGTATATTCTAATAATTTTAAAATATTTTCATCATTATTTTTTGTATATTTTTTAGAAAACCTTTTAATGATAAGATGTTTTAAAATAGAACCAGTCAAGATGATAATTTACATTCCTAAATTATATACTTCTAAATCGGGAAAATAATATTATTAAATTACATCCACAATCATTATCATTATAAATAATTAAAAAATACAAAAAATATGATATTATAGCATCATTTAAATCACCTCCTTTAATTTACATGATGTATAACATGGTCAATTTTGGTTCCCCAAATCTAGTCCCAAACAGCCTAAAAATAAACAGAATAACATGGCATGATTCTACCTTGAAAACCATTTTGATTATTCTCACTCAATGTTCAATGATTTATCATATTAAATGATTATTAAAGATATATTTTAACTACTAAATATATCCATCCAAGAAAAATTAAAAGTTCTAGATGAATCATAAATGTATGGTGATGACTCATACAGAACTGCAAAAAACTTGTACATAACCTATATGACTTGTACAAAATCAATGATAACTTCTATATAACTTCAAATTACTTCTGCAGACATGTTTATTGAATCATACACAATGTTATAAGTATCATAAAAAACTCTAATAAACTCATACATATGACTGATTACTTGTACGCACTACACAAATGTCTCACACTCAGTTATAGTGACTCATACATAGGGTCTTAACCATTTTCCCGAAATCTTTTCAAAACACTTTTTTCAGTGAACTCATTCAAGAAAATTTCACACATCTTCTAACCTTCATGAAAAAAAATCCAATCCTTCAAAAATGATTCATTAAATATTCTTTCCATTGCATTTTCAATAAATAAAACCCAAAACAAAGACAAAAAGGATTTTTTCAAACCAAATAAATTTACTATCATTTGTATATTAATATCTGGACTGACAAATTGAATAATTTATATTGACATGTAAATTTCACCATTAATGAATGAGTTAAAGGAACTATAGAATTTTAGTTTTCAAGAATATTATGTATCAATAAAAGAGTATTTTATTATATGTGTAGAAAATCTTTGGATAAGAAATGATTTATATACTTATGGAATCATAACTCATTAGAGTAAAAAAAGAAAAATTATTCTTTATTATTTTTTAAAAAAATTATCCTTCTAAAATATTAAAGATTGAAAAAATATTCAGCTTTATATGGAGTTATTTATTTCAATAAATGGATCATCCGTAAAGGAAAAATCGAAGGCACTTTGATAATATTTTTGAGAAATAAAAATGTCCCCAATATCTGATGGTGGTTGATATCCTTAATGAAAATGATGGTTATAATTTTATTGTCAAAAAGTTAAACTAAATTCTATAAATATTGATCATTATTTTGAATTTTGAAAAAATTAGAGAAATAAATGTATGTTACTTTATTGTTTGTATTGATTATAAAATTTTGTACATTAATACTTGGAAATAAAACACATCATAAAAACTGTGTGTTAAATGTTACATGAAATTATTTTCAATGTAAAGAGTAAATATTATTTTCATTTTTTTCCATAACTTAATGGATTGGGTTATAACACAAATATCTTATCCTGATTTAATTAGTTATAATTAGTGATATGCTTTTTTATTCACATTTGTGATAAAAAATTCAGTGAAAAAATACATCATTCATGTATTAAAAAGTATAATGGTTCTAGATAGATATTTATATATTATTTTCAAATAGGTGAGTAAAAAATTGTCCAATGAAAATCTATTAAAATCAGTGGATATCATTTTATAATATATGAGTTGATTCCCATTTTCATTGAACATTTATTTTCAAATAGTGTGATGGTATCTACGATTTACCTATGTAAATTTTATCATTACCCATGTGATAAAAGGTTAATTAAATGTTTTCTAAAGAAATTTAGGATGAATATTTCAATCATTCGTTCTTAATTGGCATTTTCTTCTCCATATTGTTTTTCATATGTATTTAACATTTTACTATGAATCTAAATAATTAATATATTTTTAGTGTTTCTTATTCAAAGAATTGGATATATCCTATAAAATTAATGATGTTTATAATGTAATATTTAATGAAAAATAATAAAATTTCTAATGGGTAAAATGGCAAAGGTTTTTTATCACATGAATACATAGATTTTAGTTCAAAAAAACTGGGTAATGTAACATAGAGATATAACCGGCCAATAAAAACTAATGACAAGAAATTAGATCCCATTAAACCCTATTTATATCACTACCCCAAATAAGGGGGTATAAGGATCATTTTTGTTGTGTAATTTGGTAAAGAATGAGTGGTAAATATCTCATGATATGGTATTGTTCAACTATGGTGTGGTTTATTATTGCATCATTAAAATTTAAAATTTAGTATATTTTTATTATGAAATATTTTTAACAGGTTTTTGTTTGAAAATATCTTTATAGTTTGAAAGATTATATAAAAACCATAAATATAACTCATCATTATTTATCTATAAAGAGAAAGGGAATACTTTTTCAATAATGAATTTATTCCATGGTCAAAATCAAAGATTATATACACAATTATGTATATAAATTAATTATAGTTATTCATTTAAGATTATATTTTAATATAGTTTAGGTTAAATATTTATAGTAAATAATGTATCACCAAGCATCAGGGCATTATAATTTGTTCCAAACAATATTTAACAAGAGTGTAAAGAACTGGTAATTAATTATTTCAAATTCACTATAAAAATTTGTGAATCAAACATAGAAACACAACATGACATTGTCACATTAAGGTAAAAAATGGATTTTGATACTAGTGTTTCTAATTTGTAACCTTGATAAAAAGGATATCTTATTATTGGTTATTCAAGAGAAAAATAATATTGG
Source organism: Viscum album (assembly GCA_963277665.1). NCBI lineage: Eukaryota > Viridiplantae > Streptophyta > Magnoliopsida > Santalales > Viscaceae > Viscum > Viscum album. Next base: position 1,220,122,003 of record OY728119.1, read on the forward strand.
ATTAATAAACACATGGTCAATTCCAAATAATAAAATGAAAGTGTTTTGATTTAATGACATGATAAGGTATACATATGGATATATTTGGAGTTATGGTGATCGATGAGAAGCATAATATTCAAATTGATGAATCTTACAATCTTATATCATATGAATGAAATGTTTTTATGAAAACTATCATTAAAAAAATAATTTTGGGTTATTTTGGATGTTATTACTAAACCTAATTGGATGATGTCTTACATGATAGTGATGTTATGAATAAACCCATCAATATACTCTCAAATGATTCATCATATGGCATTGGATATTTAAATTTTTAAATATATTTTAAATGGGAAATTGTCATGTTTAATGTATAGCATTAATAAATTTAGGAATATTTATTTTATAACATTGACACATAGTAAATATTTAGTTTTTTTAATTTTATTATATATTTTTTTATTCAAAACATATTAAATATTGAAATTAAAAATATGGTGATATGATTTTTCAGGTCATCAACAAAATATTATTTTATAATTATTTTTTAAAATTGATATACCATTTTATTAATTTATTTTAAATTGTTATTTTTTATTTTATTTCATATAATAAATTTATTTTATTATTTAATATTTCAAATTTTCTCACATTAATCCGGAATTTTTAGTCATTAATTGTAAGTATGAAGTGGTACATAGAGAAAAAATAAAAAATGATCAATGTATATGAGATTTCATGAATCCATTGAGAACCTTCGTGAGTATGGATGTTCTTATCTATTGATAACCACTTTGAGTATGAAACAGTGATCATGTCATACTATAATGTGGTACGTATATAATACCTTTTTTCCTTAATATTAAAAATAAAAAATTTATTTGATGTTCTGTATTTTATTAGTATGTATCATATTGATGACAATTTTTAAGGATCTAGATGGTACTCTAGAGTATCAGATGAGCTATTAAAGTCATTCTATGACAAAAACTTTTTCCTCTATAGTTCATTCCTTTAAGTTAATGGTTTATAAATTTTGAAATCATACACCATTGATGTTATTACATTTTTCACCACCACCCCTATGATTAACACTTTCTTTCTTATCCTTTTACACCGATGAGTAGGTGGGATAGAAGTTCTTATTATCCCAACCCCCATTATTTTACCTACCATACATTTTGTTTTTAACTATTACATCATACATTCCAACATCATATCCATATCTACCATGTTCTATATAGGTAATTCACTAGTTTTCATACCTATGTAATCTCAATATTGTTCATTGATTGTATAGATGGGAAATCCTATTAATATCCTACAATCAATTGTACATGATAATCCCACTACTCTTTTTCTAAGAGAGAGATAAAAGGTACTTCAGATGATAATGAATCTGGGAATGGTTTAAATATTATTGAATGAAATGTAGGATAAAAATATATTTACTAGTTGATTTTTTTATGAGTTGATGGATAATATTTCTGATGGATATTTGGAACAATGATGTGGGAATATTGGAGTAGTCACAAATAGATTATGGTTTAATATAAATAAGACATGAAAATAATTGGAATGAATGAAAAAAATATAGGTGTTTCCTGGGGGAACTGGAAAAAAATTGTAGAATTATTCATATTTAAGGAATACCATGTAAATACATTTGAGAGGATATTAAGAATAAGGCAGGGGAACTTCATATTTGGTAGGTCTTAAATATATTAATTTATAACATTGTATTATCATATATATATATATATATATTGCAATACAGATTTGATATAACTTCCCAAATAGATAGAATATAAAGGATGTAAGTACCAATATTAAGGGTATACCAGTTTTAAATGATTTTTTACTTTCTAATTATAGGGATATGATCACATATTTTGGCATCGATGGTTTTAAGGTATTAATTAATTTTAAATGTAGTCATTTATTTATTTTTAAGTGGTTATTAATGTTTTAATTACTTATATAACAATTATTATTTATAATTAATAATTATTGAAGTATTTTTTTTATGATATAAATATGAATGAAATATAATAAATTAAATTTTTAGAAAACATGTTCATTCTCTTGGATTTACATCACTTACTGATCATGAGTAGGAGTAGGTAATTTTATTTTCAATATTTTCATCATTCGATGACTATTAAAAATTATTCACTCTTATAATGTACATTATAAATAGTATTAAAGAAATAATTTTTAATAATATAAGTTTAAAATTTTAAAAAATTAAATACATAAAACTAAATCAAACATGTAAATTATAATTAACAACCGAAAAATGAAAATAAATCCTAAATTAAACAAAAAAATAACATAGAATTTAAATAGGAAAAAACATAATTTTAATTTGTAAAATTAACATTATAAGAAAAAAAATTTAAAAAATATTATAAATTAATATATACATTGTAAATAATTGATTAATTTTATTTTTTAAGGTAGTGGAAGAAAAACATGAATATAAATAAAATGATGGAAATTATTTTGATTTATGGGGTATCAATGTTATGAGTTTTATAAAGTCTTTTTTTCTGCTAACATCATTTTGAATTTTTCTCATTATATAATATTTTTCCCTTTTTACCATAGTTATACTATATAATACATTATTATCATTCTTATTTTATTTTTACTTTTCTTTTCTATACTTTTAAGGCCGAATAATTTTGATTTTTTTTAAAATTTTAGTTTGTTAATTATTATTAAAGGATTTATGTTTTACAAGGTTTTAATGGTATCTATTTTTTATAGTTTTTAATATAGTACTTTTTATTGTGGTTGATGTTTTTTTTAATTTAAATGATATAATACAGTAATGTTATTGAAGAAAATGAAAATTCATTTTAATATTCTTATTACATTTATGAAATATATAAATATTCATAATTTTTAATTCTAATAAAAAATATATATGAAATATTTTAATTTCAATTCATTCTTAAACTAATAATACAAAAAAACTAAAATAAAAAAATTGAACCAAAATGTATAAAAATAAAATGTTTAAGTAAAATGAATCTTACTAAACCAAAACTCATTAAATTGTTTTGTAAGGTTAGGTTTTAAATTGTTTTTTAATTATTTAAATATACTTTAATTATAATTTTATCATTTTATTAATTATATTTAATTTATTTTTGTTTAATTTATTATTATTTGGTGGAAATTATTTTGGGATTTTTTATCTTTAACCATGTTCTTTTTTGGTTAGTTTTTGTCTATATGATTTAATTTACTTTAGTATGGAATTATGTTTTTCATTTTTGATGAATATAGTTTTTGTTTATATATATATATATAATTTTATTAATTTTATGATAATATTGTTTAGAAACTAGAATTGAGTACTAAAGGTAATATGCCTAAATATTTATTATTTTTTCATGTAAGAAAAATATTGATGGAAGAATCGTAAAGAGTGTGACTACAAAAATTATAGAAATAATATTATTTTTATTAATTTGATGAAATCACTCTATTTTTTATTATTTTAATTAATATATTATATTTTTCAATAAAATTATCTTATATAACAGGAAAACAATAACTAGACAATTTTGTTTTACATGTTCATCTGCATCAAGTGTTAGAAGACAAGAATAAGGTTGGGTCATCTATTGACCTAGGATGAATATTGTACCATCTAGTAGTGTTTTGTAGAGCACCAGTTATACTATAATTTCATAGAAGAATTTGATTACTTCCACCATTGAGAAAAACAAGAAATTAGAAAATAAATCTTATCGATGTCAAAAGATGATAAATGAAAAAATCAAGAAAGCTATGTATTCTATTTTTTCTATACTTCTAATTAAGAGTTAAATAATGATTTATTTTTTTGATGAGGATGCATTATATTTTTAAGGATTTATTTCCTCCAACTAATGGTTTAGATATAAACGATTATGAAAATTATTATGATGATTAAATTGTGGCCATGTTGAAGATTTTTTGTGCATTTTTGTAGAGATGATGGAGTTTCTGTTTTTTTGGGTGATGCTGACGACAAAGAGGGTATTGGTAGTTTTACGAAGGGTTTAGATGTAATATACACTAATTATGAGCATGTGTTTTGATGTAGGCTTTACTTATGATCTAGGATGATTAGAAATTACTTTAACATATATATTGATTAAGTTATGATATATATATGTTTATTTTTGAGAAATATTAATATTTAAAGAGGTATATATAAAAATTGATAAATTTATTTCTCATATATTGTTACTATATATCTTTAATCACTACTTATGATAGTTCACATACTGATATCGGTAGTATATTCCCATGAATATACCCACTTTTTCATGGTAATTGGGACCACATGCAGGATGACCATGGATGCAAGATATATCCAGAGTCAGAAAGACTATAGGGATGGTTATAAATCATAGATATATACCCTTTTCCTAGATATTACACTCTCTCATAATTTTAACCACTAGAAAATCTATGGTTTATATATTTTTTCCCTTTTAATATTTACACATAAATTTATGGGTTTTCTATAGAGTTATCATGATGTTATGGGTGTCCTTTGGGCCTGAAATTAATATATTAAAAAAATAATATAATTTACAGAATGTACACACATTATGTCTTGATAAATTTATTTCTCATTGATAAAAAACTTAGACTAAAAATCCTAGATTGTTGTTTTTTTCCAAATGCGAGGTTTAGCCGAGGTGAGTCATTAGTTTGGTCCAAGTTAGGTCATCTATTGAGTGGTGTGTTAAATTAATTAAATTATTAAATTATTTAATTTATTAAATTCTTAATCATAGACTCTACTCTATTAGTAGAGTTATGGAATATATATTTGGTTACTTGAATAAACTTGGGAAATTAGAGGGGATGAGTAGATAACCAACATTAGCTTCAAAAATATATGATTATGGAATCATAACTATAAAGTCAAGGAGACTCATGGGATGAAGGATAAATATAGTGAAAATTAAAATGAAATATGTTTAGAACATGTTATATACCAATGATCCATATATTCTTAAGGTAGGGAAAATTATTATATGGATTATTTTTCTATTAATTGATTTATATCATTGATTGAATCATATACTATGGATTTCTTGTTTTCACTCCCTAAATAATAAGGCCGTGAATTTCTTCTTCATTGAACCACTTTTATTTCATCATTTATATTTTCTAGGATTATGATCATTGGATGAGTTTATATATTCCAATGATAATATCACATTGTTTGTGTTCCTCTCCCACCTTCATTATTAATGTTCTTCATCTTTAGCACATGAGTTCAATGATTCAACATTGCTGGACTAGTTTGACTGTAATCAAAATTCCATAATCCAAATATTTTTAAATATTAATTTGGAATTGAGGGTTAGTGAATGGTTCTAGGAATAACCAAAGATTATGGATGATGGTTTTGAGGAATGAAACACCATTTAGTGAAGGTAAGCACAAAAAATATTTATTGGGGGACAAAAAAACAAATATATGGAACTTATAGGATAGTAATCAATGAAAAAAGACCATTACCTTCTGTTTTAGTGGACTGGGAAATGTTTCAAAATTATTTTAAGCGGTGTTAGTTGATGAGGAGAGGCTTCTGGAGGAAGAAAAAGTTTCTATAAAAATATCTACTACAAAATATGTAATCCATAGGAACACACATAGTGTTTCTTGGTTTCTTATAAATTATAGGGTTTTTATGTTGAGTTAAATTTCACATATCATGTGGAAAAGCCCATATTCCCTGTTATACTACTCGGGTGGATAATATATGTGCCTAGAGTACAAGACTAGGACACTAGGTAATTGGATAAACTGTGTCCCCATAGATACAGTCTTTTTGGAGGAACATTTCTAGAAAATTTTTATCCATGGAAAAACACACTCAGGTCCTTCAGAAGATCCACACACCATGTTCTTCAATGAAAATATTGTGTAATTTCCATAGAATCTCCTACCTTATGTGTATCCTTTATTAGAATTTTTATTTTGTACAAAGAGTATTCCATTATAAGTATATTTTTCACCTAACATGTGATGGTGGGCTTTGATTGAATATTAGAGATGCGAAATGAGGTGATATTATATGGATGGTTCTTCTATCATTTCTTATCCAATAATTGTGTTCATAACTGATCATTGGAATGATTCTAGGGTTGGTACTCCCATAAGTCAATAGGTTGTGGGTCACCCATATACACTATAAAGGTAGAGTTGTTACTCCCTCACACTACAAAGAGAACATGTACTAAACCTATAGATTGTTAGTTCATCCTCAAAGATGTAAAATGGGGAGTCATCCCTCTATTTCAGTCAATTATCCATCGACTATGGTATGTATTAGTGATGGTAGATCCATCCATTGTGACTCTTGTGAGGTTTAAAATGGTTATTAGATCAGATATGAGAGCTTGGGAGTTGAATATAGACTCATGACCTTTATCTATATTTGAAAATTGAGATTATCTTTCTTTTTAATCAAGGTTTTGTTTATAAGCATATCTTTTATTGGATTTCATTCCACTATTTGAATTGAGGTTTGATCTCACTATTATAATCTATTAGTTCCCTCTTTATGTTTTATGGTGTTCTACTATGTATGTTTATATTTATACCACCATGATATTTTCCTAAACATTTCATGTCTTTTGTAGATGATAGGAAAATCGATGGTGGATATTGTGGACCATATATTAGTGAATCATTGCAGTATGTGAAGGCTCTAATGTGTTAACTGGTAAAACATAGAGAACTGGACCTAGGATCACATTTTCTATTTCCTTTTCATTTTCTGATAATTTGTGTCATATTTTCCCTTCTATTATGGTATTTTATATTCCCCTTTTACATATTGGATATTAATCTTGCATGCTTTGATTTATTTCTTTAAGAATATTTCATGCATTGATTACACAATAAAGGATTCTATTTTTTATATCTCAAAACTATTTAATGGAGATTAGTGTGTGTGTGTGTAGGTATATTAGGCTATGGAATCCCATTTCTGTTATATGAATAATCAGTTATTGTCACCAACCCTTGGCCTATTTGAGGCCTTCATGGGGTGTCACTGTCACTTTAATACTAGTCGAGGAGATACCTCAGGGTATCAGGTCATGAATAATTATAATCCTTGTAGGTTTGTAATAGGGATAATTTTTATATTTATATATTTCATAATGATTTTTTTTATCTTTGGTTAATTATTTTGAAGTGTGTTGAGATTTGATCACAGTCAAGGGAATCCAATAATGGTGTGGTGACTAACGTATCCATACACCAAGAATCTTACTACCTTCTAGCCATCTCCATACACTGAGGAACAATTTTTTTGGAATATATTAGTATTTGAATCATATATAATTACTTATTTTTACATCCATATCCTTCTTAAGTCATTTCCCCATATATAATCATCTAATCGTGGTACAAATTGTTAATTTTTAGTATATCTCTACAATGATAACGAATTAGGATTTTAATATTGGGTAATGATGACAGCTAGTATAGTGATGAATCATCATTACAGGGACCTATTCTTGAGGTTTTCTGTCCAAGAGAGTATATATTAGACCTTCCACCTAATGGGTTTCACATAGAAAAATATTTGGTATTTCAGAAGGATGATTGTTTGTAGGTTGAGTATCATATTTCTCCAATTGGTTAGTTTGACAATGTGAATAGGGATTTCATTTTATGTTAATTCCATAGATACATAATTTCTAGGATCCATGGTTATCCAGACCCTAAGATAATAGAGTATTGGCATTAGTTTGTGGTCAATGTTTTCAAGATTGTATAGTCTCAAAAGTAATAGTAGGTTCCATTCATAAGTAGCCATTTTCATGGTGGAGTAGGGAACTGGTGGTGATTGATCACCTATATTCTTGAATATGTGATGGTCTCATGGTAATAATTTTAGTTCTTATTCTATGATGGTTATTATCATTCATTATTACACTCTATTTTGATATGGGAGCCTCTTATGTTTTTGAAGTGTGATATGGTTGTTACGGAGTACATATTGAGGTTTACCGAACTCACATGTTAGTCTCTTGATATTTTAATGAGATGGATACTACCAATAAATGATGTTATAGAAGGACCTATTTAAGGAAATCCCAGCTAGTGTGGTATCTTTATGAATTCTGACTAATGATATAGTGATGGAATATGATTTGGTGATAGAGATATTCTTGGAAAAGGGGTATCCGGATGAGAGATAAGATGGTGAATATTATGGGGATGATTCATCTACAAAAGCTACTAGACATCAACCATTAGTTTTGTGACACCTGGGGAATACTCCAACCTTGAATCAGATATATGTATCCTTAGTTTAAGGATCAAACAATCGGTGTCATCATCCTGGTGATGGATGATGTTATATTTTTGATGGGAGTGGTTATATGGATCATGATTTCCTAAAATGACATGTTTTAGAAAGTAGGTATAAAATGGATAGGTCTCCAAAATATAGGTTTATTCATGATTAGGAATCTCCCATGCTTGGTTAGGGAAACCCCCAAGAAGGTGGTCCTTATAGAGGGGTAGGCAGAGAACTGGGATAGGGAAATGCATGTGGAGGATAACACAATAACCTCATCCTACCATGAACATCACCTCTAGGTGTAACAATCTAGGCTCAAAAGGATTATGATATAATGAAAAATCATTTTAAATCAATGGATAGTTATAAAAAGTCTTCATATTTGATGACTTAAGGTATAATTCATCTCCTCTTTACATTATCTTTAGTAACAATATACTAAGGAAAACACCACTATTTCATTTTCATATTCCTTATATAAGATCTAGAGATTTCTATAGATTCACTTACCTATCACCATTGGATATTGGTTCATACAGGAATAGTTATTTTATTTCTCACAACTGATAACATTATAAGTTGGTGCTTAGTGAAGAGTGTTTCTTGCGGGACTATTGGTTTTTGTGATGAAGCCTTTTGATTTCATCTTGTGTATGGGATGGTTATCTATAGTGCATTACTAGATAGTATATAACTACAAGAGAGTTAGTTTCCAACATGATGATTATATAATGTTATTAATTAGAGAGAATGATTTTTTTTAGAATTATAGAGGCCCATGAACAAGTAATTGTAACCCATCACCCATCAATTGGTGAGTTTGGTCATCGACACACCCACCTCTCCAAACATATTACAAATAATGGTATTAGAGTCTTTAATTTCAACATTTCATGAAGATGTTCTAGGAATACCTATGAGGATAAAGATCAACTTTTTAATTGACTTGATATATATGATTACATTGATATATTCTATGGTATATCAGATGGACCCTACTAAGCTTTAGGAGCTAAGGGTGTAGTTGGAAGACATTTTTGAGAAGCTATTTATAAGGCTCAGTGTGTCCCCTTGGGTTACTAGGGTGTTATTAATTATATAGGTATACATGATCCAGAATTTATTCACTAATTACCATCACTATAACAAGATGATGATCAAGAACAAGTACCCCTTGCTAAGGATTGAAATATTATTCAACTAGTTGAAAGACATATGATGGTTGTTAAAATTAGATCTTAGTTCCAACTTGAATCATTTGAGAGTAAACAAGAATGATATTATGAATATGATATTATGATGTTTCTATGGAAATTATGTGTTCTTGGTGATTCCCGGCGGTGTAAAAAAATCCCTCTCTAAGTTCATGCCACATATGATTCAAATATTCCAGCCTTTATTGTATCAGTTCATGTTAGTATTTATTTAATTCATCCTCATTTACAACATGTATGAGTTAGATCATACATAGTATTTTTGTATGATCCAAGACTTACAATGGAAGAACTAATTATATGGTATTCTCTTGAAGTTTCAATTTTGTATTGAAGATGATAAATTTCTATGGAATGTCATCTTTGAGCATGTTATAATAGTACAACTGATAAAGATTGAGGTAGTTCTCCCTCAAAATCCACCCAATAATATTTTATATGTATATAATTTTCTAAATTTATCTGGGTACTTTTAGTTATTTATGGTTGAATTTTCCAGGTTTGCAACCCCTTTGATTTTCATGACATAAAAATATTCTTTCTTTTATTTGGCCAAGTAGCATTAGGGTTCCTTGTAGAAGATGAGGTAGATGTTGAACACTGCTCTTATATTATGACTACTATTGGAGGGTGTAGAGTATATTGTGTTTTTTAATGTGTTTGGATCTGGAATGCAATTCGTGTTGGTGTCAAGTATGGTAGTTATTTATTATAGGTTTAGTTAGTTCTGACCCCATTAGAAGAACAACATGACCCATGATTTTGAATTTGTAGTTGTAGTATACACTATAAAGATGACAAAGAATTATCTTCTAGGTGATAATTTAATTTTTTTTCAAACCACTAGAGCCATAGTTTCATATTTTCACATAAAGATCTTTCCCTGAGGTAGAGGAATTGGTTGGTGTTTCTACAGTGATTACTTCACGATAGCCTATACTTCATGCTAGAGAAATGTAGTGGAATATTCCCTTAGCAGGAAATCCAATGCTCTATTTGTGGAGGAGGCGTTAGATTAGTTTGAATCATTTTCGATACCATAGGTATAGGAGAGATATAGGTAACCAATATATAGTTAACTATAGTTACTGAACTTCCTCTTTAGTGTGTGTGAGTGGATCAGTTGGGTGACATCAACTATGACGTTATAAATAGCCATATATTCTAAGGAGAAAAACAATTTTTTTAGGACGTGGAGCACATTTTATATTTCTAGACATAGATAGTAGTTTTGATATAATTGTTTAAGGAGGGTTTTGGGGATTTTCATAGCCCAAATATGGTGTTACATTAAGGATTGGAACAATTTTAAAAATTCATTCGATGATAGTTTTGGTAAGATGGGATTATCCAAAATGTTTTTGAGTATGTTTATTGATTCCCCACAAGACAATGGATGATGAATGGAAATTAGGTTATATTAGGACTAACTCAACAACTTGGGATTATAGAATGACAGTTGGATTAAATATCAATATATTTTATGACAATGATTCCATGGACAGAAAGATAAAATGATGCTATCTTGGTGATTTTTTATCTATAAACAAAGAGTAAATATTTCCTTTCTAGTTAAAAGAATAAAACAATTTATAGTTTTAGTTTTTTTATATAAAAGAAACAATCCAAGTTTCAAGGGTACCCACAATAATCATATATGACCATGATTCTTAGTTTATATCATAGATGTGGAGAGTTTTTTAAGAGGCATTAAGGACCCATTTATAGATGAGCATGATATTAAACCCCTAGATACATGTCTAGATAGAGTGAACCATTTAGTTTGTTTGAAGTTATATTATTAGATTACAAGTTGGATTTTAAATAGAGATGGCAGGATCACATACCATTAGTGGAGTCCACCTATAATAATAATAATCACCCCACTATTGGAATAGAACCATTTTAGATACTATATAAAAGACCCTACCAATATACCTTGTGTTGGTATGGGATTTGTGTGTTATCTCTTGTTAGGAAAGAACTTGTGTAGGTGATGATAGGAAATGTTTTGGGGATTCATCATTATATAAGAATATATTAGTGTTTGTAAAAGTATTACATGGATCAATATTATAGGCCTTTTGAGTTCAAGAAGGGAGACCATGTATTCTTGAGTGTCTCCCCCCCCCCGATAAGGATTTTAGAGATTTGGTTGGGGTAGCATGTTATACTTGAGGTTCTATTGAGAATTCAGAAATCTATATAGGATTATCATAGTTTCATACCATTTATACTTACCCACTTAGTTAGATGGGGTACATGATATTTTCCATGTATATAATATAAGGATATACATTGATGAACCATAAAAAATTATTGACTGAGGTAAGATGGACATTATAGATGGACCCCCATTCTCAGTGTATCCACTATTGATCATGGATTGATAGGAGGGGATCCTACATGGGAAAAAATTATTTGGTTAGAGTATTTTTGGATTGGATCATCCTGAAGATCTCTTGGGAATGGGATATCCAAATACGGGATGAGAACCCTCACCATTTTATACAGAATAAACTTTTTGGTGTGAAAATCAGTTATGGTGGGTATAATTTAACCACTAAAATTTTCATAGTTTGACCCTCTTAATATTTATACATATATTTAAATGTTTTTTATGGAGTTTTCTTGTTTTTATAGGTGTCTTAGTACCCCATAATTAATATATTAAAAATATTATATATTTTCAATTATATTGATTAATTATATTATAATAAATGAGTTTTGTATTGGTTGGAATCCTATATGGAACATTTGAGACCCTAGTTGTTTTGAAAACATGTGGTATACCCTATGAGACTCATAATTTTAGTCTGTTTCAGACATTCTATAGTTTTTTATCCATTCAAAGTTTCTTCAAAAAAATTAAATGATTAATTTGATAAATTTATTAAATGTTTACATATAGACTCACCTTGACATGTATTCCATTATTTAAAATCCATAAGGTTCACGACATAACATGAGAGATTAGATATGTGGGGTAATGAACCACCATTATAATTGAAAAAAATAGGGTTGTGGGATCGATGACATACTATCAATTAGATTCATGGGGAGAATAAAAAACACATCGAAAACTGTAATGATATCACTACAGAATGTGATCTTCACCAATGATTAACATATTCTCTAGGAAGGTCTCATTAATTTATGTATTCTTTCCTTATGAATTAATTTATAAAATAGATTGAATTATATTCAATGGATTTTTTCTCTCTCAAAATCATATAACCTTGAATTTAATCTTCCTTACACAAATTTCATTTTACCATTTTAATTTATTTTATTAAGATTATTATATGTTTTCCCAGAACCAATGATATTATCTCTTTGTTTTTATACCTCCCTTAACTCCATTATTGTAATTCTTAATTATTATCCCATTGGTCCAATGATTTGGCATTTCTAGATCATTTTGAGCATGATTTATCCTCTCTAATCATGATGGTTTAGTGAAAACATTGGAATTAATGGTTAGTATATGGATCAAGCCAAAAATATGGATTGAGGATGTTGGTTCTCAGGATTGGGACCCATTTGGTAATGTGAGACATGACAGATCTTCGTCGGGTGATGGAAAACCCAATTTATGACTTCCAGAGGTCTGGAAGATATGAAAAGAGAAGTTTCCTTTTAAATTTAGGTAGATTGGGAAAAGGATATAAGCTAATTTTTGGAAGGATGAATGGATCTGGCATGGATTCATGAAGAAGATGAAGTCTCTATAAAAATCCCGACTACATGCCATATATTTTAGGGGAACATATGTCATGTTTCTTGGTTTTGTACATTAGATAAGGTTCTAATGCTGAGTTAAATGTCCTATACATAGATGGGACATGAATCCATATGATACTAACAAGGTCGTTGAGTTTTTTTCTAGGAGTACACAGTACAAATTTTGGGTGATCAGACACACTGTGTCCCCATAAGAACACAATATGTGGTGGAAAATGGCCACCTAATCAATGTCCAATGAATAATATGTCCAAGTAAATCGGTGATTCCACAAGCAGTGTTCCCTGATTCACACACCATCTACTTTCCCTAGAATCTCCAAGGATGCATATCACCTTCCCCAAAAATTAAATTGTGGCCAGTGGTTTTTCCATTTCGATTATATTTTCACATAGGATGCCCTTATGTCCTTTTTTTGGACATCATATAAATGACATAAGGTGATACAAGTGGAATAATTCTTCTAGTGATTCTTAGCCGATGGTGGTGGAGGGGCCTGATCGTTGTAGTGACATCATGGTTGGTAATTCCATGAATAAATAGGAAAAGAGACCCCCATATCTTATATATTATAAGAGTTAGTACTCATCCACACTGTAAAGTGCATGAGTCCTCTATTTATGGGGGGGTACTCCCTTGTCCTTGAGCTGAATTGGAGATAAGGTCATCCATCAGATGTTGTTCTCCCCTTCTAATGGTACATAATATCGAGAAATATTCCTTCTATTAAGAATCATGTGAGGTTTCATGGGGTGCTTATATTGGATATGGGACCATTTAGAATGTATGGTGACTCATCATCCTTAGCTGGATGCAAATATTGAGATTCCCCTCTTTCTAGATGGGGTTTTCCTTATGATCATACCAATTGTTGAGTTTAATTTCCCTCTATTACTTTTGGTTTTAGATGACTAGTATAATCTATTTATTATTACTTATTTCTGGGATTCCTACTGACTATGTTTATAATCAACCTTGTATAGGATTTTCTTTAACATGTCATATATTATGAAGATGATAGGATGATTAGTGGTGACTATGGTAGAATTCGTATTTGTAGAGCATATAATTACATGAGGACATTGATCATGTTTAGCCATCTGTATGAGGGATCTTGAGATGTGGTCTCATTTTCATTCCATATTTTATTTATTAATTGACGGGGATCTATTTTTACTTATTGGTTGGGTTTTTATTTTTTTTATTTTACATTCTTGGATATTTATATTTCACTCTTTGATTTATTTCATAAAGGCTATTTCACTCATTGTTTCACCTGATAACTTTTATTTTAATATATCACTAAACTATGTCATAAAACTTTGTGTGTTCATGTTTTTAGGTACATTAGGATGATGGATCCAATTTTAGTGATATGCCTATCTGGTGCTTGTCCCCAACCCCTTTGTTATTAAAGGTGTGACAGGGGCATCGGTCTTGGCTTACTACCAGCCAACGAAGGCCTTGATGGGTCAGTTTTTGAGTTTCCCAATGATGAACAACTAAGTCAATATGCTTCATGAATAATAATAAAAACAAAAAAAAAATACAAAATATGAAATTATGGTCCCATATATAAACACTAACAAATATAATATTTGATAATACTTCATTATTTATAATTATAGGTCATTAAATTTATCCATTACTAGGATCACCTCAACAATCAATCATAATATAAAAAAGTATGTATACCATAACAGAATACATCAATTATGAAAATAATCTCAATAAAAAAGATCTCACTTTTTATTACTCACATCCCTAATGACTAAAATATTACCAATAGCCCTCTATCTTTACCATAAACCCCCATCCATATCCCAAATTATTCCACCACTATTGAAACCATGTAATTTTTTATTGGTTCTGTTGAAAATTGATGTCGATAGTCTTGGTGTAAAATATTATGGTACATGGATGAAAAAAAGATATAGTGATACATGAATATATATTTAAACATATATGGAAGAATATATAGATGGATAAGTTGTATATAATAATTTGAGTGTTAAATTTTAAGAGTTTCACAACATTATGTCACTTGGTGGAAGTTGATTTCATCAATATATTTGGTTATCAATGGAAGAGTTTCTTTATAGGTATCAAATTTTGGATCCTGTCTCAGGATGAAGTGGTAGATGTTGTGAAAGAGTTTACGATAGTCTCTTATTATTTATTCTAGTTTAATATTTCTTTGGATAATGATTGAATACTATTAAATAAGGATAAAGAAAAATATTGTAAAAATATATAATCATGTATGATTAATGTTTTTTCAAAATTTATGTATGTGTCTAAAAAAATACCAACGGATGCATAAATTTAACTTGATAGAATGGAGGTTTCTTATGTTTAAATCAATGTGGCATAAAATTAGATCTATTTTTCTAAATCAATATAAGGTAAATATGAATTCTTTATGTTTTATGTGAATAAAGAATAACTTATTTTTCATGTATAACAGATGCTCCCTGTTTCCTCAAATCATGCATAAGAATAGCCTCAAGTTCTGTTAGTCTAAATAATAGTAACTCACATTTCATAGTTTTGAACTATTATATAATTTTCTAAAAGGATCCTATATAAAAATAATTCAGTGCATGATGAAGATTAATCTAATCTTTTTACATTCCAGAATAAATAAACCAAATATAGTGTAAGATTAAAGTGATACTAGACATGTTTTATACATAAGAAATAGTTATCATTTCAATTCAAACCCAACAGTACATATGTTATGCAGGAGTAACTGTGTGGAACATCCTATGGTATAATATTAAATGATAGTTCCTTAAACTCTTCTAAGTTAATTTCAGTGTTTTTTTCATTTATAAATTAACTAAATCCTTAGTATATTAATTATTTTATGATGATTTTAATGGATATTAAATATATAATTTTATTAAATATTTGGATATATATATTTCTATTTAGGATTAAAATAGTCATTTTCCTAGAGAATTAACTAAGGAAAATCAAGGATTCTTGAAGAGATACCGATATGAGAAATATGGTGGAACAAACAGACATATATTTTTTCATTTTTAAAGCTTGAATATAATGGATTTATATGAGATATTAAATTGTGAATCTCACATGAATTTATAAAAATATATTTTTTTCTATATATTTTCATGATATCCATGGGAAAAAGAAGAGGGTATGGATGTATTTATGGAGAGGATTTAAATAAACCTTCTAGTGGATTTTAAAATGATAAAATATTAAATATTTAAATGGATATTGACTTGATATTTAAAGGGGTTTGAATAGATTTTTTTTCTATATTATATGTTTTAATGTGTTATAATTCTAGGAGTTTTGATGAGCATCATACCACCTTGAAGAAGTGTATTCCATGGTTTAGTAATTTATAGAATATCTTGAATATTTGTTCTACTTAGGTTTTATAGACATAACTTATTATTTTTATTTCATGTTTGATTTTAAATATATAATTATTTAAATATAAGGTTGGGTTTCACTTTTTGATGTATTAGTATTGTAAATTAAAATTTATTATAAATAAATCCTAATTAATATAATGATATTATTTCTAGAAAATTTTAAAAGTATAATTTTAAATTAAAATTTTAAGGATAAAATGGGTCAAGTCTTACAGATTTACTTTACCTAAAGTGGCATGGGTGGAAGCTTGGATGTTTTTATAAAAAATAATCAAATTCATTCTATAAATAAATAAGAAAATATTTCATATCTAGGTTTGAAAGTGTAAAACATGAATATATTTCCAAATCTATTTTTTAGAGAGATGAAGAAAACGTGATACAAGAAAAATATAAAATCAATATTATATCCTATTATTTAAGGGGAGAAATCGTAGGAACTCAAGTGTGGGATTGTTCATCATATGGTGGAGTTTTTCACTAATGTAAATTTTTTTGGAAGAAGAAGTCCCAATAATAAAATTTTGTATTTGATCTCATTCGGTTTTGTAAGACTGAATGTACAAAAAATGGATCTTAATAAATCATCTATTTAGATAAGGAAATTTTGGGAATATTAGTTTTTAATATTAATCTAGGGTATACACACATTTTTATAATTTTTTTTAAAGACTTTCAAGTATAGAAACGAAAAAAACATTCCGAAAATCCATTCATGGAGCAGAATAACAAATATTTCCCCTTAGGTGAGGAGTAATTGATCCCCTAAACATTTTATAGTTAAAGATCCATAACCCAGAGTGACCGTGAAAAAAACTATAATCCATTGAATGTGAGTATAATGGATTTTTTCACATCAAACCCTCATCAAGGAACTATCTTTAGACATATCCCATTATGGTGAACCAAGTAAAATAATCATGTTCTGTGTGATTTATTTCTATTTTGGTGAGAGTGACATCAAGAGTTTGAGATCAAATGAGTACTATATAACATGGGAACAAGATCCAAAAAACAAGGAGTATGAGATCAAATTGAAAAAATTTTAATTATGAAACAACCTCATCCACCTCTTCTAAGAGTGCATAGATTCAACTTAGCAACAAGTAGTGGTATCCAATCATAAAGTCCTTAACTTGAAAATAAATCTGAAATTTTTTTATGGATTTGTTTCATATATGGATTTGATAATGAAGCCCTCTATTTTTAATGGTACTTATATTTACTTTGGAAAGATTAAAACGTTTTCATTTCTGCATGATTTTTTATGACATCATGGAGTATGTACCATATTAGTTTAATTTTAGAAAGCATAATGAAATAGTTCATCATAAAAAAGACAGAGAAGATATTAGATATATTTATAGAAAGTGAAGCAGATAAGAAAACATCTCATTGTGATAATTTCTTACTGATGTATAAAAAATTAGTTGTTAATTAAGTAAAATCAGTGGAATAAAATTGTATTTTGATAATTTCATGACATTTTAATGAATTCCCCCTTATTTAAAATTACAAGAAAAAAAATAGAATATAAAAAGACTCTCAAAGATATGACCAATCCAATCAAGGCGATCAATTTTGAATTTATTAATAAATATGATTCTATCATTATTTTAAAATATACCCGAAAATATATAATTTTGAATTTACTCGTAAAATATAGATAAGATGAATAATTAATGGAAGAAGTGGTGACAATATCAGGCTATCAAATAGTAAAATGTACATATAGGTATTAATGAGGGATTCCATCCTTACATGAGAAGGAGGATCTATTGGA
Source organism: Viscum album (assembly GCA_963277665.1). Taxonomy (NCBI): domain Eukaryota; kingdom Viridiplantae; phylum Streptophyta; class Magnoliopsida; order Santalales; family Viscaceae; genus Viscum; species Viscum album. The sequence goes on from OY728119.1 coordinate 1,220,140,480, forward strand.
AGTAATTTATATAGGACATAGTGAATTAAATTAATAATTTGTTTCTAAAAATAAGATGTTAGAAAAGAAAGATTATTCAATGAATGAATCCATTTCAATAATGGATTAAAAAATGATGAAAAAATTGATCTTCTTGAAGAATTTCCACAAGAGAGGAAGAATAAAATGTCTGCAGAGTTGGATATAAATTCTATGGTTATTCATATCAATACATACCTTAAAGAAATGATATAAAATAGAATATATTCCTATTAAATAGTGGATTAAAGGGAAACCCTATTAAATTAGAAGGATATAAATATTAATGTTCTTAAATCAATGCTAGAAATGTTTAAAAAATAGTAGATATTCCTACTATGATATCAATAACATGTGATATATGAAATGATAAAAGTTTGGAATTAGTGAGTAATTTGAATAATCTTACTAAAATTTGAAGAGTTTATTTTTTAAATAATATTTCATTTTTTTGACACTACTATGGAATTATTGGACTCACTATATTTTTAGGTTAATGAGTTGAATAAAAAGAAAAATAATACTACGACATATCCACTTGGGTTACATAAGGTAATAATTTTACCAAATAAATTTTATTTACCCCAAATATAGACATAGTTGAAGATATTAAAACATGATAAATAATGTAAATGTTAATAACAAATATCCCACTCTCATTTTAAAGGGGATGATTTAATGGAAAGATGAATATTAGGTTACATTGATAATGAGATTATCTTGATTTAAAGAATTTAAATATAGAAAAAATGAAAGATAAACCAAGAAAAATTGATGGTATAATTAAATAATTTGGTATAGAATGATTGAGGGAAATTTTAGAGGAAAAATAAGAAATCATATTTAGCTATGAGGAAAAAGAATTAAACCTTGAAGAAAGACTAATCAATAAAAAACAATTCTATAGTGACTCTAATGGAAATTGAAGAGGATAAATAATAATAATTACTAAATAGTTTCCTAAATTATAAAACATTTGAAGGGGAAAAACTAATAAGAGATCCCTAAGATAATAGAGAATAATATAATGAAACATTGAAAGAAGAAGGAATGAAATATATCACACTCCCCTCAATCTTTTTGGGAAATTGGGGATGAAGGGTTGAAAAGGGGAAGAAAGAATGAAATATATCTTCCTCAATAGATGGTAGGCGCCCCTCCCCCTTAGAGAGAGGAGTGACCAACGCATCATCCATCACCATAAAAGAAGGGGAGTAACCATCATAGAATCCCCCATTGGTATACCCTCTATTAGTGTATTATTTTAATTTAGTGTCTTTAAATACTCAAAAAAGGTTTTCCTAACGATCTTTAAAAACCCATTTTCAAATAAGAAAACCCAATTAACAAAGGTAAAGCACAACATCCAAACACCACATACTGATATCAAAAGGCATAATAAAAAGTGATATAATCAAAAAAGATTCCATATTAAATAAATAGTGGGAAATTATGCATCATGAAATATATCACACTCCCCTCAATCAATATCTCATTAAGAAAATTAATGTCTCATGGTCCTACCCAAATTCATTAACGTTCCATGTATCCTACAATATATGGGTATAACCACCCGAACTAGCTACCAACATATGTTAAGTCTATACCATCATATAATTATTCCACAGAAGAAACACTGGAATAAAAACCCTACTTATCCCTATTTAATACTAAGGTTCTACAAGAATAATGTGAATAAACTAGAGGAAACAAATTAGATCTGCCACTTAGTACTTGGTATCCCCTGACCAATAATAGAAGTGAGTTATTGTGAAGATAATCCAAGTATACATATAAGTCATAACCATAACTACCCCCATCACTAACACCTAATGATGGAAATAATCATACACATAACATGAACCCAAGGAATAACAAGAACATTCCCACACAAGGGGAGAAACAAGAATCACTTAGTGACCACAAAACCATATAATGGGTTCTCAAGAAAGATGAAATAAAGGGGGTTCTTATATATACTCCATTAAAAAACCAATGTTTCAATCAATATATTAACACTAAATCACGACTAAGAATTCTAAGACATTTCCTATTTCAAAAAAACATTACAAACACCATTTGAAAAATGATAGAAATCAACCATGCATTTAAAATGCTCTAAATTCAACCCTAAATATGGGTTCTCTTATTTGAAAATATAGAACATGGACAAATCCATTATTTATATAAAAAATTTCACAAAAATACTACATAAACAGTTTAAGAGTTCCAATTACATCTCCCATTTTCTTTAAAATGATTCAAAGCTTTCCTTCTGTAAGTATCATTCTATTTGAAAACCAAAACATGGAAGAAAGGCCAACCATAACCAATTAAACCATATAAAACAACATACCCTAGAATTTATCACGGGGTAAGAAACACACACATTTAAAATAACCACTTGATATACATTAGAAAACCCCTTTAGAAATCATTTTTAGGTACAAATGTCATTTTTAAACAAAGTTCCCTTTAAGATATTTGTTTCACTCAATGAAAACAAAACTAGGTTAAAACCCATTTGGAATCTTGGAAAACTTCTCAAAAAGCCCAAAGGAATTTCACAATAATACTATCAAATTAAAATAAATTATATTTTAAACAATGAAACATGAAATTCTCATTTAAAAAATATTATGTGAAGCATTAAATCTAACTAAATAGTTTGAAAACAAAACAATGATATCATTTATAATCACACTTTCAAAAATTAAATTTAGAAAGTAAAATCATAATTAGAATTCCAAAATGAAACAATTCCATAGAAACACTTACCTAAAAAAAGCATAAACCAATTTGTAATATCTCAAAACATGTATCCTTTAATGGAGACTTCACCCATGAGACTAAAAATAGAGTATACTAACCCTAGAATATAACATCCCCGTCATTAAACCCACATAGAACCCTAAAACCGAAGTACATGATACCTAGGGTTAATGGGGGAAATCCAAATCAATAGAAAGGATATAGAGAATGAAGTATAAGATAAATAGAGGAATTACTCACCTCAAATACATTAGTAAGACACCATTGGAAGCTAGGAATCAAAGGTAGGATAAGGGAGGAAAGCCCCAAAGGGATGAAAAGGGTTGGATGACTCATTTAGGGGAGAATAAGGATGAAAATCCCTTTACATTTACGTGAATTTTTGGAAGTCCCAATATTTTTAACACTTAGAAAAATATAATGGTTCTTCAACATTCATAAGTCACCCATGAACCTACCATAAAGAAACCACTACCTCCAACGCCCCCCTAAGCCACATGGTTACCCTTGATAGGCTGCATGGTTAAGAAAACCATGCACCTCACTCTAATAAAACCCCAAGACTTGAATGAAAACCTGGGGTGACCCACACCGTTTGAGAGACCATAAAGTATCTATGAAAATAGATCTATAAAAAACTATATCTATAACCACAATCTTGTCGCATGGGTTTCCAAAACATACACAATTAATGTCCTATATAACAAACACACACACACCAAGGAACCTTAATAGTTTCTCTTAGGGGCCACATAGTTTGTATTTAACCATTCAAATCCAATGATTAGATATCGTGTGCATTTCAAATTAAACTAGGATGGATCCTCATGATGAGAGGTCACACGTTTTACCTCTAACTATGAACAGAAGGAAAAAATAAAAAAATTCTAAGTTCCATGTTGTAAATCCATAAAAACACAACTCAAGCCTCTACTTATCAAAATAACAAAAAAATAATAAAACCGTGACTTGGTGGTATATCCTCAACAATTGAGTTTTGACCATGTGGAGAAGAAAGGGATGTTTGGTTTTTGTTCATGAGTTTTCTTCTAGTCTAAAATAGTATATTCTATTTCTTTGTTATATTTTAATGTAAAAAAAATTCATCCTATAATACATCAATTTATCATTACACAAAGAACCCTCATTATCATAAGTGTTGCACCATGTATGGATTCTACAGAAAAATCAACATCATGATTCATATGAATAATAGAAATATCATTCATAAAGGCATAAAAAATCCCATAAAATAAGAAGATATTTGATATTGAGTTTCTCCCCAACCATATGATATATACACCCTCTTTGAAAATTAATCAAGTCCCATACATTAGATAAAATTTAAATTAGAAGTTCATATTTTTCCTCACACTGATATACAATTATAAGTTGATCCATAATATCAAATGAGACTTACCTTAACTGAAAAATTGATATGGGATATATATATATAAATAATTAAAAAACATTCCTAAAATAACATTGAATTCAATTATAGGGATAATAACAAGATTTTTTAGAAGAAAATTTCCACAAGATTCAATAAAATAATAATCATAGACTTGAGATTAAATAATCATACCATTATAAGTTTGTATTTATAATTTTACATATAATTGTTGAGGTGGTAATGTTATACCCTCAGAACATTTCTCAGATATAATAGATTGGGTGAATCTAGAATCAAATTTTTAATTAAATGTTCTAGAATTGATGATATATACACCTTTCACCACCTTATTCTCATAAAACATGTTGAAAATATTAATAGCAATTGTTTTATTTTGTATCTGGGATTAAGAGGATCCTATCCCTGATCATAAAAGTTAACCTTATGGTTTGGGAACTGGTTATAATAATACTCATTATCTTTTCATAATAAACAATAGAGTGTGGGTGGTTTATTATGTGATTATTTCTCTCCATTCATAGTAGTAACTATCGTGTTCCCATTTGTTTAGCATTCAAATAGTCAATGACCATCCATTCTAGACATAATGAGTTTACTAGTCCAATTACTTCGTTATTTGACTAATCAAAGACTCATAATTAACCCTCTATGATTATTATTATTATATTTTTCTCAAGAATTCCATATTTTTTTCTTATAAAAATTATGATTTTGGTTGATTAATGTTATATTCATTTCAGACATGAGAGAATATTGAACTATTTCTTCATTGCTACTAAATTATGTTTTAGATAACCCCTTAAGAGACTTAGTTTTAAACCAATGAAAGATCTATACATATTTCTTTTAGGTTAAATGATTATAAACTAATTTTACCTCACAAGTCTTGTAAAATTTGAATCATAGATACAAATAGATTCATTATCATTTTTCTTTAGGTCATAGAATTACTTTTCTATTTTCATATCAATAATATGTTGAAAGTACTTGTTTAAATGTTACCTTATAAACTAATACAACTTTAATGAGTTAATTTCATAATATTTCATTTATTTATTGATATTTTTTCACTATTACTATAATTTTACTTTCAAATAATAAACACCCAAAACAACTTCTTCATGATCTGAGAAAAAAAGAGTGGATAATATATTTCCAATCATACCAATCCATTTCTAATTTTTTTTGACAAAAAAACTCCTAAATGAAGGTGGATATTTCCTCATGAAGGACTCATTAGAATGTTGTTCCCTCATTTTTCTCATTTGGAATCTCAACATGATTTATGGCTTGAAAAAGTTACATAACCATAGAAATGGGATTTTTAATTCACTCTCCCATAACATTCAATTGCTCAGGAGGATAATCATTGAATATCCCATAATATTCATTGTTAAAATGGTTCCTTCATGTTACATAAATTGAATAAAACCAAAATACATAGTATCTACAACAATAATCCCAATGATAAATAATTTGATAATGAAATTCATGTATAGGATGTATAAATCATGAATCCTTTTATTTAATATATGAAACATTGGGTTTAACTTAGTTTATATTTGGTCTCATCTATTATAGTCTTTGATAATAGTTCATAAGTAAAATGTAAATTAACATAAGAATATCCCCCAGTAATTTATAGAAAGATATCTAATATTAGGCCAACACATCATGAACCCTTGATGATCAAGTTAATTCCAAATCATCCCCTTTCAGAGTAGGTATCCCGAGGTGTATATGTTCTATAACCATATCCACATTCTTGTATCTATAAAATTATATATATTTTCAGAAAACCAAACAACTTTATTTACCAAAAAATTGAATGTTTTCCTATACTTAGAATTATCCCTAGGTTTCTCACTAAAGGTTTCTCATCCTAGTTTTAAAAAATAACTAAACAATGATCTGATACCAACCTCGGTGACCTAATTATTTCATGCATAAATATTATATATTAATAAATTAATATTCTTTACATATAATTATGATCCATTCCATATCGATAAATGTTTAGTTTAATGAGAAATTTAGATGCATAAAATACTTGTATATAAAATATTTACGACATCTCGCACTATGTTCTTTACACCCATAATAATTCTTTCGTATAACATAATTAAAACCTTTATTCTTATCTTGGGGAAAATGAAACATAATAAAGGGTGATATTAGATTCTCAGTAAAGGAAAAAAGAGATATTATTTAATGATTATATATAATAATTTCCAGAGAATAAAGGTATGAGAACATAAGAATAACATTTAAAAATCATACCCATCAAATCATAAATCATTATCATGGTATAAGGATTTAGTAGTTCATAGGATAAGAATTTTAAAAGAATAAAATATTATGAGACATGAGATCATATCATAAGAATAATAATGTTTCATAGAGAGTGGTATAATATGTGTGGAATAAATATATTCAAAGAAATATTTTTTGAGGCTTCCCACTATGGCATTCATCACATGTTAGTCATAGTAAAACCACAAGTTAATTTGCTTTGGACTTATGATAACCTCAAATTTACAGTTGTTGGTCTTGGGATATCCACTTGTGTACCCTATTTTGGGCTTGGTATAACCTACCATATAACCATTTAGCTCATAAAATATCAATCTTTAATCAATTAATTAGTGAAAAACAATGGACCCACCCATCCGATAATCATAATCCATTCACATGTAAGCAACAAGAACATAAAAACTTGTATCATTTCATTATAGAAATATCCATGGAGAAGAAAATGATTTTGATCATCATAATCATATACCATAAAGAGAAATAATAATTATTAGATCATAGGATTATATACCATGTGAGTAATAGGTAACATTAAAGGATTTGATCATAGATGAAAAAACCCTTCAAAAAGCTTCCAAATATTTCTTGAGGGAAAAAACCTTTTCATTTTGAAATCACTTATTTTAAATATAAAATTTTACAAATAATTAGTAAAATATTTTATTTAAAAACAAATATATAACATTTTAATGTATGATTCAGATCATTGTGTGGTCACGATGGTGGGAAATTCCATTCATACTATAAATATTAAAATAAGAATCTATACACACTATTGGTAAAAAGTCAAAAAGTATGTTTTTCAGAAAATTATAAAAATATTACATTAATTTATTGATATATATATTAAGAAATAGATTAAAATTAAAGAATAATTGTAAAATAGTAATGAAAGATTGAAAATAATTTAAATAAAATATTGATTTGGATGAAATTTATTTCTGACCGAAGATAGAAATAAATCCGGTTTTCTTTAAACAAATTACTTCAGTATCTTGAGTAATTAAATGGATAAAACTTAAATAAAAACATTTAATATACATAAATAAAAATAATATAATAAAATTATTGAGATTTATGATTTATATGTCATATAATTAAAACATTATAAATTTAATCACAAATAATCATGGTAAACAGTGAGATTGTAAAATGCATACCTTACCTCAAGTTCGACTTTCTTGACAAGAATTGAAATATATTGTATAATAATAATAAATTTATTATAATTATATAAATAACACTATAAATTATTAAAGTAACAGATATTATACACTTATAAAACATTTTCATCATTTTATTAACAATTATATATTAAATTATTAATGTGTTAATTGATTCATTTTTCATATATGTTTCGGTTTGGAAGTTTCAGTCCTTGAATCATAGTCATGGTTTAATCATATCCAAAATTATTTTAATTATATAAATAATATATATATATATATGCATTATAACTATATCTATATTCTTCTACAATATTTTTAGATTGAAAAGTGAAGTCCACCGTTCATGAAGACAATAGTCCATACACACGCATGAACAATGCATTATTTTTCTAATGAAACCATTAAAAGAAAATTAATTAAAATTTTATTATTATTCAATAATATTTATATCATAAATATCATATATTTAAATTTAATAAAACATTATATATATCCATGATAGGTGATGACAGAAAATGATTTATATCACTATGTGGATACGGTGGCCTGCACATACACATGAGCCATATTTTCATTTCCCTTTTCATCAAAGAGTAAGTGGGAATATTATAAATTATAACCAAAAAAGTATAATTATATTAAAAATATCATATAAAAACATTAAAATATCATAATATCCATCCATGAAATGTGGTGATGAAAAATTAAACACATTACATTGCAAGACGGTAGTCCACACATACACATGAATTATGATTCCATTTCCCATTTGATGGAGAAATAGATGAATAATGGTTTAAAAATCAACATAATACAATATAATTATATGGTAGATACATGTGTTATTATCAAATAATGGGTATAAAAAAATTTAATAGGTCTAAGAAGAAATAAAATTAAAACATTCAATTAATAAATATATCATTTCTTTGGACAAACATATTAGATTAAACCATAGTCTCTATAAGGTTGATATTTTGATCAAAAAAAGGAAAATATATCATGAGGGGTGATGTTATGAAGTTATTTTTGTATGTCATGGTTGCTCTATAAGGATCATGATGTTTTATAAAGATAAGAGAGGTTGTTTCCTTTTATAATAGAGGGAGATAACATACGTGGAATTCTTCAAAATATTAAAATAAATTGATGGATTAATGAAAAAATGTGGATAAAATGTTATATATTTTAAAATGGATGAATATATAATATCTAAATATAGAGATACAATAGTATTCAGAAAGGTCTTATGTAATTATAATGCTCATTTCATAGATTAACCATCTCGTTACTCCATTTAAACCTTTACCATAATATTGAATTTTTTCCTTTTAAAATATTCTTAAAGAACAAAAATGAAAGTGGAATTAATGAAAATTTAAGAAAATATTTTCCTAAATGTGGTTTCAATTTTATCAAATTCAATTTTTATAAGGGTCATGATTTAACTAAAAATGAACATGAAAAAGGATATGAAAAATAGTTCTTTGAAAAATGTTTTCTTAAACCAAAAAAATAACTTATACAAATATAAACTATAATGTTGATTACTATGTAATTAATTAAATTATTTATAATTAAAGTATATTTATTTTACATTTTGATCAAATTCAAAATATAATGATTTTTTAAAATTACTTTTTTAATAAAAAAGATAGTTATACAAAAAAGAAGTACTTTTGCCATTAGCTTAAAATAAATATTTTCAGAAAATACAAAAAATCCACTGGATGATAATGTGTACATTTTTATTTCAGAAATAATTTTTATTTTAAAAATAATATTTCTAAGAGTGATGGAAATTAATTATAATATCAATGAATAAAAAGGAATAAAAACTATTTTTGAAGAAAATGTATTTTTTAAAACCTAAAATTACTTTACTAAAAATAGATTGGTTATTTTATGAGAAATAATAAATATATTAGTAATTAAGAAATATTATTTACATAAATTTAAAAATGTTGTTATAACTATTCATACACACCAATTTAATGACTATGTTACAAAGTTCATAATATATCCCAGTACATTTAGACTCATGATCGAGTGTAAAACAAACTATTGAATACTTAAACTTTTATTTAGTAATTAATACATATAAAAACCTAGGGTGTTACATTACTTATAATTAAACATAACATAGTTCATAAGTTTTTCATATGTTATGATGTTTACATGAAGAATACTAGGGTGAGTGAGGTGGAAGGAGGGGAAGGAAAAGGCTATGGAATTTTCATATAAGTACTCTTAGACACTTCATTTTCAAGATAGATGAATGGGAGTATTATAGTCTGGGGTGGAGAGTTAGATGAATTATTTGATTCCACATGGAATGAGAGCTACCTTGTTTTATGACATTTTATTATATTAATCATTATGCAAAAAATTTCACATATGATTTTATATTGTGCTAAATAGAGTTGAGATGATTATGAAAAAAAATATTTTAACAATGGTTAGTTTAATTGTATAGTTGTGTGATGGAAAAATATATTCCTTGGTCAAGTGGTTCTATAAATCATTAATTTTCAGAGGAGTAGTGTGAAGCTATAATATGAAATGAAATGTAGTGAACTTCAAATATTTTGGGAAGGATGTGAGATATCTATTAATGTAAATATTATGAGAGAGTGTTACTATATGAAATACACTCATGTGTATAATTTTTTCCTAAAGGAACTAATATGATGACTAGAGTGTGAAGAATAAATTCATGAAGTACTGTAATTGAACATTAGAAAATAAAATTACATGAAAATTATGTACACATGAAGACAATTCCACATAATAAAAGTTTGTTCAGGAAATAGTTTTGAATATAGATTTTTTATAGGCATTTATGCGATATAAGTGTTATAACTTAGGGTTTCATTTGTTGTAAATGAGTGAATATCTTTCGGAAAGTGAAGACAATGTTTTGATCATTTTAGAATTTTGATGGATTAATTTAAGAGAAATAGATGATTTTCTTGATAAATCCTCCTTTATAATTGTGTCAATTATTAAATAAGTATTAAATCTCAAATCATGTGTAAATGGTAATAAATAACTAACATTGTTTTTTCAATAATGAAGAAGAAGTTAATACCATGAAAATATTTATTTGAATGAAGATATTTTTTTTTTCAGAAGAAGAATTATTCTAAAAATTTTAATGGAATTGGAAGAGCCTGAAAAACAATATTTTTCATGATGATTTATTGAGAATCATTATTTAAAGAAATTTTTTGTGTGTAGGAATTTAATTTGAGATATGCCTAATTGTTTTGATAAAATTTTATAGCCACGTAAAGGTAAAGTATCCCATATACTAGCAATGTAAAGGTAAATAATTACCTATGTGTGGGTCAGACCAAATATGTGATATGTGTAAGGGTACATTGATGTTCACGTAAAGGAGATTTAATTTTATACTACACATCATAAGGGTAACTACGAGTCTAATTATGGGTAAATTCTCTCAAAAAGATAACTGAGGAAATGTGGTGCTACATATGGGTATTTTGGATCCCATGTAAGGGTAACCCATGAATATACAAACTCACATAAGTGTATCTAGGTGCTTCATAAAGGTAACCCATGAATATTCCATCATACATAAAGGTAACTTGGAGTCGTGTAAGGGTAAAGGAAAACATGCATAAGGGTAAAAAGGATCCATATGTGTATAACCAAGTGTTCAATTTAAGGGTACTTCAAGGCTATGTAAGGGTATAAAAGAGTTTCCAAAGACTGTGTATGGGTACAAGAAGGCTTGCATAAGGGTAGGCATACTTGAGTAATTTTAAACCAAATTGCCTATGGATACCAGTGAGTTGCATAAGGGTAATAATATGTTTTTATACCCATATAAGGGTATCTATACTAATTCATAATTTTGCAAATAATTTTCCAAAACACATATAAGGGTCATAAGAAATAGGATGCACTGTAAAAGAAAACATCATGAGATAGTGAAAAAGGCATTCTACCATTAGATGTAGAAGAACAAGATTCTACCATTAGAAGGTGAAGAAGGATGATACTAGTATAATGTGATACTTATATTATTTGGTTTCTATTTCCATATATTATTTACTACCACTAAACATTTTGTGATACCACTAGTAATTTCATGCTACAATCGGGTTCATCCACCCATGATACTCACAATGCTACCATCAGTTTCTATCACAAGGAATAATATACTAACATTAGTTGTGATCGTGAGTTAATCCTAGGATACCATTTCAAATGATGAAATGGGGAGAGGAATATTTTATATGGGAAAAAATAGAGTATTTTTTCTTTTATGACAGAATGTAAGAGTGAGTTTGAATTATCAACAAATGGAGGATGTATATTCTACATAACTTCACTCACATATAGTTACACCTTCGTAGATATATGTTGAATGAAATTTGAGAGGTTTTACTTTCTAGGTTCATCTCAAGCCTTTCATATGAAATATAATCTACTTATAGGTGACTCCCAAGTATCATAATGCATGTGTTCCATGCAAGAGAGGATTAGGAGACGCACCACATGTAATTTCAAGGTTCATGATAATTAATGAGTCCACATGATGAAATGAGAAGCCATGTGTATTCTAGTATAAACAATCCATGTGAATAAGAGAGAAAAATATCTAAATTAATTATATTTTTTATATGAAGAATCATGGAAAAATTTGGAAAATAATTCTCATTGAATTAAGAAATAATTATTATGGGTTATCAATCATAAAAAAATTCCCATAGTAATATGGTGATGTTTATAAACTGTGGTATTTTATTTATGTAAGTCGTGTGTTTAAGGAGAAGAATACATATGTGCCTCGAGTATTTGAGTGAGCATCTATTTTTGAAATTATTATAGGACATTTAACATGAAATAATTTCTAGAATAATTGAGAGGATAACTTAGAGGTAATTAAAACAAAAAAATGAAAAAAGAAAATAATATCAATAATCACTGTATTTTTATATTCAAGGATAACTACTATGATTCACATGAACGTTGACCTGGTTGGTTGGGGTTATCAAGGTTCACCCAATGTGGATGGGGTTCAGTTCTTAGCATATTCCTGATGTTTACCCCATTTATCTAGGGTGCAATAATTTATTCCCCATGTACATGCACATACAGGGTTGAGGGGAGGGGGTGGATTCATCTTGATGTTATTTCATAGACAATAGTATATTGAGGCCGTTGCAGATAGGGAATATGATAGATTAGAGCTTGGTGGTTTAGGAACATAGGAAGAAAATGAGGGGTGGTGCTAATGATGTTTCACTTGGGGTGGCAGTGGCGACACATGTTTCTGGCGACCTCTGGTGGTGGAGGTGAATTTGAGTACATGATGAGGTAGGATATAGTACCTTACTTACAAAGGGACTAAAATACAAGATATATTAGGGTTTAATTCTGAATGGTTTATTGTTCTTGTATTTTATTTCCCTATACCCATAAATTCGTGGTATTTATTTATTTAAAAAAAAGGTTTCAACCTACTATGTTTTTAAAAATTGTTACTTACTATGACAATCATGTGGAAAATATTCATGTTATAATTTTTCTAAATATAAATGATATATACATGCCATGAATATGTTGTTGATCTTAGAGATACCTTTCATCCATTGTGAATGAATTTTTTCGAGAAGATGGAGATATGCTTGTATTAAAGAAATGGCAGGAAATGTTGACTGCACTAATATTAAAAACGATCAGTGAGTTTTGTCTTGAAGAAGGACAAAACCAATAGATCGCCACAAAAAAAGCCAGTTGAAGTTGAATACCTATTCATAAGAGGTTGGAAATACAATTGAAGTACTTGTGGGATGCTAGTATGAACAACTAGATAATTTAGAAAGATATCTCAACTGGTGGGAGTCAGTATAATGAACACTGATGGGATTCTAATCTAAAGATCCCCTTAAGAGATGGCCCACTCTAATCATTAGTGATTAAGCATTACAATAGTTTGTGTGTTAGGAATTTATCTTGATTTACTATACTTGTAATCAATTTATTTACTAGTGTATAATCCATGTTGGGAAATATATCCAACATGGTAATAAGTTGGTGTTTTTACTAAACCTTGTAAATCCTTGTGTTTTGTGCCTTCAATTTATAACATAATTGATGGAGATGTTGAGATACATAAGAATAGTATATGGCGGCTTTAACAAGCCAATGTAGATGACATTAAAAAGAACATTTTGTAGAAATAAAATTGATAACTTATTTACCCCTCCTCATATCAGTGATCTCACACTAATTAGAGCTCTACTAGTGGTATCAGAGCCAAGGTTCCCTATGAAAAGAAATAACCTTTTCTGAAGACAAATGGTGAGAAGTTTGAATTCATTTAAAAGTTGGGGATTTCCTTTTTTCTATGGAAATAAATTTTATGGACGGAATAATTAAATGATATTGTAAATGATTTCATAAGGCTTGAAAGACTATGATTCTATGATGGTTTGTTTAATCCTACTTGGAATATATACTCCCATGACACATGTTGATTAAAAAAATATGAATGTATATGCGAAATAAATAAAATACTATTTTTTATCCTTATTTAATAAAGTGTTCACTAAGGTGAGGGGTCTAAAAATAGCCAAGGATATGTGGGATAAACATGAAAATATGTTTGAATGAATGGTTAAGATTAAATAATCCAAACTACTAATCCAGAGAGAAAATTTTAAATATATCTAAATAGATGATGACAACAGTATAGATGAATACTTTACTCAGGTAAATTAGATAATAATTCATATCTAGGATTTCAGTTATACTTTAAAATATTATTCCATATTCAAGAAGCAGATGAATATCTTTCATAACAACTTTTATCAAATATTTTTCCATGAATGAAATTGGGAACCTATCTCTTGATGAGTAGCTAAATACATTCCACAATTATTATGTGATAAAACCTCATGTGTTAAAAAGAATGATATATAGGAAATGTTTTTTCAAAGTAACAAAAATTCTCAAAATGAAGTAAATAAATGAGGATTCAATCTCAAATTTTGATAAGTATGCTGTAAGTGGTTTGTATTTTTAAATAGTCACATACTTTATTTCCAATAATTTATGAATAGGAAAGTGAAAATTTAAAGGTTTTATTCCTTTAATGTTCATTAAATGCTGTAAAATTGGAAATTATATAATTGATTTTAGGAAGAAATAATCTGATGATTTTAAGAGTAATGATGAAGAATATGACAACTCTAGAAAAATATCTATGAAAACTAGAAATGGTGATATAAGAAAGAATAATATGTTTCCAAGGAAGTTGAAGAAAAATATATTGTGCAGAAAATTTGAAGAACAATATTCAGTATTGTGTGACTCTGAAGATGAACATTGAATGCAAAATCATAGAACCATTATAACACTTGTTAATATACATTGATATTCATCAATAAATTATGAGAAATAAGAAGATATCTACTATGGGTAGATGTTGAGATATGAACTTTTAGAATTTCATGACAAAAAACTCAACTCAATAAAAAATTAAAATTGGTGTAGAAAGAGAAAAAAATGAAACCAAGAAGGAGAATAATATTATTGATGAGATCAAAACATCAAAGCTGAAAATTATAGAATAAGATAATATGTTGAAAGATTTCAATATAAAATTGGTTGAAAATAAATAAGAACTGTATGAGACAAAATCTAGATGTATTAAATCAAAAATAACCTCAAAAATGATGAGTGATGATTTTGATAATGTTGTGGATATTTAAGCTGAATCATCCAAATATATTATAAGGATTAGTCCAAATAATATGATATAGGTTATTTATGATTATTCTTTTGATGAATAATATGTTGCATCTGTTTTTGTTGGTTTTAGATACAAAAAATGATAGAATATGGACTAATGATCACAATGAAAACTTAAAAGAGTTAGGAAATGAATTTTTACCAAGACATAGGAAAAATCATGGATGGTGTTTATCCAAACAACAATACCTACAGAAAATTCAGAATTATAGAACACAAAATTTCATTATTTACTACTGGTTTTATTGTAAATTTGAACTAAAATATTATAACTTGTTGTATAATATGACACTTTCTCAAAATTGTAATACATTAATGGAAACTAATTCAATATATAAATTAAGTAGATTTGTGATATAAAGTACTAAATTTAGAAATTTTATGTTTATTAATTAGATATCAATAATGTTTTCTACTCAGAATAATTTTTTTAAAATAAAATCATTGACAGATCTTACCAACAATGAGATTATGCTCAAGGAAATAAAAAGAATTCACCATATGAGTATGAAACCCATATGATGTTTCCAAAATTACACATCGATAATGACCATGAGATATTGTGTAGATGATTTTTCCATATTGTGAAGAATCATTTTATTTGTCTACACAAAAAAGAATCAAAATAAAATAAATTGAAATGGTAATAATATGACGATTAAGGTGATTCTATGGATGATATTAGGAATAATAGGACACCCAAGCCACCCTCAAATACAAAAAACTATAAATTCAAAGGAGTTATTAGAATGAATAGATCTAGATTTTAATTGAAGAGATTTTCTAGGTTATGAAAATGTCAAACCTATTTCTATAACTAATATTCATTAAATAAACTCATTATTACCTATTATTTTATGAAAAAAATACATAAAATTGAGAGATAAGTTTGAGTATTTCACTTATAGGAATCCTGAATAGGTTTTTCTTCATGGATTCTTCTAAATAACATGAAATAGATATGGAGGAGTGAATCCCATAGGGGGGTCATGAAAATAGGATGGGAAAGTATTTATATGTATATGAAATTTGATATATATAATATTCTTATTAATTTTTATATGCGTTTCAATGATTTAATGACTTCTAATTAAACAATGTTTTCTAATATTTATCATTTTGGTATTTCTAGTGAAATTTGGGCTTAAATGTATAACTTTGTAAATTATATAAATTTATCAGTTGTCTATTGCATGTGTATTAAGAGAATATCTTTAAAAAATTTAATCTAAATTGTGTTATTTATATTTTTAGGCTTCATTTTTGTGTTTGATTCATGGGTTTCTTCTGGACCAATATCCATTTCAAAATCTAATGGCTTAGAAAAATCAACTAAATTGAGAAATGTTTCTGACTAATAGACCAAACTCAACCTGAATTAATGAGAAGTAACTTGACATAGGGATATCCAAATAAAGTGATTATAGCTATAATAGAAATAGGACTCCTTTAGTTATGTTGACATTAAATTTCATGGAGAAATTATATCATTAAGGGATCAATTTAATGAAAAAATAGAGTGTGTTGGGAAATCATCTCGGCTAAAAAAATCTATCTTACGTAATATTAGTGTAATTTTTCCCACGTTTGCCTTTAATCATATATTTTTAAGGTGCATGAAAATTAGTGACATGAACAACTTTTATAAAGGCATATTAAGGATATTCAAAAATTCATTATGATAAATAGACTCTAAATTTTGGAGGAATGAATATAGTTGAAAATTTTTCAACCCCTTAAGCCTATAAATATGAGTGTTCACTTCTATTAAAACGTGTTGGATGAGGAAAAATATGGGATTTGATGGAGTATTTAATGCTTTTAGTGCTGTGAAGTTTTTATTTCCTCTTTTCTTAGCATAACAATTCTCTCTTATTCTCCTTTTAACTATCTTACACTTCACATGGAGGGGTAATACCATTGAGTGGTTGGGGACGGGGAGTTTCTCTTTTGTAATGTCTGAGCCTTAAAATTTAATTTTAAAGTCTCTTTTTCTACTAAAAGATTTATAATTTTAGTGGTGTAAAATTATCTTAATTCAATTGTATTTTGTGTTTTGGATTTAGTCATTATTTATATATTTGGATGAAAAACATTAAACTCCCTCCACCTAGTGTAATTTTTTTCGATCGTGTAGATTATGTTAGGTGGTGATTGTTTAGCGATCATTGGCATGTGTGTGGAATAAGTGGAATTTTTCTAGATTTTTAGGTTGAAAAAACCTCCAATTGGGACTTGACTTATTTATTTGGTAATGGTGTATGAATTTTCATTCCATAAGAGTGGTTTCCACTACTTCCTTCAACCAAGGGTGATTGATAACTCAATCGAGGACTCTTTTACTTGTAATTTAATAGAAATAGATAGGGAATGATATTTATAACTATAATGATATTTCAAAATGTGCTACCACCCTGAACCCATCAATCTATTCTTCCACGTCCATTCAAATATTATTTTTAATAATCATCATTCTTTTTTAAACATAAACTATTTAACAAAACACCACATTTTTCTCAAATTTAATTTAAAACATTGTTTTTGTGCATTCCTATCTAAATACATCCTAGTTCAACCACATTAATTCATCTTAACATAGTAAATATTTGTTTTTGTCACAGCCCATAATAAGAATATTTCAAAACCTAGAACTATTTATGGGAAGTTTTTTCCAATATTTTTTTATATGTTTTTTCCCATTATTTTCTTCTTTTCTCTTTAAAATTTCATTAATAAAACCTCAAAAATAGATCCTTTCCCCAAAGATCCTAAAATTTAAATAACCTTGTTGAATATAATTAGAAACCATAATTCTCAATCTGAATTTGAGGAAATTGTTCGTGAGAAATCGAGTGAAACATTAATTTTTCACTCAAATCCTTTCATTAGTATAGGAAATAAAAAACCAAACCCCTCGAGACCTATATGGACCACAATTACTTTATTGAAATAGTTAACTTTCCAGGGAAGAGTTGAAAAATGATTTTTGAGATGAAACCTTACATGATCTCATCTCTTCTAACGTTTCTTGGCTTTGTAGGTCAAGATCCAAAAAACATATTAAAGATACCCATTTTGAAAACTTGAGGTTTTTTAAAGCACTGTAAATTAGAATTTCTAAGTACATGATATTTATTATATTCACTTGAAGAGAATTATATAAACAATGTTTTAAAAAAAATTTCTACAGTAATATGTTTTTGAAAATATATAATATTATTATTTTAATAATTTTTAAATAATATGAAATTGAAGAGAGAGTAAGTATTAAATGTTGAAAATATTTTATTTGGAGTAAGAAGAAAAAGATACTAGCACAAAAAATCTCATTGGTACATCTAGAATTATGTTATAGTATTTTTGAGAAAAATAAGGAGAAAGTGTTTCATCATTAAACTTTGATATATATGTTGTGAAAAAATGGGTAATTCTTATTTCGAAATTATCATAATCTAAAGAGGAAGTAATACTATGATTTAAGGGAGAAATTTAATCAACCTTTACCCTTAAGGAGTCCATCCATCTGGCTTATGGAAGAAGAAATTAGTAAAATTTTAAGACAAACCATCCATATATCCAGATTTGGTGTAATAAAATGTTTTTACCTTTATTTATTATCATATATTTATATCAACATGAATATAAACAATTGAATATCTTTATAGATCAGTGCATAAAGGTAAAGAGAAGGCAGTGTGCCTTGGGTGAGGTGTAGCTCAAGTAAAAACATTTTAAGGAAGTATTCCTTGGTGTGGAGTAACCGCCAATGAACATATATACAATTAACTAGTGAAGTGTAGTATATTTTTACACATCTTCACATTTTTAGTGTTTATCCCTTATAAGTATAAGTTTATGGTGAAATAATTATACTATTTCTAATCTATCATATTTTACTTTCTTTCATATTAAAATTTTTTAGGTGATTGATATATCAAGAGTTATAGGCTGAGCATGGTTCCTTATATAGTTGAAATTAGATACTAAAATAAAAAAAATAGGTAGAATAAAATGTTTTATTTGGGATACTTCATGATTCACCCCCTTATTGGGTGACTCAAGGTACCAAAAGTGATATTTAATATAAAAGGTTATTACTTATTTTAATACTATTTATTTTATTTTGGGTAATGTTAAAGGCTTTACATATATTTATACGGATCATTCATCTATAAATGGTATGATTAAAGATGAATATAAGGGAAATTTATAAGACTAATAGGATAATTAACTATAGGGTTTTTTTAACCATAAATCATAACTTAAGGGGGCCCTTAAATAATTAGATATTCAAGTAAATAAAAATAAAAATATTAAAGGAATGTTAATACAATCCTATTATTATAACTAGAATATTAAATCTCATATTTACTAGTTTGGATAGGTAGATGATGATTAGAATACAATTAATAAAGAATTATAATTGAGTCAAATGTTATAATAATAGGCTAAGGTGATTGAGAGTATAAGTGTTTCTATTAAAGAACAAAATAATAATATTGATTCTATTGAGGAGGAAGTTGTTACTTTTAAAATAATTTCCCTTGATGATCCTTTATAAGGATACTTATATAGAAAAAATATATTTTGGTTACATAGAAATGAAGATTAGTCACATGCATATGATAGGGATAATGTTGGAGAAAAGATAAATAACATTAACATATATGGGATTATGGAATATTTTCATAAGGGGGTTTAATATCTGGATATTTTCTTGAGAGAATATTATGATTTTATAGATATTATATTAAGGGATATAATTTAGCTGTTTGTTCATGGGGTATGCCTCCTTAATTAGAAATAGTTCAAGAGGAATAGAGATAAATTTTAATTATTAGTCCAGATTCGTGAAAAAAATTGATTATAGTTGAAGGAGATTTGAAATTAATCATGTTAGTCAATAATTCATATATGGATGTCAAGTGAAATACTATTAATGTACTTAAAAGTTATGTAGTATTATTATAAGATGAAAATAAAAATTAGGTGAAAATACTTAAAATGGAGTATGAAGATAAAATAAAATATATATTAGGTGAAACTGTTCAGATTGACTAGAAGTGATTTTTTATGGTGGCTATGTTTAGGAAGGTTAAGACATAGTTTCATAAAATAAGAAAATTTAGTGTTTATTTTATGAGTTATTGAGTAATTATGAGTAGATCCATGAATCATAGAGGCCACTTATTTGTGGGAAAATCTAGTTTAAGGTGTAATACATCATCATACATAGAATCTAATAATCCTATAGTTAATTAAAAAATGTTAAGTTTATTTCACAAATATTAATAAAGTAAAATCATAAAGATAACAATGTATTTGAACAAAAAAAGTATATACAAAGATAAGAACATGATAACATGTGTTTTTATTATGGAATGTCTGGTCATACAGTAAGATTTTAGGGAGATTCTATTCGGTTTATTGGAGATTGTGAAAGTAAAGGGTTATAAGAATTAACTAAACCATAATAAAAAAAATTAATAAAAAATATGTATTATTTTAATGGGATTTTTATGTGATAACCATGGGCATAGTGAATCTAATTATAGTATAAAGTAAGATCAATGTTTTGTTGGGATGAAATTCATTCTTATATGAAACTTAAAAAGTGGTTAAACATAAAGAAAATGCATTACAGTGGAAAAAAGATCAACTGCTTTAGATGAGAAAAATTATTCTTAATGAGACATTCCCCATTAACTAATGATGGTGTAAACATAGTATCTCTCAAGGAGACAAAAAATGAAAATCATAAATAAAGAGGGTTGTTATTTTATTTATGAAGAAGTTGAGTGAACATGTAAAGAACATCTCACCAAGGGAAAACAATCTATTGTGAATCAAATTATTTAAGAGGGAAACATAAACCTATCAATAATTATTTTTATTTACAAGACATACCACAAGGAAAGATATGAAGGTTTTGGATGAGTCCTCCTATTAGAGGGGAAACCTGATAGAGGATTCCAGAAAAATTCATTACTGGAAGAAACATTTATTAGTGTGTTTAATATCACTATGAAGATAGAATCCAAGATATAGAAAATTGTGAAATATAAATATCATAAATGGAGAGAACTCCATGATAGTTTTGTTACATTATATCCACTAACATGTCCTGGAAAAAGTAATAAGCAAAGGGTTGGTCTACCAAGAACAACCACAATTATTCACCTGAGGATATTGGAGGAAACCCTATCCCTATTAAATCAATTTTTTCTAATATATATTAAAATTATTTAAATATTATGGGGTAGATATAATCCATGGGGTTATATGTGATGAAAGAAGATATCATTACCAACAACTGGTTCTCCACACTAAAAAATTATCACAAAATATGGTGTCAATTACTAGAGGCATTCATAGAAAGTTGGTGATGAGAACTCAAAGGATGCTTAATCATTTCAAAAAAGTATGTTTTTATATGATGATTGAGATATCATGAATATCAAGGGGTATAAATTTATCTAACATTTAGTAAGCCTAAAAAAATTTATTTTTTTATTATTATTTTATGGTTTGGTGTATGTATACTTGATATCACAATAGTTTTAATTTCTTATAATGTAATAATTTAAAGAATATGTGGTGAGTGATATAGATAGTATTAATATATATATAACATACTCTTATTTCCCAAACCAACCACTATCTTAGTAGTAATATGGGTTTTTGGCATATTATTACTAAGTTGTGAAATTCATACTTTAGAATATTAAAGGAAGTATGTAATAGAACTACATGATTTGTTTGGATGTTGATGTGTCAATGTTGGTTTTATGAGGAAAGTGAAAATTTCTTTATTGTATTTATCATATTTATTTACATGGCATGATTAGGAAAGTATTAAGTTGGGGGGGGGGGTCTCTTACATTTTGATTCTTTTAGGGTTAATAAGAATAACCATTTTCATTTTATTTAAAAAGGTGGAGGAAAGATGTAAAAAAAATTCATGTACTATCAAGAGTTATATTTGATGGGATATTGTCAAAAAAAGATAAAGGGGGATATTGTTGCAACACTGAGGTTATGTTGGATTTATTGATAATATATATCATGTTATGATTAGATTTATTAAATAAGTTGTTGATATGTTTCATGGAGTTATCAAACTTTTCATAATGAGTGGTTGCGAATGATTATTGGAGTTATTCTTTTAAATAAATTAAATGAGGAAAATTTGTGTAGTAGAACCCACTTTGGCTATGTGTTGCCTAGAATGAAATTTAACAAATAGTAAGAAAACCACTTATCATAGGGATGCTTGCATAGATTATTGAAGCAACGCCATAAGTGTGAGTAGATGCATGGGAGATATGGTTTGTAGCCATATAACATGAAATTATATTATACCATTAGCATGTTCAGGGTAACTATTAACATGGCCTAATGTGCATTCTTTTTATGTGGGATCACATGTAACCATGTACTATTTATTTTTAAAAAATAATAAAGGATATTTTAATTTAAATGATGAAATATATATGTCATGTTAAACCTAATTCCACACGGTAGGGTGTGCATACACCACATTCACTTGGTTCACACCACACAAAAAAAATTAACTCATTTTTTATTGATATCAGGTAAAAGTCAATACCATATAAAGAATTAATGATGATCCGGAACCAATCATGATGTGGATGGTTGGGTTGAGTGGAGAAGTTTTAAATATAGTCTATCTAGATCATACTATGTTTGGAAGTAATGTGTTGTTAACTGGAGATAAAGGCAGTGCATGCATACAATGATTTGATAATTTCCACTAAATCTACACCACAGTAGTAAGTGTTTTAGATGATTACTTTCAATCAAATTTAAGATGTTGTGGATGTTTTTTATATGATAAGAATATTCCACAATGAAGAACATGGTGAGTTTTGTGGTCTAAAGAGAAATAAATTGTGGTTAATTTTTAATATAGATACCCTAGACTACTTAATTTGCAATAGATAAGATTAAGATACCCTGAAGCTGATAGAAATAATGGGAAGAAAAATCTATTATCATGTGAAGTGAGAGGTTTCCTATTTCCCAATACTCTCGTGTATCAATTAGTCTATATAAGGTGAACACAAAATGTTATATTATGAAAATAATAGATGAGATTACTATGAAATATTTAATGTTTTTATTGTTGGGATTCAACCCATTTTTTAGAGGGAGAGATATAAATTAATAGAGTGATTTTTTCTAAAAATTGATATAGGATTTTATCTCAACATTAACATAGAGTTATTCTCAATATAAATAGATTTGAAAAATAATATTGACCACAATAATTGGTCATATGTACATTGTGTTTATATAATAATATATGCTATCATTTTTTGGTAGGAAAAAATTAAATTCTACACATGGAGACATGATTCTAAAGATTTTTAATATTTAGTCCACTATGTGTAGGAAGGGGAATACCATGTTTTTGGTATCTTAATTGAAGAATCAGATATAAAGAGTGAATCATTGATAGGAGATCACTGAGGTTGTTAGAGATAATATTGACCTTGGGAAAAAAATTCTTATGAACAATTTTTAAGAAACCATGTGAAATATGGATGAGATATAAAGAGTAATAAATAAAATATTACTCAGGTTTTTTAACATAAAGATACACTCTATTATGGAGGATTAAAAAACCACATAGAAAATCTTAATATTTCACTATAAATAAGGGAGTAAAAAATCCAAGTATATTCCCAAGCATGAATTATAAAGAGAGTATTGAACAAACATGTGTGAAAAACACAAAATAAAACACTTTATATTCTCTCTAATAATCACTTTGATGAAAATGGAAACCCTCATATGGAAAACATAATTGAATCAAAGATCTACTATGAAAAAACATAACCCTTATATGATAAAAATATATACCATAGAGATCCATTGTGAAACAATGCTACCCTTCCAAAAAATCTCCAACTACATTAGATATCCTCGGACAATGCTTTATTAACCACCTTATATTCTCTTCAATTGATACCATAAACATGGTATTCCCCTTATTACTCTCAGTGGAATATATCTAGAAAAAATTTGAAAGAACCTATCCATGAGTAGAAGTTATGATCATTATACCAAAATATACTACTACATCCTATTATATAGAAACTATTTCCATATCTCTAATTAATGTGGTCAAAATTCCTTTTTTATGTCCATTATTATTGAAAATATATCTACATTAATTTTTATAGAAACTACCCTATTAATGTTGATAAAAATATACCTATTCGTTAATTTATCTCTCTCCAATTAAAGGAATGAATCCCATCAACCCCTTCATCCCATTAAATATAGTAAAACATTATAAAAAATCAATTATAAATAAAATGGTTACTATCACACCAAGAATCATCCTCTACAGAAAATATTATGGAGCACTTTTAAAAATATGACAGAAAAATGATAGATCCCCATGAAAATTAAATCTAAATTCATAAGTATTTGTTATATACATATATATACCATCCTGTAGACATGACAAGATATAGAACCAACTTGAACCCCCCCAATACTGATCACCATATAATTCAAATCACATATGAAAAATAACTACTCCCCTTTCTGAACATCCCCTAGATAGACAAGTACATCACCTCAATCATTAATTTTTAATTATTTATTCATTGGTAGAATTATCTAATGAAAAATAATTTTACATTAGGCCTACAATACCTCTTTAAAACAAATTCAACTTTCAAACCTTATTCTAATTTTTGAACCAATCATTAATCCTATATTAATTCATATCCATAATTCACTTGAAAAATTAAAAGAATGAACCATCATCATTAACACAAATTTTGGGGAGAATCCTTATCCTGGGCCAAAAATTTCTTGATAATTTTTTTAGAAACCCGATTAAATAGAAAAGGGATATAAAGTAGAATAAATAAATCAATATACAAAATTTTTAGCATATAAAAACCATAAAACATAGAGGATTATAAAATAATTAGGTAACTCTAGAAATTACACTATAAGTCAAAGAGTACAAAATCCAAGTAAATTACCAAACATTAATTATAATGAGAGTGTGTAAATAACATTTATGAAAACCGAACCTTGAAATTATTCTATGTTATCTACTAAAAAATTTGTGATGATAGAACCCACCCTCTTTTGACCAGTGTTTTTGCCTCGATGATCCACTATCTACCTATGGGATGTTGAGTAGGGGGAAAATTAATTTTTATAGGTTCTCCAGATAATATAGTGATAAAAATTATGTGGGTGCTTGATATATCTAGTTATAGTATTGTCAAGATGGATGATGAAGATATATATATGATGAAGAATTTGGTATTCAAACTATTTATACTAGTGGATCTATTTTTTTGTTAGAGTTTCAAAAGGGAGTCGTCATATTTTTTATAGAGTATTGTGGTTGGTGTGATACTAACCAATTTTCATTCATACTGAGTTTTTTGGATCTTTTCCTTTATTTGAGGTCTTAAAGGTGGAGATCATTTGGATTTAACCCATTTATTGGAGAGAAATAAATTAAATAATGGAATTAATTTTCTCAACATCAATAGAGGATTTTTTCTCAATTTTAATAGAGTGTTATTCTAAATATTAGTTGATTGAAAATAGATTATTGACTACATTAATTGGAGATATGGACTAGGGGTCTATATAAATGGATGTAGTAAAATATTTTTGGATTATGACATGAAATAAATTACACTTTTGGGGATATATATTTCATTTTTCAACATATAGTCCATTAAGATAAATAAGGGGTTACTATATTTACTATAGCATGTGATAACCATTGGTGATGATGAGCAAAGCATTGATGGCAGATATTCGATGTGAAGGGATAATATATTTGTGGTACCACATGTGGTTCATTGAAATCGAACATGTTCAAAGAGGAAGTGATGTTATAGGGAACATGTAATTGCATATGATGGTTAGAAACTTTGAGATATATACATT
Source organism: Viscum album (assembly GCA_963277665.1). NCBI lineage: Eukaryota > Viridiplantae > Streptophyta > Magnoliopsida > Santalales > Viscaceae > Viscum > Viscum album. Next base: position 1,220,166,913 of record OY728119.1, read on the forward strand.
ATGGGGTGTTTCAACCATACATGTGAGACTTGGGTACCATCATTAAAAGCTTAAGGATAAGTTATTGGAGAGATATTGTAGTAGTACACTGATGTTGGTACATGTTTATATCAAGATAACTAATATTGTTGTTGTTTTAGAGTAGCGCATATTTATTTTAAATATATGAATCATTTTTATATTTTTATTAAGGAATTCATTATTTTATTTTGTTAAGTTTTTTTTTCAGGAAAAAATGTTCAAAAATGGTGAAGTCTGGATCTTACATTGAAAACTTACTGTGTGAAGTTCAAGTTAATATTTCACCTTACCACAAGTTATATTTCATCTTCTAACATGTAAAAAATGAATATAATGAGTCAAATGATAATTTTTTTCATAAACTGACTATACATTGAATATTGTTCTCACCATATGCTAATAATCATCTTTCCACATGTACAATCAACTAAACATGAGATAAAGATGTACCTAATGTGCAGATGAACATGTGAATAATTAAGGTTTCCATTTATAAGAAACTACCTACCACACAAATAAAACAACTTACCATGTGAAGGTATGTACCAGTTTCCATAAAGTAATATATTGATCGTGTATATTATTTTAGTGACCTTGTAAAGAAATAACTGACCACATGAAGTAATGAACATACTATGTGAGGATTCTGCTACATCCTAGAATCCCCTAAATTGGTGGGACTACTTATGTACTAATAAGCTACATGAACTGGAATTTGGATATGATAAAAACTAGTTACATCATCCTCATAGGGAATTTCAAATCTATATTTTTCAGTTTTTTGAAGCATTAAATGAAGAATCAATTAATTTATTATTGGATTGATTATTCATCAATGACTAGTTTTGGTTGAATATTTCATTAATAATAAAATACTTTCATGTGATTTATAGTGTGATGTTTGTAAATTAGTTCTCTCATAGATAATAACATAGGATCCCATATGTGCACTTGTTCTATAGAGATGACTCTACGACACTCGGTTTTACTAAACTTGATTTGAAAATTTTCTGAGTTTATTCCAAAGAAAAATTATGGGACTCAGAACAGCCAAATATATTCATATCGATCTCATCACATTTCTTATCTTATGTATCTTTCTCTTTGTATTTATGATTTCCATTCAATATGTGTTTTTATTACTCTGTTTATTTTTAAAAATAGAGTCTCTAATGAAGAACTGGAGAGTAATTGATACTCTTTCAAATATATCATTTGTATAACCATGAACAACTATGGAAGGGGCCTTGTGTAACTTGTTATACGATTTTATCCCTTTATGAACAATGGAAGAGGCTAAATGCTTGGATATTTTTGTTCCCTATTTTTTAAAAAAAACCTAATCCATATTTTGGATCAGTTTATTTTATTATAAACTTCTTAAAATCGAGTGATTTCCATGTAAATTTGTGTTTTATATATTATTTTTGATATGAGTATAATTATTTAAAAATTAAATTTTTTTTCTAAATAATTTTAACTGATCTGTGATAAACCATTTTAGAAACGTTTCAAAAGATAAATTATATAATTATACAATTTTTGTTATATGGGTGACTTAATTTTATTGGGGTATTTAGTTTTTCAAATTGTTTTAAAAAAATATTTTATTATGAAATCAATTCACCCCCTGTAATGCGGTCCACTCTAATAAAACTTTTCTATCATAGGCCTTTCAAAATATCTTTTTATTTCTATCTAGTTGTATTAAATCATCTTAAATTTCTATTTTATCAAAAATTATTTATTTATGGAAGAATTGACAAGAAGAAAATTCTACCAATATACCTCTTTATTTTTATGGAATTAACTATTATCAATGGAATATTAATTTGAAGATTCAAATTGAAAGCATGGTATTTGATATATGGACTATCATTGAAGATAAATATGAAAATCATTAAGCTACTATGGGAACTAGGAGTGATTTTACTAATGGCGCGTGTCAATTTATCTATAAATATATGAATAATTTATATTATTCCTTAGAATTTAAATAATTCAATATAATAAATACTTTCAATACTACTTTAGGGAAATTGGATACACTGGTTGTTTCTCATGAAGGAACTTCTGATGTTAAATAGATTCACTTAAATACTTACACTATTAAATATGATACATTAAAATGAAACCTGATGATGCTATTTCTAGTATATATCTCAAGTTCAATAATATTTTCAACACAATTAATTTACTTGAGAATAATATTTATTTTTAATATCATTTAATGAGAATTCTCAGATGTTTACTAGACGGATGGAGAGGAACCTTGGTTTCCATATTAGCATCAATTGACATAAGTAAGTTACCGGTGGAACATATTATTATGAAGATAATGATGTTTAATGATGACCTCAAATTAAAAAAAATAATATTATTATGAACCAAAGAAATAGTCAGTTGCTTTTAAGGATTCTTACTTGAAGAAAAAACTAAAATATCAAGGAAGAAAGTTCTTGTAGTTGTGAATCATCATCAAAAAATGATGAAGAGTAGGCTCAACTGGTTATATGATTCAAAATTTTTTAAGCAAATAAAAAGTTCTTCATGAAATTCAATTACAAAGGGAATTATAATAATAAGGTAAATGAGACAAAATTGCGTGAAAAGGATGATTCTACAAGTGAATTATTCTGTTATGAATCTAAGGGAAAAAGAAACATCAAAGAAAAATATAGAAAGTTCGAGTATAAGAAAAAATATGATAAAAATAAAAATACATATAAAAAAGATATGAAAGAAATTTGGGGTGAATTAGAGGACATATCAAGTTATTCGGACTCCATCATAAAAAAATGAAATATCCAATTTATGTTTTATGGAAATAAATGAGGTATTTAATTTTTTTCCTGAATCTGCTATACATATTTTTATTCCTTATAAAACTGAAAATAATTCTGTGAATATCTCAAGTGAGGAATTATTTTAATATTGTAACATACTAGAAAAAAAATTTAATTAATTAAAAGATAAATTTTAAATTTTAAATATTATCATTATTGTTTACCTAACGTTAAAATTGATCTTAATATAAAAAAACAAGAATGATCAACTGCTTAAGGTGAACAATGATATAAATCTTATAATGATATATCAAATAAATATCTAGTGTTTCTTAGGAGTGGAATAAAAATCAGTGACTATATTCTTGGTTGGAAAATTACTCCTATGTACACTACTTGAATATAATATCAACCTTGATAGATGAAGATATATAGAAAATATTTCCCCAAGTTCTAATTCTGTAAGTTTTTATAGTATCTCTTATTATTATGAAATGACTAAGGTGTTTATTTATAAAAATATAAGGAATTATTATAATAATATAATTATATTGTTATATATTCCTAAATCTCTTATTACTAACATTTATGAACCCATGAAAATATGGGTTCCAAATCCATTTGTCGTTTTTTTTTGAAACATGACTAATGAGTTATTGTAAAACTATATGTTACCGAGATGGTGGATGTTCAAAAAATATGACTGGGGACTATTAAATATTTGATATCCTGATCTAATTTGATGGTGCAAATGTTATTTTTGGTGACAAATTCAAAGGGATGACAGTTGGTCTAGGTCAAACTGGTAACTGTAATATTATTTTAATTTCTAAAGTGTTTTTTGTCCATAGACTTAAATATAATATTCTTAGAATTTCTTAGTTGTGTGTTTGTGGTTACCATTTCATGTTTGACAATAATTATTGGAATTTTGTATACCAATCATACATTAGTTATTAAGGATATGTGAACTAATAATGTTTATACTATTAATTTAAATTCATTATTTTCTCAAAGTATTCCTTGTTTTGGTGAATTTAACAAAAAATACTAGCATTTTTATAGGAGACTATTCCATTTAAATATTCATTCACTTATAAAAATAACTAGTAAAGGTATAGTTATGGATCTACCCAAACTAGAAATCCTAATAGATTTTTTTATCCATGCCAAAAGGGAATAAACCACCAAATATATTTTAAATCAAGGAAACACGTTTCACCATATCAACCTTTACTGTTGGTTCACATGGATATTTTGGAACCTCTAGATTTTATAGTTTATTAGGAAAAATTTATTAGTATGTTATAGTGGATTATTATTCATGATATGCATGGGTGCTATTCTATTCTCATAAAAGTGGAGGTCTATCATTTTTAAAAAAATATTAAATACCTATAGAAAATCATAATTAACCTAGAATTGAAGGCAAAATATGTGATCATGGATGTTTGTTTAGAAATAAAGAGTTATAATATTTATGTTCAAAATATGGATATATCATTACTTTTCTTCTCCTAAGACCCCACATCAGAAAGTTATAGTGAGAAGAAATATAATCCTTTGAGAAATTTCGTATGCCATGATCAATGATTATGATTTACCAATTTTTTTTGGTAAAAGTTGTGAATAAAACTTGTTATATAATTAATATATATTTAATTAGACCTATTTAGAAGAATAAATATTATTAATTATGTAATGGTAAAAAGAATTAATTACTTTAGGGTTTCTAGTTATACAAACTTTTTACTCGACACAAATGAGAATTTAAACATGTTTTCTTCCAAGAGTGATGAATGAATTTTTATTGGATATTATACATCCATTATATAATATTGGGTATTTAATAGAAGGACCAAGATTTTGGAATAATGTGTATATGTGTTGTTTGATGTAAAAAATCCACATGAGTCTAATTACTCTATATAATATTCAAAAGACCATATTTCCATTTCAGACATCAATTTAATGAGAAACTTTATAAATAATTCTACTATTTCTGATCAACGTCATAAACCCAATCCTATAGATGACAATGGGGTGTCAAAAAAATTTTAGGCCTAGAACTATTAGGAATAACAAATATCAGCACTTAAATTCAGTTACTGGTGATTTAGATAAAGGGACTCAGACTAGATCTTCCCTTAGAAAGCATATTAAACATTAGGATTTCTTATCACAACCCAACCCTAATAACACTAATGATTCAATTAATAACGAATTCTAGGTAACAATAATGCATAAAATTTTAAGTCAGTTTCAAAGAAATAAATTCTAGGAACTAGTTTAAAGACCCAAGGACTGCCTAACCATCAACACAAAATGGGTGTTTAAAAAAATTATGATGATTGGAGTATAATAATTAGAAAAAAAGTTGTACTGATTACATATGAATATAGTTAGGAAAAAATGTATTGACTATGAGGAAACCTTTTCTCTAATAGTTATACTTAAAACCTCAAGAAAGTTTGTTTCCTATGTAGCACACCTGGATTTAAAATTATATTAAATGGAAGTAAAGAGTTCATTCAGAAATGGTTATATTGTTGAGGTTGTTTTGGTTGAACAAGACATTGTATTTAAAAAAACATAACTATCCAAAAAATGTTTCTAAATTAAAAGAAATTATAGGGTTTAAAAAAATCTTCTAGAAATTGGTATGTTCATCTAATTTATTTTTTAATTTAAACATGTTTTAAAAAAATGGATATATATCCTCAATTAATTTATAAAAATAGTTTCAAAAATATGTTTTCATTGTTCTAATCTATATTTATGATGTTATTTTTGGATCTTCATGAAATTCATTGTGTAATTTTTGTTTAAATGATTAAAATAGAATTTAAAATGAGTTTGATGGGTGATATTAAATTCATTCCTAGTTTTAATATTTTTCAATATAAATAAGGAATTATTTTAAATCAAATAAAGCACACTAAATATATTTTTAAATGTTTAGGTATAGATAATAATAAATCTAGTGATCCTCTCTTGAGTATTAAATCACATAATTATTTAAATAATGAATTTGGTGGTATTATGGAATATAGAAAAATAACTTATTGAACATGTCACTTTTTTGGAAGTCTCAAGTGTAATGGTATAGTGATGAAAATAATTCCTTTTCATTATCCACTGCTGAAGCTGATTATATTACTACAAGTAGTTATTGTGCATAGATATCATTGATGAAATATAAATTACAAGAATATGGATATGAATTTTGAGATTTACCTTTAAATTATGATAATAAAAGTGTGATAAATATTTCTATGAATCAAAAATCCCTTTCTAGAAAAATAAAAATTGATATAAGACATCACTTTTTGAGATATAATTTTCAAAAGGGTGATATAAATCTTGTGTTCATTGGTACTGAACATCATCTTACTGATACATTTATAAAAACCTCAAAATTTAAGGTAATCATTTATATCAGACATGAATTGGGTATCCTAATCATGACTACTTTTTTTAATTAAATTTCATCATTTGCAGTTATTTAAGTTCTATTCAACTTATATTTTCTATGATTTCATGGAAGTAACTATGAAGTATGTTACACATGGTAAGTAGGATAACCATTAGTTTTTTTCAAAAGGTTAGTTTCCCCACCACAAAAACTTACTCATGTGATCGACATACTTATTTTGAGTATTAAATCACAAAATTATTTATACTTACCATGAATTTTTTTTTCATGGGGTAAGCATACTTACTATGAGGTCATTGTTAGCATGCATACCATGCTCATATTATTATTGATCCATTGTTAGTAGACCTACCATGTCAGTTTACATTAAATTTTATATGAATTTGTTTTCTGTATGATTTCATTTATTTTTATTATTATTTTAGTGCCTAAATTATTTAAAATATATTTTGAACTAGAATCCAAATCTACTCCATTTTTCTCTCTTAGATCTATTTTATCCTTTTGAGATATTTTGATCAAATTGATTTCTACTATCTCAAAACTCTTGCTCTACCCAAGTTTAACCTCTTTATTTTGTATCCAATAACCCAAAACTCATATGAAATTGAATAAAATAAAAAAATGATTAAAGTGAAATGCACAACTAATGCCATTCCCCCTATAATATACATTCTACTAAAAAATCAAGGAAACTGAAATGAATCACAGTTTCATATGTAAATCCAAGGAATTGAAATCCCATTAATCTTTATATCTCTATAGAAAAAAAATTGATTGATAGTGGTTGAAATCAAGTAGATCATTGTTCTATAATTATATTCAAGATTAGGGGAATGTTATTTGGTTTAAATAACATGTTAATTATTTTTGTCTTAAACATCTAAATGTTTTTTATACACACCTATAAATTCTACCTAATGATAAAAGAGATATCATTTGAACATTTTTCAATGGTGAAGTTCTATAATTATCCAAAAAAATTGTTAGAAAAGTGTTTGGGTGTGTCACACAAAGAAGAACTTGAAGATTATCAAATTTATTATCCTATTAATCTTGTGAATGATTAATTTTAGATCGATTTAGATGAACTAAATGGGAATGTAACCCCCTGTAGACTATTAACTATTTAGTTTAATTAAGAATACAAGGTTCTAGAAAAGTTTATTCAAAATGTAATATATCTAATAAAATAGGATTTTAGCATCCTGAGGCATGAAGATATGATTTTATTATTTTTAATGAATAATTATGTTCAAATATATCTTTTTAGATATTTTGTGATACATAGAGTGGAGTTTTGTAATACAAAATCAATGTTTAGGTATCTTTTTTATTATATTATTATTTTATCCTTCTAGAGTAAAACATATTAGTCCCTTGTGGATAGGAAAAAATAACTTCATCTGATGTATTTAAAAAAACATATTTATGAAAATTAGAGTTAACTAGAAACCCTAAAAAAGTAATAGGTGAATAACTCAGAAAAATAGTATGAAACATTTAATCAATTAAGGTGTCCTATTAGATATGGGGTTCTAGTGGAACTTGGCCTTGAACCTGATGAAGTATTGGAATATTCAGATGATGATGTTTCTCTTTTTAAATAAATAGTAGAGGAAGTATCTTTTAGGGAAGATAAAATAGAATAATATAGAGAAGTTGTAGGTCATGATGAAGAAACTAGAATAGATCATGAAGTTGAGCTATAATTGGATAATCTGATTGAATATAAAGAATTTGGGGATAGTGTAGAAGGATATACAATTAATGGAAGTGATCCGAGATAATGTGTACCTATTACACATTCTGAGGGGGAGAAGTCCCTTGGATTTATTGTTTTGGGGATGGAATATCTTGATTTCGATGATTTTAATCATCGTGGTATCCAACCCAGATATAATGGACCTTCCATTCTATATATTCAGAGATCATTAGAAGGATAATTGATTCTTAAGGATGATATTAAAGATAGTATTGGGTTGTCTCCTACAAGATTTTCTATTAATAAGACCTTGAATGATATGTTTGGTCCTACTTCCAATAGAAAAGGTGAGGAATTCTGTCTTCTTATTCATGAGAATATAGTTGAAGAATTATATAGACTGGTAAACGTTTCACATGAGAAAGATGATGAGCATCAGGCTAGTAATCCATCTTTCTTTACTCCTTCTCCTTATATTCTTTCTAATTCATATTTCACTAAGGATTAATTGGCCATGTTTAGAAATTATAGATTTTTTCAGGTATGTTTTTGTTAATTTTCATAGCTCCTTAAAACAAGTGAGAAAATATAATATTTTTAAAGCAGTTAATTTGTTGATTAATCATATTTATCTAAGATTTAATTTTAGAATTGGGATGACGCAAAATGATTTTTCAAAATTGAGAGGACTCGTTGTTGCTATTTGGGGAAATCTATCTAATATAATGATCTAGTTAGTCCAATGGTTTATGAATGTTGTGTATCATCCTCCTTATAATCCTCTGAGTCAGTTAATTTTAAATGAAGATAATGTTACAAAAAATAATTTGATATGAGTTTAGGCACATGTTTTATGAGTTTAAAAAGAACATATATTCTAAATTGATGAGTTTCAAACCCATGCTACTAAGACATTTAAAAAAATTCAGGAGGATTCCAAGAAAGTTGGTCAAAGCACAGATACTATCAAAAAAGAAATTGATTATTAGTTGAGTAGGATATTCACAAATTATTATATAAATGGGTTATTCAGAACACTTTCTTTGGATTTAGAGATGCCTCATATGATAAGTATTTTAAGTCAAATGATGAGAATCTCAAAGTTGTGAATCTTGTTTTGGAATCATTCAGGGATAATAGAGATCGTTTCTTTCAGGACTTGGAGTATGTTTCATAGAAAGTTAGTAATTTTTCCTAATTAATTTAAACCTATATATACACTTCATAGATAATTTTACAAGCTCTTTCATCCATTCCTTCATCCCTACTTACTACCTCTTCATATGTTAATCCTTTTGTCCTAACTCTTTCCCAAGACTTTCTGTAACTCAGACCATTTTTTATATTTTTAGTTCATGGAGAGATTTCTTGATTATCTTATCCTTAGAATACCTATACACCTATCTCTATGTACATATACATGGATTCTATCATTTCTTTGGATGTGATTGATAACCTAGATTTATATTTAGATTAGGATATCTGATATTGGGTTTTTTTCTTTTTGTATACCTTTAGTAATATTTTTTCTTATATTTATAGAATAATCACTTTTTTCATTTATTTCTTATTTAAATGATTGAATTTATTTTTTATTTGATTACTTTTTTATAATACCAAAATTGGGAGTTATTAATGAATGATAAATTCAATTCAATTCAATTTAATATAAATTTTTTTTCTGATTTTAGGACGTTTTAAACATTTCTTTCAATAATATTTAAGAATTCTTTTGTTATATCCAATTAATTTTAATTTTAATTAAATGAATTATGATAATAAAAAAGGTGTATATTGTTTTCTTAGACCAGTACCCATTTATTTTAATGTTCCCAAATCATTTTTATATTATTATTAATGAATTTCATGTTTTCCATAGTAAATGTTTTTATAGACCAAGATTACAAAAATGGATATATTTGAAGCTTAATATGGCCCCATATCATGTGAAATTCAAGTGACTATGTCACCATACCATATGTTATATTTAACCTTACCACATTTAAAAACTGTATACAATGAGTGTGATGAGAAATTTTTTCTAAGTTATGAATAAACGACACATTGAGGATTAACCTTACTGTATTTTGAGAATCACCTTACTGCATGTATAATCAACCTAAAATGATATGGAGATATACCTGTCATGTATATAACCATATGAATTAAGGAAGTGAATGTGTAAAAAAACTCCTAGAAATACAAAGAAGAAAAGTTACCATGCCAAGGAATGTAAATTTTTTCATAAAGTATTATACTGAATATGTTAATTATTAAAGTGATTCCATGAGGAAAAAATGACTGTAGGAGGTCATGAACCTACTATGTGATCATTAAAATATATCTTGGAATCACCTATATCTATGAGATCTCATATATTACAATCCTCTATGTGAATATGCATCTGGATACGTGACCAATTAGCTACATCATTCTCATAGAGTGTTTCAAGTATGCAATTTCTAGTTTTTTGAAGCATTAAATAAAGCTTTAGTGAATTCATTATTGAATTGATTATTCTTCAATATCTACTAATATATTAAGATATTTTTTATGAATGAAATACCTTTTTTTGATGTAGAGTGTGAGGATGGTTAAAATATTCTCCCACAAATAATAATAGAGGATCCCATATGCACAAATATTCTATAGAGAATATTCTTTGATATCGTGTTATCCCGAACTAGCTCTGAAACATGTATGATATTCTTCGAAAGGAAAATTCAGGGTCTTCAGAAAGTGAAATATTTTAGGATTGAGCTACATTAAATTTATTATCTTATATATCTTACTCTTTCTATATATTCTTTTAATTTAATCTGTGTTTTTATATTACTATATTTCTATGTAAAAATATAGTCTCTTATGCTAAACTTGTGAGTACATTATACTCCCTAAAATATTTCATTTTTATTCCCATGAAAAAATATGGAAGATGTCATATGTGACCCGATATCTTATTTTATCCCATGGATAATTATTGAATAGGATTTGTACGTGGATAACCCTGCATATTATTGTATGTAAAAACCCAATATAGATTGTGGATTAGTTTATGTAATTATTAACTTCTTGAAATTAGGTGATTTCAAAACGGAGGGGACTAAGCACTATCTTGAGTCTGAACCCCTTATTAAATTTATTCTATATTTTTTATCTGTTTTTTCATTATTTTCATTGTGAATTAGTTTCAGTTTATAGTTTATTGAAAAAATTGATCTTTGATAGTTATATTAAATTAGAGTTTAATATAATGTGTTTGATTTGAGTTTACTTGTTTTAAAATTTAAAGTATTTTCCATAGTATTTTTATTGAGGTGTGATGAATATTTTGAGAACCATTTCAAAAGATCAAATTATATAATTATAATATTTTTGTTAACTAGGAGATTTTATTAAATTAAAGGATTTAGTTTTTTTAAAAAGTTATTTGACACCCAATTCACCCCATCATGAGTTATACTCTATGACCAAATAACGTGATGTTTCTCAGAGAAGGAAGATATTTTGTCACAGTGTATATTTGTGGTAGTTTTGTTTGTCCTAGGGGAGTGGAATTTCTCACATGGATGATGTTTTAGAAAAAATACATTGGTGTATTGGGGTGTTATACAGGTTTTTTAACTATCATTGTAATTTATGATTGAGAATTTACTTTGATTTTATAATCTAAGATTTATAGTGTAATTCTTCCACCAATATTTTTAATCCTAGCTATCTAAGGGTTTTTATTTGCTAAAACCCTATGAACTGATTTATTTATTCCACATTATATCTCAAAAATAATTCACCAGTTTTCACAAAACAATTTCATAGGAATTTTTTAGCTTGGGATAAGGATTCTACATAACATGCTTAAAGTATTACACACTTATATAGTTTTATGAAGAGGAAGAAGATTCTGGGAACATGAGGATTTATAAATTATTAATTTCCATAAGTGGCCATCTAAAGAAATAGAGTGAAAAGTAAAACACTATAAATTATAGGTTTTGAGAAGGGAGTGAGATATATATTCATATAAATATTAAAAGGGAGTGTTCCCACATGAAATTTACAGTTTTTTCTACTTATTTCATGAAGGAAGTCACATAGAGACCAAATGTGACAAGTATATTTCTAATAAGTACATGAAATTAACTTGTCCAACATTAATCCCATGAAAATTATGTTTTCATGAATTTATAATAAGTATGTTTAGAAAGTAGTGTTAGATAAATAATTTTTATAAGCATTGGGATAAATTAAGGGAATTAAGAAAAGATAAAAAACCATGTAATATACTATACTAGAATTAATATGAAAATTTCGATGGACTAGATGTTATATAAAGTACTATAAAATATATTTTCTAAGTAAATGAAATTTATTACATTCACATTTGTAAACTAGGGTTTTTGAAAAGTTGTTTCACTAGTTGTAGATAAAATATAGAAGAATACAATTGATATATCTACTTTAGAATAATAAATATAAGTGTGGAGAATTATAGAATATCTAATATATATATTTTTTAGTAAAAATATATAGATATATACAAAGAAAAACTCATTAATATATCTAGAAAAGTATAATAAAAAGCCCAAGAAAATTAAGGGGAAAGAGTATCAAAACAACACCTAGCTCTAGAAAAAGGAGTTTAGAAAAGGATAATTCTTGTTCTGGTATTCTCATCTTCTGAAGAAAATATTATATATCTATCTAAAATTAGAACAAAAAAATGATCTTTCTCAGCACTAAAAATCCCTACCGGATAAGCTCCCTTAAAATCCCTCAACCTTTATCTCTGTTTTTCAAGTGCTTATAAATGTTAGAATATTTTTGTATATTTCTTCATTTGTCATGGGGGACTCAAAATCCACTTTTATTAGTGTTCCCATAATACCTTTTTCTACACTATATTCCCCATCATATAAACCCACCCCTCCTTATCAGTGCACTCTCCATACAATCCCCACTATTTATTAGGGTTTTTAAACTATCATTAACCCTACTCATCCCTGTATTTGAACAGGGGACCTCTAGATTCCTTTCCTAATGCCTATACCACAACTACATCTAGATTTCATTAATATTTTATGATATTTGTATATATATATGTACATAATTACTTTTTATTTGTATATTAATTCTAATATATATATTTATTTTGAAATACATTTTTAAAACATGTTTTATATATTAACATATAATAGTATATTTAAATATATCTTTTTTAAAAAATTTATAAATATTTATTGTAAATATTTTTATATAGGTAGTTTATATATTACATTTGAATACATTTATCTTATATAAATTTATATAAATTTATATTATATATTTGAAAATAATGATATATTTATAAAATCACATTTCTATGATGTATTCACGTAATATTGACACACACATACCAATGCATACATACAAATATTTACAGACACACCATTATTTTCCACATACATGAACACATATTTATATTTTACACACACACAAAGACACACTAACACATATAATCACCCACACCCCCACACACATATATATACTACACACATAGACATATATTTTTATTTATATATACTAGTAATATCACTATATTTTATAATATATAAATGTAATTATAATTATAAAACAGTAATAATATATATATATATAATATTTGTATATATATATATATACTTATTTTTAAATTTATCATATTTAAAAATACATAAATATTTATATGTAAAATATATATATGCAAGGCACCCTCTATTTGTGTGTATTTATTTAAATATATTAGAATATACACATAAATATATATTTTTTATTGACACACACAGATATATATAAATATAATATTATATATACACTTTTTATGTATATATATTTTAATGTACTTTTATATGGTGAATAAAAGGTATCATTTTTTATTTTAAATAAAATAAGTGATAATTTTTTATTTCCATATGGTTTGTATATTTTAAAATAAATTTTTATATAAATATTTTTAAATATTTATTTATAAAATTATTTTGTTATAATTAAATATTTAAAAATATGTATATAATTAATTTTTAAAAAATAAAAATATGATAAATGAAAAAATGTAACACCAACATATCCACATGAAATTATTTTGTGATAATAAATTCTATCACCACCAAAAAAATACAAGAATACCCCCTTAAACGAGTATAAAATTTCCTTGAATGTTAGAAAACCGGGTTACCATAACAAAAAAACATAGTTTTGGAGGCCTTTTGGGTCTTTTGACCTCTAAGAAATAATGATACGAACCAATCACTTGGTTATAGATTTTTTACAAGATTATATTTGATATGTGTTAGAGCTCAAATGGACACCTATATCAAACATTATAGCCATTTAATGTTAGGGTGATGTTTTTAACTAATTTTTGATTGATCATTAATTTTTTGCATTTTCAATCATGAAATTATTTTTAAATGAATTGTACTCACTATTAATTCGAAAATTATTAATTAATATTATTTTTTAATTATTTTATAAACCATTTTCAGAAAATATTTTATATGTTAAGTATAAATTCATGTTTGGGTTATATAAATAATATTTAATAGAATATATTGTACTTATATATATATAAATATATTTGGATATTAATATTTTATTTTTAATGATATATAATTATTTATGAAATATAATATTTCCTAATGCCAAATTAGTATTGATAAAGGCCACCCTCGATCATCACTAAAAAGAGCACTGATAAAAGTACCCTTTATCAGTTCTAAAAAAATTGATGACAAAGGGGTACTTTTATCAAATATTTTATTAACATTAATAAAGGAACCGTATATTTTAACTTTTAGCTAGAACTAATAATTAAAATCCCTTCATTAGTGTTTTATAACATCGAAAAAAGGCTAGTGGTGAATTTATAAAAATATATAGTAGTGAGAGGAAGTGAAGGTGTGATTTGAGGGAGAAACAGACTCTACTATCACACTTAAAGAGTTTATTCCAACTAAACTATAACAAGAGAAAGAAATAGACAAGGAAAACCAAACATTAATCTACTATAATTTAAAGATAAAAAATATTTTCACTTTTTTATTATCATGTAAAGATCCACATTTCTATAAGTTGTTGGGGATCTTCCCAGAGTTGTGCATGAAGGGGAAGAGAAGGTAGTTTTCCTTGGGTGGGAGTTACTAAAACTAAAACATTTTAGGGAAGTGTTCCTTGGTGTGGAGTAACAATGAATTAACTTGTATCCAAATAAATAGTTAAATATAGTTGATCTTGGAACATTGAGTTATAAAAAATATATTTTTAATGTGCACAACTATACTTACAACCTTTTTCCAAAATAATTTTAAGATCATGAACAGGGGATGAATATTTCTCCCTATTTCAACTAAGCTTATATTTTTCCTCTCCACGAATCCATTTTAATTGTGTGTGGTAATAAAAAATTATTAATTATTAATTAAAATATTAGAAACATTCAATTTAGATGAATTTATTATTAAATCGCTTCTATTTTATATTCTCTAATTCTTTATATAAATCGTCATCTCTTTCTAAACTTCAATTATTAATGTCTTAAGCAGCTCCAATTGTTTTTATTTATGCTCCAAAAACATCACATTGGTTTTTCTAGAAATAAATTAATGAATGTGATGAAATAAATACCACCTTTAATAGATTAATGTATCATTGGTCCATATAAATTAGATGGTACTAACATAATTATCCTAGAGGTCTCATTATATACCTTTTTTATCTTCCATGTTCCATTTTTTAATTTTAATATGCTTCCAAAATATCCTTTATTTATATCATTATTTGGAAAAGGTTTCTCACTACATATCCCAGTTAAATATTATTTAAAATTTTATAACAACGACGTCCATGTATTCTTTTCCAAATATTTTCCTCTTCTTTTAAACTCAAATAACAAGAGTCTATTTAATTACTAATTTAGAATAAATTAAAACAAGTTCTTTCTCCCATGGTGATGACTATTTCATCCTATAATATTTTAATTATGTAAGAGTTTAATCTTAAAATTACTTCATTTCTATTGTTACATTGTTTTCTAACACTCAATTATTTTCACTAATAAATAAAAAATATTTGTATTTCAATTTTTGAGCTTTAATCTTAGCTGTACAAACTACTATAATTTTCATACAAGTTTACTTTCCAAAAGTAATTTATCAACTATCATAAAAATTTATGTTCTTTAATATTTTAGATTCTCTAGTCACATGAGAGAATAAAAACTATTTATAATCTATGTATTTTTCCTTTTACACTCTATAAGAGCTACTTAAATAGAAAGAAACAAATCTCCCTTTGTTTTTTTATAAAATCTCTAAACTTCAAAAGTTTTTTTAATTTTCTTGTAATGTTATTCATAAATTCATTATAGAAATTACATAGTTGATGAAATTTTCAAAAAAAACTATTTAATTAAATCAAATCTATTTTGATTATACTGACATGATGAATATTGGTTCATATATTCTTTTTCCCAAGGTAAAATAATATTATCTCAATGTCTATCCAACTCAATTCAAACAATATTTATCTAAAAAATAAACGTCATGTTATATGATAAAAGATAGGTTTTATGACTATAAACTATATAACACCAATAATAGAATTTAAAACATTATCTTCTATTAAAATTAAGAGTATATAAGTAAAAGAAGTTTGTTTTCACGGTACACCTTATGCTTAATTTTTCCATTTCCATGGAGGTATATTCCTTATCACTTAATTTTCGACTCCCTTTGATATAAGAGTAGCTATATTATGATTAATATAAGAGTTTTTTTTATAATATTTGGATTTAGAAAAAATATTCTATATAAAAATAAATTTGACATCTTTTGGATCCACAAGATCCTATTTTACTGTCATTTTTTGCTAGTATTCTCATCATAATGGGATTATTCAATATTTATTTATATTTCTTTATTATAAAATTTGCTCATATTTTTCATGTGTTTCCATAAATAGGGTAACTTTATTGACCCCTATTTGATTCCCCTATTTTATTAACATGGTTTGCTTAAAAATATTTTAGAAACTTGCCTTTTTCTATAATTTTTACCTTGAGAAGTTTGAGTTATTCTACACAATCAACTTCATTTTTTATCAGCTCATCCTTTATTCCTTTCTTTCATTTTACTTTCACCATTTTTTGAATAATCTAGTATATTTCTTGAGTATAATATTCTATTCAAGACAAGATTCATTTTTATCATTTAACATCTGTTTAATATCAACTGGTTCATCCTATTCATTTATACTTAAACAAACATCATATTATTTAAAAGTATTTATAAAGAGTTTGTGTTTTTAGTGGTACCTTTATATTAAAACTCAAGTATTTGTGATGTGTCTTAATATTTTTATTCATTTGACTTAAAATTTCTTATTTTACTTCTTATAAACCCATTTTTACAGAAGGTAATGAAGATAGATGATGGGGATTTCAGAGATCTATAACCATTGAGATTTAAGGAGTGTTTAGGGTTTCAAGAGATCAATGGGATTTCCATGAGATGATGTTGTTGAGGTCGAGCACATCATCCCTTGAGGTTTACTATAGAGTATTAGAGAAAACATAAGATATTGAAACCTCTAGTAGAGAAAACCAACCTAAGAATCATCTACCTAAAATCAAAACCAAAAGTGAGGAGTTATCAATCAATGTTTTTTCCCAACCCCTTAGGAAGAGGATTCTAGAAAAGGATCAAATTTTCAGGTCTACGTGAGGTTAGATGTGATTATTTAATTATGTGGTTAATGTAAGAACTATATAATTGGATGGGGTTCCCTTTCCTAAGGCACCCAAATCATGGGGAAGTTGAACAAGCAATGTAAAGTAAGAAATATTGGTGGAAAATGGATAGACATGGAAAACTTCTGGTAAGAGAAATATAAAATGTGATTAAGGTTTTTCATAAATTACTATAAAAATTATAGGTTAAATAGATATTAATATCATATCAATCCAACCTTGTGAATGGTTTTTGTAAATACCCAGACCCTAGTAGCCCATATTTTGTGTTTAGTTTTTTACATTGCCATATTATATAAGGAATCAGATCCCGAAGTGCCAAATAGTTTAGAAGTTTTGTAAAAGTAGATATATAGTTGAAACATACATTACAATTAAAATTATAGAATAAAACATAATTATTATTATAATAACACCCTTATTATCCTATCTTATCTGTATATTTGAATCATAATATACATCTTGTCATCATGATAAAAATAAAACATAAGAAAGGGGTGAGATCTGATACTCAATTAGGTTAAGTGTACAATGGAAACTGTCATGGATAAATACACATAAAAATAAAGGTATGATGAATAACTGAAATACATTCCATTTAATCAATAAAATTTTCATAATATTAGAGGAATAAAATATGATCAACTAATTCCATATAAATAATAACATAAAAATGAAACTTAAATATCAATATTTTTACTAATTGAATAATCACATGAAATTTCAATAAAAGAATTCATAATGATGAAATACAAAATTTTGAAAATCTAAAAGATATTTTCGAGGCTTCATACCAATATTTTAATACTATAAAAGCTTCATTTAAGGAATCTATAATTATAAAGGCTTTGTAATGAGAATATAATAAATTGGTAAGGCCTTGGAAAAAACCCAGTCTAGTTTGTCTCATGAGACCAATTGATACATCTAGGGGCTATAGTGGTCCCTTCCCAGATCTTATTAAGGAAAATGAATTTATCATATGAATTGGATAATATATAAACAATATATACGTACAAATTTTAAATATCATTCTCCAATCTATGAACATAATCACAATCTATTCTGAGTAATATGGTGAATGGTATCAAAATAGCCCATCCATAGTCAAAATGATCATAAAACATATAATAAAATATATTAGATGATATAATAATAGATAAATATCATTGAAGCATAAGATTCAACAAAGGGTGTTGAAATAGGTGAAAATACACTAATAAAATCATTGAAAATTCCTGAGAGAAATACCCCCATTTTTATATTGAAATAATTTATTTCAAAAGACACACATTTATAAAAAAATATTCTTTGAAAAGATTATTTTAAATTTAAATGGAACCTTCAAAAACTAAAGTTTTCCAGATGATAAAAA
This sequence comes from Viscum album, assembly GCA_963277665.1. Taxonomy (NCBI): domain Eukaryota; kingdom Viridiplantae; phylum Streptophyta; class Magnoliopsida; order Santalales; family Viscaceae; genus Viscum; species Viscum album. The sequence goes on from OY728119.1 coordinate 1,220,185,996, forward strand.
AGCTTCTCGTGGATAATATGGTAGAAAATCATTTTATCTGTATTTTTCTGTCGAAAAATTCATAAAGTACCACGTTTGGAAAATGACCAGAGTATTCCATTCATTTTTTTATAAAAATTAGAATGTGGTTAGAAAATGAATATATAAATTCTTATGATAATTATAGAAATATTTTTAAAAACATATTTTGAAAGCAAGGACATGGAAGAAAAATATTCCACAGTGAAGACTGAAACATAAGCAATCTTGAATAATAATGATATTGTGAAATAAACTCTAACCATACACTTTAATTTAGTTAAACATGATTTAACAACCTGTATAATTGTTTATATAATGTTATTAATTTCTATATATACCATATTTAAATTTCTTATATCATATATTATCCTCTTATATCGTTTTATTTATAATATTTCGTTATTACCCTTGTTTTGGGTGTTAACTGATTTATTTTTTTATTCATATTTTCTCATGTAAGTCATATTTATTATGAATAGGATATATATATTTCATATATAGAATGATTTTTTGTTCAAAGATATCATATTTATTCATTATATGCAAATTTATTATCATTATTGAATGGTTAAAATCAAAAATGAATCACACCGTGTCATTGAGACGGTAGACCGTACGTACACACAGGCGACATTATCATTTACCTTAATGGTGAAAGGGTAAGGAAGTTAAAGGTATATTAATTTTTCAAGAATAAATTTCATTTAAAAATTATAAATCATGAACATTATTTTCATCATTATTCCTTTGCAATTAATTTGGTGATGAGAAACATATTACACCATGGCATGGAGACGGTAAGCCGTACGTACACACATGCGTTGTTTTCATTTTTTGGTGGATAAAATGTGGAACATGGTTGTACATAATAATAATAACAAGATATAATAATGTTTATGATATTAGAGTAACTAATTTATCATAGAAACAATACATGGATAGGAAGTAAAAGAGGATATGAAATTATATGAGTAAGTAAAAACGATTACCATTTCTTTGGAATACATTCTTTAGATCTCTTCTTAAGAGATATAGGGTTGTTATTTTTGGAAGGCCAAGATCTATAAAACTTTGATATGTATTTTTGAAAGAGAAATGGATACATTTTGGTTTATGTATAAGGCTCAAGTTGTTGTGAAGAAGTGAGGTAGAAGGTTCTCTTTTATAATTAAAGTGGGGGCACTTTTGGAAACTCCAAAACATTAAATTAATTTTAATTACATTTCAATTAAAAATGGCTAAAAAGTGAGTTATTTAGAAGCTAATATATGTATTGGTCGATATTCTGTCAACCAATATTTGGTATCAAATATTTGCTCAAAATATTGCCCCTATATTTTTTTTAACCCTTATTCAATTCCTTTAACTCTTACCATGACAACATATGTTTTTTTACTTCTTAATGGTTAATATAGTTACTATAAAATTAAAAAATAACCATAACTGTATTATTGATGATATTTTAAACCTTATCCCATTTTTTATAGTTTATATTTTTATGAATTTTATATCATTTAATAAAATATTATTTATTTTAAACCATCATTAATGTCATTTTTGATACCATTCATTACATGACTTTTTTAAAATATCATTAAAACATGATATATTCTAAAAAATATATTTTAACATATCAATAACATTAATAATTAATGTATCAACTTTTTTATGACATTATTTATATAAAATTATATTTATTTTAATATTTTAAAATCATTTATTTTATATTTCAATTAATTAAATAATTACTGCATCGTAATTATGTAAGCCGTTAAGATAATTATTTACGTCTTAAAAATTGTAAATAAATAACCATGATAAAGATAAAAATTTAATTTTTTAATTCCTATTTATAGACTAAGATATATTTTGAATAACCACATATCAAAAATGTAATACTTATTAAAAACATGAGTATGACATATTTGAATTTTTTTAAATAAAATACTATAAAAGATTTAAGTAATACAAGTTATTGCAAGAGGAAATAAAATCATCCAAAGGATTATTTTAGTAACCATTCACTCATCTAATAAATTTTGGAAATGGTTTTTGGATAATTTTTCGAGTATTTTTAGTATTATTTTGCACCCTTAATTACCGAATTTACCATTAATCGAGGTAATAAAAATTAAAAATGTCACTATTAATTGTGTCCAAATGTAAAAGGGGCCAATTTAATAAATTTTTAAATTATAATTCCAAATTTTCAATCCATTTTTAAAAATTTAAAAAAATAAGTTGGTTATAATTAATTTATAATTTATCACTTTGACGAGGTGAGAAAATGAGTAATTAAAGTGAAAACATTCAAAAAATTGGAATGTATTTCTGTCCAAATTAATTGTGAAATTGATTCTAATTACATAAATTGGACTAATTTATATAAAATTGATCTAATTATACTTGAAAACCAATAAAAAATATAATCTAACACTATAAATTATTTAGATCAGAAAGGCATTTTCAATTAAAATCTAGTATTTTTTACTATTCATAAGAAAGTGAAACTTATCATAAAAATAACAAAGATTTAACCAAAGTAAAATTTAAAATTAAAATTTTAAAAATGGATTTTATATTCTAAAATATAATTTATAAAATTTTCAAAAATTTATTTTTAAAAAAAATTGTGCAATTAAAAGGAGATAAATATGACCTTAGAAAAATATTTCATTTTAATGAGTAATATTGGATTGATTCCTATCTTATGACAATAAAATATTTTTGGATTAATTTCAAACATTTTATTGAATATATAATAAATGTATTTCATAATTTAGTTAAAAATATTCATTATCTCAATTTTAACAATAGGCTTATAATAATATTTCATTGCTTAGTTAAGATAGGTGTTGTAAGGAAAGAAAGATATCAAAGAAAATAAATTTTATTAAGAACAGACAAACCATAAAATATTAGGGTGTAAAATTATCACCTTCTTTAATTTAATGCATCTTGAAATTTTAAAATATCACATAAAAAATAAAAGTCTGATACTTCAAAATTCCATTATTTGAAACCCACATTTGAATTAGGATTAATAAAATAGGCACCTAATAAAAGGGAAAGGGAAATACAAAGGTCACCAAAAAATTAGGCTTTCGAATTGGACAAAATTTGATAGAAGAGAAATCTTGGAAATGGTAGAGAAATATAACTATCAATTTATAATGGAGAGTTATAGAAAAAATGGTCATTATAATGTTAAACATCATAGAACCATAAATTTTTGATCTTTTAAAAGACCATTGATTTCTCAAAAAGAAATGTAAGAAAATAATATTTTTATTCTTAAATCATTTTCTTAGATTTAAGGGGATCATTTACTACAATAATAAGAAATTACTTGATTTATTTCTTTGTCATTAGAATAATATAATCCTTTGGTTATGCTTCAATCTATTTTGATATCATCTCTTACACTTGTAAATTAATGTTCCTAATGAATTTTTCATTTCTGAAGCACTTTTCTAAATAATAATCTCCAAAAGTCATTCCTTTAAACTTTATTTTTTTTTGTTTAAACCAAATATTTATGAAAATATTATCTGAAATGATAATTAATACTCTAACCTAAAACAATAATATCCAAAGTTCACCTTAATCCATTCCATAATTAGTTACCGTAAGATTCATCCAAAATATATTTTTTCAAATTCAAAGTCCAAATATTTGTACGGTTGGTCACTAAATTTCCAAAATAAACTTATAATTATTTCCCAAACCACATAATACCACTATTATTGTAAAATAACAAACATATGAATACCATTATCACACTAAAACCTTAATAAAAAAATATATTATTCCAAACCCCTAAATAATAAATACTATAATACAACCCTTGTATATCTTATGATTCTTATATCTAGGAAAAAATACTTTAATTATTCCACTTTGACTGTAGTAACAACATAACCTTCAACTTGGTACCATTTCTTCTTTTGAGGTATATTTCCACGAAACTTGGTGAATTAATTTTCATAGTACACCATATCCTTATAGTGGATGCATGTTACATTGTAAAATGATTCCTTTTCCTTACAATCACGAGCATGGTGACATTTTTACCCACACTGTAAACAAACTACTTTTCTATTTAATCATGTACCTTGGTGGTTCCTTCTTTAAGTATTATATGTTGGAAAATACATCTTTACCTTGGAACCATTATCTGAATCTTTCTCTTCCATTCTATTATACTCTTACTTACCTTTGAAGTCATAATAATTTGATAATTATTTATTTTTCATGATAGAAAAAAAGAATATATGATCATATGATGAGAATGTTTGGGAGATTAGTGACATTTGATGGAATGTCTTTAAACCATATAAGAAACGACCAATCTTACTCATTGGGTTATATATGTATTCTACAACATGCCTTTCTAATTTTGTAAATCTTTATTCACACATAACAATATTATCTTTCTCCTTTTTTCACACTGTCAAGAATTGTCTCCCTATATCTGATATTAGTTCAAAAGTAAATTTTTTTTCCTTGAAAAATTTCCTAATATGCTTATATTCTAGGTTTTATATTTTCTTATCCTTAATAGTGTTTTAAATAAATGACCATCATTGATTGGAATCTATAGGGAGATGATAAACTACCATGAAAACCTACTCCCTTTCATTACTTCACAAAGTGTGTAATATCGTTTCTAAGGATATTATCCATTTCTTAGCTACAAATGGATTTTCAAGCCCTTTGGATAATGGAGGGTTTTATCACATAAATAGGTATAAAGTTGTTACACCACATTTTGGATCAGGCTATTCCATAAATGTATGGTTATTTCTCATAACCTGAGTCAGTTTTCCCAATGTAGTTATAATTTGTTCAACTCCAGTAATAACTCCAACATTGTCTCTAGAATTATAATTTTTCCTAGGATGAAAATCTATACATTCATTGATATGGTTTCCACTCCTTCCATTAGGTTCCATTTCTAAAAATAACTAAATACACTAAATTAGGTCAAAAAATTATGAAATGTAATATATAATCTTGTAAATAGTGAATCACAAAACATAAAATGATTTTTTTGTAAAAATAATTTCTAAATCATAAGTTTAGTTTATTTAGATATATTTCCAAAGTTTTGCATAGGGCTTCAATATTTAATCTTTTTTTTATTAAATATACTTTGAAAGTTTTCTAATAAACATCATCTCATACCAACTATACAGACATTAGCCCCAATATCCCATAGTTAGGGGTTACTTTATTAAATTGTTACATTATACAAGGAATCACATCCTGAAGGAAAGAAACATTTAGTATTTTTGGAAAATTAGATACATAGTTGAAACATAAAATACAATTGAAATTATAAAATACAACATATTTATTCCTGTAAGTACACCAATATTGTCTTATATTATCCCTGCATTTAAATCATTATATACATCTTGGCATCCCTGAAAAATTAAGACCTAAGAAAGGGGTGAGATCAGATTCTGAGTAAGGTTAAGTGTGTAAGAAAAAATATCATGAATATATAATCATAAACATTAAGTAAATGTGAATAATTAAAAATCATGACATTTAATCAGAAAATTGGGAATAGTATGATAGTAGAAAAATATGATCAAATAATTCTATATAATTAATCTCATGAAAACGAAACATAAAAATGGATATTATTACTAATAGAATAATCACATGTAATATCAAAAAATGAATTCAAAATGATATAATTCATAATGTAGAACATATGAAACATATTTTCAAGGATTCATACTAAGAATCTAATACTTTTATGTATTCAGGAAAAAAATGAATTACTATCAAGGATTTTACCAAGAATAAAAGAAATAGACAAGGCTTTGGACAAAACCAATCTAGTTTGTCTCATGAGACCTACCGATGCCTCAAGGGGCTTTAGCAGGACACACACATAACGTATTAAATATAATTAATTCATCATATGAATGGTGTAATACATAAACAATATATACTTATGAAATATAAATAACTTTCCCAAATTAGAAAACAAATTCACAAACCATTCAGTGTAATATGGTGAATGTTATCAAAATAATATGTCCACAATCAATCTGATCAAAAACCATTTAATAAAATATGTTAAATGATATCATAATAGATCAGTCCTAGTGGATTATTATATTCAACAAAAGGGTTTTGACAAAGAGGAAAATAATCTAATCAAATAACTAGAAAGTATTGAGTGAAATACCACTATTTTACTTTGAAATCATTTATTTTAAATTCCACAAGTTTATAAAAGAAAAAATTTTGTTTGAAAATATAATTATAAATTATAAAGGAATCCACTACTAAAAAATAGTTCTATCCCCTTTCATAAATACCCATGGTTTAGAAAAACCGTGGGCCTAGGTGATATATTCTAGACTACACCCATGGTTTTGTTAAAACCATGGGTTTACATTACCATACTTACACAATTTTATCTGGCTTCCCTCTCGATTTATGATTTCTATCAGTCTCTTCCTGTGTGAACCATCTCTCCCCTCACTGACCTCTGCTTCCTGGCCCTCCTACCCCCTCCTCGAACTCGAGTTCCTTACCTTCACCTCTACCTCAACGTCCCAAAATCTGTATCCCTGCCTACATCCCCTCTCAGCTCCCTCTCCTCTAGAGACGCCCCATCTCCCCTATTGTCTACCTATACTCCAGAAATGCACCCCTCTCCCCTTTGAGCTCATATCCTTTGGTGATTTCCCCCCTCCCATCTCGGCTCCCTCTCCTCCAATGACATCCCCAGACCCCCTTATCCGCTCTAGTTTTGCGCGAGACCCCCCACGGATGAACACCCCATGCGATTCCCCCTCCCTTGGATCCCTCCCCTTCTACCATTTCACTCTAATTTCATGAAGGTTCTTGTTTAGTACTTTGAGGCAAGCATTCAGATTCTTTAATTATTAAATTTCTTAGATTTTTTATCTCTCTTATTTACCTATTTAATTTATCTAAATCCTATGTGTTTTGAGGTTATGAGATTGTAAATTTTTTCCTTGTTTTAGGGAATATCATTGTTCTCTTGGGTCTGCCTTGTGTTTTGGCACCCGCTACCAAAGGCAAATATGTTTGGATCATCTTGGTTTATCTAACACCATTTTAGGTTGGTTTATTATGCTCTATTTGTTTGGCCCTATTTAATTAGGAGATTTTGGTGATTTATGTTCCTATGATTATGAATATAAAACTCACATTTTTATGTTTAATTTTCATGGGTGAAAGGATCAATCAATTTATGATGTCGCTAGGTGCATTGGACACGCTAACTTACATAGGGAAGAAGCTAGTGGTTTTTAGGTGGTATCTAGATATTTTTTAGGGGAATTGGGTCGATCACCATCCCTTGTAGTTATTTAAAATTTTCTTTTTTCTTTAATACGTTTTTCATTATGTTTGAAGAACTAGGTGCGCTTCTCTTGATGGGTAAAACTATTTATCCTTTATTTTTATGATTTTTTCCACAATATTTATCTTATTTTACTCTATCCACGTAAAAATACTTTGTGACATTCATACTTTGATTTGATACTCCTGCTAAGAATTACATATTTACTCATACCATTTTAACTTTTAATTTAAGGACTAGACATGTAATATTTATTTATATTTTAAAATGAAAATAGAGTGAAACAATAATGCAGGGAATTACATTATTTATGAATGTATTGAAATAATTATGAGGATTGAATTTAATAGTGGTCTGAGACTTCTTGTTATAAATATTTTTGGTATATTTTGTCAAAACGTGACAACAATATTAGATACAATTATCATTTTTTCATTTGGTGTCCCATGATGTAAGATTTATTAATAACTTTGTCATTTGTGGCTACTAAATCTAGGTTTTTAAACTATTATGTAGTCATAGTTTTCATGGATAAAAAATTTGGTTCATTTTCATTGGATTTAACTAAATAACTATGGGATTGGGTCATAACTTTGTAAGATATAAAATCTATGGTGGAAATATATTTTTCTTATTACCATCTTGTCAAATTGTTTTAATTGACATAATAATATTTTTTATTCAACCTTATTAGTCACAATTTACATGTAGTTTGTTCTATCAATATTTATCTTTTAATTCAACATTTAAAAATCCATAATGTATAGATAATCTATTAAATTAAAAATGGCCTCTTGGATCAATTCCATTTCCTGTTTTTTCTCATACATTCTTCCAAAATAATCTCTCACTTCCTATAATAGCACTTGTCTAAGTGATCTTTGAAAATTGAATGATTATTGGGAGGCACATGGATGCTTTTTGAATTTTTGATTCTTAATGTGTAGTTTTATGAAATTTGGTCTAGTATATAAGTAAAACCTCACTCCTTAGGTTTCTATTTTCACTTGTTTGATTAAAAAAGGATCCCATCTTGATGTTTTTCTTAGTAGTAAAATCTGTTTTTTATTTTATTATTTTATGGATCTTTATACCTTTATTTTTGAAAATTTATAGTTTCAATGTCCATTTAAACAAGTTTGTTATTTTTTATTTATATTTATATTGGTTTATTTATACATGGTGTTATAGCTTATTTATTATTTATTATCAGATATGTTACATTAAATATGTCATTGAAGGCTATTATAAAAGACACTCAAGTAGCACAAAGGAATATGAAAACTATCTTGGAATGTGTAAAGATTTTGTGTCATAAATTTGAGTTTCTATTTGATAAAATATTTTATCTTAAATGAATGATTATTTACTCCTTATGATTAATAGATACAATTTGGGCTTATAAATACCTCTTTTATATATAATTATCTGATTTTTTTGTCAATTTTTTTGTTTTTTTATTCATGCTACATATATAATAATGTTGTGTGTACTATTTACATTACTATTATGACTTTTTTCTCTTTGACATACCATATAAGTTTTTTGTGGTTTTCATGTTTGGTTTGTTTTCACCTAAATTTTTTTTCATTATTTGCAAACATTTAATCCTTTTTTTCATTTTTTTCAATTCTAAATGTATTAAATTGAATTCACTACATTTGTGATGCATTAATGTAGTGGATATAAATATGGTTTACACATGATTTTAAATTTTTTTTGATATAAAATTAAAAATATATTTTATTTATCTAATTGGTGTTTTAGGATTCTAGTGTAGCAATTAACAAAAGGGATATAGAACTAGTTTATCTTCTCGTAAATGAAAATAATGTTCAAAATATGGCGAAATAACTAATTGAATATCTAGAAACAAGTAACCAAGATTTTAATGGAGATCTTACTGCCAAAATTTTTTCTATTATTGAAGAGTAAATTATGATGATTTTTTAAATATTAGTCTTGATCATGGTACTGGGTAGTGGTAAGTAAAATATTTCTAGAACCTGATTTTTTCTTTTATGATTTTTTACATTTTCCAATGTTATGGGGTCCAAGTATGATATTCCACTCTTACCAGTATAATTTTTCACAGTGGATATCATCTATTAACATCCTAATCTAGTGGGGAATTCAGATCTTCTATACTAGTGCTAGTTTTACTATATCTGTAGAGAGGTGAAACTCATAATAATTTAGGATATCTTTTCATTTTTTATTCCAATTTCTCTAATACATATTTTTCATTTCTCAAACTCTTTTCTATACTAATGAATACGATTTCTCTGTCTTCTATTATCTAATGTTATAAAAATACCTCTTTGTTCCATGAACATGTTGTGTCATTGTTTGAGGAACTACTTTTATTGTTTCAGGTTGCGTTTTGGCTCATATTTTTCTTTATATTAAACATAGTAGCTACTATTTCATAATGTTGGAATTCATCAGATAAAATGTGGTATATTGATCAAATGAGAAAGGTTCTCTCTGAGGTATCCATTCATGTTATTAGTTTTCAATCCTTAAATTTCTAGTTTGTGTCCATTTTCATCAAATTAATGATATTTATAAAACTTTTGTAGTATTAAGCCTTTTTTCCATCTCATCACATTATACAAATTGATAGATCATTTAGTATTCTTAGACTCGTCTTCTCTACTATGTACATATGTTTCTTTTGTATGAACTTTACTCTTAATAAACATCATGTTTCAACATTTATATATTACTTTGGTGATGGAAAAGTTATGTCTGAATTTTTTAAATTATTTATCTACATGTCTATATGTAATGTTATATTCAACAAAAAATATTTTAGACAAATTTGATGTAGCTCCTACCTTTGGCCGAGTGACCCAGGTGGCCATATTGAATTCCTTTGTTTAAAAGTTATTTTTTTCTAGATTTTTATATTTTAGTGGTAATTTAGACTTAATTTTTGTAGGGTTTTAGCTTATAAATATGATGTTGATGGTTATTTGTACAAATTGTGTTTATGATTTTTTAGAAATGTGGTTCCAGTCTATCTAGAATATGACATCCCTACTATCCCTTGTGAAACTGTAGACGTGTCTAATAACCCCTACTAGTTTGATACAGTCGTGGGGTTCCAACCCTTTTGGAATCAGGAGACATCCCATGCTCATGATGACACACTATACTTTAGTCGATCGAACTGAATCATGGAAATTGTGTTCTCAGTGAAAAAAGACCAAAAAAACAAAATAATAACAATGATAAAGGCATAAGTCTAAACATAAAAATTGTGTTTCTAATCGTGTAGCATATCATACCACGATTTGTGCTCCTTGAGAGATTAGTAACTTCAATAACTTCTTCATTCCACGTTCTTAATATATTTTATCCTCTAGTAAGTTCTTATGAACATTTCCAGGGTTGTTTAATTTAGATTCTGAATCCATCACTATTTGTTTCACATTCAAATTTAATTAGGACATCAATGGTATAATTTACATTGCATAAACATTTAGAATTCTTGAAAAAAAATTCAATCCTCAAAATCTCACCCATACCTGAGTGATGGAGTTACGTACCTTCTTCGGGATTGAATATTGAATCCCATTATTGAATCTTCATGATACCCAACTTAATAGAGACCAACCTAGAACCTCAACCCTTAACCTCGAAGCAAGTGACCCGACCCGAGCCTTTTTGGTCAGGTCGTGTCCCATAATGTCATCGACCTGACGTAAACCATGAACACCCATATTAATATATTTTATCTTCTAGTAAATACTTATGAAACCTTTCAAGGTTTTCTCATTTAGTTTCCATTAATGCATCTACTTATAGTGATCATAACATTATCTTTTCTAAAACCAAAAACTTTTGTCTGTGAATCATCTTTTAAAAAGGTTTCCATATTTTTATTCTCTTCAACATATATTTCACATAGTCACGTTTCATCATCCATCGTATTCTATATTCGCATAATATTATCATAAATAACTCATCATGTAACTTTGGGATAATAAATTATATAATGCTTCATCCTCTATGCAACAGTGGGTATATTATCTATGGTGTGATAATCTATACCCACTATTTTCTAAACCGTGTGTACAAATGTATGCCCATGGTTTAATTGAAACTGTTGGTTCTATGGATATCTCTAGGGGTATACCCATATTTTCTATAACATAGTGGGTAGATCTCTATACTGACACCTCGATATCCCACTGTTTATAGAACCGTGGGTATAGACTATAACCACAGTTTTAGAGGATATACCCATTATTCAAAACCATGTGTATAAGTGATTTTTCTAGTAGTGAGATTAAAATCATTAAGTTTTACTGATCTTATTGAAATCCACCAATTTAACATTTGATAAAAAACACTCCTTTTGTATTTTTGTTGAAAAATTAATAGAGCACATCATTTGGAGAATGAATGAATTATCACTTTCAAAACATATTATAAAAGCTAAAAAATAGATAAATAAATACATTAAAAATTCACATGATAACCATAAAAATATTTTTTATTTTTTTAGAAAACAAAAAATTGGATAAAAAATACTCTCAAATAGAGACCTAAACATAAAACCCCCAAATAATAATGATATTGTGAAATAAATCATTACATTACACATTACTTTAGATGAATGTTCTTTAAAATACAATATAATGGTTTAAAAAAATTATTAATTTATAAAAAACCCATAATGTTTCGATGATATCATATATTTTCCTATTATATCGTTTTGTTAATAAAAATTTGTTATTACACTTGTTTTGGGTGTTAACTGTTTCATTTTCCTAGGCATGTTTTGTTGTGAAAGTCATGTTTCTTACATGTATGATATATTTATTCCATTAAAATAATTAAATTGAGGGAATATATATCTTATTTGTTCAATATATACACTTTTATAATCATTTTTTAATGGTTATCATGGAAAATGATTCACATCGTGTTGTAGGAATGATAAGTTGTACGTACTCACGGGCAACGACATCATTCTATCAATAGTGAAAGTGTAAGGAAGTTGATGGTATATTAATTTATAAAAAATAATTATCATGTAATAATTATCATATATATACATTATTTCCATAATTATATCCATAAAAGTAATGTGGTGGTGAAAAATAGATTACACCATTGTGTAGAGACGGTAAGGCGTACTTTCACACGTCTGATGTTTTTGTTTTTTTTGTGGGAGGGGTAAAAAATGTATTATGGTTATCTCATAGTCATAATAAATTATCATTATATATATTTATATATATAATACTGTTGTGATTAATTTTTCTTGTAAAAAACACATGAATATGAGGTAGAAGAAGAAATGAACTCGGATGAGTAGGTGAAAATGATTACCTATTCTTCAGTGGAATTCCATTAGATCTCTTCTTATCGGATATAAGGTTGGTATCTTTTAAAAAAGATGATCTCAAAAAGTTTGAAATGGATTTTGGGAGGATAAATGGGTAGGGTTTGGTTGATCTTGAAGGCTTTAGGTGTTGTGTAGAAGTGAGGGAGTATGTTCCATTTTATAATTGAGGTGAGGGGCACTTTTGGAAACTCAAAATATAATAAATTAATACAAATTAATTTTATTTTTTAAATAAAACTAATGTGAGTTATTTATTATCTAATATTATTACGGGTATAAATCACCACCAAAAAATTTAATATAAGTTTATGTCACATTATTACCCATATCGTTTGGCTTTAACCATTATTTAATCCCTTTAACTCTTACAACGACAACACTTCTTTTTTATTTCTTAAGTGTTAATATAATATCTATAAAAAAAACAAAAGAACCATAAATAGATAATTTATGATATTTCAAATAATATCTTAATCATTTTGATGAATTTTATATTTTTATTATATTTCAATCATTTAATCAATATTATTTACTTTAAAATATCATTAACGTCAAATTTGATACTATTCATTACATGACTTTTTAAAAATATCATAACAATAATATATCATAGAAAAAAACCTTCAGAACATTATCAACATTTTAATTTAATAAATAAAATTAGTGTATTACATTTATTATCTCAAATCATATTTATTTATCATTTTTAATATAAATAATTTTATATTCCCAAGAATTAAATAACAACTGCATCAACATTATGTAAGCCTTTTAAGTAATTATTTATTTCTTGAAAATTAAAAATAAAACTCCATGATTAATATAAAAATTTTAACTATCAAATTAATATCTATTGTTGATGATATATTTCAAATAAGTGCAAATTAAAAATGTAATACTTATTAGTGAGATGAGTATGATATATTTTTCTTTTCTTAAGATAAAATATTATAAAATGATTAAAGTCTTCCAAGTGGCTTCAAGAGGCTAATAAATCTGCCCAAGGATGTTTTTGGTTGACACTCACTAATACAATAAATATAGGACAAGTGTTAGGGAAATTTTTCAAATATTTATAATATTATTTTTTACTCTTAATTACCGAATTTACCTTTTAACTGTGGTAATAAAATTCAGAAAAGTTACCAATAATGTTGTCCAAAAACAAAAGAGGAATACACAATACATTTTTACCCTGTGATTAAAAATATTCAATCCATTATTCAAAATTCAAATCATATAATTGGTTATAATTAATTTAAAACTAATCTCGTTGATGGGTTTAGACAACAAGTTATTAAAGTGAAAATAATCAAAATATTGAAAAAATGTTGTATTACAAATATTTTTGAAATTGATCATAATGAAATATACTAGATAAAATGATATAAAATTTATCTAATTATAATTCAAAACTAATCAAAAATTATAATTTAATACTATAAATTATAAAGATGATTTTTTTTCAACTCAAATGCAATATTTTTTACTATTCATAAAAAATGAATCTTATTAGAAAAACATAAAAAATTTAACCAAAGTAAATTTTAATATTTATCATTAAAAAATATTTCTTATTTTTTCACATAGAATTTATATATGTGTAAAAATTTAGTTTTAAAACAAGTATTCCTTTAAAAGGAGGTAAAACAACATTCAGAAAAACATATCCTTTTAACGCGTAAAATTTGATTCATTAACATATCAAACCTATAAAATATTTTTGGATGAAGTTAATTGTTTTTATTGAATATATAATATATAAATTTAATAATGTTTTTGATACTATTCAATCCTTCTATTTTATCATCTTTTTTATAATAATATTTCATTGTTTAATTAAGTTGGGTGTTGTGAGCAATGTAATCTATCAAAGACACTTAATTTTTTTTTTGAAAAGAAATATTGTAAAATATTAGCATGATCAAGGTTGGAAACTTTTACTGATGGGAGGATATAATAAACCATATATTTTATCTATTTGGAGGATGAGTAAGATAAAGAGAGGGGCATTGAGAATTATAATAGTCTAGATTATGATATCTGAGTTGTTTTTTTTTCTTGAATGGGGGAATTTTATGTCCTGTATATCCCTAAATCTATCTCTATGTTATTGTTTTTTTTAATAAATGGGACCTATCCCCATCCATTTACAAAAAAAATCTTTTTTCCATATATTAGTCTTCAAGGTTTTCCACATTTAGTTTTAGGAAGAACTTACTCTTTCCTATCATCCCATTTCTCAAAATTATTCTTTTTTTGAAAATAAAACGAAAAATGTTTATTTTCATCGTAATTAGTGTATTTTAATGGAATACTACATTGTAACTTACTTTTCCCTCCTTTAATGTTGTTTGAAATAAGATATATTATATTTTCACCCTCTTGATTTTACTTATCATAAATAGAGTGTTGAGTAATCTATTTTTATATATCATTAAATTTGATATTATTAATTTCCTTGAATTACATCCCCTTATCTTCCTCAATTATCTTCTTGAATATAGGATCTATTCTCACCTCTTAAGTGAAAAAATATAATTCAAATCATTAAATGCTAACCCGTTCATGTCTCTATCCTTAAAGGATTTTTTTCCATAAAATATATCATTAAATATTTAGGATAATTGTTTTACAATGGTATAATCCTCCATCTGTTTTCTAATTTTTTTTTATTTTTCCAACAATATCACCCAGTATTTTGAATTAGTTATAAACAACCTAATCATCCTCTATTTTATATAATTCAAAAATTTATATTAAGATCATTCTCATTGATTCCATCACTTTAACAAAACCTTCAAAAATAGTTATAGGACTATCCCATATCTATTTTATAGTTTTGAGTCTCATAACATTTGTAAAAAAATTAAAATGAGGTCATCAGGATTTCATTCAATTCATGTCCATTAAATTTTATGTTATTCTTATCAATATATTTCATGGTATTTTTATTTTCAGTTAGAGTAAAACCAAATTAGCAACATTGATAAATTTTAGTCTAAGATAAACAAATATAAATAATCATTATGATCTTCCATCCATGATAGTTATTTCCATCAAATATTGGTATACATCTACAATTGATATAATTGATATTCTCTATCTATTATTCATCCAAGATAATATATTCCAGAGGGAACAAAGGATTCATTAATAGCACATAAGGTCACCAACTGGTTGACACATAGAAAGAGGGAGTGTCAATAAGTTTTATAATTTTCATTAAATTCCTCTGCTTATTTTTGTGTGGGTTGATTTAAGTCTGAGGCATATATATATCACTAATATGATAAAGTGATTGAAAATTAGAAGACATCCTCCTTAACCTAAAGCTATATCATAATATATGAGCCTCCAAACTATATATTTATACTAAATCCATTAAATTAACAAAATGTGGACCAATCAAAATTCAAATATATTTTGAATTATCTATTAGAATCAACATCAAATAAATTATCTTATCATAAGACTTATAAATATTCAAAATAAATATAATATCCCTCTTGTTTCATGAACATTAATATCTTGATGATTCTTCAGGCACCAACAGATCATCAGTCTTACTCTCTTAATTTCCTATTCTATTATTTCTCAATCAAATTTATATCAAACAGTCAAAAAAATTGAACTTATTTTTAATAATCTAGTACATTAATATTTATAATACTTTAACTTCTAAAATCCCATAGAAACTACTACATTGTGATATCTCTTTTAAAAATGGTAAATTTTTTAATTTTTTAGAAACTATACCATCTTGAGTATTTATAATTAGAGTCATATATTCCATCTTAAAATCTAAAATTAATGAACCAGACTCTTAAAAAATATATCCCATAAATTTTACTACAATTTTATTCAATCTTTTATTTTAGATTCCACAAAACTAATATCTTCTCTTTCTAAAAAAAACAATCACATATGGAATATTATTATTTGATGAAGCAACTCTTCACTACATGAGTTAATTGTTACTCTTCTCCATGTTTTACATGGAGGAAACATGGTAGTTATATTACGACACAATTATTTATTTCACATATAAACATGTATCATAGCATAAAAGAAAATAATTATTATACTTATATCAAGAAAAAATATCATCATCATCATCCAAATTAATTATACCTTCATATTGGAATGAAAAAATTTAATATTTACTTTCATTGAATCCTCACATTTATTTCTATATATTCTATAAACCTCTATATTAAGCATTATATATCACAATGAACAATTAAATTGATTCTTATGTATATTTAGATTCATATTACATATTTATGGAACATAAAATACCTTTTACATACTCTAAATACCCTCCTATTAAATTCATATTAATATTAAAAAACTTGAAATGAATCTAACATTGTATAATCTATACTCACCAGTACTTTTCCAAACTTTTGACGAGGTATCTTAATTTTTTATTTGATTTTTTGGGAAACCTAATGATATTGTATATGAAATCAAGAATAAATTGAATCACATTATATCCAATATAACTCATATCCAAGATTCCCAAATCTAGTCAATTGCATTCTAATTAACTTTTAATACTTCTCTAATATTTTCACATATAGTTGGTGAAAAATACCATATAAATTGAATAATTACAAGTAATTTTAGTTAAAAAAATCATTTGTGTCCATGAAATAAAACTTATTTCCTCTATTAATAATTTTTATTAAAAACCATATCTTATATTGTATTCTTTATGTTTGGAAAATTATTCTACAAATTGGACATTATTTATTAAAAGATACATCTATTAGAGGGTGTGAACACTTTCCCTCATATTCCAAAAAACATGGATACACTCTTTTATAATGGATAAAAATTATTTTAGTATAATTTATATACATTATTGGGAAACTATCCATATTTCACATAGAATTGAGTATGATTTATCATTATTATTTCCACACAACTATATATATATTCCACCATGCTAATCATATCATATATAACTCTTCAATATTTGAGTGGAAAACTCTTTTCCCAGTCCATTATAAGGATATACAAAAAATTATTATTTGGTATCCTTCCCAAGGGTTTCCCAACAATGTTTAACCCAAATAATATTCTTAAAACGAGGCACCTAACTCTTAGGGTCACCATATTAAATTATTTCAATACACCTATTAAACCATTAAGACCAAACTTTGACATAAAACAATGTATTTGGATAATTGTTTTATTGAGAAGTGTTTGATTCATAAATAATATAACATTCATTATTTTTAAATTGAATTTATTATCCTAGTATATTATGTCATGATAATACTTTTACATGTATAAAGGATTCTAATGTAATCATTTGGAATCCCTATTATTTCCACCAAAACAAAATGTTCAAACCATATTGATGTGTAAATATTTACACAACTCATAGATTATGTTAATTGTCTAAATTTAAACCTCACAATATCCACACATATCCAAATGAATCCCATGAATATATCATATGAAAACCTTGTATTTGAAGGATTTCAATCGTATTAAATCAATAATCTATACAATAGTAAGCGTGGAAAAATAGCTAGCCAACAAACACCATTTAAAATAAGGCATAATTCTCTAGGCCACTAACCGGACTAAACTAAAGTCCCTATAATAATTTTTATTTACTATATAGAGACCTCAATTCCATTATAATTATAACAACTATTTTTTTTAATTGTAATTAAATCCTAAATTCTGGCTCATAACAAAATACATTCCATTGTTTTTGTAGAAAAAACTAAATCAACTATCATACCTTGCATGGAACCCATTATTTTCATTTATTATAATTTAAAGAATAATTTTAATCAAATTTAAATTAAATAATACACATATTCAAAATCTAAAAACTATTCTTATGAATAAATTAAGGAATAAACTAAATAAATTAAAAATTCATACTGTATTGAACCTTTGAACATTCCATAATCAATCGATTTTGTCCAATCCATTGTGGTCCATGTAATTTTAAGGAAGGCATTGGTTATTTGGAGGTGAGACCATTTAACATGGATAAGACATTTCACAAAGGACATTAAATGTCATAAAAAACCTAATATGACAAAAAATTGTTTTTTTACAAACTATTTTGGACCATGAACCATTAAAGAGAAAACAAACCAATTTATAGTTTCATTGTCCTATGATGCATTATTTTTCATGATTTTTAAGATCCATCCATAATAGTCTTTTCACATCATATTTATGATTGTCTAAGAAAAAAACAACAAAAAACCTATTTTTTCATGAGCTATACCATGGCCTTTGTTTTTCAAATAATAAAAAACCCATTTTAAGGCTATATTCCATGGTTCCATGAATACTATTTCTTAAAATTTTAATCAACATTCAATAATTCAACCCAAATTTCAAAATGGTGTTTGGATACAATGAAAAGGATTTATAGGGGAGACATATTATTCAAAAAACATTATTAAAAAATAACTAAAACATAAAACCATAATATCTCCCATATGTTTTAATTGAATAAAATAAGGAATGACAAATCGTGTACCTTTCTTGGTCGATGCAAATCAACCATATGAGTTTGATGTAAATCACCATTGAGAAACTGATAAGTTCATACCTCTTAGGATATGCATGAATTATAGGAATCTATTACTGTTTATGTAGGATATCTCTTTAACCATGATTTTATATAAAATTTGGTCAAATGATATAGAGAAACATGATCTTGAATATAATATTGATTAAAATAGTTCTAAAAATAAGACCACACACAAAAATATATAAACTTTCTTGAAGAATACACAATTTACATAGGCCTATAAGAACTAAAAAGATTGATCCAATAATAAATAAAACATTTCCTAAATGTTACATATGTTTCAATATGTTAAAATATTTAGTATAATATCTTATTAGTTCAGTTAATGTATATATATATATATATTATATTTAAACTCACCATATTTATTATCAAATGATGAAAAACCAATCATGGTATCATTTGCAGATAAAAATATAAAATCATAGATATTATCTCTAAATTTTCAAAAACATGTGTGATTCCCCATGACATGGTGTCTCGCACTCTATTTTTGTGTACATAAGGATATACCACCTCAATATAGTGATAATTACTATATCGTGGTACCTTTAGTGTATAACTATGACACTATTCATATGAAAAACAATTGAAAATTGGAATAATAAAAATGATATTTATATCATGATCATTAAACTAGTTCATAAATTTCTCCACAAATAAGCCTAAAAAATTAGCTTTAATGAATTCCCTAATAGAAGAATTATGCTTAAGTTGACCACCCAAGAGGTTACATATTTTATAGCATAATCCAAATCTAATAGCATTAAAATTTTTAAAATTGCACCAATATATTGTTATCTAACATAAGCCTTCGTATATTAGTGATATTGTACACTATAACTCCTACAAGGATAACACGGTCATCACCCATGAATTTCACAAAAAAATTAGTATTCAAAAAATATTTTGATTTTTTAAATCATACATACAATGTTTCTTGTTTTTATAGATGGTTCTATCATTTTTTACTAAGAATCACCTTATATAACTCCCACATTTATTTGAAATCCAACCAACCCACTTTATTGGGAATGGAAAAATACTTTTAAGAAATCCAATGGATCTTTCTATCACATTCAGCATATCCGAAAAACTTGCAAAAATCATAATGTAATTTTTTAGAAACTAGTGTTTTAAAAAGTTACATTATATATATATAAACTGGTAGGGAGACTATTTTTTAAGAAATTACCTTCCACTATTAGATATATTATCATCATTCAGCCATTGTAACCTATCAAAAATCTTTCTATAATTGAAGAAAAAAATTATTTTTTATATTTTAAAAATATTAAGTAGACCTTATTAGCTTTTTATGCTTATCAAAAAGGTTCACATATATAATAACACACGTGTATTCATTTCTCACTATAAAAAACTTCTATAAAAATATACTTAATTTTTTTGAAATTAACTATCAATCCAGAATGATTTTAATATATTTTTTATTAATATCAATAATAATATAAAATTCCTCTCATTTCGTAATAAAAATCAAGAGGATATCATTTTCAAGAAAATATATGTGTAATTTCAAGACCACCATTAGATGTATTATCCTATTAAATATACCCATGATAACCTATATATGAAATAAATATGGAAATAACATCAGATAAATAATTGAAAAATACGGATAAATTGGATCCTCTTAGAATTAACCCCTAAAAGTTGTAATATTTTTTGGTAATTCCCCATTAATATTGTTTACATTCGAATTATGGGTAATATATCACATAATATTAGTAAACCAGATATCATCGAATTACATATTTATAATAACCACTTGAATAAAATTACAACCCACACTATCATTAGCTTTAATCATATCTTGCTTCAAATCCAAAAGAACATTTTTATAAGTTTCATAGACCTTCATAGAATGAAATAGTTTTGAAATAATGTAATTATAATTTATAATAAATTTTTACAAATATTAATTTTCTCCTTTGATAAAATATTAGAAAGTTATTCATTAATCTATTTTTTAAGATATTTGAAAATATTTTTTAGGTATAAATAAATTGGCTGATAGGTATGAAGTCTAGATAATGGTGTTGAGACTTTAGGAACAACTATACCAAGTGTATCATTGAACAGATTAATGCCTATTAAACCCTTCCACAAATAATTAATTATTCAAAATACATTATCCTTAAAAAATTAAATTTTTTATAGAAAAGTGTATGATGACCATCCAAAATATGTGCTTTAGTAGGATGCATTTTATTGAGAATAAAATCTTTTAGAAGCCTGGATATTTCATGTAAGATATTAATTCACAATAGTTATAATAAAATGGTTAATATAATTAAATTAATCTCTATAGATATAAATTTATTTTATGGTAAATTAATTATCATAGAAATCTGAAAATATATCTTAATAACTTAAACATCCACCACCCATATTCCATATTCTGATTTTATCTTATCAATGATATGCTTCCTTTAACTAGAATTATCCTTCTATTGAAAAAACAAGTGTCTTTGTCACTGAAAAATTCAATATTTTCAATGATTTTCTTTGAATTCAAATGTTTTAATCCCAAAAATGTGTTATTTTATATTTAATTGTTACATTTTTTTATTTTAGTATTAATTTTAGCTTAATTATTAAAATGTAATATTTCTTGATTTTTAACAATTTCAATTAGTTTTTAATTTCAAAGTGAAATTTTTATACACTAATCAAAATTTTGAAATTCATTTGTTATGACCACACACTAGATAAAAGATATTTCATCCAAATGGAATAGGAGCTGAATCTAACTATTCAAGTCCCATATAAATATCACATGTCGTAACCTAAAATCAGTACACAATTGGATAACTTGCAATGATATTACCATATTTGTTAAATTTTAAAACTAATTGAGTTGATATTTTGTTTGGAGAAATAGAATAAATTGAATAAAATTTTCTTTAACTGTGGAAATAATAGATTTTTTCTATTTCAATTTTATTAATTCATAGGAGTCTTCAAAATTGAAATTTTAATGGTATCCAACTAATAATTATTTTCATTAGTAAATTTTTCATTACATTTTCAAAATAATTTCAAAAAAGTTGAAATTTTGAGGGTGTATATAGGATATAGACTTTAAAAGGTTTCCATGATACTATTTTATGAGTTTTATCAATTTAATATGCAAAAAAAGTATAATATTATGAAGGAATCATTTTGGTGGAAATATTTTCTACACCTTTTCAGAAAAAATATGTGTCTCGATTTCCTTTAGGGGGTGAACCATAAAATGATAAAATCGAGATGATGTTCCACTTTTTTATATTATTTTTATGTTATAGAATAATTTAATTTCATTATATAATTAACACATTAATATTTTAATTTAGATTATCTATTATTTTACCTTCTCTTCACCATGATCAATTATACTCATGATGGCGAGTGACTGGCCAAATTCCTCTACTTGTGGGAAGTTTTAAGGATGTTAATGAATTATTTCAATTTTATTCATATTGTTTTTATTTAATTTTGATAGAGGGAGATAATATTTATATGGGTTTTTATGGGGATCATGCAACACTTCTTGGAATGACTCTCAAACTCATTCTATTATCTTCTAAATTGACATTTAATCCCTTCTATAAATCATGTTTTCTATATGATGAGGTTGAGTGTGTTTGAGGTATGAAACAATTTATAATGGAGGTGGGTCTTTTAAGGTGTCACACTCATGAGTAAGGTGTGTTAAACATTATTTTCTATTGTATTAGGTGAGATTTTATGTGTTGAACTGATCTCCTAAGAATACTAAATTTCACACTAAAGGTAAAGAGTAGTAATCCATATATTATGAGATAGACTACCAAATTGGATTTAGACAATAATAATAAAAAATAAAGGAACTGGAATATACAAATCTAAGACTATGCTCTTTCTTTATTAATATATCAATTATGTTGGTATTTTATCTACATGTTTGTTTTCAATTTTTCATTCCAAAATCATACCATAATATTTTTTCTTCTTTAATAAATATGAAATTTAAAAATATAATAACTACATTATTATTATTTATTTTATGAATTCAAATGAGCCTCAAGAGAGACTAACATTGTTATTCATTGTGCTATATTTTGAAATATAAATAATTTTTTTATCACACCCCACGATAAGTGTTCATCAAAATTTGGAACTATTTTTGGGGAGACAAGTATTATTTCACTTAATATTTTAATTCAAATTTTGAAAATAATTATCTTTATTTTAAAAAAACTATTTCTATGATATATTCAGACTACAATTATTTTTATTAAATTGATTATTATTATGTTACACAAAAATAAGATGTTCACAATGGTGAATAATATTAGTTGTGATGACATGGAGAAAACATACATAACCTGGAGAGAAAATTTTAATGTCTAGTTGAATATATATATTCATATCAGTAGTAGCACATAAAGTAACCTAATCTTAAACCTGAACCAAAACATGAACGTGAAAAATCAGTGGAATGAATTTCCCCACCCATTTTTTATAATTAGAAACCCGATGTGGATGATAAGGATATACTTATGGAATTAATATTATTAGCACAAACTCATCCATGGATAAATGATATTCCTGATAAAACAATTCATGATAGTACACTTATGGTAGATTGATATTTTTTGGAGGAATCTTAAATCTATTTTTGGAAGTTAACCTAAAACGTGATATACAAATTGTTAAAGAACCAACAACTTTGTACCATTCACTAGATATAGAAGAATAAACCATCCTAGTCATGTAATTTGAAGAAAATATGGAGGAGAGAGACTACCTACTTCCATCCTTGATAACACATCTCCTAGAATTTCTTTACCCTGAACTAGAACTGTAAGCTTACTAAACTCAAAGAATTATTCTTTTCATGAACATAATTTCAATTAATTTTAATAAAACTGAGCTGATCATTAACCCCCCCCCTTAAAATTATCACAGTTTGACATTACATGGATTGCCTTTCTCTATGAAGAAGAAGATGATGAAGCACCTAATGAGGAACACATGGATCTCCCTGATCTGATATAATAATTTTTAGTTGTAGAAAATAAAGAATTAATATTTATATTTCATAAATAAACTATCTTTCAAGATTATTTTATTGAAAGGGAATATTTATATATTGACTCCTTTTACTTAAATTCACTGAAAAATGAAATTTTCATTGAATTTACTCTTTCTAAAGTTATGGATGCCGAATCATGAAATGGAAAATCCTTAGATGAAATTATTGAATTTGATGAGGATTGGACCAAGGTAAAGGAGGAGTACACAACCATTTTTCTTCCCTCAATATATGAGTTTTACTTCATGATAATATTGATGCATTCAATACACTCTATCCCTAAGTTTCTCTACAACTTATATGAATGGATGCACATTGGATTTTAATCAATTTTTATGGTTCATGAGTAAGAAACCATACCCACCATTATATTAAGTATGAATATAACTTCCTAGCTAGGGGAAGTAAAAACCAAGAACCACCTTTTTTTGGGTGGTGGGGTTAACCCAAAATCTATCATCATTCTGATATCATTTATTTTTACTGAGTTTTATAGATTTTAGAAAAATTCTTATGTTATTTTTTGATGATTTATTATGTTTAAAGTGTTAGAAACAAGAATCTTAACTCAATTATACCACTGAAAAAAATTAGGTTGTAATTCACATTGTCTTTGGGTTTTCCCTTATTTTTTTTTATTTTTTTGACATTAATGGCTTCGGGTAGTCACACCATGGGTTTGTCGCCAACTACGAGGTGCTCCCAACGGTGCTAGTCGAATCACTTCGAGTCAAATCGGTCAAGCAGTCTTTAGGTATGTCAGCTACTAGGTCTCCACACTTTGTATGCTCGTCTCCGGGAGGATCGACTCCACGAGCTACTGGTCGACACTCCAAATGTCATTAATCCTCAATTGGAAGTATCTCAAAGGACCGCCACATCATAGGGGTCTCAATGAAATAGACGGCGCGTCAATCGGATGCTCGGTATGCGAGTTATTGGAATTTTCTTCCTAGGGGCCCGGTTGGTTTTTAGGTTCAAACAAACCTGAACGTACTCCAACAATGTCCAAAACTCAAGTGGGATATTCCAAAGGAAATGTCTTGTTCCAAGCCTTCTGTCACTGTAGACGGTTCCTTGATCATATACTCATAGCCTGAGTTATGGTTGATTAGGTGTAATCAGGTCTGATGGGTTCGGGTTCGGTCAGACCATGTTGGACAGACCCAACCCGACCTGACCCGGGTCTGGACTGGGGTCCGACCCGGTTCGTCGGTCTGACCCGACCTGAAGGGGTGGACCGACCCGAAGGTGGCCCGACCCAAAAGAAGCCCAGCCCGGCACCATTGGCCATGTGGCCTGGCCCGGCTGGCTATGTGGCCCGACCCGGCTGGCTCTGTGGCCTGGCCCGACTGGCCGTGTGGCCTGGCCAACTGGCCGTGGGGCCCGGAAGCTTGCGAAGGCTGGCTGGCCACGTGGCCCGGCCATCCACGCCGCGTGGCCCGACTCGCCACGCTGTGGGGTGGGGTTCCCCCCCTTGTTCGTAACAGAATAGACACCTAGTGCCGGTTCAGGTAACCCCATGACCCTTTCGGTCCCGCCTGTAGCACGCACCAGCAGTAGGCTCAGCCGACCGCCCTCCCCTGTCCACTGCGGCCTTAGGTCGTGGGTCTTCTCTGGTGCGGCGTGACGAAACCACGCCCCTGCTCTCCTGTCGTGGCCCTTCTTGGCCGTGGTCCTACACAACCGGCACGGCGCGATGGCGCTGCATGCCTCCGCCACTGCATGTCATGGTTGCGCCTCTCCTCCACGTAGCGAGGTAGTGCCACACCCTCTTGGCAACCCGATGGCCTTTTCACTACTTCTTTCTTTCGCGACCGGCCCGTCGCCAGCCGACGTTGTTCATCGTGGTTCGTTCCTCCGTCGTCAACAACCAAGATCAACAGAAGGAAGAAGGTTCGGCCATTTTGGTGTGGTCCGAATCCCCCATGTTATGTTGATAACATTCGGCATAACGAATACCAAAATATTAACGACATAGAACGGGAACAAAACAACTCAAATCCCCCTACCATGCTTGATGATTGTTCATTGGAGAAGTCTTGGAAAAAAAAGGTGGCGTCATTTGGTTGGCATTGGGAAAGAAGAAGCCAAGGAATAGTTTGGAGAAGACGAGTCGAAGAAGTCGTCCTCAGCGTTTTTCATGAGCGGCGACACTTCCCTTTCTTTCCCCGGTTGAAGAAGGAAGAAGATGGTGCTCGTCTTTCTTCGGTGGTTCTTCGTTGGAGAGAAAAGGCTCCACCAAGTTCTTTCCTTTCCTTAATCCTCCCAACAATGATTATGCCAACCCCTAATAATAAAATATAACATCTTATTATAATGTTGGCATAAAGAATTCAAAATAATTAAAATTAATTAAGTTACTGAACTTAAATAAATGGGTGGAGTTGGCTCATTAATGGAAGGGGGAAGGTGAAGAGGCTCCCCTAATTAATTGGGGGTTACAAGGAGTTTAAGGGGGTTATAGGAGTTAAGGTGATCAGGTGGGCCCCACCTAATAACATCCTCCCAAGGGAGGTTATGCTCGGGTGGGCCCCACCACTGTAACCTCCCATGAGAGGTTAGGGTGTGGTGGCTCCCACCTCCATCCTCCCCTTGGAGGTTTTAACCACCAACAAATAAAAATAATTTAAGTCTTATTTTTATTTAATTTTATTTAAAAACCCCAAAAACTATCTTCCACTCTCGTTAAAATGCAACTACGGTGAAGGTCACATTATGTAATCACTGATGCTGCGAGTTCAACAGTGCCCTCGGATTTTAGTTCTGAGGACCGGTTCAAAAGCTATAAAATTCTGCATGTACGTTTACTGAACATACCTGAACAAAACTTTAGAAATTTATTCCGGACACACCAGGCCCCAAAATCAAGCACCATCAGAAATTGTGGACTCGTAAAATTCCCGTGTATTTAAGAAAAAAATTTCCATGGAAATTTCTAGTCTTTAAATTCTCCCCACCTCAGGTCTTTACATCCCCGTAAGCTACAACTCACAATAAGGGAAAAAATAGGGGCACTAAGTACACTCCTGAGCCTCCCACTCCCATGTGCTCTCCTGGAGGTTCCCGTGATGCCAGAAAACACGGACTAGAGGTATTGACCGTCCATGCAGGACCCTCTCTTGTCGATCCTCAATCTCCACTGGAACCTTCGTGAAAGACGCCCTGTCATCGATGTCCAGCTCCCCATGGTCAATGATGTGGGATGGCTAGTGCACGTATCTCCTCAACTGAGATATGTGGAATATGTCGTGCACCCGATGCAGCTGAGGTGGAAGAGCCAAGCGGTAAGCCACCTCGCCTACTCTTCTGAGTACCTGGAAAGGTCCGATGAATCTTAG
Source organism: Viscum album (assembly GCA_963277665.1). Lineage (NCBI taxonomy): Eukaryota > Viridiplantae > Streptophyta > Magnoliopsida > Santalales > Viscaceae > Viscum > Viscum album. The sequence continues at coordinate 1,220,213,737 of OY728119.1, forward strand.
AGATAGTTTTCCACCTCATCCATATCTCTATAGACCTCATCGAGGTGAGACCCATAATAAGACGTGGTCACCATACTCAAACTCCAGAGGTCTCTATATCCTGTAAGAATTTGACATCTTCCTACTCTGTGTAGTCTTCATCCACTCCTGGATGATCTGCACCTTCTCTGTAGTAGCCCATACAATCTATGGTCCCACTAGTACTGACTCCCCCAGGTCTGTCCAGCACTGTGGCGATCAGCAAGGTTGACTATACAACGCCTCAAAAGGTGCCATCCCTTTATTGGAATGATAGATGTTGTTGTAAGAAAAATCAACCAAAGGTAAATGGTCCTCCTGCTACAACCGAAGTCGAGGACACAAGCACGGAGAATTTCCTAGAGGGTTTGAATGGTCCTCTCGATCTAACCATCTGTCTAAGGATGGAAGGCAGTGGTCAAATGAAGTTGTGTCCTGAAAGCCTCCTACAACCCCTTCTATATCCGGGAAGTAAACCGTGTGTCACGATCAGAGACGATAGAAAAATTTACTCCATGAAAATGCAAAATCCCTTACACAAAGAGGTGTCTGAAGCTCTCAGCTGAGCCCTGCTCTCTGATCAGTAGGATTTGGGATGACTTGCTGATTCGGTCGACGATCACCCAAATCGAATCGTGACTCTTGGATGTATGTGGAAGACCCGTCATGATGTCCATGGATATCTCATCCCACTTCCAATCTGGGACCTCTAAGGGCTGAACCAAGCCTACTGGTACCTGGTTCTCTGCCCTCACTTGTTAACAATTGAGGCACCTTGAGACAAAATCCACTACTTCCTTCTTTATACCTAGCCACCAATGCTGTCGTCGAAGGTCCTAGTATATCTTCACTACTTCTGGATGTACCTCTAAAGGGGGAGTGTGTAACTCCCTCAAAACTACCTTCTAAAGTGAAACTGGTACCATGGTACATTCTCTGAAGAGGATGACGTGCTCCCCACCTTCATAAAATCCATTAGGTGCCTGCCCTATGGATATCTGAGCACATCACATATCGCAGTCAGCGTCTCCATGTAGTTCCTTTCTGACTCGCTGAACAAGTGGAGGAGTGAGAGTAAGTGACTAAAGATAGGCTCCTCCATCTCTATCCACAAAGGATCTCTGTAAGGTAGCTAGCTTCCCTGTTGCCTCTCCTAGCAGTTGAATACCAGCCCTCCTGCTGAGCACATCCACATCCACATTCTCCATCCCAAGAGTATATACTATTTCGAAGTCATAGTCCTGGAGGAACTCAATCCATCACCTTTGTCTCAGGTTCAGGTCCTTATGAGAGAAGATATACCTGAGACTCTTGTGATTAGAGTACATGGTAAAACGTTCACCCATTAGATAGTGTCGCCACATCTTAATGGTGAAGACCACTGCTGATAAATCTTGGTCATGGGTAGCGTAGTACTGATCATAATATCTCAACTACCGAGAACCATATGCGATCACATCTCGCTCCTGCATCAGGACACACCTGAGTCCAGTCCTTGATGTGTCATAGTAGATTATATACCCTAAGCCTACTTCTAAAATCCTCAAGATGGGGGCACTAGTCAGCCTCTTCCTCAGCTCCTTAAATCTCTACTGGCATCTCTACGACCACATGAAGGGTTTCCCCTTCATCGTCATGGCTGAAAGTGGTGATGCAACTCTGGGGATGTATGGAACGAACCTTTGATAATATCATGCCAAACCCAGTAAACTACGAACCTCTGTCACACTCTTGGGTGGCTCCCAAGCAAGTACGGCCTCAATCTTCGCTGGATCCAAAGCAACTCCAGCCTCCGAGATGACATGTCCCAAGAAGTGAACCTCTCTAGTCCAAAAATGTAACTTTGAATGATCACCATAAAGATGGTTCTCTCAGAGTATATCTTGTACTACCTACAAATGGTTGGCATGCTCCTCCTCAGTACTTGAGTAGATCAGAATGTCGTCGATGAAGACTACGACAAAGCGATTGAGGTAAGGCAGGAAGATCCAGTTCATGAGACTCATGAACACTGCTGGAGAATTGGTTATGACAAAGGGAATAACCAGGAAATTGTAATGGTTGTACCGACATCTAAAGGCCATTTTCTACACATCCTAATCTCGAACTCTAAGTTGGTGATATCCTGATCTGAGGACTATCTTTGAGAACTATCGTGCTCCCATGAGCTGATCAAAGAGATCTTCAATCCTCGGAAGTGGGTACTTATTCTTCACGGTCACCTGGTTCAGGTGACTATAGTCTACACAAAGCCTCAAGCTACCATCCGCCTTCTTGAAGAATAGAATCAGGGCTGCCCAGGGAGAAACGTTGGGCTAGATGAATCCATTCCCCTACAAGTCCTCCAACTGTACCCACAGCTCGAGAAGCTCAGCGGGAGCCATCTGATATATTGGGGTAGATATCAGTGCCTTCCTGGGGTACATGTCAACGTAGAAGTCCATCTCTCTATGTGGAGGTAGTCCCGAAACATCCTTAGGGAAAACATCTACATACTAGTCCACCACTACAGGATAAGTTGGACTCTCCACATAATCATAGTGCTAGGGTCTTGTTACATAACGCCTTATAATACCTTCATAGGACCTAAGGGTATGGTGTGCGATGTTGATAGACTCTTGGGGCGGCTTGTATAACATCACTAAGTTGGTAATCTCTATTAACTTTCACTTCTCCTGTAAGAGATTCTGTTCAATATTAACGTGTTGAACCTCAGATTGGGCTTGGTCCATAGAAAAACCCATGGATGGTACCTCCTTCTCGAGCTCTAAAAAATGGGATACTTATGGAGAAATTATACTGGATGATTCCATCACTTTCTCGAGCTCTGAAAAATGGTCTACGTATGGAGCAATTCTACTGGATGAGGTCATCGCTTCCTTTTTCTGAGTAAATTGGATTTTTTAAAGCCCTATATTTATACTAATCATGTGATCACTTGTCAACTACTATATTAGAAAAGTTAACAATTCATAATGATATTTTAATATACAAAATCATTAATCCAAGGAAATCCATATGTTTTATATAACCATTTTACATAACATGAAATTTAAATAGATCAATGGGAATTTTCATTAATAATAGTTTGGGTAAATAAAATAAACCCCCCTTAATAATTTTCTGCCTCAAAATTTCATTTCCCCTCACTAAAATACGTGAGGGTAAATTTGCATAATCACTTCCTCCTATTCCCATGTTTCTTCATTAAACGTGTGGTTTCGCCACAACACCTTGATTGGGGGAATTGTCTTATTTCGTAGAACTTTTACCCTACGATATAAGATCTTCACCAACTTCTCTTCATAGGAGAGGTCATTCTACAATGTTACAACCTCTGGATTGAGTACATATGAAAGGTCAGGTATGTACTTCCTCAATATTGATACATGTAATAGGTCAGGTACTTGAGACAAGTTCAGTGGGAGTGCAAGTCGATAGGTCTCTGCTCCAATGCAATCAAGGATCTAAAAAGTTCTGATGTAACTTGTACAAATCTTTCCCTAATTACCAAATCTCATAATTCTATTCCATGGTCATATTTGGAGGAGTACCTTGTCTCCAATATCAAAATCTAGGCCTCATCAATGATTATCGGCATGGATCTTTTTTATACTCTAAGCATCTTTAATGTGATACTGGATGGTCTTAACCTTCTCTACTATTTCTTTTACCATTTCAAGACCTAGGATTTCTCACTCCCCAAATTCATCCCATTATGTTGGTGTTCTAAACCTCTCCCTATAAAGGGCTTCATTTGGAGACATTTGGATTCATGAGTGGAAACTATTATTGTAAGAGGACTCAACTAGAGGAAGTTGTTGATCCCATCCTGCTTTGATGTTCATTGAGAATGCTCTCGACATGTCCTCAAGTGTATGGATTACTTTCTTAGATTTTACATAAGTTTGAGGTTGATAAGACATACTGATTTTTTTCATATTATTTAGAGCGTATTGGAGACTCTTTCAGAACGTAGAGATGAAACTTAGACCTCTATTATATTCAATATATAGTGGTTCTCTCTGTAGCCTTACCTCTTCCATAATGTATATTTGTGCCATTGGGTCTAATGATAAATCCTCTCAAATTGAAATGCAGTTTTTAGCCTTTGTAATATGATCCACAACAACCTTGATAGAATTTTTTCCTTTGAATGTCTTCTGATGTTTGGAGGCAAAGTCCATTGTGATGTTCTCCCATTTCTATATTGTTATGGGTAATGGTTACATCATCCCCATAGACTTCTGCTTCTTAGACTTCTCTTTTTGACACACTAGGCACTTTAATGTATACTCAGTGATCTCTTTCTTCATGTTCTCCCCCCAATAATTCTCTCAGAGATCTCAATAAATATTTGTGTTTCCTGGGAAAATGGATAAATTCAAACTATGTGCATCATCCAAAAGTTCATTGTTTAACTCTGAATTTGATGAAACACATACTCTTTTCCCAAATCTGAAAATGTTTTCTTCATTAACAATGAAATCCAAGGACTTCCCTTTTTTTATAGTTTATACTTCTTCTGAATTACCACATCATCATTTTGAGAATCCATTAAACATTCCAAAGAGATGGTTGATAGATAATTTGTGAAAGGATTGATAATGTTACCTTATTTATGATTCATATGTCAATCATCATCAAATATAAATAAGATTGGATCCTTTTCATTGCTCATCAATGATAGAAAAGATGGGTCCTTTCTTCTTAGATCATCCTCCGTCTTCTTCTCTTTCCCATGGTGGTAATGGATTGAGTAGTCATAGTCTTTGATAATCTCAAACCATCTTTGTTGGTTCATGTTAAACTCTTTCTGTGTGAATATATAATGAGGTTGTTGTGATCTGTATATATTTCATATTTCTCCCCAAAGAGAAAATTTTACAAATTTTTTTATGAAAATATTTCTATAGCAACTCCAGATCATGTGTTAGATATTTTTTCTCATGAGAATTCAATTACCCTGAATCATATGTAATGACTTTGTCATTTTGAATCAACACATAACCCATGACATTCTTTGAAGCATCACTGTATACCACGAAAATTTCTACACTTGTGGTTAGTGCATGAATGGGAGTGTTGATTGGCCATCTTTTCAAATCCTTAAAGATATATTCATATTCAACACTTCAAGAAAACATAACTCCCTTCAGATTAAGATTTGTAAGAGAGATTGACAATCGTGAGAAATTTCTCACAAATTGGTGATAATATACTCTTAACATAATGATGTTATGGATATACATCACAGATGTTGGCCTCAGACATGCCTCAATTTCATTTGTCTTGGAGGGATCTACATATATCCCATTGCTTGTGATGATATGACCCAAGAATGATACCTCCTTCCACCAAAATTCACACTTGTTGTACTTTTTATAGAGCATCTCTTTTTACAATGTCTCTAGTACAATGATTAGATACACCTCCTGATCATCCTTAGTTTGGGAGTATATTAGAATATAATCTATAAATACAACCAAAACTTTGTCTAGGTAATATTTAAAGAGTCTATTCATAATTTCCATGAATATTTATAGAGCATTAGTGAGTCCCAAATGCATTACTATGAATTCGTAGTGCCCATACCTTGAATGAAACGTAGTCGTGGGGATATCCTCCTTCTTCACCCTTACTTAGTAATGTCCTGACCACAAATCCACCATTGATAAGTATTTCTCTCTACATAGAGAAATAATTAAATAATTAATTCAAAGAAGATGATACTTGTTCTTTATCGTGATTTTTTTGATCTCATGATAATCAGTGAAATGGCGTATTGACCCTCCTTTTTCTTGAAAAAGAGGACATGTTCACCCTATAGTGAATCACTTGGGAGTATAAACCCTTTATCCATATTCTTCTGTAGTTGTTTCTTTAGCTCCTAAAGTTCCATAATAACCATTCTATACAAAGTCTTGGATATTAGAAAATCCCAATGTATAATATCAATTGATAATTAAACATCTCTTTTAGGAGGATTATTAGGAAATTACTTGGGAAACATTTCATCAAATTCTCTCACAATAGGCCTGTCTTCTAGGATGGTTGCTTCCTTAGAATTCATTATCTAAGAAAGATATTCATGCTCGTAGGGAATTAATATCCACACTTGATATGATGTTTCTAAAGATGATTCATCCTTCTCCATGCACTGGTATAGAATTGAGGGTTGATTCTCCATAAGGAGAGTGATTTCCCTATCATGAAAAATTATGCTGGCTTTATATAGGGAAAGCCAATCCATTCCATGAATTGAATAAAATTACACCATATGGAGTATGATGAAGTTCTCCAGGATGTTCAATCCACAAATTATGATAGGGGAGGATTTATCTTCCTAGGTTGCAATAACATCCCCATTTTCCATTCTCAACGACATATCTACATCCATGATTTTTGGTGGTGTTGGGATTGTCTTACTAAAATTTTGGGACATAAAAGTGTGCATCGAACCCAAATCAAAAAGTACAATCACTGTTCCTGAATAAATAAAAATCATATCTATCACCACATCTTTATCAGCGTTCACTTCTGTGGTAGTTATTAGAAATGTTCTTCCTTACTTCCATAGAGGTTGTTGGTTGCCTATAAAGACCCTTTTCTTAGGGAACTAGTTTCTAAAGTGCCCTGGTTCTTTGCAGTTTATGAAATGAACAGCGCATTGAGGGTTGAATGGGGAATTCTTCTTCTCTTCCATGACATCATGTTTTTTTCTCCATTTAAGGATCATGTGACCTTCTCTTCCACACCTAAATCATTTCCTCATCCCCTTTGGACAATTTACATGGTTCTTTTTCTATGCCTTTGGCATGTGGGGTTCTTGAATTTCATAGAACAATTGGATTTATCCATTAGACCTCTAGAATTAATATCCACTTTCCACATGTTATCCCCTTGATACCCCTGAGATTTTCCGATCTTTATTTTTACTTTGAGTTAACATTGGACAATTTTCTCATAGCTATTGAAGTCACGGATCTCTAGGGATTTCCATAGTCTAAGTTTTTTCCCACCAAAGAAGTGGTCAAACATGAATTAGGGGGTAAAGAAAAAAGCAAGAGGCATATCATGAAATCCTTTTGAAGTATTCCTCATCTTCTCTAATGGATTTTCACCTTTTTTCTTCAGGTAATGGAAGTGCTTTTCCATATTAAGTCAAAAGGTGTGAGGAAAATATTTATCAAAAAATATTTTCCAAAAATCCTTCCATTACAACACCTTGATCTCTTACTCATGATTCATATTTTTTTATCAATGTCCACCATTGATCAACGTCACCCTCCATACGATAATCAGCCAAAAGAACCTTCTCTTGTTTAGAACATTGAATGATGTAGAATATCCTCTCAATTTATTTGATCTATTGTTCGACGATTGAGGGATCCAACGATCCATTAAAAGTTAGAGGCCTTTGTCTCATGAAGCTCTCGATTACTTCATATTCTTTCGTGGGGGTTTAGGGGTTGGAAGTTTTTCTTAAACCATGTTTATATTCAAAAAATGAGTTAACTAAGAGTATATAATGATTTTTTTTTTCAATTCCCACTCCCATCAGATTGATCATCTCTTTAGAACAATAGTCACATTGATCTTCGCATAGGTTTTTAACAAGATTCCTCCTATTACTTTCCATTCGCTGCAATAAATAGATATTTATGGGTGACACATAAGTGGAATCCAATGAAAAAATTCAATATATTATAAAATACATTTATTTCCTTAACTTAAGAATTTATAGGCTTCAATCTATGTTATCCATGATCTACTTCACAACATTTATTCTTAGGGGAATTTTTTATTCCCTTAATAATGATTTATACCAGGCTTTTGAATTTTCGAAATAATATCTATCAGGGGTATCGAACCAAGAGTGTATCCAGGCCTGTTGTCGTGCACCAGTTCATGTTTGAGTCTAGCTAAAAGTATTGTTTTCGGGGTTTACCCCTAGATACATCTATGTCAGAGCCACCTTTACTTCTTCGTATCCAGACATTGATGTATTTGCTTGATAAACCACTTACTCTATACTCACAAAATATTTGGGATGTTGTTATTATACTTAGTCTTATCCCGAAGTATTTCATTACTATTTTCTAATCCAAATCCCAAATATAACTAAACTAATCCTTTGATACGAACTATAACAACCCTACTCTTTATTACAAACTTTAAAATGATTTATTACATAAACCACTACTTATAAAAATGTTGAGGATCAAGAGGTACAGTTTCTTAGAAAATTAGTGAAATTACATGACAACATAAGATATAAAAATAGAACATTTTTATTAAACACTTCTTTTACATGACCATTACATTTCTTCATTCCTAGAATTGTGTGGGATAACATGAGGAAATATATATGAAAAGGGTGAGCTATAAATCCTGAAAATGGAGTATACAAGGAATAAAATAAAGAATAAAATACATGTTAGGAAATATTAATATAAATGGATAATATTAGAAACATGAACCTAAATGCGTGATATAGCATGATTATCACAATATGGAGATGTGGTAACCACATTTGACATGATATTATCATGAGCCAAGGCTTATTGTACATAGAGCATGAGTATACCATAATTGAATAATAATGAGAATGATTAAACCCTCATTTCACAAGAATTATCATGAATAAACACTCATTTGATATGGATTATCATGATACTAATCATTACCCAATGAATTGGAGTGCTATCAAGGTACTCCCTTATTAATCATTTCATTTCATGCATAAGTGTGCCACATAGGTCATACAACATGGATTCATTAAACATCATAATTTATTCCATAAGTAATATATGTGGAATACATAAATGTATGTCATAAATAAACAGGTACATGTGCTTAAAGGTGAATACCCTTTATAGAGAAATGGGTATGGAATTCACTTACATGATGATTTTGGCATGAGAAATTTTGGTGTAACCCCAGAAACATAACGATGTCAAATAGAAATCATAAAATGGGATGATGAGAGATAAAGGTGTATCTAAATTTTTTTAAATTAAATGGACCCTTAGGGGGTCATGGAACAGAATATCCCAACATATGTAATGGAATGTAGATGTATAATATAAAATAATTTCTTGAATGTAACTGAGGAAAGAGAAATCCCTTACGGAATTTTGGCATTGTAACAGGTGTACATTGGAGGAATTAATGAGAGATAAAGTGGTATTTCATCATTATAACATAATTAGGGAAGTATAGGGGAGGTTTTAAATAATACCCCAACATTTTTAATTTAAAATAAATGTGCATAACAATATAAGAAAATTTGGACATAAATAAAGAAGGAAGGAATGTGAGGATCCCTTACTTGGAAGTGTGGTCTCAAAGTCATGGGAAAGGATACATGGGGGCTTGGGGTGCCTTGTAAGGATTATAAAGTTATTAGGGTATAGGTTAGTCGAGCTCCAAAATATTTGAGTGAAGAGGAATGGGAGGTTGAATGGTTTTATATAGGAAAGGATGGGTAATTCATTATTATTTAGCTTTTGGAAACTACACATTAAAATAATCAAAACCACAAACCATACCATGGTTTTTGCCCATATTTTTTTCCAAATGGTAGTGGAAAAAACAATTTTATAAGGTAAATTTCTGAAATTATTAAAATATTAGTCTTCCTTATGCGGTGCTGAGTCACACTATCAAGGAAATAATTTAAAAAGGTTTAAATATTTTATTGGTCTTGGAGGGTCCACTAAGTCATTGTAAAATTAATAAAACATATATAAAATCACATTATTATAAAGGTAAAAAATATATTTTATGAATAAACCTTTTATCATATTTTATTACATCATTATTGGTTCATTATGATGTCCTAAAACAAATTATATATTGAAATGGTATTTAATTTTTATCAAAAAATTCGGTTGTCTCAGAAAATTAGGAAAATTCAACATTAGATAATTTTGACATCATGAATGCAAAAAAAATAAGAATTTTATCTAAATAATTTTCAAAATATGTTAATTTTTACTTTTAAAATAAAAACCAACATTTATTGAATATTCATGGGTTTTGACAAAAAACAGCTTTTAAACTTGAATAAAAATTACAATCGTATAAAAATCATACAATAATTTATATTTAATAAAAATTAATTTTGTAGTAATATTTTATTAAAATAATATTTAATCCAAAAAATTCATTAATTCGTCATAATATATTTTTTATTTTAATATTAACTAAAAATATTATTTGTGCTTTAAACCCCATTTACAAAGTGGAAAAAATAAAATTAAAGTATTTTCTTTATTCACTAAAAAAATAATGCATATAATTATAGATCTAGGGTCTTGTTACATAACCCCTTATAACACCCAAATAAGAACTAAGGGTAAGGTGTGTGATGGTGACACAATATTAGGTTGGATCAGAAAACATTTCTATAGTGGTTATCTCTGTTAACTTCTACTTCTCTGGTAGGTAATTCCTTTCAAGCTTAACTTTTTTATGTTTAGCTTGGGATTGGTCCATAGCGAAGCCTAGTGATACTACCTCTTTCCAGAGATCTATCAAATGTGATTCTTATGGAGAAATACTACTGGATGAGGCCATCACTTCCTTTGTCTGAGTAAATTGGATTTGTTAAAGTCCTATATTTATACTAATCATGTGATCATTGTTCAGTGGCTATATTTTCAACGTTAATAATTATTTATAGTATTTTATAATCCAAAAACCTTAGATAAATAAAGTTCATATGTTTTGTATATCCATTTTACAAAATAAGACATTTAATTATATCAAGGGGAGTTTTCATTAATAAAAGTTTGGGTTGTACCAATAGTGAATAAATTGATTTTTTTTGTTGCAAACTATGTAGGAAAATTGGTCTATATAGAGACCCAAGAGGAAATCTACATGGAACCTATGAGGGTGTTAATGAAGATTATGGGTCATGTGTATCAAACACACCTAAGATATGGGTTAAGGAATCTAATTGATATATCATGGATAACAGTCTAGTTTTTCATCATTTGGGTCACACTTGGAATTGATTTATCAAACATAACCATTAGAAATCCACTACTAGAAAATATTCCCTTATATCATTCTATTTGGCCTAGATAATTTGGTCAAGCCAACACCTAGAAAATGCACTAACCTCACATGGGAAGAACTGAACTTATTCATAACCAACTTGAACCCTCCTCCCCCTCCTTTATACAATGTATAGGTATTAAATAATCCCCACATAGATCCAATAGTTAAGGTATTTTCTTCTCTAATATGTCTCCAACTCTTCTCCCCATCCCAGTACCCCCATCATATACTCCATCTAACTGAAATATCTTATAATATGAGAAAACCAAGGAAACAAACTAATAACGCTATAATTGTTTCATAAATATCTGTATCAATGCAACCAATACAAATAAAAATTTCATATACTCTTACTATATATAAGGTTAAAATATAAATAATTCAGGGATTCAATATGATTTTGATAATATTAATATTTAAAACCACTTCTCATAGATGTAGATTTTTAGGGATCAAACATTTATCATCAAGGGTGCTCTAAACAGTACCTTGGTTGTGACCCCTCAAATATGGTGGTCAAGGAGGGTGGATGGTGGTCAGTAATCCAGCCACCATGATCCTAAATAATAAGCTTAACTTTTTTATTATAATTATAATATCAGCATAAAAATATAATATATATTCTAATTCGTAAATTATAATGTATAAAAATTAAACATGGGACAGATTAACAATTCTACCTCTTGGGGACCAGTGGCCCATCCACCCAAATCCTATAATTCTATTTCCTCAAAAGGAAAAATAAATATTGATAATTAAAGTTTTAATATATTATTAGCGGTGTAAAACCCAAAAATATTGTACTATACCAAAATTTAAAATACACAGGCCAGATATATACTAACCTGATAAAATTTTAATTCAAGGCCCTATTAATGAGATATTTTCATATTTTCCTCACAGGGGCCTTATACATGTAAAGATAAAATTTTCATCATTTTTTTCTCAAAATATTTTATGGTAAATAATTAAAAACAATTATTCCAAAATTTAATAAATAAAACCATTAACATAACTAATGGAATATATATTAGAGGTAAATAATGATAAAAAGTTAAATCATTTTAAAAAATAATAAAGACATTTTTATTTTACCACCCTTTATTGTTTTCCATCTCAAAAAGAAAAAATATAGGTAGAAGGAGAAGTTATTGAGATAATATATTTGTTTTATACCAATTAATATTTAAATTTATTAAACAATGTGTTAAAGAAATATGCATTATATGTATATAAAATTAACATAACATATATTGTTAATCTGATGTCATTAACCAATGAACAGATTCCTGAAACGTTTTTTCACATATAACAATCATCATCCCAAGAAATTCATATTCTAATGATTTTAAAAATTGGTGTTAGGGTTTATTTAATATATTACACAACATGGGATCATTTGGTAAACTTTTAGAATATTTAACTTCATCAAAAAAAATTTAAATCCATTACACAATTATATCAACAGGTTAGTACAATTTTTTTGAAATTTAAACATAAATGATCATTGAAAAATAATCATATTCTAGATCATTTACTTTTTGTAGGAATACAAATAAATGTATATAATCATACCAAAATGTTTCTAAGTCTACCAAAACATTAATAATCCCAAAAATAATAAGGATATGAAACATAAATCAAAATCATATATGAGTATCAACGTTAGTTTATACTAATACACAATCCAAAATATGTGAAATAATATGATATATCCCTAGGACCCCTAAGCTGTAATCATCCAAAACTAAAATATTGTAATATAAATAAAATTCTCAATTATATAGTGTCAAAAAACATTTCAAATACATCGAGAATCCATCCTAAGACTCATTATTTTATAATTTCACTTCAATTATAGGGAAATAAAGGGATTAATCAAAATATTTATAGAATCTCATTTGTAGAACTTTAACTAGAAATAGTTATGTAATTTAGTTAAAAATGTTCTAAAACATTTAATTCCATTTCAATAAATTGATTCCAATATTTCACAGCATAACATATGGAGAAAAAAACCTAAAAGTGTTAATCTCACTTGAAACTCTTCCTTTATAGATTGATTTACTTAATCATCAAAATATTTAGGAGTGTTTCACACATCCCACCATGAAGGTGAAACTTCGAGGTAGATCACATGATAAATTTTTATTATGTTATACCAATTCATCAATGATTGAAGATAAATTACATAAACATGAGAATAAATGTGAGAATCACTAACAACATGAACATCTAATAAAAATATTCCTGTTTTTCATGGCCAGGTGTATAGAATATTACTAATTCATATTTAATGTTGTACGTTCCAAATATAATATACTTTTTATGTTTCTTATAGTATTTTTTCACTTTTATTTAAAGAAAACATATAAAAATATTTAATGCCCAATAGGATTGAAAATACCAACACCTTTATTTTATTAACTATTTTTTCACTAATAGTGAAAATATTAGTGATCTTCATCACAACATTTAATATGAATCTACACAATATTATAATGATAATTATACTAACCATGGATGTATTATTTTAATCAATGGAATAACATGAACAAAATACTTATCATCGTCACTACTACTCACAACATTAGGTATACCAATCAAGTGGTAAACAACTTTTTCGGGGCCTATACCACCATTACTAAAGTAGAAGATCCTGATCATAACTATAAGAACACAACTATTAGACCTAGACCCCAGTTTATTGATTTCTAAAATTAGATACCCAAACCAAAATAAAATGAAATGGTTATTCTATAAAATTATGATTAATGCCCTGTATACTAAGTGGTTTATTCAATGGTTAAAAGTAAAATTAGTAAATATTTTATTAATAATTTCCTCCCCAATTAAATAATTTTATCACATTAATACAAATCATAATAACTGTGACATTAGTATCTCAATCCTCAACATTCAATCCTTAGGTTAAATACATTCTTTTTAGAATAAGTCCACCTCATAGACATATATACTATATTTTTTTGTTATAATTTATATGAATCATAGAATATATATATTAATTAAATATTAATATTGAAGTATTTTTTCCACCTAAAACAACATTATCACTATCTAATTGTTGTGACACCAAAGTCAATAAATCAAAGGGAATAATATGGATGATAATTACTTGTACCTCAACATATTTCTGATTATATGGGACTATATTTATCCATATGATATAGTTAATCTCTCTCCTTCACCCTAATCTTACTCATCTACTATTACAAAACCTTAAGGTGTCACTAGAGTGTCTAGTCACTGGGTACTATTATCTCTATAGATGATGAATCGATAGTAAAGTAAACTAAATCAGCAATTCTAGTCACACTAAACTCATAATAATCCTACTATCGATAGTTCAAACTGACCTATCTTGATCTAAACCTCTAATATCAGTACCATAGGCAACACTAATGAGAAATATATCTAAATTTATAAGTTATATCCTAACATAAAAATTATTCCATTATTGATATATTCTTCATTGATAAATTTCAATAATGATATAACATCATGCTACTATGAAGTTAGTTGTTATGTTATATCATCATATTGATATACACCTATAATATTTACTTATATCTCTCATTCCTCAGAATCTCTTCATTTAGAGTCTCAATAAATGTAATAGACCCTCATTCAAAGAGCCACGATTTGAGAAAATTAACTAACTCATCATAAATCATATAGATTTTATAATATACTCATCATTAAATAAAATAAACAAACTCATTTCGAAGTAATCTAAAGCTCTATATTTAGGCCAAGCTTCTCATTTTCTAATATAAAATGACCATCATCTGCCACCTACATGTAAACCACTATACATGATTGTCATTAATAGAATATATAAAGAAAAAAATTTCTTTTATATGTGGTATGTATTATTGATGTCATTTATCCAAGGCTCTGCCACCTAAAATCAGGATCACCCTAACATATGGTAAAAATCATGTATAAAAACTCATATAGTGTCTCATTGATATAACCTATCTCAGTATCCAAATATAGAGAAATTTACATAACATCATGTAAAATTCACTAGTACTCTAATCCATCAAAAAAATCATCCTCTTTAGGAACAAACATGAGTATTACATTGATATATTATAAGATGAACATTACCAACTCATGAGCTCATACAAATATATTTACATGGTGACAAATTATATTATTTTTTTATAATTCTCAACACTTTTGGATTAAATAGAGAAATAATTTTATAAAATATGATTGTAATTTCTCAAATACCCACCATATAATTGATCCCATATGATAATAAATAAAGAAAAATAATAATATGAACAATATATTATTCACATACTAACCTAAATGCATACTAAAAACAATAATTTAAGTACTTGAGTCAGTAAAAAATGAATAGATTCCTTCTTTAGGAATGTTTCGACATCCACAACCTAAGGTAGATTTTCTAACGATAACATATTTTACTCAAGTACCAATAGTACTACTTACACAGTTTCCTAAACCAAAAAACCACAAATAATTAACTAAAAACTCAGTAACAAAGAAAAATAAACTCTTATTTATTTCCAATATGACTCATCTAAAAAATTTCTCCACCCAAATTAGTGAAAATAATGGGTGTGTGTAATGACCCAAAGTTTTTTAATAGAAATTACCTTCTTAAAAATATGTCATAAAATCACATGAAAACACAACATAATGAACTACTGAGTTCTAAGTGACCTGTAAACATAAGTTTGTCACTTATATGTTTGGAATTTCAAAAATCTGACATACACGGTTGTGTTCAAGATGATTTTTGGGGTCTAATAAGAAAAACTTATTTTTTTGGTGAATAGTAACCTACCCCTATGGATAGTAACCTACCCTTATGAATAGAATTACAACCCTTATGAATAGTACATCATCAAAATGTGAGTAACCTTACCCATGAATAATTAAATAAAATTTAGGCAACTTAGAAAGTGACAATTTGACCTTAGTAAACGTTTTGGTATTTTTGTAAGTTATAAATAAATAATTATAATAAATTAATTAATTTAAAAGAAAATGAATTTTCTTAAAAAAAATCATAAATTAGAAAATCTATGTCTATAAGTTTTTAGATAATTTTATAACACCCAAGGTAATTTTTCAGAGCATTATAAAATCAGTTTTAATTTTAAAAACTGTATTTTTCAAGTAAATTATGATTTTAATTAAATATTAAATTAATCATATTTAGAAAATTATTTTTTAAAAATGCTCTTTATTTTTTATTATAAACATCAAAAAATTATTAGGGTAAAATTTTGGGATTTTTCTGAAATACCTCAATTTTTTGGTGAATACTAAAAATACAGTTTTTTACATAACTGGTCTATCCTAAATTGTATCATTAAAGATGTAATGATGAAATAAAAATTCTATAACATTAGATTCGTCCAAATAATATTAAATTTTATAAATGTTTCCTTAAAATATAATAAACTCAATTTTTAAACCTAAAAAGAACTTTCCAAAGCCAAAGGTCAAAAGGTGATTTCTTAAAGTGTCCTTTTCTCTTTCTTTCATTTTCCTTCTTTTAAATTAATGAATTCAAATTATAAAGATGATTTAAAGACTAAAAAACATATTATTTTAATATTTTATTTTTTATGTCATAAAACTACTATTAAAAGTCTAACTTTTGATATAATATTTTATTTAATATATTATACTAAAAACACCTCCCTCATGTATAAATAACCCCTCCCACTCCCCTTGCCAAACTACACCTCTCAAGCTTCAAAAATTTTCTAAAATCTGCCCAATACTCTTCCCTAGCTCCTACCCCACGTCTAAAAGCTTCTGGTCTAATCAAAAGACCATTCTTGGGCCCCTTAAGGGGGATCTCAAGAGGAGGATTCAAGAGGCAATTTTTGTTCCTCTTTCCTTTAATTCCCTTTCAATTTCACATTATTTTCTTATTCTCTCCCAAAATATCTTTTTCCAAATGGTATGGTGACAACATTATCATATATATACTGTAATTTTATGATACTAATTAGATATTATACCATCCAATCCTCTTCACCTCTTACTTTTATTTTATAAAAGAAAAGGTTGTTCTTAAGGTGTTAATTTATCACCTTCAAGAACGACATGTTTTGTTTTCCCATTTCTACCTACAGATCTGGTCATGAAACCATTTTTATGGTTGAAACATAATATTTTATAAGTATTGATACCTATTTTATGTTCTATAACTAACTTATCTACATATTACTAGATGATTATACAAAACAAGTTTGTTGTGGTCGAAAAACCGCCCAAATTAACCCAAACGATCATCATTAAATTCCAATATAATGATTCATCCACATGGTATAAAATGTAATTCATATTAATATCATTTTAACTTTGAGAATATCATTAATAAAATTTAATATATTTTTTGTATGTTTACCCATGTTCTACAAAAACATCAATTCATGAATACATGTGAAACTCTCAAGAAAACCATAAAAACGAACATTCCTGAACAAAGTTTTTAAACTCTATAACTCATAAAATGGCACATAAAATAACAAGATGAAACAAAAATTACCCCTATTAAGGTATAAAATGTTCTATAATTTCTAATTATTTAATATAATGTCACTATACATGACATTAAAGAGATGTAAGCGTTCAGATACATGGTAAGGGGAAATTCTCGAACCCAACTTTCATCCTTCACGTTCTCACTCTTTCACTCCTTTTTTATATGTTTGCTCCTTTAAAAATCTTTTGTTCATAATTTTCATTAATTTTCTAGGATATAATTTTTTTTCACTGGTATTTATGAGAAACCAAATGTTTTCCAAAAGAACTCTTCTTTCAAGAACACACCTTTTACTTATCATTCAAGATGGACGGTTCTTGTAACATGTATGTTATTCCCTCTTTCTTTTGGGAACCCAATGTTTATAAATGTGTTATTATGAGATGAAAAACATTCCTTTTCATGGGTTTTTTTATGATTATTTATGTTATATATACATTGTTACATTCATGATAAATGATAATGTTTTTTATGTGATGAGTGCACCTGGATTATATAGTGCGATATGAATGTTTAAATGTGACAGGTGCGCCTAGAATTATACAGTGCACCAATTCATTAGGTAAAGTGATGAATATCATTAGTATATGTGAAATGGTGTGTGAACAAGATTCTATACTTGTTCTCAAGCTTGTTTGGTAGTTAACCACTAATACATGATGTTTCATTTTTATTCATTTCCACATTTCAATGCTTCCTCTCATGTTCATGATTTTTTTCCAATGTTATGAATATGATCACCCAATGCTATATTGTTATTATCAATCCTCTTACTGGGATTTTATATCATCCCTTTTGATGTATATACTATAGTGGATACATGTACTAAGGAGAGGTAAAGTGCCAATAAAAAGTTAGAGATGATGAAATGAACAGAAAAAAATTATGCTCGATGTTTTATTTTTAATGTATGGTCCTAGTTTTCCCAAGACACTAAACCATTGGATACTTTATGTGTAATACTATTATGTTTTTTATCTTTATAATGAATTTATTATAATGTATTAAAGGTTGGGTCTCTATAGTGTGCCTACCCAAGAATATCCCACCACCATTTTTCTAGGGGTTGATGACTAATACAAAGTGGATGTGCAAAACAAATGTGGGGAATTAAACCATGAAAACAATAATGAAAATCTATGATGACTCTATCAGGATAAAATTATTTCAATAGACATTGAAAATGAAAGTTAAATATATAAATATATATATATATATATATATATATATATATGACATACCATTTATTATATTGGAAAAAATGCATAATCAATGAGATATAATACTTTTTCTATAATATAATACATTAAACATGACATGAACCTATTTTTAAATAAAAACCCAAACTAAAATATGAGTAACAGATGAGTAATACCCTAATAAGTTATATCCAACATTCTACACCTATTCCACTTATATATACCGCTGCAACTATCTCTACATCTCCAAGTATTACACTACCCATCCTTAATAAGACCCTAGCGAAAATCTAGGATGGGAATGAGAGTGCCACTCTAAGAGAACCTTTAAAAGGCTAGGGGTTGATGACTATCATTGAGATATTTCAACACTCAATTAGAATATGTTACCTCCTAGATAACACAATGGAAGATAATATAATAAAATAAAAATCCCAAATAATGAACAATATAACACCATAATCCATGATGATAAATTTGATAAATTATTGAATATTACTTATTATTGATGAAATTTAACCCAACTAATAATTAAAAAAACCATTGAACAAAAAATATAGGAAAATTCAAATAAAAAAATACCTTAGTGGTATATGGAAATATTATCTAACTCCAAACTCTAGTAAAAAATAAATGAGACTAAATTAACTCTTCCAGGCTTCTACAACAACTATGGACTATATTACTAATTGTAAATTAATGGGTGATTATATCCAAATATTAGAAATATATTATATATCTATTTAATTGCATCTATTGTCCTAAATGTATGTTTTTATGGAGGGGTTAATAGATACAATCCACTATGGACCTTGGTTATATCTCTTTTGGTTGCTACCTATTTCCATGTGCTATTGTGCCTAAGGCAATGAGTCTAACTATTTCAATTGATAACTATGATCATGGACAATTAATTCTTATTTCCATATTCTTAATTTATTGTGGAAATATCACATATCAATTTTCATCTAGAAAAATCTTCTTCGTCCACTTTATTATACCATAACTCAAGTTTTCTTTGTTCAAATATGATTTTTTCAATCCAATCAACCATCCATGGGTTTTATACGTTCATTTATAGTAATAATTAAACATATAAAGAATTTTCACACATCCAAAAAATCTACCCCCCATGATTTTACATTGCCTTTGATTTTCCCTCCATAATTTTTCAAACATTAATTGCTAGAAAATCTTTCCTAAGTTACTCTCCCTCAATCGAACTATCCTCATCGAGCTAGTCTCTCTTAATCAAATAATTATCTTAAAACCTATCTCGCATAGTAAAACTATATATAAAATATGAAATACATTAAAATTATTTGGAGTGATGTTTTATCCATTTATATGTTCATGTTGTTATATACTAAATCCCAATAATTTTAATCCAATAATTAGAACCATAGTTATGTTTGAGAACTTTTGTGGTTTCAATTACATCATTCTCTATAAAATGGTTCACTATTTCTTAGTAATGAATCTTATCTAACATAGATCATCTTTTTAGAAATATTATAACTATAAATATTATTATTATTATTGATTTATTTTCCTTTGTAGGCCTCCTTGAAATATAAAATTTACATGAAGTTAAAAACTAGCATGAAATAATTTTTATAGAATAAATTAGATTATATGTTTCTAATTTAGTTATATGATTCTTATATAATATATTTATTGAAAAGGACATACAATTTCACTATATATATTAATCTTTATAAAACTATTTCAATATATTTTTCTTCATTTGTTTTTTCTGCATGTTTGAGAAATTAATACTTAAAAAATTCTTATGTTTATATTTTTTATCCATAATATTTAAATAATAACCAATCAATTAAATGTAATATGATAATTTTAAAACTAGTTTTTATGTAAAAACTATTATATGTTATTATAAATGTAATATCCTAATGTATATTGGTTTTTTTTAAAGATCATTAAATATTTAAATTGTAACATCACTATTATTATTTTACCATACACCTAAAATTAAATTTTATTACAAAAATATCCACATGAATATTGAAACATCTTCATGTTATATTATTTATTCATTTGACCACATTCATGTCTTTTAATTTCTCTTTGAACTATTATTGTTAAAAAACATTTGAAATTTATCCAAAATATTAGTGACCATAAAAATATTTTATAATAATATCTACATAGAAATATATTTGTTTTTGAATGGAAATTTTTTGACAAGTAAACCATACCAAAGAAATTAGTCTTTAAATAAAAATTAAATTGACTAAAAATTAATTATATTAATTATGTTTTTTATAATTTTCCCCATTTTCTCTTCAATTAGAGAATTATAGGGGGAATTTTGTTTTAAATTTATGTGATTTTACTATATGTGTATCTCTAATAAATTTTAATGTAACATTGGATATTGAAATAAAATAATAGATAGTGATGTATCATAATGTCTTTACACTTTACAATTTTGTTTTGAAAATATTTCCCAAAATCAAGTCACTTATATGCTACTATAAATTGATAACTTTTTTAATTGCCCAATTATAACCCATATTTTATTTCACACGTTAAATGGAGAGATGTAAGAATAAATACCAAGTTTAATTTAACTATTATCATGTAGGTTTTTATAATTTTCGATTAAATATATTATATATTTTTACTATGGAAATAAATTAGAATTGAATGTGTTTTTGAACTCGTTTATTAACAATTAATATTTTAATATTTTAAAGAATATATTATTATATTTTAAAATATTTTATACCATAGTTTAAAAAGAATAATTTTCCTTGTAAAATAAATCGTTATATAGTTTTAAAATATCATTGATTTATTTCCTGTAAATTAATTCTGTAAATGATAGAATAATAAATGTGTTATGATTTTACCAATTTTCATAGCACTTTTATAATTTAAATTCATTAATTAAAAAAAAATAAATATTTTTATATGATAAATTATATATTTTTTGGATTTATAATTAAATAATTCAATAAATTGAGAACTAATTATTTTTCCCTCTTTTGAATGTGTTGGAAGAACAAGTTTAACTCATGAATAAGCAATTTTTCATATCACTAAAATTAGTTTCCAAAATATAATGTGTGGTACCACAATAGAAAAAATGTTTGCATAGAGAATGAAATTATATCAATTGAAATTATTGAAATGGGGAATTTGATTTATTTTTTATTTCCATTTTTTTTAATTCAACAATTATTATTAACTTGTTACATATGAATTGAATACAAGTCTTCTGTTATCATGTGTTTATCAAAATACAAATGTCATGAATAAAATAAAGATAATGGAAGATGAAAGTACCCTAGTATACGATGCATATGGAAAATTAAAACACTTGAGTGTGTATTATTATTATATCATAAAAAAACCATTTATATATTTATGAATTCTAGTATTTATTATCTTCTTATATTTTTAAGGCCCAACTTACTTGATGATGTATATATTATAAAAAATAATTCCATAAAATCAATGTTGATTAATATATTTTGGTTTTATTCTTATAAAATCCATGCATGACCAAAGTATTTTTATATAGAAAAATATACATTTGAATGAGTAAAAATAGTATAGTAAATCATGATAAAGGGAAAATAATGATTGAACCCAATCTCATTATAACACCCTGTGATTTTACAATATGTTTTTTATTAGGTTGAATTCACTATTTCACACTATATACCTAAATAAAACCAACAACGATACATTTAAATGATATAAAATATTTGAAAACAAAATTAATACATTAGGATAATGAAATATGAAACATAATTAAGGAATGTATAAGTGGAAAAAAACAACAAGTAAAAATACCACAAACAAAAAATATTTATCCCCATAGTTTTCCATGAATATCATCACACCATATGAAACAATAGAAATATGGCATAAAATAATAAATATTATAGAATTTTTTATACAAATTTAAATAAATAAGATAAATTATTTTAAGAATACAGGTAAGAATATATTTAAGACTGAAATATGAACATTATAAGTGTGTTTTTTGGAAATATGGTCTTTGGATATGCATGTATCAAAAATGTATATTGAATTTTTAAACATTTTTTTATTAAATTTAAAATAATTTATTTATTGAATGAAATAAAAATATAATATTTAATTATAATATGTCATTATATATTTTTTATCTGTTAGATATTGTTATTAATATTATCGAGGAATTATTTGATGTATTTATAAAATTGAAAAAGTTTTTTAATTTTTATTTATTGATAAAATAAAATAGTAATAAGATGAATAATACAATTTAATAGGATGCGATTAAAATTAGTTAATGTTAAAAAATCATATTTTCAAAGAACTACATTTTTGTATTGTGAATTTTTTTCTTAATTAATTAAATTAATAAATTTTAAATTATGATTATAATTTAATTTTAAAATGAATAAAAAAATATATTAACACTCATATAATTTGTAATTTACTTGAAATTAGATTAATGACACTTAAAATTATAAAAGTCTCTTTTTTATAAAAAAAACAATTTTTTATATATTATTATTTAATTTAAAAGAAAAATTTCTCATATAGCGAAATTAAATTCGATAATATAGATCCCAAATTTGGAATCATCATATAAAAATTGGGTAAGTGGGGTTATATTATATTTTTGGTAAAAGACTCATTACAATGGTAAAAAAAATAAAAAAAACGTAAAAGGGGAAAATATTTTAAATTATCATTACTCTAATTTTATCTAATTAATATGTTATTTAAACATTATTTCATTAAATTTTCTTTTTTTTAGCTACTCATAATTTATACACATTAATTTCACACCTAAATTACATAACTCCCATGTGATTCTATCTTTACCCTTCACCTAACTTAAGTTTCCATGTGTATTTACTTCATTTTCACCTATGAAAGGATCTCTCTTATACCCCTTAAAAACCACTAATACATTGAAAATACATTTAGTATCATCCCATTATCAATATTAAATATAATAATCTATTTTTTGGTAGTCTTTTGTTCTAATAAGGAAGCCTAAATCTATCACACCAAATGAAAGTGTTATAGAGACAATACATCAAGTATGTATCTAAGTTCTCTAAAATTTTCAATTACCTTCTCATATAATATCTTTATGAAACTCATTATCCACTTTAATTATGATATATTAACATAATAATACTTATAGTAAAATTATTCCACAATTATATAACTTCAAACACTTACTCATTCACTAGTTAAGCGTGTTCTTATTGGGTCATTTCAACAACCTCTATGAACAATGCTATACCTACATTTTCCATGATGAATAATTATCAAAAAAAATTAAAATGGTAATATATGGTATTAATTATTAATATATTTCATGAATATGACTCTAAAATTCTGACACCGAAAATGAGTTTTCATTATAAAAGAACTTATTATTATCGATAAATATCCTGAATCATGCCCAAAGTGGATTCCATTATAGAAAAATATCCCCATAATGTACATCAAAAGAAAATAGGGACGCGTAAAAAATTAAATAATATTATCACACTACACTGATTAATATAGTAATTATGAAATTTTTATCAACCAACGAGTTATAACATCACTATTACGATATTTGTATGAAATACTGAAAATGAATAACATCCAATGATGAAAATAAATGCTAACTAAATTATATATATGTAATTAATAATTATAAATGAATAATATAGAATGGAAATAGATATTAATAAGGTTATTAAATAAGTTATTTGTATATCTATGTTTATTATACGGAAGGTTATAGTGAATTTTTTGATGTTAGGAGTAAAAAGTAAGGGTTTTCTATCCAATCTCATTTTGAATTTCAGATTGTTATGACAAAGTTTCCATCTATGGAAATTTTATAATATTTTAGTCTAAAAACACCTCGATTTTATTTTCCTTTTTTTTCATGAGTTTAACATATCTTACAACCAATTTCTTCCCCTTTGGTTCACAATTCACCCGAAGTGATCCTTTTAAGAGAATCAGACTTTAACCCTTATTTTTGATTTAGAATCTTTTTACTCATTTTCCATATTTTTTATATAATTTATTAACACTAATTATATTAATTTTTAATTATTTTTCTAATTTAATTTACTTCATTTACAAAATTATTTTTTTATTAATGTTTTTGGTATAATTTACATCAAATTTGACCTTAATTAAAAAATATGTCTGAAAAATTATTTTAAAATATATTCTATATTAACACATTTTCTTATCATATTTTTGGGGTTTTAATTAATAAAAATCCATTTCAATTATTCTTGGGTATCTAAATTTTTTTTATTCAACTGTTTTATAAAATATTTATAAAAAATGTGAAGAGTATTTCTTCTTGTCTGTCAAAGTAAATTTTATTGCTCTTATAAAAATAATTCTATGTAAATATGTTATAGTGTTTTTATGCTTCACTAAGAATATACTATATTGAATAAATACAACCTATTTATCAAGATGTATTATAGTAATTACTAATTGATCTTTTCTTGGAAACCATTTATTTTCATGGGTTATTTAAGTTATAGTGGAATTATGAATGTTTTTAAGTTCTTATGGAACACATATGTATTTTTTTTTCATTATGGGATGGATGGGTCCATCATATCAATAAAATACATTTTGTATTGTTTTATATCTAATTATATTAAGATGGAATAAGGGTACTTATCAATCATCCTCTATGTAAGGTATGTGGGTGGTTAGCCTATGTCCATTTTATTATGGGGAGGTGGTTAGCTTATCTAATTATGATGTGAATGTATCGGTGGTTAGCCTTGACACATGATATAATTTTTATGATTACATTTATTCCACATTTTTATGTTATGAAAACTACTTATGTAACTTTCTCATGACAAACGATGATTTATTCATGTCTTCTCTCTCCTATAGCCCATGTATTATGATTTTCTAAAAGGATTATAAAATGAATCATGTTTTATGGTCTATTTTTTATAGGGTATGATTGTATTATGTTTTTATCATGTACCTTGATCATGTTATCATAACCACATGATTTTCCTTCGTTTATATATAATCTTCTAATTATATCTTTTATGATTACACCTGATGTGCATTTGATCCCACCATTTATTATGTTTATATTCCCTAGGATATGAAAGAGAATATTCAATATGATATTTCTAGAAGATAACACATGGAATGAATATTTGTTGAAAATATTGATGTTTTTAAAAAATAAGTTTTCTAAATATCAAATGATTAAAGAAATTAAACCTCTAGGTTATAGGGTGTGACTTATATTGAGATGTAAGGAATATTTCGGGGAAATAAGGTAATATGTATGTAAGAAATGATTGGGCTAACTTATTTTTTATTAAATAATAATTTATTTATTTTCTTTTGTGTTTGGAACTATAAAACATTGATGAAAACTCTATAAATAAGACTAAATAGTGTGAAACATCCTAAAAAATTGGTAAAATATGTAGTGTGTGGTTTATAAGGTGTCATAATTTTGGATATCTCATGATTGATTTTCAGTATTATATGATTGATTACTCTGATTGTTATTACTTATTACTCACATTAAACTTTTTATTATATTAAATGGATGAAACTTTGAGGAATGAAGTTAAAAACTAATTTGATGGATAGTTTAATGACTATCACAATGAGAAACCAAATGGTATGGGAGTTGGAGTAAAAAATATCATTGAAATACAAACCCAACATACTTAAGAGATGAATAATAACAAGAATCTTTTTTAAGTCCATATTAAAACAAAGAAGGAACAAATATGAGTTGATTACTTCACATAGAAAAAACCACCCCTTTTTGGGGGTCTTCCAATATACTAATTTACAAGAAAATGATTAATACAACAGTAATGATATATTATATTCTATTGTTCTTAAAGCATGAAAAAGTTGTTTTTATCTATTTCCCATTTAGAAGGTGAGGTATATCATTGGTTGTATGATTGGATCTAGTGTCTATAATTATTCTATGATATAAGTTTGTGGGAATTTTGTCCCTATAAATCTTATTATTATATCTTTATTAATATTTGATGTGATATTTGGAATGGATCAGATCATTCTATATAAATACCATATCATTTTCTTATATAAAAAATCTTAAATCATATCTTAAATTACCCCATGATCATCTATTAGTGAAATAATAACCATGAAACCCATATGGAAATTACTTTTCTTATATTTATATTAATACCCAATCATGAGGGTTATTTAGCTAAAATGGTTAGGGGAAAATATTATGTTGAAGATATCCCTATTGTAAGGGAATTTTCTGTTATATTTACGGAAGAGTTTCCTAGTCTTCCACTATAACCTTAGGTTGAGTTTTCAATATAATTAATATCTAGTGATTTGTTTATCTCAAATAATCATAATATAATGACCCTAATTTAATTAGAGGAATTGATTAAGAAACTATTGTATAATCTATATAAGGGTTTATACTCCCAAATTATTCACCATTATATGAATGAGTAATTTTTTTGATGGTAAATATGGATCCAATAACAATTACATTAATTATCAGAAAAATAAACGAAATCAAGAACAGTTACACTCTACCATGCACGAATGCCTTTTTCAATCAACTATGATGGTATAAATACTTCTCAAAGATTCAAGATCAATATTAATTTCATTAATTAAAAGTCAAAAGGAAGGATATATCTAATTTAACATTTCTCACAAGATATGGGATCTATGAATTAATATTGATTCCATTTAGACTAAAACAATACCCCTTATATTATCTTAGATATGATGAATAGAGTATTTCAATATGAAATCAATCAAGTGTTTGTAGTCTATGTAGATGACATTATAATATATTAAAAGAGAAAGAGATATCATGAAGATCATTTATAGTTTGTATTGAAGACCTTGAGAATTAATAAATTGTAAACCAAAATTAGCGTGTATTATTATTGGGTCATGCTATCATAAGAGAGGGTACATTTATAGATCTGAAAAAGATACAAGTGATTGATGGATGATGTATAAAAACCACTATAACATATATATACATAGTTTTATTTTATAAACCAAATACTATGGACACATTTTGATAAATTTATCACATATATTAAATTTACTAATCAATTTGACTTGGAAGGGAGTTAAATTCCTTTGTACATATGAATTGTATTAAAATTTGTAGGATCCCAAGATATTTTTGGTCACTACACATATACTCACACTATACTATAATTTATAAGAGGTTTTTATATATACATAATCCTTAAATAATGAATTTAGATGTGTACTCATCCCGAATTACATGGTGGTAGTTTATGCCTCACTTCAATTGAATTTTCATGAGAAAAATTACATATCACTATATTTTATATAGAAAGTCTAATATTTTCATTAAATATATTGTGGAATTAATGCTATTTACAGAAGTGTAAAATATATACTGATAAAAGAAGTTTAATGTATATATTCACAAAAAAAGAGTTAATATAGACTAAAGGAAATGGTTGGAGTTGATCAAGGACCGTGATTTCCTGATACATTACCACCCTAGGAAAGAAAACAAGGTTGATGATTCTCTACAAAGGAAGTACTATGGAACATTATTAATGACGAGGACTAAAAGGGAACCAATACTCATGGATTTTGAAATGATGAACCTTGAATCATTCGGAAAGGGGAGAAATCGTGTCATCTAAAAATTATTTCTCAACCATCCCTCCATGTAAAGACCAAGGAGGAAAAAAAAGAGGACATGGATCTAAATAAAAAGATAAAGAATATTATATAGATAAACTTTGACAATATTGGAATTATATTAGTTTAGAAAAAAATATGTGCTCCATCGATATCAAAATAGAATAAAGATATGTTGGATGGTAAACACGGATCATTTTTCTATATAAATAATTAAAGCAAAAAAATTTAAATATATCTCAAGGATCACATATGGTGGGTCAAAACAAATAGAGGTATTTCAAAGAATAAATATTGATTATTGATATTCATGTAAGTAAAGGAAAAAAATCCAAAATCTATGTGGATGATGTCACTATTACTTATAACAGTATGAAAATGGAAGAACATCACTTGAGATTTCATCATGGGAGTCCCTAGTACTTTTAATGGTTATAATGACATTGGGGTTATAGTATATTTCTTTAGAAACATCAAATTTGATTTCTATTTGAGTATATTTTTAACTTAATCAAATTTACATGATATATATAAAGTGTTAAGGCTAGATGTAGTATTATTCTTAATTGTATCACATATTTATTAGATGTTTACCTTAGAGTTATTGATAATTATTCAACAAGAATTGGATACATAGTTAATCTTTAATAACTCTCATCATACCCAAAATTATGGTAAATTGGAAAGGCCTTCAAAACATTAGATGATATGATGTTATCCTATTTAATGAATTTCAAAGGATGTTGGTATTAAAAACTAACCCATGGAGATTTCTCGGATAATAAAATTTTTATTCAAACATTACAGTTTCACCATATAAGGATCCTTCTGGGAATATGTATAGAAATCCAACATGTTGGAATGTAGTAATAGAGTTTAAAATTAAGGGAGTAGATATTTCCCATGAAATGGTAGAGAAGATTCAAACCATTAAATATCATTTAATTATACTCATAGTTAATTAAATAACTATGCTGATAATAATCAACGATATCTAGAGTTTTAATTCAGAGATAATTTATTCCTTTTAATATCACAACAAAAGAGGGTTATGATATTTGGTAGAAAGGGAAATTATTTCATCAGATACATTGGCCCTATCAAAATCAGGGATCATGTGGGGATGATAATTTATTATCTTGATCTTCCATTGAACCTATCATAAGTGCACGATGTGTTTCATGTTTCAATTTTAGGTATGTACATAACTAACAATTCAGATCAATTAAATTCATAGTTTGTATACATGGAAAAAGATATTTATTATGAGATGAAACCTATAGAAATATTGTATCATAGATATTTAGTAATATGAAACAATAATTCTCATATAGTGAAAATTATATAGAGGAGTAATTAGTTTAAAGAAGAAACTTGGGAACCTAATGATATAAGGAGATATAATTACACTAATTTATCTACTCTTTACTGACAAAATTTCATTCGTGAAATTATTTTATGGGCGGTAGAATATAATAACCCATTATTTTACGTTGTATTTTTTTACTCTCAATAATAACATGTCTAACATGTGTGGCTGAACTAAAATAAGATTCGATAAAATTTATTGAAATAAAATATTATAGGAAAAGATAATCATTTATGAGAATGTAAATGAAACATAACCAAAACAGGTTCAATTGATTTTTTTCTTTGAGTGAATAAAAACAATGTGAAAATAAATTAATAATCCTTGTGGTTTTTTATAAGGATTATCACCTCGATTAAAATATTGAAAATATGGTAGAGAATTAGAAATATTATATATATATATATTGATTGAAATGTAAATAGTTAGGATCATTGATTCTATGAATATGTGTATTGCTATATATATTATTATAATATGGCCATTATAAATATAGTCATTGAAAATTAGTTCTTTGGGAATATGTTCATTAAATATAAGGTTGTTGGGTTTGCATATATTCCATAGGTATATTGAATTTTTTTAAATTGTTTTTCACAAATTGAAAATAATATAATTTTGTATTTAAATGAAAAGATAATATTGAATTAAAATAATTTATTATAAAAATATATCTTTATGTGTTAAATTTTTTTATTATCATTAATGAAGGATATTTGTATTTATAAAATTCAAATAAATAATTAAATACCAATGGATTGATAAAATTAAATATTTTGGAATTTGATTAATTAACTTTATTATGATTTTTTTTAAAAACATAATATTAAAAATGAAAATTTAAAAAAAACTGATGGTGTTTTTTATCTAAAAAAATAAATTTTTCACATTTAAATTAGGATCTAATGTAATGTTTCACGGAATAAAAATTATATTAAAAATCAACATGTTAGTAATTTATATGAAATAAAATTAATAACACATAATGTTTCCAAAGTCATATTTCTATAAAAATAGGTTTATATGCATAATGTCTTCATTTAAAAGTTAAATTTATCATATTTAAACACTTAATTAGATTTAATGGAGTTAAAATTTCTAATCATCACATAAAAATAGGATAATAGGTTTCATCTTATATTTTTGGTAAAAAAAAATTATACTAGATTGAATTATGTCTAAATAATATAATATTCATGCATTCTAGAATTATTTTGATTAGCTTTGGGATTCATTACCAAATATCTCACTAATTTTTCCTTACATAACATACTGGACTACCATGTTATTCTATCTTAACACTTCACCTAACTTACGTTTCCATAGAAATGTCCTTTATTTTCACCTATAAAAGGAGTTATCCTCTACCAATTCTAAACCACAAAATTCCTTTGAAAAAAAATCTACAATACCTACCCTTTTTTCATATTCAAAATCAATCTAATATCTTGGGTAGATTCTTATTCCTAGAATGAAGACTGAATCCTTCATTCTGAAGGAACCAATGTTGAGAAGGGGCAAATTCATTGACTATCCACATTCATATCATATTTTTTCAATTACATTTTTAGATAAAGTATTTAAAATCCATATTTTATGCTATAAATATGTTATATTAACATCATTATACTTATAATAAAATATAATAATATTAAATAAATTTATACTCTTAATAAATCACAATAATAACATATTCTTATTTAGGTCTCTTCAACCACATTCATGGAAGATGTTATACCAAAATCCCCATTTTTCAACATGAATAAGTATCATGACATCATTAATGGTAATATATGATATTAAAGAGTAATATATTTCATGAATATTACTTTTTAAGTATAAAAAAAATAAATTGTAATTATAAAGTAACTTTTTGTTATTGATAAATTACCTCAAACATTTCTTTTCATGAATTCCATTCTCCTAAACCATGCTCAAAATTTCCATTAAATTAATATTGGTGTGAATAAGTCCTTGAAACAAAATCAATCCACAAACTTGAATATTTTTGGAATTATGAACTTTGTATTAAGGAAGTGGGTCTATAATCAGCACTACAATACATGTTCAAATTAAGAGAAACTACTAACATGTGATAATGAAAATAAACCTTAACTAACTAATATATATGTAATGAATGATTATAATTTTATAATATAAATCTATTATGGAAATGAATAAGGTACTAAAATAATTTATTTATATAGTTATTCATATTATAAAAGTGCTTAGAACACTTTTGTGGGAATAATGAATAAAAGGTATGGTTTTTCTATCCAATCACTTTTAAATTAAAGTTTGTTATGACTAGGATTCCATTTTAGGAAATTGTATGAATTTATCTATAAATAACATCTATCATCTTTCCATAGTATTACTATTAATTTTACATCTCCTTCTACCCATTCAACCCCAATAGTTCATAATTCACCCAATGTGATATTTATAAGAGAAGCTCACCTTATATTTTTTTTTCAACTGAAAATATTTTCCCCCCATATCCAATTCCATTATTTTGATTTATGGAACTTGTGATATATAACCATTTGGTTGATTTAGGTCTTTATAAATGGACTATAATTTGATCATATTAGTAATATTATTTTAATTTTTTGTTTTTTTCATTTTAAATAAAGATTGACATTTATTATAAAATGTGAGAGGATTATTATTTTAAAATATATTTTATACTAATATAGTTTCCTACCATATTTTTTTGTATTTGATTATGTAACTTCCTAAAAAATTATTTATTGTTTTTTGAATAAATTTATATTCCATTTAGTTTATAAAATATTTTATTTTTAAATTAATGTTATAAAAATAAAGGCTATTTTATTTTGTTTCTCCAAGTAAATTTTAATGATATTATAAAAGTTACTTTCATGTATATAAAAATCCTTTAATTTTTCATAGTATTTAATAAAAATATTCCCTCATGAAACCATCCACTTTATTTCTCTGGGTGACTTATGATATTTTCTTATGGATGTTTTCATGAAACAAATTTATTTTCACAAGTTAATTTTTCATTGATTGAATTATGAATGTTTTGAAGTTCTTAAAGCACACTAATAAGTGTTTTAGCATTATATGATCTGTGGTTCTATTATATCACTCCAACACATTGGATAATTTTTTATATATCTTGTGATAAATATGAGATAAGGGAAGTTCTCCCTAGTCCACTATGTTAAGAGGTGTGGGTGGTCAACTAAAGTCCACTATGTTATGGGATTGTGGTTAGCTTATCTCGTTATGATGTTAATGTCTTAGTGGTTAGGATTGATATATGATATGATTTATAAGATTATGTTTGTTTTAAATTATTATGTTATGTAACAAACATATGTTATGATCTCATGGATCATTATTATTTTTTCATCTTTTCACTCTCCTATGACGCATGTCTTATGTTATGCTAAAATACTTATCCCATGACTTAAGTTTTGTGATGTATGTATTATTGGGAATGATTATATTATTTTATGACCATGTTACTTGATTATTTTATCATTCCCACATGATAATATTATGATCACTTATGATATTCAATATTTAACAGTTATGGATACCCTTACTCAGCATTTAGGGACACCATTTCTTTTGTTTCTATCCCCCAGGTTATAAGGAAGAATATTTTATATGAAATTTCTATAGGGTATCTTATGAGAAGAATATTTGTAGGATATGTTTAATTTTTTGAAAAATGGATTTATATTTACTTAATATCCAATTATTATAAACCTTGAAATTTTGGGGTGAGATTTATAGTTAAATTTAATGAATATTCATTATAAATTATATATTATGTATTTAAAAAATGCATGGTTTACCTAACCTATATAGAAAATAATTTTATTTTCCATTTCCTTTGATTATAAGGATTCTAAATAGTTTCATGTTAGAAACATGGAAATATATATATAATAGATTAAAGGGGAAATAAATATGGATAATGACGAAATATTTTGTTCTATTGATAGACTAACATGAATGGAATTTAATAGGAAACATTTTTATTTTGTAACAAACCCATGTAATGTTAGATTAGGATTATCATTTGATGGATTAAACCCATTCTAAATGTCGAATGATTTATTATAGAGTTACATAACATTTATTTCCATATTTATAAATTTTATTTATAAGGTTTATGTGTTTTATTATGCCATTATTATTATTATTTTCAATTAATATACCTCATTCCTCTCTTTTAATATCTTTATACACTTTATATATCTTTTCTTTTCCACTTTCTAATTTTATTTAAATGAGTTAAAAAATAAAGATCTAACTAACTATTGTAAAAATTATTAAAAAAATTTAAAATAATGATTATTAACTGATTCTTCTAAAAATTAAAATCATTTATCAACCTTCAATGAATTTTTTATGATTGTAAAATCTAAATCCTTATCTGAGGATGATTCCTTTAGGAAGAAAGATGAGTTCAATAACCTACCGGTTTATTTCTTTCTACCATAAATACAAAATAAATCCCCATAGGTTGAAAAAGTGTTTCTCTTCATTTATTCTTCTTCACTCACATTAAATAAATAGTTTATATTGCTTGACCTTTTATGGTAATTTTAAGAATAATATAATTCAAAACAAAATTACATTCATAGTTTTTTCATTCCCTATTATTAACCTAATTTTAATTATCAAAACTAAACTAGTGAGTAAACATGAAACTAATATATGTTAATATTATTTTTTAGTTAAATAATTAAATATATTAATACGCAAATTTCACTAGTAATAAAGAACATGTTGAGAGTAGAGAGAATTTATGGGAAGTGAACAGTCACCAGTTTGAACCAAAACTTGTATGTTTCTATCAGATTAATTATTTTTCATTCTCATGTTTTTGATTCATATCATGTATAACTATGTTCATTTTATCAAAAATTATAAAAATAGAAATATAAAAAAATAATTATAACAAGATGAAATAAGGATTGAGGATCTAATGGTTATAGGAATTCAGAGGAATTAAATCGGCCACTAATTCGAATCCCACCCCTACCACATGAGTCACATCTATTCCCCTTCTTTTCATTTAAATTATCCACATTTTGTAGTATGTTTATTTTTTTTTCTTTTTTCTTTTTATCACATAGGATTTCATATTTTCATTAGTATTAAAATAATATAAAAATAAAAATAAAAAAATGGGGTTTGTTCGATCATTTGGGTCTACTTCAAGAGTTTAAAAGACCATGGGTTTATGTCCTCCTGAATGATTTAACTCTTATTTTTCCTCTAAAAATTAAACCACACATCATGTATAGTCTTATATTTCATATATTTCAAGTGTTTATTTTTTTAAAAAATATATAATATAACATGTATAGTATAAATTGTTTATGGTAGAAACTTTTATCTAATGGTTGTGGGGTTCCATGGGATTGAACCCCTCACCAATTCAAACCCCAACACATGTATGAGAGTATGAATTATTCAAAATCTTTTAATTTAAATGTGTATAAGCTATGTACTTTAGTACATTATGTTTATATTTATTTTTTTAAAAAATATTTTCTATTTTTATTTTCTAGAATATTTTTGCCTGAATAGAGTTGACGATGTTTTTACACCACTAGGCATAGACATACACTTTTCTATAAGAACAATCCAAATATCCTAATAGAATAACTCCATAATAAGGATGCCACATTTGATTACACTTAGTAGAATGTATCGTCACCCATCAAATAAGTACTTACCTATTTATTTCAATTTTCAAATTGAGGATAATGTTATTTTTCTATATATATGGGAGTATGACAGAATATATTTATGATTTTAGTTTTTTTGAGTAAATAACACAAAAGAAAAACAAAAAAAGGTTGCCTTTACATTTTTTTATTTTTCATTATTTTGTTTTTTAGATAAACTTTGAGTTTAAACTGAGCATGCAAATAATTTTTCATAATTTAGTTAAGTATAAGAAAAATTCCTAGTTTTTTGAAAAAAAATATATTTAAATGAGTGCTAATATGGAATCGTTTTATTAAATTAGGATTTTCAAAACATTTAGAGGAGTATATGGGATTTTTTGAAACCAACCCCCATTTGCACTGACAAATATTAATTTTCAAAAGAACGTTAAGTTATATAAATTACTATTTATATACTCTTACTAGTGAAATCTTTTATTGAGTCATATAAAGTTATATTTTTTCATTTATATAATGTTTTTATATTTTATTGTTACATTAAATAACTATAAATTGTGATAGTTTGATTGGGTATTTTATTTGACATCGAGCCCTTGTTTGTATCATCTTTTGTGGAATGTCCTTAATTTTTACCTTAGAATCCCCTAAAATATATAAAATACCCTAATTTTATCTATATTAAAATAATATTTCATGAACTACCTTCACTCTTGTATATATCACTTAATCATAGTAGATTATGAGTCTCAGGGAATCTGGGTTGTTAATATGCTATCTTGGGGATGATTTAAATTTTTGTAAAATATATGGTAGAGTTTTCATCAAAAGGAATGTCTATAAGTTATATATTTTTCCATTGTAATTTATTTAATACCACTTAGAAAAAAACTAAATAGTAATAATAATAAATATTGGATGGGAATTAAATCCTTCATAATATATATTTGTTTTACTCTCCACCCTCAACAAATGAAATTGGTATGATTCACTATTCATTTTATATATTCATATTCATTTCAATTCCCTAAAAAAGACGAAAAAAGAAGAAATGTATATCAATAATTAAAAAGGAAAAAAATAAGATGAAAAATAATTCATTTTACTTTATTTGATATGAAATTTGGAATTATATTTGAAAAGGGGTAATTGAGTTGGGTAATTCACATTTGGGTACTTTTAGTGTGGAATCTTCATTACATTTTGAATGATGTATCATGCATTTTATTCTGAGAAAAAAAACCTTTTCTTTGTTGCCTTAATTTTTATCTTATTATACACCAACCCTAATACTTAATTTAATTTCATTAAAATCATTAGGATTAACACAAAATTATTTTCTTATTGTTTGGAGATTTAGTGTTTAACCAAACCTTTGGTATGAATTTCACGATTTTTATATGAGTAAAACATTTCATGAATTTCACACAGTAGATATGAGTGATTCATTATGAGGTAGATGTGACATGTTTCATGGGTTAATAAATGAAATTAAACCAATTTGAATGTGAGATAAGACTGCTGATTTGGAAATTGAATTGATAAAAGATACGTGTTAGATTTCACTTGAAAATAATAATATAAATTTTAAAACTTTTGATTTTTTTTTTGTGGATATAGAACCAAACATATAATATTTCCCATGAGTTCAATGGTTTAGCTGCTAGGTTGTGATCACATAGTGGTATATCATCTATTTTCACCCTTATAGTGATGATTAGTAAATTTATAGATTTTCATATCCCAATATTTATTCATTTTTAGCACAATATATATATTTTATTCATTTATCAAAAAAATGATCAAATACTTACACTATAAACATAGTGGAAAAAAAGTTTTTATTTTTAAATAACATTTAATAAACTAATAAAAATTTAAAAAATATTTATTTTTAGTAATTTTTGGGTCAATGGGATACAATTTCATCAATTTTACCAAGGGATAGATCCAATTATAGGAGGCCCAATAGGGTCTAAAAATTTGATGAAAATATGGGAAATATAGATGGGTTCAGCCTTATGTATTTGGGACATATAATGTTATACATAACTTCTTTTGGGATGCTTCAAACTCTATTGAAAATAAAAACCAAAGCTACACATATAAAATAAAATTACATGTCGAAAATTTATTATGAAAATAATGCTTGTGTAGTGATGATTTTTTTATCGAGTAGTGGTATAAATTGTTGCTAGATGGTCCTGTGACAGTTTTGGAAAACAATAGATAAAATTGGTGTCAACAATCAACATGCAGTGGTTCTTTCCATTTATCAGTGGTTTCATGAATGTTTCATAGAACACGTATTTAAAGGTGGATTTATTGTTTTAGCTACGGTTTTTTTTATAAAAAATTAACTACAATCTAGTAGTACTTAAAACTCCACCTAATGTATGAACCTTTTGTCGAAAGGAACCGACAATAATATAGATAACACCACCACTATGATAAATTTTTCCATATTTAGTGAATGTTTTAATCGCTTCTCTAAAAAAATTATAATATAGAGGCAGTTTAAACTGCTATGAAAAGAAAACAACTATCTAGCAGTGGTTTAAACCGATGCTATATCATGAATGAAAAAACATGCTATAGGTTCTGTAGCCCCAGAACAACATAAAATTAACACGAAATGGAATTATGGTGTTAATAGAACAAGGAAGATAGAACTAAGGGGAGGTGGCTCCAAATGTATATGATAAAAATTCATATATAGGGAATCATGGTGTTAATAAAAGAATAAAGACATTATGATTCATAATAGAACCCATTTTTTAGGATCATGGTGAAATCCCCCTAAAAATCCCCCTTAAAACTCAGTGAACTATATTAATTTCAATATAAAAAAGGATGGTCATGGTGTGAAGACTACCACTATACCACCACAATCAAATTCTAAGAATCATTTTACAGATCATGTTTATCTACCTTATTCAAGATCACCCACAAACAACAACCACGACCCAACCCATAGCGTTCTTGAAATTTCACACAAGACAAAGAAAGCACAATATATGAATCATGATGTAATGACCATAGTCATGATGCAACAAACTGAATATTCTTAAACATAAGGGAACCCAATAATCATATCATAACATTCATTCTATAATTGAACTCCCCACCCCACAAATAATTTCCCACTAGATAAATAGAACAACATAAAAACCCAATGAAATAATCCTTACACCACAACATATCAATATATATCATATCCTTATTGTCCATGGTTAGACACACTCGGTCACAAGGTGAAAACATTTCTCAATTTAGATTTCAGATAGAACCAATACCTTCTCCATAACTCTCCCACTAAACATCCCCCAATGACCCCCAACACCCAATATACACAAAATAAAGGCTTCATATGTAAGGCGCCAACCCCCCCCCCCCCCCCCCCCGTTATGGGATTCTGTGCATTATATTAATAAATTTGAATGATTAAAAGGAATCAAGTCTCAAAAGACCAATCAGTTTAGCAGTCTTGGAAAATAGATTACATACATGAACATTAAATTACACATTAGAAAATAAAACACAACATAAATGATACTTTCAGAATGCCATTAATCCATTAGCTTAACCCTGCTTATCAATCATAAAATACTTATTCACGTCCTGGGAAAAATAAAACATAGAAAGGGGTGAGCTCAGATGCTCAGTAAGGATAACAATATAGAAGAATCTTTAATAAATAAGCATAAAAAATTAAGGCAATGTATAAGACTAAAACAAAATCCATCTAAACATGAACTTCAGTATAATATGGAAAAGATAAAATAAAATAATTCCATTTACTTATTCACGTGGATATTCTACTAGTCTAATGATCATATGCAATTTCAATATCCACTTTCATAATGATGAAATGAATAATGCTGAAATTTAATTTCTGTGTCTAGGCCTCATTCTAGGACCTAGGGGATAACTCTAACCGGACCCCAACCCGAAGAGCCTCTGTAACCAGACTCCAACATGGAGAGTTTCTGTAACTGGACTCCAAATCGGAGAGCCTATGTAACCAGACTCCAAACCGGAGAGCCTCTATAACCAGACTCCAACCTGGAGGGTCTTCTGTAACCGGACCCCAACCCGGAGGGATTACATTTACCAGTCAACAACCTGTAACATACAAGTCCAACACATTAATCTTAAGAAGAGTTTGAAATATAAAATAAACATTCATATTAAAACTAGCATACGAAATGTCAATAATTTAACCATAAACCATGAATGGTATAAAAATAACTTATCCACAGTCAAACATATCATAAAATATTAAATACAATATGGAAGATTTTTATCATAATAAATCATATTCAAACATGTGTAAAATTTATAAAAGGATGTTTATATATATGAAATCAAAACTATTTGAGTAAAATATCACTTTCTATCTTCAAATCATTTAAGAGTCACATAATTATAAAAAACATATTTTGAAAATATTATTATAAGATTGTAAGTGATGATTCAATGATGTTATAATGGTGCAAAAATAGTTGCACCCTTTGTATAAGTTAAAAAATATTCTTACCTTAGTTTTGTTGAAAAATTCATAAAGTACCTTATTTAGAAGATGACAGAAAGATTAATTTCAAAAACATATAATGTCAACTAAGGGTATAAATGAATTTAACCCATTATCTGTTAAATAGTAAAAATGTTTTCAAATAAATTTTTAAAAAAACATGGATGTGGATGATAAAGAGGTCCTTGTAGACTATTACATATAAATAACCTCAGATAATTAAGAGATTGTATAATTAACCCTTATCGATTTGGTAACTCACGAAACAAACACCCCATGAAAGAAGTATTATTCAATGAAGTTGTAAATACCCATAGATTAAATTATATTACACAAAGAATAAAATAATAGCCATTACATACACCACACAAAAGAAAATAGTGACAATAAAGTGTGAATCTCACGGGAATAAGAAGTGAGATGAAATCCCCTTACCGCATTGTAATCAATCGCGTCATATGACTAAAAGTTAATAACCACCAAATAATTCATAGAATACCATGAATATAAAGAGAATCCTGATAATATATATCAAATGGTAGTCCACAATACACCACATGAAATAAATAAGTGTTGAACAATGGAAATATTAGACAATTAAAAGTGAGATAAGAAAACCCTCACCTTGCACTTTCCTTTAGTCGAGGGTACGTTTAACCTCATCTTCCTGGGGTTCTTCCTTTTGATTTAATAAAAAGAGATCCTTAGGTTGGATATCTGAATAAATGAAGGCCTCTAGGTCGATGTGAGGGAAGTTGGAAGGATATTTGGGCAGGTTTTGGCCGAGACAAATGGTTTTGGAGGTGGGATTTTGAGAGAAGGGAAAGTGCCCTTTTATAAGAGAGGTGAGGGTTATTTTAGGAAAAGATTGAAATACTATTTTATAATAAAATAATTTTCTATTTCTAATGGCTAAAAAATAAATATTTAAAGGATATAGTGATGAAGGGTTGAAAACCTCTCAACCAATAGGTTTTAGATAGGTTTAGGTCATCATATTAACCTTGTATTTTAGATTTAACTCTTAGTTAAATAGTTTAACATTTACCATGTCTCTTTATATTTTTATAATATATGGTTAATAAACATACTATAAACTTTCTAGAAAACCCCCATAGGTTCATTAATTACAAATATAATATTATTAAGTTCCTTTGGCAGATCCTCAGATTTTTGGAATATTATATCAACCAATAATATAATATTTGTTTTAAAAACTCAATTATATAAATTTTTCCATTATTTAATAAATGTTTTTTGTTAAAGTCCTAACAACTTTATTACATCGAAATAAATTCATATGTTCAATCCTAACATGTCATATTAACCTATAAAATTAGTGTAATTCTTCAAAAGTCTCAAATTACATTTATTTGGATATTTATAATATCAATTATTTTAATATTTCATTATTAAGGTAATTACTTGGTCATCATTGTGTCATAAATAAATGATATTATTTAATATATAATAATTTTAAATAAAATACCATTATTTAGTAAATATTTTTGTATTTATAATGAATATTTATAGTCGAATTTATATTGTGTATATATCTATATTAAAAATGGTTCAGTTATTCAAAATTGAATTTAACTCTTTTAACTGTTCTTTAAATAAAATAATAATAAATGTCCTAATCTAATCCAAGTGGACCAAAGAGGATTATATTTTATTCCTAAGGATGTTTTTGGTCAGATTATACTTATCGAATAGAATTAGGACATGTTTTAGGGTAATTATGATATTATTTTTACATTTAATTACCCTATTTACTTTTAACCGTGGTAAATAAAAGTAAAAAGTTACTATTCACCAAAAATTATTTTCATCTTATTAAACCATATTTTACATACTTAATTCAATCATGTCTCTCCAATTTTTGAAATTCAACTCAAAAAAGTGGTAAAATTATGTTTTATGAAAATTTTCAAATGTTCCTAGGAGGTGGGTAAAAGAGGTAAAAAAGTTCAATAAAATTTAATACATCTAATTTTATTATAAAATGGCTCCAATTAATTAAATTTAACTTATATAGGTATTATATATCTATTTTGACTTAAAATAAATTTAAATAA
Organism: Viscum album; assembly: GCA_963277665.1. Classification (NCBI taxonomy): domain Eukaryota; kingdom Viridiplantae; phylum Streptophyta; class Magnoliopsida; order Santalales; family Viscaceae; genus Viscum; species Viscum album. Next base: position 1,220,255,944 of record OY728119.1, read on the forward strand.
AATAAATAATTATTTAAATGAAAAGTCAGTTTTAAATAATAACATAGTGGTTTTTACAATTCTTCAAAGATTTAAAGATTTCAAAAAAGTACCAAAAATTCATCCAAATATAATTTTGATATTCCTAATTCAAAAATAAAGTCTATTTTACCAAATTTAAAACATAGAATTTTCATTTATTAATTTAAAATTAATTACCATTTTCAAAACCAAAAATCCAGTTTTTAAAAAGTTAAAACTATCAAAAGATTGATATGTGTTTATTTTATATTTAAATATGAAATTACTTATTATTACCTAAATTGTTTTTAATGACAAATATATAATATAATTATGCTTCCAAACCATTCAAATTCATAATTTATCAATATAAATTATTTCAATTAAAAAAGTTGTTTTCAATTAAAATTTTGTTTTTTCACTATTCATCAAAATATGAAAGTTATCAGAAAAGTACCAAAATATTATCCAAATTGAAATTGTATGTCCCGATTATAAAAATGAATTTAATTACATTAAATTGAGTATATAAAAGTGTCATATATTTGTTTTAAAAAGTATTCTACATTAAATAAGTGGTATAATTTCATTTTTTTTGAAAAATACTTCTTTTATCTGAAAAATAGAATTTTCCCTTATATTATGTCTAAGAGGAAAAAAATATGAATTCTAAAATTATATGGAGTATATAAAATTGAAAATTCAGTTAATACTATTCAAAACTATTTTTTACGGCTAGTTTGTTAAGTTGTGGTGCACTCGATCTCAGTGTTGTGTGTAAAGAAAGCTATTGAATTACTTTGAAGGTATAACATACTATGAAATCCTGGGGTGTTACATGATAAATCATTATCCAACGCATTAGATATATATAAAATGATTTTATTCCTGGATAATAAAAAAATATAGAATAATGAATTTAAAAAGATTAACAACTATAGGTAAATACCGATAATAAATGATGAACACTCCTCTAACACTTTAATGGAAAGTATCAAATTAAATAGCACTTTATCCAATCAAGAAAAAATCTAGCAATACTACCACCATTGGGGATAACTCTGAAATATGGACCACTCCATATATAGAAACCAAATAATTTCTGATAACCCATCAGTGAATTGTTTCAATGACTTCCTACTATTTGACAATGAAAATAATAATAATCAACTCACTTATTTTAATATAGATAAAACTACCCAACCCATACCATCAAACCTTGATCAAACACTAAGTGATTGTATCACCCTCTACTTCCACAAACATTGTGATTCATAACTCAATGAATTCATCCCGACCTCTTATTATATCATTTTAGGTTTCTTTATATAGTCATTAAGTTGTTAAAGGAAAATAAAATACTTCCTAAATAATTTAATAAACAGTACCCATGAAATTACATTTTTGCTTCCCTAATTCAATATATGTTACATGAATTTTAATACTCCTACAATTCAACATCAAAATATAAGGTTAATAAATATCCCATTAATTATAAAAAAAATCACAGAGGCCATCAAATCATATAAGAAAACACATTCATTATCAAAAAAATATACCTTACATCAACCCATCATCACAATGCTTCCTTTGCGCATCATCATTCAACATACCATCCACTAGAACATAATTCTACAAGATATCTATTCTTCCTCACTAATGAAAACTGCTGCACTATATCATATCAAAATTATACTAAATATATCATTATTGATATAATTATAATTAATTTTACATATCTTTACCTTATAATAATAAATCACCAACCATAATAACCAAACAGGTAGTTTAAGGGAAACATATCATTTACAAGGTATGCCATTGCATACCCATCAAAAATACTTTTATCTACCCAACGCAATATTATTCCATAATTAAATTAAACACTTCATAGGGGTACTTATAAAATTTTAATATTCAATTTATCATATTTTGAAAGAATATCAATAGTTGAATCACATTTATTAACATAAAATATTGGTTTTTAATTCATCACAAAATTACCATAGAATTACTTCATGCTTCACTTACATATATCAAACTTGAATTTAAAACTTATCATACATAATAAATCCCATATAAAATTCATGTAATGTAGTAAAAACTATAGAAAATAATACTTAAAATGGAAAAAACAGAATTTAATATATTTTCGCATACTTTTATAATAAACAGAATTTAATATAATTCAATCATTCCTTTTAATCAAATAATGTCATATTGACATCATAGTTTGATTTAAATATTTTTTAAACTATATGTTCAAATTAACACATGATATGAAATAAGAAACTTTATAATCCAAATCTCACTACTAGGACATTTTTATTTTTAAATATTTCATTTTATCATTTATAAATCATCAATATAAATCTTGGATGAAATTAATTTTTGGAAATGTATTTTATGTACATGGAAATAATTATCTTGTAACATGATTTTATATTAACAGAAATTTGAAGATTCATATTAACAAAATTTCTATAATAATCTAGTGAATGCAATCTATTTAATGTCTAATATGCTATTTTGAAATTATAGGTTTGTTAATAAACACGCATTAAACAAAAATTATAATTCAAAATATGTAATTTTATGTAAAAAAATCATCATATTTTGTTATGAATTATTAATAAAATAGGTTTAATATGATACAAATAAATTATTTAGAATGTATTAATAATTATCAGGAAAAAATTATAATAAATAATACACAATAAATATATTTTCTACCAAAATAAACACACTAAAAAAACAGAATTTAAAATTTTAACATAAATATAATCGTATGATAATGATGAATGCACAATTATTAAAACTATACCATGATATAAGTTCATTTTTACATAGACATGCTCAGTTGGATTTCAATGTCTATGCATTGAATCATAGAGGTCCATGTAATACATGTTTCCTAGCAAATAAGGTACCATGGAAAACAATTGGGAAATAAAAGAATATAAAATCTCGATCAACCTATATGTAAAAGGGAGACTAGAAACTAAAAATCATATATGATCATAAATATATTTCAATATCCATAGATAGTTGAAACACATCATATAAACACATGGTTATAGAACACATACAAACAACAACTGTTGTCCTAATAATATCTAAAATATATGAAAAGGATAAAAAATATCCACATTGGATGTATTGATACATGAAAAAACCATCTCTACAAATCATTTCCCATTACTGAACTCTACTCATTAACATCTCTATCCCCATCTCTACTTCCTAATACCGGAACCTTCAAGACAATTATAATGAAAATTAAACAATATTGTATATTTAATTTTAGACTTAAAATCAATAAACGTTTGTGAACTAAATGATTTTGAAGTTATGTGATTTACCTTATCAACACCAGTAATTACTTAAAATCCCTATTTTCCTACTGAAGACCTCAGATAGTAATTCTCCCAAAACCATCCCACGTACTCGACTAGGATGCTCCTTCCGAAGGACATTACCAACTTGGTTATATTGGGAGACTGAGTAGGACTGTGTGGGATTGAAATTCCATAGTTCATTAATTTTTACATATAAATAAAATAAAAATCATATTAGATGCAATATATATTAACAAAGTGACAACTGATAATTTGTTATTATAATGAAAAATTAATTCATACCCCACCTTATTTGGTAGACTCATTGAAAAAACACCCCAAATATTTTTTTGAACATTCAACAACTCACGAGTTTGGGAAGTTTGGTGGCCTAAACACTATGATTTCATTAAACAAAGATAAATCAAGAATTTATTATTTTAAATAGATAACATTATCTAATAAATATTTAAACTAAATAAAATATTACCAGAGTTTATTGTCTTTTATAAAAACTCTTTGACCTTGTATTGTGAGTATGTAGGTAAATTATAACTCAATGTAAGGGTAAGAACCAATTATAAGAATTGCATAAGGGTTACTAGTAAAAAAATTTAATTGTAATATTTAACTTAAATAACTCAGGTAAAGGTAATTGGAAAAGTTGTATAAAGGCACTAAAAAGTTACATAAGGGTATTAAGAATTTTCTAAAGCACACATAAAGGAAATAAATAAATTTTATACACTATTTAAAGGTAGCAATTTCACTACAAAAGGGAAAATTACATTTTCTTTATACTGCTTATGGTTATCTTAGCACTTGAGTAGAGGTAAGGAACTCTTCTATAAAGGTAATAAACACTTGTGTAATGGTAAGAATTACTTGAGTAAATGTATGAAACACTTTGGTAAAGGAATGTAGAGATTACGTAAGGGTAAAACCAAGAATACAAAACATGTATATGGGCACAAATTATGTATGTAATGGTAACACAAAAACTATAAATTCAATGTAAGGGTAAGAAAAACCTTTACATGAAGAATATAAAAATACAATATAAATAATAAAGATTCAATAATGAAGAAATCATGTGAAACGATACGGTATAGAACTAGATAAAACTCTCTTATATCAATAAGTAACCATATAATACAATATAAACTATAATGATTCTATAATGAAGAAATCTTGGGAAATGATATAATATAGCACTAGATAAATCTCCCCTAAGTGACTAAGTAACCATATTATTGAATCTGTTTTGGGACCTACCTAAGGAAAAATATTGTGATAAGTATTTAATCATATATGGGGATAATGACTTGAACTATCTATCTATCAACTTATTCCACATATATAATTGAATACCATGTTTCTTACAAAATCCTCATGGTGAAACCCCCAAACATAGTCCTTGTTTCTATGATGAATGGTTTCAAAACTAGGTACTTTTGAACCAATGAGATAAACAATCTATGTTATCCAATTAGTACATGGTTTCCCATGACCAATAGTGGAACTGAGGAATAGTGAAAATGTGATAATTTTAACACATTAGGAATAACCATAACTACACTCATCCATAACACTGAATGATTTTGTACCCCATACATGCCTAACATACACTCAAGTCATAAGTATCACAATCTTATTTATTGGGGAAACAAGAATTATATATTTTTTCACAAACCCTCACAATTGGTAAAAGAGAAATGGGGAATCTAGGGTTTCCTTCCATATACACTATTTAAAATCAATGTTATAAATAATAATTTAACACCAAAACATGTCTTGGAATGAAAAAAACCTTACATATTTTAAAACATAATTACCAAATATATTATAGAAAATGATGGGAAACAAAAAATCCTTTAAAACATTTCAATTTCACCCTTACAGAAGCATTTTATTCTTTGAAAAACAAATCTTGTCCAACTATCTTCATTTCCCTCAAAAATCACATGAACAAAAATTCAAACATTTTAATATGTGCACAAAAATAAACCATTTATTTTGAAATGATTACAAGCTACACTTCTACAGGGTTCTTTCCCTTTGTAACACAGATCAAGGAAAAAGGGGTATCCACATCAATCAAACAACTTTAAACAAGCTAATAAGACATTTTAGATGTTTTAAACCATGTCCACATTTTAAATACATTAAAAAAATTAAGAAAAATTAAGATTCAAACACCTTAATTGCATATCAAAATCTATTTAAAATCTACTTTTTATAAATTAAAAATCATAATCAGGTCAAAACCCAATTCAAAACATGATAACCATTTCAAAAGAAAATAAGATATTTTTGAAGAATATAAGTAAAATAAAACATTACATTTAAAAAAATGAAAAAAGGTATTAATTTGAAAACCAATTTATAACAACCTCAAAACACTAGGAAATATTACCAAAAACCATTGGTAAATCAAAAATATTCATAACTTCAAAAAAATGTAATTCAGAAGGTAAGTGCATTATTGTAATTCTAAAATGAAACAATTTCATAGTAACATCTACCTCTAAGAAGTATAAACAAATATTAGATATCAAGAAAATAATATCAATCGAAAACTACCACAACAATGGTCGGGATTGGTGGTGAGTCTTTGGGGGGTCAGGTAGGGCATCAGGGAGTCGGGGGGGGGGGGGGGTCGAGGTGAACTATCAGAGAGGTCGGTGAGGGTTGGACCGGTGGTGATGGGCATCGAACATTGGGATCGGTGGAGAGCGACCCGATTAGCGGTGAGGAATGGGATCGACAAAATGAGGGTTCATAGGGCTTTGGAAAAAAAAGTGTCAAGGGTTAAGTGGAGAAGAGTTGAGTTGTTAAAAAAATAAAATGATTTAGCATTAGGTTTTAATAAACTGCCACTAAATTATCTAAAACATTTTAGTGTTGGCTTCAAAAGACACCTCTAAAAACCTACCACTAATGTAATATTTTTGTGTAGTGATTATATTGAAAAGTCATTTAATTAGGTGGTTAAAGTGGGTGAAAAAATATGAACTTGAAAACTCATAAATAACCCCTGTCTATTGAAATTATTTTTGAACTATATTGTGTATAATTTTTTTAAACAATTTCATATTCCTCAATATCAAAAGTTGATCAACAGAAGGTTGGTAAAGGAGTTCATGGGATTTAATTTTATCTATTATATGGTTTTATCCCATTTTATGGATTTATAAGATCCTTATGATCACCTGAGTAGAATCTTGATGTAATACCATGCTTCGTATATGGAATCATTATATGATATTTTTAATTCCAAGTGTGTATAGTGTTTTTAAACATATTCCTTTATTTATTAATTGTTTTTTTATATGTATTTCATACCCATAATCAAATGATCATGTTTCGGGGTACCCATTCCATTTATTAATCAAACACCATTCGCTAATCATTCCCCAGATTTTCAATCATGGAATGTATGTCCTTTATATATGTAAATTTATGAAACATGAAAATAACCAAGACCATGAGAATTTATTTCCTGGTATTACAATGTAATAACAAAACAAAAAGTGGATAAAACAATGTTTTCTTCATGTGTTACCTTTGTGAGTTTTAATTATGATGTCAGACATAAATCACCCGATCATTGAAAGTAAATCATTTTGTGTTTCACACCGAACTCTTGGATTTATCATAGTATAAAATCAATAATTTGTATTTTGTTCTAGGTGTCTAAGACCGACGATAATAAGATCTTAACCCTACCTCTTAAAGTGATTAAGGGTGAGAATCATGGGGCTTACATGGGTTGATCATAATTTAATAATCAAATCAAATTATTTATTTATTTTAATATTTACTTGTGAATACATTCTAATTGATTCAAAAAAAAAACATTATTATTTAAACGACCTCTATTTTACATAATCAAAACATTATATTATAACTAATGATATATGGCACCATCTAGATAAAACAGAGTGTTTTTTATGTTGTATAAATTATAATAAGCACAAACATATAATTTTAAATATCATAAAAATATAATTAATAATTAATAATGTACATGGATTGCTTTCATTAAAATTTATAACTTTTACACATGGATATTTATGATGAATATATTAGTCCCAACAAAGGTTTATACTCTAACAGGGGAAATAATTAGTGTATGAAAATTATAATTTCCCCCTATCAATGATATTATTTCTCTTTCAGTAGATATTCTTCTCTATTATTCAATCTTAGTCAAAACTGATATAAAATAACAAATGTGACAGGAGAGAGACGCCTGTAATTTTATATGGTTCACTAAAATAGATAATCTGAGGAGCATTCATGGAAATTTTATTATTCGACTAAAGCATTGAAATTATCTTCCTTTATAGTTTTATGTTTTGGAGTGGCCACTCTGACCCTACTAGATTATAACAATGAACATTGGAATGCTCACTACTCCCCTTTCACTTGGGTAAAAAAATACTCTTCGTTATACTTCCTTCTTATTCTATATACAATATATAAAATTTACACAAATATTAGTGTACCAATATGTCCAAACTTCTTCTACTTAAATAAATTTACTTAATAATTCCATCCAAACCACTTTGAACACACCTCTTCATATTTTTATTCTTTCATACACGAGACTGAAAAATATACTATTTTGACACTACCTCTTCTTCTATATTTTATTAATATTTTCTCTATCTATTCTCCAAGTATACATTCTATTTTTCAAAATGTATTCTTTATTAAGAATATTTTTACCTATTTTTCTCAATAAAACATTTAGTATACTTTAATGATAATTAATCTTAAATTAGAATAGGTCAACTTACTAATTTCCTCACATATTAATAAGTCCTTCCAAATCAGGAATATAATCCTTTTAAATCATATCCATTATCTCATACCAAATAACTCATTTAAAAATACATTAATAATTATATTACATCACACTTCTCATCACCATATTAAATTTAATCTATGTGTAAAATGGTCATTTTTTCTTCCATAATATCAGCCTTAAACATGCGTAAAATTATAAAAAAACATGGATTTATTCTCCCATGAAACTCAACTAGATTATTTATACTCAAGGTAAGTTGATCAAGTTTATTTTTTTATTAATTAAAATATATTTTAACAAATATTTCTATGCATCCATAAAAACTAAAATGATATATATTACACATAAATAATGGTATATGACTTTAACATAGATCAAAATAACACTTATACATTATAGATTACTCATACATAAACCCTGATCACATGTATTGAACTTCAATAGAATCATAAGGACATTTTAATTGAATTATACACTACATCTGAAGACTCATATGCAACTCCAAAACACTCATACACATGAATGAAGAATTTTACATGATACATGAATAACTTATATATATATATATATATATATATATACCTTTGATGCCTCATATACAAGGACTATCCATTGTCTATAAATCTTCTTAAAAACCAATTTTCATAGAATTCATTTAAAACACTTTCAAAACATTTCAGACCTTCTGGTGAACAATTTTAATCACTGATAAAGATAACATTAAATATTTATTTCATGTTATAGTCAATAAAAAATCCCAAAACAAAATCCAATGGAATATCTACAATCAATATTCCACATTGTGTTTTCTTAAAAATTCAAATAGATTTAACAGTTAATAATTTTTTGAATTTTAGAACCAATGAAACCAAACATTATAAACACTATAAATATTTTAACAATAAGGAGTGCATAAATTTTTCTTTTAAAATTATATTTAATCCCGCATTAATAATTTTCATTGTGAGAAGTAAGAGTTAAATGAAAAAATAATGATGAAACATTTCATAAAACTCTATACACTTCAACAATTTCCAATAACATTTCCATGCATCTTTCCCCCCTTTTGAACAAAAAATTACTACAACATACATAAGAGGATTTAAGAACCAAGTAAAAATTCTTGAAATAACTTATGAGTACCTTATCATCCTTTTCCAAAGGTCCCAAATATCACTTCCTTGAGATTATACAAAATTATGTTAGAAATTCATGAATTTAACTAAAAAGAGAAAAAAATACTATTCTATTGAAATAAACCACAATAGATTAGTGGTTTTACATTCTATGACACATCTAATTAGAGGTATTTAGTTTGAATCCAATAGAAAATTAGTTTCTTCAAAAAAAAATCCTTAGGTAGTTCCTTGGACATAATATCAACCACATAATGTTTAGTATAAGCATACTATAATTTTAGAACTTTTTTCTCCAATTCAGCTATTAGAAAATGAAGTTTTATTTTAATAGGAATGGTCCTTTAGTGATGAATGATATTTCCCTCTGTTTTATGGCACTCAAGTTTTCATAATTTATAGTAATATTAAATTTTACTTCCATATAAATATCTTTATGTTATTGTCTCATTCATATTTTCTATGTATAAGCTTGATTGGAACCAATATATTCATCCTCAACTATTATTAAAGTGAAAAAATTATGCATATTGATTTTCTAAGTGATAAAAAATCTATTAATATATAATAAACCTCTTGAATATTACTTTTAATCATCCATATAACCTTTCCTATATGTATCCATATAGCCCCAGAGTTTTTGCTGTGATGTGATCTGAAAAACTGAAAGAAATATACTTTTTTGTAATAATGGAGTATTCATCTCAAATATTGCACATGAAATTTTTTGGAACAAATTTTATATTAGTTTTCTTGACATTTGAGAAATATAATTTCCATTCAAGTGGATTTCTATTAAAAAAACTCCCAATGATTTACCTATAAAAGGCATATCAACATCCTTTCCTTATCAATATTATAGAATTTTCATACATATCACCATGAAAGATGTTATTAGACTTGAATAATAAATTTGAAATATTCTTCACACCTAATTGGAATATATTATCTGAGAAGAAATGTACCATAATTTCATTGCATTATGTAAAAGCCACGAAAAAATGATAATTAACTAATTAAAGGCATTTTGAAATCACAATTCAAGCCTTTCAAAAACTTATTGCATTGTGTAACTTATGATCCTAAAAAAAATGAATCCTTTCACAAAAATAATCACCACCATTAAATACTATTTTTACTTCTTTATATAGATATTTCGATTAAAAACTCCACTTTTGAAACCATTCCGTTTAATATAATGATCATCATTTAGTACCAGGCCATTAGCAATTATTTTAGGCAATACAAGGAGCTAAATAACTGATGCACTTTGTTTTAATATACATCCCTAATAAAACCATTTAGATACTATATAGAAACCTCAAAATCAAGTATTCCATTTAAGAATTATGATTTAAAATATCTTAGATATAGTATAAATCCCTCTTTCATTGTCATATCCAAGAACAGTCATATCATTCCCAACTAGGTATCAAATGAAAATATATCTTCCCCATAAATTCTATAAATTATATAATAGATGTTATAAAGTAGACATATTTTTATCCTCATCACTTTTCAATCCTCATTGAGTTTATTCTATAAGAACAACTTGGTTGTGATAAAAATCATATTCTTCACCCTTGAAATAACATCCCAATTTTTTTTATTTATAAATTTTCCAATCTATTTGTACATATAATTGAATCAATTTTTGTATTTACTTGTGTCCAAGAATATTTAATCAACACTTTATAAAGAAATTTTGTTTTGTGAGCATCCATACTTCTAGTTTGAACTGGGTTTTTTCATATCACCAATAAAGTTTCTACTATTGAATTCACTTCTTTTGGTTTTTTTGGTTTATATATCTTATTTATGCTATATTTTCTTTATCACTAGAGACTTCCTCTAATTCATCTATTTAATCATGAGATTTACATGATCCTATTATATCAACATCAATTTATTCTATACTTTATTCACTATTTTTCAATAAATTATTGTCACTTGTTTGTAAATTATGCTCGTGTTCAATATCTGTTAAATATTGAATTTTTAACAATTTTATCAATCCTTTTTTAATTGAATTTATATGAATTTATTTTTTATGGATATTAAAGTAAAATTCCTTCATCCCCATGATCTTTAAACCATTTATTATTTGGTTTTTTTAGAATAAAAAATTTACTTCCAAAAACTCAAAATTACATAAGTGTTGGATTTTTCCCACACCACATGTCATTATGGGAATTCTATTTATTAAAAATAGTAAGGATATATAAGATATTTACATTAATACAAGAATATAATATTTTAAATAAATCAATATTAGATTCTTTTTAAGGAGGATTTTCTAAGCAATTTTATTGATAATATGGTTTTTTCCATCAACAACTCTTTTAGAGTTTTTATGGTTGAACCTTGATACCACATTAAATTATTTTCAAGTTACTCTTTCACCTAATTATTGGTAAACATTATTCCCTTATAAATAAAGAATTTTTGAAATTTCCACCCAATAATATTATCCTCCACTCTTTTGTAATGAGTAATTAATCCAAAGATATTGTATTTTTGAGTAATCACTGCCACCCATGATCTATTTCTATAATCATAAATTAATAAGAAAAATTTCCATTTCTGATACATATATTTTTTGTGTTAATGTTACACACACATCCAAATATTCATGATCAAAAAATTTTATTGAATTATTCTTATTTTGGATTATATTTTTTTAACAATCTTCTATTTTTGACAAGTACAACACCTATGAGTGTGATCCCATGAAAGTGTTGGGAGATATTTAGGTCTATAAATTTTCAACCAGACTTCCAAGGATTATTGGATCAAATAAAAAATATTATTTTACCATATTTTATTTTATTTCTCCTTGAAAAACAATCATATATCATCTTCTCCATTGATGAGATAATTGTTTCCTTTACTGTGACTTAATGGGAAAACCATAATACAATATTTTCCCTTTATAATGAAAGTATTTTAATTTCACATAACTATATTTATTGTGTTACATAATTTAATCACATTGAGTAGGTTGCGACTACGACCTTCCATAATCAATACCACCTTGTAACTCAATACCTCTCTACCTATCATAACATTTATGGAGGCAACGAAATTTAACTCATCATCATTGAAAAATATCACAACTCCAACCTTGTCATATTTTATTATGGTGAAAAATTATGTATTTCCCATCATGTGTGAAGTTTACTCTCTATCCAGAATCCACATTCAATGCCCTTCTATTTCCCTAAACTATATTTTAGTAACATTGGCTTCATCAACTATTACCTTCTTGATGCATGACTATTGGTTCACATTTTTTATGATAGATTACCATATTATTCCACAAATTCCTTGGAATATTATTCATCAAAGATAATTTTTTTCAGTTCATATCTTATTTAAAATTCCTCATACTACTACGCACTTGTTTTATCTTTATCCTTTAGAATAATGTTTGATACCTTTTATGGAAAAATAACCACCTTGTTCCAAAAACATTAACAATAGAAGCTATATCAATTAATATAATATTCATATTATGAAATTATTCTAATTTTTTTGATTTCATTCTCTAAAAAATATCTCTTATATATATAGAAAACATATTGGGTATTACAAATATTACCACAATATTAACAACAACCTTATGCTATGTTATTTTCACCCTTTTATGCATCCAGAGTTATCTATTAAGGGTTATGCAACTGAATTTCATTTTAGGGAGTAGATGGGTGTAAAGACCCAAAAATTTCGTGGAATTTTTTTTTCTTCTATACATGGTATTTTTATAAGTCTGTGAAAATTTACGGCACTTGATTCTAAGGCCCGGTGTGCCCGAAATCAATTTCTGAAGTTTTGTTCGGGTACGTTCAGTAAACCTATGAGTGGGATTTTATAACTTTTGAACCAGTTCTAGGAATTGAAATTTGAGGGCACCGTTGAACTCACAACCCTGGTATTCGCTTAAGAATACTTTCACCTCGACGAAAGTTGTTCGAGAATGGGAGTTAGTTTTTTGGTTTTTTATTATTTTTTAAATAAAAATAAAGTGTTAGCTTATTTTTACTTATTTGGTGGTTAAAACCTCCAATAAGAGGTTAGAGGTGGGGTCCACCACACCATAACCTCCCATGAGAGGTTATGGTAGTGGGGCCCACCCAAGTTCTAAACAACTCTTAGCAGTTAAAGAGGTGGGGACCACACGGGCTTTAAACCCCTTAAACTGTCCATAAGTGATGGAAACCCTTTAAATTCCCTCATAAAAGAGCCAAACCACACAAATTAATTAATGGAATGCTAATTAATTAATATGAAATCTTTTGAATTCATGCCAACCATTAAAATAATGTAAAAATATATTATTTCATTTTAGTTTGAAACTTTCTTTTGGTAGAACAGAGGAAGGGGAGAGCTAGGGAGAACCATTCTCCCAACGAAAACTGTGAAGAACACCAGCGACGCTTCTTCCTTGGTCTTCTACCCTGGACGCTTTCAAACACACGAGATTGATTTGGGAGTGTGTGACAAACGCGGAAAACAACGGAACGAAGTCTGCCTTATCGCAACATCATCAACAAAAAACTATATGAGGTAGGGGTTTTTTATGATGGAGTCTTACCCTCAATTCTTCGTCGTTGGTTATACTCTTTGAGGCTGATTGTTTCCACAATAACGTGGAAGGCTCAGACCGCACGAACACGACCCAACCCTTCCCCTTCATTTCTCTTCATTTTTTGATGACGGTGGCGACGTAAGGGCACTTCCGGAAGATTTGACCATGAAGGAGAAACGACGGCTGGAGATGGGTCGACCGTGAAGAAAACTGGCGGTGCATGGCCGCCAAGTCGTCGGAAGGACACATCACCATCGCACCGCGTAGAGGAGAAGGGGGATGCGGCCAAGTCAGGTCACATAGGAAGAGCACGACGACGTCGCGTCACCCGAAGGAGGAGAGTTGTGGCTAGGGAGGTCCATGACGGAGGGGCGAGGCGTCATCGTGCCATGTGGAGGAGCAGAACCGCGGCGCTGTCGTGCTGCGGTGGAGGAGAGCCGAGACAGTCGGCGTCAGGCTGGCCATCGGTGGTAAGGCCAGCCAGGAGAAGAGGGACCCCGCTGGGTCCTGTATGATCTGTACCGATTCCACCTGGTGCCAGTTTGGGATGAAACGCAAACGGCTTTGCTATTTGGGACTTCCAGGGGGCGCACGGGTTTCCCCTTAGTCGCGACATAGGCGGACCCGCGAGCCGCTGGGCCTGACCCAGCGCGGCCCGGGCCTCCCACTTGGGCCAGGTCAGGACCCACGGACTGGTTCAGACCCACGGACATGGTCAGACCTGAAGATCGGGTCAGACCCCAGTCCGGACCCAGGTCGGGATGGGTCAGTCCGACTAGGTCAGACTGGACCCGGACTCGCTTTGGACTATTTTTACCTTTTCCCCTATATCTTGGGCTACTGGTGTCCGATCGACAAACCGTCTGCAGTGACATAAAGCATAGAGAGATAAGGTTCTTTTGGAATATCCCACTTGATGTTTGGACATAGTTGGGGTATGGCCGAGTTGGTTTGAATCTAAAATCCAACCGGGCCCCCGAAACGAAAATGCCAATAACTCACAGACCGGGCATCTATTTGACGCGCCGTCTGTTGCGTTGAGACCCCTATGACGAGGCAGAACTTTTGATACACTTCTACTAGAGACTTTGTGATAGTTGGAGGATCTACCTGTAGTTCATGGAGAGGATTATCCTAGAGATGAGTGAGTGGTGTACGAAGACCTAGTAGATGGCTGAGACCTGACGACTGCTGACCTTTTGACTCAGAGTGTTTTGACTAGTCCTGTGGGGAGAGCCTCTGTGTGACACGGCAGACCCACAATGGAGCGCGACTATGTGAGAAGCTGCAGACCCATGGTACTCGACATAATGAATACCTCAACAGGTTACGAGGGGGGAGAACCTCTATGTGAGCCTGGTAGACCCATAGTGGTGAGCACCTCTGTGTGAGCGTAGAAGATCCACGGTACTCGACAGGAGGAGTACCAAAGAAATCTGGTATAGTGGGAAGTGCCTCTGTGTGATGTGGCAGACCCACTGTACTCGATAGAGGAGGAGTACACCATCAACCGAGGTTCCGACAGTGTGACTGGGGATGTTACTTGATAGCACCCCTATAATAAAATCTTGGTTTGAGCTGAGTTAATGACTTTTATATTTTCCCCATGATTGAGAAAGTTTACTAGATAACTTAGGTATATGTATGGGCATATACCTAAGTAATGGATATCCATTGATTTCATTCCTAGTTTTTTATCCTTGATGGATTTAGTGAGACCATGAGGGTCTCAGGGTCCCTACTGAGTATTGTTATACTCACCCCTAAAAGGGATATGCCCGCACCTCGTTGTGTTGGTTGTAGACAATGGACAATGCTGACTGAGGCAGAGAGTAGCAGGACTGGATAGTACCTGGAGGTGGACCACTCAGTGTGATAGTACACAGAGCTACCGGACAGACATGGATTGCTAAGGAGGCCATTTTTACCTACCCTTAAGGTAGGAACCCCGAAGGATGACCCAGTGGCTTCTTTACTTTGTTTTTAGTTGTACTTGATTTCAGTTATACTTGTACTTTACATTTGGGCTTTTATTTCCATCCCCTTTTACATTCTAGCACTTCTTTTATATACAGTTTTATTTAGTGATTTGGTTCCAGTTGTGTACTCTGATTTTGTTTGTCTACAGTTATAAATTAAATTCCTTCCTATCTTAGGGATTTACACCTTTGCAGCTAGTCGCCATCCCCTGGCCTATGGGAGGTGGGATTGGGATAGTCACGATACGCGCCCCGGGGGACGGGTCATGACAAATTGTTATCAGAGGGAGGTTTTACCATAGAACATAGGACTATAATATTTATTTTCTATGAAGCAATAGTATTAAGGTTACTAAGTGTGGTCTTCAACTCATGGAGTCCAGTTTTGGTGCGAGCTGCTGATGTATCCATACACCAGGACGCTGACTTCAGATTTATAACTTAGTGCATGAAAACACTGATTGTGTGTGTGTTTCAAAAGTTTTCTCTAAGTCAGGTCAACCAGGTCAGCTCACGAGGTATAAACTTTTGACTGTTCCACACCTGTTTCTTTCAAGATGCCTCCCCGCAGAGCCCCGAGAGTCGTACGCTCTGACATCCCATCGATCTATGAGGCCTCGGTGGATGGACCTTTACCAGTGGAGGCACCAGTGGCACCACTTCTTGTTGGTCCACCGATGGCACCAACCCCAGCACCAGACGATACATGCGGCTTGAGCGCATTTAATGAGTTCCAGTGCCAGAGGACACCCAGGTTCCGGGGAGAGACGAACCCACAGGCGGCTGAGAATTGGTTGGAGGATGTGGTGAGAGTCTTCAGGTGATTAGGGACACCAACAGACCCTATGGTGATCCTTGTTGCGAGTCTCATTTAGGCAGCAGCTGGAAGATGGGGGAGCCTGATGCTCTAGGTGGATGATGAGGCAACACATCTCTGGGTAGACTTCGAGAGCCTGTTCCAAGCAGAATTTGTTCCAGAGACCCTACGAGTGGTGCAGATATAAGAGCTACTGCATCTACAGTAGGGTAGCATGACAGTAGATCAGTACTCAGCGATATTCACAGACCTCTCGCGCTACTCCACAGATATGGTGTGGGACCAATTATTTAGGTCCCGGACCTTCGAGCAGGGGCTCAGGAGAGAGATCAGGGCATCTATGATCCCCCTCAGCATCCCGACAGAGGCAGGGGTGTTAGAGAGAGCCCTACTAGTAGAGAGTTCCCTTGCTGAGCAGTCACCAGCAGCAAGACCCACTACTAGTCGACATGCAGTGGAGTCTTCTGTATTTGGAAGTAGAAAGATGACGCAGAGGTTCAAGAGATCCAGACCCACAAGTGGACGACCACAAGACTCTGGATCTATTGTGTGGGGCACCCGAGGTTGGGACTTACCTACCAAGAGCAGGAAGTGTTACTCTTGTGGCAGGCAGGGTAACATGGCTCGTTACTATCTGAACCACCGTTCAGATGATCACCAGACAGTTGAGGGACCTTCCATGCAGAGGCAGATATTCAATCTAGGTGGTCCGTAGGGCGCTGGTGGATGAGGCAGAGGAGCTGGTCGAGTAGCTGGCAGTGGAGGACGTTATGAGGTGTTACCATCACCACCACTAGGAGGTCCACCCTGACCCCAGGGAGCAGGTGGATAGGGGAGAGCTCAGCTTCAGGAAGGTGAGGCATATGACCATGGTTCTCCGGAGATGATTCGAGGTACGATCTGTGTCTACTCCACCTTATCTGCAGTTTTTATAGACAAAGATGCCAGTCACTCTTTCTTTTCCAGTTCCCTTGTTTAGAGCTTAGAGATTCTGATGGAGTTTTTGGCTCGATCCTAACGTCTAGAGACTCTTATGGGAGAAGACTCAACAATTACACACTACTTCCGGTAGTGTCATATTTCTATAGGAGGCAATATATTCAGCTGGGATATCCTCATAGCGGCGTCAAGTCCTTACGACGTCATCTTGGGTATGGACTGGCTATCTACAGTCCATGCTCAGATTGACTGTATTAGGGGAAAAGTGTGTTGTGTCCACATGGATGGGACCAGGATCACCTTCACCAATGAGAAGGGAGCCTTTGAAGCACATGACAAACTTACTCGGAGGAGGGTGCAGCCGATCACTCACCAGTTGGCTTGCCTTACCCTCGGAGTAGTTGATGTGGAGAGTCTAACTTATCCTATAGTGGTGGAGTAGTACGCGGATGTTTTCCCGAATGATGTTCCCGGACTTCCTCCTCGCAGAGAGGTGGATTTCTACATAGAACTGTACCCCAGGACGACACCGATATCTACACCAGCATATCAGGTGGCTCTCACTAAGCTCTGTGAGCTACAAGTACAGCTAGAGGACTTGCAGGTAAAGGGATTCATCTGGTCTAGTGTTTCTCCCTGGGTAGCCCCAATTCTGTTCACCAAGAAGGCGGATGGGAGCTTGAGGATTTGTGTCAACTACTATCACCTAAACTATGTGACCATTAAGAACAAGTACCCAATTCCAAGGATTGATGACCTCTTTGATCAGTTCAAGGGAGCACAGTGGTTCTCAAAGATAGACCTCAGATCAGGCTATCACTAGCTCAGAGTTCGAGACAAGGATGTGCAGAAGACGACCTTCGGGTGTCGGTATGGCCCCTATGAGTTCTTGGTTATTCCCATCAGTGTAACTAATTCTCCAGCAGTGTTCATCAGTCTCATTAATAGGATCTTCCAGCCCTACCTCGATTGCTTTGTCATAGTCTTCATCGACAACATATTGATCTACTCGACTACTGAGTAGGAGCATGCCTACAATTTGTAGGTAGTACTGGATACACTCTGAGAGCACCAACTTTATGGTAAGCTCTTGATGTTCTGGTTCTGGATCTGACAGGTTCACTTTCTGGGTCATGTCATCTTGGAGGCTGGATTTGCTGTGGATCCAGCGAAGATTGAGGCAGGACTTTTTTGGGAGCCACCCAGGAGTGTGACGGAGGTATGAAGTTTCCTAGGTTTTGCTGGATACTATCTAAGGTTCATTCCAAACTTCTCCAGAGTTTCATCACCTCTATCAGAATTTGAGAAGAAGGGGAAACCCTTCGTCTGGTCGGAAAGATTCCAGAAGAGCTTTCAGGAGCTGAGGCAGATGTTGACTACTGCCCCCATCTTGGGGTTCCTAGAGAAGGTGTAGGGTATGTAGTCTACTGTGATGTATTAGGGACCAGACTCTGGTGTGTCCTGATGCAGGAGAGAGCTGTGATCGCATATGGTTTTTCGTAGTTGAGACAGCACGAGCAGAACTACACTACCCATGAACTTGATTTAGCAGTAGTGGTCTTCGCCTTGAAGATGTGGAGGCACTATCTTATGGGTGAGCATTTCAAAGTATACCCAGATAAAAACAGTCTCAAGTATATCTTCTCCCAGAAGGACCTGAACCTGAGATAGTGTCGTTGGCTTCAGTTCCTCCAGGACTATAACTTTGAGATAGTCTATACTCCTGGAAAGGGGAACGTTGTTGCAGATGCACTCAGTAATAGATTTGGTATACAGCTGCTAGGAGAGGTGACAGAGCAACTTTCTTTCTTACAAATATACTTTGTGGATAGAGATGGAGTTACCTATCTACAGTCTCTCACGTTCACTCCCCCACTTCTTCAGCGAGTCAGGGAGGCGCATAATGGGAACACTGACTACAAGACACTACGTTCTCAGATATTCATAGGGCAAGCACCTGAAGGATTTTCTAAATGTGGGGAGCACGACATCCTCTTTAGAGGACGTACCTTGGTACTAGTGGCATTTCAGGAGGAATTGTTGAGGGAATTCCACACTTCCCCATTATAGGTACATCTAGGAGTGGTGAAGATGTACCAGGACCTCCGACGACATCATTGGTGGCCAGGTATGAAGAAGGCGGTAGTGGAGTTTGTCTCTCGGTGCCTCACTTTTCACAAGTGAAGGCGGAGCACCAGGTACCTGCAGGCTTGGTTCAGCCCTTAGAGGACCCAGAGTGGAAGTGGGATGATATATCCATAGACTTCGTGACGGGTCATCCATGTACATCTAGGAGTGATGATTCGATATGGGTGATCATTGACTGACTCACCAAGTCGGTCCACTTACTACCGATCAGAGATCAAGGCTCAGTAGAGATCTTGGGACGCCTCTATGTGCAGGAGATTGTGCGTTTACATGGAGTACCTCCTTATATTGTATCCAACCGTGATGCATGGTTTACTTCCCGGCTATAGAAGGGGTTGCAAGAGGCATTCGGGACTTAGCTTCACTTTAGCACTACCTTCCATCCTCAGACAGATGGTCAGACTCAGAGGACCATCCAGACCCTCGAGGAGATGCTACGTGCACATGTCCTCGACTTCAGTCATAGCTAGAAGGATCACTTTCATTTGGTGGAGTTTTCTTACAATAATAGATATCACTCCACCATAGGGATGACACCTTTTGAGGCCTTGTACGTGTGACCTTGAAGATCACCATTATGTTGTACTGACCCTGGGGAGTCAGCACTAGTGGGACCAGAGACGGTACGAGCTACCAAAAAGAAGGTGAAGATCATCCAGGAGTGAATGAAGACTGCATAGAGCAGGCAGATGTCATATGCTGACAGAAGACATAGGCCTCTAGATTTCAAGGATGGTGACCACGTCTTTCTACAGGTCTCACCTCAACGAGGTCTATGAATATTTGGACGTGGTGGCAAGCTATCTTCGAGATTCATCGAACATTTCCAGGTTCTAAACAAAGTAGGTGAGGTGGCTTACCACTTAACTCTTCCACCTCAGTTGCACCAGGTGCACGACGTCTTCCACGTATCTGAGCTGAGGAGATATTTGCACGACCCTTCCCACATCATCAAACATGGAGAGATAGACATCGACTTTGGGGCGACCTTCACGGAGGTTCCGGTGGAGATTGAGGATCGATAGAAGTGGGTCCTGTGTGGATGGTCGATACCTCTAGTACATGTTCGCTGGTAGCACAGGAACCTCCAGGAGATCACATGGGAGCGAGAGGCTCAGATGTGTGCTCAGTACCCCCCATTTTTCCCTTAGTTCAAGTTGATGCTTATGGGAATGTAAAGCCCTAAGGTGGGGAGAATGTAAAGACCCAGAAATTCCATGGAATTTTTTTCTTAAATACATGGGATTTTTACGACTCTATGAAAATTTAAAGTTCTTGATTCCAAGGCCCGGTGTTCCCGAAATCAATTTATGAAGTTTTGTTCAGGTACGTTCAATAAACATGCGAGTGGGATTTTATAACTTTTGAACTGGTGCTCGGAATTGAAATATGAGGGCACCGTTGAAATCATAGCGCCGATATTCTCCTAAGAAGACTTTCACCTCGATGGCAATTGTTTGAGAATGTGAGTTGTATTTTTGGGTTTTTAATAATTTCTTAATAAAAATAAAGTGTTAGCTTATTTTTATTCACTTGGTGGTTAAAACCACTAAGAGGAGGTTAGAGGTGGGGGCCACCACACCATAACCTCTCATGAGAGGTTATGGTGGTGGGTCCCACCCGAGGTCTGAACACCTAATAGCAGTTAAAGAGGTGGGGACCACACGAGCATTAAACCCCTTGAACTCTCCATAAGTGGGGAAAACCCTTGAACTTCCCTCATCAATGTGCCAAACCACACAAATTAGTTATTGGAACATTAATTAATTAATTGGAAATCTTTTGAATTCATTCCAACTATTAAAATAATGGAATAATCTATTATTTCATTTTGTTTGGCAACTTTCTTTTGGTGTATTAGAGGAAGGGGAGTGCTAGGGAGAACCATCCACCCAATGAAGAACACAAAGAACACTGTCGACGCTTCTTCCCCGGTCTTCTACCCTAGACGCTTTCCGACACACGAGCATGATTTAGGAATGTGTGACGAATGTGGAAAACAATGGAACGACATCCACCTTAATGCAGCATCGTTGAAAAACTACTATACGAGTTAGGGGTTGTTTTATGATTGAGTCTTACCCTCTGTTCTTCGTCCTTAGTTGTACTCTTTGAGGTTGATAGTTTCCACCATAACGTGGAAGGCTCGGGCAGTACAGACATGTCCCGACCCTTCCCCTTCATTTCTCTTCATTTGTTGATGACGGGGGCGGTGCAACGGCACCGTCAGAAGAGTGGACCGAGGTGGAGCAACAGTGGCCGGTGACAGGTTGTCCACGAAGAAAATCGGCGGTGCAAGGCTGTCGGGTTTTCGGAAGGACGTGGTGTCATCGCGCTACGTAGAGGAGAAGGGGGCCGCATCCAGGTCGGTCTATGGAAGAAGGGTGCGGCGCCGTCGCATCACATGGAGGATCAGAACCACTGCACCGTCGCACCGCGGTGTAGGAGCCGAGATGGACGGCATCTGGCTGGCCGATGGTTGTGCGGAGCGGCTGGCCGCTCGGCCAGCCGGGAGAAGCGGGACCCCATTGGGTCCCATGTGATCTGGAACGACGCCACATAGTGCTGGTTTTGGCTCACAGCCAAATTTATCTACCGTTCGTGAATTCTAGGGGGGCACATGGTTTTCCCCCTAGACGCGGCTTACGCGGACCCGTGAGCCATTGGGTCGGAGCCATTGCGGGCAGGGCCGCCCACTCGGGTTGGGCCGCCCTGTAGGGCTGGGCCGACCCCTCATGTCGTGTCATGACCCATAGACTGGGTCGGTATCGCGGACTGGGTCGGTCCCCAGTTTGGACTAGGGTCAGGCCGGGTCAGTCCGACGGGGTCGGACCGGACCCAGACCCACTATGGACTATTTTCACCTTTCCGCCCATATCTTGGGCTACGGGTGTCTGATCGAAGAACCTTCTACGGAGACAGAAATATTAGAGAGAGATAGTTCTTTTGAAATATCCCACATGAGTTTTGGACATAGTTGGGGTATGGTTTTTTTGGTTTTAACCTAAAATCCAACTAGGCCCCCGGAACCGAAATACCGATAACTCATAGACCGGGCGTCCGTTTGACGCGCCATATATTGCGTTGAGACCCCTGTGATGAGGTGGAACTTTTGAGATACTTATACTAGGGAATTAGTGAATGTTGAAGAATCGACCTGTACTTCGTGGAGCAGATCCTCCCAGAGACGAGCGTGCAGAGTACGGATACCTAGTGGATGGTTGAGACCTGACGACTGTTGACCTTTAGACTCAGAGTGTTTCGACTAGTCCAGCAGGGAGCACCTCCGTGTGGCGTGGAAGAACCACAATGGGGAGTGCCTCTATGTGACAAAACAGACCCACGATACTCAACAGGAGTACCTCAATAGGCTACGAGGGTGAAGCGCCTCTGTGTGAGCGTGGCAAACCCACAGTGGGGAGCACCTCCGTGTGAGTGCAGCAGATCCACGATACTCGATAGGAGGAGTACCACAGTAGTCCAGGATTGTGGGAA
The DNA here is from genome assembly GCA_963277665.1 of Viscum album. Taxonomy (NCBI): domain Eukaryota; kingdom Viridiplantae; phylum Streptophyta; class Magnoliopsida; order Santalales; family Viscaceae; genus Viscum; species Viscum album. The sequence goes on from OY728119.1 coordinate 1,220,279,200, forward strand.
GCGCCTCTCTGTGATGTGGCAGGACCACTGTACTCAATATAGTAGGAGTACACCATCAGCCGAGATTCCGATAGTGTGACAGGAGATGTTACTTGATAATACCCCTAGAATAAAATCCTGGTTTGAGCTAAGTCAACGACTTTTCTTTTTTCCTCATGATTGAGATGGGTTACTATATAAAGTAGGTATATGTATGGGCATATACCTATGTAATGGATATCCACTGATTCCACACCTTGGGGTTTATCCTGGTAGGATTTAGTGAGACCTTGAGGGTCTCAGGGTCCCTACTGAGTATCGTTATACTAACCCCTGCACAGTCTATGCCCACACCTCGTTGTATTGGTTGCAGACAACGGACACTGCTGACTGAGGCAGAGAGTAGCAGGACTGGATGGTACCTGGAGGTGGACCACTCGGTGTGATAGTACACAGAGCAGCCAGATAGACATGGAGTGTTGGGGAGACCATATCTACGTACCCTTCAGGTAGGAACCCCGAAGGACGACCCAGTAGCTACTTTAATTTGTTTTCACTTGTACTTGCTTTCAGTTGTACTTCTACTTTACATTTCGGCTTGTATTTCCATCCCCTTTTACCTTCCAGCACTTCTTTTGTGTACAGTTTTACTTATTGATTTTCTTCCAGTTGTGTACTCTGATTGTGTTTGTTTATATTTTTAAAGGAAATTCCTTCCCAACTTAGGGATTTTCATTTTTGGTGCTAGTCGCCATCACTTGGCCTATGGAAGGCGGGCTAGGGGTAGTCATGATACGGGCCCCGGGGGACGAGTCATGACAATGGGAGTGGTTTTTCTTCAACTACTAATATTTTCTTTCAGTTAATCCCCATAGCCAATTTTCCCTTTTCATTAAAATAATTCCCATATGATATTGAAAGAACATATTCAGTAGATACCCCGTAAGCTTCCTTAGTGTCCAATTCAATCAATCTTTTTAATATCATACCAAGAGTATGAAACTTTTTTTAGTCATAAAAATTCCAATGCCTCATCATGAATTATATTTTAATCTCTTAAATTCATTTGACTCTTTATTTTTTAGATTCAGTTTTCCCATCCAAATTTTTTGCATATTCTCTAACATTAAGCCTCATCCTGAACAAATTCCTCGAATTTATTTAATTTTTAGATTTGATATTTTAAATATTTGATTTTAGTTCAGATTTATCTTCTTCTTTTTGTTGGATATAGATATTAGATTCGTGTACAAGACCATTAATGTTTATTATTTTATCCCTGAAAATGTTAATTTGATTAAGGAATAATTTATTTATAATTTCAAGATAAAATATTCTATAAATTATAGTATCTTCATCATCAGTGTTTTTTACTTATGGATTGTATTCAACATCCACCATGAATATTTCTTTATAATCATTTCCTTAATAGATCTTTTCTAATTTTAATTCATTCATTATATCATCTTATTTTTAAAATATGTTATTCTTCCTATATTTTTTTTACTATAGTATTCATTTCCAATTCATGGCTTTGAATCTTTTTATTAAATGTTATTATTTATCACCGTCATTTTAAAATTTATTAAGGCCCCTAGAAGCATGATTTAGATAATTATCTTTAATCCTGAACACTTTTTGATCGAACCATTATGGCGATCTTTTAAGGAATATTTTGACAAACTCTATATCATCAATGATCTACTTGGGAGTAATCATATTTTTTTAATAGAATTTAGATGATCATAAAATAACTTAATTGTTTCATTAGTGTCACTTTTCATATCACCATACTTCTTCCACAATACATTAAGTTTCACTTTACAAATTTTTGAATCACCTTTATAGGTAATCAAAAGATTCTTTGATAGTTCATGAACGGTCTTTCATGAAATAACTTTCATATATATAGGGTTATTCATTTATACCCTATAGAATTAATCTCCTAAAACCTGTAGCTAAATCCATGTGATCTCTATATGAAGGAGATCTACTCTCCATGATGGTAATGATCCCATGTATTATTAAAATGTGAACATTGAACCCAATGATCAAAATTAAAGATGTATTTGGTTTTTCCATAGCTAATAATTGTTTTCATTAAAAATGGATAGTCCATTTTGGTTTAAAATAGTTTCCATGGCTACTTGAGAGTGAATCATACACCCCAAAACATATATCCAATAAAAAATATTCGTCCTAATAATGTTGTATACCCTGAGAAGGGGGGGTTGAATCAGGGTGTGTCAATTTTAATTTTCACTTTTTTAAAAATATTTTACCACTTTTAATAGGAATTATTTTTTCTCCGTCTCTCTTTATCATAATAGATTTCAAATAATTAACGTTATAATGCGACATTGTAAACTTTATTATGTTTACCCAAATGGGATAATCCATGGGGCATGCATGAAAATGTTCCTAAGGACCTTATGTAATAAAGATAAATTATTTTCAGTTACAATTTTCTAAATTTTTACACAAATCATCTAGGTTTTCGAGAAAAAACACTAGAAGGCTCACTACTCTTCTTACACTTGGGGAATTCACCTATTTACCTAGTTATTCCTTTTTCTTCCATGTAATGTAGATGAAAACTACACCAAGATTAGTGTGCCAATATGCTCAAATTTCTTCTTCTTGAATAATATCACACTAAACATTTAAAAAATAACCTCCTAGAATAACTATTATTATTCTAATTATATATTTCATGATATGAGAAAATATTCATATCCCTATACTCCCATTTCTTCTATATTTTTTTAATACTTTTTATATCTCTTCCATAAAAAGTCTTACCATTTTCTTATGAAGTATATTTTAATAATTTTAAAATATTTTCATCATTATTTTTTGTATATTTTTTAGAAAAACTTTTAATGATAAAATGTTTTAAAATAGAACCAGTCCAGATGATAATTTACATTCATAAATTATATCCTTCTAAATCAAGAAAATAATCTTATTAAATTACATCCACAATCATTATCATAATAAAGAATAAAAAAATAAAAAAATATGATATTATAGAATAATTTAAATAAACTCCTTTAATTTACATGATGTATAACATGGTTATTTTTGGTTCCCCAAATCTAGTCTCAAACAGCCTACAAATAAACAGAATAACATGGCATGATTCTACCTTGAAAACCACTTTGATTATTCTCACTCAATGTTGAATGATTAATCATATTAAATGATTATTATTTATATATTTTAACTACTACATATATCTATCCAAGAAAAATTAAAAGTTCTAGATGAAGTATAAATGTATGGTGATGACTCATACAGAACTCCAAAGAACTTGTACATAACCTAAATGACTTGTAAAAAATCAATGATAACTCCTAAAAAACTCCAAAATACTTCTACAGACATGTTTATTGAATCATACACAATGTTATAAGTATCATAAAAAACTCTAATAAAATCATACATATGACTGATGACTTGTACTCACTACACGAATGTCTCATACTCAGTTATAGTGACTCATACACAGGGTCTTAACCATTTTCCTAAAATCTTTTCAAAACTCTTTTTTCAGTGAAATCATTCAAGAAAATTTGAAACATCTTCTAACCTTCATGAAAAGAAATCCAATCCTTCAAAAATGATTCATTAAAGATTCTTTCCATTGCATTTTCAATAAACAAAACCCAAAACAAAGACGAAAGGGATTTTTTCCAACCAAATAAATTTACTATCATTTTTATATTGATATCTGGACTGACTAATTAAATAATTTATATTGTAATATACATTCCACTATTAATAAATGAGTTAAAGGAGATATGGAATTTCATTTTCCAAGAATATTATGTATCAATAAAAGAGTATTTTATTATATGTATGGAAAATCTTTGGATAAGAAATGATTTATATACTTTTAGAATCATAACTCATTAGAGTCTAAAAAAAGAAAAATTATTCTTTATTATTTTTTAAAAAAATTATCCTTCTATAATATTAAAGATTGAAAAAATATTCATCTTTATATGGAGCTAATTATTTCAATCAATGGATCATTCGTAAAGGAAAAATCGAAGGCACTTTGATAATATTTTAGAGAAATAAAAATATCCCTAATATCTGATGGTGGTTGATATCATTAATGAAAATGATGGTTATAATTTTATTCTCAAAAAGTTCAACTAAATTCTAGAAATACTGATTATTCTTTTGAATTATGAACAAATTAGAGAAATAAATGTATGTTATTTTATTTTTTGTATTGATTATAAAATTTTGTACATTACTACTAGGAAATAAAACACAGCATAAAAAATGTGTGTTAAATGTTACATGAAATTATTTTAAATGTAATGAGTAAAAATTATTTTCATTTTTTCTCATGACTTAATGGATTGGGGTATAACAGAAATACCTTATCCCGATTTAATTAGTTATAATTACTGATATGATTTTTTATTCACATTTGTGATAAACAATCAGTGAAAAAATAATTCATTCATGTATTAAAAAGTATAATGGTTCTAGATAGATATTTATATAATATTTTCAAATAGGTGAGTAAAAAATTGTCCAATGAAAATCTATTAAAATCAGTGGATATCATTTTATAATATATGAGTTGATTCCCATTTTTATTGAACATTTATTGTCAAATAATGTGATGGTATCTACGATTTACCTATGTAAATTTTATCATTACCCACGTGATAAAAGGATAATTAAATGTTTTCTAAAGAAATTTAGGATGAATATTTCAATCATTCATTCTGAATTGGAATTTTCTACCCTATATTTTTTTTTCATATGTATTTAACATTTGACTATGCATCTTAATAATTAATATATTTTTAGTGATTCTTATTCAAATAATTGGATATATCCTATAAAATTAATGATGTTAATGATGTAATATTTAATGAGAAATAATAAAATTTATAATGGGTAAAATGAAAAAGGTTGTTTATCACATGAATACATAGATTTTAGTTCAAAAAAACTAGGTAATGTAACATATAGATCTAACCGGCCAATAAAAACTAATAATAAGAAATTAGATCCCATTAAACCCTATTTATATCACTACCCTAAATAGGGGGATATAAAGATCATTTTTTGTGTAATTTGGTAAAGAATGAATGGTAAATATCTCATGATATGGTATTGTTCAACTATGGTGTGGTTGATTATTACATCATGTAAATTTAAAATTTATTATATTTTTATTATGAAATATTTTTAACAGGTTGTTGTTTGAAAATATATTTACAGTTTGAGAGATTATATAAAAATCACAAATAGAACTCATCATTATTTATCCATAAAGAGAGGGGAATAATTTTTCAATAATGAATTTATTCCATGGTCAAAATCAAAGGTTATATTCACAATTATGTACATGAATTAATTATAGTTATTCATTTAACATTTCATTTTAATATATTTTAGGTTAAATATTTATAGTAAATAATGTATCACCGAGCATCGGGGAATTATAATTTGGTCCAAACAATATTTAATAGGAGTGTAAATAACTAGTCATTAATTATTTCAAATTCACTATAAATAGTTGTGAATCAAACATAGAAACACAACATGAAATTGTCACATTAAGGGAAAAATGGATTTTGATACTAGTGTTTCTAATTTGTATCCTTGATAAAAAGTATATCTTATTATTAGTTATTCAAGAGAATAATAATATTAGATTAATACACACATGGTAAATTCCCAATAATGAAATGAAAGTGTTTTGATTTAATGAAATGATAAGGTATACATATGGATATATTTGGAGTTATGGTGATCGATGAGTAGAAAAATATTCAAATTGATGAATCTAACAATCTTATATCATAAGAATGAAATGATTTTATGAAAAATATCATTTAAAAATATAATTTTGGGTTATTTTGGATGTCATTACTAGACATAATTGGATGATGTCTTACATGATAGTGATGTTATGAATAAACCCATCAATATACTTTCAAATGATTCATAATATGGAATTGGAAATTGAATTTTTTAAATATATTGTAAATGGGAAACTGTCATGTTTAATGTATAACATTACTAAATTTAAGAATATTTATTTTATAACATTGACACATAGTAAATATTTAGTTTTTATAATTTTATTATATATATTTTTATTCAAAAAATTTTAAATATTGAAATTAAAAATACGGTGATATGATTAATCATGTCATCAACAAAATATTATTTTATAATTATTTTGTAAAATTGATATACAATTTTATTAATTTATTTTAAATTGTTCTTTTGTATTTTATTTCATATAATAAATTTATTTTATTATTTAATATTTCTATTTTTCTCACATTAATCCGGAATTTTTAGTCATTAAGTGTAAGTATGAAGAGGTACATAGGCAAACAATAAAAAAATGATCAATGTATATGAAATTTCATGAATCCATTGAGAACCTCAGTGAGTATGGATGTTCTTATCTATTGATAACCACTTTGAGTATGAAATAGTGATCATGTCATACTATAATGTGGTACCTATATAATACATTTTTTCCTTAATATTAAAAATCAAAAATTTATTTGATGTTCTATATTTTATTAGTATGTATCATATCGATGATAATTTTTTAAGGATCTTGATAGTACTCTAGAGTATCAGATGTGCAATTAGAGTCATTCTATGACAAAAACTTTTTCCTTTGTAGTTCATTCCTTTACGTTAATGGTTCATAAATTTGGAAATCATACACCACTGATGTTTTTAAATTTTTCACCAGCACCCCTAAGATGAACACTTTCTTTCGTATCCTTTTACATCGATGAGTATGTGGGGTGGAAGTTCTCATTATCCCAACCCCCATTATTTTACCTACCATTAATTTTATTGTTAACTACTCCTCCATACATTCCAACATCATATCCATATCTACCATGTTCTATATAGGTAATTCACTAGTTTTCATACCTATGTAATCTCAATATTGTTCATTGATTGTATAGATTGGAAATCCTATTAATATCCTACAATCAATTGTACATGATACTCCCACTACTATTTTTCTAAGAGAGAGATAAAAGGTACTTAAGATGATAATGAATCTGGGAATGGTTTAAATATTATTGAATGAAATGTAGGATAAAAATATATTTACTAGTTGATTTTTTATGAGTAGATGGATATTATTTCTGATGGATATTTGGAAAAATGACGTGAGAATATTGGAATAGTCACAAATAGATTATGGTTTATTATAAATAAGACATGAAAATAATTTGAATGAATGAAAAAATAGGTGTTTCATGAGGGAACTGGAAAAAAAATTGTAGAATTATTCATATTTAAGGAATACCATGTAAATACATTTGAGAGGATATTAAGAATAAGGCATGGGCACTTCATATTTGGTAGATCTTAAATATATTAATTTATAACATTGTATTATCATATATATATATATATATTGCCATATAGATTTGATATAACTTCCCAAATAGATATAATATAAAGGATGTAAGTACCAATATTAAGGGTATACCAGTTTTAAATGATTTTTTACTTTCTTATTATAGGGATATGATCACATATTTTTCCATCGATGGTTTTAAGGTATTATTTAATTTTAAATGTAGTCATTTATTTATTTTTAAGTGGTTATTAAATTTTGAATTACTTATATAACAATTATTATTTATAATTAATAATTATTGATGTATTTTTTTATGATATAAATATGAATGAAATATAATAAATTAAATTTTTAAAAACATGTTCATTCTCTTGGATTTACATGACTAACTGATCATGAGTAGGAGTAAGTAATTTTATTTTCAAAACTTTCATCATTCAATGACTATTAAAAATTATTCACTCTTAAAAAGTAAATTATAAATAGTATTAAAGAAATAATTTTTAAGAATATAAGTTTTAAATTTTAAAAAATTAAATACATAAAACTAAATCAAACATGTAAATTATAATTAACAAGTGAAAAATGAAAATAAATCCTAAATTAAACAAAAAAATTAACATATAATTTAAATAGGGGAAAACATAATTTTAATTTGTAAAAATAACCTTATAAGAAAAAAATTTAAAAAAATATTAGAAATTAATATATACATTGTAAATAGTTGAGTAGTTTTATTTTTTAAGGTAGTGGAAGAAAAACATGAATATAAATAAAATGATGGAAATTATTTTGATTTATGGGGTATTAATGTTATGAGTTTTATAAAGTCTTTTTTTTTCTACTAACATCAATTTGAAATTTTCTCAATATATAATATTTTTCCCTTTTTACCCTAGTTATACTATATAATACATTATTATCATTCTTATTTTATTTTTACCTTTCTTTTCTATACCTTTAAGGCTGAATGATTTTGATATTTTTATTTTAAATTTTAGTTTGTTAATTGTTATTAAAGGATTTATGTTCTACAATATTTTAATGGTATCTATTTTTTATATTTTTTAATATAGTACTTTTTATGGTGGTTGATGTTTTTTTAATTTAAATGATATAATACAGTAATGTTATTGAAGAAAATGAAAATTCATTTTAATATTCTTATTACATTTATGAAATATATAAATATTCATAATTTGTAATTCTAATTAAAAATATATATGAAATATTTTAATTTCAATTCTATCCTAAACTAAAAATAGAAAAAAAACTAAAATAAACAAAATTGAACTGAAATATATAAAAATAAAATGTTTATGTAAAATGAATCTTACTAAACCAAAACTCATTAAATTGTTTTGTAAGGTTAGTTTTTAAATTGTTTTTTTAATTATTTAAATATACATTAATTATAATTTGATCATTTTATTAATTAAATTAAATTTATTTTTGTTTAATTTACTATTATTTGGTGGAAATTATTTTGGGCTTTTTTATATTTAACCATGTTCTTTTTTGGTTAGTTTTTGTCTATATGATTTAATTTACTTCAGTATGGAATTATGTTTTTCATTTTTGATGAATATAGTTTTTTTTATCTATATAGAATTTTATTAATTTTATGATAATATTGTTTAGAAACTAGAATTGAGTACTGAAGTTAATATGCCTAAATATTTCTTATTTTTTTCATGTAAGAAAAATATGGATGGATGAATCGTAAAGAGTGTGACTACAATAATTATAGAAATAATTTTATTTTTATTAATTTGAAGAAATCACTCTATTTTTTAATTATTTTAATTAATATATTATATTTTTCAATAAAATTGTCTTATATAACAGGAAAACAATAACTAGACAATTTTGTTTTACATGTTTATCTGCATCAAGTGTTAGAAGACAAGAACAAGGTTGGGTCATCTATTGATCTAGGATGAATATTGTACCATCTAGTAGTGTTTTGTAGAGCACTAGTTATACTATATTTTCATAGAATAATTTGATTACTTCCACCATTGAGAAAAACAAGAAATTAGAAAATAAATCTTATCTATGTAAAAATATGATAAATGAAATAATCAAGAAATCTATGTATTCTATTTTTTAGACTTCTAATTAAGAGTTAAATAATGATTTATTTTTTTGATGATAATGCATTATCTTTTTAAGGATTTATTTCCTCCATCTAATGGTTTAGATATAAATGATGATGAAAATTATTATGATGATTAAATGGTGGCCATGTCGGAGATTTTTTGTGCATTTTTTAGAGATGATGGAGTTGCTATTTTTTTGGGTGATGTTGACGATGAAGAGGGTATTGGTAGTTTTACGAAGGGTTTAGATAGAATATACACTAATTATGAGCATGTATTTTTATGTAGGCTTTACTTATGATCTAGGATGATTAGAAATTACTTTAATATATATATTGATTAAGTTATGTTATATATATTTTTATTTTAGAGAAATATTAATATTTATAAAGGTATATATAAAAATTAATAATTTTATTTCTCATATATTGTTACCATATATCCTTAATCGCTACTTATGATAGATCACATACTGATATAGATAGTATATTCCCATGAATATACCCACTTTTTTATTGTAATTGGGACCACATGCATGATGACCATGGATGTAAGATATAACCATAGTCAGAAAGACTATAGGGATGGTTATAGATCATAGATATATACCATTTTCCTAGTTGTTACACTCTATCATAATTTTAACCACTAGAAAATCTATGGTTTATATATTTTATCCCTTTTAATATTTACACATAAATTTATGGGTTTTCTATAGAGTTATCATGATGTTATGGGTGTCCTTTGGGCCTAAAATTAATATATTAAAAAAATAATATAATTTACAGAATGTATACACATTATGTCATGATAAATTTATTTCTCATTGATCAAAACCATATATTAAAAATCCTAGACTGTTGTTGTTTTCCAAATGCAAGGATTAGCTGAGGTGAGTCATAAGTTTGGTCCAAGTTAGGTTATCTATTGAGTGGTGTTTTAAATTTATTAATTTATTAATTTATTTAATTTATTAAATTCCTAATCAAAGCTTCTACTCTATTAGTAGAGAGTTATGGAATATACATATGGTTACTTGAATAACCTTGGGAAATTAGAGGGTAGGAGTAGAGAACCAACATTAGCTTCGAAAATAAATGATTATGGAATCATAACTATAAAATCAAGGAGATTCATGGGATGAAAGATAAATGTAGTGAAAATTAAAAAGAAATATATTTCGAACATGTTATTTACCAATGATCCATATATTCTTAAGGTAGGGAAAATTATTATATGGATTATTTTTCTATTAATTAATTTATATCATTGATTGAATCATATACTATGGATTTCATGTTTTCACTCCCTGAATAATAAGGTCGTGAATTTCTTCTTCATTGAACCACTTTTATTTCATCATTTATATTTTTAGGATTATGATCATTGGATGAGTTTATATATTCCAATGATAATATCACATTTTTTTTGTGAAGGTAAGTAAAAATAATATTTATTGGGGGATAGAAAAAACAAATATATGGCACCTATAGGATAGTAATCAATGAAAAAAGACCTTTACCTTCTATTTTAGTGGACTGGGAAATGTTTCAAAAAAAATTTAAGTGGTATTAGTTGATGAGGAGAGGCTTCTAGAAGAAGACAAAGTTTCTATAAAAATATCGACTACAAAATATTTAATCCATAGGAACACACATAGTGTTTCTTGGTTTCTTATAAATTATAGGGTTTTTATGTTGAGTTAAATTTCACACATCATGTAGAAAATCCCATATTCCCAGTGATACTACTCGGTGGATAATATATGTGCCTAGAGTACAAGACTAGGACCCTGGGTAATTGGACAAACTGTGTCCCCATAGAGATAGTCTTTCTAGAGGAACATTTGTAGACAATTTATATCCATGGAAGAACACACTTAGGTCCTTCAGAAGATCCATACACCATGTTCGTTAATGAAAATATTGTGTAATTTCCATAGAATCTCTTACCTTATATGTATCCTTTATTAGAATTTTGATTTTGGAATAAGATTAGTCCATTATAAGTATATTTTTCACCTAACATGTGATGGTGGACTTTGATTCAATATTAGAGATGCAAAATGAGGTGATATTATATGGATGGTTCTTCTATCATTTCTTATCCAATAGTTGTGTTCATAACTGATCATTTTAATGATTCCAAGGTTAGTACTCCCATAAGTCAATAGGTTGTGGCTCACCCATATACACTATAAAGGTAGAGTTTTTACTCCCTCACACTACAAAGGGAACATGTACTAAACTTATAGATTGTTAGTTCATCCTCATAGATGTAAAATGGGGAGTGATCCCTCTATTGCAGTCAATTATCCATCAACTATGGTATGTATTAGTGAAGGTAGATCCATCCATTGTGACTCTTTTGAGGTTGAAAATGGTTATTATATCAGATATGAGATCTTGGGAGTTGAATATAGACTCATGACCTTTATCTATTTATAAAGATTGAGATTATCCTTCTTTTTAATCAACGGTTTCTTTATAAGAATATCTTTTATTGGGTTTCATTCCACTCTTTGACTTTAGGTTTGATCTCACTATTATAATCTATTAGTTCCCTCTTTATGTTTTAGGGTGTTCTACTATGTATGCTTATATTTATAACACCATGATTTTTTCCTAAACATTTCATGTCTTTTGTAGATGATAGGAAAATCGATGGTGGATATGGTGGACCATATATTAGTGAATCATAGTAGTATGTGAAGGAACTAATGTGTTAACTGGTAAAACATAGAGACCTAGACCTGGGATCACCTTTTCTATTTCCTCTTTAATTTTTTGATAATTTTTTTCATATTTTCCCTTCTATTATGGTATTTTATATTCCCCTTTTACATATTGGATATTCATCTTGCATGATTTGATTTATTTCTTTAAGAATATTTCATGCATTGATTACACAATAAAGTATTCTATTTATTATATCTCAAAACTATTTAATGGAGATTGGTGTGTGTGTGTGTAGGTATATTAGGCTATGGAATCCAATTTCTGTGATATGAGTAATCAGTTATTATCACCAACCCTTGGCCTATTTGAGGCCTTCATGGGGTGTCACTATCACTTTAATACTAGTTGAGGAGAGACCTCAGTGGATCAGGTCATGAATAATTATAATCCTTGTAGGTTTGTAATAGGGATAATTTTTATATTTATATATTTCATAATTATTGGCTTGTGATATTTGGGTAATTATTTTTGAAGTGTGTTGAGATTTGATCACAGTCGAGGGAATCCAGTAATGGTGTGGTGACTAACGTATCCATACACCAAGAATATTACTACAATCTAGCCATATCCATACACTGAGGTACAATTTTTATGGAATAAATTAGTATTTTAATCATATATAATTAGTTATTTTTATATCCATGTCCTTCTTGAGTCATTTCCCCATATATACTCATCTAATCATGGTGCGACTTGTTAATTTTTTGGATATCTCTACAATGATAATGAATTAGGATTTTAATATTGGGTAATGATGAAATCTAGTATAGTGATGAAGCATCATTACAAGGACCTATTCTTGAGTTTTTCCCTCCAAGAGAGTATATATTATCCCTTCCACCTAATGGGTTTCACATAGAAAAACATTTGGTAGTTTGGAAGGATGATTGTTTGTAGTTTGAGTATCATATTGCTCCAATTGGTTAGTTTGACAACGTGAATAGAGATTTCATGTTATGTTAGTTCCATAGATAGATACTTTTTAGGATCCATGGTTATCCAAACCCTAAGATAATAGAGTATTGGCATTAGTTTTTGGTCAAAGTTTTAAATATTGTATAGTCCCAAAAGTAATAGTAGGTTCTATTCATAAGTAGCCATTTTCATGGTGGAGTAGGGAACTGGTGGTGATTGATCACCTATATTCTTGAATATGCGATGGTCTCATGGTAATAATTTTAGTTCTTATTCTACGATGATTATTATAATTCATTATTACACTCTATTTTGATCTAGGAGACTCTTATGTTTTTGAAGTCTGATATGGTTGTTACGGAGTACATATTGAGGTTTACCGAACTCACATGTTAGTATCTTGATATTTTAATGAGATGGATACTAACAATAAATGATGTTATAGAAGGACCTATTTAGATAAATCCCAGCTAGTGTAGTATCTTTATGAATTCTGACTAATGATATAGTGATGGAATATGATTTGGTGATAGAGATATTCTTGGAAAAGGGGTATCGGATGCGGGAGAAGATGGTGAATATTATGTGGATGATTCATCTACAAAAGCTACTAGACATCAACCATTAGTGTTGCGACACCTGGGGAATACTCCAAACTAGAATCAGATATAGGTATCCTTAGTTTAAGGATCACACAATCGGTGCCATCATCCTGGTGATGGATGATGTAATATTTTTTATGGGAGTGGTTATATGGATGACAATTTCCTAAAATGACATGTTTTAGAAAGTAGTTATAAAATGGATAGGTCTCCAAATTATAGGTTTATTCATTATTAGGTATCTCCCATTCTTGGTTAGGGAAACCCCCAAGAAGGTGGTCCTTATAGAGGGGTAGGTAGAGAACTAGGATAGGGAAATGCAAGTGGAGGATAACACAATAACCTCATCCTACCACGACCATCACCTCTAGGTGGAACAATCTAGGATCAAAAGGATTACGATAGAAAGAAAAATCATTTTAAATCAATGGATGGTTATAAAAAGTCTTTATATTTGATGACTTAAGGTATAATTTATCTCCTCTTTACATTATGTTTAGTAACAATATACTTATGAAAACACCACTATTTCATTTTCATATTCCTTATATAAGATCTATAGATTTCTATAGAGTCATTTACCTATCATCATTGGATATTTGTTCATACATGAATAGTTATTTTATTTCTCACAACTGATAACATTATAAGTTGGTGCTTAGTGAAGAGTGTTTCTTGTGGGACTATTGGTTTTTATGATGAAGCCTTTTGATTTCATCTTGTGTATGGGATGGTAATATATAGTGCATTACTAGATAGTCTATAACTACAAGAGAGTTAGTTGCTGACATGATGATTATATAATGTTATTAATTAGAGAGAAGGAATTTTTTGTAGAATGATTGAGGACCATGAACAGGTAATTGTAACCCATCACCCATCAATTAGTGAGTTTGGTCATCAACACATCCACCTCTCCAAACATATTACAAACAATGGTATTAGAGTCTTTAATTTCTGAATTTCATGAAGATGTTCTAGATATACGTATGAGGATAAAGATCAAATTTTTAATTGACTTGATCTATATGATTACATTGATATATTCTGTGGTATATCAGATGGACCCTACTAAGCTTTAGGAGCTAAGGGTGTAGTTGGAAGACATTTATGAGAAGCTATTTATAAGACTCAGTTTGTTCCCTTGGTTTACTAGGGTGTTAATAATTATATAGGTATCCATGATCCATAATTTATACAATAATTACCATCACTATAATAAGATGATGATCAAGAACAAGTACCCCTTTCTAAGGATTGTAAAATTATTCAACTAGTTGAAAGACATATGATGGTTGTTAAAATTAGATCTTAGTTATGACTTGCATCATTTGAGAGTAAACAAGGATGATATTATGAATATGTGATTATGATGTTTCTATGGGAATTATGTGTTCTTGGTGATTCCCGACGGTGTAAAAAAATTCCCTCTCTAAGTTCATGCCACATATGATTCGAATATTCCATCCTTTATTGTATCAGCTCATGTTAGTATTTATTTTATTCATCCCCATTTACTATATGTATGAGTTAGATCATAAATAGTATTTTTGTATGATCCAAGACTTGCAATGGAAGAACTAATTATATGGTATGCTCTTAAAGTTTCAATTTTGTATTGAAAAGAATAAATTTCTAAGGAATGTCATCTTTGAGCATGTTATAATAGTACAACTGATAAAGATTTAGGTATTTCTCCCTCAAAATCCACCCAATAATATTTTATATGTATATAATTTTCTAAATATATCCGGGTACTTTTAGAGATTTATGGATGAATTTTCTAGGTTTGCAACCCCTTTTATTTTCATGACATAAAAATATTATTTCTTTTATTTGCCAAGTAGCATTAGCGTTCCTTGGAGAAGCTGAGGTAGATGTTGAACACTGGTCTTATATTGTGACTACTATAGGAGGGTGTAGAGTATATTGTGTTTTTTAATGTGTTTGGAGATGGAATCCAATTCATGTTGGCGTCGATTATGGTAGTTATTTATTATAGTTTGAGTTAGTTCTGACCCCATTAGAAGAACAAAATGACCCATGATTTTGAATTTGTAGTGGTAGTATACACCATAAAGATGACAAAGAATTATCTTCTAGGTGAGCATTTAATTTTTTTTCAAACCACTAGAGACTCAGTTTCATATTTTCGCATATAGATCTCTCCCTGAGGTAGAAGAATTGGTTGGTGTTTCTATAGTTATTACTTCATGATAGTCTACACTTCATGCTAGGGAAATGTAGTGGAATATTCCCTTAGCAGGAAATCCAATGATCTCTTTGTGGAGGAGGCGTTAGAGTAGTTTGAATCATTGTTTATACCCTAGGTATAATAGAGATATAGGTAACCTATATTTAGTCAACTATATTTACTGAACTACCTCTTTAGTGTGTGTGAGTGGATCTGTTGGGTGACATCAACTGTGACGTTATAAATATCCATATATTCTAAGGAGATAAACATTTTTTTAGGATGTGGAGCACATTTTATATTTCTAGAGATAGATAGTAGTTTTGATATAATTGTTTAAGGAGGGTTTTGGGGAGTTTCATAACCCAAATATGGGGTTACATGAAGGATTGGAACAATTTTAAAAATTCGTTTAATGATGGTTTTGGTAAGATGGGATTATCCAAAATGTTTTTGAGTATGTTTATTGATTCCCCACAAGCCAATGGGTGATGAATGGACATTAGGTTATATTATGAATAACTCAACAACATGGGATTCTAGAATGGCAGTTGGATGAAATATCAATGGGTTTTATGACAAGGATTCCATGGACAGAAATATAAAATGATTCTATTTAGGTGATTGTTTATCTATATACAAAGAGGACATATTTCTTTTCCTGTTAGGAGAATAAAACAATTTATAGTTTGAGTGTTTGTATATAAACGAAACAATCCAAGTTCCAAGGGTACCCACAATAATCATATATGACCATGATTCTTAGTTTATATCATGGTTTTGGAGAGTTTTGTAGGAGGCATTAAGGACCCATTTATAGATGAGCATGATATTAAACCCCCAGATAGATGTCTAGATAGAGTGAACCATTTAGTTTGTTTGAATTTATGTTATTAGATTACAATTTAGATTTTAAATAGAGATGGCAGGATCACATACCATTAGTGGAGTTCACCTATAATAATAAGAATCACCCCTCTATTGGAATAGAACCATTTTAGATACTATATAAAATACACTACCAATATACCTTGTGTTGGTATGGGATTTGTGTGTTATCTGTTGTTAGGCCAGAACTTGTGTAGACGATGATAGGAAATGTTTTGGGGATTCATTATTATATAAGGATAGATTATTGTTTGTAGAATTATTACATGGATCAACATTATAGGCCTTTTGAGTTCAATAAGGGAGACCATGTCTTCTTGAGTGTCTCCCCCCCTGATAAGGATTTTGGATATTTGGTTGGGGTAGCATGGTATACTTGAGGTTCTATTAAGAATTCAGGAATATATGTAGGATTATCATAGTTCCATACCATTTATACTTACCCATATAGTTAGATTAGTTACATGATATTTTCCATGTATAGAATATAAGGATATACATTGATGAACCATAAAGAATTATTGACTGAGGTAAGATGGACATTATAGATGGACCCCCCTTCTCAGTGTACCCACTATTGATCATGGATTGATAGGAGGGTATCCTACATGGGAAAAAATTATTTGGTTAGAGTGTTTTTGGATTAGAGGATCCTGGAGAGCTCTTAGGAATGGGATATCCAAATACGGGATGAGAACCCTCACCATTTTATACAGAATAAACTTTTTGGTGTGAAAATCAGTTATGGTGGGTATAATTTAACCACTAAAATTTTCATAGTTTGACCCTCTTAATATTTATACATATATTTAAATGTTTTTTATGGAGTTTTCTTGTTTTTATAGGTGTGTTAGTACCCCTTAATTAATATATTAAAAATATTATATATTTTCAATTATATTGATAAATTATATTATAATAAATGAGTTTTCTATTGGTTGGAATCTTATATGGAACATCTGAGACCGTAGTTGTTTTAAAAACATGTGGTGTACCCTATGAGACTCATAATTTTTGTCTGTGTCGGAAATTCTATAGTTGTTTATCCATTCACAGTTTCATCAAAAAAATTAAATGATTAATTTGATAAATATATTAAATGTTTACATATAGACTCACCTTGACATGTATTCCATTATTTAAAATCCATAGGGTTCGAAACATAACAATGAGAGATTAGATAGGTGGGGGAATGAACCACCAATGGCATTGAAAAACATAGGGTTGTTGGATCGATGACATACTATCAATTAGATTCATGGGGAGAATAAAAAACACATAGAAAACTATAATGATATCACTACAGAATGTGATCTTCACCAATGATCAAAATATTATCTAGGAAGGTCTCATTAATTTATTTATTCTTTCCCTATGAATTAATTTATAACATAGAATGAATTATATTCAATGGATTTTTTCTCTCTCAAAATCGTACAACCTTGAATTTAATCTTCCCTTCACAAATTTAATTTTACTATTTTAATTTATTTTATTTAGATTATTAGCCGGTTTCCCATAACCAATGATATTCTCTCTTTTTTTTATACCTCCCTTAACTCCATTATTGTAATTCTTAATTATTATCCCATTGGGCCAATGAATTGAAATTTACAGATCATTTTGCGCATGATTTATCCTCTATAATCATGATGGTTTAGTGAAAACATTGGAATTAATTGTTAGTATATGTATCGAGCCAAAAATATGGATTGAGGATGATGGTTCTCAGGATTGGGCCCCATTTAGTAATGGGAGACATGAAAGATCTTGGTCGGGTGATGGAAAACCCAATTTCTGAACACCAGAGGTCTAGAAGACATGAGAAGAGAAGTTTCCTTTTAAATTTAGGTAGATTGGGAAAGGATATAAGCTAATTTTTGGAAGGATCAATGGATCTGACATGGATTCATGAAGAAGATGAAGTCTCTATAAAAATCCCGACTACATGCCATGTATTTTAGGGGAACACATGTCATGTTTCTTGGTTTTGTACATTATATAGGGTTCTGATGCTGAGTTAAATGTCATATACATAGATGGGATATGAATCCATATGATACTACCAAGGTGGTTGAGTTTTGTTCTAGGAGTACACAGTACCAATTTTGGGTGATCAGACACACCATGTCCCCATAAGGACACAATATGTGGAGGAAAATGGCCACCTAATCAAAGTCCAATGAATTATATGTCCAAGTAAATGGGTGATTCCACAAGTAGTGTTCCCTGATTTACACATCATCTACTTTCCCTAGAATCCCCAAGGATGCATATCACCTTCCCCAAAAATTAAATTTTGGCCAGTGATTTTTCCATTTCGATTATATTTTCACATAGGATGCCCTTATGTCCTTTTTTTGGACATCATAGAAATGACATAAGGTGATACAAGTGGAATAATTCTTCTAGTGATTCTTAGCCGATGGTGGTGGATGGGCCTGATCGTTGTAGTGACGTCATGGTTGGTAATTCCATGAATAAATAGGAAAAGAGACCCCCATATCCTATATATTATTAGAGTTAGTACTCATCCACACTGTAGAGTGCACGAGTCCTCTATCTATGGGGGGGTACTCCCTTTTCATTGAGCTGAATTGGAGAGAAGGTCCTCCATCGGAAGTTGTTCTCCCCTTGTAATGGTACATAAAATTGAGCAATATTCCTTCTATTAAGAATCATGTGAGGTTTCATGGGGTTCTTATATTGGATATGGGACCATTTAAAATGCATGGTGACTCATCATCCTTAACTGGATGCAAATATTGAGATTCCCCTCTTTCTGGATGGGTTTCTTCATATGAGCATACTAATTGTTGAGTTTCATTTCCCTCTATTACTTATGGGTTTATATGACTAATATAATCTATTTATTAGTACTTATTTCTGGGATTCCTACTGACTATGTTTATAATAAACCTTGTATAGGATTTTCTTTAACATGTCATTTATTATGAAGATGATATGATGATCAGTGGTGACTATGGTAGAATTCGTATTAGTAAAGCATAGAAGTACATGAGGACACTGATCGTGTTTATCCATCTGTATGAGGGATCTTGAGATGTGGTCTCATTTTCATTCCATATTTTATTTATTAATTAGCAAGGATCTATTTTTACTTATTGGTTTGGTTTTTATTTTTTTATTTTACATTCTTGGATATTTATATTTCACTCTTTGATTTATTTCATAAAGTCTATTTCACTCATTGTTTTCACCTGATAACTTTTATTATAATATATCACTATACTATATAATAAAACTTTGTGTGTTCATGTTTTTAGGTACATTAGGATGATGGATCCAATTTTAGTGATATGCCTACTTGGTGCTTGTCCCCAACCCCTTTGTTATTAAAGGTGTGATAGGGGCATCAGTTGTGTCTTAATACCAGCCAAGGAAGGCCTTCATGGGTCAATTTTTGAGTTTCCCAATGATGAACAACTAAGTCAATATGCTTCATGAATAATAATAAAAACAAAAAAAATACAAAATACAAAATTATGGTCCCATATATAAACACTAACAAAGATAATCTTGGTCAATACTTCATTATTTATAAGTATAGGTCATCAAAGTTATCCATTACTAGGATCACCTCAACAATCAATCATAATATAAAAAAGTATGTATACCATAATAGAAGACATCAATAATGAAAATAAACTCAACAAAAAAGATCTCACTTGTTATTACTCACATCCCTAATGACTAAAAACATACCAATAGCCCTCTATCTTTACCATAAACCCCCATCCATATCCAAAAGTATTACACCACTATTGAAACCATGGGTTTTTTTATTGGTTATTTTGAAAATTTATGTTGATAGTCTTGGTGTAAAATATTATGGTACATGGATGAAAAAAGGATATAGTGATACATGATGATATATTTAAACATATATGGAAGAATATATAGATGGTTAAGTTGTTTATAATAATTTGAGTGTTAAATTTTGAGAGTTTCACAACATTATGTCACTTGGTGGAAGTTGATTCCATCAATATATTTGGTTATCAATGGAAGAGATGCTTTATAGGTATCAAATTTTGGATCTTGTCTCAGGATGAAGTGGTAGATGTTGTGAAAGAGTTTACAATAGTCTCTTATTATTTATTCTAGTTTAATATTTCTTTGGATCATGCTTGAATACTTTTAAATAAGGATAAATAAAAATATTGTAAAAATATAGAATGATGTATGATTAATGCTTTTTTCAAAATTTATATATGTGTCTAAAAAAATACCTCGGGCTGCAAAAAATTAACTTGATAGAATGGAGGTTTCTTATGTTTAAATCAATGTGGCATAAAATTAGATCTATTTTTCTAAATCCACATAAGGTAAATATGAATTTTTTATGTTTTATGTGAATAAAGAATAACTTATTTTTCATGTATAAGAGATGCTCCCTGTTTCCTCAAATCATGCATAAGAATAGCCTCAATAACTATTAGTCTATATAATAGTAACTCACATTTCATAGTGTTGAACTATAATATAATTTTTTAAAAGGATCCTATATAAACATAATTCAGTGCGTGATGAAGATTAATCTAATATTTTTATATTCCAGTATAAATAATCGAAATATAGTTTAAGATTAAAGTGATACTAGACATGTTTTGTACATAAGAAATATTGATCATTTCAATTTAAACCTAACAGTACATATCTTATACAGGAGTAACTATGTGGCACATCCTATGGTGTAATATTAAATGAAATTTCCGTAAACTCTTCTAAGATAATTTCAGTGTTTTTTTCATTTATAAATTAACTAAATATTTAGTATATTAATTATTTTATTATGATTTTAATGGATATTAAATATATACTTTTATTAAAAATTTAGATATATATATTTTTATTTAGGATTAAAATAGTCATTTTCCTAGAGAATTAACTAAGGAAAATCAAGGATTCTTGAAGAGATACCGATATGAGAAATATGGTGGAATAAACAGACATATATTTTTTCATTTTTAAAGCTTGAATATAATGGATTTATATGAGATATTAAATTGAGAATCTCACATGAATTTATCAAAATATATGTTTTTCTATATATTTTCATGATATCCATGGGAAAAAGAAGAGGGTATGGATATATTTATGGAGAGGATTTAAATAAACCTTCTAGTGGATTTTAAAATGATAAAATATTAAATATTTAAATGGATGTTGACTTGATATTTAAAGTGGTTTGAATAGATTTTTTTCTATATTATATGTTTTAATGTTTTATAATTCTTGGAGTTTTGATTAGCATCATACCACCTTGAAGAAGTGTATTCCATGGTTTAGTAATTTATAGAATATCTTGAATATTTGTTCTACTTAGGGTTTATAGACATATCTTATTATTTTTATTTGATGTTTGATTTTAAATATATATTTATTTAAATATAAGGTTGGGTTTCAATTTTTGATGTATTATTATTGTAAATGAAATATTTTTATGAATAAATCATAATTAATATAATGATATTATTTCTAGAAAATTTTAAAAGTATAATTTTAAATTAAAAATTTAAGTATTAAATGGGTCAAGTCATACAGATTTACTTTACCTAAAGTGGCATGGGTGGAAGCATGGAGTTTTTTATAAAAATTAATCAAATTCATTCTATAAATAAATAAGAAAATATTTCATATCTAGTTTTCAAAGTGTAAAACATGAATATATTTCAAAATCTATTTTTTAGAGAGATGAAGAAAAATTTATACCAGAAAAATATAAAATCAATATTATATCCTATTATTTAAGGGGTGAAATCGTAGGAACTCAAGTGTGGTATTGTTCATCATATGGTGGAGTTTTTCACTAATGTAATTTTTTTGGAAGAAGAATTCCCAATAATCAAATTGTGTATTTGATCTCATTTGGTTTTGTAAGAATGAATATACAAAAAATGGATATTAATAAATCGTCTATTTAGAGAAGAAAATTTTGGGAATATCAGTTTTTAATATTAATCTTGGGTATACACACATTTTTATAATTTTTTTAAAAGACTTTCAAGTATATAAACTAAAAAAACATTCATAATATCTGTTCATGGAGCAGAATAATAAGGAGTTCCCCTTAGGTGAGGAGTAATTGATCCCCTAGACATTTTACAATTAAAGATCCATAACCCAGAGTGACCATGAATAAAACTATAATCCATTGAATGTGAGTATAATGGATTTTTTCACATCAAACCCTAATCAGGGAATGATCTTTAGACATATCCCATTATGGTGAACCAAGTAAAATAATCATGTTCTATGTGATTTCATATCTATATTTCTTTCTATTTTGGTGAGAGTGACATCAAGAGTTTGAGATCAAATGAGTACTATATAACAAGGTAACAAGATCCAAAAAACAAGGAGTATGAGATCAAATTGAAATTTTTTAATTATGAAACAACCTGATCCACCCCTTCTAAGAGTGCATAGATTCAACTTAGCAACAAGTAGTGGTATCCAAGCATAAAGGCCTTAACTTGAAATTCAATCTAAATTTTTTTATGGATTTGTTTCATATAGGGATTTGATAATGAAGCCCTCTATTTTTAATGGTACTTATATTTACTTTGTAAAGATTAAAACATTTTCATTTCTACATGATTTTTGTTATGATATCATGGAGTATGTACCTTTTTAGTTTAATTTTAGAAACCATAATGAAATAGTTCATCATAAAAAAAAACAGATAAGATCTTAGATATATTTTAGAAAGTGAAGTAGATAAGAAAACATCTCATTGTGCTAATGTCTTAGTGATGTGTAAAAAATTGGTTGTTAATTAAGTAAAATAAATGGAATAAAATTGTATTTTGATAATTTCATGACATTTTAATGAAGGCCCCCTTATTTAAAATAAAAAGAAAAAAAAAGAATATAAAAATACTCTTAAAGAGATGACCAATCCAATCAAGGCGATCAATTTTAAATTTATTAATAAATATGATTCTATCATTATCTTAAAATATAAACAAAAATATATAATTTTGAATTTACTCATAAAATTTAGATAGGATGAAGACTTCATGGAAGAAGCGGTGACAATACCAGGCTATCAAATAGAAAAATGTCCATATAGGCATTAACGAGGGATTCCATCCTTACATGAGAAGGAGAATGTACTGGAAGTAATTTATATACGATATAGTGAATTAAATTAATAATTTTTTTCTAAAAATAAGATGTTAGAAAAGAATGATTTTTCGATGAATGAATCCATTTCAATAATGGATTAAAAAATGATGAAAAAAGTGATCTTCTTGAAGAATTTCCACAAGAGAGGAAGAATAAAATGTCTGAAGAGTTGGATATAAATTCTATAGTTATTCATATCAATACATAACTTTAAGATATGATATAATATAGAATATATTCCTATTAAATAGTGGATTAAAGGGAAACCCTATTAAAGTAGAAGGATATAAATTTTAATGTTCTTAAATCCATGCCAGAAATGTTTAAAAAATAGTACAGATTCCTACTATGATATCAATAACAAATGATATATGAAATGATAAAAGTTTGGAATTAGTGAGTAATTTGAATAATCTTACTAAATTTTGAAGAGTTTATTTTTTAAATAATATTTCATTTTGGTGACACTACTACGGAATTATTGGACTCACTGTATTTTTAGGTTAATGAGTTGAATAAAAAGAAAAATAATACTACAACATATCCACTTGGGTTACATAAGGTACTAATTTTACCAAATAAATTTTATTTACCCCAAATATAGACATAGTTGAAGATATTAAAACATGATAAATAATGTAAATGTTAATAATAAATATCCCATTATCATTTTAAAGGGGATGATTTAATGGAAAGATGATTATTAGGTTACATTGATAAAGAGATTATCTTGCTTTAAAGAATTTAAATATAGAAAAAATGAAAGATAAACCAAGAAGAAATTATGGTATAATTAAAGAATGTGTTATAGAATGATTGAGGTGGATTTTAGAGTAAAAATAAGAAATAATATTTAGCTATGAGGAAAAAGAATTAAACCTTGAAGAAAGACTAATCAATAAAAAACAAGGGCTAGTTCATCATGACCAACCAGAATCCTCCACTTGAGGAATTTTTGGGAAGTACCCCTCTCATTGTATACGTTATTATTTCTAACTATTTATATATTGGTATAGGATTAAATGGGAGATATGATAAAAGGGGTGGACATACTAATCAAAAATACCTTCAAAAAATAATATTGGAATAAACACCATTGGTTTCATGTCTTAATCTGAATCAGTGAGTGGAATTAGAAAACCACTATAGATAAAAAGATAAATCTAAAATTTTATTTTTTGATAATGAAGTATAAACAATATAAATTCCAATATAATTACAAAGTGGTGAAAAAGAATAATATATAATTTTATAATTGAATTAGGATTTATTTAGTGAAAAAATGTGACATTAGGACACATTTAAACTTATATAATACCACATAGAGATAGAAGAAAACTTAACCGAATAAGTAGCCACATTCTTGAAAATAATGTTAATTTTTACAAGATACAGAGATGGTAAAATCAAATGGTTTATCCTAATTCTAAAATATACATAAACAAGAAGATTTACATGATTTGAATAAACACTTTTTACCATAGGTAATAAATGATACTAAATATGAAAGGAATTCAAGGGACTGCTAGACCTTTATAGAGTTATAATCATTCAATTGGTATCTAATTTTTTATAGGTGATATCAGTAAAATAGTGATACCTATTGGAGTTGGATATATCATGAAATGAGAATGATGAAAATAACAAAATGGAGTTTTGATAATCTTGATATTTTTTGTGAAATATTTTTTTATCATGTGAACTAAACGATGATTAAAGGCGATTAATAGATAAATTGAGAAGATAACTCCCTATTTGGTGGATGTTCAAGAAAATATATTTATGGATCCTATAGAGAATATTTTTATAGATCGTTTATGAAATTTATAATTTGAATGTTTTTAGTTATGAATTAATTATAGGTTCCTATTTTAATTCCTTATATGTTAGTTGAGAAGCATAAATAGGTGGTATTGTTCACATGAATTATTCATTAAGGATTATTTATAGAGTTTTATGCATATGAGTGATAGAGATATTAGGATAAATTTTAGAATATGGAAAATATTCATGTTTCATGGAATTTATAGAAGAAACTGAGTGCCATGGAAAACATTGAAAATTATTTTCCACAATATGTTTTTACTCTATAGGTTTACATGATTGGATAATGATTTATCATCATGTGGTGAATTGAATTACTCAAATATTTTAGAATATAAAAATATAGGTTCAATAGTATTTTGATTTATAGAATATATAACTAAATGATCAATAATTAATTAATTTTTATGGAATTGAATGTGATTAATTAATTTTAAAATAAATTCTATTTTTTTGAATGGTATATAAAAGAGTTATATAGTAAATGAGGTTTACAAAAGATGAAAATATGGATTTTATAAATAGGTTTTTTCGCTAAAAATTAACAGAGTAAATAATGGTATAGAAAACGGGAAGATTGTTCTCTATAAATATGGTAAAATAATTTTACCAGCAAGGGAGAGAATAATTATTCAAGATACCTCTAGGAAATTCTATGATAATAGGGGATAAAATGAAAAAAAATGTACAGTATATTTTTAATAAAACTATTTCATTATATTGGCAATGTGGGAAGATTACAGTCCATGAATATATATATTTTATGGATTAAGAGAATAACATGAATAATGTTGAGTATGATACGTGGATTTACGAAGTATTTTCAATAAAATAAAGGGTTTGAATTTTACCACCACACCATTAATTGTTACTTTTACTAAAAATTTATCATGATAATTTGGGAGAAAATGAAAAGTTAAAAGGATGAAAGAATAACATAGAGATACCTAGAGATTTATTTATTCTTATATGGAGGAAAATAAGGATTTCTAAGATATCATTAATACCTGTAGTCTTTCATTGTAAGAGTTTCAAAAAAATTCCCCTAAGGTTAAAATGGATACCATGAGAATATTTGGTTATACATAAAACAGAAAAATAGAGATGTCTAATTCTTGTCCATATTTTCTCTTGATAAAGAACTTGGTGTTTTAATAGAGATTGTGATAGGATATTATTTTTTATTATGGATTAACAAGGCAATAAATATTTCATGAAGATAATTGGAAAAGGAAAAAAGAAATATGGGAAAAATAGATAATTAAATAAAATTTAAATAGATAATTTCAATGGTTGTGTATGAATTAAAAAATTCCATATCTATATAATTTATACATGGAATAAAGGAGGCCTTGGAAGATTAAATAAATGTTTTTTAATAGTAGATCCAGGTTTATAAATACTGAAAATATAAATATAAATTTCTATAAATTGGAATAATTCTACTTATGTAAAAGTATCCTTATGTTTTCTCATATGGTATATAAGATTTGTCTAGGATTATCTCTATCTATATAATAAAAACATATATTTCATGGAGCAATGTTAGAATTTTATTTTTATGAAGCATCATATGTAAGTGTAATTTGGTGCATATAGATGATTAAACTAAATATTATATAGTATATGTATGAATAAAATAGATCTATCATATGATTAATGTGAATAATAAACATGTTTTTTATAAGTAATATATATCTTATGTCAGTTTAAATCCAAGTGTCCACAGAGCACATAAGAGTGACTTGAATTCCTAGACTATGGTTTAAAATTAACTCTTTTTTTTCAAACTCATATTGGATAATTTCATAGGTGTAATTATATACATTAATTAATTTAAACCATTTGATATTTATAATTACGTGAAAATTTTTATGGAGAATTAAATAGATAAATATGAGGAAGATTTAAATGTAGATATTTGTAGCGGATTTATATATGTATTTTCATGTACAATTAAAAATAAAAAATACTAGAGACTTGAGGAGATGAAGATATAAGAAATAGGGGTAATAAATATATGGATATACTTATATATTATATTCTAAATGATGAAATATTTGTATGAGATATTCATATGAGAATATGACATGATTTTATGAGAATATAATTGTTGATATTTTTCCATGATATCCATGGGAATAAAAATATGATAATATCTTAGATATTATATAGGAAAAAATCATAGAGTTATTTCAGTGAATTTTTAAATAGAAAATTTAGTGGATATTCAAATGGAGAAGATAAAGGAGATTCTAAAGGATAATGGCTTGATATTTTTTAGAAGATTGAATGGATTAATTTGTTTTCATATTTGAATATTATAAGTTAAAATATTCTTGGATTTTTTATGAAAATAAGAGTATATTGAATAAGTTTATGTCTTTTTTTTTTAAATTTTAAAATATCTTAAATATGTGGTCTATATTGGATTTACAAAAATATATAAATGTTTTTATGGTTAATTTTACTTAGGATATCTAATGATTTAAAATGATGTATTTTTTCATTTTTTAACGGGATTTTTTATAAGACATATTTGAATTAATAAATTGTAATTACTATGATGATATTATTTCAAAAAACTTTTCAAAATATGTTTTAAATTCAGAATGAAGGATAATATAGAGACAGTATTAGTAATTAAATTTACTTGGATGGGAATATGTAAAAAATTAGAGGATTTTGTAAAACCTACTCAAAGAATTTTTAAAAAGTAAGAGGAAAATAATAAATATCATATCTATATAGAGGATAAGATAATATATTTCCATATCAAATTTTGAGATAAGTGGAAGAAAATGAGTGAGAAAAATAACAAAAATTTAATATTTGGACTAATTGTTGATGAATTAGTGTTGAAATAATAATTATAGATTATAATTATTCTTCATCTAGTAGAGTTTATGATTTTTATATTCTTCTGGAATAAAATTTCTTGACTCTCACATTGAGAAGTTTATCTCATAAAACAAGAAATACTATAAGTTTAAAAAATTGGATCTTAAGTAATCATATATTTAGATAAGAGGATTCAAGGTACATTAGTTCCTAATACTAATCTATAGATATCCCATAAGGCCCTAAACCATAGAAGAGACCCAGAATTTTATATAGTAATAAAGGATTCCATGAATAAGTGAGTAGAGTGATTTGTAGAGACCCAAAGCTTGATGTACATGGACATTACATTACTTTGGTGGAATACTCAATATATAACAAAAACAAACACCGAAGGACCGTAATAGTTTAGTGTCTTTAGAAACATTGGAAGAGAATATTCTAATTGTGGTGAAAGATCTTCAACATCTCCCATAATGATCTTCCCCTTTTTTTCTTACCTAAAACCTTTACTTAAATCCTGGGGAAAAGAAAACATAAAAAGGGTGAGCTCAAATGACCATTAAGGGTAAACATAGAGAACATAAAAAAATCCATAAACATTTGAATGCAAAAACTTGAACATAAAATCTAAACATCATAA
Source organism: Viscum album (assembly GCA_963277665.1). Classification (NCBI taxonomy): domain Eukaryota; kingdom Viridiplantae; phylum Streptophyta; class Magnoliopsida; order Santalales; family Viscaceae; genus Viscum; species Viscum album. The sequence goes on from OY728119.1 coordinate 1,220,308,465, forward strand.
TCTTGACCAAATACATAAATCTTGGAAGTAAGTAATGCATATATCATAATGGAACATCAATCATGATAAAATATCATGGGAATTAAACATGTAATTGTGGAAAAATATTAATCACATGATATGATTTCCATAGTAGCCAAGGCATTGCTTCCAAGACCATCTTAGTGGACAAAGTTCCTTTCTGAATCGAGTTCACTCCTCATTCTAGTCATGTATCACTAAACCAGATTAACTTACCGTTCCAGCCATGTCTATCTCATGAGATATAAATCTTTACCCAATTAATTGGAGGTAGATATAGGTCCCACCCATCTCATAATGAAATCATTCTTACTTTTTCCACAACATAAACAAAAACCATTCATCATAACCCAAAGAATAAAAATGGGTTTCATAAACATCATCCCATCATAACATAATCCATATAAAATAAATGTATATAATTTCATCATAAGAAATGTGGAACTATGAAAATCATATATACATTATACTTGAAACATACATATATAAAATAATGTCATCTTGGATGGAAAATGGTTTTGATAAAACACTTGAAATAAACTCTTAAGGAAAATATCCTTTCATCTTCAAAATCAATTTATTTTTACAAAATGTAATGAAATTTTAAAAGAAAAGGATTTTTTGAAAATAGTCATGAAATCTTGTATAGTATGCTTCTTGAAAATAAGGATTTATGAAACCGTAAAAATCTGTTCAAGTCATATAAGTTAAAAATAACATTATCCTCGTACTTTCGATGGAAAAGTTAAAAAGTTCCTTGTGTGGTAAAAAAAATAAGATTGCTTTCATAACATATGGTAAAATTTAAAAATGGAAAAAAGGACATTAAACATACATGAAAACATTTTCTAGAAAACATGGGCATGGATGATAACAATAACCCCAGTAAATACGTACGAATAAACAATCTCGGATAAGAACGAGATTGGAATAGTTATCCCTTACCTTATGTATGATATGATTCATACGTATCTGAACCTCCTGTATAATGATTTAAATAAAGTCATTGACTTATTATAGAATCATATTCATTGTTATGATATCATATATGGTTCACTTATGACCTTATATTACCCGTTCTTTTGTAAATTCCATGTTAAAGCAGTGTTTTGGGTAAAATCATTTTAGTTATCATCCGTGTTTTGACTTGTAATTATTAATATGATTACTTAGATCATAATTACTTAATTCCAGAATATAAAACATGATTTATATATAATATATATTCATTATATACATATATATATATATATATTATAGATCGATAAATGGAATGAAATACACCATTCATGGAGACGGTATGTCGTACGTACGCATGAACGATGTTTTCGTTTCCTTATTGAATTGAATGGAATTAAGTTGATGACATACATATATATATATATATACATAAATAAAATATAATTATTATGTCATATATTTCATTATTATTTATTATATATACTTTAGAATCATTCATGAATGGTTAACATAGAGAATGAATCTCATCGCGTCGTGGAGACAGTAGTCTGTACGTACGCACGAGTGGTAATATCATTCCTATGATCATGGAATTGTATTGAAGTGTATGTATAATATTTCAGAATCAATAAAACTTTACAATAATCATATATAGTTACTTATTTACACCATTATACCCATCCAAGTAATGTGGTGGTCGAAAACAGATTACACCACGGCGTGGAGACAGTATTCTGTACGTACGCACGCGCGGTGTTTTCATTTTATGTAGGATGGATATAAGGTGAAATAGGGTTGTTTCATATTTATAATAACATATCAGTATATAATTAATACTGATGTTATTACTTTATAATGAGACAACTAAATAATAAATAATAAGAAGTATAAGAAGAAAGAAACTTGAGAGAATTGGAAGAAGAGATTACTTCTTCTTCGACGCACCTCCTTTAAGCTTCCTCTTAAGGAAGTAGAGTTGGTCTTTTGAGAAGACCAGAACCTCCAGAATGTTTCTAGGAAAGTTGAGAAGAGAAATGTGCAGGGTTTGGCTGATCTTAAATGCTAAAAAGGGTGTGAAGAGAAGAGGGAAGGGGTTCCCTTTTTATAAGGGAGGAGAGGGGCACCTTTGAAAAAACTTAAAATATTATTTTATAATAAATTCATATTCGGTTTATAATGGCTCCAAAGTGACTTATTTAGAATCTAATGTGGTTATGGGTATAAATCCTCTCAACCACTAGGTTTTATACAAGTTTAGGTTACAAATTTATCCTTATCATTTTGATTTAACTCTAAGTTAAATAATTTAACTTCTACCGTGTATTTTTGTTTTCCTAAATATATGGTTAATAAAAATACTATAAAAATCCAAAATAACCCCTAGTGGTTAATTATTAATATATATATATCCTTATATAAGTCATTTGGATGAACCTTAGATTTTTAGGAATAAAATAACAATTAATAATATAATATTTGTTTTAAAAACTATTTTATGTCAATTTTGACACTATTTGGTACATGATTTTTGTGAAAATCATAACAGCATTATTAGTTCAAAAGAAGTTAATTAAATCAATAATAACATGTCATATTAACCTAGAAAATTATTTTAATTCATAAAAAGTATAAAATTACATTTTATTGGTTATTTATAACATCAATTTTGTTAATATTTCATTAATAAGGTAATTAATGCATCATCATTGTGTCATAAATAACTTAACTTATTTAATGTATAAAAATTATAAATAAAATACCATTATGTAGGAAATATTTTTAGAATTTCAATTAATATTTATAGTCTAATTTATCTTATTTATAACCCTATATTAATAATGTGTTAGTTATTAAACATTGATTTTAATAATTTTAATGCTTCTTTAAATAAAATAATAATAAATGTCTTAATATAATCCAAGTGGACCTAAAGGGTAATATTTTATTCATAAGGTTGTTTTTGGCCGAATTACACTTATCCAATAGAATTAGGACATGTGTTAGGGTAATAATAATATCATTTTTACCCTTAATTACCCTATTTACTTTTAACCGTGGTAAATAAATGTAAAAAGTTACTATTCACCAAAAAATATTTTTATCTTATTGAACCACATTTTACTTACTGATATCAACTGTGTCTCTTGGATTTTTGAAATTCCACTCACAGAAGTGGTAAAATTATGTTTTATGTATATTTGTAAATTCTCCCAGGAGGTGGGTAAAAGACGATTAAAAGTTCAATAAAATTTTTATATATCTAAAATTATTATAAAATGACTCCAATGAATAAAATTGAACTTATATAGGTATAATGTATCTATTTTGACCTAAAATATATTTAAATAAAATAAATAATAATTTAAATAAAAGTCGGTTTTTAAATAGTAACCTAGTGTTTTCACTATTAATCAAAAATTGAATGTTTTCAGAAAAATACCAAAAATTCACCCTAGGCTAATTTCGATACTCTGAATCGAAAAATGAAGTCCATTTTGAAAGATACAATTTCAAAAAGTGGGTATTACTATTCATAACAGGTAGTTCATAATAATATTATAATAATATCTAGTTTAGTGAAACTTGGTATTGCATACTACACACGCTATCGAAGAAGGTCTTGATTGCGTGTAATGAAAGACAAGTCAGGGCTGCGTGTAGTGAAAGATCCGTTTGGTGTTACATATAAAATAATCAAAACTTCTTTCATTTATACATTAAACAAAATCTATACTTAATGTTGTGTAGAATAATTTCCACAAAATGAACTTGAAATTGTGTGTAACACGATTCAAGAATAGTGTTGTGTATACTGCAAGCTAATACAGTGTTGTAGATAGCACAAGCTAATTTTGGTGTATCAAACAACAGAAGACATCAATGAAATTAAAAATAATATTTTTCATAAAATCTCGAGGTGTTACATTCTGCCCCCCTTAAAATGAATTTCGCACTAGAAATTCATTGGGGATATAAATGGTTTACTAATTGAATGTTTCTTTCATAGAAACCCACATCGTAAAAAGGAATACTAAAACTTCATTTTAAAAAGGAATGTTAGAAATGTAACGGTTACCTAGATTAACTCATCACTGGGTTTCCACATATGAGAACATAGGTGGAAATATGGATATGGAAGAAAAATCTAACCATCAAGTTCTGATGGAGAGTGGTAGAGGACATGGGTATGAAAAAGATAATAATCACAAAGCCATAGATTTGTGATGATCTAAGGTACCATCTAATTCATCGAATATTAGGGCACTAGGACAACATTTTTGGTTTTCAAGATCATTTCCCTATAGTTGAAGAATTTAGAAGAAATACTTTATTTCTGTAAAATCTCATTGTTGTTCGTGCCTTGAACAATATCCACTTCATCTCTTAATGAAATCAAGTTGAATTTTTCATTCGTAAAGTGCTAGCAGATCATGTGATTGAATGATGGGTCATTCCATCTGTCTCAAACAAAAGGTTAGCAAAAGTTATCAAATATAAATAAGTCCATCTATAGTGAGATTAATCATATATGGTTCCTAAAATGGACTTATACATCATATATCATAATGCTTAAACTAGTTTCTACTAACCAGGGACTTTTTGTAGGCCAGTGGTAGGCGATAAAGGCCTATCGCACTTCAGTTGTGGGTTCGATTCCCACAGCCTTGTCTGACGTGACGGGTTGTCGCCCGACCTACAAGTTGTCTTTTTTCTAAAACTGTACTATTATAAAATTCCAAAAATAATATCAAAAAGTTCTAGCCTTAAACAATACTAACTTATGTCCAACATAATCTCTTCCAATCTTTAGGCTTATCTAAAATACTTCTGTCCAAGCTCATAGTATAAAGAAAACAATTACTAGAAATGTCATCTACTGAGCATGTGAATACCATCATTTATCCCCCATATATCATAAGATATATCTTGTTGATCACATTCCAAACATTTGAATACCTTAATCATGTATTCTTTTGAAACATGAATTACCATAGAACCTTAGTTAAAACAGGAATGCTGTCAAAAGTTAACACTTTTCACATACCAAAATCCCAAAATTTCTAAATAATCAAACCATGATATAACTTTGTCCTTATATCAGTCATGAGCTCATGAATACCATCAAACATATTATTTTCTCTTTATCCTTTCATTATGCACATATCATCTTCTTTCTAAAAATATCTGAATAACCTTTCATGATTAACGGTACCATTCTACATATACTTTCAAATACTTTAGGAAAACAATAGTGTAAAAATCCTTAGATGTGTCTTTATTCCCTAGTACCATTATTTATACAAAATAACTCCTAATAAATATAAATCATTACACTACCTTTTTAATCCATTGACAGATATTCAACAATTATTTCATCTCACATATCATTTGTATTCTCATCATCATCATCAATATAAATACTACCCATACAACTATGATGATTCTCTTCAAGAGATTTTCCCTTAAGGCATTAGTTTGCATAATTCCCATACATTCCACATTTAAAACATTTAATCCTTGTTGATGTTGGACCAATACCATTATCCTTGTCCATGATGTCAACTGAACCTTTTCCTTTGAACTTACTGGATTTGTGTCCTTCTTTTCCACACCCAAAGGATCTTCCAGTTCCTTTTAATCATTCTCCTTGATGTCTCTTCCCACATGATTTACTTGCGGGAAATTGAACTTTCTTTCCTCTATGATCATCATGAAACTCCATCTTTCTCTTATTAGCTGAGTCGGGAAACTTACCAAAGTTGATATTATTGATCATATTATGAGTTTTCTGATTAGGAATAATAATTATATGTGGACTTCCAGATCCAATTTCATTTGGTTACTCATGAAGAATATCATTCCATTGTCCGTCATATCCTCCATTATCGTGAATCTTATTGTTTCCAGCCATTTTCTAAAACCCAAAAAGAATATTGTGAGAGGCCAAAATCATAATCAAGGGGGATTAACTTCAATATATAACATCTTAGGTTTAATTCTAATGTCGTTACCATAATTCTAGGATTATAACCTATACTTATACTTAACCTTAGGGACATCCCTAGACATAATTTTAAAATATCTCTAGGGATCTCACTAAAGTTCTCACATCCTAGTTTCCAAAGGTTAACTAAACCGAACCTCTGATACCAACTATAGAGAGACAAAGCTTAACGTACATGGAAATTACATTACTTTGGTGGAATACTTAATGCATAACAAAACAAACATCTAAGTACCGTAATAGTTTAGTGTCTTTGGGAGCTTCGGAAGAAAATATTCTAATCGGGGTGAAAGATCTTCAACATCTCCCATAAAGATCTTCCCCTTTTTTTATTACCTAAAAACTTTCTTTAAATCCTGTGGAAAAGAAAACATAAAAAGGGTGAGCTCAAATTCCCAGTAATGGTAAACATAGATAACATAAAACAATCCATAAACATTTGAATGCAAAAACTTGAATATAAAATCTAAACATCAAAATCATGAGAAAATACATAAATCATGGAAGTAAGTAATGCATATATCAAAATGGAACATCAATCATGATAAAATAGAATGGGAATGAAAAATTTAATTGTGTAAAAACATTAATCACATGATATGATTTCCATAGTAGCCAAGGTATTGCCGCCAAGACCATCTTAATGGACAAAGTCCCTTTCTGAATCGAGTTCACTCCTCGTTCCAGTCCTATATCACTAAAACAGATTAACTTACAATTCCAGCCATGTCTATCTCATGAGATATAAATCTTTACCCAATAAATTGGATGGAGATATATGTCCCACCCATCTCATAATTAAATCATTCTTACTTGTGCCACAACATAAACAAAAACCATTCCTCATAACCCAAAGAATAAAAATTGGTTTCATAAACATCATCCCACCATAACATAATCCATATAAAACAAATGGTTATCATTTAATCATAAGAAAAGTGGAACCATTTAAATCATAGAGACATTATAATTGAAATATACATATATGAAATAATGTCATCTTGGATGGAAAATGGTTTTGATAAAACACTTGAAATGAATTCTTGAGGAAAATATCCTCTCTTCTTCAAAATCATTTTCTTTTTACAAAATGTCATGAAATTTTAAAAGAATTGGATTTTGTTGAAAATAGTCATGAAATATTGTATAGTAAGATTCTTGAAAATAAGGAGTTATGAAACCGTAAAAATCTGTTCATGCTGTATAAGTTAAAAATAACATTCTCCTCGTACTTTTGTTGGAAAAGTTAAAAAGTTCCTCATGTGGTAAAAAGAAGTAAGATTCCTTTCATAACATGTGGTAAAATTTAAAAATAGTTAAAAAGGACATTAAACATACATGAAAACATTTTCTAGAAAATATGGGCATGGATGACAACAATAACCCCAGTAAATACATACGAATAAACAATCTCGGATAAGAACGAGATTGGAATAGTTATCCCTTTCCTTAGGTCTGATATGCTTCGTACGTATCCGAACCTCCTGTATAATGATTTAAATAATTTCATTGACTTATTATAGAATCATATTCACTGTTATGATATCATATATGGTTCACTTATGACTTTATATTATCCGTTCTTTTGTAAATTCCATGTTAAAGCAGCGTTTTGGGTAAAATCATTTTATTTATCATCCATGTTTTGACTTGTTATTATTATTATGATTAAAAAGATCATGATTACTTAATTACAGAATATAAAACATGATTTATATATAATATATATTCAGCATATACATATATATATATGATAGATCGATAAATGGAATGAAATACACCATTCATGGAGACGGTAGGTCGTACGTACGCATGAACGTTGTTTTCGTTTCCTTATTGAATTGAATGGAATTAAGTAGATGACATACATATATATATATAGTATCATTATTATGTCATATATTTCATTATTATTAATTATATATACTTTATAATCATTTATTAATGGTTAACATGGAGAATGAATCTCATTGCGTCGTGGAGACGGTAGTCCGTACGTACGCACGAGCTGTGATATCATTCCCATGATCATGGAATTGTATTGAAGCGTATGTATAATATTTAAGAATCAATATAACTTTAAAATAATCATATGTAGTTATTTATTTACACCATTATACCCATCCAAGTATGTTGGTGGTCGAAAACAGATTACACCATGGTGTGGAGACGATATTCCGTACGTACGCACGCGCGGTGATTTCATTTTCAATAGGATGGATAGAAGGTGAAATAGGATTGTTTCATATTTATAATAACATATAAGTATATAAGTAATACTGATGTTATTACTTTATAATGCGACAACTAAATAAGAATAATTAGAAGAAGAAATAAACTTGAGAGAATCGAAAGAAGAGATTACCTCTTCTTCGACGCACCTCCTTTAAGCTTCCTCTTAAGGAAGTAGAGTTTGTCTTTTGAGAAGACTAGAAACTCCAGAATGTTTCTAGGGAAGTGTATAAGAGAAATGGGCAGGGGTAGGCTGATATTCAAGGCTCTAAATGGTGTTAAGATAAGAGGGAAGGGGTGCCCTTTTTATAAGGGAGGAGAGGGGCACCTTTGGAAAAATTGAAAATATTATTTTATAATAAAGTCATATTCAGTTTATAATATCTCCAAAGTTACTTATTTCTAAGATAATGTGGGTATGGGTCGAAATCCTCTCAACCAATAGGTTTTAGAAAAGTTTAGGTTACTATTTAATCCTTATCATTTATATTTAACTCTAAGTTAAATAATTTAACTTTTACCGTGTCTTTTTGTTTTCTTACACTATATGGTTAATAAACTTACTATAAAAAGAAAAACAAACCCAAGTGGTTAATTATTAAAATATATATAATTATCTAAGCTATTTCGCTGAACCTTATATTTTTAGGAATAAAATAGAAATTAATAATAAAATATTTGTTTTAAAAACTATTTTATGTCAATTTTGACACTATTTGGTTCTTGATTTTTTTGAAAATCATAACGGCTTGATTAGTTTGAAAAAATCTAATTAAATCAATAATAACATGTCATATTAACCTATAAAATTAGTGTAATTCAAGAAAAGTCTAAAATTAAATTTATTTGGTGATTTATAACATCAATTATGTTAATATTTCATTAATAAGGTAATTACTACATCATCATTGTGTCATAAATAACATACAATATTTAATGTATAAAAATTATACATAAAATATCATTATTTAAGAAATATTTTTAGCTTTACAATAAATATTTATAGTTGAATTTATCTTATTTATGACCTAATATTAAAAATGTTTTAATTATTAAACTTTGATTTTAACTATTTTAATTTTTCTTTAAATAAAATAATAATAAATGTCATAATCTACTCCAAGTGGACCTAAAGGGTAATATTTTATTCATAAGGTTTTTTTTGTCGAATTAAACTTATAAAATAGAAATAGGACATGTTTTAGGGTAATAATAATATCATTTTTACCCTTAATTACCCTATTTACTTATAACCGTGGTAAATAAAAGTAAAAAAGTTACTATTCACCAAAAAATTATTTTTATCTTATTGAAACACATTTTACTTAATGTTATAAACCATTTCTCTAGGATTTTTGAAATTCCACTCAGAGATGTGGTAAAATTAAGTTTTATGTATAGTTGCAAATTTTCCTAGGAGGTGGGTGAAAGACAGTTAAAAGTTCAGTAAAATTTTTATATATCAAAAATTATTATAAAATGACTCCAATCAATTAAATTGAACTTATATAGGTATTATGTATCTATTTTGACCTAAAATAAATTCAAATAAAATAAATAATTATTTAAATACAAATTCAGTTTTTAAATAGTAACCCAGTGCTTTCACTATTCATCAAAAATTGAATGTTTTCAGAAAAATACCAAAAATTCACCCTAAGCTAATTTCGATACTCCAAATCCAAAACTGAAGTCAATTTTGAAAGATAAAATTTCAAAAAGTGGGTATTACTATTCATAATGGCTAGTTCATAGTAATATTATAATAATATCTCGTTTAGTGAAACATGGTATTGCGTACTACACACGCTATCGAAGAAGGTCTTGATTGCGTGTAATGCAAGCCTAGTCAGGGCTGTGTGTAGTGAAAGACTCGTTTGGTATTGTGTATAACATAATCAAAACATATTTCATTCATACATTAAACAAAATCTATAGTTAATGTTGTGTAGAAGAATTTCCACAAAATGAACTTGAAATTGTGTGTAACACGAGCCAAGAATATTGTTGCGTATACTGCAAGCTAATACGGTGTTGTGTATAGCACAAGATAATTTCGGTGTAGCGTACAACACAAGACATCAATGAAATTAAAAATAATATTTTTCATAAAATCTCAGGTTGTTACATGATTAATGAGAGTGTTCCACATGGGAGAGATGTAACCAATACAAAAAAATTAACAATATAGATCCTTGGCATAAAGTGAATATAATTTTTTAGTCCTCTAGAAGCAAGTATAATGGATTTTGGAACATAAAAAAACAATTTGTTCTCCTTCAAATAAATAACACTATATAGATCCACGTTAAATGCCCATGTTCTTTATTATTTTATTTTTACATATTTCTATGTTTTAATGAGAGAACTAGATATACTAAGAGATTGAATGAGTTTCTTCAAACTAAGGAACATGATCCAATACTAATGAAAATGATATGAAAAAAATAAAATTTTTAATTTGGAAACACCTATATTCACCTATCCTCCCAGACTGAACATATTCAGCTTCATCTAAATAGACATAAGTCCCATGCATATCCAATCATCTCTATCTAATAAAGTACAATTTGGAATTGAAATCTAACCATATAATAAAACAAATCATTGAATGAATATTGGGATACTTTTGAGAAAATAACTCTCTAGTTGTGGCTTCATAGAAAAAGGACCTTCCCCCATTAAAATGAAATTATAATCAAATAATGAATATCTCATGTGATCTTTTCTACCATAATCAAACTACACATGAAAGAAATCCTCATATAATTTATGATATCATCATTATTAAACCGTTTATGATGTTATAATTACATATCAAATCATATCTATATTGAGGTAAAGAAACTCAAGTTAAAAACGTTTTAAAGTAATTCTCATACCCTCTAGTCCATATAAATCCTAGGACATCTAATGCATTCCCAGTCCCATTAGTTATGTAAAAAATATCAAAAGGATCACTTTTTATCACCATGATCCTCCTAGAATATTGACATATCATGTTCAATATCCTATAATAAAAAATCATTGACAATGATATACCAAAATAATTATTATTTAAAATTTTGTTATCCTATCACTATCACATTATAAATCATTATATTATTCAATCCTAAAATAAAAGCACACTTCATGTAAACTAAAAAACTCTTATACAAAATGAGAGACATATGAGTATGGTAACATTTATTGTCAAATCATAGAACAATTCCTGATTTTAGATTCCTAATCCAACAACCACATATAATAACATCACATCATTAATATAAAAAATTTATATTGATCACTATATAAAATACACGTTATCAATTTAATAAGGATACAATTCCAATGAAATAAAATTCCATGTCTTATCACCTTTTAAATATCAAAAACAATTATTACTCCACCATCTATAAATGAGTCACTATCAATTTCAACGTAAAATAATTTAGAAAAATCATTAATAAATATCTAATATTCTTGAAAAAAAACCCCATCATGATATATATATATAACAAAAAATATACTATTTATTTAACTAAAATGAACATTGGTAGTAAGAAAACTATTTTTTATTGTTATTATGACAATTAATATTAATTTAATATAATTTAAGAGGGGGAAAACCTGATGATCACTACACATACATCCAGTTTTTTGTCTTCGAGTTTATGTTTCCTCATCCATTCAATGTTCTGGTCTACCTACCCCTTCTGCTAGGTGGAACATATTGATTTTTGAGCCCCCACTAGCACAAAAAACATATTTCAAACCCACATACCATGTCACATAATCCCTTTTATAAAACCACTTGATGATTTCTGTTGGTCCCATTCCACCATTTTCATCCACATCAGTTCGACCCACATAGTTTTGGCCTATAAAATATATTACATGTCTTAAATATTATAATCATCTAAAATATTCCGAGTAATCACTATATATCTCCCGAAATGTTCCCCTTTACCTTAGTAAACTAATCTACCACACCCCCTAAGATACTAAATATTTTCTCATTTTGATGATGTGACCACAAATCTAGTCTATTTATTTAACGCCTTCCCACTATAAGGTAGATCTAACTAACATTACCCTGGAATAATCCATTTTTAATCATCACTAAAACATTCATGCTACCAGTTGTCTATAAAATTTTTGTTGGTGTACCCACATTTTCAATAAACAATAACATACATGTTGTGATATTTGTATTCTTATGGCCACAATTGTCATACCACAATCACGGGAAGAAAGGGAGAGGTGGAAAATGTTTGTCTATCCATCATGGATAATAAAAAAAAAATAATTTTTTAATAAGTCTCATTTAACCAATATAATTAAACTATATGTTACAATAAAAATATAAAAGAATTAAATTTATAAATGAGATTGACCTGGGGGTTAGAGACCCTTCCCAAGGGGAACAACGACCCATCTTATAAAGTCCTATAAATCTCATTACCTTTATTCTTTTAAAAATTAGGGAAAAAGTACAACAAAACTATATCAACGATCCATTCCCATGTCCATAACCACCGTGATTTTGGATATAAACTATATTTATGAGCCTGAAACTACTAAATCATATTGTCTTAGCTATATACAACTATGTAATATCCACAAACATTCACCATTTATATAACTAATGTCTATAACCACTTAGACGTATAACCTAGGACTTGTTTCACTTATATCCAAATGAGAGTCACCTATGGCTATTTTTGTGTCTATATTTACCCACCAATATCCATGGTCACCCTCCTCATGACTAATTTTTTTTAATAAAAAAATAAATTTGTCTAGTTTGTTTCAAACCGAAGTCCTACATCTGGTATCCAATAAACATTACCACTATTATATTATACTCATTATGTATAAATATACATATTTATATGTAAAAATTTATATGTTTTTTATTATTATTATTTAGTTAATTATAATTTCTCTTCGGTCTACAGGGATATATCCACTTGTGTCTCTACCCATGGATATAACCAATTGATAGCCATGATTCAAGCCGACCATGGCTTTAACTATAACACCCATAGTTTTTATAAATTATTATTTTTTAAATTTAATATATTTAATTGATATATTTAATAACATTCAATAATTAGTTGTCTTAAGATACACAATAAAACTGGTTTCTTCAATGGATTGCATTACACGTGAGACCGAGTTTTACCAAACAATAATACACTATTAACATTATTATTTTATTTTTTTCTTAGTCCTTCGGAGTGATAAAATGGATAGGATTAAGTTACATATGAAAATATATATTTTTCACACATTAATTATTTATCTATTTATTAGAAAAAAATAAGAATCATTTAAAATTATGTTAGGACTATTTTTTGGTATTTTTCTAAAATATCTCATTTTTTAATAAATAGTGAAAATACGGAATTTTAATCGAAAAAATCATTTTCATATAAATAATTTATAATGAAAAATTATATTTTAAATTATTTGAAAATAAAATTTCATTAAATTATATATCAAAAAAGTTCAATTAAGTTTATTGAAATCAATTTTAGTTTAAAGTTTTATATAAAAAAATTGTTAACTATTTTACATTTTCTCTTTAGAAACACGTTTTCTCATCCCATCTGCAGGATTAATTTTAAATTACGCTTTTATACTTATATGTATTTAATATGTTAAAAATTTATTACCTATTTTTAATAAGAATAATGAATAATTTTTATAATTTCAACATAATGTTTTGCCAAAATTAATAGATGAAACAGTAAAAATTAATTATCACAGTTAAGGTGAAAATGGGTTTACCGGAGGGTTAAACATATAAGACAAAGTTAAAGATGAAGTATAATTTTTTTAAACTATATTATATGCATATTAAAAAATTTACACTTATGATTATTTATAATGGTCCATTTGTAACCCTTTTTACATGTGAGAAATGTGAGAGAACTCAATTCTTTTCAAAAATACAAAGTGTGATCTCTCCCCCACTTATAAAAGGCTACCTCCTCTCCTCCCTTATTCACTTCTTAAAACCTATTTTTTCATCCAAGACCTTCACAAATTAATTCCCAAATACACTTTACACATACTAGAATCATTTTTTGGGCATCAATACAACCTAGGATATCATTAATTAAAACCTAAGAAGAATACCTAAAGAAGATATATTGTTCTTCAATGAGAAACATTGTTTTATTTCCTTTTCAGACTCATTATATTTTTATTATACCATGGTGATATAATATCCTAAATATAGTAAATTTTACATTTTTGTGTTTTAATAATTTCGTTACCTAAAACCATTTACACATCTATCAAATAGGTTACAAAGTCATCGTCTGCATATACGATGAACTACTGCCCTGCGAATCGATGCCATTTAGTTTTCTATGACAACCTATAATAGTTAGATATAATGATGGATTTTTTTTATTTTATATGATATTTATGATATTATTATTCTTATATAATTATTATATTACACATACCTTCCTGATTTACATTTTGTGAGAATACAATAACGTCGCTCGTGTGTACAACATATTACCGCCTTAAGATGTGATGTGATTTTTCCATGATTTACATGAAATGTAAGAAGGGTGGGTTTAATAAAAATATTATATATATAATTAATAAAAGTTATTATTTAATTATATATATATATATATATATCATTTTGTTTTCTTTATTTTGATATGAAAAGAAAAAGGAAACAACCTTCATGTATATGTACAGCCTACCATCTCCATAAATGGGGCATTTCATTTTTTATCTCTAAATTCTATGAATAAATATATATATATATAAATAATATCATATATATATTATGGTGGAATTATTAATATTATGTTACCACAATCCACGTAGTTGGACAAAAAATTACAAAATAAACCATACATGAAAATCAAAGAGATTATTATCTGAAACCTGATTTTAACTAAGAATGGTCAATAAACATGTAATAAAGGGGCTTATGTAAATAATATATGTAAATTTATATATATTTATGGTTATTTAGTAGAGTTACAGTAATCTTATATTCATTTTATAGGAGTTCTAGATGTTCAAATTGGTTTTCATGTTTTAGGTTAAGAGATTTCTTATCTCTCTTTTATTTATTGGAGACATAGAAAAAGGTACAAATCATTTTATTTTTGTGTTTTATATGATTACCCTTTGAAAAGATATATAATTAATAACATTAATTTAATTATATTTAAGGTCAAATTTTATTTTATTATTTATTGGTGATTATTATTCAAAATATATATAATGTGGTAGGGATTTTTATCTAACTTTTTACTCATGTGAGACACATGTCATATTAACCACCTATTTATTTTATATGGTGTATTTTATAAACATTAATATATTTTATGATTATTATCCTTACAATAATTTGGGTTTACATATCCATTTTATGTTTTCTCTTTCATGGGTTTTACAGTTCAAAAGTTACCAAAGTGATAAGGAATTTTTATCTCAATTTTCCTTCTTTGAAATGTTTTTCATGTTATGAAACTATTTTTTCATGAGGTGTATATTCAGACCCTTTTAAATTTAATATCTTGAATTTATTTATACTATAGATATTTTGACTTCCATTTTTTATTTCTTCATTATGCTTATGATTCCAAGTAAAAAAATGTGGTAATGATTTTATGTTACAATGTCCTTGTTTATCGGGTTTGTTTAATATTCTGTTTCAATTGATAATATTATATAACAAATCTAACAAGAAACACATGAATTTAGTTATCCTATAATTATTAATGATACTTTAAATTAATATTTCATTTTACCAGTCTAAGGTACATAAAATAATTTATTAAATGTTTTTATGAAAATTCATCTTTATTTCCCTCCAGTAAGAAGTCATTTTTATTCCAAAACTATGTTTTATAAAAATGTTTTTAGAAATGTTTTATTATGTTGTAATTAATTTAAAATTAAATAATTATCCATGTTTTAATTTTTACAATTTTTAAATGAAATATTCATGTCTTCTTCTAAATAATTCATGTTTCTATTTCAATGAAAATGTGAAAGGAATATTCAGTTTAACATGTATGTCATAAAAAATCCCTGATGTAATTATCAATCATTTTTTCAAGGTTAACACAAATGAAAATTATTTTCAAAATATATTACCAAGATGAAATTCAATTTTTATCAAGAAATTTTTTAAATGATTGATCCAAATGATTTTCCATCTAAGATGATATCATTTGATGGTACTTATTATTTACTGGGGATACGATCCCAGGATAACATTATTATTATTTCTATGAATATTTTATGATGAAAAGAGGTTTATGAATCCTATTTCTCTTTTATGAGAAATACCATGATGAAAGTATTATAAAATTTGTTTCTCTTCCATGGTTTATTATCTAATGAATGTTTTTATGAAACATATTTATTTTAAGGGATAATAATATGATAAATGATTTATGTTATTATAGAATAGATATGTTTTATTTTAATTATGGGATGGTTATAAACTATATCTCCTTCCAATTAATTGGGTGATAATAAATGTTCAATGATTATATAGGGTATACGGGAGGTTATGGCAAACCCAAAAACAATTGTACATAGGTGGTTATCCCCATAAAAAAGTAGCGTACACATGTGTTTGACCCAAGCCTAAAAATTATTGTATAGTTGTGGTTAGACCAAGACTAAAATAGATGACATATTTGGTCATTACAATATTAATATATGGTATATGGGAGTTCATCCCAATCCCATCATAGGTACCTCAGGGGTTATCTCAATCCTAACATGTTATGAATGTCTTGGTGGGTAGATTTGAAAGAAGATTTTCTCTGCTTATGTGTGTGCCACCAATCAATGTCTTATTCCAATTTCATGCTCTTATAGATTATTTTATTAATTTCCTTATGATTAATGTATTATGAACTACCAATATTTATTCCATGACTCATGATTATGATATTAGATATGCATGTATGGTTTTTAACTTTTATGATCATGTTATAATTTCCTTATATTCAAGTTATCATTATGTATCTCACTTTATTACCCCTATAAAGAATTTGAAATTACCCTTTCTTATGTTTCTTTTCTCCATGTGATGAAGAGAGGTTTTAAGTAAGAGTACTATAGGTGATGATCTTTTTGGGCGATGTTTGTGATCTTTCATGAATTAAGAAGATCATGTTCTACATTTCCAAATGAACTAAATTATTACATTTATCAGGAATGTGTTTATATAAATTTTTTAATATTTATCTTAAATTATGAAATATCCATGTATGAATACCTTGGGTTTCTATAGTTGTTATCAAAGGAAATTATTAGTTAAAATTGGGAAATATGTGTGAGAAACAATTAGTGATATCTCAAGAGATATTTATAGGGATATGTCTAGGTATGCCTCTAGAGATATGTTTAAGGATGTGAAAATGTTTAGAAAAATTTCATGGGTATCTTTTAAAGGATATAGAAAGGGTATTTCAATAACTTACATCCTAATGTTGATACTAGAAGCATAATTTACTTTGGCATAGAAGCAGTCGGGGGTAACAACTCCAAAAACATCATATTGCGATAGAATATATTGGGAACTTCTCATTGATAATAGGAATTTCTAGACACCATATTTTCCACTCTAGGGGGATATGTTTTAGAAATTAAAAAATCATGACAAACCATCCTGACATATTTAAATAGATGATTAGTACGAAAAACATAGGATAAACCATGGTTGTTATAGATTAAAAGTATTTATCATGATTTATATATATTAACAGTGATTTTATTAATTTTTAGTCCTATAATATGATTAGTGTTCTGACACTATGTTTTTGATTTTTTTCCATGGATGGAACCTGACGGGACCATTTTAATGAGGAATGAAATGGAAAATTTAATGATTTTCATCCTAAGAAACTGAATGTTATTGGAGATGAAATGAAAAAACTCATTTCTATGATCACAAAACTATCTGAAGAAATAAATTAAGGTGAAAATTAAAGTGAGAAAAGCAGGGGACATGGTTCTTTTAAGTCCTTCATGAGGTAATACCCACCTTCTTCCATTTATTCCACTTATCTATTAGTTGTTGTGAAATTGATCAGTACCATATAAAAGATAATTTACATTATCTAGTATTCATAACATGAATACACAACATTGGATATCTACCATTAGGTAGGTGAGGCAAATAAATGGTGTAATATTATTAAGAATACAAGTAAATGAGAAGAAATGGGCTTCATGAAGTGTGATGGGTTTAATTCAATAAGTTATTTCCTCATATCGTTTGTAAAAAAATTGAGAATGAATTCCTAGAGTATAATTAGAAGGATGAAAAATATATTCTTGTATATGAATAAAATATTTCATGAATTATAAGGTACTCAAATATTATTATAATAAAACCAAAAATTATGGTTAACTGATTCTTCAATGGCTTAAAAAATCTAATAAGAGTTATCCATAATATAATTTGGATGCTATTAAGATATTGTTCATTGTGATATCAAGGGGGTAATGGATGTTATATCTATATATTAATCTCATGGTTTTTATATGAATAGAAAAATGGAATTCACAGGAAAATATAAGAACCCTAGAGAGGAGAATATGAGCTTTAATTTATGCCTATCATTTGGGAAGAAACCTTGAAGGAATTTTCTTAATATTACTAGTTAATGCTTAACGATGGAAAGGAATGTCATCAAGATTATAAAAAATTAACTGATGGGAAAAATTTATATAATGATGTGAGTAATTATAAATCCACATAGAATGAACCTACCAAACTTTTGTGTTTCAATTGCAATGTGTTTTGGAATTATGGTAATAAGTTCCCAAATATAAGGATTAACATCAGTGATTAATACTAATATCCTCTAAATACATAAGACAAAGGGAAAAGTAATATAATCATGATGATTTAAGTGAATCATGAAAATTATTCACAAGGCGATTCAAATCCAGTTTCCTAGCTAGGGAACGTGCAACATGCTCTGGGCTTTGCGGGGCCCCCAATGGGAGGTGAGAGTTACCTTACATGTGTTTGTAGTTGGGGTTTGTATTAGTGGTAAGCACCCCATAATACTAAATGAAAAATTTGGGATCCAAACATAAAAGGTTAAAGGTAGTTAGTATCATAATCATCAATGAGACAATATTAGAAAGATGTCGGATTGATTTTACTAAAGAAAATAATTCACTGCCAACATTGATATACAAATGCAGTATTCCACCTATCAATAATAATGGATTTTTGACACTGACTAATATTTATGGAATAATTTATATATTGGTTGCTGTGTTTTATCATAGGATGAATATTTGAGAACCATTGATTTTCTTGATTTAATGATCCATCAAAAGGATTCAAAGGCTGATCAACTAGATGATGATCACCAGTGTAGTCAAAAATTTACATCAGGTTTAATTATATTTCATGTAGGTCTAGATGAAAATAACAAAATTAGTGATTTTATTTTGAAATGAGGTTCCAAATCATCGGACTGGAATTGAAAATATTCATCAGAGTGAAACAGAGACTGATGCGTTAGACATATGATGAAACTAATAATTTCATCGAATGCTGAACTTAATTGGTCACAGGATCATCGATATGAAGATGAATAATAAAATATTAAATTGTTACAATGTATTTTAATGTGAGTTTAAATATTTTTTTTAATAATTTTCTAGGAGTATTGAATATTTAGATTTGGGATCTATGCTTGTAAGGAAAGAAAATCCACAATTGTTTTGGTAGTATTCTATTAATTTTAAACAATGGTTTATCAGTTGATATGATGAATCTTTATGAGATTACTTTTAGTGTTTAAAAGAGGTTATTTTCATGGTCCATCATCAATTTTGTATATGTATTCATCATAAGGAAGACTACGAATGGACTATTAGACTGGTGAATTAGACTAATGAATTTTTAAACATGATGATATATGAAGATTTTAGAAGATTCAAGAAGCTCCCACAATTTTTGAGATGAGTTAAAGAATAAAAATAAAATGACTTAAATGAACGATAAATCTATGATTTATGAATTTATTTGAGTAGGAAAATGAATTTTTTTCATAGCATTTCCATTATGAGGTGCCTATAACTGGTGGCCTTTGTACATTTGTACTTCACTAACATGAAATGTTCATGTGTACTAGAGATTTGAAAATTATGCAACATGTATTGAGTTTCTAACCAAAATTTATTTTTCTAGGTTAAAGTAGAGTAATATTATCATTGTGAAGTTCATTCTGATCATCAATGAAAATTCATATAGACGATGCATCATTGTAGAATATCCATCAGAGTGAGACCACCATATTGAAATCAATGAAAGAAATGTTCATCAGACCGAGTTTCATCAGATGAAGGAATTGTGATCATCCAGTTGATTTTCTATGTATTTGAAGAATAGAAGTAGAATGATAATTAGATAGAGGCCAATCAGACAGATCCCACCAGATAGAGGATACCAGACCAAGGAATATTAGACTGAATTTAACTGAGGAAGTTTTCTCAATAGAATTTCTAGATAATCTTTTAATACCAAAAATTTTGTTAGATAATTATTTAATTTATTAAATATTTTAAATATTTAATGTTTTATTAATCTTAGTTGTTAATGAAGTTAAGAATTTATTATGCAGATTTGGAAAAAATAAATAAAATGAATTTTTAACTGTAGATACTTACTACTTTCTCAAAAGTACTGTATGTTTTTCTGGGGTGTATAAGAAACTGTATGAAATTGTATACTAAGAAAGATAGTTGAGTGGTATAACTAACTACAGTCAGAATGTTTCTTCTAGGATCATATAATTGTTTACTTCTGAGGAATTTTTATTCCATAAATAGGATAGGGGAAGAATCCATATCGGTGGGACAATCCAATATGAAAAGTATTAGGTATTTTTAATGAACCTTGTAAATATAATGTGTTTTCTTCTCTTTATATTTGTTTTTCATGAAATCAATCATTGATAAGTTATATTTTAGTTGATTGTAACTTTATCATGTTTCTAAGGCTACGAATGTTTACTTAATAAGTTAAAAAATTCTTATACAAGAAAAAATAACCATTGATTCTCCCTCCTCTCAGTGGTCTCGATCCTATTAGGGATCAATAGTTGGTATCAGAGTCAGTTCCCTCTAGATGATCCATCTATGAGAATGAAGAATTTCAATTCAGAGAAAAATCAAATGTTCCTTTTTTAATGTCAATAAATATTATAGTTGGAATAATACAATGTTTCCCTATATTATTTTACTTAGGCTTGAAGTGAGAGATTCAACAATAGTGTAATTTTATTGCATCAATAAATCTATTATAAAAAATAATGATAGGATAAGTATATAAGCTGACGTAATAGCTCGTAATTATTTATTGATGGATCTCAATGAATATATTTATGAAAATATATTGGGATTTCCAATAACCTAGAAAATATGGGATATATTGAGAAGAAGCTATTATGGGAATGAGAATGCTAAGGATTCCAAAATACAAATCTAGAGAATTATATTTCTGGATTTGAAAATTACTGATGATGAAATTATTGGTAGTTAATTTACAAGGGTAAATCATATTGGAAGTAACATCATAATTTTTTGCGATAAACTAGAATATTCTATAATTTGTAAGAAACATATGAGAACATTCCAGATAGATTTAATACCTTGGTTTTATCTAAAGAATATCATGAAGATTTATATTTGTATGAAATTTGTAATATCCTTTTGGAATAAGAAATGACAAAATATATTTCATTCATGAAAATTTATAATAGGGAAATGTATTTTATTGATTTTTTAAAATGGAATAATGAAGATAAAAATGATAAATGACAATAAAGTTGTTTACTGGTAGATGAAGAAGAAAAATATTTAAATAGAATTTTTGTTCTCTTTTGATGAAATATAATAATGAAAAGTAGAAGTAAAACTATGAAATGTTGGAATTGTGGAGGTAAATGAATTTTTTTATAGAATTCCCTAAGAAATAAAGTTGAAGAGTATAATTGCAAAGAGAATGAAAAGAAATCTTATAAAAAAAAGAAGAAGAAATAGAAGGAAATATTTCCTTATAAAAAGAAGAAGAAATGTTATCTGAGTAGAAGAATGTAGGATGATTTCTCATATGGTGATGAATTAGATTATTATCTAAACATTATTTATAATGTTTTAAATAGAATTAATTCTTCATATAATGATGATGATGATGTGATTACTTAAATAGACTGGATTCATAAAATAAATCTGGAAAAAGAAATTGAGCAGAATACTTGACTCAAGAAAGAATGTAATAAGTTGAGGAAATATATTAATGGTATAACTTTTTAGAATAGTGATCAGATGGAAAAGAAGAAACAAATATCTATGTTATAAGATCTCAAAATATGGTGATTGGTGTGCCAGATATAAAATTGAAAAGTTATAAAGAATGATTATCCGGAATTAATAACCACAAAATGGAAGAATCTATAGTTGATGAATAATGTAATAAGAATAAATTGAATATAGTTGAATATAAAAAAATTATAGATTATTTGAGACTAAAATTATCTTGGAAAGAATAGGAGTTTTTTGAAACATACACATTTCTACTTACAACACAAAGTGTGATAACAAAGAAGAATAAAAAATTCACCAATGTGATTGATGTTAAAGGTGAAACGTATAAATAAGGTGAAATGAATGGTTTATAAAATTATTCTTGAGAGAATAATACTTTCACAATTAAATATAGGAATTCCTCAAGATATTATCCTCCTAAGAAAAGTAGTAAATGAAACGGGAAGTAACAAAAACAATAATTTTCTGAAAAAGTTCACTATTAGTCCAAAAAATCAATATATAGAGGTCACTATTGGTGTTGTGGAGTATTTAGACACATATATTATTCATTCATGTAAAACATTATCTACCAAGAAATAGGTATGAATCAATGGGGAGCTATGAATAAAAAATAAGACAAAATATTACTAAAAATAATTTGGAACTGAAAAGGGATGAATTGAAGATGAATAATTATGATTCTGTTAATAAAGTAGAGGAAGGAAAACATACCAAATCCATAATATATAGAATGATTTTTTATATAGCTAGAAAAGTTTCCATGGAGATAAAGCTTGAATATAAACAAATACTAGATCATGAAAATAATAAGGAACATTTTTTTAAAGTTGAAAACAAATTTTATTAAAAAAATCAATAGATAGTGATTTGAAAATTCTAAAATGGTTCAGAAGGTGTAATAAATAAGGGAATGTTACTAAAAGTTTTAAGAATATCATAATGTAATAATAGAAAGGCCTGGAAGATTTGTTAAAAACTCATTGTGAAAAAGTATTGCTAAAGAAGAAATGATGTTTATATCCTTATAAAAAGAAATTCAAAATGAACAGAAAACCAATGTTACTGATTCAATTACTATGATTTCAACAGAAAGCAATGAGGTTAAAAAATATGTGTATTTGAAATTTGTATTTATAAACCTGAACATTATGATATATTTGTTGAGATGGGTGTGAGTTGTTCTTATCTTAAAAAATATTCTCAAGTATTTCCCTAAAAATGAGAATGTTGAAAGATGCATGTTAATGGATCATAAGAATGTTGGGTTGCAGAAAACATTGATTACATTTATTACAAACTATTTTTATCTATATCTAGTTTTAATTTAAATAATTTGGGTTTTTTATTTAAGGTATCTTTATTAAGAAACCCAGGTAATACTTATGTTCTCCTAAAGGATAATTTCATGATGTTGAGATAAAAAGTTACTACCATTTGGGAACAGATCGTTTTTAATAAGTGAGAAACATGTCATGATGAATAATTTGAATTTTATTGTTAATAAGTGGGAGATAAAATGAAATGGGGAGATATAAAAAATAGTGTGACAAAGAAAGTAATGGGGATAAGAAACAGTTAGAAAATAAAATGACAATAGATGTTGTTTTGATGTAGTTAAAGTGGTTATTGACAACAAACACAAAGCATGAGATTTTTTGGAAAAATTTATGTCCTGGTTCTATTTATTATAGATGGAAAAATATGTTGATTATACTGAAGAAAGTATGTTTTTGGAAATGGTAATAGAGATCTAGATTGAATTAGTGTGTGTATAAATTTTTTAATCAGATCTAAAACCAACAACATAAGAATCTGATTTAGAATATTATCACGAGACTTAGATATAGAACATTAGAATGATTCATTGAATATGATTCAATGGATTGGATTTTTGGTTGAAAATTAAAATCTAATAATAATTTTATTGAGTCTAGAAAAAATTATTTGATCATACTAAGATGTTGTATTAGAGTTTTCATTCTCTAATAAACTGGATAATTCTGTCAAATCCTAGAGTTGTCATAAATAATATGTAATTAGTAAAACATATATTGTAGGCCTTATAAAGGAAATGAGGATAACATGTGTTACTGATAAAATTATGGTTGATTAGAAATAACGATGATTCTAGAAGTACGAGAATTCATACACTTTCCAATGTTAGTCAGGAAATGCTATAAAAATCTTAAATGTTCTCAAATTCATGAGGAATTCATGATAAAAATAGAAAGTTAGTTGAAGAAGGAAGTTCTGGAAGTCAAATATTTCCAGTCTTAGGTCATCAGTGTGAGAAACACAATACACAAAAGGATGTATATCATCTATATGAGAATAATCAATGCTATGATATTAGAAGGATGGATGTTTGATAGTACTAAAGAAAAGATGTCACTACCAACATCTTTCCATTGGAAGAGATAATCCATTAATCCATTCTAATGGATTTAGACACTGATTCATATTGTTGGAATCCATTTTATATCAGATGTAGAGTTTCATCAGAGTTAGAATTTTTGAGAAATATTCAATTTTTGGATATGATGATCCATTAGAAGGATTCAAGGACTGTTCAAATAGATTATGATAAATAAAGTTGTTAACCATTGTCATCAGGTTGAGTTGTATTTCAATTATGATAATAAAAAAATAACAAAATTATTGATCATTTTTTATAAGAGCTATTGAATCATCAAAATTGTGCTAATGACATTCATCAGAGTGAAATAGAGACATATCCATTAGATACATGATGAAACTGATAAATTCATCAGCTATAAAACTTCATCAGTCATAGGTTTATCTATATGATGATGAATAAGAAAAGGTGAAATGTTATCAATTTATTGTCATGGGAGTTGGAAGTTAATTTCTTATAATTTTTAAGGAGTAAAGAATCTTAAAAGTGGGAACTATTATTATAAATAAAATAAATGACACAATTTTTTTGGAAGAACTATATCATGCCTTAATAGGTGTTTTTAAGTTTATAAAAGCATCTATAAGATAATACATTCATTGTTTACAATAATTCCTCATAATTGGTCGTCTTCATTTTTTATATATCAACATCCAAATGAAGAATCAGAATAGAAAATCAGAGTGTAGAATTTTACTGAAGAAATAGTTGTAAACATAAATATATGTGATGATTTGAGAAGACTCAATAATCTCCTGAAAATATTGATAATAGTTTAAGAATTAAAATGTGAAGACATAAATAAAGGATAAATATGAGATTTTTGAATTTCATTAAGTGGGATACAGAATTTTTTCCACCTTTTCCATTCTGGGGTTCCAATAAATGGTGAGTTTAGTTCATTTTTACTTATTTGTCTTAAAATTTAAATTTGTTCTAAATATCTGATACTTTTGTAACATGTATTGAGATTCCACCCATAAGTTGTGTTTTTAGGTTGATGTTGAGGAAGATTATCAGAGTGAAGCTCAATTTGATCATTGGAGAAAGTTCTAGTGGATGATGCTTCATCAGAACATGTCGATTAGAGAGAGACCATTAGAGAAACATCCATAAGAGAAAGGTCCATCAGACCATGTTCCATCATATGGAGTAAATTTTAGCCACCACGTGAGTTTCTAATCAATTGAATAAAGATAGGAAGAAGGAGAATAGAACTAAGTCCACATAGATGGAGTCCATCAGACAAAGGTTACTGGACTAAGAAAGATCAGACTAACATTTGTTGAGGATATTTTTGGGATAGAGTTTCTAGATAATGATTCACGACCAACAATTTCTTTAGAGATTTTTTAATTTTTTTAAATATTTTATATAGGTAATGTTTGATTTAGATTACTTTTGGAGATAGTGAATAATTTTTTTATAGTTGATAAAAAAGAAGAAAGAATGTGAAGATGGTAAATGTGGATACCTTCCATTTGATGAAATGGCTTGTTTTTTGGGTGTATAACCAACTATTGAAAATTAGATATTAAAAGGGATAGTTGCGGTGTATAAAAAACTATAGTAGGAAAGCTACTACTGTGATTATAAAACTGTTCACTACTTGTTCCTTTTTATTCCACAGAGAAGATAGTGAAAGAATCCATGTCGGTGGGACTATCCAACATGGAATGGAGTAGGTATTTGTATTGAAACTTGTAAATATCACATGCTACCGTCACTTTATATTTTTTTGAAAAATAATCCTAATGTTTATAAGTTATATTTGAATGTATCATAAAATTAACATGCTTCATAGGTTAATAAAGATTACTAAATAAGTTATGAAATAGTCTTATCAATGAAAAAGGAACCACTCATTGACCCCTATTAGTGGTAGTGATCCTATTTGGAAAAAATAGATATGTGGGAACTAGATGATATAGTGAGGCATAAGTATCCTCATTTTTTACATCAGAGTAAAAACGTTTCTATAGGGAAAATAATTTTATGGAGGGTGGAAAGTAACACCTCAAGTTTTTATGAATTATCATTTTTTGAGAAAATTAAATTTCTTTGATAGATTTTATTACATGAAACACTTATTTGCATTGTTATACATGAAGTAACATTTTTTCTTAGTGGATTTCATTACACACAAGACAATTTTTTTCTAAATAAAAATATATTATTAACATAATTATTGAATATATTTACTAGAAATTTGAATAGTGGTTATGAATAGTATTAACTAACTTATAAAAATATATAGTTTCCCAAATTAATTATATATCTATTTATTGTAAACATAATAAAATTTATTTATAATAAGAAAAATGTTTTTTTTAACTGTAATTTTTAAATTGACAGTTTAGTCATGTCGTGTGACAATAATTAAAAATTATTTTTTACAGATTTTAAGGATGAATTTTATTAAATAAAATTAATTTTTTGGAATAATAATGTGAAAATTGTATTGGGATATTGATTTTTTATTTTTCTAGAATATTTCATTTTTTAATGAATAATGAAAAATACTGAATTTTAATTAAAAACTACATTTTTTAAAAATAATTTATAAAGAAAAATTATATTTTTAATCGGTTTTAAGGTAAATTTAGGTAAACTTTATATATTTTAATTCTATTTATGTCATGAGAATCAATTTCATGTTGATTTTTTACATAAAAAACATTGTAAAATTTTGAATATTATACAATTTTATGAATTTTTTTTTGAAAAAATGGATTCTCTATTCCAAATAAAAATAATTTGTAATGTAAAATAAGGTCAAATTAATTTTTAGCAAGATGAATAGTGAAAATAGTAAAAACTAATTACTACAATTAAAGTAAAAATGTTTTTATTAGGGTTTGGGGGGTTAAACTATAAATATTAAGGTAGCAATGAATTCTAAACTTACATAAAATCTATTTTAGGTCCATATTTGAACTATTAAACCTCTATGTTTCTATAATGGTCTATTTTGGACCCTTTTTTATATATTAAAAATGTGGGGTCACCCAATTCTTTCGAAAAATACCAAGTCTATCCTCTCACGAACTAATAAAATGACACCCCCTCACATCCCTTATTCAGACCATGAAAACAATATTATTTCTTAAATACATACCCAAATAACTTATTGAATTCTTTAATTTCATAATATAAGAATTATTTTTTGTAGAAATGAAACCTATGAAGGATTAGTGAAAACATAAGTTTAATACCTGAAGAAGAGGTAATGTTTTCAATGTGTATCATTATATTATTTCTTCCCCCACCTCATTCAATTATTATTATACAATTATTATATAATAGACATCGTATATTTTATATATTGGGTTGTTTTTTAATAAGTTAATTACCTAAAACCATCTCCACTTCTACTAAATGTGTAATGCAATCATTGTTCATGTATACAACAGACTACCACCTCACAAATTGATGTCAATCATTTTTTCCATTACCACATATAATGGTTGGACATAATGTCAGATTTATTTTTTATATATGATATTTATAATATTATTATTCATCTATAACTATTATATCTCACACATCCTCATGATTTCAATTTTTTGGTACTATGATATTGTTGTTCATGTGTACAACAGACTTCCGCCTCATGAATCGATGTGATTCATTCGCACATTTCAAAAAATATATTAAAGATGGGATTAATTAAAATATGAGAAATATATTACATAATTAATATTCTATAATGAAAATATATAAATAATTTACCTTTATTTCTTTCAATATAACATAAAAATTGAAACAATGTTTATACGTACGTACAACCTACCGTCTCCATGAATAAGGTATTTTATATTCTCTATATAAATTTTATGAATGACTATAAATAAATATATACTGAATTAATATGATATCTATATCATGGGTAACATTCTTGAGATTATTTAACGATAATAAATGTAATATGAATAAGAATAATAAATTAAAACGTACACAAAAAAATATAAGGGTTATTACCCAAAACACGAATTTTATATGTAATTGTTAATAAACGGGTAATAAAGGGACATAATTAAATTATATAAGGTATTATATGTATAATTATTGTCTACTAGTATATTTAAATAAACCAATATTTATTATATGGGAGTTTATGAGGTTCATAAAATAATTTTAGACTTATAGTAAGAGATATATAGTCTTCCTTTTATTTCGGGGTGACATATCCAAATTCACTACTCATTTTTTTGGTGTGGTTTACATACTACCACTATTACTTGTTATATAATGAATATCATTAATTTTATAATATTTAAGGTTTTATTTAATTTTATTCTTTATTAGGGATTATGATTCAAAATATTAGTAAAGTGGTTAGGGATATCCATCTTGTTTTTTACTTCTATGAGATCTATACCATATTCACCACCATTTTCTTTTAGGTGGTTTATGTATTACTAGTGAATGTATTTTATGATTATTATCCCTAAAATTATGTGGATTTAATTATCTAATTTATGATCTCTCTTTCATATATTTTATAGTTCAAAAGTTACCAAAGAGGTAAGAGATTTTTTTCCCAATTTACCTTCTTTGAGAAGTAAATAATTTCATACACCTATATTATATATTGAGGTGTATATAAAATTAATTTTACATGGAATATAATGAATTTATTTATCCTCATTATATTTTTATTTAAATTTTAAGTTATTAATTTATGATACTTTTTATTTAATGTTACTAGAGAGGTAAATATTTTATGTTACAGTCTAATTGTTTATCACGATTGTTTATAATTGTGTTTTTGATGAAAACATATTGTAATACATATATCAAGAAACTCATTAATTTTATTATTATTTAGTTATTCATGATATTTTAAAGAAATATTACATTTTTTACACTCTTTATAACATAAAATAATTAAGAAAATGTTTTAATGAAAATATGACATTATTTCTCTCTTTGGTCAGAAATCATGTTTCTTCCAAAACAATATTTTCTAAGAATGTTTTGAAAAATATTTTATTTTATCCTATGATTTTAAAAGGAATTTTTACCATTTTTTAATTTTTATAAACATTTTATGAGAGTAACTTTCCTGTTGTATATAAAAAATTCCCATTTATATTTTACCAAAAAAGTGAAAGTAATATTTCTTTTAATGTGTATGGAATTAACTTAATTTTATAATGTATTAAACAATAATTTCATAGAATACTACTTTATAATTTTTAAAGGAAATTTTTAATGAAAATGGTTTTAAAAAATGTATTACAATGTATAAAATATATTTTCTCGAAGAAATGTTTTAAATGATCGATCAAAATCTTTTTCCATCTAAGATGGCATCCGTTGATGTTACCTATTCCTTACTAGGTATGTGATCCTAGGATAATATTCTTATTATTTATACCTATGGTTTATGTTTGAAATAAGTTCATGAAACCCATTTCTATTATACAGGCTATACCATGATCAAATGATGATTATACTCATTTCTTTGGCATTGTTTAAGTGATGATGACATGTTTTATGAAACCCATTTATTTTTATGGGTTATCATATGGTAAATTTTTTATGATATTTTAGAAAACATATATATGAGTTTTATATGTAATGGGTGAGATGTATATATAACTCAAATTAATTTGGAAATGATACATATTCTATAAGATAAGAGGGTACATAGGTGTTTAGCCCAAGCTCAGAGAGGAGGGTACAAGTGTGGTTAGCCCGAGACGAAAAAGGAGGGTACATGGGTGGTTAGACCGATGCAAAAAAGAGGGTAAATGGTTGGTTCACCAAAAATAAGAATATGGTACACAAGAGGTCATCTCAAGACAAAATGTGGGACATGGGAGGTCATCCTAAGCCTAATTTAGGTACATTAGTGGTTAATCCAAGCAAAATATGCTATGAATTTCTTGGTGGATATCCTTGACATAAGATTTTCTATGATTATATGTATTCAAAAAATTTGTGTATTATGCCAATTTTAGGATCTCATGGCTCAGGTTCCTTGAGTTTCGTTTTATTTATATCTTATTAACTACTAATATTTATTCCATCACTAAATATGATGACCTTTCATATACAAGGTATGTTTTTAAAATATTATGATCATTTTCTCAAACCATTATGCTCATATTATGATTATGTATCTCCCTTATTTACCCTTATTGAGCTGATGAGCTCATAATTTACTATGTTTCCATTCCCCAGGTTATAAAGAAACATTTTAAATAGGAATAATATATTGTAATATATATTGGGGATACATTGAAGATCATTCATGAATTATGAAGATTATGTTCAAGGTTTACAAAGGCACAAAACTACTGTGTTCGTTTCACATGTGTTTGTGTAATGTTATGAATATTAAAATAAAAAAACATAATGTCAATGTATATGAAGCCTATGTCACCATAATAGCCCCACCCCTAGAACCTATAACCATGATTGAACTAGATCATGTATATATCCTTCACCCCATATAATCTATAGCTAAAGTTAAGGCTGGCTACGGCTATAACCCCCACCACAGCTGTAACAAGTACCCATAGTCGACCCTGGACATGGATATAACAGCCACCAACATATCATATTACCACAGTTAGCCAAAATTATCGCTATATCCCCCATGTCATATACCCTATATCCACAGTTGGACCAAACCACGGCTAAAAATTCATCTTCATGTCATTTCTATTAAAAAATACCCACATTGGCATGGGTAAATATATAGACTCATTCGTGATTTTTTATGGCTATAGGTACATGGTGATAAGTAGTTTCTATAGTAGTGGGATTAATAAGTGATTACCTCTATTTATAAAAAAAATTGTTAACTACTTTTATAAATTCCATTATCAAATTATATCAACACCAAATTGAACAAAACATACAAGAAAATATTACACAAAAAGAATTTCCAAATGAGGTCCCATTTAGAATGTAACAACTCAAACAAGACTAACTATAGACCAAGACCATACCATTACAATAATTCAGTCATGGTTCTCATTCACTATTGGTTTTCTTAAATCCCAAGGTTTAAATGAGATGAGATGGGAAAAATTATCTCTCTCAAGAGTATAACTTGATAAATATTGGATACTACCAAAAAACAGGCACAAGAACATCACACAATATTGAAAAAAACCCTATTATATAATGTGTAGAGACTGTTTATTGGAGGTTATATAGTATATCTATATTGTATAATAAATATAAATCTAGATTTATGAAGACACCATACATGTAAAATAAAAAAAAAGTATAAACATCAATCAGAAATATCTAATACAAGACTAAAATATATAAGAAGTGAATTAAAAGGAATAAAAATAGTTTAAGAATCAAGACTAAGTCCAAGACTATAAACTTTCAAATTCATTTTATCCTCTTTTCCCATAATCCAAATAACACACCTTCATAAGTTAGTTCCCTTTACCCAGATAATACATAAAATGATCTACACATATCCCTAGGGGACATGTAAGGAATGAGTTTATCATACCTAGTCGGCAGTCACCATCCAAACACTACCAATATATCATATGTCTATGTGCATTTAGTGGAAGTATAAATAAAGTTATGGATATATATATATAATAATCAATTTATAATATAAATAAATAAATTAAATAATTAAATAACTAATGGGTAGTTTTCTTAGTCTTAAAAAATCCAAAAAAAACCGCTCCAAATTCGATATATTCTAAGAATAAATTTCAATAAACCTATACTTTAGTTTATACCTATGGATATTTAAGAAAACAAGAGTTTGGGAATAACAATACCCAAGCTAGATAGATTCATATTTTATAAAAAATCACAAAACATTGGTTTACTTACCAAACAAAGCCAGTGTACCATAGTACCCATCCCGTAACACACACACACAAAATGTTTACCTTGTTTATAAATTCACATGGATATATATAATTTTAATTTTAATATATTATCCATTTATAAATTCTTGAATAACTTACCAATAATATAAAACATCCTATATACAACATTCCCTCTTTAACTCATATTACTAAACATAAATACACACATATTAAAATGATAACCCTTTAATTTCATAAGAACCATTAATCGATGGTTCATTGTACTTGGATAATATCTTTTACTTAATATATTCTATTTACTAAATATTAAATATGTTTGGAAAACACATATGAATAATAATAATATCAAAATATCCATGATGGAATTCATTTTATCATAATAAATAGGTTTATTTAACAAGATAATATGATAGAACAAAATGCATGGGAAATCCACCAATATAAAAAATAACAAAGAAAGATATCACCTAAAAATAAAAAAATATGTATTAATTTATATAAAATGGATTATTTTATTAAAAAAGTGGTTTAGGGTTAAAATAAATCCATCGCATTCCATTGTAATCCCATACATAGAATTAATATAGGTATAAAGGTGGGGTCATATAGGAGAATCAAGAACAACATATATAAATATTAAATCATTTTACGAGAATATTCAATACATATTTCATAACCATAAAGGTTTAGTGTTTTTATACTAAATATATAATGAACTAATTTCATTAATGATTATCAATATCTCCCAAAATGTTCTTATATCATATTCCCCTTCTTAGATACACCCTACTTAAAATAATTCTTAATAAATCAGGGAATATGTAAACATAATAAATAGAGATCTCATATGATCAATAAGGGTAAACCTGGGAAATATCAATCAATATTCATATACATGAATAATTAAAAAAATAAAGATATGTGACCATGATCAAATGAAATGATTTTTATAACCCAGTCAATCATAGATCTCAAATCACAATTCATGATATAAAGAATTAGAATTTCCAAAGTCATGAGTTATTAGATTGTGGAATCATTATTATTTAATCATAATATAAGAGAGAATATCATAAATATTGGGTAATGTTATATGAATTTCATATAAAAATCATAAAAGTATAAAATCATTGCATTTGTTGAGGATCCTTATCAATAACAACATCACATAGTAGAAAAATTCCTATAATTTTTTGGTTTCACAACCCAACCCATTTTAAACCCTAAAATCTATTAAATCCACATCCTCATTAATTGATGGATTTGGTTCACTTCCAATCATCATTGGATCATATAATCTGTTCACTCTCCATTGTCATTCATTTCATTCCACGAGATATCGATCATTACTCAATGTATTCGAGGGATATATTATTATTTCCACACCCATAACTTAATAAATAACTTATATATATGTGAAAAACTAAAATAAATACATTTATTATACTATAATAACATAACCCATAGAAAAAAAAATATTATTTTTAAATATATCATTGTTGCATAATCATAAGCTATCTATATAAAGGATGCGAATGGTATCATAAAAGAATCCATTTTATCAACATAAATTAATTAACCAAACAGAAGAAAAACATTTCATGGAATCATAAAAATATAGTAACCATTATGAATCATCCAAAAAGGGGATAAAATTATATGATAATATCCATTCTTAAGTATAAAAAATCTTAAATTATTCTAACATATATAAAATATCTATTTTATAAAATTATTTAAAATATGATTTGAAAATAAATAGAATACATAGCTATTCTTCTCGTAAATTTTGAAAAAATAATTCTTAGAAAAATTTGAATAAAAATTACTTTTTAAAACATTTTAAATTTATAAAAGAAGGTATTTGAATAAGGAAATACAAAATGATGAGAAAATATACTCATGTTATATAAGTTAAAAGTAAACATTTATTTTACACCTTTTTAGAAATTAAAAATTAATTCATAGGTAAAACATTTCAAAATATTTATTATAATTTTTTTTAATGAATTTATAATGTAGAAAAATTAAACTTTCTAAAAAATATTATGTATATATAAAAACATCTTTAATTTTTTAAGAACATGGACATAGAGAAAAAATATTCCCAAAAAAAGAGGAGAAATAATATTTTATTTTCATAAATAATGTTCTCATTAATTTCAATTAACAAAGAGATGTGAAGGGTAATATTATATAAAAACTCCATAAATAACTCTGGTAGAATAAATATTATTGAGTTTAAAGTGTAAGGGTGATATAATTTAACTGAATGTAAATTTAATAAAAATAATCCCAAAAAATTGAGATTATAACCTAAAAAATCACCTCAAGTATCAACCTAATTCATATAAATAAAAAACACATGTATAATAAATATAGATATATTATACATCTATAATAAAAACATATTTTATATATATATATATATTACTATATATAAATTTATTTTCATTTTCAATCACACATTTTATTAACAATTCTTTATTAAAATACTTATTCAGGTGAAAACTATCCCCTTGCCAAGAATGTTTTGGTTTGAATGTTCTAGTTATTAAACCTAGTTAATGGTTTAATAATATATATAATCTCAATAGTTCTATAAATTTAATATATATTCATTATATAATCTTTTATTAACAACTACATAGGGTCATGGTGGAAAATAAATTGCATTATTTCATGGAAATGGTATTCCGTACGCACTCATGAGTGATGTTTCATTTTTTTTAAACATTAAACGATTTTAATTAATATTTATACACAAAATAATTATTATTATCAAATAAATATCACATATATTTATTAAATCTATCATTATTACTAAACATGTAAATCATAATTGAAATATGAATCACACCTCCTCCTGGAGGGAGTAGTCTCCACATACACACAAGCAATGTTATCATTTTCTATTAAATGAAAGTGTAAGAAGATAGATAACAAACTATATATCAATAATAATAATTTTTTATAAAAATAATATATATCCATTAAATTAATTTATATAATCATCTAAGAGGGACTGTGATGAAAAATAAATGACATCACTCTATAGAGACTGTAGTTCATACATACACTTGAGAAATGTATTTATTCTCCCTTAGATATAATATATATAGAAAATAGTTATACCATTAACATAAAAACATTTATATATAGTAAATAAAATTATTCCATCTTGTTATTATTATTATAAAACATTTATATGAGGTTTAAGAAGAAGAAAACATGAAAAATATCAAAAAGAAAATATACCTTTATTCTGAGATATCTCATTTAAAAATGTTCTTAAGGACCATTTTGTTAGTATTTTAATAGTAAAATACATATATAACATGGATATGGATATTAAAAAGATATCTCGGTAGGATTTTTATGAATGGATATTGAAAAATGGGGAATATAATAGAGGAGATTTGTAGGGATACCTTGTCACTAATTTTAAACTCTATATCATGCTAAATACTTTCAATATAACTCTTAAATCAAATTTTTTATACCATAATATGGGTTTTAATGGATTTAACCTCACTTTCCATTTCCTCACCTAGA
The DNA here is from genome assembly GCA_963277665.1 of Viscum album. Lineage (NCBI taxonomy): Eukaryota > Viridiplantae > Streptophyta > Magnoliopsida > Santalales > Viscaceae > Viscum > Viscum album. The sequence continues at coordinate 1,220,344,823 of OY728119.1, forward strand.
TTTTTTCACAACATATTTTGTTCACCAAATTCATCTATTCATGTTAGAGCTTCACACTTATTAACATAGAGGACTTCATAAATATCCACATAAATACTTGAGTTATATTTAAATTTATAAGGAAATTCTACCATTTTAATGTGTTGTTCCCATAATACTTTTAAATCCATATAAATATATCTCATTATACCCTATAGGGTTTGAATATTCCTCTCAATTTGAGTAACTATTTTGGGATAATATTCAATGCTAAATCTCAATCCTATAATAAATTATTATTCAATGTTTTTCCATATCAGTATGGTAATACATATATCTAAATTAAATATCATTGAATGTGGTAATACATGAAACCTTTCCACTTCCTTAATGTATTAACCAACAAGATGATTCAAAGATAAATCTTCATCGGTAGCAATTAAATGCATTGATTTAATAAGGTGAATGACTGTAACCAAAATAGAATTATATTCCCACGAATTATGTCTCACAACCTTAACTTATTTATATATCAAGAATAATGATACATATTCTACAATATCCCATTTAGAGGTTATCCCATTATAGATAATATTTCAGTTATATATATATATATTTATACTTATAGGATGAATAGATAATAATGAACTTTGATCATCATTCAAAAACTCTTTTTCCATGTTTGGTGTTGAAAATGAATATACTTGGTGCCTAAATCTTATCATTCTATAATAGTTATAGTTGAACTTTGAAACATTTCTTCCCTTCTTCTATAGTCCTACATCCTACTTCTACACCACTTTAATCCTAACATGGATGGATAATGAAGCATTCATCTATAAAAGATATGAACTATCCCATTTCCTTATGGTTTAAATTTCCCTATAATATGAATCTATAATCATTAAACCTATTTTAATAATAATTATGGAAAGAATAACATAGTCCTTCTACACAGAGCATCACCTTTTTTCTTCTCATTCTCAATGTGGTTGTGTATTAAGCAATTATAATCATTAATTAACTCCAAATATCTTATTCAGTGTATATAAACCTATTTCTACATGAATATATACTTTCATATTTTATGATAATCATATATATCACATAATTCTCCCTATATATAATTATTCTATATCTTCAATGAAAAAACTACCACTACCAGCTCTAAATCATGAGTCAGGTAAAATTTATATTGAATTTTCATTTAACAAGAGCCATATTATAAAAAAATATCATTCTATAAAAGAAAAAATTATAGTCCTTTTTTTGAATATCTATATATTACAAACCATTCTCCATTATAGGTTATTACAAGTAAAAGGACATTGAATAACCTTCGCTTTTGTTCCTTGAAATTTATTATAAATTCATCTATCCATAGGAACTTTTCTCCCTTCCTTGTCAACTTGGAAAGTGGAATATATATCCATGAGGAATATATTACAAATAATTGATAGGGTTTATCCAACCCAAGAATAATAAATATCTTTATTACCATGGTTAATCTAACCCATTTCTCAATAAAAAAATGTTGGGCATATTAATTTTGATCCATAATGTTCTCAATGATTTTGATGCTAAAAAATACCCTCATTTTTTATAAATGATTCTTAATTAACTATTTGTTGGGACTATTATTTTTTATAACATTTACATATCTTAAATTTAATTATATTAGTTCTATTCTAATAATTTTGATGAAGTTTTATTATATAATATAATCTAGATATTTTGAAGTAGTCTATAATCACATTACAAAATGTGTTGTTGCAACTAAATGGTGGTATTTAACCCCATCTTTGAGATGATTTTTAGGTATGAGAACATAACTTTTGATAAGGAATGTACCTTTTGTAACTTCACACTTAAACTAATGTTTAGGTTTTAGAGCCTAAATTTGTATAAGGAACATCACTTTTGGATCCTCACATTTAATTTGAATGATAAATTTGCTAACCTAGATTTTATTATGTAGCCCCAAGTATGAGTATCTAATGTTTGATAAGTTAATATAAAAGTGAATTTCAACCTCACATTATGGTATTCTATGTTTAGATTCAACTATGTGTCATGGACCATACTTTTGTATTTTCCCTCATATATGGTAAACCAACATTTAATTATATGATTTCAAGATTTAAATTTGGGATAGTTATGTGATGTATAATAATATATAACTCATGTAGATATCTCATTAAAGAAAATTAAATAACATTTCAGAGGAACATAAATAGTGTTTTAATTAATTTAATTTTACATGGGATGTTATAATTTGTAATAGCTAATTAAATTCCAATTTTAAAGGAACTAATATTTTTTTTAATCATGATTTATCGGGTGATATTTTCAGATCTACTTAACAATAATCAAATTTGACTTATTATTTATTATTAATGGATTTATCTATATGATATTTATAATTGATAATATTTACGATTTGAATCATTGTATAATATCTATGCTTCTGTGAAGTTTTATACGTTGATTCACATTCAAATTACATCAGGACTTTCTATGAATTTTTTTGTTTCTGTTTCTTTTGTATATACCTGTTATTCATCAAATACAGTTCATTGAAGATATTTTTCATGAACACACATTGATCCATACTTCTTATATTCTTCTTATTTGTGGTCTACTAGATATAGTGATTTAGTTTTGATGCTGTTGTTTTTATCTAGACATTTCACATTAATAATTTAGAGGTTTTTTAGAATTATAGTTCTTTGAATATATTTTTATATTCCTATAATTATCTGTTCTTCTATGTGTTAAAACATAAATATATAAATGATTTTAACGGTATTTTATTCAACACAATACTTTTCCATTTTTTTAAATACCCAAGAGTGGTGCGCTTCGAGGATGATTGTTGGACCTTTTTGAATCCATATAAAAGGTTTGTAACAATTTCTAGTTGCTTGCATAAAACTATAGATATCCCTTAAGGAATAATATTTTAGTTGAAATCACCAAACATGTGAATATAGTATGTGTGGTGTATACTATTATACCTTTATTCCTCAAATCACTATAAATATTTTTGTGTTTTATTCTTTATTATTCGACTGTATAATCTGTTTAAAAAGTGATAATATCTCTTTCTAAATTTTAAATGGGGGTCAATTTCAAATTACCCCGGTGATTTTAATAAGATACAATTAACCCAATATATTTTCTTTTATCAATTTAGTTTTAAAAATTGTTATCAAATGAGTTTTTTTAATAATCCTACTAATTTTATAAATATTTAAATATAGTTTTATATTAATAAATCTATCTATTGATGATCATAAATAAAGAATATCAATGATTTCAGAACCATATTTCAATGGGAAAAATTAAGGTTGTTGGAAATTCAGTATGATCATATATTTAAATAATCCAAGTTTAAAAGTTTATTTTAATATTTTTTAACCCATATGAGATCTCAAAATATTGTAAAAAATATAATATTCTTCCAAAGAAAAAGAATATGTTCTAAATTAAAGATTCATGAATAAAAACATTTGAAGAATTGGACCTCCTTAATTCAATCATGTTTCTGAGTCTGTTACTTCTTATGAGATGTGGAATACTATTTTTATTTCTTATTAAGGAACCAATAATGTTAAATTGTTAAGGTACAGTACTAAAAAATAAAAATTTGATACCATAATGATATATTAAGGTGAAATTATTACTCAAATAAATGGAATATTAACTAAAATTCATAATGGAAGTTCTTCCCTGGGAACTCCAATTATAGAACTTTAGAAGGAATTAAAAGGTTTTAGTGTTTTAACATCTAAGTTAAATAAAATCACTACTATAATCAAACAATCAACTCCAATAAAATTCCTGATGATAAAAGAATTATTTAGTAATCTGATGATGTATGAAGATGAAATGAAATATGAGGTTGAAGATCAAAAAATGAAAAAGATTAAAAAATATCTTAAATTCACTATTCCAAAAGAATAAAGACGTTTAAATAGGATTCTATAACCTAAAATGATTCATGTTTTTCAAACTATGGAAAGTAACTTATTCAACTATATTAATATGCAAAAAATTCTATAAAATGAATAAAAGCACCAAGAAGTCATTTTATAATTCCAATTATAATGTTAATGGTCTAAAAGAGGATAGATGTTATGGATATAAATAGTTGGGGAAAATTAAACATGATTTCCCACACCTAAAAGAGAAAATAAAAATAGTGAAAAAGGAGAAGAAGCCCTATATGAAGGCAGATGATGAATGAAAGGGAAATAAATCTATGAAAGATTCATGGTGTGTTTCTATGGACTCAAAAAGATAGTTATATTCTAAATTATAACTGGATAGATAAAATCAGAAATAAAATATATGGTTTATACTAAAAGTGATAAGGAATATTTTTTATATTCTTCCACTCCGGATTCTAAAATATGATCAAATGATAAAACAATTGAATATTTTTATATTATTGAAGAAAAATATTAATCTATAGATAAAAAATGAAAATAATTATTCATAATTCAAAATTCTATCTTAATTGAAAAATACAACATGTTAGAAAACAATTATAATTAAAAGATAAAATAACTAAATATTTTTCCAACTGCACAGAACATGAAAAAAAATTAATTAATGGAAAGATAGTTTAAAATATTTTAAAAGTGTTATTATTTTATTTATTAAGTGATAATAGTATTTATATAAAATTATAAGAAATTTAGTTCATATAAATGAGAGGTATATTATTTTAAGTAATGGTAAGATACCCAAGATGTAAAGAAATTACTTTGTTCTTAGTTCAATGAATCAAAAAATATCTAGAGTTACCTATTTTATTATATAATTAGAAGAAATTATGAAAATAATAGTTTCTTAAATAATCCTTATATTAGGAAGAAGAAGTCCCAACACTCAAATTGTGTATTTGATCTTATTTTGTTTTGTAAGACTATCTATAAAAAACTAATCTTAATAAATCATCTATTTAGAGAGGTAAATGTTTGGCATATCAGTTTTTAATAGAGATATAGGGTATACACATATATTTATAAATTTTTTAAAAGAGATTTAAGTGAATAAACTAAAAATCCATTCAGTGATGCAGTTCATTGAGAAGAAAAATAGGGAGGTCCCCCAGGGTGAGGAGTAATTGGACCCCTAAACATTTTACAGGTAAATATCCATAACATAAAACGACCATGAAAAAATATATAATCCATTGAAAGAGATTATAATGGATTTTTTTCACATCAAAAAATCTTCTATGAATGATCCTTAGACATATCCCTTTACAGTTAACCATGTAAAATAATCATGTTTTTTGTGGTTTCATTTCTATATCTCAATCTGTTTCGATGATAGTGACATTCAAGATTTTGAGATCAAATGAGTTATTTATAAAAAGTGAAGAATATCCAAAAAAGGTGTATGATATCAAGTTTAAATTTTTTATTTATAAAACAACCTGATCCACCCCCTCTAAGAGTGCATAGATTCAACTTGGAAACAAGAAGTGTTATCCAAGAATAAAACACTTGACTTGGAATTCAATATGCAATTTCTTAGGATTTTTTTTCATATATGGATTTGATAAAAAATCCACATATTTTTTATGGTAATTATATTTATTGTTAAAATAATGAAATGTTTTTTTATACATGATTTTTTTGATGATTTCATGGAGAATATATGTTTTTATTTAAATTTTAGAAAGCATAATGAAAGAGTTTAGGATGAAAAGATAGATAAGATCTTGGTTTTATTTATGAAATTTTAATCATATAATAAAAACTCCCATTGTGATAATGTCTTGATGTTGTGTAAAACATTGGATGTTATTTAAGTAAAATTTGTGGAAAAAATGGTATTTTTAAAATTTCATGAATGTTTGATGAAGACCCCCATATGTAAAATAACAAGAAGAAAAGGGAAAATAAGAAGATTCTCAAGGAGAAGAAAAATCTAATCAAGGCTATCAGTTTTGAATTTATTAATAAATATGAATGTAACATTGTCTTATAATATATATGAAAATATTTAATTTCAGTGTCATGTATCAGATTTTTCAGTGTATTAATTTTAAATATTATATAGAACTATTATGAGACCAGGTGCAGAGATGACACATCATTCCATTACTTGGTGATCCCGGAAATGTGGTTTGAACTTTTATTAATTTATATGAGTTGTCACTTGTATGTTGTTGTGGCAGTTTCCATACGGATGCCTGGATTAAAAATTTGATGTCATTATTGCGTCTAGTATGAAGACTTTACCTTAGAACAGGTTTAACCTCGACTATCTCAAGTCGAGGGAAAAAGTTAATTTTCGGACACTTTTAGTAAAATTAAAATAAAATAAATTCGCAAAGTTATTTTATTTTATTTTGTGGAAACATATGCTACAGTGAAACAACAGGTCATCTATTTCAATATTAAATGTCATGTCATAATGATTCAGAAACAGCAACATTGACCATTTAATGAAGCAAGATAATGGAATGCCAAACATGTTTCCTTTTTTATTGGGATTCACTTGTTGGAAAGGATTGGGAGAAAACTCTGTATAATCTGTGGAGCCTTGGAGAAAACACTTGGTGACGAATGATGAAAAATCAAGGATGTGAATCAGTGCGCCAATGACAATGGCAGGGCGAACCTTTCGTCAATGATCGATCCTTTCTTAAAAGGTAGGGGTTGTTATTTCAGTTCTCTTTTCCCCATTTTTGGTTTTAAATGATGAACACAGATCAACCATGAACATTTTTATCCGCATATTCGTATATTCACGAGGGACGGCTTTATTGGGATGAATTGGGGAATTGAGCCATATTGAATTATTGTTGTTTGATTCTTCTCCGTTTAAGCCCTCTAACGGGAGCATATCAACGTCGTGACGAATGACGGTGGAGGTTCGTTCACCAATTGTATTATTGGATTTTCCTCCCCTTTTTATTTCATGTGTTCTTCGCGTTCTTTGCGGGGTGATGAACAAAAAATCATTGCACACCCGTCTTGAAACACAATGATCCCAAACTAGAGATTTGACATCTCAACGACCATATGGAGGTGCGACAACCATGACAGATGACGAATCGACTCAGATCGGAAGAGTCCGTTCTTCAAGCGTTCTTTATGTAGGAGGATCAAAACATGTTTTTTGAGCCTATCAGAGGTCTGAAATCCACGAAAGCGGCTTCGTGGTTTTGGGAGACCAAAACCCGGGAGTTCCATGGCGATCAGATGACCAGATTGAAGAATGGGGCACCACAAAAGTCGCGGCAATGGAAGTCTGTGATTCTGTAACTTTCCAGAATATACAACATGCACTTTCGAAGAACACACCGTGTAGTACCAGTGGAGGTGGCTAGGGATTTGGGGGCTCAGAGAGGGATCACACGGTGTGTGACCCTAGTCACATGACATGTTGGACTTTCCTCGATGCTCGGCATGTATTTTGGAAAGTACATAGACATGGGATGGACTACAAGTCTTCAGAACATGGCGTGTGCACTCTACACAGCATGGAAGAGGCGGATACATAGGAATCGGCATGTAACCATGGGATACACAGACAAGGAATGGTGTACACACCGTGTACTCAATCACATGGCCAGGCGAGGGCAGTAACGCAGGGCACCACGTGTAACCAATACATGGGTTGGCACACATGGGTTGAGGACCGTGTATGGGCACACATCCAGCATACACGGAGCCAACCCTAGTAACTCATACATGGCGTGTACACCGTACTACAAGTCGTGTACTCACATTTCTACATGACCAGCCTTACGACAGGAGCCATTATACATGGGAAGTACCCAGGGTCCTAAAACATGATGTGTATATTTTTTACACGCCATGTAATATGTGGAAAATGGCATTGTACTCTTGTTTATCGTATCTTGTATATCATTTTTTTTGGGTTAGTGCCCCTTCTTATCGCTCCCCTGAGGTTCAACGATTGTTTCCTTCTACATGAGTATGATCCCTTCAGCAGGAATTTCTGTGATAGATTCGGCATCCCTTCGAGAGGCCCAGAGTGAGATCCTCTATCAATTCATGACCCCGGGTAGAGTCAGGCATCGACGTGACCAACTCTACCGGGCGTTGATCCTCTACCTAGCTGGTGAATCACCTAGTTGGTTAATCTGGATGAGTTGAGATATCCTCCATGGCCCTAGAAGTTATCCTCATACGTGTATCTTGATCTTTCCCACTCGAGAGTGTGTCTCCCGTAATGAGTGCATATATCTATCATGATCTTCCCACTCATGAGTGTGTCTCCCGTAATGAGTGTAAATACCTCTCATGACGTTTCCCGATGAACAATACTTCTCAGACGGATGTCATCAGAGCTACTAGACTCATGGAGTGTGTTCTCCCAGAATGTGTACTTCATGGAAATCTTCAAACTGAATCCCTAGCAGGGGTAAGCGGTTGAGTGACTTGCCTCTAGACCGCGGGTCTGTGTTTCGAGTATACCTGGATTCTGTTTCACTTGCTATATGTTCTATAGACATATACTGTGTAGAAATGATTGTACCTTTACTTTGTGTATTGCTTTGTGGTTTTCAGGTTCCTCTACTGAGTATTGTTATACTCACCCCTGCACGGGCTTTTCCCACACGTGTCATGTCTTGTGAAGATGAGTAGTCTTTTGAAAGAATCCAGGGTGGACTAGGACATGATCAATCATTTTTAGTTTCTCATAGGCAGAAGTGTTCCTACGGCTATGATTTGCAGTCCCAGTACCTCTTTGTGTTTACAGGTTGGACTTTACAGTTTTTAGACTCATGTTTTTAGTGGGCTTGCATTTTGGCCTAGTTTAAATTCCGTACTTTACTTTTCGTCATACTATGTTGGTTGGATTTAGTTGTATGCATGGATTTTTGTTCCTTAGTGGTTTTTACATTTAAGATTTCGTGTGCTTGGAGCTGTGTGCATGTGTATAGGTTCTTAGGAAATCCCTCCCATTTTAGTGATATGCCTACTTGGTGCTAGTCACCAGCACTTAGCCTATTGGAGGCGGGCATGGGGAGTCACGACGTGGACCCCATTGGGACAGGTCGTGACAGAGTGGTATTAGAGGTGGTCAGTTCTACCTTAGGACCAAGAGTCTGTGATATTGGTTTAGTGAAACAGTGTTCATTGTTTCGAGCTCATATTTCAGGCTAGAGACTCTAATGTTGATGCGGCGGTCGACGTATCCATACATGAGGACTTTGATACCTATTTTCGACTCGGTACATGAAAACACTAGTTGTGGGGAAATAAAAGGATGGTACATGCATCATATTGGAATGGGTTGTGTTTTCCATATCCTTTGTTTCAGCTATCCAGAAATACTCATTGACCATGGTGAATCTTGTTTCATTAAAGGGTGCCTCTGTGATGCATACCCTCAAGGATTCAACAGCACGATCATGAGGATGACCCCCTCAGTGATGATGCTTTGATACAGGGACCAGTTCCTCGGGCATTACCACCAGGTGGTTCACCTGCTATACCACCACTAATGGGGTAGCCTGTGGTAACTGCAGTACTGACTGACGAGGAGCACAGGCTGAGCGTGCTCCATGAGTTCTAGAGACAAAGACCCCTCAAGTTCCAAGGCAAGCCTGACACTCAGGCAGCTGAGGACTGGCTTGAGCCAGTGACCAGAGTTTTTTGTCTAGTGAGGTCACCGGAAGACCAAATGGGGATCCTAGGAGTGAGCCTTCTTCAGTGCTCGGGCATTTGAGTGAGGTCTACGATGAGACATCCTAGATATTTTCTTGCCTCTATGCATTCCAACATATACTAGAGTGCTTGAGAAAGCTTTGGTGATCGAGAGCTTCTTGGCAGAGCAGAGAAAATCGACGATAGTCAGTAGTAGGTAGATAGGTGCAGAGACCTCGGCAGTAGGGAGCCAACATTGGAAACAGGGATCAGGACGTGAGAGACGTCATAGGAGGACCCAGGATTTGAGATCGATGGTCCAGTTCTCTCATGTTGGATCCATTCATCCTTGGGAGAAGTAGTGCTACGCGTGTGACGTTACGAGACATCTCGCTAGATATTTTCTTACCCATCGAGCTGCTGATAGGGAAGCGATGGATGGACCACTAAGGTAGAGGAACATAGTGGACCAGACAGACCTTCCAGGAAACAGATATGGCATAGGAGCAGGGAGAACTGGAGGTGGTGTCATACGAGTCAAATTACTTCCACCACCACCCCAGGAGGTCCACACCATGCTCAGAGAGCTGGAGGATAGGGGTAGGGTTATCTACATGCTGTCAAGACCTGACCCTACTGGTCTCGAGCTGTAACTACCCCATGCCTGCCTCCATAGGCCAGTGGATGGAAAAAAGTGTCGAAGGCATAACAATCTTGGGGAGGCCTTTTCCTAAGTACCTGAAACACACACATCCCACTCAATTCAGAAGTGCATATTAAAAAAGAGAACCAAAGGAAAAACAAATATAACCCAAACACAGTAATGCATTAACCTCTAAATAGAAAAAAATGTAAAGGGATGAAAACTAATGATAAGATACTGAATAGAAAAAGGGTAAAACACGCGCCCAACCAGAAAGGTGCCACAACCCAGAAACAAATAAACAAACGTAAACAGTTGGTGAGTCTCACACATGAAAGTTCAACTATGACCACTAAATGCATCCCAAGATCATGTGTCCTTTACGCTCCTCTTTAGTCTCGATGGACTTGTCCATCATCTGCAAGGGAACACCATGTTCATGAAAAGCCAAAGCAGGGGTGAGTATAAAGATACTCATAAGGATGCCCTAAAAGCTCGAGGGAGCAACAAAGGAGGTACCAAAATGGTGAGCAGTAGAAAAAATAGATAACGTTTAAAGAGAACGGTAAATAGAGTATAGATCAACCCAACAAGATAAAGGAAGAAGGCTCATCCAACCAAGAGGAGCTAGACATGGAAAGCACGTGGCATACCCTGCGCGTCATCGCCCCTCCTAGAAGAAGAGTAACAGAACCCAAGGAGAAGGAAAAAAATTCAGGTGTATATATATATATGATCAACAAGAAACCCGAATGAGTATGTAAGGGGATATCCATCTCCATGTTCATCCCAGGATAAGTTGCCAACATTTCTAAGAATATCCAAAACAGATGTCCAAGTGTCCCGCATGTCAAAGTTGTCTCATCGCTGAACTACATAACCAAGGATCCCGCTCTGTTAACCATGGATAAATATCACTGAATAGCCTCAAAGAAAGGGGCTATGTCTGAAATATGTCATCAGGTATCCCACTGCCCAGCCCAACTGGAGGGTAAACCCCAAAAGGTCATCGAGTGACCCACTACTCAGCCCTGCTAGAGGGTAAACCCCAAAAGGTCATTGAGTCACCCACTTCCCAGCCCTGCTAGTGGGTAAACCCTAAAAGGTCATCAGGTAACCCACTACCCAGCCCTGCTAGAGGGTAAATGCTAAAAGGTTGTCGGGTAACCCACTTCCCATCCCTGGTGGAGGGTAAACCCTAAAATCAATGGGTAACCCACCGCCCAGCCTCACTGGTGGGTAAACCCTATGGTCAACAGGTAACCCACTGCCCAGCCTCACTAGAGAGTAAACCCTGATACACTAGTGGGTAACCAACTGCCTAGCCCCACTGGAAGGTAAACCCAGAACTAGTCCGATAACTCAGTGATGCTTGTTCCATCTCTAGGCGCCGCTCACATCGCGACCATGCATTGGGTTGGAGTGTATCAAAGGAACCACCGACCAACTCCCTTTCAGGTTTCCACATTTAATGAGATCTCAAAAGAGGCTATGCACACCCAAACAGATTACACCATTGTAATCTTTGGGGAAAAACACGTGAGATGGACTATTTATTCGCTGGAAACGGACTCCCGACGAAGAAGTTATTCAACACCGCATTATTCCCATATGACGTCTCATTGGACCAACACCCTAGTCCCGAAAGAGGTTGGGAAAACTGGTCCATCATTATTCTCTTGGAAAAACACACCGAAACGACAACTCATTCGCCCCTAATAGACGTCTGATGAAAAAGGCACAAAATGCTGCTTAGAGTTTAAAAGACAGCATGTGGGGGCCATGCCTGAACTACGGCTTCAATGCCTAAAACCACCCAGGACAACTTTGTCTCGATGCCAGGGTCACAATGCCGCTGACGGTTCCTTAAACGGACTTTGGATGTGTTCACGGCATCCGAAAGAAAAATCCCGACGAGGTACTTAACGAGCATGTCACGCCCCTGAGCACCCATCTCGGGAATAAAAAATCACCAGGACCATCTCAAAACCTCTATCTTGATCCATGGATTGTGTCACTGCAGAAGAAAGATGAATATGACACTCAGTTTGAAAGTTCTGGCATCTTTAATGTCATTGGACGGAGATGGGGTGGGCCTGGGGTAGCCCACCCCTTTAGACTGGTGGTCCGCGGTTGCGCCGCCCGAACTGCCCGATCCACCATAGCCTGCGGTTCACAGCGCGGGCTACCCCACGCCACCCAAACTAACTCAGTCGGTCCGGCGGTTTCTCCATGTGACCCGTGGAGTGCAGGTCTCTGTCGGCTGGCCGGGGACGCGGAGACCCCGGTTCTCACGCCTCTCGCTGACCAGCGAAGCCAGCCAGCCTAGCCTCGGAGTCTCCCCGCATACGCCACCGTCCCGATCTTCTTGTAGCTGTCGCCGCCTAGAGCCCACCACGCCGGCTACTTTCTTGGACCGCCTGAAGCCGCCGCCGCGCAAAGCCGCCACCACGTGAAGCCTCCACTAGCACCGCCGCTACCTGGACTCATGGGACCACCACGCCGAGCCGCTGGAAGCCCCTAGAACCTCAAGAAAATAGGAAAATTGGCCAGAAAACTTCCTGGGGAAAACCTGACCACCCCGGGACTCGAAAATTACACCCGAAAAGAGCGTCAGAAATCTCGGATCGAGCCCTACGCATCTGTGGTCTTCGCTCGACGATTGGAAATCATTTAGATGTAATGAATTTAATTCAAAGAAGATGCATAAATTAAAATGAATACACAAACATCCTACATCACTAGGCGTAGCCTGTAGCTTCATGAACAGTCCGTTAGAGCTTCCACCGCTTTGCCGAAGAGGAGGAGGAGATTGAGGGAGTTTTCTCCTTAGTTGAGAGAGCTTCTTCTAGGGATAAAATAAAAGTGGAGGAGAAGGGTGAGGGTGGATGAAGTGTTTAAGTAGAGAAACCCAGTTAATTAAAAATAATTAAGTCTTAAACCCCCACCAGTAGTCCCCGTACCCGAACTTTCAACAGGGTTGGGGTTAAGCCGCCCCTAGGGTAAAAACCATGTTCTGAGCACAACGGTGGTCTTGAAATTTTATCATGTACCTCTATTTAGACCTTATAAAGTTTACGCCCAAGTCCACTAAATTAAGAAAACTCCCCTGGTGGATTTTTCCACAGAAGGGCCATGCCCGTGAATGTTACACCCCTCCTAAGGCAAACAGCATGCTCCGTACTCAACGATGCCCTCAGTTTTCCCATTCGAGCAAGCGTTTAGGAGTTATTCAATTTATTTGGCGTGACTAGTGTGAACACACTTAAAATTTAATTATAGCCACACCAGGGCTCAGAATCAGATGTCGTCTGAATTCCCTGCTTTGGAGTAACATTATGAAAATATCAAAGTCTTGAAAACTCAAAACACAATTTCTTACATAATTACCTCCTTCAAGTTTTTCATCCTTGAATAAAAAACTACAAAAAAACTTGGGATACTGAGCCCGCATCTGGCTCTCCCCTTCCCAGGTGCTCTCTTACACCCTCCCGTGCAGCCACAACACACGAAAAAAAGGAATGGTCCTTCCACATAGTGTTCGCTCCTTTCGTTCCTCAATCGCCATCGGGTGCTCCGCAAAGGTGGCACATTATCATTGTCTAGTTCCCCTCAGTCGATAACGTGCATGGGGTCGTGCACGTATTTCCTCATCTGTGACACATGGAAGACGTCATGCACCCTCTCCAGCTGTGGGGTTAGACCAAGAGGGTAGGCAACCTCACCGACCCTACGCACGATCTCAAGGAAGCCAATGAACCTTAGGGATAAATTGCATCCCCAGTAGAACCTCCATGTTCTACACCGTGGGGAGACCCTCAGAAAGACATGGTCCCCCTGATCGAACTCTAAAGGCCTGCGATGACGATCTGCGTATGAATTCTGTCTACTCTATGTCATCCTCATCCGCTCGCGAATGACTTGCACCTTCTCCATAGTTGCCCACACCAACTCTGGGCCCATGAGGGAGGTCTCCCCAACCTTCATCCAACACAACCATGACCTGCAGGGTCTCTCGTAGAGGGCCTCAAAAGGTTCCATGCTGATAGTAGAGTGTTAAATTTTTTTATATGCGAACTATACCAAGGGAAGGTGATCCTCCCATCAAAGGAGAATGTCTAATACACATGCCCTAAGCATATCCTTCAACATCGGGATAGTGCGCTCAGTCTTCCCATCTGTTTGGGGGTGAAAAGCTGTACTCATCCACAGGCTAGTCCCGAATGCCTCTTGCAGGCCTTTACACAATCGCGACGTAAACCATGTGTCACAGTCAGAGATGATCATCAAGGGTACTCCATGAAGGCGGACGATCTCTCGAACGTATAGCTGCCCCAGACTCTCCACCGAGATCTGCTCCCTGATGGCTAGGAAGTGCATTGTCTTCATGATTCAGTACAATATCACCAAAATGGAATTAGGGCCATTCGTTGTGCATGGAAGTCCTGTGATGAAGTCCATAGATATGTCATACCACTTCCACTCTGGGATATTAAGGGGATGCAACAACCCAGCCATAACCTGATTCTCTGCCTTCACCTGCTGATAGGTAAGACACCGAGAAACGAACTCAGCTATGCTCCGCTTCATACCAGACAAGCAAAACTACCGTTGAAGTTCTATGTAAATTTTCCCTACACTAGGATGTAAAACCAAGGGAGAAGTGTGTAATTACCACATCACCCACTCCTGCATCTCCGATGTTACTAAATCTATCCCCTAGAACAGGATCTTGTGATTCCCTCCTTCAGAATACCCATCGAGTGTATCACCCATGGATATCTGATCATGAAGTACCTCACTGTTGAGATCCCCCACATGCGACTCTCTCACATGCTCAAGGAGTGAAGGATTCAACACCATCGACTGCAAAAAAGTCATACCCTCCTTCTCCACCTAGGTAAGCCATAGGGAACCCAACAACTCTAAATCTTCCCGCACTAAACGAGCCTGGGAATACCTGGTAAGGGAATCTCCTACTAAGTTTCCCTTCCCTGGAGTGTAGACTATCTTGAAATCATAGTCCCATAGAAACTACATCCAGAACCTCTGCCTCAGATTCAAATCCCTCTGAGTGAAGATATAATTGAGGCTCTGGTGGTCTGAGTAGACCACAAAACGCTCACCCAAAAGGTAGTGTCTCCATAAACTCTAGGTGAATCCCACTACTTCCATCTCCAAATCATGAGTCGCATAATTCTTCTCATGGGGCCTCAGTTACCTTGACCCATAAGAAATCACTGCCCGCAGCTGCATCAGCACGCACCCGAGCCCAGCTCTTGAAGTGTTGCAGTGCACCACGAACTTAACGCACTCCTCTATAAGCCTCAACACTAGAGCACTAGTCATCCACAGTCTCAAATCCTTGAAGGATTTCTGGCACTGATCAGTCCAGGTGAGTGGTCATCTATTCCGTGTTAATGTGGTCAAAGGGGAATAAATCCTAGAGAAATCTCCCAAAAACCTCTTGTAGCACCCTGCCAATACAAGGGAGCTCCCCACCTCTGACTCATTCTTGGGTGGATACCAAGCAAGCACAAACTCTATCTTTTCAGGGTCTACGTCCAATCCCTACTCCGCAATGACATGCCCTAGAATGTGAACCTCATGATTCCAGAACTGAAACTTTGAGATCTTCACATACAACTGATGCTCTCGGAGTAAGTCTAAGACCATCCTCAAATGCTCTTTGTGCTCCTCCTCTGTTACAGAGTAGATGAGTATGTTGTCAATAAAGGCAACCACAAACTGTTCCACGTATGGCTGGAATATCTGGTTCATCCAAGCCACAAAAACTGCGGGGGAATTCATTACGCCAAAGGGCATCACCAGAAACTCATAATTCCCATATCGACAATGGAAATCCATCTTCGAGATGTCTTCCTCATGAACCCGCAACTGGTGGTAGCCGGATCGATGATCAATCTTGGGAAACCACTTCGCACCTCTCAAATGATCGAAGAGGCCGTCAATCATCAGTAAAGGGTACTTTTTTTTATCGTGGCCTGATTCAGGCGTTGATAATCCACACAAAGCCACAGAATCCCATCTTCCTTTTTAAAAAAAAAACTGAAGCTACCCAGGGGGACACACTAGTCTTGATGAATCCCTTATCACGAAGGTCGTCCAGCTAAAGTCATAGCTCCCGAAGCTCTGTGGGTGCCATATGATAAGCTGAACATGATATCAGAGTAGTCCTCGGCTGCAAGTCAATGCAGAACTCCATCCATCACCTCAGAGGTAGTCCCATGAAATCATTGGGAAAGACGTCCATGTATTCCTCTACAATGGTAGGGATCCAGCTGCCTATAGCGTCTGCTTTTTCGAGAGCCATGCTCGCCAACTGATGAGAAAAAGGTCATGGTATTCTGCTCAGAGTAACTATCTGCTCTTCCATGAGGTCTTGTTCTCCAATGGTGGTGATTCTCGTCCCATCAGAAAACACGCTTCTGACCCATCTGTGATGACAGTCGATCTGAGCGTGAACCATAGGAAGAAAATCCATGCCTAGGATGACGTCATAAGGTCCCATAGTGATGATGAGTAGGTCCCACATGAATCTACCTCCTCCAAACGATAGTTCTCACTATCTGCAGATAAAGGTCACCAACGAGGCTCTTCCCATAGGAACCTCTAGGCTAAGTGCAGGTGTCAGCGCCTCTGCTGGAAGCTCCAACTCCCATACCGAAAGTAGAGATATAATGGAGTGGATGTCACATGTTTCTACTAGTACTAAAGCAAGATTAGAGTAAACAAAAAGCATACCTCGGACTATCTCATGTGTTGGGGGGTCACGAACACACATAGCCGAAGGTTGCAGGTGGCCCCTACCGCCAGCTCCCTGAGCTTGACATGGGCCGCCCGGTGGTTGTGTTGGATGGACCTAGAAACGCCATCTCGGACCTCCAGGTCCTGCTGCTCTACCAGCGCCGCCTCCTTATGGACCGCCCTATCCTCGCCTGGGGGATCCCTAGTCACGGCGCTACCTATGCTGCTGCAGTGCACCCATTGCCATCCATGACTGCTCAGTACGCTTGGTCAGGCAGTCCCATGCTAGGTGACCCCAACCTTCATAGGCATAGAGCCAACTCTCTCTTGATTGCCCCGGTGCTCTACAACACCACTGCGGTGTACGACCCTACCCATGTGTCTGCTCACAGAGGGGCCTCCTCGACTGAGGCTCTACTCTCTGCCACCTACCTATCACTGAAGACTCTCCTCTAAAGCGGCCACTACTAGGCCCTGTCATCTGGCATCCCATATCTAAGAATCTCTCTATCATTAGCACCCACTCTAGAACCCTAGTATAAGTAGGGATGCATAGGGGTACTACACCAGCACAGATCTCCCTCCAAAGACCCTGCTCAAAATTCTGCACCCAGAAGTAACTATCCCGGACCATATCCTGCGAGTAGTGTGTCAAATCGGTAAACCATGCTGAGTACTGCACCACGATAACCCCCTATTTTAGCTCTAGAATCTTTTAAATTTGAACAGAGTGTAAAAAATAGGGGGAGTACTCCTCCAGGAAGAGCTCCTGGAAGCTATCCCATGTGAGAGATGACTTGTCGTGGGTCTGCGTAACCAACCCCCACAAACGCCTGCCTGTCCCGATGAAAAGGCTGGAATCTAGGGCTACAATCTAGATTGTTGGTGTCCGTACCAGCCAGAAAAGTTGTTCCACAGACTCTAGCTATTCTTCCACTGCCTGGGGATCCAGGTCCCCGCAGAACTTCTGCGGCTGCTGACGCTGGAAGTCATGGAGCGCACTCAGCCTGCACTTGACCTCGGCCTGTGCTTCCCGTACTAACTACCGCTCTCCAGGTGGAGGGGCTACTGCTAAAGCACTAGGTAGAAGATGATCACATGAGGGTCCCTGAACTGATGCCTCGTCGCTCACCAGGTCATCGTCACAAACTAGAGAGGGTAACCTGGCTGGCTGCTATCATGGGGGAATCCTAAAAATTATAAAGGATTACCGCGATTAGATGAGCATATTTATATAATATTAATTACAAAGGGGAGATGACTCAACAGGGATAGAAAAAGACTTTATCCTACCAGATGCATGTTGTAAATTTCCCTGCAACAAATGTCTCAGCATGCTGAGTTGACAAGCAGATTATTAGGGTCCTGGTTAATGGATACGTCATCCGCTCGTACCATCTCTGTACTCCTTGGCCTGCGAGCCGCTCTCGAGAAATGTCGACACTATTTCCCTAAATCCTAAAAAATTCATTTTTAGGGACATAAGAACAACACCCCAAAGAACGAACCACCCTATGATATCACTTTTTCACAACCTGAACCTACCAGTCTCGAGCTGCAACTACCCAAAGCCTGCCTCTATAGGACAGGGGAAAGCGACAAGCGCTAAAGGAGTAAAAATCTCGGGGAGGCCTTTGCCTATGTACATGTACACACACACATAGCCCACTCAATGTAGAAGTGCAGAGTAAAAAAGAAAACTAAAAGGACAAACAACTATATCCCAACCACATTCATGTATTAACCTATAAATAGAAAAAAAAGTAAAGTGTTGAAAAGTACTGATAAAATACTGAACAGAAAAAGGGAAAACCCCACTCCCAACCCGAAAGGGGCCACTACCTGAAAACATGCAAACAAATGTAAACAGTTGGTGTGTCTCACACCTAAAAGTCCTACTATAACCACTGAATGAAACCCAAGCTCTGATGTCCACTATGATCCTCTGTAGTCTCGATCGACATGTCCTTCTTCTTCAAGGGCACACCAATTACGAGCAACGCTTAACCAGGGGTGAGTATAAAGATACTCAGTAGGATGACCCGAAAGCTCGAGGTAGCAACAATGGAGGTACCAAAATTTTGAGCAGTAGAAAAAATATAGAATGGTGAAAGATTACAGTAAATATAGTGCAGCTCAATATAGCAAGAGAAAGGAAGAAGGATCATCCAACCAAGAAGGACTAGACACGGAAAGCACGTGGCATACCCCGCATGTCTTCGCCCCTACTAGAAAGAGAGTAACTGAACCCAAAGAGAGAAAAAAAATTAGGGTTTATATATATATATATGCTCAAAAATAAATCTGAATGAGTGCGTAAGGTGATCTCCATATCCAAGCTCGTCCAAGGATAAGTCGCCAATAGTTCTAAGAATATCCAGCATTGATTCCCAATCATCCCTCACGTAAAAGATGTATCATCGTTGAACCATGAAAACAAATATCCCACTCTAGTATCCATGGAGAAATGTAACTGACTAGCCTCATAGAAAGGGGAAAAGTTTGAAAGAAGTCATCGGGTAACCCACTTGCCAGCCCAACTGGAGGGTAAACCCTAAAAGCTCGTCGTGTGACCCACTGCCCACCTATGTTGGAGGGTAAACCCTAAAAGGTCGTAGGGTAACCCAATACCCATCCACGCTAGAGGGTAATCACTAAAAGGTTTTTGGGTAACCCACTGCCCAGCCCTGCTGGAGGGTAAACCCTAAAAGGTCGTCGGGTAACCCACTGCCCAACCCTGTTGGAGGGTAAACCCTAAAATCAATGGGTAACCCACTGCCCAACCTCACTGAAGGGTAAAACCTATGGTCAAAGGGTAACCCACTGCCCAGTCTCACTAGAGGGTAAACCCCGACACGCCGGTGGGTAACCCATTGCCCATCCCCACTAGAGGGTAAACCCGAAACTGGACTGATAACTCTGCGCTGCCCGTTCCATCTCTAGGCGCCGCTAACATCATGATCTTGCGTTGGGTCGGAGTGCATCAAAGTATCCACCAACCAACGCCCTTTCATTTTTCCACATTTAATGAGATCTCTAAAGAATCTCTGCATGCCCAACCAGATTACACCGTTGTAATCCTTGTGAAAAAACACACGAGATAGACTCTTTACTCGCTGGAAATAGACTCCTGACAAAAAATTTATTCAACACTAATTTATGCCCATATGACATCTCATGAGACCACACCTCAGTCTTGAAAGAGGTCAGGTGAACTGCTCCATCGTGATGTTCTCAGAAAAACACACCAAAATGACTACTCATTCGCCCCGAAGGGACATCTGATGAAAAAGGTGCAAAATGCTGCTCACATGTTAAAAGATGGCCCATGGGGCCCACACCTTGACTATAACTTCAATACCCAAAAAAACCCTAGACAACTGCATCTCAATGACAGGGTCACAACACTACTGATGGTGCCTTAAACTGACTTCGGATGTGTTCACTCCATCCAAAAGAAGAATCCTAATAAGGGACTTAACAAGTGTGTCGCGCCACCAAGCTCCCATCCCAGTAATTAAAAATCCCTTGGACCATATAAAAACCTTTGTCTCAATCCAAGGAACACATATCCAGAGAAGAAACACAAATCTAATGCTCGGTTTGCAAGTTATGGTGTCTTTAACATCATTGGATGGAGACGGGTGGGCCTGGGCTGACCCACCCCTTTAGACTGGCAGTTCGCAGCTGGGTCGCCCCGCGCCACCCGGACCGAGTCAGTCGATATGATGCTTTCTCCATGAGACCTGCGGAGTGTCAGTCCCTATTGGCTGTCCAGGGTAGCGACGACCCTGGTTCTCACGCCTCCTGCTAACTGGGGAAGCCGGCGAGCATGGCCCCCGCATCACCCCGTGTATGTCGCCATCCCAGTCCGCCAGGAGCCACTGCCACGCGAAGCCACCACCGCCTCCTAGATCCCATCGCACCGGCCGCCATCCCAGACCTCCTAAATCCACCACTGTGCATGGATTCCGCTGCCACCTGGACTCACCATACCCTATACTGAGACACAGTAAGCCCTTGGAACCACCAAAAAACCGGGAAATTGGCTGGAAAATTTCCCGGGGTGACCCTGTGCACCCCAGGACTCGAAATTTCGACCCAAAAAGATCTTTGAAAAGATCGAATTGAGCCCTACACATTTGTGGTCTTCACTCAATGATTGAACAGAATTTCGATGCAATGAATTTAATTCAAGGAAGATGTGGAAATTAAAATGAAAACACAAACTTCCTACCACACTGGGCATAGCCCGTAGCTTCACAAACGCTCTACCGGAGCTGCCACCACCTTGCTGGAGAGAAGGAGGAGCATGAGGGAGGTTTCTACTTAGTTTATAGATCTTCTGATAGGGAGGAAATAAAATGGGAGGACAAGGGTGGGGTGGATGAAGTGTTTAAGTAGAGAAACTAAATTAATTAAAAATAATTAAGTCCTAAACCCCCTCCAGTAGGCCCCGTACCTGAACATTCGACGGGGTCAGGGTTAAGCTACCCCTAGGGTGAAAACCATGTTCTTAGCGTAACAGTGGTCTCTAAATTTTAACTCAAGCCTCCGTTTAGATGTTATAAAGTTTACGCCTGTTGCTGTTAAACTACAAAAACACCCCTGGTGGTGTTTTCCACAGAAGGGCCGCAAATGAAAAAGTTACACACCTCATAAGGTAAAAAACACCCTCTAGACTTAGTGGTGCCATCGGGTTTCCCATCTGAGAAACCATTTAGTAGTTATATTGTTTATTTGGTGTGTATTGTGTGAACACAATTAAAATTAAATTCTGGCCACACCAGGGCTTGGGATCACACGCCGTCTGAACACCCTACTCTAGAGTAACATTAAGAAAATTTCAAATAATTACAAACTCAAAACTCGAGTTTTTACACATGCGGTCGAGGCGTACAACCCAGGGGATCCAGGGATGATCCGAGGTATGATCTGTGTCTTCTCTACCTTATATTCCATACTTATAGACACAGGTTCCATTCATTCCTTAATCACCATTTGTCTTGTGTGAAAACTTGAGATTCAATTAGAATAGTTGACTCAATCCATATGCTTGGAGTCACCTGCAAGAGGGGACTTGATGATCACACACCTTTACAGATAGTGTGATATAACCCTTGGAGGTGAGAGTTTCAGTTGGAACCTCTTTGTTGTTGCGTCAAGGCCTTATGATGTCATTCTTGGTATGGATTGGTTATCTTCAGTCCATGACAAGATTCACTGTTTTATGCGAAGAGTGTGGTGTGTCCTCCGTGATGGGACATGTTTTTCCTTTGTCGGAGAAAAGGAGACCTAGGAAATACAAAATGGGAACATGCATAAGAGGGTGCAGCCGGTCACTCATGATTTGGCTAGCCATGCCCTTGGAGGAGTATATGTGATGAGCTCCCAATTCCTAGAAGTAGTGGTGGAGTACGAGGAAGTCTTTCTAGAAGATGTTTCATGAGTACCTCCTTGCTGGGAAATCAACTTCTGCATCAACTTACACCCTGTGACAACACCGATTTTTTTGTCAGCATATCGGATGGCTCCTGTAGAGATTCGCGAGATGAGGGTGCAGTTGGAGGATTTACAGAGAAAGGGATTCTTAAGACCCAGAGTTTCAACATTGGTGGCCCCAGTCTTGTTTTCCAAGAATGCATATGGGAGTTTGAGGTTGTGCGTGGATTACCGGTGCATGAACCAGGCGACGATAAATATTAAGTATCCACTGCCGAGAATCAATGACCTCTTTGATCATCTGAGAGGGGCACAATGGTTCTCCAAGACTAACCATCGATCATTTTATCATCAGTTACGAGTACAGGATGAGGATATTCCAAAGATGGATTTCAGATGCTGCTATGGTCACTATGAGTACTTGGTGATGCCTTTCGGTGTGACAAACGCCCCTGTAGTGTTCGTGGGACTAATGAACAATATTTTCTAGACATACGTGGACCGGTTTGTGGTGGTCTTACTCGATGACATCCTTGTGTTCTCATCATTAGTGGAGAAGAACACAAGACACCTGTGGATGGTTCTAGAGATACTCCGAGAGCACCAGCTTTATGGGAATCTCTTGAAGTGCATGTTCTGGATTCAGGAGGTCCAATTTCTGGTACATGTCATCTCAGTAGATGGAGTAGCTTTGGACCCAGCCATGTGGGAGACAGTATTAGCATGGGATACTCCTCAAAGTGTAAAAGAGGTTTGAAGCTTCTTTGGGTTGGCAGGATATTACCAGAGGTTCATTCCAGATTTCTCCCAAACACCAGCACCGAATACAGCCTTAACCAGGAAGGGGAAACCCATCATGTGGATAGAGAAGTTCCAACGGGCTTTTGAGAAGTTGATATAGAGTTTTACAAGTGCCCCAATATTGATATTACCAGAGGAGGGTGTCGAGTACATAGTTTCTACGAGACATCAGGGAAAGGGCTTGGTTGTGTCTTTATGTAGAGGCAGGAATTGATTGCTTATAGTTTTCACCAACTTAGGCCACATGAGCAGAACTTTGCGACCCATGATCTCGAGTTGGCTGCAGTAGTCTTCGCATTGAAGATGTTGCGACACTACATTATGATCGAGCAATTCATCATCTACTCTCACCACAAGAGCCTCATGTACATCTTCTCATAGAAGGATTTGAATCTGAGGAATAGGTATTGGATAGAGTTCCTAAAGGACTATGATTTTGAGATCATCTATACTCTTGGTAAGGGGAACAAGGTGGTAGATGCTCTTAGTAGAAGGTTGAGCTCACAGCTATTGAGTGATGTGAAAGAGCAGTTAGCCGCATTGCAGTTATTCTTCATGGACAGATATGATGCAGCTTACCAATAGTCTATGGTTATTGCCCATTAACTCTTACAGTGATTTAGGGAGGCACATCTTGGTCATGTCGCTGAGAGACATTGCATGCTCAATTATCCACATTACATACTCATGATGGATATTCACAAGGTGGGGAGCACGTACTTATTTTCAAAGTATGCGCTGTCGTACTAGTGTCATTGCAGGATGAGGTCCTAGGGGAGTTTCATACATCCCCCATTGTGGTACATCTAGGAGTAGAAAAGATGTACCAGTATCTCCAACGACAGTTCTGGTGGTCAGGCATGAAGAAGGCAGTAGCAGAGTTTTTTTCTCGATGCCTCACATGCTAGCAGGTGAAGGCTGAGCACCAGGTTCCAACATGTTTAGCTCACCCCTAGAGGTTCCAGAGTGTAAGTGGGATGGAATATCGATCGACTTCATGATATAAATACCACCGACGTACAAGGTTCATGATTCCATCTGGGTGATCGTTGACTAACTCACCACATCAGCCAACATTCTAGCCTTCAGGGAGCATATTTCCATAGAGAGCTTGGGATGCCTCTACATACAGGAGATAGTTGAGCTTCATGGAATCCCTAAGATGATAGTCTCAGACTGAGACACCTTCTTTGCATCCTGGTTGTGGAAGGGATTGCATGAGGCCTTTGGGACTCAGCAATGCTTGAGAACCGTGTTCCATCCCCAAACTGATGGTCAGATAGAGAGGACCATTTAGGTTACGGAGGATATGTTGTGGGCATGTGCCTTGGACTTTGGTCATAGTTGGGAGGACCACCAACCACTAGCAGAGTTTTTGTATAATAATAGTTACAACTCCACCATTGGTATGCAACTATTCGAGGCTTTGTATGGGAGACCCTGTCGGTCAATGCTTAGTTGGACTGACCCCAGAGAGTCAAAAATCATGGGTCTAGAGTTGGTGCGAGCTACCACTGAGAAGGTGAAGATCATCTAGGAATAGATGAAAACTGTATAGAACTGGCATAATTCTTGTACTGTTAGGTGACAAAGACCCCTAAAGTTTGAGGAGGGAGACCACGTCTTTCTTCAGGTCTCACCTGGTCGAGGGTTACAGATATTCGGCCAGGGCAGCAAGGTATCTCGGAGGTTCATCGAAACTTTATATATACTATGTAGAGTTGTCAAGGTGGCATACCGCCAAGATCTACCAAGATAGTTTCATTGGTTACATGATTTTTTCCATGTGTCACAACTGAAGAGGTACATGCATGACCCATCACATTTCATCGACTGGGGTGAGCTAGACATCGAGGATGGAGTGACATTTGCTGAGTACCCAGTGGAGATTGAGGATCAGCAGGAGAAGATCCTTCGTGGGTGATCTATTCCCTTGGTTCACGTTCGTTGGTAGCATGGGAATCTTCAGGAGAGAACATGGGAGTGGGAAGCTCAAATCTGTCCCCAGTACCCACATATTTTTGAGTAGTCTTGTTTTGGCTTTTCGGGGATGAAAAGACCCAAGGTGGGGAGAATGTAGTGTCTCAGATTTTTTTGTGTATTATTTTTAAATATTATATGCAATTATTACGAGACCGGGCATAGAGAAGACACATCATTCCGAGGCCCGATGATCCTGGATTGATGGTTCAAACTTTTTTTAAGTTAAGTGAGTCGAAACTTTTGTGCGGTTGTGGCAGTTTCCAAATGGATGCCCGAGTTAAAAATTTGAGGGCACCATTACATACAAGACGAAGACTTTACCTAAGGATGATTCTAACCTCAAACAGTGCGGGTCGAGGGAAAAAGTTAATTTTCAGACATTTTTAGTAAAATAAAAATAAAATAAATTCGCAAAGTTTTTTATTTTATTTTATGGAAACATCCCCTGCAGCACAACAACAGGGGAGCTGTTTCAATATTAAATGTCATGTCATAATGACTCAGAAACAGCAATGCTAACCCATTAATACCTCAACGTAATGAAATTCCAAACATGTTTCCCCTTTTATTAGGATGTATCTTGTTGAAAAGGATTGGGAGAAGACTCTGTAGAATCCGTGGAGCCATGGAGAGAACTCTCAGTGATGAATGATGACAAATCAAGGCTGTGAATCGGTGCGCCAACAAAGTTGAAGGATCTCAACGATGACGGAAGCGTGGCCCTTTCATTAGTGATTGATCATTTCATAAAAGTTTGGGGTTGTTATTTAAATTCTCCTTTCCTCATTTTTGGTTTTAAATGACAAATGCAGATCAACTATGAACATGTTGACCCGTGGATTCGTACGTTCTTGTGGGAGGGTTTTATTGGGATGATTCAGGGAATTAATCCATGTAGAATTATTTTTGTATGATTTTGTTCTATTTAATCCCTCTGACGGGAGTGGATCAACACCGTGGTGAATGAAGGTGGAGGTTCATTTCTCAATATGCTTATTAGATTTTCCTCCCCCTTTTTCTTTCGCGTGTTCTTCACATTCTTCGTGGGGCAACCAAAAAAAGGATCGTTGTGCACCTATCTTGCAACGCAATGATACCAAACTGGATATCTAACAATGCATTGACCCTATGGAGGTGCGATGGCCATTATGGATGACTAATCGGCTCAAATCGGAAGAGGTTATTCTTCAAGCGTTCTTCGTGTTATAAGATCAAAACAAGTTTTTGGTGCCAATCAGAGGTCCAAAAACAACGGATGTAGCTCAATGGTGTCGGGGCAACCAAAACCCTGGAGTTCCATGTAGATCGGACGACTGGCTCGAAAAAAGGGGTACCACAAATGTTGTGGCTGTAGAAGTCTGTGATTCTGTAACTTTCTAGAATACACAGTGTGTACTTTCGAAGAACACATCCTGTAGTACCGGAGGCGGCTGCTAGGGTTTCGAGGGTCAGAGAAAAATCACACGGTGTGTTGGACTTTCCACAAAGCTCGAAATGTATTTTGGAATGCACACGGACATATGATAGACTAAATGGCTTCAGAATACGGCGTGTGCTCTATACGCAGCATAGTAGAGGCGGCTATGCAGGACTCGACATGTATCCAGGGGATACACAGACACGGGATAGAGTACATGACCAAGTACTCCATCACATGGCCAGGTGAGGCCAGTAATGCAAGGAACCCCGTGTACCCAATACATGGGTTGGAACACAAGGGTGGGCACACATGGTTTGTGGACTGTGTATGGGCACACATCTAGCATACACAGAGTCAACCCCAATCACTCAGACACGGTGTGTACACCATACTGCACACAGTGTACTCACTTTTCTACATGACCATTCTTACGACACTGGTTGTTGTATATAGGTAGTTCCATAGTCTAGACAACATAGCTTGTAAATTTTCTACATGTCGTGTATTTTGTGGAAAATGGCATGGTCCTATTGTTCACTGTATCTTGGACATCTTTCGTTTGGGTTAGTGCCCCTTCTTCTCATTCCCCTGAGGGTCATGCATTATTTTCTTCTACAGGAGTATGATTCCTTCAACCGTACATTCTGTGATAGAGTTAGTATCCCTCTGAGAGACCCACAGTGAGATCCTCTATCCATTCATGACCCTAGTTTGATTCAGGCATCGACGTGACCAAATCTATCGGGGGTTGATCCTCTACCTAGCTAGTGAATCACCTAACTGGTTAATTCAAATGATTCATGGTATCTTCCATGGACCTGGTAGCGATCCTCATCAATGTATCATGATATTTCTCACTCAGAACTGTGTCTCCCATAATGATTGATTCTATCTATCATGATCTTACCACTCAGGAGTGTGTCTCCCGTAAAGAGTGTATCTACCTCTCGTGACATTTCCCAACGAACAGTACATCTTAGAAGAATGTCATCATAGATACCAGACTCATGGAGTGTGTTATCCCGGAATGATTACTTCATGGAAATATTCCAACTAAATCCTTAGAAGGGGTATGCAGTTGTGTGACTTGCCTCTAGACTGTAGGTCTGGGTTTCGAGTATATATGGATTGTGTTTCACTTGCTATATGTTCTCTAGAAATATACTGTGTAGAGCTGATTGTACCTTTACTTTTTGTATTTATTTTTGGTTTTCGTGGTCCTATACTAAGTATTATTATACTCACCCCTACACGGGATTTTCTCACACATGTCGTGTCTTATGCAGACAAGAAGCCTTTTGACAGAATAGAGGGCGGACCAGGGCATGATCGAGCTTTCTGAGTTCCTCACAGGCCGAGGAGTTCCTATGGCTATAAGCAGTAGTCCTTGTACCTCTTTTTTTTTTACAGGTTTGGATTTGTAATTTTAAGACTCTTGTTTTGGGAGGACTTATATTCTGACCCAGTTTACTTTTAGTACTTTACTTTCTGTCATACTCTGTTGGTTGGGTTTAGTTGTATGCATGCATTTTTGTTCCTTAGTGTTTTTTTACATTTCATCTTTTGTGGGCTTGGGTATGTGTGTGTGTGTGTATAGGTTCTTAGGTAATGCCTCCCATTTTAGCAATATGCCTACTTAGTGCTAGTCACCAATCCCTGGCCTATTGGAGGCAGGCTTTGGGATTCACGGTGCGGGCCCCACTAGGACTGGTCGTGACATTAAGATTCAATCATATAAGTTAGATAGGATGATGACTTCATGGAAGAATAGGGGACAATATCATGTTATCAATTTGAAAAATTTTATTATAGGTATTAAGGGGAGATTAAATCCTCACATGAGAAGGTAGATCAGTTTGATATAAGTTATATAATATATAATGAAATAAAATAATAATTGGTTTATAAAAAACAAGATTCTAAAGAATGAAATGTTGGCCATGAATGACACCATTTCAGGAATGGATTAAAAATGAAGAAAAAGTGATCTTCTTAAAGAATTTACACAACAGTTGAAGACTAAAATAGACAGAGTTAGATATAAATGCTATAGTTATCTATATTAAGACATAACTATAAGATATGATAGAATATAGAATTTATGCCTATTAAATGGTAGAGTAAATGGACACCCAATTAAATGAGAATGATATAAAGATTAATGTTTTCAAGTCAAGAAGAGAATTGTTTAAAAAATATATAGATTCCAACAGTTTTGTCCATAAAAAGTGATGTATGAAATATTAAAAACATGGAATTGGTGAGTAATTAGATTAATATTACTAAATTTTGAAGATATTTATATTTAAATAATTTTTAATTAATGTGATACTACTACGAATTTATTGGAGACACTATATTTTTATGGAAATGACTTGGATAAAAGGAAAACTAAAACTATGACATCTCTAATTGGGTTAAATGGGGAATGAATATTACCAAATATATTTTATTTATACCAAACCTGGACATAGGTAATGTTATTTCAACATGATAAATAATAGAAATGTTAATTATAAAACTCTGATTCTCATTCTATATGGGAGGATTTAATGGAAAGAAGAATATTCGGTTACATTGATAAATAGATTAACTATATTGAAGGAATGTTAGGATAGATAAAATGAATTATATACCACGAAAGAACTAATGGTTTAATTAGATAATGAGTTATAGATATATTGAGTGATAACATTGAGGAAAAAGAAGAAAGCATCTTTAACTGTGATAAAAAAAGATTAATCCTTGAAGAATGACTAATCCAGAAAAAATGTCCATGGTGACTCTAATGGACATTTAAGATGATAAATAAGAATCAATACTAAATAGTTTCCTAAATTATACCACATGGAATGGGGAAAAGACCAGTGAGAGATCCATACTTTGTTAGAGAATAAAATAATGAAACATTAAAAGAAAAAGCATGTATATGTAAGATTATTATCTCAATAGTGGTAAATTTCAATCCAATGAAGTATGATGATAAATAAATTATTTAAAATTAAATGTTTACATGTTTTGTTGAATGGATAACCAATTTGGAAGATTTAATGGGAGATAAAATTCAAGTCTTATTTGATCATGATAGACCAGAATCCTCCACTTGAAGATTTTGGAGAAGTACCCATCTCATTGTATACATTATTATTTATAACTATTTATACAGTTGAATAGGATTAAAGGAGAGATATGATACATGGGATGGATTTACTAATTTAAAATACTTTTAAAAAATATTAGAACAAAAACCATTAGATTCATGTCTTAATCTGAATTAGTGAGTGGAATTAGAAAAATACTATCGATAAAAACCTAAATCTAAATTTTTTTATTGCTATCAATAAGTATAAATGGTATAAATCCCAATATAAAGATAATGTGGTGATAAAGGATAGTAAATAATTTTATAATGGTATCAGGATTTATTCAGTTATAATGATGTGATATTAGGACACATTTAATGTAATATAATACCACCATGTGATTGAAGAAAACATAACTGAATAAGTAGAAACATTCATGTAAATAATGGTTATTTTTGCAAGAAAACAGGAGGGTTTCATCTAATGGTTGATCTAGATACTAATATATAACTAAAAAGAAAATTACTATGATTTAAATAAAAAAATTACTATAGGTTATAAATGATACCAAATATGAAATAAATTCAAAGGGATTTCAGCCTTTTAAAGAGTTCTAATAATTGAATTGGTATCTGAATTTTTAACATGTGATATCAATAAACATATGATACCTATTAGATTAGGTAATATCATGATACAAGAATTAAGAAAAAACAAATGGTGTTTGGATAATCATGATATGTTTTCTAAGAAATATATGATTTTTTATTACGTGAACTCAACCATGATTAGAGGAAATTAATAGATATATTGGGATGATAACTCCCTAGTTGACGGATGTTCATGAAAATATATTTATGGATCCAATAGAGAATATTATTAAGGAGGGCTACATAAATTTATATTTTAAAAGTTTCTAGTTGTTTATTAATTATTGGTTCTTATTTTTATTCATTATATATTGGTTGAGAAGCATAAATATGTGGTATTGTTCACACACATTATTATTTAAGTATTATTTAATGATATTTATTAAAAGGTTTGATAGAGATATTAGAATAAATGTTGGAATAAGCTAAATTTTCATGTTTCACTGAATTTAATGAAGAATATTAGCAGCATAGAAAATTTTGAAATTTATTTTCTATAATAAGTTTTTACTCTCTAGGCTAGCAGGATTGGAAAATAAATCATAACCAAGTTGTAAATTCAATTACTTAAATATTTGATAAAATAAAACTATTGGATGAAGAGTTTTATACTTTAAATAATATATATCCAAATAATCAATAGTTAATAGAGTTTTATAGCGTTAAAGGTGACTAATTAATTGTAATATAAATTCTATATTTTTGGAATGGGATATAAAATGGTTTTATAGTAAATGAGGTATACATAATCTCAAAATCTTGATTTTTAAATTTTTTTTCACTAAAAATTAACAGAGAAACGAATGGTATAAAAAATGGGGAATATTTGTCTACAAATATGGTTATATAATTTTACCAATATGTGGGAGAATAATCAATCAAGATACTCTTAAGAAATTATATGATAATAGAAGATAAAATGAAAATAAATATACAATATATTTTGAATAAAACCCTTTCATTTAATTGACAATGTTAGAAGATTACAGTCCATGAATCCATATATTTTATAGAGGAAGAGATGATCATAAATGATGTTGAGTATGATACATGGATTTATGAAGTATTTCAATAGAATACAAATGGGTAGAATGTTACAACCATACCATTTATTTTTATATTTATTAATAATTTATCATGATAATTTGGGAGAAAAATGAAAATATAAAAGGATGAAAGAAGAAAATAGTGATTCCCAGAGATGTATTTGTTCTTATATAAGGGAAAATATATATTTATAAGATATCTATCAGACTTGGAATCATAAATTTTGAGAGTTTCAAAACATTTTTTACTAAGGACAAAATGGATACCATGGTAATATTTGGTTATAACTAAAAGAGAGAAATGGATATGTTTAATTCTAGTCCATCTTTCATCTGGATAAAAAAGGAGGTGTTTTAATAAATATTTTTATAGAATATTATTATTTATTATGGTTTTATAAGGCTATAAATTATTCTTGAAGAAAATTGGAAAAAGAAAAAAAGAGAAATATGGGAAAAATATTGAAGTAAATAAGATTAAATAGATTATTTCAAAGGATGAGTATGAATAAAAGAATTCCATAGCTAAATAATTTTTACATGGATTAAAATAGGCTTTGTGAAATTATATAAAACTGTATTAATAGTTTATCCTTGTATCTAAATACCTGAAATATAAATATAAATTTCCAAATCTATGCTTAATTATATTGGAATAGTTTCTACTTATGTAATAGTATCTCCATGTTTATTCATTGTCTATATAAGATTTGTATGGGATTATATATATCTATATAAGAACAACTTATGTTTCATAGAGCTATGTTAAAATTTTATTTTGGTGACGAATCTTATGTAAGTGTAATTTTGGGCATATAGATGATTAATTTAATGTTTCTATAGTTTATTTATGAATAAACTAGATCTTGAATATGATTAATGTGAAGGATACACATTTTTCGTATAAGTAATATATATATATATATATATATATATATATTATGTCAGTTTAAATCTAGGTTTCCATAGCTCACATAAGAGTGACTTGAGTTCCTAGACTTTTGTTTAAGATTATCTCAATTTTTTTCAAACACATGTAGAATAATTTAAAAGGTTTTATTCCCGGTATTAATTAATTTATATCATGGGATATTTATTATTACATGTGGATTTTTATTTATAATTAAATATTGAAATATGAGGAATATTTAAATATAGATATTTGTAGAGGATTTATATAAGTATTTTCCTGGATAATTAAAAAGAGAAAATACTAGAGAATTGAGGAGATGAAGATACAATAAATAAGGGGAATAAATATATGGATATAATTATATATTAGATTCTCAATGATGATGAATTTGCATGTGACATTCATATGAGAATATGAAATGATTTAATGAGAATATTATTTTCAATATTTTTTCATGATATCCAAATGTATAAGAATATGATAACATCTCAGATATTTTATAGTAGAAAATCATAAAATCATTTCAGGGAAGATTTAAAGAGAGAGTTCAATGGATATTTAAATATAAAATATCAAGGATATTAAAAGGGATATTGTCTTGATATTTTTGGAGGATTGAATGGATTAATTTGTTTCCATATTTGAATATTTTAAGTGAAAATATTCCCTATTTTTTATGAACACCACACTATAGTGAATAAGATTATGTATTTATTTTTCTATCTTAAAAATAACTTAAATATATGGTCTACTTTGGATTTATAAAAATATAAAAATATATTTATGTGTAAATTTACATAGTATATCTAATAATTTAAAATGATGTATTTGTTTTCATTTTTAAAGGTGAATATTTTTAAAAGATATATTTGGATGAATAAATAGTAATTACTATGATGATATTATTTAAAAAAAATTATGATTATGTTTTAAATTCAGAATGATGGATAGTATATAGCCATTCTTTTGGATTAAATTGTCTAGAAGAGGTATTGTAAAAAATTAGAGGATTTGATAAAAACTACTCATAGGAGTTATAGAGAGTTAGAGGAAAATATTATATATCAGATCTATAAATATGAAATGATAATATAATTCCATATCTATTTTTGAGAGAAGCGGAAGGAAATGGGTGATAAAACGAACACAAATTTACTATTAAGGCCAATTTTTGAAGAATGAGTGTCTAAAGAATAACTATGGTATATGATAATTCTCAATCTATTGGAGTTTATTACATTCATATTGTTATGGGAAAAAATTTCTTGACTCTCACATTATGATGTTGATCTCATCAAACATGAAATACTATAAGTTTAAAAAATTAGATCTTAACTAAGAATCTATTTAGAGAAGAGGATGATAGGTACATTAGTTCCTAATACTAATCTACAAATACCCCATAAGTACATAAAAATTTGATGAGACCCTTAATTTTATAAACAAACAAAGGATTATACAAAGAAGTGAGTGATGTGATTGATGAGGGAGTTCCATTTAGGAGAGATGTAAAAAATACATAAACATTTTAAAGACAGAGAGCCTTGAAACATAGTGATTATACATTTTTTTAAACCTCTAGAAGTGAGTAAATTGGATTTTGGAACATCAAAAAAATCATATAATATGTACTCATTTGATAAAGAACACTATATTTAACGAAGTTAAATACTCATATTCTTTATTATTTATTTTTATATATTTCTATGTTTCAATGAGAGCACCAGCTATAGTGAGAGATTGAATGAGTTCATTAAAACTAAGAAACAAGATCAAACATTGAGGAAAATAATATTAAATATAAAATTTTTAATTTGTAAACACCTATATTCACCAATACTAACAGATTGAACATATTCATCTTATTCTAAATAGATATATATCTCATCCATATCCAATCATTTCCTAAAAATGAAGTATAATAAGGAATATAAAGCTAACCATATAACCAAACCAATCATTGAATTAATATTAGGATACTTTTGACCAAATAACACTCTAGTGGAGGTTTTATAGAAAATTGAACTTACATCATTCAAATGAAATGATAATAAAATAATTAATAACTCATATGATCTTTTCCCTCATAATCAAACAATACATGAAAGAAATCATCATATAATTTAATACATCATAATTATTAAATCATTCCAGATGTCACTATTACATATCAAATCATATCTATGTTGAGGTTAAGAAACTCATGTAGAAAAAGAGTTTTAATTAAATCACATTCCCTCCAGTGCATATAAATCCTAGGATATCCCATGAATGTGTATTCCTATTAATGATGTTAAAATAATCAAATGGGTCACTTTTCATGACCATGAACCTATTGGAAGACTGAAATATCATGTTTAGTTTCCTTTAACAAAAAATCACTAACAATGAGATGACAAAATAGTGTTATTTAAATATTTTTGTCCTATCACTATCACATTATAAATCATTAGATATTCCAATCTTAAAATAGAATCACACTCCATGTACACTTCAAACCCCTAATACAAAATGAGAGATATGTGAGTATCATTACATTTATTATCAAATCAATAAACAATTCCAGAGTCTAGATTCTTAATCCAACAACCACATATTATAACTTCACGCTATTAAAATGAAAATTTAAATTGACCACTATATAAAATATACATTATTAATTAGAGAATGATACGTGTTTAATAAAATTTAATTCTATGTCTAATCAACATTTCCTTCCTGAAAACAATAGTTACTCCACTCGCTATACTCATTAAAGGTTCATATCTTAACGAAAATAAAAGGATTTTTTACAATCCATATTAAAAATTAAATTCATTAAGTCATAAATTGATATAGAATCATCAGAATCAAAGGATGTAAACTATATAATATAGTTCCATGGTCCGCATAGGAAGATCCTTTTATCCCACAATCACTATAATTTTCTCTCAAATATGATTATACATATTCATGTTAGAAATATTATTTTAGATAATTCATTATCTTGGGATCTAAAAATTATTAAAAATAAATAATTATTACGTTATATTTGATAAAACAAACCAAAACCCCCCTTAGAATATCCTCTGGACGAATCACTATCAATTTCAATGTAAAATATTTAAAAAAACAAAAAACATTAAGGAATATCTAATGTCCTGGAAAAAAATCATCATGATCTATATATATAAAAAGTAAAATCAAATATTTTTTTAACAAAATTGAACATTAGTAGTAAAAACCAATTTTTTATTATTATTATGATAATTAATAATAATTTAATAAAATTTAAGAGGGGTAGAACCTGATGGTCACAACACATATATCTAGTTTTGTGTCTTCCAAGTTAGGTTTCCTCATCCATACAATGTAATGATCTACCTAACCCTTCAGCTGAGCAGAACATGTAGATTTGTGAGCCCCCACTTGCATTAAAAAATTATTTCAAACCCATATACCATGTCTTGTGATCCTTTTTCCAAAACCACTTGATAATTATATTTTGGCCTGTTCCACTATTGTTGTTCAAATCTATTTGACCCACATAGTTCTACCCAATAAAACATATTACATGTCTAAAATCTTATAATCATCTAAAATAATTAGAGTAGTCTCACTCTATCTCCCTAAACCTCCCCCCCTTACCTTAGCAAACTAAGCCATCACACCCCCTATGATATTAAATATTTCTCATTTTGATGATGGGACCACAGATCTAGGGTATATTTTTAAGGTCTTCCCACTATAAGGTATATCTAATTTCACAATACCCTTGAATAATCCATTTTTAATCCTCACTAAAACTTTCATACTACTAATAGTCTCTAAAATATTGGTGGTTTACCCACATTTTAAGAGAACCATAACATATATGTAGTGATATTTGTATTGGTGTCGCCACAAATGTCACACCACCATCATCAGAAGAAAGAGAGAGGTGGATAATGTTTTTCTCTCCATCAGGGACAATAAAACCATAATAATATTTTTAATAAGTATCATTCATTAAATATAATTAAACTATATGTTACAATAAAAATATAATAGAATTAAATTCATAATTGTAATTGATATGGGGGTTTGAAACCCTACCCAAGGAGATAACCAACCCATCTTATAAAGTATTCTATATCTCATTACCTTTATTATAGTGAAAATTAAGACAAAAGAAAAACAAAAATATATCCATGATATGTTCCCCTATTCATAACCACCACGCCTGTGGCTATAGACGATATCTATGAGCTTCAAACTACTAACTCATATTAGCTTAGCTATAGTCCACTAGGTTATTGGCACATGCATCTGTCTTGTCATTAACCAATTGTTATAACCACTTAGATATATAACCCAGTACTTGTTTCACCTAATCCAAAATAGGGCCACCCATGGATATTTTTTTTCTATGTTTACCCACCTATATATATGGGCCCCATCCTCATGACTATTTTTTTTAATAAAAATAAATTCGGCTAGTTTGTTTCAAACCCAAGTCCTGTATCTGGAATCCACTAAAGTTTAAAACTATTCTAGGACACTAATTATGTATAAATATATATGTATATGTAAGAATGTATATGTTTCTTTTAATATTATTATTTAGTTATTTATAATGTCTCCTCAGTCTGTAGGGTTATATCCACATATGACTTTGCTCATGTATAGAACCAATTGTTAGCCATGATTCAAGATGATTGTGGCTATAACTATAACTCCCATAGTTTGTATAAATTATTAATTTTTAAATTAAATAAATTTATTTGACATATTTTAATCACATTCAATACTGAGTTGTCTTACATTACACAAAACAATGAGTTTCCTCTATGGATTGTGTTACACGTAAGACCGAGTTTTACCGAACAATAATACACTATTAACTTTATTATTAAATATATTTCCTAGTCCATTGAAGATTTGAAATGGATAGTATTATGTAACATATTAAAATATAATGTTTACACACATTCATTATTTACCTATTGATTGTAAATAAAATAATAATCATTTAAAAAAATAAATGTTTTCTAGAAAGCTGTATTTTGTTTTAATAGGTGTTTTAGATGTTCTTTTTATACAAAATTTAACAAAAAAATTTACCAATTTTGAAAAATGAATTTGATAAAATAAAATTAATTTTATGACCATCATGTAAAAATTATCTTAGGTCGATTTTTTATTTTTTTCAATATTTCATTTTTCAATTAATAGTGAAAATATTGCATTTTAATCAAAATTTTTCTTTTCATATAACAACATTAAAATTATAAATTATATTTTAATTTTTATAAATTAAAATTAAATAAAATTTATTTCATTAAATACAATTTGTGTTATTGGAATCAATTTTAGGAGTATGTTTGATATAAAAACTTTCTAAACACTTGAACATTTTCTCTTTAAAAACACAATTTCTCATCCCATCGAGAGGATTAATTTTAAATTTAATTTTTATAAATATGTGAGATGAATATGGGAAAAATATATTATATATTTTTAAGAATAATAATTTATAATTTATTATAATTTAAAAATTATTTTTACCGAAATAAATAGAAAAAAATTAAAAAAAATTATCACGTTTAAGGTAAAATGGTTTTACTAAAGGGTAAAAATATGAAGATAAAGTTAAAAATAAACTATAATTTTTTTAAACTATATTATATGAATATTTATATTTATAAACCTATAAATATTTATAAAGGTCCATTTTTTACCCTTTTTACTTATTAAAAATGTGGGAGCATTCAATTCTATTCAAAAATACCATGTGTGTCCTCTCCAACAATTTTAAAAGGCTACCACCTCTCCTTCCTTATTAAAATCTTAAAATATATTTTTTTTCATCCATGAGATACCAAATTACTTAAAAACTACTGTTAACACATAATAAAATCATTTTTGGGTCATAAATTCAACATAGAGAGGCTTAAGTGATAACCTATGAAGAATACCAGAAGTTGATATATTGTTCTTCAACGAGCATCATTATTTTATTTATTTCTCCAAATCATTAAATTATTATTATAAAATGGTGACATAATATACAAATTATATAAAAATATATATTATTTTCTTTTAATAATTTCATTGCATAAAACCATCTCCACTTCAATCTAATTGGTTACCCGATCATCAATTGTGTGTACGATGAACTTCTATATCCTGAATCGATGTCATCCTGTTTTCTATGACCACCTCTAATTATTAGAGAAAATTATGGAATAATTTCATATATATAATATTTATTATATTATTATTCATATATAATTATTATATCAAACATACCTTCCTAATTAAATTTTGTGAGAATACGATAATGTCACTCGTGCGTACGGTGGACTACTGCAATAAGACGTGATTTGATACATCCATGATTTACATGGAATTTATAAATGGTGGGATTAATAAAAATATTTGATATATATTAAATAATAATTATTATATAATTATATATATATATATATATCATTTTACTTCCTTTATTTTAATATGAAAAGAAACTAGAAACAACCTTTATGCATATGTTCAGTCTACCGTCTCCATAAATGGGGCATTCCATTTTCTATCTATAAATTTTATAAATAACTAAAAAAAATAAATACCCTTAATATTCATCATATATATATTATGGTAAAATTATTAATATTATGTAACCATAATCCACAAAAGAGGACCAAAAATAAAAAATTAATGTATACATGAAAAACAAAGAGATAATTAGGCGAAATCTGATTTTAACTAAGAATGGTCAATAAAAAGGTAATAAAAGGAAGTAAGTAAGTAATATACGGTATTATATACCTAGTTATGGTTCTTTTATATATTTATTGTAATATTATATTTATTTTATATGATTTTTTGACGATCACAATTGAATTCAAGACTTATGTTAAGGGATTTATAGTATGTCCTTTATTTATGAGAGACGTATACAAATTTAACACTAATTTCATTTTTTTGGTGTATATACTTCCCTTTTGACAGGTTATGTAATGAATACCATTTCTTTAATGATATTTAAGGTCCAATTTGATGTTATTATTCATTGGTTATTATTATTCCAAATATTACTAACGTGGTAAGGGATTTTAAGCTCACTTTTTAGTAATTTGAGACACATCCCATATTAGCCACCTATTTATTTTATGTGGTGTATGTAATTAACATTAATATATTTTATTATAATTATAATTAAAATAATTTGGGTTTACATATCAATTTTATAATCTCTATTTCACGGGGTTTACGGTTCAATGTTACGAAAGAGATAAGGAATTTTTATCTAAATTTTCTTTCTTTGAGATGTACATCATTATATGAACCTATTTTTTTCAGGAGGTGTATATTCACCCCATTTAACATTTAATATAATGAATTTACATATTCTAAATATATTTTTAGATCCATTTTTTTATTTGTTCATTGATTTTATGATTCCATGTTAACAGCGTGGTAATGATTTTATATTACAATATCATTGTTTATCAGGATTGCTTATGATTATGTTTCCAATGCTAATATATTGTAATAAATCTCTCAAGAAACTCATTAATTTAATTAACCTATTATTATTCATGATATTCTCAATTAATATTTCCCTTTTACATGTCTATGGAACTTAAAATAATTTATTAAATGTTTTTAAGATAATTCAATATTATTTATCACTTTAGTTAGAAATATTTTTTATTCCAAACCAATGTTTTATAAAAATGTTTTCAAAATTATTTTATTATAATAATATTAATTTTAAATTAAATATTTACCCATTTTTTAATTTTCAAATTTTTTGAATTGATTCTTCATGTCGGTTTCTAAATAATTCTTGTTTGAATTTTAATGAATATGTTAAAGGAATCATCATTTTAACATGTATGGCATGAAAAAAATTCTTGATGTAATGATCAGTCATTTATTCAAAGATTAATTGGGTTTTTTTCATGTTTATTATCAAAGAAAATTATTTTCAAAATATTATACAGTGAGGAAATGAAATTTTTATCATGAAATTTTTTAAATGATTGATAAAAATGATTTTCTATCTAATATGACATTGGTTGATATTACCTATACCATACTAGGAATATGATCCAAAGATAAAATTATTATTCATTATATAAACTTTTTATGAAGAAAAGTGGTTTATGAATCCTATTTCTCTTATTTTAGCTATACCATGATTAAATTATTATAAAATCCATCTCTTTTCCACAGGTTATTCTATGATGGAATCTTTTAGGAAACTTACTTCATTTTAGGGGTAATGATATGATAAATGTTTTATATTATTATGGAACACATATGTTTTATTTAAATTATGTGATGGGTGGGAACTATATATCCTTCAAATCCATAGGGTAATGACTAATTTTCTATGTTCTTAGAGGGTACATGAGAGGTTATTCCAAACCCAAAAATAAGGGTACATAGGTTGTTAACCCAAGGAAAAAAAGTAGGGTACATTGGTGGTTGACCGAAGACAAAAAATTATGGTATAGATATAGTTAGACCAAGAATAAAAGATAGTATAGAAGTGGACATC
Source organism: Viscum album (assembly GCA_963277665.1). Taxonomy (NCBI): domain Eukaryota; kingdom Viridiplantae; phylum Streptophyta; class Magnoliopsida; order Santalales; family Viscaceae; genus Viscum; species Viscum album. The sequence continues at coordinate 1,220,385,722 of OY728119.1, forward strand.
CCAATATTCAAATAGGGTATATGGGAGGTCATCCCAATCCCAAATTAGTTACCTCGGTGGTTATCCCATGCCTAACATGTTAAAAATGTATTTGTGGTTAGATTTTAAATAAGATGTTATATTCTTATGTGTATGCCAAAAATCTATGTCTTATTCCAGTGTTATACTATAATGGCTCATTTTCATTAATTTCCTTATAATTCATGTCTGATGAATTGCCAATCATTATTCCATGACTCAAGGCTATGATATTTGATATATAGGGTATGATTTTTAAATTTTTTGATCATATTATCATATCCTTATATTCATGTTATGAATATGTATCTCCCTTTATTACCCTTATAGTGAATCAGATATCACCCTTTATTAGGTTTCCTTTCTCCATTTTATGAAGATAGGTTTTTAGTAGGAGTTTTAAAAGGGATGATATTTTTGGGAGATGGTGATGATCATTCATGAATTAATAAGATCATGTTCCAAGTTTCCAAAGGAAATAAATTATCACATTTCTCAGGCATGTGTTTGTATTAATTATTTAATATTTATCTAAAATTATATAATATCCAAGTATGATTACCCTTGAAAACTATAGTTAGTATCAAAAGAAAAGATTAGTTAACCTTTGGAAATAAGTATATAAATCATAATTGAGATCCCAAGATATATTTCTACAGATATGTCTAGGGATGACTCTATGGATAAGTTTAAGGTGTAAAAATGTTTAGTAAATTTTCATTGGAATTTGGCAAAGGATATAGAAAGTGTATTTTAAGTAATTAGATCCTTATATAGATGCTATAAGAATAATTTACTTTAGAATAGATTTTACTAGGTGTAACAACACCAAATGAACCATCTGAAGCTAGAGCCTATTGGGAACTACTTCATGATAACAAGATTTTTTACACACTATATTTTCCACTCTAGGAGGTTATGTTTTGGAATTTTACAAACTCCTTAAAATCATCATGAAATATTGAAATAGTTTGTGACTATGAATAACCTTGGATAATCCAATGGTTATATAGATTAAAAAGAATGTGTCATGACTTAGACATCTTAAAAGTTATTTTCATGAATTTTTGGTTCCACACTATGATTAGTGTTATCACACTATGTTTTTATTTTAGTCCATGGGTGGACCCCAAAGGGACAATGTTAATGGGGAATTAATTAGACAATGAAATGATTATAATCATGAGAAACTAAAAGTAATCAGAGATGAAATTTAAAAAATCAGTTCTATGCTGGCATAGATATCTAAATTAATGAATCATGGTGAAAATTAAAATGAGAAAAGGAGGCGACAAGGTTCTTTTGAGTCCTTCATGAGGAGACACCCACATTATTTTATTTATTCCATTAATATGTTAGTTTTTTTTGAAATTTATCAGTGCCAATTAAACGATATTTTGCATTACCCAGTGTTCATAACATGAAAAAATCACTTTAGATATCTATCGTTTGGTATGTAAGGAAGATAAATGGTGTAACCTTATTAAGAATACAAGGAAATGAGAAGACATTCACTTCATGAAGTGGGATATATAACATCCCAGGTAAATAAATAACATAAAATTTTCAGATTTATTAATATTTGTGAATTAAATATTAATTTTATTTTAAATGAGATTCTATGTTCGATGGAGTACTCAACACGCAATACGAATTTCTCTGGAATCTTATGTTTCACACAAGGCTGAGTTATAATAAAAATTATAATAATAAAATAATATTGTTAATTTAAATGGTATTTAATGCCTAACTATTGTATTGGCATGAATGAACAGAACTAATTAAAATATTATTATACATTTTTTTAAATATCTTTACATTTATCCAATAAATTTATAGTCTTAAGGTAAGATTGAATCTGATATTAAGAATGAAAAGCTCTAATATTTTTAAAAGGTCATTTTTCCACATTTTGATGAAGAACCCTTTTTAAATATATTTTTTTCCAGTTTTATATTTTTATTTGACAAAATAAACTTCTTATATAGAACCGGTACATCAAAATTTACTTTCGACAATTTTGTTTTATATTTTTCTGATAATGTTCATTATTTAATGAATAATGAAAATAATTACATTTTAAGTCCAAACAGGCTTTTCTACTAATTTATTTATATATTTATATTTTCCTTTTAATTAGTTTTTGAGTGTATTTGGATTATATTTTTATCATTTAATCGAATTTTTGTTAGTGGAAGAAATTTAACTTTGAAATTGGACATAAAAAATTTCAATATTTTTGTAGTTTTTTACTTCTAAAAAATATGTTTTTTGTTTTCAAAACATGAATTTATTTTAAATTATTTACTAAATCTTGTGTGTTTTGAATTATGAAAAATGGATTCCATATTTATAATCATGATTTATAAATTATTTGAATTGTTACCTTTTATTTTTTAGAAATTATGAATAGTAACTTCAGTAAATATTTTATTTACCTTGGTTAGAGGGTAAATTTGGTAAATTAAAGAAAAAAAATAAAATTATAATAATATAAAACTACATTAACATGTTTTTTAATCCTATTAGATGATACATTTACAACCATGGGCTTACTTGGGTCAATTTTAGGACCCCATGGAGCCACTTGTGTGTGAAAATGACATTTAATTACTTTTAATTTAAAGAAAAGGAAAATATAACCTAAACACATATCTTTTTATAAAAAAATATTTATATGGGGTTATATAAGAGATATATTTGAAAATAAATATTCATTATAATTATAATAATATTTCCTATATCATGATATTTTATTTATAATTTTTAGACATCAAAAAAATAAATATATTAACGACACAATGATGATGTAGTGATTACCTTATTAATGAATGATTTAAATATATGAGATTATAAATATTAAAATAAATTTATTTTGAAACTTTTTTATTTCGTCCATGAATTTTAGGGACAATTAAGACTTTTTATCTATGAAATAATGATGGTATTTTGAATTCATCATGTTTTATGGATATTTTTTTAAATTCATGATAGGAATAGTATATAAATTGACATAAATGAGTTTTTAAAACAAATACTATTTTATTAAATGATATAATTGTCCTAAAAAATAATATTCGACCAAATTACATAGATAAGGATGAAAATTTCATTAATGAATCAATATAGGTTTTATTTGAATTTTATTTTAATTAAAATAACTATATAGTATGATTATACAAGAAGACACGGTAAGTGTAAAATTAGTTAACTACGTGCTAAAGCTAAGAGATAAAGTTAAATTTGAAACAACAAAATTGTCTAAAACCTATTGGTTGAGATTATTTACAACTATACTCATCTTATCTTTGAAATAAATTACTTTTGGACCTTTTGAAACAGAAAATAATTTTATAATAAAATAACACTTTCAAACATTCAAAGAGAGTCCATCCTCCCTCTTATAAAAGGGAATCACCTCTACCCATTTTAGCACACCTCTAAAGCTCCATGCATCTTCCAAAATTTACCAAATTAAGCTCCCAACCTCCCCTTACTCCTTTTATAAGCCTCACTTTGAAAATTCAAGAAGTATTTTTAGCTTAAATCAAAAGGAGTTACTCGATTTGAGGTAGTGTCTTCTCTTAAGCTTCTACTATTTTTCCCTTATCCAACCCCCTAAACTCTCTTTATTCAATCAATTTATAAAAAATAAAATATCTTCAATATAATAGGATTTTTTTATAATAATTATTCTAACTAGACATACACACACCTCCATCTATGGGATACGAACATACTGTTTACGTGGACGGTGAACTACTGCCTCACGAAACGATGATTCATCAATTATCTCATACCACCTCTCATGGTGGCCATTATGACAGAACTATATTTTATGTTTTATATGTTATATGTATATTATCTCTATGTTTATTTATTTTTCATTTCTGTCATACCTTTATGGTTTCCATAATGGGTAAATACGATAATTTTATTTGAGGATGTGCAGACTACCGCCCCATCAAAGTGATATGACTCATTAATTCTATTCTTAGAACATATAAATGATAGATTTAATGAACTTATTTTACATATATATATCATATGTTTATAATAAACCTATGTATCATTTAGTTTTCAATTATTTAACATCATAATAAATAAATGTAGCATTCATGCATACGTACGACTTATCGTCTCCATGAACGGTGAGTTTCATATTTGCCTCCAAATGTTATTTTCTATTATAAATATACATATACACTATATATTTATGATATTTAAATCATGAATATCATTCTCTAGATAATGTAATTTTGACCAAATAGAAAATTTGTGATTATAACAATTTTATTTTTGAACCAAGTACCAAATATAGACAAAATGACCGATATTAACATAAATAATTATGTAATGCTTATAACATGGTAATAATTGATATAAAAGGAATAATAAACATGAAAAGTGTTTTTAATAATATTATAATTAAATTAAGTTTATTATTCTGGAAGAATAAAGAACTTACGTGACATGTTGGATTGAAGGTAAAGGACTTCGTCTCAATCTCTTTTCATTGAGACATATTTAGATTTATATAGGAATTTATTTTATATGGTGTATAAACCCATTTGATTTTTCATTTCATTTAAATGGAAAAACATTTATGTGACGTGTTTTATTAAATTAAGAAAACGAATTTTTTTTAATGTACGCGGTGACAGTGAACTTTCCACCACCGCAAGCACTATTTGATATTTGGATTCCTCTAAAAGCCAAAGAGTTTTTAAAAGGAAAATAAATAACATATACTATTTTTACGTGTTTTGGTATGGAAAATGGTTTTGAGAAAGCCTTGATTATTTCAATATCTTGAAATGATATATTGTGATTGAAATGTGGAAATGTTATCCTTCATTCATGCATGTTTAATGTGTTATGAATATGTTATGGTTCATGATAATTGTTCATGTATAAGGGTGGTTCCATGATAAACATAGGGATGGTGAGCCTGATATAGAACTCTAATGTCTTGGGTAATGTAAAATAGGTAAATGTTAATGTTTCACCTAAGCGATTTATGGAATATACCATAATGGGTATTCCAAACGTAACTCCTTATGTAGCTGTGAAAGTTACCATGTAAGTATGTTATAGATTCCACAAGTTACCTTTATGATTTATTATTTATATGTGCTATTCGTTAATCTTATGATTTTATGAGGTATGTTAAAGAGGTTATGTTATATGAGTGAAATGTATGATTTCATTTTTTTATATGAAGTGATGGACTAATGTTTTCTACCTTTATTTTATACCCATTACTGATATTTTTATGTTCATAAAAAGTTTTTGAAATGTTTTTAATAGGGTATAATGAATGGTAATAGAAAATAAGAATTCAAGAAGATTTATTTCAATAAAATAATTCTTGTTTTATTTAAAGAGTTTTATTATTGTGAAAAATTGGTTAGAGTAAAAGTGTATAATCTTTAATATTTGAGATGTAATGTAATAGTTATGGCCTAATTCTCTAAAACTATAAAACTGAAAATATCCTCAATATGGATTCATGATTTAACTAAATATTATATAATGTTTTAAGTCAAGGGCATTATAGTTGGCATCAGAGTTCGGTTTAAACAACTTTAGGAGTTAGGATATTTTTAAATTAATATTCGAAAACTAATTTATTGGAAGATTGAAATTTTATAGCATTTACAGATTACCATGTTGCTTCACATAAGAAATTTATGTGTTCAGAATGGTTTTTATCAGAGGAAACATGGAAGTTATGATGGGACAACATCAAGAGGAATAAAACCTTCCAAATCAACAACATGAAAATGTCATAATTGGAGCTGAATAGCTTGTTTCACCAATGGAACTGTTGACATAGGCTATAAATGGTGGTGGTATCCATGAATGAGACCATCCAGATCAACCACATAGGAACATTTTAGTTGTGGATAATTTCATGAGGCAACATCCCTTATCATTTAGAGGATCATCTGAAAATATGCTTAATTAAGGTTGGATTAAAGCACTGGAAAGGATTTTAGATTTCATGGGGTGCTCATAACATCAAAATATTAGTCTTGTTCATTATCATTTTGATGGTGAAGACATTCTGAGATGGTTGATGGTTAAAAATATCAGGTATTATGGGGAGATTGATTCTCATGATTGGGATGAATTCAAAGGTATGTTTCTTGAGAAATATTTTCCTAAAGAGGTTTGAATTGGGAGGAAAAAAAATTATTGGAATTGAGGTAGAAGGATAACTCAGTGGCTATTTATGAAAAAAATTCACTCGAATGGAAAGGAACACTCTAAATTTGATATGATATCTTAATAGTAAAATCAATCATTTTTACTAAATATTAAATCCAATGTATCGAAGATATTTAACTTTTATTGAGTTTAAAATTTATGAAAAACTTGTTAGATGTTGCAGAAAAGGTAGAAATGGTGTTTAACGATGATCACGTGTTCTTTGAAAAAAAGAGAATAATAGGTCGATGTGGAATAAAAAAGGGAAGAACTCTTCAAAAAAGTCTCATGGTATGAATCTTAAGTTTACATTTTGTGAAAATTATGGTAAAAATCACACTGGGAAATGCCTTTTCAATTATGGTAAGTGCTACCGATGTGGTAAAATATGACATAATGCAGGTAATTTCACTGAAAAAGATTAGGGTAATGGAAAGGAAAAACCTTCTTTACAATGAGTAAAATGTTTTAAGTGTAATTATATGGGTCATTATGCAAATGAGTGTTTGAAAAATAATTCAAATAATTAAAATTAGCTGGACTAAAAGAATAAAGGGTGGTGAAATCCTTTGAATCTACATCAGTAGATGTTGGTCCATCAAATGAAGTAGTATCAGGTACATTGTCTGTTTATTCAGATTATTCCAATTTTTTGTCTAATTCAAGTTCTACACATTATTAAATTTCTGAGAAATTTTATATTAAATTGGGAATTCCATCTCAAGATATGAATCATGATCTTGTGATAAAAACACATGGAGGAAATATATACAAAAACAGAAATTATAATGACCTTCATGTCCTTGTGTGAAAAAATAATCTACCTGTAAACATTATTTTTTTCCTCTAGTATATTTTGATGTTATTTTTGGTATGTATTAGCTTTCTATTTATCATGCTAAGATTTAGTACAGAGATAAAGATGTTTCTTTTTGAAAAAATTTCAGTTTTTGTACAATAATGAACCCTTAATTTTGATAACATATCTGGACGTTGAGAAACTATTATAAGATGGAAATGAATGTTACCTTGAATATACTATTGAAAAAATGAACTCTTCATATTATTGATGTTTCAGTGGTAAATGAGTATCTTGATGTTTTTCCTAATGAGTTTCCTGGTATAATACATGATCGATAAGTTGAATTTTCTGTTGACTTAGTTCCTAATCAAAATCCAATTTCAAAACCCCCTTATTGAATGGCTCAAATTGAAAATTTAGATTTAAAAAATCAATTTTAATATTTATTAGATAAAGGTTTTATTTGTCCTAGCACATCACTATGGGGTTTTCATATCTAGTTTGTTAAAAATATAGATTGTTCAATGAGACTTCGCATTGATTATAGAGCCTTGAATAACATAACTATTAATAAAATGATTCCTTTTCCTCATGTCGATGATTTGTTGGATCAGATCTTAGGAGCACAGTATTTTTCAAAGATTGAATTGAGTTTGGGGTACCATAAATTGAAATTAAAGGAAGAAGACATTCCAAATAGCACATTTTGTACTACATATGGCCATTATAAATTTTTAGTTATCCTTTTGGGTTAACCAATGCATATGATGTATTCATGGATTTTATGAATAAATTTTTTTGAGTTCTTGGATAAATTTTTTGTTGTGTTTATTAATGACATTTTAGTTTATTATAAAATTAAATAGGAGCATGGAATTCATTTAAGTGTTGTCTTAAAAACCATAAATCAAAATAAATTGTATGGGAAATTTAGCAAGCATGATTTTGGGTGACAAAAAATTTCATTCCTTGGTTAGATTATTCTTGAAGATGGCATAATTGTTGATCCTACTAAAGAAAAAATTGTTGATGAAGCACCATGACACACAAATATAACTGAGATTTTTAGTTTTCTTTTTTTAAAAGGTTATTATCAGAGGTTTGTTGAAAATATTTCATGGTTATCTATCCCACTCACTATATTAACTTAAAATGGTGTTAAGTCTATCTTGACAAAATAATGTAATGACTATTTTTAGGAATTGAAAATAAGATTGGATAATTCTACATTTCTGGGTTTGCCTTCCAGAAATGATGAATTTGTTATCTATAGTGATGATTAGTTGAAAGGATTTGGCTATTTCCTAGTGAATAATGATTAGGTAATTTCTTATGATTCACGTCAGTTGAAATATCATGAGTTAAATTACCCTACACATGATTTGGAATTAGCTGTTTTTGTTTTTTATTAAATAATTTATAGGCATCATTTTTATGTTGTAAAGTGTGAAATATATACTAGTAAAAAATTATTGGATTATATATTCACTCAAAAAAAATTAAACACGAGACAGATGAGATGGCTAGAATTAATCAAGGATTATGATTACATAATCCATAACCATCCGAGAAGGGTAATTAATGTAACTGATGCTTTAAGTTGAAACAGTGATGTTACATTAACCATGCTATATTTGGAACATGATCCTTTGGTTTTTTATTTGATGATTTTTGGATTGGAAGTTGTTGGTGAATTGAATTAATCTACATTATTTCAGGTGACAGTGAAATTGTCTCTAGCAGATAGAATAAAGCAAGCGCATAGAAAATATTGTGTGTTATAAAAAAGGTATAATTGGTTCAAAAGGTTAAGTTACTTGTATTTAACATTGAAAAATATTGTGTTTTAAAGTTTGGAAAGTGGTTATTTGTGCCTTGTGATTCATGGTTGAAGAAATATTTGTTATGTAAAACACATAGTTATCCATTTTCAATTCATCATGGCAGTACTAAGATGTACATAGATCATAGAAAGTATTACTGGTGGGATGGAATGAAAATTGGTATTGCGGAGTTTAATGTGAATTGTTTTCCTTGTCAACATTTTTAAATAGAACAATAGTTACTAAAAGAGATTCTTCATCCTTTTCCAATGATACAGCAGAAATGGGAAAAATGTGTCCATGATTTCATAGTGGGATTACCAAAGACTTATCAGGGTAATAATGCAATATGGGATATTGTTTATTGATTGACTAAATATTCTCATTTTCTTCCTATTATACATATTCTATTGCGAGATAATCTTTCTAAATTTTATATTAAAGAGATAGTAAGTTTATATAGAGTTCCCCATTCCATTATATCTTATCGTGATCCCAAGTTTACTTATAACTTCTGGAAGGGCCTTTAGAAGTCATTGGGAACTGAATTAAATATTAGAACATCTTTAGATCCTCAATTAGATGGACAGTAAAAAAATTCAGAACTTGTATGAAATTATACTTTCTTGTTCAATGGATTTCCAGGGAATTTGGGACCAACAAATTTCATTGCTTGATTTTTCTCATTCTAACAGTTTTCATTCTAGCATACAAATGGCTCCATTTGCAGCATTATATAGAAAGAAGTGTCAAACACCATCTTTTTGGGATGATTTAAATGAAATGAAGTTTATAGTTCCAGAATTGGTAGATTAGATGGAAGAAGAAGTATAGTTGATTCAGAAGCACACGAGAATAGCTCAGAGTAGGAAGTAATGTTATGTGTATAACCGAAGGAATGATATTTCTTTTTAGGTAGGTGATTACATTTTTCTCAAAGTATCTCAATATAAAATTGTGATGCAATTTGGAAAAAATGAAAAGTTGTGTCTAAGTTATATTGGAACCTATAAAATCATAGGGAATATTGGATATGTTGCCTACATAGTGGCTTTACCTACATGTTTATCCCAGGTACAAAATGTTTTCAGGTTTCAATGTAGAGAAAGTATATGCCAGATCCATCTCATATTTTGAGTCCAGAGGTAGTTCGTTTGGAAGAGAATCTTTCTTATGAGGAACAAACATTCTAGTTTTCTTGACCATGGAGAGAAAGTGTTATGGAATATATTAATCAATTTGGTAATGGTTTTGTTAAAAAACCCTATGGTTGAAGAGGCAACATGGGAATCTGGAAATGCTATGAGGGATAAAAGTGAAAAGAATTGTGGGGACACAATTCCAAAAATGGGTAAGTATTTAACATCCCAAGTAAATAATTAATATGAAATTTTTCATATTTATTAATATTTGTGAATTAAATATTAATTATACTTTAAATAGGATTCTATGTTCGATGGTGAAACCGAAACACAACAATGGGTTTCTCTAAAATCTTATGTTGCACACATGGTTGAGACATACTGAGAATAATAATAATATTATTACTATATTATGATTTTAAATGGTAGTTAACTTCTAGTTGTTTTATTCGGTGAGAATGAACAGAACTAACTACAATATGATTATATATTTTTGTTAAATTTATTTACATTTTTTTGATAAATTCTATTGTCTTTAAATAAGAATGAATCTGATTTTAAACATGATATACTCTAATATTTTTAAAAGGTTTTTTTATCATATTTTAATGGAAAAGCCTTATTAAATATATTTTTTTCACTATTATATGTTCTATTTGAAAAAATAAACTTTTTTATAGAATCTTTATATAAAAATTTACATTGCATAATTTTTTGGTATTTTTCTGATAAAGCTCTATTTTTAATGAATAATGAAAAATACAACATGTTAAGTCAACACCGTATTTCCATTTATTTTATTTATATAGATATATTGCAATTTTAATTTGTTTTAATGGTTAATGGGATAATATTTTTCTGATTTAATACAATGTTGACCATTGTAATTAATTTCACTTTTAAGTTGGACAAAAACAAATGTCAATCCTTTGGTAGTTTTTACTTCTTAAAAACATGATTTTTGGTTTGACAACAAGAATTTATTTTAAATAAATTACAGCATCTTCTGGGTCTTGAATTTTTAAAAATGGATTCTATATTTATAATTAGTAGGTCTAAATTATGTGAATAGGTAACTTTTATTTTTAGACATTATGAATAGTAACTTTAGTAAATATTTTATTTATCATGGTTAAAGGGTAAATTTGATAAATAGGGGTAAAAATAATAATATTATAGTAATATAAAACTTCACTAACATGTGTCTTAATCCTATTGGATGATAAATTTCTGACCATCGTCTTCCATGGGTCGATTTTACGACCCCATGGATCCACTTATGTGTTAAAATGACATTTAATTACTTTTAATTTAATGCTAAGGAAAATATATCCTAAACATGTATCTTTTACTAAAATAATTTTTATGTGGGGTTATTTAAGAGATATATTCAGCAATAAATAGTCAAAATAAATATAAAAATATTTAATATATCATGCTATTTTATTTATAATTATTAGACATGAAATAAATAAATAAATTTATGACACAATGATGATATAGTGATTACCTTATTAATGAATGATATAAATAAATGAGATTATAAATATTAAAATAAATTTATTTTGAAACATTTTATGGAATAAAATAATTTAGGGATACATATGACTTATTATTTTTGAATTAATGAAGGGTTTTCTAAATAATCAAGTTGTTATGGATATTTTTTAAAAGACATGATATGAATAGTACATAAATTGACATAAATGAGTTTTTAAAACAAATACTATTTTATTAAATGATATAATAGTCCTAAAAATATATGATTCATAAAAAAGACTTATATGAGGATTAAAATTTCATTAATGAACCACTTGAGTTTATATTATCATTTTATAGCAATTATATTAACCATATATTATGATTATACAATAAGACATGGTAAAAGTTAAATTAGTTATCTAAGGGTTAAAGCTAAATGATAATGTTAAATTTGAAACCAAAATATGTTTTAAACCAATTGGTTTAGAGTATTTAAAAAACTCTTCATTTTATATTTTAAATATATGAATATGGGACCTTTTGAAATCGAAAATCATTTTATAATAATATAATACTTTTAAACATTCTTATAGACCCCCTCCTCCCACCTATAAAAGGGGATCACCTCTACCAATTTAATAACACATCTCAAGCCCCTTTTCTCATCAAAAGTCTAACCAAATAATCTCCCAACATCCCCCTTTTCATCCTATAACCCTAACCTTGGTCATAAGACAATTCAAGAAATCCTTTTAGCTAAAATTCAAAGGAGTTACCCGATTTGAGGTAATGTCTTCAATGAAGATTCTTTAATTTATTTTCCTTATACAACCACATAAAATCTATTTTTTCCATTATTTTATAGCAAAACCAGTGTCTTAAATATACTAGGATTATTTTATGATATTTATTTGAAATTCTCTTACAGACACCTCAATTTAATGGATATGAATATACTATTTCTGTGGATGGAGAACTACTACCTCATTAAACGATGATTGTTTAGTTATCTCCAAAAAACATTAATGGTGGCCATTATTATGGAACTATATTTAAATGTGATATATATTTTATTTATATTGTCTTTATTATTCTGTATTTCTCATTTGTATAATACCTTTTTGGTTTCCATAATGGGTAAATACGATACTTTCAATTGAGGAAGTGTGGACTACCGCCCCCTCAAAGTGATATGACTCGGTTATGCCATACATGAAACATATAAAGGATGGAGTTAATGAAATTATGTAACAAATATTTCATATGATTATAATATACTTAAATATCATTTAGTTATCATTTCTTTAATATGATAATAAATGAAAGTAGCATTCAAGCATCTGTATGGCTTATCATCTCTATGAATGGTGAATTTAATTTCGTATCTCTAAATGTTATATACTATTTTAATTAAAAATATATAATGGATATATATGATATTTAAATAATTAATATCATTATGTAGATAATGTTGTTTCGAATAGACGGATGATTTGTAATTATAACAAGTTCATTTTTGAATCAAGTACCAAATATTGACAAAACAACCGATATTAACTTAAATAATTATGTAATGTTTATAATGTGGAAAAAAGATATATTAAAGGAATAATATGATTTAATATTTTTCTAAAGAAAGTATAAATTAACTTACGTTTATTATTTAGGAATAATAAGGAACTTATTTGACAAGTGAGACTAAAGGTAAGGGACTTCGTCTCAATCTCCTTTCATTGAGACATATTTTTATTTATACATGACATTCTTTTATACAGTGTATAAACCCCTTTGAAATTTCATTTCACTCAAAAGTAATATTTTTCTACAATTCATTTTACTAAATGAAAAAAGTAATGATATTTTTAATGTACATAGTGACAATGAACTTTCAACCACCGTGAGTCTTATTTAATCATTGGCTTCCTATACAAGTTGTTGTGTTTTTAAAAGGAAAATAAATCACATACAAAATTTTTACGTATTTTGGTATTGAAAATGGTTTTTGATAAATAATGTATTATTTCAATATCTTAAAATGGTTTATTGTGATTAAAATGTGGAAATATTATCTTTGCTTTATGCTTGTTTTTTTGTGTTATGAATATATTATGGTTCTTGGGAACTTTTTACCTATATGGGTGGTTCAGTGATAAAACTAGGGGTGATCCTAACATAGATCTCCAATTCATTGGGTAATGTGACATAGGTAAATGTTAATGTTTCTCTTAGGAGATTTAGGGAATATATCATGTTGGATATTCCAAACATAACTCCCTATATAGCTATGAAAGCTATAATGTATGTATGTTATGGATTCCAAAAGTTACCTTTATGATTTATGATTTATATGTTCTATTCATAAATCTTATGATTTTATGTTGTATTTTAAAGATCTTATGTTATCTGAGTTCAACATATTATTTCATTAATTTTTATGAACTTATGTCTAATGTTTTCTTTTCTTATTTTATACCCCATTATAAGTTTTTTTATGCTCATCCCACATTTTGGAAAAGTTTTTCACATGGTATAAGGAAGGGTAAGAGAAATGAATAATTCAAGAATATTTATATCAAGAAAATAATTCGTATTTTATTTAAGAAGTTTTATTTTTGTGAAAAAATTGGTTAGAGTATAAGTATCTACATTGTAATCTTTGAGATGTAATATAATAGTTATGGCCTAATTATATAAATCTCTAAACATAAAAATATCCCTAATTTTAATTATTAATTTAACTCAAGATTATATAATGTTTTGAGCCTGGGGCCTTATAGGATGATATTGAAATATTGTTTTCAAATAAGTTTTTTCCTCATATCATTTGTACAAAAAATGAGTAATGAAATCCTAGAGAATAAGTAGAAGGATGAAAAATATATTATTGTATATAAAGAAAATTTAAAATACTTATAAGGTACTCTTCGATTATTATCATCCAAACTTAAAGTAAGGTATATTGATTATTTAATGGATTAAAAAAATCTAATAAGAGTTGTTAATAATAGAATTCGGTTTCTATGAAGAGATTCTTCAATAATATATCAAGGTGGTAATGTATGTTAGAGGAATGCATGAATCTCATGGGATTGATATGAAGAGAAAAATGGAATTCAAATGAAAATATAAGAACCATGGAGAGGAGAACATGGTCTTTAATTTATGCTCAATGTGTGGGAAGGAACATCAGGGTAATTTCATTAATGTGACTAGTAAATGATTTTAGTGTGGAAAGGAAGGTCATTAAAAGGATGGGTTCTAAAGTTATGGGAAAAATTTAGATAACGATGTGAATAATTAGAAATCCTCATAGAATGAACCTACCGGCCTTTAGTGTTTCAATTCAAATGTGTTTGGAATCTATGATAATAAGTTTCCATTTTCTTTGATTAATAATGGTGATCAATGCTAATAACCTCTGAAGAAATAGGATAGAGAGAATAAAGAGTAAATTATAATTTGGAAGCATTTATGTCTCTAGGTAACTTTAACTTAAGAGTTGTGGATACCGATATGAGTTTATGTGATTAAGGTTGATCATAAGTTTGAATTTATTGACACCCCTTTCGTAGTTTTATGTGATGGTAGTTTATCTTGATTAAATATATTTTAAAAGACATTTTGGAGAAATTAAATGATATGGTTTTATATGGTGAAATTGTTATTTTAGGGGGAATGCCTTTATAATTTCTGGATATAGGATTAAAGTTTACTGTTAGATATTTTCCTAAGGATTTCAATGGTGTATGAGATAAACACATTCATCAAGGTTTAGTTTTATTACAATGGAAACTGAAACATGATAAATGATATGGATCCTTCTTAATCTTATTATGGAATGGAAATGTATAACTCCAATGCACTAGAATGATGTTTCAAAAAAATCTATTAGGACCTGAGGAACTTGATTAGATGACAGTGAAGATTATATATAATCAATGACATGTGCAGACTATAAAAATATGATAGAAATGATATGGTAATAATCATTGACATGTTCTAAAATTTTAATTTTATGATAAGTTCATTCTATGAATAACTATGCAGAATAATTAAGGGAAAAATATGCCCTAGGTATACTGTTCCAATTAAAATTCTTGATCATATTAGGACAATAACATATCTCTTTATGCTTCCAAAGAATCTCTATCAGGACCATGTTGTGTTCTATGTATGTTTCATAAAAAAGTACATACCTAATCCATCACTTATGCTATGTTTAGAAGGTTGTACCACTGTAGAATGATCATTCTTTTGTGGAATGACATTTAAAATTGTACAGGGAATGTACTATGAAAAAATACCACTCACTTGGTCAATGTTTTGTGGGAAAAAATAGTTTGAGGAAGATATTATTTGGACAAAAGTTGTGTTTTTGTTGTTTTCTTTAATAGATCAATATGTTGATTAAGTTTAAGATAGTAAGTATATGGAAAAGGAAATTTATATTCAGATTAAAGATGTGTTTATGGAAAGTTTTGAATCAGTCCAGAACCATCAACATGATAATTGAATCCAAACTATTGTCATGATAATTAGATCTAGAAAATAGACATGATTCATTACATATAATTCATTGGATTGGAGTTTTGATAGAAAACAAGAAGCTGCTAATAATTGTATTGAGTCTGGAATGAATGATTTGATCATAATGAGAAGATGTATCAAAATCTTCATTTGATACTAATCCTAATTATGCTCTTCATATCACTAAGTTTTCATAAATCATAATTAATGAGTAAAACTTTTGTTTCAAGCCCTATGAAGGAATGGGTCAGAACCAGTGCTAAAAATCATATTGAGTGGTATTCTGAAGAAATATGTTTTTGGAAGGAGGAGAAGTAAAAATACTTCCCAATGTATGTCAAATAATGCTATGATGATCTTATATATTCTAAATATCATGAATAAGTCATGAAAACATGAATAATTTTGAGAAGGAAGGAATTTGTCGAAGCCAAAGCCTTACAGTCTTAGGTAATGAATGTGAGAAATACCAGACATAGAAGGGTAAATGCCATCAGTATTAGAATATTCAATGAGACAATATTAGTAGGATGTGTGATTAATTTTAATGAGGAAAATAATTCACTACCGAGACTGGTCTATCGAATGTAGTATGCCACTTATCCATAATAATGGATTTTGACACCAACTTATATAGATGGAATTTTTTATATATTTGTTGTAGAGTTCTATTATAGGCAGAATATTTGAAAAAGTTTGAATTGTTTTATTTGATGATCCATCAGAAGGATTCAACG
This sequence comes from Viscum album, assembly GCA_963277665.1. NCBI lineage: Eukaryota > Viridiplantae > Streptophyta > Magnoliopsida > Santalales > Viscaceae > Viscum > Viscum album. The sequence continues at coordinate 1,220,402,466 of OY728119.1, forward strand.
TCTCATCATCTGAATGATGATTACTAATGTTGCCAAAAAATTTCATTAGATTTAATTATATTTCATATAGGCCAACAAAAAAAGAAAAAAAGTTGTGATTGTATTTCAAGAAGAGGTTCTAAATCATTATACTGACATTGATAACATTCAACTGTGTGATATAGAGACTGATGCATTAGATGTATGATGAAACAGATAAATTCCTCAAATTTTGGACTTTATCAGTCACAGGTTCATCGATATAAGAATGATGCAGAAAAGTAGAAATGGTTACAATTTATTGTCATGGGAGTTGAAATATGTTTTTGAATATTTACCTAGGAGTACTGAATATTTAAATGCAGGAACAATGTTTGTAACAAAAGACAAGACACAATGTTTTTGGTAGAATTATCTTAAGTCATAACAAGTGTTTATCAGTTGATAAAAATCATCTTTATGAGATGAATTTCATTGTTTACAAGAGTTCATTATCATGGTCCTACTTCAGTTTTGTATATGTATTCATCGTAATGAAGAATAAGAATGGACTACCATATTGAAAAATCAGACTAATTATTTTTTTTAAACATGATTATGTATGAAGGTTTAATAATATTGAAGAAGATCCCATAATTATTGAAAATAGTAGATGAATTAAAATATAAAGGCTTAAATGAATGATAAAACTATGATTTTTGAATTTCTTTGAGAAGGAAAATGAATTTATCCCTACCTTATCCATTCTTGGGTTCCTATAAAATTATACCAAAGTATATGTGTATATCACTAACATTAAATGATCAGGTTCACTAGAGCTTAGAAAAATAATGAAACACGTATTGAATTTATAACCAAAATTTGTTTTCTAGGTTAAATATGAGTATGATTATCACTTTGATGTTTATTCTAATCATTAGAGAAAATTCTTATAGATGATGATTCATCAGAGAATGTCCATCAGAGTGACATCTATTAAAGAAAGTTCCATCAGACCAATTTTCAATAGATGAAGGAATTGTGAGTGGCTAATTGAGTATCTATTAGTTGAGTATAGAAAAGTAGTAGGAGAATCATACTGTGTCCAATTAGACAGACCCCATCAGATAGAGGATACCATACTGAGGAAGATCCGACTGAATTTTACTAAGGATGTTTTCAAGTTAGGGTTTCTACATAATGATATAATACCAACAAGTTCATTAAATAATTATTGATGTTCTTGAATATTTTACATAGAAAATATTGTATTCATCTCAGTTATAGAGGATATAAGGACATTATGATGTGTATTAAAAAAAAATAAAAAAAGGTGAACTTGTAAGTGTAGATACTTATTATTTTCTGAAAAGGGTTGTTTGTTTTTCTAGTGTGTATAACCAGTTGTAGGAAAGTGTATTCTAAAAAGGATAGAATAGGGGTATAAAAACTATAGTCAGAAATTTGCTACTAGGATCTTATACTAGTTTAATTCTTGTGAATTTGTTTTTCATAATTAGGATAGGAGAAGAATCCATATTGGTTGGACAATCCAACATGAAATGTATTGGGAATTTTTACTAAACCTTGTAAATATTATGTGTTTCCTTTTATTTATATTTTTTTTTCATGAAATCAATGTTTGACAAGTTATATTTTAGTGGATCATAACTTTAACATGTTTCTGAGGTTTATAAAGTTTACTTAATAGGTAAAAACAATATTATTAACGAAAAAATAACCATTGATTCAACCCACACTTAGTGGTCTTGATCTTATTCGGGATCAATAGTTGGTATCTTAGTTTGTTCTCCCAAGATGATCCATATATGAGAATGGATAATTTTAATTCTATAAAAAATCAAGGTGTTTGTTTTTTTAATGTTAATAAATATCAAGGTTGGAAGAATAGGATGTTACCCTATATTCCTTTACCTGGCATTGAAGTTAGAGATGATATAATAGTGAGATTTTCTCATATCAATGAAATTGTTACAATAACTACTGATAGGTGATTTATATAAGCTGATGTAAATGCTCATAATTTTTTATTTATAGATCTCACTTGTGATATTTATGAAAATAATTTTGGATTTCCAATAGCCAAGAAAATATAAGATTAGTTGAGAAGCAGCTATTATGGGAATGATAATGTTAAGGATGCCATGTTACAAATATGGATATGTATATTTTAGTTTTTGAAAATGGTTGATGATGAAATTATTGATAGCTACTTTACAAGGGTAAATTATATTGTATGTAACAACATATGTATTGGTGAGAAACTGTAATATTCTATAATTTTCATGAAACATATCAGAATGTTATATATTTATTTTATTCCATGGTTTAGCCTTATTATATCATGATGATTTATATTTGGATGAAATTTATAACATCCTTGTGGAATAATAAATAATAAATGATATTTCTTTAAATAAAAAGTCTGATAGTGAAATGGATTTAAATTTTTTTTAAAAGGGAATAACAATGATAAAGAATATGAATAGAAATCAATTGGTTTAGATGTATAGAAAGAAGATGTATATTTTAGTACGATTTTGATTCACCTTTTGATGAAATACAATAAGAAAAAGTAAAAAAAGTAAAACTCTAAAATATTAGAGTTTTGATGGAAAATTAAATTTTTTACAAAAGTTTCTAAGAATGAAAGTTAAAGAGTATAATTCCAAAGAGGACGATGAGAAATATTACAAAAAAAATAGGAGAAAAAGAAAGAAATATTTATTTACTAATAGAATAAGAAAATATATATGAGTAGAAGAAAGAAGAATGATTCATCATATGGTGATGAGTTAGATCACCATCTAACCAATATTTCAAAAAAATTAAATAGAGGTAATTCTTTACAAAATATTGATGATGATGATGATGATACCAAAACATATTAGATTCTTAAAACAAATATAGAAAAGGAAATTGAGCAGAATACTTGACTCAAGAAAGAAATTAATAAGTTAAAGTAATATATTGATTATATAAATTTTTATCATAGTGATCAGATGAAGAAATATGAATCAAATATCAATTTTATTTGATCTCAAAATATGAATATGGGTTAGCACTAAATAAAACATAAAATATATAAAGAAATATTAGATGTAATTGATAACCTCAAAATGATATAATCTACACTTGATGAATAAAATAAGAAGAACTAATTGAAGATAGTTTAATATGAAAAAATGAAATATGATTTGAAACAAAAATTAGCTGAGAAATAATACGTGTTTTTTGAAACATAATCAATTTTTTTTTCAACAAAAAGTGAGATAAAAATTTTGAACGAAAACTACACAAAATCGATTAAGGATAAAGGTGATACTTATAAAGATGGTGAAATAAAATTTTTACAAAAGAATTATTGTTAGAGAATATCTTTCACCATGAAAGATATGAATTCATTAAGAAAGTATCCTCCTGAGAAAAGTTTTCAATTATTTTGAAGAAATAAAAAAAAACAATTTTCTAAAAATGTTCAATATGAGACCAAAAAAATAATATACAGAGGCCAAAATTAGTATTGTGGGGTTTTAATACATAGATATTATTCATGCTTGTGAAAAATTATCTACCAAGAAATAGGTATTAATCAATGGGAATCTATGATCATAAAATATGACCAAATGCTACTAAAAATAATTTGGAACCAAAAATGGAAACTCTAAAGATAAAGAAATATGAGTATGTTAATAATGTTGAGAAAAGAAAAAATACTAATCAAGAAAAGAAATAATGATTTTCTATCCAGCTAGAAATGTTTTTTGGGAGATAATGTACGTAAATAAACAAATACCATATCAATAAAAGAGGAATGAAAATTTTTCTGAAGTTGAAAACAATGTTTATAATTTTTTTTCAATAGATAGTGAATTGAAAATTCTAGAAAGGTTCAAAAGGTTTGAGAAAGAATAGAATGTTACTAAAAGATGTATGAATATATTATTATTATAAGAGAGGATCTTCGAAGAGTTGTTACAAAATCTTGTAAAAAAAGTGTTGGTAAAGAAGAAATGGTGTTTACATCCTTATCAAAAGAATCTATAGATAAAAAGAAACTTGTTACAAAATTTGAGAAGGATGAAAAAAAGGATGAAAATACATCCAATGAAAAATATAAAATAAATAGAAGAAAAATTCAAGAATGAAACTTTAATATCGGTCCTAAATATGTTTCTAAGGACATACAGACTTTCCCACTTATTGCCAAAACATTTGTGTAATTTTAATAACTTCTAGGGAATTGAAGGAGTTGATATAAGGAAACTGATGTTACTGATTCTATTATTATTATTTCAAATGAATGTAATGAGGTTAAAAATATGTTTTTTGAATGTTGTGTTTATAAACATGAGCATTGTTATATGTTTCTTGAGATAGGTGGAGGTTATTCTTATCGTAACAAATATTCTCAAGAATTTACCAAGAAATGATAATGTTAAAAGATGCATGTTAATGCATCACATGAAAATTGTGTTGTAGAAAACATTGATAACCTTGATTGTAAACAATTTTTTTCTATATATTATATTCCTTCAAAGACATAGAGTTTTTTTATTTAAGTGTTCTTTATTAAGAAACTCAAGTGATTCTTATGTACTCTTAAATAAATATACAATGATGTTGAGATGAATATTTTTAGCTGTTGGAAAATAGATCATTTTTTAATTTGGGGAAACATGTCAGAAAGACCTATTTGAATTTTATTATAAATTATAGGGAGATAAAAGGAAAGGGTAGATGGGGATCATATAAATGGTAGAAAATAAAACAACAACTTTTATTTATTTGAAGTATTTGAAGTGGGTATTGATGACAAGTACCAACAAGTTGAATGTTAAAACAAATTTATGTTTTGGTTGTATTTATTTTAAATGGATCAATATGTTGATTATATTGAATAATGTATGTTCTTAGTAAATATAATAGAGATCTGGATTGAATTAGTGTGTGTGTGTAAAGATCTCAGTCAGATCCAAAACCATTGTCATGAGAATCAGATCTTGATTATTAGCATGAGAATCTGATTTAGAACATCAAAACGGGTCATTGAATATGATTTAGTTGATTGGGGTTCTGATAGAAAATAAAAAGATACTAATAATTGTATTGAGTCTAGGAAAAGGATTTGATTATAATGTGAAGTTGTATTAGACTTTTCATTATCTACCAAACTGGATGATGATTAACTGATCTTAGAGTTCTCATAAATAATAAGTAGTTATTAAGACATATGATGCATGACTTATGAATGAAATAACCAGAACTAGTGGTACCAATAATATTGAGGTTGATTATAAATAAAGGAGTTTCTAAAATTATGGGAAGTCAAAAAACATTCTAATGTATATTTGACAATTCTATACCAATCTTAAATGTTCTCACTGTCACGATGAAGTCATGATTACAAAAAAAAAGTTTTTGGAAGAAAGAAGTTACTGAAGTTGAATCTTTTTTATATCATGTTGTCAATGTGAAAACACGAGAGATAGAATGATAAAGATCGTCGATATGAGGATAATCAAAGTTGTGTTATTAAAAGGAAAGAAGTTTAATGGTACTGAAGAAAAAAAGTTACTACCAACATCAGTTCATTAGAAGTGATATGAAATCAAACCATTGTAATGGATTCTAAAACTGATTCATATTGTTGGAATACTTTTTATATCTGATCTAGAGTTTCACCAGAGGAAGAATATTTGGGAAAAATTAAATTTCTAGATATAATGATCCATCATAAAGATTCAAAACTATTCAAATAGATGGTGATCAATATTGTTTTTAAGAATCATTATATGGTTGAATTATATTTCGATTAGGTTAAGATAAAAAGAAAAAAATTATTGCTCACTTTTTTAGAAGAGCTATTGAATCATCAAACTCATGCTGAATACATTCTTATGAGTGAAATAGAGACTGATTCATTAAATACATGATGACATCGATAAATTCATCACTGGTTAAACTTCATCAATCATAGGTTCATTAGTATAAGAATGAATAAGAAAATGTGAAATGTTTTCAATGTATTTTCATGGGAGTTGGTTGTTAATGTCTACTAATTCCCAAGGAGTAATGAATATTTATAAGTGGGAACAATGTTTATATGAAAAGTAAATGACACAATGTTGTTGGAAGAATTATCTCAAGTCATAAAAAATTCTTTTCATTTGATACAAAGCATATGTATGATAAGAAATTATTTGTTTCCAAGAGGTTATCTGAATTGGTCAACTTCTTTTTTTCATATGTCTTCATCATAATGAAGAATAAAAATTGACAATCAGGATATATAATTTGAGTGAAGAAATATTTGTTAACTTAAAGAAGTCTGATGATTTGAGAAGACTCAATAATCTCCAAGAATTATTGATAAGAGTTTAATAATTCAAAGTTGAAGACATAAATGAAGGATAAATATGGGGTTTGTTAATTTCATTGAGTGGGAAAAGGAATTTTTTCCCTCATTTTCCATTCTGGGGTTCCAATAAAATGAGAGTCTAATTAATTTTTACTATATCTCTGATAAATTTGGAAAATGTATTGAGCTTCCAACAAGACATTGTTTTTCTGGTTGATGTTGAGGAAGATTATCATAGTGAAGTTCAATCTGATTACTAGAGAAAGTTCTAATGGATGATGCTTCATCAGATCATGTCCATTGGAGAGAGCCCATTTGAGTAACATCTATCATAGTAAGTTTCATTAGACTTAGTTCTATAAAATGGAAAAATTTCTAGCTGCCATGTGAGTTTATAATCAATTGATGAAAGATGGGAAGGAGGAGAATCAGACTGAGTCCACTTAGACGAAGTCTATCAAACTATGGTTACGTGACTAAGGAAGATCAAACTGACTTTTACTGAGGACGTTTTTTGGAAAGAGTTTCTAGATAATTGTTTATGAACAAAAATTTCTATAGATAATTTTTGATGTTTTTTGAATATTTTATGCATGTATAGTTTTATTTTTCTTACTTTTGGGGGAATTAAAGACTTTCTGCAATGGATCAAAAAATGAAGAAGGTGAATATGGTAACCGTGGATACTTACCTATTGATGAAAAGTCTTGTTTTTTTCTGCAGTGTATAACCAACTGTAATAAATTAGATACTAAAAGGGATATCTGGGGGTATAAAAAACTATAATAGTAAAGTTACTACTGTGATTTTAGAATTGTTCACTACTTGTACTATTGTATTCCATAAATACGATAATGAAGGAATACATGTTGGTGAGACTATCCAATATGGAATGGATTAGGTTTTTCCATCGAACCTTGTAAATATCATGTGCTACCTTCTCTTTATATTTTTCTTCAAAATAATGGTAAATTTAAGAAGTTATATTTGATTGTATCATAACTTTTACAAGTTTCATAGGTTAATAATGTTTACTAAATAAGTTATGAAAAGTTTTTATCTATGAAAAAGGAACTAATTAATTACTCCTTATAGTGGTATTGATCCTATTTGGGAAAATAGTTATGTGGGAACTTGATGATATGGTGAGGCATAAGTATCCTCATTTTTTATGTGAGAGTGAAAAAATTCTATGGGGAAATACATTTTATGGATGTTAGAATGTAACACATCAATTTTTTTAGGATTTATAATTTTTTGAAAAAAATATATTTATTTGATATATTTTATTACATGAAAAAATTATTTATATTGTGTTATAAGAAACACCATTTTTCAATAGTGGCTTTCATTACACATAAGACCATGTTTTATCGAATAATAAAATATTATTAACATTATTATTTCATATATAACCTTTCCTTTTGACTAGAGGGTACGAATAGATTTAACTATCTTATAGAAAAATATATTTTACATAAATTAATTATATATCTATTTATTTAAAATATGATAAGAATTATTTAAAATAAGGAAAAAAATTTGTGAAAAGAAATTTTTTTTAATAGACGATTCAGTCGTGTTTTTTTACATACATTAAAATTATTTTTACCACTTTTAAATAATGATTTGTTTTAAAATAAGGCTCATTTTTTGAATTAACTTGTAAGAATTTTCTTAGGATATTGTTTTTGGTATTTTCTATAATATTTCATTTTTCATTGAATAATGAAAAATACAATATTTTAATTAAAAGCTACTTTTTTGTTTGAATAAATTATAATGATAAATTAAATTTTGAATTGGTTTTAAAGTAAATTTTGTATTATTTTATATAAATGAATTCAATTTATGTCATTGGAATCATTTTCCTCTTGAATTTTGACATAAAAACATTGTAAAATTGTGAAAATTTTCTATTAAAAACTAGTTTTCCCATCCTATTTGCGAAAATTATTTTAATTAAAAATTTCCAATTTTATGAATTGAATATGAAAAAATGGATTCTATATTCAGAATCAAAATAATTTTTAAATTTAAAATATTTTTAGATTTTTTTACAAAGTGAAATATTGAAAATAGTAAAAATTAATTACAGTGGTTGAGGTAAACAAAGTGTTTATTATGGGGGGGGGGGGGGTTAAACAATAATTATAAATTGAACGGTGACATCAAAACTTACCTAAAAAATATTTTATATCCATATTTAGACTATTAAACCTTAATGATTTTATAATGGTCTATTTTTAACCCTTGTTAGGTATGAAAAACGTGGGGTCTCCCAATTCATTTCATAAAGACAAAGTGTGTCCTCCCACCGAATTAAAAAAGGCCACCCCTCTCCTCCATTATTAAACCCATAAAAAATTTGTTTTCATAAAGACCTACCCAATTAACTTTCCAAATTATATCCCCTCATTATATTAGCCATATTTTTTTATAAAAATTCAACCTATGATAGATTTAGTGAAAACCTAAAGAGGATACCTGAAGAAGAGGTAACGTTCGTCAAAGAGTACATTTATTTTATTTTTTTCCCCAAATCATTAAATTATTATTATACCTTGAATATATAATAAACATAGTATATTCGATATGTTGGGATGTTTTTTAATAATTTAATTACCTATAACCATCTGCACTTCCAGCAGAGGTGTTATGGAATCACTGCTCATGTGCACAACAAACTACCACTTCAAAAACTTATGTCGTACATTTTTTGAATTACCACCAATAATGGTGTCATAATTATGAATTTATTATTTATATATGGTATTTATGATTTTATTATTCATATATAATTGTTATATAATAATCACTTTCATGATTTTAATTTTTTTGGAATTTGATAATGTTCCTCATGTGTACAGCAGACTACAGGCTTGTGAAGCGATGTGATTAATTCTTGTTTTTCGGGGAATATATTTAGGACGGGTTTAATAAAAATATATTCTATATATGAAATAATTAATATTATATAATTATAATATATATATATATATATATTAGATTTATTTCTTTCAATACCACATAAAAATGGAAATAATGATAATTTATACGTATGACCTACCATCTTAATGAACAAGGTATTTTATTTTCTCTTTATAAATTTTAGGAATGACTATAAATAAATATATAATGAATATATATGATATCTGTATCATTATTAATCTTCTTGATATTTTTTAACCATAATCAATTTAATATGTCTGGAATTAATAAATTAAAATGTACACGAAAAATTTAAGGGTGATTACCCAAAACACGAATTTACAAGTAATAGTTAATAATAAGGTAATAAAATGACAAAAGTAAATAATATATGGTATTATATGTATAATTATGGTTCTTTAATATATTTATTATAGATTTAAAATTATTATAAGGGTGGTCATGAGGTATAGAAAGGAATTTGAGACATATAGTAAGAGATATATTTTCTCCCTTTTATTTCGGGGAGGCATATCAAAATTCACTACTCATTTATTTTTTGTGGTGTATATACCACCCATTTTTCAGGTTATATAATTAATCCCATTAAATCCATAATTTTTAAGGATTAATTTAATGTTATTATTTATTAGAGATTATGATTCAAAGGATTAGTGTTATAGTAATGGATTTTTGTCTTGTTTTTTACTTATTTAAGACGGATACCATATTCACCAACACTTTATTTTATATAGTGTATGTACTAATCATTAATTTATTTTTTGATTATTATAACCAATTTTTTTGGATTTAATTATCCATTTTATTATCTCTATATAATGTATTTTATGGTTCAAAATTTACCAAAAAGGTATGGAATTTTTGTCTCAATTTACCTTCTTTGAGAAGTACATCATTTCATACACCTAAATTATTTCATGAGGTTTATATACTACCCATTTTACATTTAATATCATGAATTTATATAAACTCGTGATATTTTTATTTCAATTTTATGTAATTAATTCTTGATTCTTATATTTTAATGTTTTTAGATTGGTAAATATTTTATGTTATAATCTCATCGTTTAATAAGATTATTTATAATTGTATTTTTGATAAAAAAAATTATTATGATAAATATATCAAGAAACTCATTTAATTTATTCTCCTTTGTCTATTCAATACATTTTCAAGTAATAATAAATTTTTTATACTCTTTGGAACTTAAAATAATTAAAAAATGTTTTAATGAAAATATGACTTTATTTCTCTCTCCGGCCAAAAATCACTTTTCTTCCAACAACATATTTTATGAAAATGTTTTCAAAAATATTTTATATTATCCAATTATTTTTAAAATAAATATTTTCAAATTTTTTATTTTATATAAACATTTAATGAAATTAATATTAGAGTGGTATTTAAAAAAAATTCCCATTTGGATTTTACTAAAAAAGTGAAAGTAATATTTCTTTTAAAATGTATTGAATGAACATAATTGTCTGACGTATTGAATTATAGTTTCATATAATATTAATTTATAATATTTAAAGGAAATTATTAATCAAAATGGGGATAAAAATAGTTTACAATGTTTTAAATATATTTTCCTAATGAAATGTTTAAATGATCGATCAAAATATTTTCCCTATTAAGATGACATTCGTTGATGTTACCTATTACTTACTGGGGATACGTTCCAAGGATACCATTATTATTATTTATATTAATGGTTTTTGTTGGAAAGAGTTTCATGAAACCCATTTCTCTTATATAGGTTATACCATGATCAAATGGTGATTAAATTCATTTCTTTGGCATGGTTTATGTGAAGATGACATGTTTTATGAAACCCATTTGTTTTTAAGGGTTATTATATGATGAATGATTTAATATATTATAGAAAACATATGTATGTTTTTTATATGTAATGGTAGGGGCCTATATGTCACTCCAATTAATTGGGTAATGATAAATATTCCTGAGATTATAGGGTAGATAGGTGTTTAGCACAAGCTCTGAGAGGAGGGCACATGGGTGGTTATCCCAAAAAAAAAGTGGGTACATGGGTGGTTAGACCAATGAAAAAAATGAGGGTAGTTGGGTGGTTTTCCAAAAACAAGAAGAAGGTACACAAGAGGTCATATCAAGACAAAATTTGGTACAAGGGTGGTCATCCCAATCCTAATGTAGGTACTCGAGTGGTTAGCCCAAGCCAAACATGCTATGAATTACTAGGCAGGAATCATTAACATAAGATTTTATATGATTAAGTGTATTAAAAAAATTTATGTCTTTTTCCAATTTTATGATCTCATGCCTCAAGTTCTTTGATTTCCTTTTGATTCATATCTTATTAACATCTTATTTATTCCATCACACATGATCATGATCTTTTATATACAAGGTAAGTTTTTCAAATATTATGATAATTTTCTCATACCTTTATGCTCATATTATTTTTATATATCTCCCCTACTTACCCTTATTGAGCATATGAGATCATAATTTATTATGTTTTCTTTCCCAAGGATATGGAGAAAAATTTTAAGTATGATTAATAAAGTGTTGTATCTTTAAGTGATACATTGAAGAACATTAATTAATTATGAAGATTATTTTCAATGTTTCCAAAGGCACAAAACGATTATAGTAATTTGGAATGTGTTTGTATAATGTATTGAATATTAATATAAAAAGACATAGTATCCATGTATAAGAATCCTGAGTTAGAAAAATAGCCCTACCCATATAAACTATAACCATGATGGATCTAGATCCTGGAAATATCCATCACTCCATATAATCTATATCCATACTTAGGGCTTTCCATGGATATAACCCCCACCCCAATTGCAATATGTAGCCACAGTTGACCTTGGCCATGGATATAGCTACCACCAACATAACATATTACCACAGTTAGCCTAAACTATGTCTATATCACCCATGTCTTATATCATATATCCACAGTTAGACCTAACCATGGCTATAAACTCTTTTATATATCATTTTTTCTGAAAAAATACCCACATTGTCATGGGTAAATATATAGACACATGTAGTATTGATTGTGAATATAGGTCCGGGGATACTTGTAATTTTTTGTAGTAGTGGGATTAATAATTGATTACATATATTTCTAAATAAATGAGTCAATTTCATTCATAAATTCCATAATCAAATTATATGATCACTAAATGGAACAAGACATACTAGAAAATATTACACAAATAGAATTTCAAAATGAAGTCCCATTTAGAATGTAATAACTCAAATAGGACTAACTATAGACCATGGACATACTATTACAATACCACACTCATTGTTCCCATTCACTATTAGTTTTCATAAATACCAAGAGATAAATGATTTGATATGGAAAAAAATTCTCTCTATCATGTGTATATCTTGAAAAATAATGGATCCTACTAGAAAATATGAATAAGAACTTCACCTAAAATTGAAATAAGGACTATTATACAATGGGTAGAGACTGTATATTGGAGGGTATATAGTATAATAAATCTAAATCTAGATGTATGAAGACACCATACATGTTAAATCTAAAAATATAAGTATAAAAATCAATCCGGAATATTTAATACATGACTAAAACATATAAGAAGTGGATAAAAATGAATAAAAATAGCAGAAGGAATATAGACTATGTTGAAGACTATAATCTTCAAAATTAATCTAATTATTTTCTCCCCTAATCTATATAAATCACCATCACATGTCTGTTCCCTTTACCAAGATTCTATATAAAAGGATCTACACTTATCCCAAGGGGACGCATGTAAGGATTGAGTTTATCATACCCAGTGGGCAGTCACCGTCCAACCACTACCAATCAATCATATAGCTATGTGCATTCAGTAGATGTAGAAATAAAATTTTGGATATTTGTATATATATATATAATAAACAATTTATAATTTATGTACTAAAATTAAATAAGTAAATAACTACTGGGGTTGGTTTCTATGTGTTAAGAAATCCAAAAAAACCAAAACCACTCCAATATTGATATATTCTAAGAATCAATTTCAATGAAGAAATAAATTGGTAAATACATATAGATATCTAAGAAGATTCTAGAGGTACTTCCATATTGAGAATGGGTAGTTATGTTATATAAACATGTGTTTGGGAATATCAATGCCCATTCTAAATAGATTTATATCTCATAAATAAATTCATGGGACACGTGTTTCCATCCCAAACAAATATAGTGTACCATAGTACCCATCCCATAACAAACACACAATGTGTACCTTATGTATAAATTCCCATGGATATATATAATATTAACTCTAACATATAATCCCTATATAAATTCTTGAAGAACATACAAAAAATATAAAACATCATATATACAACATTCGTTATTTAACTAACATTACCACACACAAAGACACACACATATTACAATGATAACCCTTTAATTTCATAAGATCCATTAATCCATGGTTCAAGGTACCTGAATAATCTATTTTCTTAAATATTTTCAATTTACTAAATATTAACCATGATTGAAAAACACACATGAATGATAAGAATATCAAAATATCTATGATGGAAATCATTTTCTCGTAATAAATAGGTGTATCTAATAATATATTATAATATAATCAAAAGAATGGGAAATCACCAAACATAAATAATAACATTTAAAGATATCACATTCAAATAAAAAACACTATATATTAATTTATATATAATAGTTTATTTTAATAAAAAAGTGTTTTATGGTTAATATAAATCCACCCCGTGCCATTTTTATCCCATATACTAAAGTAATATGGGAATAAAAGATGGGTCACTGAGGAGAATCAATCATAAAATACATAAATATTAAATATGTTTACCTGAATATTCAATATATTTTAGGATATTACATTCCCCATTACCATAAAGTATTATTTCCATAGATAATAAATATATAACGAACTTATTTCATTATCAGTTTTCAATACCCCCATATTGTTTTTATCTCATATTTACCTTATTAGATATAACCAACATAAAATCATTCTTAATAACCTGGAGAACATGTAAACATAATAAATGGATATCTCATATGATAAATAAGGGTAAAAATGAGAGATATATATCAATATTCAAATACAAGAATAAGAAAATAAAAAGGATATGTGATCACGATAAAAGGAAATAAATTTTATATCCAATGAATCAAAGATCACAAATCATGAGTCATGGCATAAATAATTACAATTTTCAAAAGGAAAGATTTATAAGAGTAAAGAATCATCAATATTCAATCATGATCAAAGAGTGAATATCATTACCATTTTTTTATTTTATATGAATTTTTTGGTATAATTATACAAGTATAAAATCATTATATTAGTTAAGGATCATTATCAATGCCATCACTACTCTAAATCTGACATTTCCCAATGCTTCTATACTTACGGTTTGTAAAAACCGTTGGGAAAGCCCACATTGAGGTCACTTTTTCCAATGGTTTTCCAAAACCGTTGGGAAAGGTTATGGATTTCCCAACGGTTTGGCCAAACCATTGGGAAAGGTTATGTATTTCCCAATGGTTTGGCCAAACCATTGGGAAAAGTCCACTTTGTGGCCACATTTTCCAATGGTTTTGCAAAACCGTTGGGAAAGGGTATGGCTTTCCCAACGGTTTGGCCAAACCGTTGGGAAAAGTATACTTTGAGGTCACTTTTCCCAATGGTTTGGCCAAACTGTTGGTAAAGGGTGTACCTATCCCAATGTTTTGTCCAAACTGTTGGGAAAAGTGGCCACTATACCAATGTTACTCCCAAAATCAAAGGACCTATACCAATGTTTGTCAAAACCGTTGGTATAGGTCCTTTGATTTTTTACCAAATCTTCTTACCGAGAACATTATATAAATCAAAATTTAAAATAATTATGATAATACATATATATATTTATGAAATTATGTTCACAAAAGTCATGTTAGGTTAGTGGTTAGGCGATTCAATGATAAACTAGGGGTCGTGGGATCAAATACCATCGATTGATTTTTTTTTGAAATATATATACCAACGGTTTTATAGAACCATTGGTATAGATTTTCATATTACTTATACCAACGGTTTTGAAAACCATTGGTATAGGTCTATACCAACGGTTTTCCAAAAACCGTTGGTATAGACCTATCCCCACACCTTACTTGACAACGGTCCTCCAAACCGTTGGTATAGGCTATACCAACAGTTTGGAGGCCTATACCAACGCTTCCAAACCATTGGTATAGGTTAGTTTTCCAGTAGTGCATCATCAAATAGTTGAAAAATTCCTATAATTTTTTGGTTTCACACCCCAACATATTTTGAACCCTAAAATGTATTAAATCCACATTCTCATTCATTAAATGACTTGGTTCACTTTATATCATTTTTCAATCAAATAATGGGTTCACTCTATATCCTCATTCATGTCATTCTACGATATATCAATCCTTACTCAATGTATTCTAGGGTAATTTAATTATTAAACCACCCATCAAAAAATGAAGACCGTACATTCATGTGAGAAAATAAAATAAATACCTTCATTATACCATCATAACAAAACACATGGAAAAACAATATTTTTTAAACATCTCATCATCACATAATCATAAGATATCTAGTGAAAGGAAGTGAGTGGTATCATAAGAGCATTCATTATCTCAACATAAATTAATTAACCCATGAGAAGAAATAAGTTTTTTTCAATCATCCAAATATAATAATAATTATAAATCATCCAAAAAGGGGATGAAATTATAAGATAATATCCATAATAAAGCATATAAATTCATAAATTATGATAAAATATACGAAAAATCTATTTTATAAAAGCATTTAAAATGTGATTTGAAAATAAAGAGAATACATCCCTGTTCTTTTGGTAATTTTTTTTAAAAAATAATTCCTAGAATAAATGTCAATAATAATTAATTTTTTTAAAAAAATTAAACTTATAAATGAAGGTCTATGAATAAGGAAATACATATTTAAGGAAAAATATACACTTGTAATACAGGTTAAAAGAAAACATTTCTTTCAAACCATTGTAAAAATTTATAATTTTGTCCTATGTAAATCATTTGAAAAAAATTATTATAAAAAAAGTTATTGAATTTAAAATATAGTAATAAAAAAATTTCTAAAAAAATTATTTTTATAAAAACAATTCTAAATTATCTTATAAACACGGACACAGATAAAAAAAATTCTTGACAAAAAGAGGGGATATAAGCTTTTCTTTTGTTAAATCATTTTCTCATTCATTTCAAGTACCAATGTGATGAGATTGGTAATATTACATAAAAATCCATAAATAACTCATGTAGAATAAAAATTATTGTGTTTAAAGGGTAAGGGTGTTATAATTTCCTTCAATGTAAATTTAACACAGACAATCAAAAAAATAATTGAGAGTATAATATAAACAATCAACTCAAGTCTCATCCCTCTTCATATAAATATAAACCACTTGTATAATAAATATAGATTTATTATAAATCTATAATAGAAACATATTAAAACATATTACTATATATAACTCCATTTTAATATTGAATTTCCCATTTTATTAACAATTATTTATTATAATCCCTTTTTAGGTGAAAACTGTTCCCTTACCATGCATGCCTTGGTTTGACAGTTCCAGTTATGACACCTATTTAGTTGTTTAATAATATATATAATTTCAATAATTCCATAAATTTAATATTTATTAATTATATAATATTTTATTAATAACTATATTGAGCCAGGGTAAAAAATAAATTACATCACTTTATGGAAATGGTAGTCTGTATGCACGCATGAGTGATGTTTCATTTTTTGGATAAAATTAAAGAAATGTAATTAATATTTACACTCAAAATAATCATTATTATAAAATAAATATCACATATATTAATTAAATATATCTTTAATACTAACCATGTAAATTAGAATTGAAAGATGAGTTACATCTCTCCTAGGAGGTGGTAGTCCCCACGTACACACAAGCGATGTTATCATTTTCTAATAAATGGAAGGGTAAGAAGATAGAAAATAAATAATATACCCAGAATCATAAATTTTTTATAATAATAATATATATAAATTTAATTCATTTATATAATCATCAAAGAGAGACTTTGATAATAAATAAATTACATTACTCCATGGAGACGGTTCTTCAAACGTACCCACGAGGAATGCATTTATTTTCTATTAGATATAATATATATAGAAAAAAATTATACCACTAACATTAAAACATGTATATAAAGTAAATATAATTATTGGATGTTGTTATTATAGTTATAAAACATCTATATGAGGTTTGTGAAAAATGAAACTTGAAAAATATCAGAAAGAACATATAGTTTTCCGTTTAGAAATCTCTTTTAAATACCTTATTAAGTACCCTTATGTTGGCATTTGAAGAGGAAAAACGTATATAACATGGATAGGTATATTAAGAAGATATTTGGGTAGTATATTAATGAGTGGGTCTTGAAAATTGTGAAATATAGGAGATGCTATGCGCTTTTATAAGTGGGGTGGGAAGAAATCTTGAAAATACAAAAAATATTAAACTATAATAAAGTAATATTGAAGTGAATGTGAAATAAAATGGATATTTTTTATGATAAAATAAATTAGGGTTTAAAATAATTTAAAAAATATTATTTTTATATGTTTAAATGTCATTTTTAAACATGTCTCACAGTTTAACCCCCTAATTTGTCCTTTTTTACTTTTAAAGAGATAATTTTTTTTCCATAGTTACTTTTCATTATGGATTAAAATTAATGTGACCTTATAAATTTTTTTGAAATGATGAATTAAAATATGGAAACCATTTTTAAAATTTCAATTTCAATAAAAAGATGAAATTAAATCTATAATAATCGTGTAAAATGTAATGAAAACTATTTTTAGAAAAATGAAAATTTAAGAATAAAATTGAATTTATGCTCATTCTCTTCAAAGTAAAAACCATTAAATTATTTTTAAATAATTTTTAAAAATATATAATATAAAAATTTTCTTAAACCCATTCATCAATTAATTTTATTTATAATTAAAAAACACATTTCCCAAATAAAATAATTCTTTCTTTAAGGGAGTCACTTTTTAACTTAATTCATTTACTTTCATTGATAACAAATTGATAACCAAAGTATTAGTTTGATTCATGTGTAAAAAATATTTCTACATGTTTAATATTATTAATTAATTTTAAAATATTTAAAATAAACTTTAAATAAAATATACATGATAAAATAAATTCTTACAACCAATAATATTCTTAAATAGTTCTTTAGGATCAATAATATTTCCTAAGTGAAATAGAATTTATTTTTTGATTATTATATTTCACTTAAATACCATATAATGTGATTTATTTTATAATGTATAATAATTATTCACATATTTTAATTTTTTCATGTCATTAATTCTATTGAATATTACAAATTTATTAAAGAGAAATATATTTTAAAATTGTGGGGTGTTACATTTTACCACATTTATATGAAATTCATCCTTAAAATTACATCATCCAAATAAAAATTTAGAGGATACTTCTACCTTATCACATTATCATGGTCCCATATAGATTCATCAAATTTATGGTTTTCCAAAAAAAATGACAAGGTGAGTGGTATCTTCTTATAAAACCTTATCTTTATGATCCAAAATCTCTTTCAGTTCTTCCTTATAAGAACAATCATGCTCCAAAAATAAAACCACTGAGTTTAGTACTTGTGAATGATAATGTATATACTTTGTAAAATTTGATACATAGAGAAAATACTGACATATAATGATATTCATTGTATGTTTCATGTAATACATAGCCATCCTTATACAATAATGAATATCTATAGGGCCAATATATTTATTTTTCAACATTCCCTCCTTTCCAAATAACATAACATTTTTCCATGGTGTTACTAGTAGAAATATTTAATCACTAATTTTTAAATCTATATCATGATAATTATTTTAAATATAAATCTTAAATCAATTTTGTGTGGCCATAATGTGGCATTGAAGGAATTTAACCTCACTTTTCATTTCCTTATCTAGATTTTGTCACAATATCTTTTTTTAACCTAATTTATCCAATTAGGTCAGATATCTACACATGTTAACATAGAGGACTTCAAAAATATCCACATGAATACTTGAGTTAAATTTAATTTTTTTAAGAAACCTTTTCCATATGAAGGTGTTGTTCTCATATAAAATTGAATTCAATATAAATATATCTCTGCATATCCTATAGGGTTTTAATAGTCCTCTCTAACTGACTATCTATATTGGGATGATTTTCAATGATAAATCTCAATCCTACAATATATTATTGTTAAATTTTTCTCTATATCATTATGGTAAAACTCATATATCCATAAAAAATAGCAGAATATGGTAATCCATGAAACCTTACCACTCCCTTAATGTATTTAGAGACAAAATCATTAAGAAATAATTCTTCACTGGTAGTAATTAAATGTATTGATTTCATAAGGTGAATGAATATAACCCAAATAGAATTATATCCCTTAGAATTACGTCTCATAAGATAAACTTATTTATATATCATGAATTATGGTACATAATCTACAATATCTATTTTTTGTTGTCCCACTATAAATAATATTCCAGGTATCTATATAACTTCGTACTTCTAGAATGAATAGTGAATAATGAACAATAAGCGTCATCTAATAACTCTTTTTTCATCTCTGGTGTTGAAAATACATATACATGGTTCCTAAATCTTATCATTCTATCATAATCATAGTTTAAATCTAGACCTTTATCCCTTTCTTCTATTGTTTTATATCCTCCTTCTACACCACATTAAACCTAATATGGATGGATAAGTGAACATTCATCTATGAAATATATGATCTATACCATTTCCTAATTATTTAAAAATCCATATAATTTGAATCCATAATCATTGTACCTATTTTAATCCTAATTATGGATATATTAACATGGTATTTTGACATAAAGCATCACCAACCTTCTTATCCTTCTCAAATTGGTAGTTTATTGGGAAGTTATAATCATTAATTAACTCCAAATAGCTCATCTAATGTATATAAAGCTATTTCTAGGTGAATATATACTTTAATATTTTATTATCATCATATATGTCACATCAATCACCATATATATAATTCTTCTATATCTTTAATGAAAAAATTACCACTGCCAATTCTAAATCACGAGTCTGGTAAATTTTCTATTGAGTTTTCCCTTAAAAAGTGATATATTATATCAGGATGTTATTCTATATAATGAAAAATTCCATTCCCATATTTTTTGAATACCTATATATTAAAAACCGTTATCCATTATATGGTAGTATGAGTACATGGAAAATGAAGAACATTCCCTTTAGTTCCTTGAAATTTTTCACACATTCATCTACCGATATAAACTTGTCTCCCTTCATTGTAACTTGGTAAGTGGAATATATATCCCTGAGAAATATCTGAAAAATAATTGATATTTTTTATCCAACCCAAGAATAATATAGATCATGGTTACTATGGTTAATATCACCCATTTCTCAATAACATCATGTTGGGCATATAAATGTTGATCCAAAAGTTTCTTAATGATTTTGATGCTAAAAAATACCCTCATTTTTTATTAATGACACTTCATTTACTATTTTTTGGGATTATTAATTTTTATAATATTTTCATATCATACATGTAATTATAGATGTTGCTTTTAAATAATTTTTATGATGTATTATTCTATATTGTATTCTGGATATTTTGAAGTAGTCTAGAATCATAATTCAAAATGTGTTGTAGCAACCCAATGTTGGTATTAAAACCCATGTTTGAGAAGAATTTAAGGTTCGAGAAAATAACTTTTTGTAAATAAATTCATGTTCGTAACATCAAACATAAACCAAATGTTAGGTTTTAGAACCTATATTTTGATAAAGAAACTCAATTCTGGAGCCACACATTTAAATTGAATTATTGATTTGGTAACCTAGATTTTATTATACACCCCCATGTAAGAGTGTATAATTTATGGTATGTTAACATAAAAGTGGGTTTTAACCTCACATTATGGTATTATATATTTGTATGGAAGTATATATTGTGAATGAATCTTTTAGAGTTATCCTCATAAAGTATAAGACAACATTAAATTATATGTTTTCAAGATTAGATTTTTGGATATTTATGTGATTTCTACTATGATATCACTCATGTATATATCTCATTAAATATATTTAAATAAAATTTCAAATGAAAATAAATTTTGGATTATTTAATTTCATTTTATATGGGAAGATATAATTTTTAACAGTTAAATGGATTTAAATTTTAATGGCACTGATCTTTTTGTTGATCGTGATTTATCAAGTAATTTTTTCAGATCTGGTTAACAAGAATCAAATTTTACTTATTAATTATTCTTAATGGATTTATCTATATGATATTTATAATAGATAATATATAAGAGTTTAACATTTGTAAAATATATATAGTTTTATGATGTTTAATAATTTTATTCACAGTCAAATTACATAAAGACTTTCTAAGAATATTTTTATTTCTATTTATGCTATATATACCATTTATTCATCAACTAAAATTAATTGATGTTTTTTCCAGAACACACACTGATTCATACTTCTTATAATTTTTTTATTTGTGATCTACCATATATAGATAAGTAGTTTCTCTACTATTGTGATTATCTAGACATTTCTCTTTAATAGTTTAGGGGGGTTTTAGGAGGATGGTTCTTTGAATATATTTGTCTATTCTACTGATGACATGTCCTTCTATGAGTTAACAACTTATATATAAATGATTTAAATAGCATTTTATTCAAACTAATAATTTACTATTTTTTTCTAAACACCCATGTGTGGTGTTATTTGAGGATGGTTATAGGACCTATTTTAATACATATAAAAGATTTGTAACAACATCTAGTTGCTTGATTTAATCTATAGATATCCCATAGAAAATATTATTTTACTTAAATTCACCAAAAATGTGAAGATAATATTTGGGTAGTAGACTAGTGTACCTTCATACCTAAAATCACTATAAATTTTTTTGTCTTTTATTCTTTATTATTTTTCTACATAATCTGTTTAAAAAAGGGAATATTTTCCCCCCTAAATTTAAAAGCCAGATAAATTTCAAAATACCCAGGTGATTTTAATAGGACACAATTAACCGAAATTTTTTTATTTTTACCTATTTAGACCTAAAAATTGTTATCAAATGTGTTTTGTTTATAATAATCCTTATAATCACTATAAAGAGTAAGCTAAAGGTCTATATAAAAAATCTATCTATTGATGATATTAAATAAGGAATATAAATAATCTGGGAACCATATTTCAATGGATAACATTTTGGATATTTGAAATCCTATATTATCATATATTTAAATAATCCTAGTTTAAAAGTTTATATAATTATTTTCAAGCCATATGAGATCTCCAAAGAAGATAAAAAATATAATATTCTACCAAAGAAATAGTATATGTTCCAAATTCAAGATCCACTAATTCAAACATTTGTAGACCTGGACCTCATGATTTCAATCGTGTTTCCCATTGTGCTACTCTTTATGAGATGTGGAATACTATTTTTATTTTCTATGAAGGAACCAATAATCTTAAATTGTTAAGTTAGAATACTAAAAAAAATTAAAACTTGAGACCATCATAATGTATTAAGGTAAAATTATTACTCAAATAATAGAATATTAACTAAAATTCATAATGTAGGTTATTCCCTAGGAACTCTGATTATATAACATTAGAAGGTGTTAAATGGTCTTAGAGTTTTACCCAATAAGTTTAATAAAATCACTACTACAATAAAAAAATCCAATCTAATAAAAAGTATGATGATGAAGGAAGTATTTGGTAATATAATGATGTATGAATCTGAAATGAAATATGATGTTAATGATTAAAAATGAAAAAAATAGAAAATATCTCCTAAATTTACAATTACAATCGTAAAAAGAAGTTAAAATAGGATTCTATAACCTATAATGATTCTTGTTATTCAAACTATGGAGTGAAACTTATTCACCTAGATATGGTATTCAAAAAGATCTATAAAATGAATAAATTACTAAGCTGTAATTTAATAATTCAAAGAAAAATTTTATTGGTCTAAAAGAGGTCATATTTTATGAATGGAAACAGTTGGGTAAAATAAAACATTATTTCCCACACTTGGAGGGGAAACAATAGAGATAAAGGAGACGAAGCTCAAGAAGAAGGAAATTATGAATGAAAGGGAAATAAATATAAGAAAGATAAAAGGAGGTTTTAAAAGGACTCAAGAAGATAATTATGTTTTGAATTATAACAGTATAAATAAAATAAAAAATAAAAAATATGGTTTATACTAAAAGAGATTATTAAAATTATCACTATTCATCCAATCACGATTCCGAAATATTTTGAGATGATAAACCAGTTGAATATTTTTGTTGATTGAAGAAAAATAGAAATATATAAAAAATATAAATCATTAATGAATATTCTAAATTATATATTAATTAAAAAATACAACATGTAAGAATTGAACTATTATTAAAATGGAAATTAACCATATATATATATCTAGCTGCACTAAGCATGAAATATAATTAAATTTTGGAAAGATGATGTAAAATACATTAAAAGTGTTATTTTTGTATTCAATAAGTGATAAGAATATTTTGAAAATTTTATTGGAAATAATGTTCAAAGAAATGAAATATATGGTATTGTAAGTAATGGTATGATACCCATGATGTAAAAAAGATCTAGTTACGTAGACCATTTCTCATTGACATAATAATACCCAGTAGCATTTTGGTCCAAAAGAGTTTTTTGATTAATATATTTTTTCTAAAAATACACATGGATATAATTTCAAAATAGTGTAGGAATAATTTTCGTTATAGGGACATTATTTTATACCATTACAATTTTGATAACTACAAAATTTAAATCTAGGCTTGGTTACCTTTGATGATAATTTGAATGTAAAGATCATTACTGATGGAATAGTTAGATATTGATAAATCATAATAACCAAGTTTATATACATTTAAGTGTTAAATAATAATATGAAATGTATCTGTAAACACTGTGATGACTACTTTTCAGTTATTTTTTTTGTAAAAATGCTTATTCTTTATTTAAATACAAACTGCATAGGTTTAGTGCACCTAGAAATGAAAACATTTATACTTTGGAATTTAGTTCCTGAAGTGAAATTTTTTGAACAATTTATGTTCTAATATAAGTTAATCCTAGACAATGATTATGTAAAATCCTTATATTTTGAAATAAAATTACGGTATATATCTTATATAATACCTTAAAATGAGCATAAATGAATAGTAAAATATTATTATTTAAATATTACCATTATAAGATAACAATTAAGTTTTCAAATATGAATTTGGTTAAATACGATAACTAATATATATATATACTTCCAAATAGAAATAAACTTATTGGTGAATTATTTTTGAGGAAGCACTCATTTTTTATTAATGAATTTTTATTCTCCAAGAACACATTTTCATCAAAATTGGGTTTTATTATTTTTTATGAAAAAAATAATTATAATTAATTTAACAATATTTAATAATTTTCATAAAAATAAAATCATTTTTTAATAATCATATCAAAGTTAGTATTTTGTGGAATTTTAGTAATTTTCTAACAAGATTTATTTTCTAGTGAATAGTGAAAATACAATTTTTTGTAATACTGTCCTTTTATTTTCATTAAAAAGTATCATTATGCATTGAATTTGATATCAAAGTGACATAAGAAATTTTTTTTATTATACATAATATAATTAAATTCATTATAATAATCATTATACATGATTTTGTTATAAGTAAAATTTTGGTTTGAAAAAGAAATTTTAAAAATAACATTTTTCACTACATTTTATGCGTTTATATATAAAGTAAATTGTCACTTTCTAGAAATTTTTTCCTTAAAATTTTATTCCATGTTTTTAATCATTAGTTTCAAATTATAAAAATAGTTCCCTTTTTGTATATTATGAAAATCAACTAGTAATTTTCATTACCATGGTAAAGGGTAAATAAAGTAATTAAGATTAAAAAAATTGATAAGAAAGAAATAATGAGCCTAATACTTTAACTAATTGTATTGGATGATTATATACCTTCAATAATTATCCATAAGTTAAATATATGTTTTTTTCTAATTTGGGCATGATTTTGACCCTTTAGATTAATTTATATAATGAAAATCAAAAAAAATCATTCTATTTTTTTCTATAATCTTTTTATATAGAGATAAATAATATATATGTTAAATTATAAATATTTAATTGAAGGATAATTTTTTATGTATTTTATTAAAAAAATTGAAGAAATTATTATCTTAAATTCTTATACAACAATGACACAATTCTTGTGGAATTTGTAAAAAATGTAAGAAAATTATATTAAAAACTCTAAGAATATTATTATTTGAGTGATTTTTTGTGTTTCATGAATTTTTAAATAAAAAACATTATATAGGTGTGGAAGAATTTTAATCTAATTCTATTATTTACTTGTATTTTTAAAAAAAATTAAATTAAGAGTTATAAAATTGACAATAATATTATTATATAATAAATAATATTTAACTAAATTGTATAGAATTCCTAAAAATATTTTCTTCCACCCCCATCAAATATTCCTTAACCATGATTATATAATAAAATTAGTATAGACCAAATAAAATAATATTGATAGCTTAATGATATTACCTATATCCATCTTAAAGCTCCATAAAATGGTAATGGAATCTATCATTCGTGTGTATGGCGAATAACCGAATCACTAACTGATACAATTTTAATTCCATCACTATCTATACCAGATGGTTATATTGATTTAATTAATGTATATATGTGATATACACGAAATATTTATCATTATGAAAAGATAATATATCATTTAATTTAATACCTTTCCATTCATTTAATCATGATAGCATAGTTTGTTCGTACATGTGGACTACCACCTCCACAAAGTGACATGATTAATTTTTTATCACTACATAAAAAAATTATATTTATAATTATGTTTAAATAACTAATATGGTATTTAATATATAATGATAATTATGGAAATAAAAATTAAAACTAACCTTTTTTCAATAATGATCATAGAAAAATAGAAACATAACTCATGCTTACGTATGACCTACCTTCTTCATGATTGCAATGTAGTTCATTTTTCATATATATATATATATATATTTCATCACCATGTTTAAAAGTGTAATTTATATATATAAATGATAATTAATTTATGGAAATTACTCTTCGGATGATGAAATATTGACCTCATTGACCATAATGAATTGACCAAAGACATTTTTGACTTATTCAATGAATATCTTGAAAACCTATGAAGTGGACATAACTGATTAATTAAATAAGAATATCATTATAAAAAAAAGAAAAAATGGTTCAATTGTAATTTTATAAACATATAAAGGTTTATTATATAAGAAAATAATTTATATAATTTTATTATATTGGAGATAAAGGACATATAGAGAATGTCTGGACTTGAGGTAAGGGAATTCCACTCTATTCCCCTTAATTGATAGAAATTTTATTATTATGAAGCTAATTAATTTAATAAGATGTATATAATGATGATTTTACATGTTATATAGTTAATACTTTACAACTAAAGGTATTTTATATTTCAATTTTATTTAATTCAACCAAGGGAATTTGAAATGAAAGTTACCAAGTGGTAAAAGGTTTCATAAATCAATTTTATTTTGTTTAGTTATAAATCTATTTCCTTAAAATTTATACAATATGATTATGTGGGAATTAATATCTTTTTCTTATTTGTTATTTATACTTGTATTTTTTCGGATTTATAATTGTAATAAATAATCATAAAATTTATTAATTCTCTATTTAATGATTTTATCTTTGTAATTGTTACTCATCTAAAATTTTATTTCCTCAGGATATACATTTAAAATATGAACCTATATTTTTTAAGAGGTGTATATACTACCATTTTTACAAGTAATATCCTAAATCTACATATATATGATATTTAATGTTTTATTTGATGTTATTCTTTAATGGGTATTATGGTTGAAAAGATACAAAAGTGAAAAAGGATGTATTTTACAATATCCTACCTTTTAAGGATTGTTTAGTTAATTTGTGGGAAAT
This sequence comes from Viscum album, assembly GCA_963277665.1. Lineage (NCBI taxonomy): Eukaryota > Viridiplantae > Streptophyta > Magnoliopsida > Santalales > Viscaceae > Viscum > Viscum album. Next base: position 1,220,429,999 of record OY728119.1, read on the forward strand.
AATATGATCATAATTTCTTGAACCACTTATATTTTTCTTCTAATATATTTATAAATTTGGATTACATGTTTAATTTAAATATCCTCCTTTACCAATTTAGGAATCATTAAGAAATTCAAAAGTATGTAATATCGACCTTGAATCTTATTTTGAGTCAGAAATAATTCTCTTCCATATTAATGATTTCATAAATGATTTAAAATTTTTATTTTATAAACATATATTATTTTCTAAATCTATTTTTACATTATTTTAACGTAATTTTAAAGGATTTAAAAAATAAATTTCAGAACATTTTCTAAATGGGTCACTTTTTCTCTCGTTACAAAATGTTTGGAAATATTATTTTTTAACATTTATTTCATGAATATATTTTCCTATCATTTTTTTATTTATTTTATTTAAATCTTGGTTTTCTTATTTTTAAGCTTCTTTTTCAAATAAAACGAATCTAACAATATTTTTTGACTTTGTAGTTTTTAAATGTTATTTTCAATGTGAATTTTGAATTTTCTCATGAATAATTTTCACAGAATTTTAATGGTATTTCCATTCATCGACATAAGAAACACTTTATGTTACATATTTTGCATTGGGGATATTATGTAATAATACCATCATTATTCTTTCTCTGGATGTATTTGAATTATTTTAAGATATTTTTAATGAACTAATTTCTTTTTCACAGGTTAATGATGTTATAAAAGCAATGAAGGTAATTTTTATGTGTTTTATGAGGAAATAAATGATTTTTGAAGCTGGATTCTTATGGTAAGTGATCATTCATAGTTTTTCATGGTGGTTTATCTTGGATTTTCTTCCCCCTATATTGGTTTCTTAGATTTACAATTCTTTTGATATATCTACGATAGTTAATACCAAATATGATTATATTTTGTCTTATTAATGTCAGGGGAAGAGATATAAGGTGATTTTTAGAGTTTCAACCGAGTTTTGTTGGTATTTTACTTTTTTCATCATTTTCACTGAAGGTAGGTGGCCTAAATATAGACTCCTATATTTATAATATCATGGATGGATATAAATTTCAGGGTTTCACTTGATATTGATTATGATTCCACTATTCAATGATTGGTAAAAACATTTTTGAGTGATTGTTTGTGGAAATTGGGAAATTTGGTGTTTTGTTTGATAGAGATTTTGGCAATGTGATTTTAAAATGATGATTTTAAAATAATTTATGGGTTTTTATATTAAAAAATGGTTTTCAATAAATCATTAGTTTAATTGAAATTGTTTTGGCATACTTGGGTTTCACATGGGTTTGGCATGGTTGTGTGGTGTGTGTTCATGTGAATTGGGGTGGATAAGGGTGTGGAGAACCCCCATCAAATGTATTGAACAAATATGGGAGTGAAATATCCCCATCATAGTGGTTCACTATGTGACGACTTAGTGAAAGGATGAATCACCACTCATGAATATAGGTAAGTTTAGTTTTCATGCATGTTAAGATGTGTGGAAATGTGTTATGTAATGGGTTATGCCCAAATGATTTTATGAATGGTTTTAGAGAATTGTTTCATTAATTTCCCTTGAATTATATATTGTTTGAAGAAATTGTTTTATTTTTAAAACATATTTATAATGTGATATAAAATATTTAAAAAATATTTTATTTAAATTTTTTTATATAAATTTTTAAACAAGTTCTATCCTAGTGGTGTGAGTAGGGAGGTAATTTTGGGAAAGCCTACTGAGTTTCATTACTCACCCCTACTTTGGAACTTTAGTTATTTTACAGATATCATTTATTGAGACATAGAAATAGTAAAGTATCACACATCTATTGTAGTTTTTTGTGATAGATGGGATATTTGTTGGAGTTGAATCATAGAGCTTGTTGGGTATTTGGAGTTATCATTCTCTTTGAGTTTTTTTGGTTTCAAAGTATTTTGTTGTACACTTGGTTATTATGTAGTCTTCTGTTGTGGTACTTATATATAGTTTGAATTTGATATAATTTTAATTATTTTTTATGTCTCTTAAGTCCAAGTATCATTTCCCCCAAGACTCAAGATAGTGAGGAGGGGATGGATGTTACAAGTGGTATCGGTTTTGTTCGATCCAAAAAACTCTTTGAGGAAAATGGTAATAACTTTGTCTTTTTGAATATCTTTCTGGAACAAGTGGTCATCAGTTCTGGTAGTCTTAGTGTTGGGAATTCATTATGGTCAATTCCTTGTGTTGGGTTGGTATAATGAAGTAGGATTATCAGGACCTGAAATGTAGAGCATATAAAGACATAGCTAACATTTTTTTTATTGAACTACAAGTTACCATGTAGTTGAGTGCATAAATGTTTTTGATACATTTATAGGATTTGGAATATCATTGTCCTTGACTTATGCAATGAGACGAGAATTCAATGCATTATAGAAATGAAATCCCAATAAAAGTGAATATTTCATTTTTAGGAATGATTTTTGATTTGGTACAAAACTATTATTTTTTAAAAATAGTTTTAGTTGTTTTAAAATGCGAGATTTTGAAAAGGTGTAAAATTTTTATATTGAAAATTGTTTGATTTCCATAAGTATTTTTATATTTAAAAAAATGGTTGAATGTGAAAAATATTTGATTTTGGAAATCATTATTGTGATGTGGTTGAGTTTTTAATGTTATTAATTTAGTAAATATAGAGTTAGACTTATGATGTTTTTTGTTCTTCTAGAACATATAACTCAGTAGGTGTGGTAAAAACCAACAAGAGGAAGATACTAAGAATGTGGTTTCACCTAAGCCACTGATGAACCAACTACTGGTCCAGATTATTATTAATGAGTTTAATACTATGGATAGTGGGAACAGGAGTGATGAGCCAATGGAAGTGGATCATTCCATCCAATTCTTGAAGAAAAGTCCATCAGTCCTTTGGGGTGATTCTTGATTAGAAAATGTAGAGGTGTGGATAAATAGTATAATTTTTATCTTCTATTTCATCATCAAACTTGTAGAGATGAAAGTCAATTTGATTGATTATGTGCTATAATATTTTTTAGTCCAGTGATGGGATTTAAATGTCCATGCTAAATTAGGTCAGGACCTTGCTTTAGTGGATTTTGAGCAAATGTTTAAAAAACAATTCTATCATAATACATTCATAATTAAATGAATGAAGTATTTATTCAGCATGAATTCATAAAAAACATCTTCCATGGGGTATATGGCTAAATTCATGAATTCAGTGTACTTTTGACCTGATTTTGCTATTGGTATGTCCATAAAAGAACATATACCTGAATCTGAGCTAGTAATAGAGAATAGATCAATGATTTCTATGATATGTTTTATAGAATATTAATTGATGGTCAATATGTAAATTATAGATGAATGATACATATATGAAGCTATGGGATGATTAAATATATTGATACCCATGAGAAATAGTGGGAACTCTAATTTTTGGAGTAAGAGGAAGAGACAAACCTATTTTAATGGTGGGTGTATTAATAAATATCAAATGGTTTGGTCACTAAATCTTTTTCCACATCTTATGTAAAAACAACTAGATGATTCAAATGTGTCTCTCTAGATCACATAAAGAGAGAGTGTACGACACAACCTAGATCATTCCCCAACTGTAATCTGATGGGAGATCTTCAGTGCTATTATCACAGTGCTCCGAGTTTAGTTGTGTGGGACACTTCTCTAGTGTATCAAATGTCGTATAAATTGATGAGATAAGGGAAGTAAAATACCTTTATTTAGGATAAATGACATAGAAATAGTGATTCTAGGAATACAATGACTCCATAGGCAGTGTGATATCAACATAGAAACAAGAAGCAAAGTGTAGCGACAAAGAAACTATAAGATGGTGAGTAGGTTATCATGGATGATCAATGTATAACATATATGGGGTGAGGCATGATTCCTTTTAATTCTACCATTATACAATATTTGTTTGATATGGGTATATCAAATTGATTTAATGATTATCATATTTTGTATTTTCAATGTTTAAAAGTTTATATTCTTCCATCTGCGTTAAAACATAAAACTTCCTTTAGTCAAAGAGAATGTTGAGATTTTATGTGTAGATAATGTTATATAACTATTGATTGATTTATATTGAAATGAGATTACTCTATGATTGACGTGGATTTATATGATATAATCTTTGGTATGTATTGGTTGAAATCTTTCAAGGCCCAGATTGACTATTATATATGGATGGTTAGCTTTACAACTAAAGATGGCATCAAACATCTCCTTAGAGGAGAATAGAGTGTAAAGGTAGGTGCAACTAGCTTGTTGGAACCATCATTTGGAATGATCATATACCAATGGGATTCATTGTATTTGGAATAAATAGAAGATATTTATATGAATAATTTTCTAATAGTGGAAGATCTATTTTGAGATGTGTTTACCTAAAATTTATTAGGGTTTTTTCCCATGAGAGAAGTGGAATTCATGATTAATATATGTCTAGGGACCAGTAATATTTAAATTTTTTACTAGATGTCACTGATATAATTAAGGGAATTGAATGTTCCGTAAGAAGATATGGAAATAAAAGTGTTCATTCAGCCTAGAACTTCTTCGTGGGCAGCACCAATCTTGTTTGTTAAAAAGGTGGATGGAACTATATGACTGTGAGTGGATTATAATACGCTTCAATAAAATATGATAAAGAATAGGTATCCACTTCCATGAATTTATGATCTATTCGATAAATTAATAGGATCATAATGGTTCTATAATATTAACTTTCAACTATGATATCACCAATTATAGGTTCCAAAGGAGGATATTCTGAAAACAGCTTTCAGAAGTAGATATAGACATTACGGGTATGGGATGATTTCTTTAGGCCTTTAAAATGAAAAATATAATTTATATAATTGATGAGTAAGATATTTTAGATATATTTGTATTATTTCATGGTGGTGTTTATGGATGACATATTGGTGTATTCAATTACAAGGGTTAAGCATGAGCCACGCTATGTGACAATATTGGGAATCATAAGGGATCAACCTTTGTATGCTGAATTATCAAAGTGTGATTATTGGATACAATAGGAACACTTACATGGACATGTAATAGATGTAATAGGTTTTTTTATTCAAAGAATATATAGGCCATTACCTCTTAACAAACTCCAAATACTGTCTTTGAGATACATAGTTTCATTTGTCTAGTTGGTTATTACCGACACATAGTTCCTGATTTATAATGAATATATTCACCTATAATTGCTTTGACAAAGAAAAATGTTCAATTCCAATGGGACCAAGAATGCCAAATGTTTTTTTAAGATATTAAATTTCACTTTACATCAACAAAAATCCTGATTTTTCCAGAATTAGGACAAGGTTACATTGTGTATTATGATGTTTCAGGATCCATGTTGGGATGTGTTCTCATGCAAGGAGATCATGTGGCTACATATGGCTCTAGACAGTTATGAGTAGATGATAAGAATTAACCAATTAATGATTTGGATTTAGTTTTCATAGTCCATGGTTTATAGACATGTCATCATTATTTCTTTGGTGATAAATTTACTATGTTCACGAATCATAAGAGTTTAAAGAATATTTTCTCACAATGGAATTTGAATCTGAGATAAATAAGATGGATGAATTAATGTCAAATGTTGGAATTTGTCTTAATGTATACACTGGTAAAATGAAATTTAGTGGCAGATGCATTAAGTATAAATTCATATGGTGATATAAAAAAAAAATATTTATATGAGTGGTCATTGATTTAGTCTTAGCAGACGTCAATTTTTTATGTAATATCTGAGGTGAATTGGTAGTTTTATTTCCAATTTTTTCTATTCTAGATCTAATAAATATTAGGAAATAGAAAAAAACATCTTATATAGAATGTGTAGTGATGAGGCCCAAAATCAATTGTGGGGAGACCATTGAGGGATGTCAGCTGAATGGGAGTTTAGTCTTGTGGTTGATAAATCAGATGGTTGTACCTATGGCATGCCAGTAACCAATTCTTCATGCATACCACATTTTAAGATATGAAGATAATCCTAAAATATAAGAGATTTATAAGGTGTTCAAAGAATACTTTTGGTTGTTCGATATGAAATTAAAAGTCAATAAGTTTGTTTTATTATACATAGCTTGTTATCAGGTTAAGGTAAAAATGTATCCACCAACTGGTATGTTGTAGTCTTTACCAATTCAAGTGTGTAAATGGGAGTAGATAGCTATGAATTTTTAAAAATCCTCCCAAAATTTTTTCGAAAACATGATGAAATATGATTTATAGTGTATTAGCTCATAAATATGGATCATTTCATCTCTATTCATGAATCTCAAATAGTGGAATACTTTTCAGAGATCTATATTTGAGAAGTGGTAATGAGGCATGGAATACCAGTACCCACAGGGTCAGATAGGGGTATGAGTTGTACCTCAAGTTTTTATAAATAATTACAAGAATCCCTTAAGAATTCATATACTATGAGTACAATATATTATTCTTAGATAGATAGTATATTTTATAGGGTGATACAGATGTTGGAAGACATTTTTCAGGCTTGTGTAATGGATTTTGGTTGATTGTGGGAAGTGCGCATGATGTTAGTGGAGTTTTGATATAACAAAAGTTATCAATATTAGATAAAAATGGAACTATATGAATAATTTTATGGCCATAATTGTTGTTCTCATATTTATTGTGTGGAAATTATAATGTCTTCACTAGTTCGGTAGAGCCATGTCCATGAAACAACTGGGAAGATTCAAACGTTTAGAAAACAGATAGAGACAGCTCAGATTCATAAAAAAACATCTGTCAAACATCGTTGAAGGCTGTTGTCATTCATGGTGAGTGACCATGTGTTCATTAGGACCACTTCATGTCTTAGGAATCTTATTTTTTTGAAATAATTTCATGTTATATCCATGATAAATAATCCCTTTTGAGATACTTGAATGGGTTGGAGAGGTGGAATATCGGTTGGAATTTCCACCACAGTTCTATGCGATGCGTAATGTGTTTCATGTATATCAGTTAAAAAAGTATCACCTTGAACCAACCCTTGTGATTCTATGAGTTCACGTGAACCTAGAGCCTGATGAATCATTGGTTCACATGAAAATGTGAATATCTCATAGTCAAGAGAAATTATTTCATGGAAAAAACATCAGTCTAGTGTGGGTTTTATAGAAACATAGTCAGATTCCCAAAGAGAATTGGGAAAATTATAAGGAAATGAAAAAAATGAAAATAAATATTTCAGAGAAACAATGGTTTTCTACTTTCCAAGGACAGAAAGGTCAATGGAGCAGAGAATTTAATACCCCATGATTCAAGTATGTAACCCTAATTTTATGATTTTAAGTATATAATGTGTTAGGGTGATGTTTGGGAGAGTTTAGATGAAATTTAAAATGTTTTTTTGTCAATTTTATAAGATTTAATAGTTGGTGCGTGGTTTATGAATATAATAAAACACCTATAAGAAACCATCCACAATAATACAATAGATAAAGGGTAGGGGAACATGTCACAACAAATAATTCCAAACTATAAGGCATCTTAAGAGAAAACTATGCAAATTAAGATAGTGGTATTTGGCACTGCTGGCGCACAGTTTGGAAACTGGGAAATCCAATGAGGTGAGGTTCCTAATTTGGATGGAATATGGTGCACAATTAGTGCCTAATTTTTCTAATAGTACAATTAACCATTCATAGGTTAAAAAGTGAGATAAAAAAAATTACGTATCTCACACGTCTAAGTATTTAAAACCCTAATTGTTTCCACTTATTCAGCCCTAACATGATATTCTATCTTCCCAAAACATATGAATGATTATCTCATTGATAAATAGGTGATCTGAAGGCTTATATGGGTGTTTTTAAGCTAGATTATTACTGTAAGTGATTGTTCTTAGGTGTTTTTGGTGGTTTATCTTAAATATAATTATCTACCTCTCTTGGTTTCTCAGATCTAAAACTACTATGGATAGATCTAATATAGTGGATATCAAATATGATTATATTTAATCTTGTTAATGTAAGGGGAATATATCTATGTTGGGTTTTTTTGGAGTTTTATCCCGGTTTCATTGGATTTTGAGTGGTGTTCTTCATTTTCTCTATAAATCCCATGGTAGGTGGATTTACTATAAACATCACTATTTGGAATATTTCGGATTGATTAAAAATTCATGGTTTTTCATGAAATTTATTATGAATATTCTGTGTAATGTTTTATAAAAACCATCAAGAGTGTATATTTGTGGAAATTGGGAAATTTGGTGTTTTTTTGGAAATATATTTTTTTCAACATGATTTTAAAGTAATGATTATAGAAAAATAGATAATTTTTTAATATGAAAAATTAGTTTTTTTTAAAAGTGGTTTTTATTTAAATGTTTTTGGAACTCTTGGGTTTGGAATGGGTTTCTCATGGTTGTGTGGCATGTGTTCATGTCAATTATGATGGATAACGGCGTGATATACCCACCATAAAAAGTTTGGGATTGCTATTGGAATTAAGTACCCCCTATCAAGGTGGTTCATTAAGTAAAGACATAGTGAAATGGAGACTCAACACTCATAGGTATAGAGATGTATAGTATGGATGCATTTTTGGATGTGTGAATATATGGAATAGAATGGGTTATGTCTAAATGGTTTTTTTAATGTTTTTAGAGTATTGTTTGGTTTCCTTCCCTTATAATTGATATTGTTTTTTGAAACTATTTTATTATTGATCATTTTTGTACTGTGATATAAACTATTTAAAAATTATTTTATATATAAATGTGCTAACAAGTTCTATATATTGGGAGTGAGTGGGGATGTCATTTAGTGAAAGCCTATTGAGTTTCATTACTCACCCCTACCTTGGAACGTTGGTTCTTTTTAGATATCATTTATTGGTATATAGTCAATGGTAAATTATCACACTTATTTAGTGGTTCTTAGTGATACATGGGTCATTTGGTGGATTTGGATCATGGATATTGTTGAAGCTATAGAGTAATCATTGTCCTTGAGTTTTTTTTGTATTTATAGTCTTCTGCTGTGTACTTGGTTATAGTTTAGTCTTCTATTGTGTTACTCTTGTGTAGTTTGAATTTTATATAATGGTAATGATTTCATCTATCTTTCAAAAATAACATGCATCATTGTAGTTATTCCATGTATAATTGTAATGATTAATTTAATTTGAACAATTATTGTTACTCCAAGTGTAACTATGATTTTTATTTCATTTGTAATCATAAGGGGTACTCCACTTATCACCCTAGAGATATTCTATATGTAAGAGTGATATGAAAATTTTGCATGATACCAACATGATTTATTTATTTTTTATAGGTTATAAATGTTTTCTTTGACCATGATTGAAATAACATGACTCACTATTATTGATCCCAATAACTCTTGAATTTGTTAGATAATTATTCCATGTATCTAAATTAATGATATTGGTATTTATGGTTATGAATTCCCTTAATTTATGATCATTCTCTATTACTATGTCATAATACCCCTATATTCATCATACTCTCATAGATGACATTGAATTACTAATCCATATGTTTAACCATACTAAACATTTGAGATCAAAAATCTCATGTTTCATTCTCCATAGTTTATGAAGAATGATGAAAAATGTCAGGAGTCTATAAATTTTTCATATGTGAAGAAATTTTAATAAGATTTTGAAGACTTAATATGGAATATGAAAAAATGGGCATAGTTGGAAAAATAGTCTCTTGAAATCATGAGTGTTGTTTATGTAAGACTCTATTATAATTCTCTAAAACTACAAACCTAAAAGGTCTTTGGGTATGTATGTGATCCAATAACTCCTTCTTATCTTTTAAGGTTTATATAGAAATTATTGGGTCACATTTATCATTATTAAATATATAAATGATTTTTTTTTGTTTTTTGAACTAGATCTATGAGTTTGGGTTTGATGTCATTATAGTTGGTTTAAGTGAAAGGTTTAGATAATATTAGATATTATGATGTTTTCATGTGAGGTTAGGTATAACTTGAAGTGTAATTTTGGAAAAATTATATTACATTTTGATGATGTAAACTGAAAGGTATGAGAAAACCTTTGGGGATAAAAATTTTATTTAATATAATGATTATTGATTTTATTTGGGATATAAGGTCATAAAATAATCTAAGGTGAACTCTGGTTTTTTTATTGAGGCTTTATTTATTAATGTTGTAATTATTCATAGGTTAGTTTTTTCATTTTTGGGAATTATCTTAACTTCTGCTAAGAATTTCAGTTTTGTTAAAGGTTAATTATAGGATAAATACATTTTTATCCATTTTTGGATTATGTGATTTGTTAAAAGTTAATTTTAGTTCCTTAGGAATAAAAAATTCATCATTAATACTCATCATTTGGATATAAATATTGGATTGGGGTGGAAATTGATAAAAGGATGATATTTTTCATAAAAATTAAGTACAATTCATTTTTTATTTACTTAGATGGTAAATTAATTCCCCAAATCTTTTGAAATTTTATTGAATTCAATTTTTTTCCTAATACCTTCATTTACAATGAATCAATGGTCCTTTTTACACCTCTTTGGTTTATAATTTTGTGTTCATTGACTTTCTCATGATCATTCCATTTCTGGTGATCAATGATCTCTATCACATTTCATCATTATTAGGATATAATTTCTTCCTCCATGTATATATATTTACCTTTAACTAATGATATCCTATTTGGAAATATAGAATTTTTTATTTCCAGATGACGTTTGGAATCACTTTTATCTCTATTTAAGTGGATGTATTATTAACCCTTATTGTGATGTGTGATTTGAGAAAATATATTTTAAAATTTTAAACCATAAAATAATGACTTTGAATTTATATTTTGATGGAAAAGTTTTTAAGGGGGGGGGATAATGTGATATCATGGGATTTTAAAAGATAGAAATGTTTGATAACGCTCAAAATATTCAACACGAATCATAAATGAAAAACCGAATATTATTATTTAAACATGACCATTACAATATATACGTTAAATTGGTGAGTATGAATATGGATGAATAATTTATGAAATATTTGTAATGATCATAATAAATAAAAATATATATTCAAATTACTTTGAAAAGAACTCTATATTTAAGGACAATTTATTATTCCAAAGAAACGTTTTCTTCAAAAAGGGGTTTTATTCCTTTTTGTGAGAAAAAAATTATAATTAATATCATAAAATTTATTAAATTTCATAAAAATGATATTATTTTTTATAACATTATATTAAAATTGTATTTGGGTGAAATGTTTGGATTTCTCTAAAAGATTGATTTTCAATAAATAGTTGAAATACAAATTTCATTCATTTTTATTTTCATTAAAAATTATCATTATGCTTTGAAATTTATCTAAAATTAAAATAAATATCATTGAATTAGATATAAAATAATTAACATAATTTGAATCATCATTATGCCTATTTTTGGTAAATTTATTTTTTTAGATTAAAAACCAATTTAACTAAAAACTATTTTTTGTTGAGTTTTACACATTTATATTATGTACTTTTCAAATTTTTAGAAATTGAATATTGAAAACATGATTATATATTTTAAATTAGGGGGAACTAATTTGGTAAATAGGTTTATTTTATTTTATTCCATTATGAATAATAACGTTAGTGATTTTTTCCATGATAAATGGTAAATTAGTCAATTAAAGTTAAAAAAATGATAAGTACTACATAATAACCATATAACTTGCATTAATTTTATTGAATGAGAATATTCCATCCAAAATATTTAAAGGGACAAATATATGATATTTTTTAGATTTTTTCGTGATTTGTAACCTTTATATTATTTTATATAGAGAAAAGTAAAAAGTGTCATTCTCTTTGTTTTATTATCTTTAAATTATTTACATGGGGATAGAGAATGGAAATTTTCGGCTATAAATATTAATTTTATATAAAAACTAGTATTTTTTCAAAATATATTTCTTTTTAATTTTTTGTGAAGTTATAATTTTCTTAAATGCTTACGCAACACTTGAAAAATGCTTTAGCAAGTAGTAAAAATATAATAAAATTATTTTGAAAACACTATAAATAATATTATTTGTGTGTTTTTTGGTACACAATTATATTAGATAAAAATTACTTATTTGGGATGTTATTTATTATTTTATTTTAATTCCATTGTTGTCATGTAGTTTTAAAAGTTAAATAAATGAATAGTAACAAAATTGATATTTATGTTAATTTATGAAAACTATTATTTAAAAAAATTATAAAAATTATATATTAAGAAATTTTAATAGGAAATGGTTTTTAACATCAAACAAAGTCAATTTATTGGACTTTTTTACTTTTATATTAAATTTATTAAACTAATAAACATTGATATCACTATAATTATCAAAAGGGTTAATGAAGGGTTAAAAAAATATACAAAGTTAATAATTTTATTCAAACATTTCCAAATGTTATTTTATGAGATTATATAGACACATTAACATCATATATTTTAATATTATTAATCTATATCTCTTTTTACATAAAAATTAATTCATACCTATTTAATATTTTTGAAATCCCAATAGTCCCTCTCACAACTCTTATAGAAGGAAACATTTTATTCTCATTTCATTGTGCATAAAATAATTTTAGCCAATACCTACATATATAACTTCCTAAAATCCTTAATGATGTTATATAGTTCTTTATCTTGGTATAATACCAATCTTATATGTCTTAATGTGTAGAGAAAAGGAGACTGTCTATAAAATAGGTATAACATTTAATCGAATGTTATTGTTTTTTTCTTCCAACTCCTTTAAAACATCCTTAACAAATATTTAATAACAAAATTAGTATCTAAAATATAATTAAATGTTATTATTTTAATGTAATGAAATTTATCAATATCCATCATCCATCAAAAAGGAATGACATTCATCACTTGTACGTACAACAAACAGCCTGCCTTACTAATCGAGGAAATTCAATTTCCATCACCCACATTAACACATGGCTTTAGTGATGGGTTAAATAAATATATATTATATAAATTACTTAATTATAATTCTGAAAATTTAATATATCATTTACTTTCTTACCATTAAAATCACATAAAAATGACAATGTCGCTTATGAGTACATGTGGAGTATCACCTCCACAAAGAGATGTGAAACTATTTTAATCTCCACATCAAATGGATGTTATATATAAGTATTTTTAAATAAATAATATTAGATTTATTATATTTTTATCATTAAAAAAATATAAACTAATACTTACCTTCTTTCCATAATTATCATTTAAAAATAGAAACATTACTCAGGTGTACGTACGACCTACCGTGTCCATGATTGTAATAGAGTTCATTTTTCTTAACCAACATTGATTATTGGTTTAAAAGTTTTAAATAATTTATGTAAATTATTATCATTTAATTATTATTATTAATTATATGATAAAATAATGGCATCATTGACCTTATCCAATCAACCAAATTTATTTTTTAAATAAAAGTAGAATATTTTCAAAGCCTTCATCATGGAGTTACCTGATTAAGTAATTAAATATGAAATAGTTATAAATAAAACAAATAGGTTATTGACAAATTAATTATCCTTAAATAGGTTTTTAAAGATGTAAATAATTTATATATGTTTATTTTGGAAGAGTTAATGTACATAAATTAAAGGTATGGACTTGTGGTAATAGATTTCATCTCAATTTTTTTTCATTAAGGCATATTTTAAGGTTATCAGCATAATTTCATTAATGAGGTGTATATACTGAAAAATTTAAAAGATATATCATTAATCATTAATATTTCATGGTATTTGAAGAAGAATTGTTAATTACTTCATTCAAGGGGATTTGAATTTGTGATTACCAAGTGGTAAATGGATTGTAATCTCAATTTAATTTCAATGGGTTATAACAACTTTTCATTAACTATGTTATTCTATGATTATGAGACAATTAATATTTGACTTCTTTAATATGTTTTAAAGATTTTTTCTATTGGTTAAAATTTTTTACAAGTAATATCTCAATTTATTTATTCTAAATTAAATGATATGATATTTTTAAGGGTTATTCGTCTCAAATTCTATTTATTTAGGACATATGTTTATTATAAAAACATATATTATTTTCTGAGGTGTATATACTGACACATTAATATGTTATATCCTAAATATCTTAATTTTCATTGTACTTAAAGCTTCATTTTAGGTTATTCTGTCATGGGGATTATGATTTAAATGTTATAAAATTTAAAAAGGCTTTATATTAGAATCTATCATTTTCGAATTATTTATGTTCTAGGTTCCTTATAGGGAAATCATATAGTATCAATTAATTAAAACAAATATATTTAATTTTCATATATTTATAAATTTTTGAAATTTTTAATTCCAATTTAATCTCTTATTTATCAAATAAATATCAAAAGAGTACATAGTAATTAAAATCGATCGTGTATTTTATTTAAGATTGGAAATATTTCTCTTCCATATCCATGTTTTCTAAAATGTTTTAAAAATATTATATTCTAAACATGAATGATATCCTAAATGTCATATACATTCTCTTTTACTATTTTAAATGATCTTTTACTTTCTTTTAAAAGGTTTGAAAATAAAATATTTCAATTTTTCTAAACAGGTCACTTTTTACATCGTTTAAAAAAATGTTTGAAAATAATGTTTACTTTAAACATTTACCACATGAACAGATTTTACTACCATATTGAACATTACTTTCTTTAGATATTAATTTATTGGATTTCATTTTTATTTTCAATTTAAAGGATTTTCCCAATATATTTTGAATAATTTTTTTAAAAAGTGATTTATAAAGTGAAAAATCTAGTTTCCTCGAGAATGTTTTTAAATATTTTAATGATATTTCCATTTATTGAAGACAATAAACATTGATGTTATGTATGATCCAGAGATTATTTTTTAATAATTACATAATCTTTATTTTTATGGATGTATTATTATTTATTTAGAAATTTTTCTTAAACACTATTTATTTTCAATTTATTAATCAAGTTATGAAAGGAATAAAGGTTGTTTTAATGTGTTTTATGATGAAAATAAGGATATATATACTTTATTCATGTTATAGTTCTTGGAAACTATTTTTTATTATGGGTGGTTTTTTTATAGTCCACATACGGGTGGGAACATGATAGACATCCAACGAATTGGGTATTATTTATTTTGAATGTTGGTCATGATGATTATTCCATGTAAAACGGTGATGACTGTTTCATGTTTAACTAAGATAGTTACTCTAATTGAAACCATGCTGGTTAATTTCTGTGTAACTGTGAAAGTTTCTACACTAGTAATAATGAAGGTTATTCCATATGTTTGAGTGATATGAAAATGTTCTAAGATACATGTATGTTATCCTTGTGCTAGATATGGGTCATAAATGTTCAATTTGATCGATATTGAAATCACATGGCTCATGATTATTGATACCAATAATAAAATATTTTGTTAGATATTTATGAAATGTTTCATGATTTTCTATATAGTTGTTGATGGGTATGAATTACTTTATGTTATGATCATTATCTCTTATTATTTAATCATGACATTATGGTCATCTTACTATCATTGATTACAATGAATTTTTAATGTTTATAAATACCATTTATAAGCATTTGAGATCACACAACTTATATTTCATTTTCGCCAGGTTATGAATAATGATGAAAAATGTTTTGTGTCTATAAATGTTTCATATGTGAAGATATTTAGGGGAGATTTTAAAGACATAATATGAAAAATAAATAGTAGAGTATAATGGGAAAAATACTCTCTTTAATTATTGAGTGTTATTTATGTATGAGTTTGTCTTAACTCTCTAAAATGAAAAACTCAAAAGGTCATTGGGTATAAAGGTGATCGAATAAATCCATTTACTATTATAATGATTTTATGGTAAACATTGGGTAACATTTATCAATATTAAGTCCAAAATGTAAATTTTTCATTTTGAGCACAAGAAGTAGGAGTGCAGTTTTGGGGTATTTATTGTATAGAAGACATATCCATTGTAATATATTTTACCTATTTATGTTATCTTTGATGAATTTATATTTTTTATCTACCTAGTCTTATATTTTATGAGAATGGACATTGTGATACATGCCAAATAAGTAAGGAACATAAATGATCTTTCTAATAAATTAAAAATATTCCTACTTCTAAACCTCTAGATCTTATACCCATAGATTTGTTCAGACCCATTAGATTAGCAATATAGTATGGACGATTATTTGAAATTGTTTTAGTTATTTATTTTTCCAAATTTACATGGGTTTACTTTTCTATCATTAAAAGTGAATATTTTTTTGTCTTTATATGTTTGTTCAAAATGAAAAATATTTCAAAATAATTTCATCGAGAAGTGATCATGGAGAAGAATTTTAAAATCAAGAATTTAATTATTTTTTCTCAAAAAAATGGTATTAAACCTATTTTTTCTGCTCCAATAACACCTAAATAGATTAGAATTATTAAAATATGAAATATAAATATTCATGAAATAAATAAAACTATATTTAATGAATACAGTTTACCTACATATTTTTTAATAGAATATTTTAATTTAAATTTCTATATTATGAATAGAGCTTTGTAACATCTTCTTAAAGTATTATGAGTTATATAATATTAGAAAAACAGATGTTGGATACTTTATTTTTTTTAAATCTTGAATACTAAATAGATAATTGGAAAGAATGATCCCAAGGCTAAATAGAGAATCATAATTGGGTATTCAGTTACTTTTAAATATTTTAGAACGTTGAATAAAAAGTCCACGACAGTTGAAGAACCTGATTATATGAAATTTCATAAAATTGATCCATTTGATTATAAAATAACTCCAACATATGAAGATATTTATTCTCTAAATATCTTGGGGTATGATTCATATAATGATAATATTGAAAGTAAATTTGAATATGATCAAAATAAATCATGTTCTAAAAAACATGAAACTATGGAACCAAAAAGGGTTTTACCTTGGTAGACTATACCTTTTAAGGACCACCCTTTAAAAACATTTATAGGAGACCTAGATGGTGGAATTGGGACTAGGAGAAATGTTATACCAAGTTGAGTTGTATTCTTTTATATAACTAGTTATACATATTACATTAAAGGAATTCATAGATAATAATATTTAGATACTAGTGATACAGAAAGAGATAAGCCAATTTACGAATAATGGATCTTGGAAATTAATTAACAAGACATCAAACCATCCAGTGATGAGAACTAAATGTGTCTTTTGGAATAAGAATGATGGTGAAGGTGTAATTACAAGGAATAAGGCTTGGAGACTTTCTAAGGGTTACAACGAGTAGGAAGGAATAAACTATGAGGAATCTATTTCCCCATTTACTTGGATTGAAGCTATTAGGATCGTTTTAGCCATTGATTTTCATATAAACATCAAATTATACCAAATTGATGTCAAATATTGTTGTTTAATTTTTTATTTAGTTGAGTAATTTTATGTTGAACAACTTCTGGTTTTGAAAAAAAGCATCCAGTTTATTTTGTATACATACTAAGTATATTTATGTCCTTAAAATCCCACCAAGGGATTGACATTAAACATTGAGTTATTATCTTTTATAAAATGGGAGTTCAGAAGGATTATTTGAAATACTAATTTTAATAAAAAAATATTTTTATAATATTTTAATAGTTATAATTTATATTAATAACTTTACACCTACGATTTTCTATGTATTGTTTAGAAATTATATAGATTATTTGTGAGACCAAAGGATAAGATGATTTATGATTATGAGGCACGATGTGACCAAAAAAATATTTGAAAAATATTTAACATTAAATAGAACATGCATGTAGTTTTAATCATAAATTTTAATAACATCTAAGTAGGTGTTCGAATCAGAAATCTAAGGGCACCATTATGTTCAGAATAGTGGCTTTACCCTAGGTGCGACCTAACATTGGTCAGCGCATGTTATTTGTGAAAATGATATCACATGCGTTTAAAATGAAAAGAATTATTTAAGAAAATTATTTTATTTATGGATGCAGTGATATGGGAAAAAATTATCATTAGATGAATTCCTATGGCATAGATCCAGGGTTAGCCTCATAACTCTACAATTCTCTAGAGATGTTGGGATGAAACCTACAGAGATTATCTCAAGCAGGCAATGACAAAACCTCATATCAGAGATTTACAAGCACCAATCTTGAAAGATCTTGCCAATGACAATGACAGAATGACCATTCATCACCAACGATCGATCCAATCTACCAGTAGGATGTGTTATTTCGATTCTTCATTCTTGTTCTTGAAATCCTATGATGAATAATGTATAATCCACGAAGATATTAGCCACCAGATCGATCAAAAGTACGAGATGGGTAATTTGTGGGATTTATCTGGATTTAGTTATAGAGAATTTATTTTATTCATTTTCTATTCTAATAGTGATGTACAAATATTTCCACAAACATCGATTGGGTATCATCACCCTCAATTGTTGTGCCTTTACCATCTATTTATTGTGTTTTTTGTGTGTTTTCTTCATTTGTTCCACAATATTAAACAATTAATTATTCCACCTTTATTTATTGGTGCAAAGATATGAATCCATAGATTCAGTATCAGCACGACACGATAGAGTTGCAATGTTGATGGAGGCGATGTAGTGTGTCTAGGATAAAGATCCGGTCTTGAAATATGAGGTGGTTGGAGAAGAATCTGCGGTGGGTCCAGGTGATTAGGGTGGCACGAGTCTTAGAAGAGACGGAATACGGTGGGAATCGATGTTGGAACGTGTTTCATGACCATGTGGGGCTGTGGATATAGATGTGGGGATCCAACATGGTTGATGTATGAAGACATGTCGATGACGCTGCTTATGGTGTGACAACAAGAATGGGCCAAGCTAGTAAAAAGTCGCGAGTTAGGATAAAAAGATGCTCCAAGTCAGAGGGGTGGGTCAAGATGGGGGTCAGAGCCGATAATTTGTCAGACCCTGGTCAAACTCAGGTCATATCTTGGGAAACTAGGATGGAGACTGGTCACGGTCAAGAATGAAGACCAACCATAGTAATTGATCTTAGTGGTCAACCACTGTGTCGTGGCTTCTTAAGATGTCGTGCGGTGCAGCAAGAACAATGATTAACTACAGAGATTGACCAGGTGGTCGACCGTGATTAGTTATTGATGAAACTACCATGGCTACAATGAGTTTATGACCAGTCCATAGATAGTCAACCATGATAGATGATTGGAGTGGTTTGTTGGTGCAATTGGGGGACATACCACGATGGTTGATCCATGGGCATAGTGACCCTGATGGTTTCAAACGATAATAAATCCTAAACAGAGCATCAAATTGATGATTCATCTATGGTATTGAGACCCTAATGTGGAGAAGTTCATTTTGAGATAAATGTTGGGTTTTATATTTTGACCATTATAGGTTGATTGTGTTCCCCTAGTCCTTTCATCGAGGGTGAAGTGTGGCATTACATCCACATCATTGGAATGTAATCCCTTCTAGAGGTCAACTCCCATATAGAGCATGGTATCCCTCTATAAGACTAAAGTGATATCCTCTTTATTCCTTAGTTGAGTTTGTAGAGTTTTAATAACCTCCCTTATAAGGTATTTGACACTATATCTAGAATAATATATCTGAAGGGTTTTCAGAATAATTGGCATGTGATCCTGTACATAGTGGGTTGATCCAAATTGGGTTTTTGGTGTCCCCCATCAATAGAGGGAGTGATTCCCAATATGCATATCATGGATGATGGATATTGGGTTTGTAGTGTCCCCCAACAGTTCTGGGCATGACCCCCTATCTGTGTATCATAGTTTTCTCAAACAAGTGTGTTCTATTTGTGTGGGGCCCAAATGAGATAGACCTCTTCATCAAGTGTCTTTGATGATATCATGGCTCTTGTAGTGGTATCTCTAATAAAGAAATTTTCTTTGAGTGGAATCATGTGGATAATAGTTTTTTATGACCTCCTGATGGTGTGGTGTCTCCCTTGAGTATATCTAGGTTATTTTTTTCTTTTATCTATGATATATTTTCCTATAATGGATTGGTATAACTATACTTGGTGCTGCATGTTTTGTGTTTTTGAGATATCCTAAAGAACATTGTTATTCTCAACCATGCATCGGATTTGTCTTCACATTTCATGTCTTATGAGGGCGATGATCCTTTTGACAGTTTCTTAAGAGGAATGTGAGTTGGTGGATCATAGTTGGAGTTGGGCTGACCGAGGTGTTTATCGGTAGCAAACCTTTGACATTGTCCCCGCCCATTGATCGTGATGGACTCTTTACAGTTTTAGTTGGACTTGTATACAGAATTTTTCTGGTGTAGTTGTATTTGGCCCCATTTAATTTGAATTTACTTCTTATTATACTCTGGTTATGGGATATTAATTGTATTCCTGTATCATTTCAGTTTTTTTACATTTTAGCATTGCGTGACCTAGTGATGTGTGCATGTGTACAAGTACTTTAGGCTAATCCCACCTATTTTTGGGATATACCATCTTGGTTATAGTCATAATCCCCTAGCCTATTGAAGGTGAGATTGTGGTAGTCATGGTATGAGCCCATGTGGGATGGGTCGTGATAGAGTGGTATCAATGGATGTCGGTTCAAATGTTGGACAGGGAATCTGTGAGATTGGTTTGAGGTAACAGTGTTATGTGTTTCAACTTTGGATATCAGGATATGGACTCTAGTATTGGTCCAGTAGCTTATGTATCCATACAACATGACTTCAATCACCTTATTTTCAATTCATTACATGAAAGCACTAATTTTAGGGAAAAACTATGGTATATGTATCATATAGGAATTATTGTGTATTCTGATGTATTTCTTGAGTTAGCTCCCCATATATACTGTATTGAATGTGGTACATCTAGTTTTATTTCAGGATTCCACCATGTAGACAACCATCCATGATTTCACTACATCATCATGAGGGTGATATTCCTAGTAATGAGGCATCTATATAGAGGCATGTATCAGAGATAGAACCTATGTGTGGTTTACCACCTATACCAGCATCCATTGAGAAGAAAGTACTACCATCACTATCAGCTAAGGATGCATGATGAATGAGAATGTTACATTGTTTTTGGAGGCTGTGAAATCCCATTTTCTGGGTGATATAAACCCCCAAATGGATGAGGCATGGCTTGAGACACTCACCCATGTTTTTTACATTGTGAGGATGCATGCTGATCAGATGGAAGTCCTTGAAATGAGTGTTCTTTAGGTCTCTATAGGGAGATGAAAGAGCTAGGTGACTCAGTCATCAGAAGAGATAGCTCTCTCATAGATAGACTTCAAGCATCTCATTAGATATGAGTTTTTATCTAGACACATTGTGGTTGGTGTGAATATAGGACCTTCTTCATCTTTAGAAGGGAAATATAAAAGTGGAAACATATTCAGTGAAGTTTACATATCTTATACCCTACTCCTTGGATATGGTACTGGACCAGTTCGTTAGGGCTTGATCCTTAATGCATGTCTTACAGATAAACATCAAGGCATCAATAATTTCACATGGCATTTATACTTATGCT
Organism: Viscum album; assembly: GCA_963277665.1. Lineage (NCBI taxonomy): Eukaryota > Viridiplantae > Streptophyta > Magnoliopsida > Santalales > Viscaceae > Viscum > Viscum album. The sequence continues at coordinate 1,220,451,647 of OY728119.1, forward strand.
GGGGTACTTGAGTGAGCCCGGTTATTGGAATGTTCTCTAGAAGAGAAGATACCAGTAGTTGGAGATCATAGTGGTCACCTAGTAACTATGACCTTAATAGTTGATAGATGACAGTAGTCACACGGATCTAAGAAGGTTAGGTGATTAAGGAGGGGATCCCAGGACTCATGTTTAGTGGTGTAGGGCTCTGAGTGCAACTTGAATTAGCCAAGTGTCATGTAGTATTTCTCATACGGTAGTATGGGACATCTTGAATGAGATTGCCTGGCCCATTATACAACTGCTTAGTAGATAGTCTTGGGAAAACCTAGATAGAGACAAATACATGATTAGGTTGTTATATAGGGCATATGACATGGAAATGGGCCATTTTGGTAGAAATAGATGGTAGAAGGTTTGACATATTACCACCACCACCCTAGGCAGTCCACGCTAGGCTTCTGGAGTTTGGGGAAAAGGATGAGGCCAGATTTAGTCTATTGTAACCAATGACCAAAGTCTCCAAGTATGATATGATTTATGATATTTTTTCCTACCATATCTATAGTTTCTATATATATTGGTGATATTCATTCATTTTTTACCACATATATTCTTCGAGACTCGGTGATTCCAATTGAACAGTTGACTCAATGCTTACACTTATATTTTCCTACTCAAGGAGACTCAATGATCACACATTGGTGAGAATAGTGTTACCTAACTCTTAGAGGTGATAGTTTTAGTTTAGATCTCTTAGTAGCGGCATCGAGGCCTTATGATTTTATTATTGGTATGGACTTGTTATCCATAGTTCATGATCAAAATGACTGTTTTAGGTGATGATTGGGGTGTGTCAATATTGAATGTACTAGTTTTTCCTTATATGGGGAAAATTAAATCTAGGAAATGAAGGATATACCCATGAATAAGAGGGTGATGAAAATTACGTGTCAGTTGGATAGAACAACCCTTTGTGTAATGGATGTTATGAGTTCTTAGTTTCCTACATTGGTGGTGGAGTATGAGGACGTCTTCCATGATTTTGTTCCAGGTTTACCTCCCCATAGGTAGAAAGAATTTTTCATTGTTCTATACCCCAGTATGAGACTGATATCTACAACTTCATATCTTATGGATCTAGTAGAGCTTCGTGAGTTGAGGAGACATTTGGAGGACTTGCAGATCAAGGGCTTCATGAGATCTAGTGATTCACACTAGGTAGCCCCGATGTTTTTCCAAGAATTAAGATAGGTGTTTGATGTTATGTGTTGATTATAAATTCTAGAACCAGGTGACTATAAATAATAGCTATCCACTACAGAGGATTGATGAACATATTGATCTGTTGAAAGGGGAATGATGGTTCTTCAAGAGTGACCACAAACATGTCTATCACTGTCTATGAGTATCAGTTGAGGATATAACGAAGACATCCTTGATATGTCGTTACAATCACTATAAGTACTTGTTGATTATTTTTGGTGTAATAAACACCATATAAGTGTTCATGAGACTCGTGAACTGTATCTTTTATCCTTACATAGACCAGTATGTGGTGGTCTTCATTGATGACATCATAGTGTATCAGGCATCTAAGGAGGTGCAAGAAGGACACATGAGGGTGGTCTTGGACATTACTTAAGAGCCCTGAATTTATGGAAAGTTCCCAAAGTATCAGTTCTAGATTAAATAGGTACTTGTTTGGGACACTTCAACTAAGAGGATAAAGTTATAGTGGATCCAGTGAAGGTTGAGGAAGTGATTTCTTGGGATCCCCCATAGTATTACTAAGGTTTGGTGTTTCCATTGATTGAAAGGGTACTATTAGTTGTTTATACCTGACTTCTATAGAGTTTCATCACCCTTGATAGATTTTACATGAATGGGGTATCCATTTTTGTGGACATAAAAGTACCTGATGTGATTTTAGGATCCCAAGAAGAGGTTGATAAGCGCTCCCATATTGAGATTTCTAGATGATGTTTTCGAGTACCTAGTGTTTTGTGACGCATCATAAATGGGGCTTGGTTGTTTACTAATGTAGATGAATGTGGTGATTTCTTATGATTAATTCCAGTTGATGACACATGAGTAGAATTACATGACCCATGTTCTTGAGATTGCATCTGTAGTCTTCGCGTGGAAGTTGTGGTGACACAACCGGATGGGTGAGCATTTTTTGTCTACTCTAACCACAAGAGTCTCATGTATATCTGCTCTCTTAAGGATCTGAACCTGATAAAGAAACTATGCCAACAGTTACAATATGAATATGAATTTGAGATTTTCTATAATCTATGGAAGGGGAACATGGAAAAATATTCTCTGTATAGTAGATCCAGTCTATAGTTGTTGAACGTGACATTGAGGTAGATGACCTCATTGTAGATATCATTTATAGATGGAGAATGAGAAGCTTACCTCCATTCAATGGTTATCACCTCCCCACTCTTACAATGAGTCAAGGAGGCCCAACACTAGGATACCTAATATGAGACCCTACATTCTCAGATATCCATAGGGCATGCTCTTGATGGATAGTCAAAAGGTGGGGAGAACATCATTCTATTTAGAGGATACACAATGTTACATTTGATATTGTCCGAGGAGGTTTTTAGGTACATTCATAAATCCCCTTTGGTGGTATATCCCAATGTAGAGAATATGTATTAGGACCACCAACATTAGTTTTCTTGGATAGTTATGAAGAAAGGGGTTGCATAGTTTGTTTCTCAGAGCATTACTTGTCTGCAATAGAATGTTGAGCACCAGTTCCCAGCAGGTTTAGCTCAACCCCTTGATGTATCAGAATGGATGTGAGATGGGATATCAATAGACCTCCTGATAGGTTTATCATATATTTCCAGTAGAGATGATTACATCTGAGTGACCACTAACCGAATCACCATGTTGACCCACTTCATAGAAATCCAAGAGTAGTGATCAGTAGAGAGCTAGGGATGCCTCTATTTTCAAGAAATATTTTGACTCCATGGAGTTTCATATAAGTTTGTTCTTGATCTTGATGCTCAATTTACATCCCAATTGTGGAAGGGACTATAGGAGGCATTTAGGACCCATCTATGCTTGACCACAGTGTTTGAATCACATAAGGTTAGAAAGACTCAATGAAACATTCATGTTATGTAAGACCTACTATGGGATTGCAAGTTAGACTTTTTATGCAGTTGGGAGGATCCCCTACCACTGATGGAGTTTTCATACAATAACAACTATCACTCCACCATTGGTATTGAAACATTTGAGGATTCTTATGAGAAACCTTGAATTTCACCACTTTTCTATAATTACCCAGTACAGTGACCAGTCATGTGATCAAAGTTGGTGCAAGATACTAAAAAGAAGGTGCAGATCATCCAAGAGTGGTTAAAGACTACAAAGACCCATTAGATGTTTTAAAATGACCGAAACTAAAGGACTTTTGAGTTTGAGGTAGGAGGTCATGTGTTACTTCAGGTTTCACATTGAAATGGATTACATAGATTTGGCTGAGGCAGCAAGATATCTCTGAGGTTCATCAGCCTTTTTCTGACACTGCATAGAGTTGGCAAGGTAGCACACCGCTTAACTCTACATCCATAGTTAGACTTTGTAAATGATGTATTCCACTTTTCGTAGCTGAGGAGGTATGTGAATGAAACATCACACGTTATAGATTTGGGTGAGTTAGAAGTCAAGGATGGAGATACTTTTACTAAGTACCCTGTGGAGATTAAGGATCCGAATGAGAGGATTCTTTAGGGGTGATACATTTATTTAGTGTGTATCCAGTGGTAGCACCTAAATCTCCAGGAGAGATCACACGAGCAAGATACTCAAATTCATTCTCAATACCATCATCTATATGAGTGGCCTTTGTTTTTGATTTTCGAGGATGTAAATCCCCATGTTTGGTAGAATGTAATATCTTAGATTTTAAATGAAATATTTTTAGATATTATATAGATTATTTTTGAGAAAAGACACAAATATGGTGTGAGATTTCAAGGCCTAGTGATCCCAGGAAGAATGTTCTGAAAATATTAAATATTAAATAGCATGTGCACGTGATTTTTCTAAAAAAGAAGAATAACTTTCAATGGGTGCCCAAATTAGAAATAAGAGGGAACTGTTGAGTTTAGAATAGAATATTTACCCAAAGAACGACCTAACATTGGTATGTGGGGGATGTTAGTGAAAATTTATCAGAAGCATTTTAAATGAATAAAATAATTTTAGAAATTTATTTTATTTATTGATGAAGTAACACAATGAAGGGTTTCCCTTTAGATGAATCCCTATGTCAGAGATCCAGGGATAGCCTTATTACTTAGGAATTATCTAGAGTTGATGGGAAGAAACCTTTGGAGATTCTCTCAAGTAGGAGACGATAGATCTTCATATTACAGATCGATGAACACTAGTCCTGACAGATCTTTCCAATGACATCAACAAAATGATCATTCATTTCCATTAATCGATCAAAACACTCGGTAAGATGTGTTATTTTGATTTTTATTTCCCATTATTGAAATCCTATGATGATTTCAGACTAAACCACAAACAATATATCTGATGGATCAATCTAAATTACATGAAGGGTAATTTATGGGATCTATCTGCATTTTTTTATAGAGAATTTATTTGATTCATTTACTATTATAATGGTAATGAACCATGATTGACAAGAACATTGATCGATATTTTTCCCTCTCTATTTTTGTGATTTTCTTCCCTGATTTATCGTATTCTGGATGCACTTCATTTATTTTTTCCCAGATATTGAACAATCGATTGTTGAACATTTATTTTTTGGTGTATTAATGTTAATCCATAGATCCAGGATCAGCATAGTGCGAAGGAGGTGAGATAATTATTGTGGAGGCATGGTGTGTCCAATACGATAGTTTGGCGTGGTAGCAGGTGGAGGCTTCTGTCGGTCTAGGTGAGTAGGGTGATGCTAGTCTGGGAGGAGGAAACTAGTCGAGGTGGACCTTGGCAAGTGGCTATGTCAGATCATGGTGGAAGAAAAGGGGAGCCGGTTGGGAAGGTGGAGGTAGATATGGAGGCAGCACATCATGTGTCATGGTGAGTGGAGTGGGCTAGGTTGGGTCGGGCCAGCCAAAAGGAATGGGATAGGCCAGTGGTCCCAGTAAGGTGAGTGAGTTGGGTGGGTCAGTGGGCCATCCCAGAACTGAGTCAGATCTGAGGCAACTATGGTAGAGCTCGGTTTAGGTCGTCTGTGGTGATTTACTATGGTGGCACGACATCTCACGATACCGCAGGGCGTAGAGACCTTGATGATCAACCATGTCTGTCAACTATGAACCATGGAAGCTAGAGCTACCACAGGTAAAGAAATTGCACGACTAGGCTATGGGTGTCGACTATGACGGTCAACCACATCAATTGTTTGACATGGTAGGTGGACCAACCGCATCAGTCGGTTTGTGGGTATAGTGACCCCACCATTTTCAAATGATCATACCTCATAAATGGAGCATCGAATTGATGAGTTGTCTGTGACATTGAGACCATAATACTGAGATGGTCATTTTGAGACAAAGGGTGGGTTTTAAATTTGGACTAGTATTGGATAAGTTCATTCAACATTACTGGATTGTAATCCCCTATAGAGGATGGGTCTCAGATAGAGTATGGTATCCTGACATGAGACTAGAGTGTGATCATCTATCATCTCTAATAGTGTATGTGGAATTGGAGTAACGTCTCTACGTGGGTATTTGATCCACTATCAAGAGGATCATATCATTAATATTTTTGGATTCATTGGCATGTGATCCCTTACATAGTGGATTGTTCCAGATTGGGTTCTTGCTATCCCGAAGCAGTCCTGGGTGTGACCCCATGTCTGGGTATCATGCTTAATTCAGATTGGTTTCGTGGTGTCCCCTTGAGGTTTTGGGTGTGACCCCCTCTCTATGTATCATAGCCATCTTATATTAGTGCATTATCATTGGGTAGGGCCTAAAAGAGCTAGAAATATTCATCGAGTGTCTCTAATGATATCATGGATCATAGAGTGGGATATCCTGGAATGAATGTTTCTTCGAGCAGAATCATATGCCTGACAGTTGGTCATGATTTCTTGATGGTGTGGTGTCTTTCAAGAGTATATCTGGGTTTTTTTATTGCTTATATCTGTGATACATTGTTAAATATTTTATTTAGATGACACTACTCGGTGCATCTATTTTAGTATTTTTGGGTCATCCTAATGAGTATTATTAAACTCACCTCTACATGGGAATTCCTCACACATGTCATGTCTTGTGCATACATCGTTTCTTTTTATGGTTTCCTATTAGGACTGGGAGTGGGTGAAGCAATACTAGATCTAGGCAGACTCGGAGCATACCTTTGACATAGTACTCTCCCAAGAAGCATGTTGGACTATTTACATTTTAAGTTGGTCTTGTGTACAGTCTCTTTCTGATGGGATTGTATTTGGCCCTGTTTACTTTTACCTTACTTCCTATTGTACTCTAGTTTTGGGATCTTATTGGTTTCATGTATCCTTTTTGCTTTTCTACATATTATATTTGTGTGGGTGTGTACAAGAACATTAGGATCATGCCTCCCATTTGTGGGATATGTGTACTCAGTGCTAGTCAACATCCCCTAGCCTATTGGAGGCATCGTTGGGGTAGTCATGACATGGGACCCTCTTAGGAGAGTCATAAAAAATGATGTTATTTTTTGTTAGTTTAATAAAAATATTTTTTAATGATTCTTTAAAACTAGTAAAAAAGCATTTGAAATGATTATGATGGGTGAATTGGATTTCATTCATTTATTAAAATGTTTTCAAAAGTATTTTGGAATTTTTAAAATCCAATAAAATATATTATTGAGTTATTTAAAATTTTGATCCTAAATATGATAGGCCATATAAAACACCCAAGTGTACTAATTTAAACCTATTTTTAATTAAGATAAAAAAACTTGATGTTAACATGTTTTATAATGTTATAATTGGTAGTTATTTATATCTTACTTCTACTAGACAACACATCATCTTTGACTATTTCCTTTAGGAAATATTTTAATAAAATACAAAAGAGTCCCTTATATTTATTGTGAAATGTTATTCTAGATATTCAAAAGGAACTAATTATATATATTTTTGTATATAAAAACTTCTAGTTTGGATTTATTTTCATATCCAGATGCATATTTTAATAGATTTATAGTAGAAATAAAAATTACCTAAGGAACCCAAAACTATTTTGTAAATTCCTTAATTTTTTGTTCTAGTTAGAAGAAAAATTACGTTTCACTATCAATAAATGAATCAGAAAACATATTTAATTGTAGTTGTTGCGCACAAGTGTTGTGGATAAAAAAATTCTAGACTTTGGTATTAATTTTGATCATATTCATATTTTATGCAATAATAAAATCAATAGAAATATTTTAAAAAATAATTTGATTCATTCGAGGACTAGGAATATTGATATAAGATATCATTTTTGATCGATATAGTCTAGAAATAGGATATATCTTTAGAATTTGTGAATAAAAAGTATCAACTTGTGGATATTTTCACGAAACCACCTCACACTAAATGTTTTTTATTTTATTATGGTGTATTTAGGTTTATTTAAATATAATTAAGTGTTTTAAAATTCATTTTTATCTATGTTTAGATTAATAATTTAATTTACTCTAGTTATATGGTTTTAAATGCATTTTTTTTATTTTTTTATTTTTATAATTTATATTAAAATTTTATAGACATATTATATTTTAAAAATTTGTGTTTTTATTTTAGAAAACCTAAATTTAAAAATTGTAAAACTATATTGAGAAATCAAACCATCACCTCAAACCGTCAGAGTTCACCCTTGTCTCTCGCCTTCCTTTGAACATGTCCCTTTTCTATCTTGCTAGATCTAAAACTCTTAAAATCTAGTTTTTATGACCCCTGAACCTTATACTTTACATGTTGGTAAATAGAAAGAGGATATATGATACTAGTACTATTTTTTCAAATAGGGAGATTTCATTAAGTTTAGTGTGGAAAGTTGTATAGGGGAAAGTTATGGAATTTGAGTGGCTTCTCATGAAAATTTTATGGTGAAGAGGGTGTTGTGTTTTCAAGGCTTGGAATAGATTTTTGATGAATGTAATTATAAGTAAATATTTGAAAAATAGGGAAAAAAGTTATGAAAAGTCCTAGTGTAGTTTTAATGATAATGACGATTTTTTCTCATCTAAGGTGAATGAAATTGTTTTTTATATCTCTTTGGTACAAATATATCAGATCTCTCAATTCCCCCATGATGGTTAGTTTCATTTCAGTTTAATATTTATTGTAAATATTATTAATATGTATGGTTAAATTAGTTCGTTTCTCTCTAGGGCCTCTCCTATTAAAAAGATGTTGGTGAAGTTTTTGGTAGATTAATAGAATGTTTTGGTCATGTTTATCAAAATATAATTAGTTACGAGAGTGTATAAATCTATGGTAATTTATTTTCCATACATATTAATCTTGAATCTAATGATAATTGACATCTATCTATAAATAATTCAGTATGTGTTAATGTATTCAAACCATTAGTGTTAGAAAGATTCTTGGATATAATTTTACCACTATATAATATTGGTTTCTCTTTTTTATATACAAGATGGGATTGATGATAGATATCTAGATACGGTTAAGATGAAATCGTAGCAATATATTTTCTATGGGAATATTAAGGATTTTTTGTTTCTTTTTTAAGGTGAAAATAGGGAAGGCAATGCATATTATTTTTGAAGAGGAAGAACAAAGTAGAGATTATTCTAATATAATTCCATAGAGTTTAAAATTAGTAGGTTATGTTAGGCCTCATGCTGAAGTGATTAGTGAATCTAGAGTTAAAGGTGATAGTTTGCAACATGTGGTTGGAGGTTTGGATGATTCATCATTTGGTACCACAAAACCCATCCAACACTATAATGAGGTAAAAAATGAAATAAAATAATCATGTTAGTGTTAGAGGAATACTTCATCTTCCAAGAGATTATCAAGAACTATCTGCTGAGGAAGATATTAAGGCTGTTTTAGTTCCATGACCTAGTAAAAGAGAAAAATGTAGACATATTGATCTAATTAAACTAGTTGGGGAAGTTTACTAGATGACTCCTATAATTGGTTTAATATTTTAGTAGTTGAATTCAACAAGAGAAAAAGGTAATATAAAATTGTTCATGTTAGATAAAAACCAACCAATGTTTTTTATTTTTCATGGTTGCCAAAGAACAAAAGAAATTCATGCTAAAGAAGCTCATTCTGTAGAGAATGAATGTACCTGAGATGCAACTACATAAGATTAGATCAGGTATCAATCATTTTTTTATAAGGTCCATGGAAAAGGATATAGAATAAGGTACTAAAGAAAAAAAAGATCTTAGATAAATTTCATGAGATTACTGTGAATGATTAAAAGTTTAATCTCTTCAATTAGTTAAAGTTAGATATCCTAAAATAATGGTTAAGGAAATAACTTTGGAATATAAGGATGATTCCAATTTTGAATCCAGTGTTCTAATTTTTTCTAAAATCATGTTCTATAGGTTTCATCTATTGAAGGAAAAAGATTAAATATTCAACTGGAACTTATGATTTGAAGAAATATTGTTGAATATTTGAGAAGTTCATCTATATTCATAATAGAGTGTGAGTCTATATAAAAATAGTATCATATTTTGAAATAAAATTCAACTTATAAACAATATTTTGACTCATTAAGAAGAGATATCTCTGTGTTGTTTGTAAATAATTAAAGATAAATTATTTCAAAATAAAATTTTATTGATTTGAATAAGTTCTTTACAAGTCAGTTTGATAGTGTAAATATTTTAACATAAACCCACGAAGGAGAATCTGCATTGGGTGGAGAAGAATCTACAGATGTGTTGAGAGGGATAGAGATTTTATATGCACATCATTAATCGAAGGATGGAAATAGTCAGGGGCTACAATGTTATAGTGTTCCTCTACATACATTCCAAAAAACCATAAAGATTTATTTGAAAGTATAACTTCTGCAGATCTAGGAGAATGATTTTTGGTCAATAGGTTGGGAGGAATGACGGTAAAAAAATCATTATGATGCTCCTATTCATAATTTTATGTAGTTAAATCTTATTGAAGTGTTATGTATTTGTCGGTAATTGAGGTTTTATATGAAATAGTGGGTTATCCTAATGATATATAATTTCATATATTTGATAGTGGGTTTAATTTTTGTGAACCAGACACTCTAATTTTCTATAACAATAGAATACTATTATTTTAATGAACCTAGAGCATATCATTCCTTTCACCATTCACCTTAAATTATTTATCCATGAGACCATATTCATTGTAATATGGGATAATTTATGAAATAATTTTTTGTTACTTTATTTTTTATTAAATCCTTATATCAATTTTAGGTATCTAAACTTATATATTTTTAGTAAATGTATAAATTTTTTCAAAACTAATGGTCACATCATTGTTTATTCTAAATTAAATGTGTTTTATTCCATTATTATACATTATTTTTTATTTCCAAAATATGGTAAGAATCTATAAAAAAGAAATTCTTAAATTAATAATTAATCTATATTTATTTGATTAATAACTAAACCCTATAAGTATTTTGATATATGTGTTTATATGAGTTTTTTGATAATATAAAATGGTGAGATTATAGGGAAGATTGATGTTGATCCAACAATTTATCATTAATTTATCATTTATTTTGATGCTCATAAATACCCTCATTTTGATAATAATGAAATTTATTTAATATGATTTAATGATTATTATTTTTATAATATTTATTTCTTTTCCTTAGATTCATGAACATTCTTTTCTAAAAAATCATCTAAATATTTATTCAAAAAAGTATTATGGATGTTTTGAAGAAGTCTAATTTCACTATTGAAAACATGTTATTGTAATCAAATGTTGGATTCCAACCCCACATTTGAGATGGATGTTAGGTTGGAGAAAATAATTTTTTATAAAGAATTTAAATTTGGGACCTCACATTTAAACTAAACATTTTCTTTGGGAGCATAACATTTGATAAGAAACATCACTTTTGGGGCCTCATGTTTGAATTTAATGTCATGTTTGGGAACCTAATATTCATGAATCAACCCCATGTTTGAGTATATATTGTACTGTATATTAACGTAAGGTTTGTATTAATCCTCACACCTAATTATTTTACATTTTGACTCAAACATATGTTTAGAACTATAATTTTAGAGTAATCCTCATCCAAAGCAACCACTTGTTGAATTAGTTATCAAAATGATCAAAAATTTTGTTATTTCTGATTTTATCTATGATTTAATTAGAGTAAATAAGTAATTATGGAGATTAAAATACCATTTAATATTATATTTAACAATGGATTAATTTGAAACACATTCTGTTGGTAGTTATGATTTTTCAAGACTAAATAAATTTAAATTTAAAACACACTAATAATTTTGGAGATTTTGATCCATCTGATGATATTTTTGGACATTATTGACCTGAAATAAAGTATAAATTATTTATTATAAATTGATTTAGCTATATGGGATTTTTGATAGATATTATCAAAGATTCATATCTTTTTAATATGTCACTATTTTTTGGATGTTTCATAAGATGAATCTATTTGAATTATGTCGATATTTTTTGATAATTATTGACCACTATTGATGTTTTATCTACCTATTATTCATCTAATATAGTTTTCTGAAGTTATTTTTATGAAAAGGAAATGATTTATACCTGTTATAATCATATACTATGTGATCATAGTTTTTTTCCAACTATGATTATAAGGAATTTTCTCTTAAAAATTTAAAATATTTTTCATAAGAAAAAATCTTTGAATATAATTGTATATTCTTGTAAGGTTATATTATTCATCAATTGAAACATATTAATCTAAATGTTTTAAAAAATATCCATGAAATAAAAAAATTTCTATTTGTTCTTAAACTCTCAGGTGTGGAATTTATTGAGGACTCTTATTTTTAAATAACTATAATATCATTGTGACAATTTTTTTCATTCACTCAACTCTCAAGATCCCTTATAAAATGATATAATAGTGTAAATAACTAATTACATTAGATGATTTTTGGTTGAGTGGACCATAGGGCCTTCTTGCTCGAAACTAATATAAAAAATTTTGAGTTATTTTTTACTATTCCACTACATAATATATTTAAAGAAAATTGAATATTATTTGTTTATAAATTGTAAATTGGGATCAGTTTCAAATTATTAAATTGTTTTTGAAAGTATAAAAATATCCCCCTCTTTTGTCTTCATATATATTCTAACCTAAAACTTCCATCTTTCAAGGACCAAATTATATACTCTAAATTTGGTTTATATGAAACAAGGATGAATCTTATTGAATAAATAAATCACACTTGATAAATTTAGCACATGACAGCTCCTTCTTCAGGGTATTAAGCACAATTATAAAATGATATTTTGTAGGTTCCATTTTATTTATATAAATAATAATATCATCTATATCGACTTCTAGAAACTGATCACGGTAATCTATATGGACATAATTAATTAATTCCAATAATATATTAGGGGAAATGTTACGTCCAAATATAATCAATATAAATAAATAAATAATGTACCTAAAAAAGTTTGTATTGGGTATATCCTCCTTCCCGACCCTCAATTGACGATGCCCAAATTGATGATTAATTTTTGAAAATAATTGAGATCCTTATAGTTGATCAACCAGGCCATTTCTTATTGGTAGATGATAGTTGGTCTTAATAATGATCTTATTATGTATCCTATAATCATTGAAAAGGAACATTTGTCATTCATTTTTAGTAATATAAAACAGGGTTACCCTAAGGTGATGCACCATGGAATATTAATCACCTATCCATATTATCTTAGATTTTTTTCTTCAATTCTTGGAACTCAATCTCTTCCATTATAAAAGGAGTCTTCAAAATAAGTTAATCACTATTTATGAATTCTATTAAAATATAAACATCATGATTCAGGGGAAAATAGAAAATTATTTAATAAATATATCAACATAATCGTAAAAAATTCTAATATTTTAAATGTTTTGTTTGTCTCGTACCATTTGAGATATATATGACTCGTGAATAGGTAGTATGAAACAAACAATGGATGTAATATCCATTGTATGTTAATATTCATCCTCACACAAATATACTATAAATGGTTGATTTAGAATATTAAATGTGACTTCTCTTCCTCCACAATTAATATGGGATATATAAAAATAAAGCTGATACATGGCCAAAATAATAACAAATTCAATAATTAAGTGAATAAGAAAAATTAATAGGGAGTATATTCCCACAAAATTTTATGAAAGAGGAACTGTAAACAAGAGATGTGATCATCATTCCATTACGATATTTTTAATTCCAAATAAAATTATAATTATTATGGTGTTTTTTGATTTAATTAGTAAAATATTCATATATAAAAGTGTATTTAGTTCCAGAATCAGGTAAGATATTTTTAGTTCTAGAAGAGATGTTTTGGGTACATTTCAAAAATTTATTCTCATTTCTGATTTCATTAGTAATTATTGAATGTGATTTCCCTTTGTATCTTATAATAATATGATACGGGCATTGAATTTCATTATTATATTTAAAAATTATGCTCTAATTGGTATAATTTCAATAATACTTTTAATTATATCATTTGAGTTTTGGAGGCTTATTAAAATGATATTTCTCAACATTTCATTGATTAACTAGCCTCTTCACATCTATTAAACATTATTTTTCTTAATGACATCACATTACACCCTTTTGACATTTTCCAGACCCAATAAGGTTGTCCTCCGTGCTTCCTTTGATTATTTTGTAATAAAGGAAGTTTAATTTTCTTTCAACCATGAGTTTTGTTATTATAATTTTCATGAAATTTTTCCTTCCTCTTATTATCTCCAAAACCATGAGAATAATGAGTGTCACCAATCTATATTTATAATTTTTTATCACATCAATCGATTTCATCATAGATTTTAAAATATCTTATTTAAATTTCCTTTTGGAGACTTTCTATTATGACACAAATTGATAAATTTTATTTTATGATTGATGATAAATCTTTAAACGTAACATGAAAGTGTTGTTAAACTTGCGACATTGTTATTGATGGATTCATTATACTTCTTCACCATCTATAGGAATTCATTATCTATTTTATTGTGAATAGTTCTATAAAAATACTTATTGAGAAATACCTCAATAAAATATTACAATTTCATATAGTTAATTTCTTCATCTTTCTTAATAATTTTAGTAATATTGCACAATAGGTCTACTTTTCCATCCAAGTGATATAATTCTAGGAAACATTTTCAATGCCTTATGAACTAGAAAATATAGAATATATTTTTAGTGGTACTGATCCATTGGTTGACCAATAACGTATTAGATGAACCATTGAACGAATGTGGATGTTACCTTATGAAAGATTCAATGGTGCATTGGTCCATCCTTTTTTCCAATTAGATGTTTAACATGATTTATGGACTGAGAGAGTTGCATGATAATAACATTATGATTATGAATTCCAGCACCATCCTATTCATTTTATCATTAAATATTACATCACATGCTTTAGTATGATGATTATTTATGGTTCTATCCATTATAGATAAACTTATAACATATTGTGTTCATCTAGTTATAATAATACTAGTGAGAAATCATATAATCATGGAAATTAATCCTGATATATCCAATTTGTTTCACCCAATTATCAACCTATTATAATTTTAGGTACACCCAATAAAATTTTCAACTCATCAGAGATTGTCTAATGTGTATCGTTAGATTCCCCATAATTTAATCTCAAAAAATATCTAAACCATTCTCCTTTATAAACTGTGGAGACCCAAAAATAGAATACATAAATATTTAAACATTTTATATGAATATTTAATGAATATAACTACAATAAAAAACCTAAAACCATAATTTTTTAGTGTAATTAGATAATAGATACAAAATGAAATTATTTCATTAAATATTCTCATCATATTCATTAAATTTCTTCTTTAATTATTCAATTCTTAGAAAAAACCTACTTAAAACCATTATTTATAACATGGGGAAAATAGAAACATAAGAAGGGGTGATATTAGTTTCTAAGTAAGGGTAAACAAGGGTGATACCATTCATTGATCATATGAAAACATAAGATAATAATAAGGGTATGAGATCATGATCATACCATTCAAATTTAATAACTAATCAACTAATGATCATAAATCATGAGTCATGGCATAAGGTTTTAGAATTTCAATATAAAAATGTCATAAGAGTGAGGAATCATCATTAATTATTAATGAGACATATGAGAAAAACATAATCATAAGAACAAGTGATAAGAATTGTATGAAAAAATATTGATCCTATAAAATCATTTCAATTGATAGGTATCACTGGTAAGATTATAATCATATGATAGAATACGTTCCATAATATATTGAGTTCACTCCGAAACCTCTTTTGATCCAGGGAATGGGTTCACACCCAACCCTCATTAATTCCTAGAATGGGCATACTCCCCATTATCATTCAATCCTGGAATTGGTTCATTACACTTCCTCAAACATATTATACCATGATATATCAATATATACCTAATCAATTGGAGAGCTATATAATTTTGGGACCACCCGTCACATAATAAAAACATACATATGTGTTCTAGAAGATCATAAAAACATTCATCATATCCTTATAGCATAACCCACTGAAAAGAAATGGGATTTATAAGAATATCATCATCACATAATCATAAGACTCTAGAGAAATGAAGTGTATGGTATAATAATAGAATTGATTTTTTCATCATAAATTAATTAACCAATGACATGAAATGAGTTTCTTAAAATCATTTTAATATCTTCATCACTATAAGTGATCCAGAAAAGTTCATGGAATCATGAGATCATATATATAATTAATCAAACAATTATTAAATATTGCTCACATAGAAGAAAAATCACCTTTATAAAATCTTTTAAAATACACTTTTATTTCTAGACGAACCATCCCTTTTATTTTTGTAACTTTTATAAACAATATCCAAAGAAAAAAATTTGAATATACTTTTATGTGTAAAAAATTTGAAACTTTTAAAGGAAGATTCATGGATAATTAAAAACATGACGGTGGGAAAATCAAATAAAGATTTATAATTTAAAAAGAAATTCCTTTTATACATCTGTAAAAAGTCAAAAGTGAATCTTGTGTAAAAACATTAGAAACATCCCTTTTATTTTTTAGTAAATAATGTATGGGAAGAAAAAATAACCTTTCAAAAATATTTTTTTATAGACATAAATTTACAAAAAAAATTAACAACACTTAAATGGAGGAAGAACATTCCCCATCAAAAGAATAGAAATATGGTCATATTTTTTAAAACATTTTCTCTCTCATTTTACGTACCAAAGAATAGAAAATGGATGTTTTACTTAAAAACTAAAAAAAATACGTAGGAGAAGAATATAGATGTTTTTTCATGGATAAGAATTATATAATTTCACTTAATGTATATTTAACATAAACATTCTTTAAAAAATGTGATTTTAACATAAACCCTGATGAAAAGTCTCATCTTTCTTCATATACATTAAAACATATTTTCTAATATATATATTTATTATACATATATAATGGAACCATATTCATGTATATATATATATATTACTATATATATTAATATCCACTAAAAGTGGATAATATTAATTTTTTATATTTTTTATATTTTTGTTTCAATGTCAATAAACATTGGTTTTAGTGCATTTCATAAATTGAACTTCATTTTCCATCATTTTGCAATTCATGTATAAAGTGGGTCGATTTAGAATGAATTAATAATAATATTGTGGAATTAATAATTTTTGTTATTTTAATTTTATATTTTGGGATATTATTTATCAATTTGTCTAGAACATTTTATCTTTTAGGATAAATGGATGAATCATTATAGAAGATATACTTTTTTGTCCATGGATAGAGAAAGCTCTGAACACATCGTAATGGGCCTTATGCCAATCAAATAAAAATGTATCCCATATTTCGAGCCTAATGAAGCTCAAATTTTATATTCAGATAGATAACTTTATGGGGATAATTTCATCCATCTTTGGATAGTGCAAATTCTGATGTTTTCTAGATGATCAAGGTGGTCAAAGATGAAGATTAAAATGTGGTCCTGATTTAAAGGCTCATAAAGTCCTCACACCAATTTAACAACATCATCCAAATGGATGATCCAATTATGATTAAATTTTTAAATAAATTTAGAACATATTAATTAAATTATTTATTTTTTATGACCCCAAAAATTCGACCATATTCAATGTAGTAAATGCACATCAACAAGGGGAAAGAATTATGATCCGATCTTCTAGTCAACTTTAAAAAAGTCCAGTTTACATTTATTTATCACCCACCTTTTTAATCTCTTAATTAATGGGGAAGGACTTTATTTATTGGGGATTGAGTATTAGACCTAGATTTTCTTATTTAAGGAGCTAGTTGTGAAGGTATTTTGGCATCCATGTTTTTATTTAATTGTATTGTTGTACTACCATTTTGTATTCACATGTTTTTTTCACATGTATGTTATTAGAATCAACTTTGGTGTCTCAATAAATGTATTAATCTTATCTTATTTTATTATTATTCATTTAAAGATGTTAAATTTTCCATAGGGATTAATTCTATTCACATAATATTTTGTGAAATTCCTCACAAAATGGTGGAGTGATCATTATTTCACAATTTCTCTTCTTTAATTATACCCGTAAGAGGGTACTACCCACTTAAATTTATAGAATATAATCAATGGAGGGATAAAACTCTTATTTTTTATCCAAGGGAGTCGTAATGAAATTTATTGGATGTTATTTCTAATTTTAATAATTATTAATCAATTCTTTTGTTGATATTTTCATTCAATGATTTTCATTCTTCCTCTTACTTTATCAATTTTATTCCAACACTTTTCAGGACCTAATATGATTCATTACCTTAAATTTATTATGAATATGATCCTCTAAGTGTATATGTGATTATAATGTGTATGTGATGGTGTTAAACCTATAATTGATGAGGTTATATTGACTGCATTGAATGTATTCTTCATGAGTTAATCAAATTGAAATAATTTAAAAAAGAATTCATCCAATCAACCCTGAGTGATAACCAAGGATCAAATAATTATTTTCAAATTGAATTAACTTAATTCTCTCAAAATAATTAATAATCTAATCAATTTTAACCGAATATGGAAACTTCATAGCTAAATCAAACCCATGGAATGTATGTTTCTTTAGGTTTATTCTTAGGTATCTAAGGATTTTTTACCCAATATATTTCTATAAATGGCTGCTTAAACAAAAAAAGGGTAAATTTGGGTATAATAAATTCTTTGTGCAATTATCAGAGACCTACATATGTTATCTTAGACACTATCATCATTTTAATACACTATATTCTCTATTCTCGCCCCTATATCTCTTATATTTTCCCCTTTCTATTTTTTGTGTATTCTGAAAATCTCAATTCCATATTTCTACCTAGTCCAATGGATTCACTACAAAATATTTCACTTTTTCCAACGGGAACATATCTGTTTGTAAAAGTACATTTTCTGTTGGTAAAACGTTTTACCAACATATATGTCTCTGTCACTAAACTGTCAGTAAAAACTCTGCCGCTAAATGTTTTTGCGATAGATAAAATCATTCTGTTACAATTATAATAATACCAACAAATAATATATATGTTGGTTAAAACGTTTAACAACAGGTTCTAATGACAAATTTTTCTATTGGTAATAATATTACTGACAAATAATATCTGATTGTAAATTAAATTTGAATAAAAATTATAAATTTTTATTTCTAATAAAAATTCATATTATATGTATTAATTTATCATATATAACACATGTTTTAATTATTAAACAAAATAATTCTCACACATGTTCAAAATTAGAAAACAAAAATTAATTATATTAATAATAAAATTTAATACAAAATGAATCAATACAAAATTCGACCCCTAACATCACACACCCCACCAATTCACACCCCCACACCTACACCCCATCCTTACCACTAGGAACCAGCGAGCACCAGCAACCCTTCCATGCCTCAGGACCACCGTGGACCACCGAGCACCAGCAACCCATCTATGCCTTGGGATCAGTGACCCAGATTCACCTCAAATCAGTGCAAAATATATGACATCACAATCGTGGAATCCTCAGCATCTAGGCATGCACAACTTCATCGTCTCTTTAGTTAATTGCAGTGGACCACCCTTCTATGTTGAAAGCACCACCTATCCCAACACCCTCCACTTTAAACAGGAACCATCATGAGAAATGTTCATCAAACAAAACACATGATATAAAAATAATAACGAATTATATAAAAGTATCCTCCAATGATCATAAAAGGATTATCTTACCACTGGAAACAACAACCATAAGATGATCTACCACAACAACCAGAATATTGTTCATCCAGACCACAACCAGAATATATATCATGTTCATAAAAACAACACACAATAAAAATCTTTCATTTTTATCTCTCACAAATCTTGAGTTCCTATCCATTGGTGTTTTTATAGAGAGATTCTAAAGAGAGAGAGAGTCTTCAAGATGTTTCTTGATAGAGAGGTTATGGAAGAACACATGGAGGGTCAACTTGCAAGTGAGATAAGTCATAGAATTTATGGTGGAGATGCAACAACTTATGATATTTTTGGGAGATTGAATAACTAATGTAGAAAGTAATTCTTGAAATTAACGTAAGGGAAAGAGAGCTTTGCAGGAGATGACAAAAATGGTAGATCAGCTTGTTAAGAGTTGGGCAGAGTTTTACCCATCGGATACTAACAAATGAAAATCAACCATTGATGAGGAAGGGGAACACAATCTATAATAATTGAAGGTGGGAATCAATGGTTTAAAGCTGTTAATTGGGCTTGACAAGGAAATGTGGACTGTTGAAGAGAGTTGTTGAGAGCTATCTTCAAGAAAGTGAAGGTGATGACTTTTTCTGGAGGAGAACTTGTGGCCTTGATTGCCAAAGATGGGGATCATTTTTTGAAACAACAATCTCATGAAGAGATAAATGTTTCATTGTGCTGACAATTTAATGATAGCTCCATAGAGTTCAGATATACTCATTAGCAGAATAAAAAAACTGAATGCTTCCATATATCTATAATCATGTTCAATAAGAGCTATGGAGGTTAAAAAATATGTAACCACAACTGACATGTTACAATACATATACTTATCTATTGTTTTTGGTTGAACTACCATGGTCAATTGTCAAGAAATGGATTATTGAGAACTTGTATGTATGTAAACTGAAACCAGATTTGAGAATATCAGTTTAGAGTTTTGTTGTTCCTCCATGAGTTAAGAAAATTTATCAGGCATCATTTGCTACTACTACTTTGGGGAGGAAATATGTGCACATATCCTTTGAAGGACAGAATGATAAGAATGCAATATACAACTATAAATAGAATCTAGAAAAGGATACAGATATCGAGGTCCGTAAAAGAGTTATGGGAGATCAAGGACTAACGCACCAGAGGGAGCATCATCATGTTCATTATTCTATTACAAAGGATGAAGTGAAGGCTTTTTTGATGATATGAGAAGTCTGCTTAATGTTAAAACGGGTATTACTCCGCTGTTTCCATCCGTAGTGGCTTGAACTTTGGAATTCTTAGAGTTGTTGGTTCAAATTGGTGGTAAGGTGAAGGTTATCAAAGGTGGTGAAACTCATTTTAACATTGATACTGATTTTGGGAAAAACATGATTCTATTTTCTTTATTAACTGTTGGAGTGGATCCCAATGTTTTGGATGAGGCTGGTTAGAATCCTGTACAAGTTGGGGCTGGAAGAGGCAATCACCAGGCTGTTAAGATTTTTTCATGTTGACATTGTTGGATTGGTGTTGCCCGATCCAGTTGGGCCGAATGCTTGTGGCCCGCAACTTTCGCGGGTCGATCTGACCACTGTAGAGGAGCTGACCGATCGACACTGACAGGCACTGTAGCGGTGCGGACTTCGGGGTCAACAGTACTGTAGCGCTTTTAACTTTCAGCCGGCAAACACTGTAGCACTTTTGACAAAATGAGCCGCTGATCACTGTTGCAACGTGGACTACTATTCATAACAATAGACCGTCTTCTTCATATGTAGCCCATTTTTGGGCTAGGGTTTCTGATTGAAAATCCTTTGTAATTTTGTGCTTCCAAATCATAGTGAAATTCTGCCTCTCCCGTGGACGTAGGGATTTTTCCTGAACCACGTAAATCGTCGTGTCCTGTGCTTTCTTTCTTTTTCGTTTTTCCTCGTTTCTGTCGTTGTTTCTCCTGGCGATTCCGCAACAGAATCAATATCACTAGAGAGCTAGAGGACGATATAAAGAGCTACAAAACGCCTCAGAGACTTGGAAACACACACCAAAGTGGTGAATCATCATAGAAATTCTTATCTTGGTATGATCATTCTAACTTCAATATTTAAATTTCTAGAGATGATAAGTGGAAAATCACTCTGTATTGGAGTTGTGATGAAAATACATTGATGATTTCATTGATAAAATAATAATTGTTTAATTAAATTAATTAATTGATGACTTCTACATCCATAATAATGATCAAGTTATTTAGGTTTGATTGATATTGCATAAATAACATTTACTTAATATCATGATCAATTGAATTTGGGGTCCAAAACATGTTTTGGATTCTCATCAGTCGTTTATAATTTAATTTATTTCCAAATTGAGGATTAAATTTAGCATTAGAGTATTAGTGTTCAATGAAGGGATAATACCTTATCAAATAACAGTTGATGAAAACTTCTTATGGTGCTTATCATTTGTGATAAGTGGTTTTGTTAAGTGTTTTTAGATTACTTACTGAAAATTATTTTACTACCCCTTCTTTTAATTGGTTTTCTTCTAGAATTTAAGAGTCCATTTGACAACACTTCTTGTTTTTTCAAACTGTTTATCATAAGAGATAATATTTAGAATTTCTAATGAACACTTATAGCGCATATCACTTATCATAAGTGTTTACACAAACATTTCTAGATTGCTTATTGAAAAAATGCTTCCTGCCACTTGAGTGGTATTATTTTGGTATTTAAGTATAGAAATTTTGCAGAAACAGGGCACACAATAATTTTTTTTATTATGATGTTTCGTAAAAGTAATAACAAAACACACGGTACATATTTTTTGAAAATGTTTATCATAAATGATAAATGCTATACGAAATTTTAATAAGTGGTATCCAACAGACCCTTCATGCAAGTGGTTTTTCAATAATGTTACTAACATGACATATTTTTCAAACCATGTATAACAAGTAATGAGTGAAATGAGGATTTTTCAATAAGTGCTACCGAAAAGACCCAAATTCTCATATTTGACACCCATGTCTACAGGATTCCAAGTTATAGCCCTATTATGTATTAATTATCAACTGTTTGAATAAAAATAGGGTTTTCATTGGTTTTCAAAAAAAAAAGACTGATCTGTTATCATTATTCATGCTAATTGGGAGTGATCATAAATCAAAAGTCTAAGATTCACTGATAGTAATGGAATTAGCTTTATAAAGGAAAGAACACACAATATTTTCCTAGCATCATATGGTAGTTATCAACCATTCTTAGCGACCAGATGCATGTAAAAGTTTCAAATTTGGAAACTAGAGCATCAATATCACTAAGAAGAAAAAGTCATGGTCATTGTTATTAATCAAAATAAATGTCATTAATACTGTAAAGATGTTTTAATGAGCCATTTCTTTATCGATTAGGGAAATAGGTAGCAAACCTGGATGCAAATTCACAAGGAAGTTCAAATTTAGATCTGATTTCTGGACAATTTAAATAGAGCCTGAAATGGAGATTCACGTGTTCAATACATGAAGAGGGGTTGAAAAATAACCAGTCAGATGACTAGAGAAAATTCACATCTAAATCGGAACAAACCATAATGCTCAGCTTTTTCAACCTTCCATGTTTCGTTATTAGCTTCAGATAAATAACATGCCACTTTCTAGTGGGAGTTTCATTTGTAAAATATCATTTTTTGAGAGATTGGGGTTTGGGAATTAGAACCAGATATGGATAATAAACAAACCATGAGTTCAAAAAGTAGAAATTGAGGACCGTGCGATGTTATTTTAATTCATAGATCAAGGAAGGGTCTTGAAAGAATCTCAGAGAACATGCTGCAGATAATACCAATACCACAGTCACTGATGCTAGACCCACTAAGATCAAGAAAATTCTAAAAATTTACATCTTGAACCAATGGAAATAATAGATGCATTAGTGATTTCTGATCCAAGCATCAATAGAAGCATCTACAAACTCTTGAAGTTAGAAGACACTAGAGAAAGTAGAAAACCATGAGAAGGATAGACTAAATCAACATGTATGTTCGTTGACGTTGGGAAAATCCTTCCCAGACCATCAGTATTACAATTTTCTAAAATACAAAAATATAAAGAGAGTTCCCTCAAATTAGAGTAGGTGATGGCTATCTTGGATAAGGAGTGAAGATTCAAAAGAAAAAGAATATAAAGGATAGAAGAACACAAGTTGAAACCCAATAGATTACAACACGCTTACAACTTAAGCCATGACAAACAATGTTTATCAGTAACAAAGCGGCCCAATTCAACCCCAGTTATCCGATTGAAGTTGAATGTCGTGGTTCCATTTATGTTATGTGTTTGAGTGTTTGGTAATAGAAACTAACTCTCGCCCCTTATGTTGTTGGAAGAGAAATATCAAGGGGGGGGGGGGGAATTGAATAACATGGATGAATTCATACCTGGTTTTATTGGATCAAAAAAATGTACAGTCAAAATCGAACCACGCAGAGACACGGGGACGACGATCAGTGAGCAGGTACAGTGTAGGTGGGTTTGGGAGAGGGACTAGAGTGGACACTGGAATGCGGGGAGAGGGAACAAGATGTGGACGATTATGAGAAGGTTCGGGGAAGCTAGTAGGGGGGTCGGGGAAGCGGGGGCTTCAGTGGAGGTAAGCATGTATATAAGGGATGTGCGGGATGCAGTGAAAATATGGGCAGGCATAGGTGATGCAAGGAAAACCTGGGCAAGCTAGATGAGAAGATAGGAGAAATGGCAGTCGATCAGGGAGGCACGACGGCTGAGCGATGGTAGAGGAGGCGGGGAAGGTGGGGAGGCGGGTTTGGCTAGTGCGGTGGTGGCACGAAGGTGTTCTAGTGTGAGAATAGATTTGTTTGTGGACCACACATCTAAATAATAATAATTAATTTTTAAAAGTTTTTTTTAGATTTAATTTACATTCTATATATATCTGTATACCATGCCAAGAAACATTGGTAAATTATAAATTTTTTAATTCAATATGTAAACATATATTTTTAATTGATTATTGATAGGTCTTTTTAAAATAATTTTTAAATATATATTCTATTATTGGTAAATGATTAATTGATATTGAATAATTTACTGTGATGTCTATTATTAATTGTAAAATATTTTTTGGTAAAAATACATAATGAAAATAAATTCATTTATTGGTAAAATAATTATAGGCATCTGTATGATAAAGCGGCATATTTAATTATTAATAAAAAAATTGGTATTGAACAATAAATATTAATAGATATATCGGTTGGTAAAATGATTTGTTGGTACCTATAGAATATTTTTTTATTTAACGGGTTGTAACAATTTTTATTGATGGAAATAGATTTGTTGGTAATAGTTATTATTAATAATAGTTTCATGTGTTGGTAAAAAAGAGGTTGGTATTAGTATGATAAAGCAACAAATATAATTGTTGGTAAAAGATGTGTTGGTATTGAACCATCAATATTAATAGATATATATGTTGGTAAAAAAAAGTGTTGGTAGTCAAAATCAATACCAATAAAACTAAATATCTGTTGGAATTACTCATTTTTACCAACAGATATATTATCTTTCATTAAATTTCTGGTGGAAAAAGTCAATTTTTTTTGTAGTGATTATCTTCCTCATTACCCCAACTTTTAATCAAGATTGAATCACCTTGATAAAAATAATTAGGAATCCTCTAACTTAAGGAATTTTATTGATTAACCCTTGAATGAACATTACACACCCGATGACATATAAAATCATTTGGATGAGGAATTCTTAAAGGATAAATTTTCATCCCTCTTAAGGATGGCTAAAGATATCAATCTTAAGAAATTCAATGATATAAAATCATATATATAGCATAATACCATATGAATTATTTAAAATTTATGTGAAAATAGTTAAATTTAATTCATATGATTTATAATTGAGATTATAACTACAAACCATTAAAATAATTATGGATCTAATATCCACTTAGGTTTTCCCTTACTCAACAATTATTGAAGAATATTGGTACACAAAAACCTATCATAAAAAAATCCATGATTTGAATATTTACAAAAGTGGAAAATTTATTGAAAAACTGAAAACATGATTCCCAAACATTCAGTGGATTCAAAATTGCAAGAAAATACCAAAGGATCATATTTAGAATATAAGAAATTAGAGATGGAAAATAAAGAAACTTTATTATGAAATATTTTAAGACAACTTGAGAAAGTATAGGGAATTTTATAAGGGTGTCCAAAACATGATGAAATTTATTTTCTATATTATCTTAAGATAAAATTATATACATGGCTTAAATTTCTTTTGGATGGATCTAATAGTGATTTTGTAGGATCACCAATAAATGAAAACTTGGGGGTAATCACAAACATCGAGTCTATACTCATTCCTGACACTCATCTAATTTTTTTTGTTTAAAAATTCTATTAAAAATTAACCAAATATATTAATTAATTATAAAGGTTTTATCTAACAATAGTTCAAAGTCAAGTAGTTCCAATGAGATCTAATCTCTTTTATGTGTTAAATTTTTATGTAGAATCATTTTAATATTTTTCAATGAAACCCATGCATTCTAATGTTCAAAACCAGCCATATATAATCCTTGAGGAGTCTACTTGTCACCTGAATCTAAAGCAATCAATTACTTATTGATGGTTCATGAAATTCAAAACAGGTGGATTTTTCCTATGATTACATTTAAAATAGCATATCCCCCTATTTCATTCCAATTATAATCACTCTCTTCTCTTCTCTTTCAAAACATATAGAAAATTCATTCTCATTTATGGGGTGTGGAAATCTGTGATTTTATGATTTTTTGGTATTTTGTGGAAAATTTATTTAACCATGAACATGAAAATACACATTTAAAAATTTGAATATGAATGTAAAATAATTTTTAATTCCTTGATTATGATTTTAATGTATATTTAATTTCTTGAGTGTGGTTTTTAGAAAGTACAGATTTCTAATGTTATTTTTTAGTACAAAAATTTTCATCCTTTTAATAAAAAAACCATAACTCATGCATTTTGGATTATGGGTTTGTTTGAGTTATCAGTTCCCGTTTATCATATCATGGGGTTTGGGGTCACATTTTGGTTAATTTGAGTGTCAAAAAATGAAATAATGACCATGTAGATAAATGTTTTTTCAAAATGCACGACATTTAACAATCGGGGGTAGTTACTCCATAGTTTTCTTTCCTATAGTTAGTTTTTTCACCTCTATTTCGGTTAAAAAAAACAAAAAAACGGTTAAAATTGGTAACTCATCTTAAGGTTCAATGTGATTACCCGCTACTGCTTCCATTTGTTCCCCCTTGAACAAGAAAACTGTCCCCAAGTATTTTGTGATACATAACACATCATCATGCTTAATTGAAATTTTATAACATGTGGTGATAAATTTAAACAAAGTAATAAGCATGGGATTAGGATATTTTTTTCACCAATCTTATGTTAAATTATTTTGATATGTTTCATGATTTTTTGGCATTACATATTTTAGTGATCATTATATGTAGAAATTATTTTGTAAAAGTGAATTCTTATTTCATATTTTTTTAGATACTTATTTCTTGGGACAAGGAAAACTCATGTCAGGGTGTGATTATACATTTATAGTGGATAATATTCATTTTTTTTATTTTAGTATTGTTGTTTTTCAATGTCCATAAACACTTGTTTTATTACATATCATAAATTTAACTTCATTTCCCATCATTGTGAAATTCATGTCTAAAGTGTTTTAATTTGGTTCCAATAAAATATATTATTAGGTAATCAATAATTTTTATTATTTTAATTAAATATTTTGTGATATTATTTTTAATTTCTTTTGAATATTTTATCTTTTAGATTCAATGGATGAATCTCAAGGGAAGATGTACATATTTTTATATGGATAGAGAAAGTTTTGATCAAATCATAATGAAACTTAGGCCCATCAAATAAATATGGAGCTTGCATTTCAAGCCCAATAAAGATCAAATATTTACTGTAGATTGAGAAAATTATGGGGATCATTTTATAAAACTATTTATGGATCCAATTTTGATGTTTTAATGGTAATATAGGCAGTAAAATATGAAGATTAAAATTTGGGCCATATATTATGACCTATAATGTAAACACACCAATTTAACTATAAAATATGAATAGATTATCCAATTAGGATTAAGTTTATATATCGACTAAATTAAATATTTAATAACATATTTTTATTCTTTGACACCCACAATTTTTTCTATATTTAGAGTCATGAGTTCATGAAAACATGGGGAATGAATCTTGATCCTATTGAGCGAGCCAGAATAGGAAGGGAGAGTTATGGGGGAGGAAATGAAAATGTGAGCGGCCCAGTTGGCCGTTCATTCAGTGATGTGGTACAAAGTGGGAACCAGATATTGACTACAGCTAAAGGATCTTTATCTACTACACCAAGAATATGAACAAGGAATGATTACTCATATCTTCCACGACCGATGACGACTAGATCAGACTCAAAGAGGAATAAAGAGGTGAATTTGGATTTTAAAAAAGAAAGTGTTATCAAGGAGGCATCCCCAGACCGTTCCGTTCTTGATCAGCTTAGGAGTCAGGTTCAAAGTGGAAGCTTTTGGAGACATCCAAATTGGGAATTGTCTATTGGAGAAGATGACTCTTGCATTGGACGCAGAGATGAGTCTAGTTATTATGATGTGTAATGTTATGTTGGTTTGCGGTGTATGATGTTTGTGTTTCCATGTTTGTGTTTCTGGTTGTAAGTTGGGGCACCAGATACCCATAAACTAGCTTTTCAAAATGGTAAAAAAATGATTTGCTGCAATCTTGATCCTAGACGACTTCAAAAATGTCTAATTTCCTTTTATTTATCACCCTAATTTTAGCTATATTAATTAATAAGGAAGGAATTTATTGATATGGGATTGACCCTAGGACCTAAAATTTTATATTTATGGTGCTGGTTGTGAAGGGATTTTTGGCATCCATATTTTTTTTCAATTGTAATGTTTCACATTAATATTTTATGCACACATTTTTTTTCACATGTATGATATTTGAATCACCTATGGGTTCTTAATAAAATTTATTCCTATAATATTACCTCTTTATTATTCATATCACATTGATACCTCTTCCTTAGGGCACTAGTGCAGAAATCGTTTTTTACATCACCATTTATTACGTCGGTTATATATAACCGACGTAAAAATGCGGCGAGTAGATTTTTAACGTTGGTTATTTTAATAACCGACGTTACAAATCTCGCCTGTTGGGTTTTTACGTCGGTTATCTTATAACGGACGTAAAAAACCAATGTGTGGGGGGTTTTTTACGTCGGTTATTTGGTAACTGACGTAAAAAACCCAATATAGACGCGTTGTTTACGTCGGTTATCAAATAACTGACGTAAAAAACCCCCCCGGGCTTTGGTTGTTTACGTCGGTTATTTGATAACCGACATAAAAAACGCGTCTATATTGGGTTTTTTACGTCGGTTTCCAAATAACCGACGTAAAAAACCCACCGTGCTTTGGTTTTTTACGTCGGTTATAAAATAACCGACGTAAAAAACCAAAGCGCGGGAGCTCTTTTACGTCGGTTTTAAGATAAGCGATGTTATAAAGTTAAAAAATAGTTTATAACATCGGTTATATAATAACCGACGTTATAAAACATTTAAAAAAATTAAAGCCCGTGGACTGTCATTTATGATTTTTCAATTGACAGTCCGCCAGCTCGTCTCTCTCTCGCACAGTAAACCCTAATCGGCTCGTCGATCGACCTGCGTTAAACTCATTTTGGCTTCATTGTTTATCTTCTTCACTCCTCTCGGATATATAATCTCAACTCACAACATTCAAGTAATCCTTCCACGAATTTATTTCGTTCGTTTTTGTTTCGATTCTTGATGTGCTTTTCGTTCGTTTTTGAATCTCGTGGAATTTTTTGTTATTGCAAATGGTTATTATGTCCATTCAACTCACAACATTCATGCAGGTGTATTTTGGATAAGACTATTTTTAACTCTTATTCTAGATTTTCATTCTTATATACGCTTTACGATTCTATAGTACAATGAAAAAGTATATTCATTAAATCTTCTTAAACCACTTATACTTCATCTTTTCTTCTGAAATACGAATCAGTAACAACTCCAATATGATCGCTATATTGATCTATCTGAATACCAGAAACTTCATTACGAGCAACCTCTTAAGTATCTAAATAAATCAATATCTGATAAAAATATTACTATTACCATGAGAACATAGATATTTGTCTTCACAACCATTCAAATTATTCAATCATTTAGAAAGAATAATTAATTTTAAAACATTGAGGATTAGCTTCAGCAAAATCTGAAAAATAATGGGTGGTATTGTAATGTTCCATTCTTCTAGAAACATTATTATTTCCTACTTAGCTGGAATGTGTCTTTCTGGATGAAGATTGGTAGTACTTATTTTCTTAAAATCATATTTTCAATATGATTGTCCAAAAAATGATTTTCATGAATGAAATTGGACCAGGTACAATCGGTAATACCTATCCTTAAAATTTCATTCAACATTCTTACATCATAATTTTTTTTCGAAAAATTATGATTTTTAGAACTCCTAGATCAGAAAACCATCATCTGTTTTCATCTGCATTCATAAAAATATCAATTCATACCTATTACAATCAAATATTACATTCTGGACTCATGGTGAGTCTGATAATACATTTCTTCTTTCAGTCATCTCCTAAAAATGATGGACCTTTTCATGCAAAGTGTATCTGATTTCTTGAATACGATGGTATGTCCGATTTTCAACAAAATCAAGTGAGGTGATTTCTTTTATTATTAATAATTAATAAAAAATTTATAATACCTAAATATTATTATCATCCTTTTCAGATTTTTCATTATAAAAAAGGTAAAGGGTACTTTCTTTTCATTCTCAAGTTAAATTATATTTTTTTAAAGGTCTTTTCTATCTAGGTAGAAATAATTTAACGATAATTAGATTGAATTAGGTATATTATATTATCTTACCATCCAAACACATTTTTATGTATTAATAATTATTATGTTTTGTAAAAACAATTATGACCCCCATTTCATTTTTGTTAGTTAATTGATCTACGAAAGTGTTATAAATGATTTGATGATCACGATTCGCCCATATATATGGTTAGTCATTATGTGACATTTGGGTCCATAATATCCTTCTAATGCATTCGACAATGCATTATATATCATAGATCAATATGGGATACAGATGGTTATACCATGTGTAATGTGTTATGTGATGTGTCTCGTAAGAAATATTATAATAAATTATAGGAATGGTGATTAACATATCCCAATATGAGGTGAATGAAACTATGTTTTCCCTTGACATATGTTATGACTTATATGATTATGTTTGTTCCACACTCTTATGTTATTCCACATACCAATGTTGTGATCTTGTGAATAAGGTTTTTTAAATCATGTTCCCACTATCATATAAATCATGTCTTATGTTATGCTAAAATTGTTATACTTGGACTCAGGTGTTATGATCTATGATTATATAGAACTATTTCACTTATCTTTTTGATCATGTGCTTTGTGTATTCTCTTATACCCCCATGGATATCTTTTTATGAGATTAGATATTATATTTATATATATCATGTTTACCCATAATGAGTATCGTAAATCAAAACTTTTATTATTTTCATTCCCTAAGTTATAAAAATAAGTATTATGTAGGATGATTCAAAAATTTAATCTGTGAGATGAGTTGTTTTATGTGTGAAACCCAGGCCAAACACATATGTATTTTTTTATTGGTATTACATATATATAGTTCGACATATACTTTTTTTTACATTACCATGATATTAACATTACTTTTTCTAAAGAAATATTAATGTCCTTAGATTATATATCGGATCAAAAGGATATAGTAATTCTAATATATAATCAGAATGATCAGATAATATGACAATATTATTAAACATAAAACAAATGGTCTATATTCATATTTCTAACATGACACTTACGATTTATATCTATTTGGTGTTGGGTACTAATGAAAACTACTACTACTTTCAAGATTTTGGCACTTGAAAGTGTTGAGTACTTTAGATCATAATGATTGAACAACAAGGATGAATAACACTTGTTATATTCTCCATTAGGTATTCCTATATTTTAACATGTTTATTAGTATATTGGCATGAGATTATTATAAATGTGTATCATCTGATCATATTCACTTATTCCAGATAAAAATCATTTTGTTTATGTTTTATTGATGTATATTTTGTTTGGAGAATCATTAGGCGTCATGGTTTTCATTGATTCAATGAAATTTAAAACTGTTATATCTAACTATATTTTGTTTTAAAAATAATATTCAAGCATATTTTTTAAAATACCTATAGATTTGTTTTATATTTTAAATTTTTTTACATTCAAATTATGATTTTTTTCATATAAACATGTATTTGTCTTATCTTAAAAATATATATATTTTTTGATATTTGTTATCGGTAATAATGAGTCGAAGTTGGATTACGGAACATCGAATGAGCAATGAATTTGAGGAAGGTGTTGATGCCTTTTTGGAATTTGAAAAACGAAATGTTCCAAGTAGTGACATTTTTTTCTGTCCATGCCAGAAATGTTTGAATATGAAGAAGTTGAAAAGTAGGGAGATAAAAGATCATCTGATATGTCATGGTTTTAATCCGAGTTACAGCCCTTGGATTTGGCATGGTGAAACTGGACAAAATGTCACTGATGATGATGATTCGCAAGATGGTAACTCCGATGGAATTGAAGAAATGATTCGCGATATTGTATCAGAACAAATTGAGATAGAACCGACAGTTGCACATCTATATGGTGATGCTGAAAAACCATTATATCCCGGTTGTACAGATTTTAAGGTTTTGTCAGCGGTGTTAAGATTGATTAACCTGAAGGCGAATCATGGATGGAGTGATAGAAGTTTTACAGAGCTGCTACAATTGATGAAAGACATTATTCCAAAAGATAACGATCTTCTAGATTCACATTACAAAGCCAAGAAAATATTATGCCCGATGGGATTGGGATACAAGAAAATACATGCGTGTCTGAATGACTGCATTATATATAGGAAGGAATATGAATTTCTGTCATAGTGTCCAAAATGTGGGACATCACGGTATAAGGTGAAAGAAAAATCACATGGTGATGTAGTGATTACAAAGCTCCCTTCAAAGGTATTTTGGTATCTTCCTATAATTAATCGTTTCAAACGTTTATTTTCTAATTCACATGATGCAAAAAGGTTAAGATGGCATGCTGAAGAGCGGGTATGTGATGGAAAAATATGTCATCCAGCTGATTGTCCACAATGGAAGATAATTGATGTGCAGTATTCTATATTTGGAAATGAAATAAGAAATCTCAGACTAGGGTTGTGCACAGATGGAATGAATCCATACCGAACACTCAGTAACACACATAGTTCATGGCCTGTTTTATTGGTAATTTAAAACCTCTCTCCTGAAGTTTGTATGAAGCACAAATATGTCATGTTGAGTACAATGATCTCTAGTCCAAAGCAACCCGGTAATGATATTGATGTTTACTTGTCACCGTTGATTGATGATTTGAAAATATTATGGGCTGATGGTATTAGGGTGTATGATTCTTATAAAATGGAATATTTTCAACTGCATGCAGTGCTTCTGTTCACTATAAATGACTTCCCAGCGTATGGAAATTTGTCTGGATACAGTGTTAAAGGGCATAAAGCATGTCCAATTTGCGAACAGCAGACGTCCTATTGTAAATTGCATCATGGGAGGAAAACAGTGTACATGGGTAATCGAAAGTTTTTGCCTATGGAACACCCTTATAGAAGACTAAAAAATGAATTTAATGGCTCACAAGAATTTGATACTGCTCCAAAACCTTTATCCCATGATCTGTATTTTGAGAGGTTGAAAAACCTTGACGTGACATTGGGAATGACACAGAAATCTGGTAATGATAGACATATTTGGAAGAAAAGGTCAATTTTTTTGAGCTACCATATTGGAGGTATCATGAAGTTAAACATAATATTGATATCATGCACGTGGAGAAGAATATCTATGATTCTTTGATTGGAACATTGTTAGATATTAAAGGAAAGACTAAAGATGGGTTGAATGCAAGATTAGACTTACTATCAATGGGAATACGTTTGGAGTTAGCTCCCACTCCTAAAGGAAGACGAACATTTCTTCCCCCAGCTTGTCATACATTATCGAAGAGGGAGAAAATTAGCTTCTGTCAGTGTCTTCATGATACCAAAGTGCCTCAAGGTTATTCTGCTAATGTAAAAATTTTTGTCTCATTGAAGGACTTGAAGTTGATAGGTATGAAATCACATGATTGTCACATCATGATGCAACAAATTCTACAAGTTGCATTGCGTGGAATATTGCCCATTCGTGTTAGAAAGACTATAATGATGTTGTGTTATTTTTTCAATTCAATTTGTAACAAGGCGATTGATGTGAATGCTTTGAACATTTTGGAAAAGGATGCAATTTTTATACTTTGTCAATTGGAAATGTATTTTCCCCCAACTTTTTTTGATATAATGGTGCATTTAATAATTCATCTTGTTCGAGAAATAAAGCTTTGTGGACCTGTATATCTTCTTTGGATGTATCCTTTTGAAAGTTATATGAAAATATTAAAGGGGTATGTTAAAAATCTATATCGACCTGAAGCCTCAATTATTGAAAATTATATTTCTGAGGAGGTAGCAGAGTTTTGTACGAGCTACTTGGCTGCGGCGCAACACATAGGTTTGCCTCCATCTCGCCATGAACGAGTTAATAATGAGGGAAAGGGGATTCACAGCTTAAAAGTCAAATCATTGTCAGCTGAACAGATGAAGAAGTTAGAATCATACATCTTGAACAACATAGCTGATGATCAACCATATATCACATTGCATATTAATGAGTTGAAACAATGTCATCCAAAGAAGAAAGAAATGTGGATTTTGAATGAGCACAACAAAACTTATTTGTCATGGATTAAAAGGACTTTTCCTGGTAGATCAGATGTATCAGAGACATTAAAATGGATAGTGGGTGATCCATGTTTAAATGTGATAACATGGTCTGGTTATGACATTAATGGTTATACATTTCATACAAAAGCTCAGGACAACAGAAGTGCAGTTCAGAATAGTGGTGTATTGGTGTTTGCAGAAGCAATGCATTTTTCGAGTGCTAAGGACAAAAACCCAATTTCTGCATCAAATGCATATTATGGAGTGATTGAAGACATATGGGATGTTGATTACTTTAAAATTAAAGTTCCCGTTTTTAACTGTAAATGGTTTAACGGTAACAACAGTGTCAGACACGATGAATTTGGAATGAAACTTGTTAATCTGAATAGATTGGAAGACACAGATGATTCTTTTATAATGGCAACACATGCAAAACAAATTTTTTATGTAGTAGATCAATCAGATATGCAGTGGGCTGTTGTTTTACAAGGGGAAAAACAATATGTTGGTGAGGATGAACTTGATGAATATGCTGATTTATGTGAGATCCCTACTTCCATGGAAATATTAACAGAACATAATGATGATCATGTTGAAGACATAGTTTGTTCCATAAGGAACGATCACGACGAAGGAATTTGGGAAAACAATCCATCTGTACATTCCTAAAATTACAGGTAACATATGTTTATTTCTTGTTTACATTTATTTTTTCCATAAATGTTAGATATTGTAAGTTTTTTATTTATTAAAACATGTTTTAAAATAAAATAAGTATATGTTTTTGTTTTTTTTTAGTTTGTTTAGTTTACTTTATCATGTTTATAACCATTACATGAATTTTAAAATACTTATTTTTGTTCAATGATAATTACTTTACCATGTTTACAATGTTTACCAGGTTTACCATTTTTACCATTTTTACCATCTTGACCATCTTGACCATCTTTTCCATATTTACCATTGTTTAACATGCTTACCATATTACCAATGTTTACTATTATGTAACTTAGTACACTTTTCTATTTTCTGATTACAGTAGTATTAAAATATTTGAATTTTTATATTTGTTCACTGACAATTACTTTACCATGTTTACAATGTTTACCAGGTTTACCATTTTTTCCATTTTTACCATCTTGACCATCTTGACCATCTTGACCATCTTGACTATCTTTGCCATCTTTACCATTGTTTAACATGCTTACCATATTACCAATGTTTACTATTATGTAACCTAGTACACTTTTCTATTTTCTGATTACAGTAGTATTAAAATATTTGAATTTGTATATTTGTGAACTGATGTTTGTTTTTTTGATTTGAAGGTTAATGACAGATCATTCAGATGATCAACCACATGATTCTGGAGAGGAGCATATTGCTGGTCATACTTCTGGGGATGAACATTCACATGATCCTATTACAACAAAGAGTTCAAAGGTTGGTAAACGTGGGTGCACACGTTTACCAAAATTATCACTTGCCCATATGCAGGATCAGAGGATAGTAGTTGAGTTTGATGATGATGATATTCCTAGAGGTCCGAATGCCAAAGATTTTAAGAGTTTTGTTGCAACTCAGGATAAGACCAAAGTAAGCATTCTGTATGATGATTGGAGAGGTGTGGATAAAGCGATTATCTCTCAGTTGTGGGAGACTATTTTGGTAAGATTTTTTGTCATTGTTTGACCATTCTTTTAATGTTTCTAGTATATATAATATGTTTAACCTCTTATTTATCAGATGACTTTTGATATTCCTGACACTGGAGGAGTCAGGAAGAAATGCTTATCGTTGGCTGCCAGGAGATGGAGGGATTTCAAATCAACCCTCTCATCTGATTTCATTTATGGTCATAGGAGTCATGACAATCCATGTCGTATATATCCTTTTATAGATGAAGACACATGGAGAGAGTTTTTTGAAAGTAGAAAAAAAAGAGTCATTTCTGGTAAGGGAAATGTAAAATTTTATAAACTTTCTTATATAAATTATTTTATTAATGTTTTGTTAATGATTTCTTATTCTTAAATTACAGCAAACAAGGAAAGCTCATCAGGAGATCCAATCTAAAAATGTATACCCTCATAGTTTATCTCGGGGAGGGTATACATTATTGGAAGAAAAAATGATAGCGGAAAAATTTCAACAACTAAGAGCTGAGTCTTCAAGCTCTGGAGAGGTGGCCCCTCCATCCCCTCCATCTAGACATGAAAAATGGAAGAGATCTCATAAGGGAAAAAAGGGAAATATCTTTCGGAAGAATCGAAAATCGTAGCTAAGAGGATTGTAAGATATCTATTTAATTTATTTAAGTTAACTTTTTTATTCATATAAGTTTCAATCATTACAGAAATGTTCAATTAATTAATACAGGACTCTCTTGAGGAGCAGAGTTCAGAGGGGACATTTACAGCTACTGGGAGGGAAGATATTTTATTTGCAGCATTGGGAAGGCCCGAACATCCTGGCCGTGTAAGAGGATATCCGGCAGGTGTATCGGTAAGAAAAGTGTTTCCAGGTTCTTCAACTTCTAACACTGAGGGGGTTTATAAAAAAAATAGAATCCTTGGAGGCTGAAGTTAAAAATATTAATGCGACGATGGAAGACAAGATTAGAGAGTCGGTGCAGTCTATGTTTGTAGAAATGCAAAGACAATTTCAGACTGCAGCTCCCACTCCTCCACCTCCCCCTGCAGGCCCCATTATTTATCTTCCACCTCCGCCAGTAGCTCCCACTCCCCCACCTCAGCCTGCGAACCCCATTTTTTATCCTACGCCTCCGCCGCAGCTTCCTACATATTGCGAGTTGTATGTTGATGATTCTCAACATCATATAGTAGCATATGGGTTGGTATATTGTATAGGAGATACAGTTCATCATCAAAAATTAGAGGTAGATAATCAGAGGGTCACTGTACAGGATATTATAGATAGATCAGCTAGGGTACCAATACCTACAGATGAGGTGGCGACAGTTGGACAGAGTATCGACCATTTTTTAGTTTGGCCATCCAGACTTCTTCGACTCATTACCATAGAGGTATGAATGTTATATCTTTTATTTTATTTTTTTTATTAAAGTTGTTTTATCATTTGAAAACTACTATAATTCTCAATTTTTTTTTCACAGGAATACTTCAAAGGTAAAGAAATACTGTATAGACAACAACAAAGACAACAGGCTATGACATCAGATACAGATTCCAGTGGTCTTGACAGATTGTCAAGATATTCACATTTGTTGTTGGGTTTTTATGAGTTTCCAATGGAATATCATGTTTGTGGACGTGAAATAAGTTTGGGGATTACAAAATCTGATATCATGGAGCTTGTTACTGGAGATAATTTGGGCATCAACGTGGTGCAAATTTTTTCCATGTAAGTCTTAACACCTTTTCCCAGTGTTATATTTATTAAAAATGTATTCTTATATATGTTTTGTATTAGGTATCTTTATAAAATTTGTGAGAGGAATGAACTGACAGAAGTATATAGATTCATGGACCCACAATTGATTTCCCCTAAAGCATGTGCATTGACTGAGGAACAAAGAATGGTTTATATTGCTGAAAGATTTGAAAAGAATATAATCCAACAATGTTGGATGATGCATTTTTGTGAGAGGTATGAAACACATTTCTCTCAAAGAGTTAATTATCTTTTAACATAAAAAACCACTAACATTAAATTTCCTTTTATTAGTAATCATTGGATGTTAGGGATTTTTTGCCCAA
Organism: Viscum album; assembly: GCA_963277665.1. Taxonomy (NCBI): domain Eukaryota; kingdom Viridiplantae; phylum Streptophyta; class Magnoliopsida; order Santalales; family Viscaceae; genus Viscum; species Viscum album. Next base: position 1,220,489,958 of record OY728119.1, read on the forward strand.
GGGAGAAAGCTCTTTATTGGATATGCTCTGTTCATGGTGATGTGCGGGCAAGTTTTAAGAATATATTGGAAAAGTAAGTTTCAATTTCTCAATAGTTTTATATATTATAATGAATTTTAAATTTACCCCATTCGTATTATTTTCTAACAATGCATGGGTGTACTTTCGAAAAAACACAAAGAAAAGAAATGCAAAGATCAAATATGTAAATCCGAAGGTAAATTTCCATTTATAATTTGTACTTTTTGATTTATTACATAAAAATAATATATTGAATTTACACTCATTCAAAACAGAATTGTCATGAACAACAAGGCCTCATCGAATGCAGATATTATATGTTAAGATTTATGTATGAAATAATAACAACTGGGACAATTGTGAATTTTGACCTGGTACGATTTCCTCTTAAACTTTGCCATAATATTTCAATTTGATTTATTCATTACACACGTTAACTATCTTCTTTTTCATTTGTAGCTTTTTGATGACCCTCAACCCTATACTGCTGAAGACATCAAACATGTACAAGTGGACTGGTCAAATTATTTTACAGGTTTGATTGAATTTTAGTTGTTTGTAATGTAAAATGTAATTTTGAATATTGTCGTTTTAATTGTGTATTTGGTAGTTGTTTAGGTTTGATTTAGTTTTTTTGAAGTTGACAGTGTAAGTTTTGAATGTTATATAAGTGAATGTATAATTTTGATCTACTTCTTGTTTTGGTCTACTTTTGATGGTTCTTCTGGTATGGATTTGGGTCTGTAGGGGAGGGGTTCCAAGGGTGTGGGGGTGTGTTCAGTGGGGTTGGGGGTGTCCAGCGGTCTGGGAGGGTTGTCCGGTGGGGTGGGGGGACAGTCCTGGGGGATGGCAGGGATGTCCAGGGGTGTGGGAAGCCGGTCCAGGGGTGTGGGAGTGCTGTCCAGGGGTGGGGGGGGGGGGTTGTCCAGGGGTGTGGTGGGGGCTGTCAAGTGGGGTGAGGGGGTGAGGAGGTGCTGTTCAGGTGGGTGGGGGATTGTCTAGGGGTGTTTGGGGGTGTCCGGGGGTCGGGGGGCAGTCCAGGAGTGTGGTGAGGGCTCCAATGGGGTGGGGGAGGGTTGTCCAAGGGGTATACATGAGGGTGGGAGCTCCAATGGGGTGGGGGAGGGCTGTCCAGGGGGTATACATGAGGGTGAGGGCTTCAACGGGGTGGGGGAGGGCTGTCCATGGGGTATAAATGAGGGTGGATGCTGTCTAGTGGGTAAGTTTTATATGTTATCTATGTACATGCTTAATTTTGATGTACTTCTGTTTTTTTGGTACGATTTCCTGATTTGTTTTCTAGTTGATTCTGGTGGAGAGAAGATCACTGCATTCTGTTTAAAAAAAATTGGGTTTATCGCGTCGGTTATTTAATAACTGACGTGATAAAATGCCTGGAAAATAGTTTATCACGTCGATTATTTAATAAACGACGTGATAAAAGGCCTGGAGAATGGTTTATCACGTCGGTTATTTAATAACCGACGTGATAAAGGGCCTGGAGAATGGTTTAGCACGTCGGTTATTGAATAACCGACGTGCTAAATGGCCTGGACAATGGTTTATCACGTCGGTTATTGAATAACCGACGTGATAAACCGCCTCCCTCCGATTTATCACGGCGGTTATACAATAACCGACGTGATAAACCCCCCTCCCCCGGTTTTTCACGTCGGTTTTATATGAACCGACATGATAAACCATGCTCAGCCCGGTTTATCACGTCGGTTCTTATAGAACGGACGTGATAAACCACCCTCACCCCAGTTTATCACGTCGGTTCTATATGAACCGACGTGATAAAACCCCTCGCCCCTGTTTATCACGTCGGTTATTCAATAACCGACGTGATAAACCATTATCCAGGCCGTTTATCACGTCAGTTATTCAATAACCGACATGATAAACCTTTCTCCAGGCCCTTTATCACGTCGGTTCTAAAATTACCGACGTGATAAACCATTCTCCAGGCCCTTTATCACGTCGGTTCTAAAATAACTGATGTGATAAACATTGCAATTTTATGTTTTTGACGTCGGTTTTTAAATAACTGATGTCAAAAACCTTATTTATAACGTCGCACATATTAACGTCGGCTAGAAACCGACGTAAGAAATTAAAAATAACCGACGTAAAAAATGTTTTCTGCACTAGTGGGGGGTGAATCTATTCAAAAAATCCTCTGTTAAATTCCTTACATAACTGTGGAGTGATCGTTCTTTCACTATTTTTCTTATTCAATTCTGTCATGATGAGTCTAATACCCACATCCATTGATATAATATCATTAATGGATGGATAAAAATATAATTCTTTGATCCAAGGGAGTATAAATGGGATGTATTGGATGTTAATACTCATTTTAATAATGCTTAATCAATTTTTTGTTGATATTTTCATTCAATGGTTTTCTTTCATCCTCTTCCTTATTGAATATTATCACCATACATATCATGTGATAATGAGATATTATACTTTTGAGTTATAATTAAAATTACTCTCCAACTTTATATCTATTTAGCATGTGTATGTGAAGGTGCTAAACTAGTAAGTGAGGAGGTTATGTTGATTTCATTATATGAATTCTCTCCGAGTTATTGATATTTAAATAACTTAATAAAAAATTCATCTAATCCACCCCTAGGCATAACCAAGGTTAAACACATTATTTTTATATTTAAGTCTCATAATTCTATCAATCTCATTAATAATACATTCAATTTGAACCTATATGAAACCCTTCAAGGCTAAATTAAATCTATAGAATGTATATTTCTTTAGGTTTTTTCCTAGGTCTATAAGGAATAGATAACCCAAGTTGTTATAAAAGAGACCATTTATTCAATAAAACAAGGGTAAATTTCTATTAAAACAATATATCATTACATTATAAGTTCTAATTACCCATTTTAAAACAATTATTCATTAAAATTATTATTCTGGTGAAAAACATTCTATTTCCCCCATTCATGTTTTGTTTAGATGGTTCAGACACTTGATCCATGGTCGCAATATCAACATCTACACAATAAATATCATATCCTAAATTTCATATTTATTCATTATATAAATAGTTAAAACTATATATACCTAGGTTATTAAAAATTAATTATATCACATTTTGGGGATGATAGTCTTTCCACACACACGAGTGATGTTTCCATTTTAAGATGGATTTAATAAAAGATAGGTGAATCAAAATTATAATTCATAGAAACAATATAATTTCATAAATAAATTATATGTTCATTAAATCTATCTTTATTACAAAATATATAAAATATAAGTTAAAAATTAACCACATCACTTATTGGACGTGGTTTTCCACACATACACATGAGCAACGTTACCATTTTCCAACATATTGAAGGGTAATAAGGTAGATAATATGTCATACATAATGAATAATAATTGTGTTTTAAATATAATATATATCCATTAAATATATTTATATAACCAACCAAGAGGGGAAGTGATGAAAAATAATATACATAGTTCCATAAAAATGGTAGTCCCTACGTACACATGAGTGATGCTTTTTTCCATCATATAACATGAAAATACAAAATGGATTTAAAATTAATATTAAAAAATTTAATAGTAGTATATATACATATTTAATCATGTTATTATGTTTATAGGACATTTATTAGTTTTTTAAGACGAAATAAACATGAAAATATTAGTAATAACATATACACACCCTTTTTGAAACCTCTATTTGTCCTCTTGTTAAAGACCATCAGGTTTGTATTTTATGTGGGCCATAAATAATTGAAAATTTCAAAGGAATTTTATAAGATATTTTGGAATGATTTTTTAGGTTAATTTTATTAATAATTGTTAGTAATATATCAGAGGGGGTTCCCTTTTATATGTGAAGTTGGTGGAAATCTTGTACACATTTAAAACATTAAAAAACAATAAAGTCATATTCAAGTGAAATTGAACCTAAATAATATATTTTTCAAATATAATACAAGATATAGTCTAAAACCCTTAAAAATATTATGAAAACAAGTTTTAGTGTCATTTTAAACATAATCTCTATGTTTTACCACCTCATTAACCTTTTTTTACCCTTATTGAGATAACAAAATTTTACAGCAATTACATTTCAATATTGATAAAAATATAGGTGTAATCATTACCCAATGTTTAAATTATTTTTTAGAATATGGATACCATTTTATAAAATTTATTGTCTAAAATTTGATGAAATTAAATTAAAAATAAGTTAGCAAAATGAAATAATAAATCTTTTTTTTAGAAAAATGCACTTTTAAGCATAGAACTGAATTTTTTATCATTAATTTCCTAATTAAAACCATTATATGAATGTTAAAATATTTTATTGAATATATAATATTTAAATTTTATTAAAATCATTCATAAATTATTTAAATTTATAAATAAAGATATAAATTATGCCAATTAAATGCAATTTTTCAAAAAAACATCTATTTTTTACCCTAAATAATTATACATTTCTTTCTAATGAATTGAAAAGCATTGAATTTACTTTTGATGTTTTTAAAAAAAATTACTAGTCTAAAAATATTAATTTATTTTTAAATAATATATTATAACCATTAAATAAAACATTCATGATAAAAGCAATGCATATAAACAAACCAATTCATATAAAATTTTTAGGATCTGTAGTAATTCCTATGTGAATTTAAAGTTTTTTAAAATAATTATATTAAAATCACATACCATATAATGTGATTAATTTTATAATTTATAATAATTATTCACATAATGTAAAATTTTCATGTAATCTATGTTATCGAAAACATCAAATTTATTAAATAGAAATATATTATAAAATTGTGGGGTGTTACAGTCACTAACCAAAAGCTATAGAGAATATAATATTTAATTATGAGTAAAAGATGATTACACTGTAAAAATTATTCAATATTACTAGAGAAACAAATATATTTGTTCTACTCAAAATGAAATTAAAATCATTGAAAATGATTTTTATTACCTTATGTTTCTTAAAGACCAACCCCTTTCACCGCTTTCATTATGAAAAATGATAGGAGGTGATAAACTAAGAATCATATATTAGAAATGAATCAGATATTTGATCAGTTAAATATAATAATGAAAAATAAGAGTAAATATGGTAACCCCTATCTTATATTTTCTAATGAAATTACACAATAATATCCTTGGTGTGAGTCTGATAAACATTTATGCTTAGTTCACTTTGAGTTAAATAGATGGATAATGTTGTATTCAAAGAAGAGTCATGCCTAGAAAAAGAATATGAATCCTACTAAAATGGAATAAATTGGATTAAATATTTGAATTAAAATAAAATATTTTACGCTTTCTAAAAACCCATTCAAATTTTTTCCATGTACTACGATTAGGTGATCATATGCATAGAGACTACAAATGAAGCCACTATAAGAAATAAAAAATATACCAAAAACCCAGTAACATTCTATGAGGTAGACAATGATTATATTTTATTGAATCCCTTTAATCGTTCATGTATCTTCCCTTCATTTTTAACGAATCATTCATAAATAAAAAATTCCATTAGTTGAAAATTTAATAGAATGGAAAATTAATAGAGAAAACTGACTTTGAATGAAGTAGTTGATTATAAAATAACCAATACTAGGATCTATATCCCTAATAATTTAATTAGATATTGCCAAGTAAACAATATTTTCCATTTAACTTTCATATTTTCTACTCCTTCCTATGTTTCTGCATTAAGTTCCCTTTATTTAAATATTTTAAACATTTATAGAATAAACCTCCCTTGAAAATATTTCTCACTTCAGTCAATGACACAAAAAATACTATCTTAATAAAAACTACAAAATTTTAACTCAATATCATTGTTCTTGTTCATAAGAGTAGGGTTAGGTGTATAAGCATTAAGATATGATACATAGAAAACATCATTTATGAAACTATATTTAAAATTTTAATAAAGAATATAATAATTTTATTCTATATAATCAAAAATATAAAAAGGTATAATGAATTTTGGTATTAGATTTCCCTAATTTCTATTCCACAAATGATCTCATTTATGGGAAAATTATAGGGAAAACTTCTCACCACCCTTATTTGCAAGTGTAATTTCCTATGATCAACATATGAATTTCAATATCTTTGAATACAGATTGTTATTTTTTTCATAAACATTAAATATTCTATAATCTTGTAAAATATATTTGGCCTAAATATGATACACTAACCTTAGTATAATATAGTTGATAAGGACATGGAATTCTAGAGTGGGACCCAAAATGATCAAAATAAATATTTTTTTGGTAAATGTTATTAGATGAAAAATCTATAAGTGATAGATGATTTTTCCTTTAGGAAATAAGTAAAGAATGATGGATCTTTATAAATATTTACGAATATGAATAGTAATATTAGAAATACCATGGTTTTAGTTATGATAAACTCTACTTGGTTTCATTTATGTACCGAGGTTTTACTGTAATCATTTCCATAACCATGAACATTTTATTTGGTTATGACAAAAAATGATTCATATAGGCACCCCATATTGATTATTATTTCCTAGAAATAAAATTTATCATATCATACATATAATATTATTCTTTAGTTTGAAAATGAGAAGTATTACTCATATAGTCCACCCTCAAACAAAAGAATACCTCATATGTTTTTTAATCTCAATAATAAAGTAAAAAAATATGTCATGTTCTAATACAATTTATATATTTGTAAATATATTGGATATAAAAATATTATAGGGTTTCTATGTTCAAAATTCACATTTTAAAAAGAGATAATACTATAAAAAAATAGGAAATATCATATTTCATATTTCGGAAATATTACTACATATGTTTATAATGATACATTAAAAAATGAGGTTGAAACCCACATTAATATGATGTTATTCCTTCGTCAATTACACTCTCATAATAGTAGAAATCATAAGGATACCATGAATATAAAGGAAGGAATAGAAATATTGAGTCCAACACTCATGGATCTCCCCACAATCAAGTGCTTCTTAAATAATGAAAAGGCCATGATAAAAAATCTAGGAGCCCTTAACATTCTTAAAAATTGTTAATGTCAAATTAATAGAAAATTAATTATTTATATCATTATATTCAATGACATAAAAATGAATCTTTTCTATAAATCATATTTATCTTTCTTCATCCTTTCACTCATGGAACATTTAGTCTAGGATTTTGGAATTAAAAAAACAAACCAAAATGTTCCTTTTCCACAGTGTATACAAAATATCAAAATAAAAATGCTTGTGGTTTTCAAACATTTAACACTAATTTATAAAATAATTATTCACAAACATGGGGAATATTATATCTTGAAATAAAAATATCAAATATATTAAACCTATTATGGATGACTCTTATTTAAATCTATCAGATAAAAGATATAATTGACGATTTTGGGGTATGAATATACCATGGATCTCTTATAAAAGGGAAGAACCTATATAACTTTAAAAACACAATATAATATTTAATTAAAGATCATCGGTTGGGTAGTTGATGTCATCTTTACAAAGAATTCTTAAACCATAAACAACTACTTTACGATTCTGTATAAGAATAGAACAAAGTACTATTGAAAATGAAACAAAAAAAATCATAAAACTCTTCAACTTGGTGAGAAAATACAAGGAATGTAGGAATGAATAGCCTTTAATATAACTCCAAAAATTCTAATCAACACTAATAAAACCACAAAAAGCTGACTACATTCTTTAACATTGTTGTGAAGGGATCACACATCCTAAACAAATCTTGGATGGAGTGGAAATAAGATTCTAAATGAGGTAGAAAATTTATAATTGCAAATAAATTCATGAGTAATTTCTAGTGCATTACAACTTCAACCTATTCAGGGATAACTAAAATGATTGCTTTAGTGACAAAATTTGCATGAAATTTAATATCATTAATCATTTAATACTAATTTTAAAGGTTTTATATAAAATTGATTATCTCAATGGACATATAAGATGAAACAATAATTCTATCCACAAATACTATCTTGAATTATACTAAAAATATATTAAATATTTAATTTATTATACTTATAAACACATAATGGGGAATATTCTTCTTAAAAGGCATAAATACTTACTCATAATGGATATTTAATCTTCAAAAATAATCTTTAAAATTAATTCTTATACAAATAAAAGTTGATGATACACATATAATAAAAAAAAATCAAACACCACTTGCCAACTTTCTGTTGATTAAATTGAGAATCATTATTGGGTAATAGATCATGGTTCTTTATTTTCACTTGGTTTAATAGTTGAATGTCTCAACAAAATCATAGACTAACCACCTTGGAAAATCATCGATAAATTTACACTACTTATTTTTTTGGTTCCTTGAGAATATTTAGATCCATACAACAATGTTGAATGAAAATTGATTCTATACTTAATAGTATCTTGATTGAGCACTCCATCTACCAGTTATGTAAAAAACTATAAAATACACAACAAAACATTAATAATGTGATCCATGATAATATCTAATAAATTTGGTTACTTTGTTATGAAAATAAATAACATCATATTATACATTGATATTAGGATATAAGTAATCTTGATATTGTCCAACACAACCTGAATGAGATTTAAACAATTTGATAAATGTATATTAGATACTAATTAGATAAGATAGAGAGACCTACCTTAAATAATAGTTTTCCTAATCATTAATCTAGATTAAGAAATACATGTCCAAAATATATTCAAAAGTCTTCAAATATAAATTATAAAATCAAAAAATAATTTCCTATTAAAATAGTATAAGTAAAACACCTCATACTCCTTGTAAAATGCTTTTCAAAAGGTGTATTAATGATTATTGAGCTCAAAAATACATCCAATTTAAATAGTATAAAATATTTCAATTATTCAAATATTAAAAAATGAGCCTCCTATATAAAATTATGCACTTTAAATTCTAAATTATATGAATATAGTTCTTATCATTAATAAGTAACCACTCGAGCATCACTAGTAGAAAACCTTGATATATATACCATGCATGTGCCATTCTATTTACATTGTGGGTAAAATCCATACCCAAGAGAGTGTGTAGCATACTATAAACATTTACCACCTAGCCTACTTGTCCTAGTTGATCTACCCATAGGTGGATAAATTCCCCTTATCAACTTCCCAAATGAATAAGCATTAAATTTTTTGAGTTTTTTTATGTCATAGTCTAACAATATTTTTTTATTGAAATCTAATGTAGAATCTTGAAAGATTCCCAAACTGAATATATATATTTCATTGATTTTCTTATAAAATTTATTTGTGTTTTGAGTGAAATGATCATCCTCACTAATAAAATTTAATAGGATGCCACCCCATACAACGTATTGGAGGACAAAATATATCCTTAAAAACCTTTAAATATCGAATACTCAACACATTATCGACCTCTTCTACCTACTAGAATATAAATAAACAATGATTCATCAAGGAAGTAAACCATCAAATCTTATACATCCATTAGAATATATTTTAGCTAGAAAAAATTTATTTTCAACCTTATAGAATGTGGAAATATAAACATCATCACTTAATTATATATTATTCATTTCTAAATCATCTCAAAATGATGTGATTTGAATTCCACATGTCCACTTAAGTATAAGGTAAATAAATTTAGATAATTATATTTGGTAGTACATTCCATCATTATCATTGTTCCCTAACTAAACTCCATAGATTATTAATCTCGCATACAATAATAAGTGTGTCAGGAAACTTTTAAAAAACATATATTTTGAAAATATTTCAATGTTGAAACATGTCCATTCGTCACACTAAAAACCACATCTCATAATTTACAGGCTTCCCCTTTGAAAAAAAAACTATCAACTGAAACTCTTGTTGTTAAGGTGTCTCAATACTATGGAATATCTAATGGATATAATCAACCCATTCCATAGCTTCCTACTAAGATTTATCACCATAAAATTTTGAAGTGCGATGGATCTAGAAATCCCTATTGGTGTAACCAATAGTATGCTTACATCAAGGTTCTCTCATCCCTATAGCTTGATGTTTTAGAAAAATACCATTAGGTGACTACTAATCCGCTACATACCTAAGTGGTAGAGTATACTAATTTTCTTAGTTTTACATAGCAATAAGGGGTCAACATGTCATCATAATCTACATTTATGCAGAGAACCACTTTTGATTCCCCTTCCAGGAATAACCTACTTATCGAAAGATTACTACTATTGTGAATATAATGTTAAAACATCTACCCCACTCTCATTTATTCCTTTTTTGGTGTCTTATAAATATTTAAACATATTATAAAATTCATCAAAACATTTTATTAGAAATTATTATCAACTAATTAATAAATAATAATAAGTGTTTCCAAATCAAATGAATTAATACATAATTTATATTAACCTAGTAACCACTAATAAATAAATAGAGAAAATTTAGTTATTTATTATTTATGTTTTAGTTAATATATGATTCAAATTTATTCTAAATATTAATTTAAATCAATACACATAACCTTACATCAGATCATGTGCTGTTAAATGTTCCAACCAATATGTGCTTACTCATAATAAATGAGGCTTATAGAAATATGTTTAATTATGAAAATATAATTAAACCTATTCTATACATAGTAACTAATGATTATACCATAATTATAATATTCATATATATAGTTATGGATTACTACTAGAGTCCCAAAAATCATATATTTTGGATAGACCAAATCAGACTAACCTAAATATGATTTGATATCATTTTATCCCAAACTTACACTGACACTGAGATCCTATAAACCCATCATAGAAATCAAAAAAATCTTTTGCATGCTTATTGATCATTGGAGTCTATCATAAATATATAGGGACAAAAGATATGATAGATGAATAAATTATACCTATTTGGAATGAAACTATAAAATTGTTGTATCCTAACAGAAAACCAAAAGGCCCCCTCCATACACTATATAAATAGACATTAAACTTGTTGACCAAGAGAGAGAACATGCATGCTAGATGGTACATTGTATATATTTATAGTAAACCATACCAATATTTAAATATATGTAGTAACCATATAATTAAAATCTAAAAATATAAGTACAAATATTGATTAAATGTCAAAAGAACATAAAAAAATATAAATGTAGGGGTCAAGAAGGAATAAAATATATCCCAATACATCCATTTAGATTCTAATAATATATTCTCCAAATAATTTTCTACGACACAACTTCAAAATCCTATGAATTCTCCTACGCTAATCCATTACCTTTACCAGGATAAAAAATAACAATATTTACATGAATCCCAATGGGTAATGTGTAGGTAATGATTACATCGTACCTAGTAGGTGGTCATAACTTTACCCCTACAAATATTTTATAATAGAAATTCATGATGTAGTAATGTAAATTAGGATGTCAAAATAATATATAAAACATAAATTGTTTATTAAATATGTTTTGGAAGTAAAAAAAGTAAAAAATGGGGGTTTATTTTATGGTTCTATGTCATCCATTTATAAAATTCACCATACTTGAGTTGATATATTATTATAATCTATTTCTGTGAACCTGTTCACCAATATATACCTATGTACAAATAAACAAATGTTAGAAGAAAATCCATATACCAAAGATGAAACAAAGTTCGAAGAACAAGAGGTTGAGCATATTAGTAAGTTTCTCATATCAAGCCATATTTCATAAATAAAGTATTTATAGATTATTTTCCATCCAAAACATTGTTAGGGAACCATAGTACCCACCCCTTAAAATACACACGAACTCACACACAATCTATATCTATTATACACATTCCATTGGAAAACATGAGTATCCCTACCAACTCATTACCCCACATCTTGTTCTAATAATCTAATAACACAATATATAACTAAATGTTAAAACCATTTCCACATTAACAACTAGGTCTATATATATGTCTATATATTAAAAATCTAAATATTTAATATCACTGGAAAAATTAAGCCATGGTTCCAGACACATGTGTTAGCCTTTACTATAATATTTTCAATCTACCAACCATTTAATGTGTATGTAAAAAAATACATATAATAAGAATATATAAATATCTATGAATGAATTTATTTTCTCACTCTAAATAGAAATATCTTATATGAAAACATAATACAACCAAAGGCAGGGGAAATAATCAATAACATATATACTCAACCCATAAAATTTAAAACCAAAATCAAAATTAGTTTAAATAAAACCATATGTTTTAAGAGAAAGTGGTTTATGTTTAATATCACTCCACCCTATGACACTCCTTTATTTTATACTCCAACACTATGATTGAGTAGAAAGTTTTACCTAACAAAAGTTTTACTTAATAAAATACCCAAGTATAAATAAATGAGGATGATGGTAGACTGAGGATGAGATAGATTGAGATGATGAAAACCAATGAATTTATATAATGAATGAAATGAAATTAAAATCAGTGTAAAATTAGATATCCTTACCTCAATATTATCAAACACTATATTTTATAACCACATAATTGGAGAATAATTACCTGAGGTGATGAATTTAGAAACATAGATGCGAACGGATTAGGGGTTTTGTCACTACCATAGATATATCTGGAAACAATAATAAATTTTGAAACTCCCACTTAAGGTTTATTAAAGGTAGGTCTCAGTGGTATCTTGGAAAAAAAATCAAGATTAACCTTGACATTAGACCACATAGAGGTAAATAGAGAGAGTATGATGGATTTAGAGAAGTAAAATAGATAAAAACGAAGAATAATCCAAAAAAATGGGTCAAATGGGTTAATATTTTTGAAACAAAACATTAAATTTATCCCCTTTTTAAAAACCCACATGTTACCCACTATAAGTCCATTGGGTAACTTGGGAATACACATGTATTTAATTCAACCAATAATAAATACCCCAATGTACATATAACCTATAACAAACTTAATCTTTATTATACACTTAAACATGATTTATTAAATAAAATAGTTCACTTGATACAACATAGAAGATAGATAGGTCTGTTGTATTTGGGGATTAGGAACATTAAAAAAAACGTAGACATAAAACACAACATCTTTATTGAAAACTTCCATTACATGACCACTACATTTTCTCATACTTAGCATTGCATGGAATAACCTGAGGACATGCATAAAAAAGGGTGAGCTATAAAATTCTATAAGGGAGTCAACAAGGCTTACCATAAATTATAAAGTACGTGTCAGTAAATATGTATATAAATGGATCATTAGAGAAACATGAACATAAATGCATGATATAACATAATTATCCTAACATGGAAATGTGGAAACAATATTTAACATGATTTTCGCATGAGCCAAGGCTCATTGCACATGGAGAATGAGTAAACCATAATTGCACATGAATTAGAATGTGTAAACTCCCATTTCACTTGATGTATCATAATACTAATCTTTACCCAATGCATCAGAGTGCTATTAGGGCGCATCATTATTAATCATTACATTTCATGCATAAATACGCCACATGGATCATATAACATGGATTCATTAAAAATCATCATTTATTACATAATAAATTAATGTGTAATTCATACCTGAAACACTATAATCAATACATAAATGTGAATAAAAGTTAATAACCTTGATATATAAATGGGCATGGTATTCACTACACAATGACTTTGTCTTAGAAAATCATGGTGGAATTTCTGTAGCATAACTACGTGACATAAGAATTTATAAAAATGGTTGATGAGAGAGAAAGGGATGTCTCGTCATATTTACATGAAATAGAATATAAGGGGGGTAATATAGGTACATTTCCTAACCTGTGTAATGGAATTTAGATTCATAACACAAAATAATTTTTTGAATGTAAATGTGGAGAGGGAAATTCCTTACTGAATTCCGGCATGGTAATGGGTGTACATTAGAGGAACTAGTGAGATAGAAAGAGGTATCTCATAAATTAAAAAATAATGAGGGAAATATGGGAGAGGTGGGAAATCATACCCCAATAGTTGTAAATAAGATAAAAATGATATAACATTATAAAGAAACTTGGACAAAATTTAGAAAAGAAAAAATCCCATATTTGGAAGTGTGATCTCAAAGGCTTGAGAGAGGATTGAGAGAGGATTATTGAGAGATTGGGGAACCTGGGTAGGATTATATAGAGTGGGTTTCAAGGTTTGGTCAAGCTCCAAAATCTTTGGGTGCAGATGAAGTGGGATCTTGGGTGGGTTTATGTAGGAAAGAAGAGGGAATTCTTTAATATTTTGTATTTGGACCCTACACACTAAACTAATAAAATCCACAAACCAACCAATTTTTTTTGACAATGTTTTTTTCCAAAGGGGAGTGTAATTTTTTTATAATTACAATGGAATAACTTATAATATATTAGGCTTGCTTATGTGGAGGTGAGTCACACTCTCATGAAAATCAATTTAAAAAGTTAATTTTTTTATAAGTCTTGGAGGGTCCACTAAGGCCTTGTAAAATAAAAAAAATAAACCTAAAATGACAATATTTTAATGGAAAAACATATATGGGCCGAAAATATCATCTATAGTATTTTATTACATCAATATTGGGTCATTATGATGTCATAAAACACATTATATATTTAAACAATATTTAATTTTAACCAAAAAATTCAATTATCTCCGAAAATTTTGAAAAATTTACCGTTGGATAATTTCAATGCCTTGATTCCAAAAAATAGATGGATTATATCTAAATAGTTTTCTAAATATTAGAATTTTCAATTTTAAAATAAAAAAAACATTCATCGAAAATGCATGGTTTTTGATAAAAACTGCTTTCAAACCCTAAAAAAAATTACAATTGCATTCCTAAAATTATACGATCATTTATATTTAATTGAAAAGTATTTTAAAATAGTAAAAATTTATTAATATAATATTTATGTCAAAAACCCATTAATTCATAAAACTATATTTCTTAGTATTTATAAACTAAAAATACTATTTTCACTTTAAAAACTATTTACAAAGTAACAATAAAAAATGAATGTATAATTTTTATAAAAAAATAATGTACATAGTCATAGTGCAAGGGTATTTTTACATAACCCCTTAAAAAACATGTATAAGACTGTAGGGTAAGGTGAGTGATGGTGACATACTATTGGGTTGGCTTGGATAACATTGCACGAATGGTAATCTCTATTAACTTCCACTTCTCCCATATGCATTTCTGATCAAGATTAATGCACTCCTTATCGTCTTGGGCTTGGTCAATGGAGAATCCCAAAGATACCACCTCCTTCACAATCTCTAGAAAATGGGCTTCGTATGGAGAAATTCCACTTGAGGAGGCCATCACTTCCTTTTTATGAGTAAATTGGATATATTAAAGCCCTATATTTATACTAATCATGTGATCACTGTTCAATGGCTATATTATCAAAGGTATAAATTCTGGACGGTATTTTAAAATCCAAAAACATAAAACCAAGGTAGTACATAACCATTTTACATAATAATACATTTAAATAGATCAAGAAGAATTTTCATTAATGAAATTTAGGGTCGTTAATGTCTTACCCCTTTATGAAATTTCTCCCTCAGAATTTTCTTTTCCCACATTAAAATAGATGTGGGTAACTCTACCTCATCACTTCATCCGGTTCCCACATTTATTCATCAAACTTGTGGTTTCTCTACAACACTTTCACGAGGGTCATATTCATATTTCGTAGAACTTTTTCCCTATGATCTAAGATCTTCACCATCTTTTATTCACAGGATATGTCTTTCTCCAATGGTACCAACTATGGATTGAGTTCATGGGATGGGTCAGGTATGTATTTCCTCAAGAGTGATACATAAAACACATCATGTACTTGAGATAGTTTTGGTGGGAGTTCTAGTCTATATGCCACTGCTCCAATGTGATCAAGGATTTCAAAAGGGTCAATGTATCTTGGACTAAGCTTTCCCTTCTTCCAAAATATCATAACCCTTTTCCATGATGATATGTGGAGGAATATTATGTCTCTGACTTCAAACTCTAGGTCTCATCAACGATTATCTGCATAACAATTTTGTCAACTATGATCAGATTTAATGTGTTGCTAGATGGTCTTAACCTTCTCCACCATTTCATCGACCATTTCTGGACCGAGGAGTTTTTTCTCCCCAAATTTATCCCCACATGCAGGTGTTATGCACCTCTTCAAATATTGGGATTCAAAAGAATCCATTTTGATTCATGAGTAGAAACAGTTATTTTAAAATTACTCAACTAGAGGAAAATACTGATCCCATCATCCATTGAAGTCCATTATGGATGATCTCAAAAAGTACTATAGTGTTTGGATAGTCCGCTCAGATTACACATCATTTTGGGGATGATAATCAGTGCTAATGTTCAGCTTAGTATTCAGATCATGTTGAATATTCATCCAGAATATAGTGGTGAATCTTGGATCTAGATCAGACGTAATTGATAGTGGTACTCCATCCATACTTACCACATCTCTGATGTATATATGTGATAGTTTATCCATTGAGAAATCCTCCCTAATTTCTATGAAGTGGGATTTCTTGGTAAAAGATCCACAACAACCTAGATATCATTGTTTCCTTTGGATGTCTTCACAATTCTAGTGATAAAGTCCATGGTTATGTTCTTCCATTTCCTTACAGGTATGTGTAATGGTGGCAACATCCCCTTATAAATCTACCTCTCTGCCTTCACTTGCTGACATACCGGACATTTTGATGTATATTCAGTGATATTCTTCATTATGTTATCCCACAAATATTTCCCTCAAAGAGCTCGATATATCATTGTGTTTCCAGGGTGGATGGAGAAATTTGAACTATGTGAATCATTCAAAAGTTTCTTCTTCACCTCCAGACTTGGTGGAACGCATAGTCTTTTACCAAATTTTACAATTTTTTCTTCATTAACATTGATCTATGAGGATTTAACTTTTATGATAGTTTACACACTCTTCTAAATTCCAACATCATCCTTTTGATAATCCTTTAACATTTCTAAAAGCGATGGTTGAGCAATCATTTGAGAAAGTATTGACGACGTTCCCTTTATTATTATTCCCATTTCCATCTTCATCAAATCTAAGAAGATTGGATCCTTTTAAATTCTCATCAATGATATAAATGTTGGGTCCTTTCTACTTAGAGCGTCTCCACCTTGTTTGGTTTCCCAGGGTAGAAATGGATTGATCTGTCACAGTATTTGATCAGCTCTAACCATTTTCATTGAAACATATTCAAATATTTCTGTCTGAATATATACTTGAGGCTTTTTTGGTCCGTATGTATTTCACACTTCTCCCTAAAAAGTTAATTTTGAAAAATTTTCCAAGAAAATATTACTTCAACCAACTCCAGATCATGTGTTGGATAGTTTTTCTTATGAACATTCAATTTCTTGAAATCCTATGGAATGACTATTTCATTTTACATCAATATATTTCCCATTCCCTTCATCGAAGCATCATTAAATACCCCAAAATATTCACCACTTATGGGTAATGTGAGAACATGCGCAGTGATAAGACATCTTCTAAACTAATGTAAGCTCTCTTCTCATTCATCACTCTAGGAAAACTTGACTCCCTTCCAATTTAGCTTGGTAATAGGTTTTGAGAATCATGAGAAATTTCTCAATAATCAGGGATAATACCCAGATAACCCCAAGAAGCTGTGGATAATTTTTACTGATGGTGGCCTCAACCATCCCTCAATTACAACTATCTTAGAGTGATCCATAGATATACCTTTTTTTATTAAATGACCCAATAATGGGACCTCCATCAACCAGAACTCACACTTTCTATACTTTTCATAGAGCTTCTCCCTCCGCAAGGTCTCTAGTACAGTTCTTATATGTTCCTCATGATCCTCTTTGGTTTTGGAGTATATTAGAATATAGCTTATAAATACTACCAAAAATTTATCGATGTAATCTATAAAGACTCTATTAATCATGTCCGTGGAGATTTATGAATCATTAGTGAGTCCGAAAGGAATCACTATGAATTCATAGTGCCTGTATCTCATACGAAAAGTAGTCTTGGGGATATCTTCCTTTTTCACCCTTACTTGATAATAACCTAACCACAGATCCACCATGGAGGAGTATTGTGATCCATGTAGATAATTGAACAAGTCATCAATTCAGGGAAGAGGATACTTTTCCTTTATCATGATTTAATTGAGGTCATGATAATCAATTAAAAGGTGCATTATCCCATCATTCTTCTTAACGAAAAGGGCCGGTTCACCCCATGGTGAAGCACTTGGGCGTATAAAACATTAATCCATATTCTCTTGTAGTTATTTCTTCAGCTCCTCATGCTTTACAACAGCCATTCTATATAGGATATTGGATATTGGAAATTCCCCAGGCATAAGATCAATTGATAATTCAGAATCTCTTATAGGAGGAAGACCAGGAAAGTCCTAATGAAACACATCAATGAATACCCTCACAATAGGTATGTCTTCAATGATGGTTTCTTCCTTGGACTCAATCATATAAGCCAAATACGCATGCTCACAGGGAAATAATATCCACTCTTGAGATTATGGAGCTAAAGAATATTGATCCTCCTCCTTGCACTTGTATAGAAACGGGGGTCTATTCACCATATGGAGAGTGATTTCCCTCTCACATATATTTATAATGCCTCTATATAATGAAAGACAATTCATGCCAAGAATTGCATCAAATTACACTAGTGGGAGTATGAAAAGGTTCACCAGGATGTTCAATCCACAAATTGTGACATGAGGAGAGTTATATTCATGGTATTCCATGATTTACCCATTTTTCATACCCACTGATATCTTTACTTCCATGATTTTTGGTAGTTTTTAGATTGTTCTACTAAACATCCAGGGTATAAAATAATGTGTAGAACCAGAATCAAAAAGTAAGTTCTCTATTCTTGAATTAATAACTAGTATACCTATCACCACTTCATTTTTGGGGTTCCCTTCAGTAGTAGTAATTGAAAAAGATCTTCTTTTCTTCCTTGGATGTTTTTGGTTGCCTCAAAAAATCCTTGGCTTAGAACACTGGTTTTCAATGTGTCCTAGTTTATTGCAGTTGAAACAATAAAAAATGCATTGAGGGTTGAGTGGAACATACCTCTCCTCTACCGCAGCCACGGGTTTCTCTTCTCGGCGGTTAATAGCCAGGTGCCCTTCTCTCCAACACCTACAACATTTTCTCACCCTCTTCATGAAAATTATAGGGTGTTTTTCTCCACCCCTTTGTCATGTGGGGTGCTTTATTTTCGTAGCAACATTTTATTTATCCATTAGAGTGCCAGAATTGAATTCCAGATTACGCATTTAATCCCCATGATACCCATGATATTCGCAGATCTCCATTTCAAATTTGATGTCATATCAAACAATTTCCTCATAGCTCTCGATGTCACAGATCTCTTGGGATTTTTATTGGATAGTTTTTACCCCACCAATGAAGTGGTCTACCATTCATTCAGGGGTAACAAAAAAATTCGGACGCATATCGTGCAATCCTTGTGATGTTTTCCTCATATGTTTTGATGGATTTTCCATCTTTTTCTTGAGGTAAATGAAGACCCTTTCCATCTTAAGTCATAGGGTGGAGGTAAAATATTTATTGAAAAACATTTTCCAGATATTCTTCCATTTAAACCCCTCGATATCTTCCTCAGGCTTCATATTTTTTATCAATTTCCACTACTTATCAAGTTCACCCTCCATACAATAATCATCCATAAGAAACTTCTTTTTTTCCATAAAATTGAAGTATGGATAAAATCTATTCAATGGTGTTGATCCATTTTTCGGAAATTGAGGGATAAGTTGATCCATTAAAATTATGAGGTCTTTGTCTCATGAAGCACTAGATTTTTACTTGTTCATTCTTAGGTGGGTGGTGTTGAATGTTCCTCTTGACCCATGATTCTATTAAATACTTGAGTTAACTGAGAGAGTATTGTCACAAAGTGGGCGATTCCCTCTCCCTTCAGATTGGGCATCTAATTAAAACAATCATCATATTGATCTTCGCGTTTATTGTTATCCCAAGTTCTCCTATTACTGTCCATTGGATGGATTAAAAGTAAAGTTAGGTGTAACACATAATGGTGATTCGAAAGATAAAAATGGATAACTTATAAATTAAATTTATTTCCTTAACTTATGAGTTTATAGGCATCAATATATGCTATACATGATCTAATTCCAAATATTTATTCCTAGGGGAATTTTTTTATTCCCTTAATAATGGTTCATACTAAGATTATGAATTTACCAAAGAATATCCCCCTAGCGTGTCATAACCAAGAGTGCAAAAATCCCATTGTCATGTACCAAGATACCCTAGGTCAAGCCCGAAACTCTTTGTCAGAGTTTTCACTCCTAGGTACATCAGTCCCAGACCACCTCTACATTCTTGTATCCAGATAGGGATGTATTTTTTTGATAAACCACTTACCCAATACTCACCAAAATTTATGTATGTTTTTATTATACTTATTCTTATTCCTAATTCTTTCACTAGAGTTTTCCAATCCTAATCTCAAAAATAACTAAACCTATCCTCTAATACCAACTATAACCACCATGATATTTATTACACACTTAAACACAATTTATTACATAAAAAACTACACTTGATAAAACATAGAATATTGAGAGGTCTTGTGTCTTTGGGGATTATGAACATTACATAACAACTTAGACATAAAACACAACATCTTTACTGAAATATTCTTTTACATGACCACTACATTCCCTTGTACTTAGTATTGAAATGGATCACCTCAGAACATGAATAAGAAAAGGATGAGATATAAAGCCCCATATGGGAGTAAACAAGGCACAATATGAAGGATACAATACATGTTAGGAAATAGGCATATCAGTGTAGCATAATAGAAACATGAACATAAAGGCATGATATATCATGATTATCATAACATAGAAATGTGGCAACAACATTTAACATGATTTAAGAATGATCCAAGACACAATGCACATGGAGCATGAGTAAAACCTCATTAAATATGAATTATCATGATTAAAACCTCATTTCACTTGATGTATCATGATACTAATCTTTACCCAATGCAATGGAGCGCTATCAGGACACACCCTTCTTAATCATTACATTTCAGGCAAAAATGTGCCACATAGATCATATAACATGGATTCATTAAAAGTCATCATTTATTCAACTATAAAGTAATGTGTAACTCATACACTAAAAAATATAATCAATATGTAAATGTTCATAAAGGTGAATACCCTTGATAGAGAAATGGGTATGTTGTTCACAACATAATGACTCCGGTTTGGAAAATTATGGTGCAATTTCGGTATCATAACAGCGTGACATAAGAATTCATAAAAATGGGTTATGAGAGAGAAAGGGCTGTCTCATAATATGTACATGAAATGGATATCAAGTGGTAATATAAGTACATGTAGCAAAATATTTAATGAAATTTATATTCCTAACACAAAATAATTGCATGAATGTAAATGAGGAGAGTGAAATTCCTTACAAATATTTTCCAAGGAAACAGGTGAACATTATAGGAACTAATGAGAGAGATTGTTATATCTCATGAATTATAAAATAATGTGGAAAGTATGGGGGAGATGAAAAATCATACCCCAACATTTTAAATTTTAATAAAAATGATATAACAATATAATGAAACTTGGAAAAAATTTAGAAAGGAAGAAATCCCTTACATGGAAGTGAGATCCCAAAGGCTTGGGAGAGGATTTAGAGAGGATTCGTGGGAGCTCGGTGGGTTTATATAGGAAATGAGAGGGAATTCTTTATTATTTATGATTTGGACCCTACACATTAAACTAATCAAAACCACAAACCACCCCATAGTTTTTTCCCATGGGTTTCAAAAAAAAGGGAGTGGAACACAATATTTTATAAGTGGAATGGCCGAACCTCTTAAAATATTATGCATTCTTATTTGGAGGTGAGTCACACTTTCAATGAAAACAATTTCAAAGGATGAAACATTTTATAAGACTTGGAGGGTCTACTAAGGCATTGTAAAATAAAAAAATAAACATAAATCCACATATTTTAATGGTAAAACATATAGGGTATGAAAATAAAATTTATTGTATTTTATTACATCACTATTGGGTCATTATGATGTCATAAAACATATTATATAATTAAATGATATTTAATTTTTTCCCAAAAATTCGACTATCTCAAAAATTTATGAAAAATTTGCCATTGGATAATTTAAACATCGTGATTCCAATAATAATATTCATTTTATATAAATAATTTACTAAATATTTGAATTTCCACTTTTAATATAAAAACAAATATTTATAATAAAATTCATGGGTTTTGACAAAAACAGCTTTCGAACCTTAATAAAAATTACAACTGCATTCATAAAATTATACGATCATTTATATTTAATAAAACTTAATTGTATAATAGTAATAACAATTTATTAAAATATTATTTCATTCAAAAATTCATTAATTCATCAAAATATATTTCTTATTTGAATATTAACTAAAAATACTATTTGCGCTTTAAAAACTATTTTCAAAGTAACAATAAAAAAAGAGAATGTATAATATTTATAAAAAAATAATGTACATAGTCATAGTGCTAGGGTATTGTTACATAATCCCTTAAAAGACTAGCATAATACCTCAGGGAATGGTGCGGGATGGTGATCGACTCTTAGGGTGGCAGGAATAACTTTTCACGGGTGGTAATCTCTATTAACTTCCACTTATCCAATAGGTGGTTCCACTCAAGCATAACATACTCAAGCTCAACTTAGGATTGGTCAAGGGGGAAGCCCAAAGATTCCACCTACTTACTGATCTCTGAAAAATGGGCTTCGTATGTAGCAATTCTACTAGATGAGGTCAGCAATTCATTTGTCTGAGTAAATTGGTTTTGTTAAAGCCCTATATTTATACTAATCATGTGATCAATGTTCAATGGCTATATTAAAAATGGTAATAATTCCAAACATTATTTTAAAATCAAAAAACATAAAACCAAGGAAGTACATAACCTTTTTACATAATAATACATTTAAATAAATCAAGAGGAATTTTCATTAATGAATGTCTGGGTCTTTTCAGAACCCTTCCACCAGTTACCAAGTGCTTCCCTTACACTTACTTCATTTTTATTTCCTTCCAATATCTTTCTATTTCCTCTAATCCTTCATAAAAATATTTCGAAGTATAAAAATTAAAAAACAACAAATTAAAGGTGAAAAATGACCAAAATATATGTGGGTCATTTTATTGGATATTTATTAAATTTTCACTATAAATTATTAATTGGTTTGTGTAATTTAATTAATTTATTAGTTAATTAAAAAAACACCTATAACAAAACTCCTAAGAAATTGATGAATATAATTCCAAGGATGAAAAATATATCTTGAATTCAAAAAAACCCTTCAAAATTTCTATTCGTGGTCATTTAAGAGGATAAAATGGAAATAATTCCCCTTGGGAATGAAAAAAAAATTCCCTAGGAAAATTATTGAACTTAAAGGCTATAATTTTTGGGTCCCAAAAATTTACTATTATAAATGCTCAAATATATACAAAACCATGAATAATTTACCTTACAAATTCCAATACAATATTGTTATAATGACCCAGATGGATATCCCTACTATTTAAAAACACCAAATATGATCTCATCCATTTTTAATAATCATGTCTTGTGAAATAATAATATATATTTATATCCACATTAATTAATACCATATTAGGGTAATTACAGTTAAAAATCAGTTTAGGGACTATAATATTTTTAGGGTATCAAAATACTTTATATACAAGTATATGTCAAAATATTTGCATTATATTTTTCATAAATTTCACTTATCTAAGAATATTATTTCAAATATCACCAGAAGCATCACATTCCATGTTAAAATCTCCCAAAGTAACACACAAACACACAACACCAAAACATGACCCCAAAACCAAACTACACACTCATCTATGAAGAATAAGAAATTATTCTATATAAAAAACTAAATCAATTTAGGCACTACTTCAGGTTAGAGAACCCACAACCCTCTAAATATATTTATCATTTAGGGGGATACATCACCCCACTAAGGGGAAGCAGATTCTTTATTGATTATAATGTCTATTAGGGGGACACCTAAATCCATATTTCTCATAAAGGGGACTATTTCCGATGCTTTTCTCGGGGTGCGCGTGTCCGTCCGCTTGGGCGCGACAGGCACATCTTTCTTGTTTCCCCGCATTCCCACTTTCCAAAGTCGGGCGGCATACGCTCCTTATTTAGGGACACCTGCTCCTTGATTGAAACCGGGATGATGGGATGTTGGTTCATCTTTCTGTGGATTACTCATCGGAACTCGTCACCTAGTCCGGGTCTCCCTCATAGATTTAATACGTTGTTCGTGAAACTCTACCTAGTGTCATCTTTTCATGGACACCGGTTAATTACACTGCTTCTGTCAGGACATTCCAAAGGGTTCGGTCAGGGCAGAAACCTTCAGTCGGGGGAGTAGTCACGTCAAGGCATCAATAACGTGTCTGAATGCTGGGAAATTGGCGTGTCTGTCTTTTGTCCCTTATTATAGGTCTTCTCAAGGGCGTGGAAGCCCGAGGCATCCCACATCAAGCGAGGGGAATCATATTCCATAGGCATGTGTCCAAGGTTTTCCTCAGCTTCCTATGTTAACACAGGGTACGCCGTAAGTTTAACGTCTTGCGGAGACGGATCGGCCTGATCAGAACACTAGCTGGAGTGGAACAGATTGAAGAATCCCCCCTTGAGGGGATGCCAATATCGGGGTCAGCCTGTGGGTGGCTTCCCGGATGCTGTGGAGGGGAGTGGAGTGGCATGATCTCACCGGGATGTGGTGGCCCGGGTGAGAATCAGGATGGATGATGGATGGATGAATGAAGTGGAGGGGGGATGAAATGGGACCATCATAAGGGAGACAGTGAAATTGGGCTTGAGCTTCGAAGCGACCTCCTACGTATCCCCGTGGTAGGGAATCAAAGTCCGCGTAGTTCGGGGTGGTGCTGGTGAACCGACGTAAAGGTGATCCTTGGTCTGATGGGTGTCGTCAGCGAACCGACGTGAAAGTGGACCTTGTTTCGATGGATGTCATCAGCGAACCGATGTGAAAGTGGACCTTGGTCCGATGGATGGTGGGATTGATCCTCAAGAAGGCTTCCTATGTACCATTCCTTGACACGGATCAAAGACCACGTAGTTCAGGTGAAAATGGGGGGGGGGGAGGCTTGGCGCACTGACAAAGAGATGGTCTGGGCCAATGATTGTTGGACATGAACCTCAGGGAGGCTTCCTACGTACTATTTCTTGACATGAATCAAAGTCCTCGTAGTTCAAATGAGATGTGGAATACAGTTTAACGTCATGCGGGACGAGGGTGAACCGACGTGAATGAGGTCGGAAAAATTGGGTGATGGGCTTGAACCTCATGAAGGCTTCCTACGTACCATGCCTTGACGTGGATCAAAGTTCTCATAGTTCGGGTGAAGATGGTGGGTGTCGGCAAACCGGCATGAAAGAAAAGAGACCATGGTCCAGATGGTGTGGGGCATACACACTAGGCTGCCCAGGTGTTGGTGAACCGACATGAAGGAGGTTAGAGTGACCAACGGGTGATGGGCTTGAACCTCACGGAGGCTTCCTACGTACCACGCCTTAGCACGGGTCAAAGACCACGTAGTTCAAGTTGGACGTCGGAAGGCCGACATGATGGAGAACCAGGGGTCCAAGTGGTGGTGGGATTGAACCTCATGGAGTCTTCCTACGTACCATGCCTTAGCACAAATCAAAGACCACGTAGTTCATGTTGGGTTTCGTCGGCAAAACGACGTGAAAGTAAACCCAGGGGGTCCACTGATGGTGGGATTGAACCTCGTGGAGGGTTCCTACGTACCATGCCTTGACACGGATCAAAGTCCACGTAGTTCGGGATGGTCACAACGGCTTACCGCTGAACTGAAATGTAGTTTAACATCATGCAGGATGAAGGGTGAACCCTGACGTGAATAAATGACAGGCGGTAGGCTTGAACCTCATGGAGGCTTCCTACGTACCATGCCTTAGCACGGATCAAAGACCACGTAGTTCCGGTGTGCAGTTTAACATCATGATGGACGGGGCATACAGTTTAAAGTCATGTAGGACGGGGCATACAGTTTAAAGTCATTATGGACAAGGCATACAGTTTAACGTCATGCTGGACAGGGCATACAGTTTAGCGTCATGCTGGACGAGGCATTTCCATGGTTGACGCTTACTCTAAGCCCACGTGAGTCATGCTCGGTGTGAGAAATAAGAGGCAGCAGAGACCTGACGATCACATCGCGAAGGGTGCGTCCGTGAGAATAGAAGAGGAGGCTTACGTATTAGGCGGCCCATGGTGCTGGGACTTACTCTAGGATGAAGGCCCAAGGTGAGGAAAAGTGTAGCGTGAGATGGATTTGGGACCAAAGATGTAAGGTGCCTCGTTCCCTATCGTGCCCTCCACTGGCCTTGGCAGTGGGGAAGTACGAAGGTGCATGGGTGATACCTTTCACAAGAGAGGCTTGGGGGATTAAACCAAGGTGGTTTCCCTTCCCCTGTGGACATACACTACTCCGAGAAGGAGGATATCATCCCATGTGAAGTTGATTCCATTCCTGTGGAGACGAGCAGCGTAAAGAATGTCCGAGCTGGGGGGGCCCTACGTGCGAGGCACATGGTCAGGTCACAGTTTAACGTCATGTGTTGAGGACGAGGTGCTTGACAGTTTAACGTCCTGTAGCTCGGACGAGGTGGGTCTACTCCTCACCCCTAGGACTTACATAACTGGTACCCTCTGCCCCTTGTGGGAGGGAAGGTACCAGCAAAGTTGTGGTAAAGGGGAGTCGCAGAGCGAACCATCGAGGGGTCCACGTTAGCGTGGCTTTGCGAAGAAGCAATAGCTGTTAGCGTACCTATGTGAAGAAGAATTAGGCGAAGCAACTCTATGAGTGGTTTTGTCCATGGGACTTTGTAATCACATCGTGCAAACCTGGAGGGTCGCACGGGAAGAGGAATTTCCGAGCAAAGGGGTCCACAGGTACGGGTCTTGCGGAGCTTGGTTGCTTTGCGTAGTGGAGGACACTTGTGAAGGGGTGTGCTTCGCGAAGTGGAGTGCATTATCCTTAGCATGGGGCAGGGGTGTGAAGGAGAGGTGCTTCGAGAAGTGGAATAGTGTTTGTGGAGCACCGCCTCACAAATCAGGGGTGCCTCGCGGAGCAAGGTGCTATGAAGCAGTGTGCTTCATGAAGTACAGCGACCCTTCCTTGGCATGTGGATCACTTGTATAGGATGGGTGTTTCACGAAGCATAGACTCTCTGCGGCAGACTGGGTTCCCTTGGTAATCCCCTTCCTTCACGAACGCCCTTGGTCTTCGTGAAGGGAATCCCTCCCAGAAGAGGGGCTCAAAACGAGACAAGGCGAAGGCCTCTCACGAAGCAAAAATACCTCGTGGAGCTCATGATTCCTGGGGTGAAGGGTGCTTCACGATTCGAGAGCCGAGAAGCCGAAAGGTCGGATTGTTCGTCCGGAGAGCTTAGGGGGAGATCTGTATTTATAGGCAAGGGGCTCCGTGAAAAAGAGATCACGTGGCATGAAGGGGGCTTCAGTGGCTTCACGGCGAGTCATGAACGTCAACCAGATTCGCGGACGGTTACTGCCTCCTCTACTCTACGGCGGGTCGCGAACGTTAGGGGGCTCACAGAGCATTCCCGCCTCTGGGGATTTGTGGCGGGTAGCGAACGTCAGGTGGCTAGCAGAGAGTTCCTGCATCTGGGGCTTCGTGGAAGGTCGTGAACGTTAGGCGGCTCGCGGAGCATTCCCACCTCAGGGGCTTTGCGGCGGCTGCGTTGCTCGGAGGAGCTCTGCATCGGGGCTTCGCGAGGCAGCGCGCAGGCTTCTTTTCCTTCATCCGTTTACGTCTAATATTTTGGCGCCAAAAAATTTCCCCCCTCAGACTTGGAGTCGCGGAGGGATCAGGGGTCGATGTCTGAGGAAAAATCGCCAAAATTATTGGCATTTCGTAATGCAGCCTCGCAAAGAGGGTGTGCGGGGCAGAGAGCGGTCACGTGGTCTAGACGCGCCGTGATGTGCAGCGTGGGAAAGACGTACCACAAAGCTCCGGGGTCGCCGCCTATAAATAGGGGGCAGACCTCTCTTTTTTCCTCTCGCGACTTTTGTACTTTTGTACTCTCGACTTTGTGAAGCTCCACATACTCCATGTCTGCTCTCCACAAATCGAGCTTCGCGGAAAACCGCGAGTCTCTGACTCCGCGACTACGTCAAGAAAACTTCTGCTTGCATGCAGAAGCTAGGCTCCGCGTCTTGGCTTTGCGCCCGAGCTTCGCGAGCGATCTTCGCGAGCAAACTTCGCGAACCGACCCGAAATTTTTTAGAGTTCCGAAACCGAATTGTCCTATCAAGAAGCTGTGTTGGGGGTGCTCGTAGACACCGCCCAGAGGGATGAGATGGCCAACCATCTTGGCCTTGGAAAGATGGTACGAAGTTACTCGGACCATAATTCTTTGACAAAACTCCTATCAGAAATCCAAAATAACTATCTGTTATGAAAGAAACATCCCTTGTATGGCTTCAGGCTGAGGGATGATGTCTTCATTCCTGGGGAGAGTAGGGACGAACCAGCTTGCTGGTTTAGGAGCACGCCATGCCAATGCCAATGGTTCATGGCGGCTGATGGTCATGCGTGGGAGGAATTCACACCTATCACTGCCAACTGTCTATAAAACCATCTGAAAAACATTGACGGGGAGCCACTACAACTGGAGAGGTCCCCTCCCATGTACCGCACTATACTGAAGGCAGCTCTACAGGATCCAAAGAAGGGGTGGTCCAACGAGTGGGACCTGCGCCAGAGAGGTAACTTCACCAATGACTTGGCATGGTCCTACTGGGTAGGTGCCTCATGTGAGGATTTTGGGGTCGAGCTAAGGAGAGTGGGCCAGTATGAGGCCGCATGTGCCTCCCAATTCCACATTTATCAATCGAAATAGCTGAGGCCAGAGTTGCTGAGCAGATGGTCATCCAGGACCAACACTTTTCACCTTCACCATGGGGAGGTGGGTATTAGTCTGTGGGATATCCATCAAATTTTGGGGGTCCCGATCTTGGGGGACATGTATGATGAGTTCCTCCCCGTCATGAGAACGTGGGAAGATTTGGAGCAGATGTCGCGACTGGCATCGACATAGATGGAACTGGTCCCTGGAGAGGACAAGGAGATGGTGAGAGATGTCCACATTAAGAAGTTGTTCAAGCAGTTCCTGAACTTCCCGGAGGATCGAGAGTTCCCTTCGAGGCCTAAAACTTGTTCGAAAGGGGCTCAACGGGGCAAGGAGCACTCGTATTGGTGGTTCTTGGAGGAAAACCAATGGAATACTTGGGGTTTCAGTGTCAACATTGAACCGCAGCCAATAGTCAGGCTGGCGACATTCATCATGGCCCTTATCTGCGGTTGGATCCTACCGGTGAGGGATACAAACATGGGGGTGCAGCCCAGCTCGTTCATCATGGAATCCATGCTGGCCATGGGAAGGCGGGTCAATATGGGGATTCCGATGCTCGCCAAATTGTATAGGATGTGGCGGCATGTCAGCGAGGGCAGGAAGCCACCAAGAATATGCAGGCCCTTCCACCTTCTGTACGGGTGGATCGTGGCGCACATCAGGTGGTTTTACGAATATCCAAACCCCATCTCGCTACCAGAGTTGAACTTCCGCCCCTCCATCCTGAATGCAGTCGGGAGCTTCCCATTCAAACTAACCATACTGATGGTGCTGCACCAGGTGTGGAAGGCGGACGAATTTAACTTCCACCTGTTTCCATTGCCGACGGGAGTGCTCACTGACGACGGTCAGGGAACGGAAGAGCACCGTGCTTATCTCATGGCCTTTCTAGGTGGAGTTTTGGTGGCACAGGTGGATCGTGAGCTGCTCTATGAGCTATACACCCCGCATCGGTTTGTGAGGCAATTCTGGTTCCTGCAGCGGCTGACCCCGTAGGTTTACTGGGAGGTGCGTCATGAGGAGCACCCATGTATAATGAGGCAGCTGTGGCTCATGTTCACATGGGAGGACGGGAAAATGAGAATGGCATTGCCTTTGTCCACTGCCACTTTTGGATTGGTGAAGAAGTATGCCATTAGCTGGGAGGAAGCTTATCCGGGGGAGATGCTGAGGCAGCCAACCGTTTGGGCTGGTGATGGAGTGCCTCCCCTGTCCCGAGGCCAGGGTCGGAGGGAAGAAAGGGGCTCTAGCAGTGGAAAGGTTTCCGTGGAGGAAAGACCTGCACCGGCCGAGGGTGTGGAAGCAGCGGTTGATCCAGTGGTGGTAGTTGACTCGGTGGTCCCGAAAGAGCAGAGCCACCTAGAGGGGTGGACGTCGAGGGGATTTCATAGGATATCCACTCAGGCTCTAGGGAAGCAGTTACACCACATCGACATGCCAGAGGATGTCATCTTCTCGGAGGCCTAGGACATTTGGGACATCAATCGGAAATTCCTCAGTCCACCTGATATGTGGGCACACTTGAATCGTCTCGGGATGGAGTTACCGGGCATAGGCCTGGCCCGGTCTGGTTTCACAACGTCTCTGGCGGAGTCGGAGCAATACTTGGATGAGCTGGAGGAGTACGTCCACTCCAGTGGTGTCACACGCCCAATGACAAACCGGGTGAGGGTACTACTAGATCGGACGGTTCCCCCACAGCTATCAGCCACCGATCTGAGGGAGCGCTTCCCCCTGCTGGAAGAATCGGAGGAATCCTCTCGGGAGGATGAGCCTAGCAGAGGAAGCCAGTTGGAGGAGGGAGAAGTCAGAGATCAAGACTCAGATTCCGATGACTTCACAGAGGCTCTCGAGGTAGAATTAATAGTTTCTTTCCTCATAGTCCGCTCTCAGGCCATCATGGATTCCTTACCAATATTTGAACCATGCAGGAGGAACTTGTACGCAGGACTCGCTCTTGCCCTTTACCGGTGATGATGCAGAACCTTCAGAACCCGCACCTGTGGTTGCGTCCAGTCCTATGTCTGGCGGGGCTAGAGCACCTGAGGTGGCTCCTCCAAAATCTCCAGACCTTCCGAAAATATACGGAGGACCACGCCTCGGGGTTCCATCAGCATCAACTCAGGAGAAGCCCCGGGAGTTCGATCTCCGTAAGTCTTTTCCACTGAATTCATTGTTTTTCCTGTGTAGATCATGCCAACTGACGTTCATGCCCTTTTCTGTCGTACAGTTCTCTAACTGACATGGGCTGCTGTGACAAGGCTGGTCGGGATGTCTGGTGGTGTCCCTCCTAGGGGCATGCCGGTGATGGTGGAAATAGTTACCCAGTCCATCCAAGCTGCAGCGCTCCCTATCATTGGCGGGACCACCGGCAGGGTCGTGCCCAAAGTTATCGAGGTGGAATCTGATGGTGAGGATCAATCGGCTGACCCAAGTCCCATCACACCTGCTTCGGCGCCAGATGTTGCGCCAGATTCAACGCCAGATGCAGATCCTATCGAGGATTTCCTGCGGGCGTATCCTGCATACGATCCTCCCAATCGCGCAGAATAGGATGAAACGACCTCCGATGAAGAAGACAGCAGCATAGTCCGCTGCCAATCATGGAAGCTAATCACGAGCTTCATCAAGGACACCCCTCAAGCGTCATGGCTGAACAAAATATACAGACTCTGCTCACGACTGCGCGAACTGTGCGCTGGGGGAGTGGATGCCCAGTGTCCTCATGCGCTCATCCGAGATGTCATGGCGGAAAAGATCCGGGATTATGATCTTGGGCTCAGTGTGGGATTGCAGCGGAGGAAAGCGACAAACATAAAGAAGCTCCAGGAGGCTAAAAGAGAGGGCCAACAGTTGCAGATCCGGGCGAATGAGAATTCAGCCTCTCTTAATACACAATCTGAGATGACCTCGCAGTTGAAGGCCCAACTGGCAGAGGCAGAAGATCACATGAGGAAGTCTTCTGAAGAGATGGCTTCCATTCAGGCTGACATAGAGAGGGCCCGAGCTGAGGCTAATGAACTGCTCCCCGCCACTGCTGAGGTGGATCAGAAGCTGAGTCGGCAGTAGCAATTCCTGGACGCCACAAGTCAAAGGGTGGCAGAGCTGCAATGGTCTTTTGATGAGGTCAATCCGTCCATGGGGGGAGTCGACCCCCGGGTACTGTAACAATTACAAGCGTTTTAATGGTACTCTCATTCTTCAACTTTCTTCCCTTTTTTTGAATGCCATAGCATGCACGATTTCCACTGTTTGCATCGGTTCATTACATCCCTACAATGTCTGTGGGATGTTCGGAGACAATTCCCTAAGCTCACGTGGGTTAGTCCCGATGTGAGAAACAAGAGATATTTTCCTCATCGTCCCACCCAACATAGGAGTGGAAACCAAGCTTCGGGTATCTGGGGTTTGGATAACCAGTCCGGATTTCCGGAAAATAGGAGAGACCTGGCCGGATAAGGAAGTTCTCAAAATAGTCTAATTACCATTTCTTCAACATGCTCTTTTGCACGAATGGTGCGATGCTAGGGGCGCTGAAATCGGTCCGAACAGATGGAAATGGGAAGTCTAAATCACGATACCCATGATTCAGAACACTGTGGGGATGACGTGAAAATAAAGGATAATCGTTAACCATGGCATATTGCATTAGCCTAAAATGGGGACAGACAAATGAGGGTCGACTGCTGACCATGTTCAAAACATTAGACCATGTCAAAAATGTTGTCAAGAGTCTTCCGGGGCGTTGGCCCAGGACGGTAGGTGAGCCGATGCGGCATAGGACCAGGCCGTTAGGGGGTCCCTTTAGACATGAAAGAGGATGGGGATCTGAATAAGGGGAATGCAAAGCGTGGAATATGGAGTGATGGTTTGTCCGAACATAATCCCACACTCATGAAAGTACACTATTGTGGTGGGAGTACGTTAGATGGGCGCATCGGTTTGATCATGGATCATTCCTTCTTGTGGATATGGCCTCTCTGGCAAGGGGTCCGGCCAGTGGGCCGGAAAGGGGAAGAACATGATTAATGATTCCTGTGGGCTGGACCCTAAGAAAAATACCAAGGTGTCCCTACATATCCCATGAGGATGGGAATCAAGCCACACGTAGTTCTGGAAGCATAGTGTAGTCATATACCAACACTAACAGGTGAAATTCTCTTTGGAAGAGGCTCTGGTGCATCCCATGATTAACATGGGACTTTCCCGACACAGAAAGGGGCAGGTTAGGGTGAATGGATGCTCGGTGAATACCGGCCTCATGATACTAACACGACCATGTGGCACACCTAGATGAACGAAGATATAGAGCTGAGTGTGTTGGAATTCCACTTGAACATGAGGAAGTGGAAATGTGTGAATCCTGACACTCGAGATCTGCATCAAAATGATGGCAGCGTGACGATGGAGGATAACTATTAACCGTGGTGGAAACACAACATCCATATCGTATTATCCTAGAATGGGGACAAACAAATGAGGGTTGACCGTTAACCATGTTCGAAACATGGGACCATGTTGCAAATGTTGTCAAAGATCCGTAGGGATGTTGGCCCAAAACGATTGGAGGCCCCTTAGGTCTAGCATTCATGGAGAGCCCTTAAGCCTAGTATCCATGTTGTCCGAGGGTCCTTTTGAATGTGGAAGAGTATGAGGATCGAAAGAGCGAGCACACAAAGCTTGGTCATGGGATGAGGGGAATGTCCCTATTAAAATTCCACACTTCGGGATCTTTGTCAAAACGCATCTGAACAAACCGACATGAACAAGGAAATAATCCCATACCACACCGCACAACCTCCCTGAGAGAGGATTTAGGTCAAGGGACTGAAAACCGAATTTGAGCTGGGCCTGAAGCAAAGTGCAAAGGCGTTCCTACGTACCCCATGGGGATGGGGATCAAGCTGCACGTAGTTCGTGAAAGGGTCTTAGTTTAAGGTCTTAGAGCTCAGACCATGTAGGGGTAAGGAGAGAAGGGGACACACAGTAAGGTGGTTACAAAACCCGATGTGAATGAGTACATAAGCCCTACTTACCATGCATTCTCTGGGGAGTGCTCGAGTCGAGGGACCGAACATGAAAGTTAGGCTTGGCCTATGGGGAAGTGCCCGGGCACTCCTACGTATCCCATGAGGATGGGAATCAAGCCATATGTAGTTCTGAAAATTGGCATGATAAGATACCATTGCGAGGGAAAAAGGTTAGGTGTAGGTGTGGCCCTTGCACCAAAAGAAGCAGAATTTGATAAATCTTGTTTTTACTTTTTGGTGAGCGGTTTTTTTTGTGAAGAAACAGTACTAGGGTAGCAATCCCTGGTGTTTCCACAAGAACCAATACGTTATAGGAGTTGACAAATGGCATGGCATGTGACTAATACCCAACGTGATGTCCTCTACAACGAGCTCATCACAATGCGGTGCCGTTTTTCTTCATGCGTCCAGGACGATAATGTCACAGTTTAGGGTCGTGTGATAGGACCAAGCATGCATTTTAACATCATGCAGCGCAAACGTAGCAGAGAAAATTCTAGGCGGGGAATGTGTATGGTGTCGTGCAGCATAACCGCGGTGGATGGGAACATGATCCCACATCACACCGTACGCAGTCTCGAGATAGGAACCTCGGGCCAAGGGGCCCAAACAGAGGTGAGAGGTGAAGGGGAAGAGTTTAGCCCCCAAATAAGCTGGACCTGAAGATGTTCAGGAGGTCCTACGTATCCCATAAGGATGGGACTCAAGAAAAATGTAGTTCTAAAGATATCTTAGTTTATGGTCTTAGAGCTCGGACAATGGGTGCCTCGAAGGACGCCGTAGTGCAGCTTTGCCTCCCTAATATGCAAAGGTGCACTGAGGGGTAGCGCCAAGCGTGTCGAGACTCCACCTGGACATAATGAGGTGGAACATAATGTGAATCATGCAACCAACATTCTGGGATTAATGATGTTGGCGTGGCGATGGAGGATATCTGTTAACCATGGTGGAAAAACAGTCTCCATATCACATTATCCTGATGTGGGAACAACAAATGAGCATCGACCGCTGACCATATTTGCAACATGGTATTTTTATTGATTTTTTGTCTGAACCCCAAGGGGGAGTTGGCCCGTAACGGTAGGAGAGCCCTTGGGCGTGGTATCCAGGCCGTTATTGGGGGTCCCTCCAGGTGTGAAAGGTGATAAACCCCATGATGAAGAGGAACACAAAGCCTGAAAAGAAGGTGCGGACGTGTCTGAATAGAGTCTGACATTCCAGGTAACTAAACCAGAGTACCCTTAGGAACATCGGTGAACCACCGAAAAGGGTCGGAAAAGTGGCTCAGGAAGGGTAGGCCAAGGGGCCAAGGTGTGATGAAGATTTTCGAGAGATGGGGCTGGACCCAAAGCTTAGACATTCAGGTGGTCCTATGTATCCCATAAGGATGGGAATCAAGCCACACGTAGTTCTAGAAGATACTCAGGGGGCAGGATACCCTAACGAGGGTGTGTGCGGCATAGCGAGTAATGATGACATAATCCCGCACCACTCCGCATTGTCCCGTAGGAAAGAAACTGGGCCAAGGGGCCTGATAGTTGGGTTTTGGTCAGGAAGGCCTGGACTACTTGTAGTTTAATGTCTTGTAGTGAGGACGATGGTCGGGGAATAGTAATCCCTGGACAGAGGAGGTGTATGGTACGGTGAACAAACCGACGTGAATGTGGACATATTCCCTCATTATACCATACAATTTGAGTAAGAACTTGGGCTAGGGCCTCAGAAGGCCAAGGGGCCCGAGGCTGGGCCTCGGTGAGGGAGGCCTGAGGCTGGGCCTCGGTCAGGACGGCTTGACTAACTTGCAGTTTAACGTCTTGCAGCAAGGACGGGGGCCATGGGACAGGAAAGGCCAAGGGGCCTGAGGTTAGACATTGGTCTGGAAGGCCTGACCAGTTTTCAATTGAACGTCTTGCAATGAGGATGGGGAAAGAGATAATTGTATCTCATCCGGGGATGTGTACGGCATGGAATGTAGCCCGGTGTGAATGAGGACATAATCCTACACCATGTCGTACATCCCTTAAAATAGAATCGGGGCAGTGGGCCCGACCGCTGGCACCACCCGGAGGGAAGTTTGTCGCTTTGGGATGGGGCAGAACGAATCAATGCACTCGATGTTTGGGACATCTCGGGGTGGACCCGAAGATCCAGGACACTGTTGACGATGTTCGAAACACAGCGTCCCTATGGTTACCTGATATGTGACCAACAAATGATCATCGAACGTTGACCAAATTTGCAATGCGGGACTTGTATCGGCTTGTTGCTCGGAAACCCTCAGGGGCGTTGACCTGTATCGGTAGGAGAGCCCTTGGGCGTGGTATCCAGGCCATTCTTGGGGGGGGGTCCCTCTTGGTGAGGAAAGTGATGGAATCCCTTTCAAGGAGTGGGTGAAGCATAGTTGTACCCATCCACGAAAGAGGAAAACATCTCTAGGGGGACGAGCAGCTAGGTCGAGGCTTGCTCGACGTGAGTTGGGGAAAAAGGGTACACCCTGCCATATATCTTGACCTGAGGGGAAGATTTTGGATTTTGGGCTGGACCAACAGATGAAATGTCCGGGCATTCCTACGAATCCCATTAGGATGGGAATCAATCTATACATAGTTCTTTAAGGCCATTCAGTTTAACGTCATATGGTGAGGACGTGGGAGGATAGAAGAACAGGAGTGGGAACATGGTGCGAACCTTATAATCCTTGTATGAGCGGGGCTAAGGAAGCCTACTCCTCATCATGCAAGGATCCTCCGAGGAAACTATACCTAGGGGGGACAGTGAAAGAGAAGAGCTCAGGGCTGGGCTCAATACGAAGCATCTGAGAATTCCTACGTATCCCATTAGGATGGGAATCAAGCCATACATAGTTCTTGAAGCACAGTTTAATTTCATGCCAGACAAGAGATGCGTCTCATTTGAGGATATGTACGGTTCAGTGGGTAACCCGAAGTGAATGAGGACGTATCCCACACCACACCGTACAATCCCATAAGAGAGCCTGAGTCGATGAAGGCCAAAGGGCCTGAGGATGAGCCTTGGTCAGGGAGGCCTGACCGACATGCAGTTTAACGTCTTAGAGTAAGGACGGGGGCCAGGGGCCCGAAGAGGCCAAGGGGCCTGTGGCTAAGCCTCGGTTAGGAAGGCCTGACTGGCTTGCATTTTAACGCCTCACAGTAAGGACGGGGGCCAGGGGCCCAAAGAGGACAAGGGGCCTGAGGCTGAGCCTCAGTTAGGAAGGCCTGACTGGCTTGTAGTTTAACGTCTTACAGTAAGGACTGGGGGCCAGGGGCCCGAAGAGGCCAAGGGGCCTGAGGCTGAGCCTCAGTCAGGAAGGCTTGACTGGCTTGCAGTTTAACATCTTACAGTAAGGATGGGGGCCAGGGGCACGAAGAGGCCAAGGTTCCTGAGGCTGAGCCTTGGTTAGGAAGGCCTGACTGGATTGCAGTTTAACGTCTTATAGTAAGAATGGGGGGAGATCTTAGTTTAAGGTCATAGAGCTCGAACCATTTTGCAGTTTATTGTCGTGCAGGACCGTAACATGTAGTTTAGGGTCATGCGGGACCGAGAGGCTCAGGAAAAGTACTGCTTGAGGAACTTGGCATTGGTGGGAGGAGTTATGGGCTCACCATCTGTGGTCACCAAGGAGTATGCTTCATTGGGGTAAACTTTATGGATGATGTATGGTACTTACCATTTGGGCTCTAGCTTGGGCGGTTTCCTACGGGGAATCATTGGCTCTCGAAGGGCCAACACTAGGTCGCCCTACAGAAAAGAGCGAAGGAGAACCTTCTTGATGAAGGCTCCGGATATCTTGTTCTGATGCCTTTCGAGATTGTGCAGGGCATGAAACCTGTTCTTGTCCAGTGCTTCCAATTCAGCTAGACAGATTTCAGCAACCTTATCTGGCACCTACTAGTCATACACTACAGTGCATAACGATGGCAGCTGGATCCCAATGGGCAGGATAGCCACAACCCCATACACCAGGGAATATGGGGTCACCTGGGTGGAATTGCGAGTCGTCGTCCGATAGGCCCAGAGGGCGTTGGGGAGCTTGTCCTGCCAACATTTCTTGTTCTGACCAACCATTTTCTTGTAGAATGTTAGATATGATTTTGTTGAATGCCTCGATCTGTCAATTTGCCTGTGCATGGTAACAAGAGGTATGGTTTGAACGGATATTGTACTTGGCATACAATTTCTTTAGCTCGGCCACTCGGAAGTTGGTGTCGTTATCAGTGAGGACAGCTTGAGGGACTCCAAACTGGTGGATGATATTGTAGCTCACAAAGTCAACGATGGAACGATCCTTGACCTCTATTAGTGGAACTACCTCTGCCCACTTGGAGAAGAAATCTGTAGAATTTAGGATGTACCTACACTGGTAAGCTGTCGCCGGTGGGTATGGTCCCACAACATCGAGTCCCCACACCGCAAATGTCCAAGAATACTTGTTGGAGTGGAGAGGCTCTGGTGGCCGATGCAGGAAGTTAGCGTGAACTTGGAATGTGTGGCATCTCTTGGAAAACTTGATACAATCATGGATCATAGAGGGCCAGAAGTACCCCAACCTCTGGATATGATGGAACATCTTTGGCCCAGCTTGGTGGGCACCATAGGAACTGGCGTGAGCCTCTTGCTTGACCTGAGAAATATCAACTCCTTGAAAGCAACAGAGGATAACACTATCAAAACACCGCTTATAGAGGATCTGCTTAAGACTGAAACCGCTCTGAAGGGTAAACTGCAATGTGCGACATCGGATTTGCTCGCGCTCAGCCCGATCCTCCGGGAGGCAACCATTTCGGAGATACTCGACAAAGGATGCCCTCCAGTCAGGAGTGGCCTCGACCACTACATCTAAAGTACCTGAGGCCCTTGGCGTGGAGGATCCGGTGGTATGATGGACTACCTGGGGGCCGTCGTCATCCTTCGGGGTGACGGGGGAAATGAACCTCCAGTGTGCCACATGTATGATCAAATCATCCTGCTCAGGTTCTGTGAGCGACGTAGCTAACCCAGCCAAAGCGTCTGCTCGACCGTTCTGTGACCGAGGGACATGGGTAACCTCTGTTCGAGAAGAGAACTAGGCCATTATATAGAGGGTACACTCCAACAATGGCACAATCTCCGGCTTCCTGATGAAATAGTCACCATTGACCTGCTTGATGACCATCTCAGAATCCCCTTTCACATGTAGATGGGGCACATCGATCTCAAGGGCCAACTCGAGGCCGGTGATGAGAGCCTAGTACTCTGCCTCGTTGTTGGTGAAACCTTCTGACAACAGGAATGAGTATGGCAGGACGGCTTGCACCAGGGTGATGAATACGATACCCAGACCCACTCTGTTGAGCTTAAGATCATTGAGCCTCCTACCGGTGGGGCTCCGGGAGGCACCGTCGAAGTGCATTTTCCAACATGAGACGACATGGTCGATTGAGAGGATCGCCTCATCAGGAAAATCCAGGTCCAGGGATTGATCCGCAGAGGTTGGATGAGCAGCTAAGAAGTCTTCCAATGCCTGTCCCTTGATGGGATTCTGAGGCACGAACATGATGTCGAACTGCTGGAGGATCACCTCCCACCGCACTAGCCGGCCAGTCAACATGGGGTGGTTCAGAATGTACTTCAGTGGGTCTACCCGAGAGACCAACTATACCTCATGATGCTGCAGGTAATGCCGCAACTTATGTATGGAAAACACGAGCGCAAGGAAGCTCTTTTCGATAGGGGAGTATTTTATCTCTATATCGAGGAGCATACGACTGAGATAATAGAGGTTGTTCTCTATCCCCTCATTGTTCTTCTGGGCGAGAAGCGCGCCGAGGGACTGTTCCAGGGCGGTCACGTAAAGGACCAGTGGATTTCTGGAGATGTGTGGCATCAAAATTGGAGGTTGGAGTAGATACTACTTGATTTCCTCGAAGGAGGTCCGACACTCTTCATCCCATTCGTAGGCGACACCTTTCTTCATGAGCTGGGAAAAGGGATTACACTTGCTGGCCAGGTTCTCAATGAATCGGTGTATTTAGGCTAAGTGGCCTTGGAGACCTCGCAGCTCCCGAATATTTCTCGGGGGTCGCATCTGGCTGATGGCCTTGATCTTCTCTAGGTTGATCTCAATGCCCCGGTATCTAACAACAAAGCCAAGAAACTTCCCGGAGGTGACCCCGAAGGCACACTTTAACGGGTTCATCTTCAGGTGGCGGGAATAGAGGAAACCGAACACTTTCTCAAGGTCTTTGAGATAGTTCTGGTGCTGGCGAGATTTGACCACTAGATCATCCACATAGCATTCCACTAGCGTCCCGAGAATCGACTTGAATATGCGATGCATGGCCCACTGATAAGTGGCACCTGCATTTTTTCAGGCCGAAGGGAATAACCTAGTAACAAAAAGTACCTTGGGGAGCCCTGAACATAGTGGACTCCTCATCCTCATGGGCCATCCAGGTCTGGTTGTACCCAGAATACCCATCCATGAAAGAGAGGGCTTGGAACCCAACCATGGAATCAATCAATAACTCAGTCACCGGAAGGGGAAAATCATCCTTTGGGAAGTGGAGATTGAGATCGCGGAATTTGATGTAGACTCTGATCTGCCCGTTCTTCTTCCTGACTGGCACAATGTTGGAAAGCCACTTGGGGTACTGAACATCCTTGACGAAGCTGGCTTTGATAAGTTTATCAACTTCGGCCTCAACCATGGCACTGTGAGAAGGGTACATCTTTCTGGGAGGCTGCATAAACCCACGTTGGTTTGGCGGGAGGCCTAGGTGGTGAACGACTACCTGAGGATCTAGTCCAGACATCTCGCCATAACTCCAGGCAAACACATCATGGTGCTTTTTGAGAAAGTCTACGTACCCCTGCTGATCCTCGGGGGAAATGGTTGCACTGATCAATGTGGGTCTCGGATCTTCCTCGCTACCAAGGTTCACCTGTACCAGTTCATCAACTGTGGTAGATACACCTTCTTCAAAGGCGGGGGAGCATCTTCCAGATCTTCCTCTCCACCTGTGGAGGGATTTACCGCAGGGGGAGCTGCTTTTGAGCTATCAAACCCTGAAGAGCAGTTGGTGCTGGCTTGGGTGGCAGTGGTCATCATATCAGGAGACTCACGCGCCACTGATACCATAGCGATCAAGGAAGTTGATCCAAACCCATTCGGTCTTTGGCCCAAGGGGCCACGTTTTATGACATCAAAGTATTGGTGACACGTCGGCCTGAGTTAGTTGATTCCAGCTCGGCGGAAGAGACACGTATGATGTACTTCTATTGCCATAAACCTGACATTCTAATACTTCACAGGGGTAGGAGGTTCCGGGATCACCTGAGCCTGGTTGGTATAGGAGTACAAGGTGATTTTTTTCCATCTCTTGGACATGGGAACATGCCTTCATTTCATACCAGAAACAACAAAAAACTACCCCATGTCGGGGGTCGTGGCCTCCAATCGATGGATCGGAAAGATGTAGGCATCATCTAGGCCTACCCAAGGATCACTTGTGAACGGGGCGAGTTTATCTTCCCTTGCTAGGATTTTCTTTTCCTTGATCTTGTAATATTCGGTGTCCAGATAGCGGGCTTCACAAGAGGCAAAAGGAGACACATCTCCTTGGAGCATGCCTACTCGACCATTGAGGGAGTATTTGAGGCATTGGTGATACAATGAAGGGACAACTGCGTGATGATGGAGCCATGGCCTACCCATCAATGCATTGTAGGTGGTGTCCTGGGATACAACCATGAACTCGGTGCTGCAATTAGGCCACCAAACTGGGTCTTCAAGCAGATATTGCCGACTGGGGATTGCTCGGTCCTATTGTATCCCTGAATTCTGAGGTTGGAGGGAGTTAGATCATCCTCTGACAAACCCTTCTTCCGCAGTGTCCAGGTCGGGATTAAGTTGATCCCAGAACCCGTGTCAACGAGGCAGCAACGGACTTCCACGCCGTTGAACTGACCAGTGATGTACAATGGGAGAATGTGCCCCTGTATGGGAGGGTCTTCGTCTTCACCGGAGAATGAGATAACTACCTGGAATTCGGCGTTCTCAATTACCTCCGTGTGGAAGGCTTCTATAGCTGCTACCTCCGTCTCAAACTAGAGGGGGATTCTTAGGGCCTTAGAAAGTGCCTCACGCATTTTAGACGACAGGAGAAGAGACTCGAGGATAGAAAGACTTGCTGGAATGCCGGCAAGGTGCTTTAGGATATCATAATTTCGTGCCAAACGCGAGCCTCTGCTTATAGGAGGTCGTTCTGTAGTTGGAGGCATAGCGGGTTCTTCCGGTTGAACCGGTGGCTGGCTAGTACTGGGTACATCCCGCCACCTACTAGTTGAGGCCTGGAGAGTAGCCGCCAGATTAGGACCGAACAACGGAGATTGTCCTGCAGCCGGGCAAGACTAACTGCAATACGGACGAGGAAGCTCCGCCTGATCTAGTAGCACAAATGGAGGTGGAGGTATATTTGAGGGAATCAGATGAGGTTGCACATGTTGAGATCTGCACTGAGCCTGCTATCTGGTTTCATTAGCATCCACGACCAGACTGAATGTGCCTGATGACATGACTCGATGAACCGTGTGGTTGCAGTTCCGCTGACGTTGACATCGCCTGGGGACATTGGGGAGGTTCGCTTGGCGTTCCCCCTAGTCGGGAGTCATATAGGGCTTTACCAGCTCCATGGTATTAACCGAAACGTACCCCGGACTGTCACTTGACGAATCATCCACCACAGGGAAGATTCTGGGAGGAATCCCCATTTCAGGGGGCATAAAGTCTCCAAGAGTGCGGGATGACGATAGTAGTGGTGGAGTGCGTTGCTTCTTCTTACGCCGTCGCTGCTTGCACTTTTGGGAAGAGGTCGGCTGTGATGACGATGTAGAGGTACTGGCTACTTCCTCCGAAGGCTCCGGATAATTTAGGTGTGCCTAAATGAAACCATGGGCACGAGCGACGGTTTTTCGATCCCTCCAACCATCGTATTTCAGGGACCCATGGCTGGTAACCTGCTACCACTCGCCTTCACTGTCACTACCGATCTCTGACCCTACGAAGACACCCGCTACTTGTGTCAGGGATGGGCCCAACCTGACTATGTTGTTGTCGACCTAGTCTTGAAGCCAGTATTTAAACACATATCACTGCTTGAGGATGTGCCCCATAATCCAGTGATAGGGGCAGTAGTTGGGGCGATCAGTGAGATTCGCCTCTGCCGGCCTTCTGCACTTGGGTAAGCGCACAATCCCTTGCTCTAGAGGACTTCGGAAGTATCCAGGGACCTGATTCTCGTTGAACGAGTAAGTCTGGTGCCTTCTTTCCGGATAGGGGGCCTTGGAATCCTGGCCCTGACGAGGGGCCGGAGGGGCCTGCCAAGGAGGCGGTGCCTGATTGTCCCACCTAGGTGGTGGTGGCGCATTGCACGGGGGAACCTGTCGGTTCTGAGGTGGTCGCTGCTGGGTAAGAGCCTGCGCTTGAGGTAGATGACCTCTGGGGGGTTGCGGGGCTGGTGCTGCTAGTAGTAATTCTAGCATCCTAGGGGCTTCTATTTGGGACACCACGGCGGGTTTGGATCTGGAAGCCCTCCTGGATGGGATCATAGGGGGAAGCATACGTGCCTGAATAGCCTGTTGCAGAGCTTCCTTGAGGCGCTGAGCCTTATATGAGAAATCTCAGAACCCCCAGGGTAGTTCTGGGTGATCAGGGAAGGAACCAGCTCTATTTTAACATTCCCTACACACATCGTCAGTAATTTCTCCGGATTCAGTGGCATGTCGAGGGAGTATGTAAGCCCCTTCCACCGGGCGACGAAGTCCGCGACTCGCTCATCAGGCCTTTGTTTTCACTTGAAGAGGTATGCGATGCTGGTCTTTCGCGTGGTGGAGCTGAACTGGTATAGGAACTACCGGCGGAGATCCTCCCAGCCGGTCACCGATCTGATAGGGAGCTGGCTGTACCAGATGAATGCAGGGCCCTCCAATGTTTGCACGAAACATCGGAGCTTGGCGGCTTCGTGCTGGGCCGGGGTCCCCAGCATGGGGCCACACCTGGAAGAAAAGTGGGCCAAGTGCTGTGGCAGGTCCCATTTTCTGTTGAAGGGCGAGAAAGTGGGGTTCCCAAAACGCGGAGGTGCATGCATATTATCCACCCACGCGGGATATGGTTTTCCATCTGGTGGGACTACCACTTTCCGCGTTTCCAACACCTTGAGGTAGGAGATGAGTGCCGCTATAAGATCATACGGGTGGGGGCCCCTGTCTTGACGGGGGTCCCTAATCACAAGTGCATTGTCGGGTTCTTCGACACGGTAGATGGCTTCAGAAGCTCATGGAGTGACTGGCGGAATGGCCTGTGGGGCGGCTGGGGGAACCCAGGATGGATTCCTCAGATTTCCTCGTCGCTCAGGAGGGTTTGGCGAGACATATCACGCCCTCTTGCCATGAGTTCCAGCTTCTGCCCTGTCTACGGAAGTATCATGATGAAGGTTGCCCAGAGGCATCTCACCGGGGGGAAATTGTTCCTGCCCCTGCTTCCCCGGCTTGGGATTAC
This sequence comes from Viscum album, assembly GCA_963277665.1. Lineage (NCBI taxonomy): Eukaryota > Viridiplantae > Streptophyta > Magnoliopsida > Santalales > Viscaceae > Viscum > Viscum album. The sequence goes on from OY728119.1 coordinate 1,220,534,754, forward strand.
CATAGTTGGGTCGCCGCTCTGCAGTGCGCTCGGCCAGAAGTTTGTCGACCAGCCTCTTCTGCTCATCAAGATGCTGGTGCAATGTGGCCTTTTCGAGGTCTTCGTCCATATTCTGCACTAAGACGGATGGGTCGGAGTGCTTGATAGTTCCGACGTGCTCCTTACCCTTACCGATCATCCGACTAAGTACCAGTGAATCGGTTGGTACATGGAGGCCTAGAAGGTTCCCCTGCTGACGGTTAATCCTCCCTAATGGGTTCAGCAGTGGTGGTACACCCTCATGGGGTAAGTCTCCATCGAGAAACTCCAGATCATCCTCCTTGTCCACTACGTTAGCCATGTGGATCGCGACCCCTCTTTGGGGAATGTCCTCAATTTCTCATAATGAATCGGGCTATTGCCGGATAGGAATGAAGAGGAGGGAGGCATACTATCCCCAACCATGGATTTTCACATGGGGGTAGATTCCCTAATGATTTTGCGGAGTACTTTGAAACTCTGAATGCATTTTTGTTGAAGGGCGCTCTGGTGATCTGATGATTCGGGGCGCTGGGCCACAGGGAGTGCGACCAAATCGACCAGACGACATTGATCGCTGATTTCTTCGAAGTACACTTGGCTCCTCAGGTACATCAATCGCTGGTAGAGAAGACGAAAGTGCGTAACCCATAGGGTTTGGTGAAAGCACTCTACTTCTTCTGGGGAGAGGGATTCTAGTGCACAAAAGCTCGACGCTGCCACTGGACAGAACTTCTTCGGGAAGTGGTCCGCTGCGAGAATGTTCCAGAAGCTCCTGGGCTCTGATTCAGGGTCTGGCCCCATATTTTCCCACTCATCAATAGGGGGCGGCTGAGGGACTGATAGCAGTACTGAGGCGGACCACTGGGAAAATAAACTGGGCGGCGGAGAATACGGTGAATGAGCTGACTGGCCGCCGAATTCTGGGCTATCATCTGAAGAGTGAGGTGACCTGAACACAATTTCATGATATGACGGGATGATATCCAGAACATCTGGCACATGAACTGCGGTCACCAGCGATGGGTCACGCCATTGTTGTACCGTCGTTGGGCCCCAAAATAGATCTCCATGATCTCTGATAGAGGTAGAGGGTGCTTCTGGTGACGATGGTGGTGATTTCATGGTCGAAACCTGTGGGATTTCCACAATTTCCTCCTCCTGTATGTACTTTCGGAGAGAGGCAGGAATCTGGTGGACTTCGCATTCTAGGAGAAGGAGACTAACGTGCCTTGTTCCTGCCCCAGTCCTTGACACAGAGGAACGGGGAGAAGGTTCCATCACCGATTTGCATTCCACTTCAGAATCCGAGAAGCGGGCTGGTTTGACCTCCACCTGAGCCTTCCTAGGACTCTTCTTATAGCGGCGATGACCTACTCTCCTACCCCTGCATGGATCTTCGGGATAAGGATGATTCTCGACATGTAGTCTCAGAGCGGCGCTAGCACTGTGGCGGAGAGGACTTCCGCTTGAGACAACTGGGGTGTCAGGGGCACCAGGTCAAATGTCAAAGGGTACATGGGGAGGACCTCCACGGACAACACCCATGTGGGCAGAACCTCTATTGGAACCCGCTGGAGCATGGGGAGGACCACCAAGCTCGGTGCAGGTGGAGCGAGGCTGACCTTCACCCCTCAGTTTACCAGGGCGAGAAGGACCCTCATCAGTTTCAGAGAGGATGTAGGGAGGATCCCCATGTTGGAGAGGGACCAGATGGGAAATAACTTCACATCGACAGTTGTGGGCAAGAGGAGGAACTCCATTCCCTGTGTGGTAGGTGTGGGAGAGGCTTCCGCGCCGAGTACCACTACCGCGGGGCAAGTCTTCATTCGAGATGGGGGTAGCATGAGGCATACCTCCATGACGAGCTTCAGGGTGGGGAAGGCCCACGCTATGTGGAATGGTGGTACGGGGAGGCCCTCTGTACAGGGCGACATCACCGCGAATTGGTTCGCAGCGATCACCACTCAGGCCTACGACCCGGAGAGTCAACCCAGCCTGCCCACGAGGCGGTTGGGGCCTCAATCCTGGTCGGGGGAAGGAGTTCCCCTACTCAGTGTATGCAGGGACTCCATGATGCACTTCGACAATGGATTGGGCCATAGTAGTTGTTGACATCGACGCCCCTTGACGGGCGTCCTCAACTCGGGCCCGACGCTGGCGTCAGGTCAGACGAGCTGGTGCAGGTGGTGTAGGGACATAACCTACCTGCTCCTCTGGAAAAGTCGGACATCAGTGTTGACGCGGTCAGATGGGGGCCCTTGCCTGGAGTCCTTGGATTGGGACTCTGACCAGGCTGAGCTGGACATCACCCGTATCATCAGCGTAAGGCGAGGAGTCGTCGAGGAATTCCGGGGAAATGCTCCCAAAACGATTGAAAGTCGGGGTGGGGAGTAGGGGATCCCCGTGCGGCCCTTGATGGCAGTGTTTACGGCGAGGCCTGGATGCCTCCAGGTCCAGGCGGTCCATATCCCGAGTTGAGATGACCCCTTCCTCCTCGTACCTATGTACAAGGTCGTTGATCACCCTACATTGGATAATCTATGGTGGAGAAAGGGGATGTGGGCGTCCCATATTCATGGATGTAGAGGCCGTTGTGACAGCAGTGGAGCCACGCTGAGCAGCTATGCTAGTATTTCCCCTACCCCTGCGTAGGTGAGAAAGCGGTGATCGTTTCCCCATAGCAGCAACCTGGTTCCTGGGAAGTAGGGAGGTTAACTCGTCAGCACTGTGAGGAAAAGAATTGACAACTAGGGCCCCATTGTCATTCCATATTCCGTGGCCGATAAGAGGGATCCACGCCAACAACATTGCAGAACGGAATTCCCCACGTTCTACTTCTCCAACTTCTGGTGAGTTTCACGCCAGACTCGCTATTTGCTTAGCGGGGACTAGTGCCGGATATCTGAATCCGGTAAACACATCAATCTACTGATGTCTCAAGGGCTACTAATCTCCATATTGAGGAGAATAATTTCACATCGGGTTCACCATTTCTATTTCTAACGCTTTCGCTGAGGCATGCGCGTCCATCCGCTTGGGCGTGATAGGCGCGGCTTTCTTGTTTCCCTACATTCCCACTTTCCAAAGGCATGTGGCATATTCTCCTTATTCAGGGACGCCTGCTCCTTGATCAAAACCGAGATGATGGGATATCGGTTCTTCCTTCTGTGGATTCCTCCTCGAAATGCGTCACCTAGTCCAGGTCTCCCTCATAGATTTAATATGTTGTTCGTGAAACTCTTCCCAGTGCCATCTTTTCATGGACGCCGATTAATTACACTGCTTTTTTCAGGACATTCCAAAGGGTCCGGTTAGGGCAGCAACCTTCAGTCAGGGGAGTAGTCACGTCGAGGCATCAGTAATGTGTCTGAACGCTGGGGAATTGGCGTGTCAATCTTTTGTCCCTTATTATATGGATTCTCGAGGGCGTGGAAGCCCGAGGCATCCCACATCGAGCGCGGGGAATCATATTCCATAGGCATGTATCTGAGTTTTTCCTCAGCTTCCTATGTTTAACATAGGGTATGCCGCAAGTTTAACGTCCAGCGGACATGGATCGGCCTGATCAGAACACTAGCTGGAGTGGATCAGATTGAAGAATCCCCCCTTGAGGGGATGCTGATATTGGGGTCAGCCTGTGGGTGGATTCCCAGATGCTATGGAGGGGAGTGGAGTGGCATGATCTCACCGGGATTTGGCGACCCGAGTGAGAATCAAGATGGATGATGGATGGATGAATGAAGTGGAGGGGGGATGAAATGGGACCATCGCAAGGGAGACAGTGAAATTGGGCTTGAGCCTCGAAGAGACCTCCTACGTATCCCCGTGGTAGGGAATCAAAGTCCGCATAGTTTGGGGTGGTGCCAGTGAACCGATGTAAAGGTGGAACCTGGTCCGATGGGTGTCGTCAGCAAACCGACGTGAAAGTGGACCTTGTTCCGATGGCTGTCGTCAGTGAACTGATGTGAAAGTGGACCTTAGTCCGATGGATGGTGGGATTGAACCTTAGGAAGGATTCCTACGTACCATGCCTTGACCCGGATTAAAGACCACGTAGTTCAGGTGAAAATGGGGGGGGGGGCTTGCCTCACTGACAAAGAGACGGTCTGGGCCAATGATTGTTGGGCTTGAACCTCAGGGAGGCTTCCTACATACCATGCCTTGACATGGATCATAGTCCTCACTGTTCAAATGATATGTGGAATACAGTTTAAAGTCATGCGGGACAGGGGTGAACCGACGTGAATGAGGTCGGAATGACTGGGTGATGGGCTTGAACCTCATGGAGGCTTCCTACGTACCATTCCTTGACATGGATCAAAGTCCTCATAGTTCGGGTGAAGATGGTGGGTGTCAGCAAACCGACGTGAAAGAAAAGAGACCTTGGTCCAGACAATGTGGGGCTTACACAGTAGGCTGCCCAGGTGTTGGTGAACCGACGTGAAGGAGGTCAGAGTGACCAACAGGTGATGGGATTGAACCTCATGGAGGCTTCCTACGTACCACGCCTTAGCACGGATCAAAGACCACATAGTTCAAGTTGGACGTCAGAAGGCTGACGTGAAGGAGGACCAGGGGTCCATGTGGTGGTGGGCTTGAACCTCGTGGAGGATTCCTACATACCATGCCTTAGCACGGATCAAATACCACGTAGTTCTGGTTGGGTTTTATCGGCTAACCAACATGAAAGTGAACCCGGGGGGTCCATTGGTGGTGGGCTTAAACATCATGGAGGCTTCCTACGTACCATGCCTTGACACGGATCAAATCCCACGTATTTTGGGATGGTCACAACGGATTACCGCTAGACTAAAATGCAGTTTAACATCATGCAGGACGAAGGGTGAACCCTGATGTGAATAAACGACGGGCGGTGGGCTTGAACCTCATGGAAGCTTCTTACGTACCACGCCTTAGCATGGATCAAAGATCACGTAGTTCCGGTGTGTAGTTTAACGTCATGCTGGATGGGGCATACAGTTTAAAGTCATGATGGACGGGGCATACATTTTAACGTCATGCTGGATGAGGCATTTCCATGGTTGATTCTTACTCTAAGCCCACATGAGTCATGCTCTGTGTGAGAAACAAGAGGCAGCAGATACCTGACGATCACGTCGCGAAGGGTGCGTCTGTGAGAAGTGAAGAGGGGGATTACGCGTTAGACAGCCCATGGTTCTGGGACTTACTCCAAGATGGAGGCCAAAGGTTCAGCAAAGCGTAGTGGGAGATGGATTTGGGACCAAATATGGAAGGTTCCTCGTTCCCTATCGCGCCCTCCACTGGCCTTGGTAATGGGGAAATACGGAGGTGCATGGGTGATACCTTCTGCAGGAGAGGCTTGGGGGATTACACCAAGGTGGTTGCTCTTCCCCCGTGGACATACACTACTCCGAGAAAGAGGATATCATCCCATGTGATGGTGATTCTATTCCCGTGGAGACGAGCAACGTAAAAAATGTCCGAGCTGGGGGGACCCTGCGTGTGAGGCACGAGGTCAGGTCATAGTTTAACGTCATGTGTTGGGGACGAGGTGCTTGGCAGTTTAACGTCCTGCAGCTCGGATGAGGTGGGTCTACTCCACACCCCTAGTAATTACATAACCTATACCCTTTGTCCCTTGTGGGAGGGAAGGTACCAGCAAAGCTGTGGTAAAGGGGGGTCGTAGAGCGAACCATTGAGGGGTCCACGTTAGCGTGGCTATACGAAGAAGAAATAGCTGTTAGCTTACCTATGAAAAGAAGCATTAGACGAAGAAATGCTACGAGTGGTGTTGTCCATGGGAATTTGAAATCACATCGTGCAAACCTGGAGGGTCGTATGAGAAGAGGAATTGCCGAGAAAAGTGTTCCACAGGTAAGGGTCTTGCAGAGCTCAGTTTCTTTGCGTAGTAGAGGAAACTTGCGAAGGGGTGTGCTTCACGAAGTGGAGTGCCTTGGCCATAGCATGGGGCATGGGTGCGAATGGGAGGTGCTTTGTGAAGTGGAATAGTGTTCATGGGGAACTGCCTCGTAAAGCAGGGGTGCCTCGTGGAGCAAGGTGCTGTGAAGCAGTGTGCTTTGTGAAGTACATTGACCCTACCTTGGCATGTGGATCACTTGTACATGATTGGTGTTTCACAAAGCATAAATTCTCCACAGCTTCCTAAGTTCCCTTGGGAATCCCCTTCCTTCGCAAATGCCCTTAGGATTCACGAAGGGCATCCCTCTTGGAAGATGGGATCAAAACGAGACAAGGTGAATGCCTCTCGTGAAGCAAAAATACCTCACATAGCTCATGATTCCTGGGGCGAAGGGTGCTTTGTGATTCGGGATCCAAGAAGCCTAAAGGTTGGATTATCCATCCAGAGAGCTCAGGGGGAGCTCTGTATTTATAGGTAAGGGGTGGCGTGAAGGGGGATTCGGTGGCTTCGCGACGAGTCGCGAACGTCAACCGGATTCACGGAGGGTTACTGACTCCTCTGCTCCACGGCGGGTCGCGAACTTCAGGGGGCTCGCGGAGCGTTACCACCTCTGGGGCTTCACGGCGGGTCATGAACGTCAGGCAGCTCGCGGAGCATTCCTACCACTAGGGCTTCTTGGCGGGTCGCGAACGTCAGGCGGCTCGTGGAGCGTTCCCACCTCTGGGGCTTCGCGGTGGCCGTGTTTCTCGGAGGAGCTCCGTGTCGGGGCTTCGCGAGGCAGCGCGCAGGCTTCTTTTCCTTCTTCCCTTTGCGTCCAATATTTTGGCACCAACATGGACCCATTCCAAATTGAAGAAATAATTAATCCATAAGATACTCAATTCAAATCCTATTATACGAGACTCTTACTCAAGTAAGGAAATGATCATTAAAGAGAGACCTAACCCACGATATTTACAAGTATCCCAACTCATGGCCTCAAAGACCCTTATCATAGTGTTAGGGTCATTTCAAGACTAATATTTTGGAAATGGTCTATTGTATCTCTATCAATTAAATAATTAAATAAACCATTTAAATTAACATATCATCACATTTAAGAAGTTATCTCTATGAAAATAAAACTCATAGTTTCAAACCCTATAATATATTTCCCACATAATGGAATGTTTCATCATCAACTTCCTCATACGAAAGAATTGTTTTTATGATATCATCCCTTTAAGTCATCATATTAAAAATAAAACAACCCTTTGTTTATATGGATATCTTATAATAGAGTATCATCTTGGTCAAACCTCTAAAGTGGATTAAAATTTTCATTGATACATCAAACTAGTGTTTCATGAATTAGTTATCCTATCATGGTTATGTCAAAGACAATAAGATAAAACCTATATATTATAAACCATTATATATTTTGAACTAACCATATTAATTAAAAAATAATTGATAAATTAGTAATATACATTCAATATTCATACCTAATGGCATTGTTTAACTTAATAGTCCAAAATGATCTATTTTCATCTGATAAAACTCATTCAAGGCTAATAACTATATGAACCAACTAAAACTACTTAATGGTTATAATAAAAAATTATTGGAAATATAATCTTTTAAAAATTATTAAAATTTTAATCATTATTATAAATGAATTAATATTGTTATGTTCATGATCATGAGTCCTAGTGGGATCCACTTGTGTGTCTTAGTCATCCTAGTAGATGTCACAATGAATAGGTGTGAGTCTATATAAAAAATATTATTATAGAAAAAATAAAGTTTGGGGAGCTGAAGATGACCTAAATATCGACACTATCGTATTATAATCATAAAAACAAATAACATGGTATTTTTGAAATTTTCCTAGTTCGATAATCCTCAAATGAATCTTCAAAATAATTAAATTTACAAAACAATCCCTTTAGATGGGGTATATGTGAATTAAGAGTTTCACTATTATAACATAAGTATAAAAATTAGTAAAATGGAAAATTAATTTGGTCTAAAATGATTTTTCAGTGAAAATTACAAATTTAAATAAAAATTATATAGAAAAAATATTGTTCTTTGGTTTCTTGCTGATCATTCCACATAGAATCCATAGAGAACGTGAGGTGGAATAAGGGTTACATGTATCTTACATGGATTCCAATCATATGAGGTGATCTTGTCCTGAATATGTGGCTAGCATCTTAGGCCTCCAAAATTTAGGTTATGACTAGGTCTAATTCATTAGTCTATTTTACTAGCCTACCAATACGAAGGCCATATACCCTAAACCAACACCACTTATAAAACCCATTTTTTATGGTTCATAGGAAAAAATTATCATCCGCATTTTTTCCCACCACATTTTTCCGTAAACCTCTCTCACCCTCCTCAAATTGTATGTCACTAAAAGGTTCTTGATCATCCCTAGATAAATCCATTTTCTAAAGTAGTTTCTTCTCCAATAAATCTCCCCCTCTCCACATAAACATAACACCAACACTAGAGATACCCATTGAATGATATATCTAATACTATAGAGAATAAAATGCCTACAAATAATACCATTTTGTTTATTTTTATATGATATCAAAGATCCAATCATTTCTCATTGACATCTAATATTATTTTCATGTATCAAATTTTTAATGAAAAATAATAGAGGAGGTTAGTGGGATATATAATTGACATGATAATCTTGGACACACACATAAATAGTATTCCCAGTGGAATATGATGATTCCTAAACCAAACCAAACCACTACATCGACCCATTTTATATGATTTTTAATGATAGTATATGATGTAGTTTGAATGTTTAGTTTTTATTAAGTTGAGGATATTGGATTTATCTTTTAGTATATTAATAAAATGTTATAGATATGAAGAGATGTGTTTAAATTCAAGTAGAAATAATTTTTAGATATATATATATATATGTAGGAATTTTATTATTGAATTATAAAACAATTAGGTACTTGGTAGCATACCACTAGGTTGTTTATGGGATATATAGTGGATTATGCCACTACCTCAGCCTCCTGTAAATTTATGTTAGGAAATTGAGAACCTACCCAACTAAAAAGTAGTTAGTAGTAGTTTAATGGGTATCTGGTGGATTCTAGTACATTTTTAAGAAATCTAAGGGGTAATTTTAGTGATTTTAATTGTGTAAAAGGATACAACGTGTTTTCTCTGGGATATTCTATAGGGGAGGCTATTCTTATTCATTATATATCCTCTATCATTCATATTGGTGTTTATACCAAGAGATCATTGAGTTCCAGAATTATAATCAATCTACAAAAATTAATTAACGATATTTATAGGGATTTAATCATTATAGTTTCATACTATAATTCTTTCCCCTTCATATCCATGACATGCAATTGATGATTTTTGGATATTTTTGTCAAAATTTTCATGATAACGTTTGATTTGTAAGATTAAATTGACATTACTTTATATGTGTGATATGATTGAAATAAAAGGTTTTTAAGCTAATTATTTTTTTTATAATTTTTAATTTTTATGTATGTTTAGTAGTTATCATATATGACAATGAATCCAAATAACCAAAAAAGTACCTTGATTATTATAAAAATTCTAATTAATTTATTGGGGCCTAGGAGAATCACGATTATAACTTTATAATAACTGAGTAATTTTTATACTATTCATGGGAAATAATACCTTGGGATCTTGTTAACAAAAATAAGGGAAACAACATTTTCATACGTAATCTAATTAACTAAATAATTATGAAACAATTATTACAAATTATGATGATTGACATAGAAGTTATTTCATGGTTATAATTGTCTTTGGGTTTCTAAGTGATGTAGTCACACATTGATGTTATACATGGAATTCTAATAAATAGAGTTTGTATGGGTATTTTTGTCATACCCTAATTTATAAGAAAAATAACGCCCTAAAATATGAAACATAAGTATATACTGGACCAAAGGAAGTTGATTTATATGGTAGATAAAGTGTATCTTTTTAAAGGACAAGGATGGATGTGAGTTATCAAGATATATGGTATATTTATACATGAACAAAGTTTTGAGTGGTCACTTATTCAAGGATGAAGAGTGGTGGATTTATGACATGAATTAATTAATTTCTAATATTTTGGGATAGTTTAATTTAGATGAGATTTCATCAGGGAACTGAGCCAATGTGATGGGAATATTACTCACTTGTTTAAAGAGATAGTGTGTGGTGGTTATTATTTTATAGGTTGATGGATATGTTCTAGGGGATTATTTTTTCACTAAGTAAGTGGTCATGTGTAATAGGATACCATTGTATTCTATGCATATAGAATAATATGACTAGTCTTATTTATCTTAGTGTTCGATTACACCATGTTTTCGTCCTAGAGACTATGATAAAGTGTTTGCCTATATTTGTGGATTCTGTTAATTCATTGAGTCATATATCTATTGTACAAGGAATCACGGGGTGTTAGTAGAGGCATCAAATAATATCATATGAGGATTTAATATTTATAAATGGTTACTATAGAGGCATCGAGGTATTTAACCCATGTGCTATGTAAGGTATGGGGTATTCATAGAGGCCTCAAGAAATAGGACCTAAGGTTTTTATCTATAAATGGGGTGTTTTAAAATGGATGTGATCAAGTGTACTCATATGTAATAGGAATATACTATCGAGGTTGGATATTACTATTCAAGTCAAGAGATGATGTTATTTATATTCCATGCATTAGTACAACATTAGTGTCATAATCCAATTTAATATGCATAATATTGTATTATAAAATTTGGTATAGTTTAGAATCATGGTGGCCTGGTATAGCTACAATAAATTAAAATCATTTTTATTATTGTTTTTTATTTTACTTCCAAGGTATATATGGGTTTGTTGGATCTTTTATTACATAGTAAAAAATGATATGAGTACTTTCATACATTGATAGATTAAAATTTTTATATAGGGTATCTTGTTGGTTAATATTGAGAAATTACACTAAATAATATCATGTGAATCTCAATATACCTTCAATATTTTAAATGTTTGTTAATATTATCAAGCATTTGTTGTGACATAAGAAAATGAAGGAATAGAGGGTCCGTAAGACTTGAGTAGGTCCAGGATCAATTTGTTACCAGGGATGTAAATAATGTATTTGATTACCTACCTGGTTTTATATATTTAATAACATATTATGTTATTGCATCGACCTAAGGTAGATTATTTTTAGATGTTTTATATAAATGATTTATAGAATTTTTAGATCATGCAGTTGACGGGTAATGAGATGTTAATAAAATTATATATAGGAATTAAACCAATTTATTTTTTATTATTAATTGGTATTGAGGGAAAAATATCCCAATGATTGGTTCATCACCTCATTACTACTCAACATGCTATGGATTTTGTGGTGGTGATATTAAGCTCGAAGGGATATCTGGCTTAGGATGTGTGGTTAAATGTCTAGTAAAAACATTATTAAACAATAATATCATGTTTTTGTATCATGAAAAAATGTGTATAGGTAAGGATGAAGTGGTTCTTAACATTAATCTAGAATTATAAATATTATTGACTAAATGTTTTTATAATACAGGATCATGTTTTATTGGATGTCTAATAATGTGGGTTATTCAGGATTGTTACAACTTTTTTTTGGATTTAATATTATTTATCTATCAATTTACTTGAGTGAGATTATTTTTTAGTCTGATACATATTTTATAGAACAATAGGGTCAATGTAATGTGTGTAATAATTTGATTAGTATTATGGGTTGTGGAATTCATTTTCATATTAGCCATAATGGGATGTGGTCTATGTTAATTAAAATATAACTAATAAATAACTGATTTTTTCTCAACTACTTATCAATGTCAACTAAATTTACTTGACTATAGTATGTATTAACCAGTTATAGAATCAATCCAAAAATAATTAATTTATTAATATGATTATATTTTTTTTAACTCCATTATTTATATATGATAGGGTTTCCAATTTAATAGGTAAAACATATTATCTACTTTATGAGTATAATGTTATGCATTTTAAAATGATGTCGCACCATGTGAGCTATTTCATATTAAAAGTAATATTTTTTATAATACATATTGATTAGAAAGTGATAAGTTTTAAAATGTGAAATTGTTCATATCTCTATTATTTGAAATGGAAAGAATGATGTGTGATATATAAAAGATTTGATAAGATGTATTGGGATTTTAATTATTTCATGTCGGTAATATGATTTATATTGATGTATATTTCATGAAATTATAAATTAATACCATTATTAAATTTCTAAACACCACCCTTGTGAACTTAATGATAAAAATGATGACTAATAGATAATAAGTATGCTAGTTATAAATAGAAGGTAACCATTAGTATTAATCATATTGTGATTATTTTTATAAAAGATATTGAACAACTAGGATACCTTATACTATTTATTTCTTACAATATTGGGTTCATTTATAAATTCCATAATGTAGTTATAATGACCAAGATGACAAATTATTAGCTGGATATGTAGCCACAAAATTATTAGAGCCTATGGGTATAATTTTCAGTTCCTATGGTCAATACTATGTGGGGGATACATGTGGGGTATTGGATAGTGGGTGATTTCATGGGTAATTTGTTTCGAAGAGATGTAATAATTATTTTGGGAAATGACTTAATAATGGGGTAATTGGGAAATTTACATCATGAAATCAGTAAAAAGTTCTAAAATTTTTATTAATGGAATGATTCCATCATTAGTATTATCCTAGAATGACCAGTCAAAGTGATGTAACTATGATTCATCCTATAATTATTTTAATATCTTGTATTGGATGTGATTCCAAATAAAAATATAAGAGTTGGGTAAATGGGTTATTAGGAAGTGAATTTTTATTCAGGTGAAACATAATTTTTTGTAATTAAAATACTTTTTTCCATGAAATTATTTAGATTCACTAAGGGTGGGGGAAAATGGAATCTTAGGATGTGAAAGGTTTCATTTAATTTTTATAATTTGAATGTATTTATATATTTTTTATGGGTAGATTTTTGTATGGTATATATAGTGAGAAAATGATTTTATTATGTAATGTGGAGGAAGATTTGGTTTATAAGTGGGTGATATAACATAAATTAAGTATAAATATTATTTTAAGCACAAGGAAATAGAATCACGTAGTTAAATATGTGATTAAATAGAGGAATGATTTAAAGATGTAAATATATTTTTGGATAGTACTGGGATACATAATAAAGTTTGGTAATTAGAAGTGATGCCCCTAAAAACAAAAGGAATAACCATGTATTCAATAGCATGTATGACCTGAAACAACAGGAGTGTAAGGTAATATAATATCTAGATACTTTATAATATGTTTACTATTTACAATAGATTCCAGGCATGCAATACCAAGTTAGTCTGTGTTACATACAAAAGAAAACTTTCTCAATAGCTTGTGTTACACAGAAGAGTGACTCCCTCGATACCTTGAATTACATGCAAGACCGAGTTTCACCAAATAACAATGTATTATCAAAATATTATTATTTAATTTAATATCACATAACCTAGACATTATGTTAATAGTTATTAATAGTATCAACTAACTTATGAAAATATTTAGTTTATAATAATATACAGTTAATTCATATGATAAAAATTAATTAAAAATTAATATAGGAACCAATTGAATATAATCATTTTGTTTTTTTATAAAACCATTTTTATTATCATGAAACTATTTTATCCTAATAAATTAAAGTAATTAAAATTAGTTAATTATTTTAATGAAATATATATGGTATATATTCAATAAAATAATTTTGATATTCATCCATTAGGATTTATATGAGTAAGACAAGTATTACCAATATTTAACACATAAGAAAGTATTTTTTATAATGGAAATTTTACCTCATTTTAGTAGAGAACCCATTTGAAATTTGAATTTTGATACCTTTATAAATTTATTATGTCAAAATAAAATTCTTCTATTAAAGAGAAACATAACCCCCAAAATTACCAAGACACTACTGTGACTATAATTGGAAAAAATGGATTCCATATTTGGAATCAACATAACATATAATGTATAATAATACAAACCATGTTTTTACCAAAAAGATTAGTGAAAGTAATTAAAATTAATTACAATTATTAAGGTAAAACTAGACTTAAAAGAGTAATAATCTTTATCTTAAGGTCTCAAATGACCTATCCACTTTTACAAAACCCATTAGATAGAAATATCTCAGCCATTAAACTTACAGTATTGAGATTTATTGGTTTGGTATGATTTTTTTAGGTGATAACATATTCCGAACCAACATCTATTCAAAAATATGAAGTGAGTCCATTTCCTTTTCTATAAAAGGCCACCACCTCTATCCATTCCTCAAACCTCTCAAGCCCATTCATTTCAGCCGAGTTCTACCCAAATAGTCTCCAATAATTACTATCCTATATCTACAAGAATCCCTCTGGTAAGAAACACTTCCATAAAATCTTTTTGGTTCAAACCAAAAGATGTTAGCCGATTAAGAGGTAACACCTTCTCTCGTGCTTTTTAGTTTGATTTATATTCTCCACTCCCTATACACTTCTAATTAATTGATTACATAAAAATACCAGTATAATCAATATAATAGGATTTTTATGTGATGTTATCAACCTACAGTTACACAAACCTCCATCTAATGGGTAACTAACATATTGTTTCTGTGAATGATGAATTACTGCCTCACAAAACGATGTTTGTTCAATTCTCTATTAACTCCTATTTTGTTTCCCATTATGATGGAAAATATATTTATATATGATGTATATGTTTTTTATAATTTTTTATTATTCTGTAATTTTTATTTATAACATAACATTAATCAATAAAAATTGCGTGAATACAATAATCTCCTTTGAGGAAGTGTGGACTACCGCCACCTCAAAGATATGTTATTCGTTCGCATAGTACATGAAATGTATAAATGAATGGTTATAATAAAAAATAAGTGAGATACATAAATAATGATATATTAATGACATAATTATATTTTTTTAAATAATATATATATATATATCATATCCTTTATAACCTCTTCACACACTTTAAAAGAGATAATGTCGTTCGATGATGTGTGGACTACCACCTCCTCGACCTGATGTGATTACTTTTAAACCACATAATTATATATATAATTATATATGATTAAATAATATGATATTTATAATATTATGATCATTTTGAAATGATTTTAGTTACTTACATTCTTTCCAAAAATATCATTTAAAAATTGGAATGTCACTCATGCGAACGTATAGCCTACTGTGTCCATTATTGTAACATATTCACATTTTTATAACAATATTTAATGATTTATTTTAAATGTATAATTTATGAAAAAAATATGATATTTATTTTCTTGTTATTATTATAGATATGATATATAAGGAACCCTATAACCGTATTTGACCAACAATAGTAGATTTGACATTTAAAAAAATTTAGTCAAAAACACTCGATGTAAACATAATTGTTTAAGTAGTGTACACAACATGGTAATAAGTGAAATAGAAGTAATTATAAACATGAAAAAGGCTCTTAAAAAGTATAAAATTAAAAAAATTATTATATAATAAGATAAAGGATGTTTACCTGAAAGGAAACTCAAGGTTAGGGGATTTCATCCCACGTTTAATTTCTATGAGATACATGTTTTATTCACCACTGTTTCCTTTGGTTTAGTCTATTCACTGCCCTGATTGTATTATATGTATCTTATACTTAAATTTAAGTATATTTACGTATCTTTTTTATCCTTCTTTCATGGGGTTTAATATTAAAAAGTTTCCAAATATGTAAAATGTTCTCTCTCAATTTGTTTTCTTTGAACTCATGTTTTATTATGTGCCTAAACACATTTTTGAGGTGCATATATTTATATCTAACATTATAAAACATTAATATCAATATTTTTTAGTTATTATATTCTTAATGTAACATACCATTCTCACATTGAGTGTATTATCCATGTTACTATGTTATATGTGTTTATTGAGGCAATCTCATAACTTTTTCGAGATAGTTTTTCATTATGTTTTGATCGATGAAATCTTGTGATCCATATATCAAGAACACTCATGAGTTTCCTTACCCTATATTATTTCAGGATATAATCATGTACTGGTAAAATTTTATACTCTTTGTTATATAAGATATTTAAGAATTTATTTTTACGAAAGCCTGACATTACCATCTCTTCGGTCAAAAATATATTAAAAAACATTTTTTTAGAAAGGGTTATAAGACTATCATTACATTCACCTTTAATCATTAGAATAAATTTTATCCTTTTTCTATTTTAAAAATATATTTTAAAGAATATTATTTTTGTAACGCCCCTACCCCAGTTACCCAGAGTCGGTGCATTATTATATAACATTGGCATGATCACAAAAGATCAAGTCTTGAAAGACCGATTAGTTTAGTAGCCTAGGAGACACTAGATACATTCATAAATATTAGATTACATCATAAATTGAAAAATCACAATAACATAGTCTCCATAGTCCACACACATATCCCCTTCATACTATCCCTGTAGGCCAGTCATAAAATATTTCTTCCCATCTTGGGAAAAATAAAACATAGAAAGGGGTGAGCTCAGATGCTCAGTAAGGATAACAATATAGCGGAAACTTTCATAAATAAACATAAACATTTAAGGCACTGTATAACTAAAACAAAAGCCTTTTAAACTTGAACTTTATCATAATATGGAAAAGTAAAATGAAATAATACCATTTACTTATTCACATGGATATTCTACTGGTCGAATAATCACATGCAATATCAATAACCACTTTCATAATGATGGAATTCATAATTCCAGACTATCATAACCACATAGCTAAGGCCTCGTGCCAAGAATACAAATAAGATTTTGTCAAGGCCTCGTGCCAAGACACTATTTTGTCTCATGAGACCTACCGATGCATCGAGGAGCTATAGTGGGCACCACCCGTCACTTATTAAGTCCAATGCATTTCTTATATGAAAAGGTTTAAACATATCATAAATCATAAAATAATCGTATCAAATAAAACATGCATAATGGAAACATAACATTTCCACATTTCAATCACAAGATATCAATACAACACGTTGATATAATAAAAAAATTATCAAAACCATTTTCAATACCAAAATAAAAGAAACGTAAAACATGATATTTATTTTTCATTTTAAGAAAAAGTTAAGGCTTGTAGAGGAAGCCGAAACTCAAATAATGGTCACGGCAGCGGAGAAGTCGTTGTCGCCGCATACGTACGACAAAAGTATTCCCTTTTGTCATTTAGTAAAACGCTTCATCTAAAAAGATTAATTTTGAATAAAAGTAAAATAAAAAGTGTTTTATACACCGTATAAAATAAAGTTGTGTATAAAATAAAATATGCCTCAATGAATGGAGATTGAGACGAAGTCCCTTACCTCATGTACAATTTGACTCAATCATACATTAACCTCCTGAATAATAAAATAAAGTTAATTTATACTTGCTTAAGAACCCTTTTCAAGTTCATAATTCCTTTTATATTAGTTATTACCATGTTATGAAAATTATGTAGTCATTTAAGTGAATAATGGTCATTTTGTCGATCTTTGGTACTTGAGTCAACAATAAACTTCTTATAATTACAAGTTGTTTATGTGGTAGAACATACATTATCTCTAGAATTATATTAATGATGTAGATATCATATATATCATATATATCCAGTATATACATGCATTTATAATATTACATATCATTTAGAGGTAAGAAATGAAATGCACCGTTCATAGAGACGGTAAGCCGTACGTACGCATGAACGCTACTTTCATTTCTATTTCGTATTTAATGGAATAAAATCATAATGATATAAAGGTATATTATGATTCCAGTAAAATATAATATATAATATCATTTAATCCATCCTTTATACGTCCCACATATGGCATTAACTATTCAAGTCACTTTGAGGGGGCGGTAGTCTGCACTTTCTAAAATGAAATTATCACGTTTACCCATAATGGAAATCATAAAGGTATGCCATAAATGAAAAATACAGAATCATAAATAAAACATAAAACTAATATATATTTCATATATAGAAATAGTTTCATCATAATGGCCACCATGATAGGTGTTAAAATAAGATTGAACAATCATCGTTTCGTGAGGCAGTAATTCGCTACCCATAGAAACAATATGTTCTTTAACCATTCGATGAAGGTGTGTGTAAGTGTAAATAAAATAATACTCATAAATAAATCCTAGTATATTGAAGATACTGGTGTTGTTACAAAATAAAGGAATAAAAATATTTTAATGGGTTGGAGAAGCAAAATATTACAAAAGAACAAAAGAGAATACATTACCTTAAAATCGGGTAACTCTTTTTGTTTTGAGCCAAAGGATTCCTTGGGAAGACTTCTGCCTAAAGTGAGGCTTCTAGGAGTAAGAGAGGGAAGTTTAGAGAGTATTTGGGCAATGTTTTTCTGAGACAAATGGCTTTGATGGTGTGAATTAGGTGGTAGTGGTGGGGGCCTTTTATAAGAGGAGAGGAGGGACACTCTTGGGAAGTCCTGAAATGTTACATTATTATGAAGTGATTTTAGGATTTCAAAGGTCCCAAATTTATATATTTCTAGAATAAGGTGATAAGGGTTCTAAATATACTCATCCAATAGGTTTTTGACAATTTTATGTTTTAGATTTTACATTATCTTTTCATTTTATTTAAATCGTTAATTAAGGAGGTAATCCCTCCATCATCATGGTGTCATACAAAATTTAATTTATTTAATTTTGAAAAATTATAAAAAAATACTATGATGTAGGAAATCTTTTTATATATACAATTACTATTTATAGTCAAAAATATTACTTGTATATCCCCATGTAAAAATTGTATTAGTAAAACAATTTATGTTTGTGACATTTTTATTTTAACTTTAAATAAAATGTTATTAATGTCATTTTCTTAGAAAAGTGGCTCCATGGGGTCCCCAAGTTGACCCATTGATTTTCTTGGTCGGCCATGACTCATACAATAAGTTTAGGACACGTTTCAAGGTAATTTCATATTATTATAACATTATTTTTACCTTAAATTACACTAATTACCTTTAATCGCGATTAATAAAACATAAAAGTTACTATTCACCAAAAAATTATTTTAATCCCATTGAACCACATTTTACTTCCTAACAACAACCATTTATGTTGTATTTATGAAAATCAAATCACAGAAGTGGTAAAGTTTTATTTAAACGAAAAATCAGTTTTTTAACTACCACCTAGTGGTTTCACTATTCATCAAAAATTGAAGTTTTTCAGAAAAATACCAAAAATCCACCCTAAGCTATATTTGATATTCTGAATTAAAAAATGATGTCTATTTTACAAAATTAAAAACATATAATGTAACATCCTAAGTAAGTAATGAATAATAGATATTTTTATCTATGTCTTTTAATGATTAAGATAGTGTTATGGAGGCTTAAAATAAAAATAAATACAATCTTATGCATGGAATACACTAATATTCTTAAATGATTGTTTTACTGCCTTTTGTTGGCAAACCATTTTTGAATATATATTTTGACAATTTTATAAACTAGTTTGTCAAAATAACCTTATACTTTATGATTGGGACATCAAAATTTACCTTGTGTGAATTTTTGGTATTTTTCTGACAATGTTCATTTTTTAATGAATAGTGAAAAATACTTCATTTTAAATCAAAAATTCTTTTTAATATAATTTATTTATATGATTAGATTATGTTCTGAATTGGTTTTGAAGTAAAATTAGAATATATTTTTACCATTTTATCCAATGGTGGTCATTGGAATCAATTTCACTTTGAAATTAGACTTAAACTGGTGTCAATCTTTTGATACTTATTGTTTTGTAAAAACACGCTATTTGCTCTGGCAGCGGGAATTAATTATTAAATTAATTAATGTTACTTATATGATTTTAATTTTTTAAAATAGACTTAATTTTTGAATTCGGAATATCAAATATAGTTTAGGGTGAATTTTTGGTAATTTTCTGAAAATCTTCAATTTTTGATGAATAGTGAAACCACTAAGTGGTAATCAAGCAAACTGATTTTTCAGTTAAATGAAAGTTTACCAATAATGTGTATTGAATTTTGAAAATCCAACATACATGGTTGTCATTAAGAATTAAAATGTGGTTCAATGAGATTAAAATAATTTTTTGGTGAATAGTAACTTATTAAGTTCTTAATCGCGATTAGTGGTAATTAGTGTAGTTTAAGGTATAAATAATGCTTTAATAATAGGAAATGACCTAGACACATGTCCCAACCGTATTGGTTGTGTCATGGCCGACCAAGAAAAGCCATGGGTCAACTTGGGGACCCCATGGAGACACTTTGGTTTGGAAATGACATAAATAACTTTTTATTAAATGTTAAAGTAAAAATGACACAAACAAGAAATGTTTTACGAAAACAATTTTTACATGGGGTTATAAAGATCAGAATTTTGATTATAAATAGTCATTGGCAAGCTAAAAAGATTTCCTACATCATAGTATTTTTTTTTTATGATTTTTAGACATTAAATAAATTAAATTATTTATGACATAATAATGATGCAGCGATGACATCATTATTTGACGATATAAATAAAATGGAAAGATAATATAAAATCTATAAACTACACATGTCCAAAACCAATTGGATGAGTTTATTTCTAACCCTTATCACCTTATCCACAAATTATATCAATGTGGGACCTTTTGAAACCGAAACACACTTTCAAATAATGTAATATTTCTTTACTTTCCAAAAGTGCCCCTCCTCTCCTCTTATAAAAGGCCCCCATCTCTACCTCATTTCACACACACCTCAAGCCTTTGGCTCGGCCAACCCCTACCGAGTTACTCTCTCCACATCCCTCTCATTATCCTAGAGGATTCCCTTTGAGCAGAATCCTTTCAAAGGAAGCCTTTAGGCTCAAATCAAAAGGAGTTACACTTTTAAAGGTAATTAATTCTCTCATGTTCATTTGTTTTATTTTGCGTCTCCAACCCCCTAAACTCTTTTTATTTACTTATTTTGTAACAACACCAGTATCTTCAATATACAAGGATGTTGTTATAATATTTATTTGAGCTACAATCTCACACAACTACATCAAATGGTTAAAGAACATACGGTTTCCGTGGATGGCGAAATTCTGCCTCCCGAAACGATGATTGTTCAACACTCATTTAACACCTTCAAAGGTGGCCATTATGATGTCACTATTTTTATATATGATATATAATATGTTTATTTTTTCCTTAAGCTTCTGTTTTTTTCATTTTTGGCATACCTTTATGGTTTCCATTATGGGTAAACACGATATCTTCATTTTAGGAAGTGCGGACTACCGCCCCCTGAAAGTGATTTGATTCGTTAATACCATATGTGGGATGTTTAAAGGATAAAGTTAATGATATTATATATGTTATTATACTGGAATTATAATATACTCTTATATCATTATGATTCCATTCCAGAAAATATGAAATAGAAATGGAAGTAGCGTTCATGCGTACGTACGACTTACTGTCTCCATGAACGGTGCATTTCATTTCTTAACTCTAAATGATTATGTAATATTATAAATGCATGTATGTACTGGATATATATGAAATATATGATATCTACATCATGAATACCATTCTGGATATAATGAACCTTTGACCAAATTAACAACATGTAAGTGTAAGAAGTCTATTTTTGACTTAAGAACCAAATACCGACAAAATGAACATTATTAACTTAACTGATTACATGATGTTCATAACATGGTATAAAAGGAATAATGAACTTGAAAAGATTCATAATGAAGTAGAGATTAACTCAAGTTTATTATTCAAGAGATTAAAGAATGGTCGAGTCATGTCGGATACGAGGTATGGGACTTCGTCTCAATCTCCTTTCGTTGAGGCATATTTTATTTTATACACAACTTTATTTTATACGGTGTATAAAACCCTTTGACTTTTACGTTTATTCAAAAGGAATCTTTTCTATACGAAGCGTTTACTAAATGACAAAAGGGAATGTTTTTGTTGTACATATGCGGTGACAACGACTTCTCCGCCGTCATGACCGTTATTTGAGTTTCGGCTTCCTCTACAAGCCATACCTTCTTTTTAAAAGAAACATAAATACCATGTTTTACTTTTCTGTTATTTTGGTATTGAAAATGGTTTTCATAATGTTTTTATATCAATGTGTTGTATTGATATCTCGTGATTGAAATGTGGAAATTTTATGTTTCCTTTATGCATGTTTTATGTGATATGATTATGTTATGGTTCTTGGGCATTATTATGAAGACGGGTGGTTCCATGATAAACTAAGGGCGGGTGAGCCCGTTATAGCTCTCCAATGCATTGGGTAACGCGAAGGAGTGAAACGTTAAGGTTTCTCCGAAGATATTTTAGGGAATATACTGTGATGGGTATTCCAAACGTAACCAAGAGGGTTACTCCCTACGTAAGAATGTTATGAATGCCTCACGTTACCTTCATGTATTATGATTTCTATGATCTATTCATGATTTTATGAGGTATGTTAAAGTGCCTATGTTTTATGGGTAAAGTATGATTTCATTCTTATGTATATATGAACTCATGTTTCCTTTCCATGTTTTTTTTATAACCCATACTGAGTTTTTATGCTCATCCCATGTTTTTGAAATGTTTTTCACCGGTCAAGGGAAAGGTACATGATAAGATGATAGAGTCAAGGATGTGTCAAGAAATAATCCATGTTTTATTTTAAATGTGTTTCCATTGATGGGAATGAAGAATACTATCATTATGTAACCACTTTGTTTATATGTGGAATGTAATGCATGTTTTATGATATAATTCTCTAAAACTCTAAACCCAAAAGGATCCTCAATGTGTAATCTTGTAATAACTCAAGATTAAGTATGGTTTAAGGCAGGGGCCTTATAGTTGGTATCAAAGGTCGGTTTAGATAACTTTAGGAGTTAGAATTCTATTAAATGATTATCCAAAAATATTTTTTTTGAAATGATATAGCATTTAAAGATTACCACGTTGCTTCATCTAAGACATGTTTGTTCAGAATGGTTTTCCGCAGAGGAAACAGGGAAGCAGTGCTAGGAAGGCATACAGAAGGAAATAACCTTCCGAATCAGCATCCAGAAATGGTCGGAATTGGAACTGAACAGTTTGTTGCAGTAATGGTGCAGTTGACTCAAGCGATAAATGGAGGTGGTATCCATACACGAGATCAGCCAGACCAACCGCAGAGGAACATGTCAGTGGTGGAACATTTCATGAGGCAACATCCACCGTCATTCAGAGGATCATCTGACCCTGTACTAGCTGAAGGGTGGATTAAAGCACTGGAGAAGATTTTTGATGTCATGGGGTGTTCAGACAATCAAAAGGTTAGTCTTGCAATTTACCGTTTGGAGGGTGAAGCAGATCAGTGGTGGTCTATGGTTAAAAATATCAGGGATGCCGATGAGATTGATGCTCTTGACTGGGATGAATTCAAAGGTATGTTTCTTGAGAAGTATTTTCCTAAGGCTGTTCGACTTAGGATGGAAAAGCAATTCTTGGAATTGAGGCAGGAGGATGATTCAGTGGCTGCTTATGAAGAAAAGTTCACTCGATTGGAAAGGTATGCTCCAAACTTCATACGAGATCTTGATAGTAAAATAAAACGTTTTTACTTAGGGTTAAAGCCAAAGTATCGAAGGGCTTTAGCTTCTCGTGAGTTCAAAAGTTATGAAAAACTTGTTCGATGTGCGGAGAAGGTGGAAATAGAGTTTGCCGATGATCAGGTGTTCTATGAAAAACAGCAGAATAAGAGGTCTAGTTGGCAGGCAAAGGGTAAGAATTCATCAAAGAAGCAAGGAGGTAAGAAAACCAAATATCCATCCTGTGAGAAGTGTGGTAAAATGCATCCTGTAGAATGTTTATCCAAGTCTGATAAGTGCTTTCGGTGTGGTAAGTCTGGTCATATTGCTCATAACTGTAAGGAAGATGATCAAGCAGGAAATGAAAAGCCAACGGTAAGATGTTTTAAGTGTAATGAAATGGGTCATTATGCAAACGAGTGTCCAACGAAGAACTCAAATGGGGGAATGAAGCCAGACTACAAGCAGAAAGGGGTGGTGAAATCCTTTGCAACAACTTCAGCAGATGTTGGGCCATCAAATGAAGTGGTATCAGCTCCAGGGAGCTCAGTATTTTTCAAAGATTGACTTGAGGTCGGGGTACCATCAGTTGAAAGTAAAAGAAGAGGACATTCCGAAGACTGCGTTCCATACTAGATATGGCCATTATGAATTTGTAGTTATGCCTTTTGGGTTAACCAATGCACCTGTTGTATTCATGGACCTTATGAATAAAATTTTCCATGAGTTCTTGGATAAGTTTGTGTTTGTGTTTTGAGGTTTGTGAAGAGGTTGTGTGTGCCTTGTGATTCACAGTTGAAGAATGAGTTGTTATGTGAGGCTCATAGTTCCCTGTTTTCAGTTCATCCTGGTAGAACTAAGATGTATAGAGATCTGCGGGAGTATTACTGGTGGGATGGAATGAAAAGAGATATTTCTGATTTTACTGTGAAGTGTTTGACATGTCAACAGGTTAAAGCAGAGCAGCAGTTACCGAAAGGGATGCTTCAGCCTTTACCAGTGCCAGAGTGGAAATGGGAAAACATATCCATGGACTTTGTTGTGGGATTACCGAGGAAATCTCGAGGTAATAATGCAATCTAGGTTATTTTTGATCGCTTGACCAAATCTGCTCATTTCCTTTCTATACGAGATACTTTCTCTCATGATCAACTTTCCCGTCTGTATCTTAAAGTGATAGTCAGGTTACATGGAGTTCCTCTCTCCATTGTATCGGATCGTGATCCCAGGTTTACTTCTATCTTTTTGAAAGGCCTTCAGAAGTCGTCGGGTACTGAATTAAATTTTAGTACAGCTTTTAATCCTCAATCAGATGGGCAGTCAGAACGAACAATTCAGACCTTGGAGGATATGCTACGAGCTTGTTCGATGGATTATCAGGGAAGTTGGGACCAACATTTTTCTTTGGTTGAGTTTTCTTATAATAAAAGTTTTCATTCCAGTATACAGATTGCACCATTTGAGGCATTATATGGGAAGCGGTGTTGAACTCCAGCATTTTGGGATGAAGTGGGTGAAAGGAAGTTGATGGGACCAGAATTGGTAGAAGAGATGTCAGAAAAAGTTCAGTTGATTCAGAAACACATGAGAACAGCTCAGAGCAGGCAGAAGAGTTATGAGGATAACCGGAGGAAGGATCTATCATTCGAGGTAGGTGATCATGTTTTTCTCAAGGTTTCTCTATGGAAAAGTGTGATGAGATTTGGTAAGAAAGGAAAGATGAGTTCAAGTTTTATTGGACCATATGAAATTCTAGAAAGAGTTGGATCAGTTGCATACCGAGTGTCTTCACCCCCGAGTTTATCTCAGGTACACAATGTTTTTCATGTTTCAATGTTGAGGAAGTATATGCCAGATCCATCTCATGTTTTGAGTCCAAAGGTAGTTCAGCTGGAAGATAACCTATCTTATGAGGAACAACCGGTCCAGATTCTTGACCACAGGGAGCATCTGTTACGGAATAAGGTGATTCATCAGGTAAAGGTTTTGTGGAAAAACCACATGATTGGAGAGGCAACATGGGAATCCGAAAATGCAATGAGGGATAAGTACCCTCATTTATTTGATAAGTAAATAAATTGCGGGGACGCAATTTTCTAAAGGGGGGAAGGATGTAACATCCCAAGTAAGTAATGAATAATATATATTTTTATCTATGTCTTTTAATGATTAAGATAGTGTTATAGAGGCTTAAAATAAAAATAAATACAATCTTATGCATGGAATACACTAATATTCTTAAAAGATTGTTTTACTGCCTTTTGTTGGAAAACCATTTTTGAATCTATATTTTGACAATTTTATAAACTATGTTTGTCAAAATAAACTTATGCTTTATGATTGGGACATAAAAATTTACCTTGTGTGAATTTTTGGTATTTTTCTGACAATGTTCATTTTTTAATGAATAGTGAAAAATACTCCATTTTACATCAAAAATTCTTTTTAATCTAATTTATTTATATGATTAGATTATGTTTTAATTGGTTTTGAAGTGAAATTAGAATATATTTTTACCATTTTATCCAATGGTGGTCATTGGAATCAATTTCACTTTGAAATTAGACTTAAACTGGTGTCAATCTTTTGATACTTATTGTTTTGTAAAAACACACTATTTGCTCTGGCAGCGGGAATTAATTATTAAATTAATTAATGTGACTTATATGATTTGAATTTTGTAAAATAGACTTCATTTTTGAATTCAGAATATCAAATATAGTTTAGGGTGAATTTTTGGTAATTTTCTGAAAAACATCAATTTTTGATGAATAGTGAAACCACTAAGTGGAAATCAAGCAAACTGATTTTTCAGTTAAATGAAATTTTACCACTAATGTGTATTGAATTTTGAAAATCCGACATACATGGTTGTCATTAATAAGTAAAATGTGGTTAAATGAGATTAAAATAATTTTTTGGTGAATAGTAACTTATTAAGTTCTTAATCGCGATTAGTGGTAATTAGGGTAGTTTAAGGTATAAATAATGTTTTAATAATAGGAAATGACCTAGACACATGTCCCAACCTTATTGGTTGTGTCATGGCCGACCAAGACAAGCCATGGGTCAACTTGGGGACCCCATGGAGACACTTTGGTTTGGAAATGACATAAATAACTTTTTATTAAATGTTAAAGTAAAAATGACACAAACAAGAGATGTTTTACGAAAACAATTTTTACATGGGGTTATAAAGATCAGATTTTTGATTATAAATAGTAATTGGAAAGATAAAAAGATTTCCTACATCATAGTATTTTTTTTTATGATTTTTAGACATTAAATAAATTAAATTATTTATGACATAATAATGATGCAGCGATGACATCATTATTTGACGATATAAATAAAATGGAAAGATAATATAAAATATATGAACTACACATGTCCAAAACCAATTGGATGAGTGTATTTATAACCCTTATCACCTTATCCAAGAATTATATCAATGTGGGACCTTTTGAAACCGAAACACATTTTCAAATAATGTAATATTTCTTTACTTTCCAAAAGTGCCCCTCCTCTCCTCTTATAAAAGGCCCCCACCTCTACCTCATTTCACACACACCTCAAGCCTTTGGCTCGGCCAACCCTGACCCATTTAATCTCTCCACATCCCTCTCCTCATCCTAGAGGATTCCCTTTGGGCAGAAGCCTTTCAAAGGAAGCCTTTAGGCTCAAATCAAAAGGAGTTACACTTTTAAAGGTAATTCATTCTCTCATGTTCGTTTGTTTTATTTTGCTTCTCCAACCCCCTAAACTCTTTTTATTTACTTATTTTGTAACAACACCAGTATCTTCAATATACAAGGATGTTGTTATAATATTTATTTGAGCTACAATCTCACACAACTACATCAAATGGTTAAAGAACATACGGTTTCCGTGGATGGCGAAATTCTGCCTCCTGAAATGATG
Organism: Viscum album; assembly: GCA_963277665.1. Taxonomy (NCBI): domain Eukaryota; kingdom Viridiplantae; phylum Streptophyta; class Magnoliopsida; order Santalales; family Viscaceae; genus Viscum; species Viscum album. The sequence goes on from OY728119.1 coordinate 1,220,562,360, forward strand.
ATTGTTCAACACTCATTTAACACCTTAAAAGGTGGCCATTATGATGTAAATATTTTTATATATGATATATAATATGTTTATGTTTTCCTTAAGCTTATGTTTTTTTCATTTTTTGCATACCTTTATGGTTTCCATTATGGGTAAACACGATATCTTCATTTTAGGAAGTGCGGACTACCGCCCCCTGAAAGTGATTTGATTCGTTAATACCATATGTGGGATGTGTAAAGGATAAAGTTAATGATATTATATATGTTATTATACTGGAATTATAATAAACTCTTATATCATTATGATTCCATTCCAGAAAATATGAAATAGAAATGGAAGTAGCGTTCATGCGTACGTACGGCTTACTGTCTCCATGAACGGTGCATTTCATTTCTTACCTCTAAATGATTATGTAATATTATAAATGCATGTATGTACTGGATATATATGACATATATGATATCTAAATCATGAATACCATTCTGGATATAATGAACCTTTGACCAAATTAACAACATGTAAGTGTAAGAAGTCTATTTTTGACTTAAGAACCAAATACCGACAAAATGAACATTTTTAACATAACTGATTACATGATGTTCATAACATGGTATAAAAGGAATAATGAACTTGAAAAGATTCATAATAAAGTAGAGATTAACTCAAGTTTATTATTCAGGAGATTAAATAACGGTCGAGTCAAGTCGGATACGAGGTATGGGACTTCGTCTCAATCTCCTTTCGTTGAGGCATATTTTATTTTATACACAACTTTCTTTTATACGGTGTATAAACCCCTTTGACTTTTACGTTTATTCAAAAGGAATCTTTTTTATATGAAGCGTTTACTAAACGACAAAAGGGAATGTATTTGTCGTACGTATGCGGTGACAACGACTTCTCCGCCGTCGTGACCGTTATTTGAGTTCCGGCTTCCTCTACAAGCCATACCTTCTTTTTAAAAGAAAAATAAATACCATGTTTTAATTTTCTATTATTTTGGTATTGAAAATGGTTTTCATAATGTTTTTATATCAATGTGTTGTATTGATATCTCGTGATTGAAATGTGGAAATTTTATGTTTCCTTTATGCATGTTTTATGTGATATGATTATGTTATGGTTCTTGGGCATTATTATGAAGACGGGTGGTTCCGTGATAAACTAAGGGCAGGTGAGCCCGTTATAGCTCTCCAATGCATTGGGTAACGCGAAGGAGTGAAACGTTAAGGTTTCTATGAAGAGATTTTAGGGAATATACTGTGGTGGGTATTCCAAACGTAACCAAGAGGGTTACTCCCTACGTAAGAATGTTATGAATGCCTCAAGTTACCTTCATGTCTTATGATTTCTATGATTTATTCATGATTTTATGAGTTATGTTAAAGTGCCTATGTTTTATGGGTAAAGTATGATTTCATTCTTATGTATATATGAACTCATGTTTCCTTTCCATGCTTTTTTTATAACCCATACTGAGTTTTTATGCTCATCCCATGTTTTTGAAATGTTTTTCACAGGTCAAGGGAAAGGTACATGATAAGATGATAGAGTCAAGGATGTGTCAAGAAATAATCCATGTTTTATTTTAAATGTGTTTCCATTGATTGGAATGAAGAATACTATCTTTATGTAACCACTTTGTTTATATGTGGAATGTAATGCATGTTTTATGATCTAATTCTCTAAAACTCTAAACCCGAAAAGATCCTCAATGTGTAATCTTGTAATAACTCAAGATTAAGTAAGGTTTAAGGCTGGGGCCTTATATATAAGTTTCATTAATTAATTTAATAATTAATTCCTGTTGTCAAAACAAATTGCATGTTTTTAAGAAACAATATCAATCAAAAGATTGACAATTGTTTAAATCCAATTTCAAAGTGAAATTAATTATAATGACCAAAATTGGATAAAATGGTAAAATTATATTCTAATTATAAATTAAAACCAATAAATAGTATAATTTATCACTATAAATTATTTTGATTAAAAAAGTTGTTTTAAGTATTTTTCACTATTCATCGAAAAATGTAAGTTCTCATAAAAATACCAAAAATTCTACATAGGATAATTTTAATATTATGAATCCAAAAATGAAGTCCATTTTTAAATATAAAATATATATAATTTCAAAAAGTGGGTATTACTATTCATAACGGCTACTTTGATTGGTCGCAGAGTGTTTGAATCTCGAACTTGCGTACAATGCAAGCTATTGTATTATTGAAAGAGAAGCGTACCATGGAAGCTTGGGGTGTTACATTATCCCCCCATTCAATAAATTGTGTCCTCGCAATTTGAAAATGTTCTTCAAAAATAAAAGGTTGAAAATATAAAATACCTTTGTGGAAAACCCACATCGGAAATTTGGTTAATAAAATTTAGCTTTAATAAAATGGAAAGGGAAATGAAAAAAGACACCACCAAATTATGATCTCGATTAGGAGAACATTGGTGGAAATTAGAGAAATATAATTGGAGGAAAAATGTAAATATTTTTAGGGAGTGATTGATTTCATCAATCAAAAACAAGTGTCATATTGAGGGCTTCAAAGCCTTCAATCTATGTTGATTTAAAATATCATCAGTTCAAAAAAACATAAGGTATTAGGATAAGACATTGTTTTTCATATCCCTTTCCAAAAGTTTAAGAATTAATTTATTCATAAAATAAGAGATTGGTATATATATATATATATATATGCTTGACAAGTAGAGTTTCAACCTTCAACTAATTTCTACCACAAACTCATCTTTCACTCAAAAAGATAATAGAACTCAAAAATATTATATTAATCCTAATCGTACATGGCTCAAAATATTAACACATACCATTTAGATTAGGAAAACTATTTTGTAATAACTAGGGACTTCCTGTAGGCTAGTGGTAGGTAATAAAGGCCTGTCGCACAATGATTGTGGGTTCAATTCCTAAAGCTTTGTCCGGCGCGACGGGTTATCCCCCAACCTGCAGGTTGTCCATTTCCTAAAACTATGTATTATAATATTACAAGAATAATAATCAGAAATGTTTTAGCCTTAAACAATACTATCCAAAGTTCAAATTAATCCATTCCAACCTTTATAGTTATCCAAAATACTTCTGTCCAAACTCACAGTCCAAATTTTATAAGGAATGTAAACACAATGAAGATCCTTTTTTCCGCGTAATAACATTTGAACACCTTCATCATGTATTATTTTAAAACACTGTAACATCCTGAATTACCATAAATCCTTTTTGATTACTTTCATGATCCCTTATTCCTTACAGAATACTAGATATACTCCTTCTATCCAAAAATGTATACAAATCATTAATTAGTTTCAAGGAAGTCAAGAATATCCAATATAATTTATCCAAATAAATCATGTATTATTCCAAAATCATTATCTCAGTATCAGAACCATATTATGGTTTATCTTTCTCTCAACCATATATTTTCTAAAAATTTAACCTGCTATTGAGTCACTTTTCATGGTTCCACACAATCTCAAGTCCATGATGAAATAGTACTGCAGTAAAATCCTTATATACTCCATAATTATTATAACCAGTACATCATTGATACAACACTAAAATGACATATTTTTTTAATAAAAACATAAGAACTCTAATCATTCCTCCTCATCTGTGGTAGTATAATAACTTGATTATTATCCAATAACATCATTTGGGGCATACTCTGATGATTTGGACATTTGTTTGCGTAGTGTCCCCACTCCTTACAGATAAAGCATTGTACATTAGAAACCTTTTTATTACCCTTGCAGTCACGCACTTGGTGTCCTTTTTCTCCAAACTTATAACAAACTCCCATTCCCTTCAGGCAAGTTCCAAGGTGTTTCTTCCCACAGTTATCACATATTGGAAAATTCTTCGTTCCCCTCATCCCTTTATCCATCATTCTCTATTACATCCTTTTATTCTCTTGCTTCGCTTCAAAGCCATAGGACTCAGAGAATTCATTACTTATCTTATTAACACATGATACTATTTCTTCATATGTTGAGAACACATGGGAGACTATTTAACTTCTAAATGTTGGCTTAATACCATGAAAGATATAATTCTTCTTGCTCTTTGGATCATACGTATTGCTATAGTTCACATTCCTTCTACTGGGTGCCATTTCTATACAATGGCATAAACTAGGTTAATTTATGAATTGCAATGAATAATTCCAAACTTGTAAAATACTTAACGTAAATTGAATAGTTTATGGATGTAATCCATAATCATAAAAAAATTTCTTTGAGGAAGTATATACCCATAAAACCTTCATAATGGTTTGTAAAGTAAATGAGAATTATCCTAAGCATATCCCCCGAGAGTGTCGTAGCCAATAGTGCAGCAAGGCCCATTGTCGTGTACCAGTTCCCGTTCGAGTCTAGCTCAAAGCAGTGTTTTCGGGTTTTACCGCTAGGTACATATGTGCCAGAGCCGCCTCTACCTGATCGTATCCAGACAGGGATGTATTTCCCGGGAAACTCACAAAATCTCTATAATACCAAAATTCTAGGATGTTCTTCTATACTAATCCTCAAAGTCTATCTTAGGGCTATGTGATCTAATTAGAGTTTATCTAAATCTAGCTTCCAAGGTTAGTACTAAACTGTCTCTGATACCAACTGTAACGCCCCGACCCCAGTTACCCAGAGTCGGTGCATTATTATATAACATTGGGATGATCACTAAAGATCAAGTATCAAAATACCGATTAGTTTAGTAGCCTTGGAAACACTAGATACATTCATAATTGTTAGATTACATCATAAAGTGAAAAACCACAATAACATAGTCTCCATAGTCCACACTCATATCCCCTTCAGACTATCGCTGTAGGTCAGTCATAAAATATTTCTTCACATCCTAGAAAAAATAAAGCATAGAAAGGGGTGATCTCAGATGCTCAGTAAGGATAACAATATAGCGGAAACTTTGATAAATAAACATAAACATTTAAGGAAATGTATAACTAAAACAAAAGCCTTTTAAACTTGAACTTCATCATAATATGGAAAAAGTAAAATGAAATAATGCCATTTACTTATTCACATGGATATTCTACTAGTCTAATAATCACATGCAATATCAATAACCACTTTCATAATGATGGAATGCATAATGCCAGACTATCATAACCACGTAGCCAAGGCCTCGTGCCAAGAATACAAATAAGATTTTGTCAAGGCCTCGTGCCAAGACACTAGTTTGTCTCATGATACCTATCGATGCATCGAGGATCTATAGCGGGATCCACCATCACCTATTAAGTCTAATTCACTTCTTATATGAAAAGGTTTAAACAAATCATAAATCATAACATAATCGTATCACATAAAACATGTATAAAGGAAACATAACATTTCCACATTTCAATCACAAGATATTAGTACAAAACGTTGATATAATAAAAAAAATATCAAAACCATTTTCAATACCAAAATAAAAGAAAAGTAAAACATGGTATTTATTTTTCATTTTAAGAAAAAGTTAAGGCTTGTAGAGGAAGCCGAAACTCAAATAATGGTCACAGCAGCGGAGAAGTCGTTGTCGCCGCATACGTATGACAAAAAAATTCCCTTTTGTTGTTTAGTAAAACGCTTCGTATAAAAAGATTCCTTTTGAATAAAAGTAAAATACAAAGGGGTTTATACACCGTATAAAATATAGTTGTGTATAAAATAAAATATGCATCAATGAAAGGATATTGAGACGAAGTCCCTTACCTCGTGTCCGACATGACTCAATCATTCTTTAACCTCCTGAATAATAAACTAGCATTAATTCCTACTAGTTTAAGAACATTTTTCAAGTTTATTATTTCTTTTATATCACTTATTACCATGTTATGAAAATTATGTATTCATTTAAGTTAATAATGGTCGTTTTTTCAATCTTTGGTACTTGAGTCAACAATAAACTTCTTATAATTACAAGTTGTTTATGTGGTAGAATATCAATTATCTCCAGAATTATATTAATGATTTAGATATCATATATATCATATATATCCAGTATATACATGCATTTATAATATTACATAACATTTAGAGGTAAGAAATGAAATGCACCATTCATTGAGACGGTAAGCCGTACATACACATGAACGCTACTTTCATTTCTGTTTCATATTTAATGGAATGAAATCATAATGATATAAAGGTATATTATAATTCCAGTATAATATAATATATAATATCATTTACTCCATCCTTTATACGTCCCACATATGGCATTAATGATTCAAATCACTTTGAGGGGGCGGTAGTCCGCACTTCCAAAAATGAAATTATCACGTTTACCCATACTGGAAATCATAAAGGTATTCCATAAATGAAAAATACAGAAGGATAAAGAAAAAATAAACATAATATATATATCATATATAGAAATATTTTCATCATAATGGCCACCGTGAGAGGTGTTAAAAGAAGATTGAACAATCATCGTTTCATGAGGCAGTAATTCTCCACCCACAGAAACAGTATGTTCTTTAACCATTCGACGAAGGTGTGTGTAAGTGTAAATAAAATACTTCTCATAAATACATACTAGTATATTTAAGATACTGGTGTTTTTACAAAATAAAGGAATAAAAAGAGTTTAAGGGGTTGGAGAAGCAAAATAATACAAAAGAACATAATAGAATACATTACCTTAAATTTGGGTAACTCTTTCTTTTGAGCCAAAGGCATCTTAGGGAAGAATTATGACCAAAGTGAGGCTTCTAGGAGAAATAGAGGGAAGTTGAGAGAGTATTTGGGCAGGGTTTGGCTGAGCCAAATGGATTTGATGGTGTGAATAAGGTGTTAGTGGTGGGGGCCTTTTATAAGAGGAGAGGAGGGGCACTCTTTGAAAGTCATGAAATGTTACATTATTATGAAGTGATTTTTGGATTTCAAAGGTCCCAAAATTATATATTTAGAGGATATGGTGATAAGGGTTTTAAATATACTCATCCAATTGTTTTTTTACAACTGTAACTCTTATATTTTACATTATCTTTTCATTTTATTTAAATCGTTAATTAATGAGTTAATCGCTGCATCATCATGGTGTCATACAAAATTTAATTTATTTAATGGCTAAATATTATAAAAAAATACTATGATGTAGGAAATAGTTTTTTCTTTCCAATTACTATTTATATTAAAAAATATGACTTGTATAACCCCATATAAAAATTGTTTTAGTAAAACAATACATTTTTGTGACATTTTTATTTTAACTTTAAATAAAATGTTATTAATGTCATTTTCTTAGCCAAGTGGCTCCATGAGGTCCCCAAGTTGACCCATGAATTGTCTTGGTTGGCCATGACTCGTAAAATAATGGTAGGACATGTATCAAGGTAATTTCATATTATTGTAACATTATTTTTACCTTAAATTACACTAATTACCTTTAATCGTGATTAATAAAACTTAAAAGTTACTATTCACCCAAAAATTATTTTAATCCCATTGAACAACATTTTAATTCCTAATGAAAACCATGTTTTTCTGATTTTTGAAAATCAAATCACAGAATTGGTAATGTTTCATTTAAACGAAAAATCAGTTTTTAACTACCACTTAGTGGTTTCACTATTCATCAAAAATTGAAATTTTTTAGAAAAATACCAAAAATTCACCCTAAGATATATTTGATATTACAAATTCAAAAATAATGTCTATTTTACAAAATTCAAAACATATAATTTTAATTAATTAATTTAATAATAAATTCATGTTGTCAAAACAAATAGCGTGTTTTTAAGAAACAATATCAATCAAAAGATTGACAATTGTTTATGTCCAATTTCAAAGTGAAATTAATTCTAATGACCACCATTGAATAAAATGGTAAAATTATATTCTAATTATACTTTAAAACCACTAAATATTATAATTTATCACTATAAATGTTTTTGATTAAAAAAGATATTTTTAAGTATTTTTCACTATTCATCAAAATTGGAGGTTCTTAGAAAAATACCAAAAATTCAACATAGGCTAATTTCAATATTCTGAATCCAAAAATGAAGTCCATTTTGAAATATAAAATTTATATAATTTCAAGAGGTAGGTAATACTATTCATAACGGCTACTTTGATTGGTCGCGGTGTGTTAAAATCTCGAACTTGCGTACAATGAAAGCTATTGCATTATTAAAAGAGAAGCGTACCATAGATGCTTGGGGTGTTAAATTTTTTTATTCCAATAATTCATTTTCTACCCATTTAATATACAAAAGGAACATTCTTTTTACCATGTACAACATGTAAAACATTATCCACCATCATTTCTTTGAAGCCTCCTTATGATCAAATGGTTTATTTTAAAAATACATATAAAAGTGATTTTAAATGAAAAGTATTTTCAGAAGGTTTTTTATAAAATAAAAGTATATTTTCACCCACAATATTATTAAATGTTATTCTTTAATTTCATCATCAATAAAACCATATATTTTACTCAACATGGGATTTTTTTGTGTTGATAAAATGCTTATTATTCTTATATATGGTTTATTATTGATTTTCCACTAAATAGTGTTCGGATTCACTTCCATGATTTCGTTGTTAATAACCATGAATTATTCAATTTTTGATAATAATTGAACCTTTAATTTCACCTTATTATCTATTTTATTTTTCATGGATATTACTATTCCATAAACCATAATCCATTTTACATATGGTGCCTATTTTTAATGTTATTTTATTAATTGGGTAATTATTGGTAGATCAATATTTCTCATTCAATACTGATATTTTATAAGTCAAATTATTTATTTTATTATTCTATATATATAATTATTTGGATAGGTAGACACGAGTTGGGGACTTGTTAATGAAATCCCCTCGATACATCGGTAGTCTCATGAGATGAAATAGTTGGCAAGCCCCCTTAAATGGGTTTTAATCCTATAGTTAAACCTTATTATAAAAGGTATTGACTATACTAGTTCCAAAAACCATGGAAACATGGAATATAATAATTAATCCTTTCTTTCATAATATTTTTATTTATTATTCACCAAGGATATTTTACGCCGACTTATCTATGGATATATTTAATTTCAATTCATGGATTAATTGGCATGCATTTCAGTTTCTTTCCATTCCACATATATTTTTCCTTATCTAGTTATTTTAATAGAATGTGTTTCCCGTTATTCAATTTCCATATTACTTATGTACTTCTGTTCAGTTTACTGATTACATGGCATGTGTGTTCAGTTATTTAACTTTACATAATTATAATTCTAATTGATTCATTATTTCTTTTGCTATACATTTCCCTTTTTGAGTAGTTTAGATCACCCTTATTATGTTTATTTCCCCCAGAATCAGAGGAGAATATTATGAAACCTATGAAAGAATATGTTAGATGGATTAGAGTTATCCTCAATGTTGTTTATCTGTTTAGGAAAAAAATATTTTGTAATTTGTGTATCCATTTATAATAAAATTCATATTTATGCATCTGGTTTTTGAATACAACTAAACTAATCCACCATTTAGGGATTAATTTCTTGTAATTATGCCAATGTGATTGATAGAAGACACAGGATTTGGGATTCTGGTGTCTGAGTCTCTACATTTGTTATCATAGGATGTTTTATATCAACCTTGAGAATTGTATTTAGGGAAACATATATTATAGAACATAACCCTAAAGTAGAATTTGGTGAAGTATATTTGAAATCCCTAGAATTTTTGTAAAGTGTAGATTAAGTGGGACTTCCTAGAAATACATCCATGTGTGGATTAGACAAGTGTATTTGGTTCTAGAAAAGATATACCTAGGAGTAACAACTCCAAAAAGGTGTTCCAAGCCAGACTCAGGGTAACTGGGTACTTGAAAGTGGGACTTACTATGCACCTAGTTTGACACTCTCGGGGGATATGCTTAAGATAACCCACATTTTTATTACAAACCATTATGAAGGATTTGAATAGATAATAAAAATGAATAATATTTTCTAAACCTAATGTGTATTTGACTTATAAATATAGTGTCATGATTTATAGATCTAATAAATGATTATATACGTTTCTCACTATGACTATTTTTACTTGTATAAGTATTTCTAGTTTTAGTCAATGGCTAAAAACTCAAGGATTCAAGAGAAAAAAGAAACTGAAGGAAAAAAGTGGTGAAAATGAGAAACCAAATGATGTGTTGATAGGATTGAAGAATATAGAGTTTATGAAAAATTAGTATTCCCAAAATATAGTTAACAATATATACCTTTACCCACTCCCAAGCGCATCAAAGGAGAGAAGGATGTATGCTTTTAAGAGATCGAGTACTGTAGACCGTAAAGAAAGAAGGATTGATTTTTGACAAGTGAGAAGTGTGGTAGGAGACACTGATAAATGTTACTCAATGGATCTTTTAAATTATTTATGTATTGGAAAGAAGGACATAAAGAAAAATATTTCTGAGGAAAAAGTAAGAATACAATGGAATGAAATAAAGCTCTTACTATGAAATCCTTTATAGTACTTTATAATTAATGTGGGGAACCTGGATATTACCCTATTAAATTCCCTATCACAATGGATAAAATCTAGAACATGGAAGGATCTATGTGGAAATAATTGGATGAAGTATTTATGTGTTGAAGTTGAATTGAAAACCACAGTTAAAATTCTATTTAGTGTTTAACATAATTTAATGGTTGTATACCAAATAAATTTTGAAAATTATATTAATATGGTTTTAGAAAATGACAACCAATAAGCTGGGTGATAACCAATCAAATCCAACAAGGCTATGGGCCTTGACCCCATGGCCAACAGACGATAAGGGTTTTATGCCTACCATTGACCAATGTATTGTCCATGTTAACTTTCATTGTTTTTGTTAATATATTTAAGAAATAAATATTAATAATGAAATAGTAGTAAAAAATTTTATGAATTGAAATTAATATTTTAACCATATTTATTTTGGTAGATAGATAAAGAAAAATAGTAAGACATTTTATTCTATTATCAGCCTTGTGATCATTTAAATCTTTCTTTTAGTTCTCTTGGAATTTAAAAAATCGTTGTTGGTAATTAATGTAGTAAATGGATGGATTATAATGTGGTTTAAGCACAAAAAAATATAGGATTGTTCTTATGATATTTAAACATATCATGTAAAAATATTTCTTTAAATTCTTGGTTAGTAAAAGGATTACCCAACATTAGTAAAATGACTCAGAAATAAAATGTTTTCCTAATACCTAAATTTATGTTGAACAAATGGACATCAAAGTCATCAATGATTTATGGATTTGAGGCCCTTAACATTCAATTTATCATTCAGTTTTTTGTGATTGATGACCTCATTCAATCCCTAAATATATTTTTGCTTTTACCCCAAGTCTTTATCTCTACTTTCAAGTGATGTTCTCATACATAGAGACCTAGTTACATGGTATTTCATGTGACCTTTATACATTCAATTATCTCATTTATAGTGGATTATTTAAGAACCCCTATCATGATAAAGGATTTAAAACAAATTAAGTGTCAAGAAATTTACCCCCATGATTGAGTTTAAATTGAGAGGACACATTTTAAATATGGGGGGAGAATGTGATGCCCTGAAAAACCAATTGAAGAAACTTGTATTCAATAGCATGTATGACATGCTACAGAAAGCACATAGGGTGATATAATAACCAGATGCTTTATAATATGTTTACTAATTACAATATCTTCCATTAATGAAACACTAAGTTAGAATGTGTTACACGCGAGAGTGAGCTTTCTTTATAGCTTTTTTTATTCACAAGAGCAACCTACCTTGATAGCTGACATTACAAGTAAGAAATAGTTTAACCAAATAACAATTTTATATTAAAAGATTATTATTCAATATAATATGATATTATCTAGCCATTATGTTAGAGTTTATAAATATTATTTACCAACTTTTGAAAATTTATGGTTTATTATAATACAATATTAATTCATAGGTTAATACTTAATTATAAATGAATATAGGAACCCATTTAATATAAATAGAATGTTTTTATATAAAACCATTTTAATGATCACGAAGATGTTTTATCCTAATAAATTAAAGTAATTATATTTAGATAATTATTATAATGAAATATATATTTAATTTATTCAATATTTTTTTATATTCATCCATTAGTATTTATATCCATAAGATAATATTAAACCCTATTCACACATAAACACCAATATTTTTATAAAAGAAATTTCACCACATTTTAATGAAGAACTCATTTTAAATTTAAATTTTGATACCTTTATAAATTAATTATTTCTAAATAAATTTATTCTATTAATGTGAAACATAATAATTATTTTATGAAGAATTTTTGATATTTTCCAATGACATTTCATTTGTTAACGATTATGTAAAAATACTGAATTTTAGTTCACAACTACATTCTAATATAATTTATTTAAAAGGATAAATTATAATTTTATTTGAATTTAATGTTTAATTGTATTATAGTTTTATCTATTAATACAATTTAGTTCATTGGAATCAATTTCACATTGAAATTGTCTATAAACTTATATCCATCTTTTGGACGTTTTTACTATAAAAACCTGCAATGTCGTCCCATCTACGGGATTAATTTTAATTTCATTAATACCAATTTGGTGATTATAATTGAAGAAAATGGATTCAATATTTGGAATAAAAATCATTTAAAATGTGTAAAAAATCCAACTTTGTTTGTTACCCACAATATAATTGAAATTAATTAAAATTAGTTACAATTATTCAGGTAAAGATAAGCTTAATAAAGGACTAAGCCTTTAACATAATGGTAAAAATGACCTATCAACTGGTCCAAAAAAAACTTTATGGAAATATTTATACCATTAATCATCCATTAATGAGTTTTATTATGTTTTTATGACTTTTTTTAATAAATAAAAGTTTCACACTTATCTTCTTTTCAAAAATACAAAGTGACTCCTTTTCCTTTCCTATAAAAGGTCACCACCTATATCGATTCCTCACAGCTCTCTAACCTCTTATGATTAGAAAATAAATACCTATATAGTATCATATAATTACCATCTTCTAACTAGAAGAATCCATTTGGGAAAAAACCCTTCTAACAAAAGTCGTTTGGTTTAAACCATACGAAGTTACCCGATTAAGAGGTAACACCTTCCTTCATGTATTTTTGTATCATTTCCGTTCTCCACTCCATATAATATTCTTATTCTATGATTAAATAAACAAAACAATATTCAATATACTAGAATGTTTTTATTCTATGTTTTTAACAAAAAATTATGGAGACCTCCATCTAATGGGTAATGAACATTTTGTTTCTGTGAATGGTGAATTAATACCTCACAAAACAATGATTGTTCAATTCTCCATTACCCCGCTTATGGTGGACATAATGATGAAAAATATATTTGTATATTCTATTTATAGTGTTTTATTGTTATTTAATATATATTTATAACATACCTTTATTCATTCCAAGTTGTGTGAATACGATAATCTCACTTGAGGAAGTGTGGACTACCGCCCCCTCAAAGCGATGTGATTCATTCGTATGGTACATAGAATGTATAAATGACTAGTCATAATTAAAAATAAGTGAAATAAAAAATAAAATTATTATTTTAAGGACATAATTATCTTTCTCGAAATATATTATATATATATATATATAAATATCATCTTCTTTATTACCCCTTCACACACTTTTAAAGAGATAACATCATTCATGGACCTATGGACTACCGCCTTCTCAACATGATGTATTTAATTTTACACAAAATAAATATATATATAAATATATAATTATATAAGATTAAATAATATGATTATAATATAAATATAATTTTATAGTTATTTATGTTACTTACCTTTTTTCGACAACGATCATTTAAAAATGGTAATGTTACTCATGCGTACTTATGACCTACCGTCTACAGGATTATATCATATTATCATTTTCATAAAAAAATTAGTGAATGATTTTAAATTTATAATTTATATAAAAATGTGATAACTATTTCTTGTTTATTATTCTATAGATATTATATAATTAACCCTATGACCATAGTTGACCACCAATAGTAGTTTTTACACATAAACCGAATTTGGTCAAAAACACCTGATGTAAACAGAATAGTTTAAGTAGTGTACATGAAATGGTAATAGGTGAAGTGAAAGTAATTATATACATGATAAAGTCTATTATGAACATATAAAAGTGACATAAATTTATTATATAGGAAGCTAAATGGCGTTTAAGCAAAAGGAACCTCAAGGTAATGGGATTTTATCTCACTTTTAATTTTTGAGGGATTAATGTTATGTTCAACAAACATCACTTTTGTGTGGTGTATGTAATACCATGATTGTATTCTATGTATATTATAATTAAATTTAAGGATATTTACATAACCATTTTATGATCCTTCTTTCATGGGGTTTAATATTCATGATTTACCGAATCGGTAAAATGTTTTGTGACTATTTTTCTTCTTTGACCCCATTTTTTATTATGAACATAAATTATTTTTTAGGGTTCATATATTTCCATTTTACAAGATATATCATGAATCTCAATATTTTCTATATATTATATTCTTAATTTAATGTACCTTTCTCACATGGAAATTATGATCCATGTTACCGAGTTATAAGAGTTTATTGAGACAATCTGATCAATTTTCTAAGATTGTTTTCTTTATGCTTCATTTTCTAAAATGTTATGATCCATCTCTCATGAACACCCATGATTTCATTTCTAATATGTTATTTCTTGATATAATCATGCATTTTTTCCATTTTCAACTCTTTGGTACATAATATAATTAAGAAAATGCTTTTTAGAAAGCCCGAATTTACCCTATCTTTGGTGAGAAATATATTCAAAACAATGCTTTCCAAAAATTATTTCAAGAATATTATTCCATTACACTATAATATTTAAAAGAAATTCTTATCATTTTTTTATTTTTCCAATCTATTCGAAATAATCATCTTTTCACTTTCCAAATGAGGCATTTTCTACCATTTTAATGTATAAAATGTTTATTCTTTTTACATCGTATGACATGTATGGATTTTTGAACCGTCATTTCTTTGAAGCCTCCTTATCATGTTCAAAAGGTTAATTTTAAAATATAACTAAAAAGGATTTTAATAAAAATTAATTTCAAGATATTTTTTAAAATAAAGTTATATTTTACCCAATAATATTTTTAAAAGATATTCTTTTATTTCATAAACTAAAACAACCATCTATTATATCCCATTGGGATCTATTGTGTTGATACCATCCATATATTTCCTCTAGATGGTTTTTATTTATTTGGCCATGAATAGTATTCACATTAATTTCATTTTTTTCACATTGATGTACTGAATTTCCTATGATCATTGAATGTTGAAGTTCCTATTATAATCCATTTAATTTTTCATGGATATTACTATTGACTCAACCATATAGAATTTTACATACATTTCCTGCATTACCAGTTAATTTATTAATTGGGGAATTATTAATAGATATGTATTTCTCATTCAATATGGTTATTTTATAGGCATATTATTTATTTGAATATTAAATATAGATAATTATATGGATATGTCGATAGGAGTTTGGGACCGGTTAATGAAATCCAATTAATGTATCGGTAAACTCATGAGTTGAAATATATGGATAGCTACCTTTGATGGTGGCTTACCCTATAACTAAACAGTTTTGTGAATTTTCTTGAGGTTTCTGGTTCTACGAATCTAGAAAACATGACATCCAATAATTAATCATTTATTTCATTAGAGTTTCAGTTGTTATCCATCCATGATATTTTGTATCGACTTATCTATGGAAACATTTTATTTCAGCTAATGGATTAAATGGAATTTGATTCAATTAATTACCATTCCTTATTTATTTTTACTTATCAAGTTATTTTAATGAAATGTAACTCTAGTTATTACCTTTATATGTTGATTATTTATTTCTTTTATGTTTATTGATTACATTTCATGTGTGTTCAGTTATTTACCAGGCCATATTGACTATTGTCAGTGATTCATTATTGACTACACTATACTTTTCCCTTACTGAGAATGTGAGCTCACCCTTATTATGTTTATTTCCCCATGAATCCAAGAAGTGTGCTATGAAAGATATGAAATAATATACTGGATGGATTAGATTTATCCTCGAAGTTGATTAGCTATACAGAAGAAACAAATATGTTTCAATTATTGTATCCATTTCGAATAAAATTCCCATTTATTTATCAAGTTTTTCAGGACTACTCATCTAATCAGTCCTTCGGGGATTTATTCCTTATAATCATGCCAATTTAATTGATAGCAGACACCAAATCTGAGTTTCTGGGGTCTGGGTTGCTATATTAGATATGTTTTGTGTCAGTGAATTTTCAAAAAGAATATTACGTTATTTTGATAGGTGATATTGAGATAATTTTTAGCTAAAAACGATTCTATCAATGTCATTTTAGTGTGAGAGTTGGGTATAGTTTTCAAGAATAGGGTCTCAGTTATTGGTATGACAGTAAAGGTACTTGGAAAAGACTTTTGGGAAATTAAATTATCAAGTAATGAAGTTTATATTCCCATGTTAATATATGTTCTTCCAAATTTTGAATTTTATATTTTATATGTATAATATGTTGTGATTTGGTTTTTGTTTTGAGTTGAGAAGAGTGTAAAGTTTGTAGCCAAAATCACTCTAAAATAACCATCATAGTTTACTATGTAACCATTATCACATCTCAACATATTCCATGTTTTTTAGACTAGCTACTAGGGTCTAAGATAATACTAGTGGGGACTATTCCCTTATAACAAAGTGAAGAAAAATAGTTGGAATAACATTAAATCAGTCATAAAATGCCTGAACTAAATAATTAAACATCATGGGAATAACCAAAAAAATAAACAATACATCAACCACTATAACTAAAAAACTATCTAATTTATATTCATATTAGTAAAAATCAATAATATATCCTTTTGGTTGATTTTTAAATAAATTAAAAATAAAATAAATAAAACTAAAACTACCATGTCATCCCAGGGTTTAACCTAGTACCATCCCCTAACTTCGTTTAATATCTCCATATTGACCATTAAATACTGGAACTCTATAAAACAAACATATATGATCATGAGTTCTGATCTTGTACCAAAATTATAGGGTCACATTAGAAATATATTAATATTACTTAGTAGGATACTATGAATGATTTCACTCACCTAACTATTAAATAATATGAATTCATGATGTGATATGATCATAATAAAAAATAACTAATTGAAATAAAAATAAACAAGTCTTTGATGATCCCCAGGTTCTAAGTTTACACCTAGGACTAACCATATCTACTTTAACTAGTGATAGTTGTCTCTAATCAAGTCACATAACAATAAAAATGTTTTATAAAACTATTCAACCATAATAACATCATATATCATCTGGGGGAATAATTCCCTCCCCAAAATCAAATATATCATCTACAAGGTGAATAACAACCCTCCATGTAAACATATATAATATTATTAAGTGGGAATAATTACCTTATTTGTAAACATATAACATATCATTATGGGAAATAACTCCCCTAATAAAAAAATATATTCCATATCACCTAGGAGAATAATTCCCCTCCCTAGAAACATATATCATATCATTGGGTGAGGGAGAGAATAATACCCCTTCCTTGAAACATATATAATATCATTATGGGGAACAATTACCCACCCCTGAAACATATATCATATCATCAGTGGGAAATTTTTCCTCCTTGGAAACATGTATCATATCATTAGGGGAAATATCACCCCTCTATGGAAGCCTGTACTATACCATAAAGGGGGATATCACGCACACTATATCATATCATGAAGTGAAAAAAACCCTCTCAAGAAGCATATATCATATCATTAGGGGGAATATAAAACCTATCAAAATATATACACAATATTATAATTGGGAATAACCCCCCATCCCTAGAAATATATATCATATCATGAAGGGGAATAACACCCCTCACATCAACCATATATCATATCATAGAGGGAAATAAGTCACCACCATGTAAATATATATTATATAATAAGTTGTGAATAAATACACTTCTATAAAACATATAACATTCACCAATTTAGAAGAAAAATCAGTTTATGTCACCATTTTCAGTTCATTAGAAGATGGTCAATGAAATTTAGTTAGTTTTCTATAAAGGAAGTGGTTGAATAAACACTATAGGAAGTACTTGAACCATTAGAATTTTGTACATTCCAATAATATCATATAGGTTAAGAAAGTTATTCCAATTTTTTTTCCAGAAGGATATTTATTTAATGGTTAAGTGGGGAAAGAGGTCAAGTTCAATTAGAAACTTGAGAGAAATAATTACCATTCAAAATAGAAGAATCCAAGTGAATTTTAGAGGTCAGTGTAACTGGGAAGACCAACTCAGTTTCCAATAAATGGATATGGGCACCTTTTACAATGTGTACCCTAAATAAAAATAGAGCATCATAAAATAGAATTGTATATTAGTATATATACATTGAATCTTATAAGATCAATCAATTACACAGTGTTAATAATTTTTAACGAATTTTTACAAATGGTCATGGTTATTTGGTTGTAATTTTTAGACTTTTGGTAAATATAAGTATTTCATCAATGTTTATCCCATGAATGTGTGGATAATTTCGTGAATCTTGTTAATCCTTGATGTTATTTCCTTGATTTTTGTACTTCCATTGGATTCATTATTTTCATTTTGAATTTATGTGAGTTTTATTGAGTTGTGAGGGAGGTTCAAATTTATGCGTTGAGTAGGATGCAATGTATTCCTATATTTTAGTGCACTTAGTTGTGGTGGGGGTGTCCAAATGACTCATTTTTATAGTCCATATCCTATAGAGTAAAAAATTTTAATGGTTTAAAGATCCATTTTCTAATGATCAAATGACACACCACCTCTAAATAAGTGGAATTAGAGGTGGTGGTGTTGTGATCACTCTATTAAATCAAAGGAATATCATTTTGTGATCACTCATGCATTTATTCTATTTCATTTTTAGTGAGATCTTACAGTTAATAGAAGTTATATAATCAAGTAAAGGTATGTTTTGGTTAGAAATTTTTAATATAATATATATTTCTTCTATATAATTAAGGTAGAGGATAATATAATTTAAAATACCTATATGTTCCATTAACTAGTTTACATTGAGATAATGTGGAGGCAATAGAGTGGGAATAGTTAGATAGAAAGTAACATGGGTTTTCCATGAAGTCTATGGTATAAAGTGTTTCCTTATACATCTTGTAAGTGAATATTATGGTGGAGCTCGAAAATTATATAGTTAATAAGTATGAGAATCCTAGAACACTTAAGAAAGTGTTTATGATTCAATAGTTGTAAAACATGATGTTATTCCATGGAAGGCAAGTAAAAAATCACCTAAACGTATCTAATACGATCTAAGTGAAACTCATATTTATGAAGGTGGTATTCATGGAATATATTTAGGCACTCCTACTATTTTAATCACTTATGGATAGTTGGAATAAAATGGTTACTGCAATTATTAACTTTTATATAAATATGGACATAACATATGAGGTTGTATAAAATTTGATCCTCGATGAAGAAATTCATTAGAGGTAATTCCAATAAGCATTGGGTAGTACTATTAATACCAATTAATGAGGATGATAACCTAATAGGACATATCATAAGAAACCTTCGTTGATATGTCTCAAGAAAGGATCCCTAGAAAGTCTAGTGGTCAAAGTCCTTCATGAATTTTTTTGAAAAGAATATAGACATTGAAAATAATTATAGGAGTTTTATTGATAAATCTCAAAGGAAAAAAATTTGGAGTACAAATTCCTTTTTTACACTAGAAAGGATAAACCCTCAATTTCTCAATGATAATATTCTGATAGAGTCATGGGTGGTTGATTCCGAAAAACATTATATTCAATAACATATCATAGAGTTATGATAGATTATGTATCTAGTTGTTTTTTAAGGATCATATAGTAGATGATGAGGCTATTAATTTTATAAAAATGGGTGATTCAAATATCCAAATTAAGTATTGGTGGTTCTTGAATCTCAAAACAGTTAGGAAAATTTTAGGGCTATCGAAGAATCTTATTCAAACTACAAAAAATTATAATGAAGGATTTAGAATGAATTTTTAAAATGGATTCTGTAATGTTCCACTAGGATCCATGGTAGTTACATGAGGAGTAATGGAAGGGAAACTATATTTTACATGAATGATAAATGGAAATGATGTTTTCAGAACAAATTTTTTTGAAGATCCAGAGGTTTGAATTGTTGGCTCAGTCATCCTGGTGAGAAGAATATGGAATCTACAATAACTAAAGGTATAATGAATATTGATCATATAGACATAAATAGGTGTGAAATTTGTGTGATGGGTAATTAGATAAGGGTTTTTATAACCATATATTAATTTAACCACAAAGTTTATATGCTTAAAGTGGTTTACTCACCTGATTGGGGATTTTAATCTATTCAATCCCTTGGTGGTACCATTTAATTTTTAACATTAATAGATTATTCTAGTAGAAAATATTTTATTTAATTTCAAAATAAAAAATATTATATTTTTTATACTTTAATTTTCTGTAAAATCATTTTGTAAAGGGGGGGTCTGGTCATAGTTTCTTTTTTTATAATAACAGTGAATACACTAAACTCAAATTTTACAGATTTTGTTGGAATAAATTGATAATATCAGAGAAGCCAATTCATAAGACACCTTTTTAAAATGATATGGATAAATAAATGAATTCAAAATAGATAAAGAAGGATCAAATCATGTTATTGGAATAAGTAATGTATAATAGAATTTGGGTTGAATAATATAACACATTATTATACATTTTCACTCGGAGTCTCACATTAACATTTGGGTAAGAAAATCTGCATGGGCTATGTTTTATTAAATTAACATAAATTATTCATATTAAATTCTTGAAAATATTTTCAAATAAGGATTTCAATGCTAAGGATCAAGAAAAAATTTATGTTCAATTCAATGTGAATTTTCACATAGGATATAAAGAGGAAAATTATGTATTTAAACAATGGTACAAATACATGTGATAAATTTAAATTCCATATGTTATCTTCAATGTGAAAATGCCATAGAAAGACAAAAAATCAGATAAAAATGATACTGAGGAAAATAAATCAACAATTAAAATACATGTTAATTTGAGAAAACATACCTAATGTGAGAAATTTCAATAGAACTCAAATAGAAGTATAGAAATTCCTGAGGTGAGGATAGAATAATATATTATAAGAGATTAAGGGATAGATAATTCATGACATGGAGTAGTAGAAGTTAGATTTCTAGAAATTAGAGAAAAGATGTGCAGTACATTGAAAATAATTCATTGGAGGAAACTAACAAGAATTAAAATACTAGATTAGTGGTTTTGGGATTTCATTAACCTCCTAATTCTAAAATAGGTGGGGAACCCAAATTCCTAAAAAAATTAGTGACACTTCATGACTCAAGTCATAGAAAATAAATAGTGGATACTGAAAATATTTTCATTTAAGTATAAACTAACATGAGAGTTAACTTATTTATAAGAATGGGAAAGATTACTTTATGAAAAATGAGTTTACCATTTTAATGAAGAGGATTAAAAAATAAAATCAGTCAATGTGATTCTAGTGTTAAATGGGTTTTACCAAAAAATAAGGAGTTGATTTCTCAATGATTTTACGAGCGATAGTAAAAACTGAAAATATCTGGACATTTTCAATCATGATGGAATAAAAAGGTCTATAATTTGATAAAATGGATTTAAATATGGATTTAAACCATGTATATTTGGAGTAATAAGACTCAGTTATTCAACATAAAGGTTTCACATAATATGATGTCAAATCTCTTTTTAAAATTGAAGAAAAGGATTTTCATGATGAATGAAAATACCCAGATTATGGAATTGTATGATCGATGAATTTATATCGAAAAAAGTATTATGAAGGTCAAAAACCAATCATTTTTGTTACCAGAAGTTATGTTATAAAATAACATTCAACATATGACTCTAATATATTTATGGGATGTTAATGGAGGTTCCATATGTTTTATTGATTATGGATATGAAACATAAGTTATAAAATTGATTAGAGATGTAGGATCATGTACATATCAAAAATATAATGAGGAATAAGATTTATAAGGATATGAAATCCAAAAAAAATTGTCATTATAACAAGAATACATTCATAAGATCATTAATAGTTCTTGAATATTTGAATTCATTTAATTATCAACCCCTATTGACTGACACTTCATTTTGTTCAATGTAGAGGTACCAACAATGGAATATGAGAGCTAGTAAATACAAATCTTATCTTCACATTAGTGGTAGGAGGATATATTTTTACAATGAATTTTACTAGGTCATATATTCATTTTACAGTGAGAGTTTAAGTCACTTTTCTTCAAACGCTTAAATGAATCACTAAGAAGCCATTCAGTGGATCAACATATACTTTTAAGGATTGGAATATATTTCTATATTATTTTTAGAGGAAGATGATTTAAAAGGATTTAGAAATTAACACTTCTATGGATAATCATATTATTGTAATAGTACGACCAATGTTTTTTTACCTATTAAGGAATTGTGATTAGTTGGATGTCATGGATAAAGAGGATTGTATCTCTATATACAATTGAATTTTATAATATAGAAGAAGCAGATAAATAGAATTGTTTTCTCTAGAGTATTAATTTTTTTAATGTGATAAAGAGAATACTTATTCTATAACAATCAATGTGTGGATCATTTGGATCAGAATCCCATGATTCATGAAGGGGTAAATAACATGGAACTAAATTACTACTGTAATAGAAATAAGTTGAAATATATGATGTTATATCTTTTCGAAGGTATCAAGAAGCCGAAATCTAGTGGACATGTTTAATAAAATTCTATATCAATAAATAATAAGGCAATATTACACTTTAGTGGGACTTGGGAGAATAAGAGGTGCTTAGAAAATAATACTTTCTAAAAAAAGAAAATTAATTTTTATTTTATTTACAAAGTGTTATATAGTTTCCAATGGTTTACCTGAATTATTTTTTAATATGAATATTGTAGGTATGTAATCTTAGTTTTAGGTCACTATATTCATGTCCCCAAATTTAGTTCCGTAGAAGATGATTACTGTATGTTAGTGATTTTGGTGTACATACAATGGTAGAAGAATCAATCCAGAAAGTGGTGGAAACATCAAATGTTTTTATCTTATGATGGTATCATTTAAATAAATATATATATATATATATATATATATATATATATATATTAGTGAATAGAGGTACCTAAAATGATGTATCTATAAGGGTTCACTGAGGTATGTGGTCACATATAAATGGAAACTGGAGAGAGAATTTATCAATGACCTTTGAAATAGTGTATCCTGATTGAGAACCATGAACTATCAAAGAGAATAGTGGATCAGAATATATATAGTGATTCAATTCATAACAGTGAATTACATAGTGTTAATATTATGTAATTAATTATCACTTATTATCATTTTCATGTGATTGTAAGTTTATTATATTTAGTGAATAGAATAAAATAGTAAATGTTTCTCCTGTAAAAATTGTAATAATTTTCTAAATCACACCAATACGTTATGTTCTTTTTATACTTTATGCACTCTTGTTAGTTTTATTTCCATTGTTTTGAATGCATGTGAGATCTTTTGAGTTATGTTTGAGGTTTAACTCTATGTAGTAGGTATTGTATGAAGTCTTCCTACCTTCTAGTTTACATTGTCAAGGGTGGGAACATCTAGAGTACTAATTTTACAATATAATGATCCTCTAACATGTGAACATAATATTGATTGAATATCTGAGTTCTAGTGATCACACGATGCCCCACCTACCAATAACACCTTATGCATAACCACTCCAAAAAGATCATAAATTATAATCACCTGGGTTGGGAACATTACTAAACTGAAAACACAATACTAAAATTTTCCTCTTAGGAAAACAAACCATTCCCGTCACCATATCCAAACACTACTGGAATAGGAGGATTTACCAACAGTTCTGAACTGTTGGGAAAGGCTAGAGAACCGTTGGTATACCTTATACCAACGGTTCTATGAAACATTGGTAATTTAGCCGTTGGGATAGCTTTTCACAATGGTTTACATAGAACCATTGGGATAACTTATAAAAATTAGCCTACCCCAACGGTTCCCTAAACCGTTGGGAAAAGTTTTTCCCAATAGTTTCCACTGTACCATTGGGAAAACCAATATTTACCCGTAGTTCCCAACGGTTTCTAAAACCGTTGGGAATATATTTTTACCAAAGATTCCCTTTGAACCGTTGGTAAAAAATTTCTATGAATCTGATGCCAATGGTTTGAAACCGTTGGCATAGGCTATGCTGTGAAAATTGCACAGCAGACTGTAATTTGCACAGCACTAGTAATTCTCCATCTCCTTGTACCTACAATAACCAACTAACACATACATATATAGAACAAATTCATACACATTTAACATATAATTCATATGTAACTATACACATCCAAAATTAAATCAGAATTCATAACTTAACTATAAAAATACTTAATTCATTTAAAAATACACATTTAAATGTGTTTTTTCTAGAAATGATGTCCACTTTAAAAAGAATACATACACATGGAGTGATACCGACCACACCATGCCTTGGATTAAGTAAATGTTGACTCTTACACGTCACTAATGACCCATGGATCATTTTCCTAAAGTATCAACATATTTTGAAATCATTTGGTCAATTTTCCGTATGTCATTTATTGTCACTTAAAATGTTGTTTGTTTAAAAAAATGAGACACTTTGAGTGGTTCCGACCAAACCACGGCCCAGATTTAGGTGGGGTTGACACATACAAGTCACATATGATGCATTGATCTTTGTTCTAAAGTTTCAACACATTCCTAATGTGTTTGGTCAGTTTTCTGTATGCCAATAGTTTTAAATTAAAATGCTGTCCATTTCAAATAAACGTGACACTTTGAGTGGTGCCAGCCACATCGTGCCTTGTATTGAGGTGAGGTTGACTCGTACACATCACATACGAACCATGGATTATTTTCCTAATGTTTCAATAGAATCCGAATGTGTTAGTTCAGTTTTCCGTATGTCAGTTGTTGTTTTCACTTAAAATGATGTCCTTTTGAAACAAAAAAGAGACACTTTGAGTAGTGATGGCCACACCATGACTCGGATTGAGGAGGGGTTCACTCATACACAGAAAATATGACCCATGTATCATTGTCCGAAAGTTTAAATAGAAACCGAATTCGTTCGGTCAGTTTTCCCTATGTCAGTTGCTGTTTTCACTTAAAATCATGTCCATTTTAAACAAAAGAGAGACACTTTGAGTGGTGCCAGCCACACCATGCCTCAGATTGAGGTAGGGTTGACTCGTGTATGTCATATATGATCCATGTATCATTGTTTTAATATATAAACACAATCAGAATTCATTTCTTCAGTCTTCCGTATGTACTTAAGATGTTGTCCATTTTAAACAAAAGAGAGATACTTAGAGTAATTCTGGCCACAATACGACTCAGATTGAGGTGTGGTTAACTCGTACAAATCACATATGGACCATGGATCGTTTTCCTAAAGTTTCAACAGAATTTGAATGGGTTTGGTTGGTTTACCATATGTCAGTTGTTGTTTTCAATTAAAATTAAGTACATTTTAAACCATAGAGAGACAATTCGAGTGGTTTCGGCGACTCTGCGCCTCTGATTGTGGCTTGGTTGACTCGTATACGTCACATATGACCCATGGATCGTTTTCATAAAGTTTCAATAGAATATGAATGTGTTTAGTTTTTTTTACGTATGTCAGTTGTTGTTTTCACTTAAAATGTTGTCCATTTCAAATAAACATGAGACACTTTGCATGGTTTCATCCACACCTGGACTCAGATTGAGGTAGGGTTGACTCTTACACATAACAAATGACTCATGGAATGTTTTACTAATGTTTCAACATAATATGAATGTGTTTGGTTGGTTTTCCATAAGTCATTTGTTGTTTTCACTTAAAATGTTGTCCATTTTAAACTATAGAGTGACAGTTCAAGTGGTTCCAGCCACACCGTGCCTTAGATTGAGGTTGGGTTGACTCTAACACGTCACATATGACTCATGGATCGTTTCCCTAAAGTTTCAATGGAATCCGAATGCATTTGGTTAGTTTTCCGTTTGTCAGTTGTTGTTTTCACTTAAAATGATATCCTTTTGAAACAAAAGAGAGACACTTTTAGTGGTTTTGGCCTCACCGGGCCTCGGATTGAGGTGGGGTTGACTCTTAAACGTCACATATGACTCATGGATCATTGTGCTAAAGTATCAACACAGTCCGAATGCATTTTGTTGGTTTTCCGTATGCTAGTTGTTATTTTCACTTAAAATGTTGACCATTTCAAATAAAACTGAGACACATTGAGTGGTTCCGGCCACACCGGGTCTCATATTGAGGCGGGGTTGACTCGTACACTTCAATTATGACCCACGGAACATTTCTCTAAAGTATCAACACAATCCGAATGCGTTTGGTCAGTTTTCTGTATGCTAGTTGTTATTTTCACTTAAAATGTTGTCCATTTCAAATAAACCTGAGACACATTGAGTGGTTCCGGACACACTGGGCCTTGGATTGAGGAAGGGATGACTCGCACACATCTCAAATGACCCAAGTATCATTTTCCTAAAGTATCAACATAATCTGAATGTGTTTGTGCAGTTTTCCGTATGCCAGTTGTACTTTTCACTTAAAATGTTATCCATTTCAAACAAAAGTGAGACACTTCGAATGGTGCCGGCCACACTGCACCTCAAATTGAGGAGGGGTTGACTCATACACATCACATATGATGCATGGATCATTTTTATAAAGTATTAACACAATCAGAATCTGTTTGGTGGGTTTTACATATGTACTTAAAATGTTGTCCATTTTAAACATAAGAGACGCACATAGAGTGATCCCGACCACACCACAACTCATATTACGGTGTGTTTGACTCGTACACATCACATATGACCCATGGATCATTTTCCTAATGTTTCAACAGAATCCAAATGCATTTGGTCAGTTTACCGTATGGCAGTTGTTGTTTTCAATTAAAATGAAGTCTATTTTAAACTATAGAGAGACACTTCGAGTGGTTCCAGCCACTCTGTGCCTCGGATTGAGCTTGCGTTAACACTTACATGTCACATATGACCCATGGATAATTTTCTTAATGTTTCAATAGAGTCAGAATGAATTTTGTCAGTTTTCCGTATGTCAGTTGTTGTTTTCACTTAAAATGTTGTCCATTTCAAATAAACCTGAGACACGTTGAGTGGTGCTGGACACACCTGGCCTCATATTGAGGCGGGGTTGACTAGTAAACTTTACAAATGACTCATGGAATGTTTTCCTAAAGTTTCAACAGAATATAAATTCATTAGGATTGTTTTCCATTTGTTAGTTGTTGTTTTCACTTAAAATGTTGTCCATTTTAAACTATATAGAGACAATTAATGTGGTTACGGCCACAACACACCTCAGATTGAGGCTAGGTTGACTCATACACATCACATATGACTCATTGATCGTTTCCCTAAAGTTGCAATGGAATACAAATGCATTTGGTCAGTTTTCCATATGTCAGTTGTTGTTTTCACTTAAAATGGTGTCCTTTTGAAACAAAAGAGAGACACTTTTAGTGGTTTCAGCCACACCGGTCCTTAGATTGAGGCAGGATTGACTCATACATATCACATATGACTCATGGATCATTTTTCTAAACTATAAAATTAGTCTAATTGTGTATGGTCAGTTTTATGTATGCTAGTTGTTATTTTCACTTAAAATGTTGTCCATTTCTAATAAACCTAAGACACTTTGAGTGGTGCCGGACACATCGGGCCTCGGATTGAGGCGAGGTTGACTCGTACACTTCACATATTACCCATGGATCATTGTTCTAATGTATCAACACAATCCAAATGTGTTTGGTCAATTTTCCGTATGCTAGTTTTTATTTTCACTTAAAATGTTTTCCATTTCAAATAAACCTGAGACACTTTGACTGGTTCCAGCAACACCGGGACTCGGATTGAGGTGGGGTTGACTTTTACACATCACAAATGATTCATGGAACATTTTCCTAAAGTATGAACAAAATCCTAATGCGTTTGGTCAGTTTTCCTTATGTCAATTTTACTTTTCACTTAAAATGTTATCCATTTCAATCAAAAGTGAGACACTTCAAATGGTGCTAGCCACACCGCGCCTCATATTGAGGCAGGGTTGACTCGTACATGTCACATATGACCCATGAATAGTTTTTCTAAATTATCAACACAATTAGAATCCGTTTGGTTGGTTTTTCATATGTACTTAAAATGTTGTCCATTTTAAACATAAGAGAAACACATAGAGTGATCCCAACCACACCGCGACTCCGATTGATCCAGGGTTGACTCGTACACATCACATATGACCCATGGATCATTGTGATAAATGTTCAACAAAATATGAATGTTTTTGATTAGTTTTACGTATGTTAGTTGTTCTTCTCACTTAAAATCCCATCCATTTTAAACCAAAGAGACACAGTTAGAGTGCTACCGGCCACACCGCGCCTCATATTTAGACGGGGTTGACTCATGAACATCAAAAATGACCCATGGATCATATTCCTAAAGTATCAACACAATATGAATGCTTTTGGTTGGTTTTACATATTCTAGTTGTTATTTTCACTTAAAATGTTGTCTATTTCAAATAAACCTGAGACATTTTGAGTGGTGTCGGCCACACCCAAGGCATGGTTTTACCATATTTCAAAACAGTCATGTCCTTGGTTTATCTTCAAGGAACCAATATCACTCATGAGTAATAGAAACCATCCTTGTAGCCCTCACCTAGAAACCAAATCATACATCCTGGAATTTCAAGTCTAAATTCCCTGAGGATGATGAGTCCATCCATGAGTCCTTAACATGTAACCCATGTCTTATCCTAACAATTCACAAGTAAACCAAATCAAAAAAGGCATAATTCACATAAATAGAGAATGTAAAACATGGATTTGTATTCAAATTAAATCCTATCATCACATGCATTTGATGATCATGAGCTAATAAGCTTACGAAGACATTCATATAATTCAAGGCATACAAAAATGGAATAATCCTAAATAAGAATGAATGATGAGAGAAATAAAAAAAGGAATGTGAAATCAAGGAGGATTGTGGGGGGGGGGCTATCCGGGGGTCTAGGGAGGAGGGTGGGGGGCTATCCGGGGGGGCTGTCAGGGGGGCTGTCCGGAGGGCTGTCCGGGGGGTGTCCGGTGACCAAGGAGGAAGGTGCGGGGGGGGGGGGGGGGGGGCTGTGCGGGGGGCTGTCTAGGGGGTGTTCGGGGGGTCGTCCGGGGTCCAAGGAGGAGGGTGGGGGGGAAGGGGGGTGGGCTATCCGGGGGCTATCTGGGGGGCTGTCTAGGGGGCTGTCTGGGGGGCTGTCTAAGGACCAAGGAGGAGGGTGGGGGGTGTCTGGGGGCAATCTGTGGGGCTGTCCAGGGGGCTGTCTGGGGTCCAAGGAGGATAGTGGGGGGTTGTCCAAGGTCCAGGAAGGAGGGGGGCTGTCCAGGGAGTTCCCAAACACACAAAACTCTATAAACATGCTCAAGATACACCACAACCACTAAAAGACATCAACATCCATGAAAACAGACAATATATAAAAATAATTCGACTCTAATACTATACTACGGGTCTAGATAAAACCAACAAGTAGAATAGATTAAACATCAAATCTCAGTAATATTAGTCAAAAATGTACCTGATCAATTTTTCCTACATCACCATCACTATCATCACCATCATCATCACCCTCGTCCTCGTCCTCACCTTCCTCAACACCCTCCTCCTCACCCTCCTTCTATCCCTCGCCCTCCTCCTCTCCCTCCTCTTCCACATCAGACTCCTAGCCATCATCATCGTCAGGCTATACATCATCTTGGCCACCACTAGAATTGTCACCTGGTGCACCATATATAGAACGTATCGACAACATATATTCATCAAAAGATGGGTTCGCCTCTGGTGGAAGTGTTGGACATAGAACTTCAATAAATTTCATAAATGCACTACTTTCCCTAGCAGACTGTTTTTCCATCTCTATGGACCTTTTTTCAGCCTGTTTTTTATGTGCCCAAACCTACTATAGCTTGGTGGCACTACAACTTGTACCTGAGGAGGGCCAATACCTTGTCGGGGCTATCCTAGGTTAGCTACGTACTCTACTAGGATGCTACTCTCCCAACACCAGATGTAAGTGATCATTTGGCCCAAAATTGTCTGGTTTTTGGGCATCTAGGGCCTCTAAAGTAGCCTATTACAAATATAAATATATTATTAAGTTACAAAATAGATAGTAAAACAAAAAATCAATAGATTAAAACTTACAATCTGTTGCTGAGTCAGTTCGTTGATGGCACTTCCATCATTTTTCCATCTACTCAAGAAAACCAGTTTTTCTCGAGGCACACGTCCTTCAATATTCTGCATTTTCCTCTACAATGACATTGAAAACTAATGTTATATGAAAAATTTAGAAAAAGATTAAATAATTGAGGAAAAAAAAGAAAGTTTAAGTTGAAAAGAAAACTTATAAAAAATTGTCAGGGATGAATGATTCTATATATTTTCAACCACAAATTCAGGTTCACAATAAACTCTTACAATTCAGCTATTAGATTCATCAAAAGAAATAAATGGATTGGTTCCAATGGAACTAGGGATAGTTTCAATTCCATCATCACCATCATCAAAAATATGTCTTGGAATTACTTCAACTATGACACCAAATTCAGTTCGAAGATGGTCTTTGACATAAAAAACTTATTTAGCCATTAATGGAAAAACATATGGTTCTTCGGTAGCAATAGTGAAAGTCATATTAATTAATCTAAATTCACAATCATCAATAAATGTGATCTATCTCGTCATTGAATCAAACCAATGGCATTTCATCATTGTGACTCATCCATGAGAGTAATAATCCAATATTATTATTTTCTCAATGACTCCATAATAACTCACATTTTCAAATCGCGGTCTACTATCTGATGCACTGGAATAACAATATGTTGTGGTAGTAAAAATAACACCATCATGTTGTGTCCTCATGTTCTTTTCTTGTTTAGTGAAAATAAATTTTTACCCATTGATAACAATTGATTTACAGTCACAAAACATGGTATTAGGACCAAAAGCCAAAGCTATTTTTTCCTCAGAGATAGAGTCAGTAGAAAAACTCAATACCTGCAATATAAATGACTATTAAACTTAATTAAATATTGATATAATTATTTTAAATAGTAATATTTTTACCTTCAATTTTAACCAAGCAGAAAACTCTTTGCTATGCAAAGTCTCCCTCCTTCTCAAAGATGAAGAACGATGCTTTCTATTTATCATTGATTTATGTTCCATGTAGATAAAAAATATGAATAGTTTAATAGATATATATGTAATATATACATATTCAATTTAGTTACCTGATATATTCATCGAAAAAATAATAGTTGAATAGAAATGTGAGATGTGCGATATCCCGCTCTTCATGGCTTAATGTATTCAATGTATATGATCCAAGAATTCCTCTTGTATGGGGAAGTGATGGAAAACTGGGTTCTATTTGCTCATACTGTTCTTATTTATTTCTTATTGGTATATTCATTCTTGTAGTAAGATCAGACAAATATATTGAGCAGAAATCCATACATTCTTGAGCCAAGTTACCATTCAGGATAGAACCTTCAAGATGATTCCTGTTTCGGACATAAGACATTAATGTGCACATATTTCTTTCAGTTGGATACATCCAATGAAAAGAAACAGGTCCTATGAGAAGTATTTTAGTGGGATTATGGACAGTCAGATGCTGCATGCATGTGAAAAATGATGGAGGAAATATTTTCTCCAACTCACACAAAATTAATGGGGCATCTGTCAACATTATTTACAAGAAAGACTTGGACAAATTATTAGCACAAAGATCACTAAAAAATGGCACAACCAAATAACATTCACCCTTACATTATTGGACAAATGATTACGAATTGCTATTGGAAGCAACTCATGCAGTAGAACGTGATAATAATGAGTCTTCAAAGATTTTAGTTTCAACTCTCTTCTGTTTACCCGTTTAGTTATATTGCTTGAATAGCCATCAGGAACACTAATAGTATCTAACACTTCAATAAATTGTTTTTTTCCGTAGGTTTCATCACATAAGAAGCACATGGAAGTTTCCATTTATTTTCACTGATACGCACAAGATGCAATTCTGGTCTGATGCCCCAATCCACCAAGTCACACCGAGATTGTAAATCATCTTTTTTCTTCCCCTTGACATTTAAAAGAACTGAAAGCAACATTTAACATATATTATTTTCAATATGCATTATGTATAAAAAATGAAATAACAAATTGGTTTACCAATAAGGAAAATAAAAAAAGATACTCTTCTTCCTCCAATTGTAAAAGGTTTCAGTGGAAACATTCTTTCTCTTTCCAAATTTCATTTGACCCTTCCCGTATGAAAAACTGAAATCTTTCAATTCATTAAGCACATCAGTTCCAGACATACGATGAGGTGGATCATCAGTCTCTATGGTATTATCAAATATTCGATGATTCATTCTATATGGATGATCCTTTGGAAAGAATCGTCGATGTCCCATAAAACTGAAACTATAGTGATGTTTCAGTCTTCTGGATCATGTATTCTTCATACAAACTAGAAATGACAGTTTTCCCTTTGTGCTCCATCCAGACATCATTGCATAAGCTGGAAAATCATTGATCATCCACATAAGCACATCACACATATGAAATATGTCTTTCGAACATGCATCGTGTGTGCGCACACCCACATCCCAAAGAAGTTTCAACTCATTTATTGAAGGTTGAATGTATACATCAATATCAATGCCAGGATTAGAAGGACTAGATATGAGTATACTCATGAAAGTGAAAGGTTTTTTCATACACAACCATGGGGGAAGATTATAAATGTGTATAAAAACTGGCCATGTGCTGTGCGAAGTAAGCATCTTCCCAAATGGATTAAAACCATTGCATGAAAGATGTAGCCTTACATTATGCAAGTCATCTGCAAAATCAGGATGTCGAGCATCAAATCTCTGCCATGAAAATCCATCTGCAGGATGAACGAACTCATCATTAGTCTTCTTTCTCTCAGTATCATTCCATCTCATTTTTTTTGATATGTCATCAGACATAAAAAGATTATAGAGTCTGGGGATCAATGGAAAGTGCCACATTACTTTCTTTGGAATGAGGGATGGTGTTCCATCAGATTTTGACTTCCAGCGGGATGTTCTAAATTTTTACAGTCATTTCGTTCAGCGGTTTCCTCCCAGAATAAACTGCAATCTTTCAAGAAATCATGAATTTTGTTTCTTGAAAATCTAAGTTCCTCAACTAACTTCCATTCCATATAGTGGTTTGAGGTAATATCTTCATCATCTGGAAGTAAATACTTCAAGAGGGTAAGAATGTAATCGATTGCTGTATTAGAAATCCCATACATAGATTTCCCAAGAAATAATCAGATTAAAAATTCTAGCCTTTTCATTTTATCGCATTGTCGATATACTGGAGTTGTGACATCATCATTCAATTTTTTCACCTTATCAATATCATCATTTTCACTATATGCATCATCTGTCCTCATATTGAAGTCTTCTTGAGTTGAAATCCTTTCTTTTTCATGATGACGAATAAACAGAAACTGATCATCTAACAAATTCTCTAGTCCAGTCCTTTCATTTCAATCATCACAAATTTGAGATTTCATTTTCTCCCCATTGTGATACCACACAAAGTAGTTTTCATGAAAACCATATTTGGTTATGTGTTAGCTGACTTCTTCATGGATCAACCAAGTTTTACCAACACAATTGGAACATGGGCAATGTATGCGACCACTATCTGAAGCATTGTGAAATTCAAAATCTATAAAGCTCTCCAAATTGTTTTGAAAATCGCTTGAGATATGATCGGTTTCATACATACAACTTCTGTCCATTATTTAAAAAGAATTTATATAAGTCATTTTGTCATAAAAAATTCAATAGGATTGAACTTTAATAGAAAATACATTTATGTAAACAATAAAGGAAGAAGTTTCTAGTAAATGTAGTGAACTATTAAAATAATTTAAAGAACAAGTACTCAAAAATTAAATTAAAATTTATTTATATTCATTTTCATTAGGTCTATAAGAGGCACATGCCTCAGGTCCCATTATGTGTTATAGGCATCCCAAATCATTCAATCATGTTCAATAACTTATTATTGTCACCTCTATGGCCATACCTTTTATTACGCAATCACTTCCCCAAGTCAAGCGCACCCCTTGGGTGAATAAATTTTAGGATTCTACACTAATAGGTTGGTAATGGATTGTAAAAAGATTTAATTTAATAAAGCATAGACAAAAACATTTATTTTTAAATTTGATATTAATTATAAAGTATGTCAATGATGACAACATTACTGAATTAAACTTGTGACTTATCTAACATTTTTATGAATGTCTACACATGCCAGAATGGCTAGTGAAAAGAACCCCACCGTCATAAAAGTGAGTACTGGCCAAGAAGGAAACATAATATACAACGTACAATGAGAAACATATTTAATTGACCCTAAAGTTATATTAGTACAATCATCTTAAAGAAAATGGAATATATGATCCTGGTTAACTGATGAATTCCAAAGCTTGTATTCCATATGTTGGACACTATCTAAGGTAAGAAATCATGTGAGGATGGGTATACATCATTCAATTTCTTACATGCTAGTGAGAATGAAGGCTTGAATTAATGACTTGAGTTTACTGATTAAATGAGGGCAGAGGTTGCATAGGCTGTGTAAACAGAATTATTAAATAAGGGTTGAGGTTGCATACACTGTGCATGGTGGGGGAGTCTCAGCTGATTTAGAAACTAAAATAAATTCCCATCATAGGTATCAATAAGAAACATCAGCATCAAAAGAAACTCCAAATAAAAAAGGACTAAAAACATCAAACATTTCAAGAGTTCACTACTATGCATGGTTTATCCACATGTTTATCAGTAATTATATGTCTTAATCATGAACCACCTCTACAGATCCTAGTTTTCACCCATAAACATAAGTTAAATATCTCAAAATATCTTTAAAACAACTCATTAATAGGCTAAAAACGTAAATATAATCTTGAACAAACCTTGGAATATCTTTCAAAACACATTCTCACACACCAATTATCTCATGTGTTACTAAATACCAAACATAGTCACATAACAAGTGTACTATACCAAATTACATTACACAATCCTTATTAAAAAAATTATCATTTTAATAAAACAATTTCCTCAATATTAAATCATTTATGAGATATCTTTCAAAATCCATTTTAAATCACCTATGTCTACCTTTACCAACGGTTTTATGAAACCGTTGGTAAAGGCCTCCTTGAAGAATCGTTGGTATAGGAGAGTTGGGAAAACCCATATTTCCAGTAGTGGATTTCACTAGATGAGTTCTGAGTCCACTAGTGAATCATAAATCAAGATATTCCCATCTAACTATCTATATCACCACGACTAGTCAAAATAGGGGAGTAAGATAATTACGTTATAAGGATCACAATCAGGATCCTTATCAATATAAATCATATTATTCAGACCTCAAATCATATCTCAATCTCACCCCAATCTCCATCGATGTTAATAATCCCATTTTCAACATCCATCAATTGTAATTACAAGAATTGAGAATGTTACATTAATGAATTATTACAACTGCGGATCTTCATAAAGTTCCAACTGAGTAGTAACAAATATTCAATTCAATTCAAAACCCCTTATTTAATTCAATATTTCGAAAGGTTATCTATACCAACTTCCTTCAAAAAACTAACATGTAATTCTAAATAGGCCTTTAAAAAATCCTTTATTTCAAAACATCCCAAAGGCATTAAAGGATGTTTTACAATTAAAAATTATCAATATTAATTCAAAACATGGGATTACAACCTATTTTGACATGAATAAATATCTAATTTAAAATTACAAAAGAAATATATTTTAAAAAAAATCATTCCAAGAGGGTTCATTATCATTTCACAAATTAAATCATTTGAAACTACTTAGAAAACATTAAATAGGTCAACTCATTTCATGAAAATCAATTTATTTCATTCCTTGAATAAAAACTCGAGACAAAGACTCAATTTCACCAATTCATTCTTTAAATATTCTTTGAAAATAAATCTAAACACTCATGGAATTGAATAATTCATAAATACTTGAAATATGTAAAAATTATAGTCATCAAATTCATGAATTCTTCAATTCAATGAGAACAGGGTTAAATAATATTTCACAAGTAATTTCAAGGAAAAAATTCCTTGAAACATTTTTAAAAATTAATAAACACATATAAATAAATTTCCAAGTAATAATTAATTACAAGATGAAGAAAAAGAATAAAAACACATACTTAGAAAATCTGGAATCCAACCACAATGAACTTGAGATGTTTTTTCTTCGATGGAGGGTTAAATATTTAATTAATTAAATGGATTGGAATGGAGAAAGTGTAGATTAAATCAAAACTCAAAAAAATGATATAAATATCAAAATCAAAACATAAAACTAAAATATTAGATGAATAATAATAAAAAAAGGTAGAACTAAAATATTTTATGTGTTTAAAGAATAAAATACCTGATTTGAGATGAATCCGATGGAGTTTCAGTGGTTCAGATGGGGGAAGTCATGAGAGGAGCCGAGCGTCTGCAGATTTAGGGTTCTTTCGTGAATGGGGGAGAGGTGAGGTGCAACCGATGATATTTGGGGTAAAAATTTACCAACGGTTTTTAAAAACCATTGGTAAAGGGTGACTCAAACACCCCTTTACCAACAGTTCTAGAAAACCATTGGTAAAGGGTGTCCTTGCCCTTCTTAAACAACAGTTTAAGCAAACCATTGGTAAAGAACCGTGGGGAAAACCTCCCATTCCAGTAGTGAAACATGGATATTTCCATACTATACTCCTCTAATTGAGTATCTCTATGTCCAAAAAGAGACTACAGAACCCAATATGGTCTCCTAAGTCACATCATGGTCAAGAAACCCGAGAAGTGTATCTTTATTTATTTACAAATAATATATAAAAATATATCCACTCATATTAAATATATTTACCCAACATGTCATTGAACACATCATGGAATAGCTGACCACACTGATAATACAACACCGACATCATAAAATTTGATGGAATAAATCCCATCCTAATTCTAGGGTTAATATATATTGATACACTCATCGAACGTACACACAAATCCTGTTTTTGGTATCCCCTATCGAATATATTCACATAAAAATGGAGGAAGAATAATCAACCAAAACACATACCCAGTAACTATGTGCTTCTAAGGAATCCAATATTTCCATATAATCGCCTGCAGGGTAACCAGTCAAACTCTATCACTCTGCCCTATATAGAGAGGGATCCTAGAACCTATCTCATGGTCTAATATGTTTTTATCATTTAATTAAAACCACACTAGGGACTTTATAACACATGTAACATATTTATGTACATGCAACCAATCATCAGTTACAGAGGAATCAATTTAGTGTTTAAGGGCCCATTATATCCCAAGATTTTATCATTATAGTCATGGGAGTTTAAGGAAAATAATTCCTTTTCAATTTATGTTTTAGCACAATTAAGTGGTTAGACTACATATCACATACACGCATCAAAATTAATAAACCTTGGGGTGAAGTTATTTGATCACTTACCTCATTTATAAATTTATTTTCCTTCTATGAAAGTTATTTCATCCCCATCTATGCTTTTCCAAGACATATCAGCCATTGATCATCTTAATGAAGACCAAACATTATAAAATATAATTTAATAAAAAACGTTATAATCATTCTCAAAATTTATTCCACAAGTAAATCTATAATTAATTCAATTTTCATTAATAAATAAATCATTATTAAGTTACTTCCAATGGTCTAATCATTGAGTGAGGGAGTGCACATAACCCCAACACTTACCATAACCTTTATCAGAAAAACACCAAATTTATTATTCTAACTGATCCATCAATTTTACCAAAAATTAATAAATCACTAAATATTCTTTGAAATAACATACCTTTATGAATTTTTATAGTACCAAGTGTATTCATCAACTTGGGATCTTCTTTATTGAAGGAAAAAAATCCCCATTGACTATGCTCGATTCTGGCGTGTTTTGGTGGAATCTATATCATTCCCTAGTCTATTATATTATCCCTTTGTGTAAGGTTTTACCTTCGAAAAATTCAATAAATAATATATTTTACTGAATATGTAATATATTCTATTCAAGCATAATATTTTTTCATCACATAAGGTTTTTCCTTTGATAAAAAAATGAAATATATAATATTTTTTTAATGTGTATGTTTTTCCTCTTAGGAAAAATATCATAGTTAATGTTTTTATTCAATTTGTTTGTTCTATAACCTTAATGGAAACCCAATATTGAATATACTTCCTCATGAATATGGTCATTACATTATGAAGTGTCCCCTATAAATTTTTTTCTCTCCCATAGATAATAATATTCATCTATACATAATATATATTTCCCATACGTAACATATATTACATGGATGTATTTCCATGTGTAATATTTTTAACCAGTAAATAATATAATTATTTCAATATATAATATCTTATGATTATATATAATATAACTTCCATAGAAATATTTTCAACACGTAATATATTTTATATGTAATATGTTCTCCTTGGGTTAATTTTGATATATAGAAAGTTTATCCAATAAATAACATATTTATATCGATATATAGGGTTTGATATTAGTTAAAAAACTTTACAAAATATACTCAACTCATATGTAATATATATATATATTATATAATATTTTTAATTACTTTATGTAATATATATATCTTCCCCCTATTGTACACAAGTTTTTAGACTTGATAAAGGTTACACAAATAATAGTAAGTCATAAATATAAAAAAAATATTCAAAAAAGTATCCATTTTATTTTAACGACTACCAGGCCAACCTCTATACCTGTCTAGTTAGAAAATATTGCATAAACGCAACCTTAAATTATAAAACTCTTGAAGTTTAATTCTTGACATATTCTGACACTCCCAATACCCCACCTAGGTGTAATTCCATTGATCCCACCAATGATTCAACCGATAATACCATTTAATAATACCCGACCATATATAATAGCCCAAAACATTAAAATATTTTTTTTGAAAAAAATCAATCATAAAAGATTTTGAATAAATTTCAAACTGGTCCATACATTAAACCAGCATAGTGTGTTTAAACAGGGGATTTTAGGTTCTTCTACAAAGTGTTTATGTTCATGTTTTTGGTGCAGATAGATTATTGGAAAACCCTAGAAGGAATAATTTATGAATATTTTTAAATATATGGATTTTATTATAGTAACATATGGATAAATGTCACTATGTTTAATACCAGTTATTATATAATAAGATAATAACTAGATTAAGATACTTCAAATTATAAACCATAGTCGAAACTGGTTAACTAAGTACATAAGGGATAAATGGTTCATTTTTTAGATATTCCTAGGGTAAAATTTGAGGAAGCTAATATCATATAAAATGGGTTTATGTGTTGTTCTTTGGGGATGTGGCATGGGATAATATGTTATAATACTTCCCATATCACACATCTCTCTCCTCCCCCCTCTAACAAAGGGACTATAAAGTGTTGAAATCATGATGTATTTCAAAAATATTTTTTTGTGGTAATTTAGAGGTAATAAATATAGTCTCATTATGTGAAACATTGTATTTCCCATTCATTATCAATAATGAAGTGTTTTTAAGTATTTTTTTCTTATTCAATAAATCTATATTGATTGGATGAATTAAAAAATTAATTCCTGATATGTGGGATATGATGGATGCATGAAGTAGAAAGGCATATCTTTTTTTTTTGTTTCTAATTTTTTCAATTATTTGTTTATAAACATGTATGTGAATGGACATAATAGGCCCAAATATGTTCACCGAGTGACTAAAAATTATAATAAAATTCATGGGGTCTAATAACACTAATGTGTTAACTTTTTAATAAGTAGTTAAATTTACAACTTTTCACTAATGGTGTTTCCTAGGGACCATGAAGAAAAAATATCAGGTAATGAGTCAAAATGGGTGCTTAGGGTACCTAAAAATTTATTAAACAACTCATATACATTAATATTACTATAATATATAATCCACTTTTAGAATAATGTTCTTATGTGTCCTAGTGATGGTGGTTCACATTGTTTCTATTAGTGAATTTTTAGGAATCAAATCACAAAAAAGTACATTGGGAACCTAAGAAATTATGAGAAAATTCACAAAATATACATGGAATGAGAAGGTTATAAAAGATTTTTAAAAATATTAAAATAGATAATTTTGTTTTATTTTCATAATGGGGTGAGTAGTTATTTAATTTGAATAATGTCTATTAGATTTTAATATTATTGTTCAAAATTATGAGTTTGTAAAATTTTATTGGTTATTGCACGTAATGGATAATAATTATGATGTAATGCTATGTAACATTTCACTATTGGTAGAGTAGTTTGTTTTTTAATATTAGGATTTTTTTTATTTTCTATGAGATACATTATAATTGGTAAGGGGGAAAGAGATATGGAGTCACTTACTCAGTGTAAGTGATCTTTGGAGGGATGGCTTTTTATTTATTTGGTTGACCCCTATTTGATTTATTTTTTCATATTTGGATTTATAAATTTATAATTTTTCACCCATTGATTTCAAATTGTCTATAATACATATATGGAATGACATTTTATTATTATTTATAAATAACATGGCATGATGATGTTATTATGCATGTCCCCCATTGTGGGTTATTCTTAGGAGAATGATGTTCAACCAAATGAGGTCTATGAAAGAGTTAGATATAGAGTATCTTTTTAGAGGAAAAATATTTTTTTATGTTTTCAAATAATATGTACATCTACTAAACATGAGATATGATTGGTTACATCATTAATGTTGATGAGGAATGTATTTTTAGTGTGAAATTTTGAGCGTTCAAGGATGTGGGCTATTGTGATTGGGATAATATTTCTTTTGGAAAATTATCCAATTTGAATTAATTTTTACTCTCTAGGATAGTGATACAACACAAGATAATTATTATTTCCTAGAACGATGATCCAATATAGGGGAGATATCGATTTCTAGGGTAGTAAACAAGTAAAATGGGATACTGTTATTTTGAATGGAAAATGTTTAGTATAGAAATTACAATATATTTTAAGGGAAAACAATGTTATATTCCAATACCAAATATTTTATATAGGGTTTAGTCTTTTCATGATATGTCTATGGAGGAATTTAGGCATATGATCACAGACCTATGAATCCATTGAGGTGTTTATAGAGGTTTTATCGAATATCATCCAAGTAATTGGCCGATGTATACTAGTATATATAAAGGTATAGAAGAATATGATCAAGGACCTCTGTGATATATACGAAATATATTGATTCATTGAGTTTTATAACCCATGGTATTATTCTACAAACATGTTTTTTATGAGTCATTGAGTTATATGATAGAGGGTATTGATATGTGGCCCTAGGAATGAATCAATGTGGGATATTCAAATTGATGGAATTAGATGACATTATATAGGACCCCTAGGTTATTGAAACATCACTACACTACTATATT
Organism: Viscum album; assembly: GCA_963277665.1. Lineage (NCBI taxonomy): Eukaryota > Viridiplantae > Streptophyta > Magnoliopsida > Santalales > Viscaceae > Viscum > Viscum album. The sequence continues at coordinate 1,220,604,347 of OY728119.1, forward strand.
TCATCACACATTATAACGACCCATACTTTACATAAATTTTTAGTACTTCAAAATTGAAGTACACTTATTACAACATATAACAAAAACCATGAAAGGACCTTATAGGTATAGTGTCTTTAGAAACTAGGAAACATAAACAACTGGTTCATAAAGCGTCTACACTTTCACCCATTTATTTGATCATATCTAGAGTACCTTTTGGCATATCATACTTAATAACCTTCTTCCTGACCTGGGGAAAGAAAACATACAAAAGGGTGATCTCAAATGCTCAGTAAGGGTAAACAAAAGAAATATCAATCGCATCATATTCATCAGAACATAAAATTTTGGAAATCTTACCCTGCAAAAGAGATCAAAATTTTATAACATGGGATAAATCATGGTAGTGAAATGTAATCACAACAATCATAACTTAAAACATGAAACTTTGTGGCATACACACATAATCATAGAGAATCATTTCCTAGTAGTCAAGACTCATATCCAAGACTATCTTAGCGGACAAAGTCCATTTCTGAACCGAGTTCACTCCTCGTTTCAGTCCTGTTTCACGGAACCGGTTTAACCTGCCGTTCCAGCCATGTCTATATCATGAGATATAAATCTTTACCCAATTCATTGGAGGGAGATATAGGTCCCACCCATCTCATAATGATACCATTATTATGTGTGCCACAAAATCATAAACCATACATCATAGCATAACCCATGTAATAAAAATGAGATTCTTAAACATCCTGACATCATAAAACAATTTATATAAGATAAAGGAATTCATAAAAATAATTCCATCACAACATAATCAAATCAATTTAACAATAGGGATAGAAACAGAACCCTTTATTATCTTATATGGAAAATAATTTTGATAAAACACTTGAACACCATTCTTGAGGAAAATATCCTTTCTACTTCAAAAACACTTTTCCTTTCTTAACATGTCATACAATTCTAAAATAAAAGAAGTAGATTAAAAATAAACTTGAAAACTTGTAAAAGAAGCTTCTTGGAAATAATGTTTTAAAAATCCATTCATGCCGTATAAGTTAAAAAAACATTATTCTCGTACTTTTGTCAGAAAAGTCAAGTACCTCGTACGAAAAACGACAAAAGATTCCATTCATATCTTTTACTAAAAACTCACTAAAGGGTAAAATTGGATTTAAACAATTGTAGGAGGATATAAATAATATTACATATTGGGGAAACATGTATGTGGATGATAAATATTCCCCAGTAAATTCTGAAGTATAAACAATCTCGGATAAAAATTGAGATTGCGAGATTGTCCCTTACCTTAGGTCCGATTTGCTTCATAAGTGTCCGAACCTCCTGTATAATGATTTAAATAATGTCATTTACTTATTCCAGAATAATAACCATTGTTATTATTTCATATATGGTCGTATTCTTAGCTTCTTATTAGTAATATTTCACTGTTACTTGTTATTCGGGTGTTTATTACTTTTTTGTTCTTATGCATGTTTTGTGGAATAAATTCTTATTCTTATTTTTAGGTTATAGATAACTCATTTCCATAATGGTATTAGTGTAATATATATAATATTTATTCACTCAATTCATTTATGTAATCATTATGAAATGAAAATCATGTAGAACGAGTCGCATCACATCGTGGAGACGGTATTCCGTACGTACGCACGAGCGATGATATCGTTCCCATGATCGTGTAATTGTATTGGAGTGTATGTATACTATTTCATAATCAATACCACTTTACAATAATCATATATAGTTATTTATTTTCACCATTATACCCATCCAAGTATGGTGGTCGTGGAAAATAGATTACACCAAAGCGTGGAGACGGTATTCCGTACGTACGCACGTGCATGGATTTCATTTTCTGTAGGATGGATAGATGGTGAAATAGGGTTGTTTCATACTTATAATAACATATCATTATATGATTGATACTGATATTATTACTTAATAATGAAACAACTAAAGAAGAAGAAGTGGAAGAAGAAATAAAGTTGGAAGAATCGGTAACGGACATTACCTCTTCTTTGAAGCGCCTCTTTGAGACCTCCTTTTAGGGCACTAAAATTGGTCTTTGAAGAATACCAGGACCTATAGTATGTTTATAGAGAAGTGGATAGGAGAAATTGGCAGGGTTTGGCCGAGCATGAAGGCTCAAAGTGGTGTGAGGAATAGATGGAGGAGGTTCCCTTTTATAAGGGAGGAGAGGGGTACCTTTGGAAAAACTAAAAATATTATTTTATTATAAAGTCATATTCGGTTTTAAATAGCTCCAAATTGATTTAATTAGAATCTAAGGTTGTGATGGGTAGAAATACTCTCATCCAATATAATTTGGATAAGTTTAGTTTACTATTTTAACCTTATCATTTTGATTTAACTTTAAGTTAGATAATTTTACTTTTACTGTGTCTTTTTGTGTTCTTACACTATAAGGTTAATAAACATACTATAACAATCCAAAAGAACCCCAAGTTGTTTATTATTAATATATATAACCTTATCTAAGTCATTTGTCCGATCCTTAGATTTTTAGGAATAAAATAACAATTAATAATATAATATTTGTTTTAAAAAATATTTTATGTCAATTTTGACACTATTTAGTAATTGATTTTTGTGAAAATCATAACAGAATGATTAGTTAGAAAAAAGTTAATTAAATCAATACTAACATGTCATATTAATCTATAAAATTAGTGTAATTCATAAAAATTCTGAAATTACATTTATTTGGGTATTTATAACATCAATTATGTCAATATTTCATTAATAAGATAATTACTTCATAATCTTTGTGTCATAAATAAATTAAACAATTTAATGTCTAAAAATTACAAATAAAATACAATTATGTAGTAAATAGTTTTATCTTTCTAATTAATATTTATAGTCTAATTTGTCTTATGTATAAACCTATATTAAAAATTATTTACTTATTAAACATTGATTTTAACTATTTTAACCCTTCTTTAAATAAATTAATAATAAATGTCCTAATCTAATCCAAGTGGGCCTAAATTGTCGTATTTTATTCCTAAGGTTGTTTTTGGTCGAATTACACTTATCCAATAGAATTAGGACAAGTGTTAGGGTAATAATAATATCATTTTTACCCTTAATTTCCCAATTTACTTTTAACCATGGTAAATAAAAGTAAAAAGTTACTATTCACCAAAAATTATTTTCATCTTATTGAACCACATTTTACTTACTGACATCAACCGTGTCTCTCGTATTTTTTAAATTCCACTCACAAAAGTGGTAAAATTAAGTTTTATATAAATTTGCAAATTCTCCTAGGAGGTGGGTAAAAGACGGTGAAAAGTTCAATAAAATTTTTATATATCTAAAATTATTATAAAATGACTAAAATTAATTACATTGAACTTATATAGGTGTTATGTATCAATTTTTTACATAAGATATATTTAAATAAAATAAATAATTATTTAAATAAAAAGTCGGTTTTTAAATAGTAACCCAATGTTTTCACTATTCATCAAAAATTGAAAGTTTCCAGAAAAATACCAAAATTTTACCCTAGGCTAATTTCGATATTCCGAATCCAAAAATGAAGTCCATTTTGAAAGATAAAATTTATAAAATTTCTAAAAGTGGTTATTACTATTCATAACAACTAGTTTTAATAATATTTTAATAGCATACCGTTGTTTAGTGAAACTCGGTATTGCGTACGACGCAAGCTATTGAAGAAGGTCGTGATTGCGTGTAAAGAAAGCCAAGCTAGTGTTGTTTGTAGTTAAAGATCCCTTTGATGATTAATATAACATAAAAACAAAATATTTCTCATAAAAGTCTCAGGTGTTACATTCTACCCCCCTTAAAATGAATTTCGCCCTCGAAATTTGTCACTTGTAACAAACAGATGAGGATACCTCTCTCTCGTCATATCCTCAAGCTCCCATGTAGCTTCTTCTAATTGGTGGTTCCTCCATAAAAATTTAACCAAGCGAGTGGTCTTGTTCTGTAGGACTTTTTCACTACAATCGAGAATCTCTATCAGCTGTTCTTCATAAGAAAGATCTTGTTCTAGTGGTACAACTTCTGAGCTGAGTACATGTGAAAGATTAGGTATGTACTTTCTCAGGAGAGATACATGGAACACATCGTGAACTTGAGAGAGATTCGGTGGAAGCACCAATCGGTAAGCTACCTTCCCAACACGATCCAGTATTTTTAAAGGACCGATATACCTAGGGCTCAACTTTCCCTTCTTTCCAAATCTCATTACTCTCTTCCAAGGAGATATTCGTAAGAACACTTTATCACCCTCTTAAAACTCTAAGTATTTTCTTCGGTTGTCGGCATAATGTTTTTGTTGACTCCGAGCTGCTCTTATTTGTTGTTGAATAGATCAGACCTTTTCTGCCATCTCATCAACAAGATCAGGTCCTAATAGCTTTCTTTCCCCAACTTCATCTCAGAAAGTTGGAGTCCTGCATTTCTTTCCATAGAGAGATTCATAAGGAGCCATCTGAATACTGGAGTGAAAGCTATTATTATAAGAAAATTCCACCAAAGGTAGGTGTTGATCACAACCACCTTTGAAATCCATAGATCAAGCTCTCAACATATCTTCTAGAGTTTGAATTGTCCTCTCCGACTGACCATCTGTCTGAGGATGATAAGGAGTGTTGAAACTCAACTCTGTATCCAGAGTATGCTGAAGACTTCACCATAACTTTGAGGTAAAACATGGATCCTGATCAGATATAATAGAAAGTGGTACTCCATGCAATCTTACCACTTCCTTTACATATATCCTGGCAAGCTGATCCAGAGAGAAATCCTCTCTAATAGTAATTAAGTGTGCACACTTTGTAAGACGATCAACTATGACCCAGATAGCATTATTTCCATTGGATGTTTTAGGAAGTCCTGTGACAAAGTCCATAGTGATGTTTTCCCATTCCATTCGGGTATGGGTAATGGTTGTAACATCCCCTTAGACTTCTGTCTCTCAGCTTTAACTTGCTGACAAACCAAGCATCGAGAGACATATTCAGCAACATCTCTTTTCATGCCATCCCACCAGAAGTACTCCTTCAGGTCCCTATACATCTTCGTGCTTCCGGGATGAATAGATAATGAAGAACTATGAGCCTCATCCAGCAGATACTTCTTTAATTCGGAGATGGGAGGAACACAAACCCGATTCCTGAACTTTATTATCCCATCACAATCAAGGTTGAATTCAGGAACATTTCTCACCTTCTTTTGTAACTCTACATCTTCTTTCTGTGCCGATTTAATCTTAACAAGTATAGATGGTTTAACATTCATTTGAGAAATATACGATTTTCCCCTTTCTTTATAATTCCAAGATCCATCCTTTGTAAATCCATAAATATTGGATCTTTTGTGAGCCTCATCATGGATAAACTGGCATGATCTTGTCGACTTAATTCATCTGCCACCTTGTTTGTTTTCCCAGGGTGGTAATGAATTGAGCAGTCGTAATCCTTAATCAGCTCCAACCATCTTCTTTGGTGCATATCCAGCTCCTTTTGTGTGAAAATATACTTTAAACTTTTATGATCAGTATAAATGTCACACCTTTCTCCATAAAGATAATGCCTCCAAATCTTTAATTTAAAGATTACTGCAGTTAATTCCAAATCACGAGTTGGGTTATTTTTCTCATGGATTTTCAACTGTCGTGAGGCATAAGCTATCACCATATCATTTTGCATAAGAACACACCCCAATCCCTTCTTGGATGCATCACTATAGATCACAAACCTTTCTCCACTAGAAGGCAGTGTGAGCACAGGTGCACTGGATAACCTTCTTTTCAACTCCTTGAAATTCTCTTCACATATCTCCGTCCAAACAAACTTAACTCCTTTCCGAGTCAACCTGGTGAGTGGGTTATATAATCGTGAAAAATCTTTCACAAAACATCGATAATATCCATCCAAACCAAGAAAACTTCAAATCTCAGTTACTGTTGTTGGTCTCGACCATCTTTCGATAACCTCTGTTTTTGTTGGATCCACAGATATCCCCTCTTTTGAGATTATGTGACCCAAAATTGAAACTTTTTGAAGCCAAAATTCACACTTGGTAAATTTGGAATAAAGCTTCTCCTTTCTCAGGGTCTTCAATATAATTCTCAAGTGATCTCCATGTTCTTACTTTCTCTTTGAATATACAATAATATTGTCTATAAAGACTACCACAAACTGATCAAGATAGTCTCTAAAGACTCTATTCATCAGATCCATGAAGATAGCAGGGGCATTAGTAAGACCAAATGGCATCACTATAAATTTATAGTGTCCATACCTTGTACGGAAATCCATCTTTGGTATATCCTACCTTTTGACCCTTAATTGATGATACCCTGAATGAAGACCAATCTTGGAAAAGTATTGAGCTCAGCGTAGTTGGTCAAATAAGTCATCAATGCGCGGGATGGGATATTTGTTCTTGATAGTGATCTTGTTATGTTCTCGATAATCAATGTAGAGTCTCATTGATCCATCTTTCTTCTTAACAAACAGAATAGGTGCTCCCCAAGGTGACACACTAGGTCGTATGAACCCCTTATCAAGATTCTCTTGGAGTTTCTTCTTCAATTCGTGCAACTCAATTGGGGCCATTCTATAAGGTGTCTTTGAATTTGTTAAATCACTCGGTACGAGTTCTATTGAAAACTCAAATTTACGATTTGGTGGAAGACCCGACAATTCCTCTGGAAAGACATCATCAAACTCCCGTAAAATGGGCATATTCTTTATCGTGAGTTTCTCACCAACCATTTGAGATAAATAACCTTCATTTAGTGGAATCAAGACCCATAAGATGGAAGAAATTTCTACTGGAAGGTTATGTTCATCCTTGCATCGATAGACGATCAAAGATTGATCTGGAATATGAAATGTGACTTCCCTTCTTTAGAAATTGATATGAGCTCCATATAGAGAAAGACAATCCATGCCAAGAATCAAATCAAATTCCACTATAGGGAGGATCACAAGATTTGCAGGAAGCACTTTCCCACAAACTTCAATTGGAGAATAATTATAAACTTTTGATGCGACTGTTGTGCCAATAGGTGTTGTCACAGCTAACTCAACATCTAATTGTTGAGGTAATACGGTGATACCCTTAGAAAATTTTTCAAAAATAAAAGAGAGGGTGGACCCAGAATCAAATAAAATATTTGATACTTTAGAGTGGATGGAAAGTGTACCTTCCACCACTTCGTTATCGTACTCCACATCGCTAATAGAAATTGCAAGTGATTTTCCTTTGTCTTTAGACTTAAGAGTTTGTTGAAGTCGATCATCATCAATAACCCTTGGATTAGGGCATTGATTGGCATAATTCCCCATTTCCTTGCATTTTTAACATTGAAGTGTAGGAGGTGCACTGTAAGTAGCCTTTTCTTTGTTTGCATCACTAGACCTCTTCTTCCCATCATTGCGACATTAAAATGCCCGATGACCTTCCTTTCCACATTTGAAACATTTACTTGTCCCTTTAAGAATAATACCTCCATTTTTCTTTCTACACTTTGAGAATAAGGGAAAACTCATCTTCTTTTCAGTGTGCTCTTTAGATTTTCCTTTGAATTCCATTTTCCTCTTCTTATCAAACCCATATGACTGATGGGTTACTCCAATCTCCATATCAACTTTGAGAGCACATCGAATTATTTCCTCGTAGATATTGAAGTCTCGTATGGCTAATGCCCTTCGAAGACTTGGTTTTAAGCCACTAAAGAATCGATAGATCTTACTCTTAGGTTGGATAATAATACCAGAAGCGTACCTTGCAAGTCTTGTAAAATTTTCTTTATAAGTACCTACAGATTCATCATCCTTTTGTTTCAGTTCAAGAAACTCCTTTTCCATCTTTGTTCGAAGAATACGAGGGAAGTACTTATTGAAAAATAAGTTCTTGAAGTCGTTCCATTCCATGGAATCAATTTTATCTCTTGGCCTCGTATTCTTGATACGATTCCACCATTGATCAGCATCTCCTTCCAAACGATACACTGCTAAGATAACTTTATCATGTTTAGAACATTGAAGAACTGAAAATATCTTTTCAGTTGTACTGATCCATTATTCGACCACTAATGGATCAGTAGACCCACTGAATGAAGGTGGACGCTGCCTCATGAAGGATTCAACAGAATGTTGCTCCTTCTTCTGCTCGCTTGGAAGTCCTGCATGATTCATAGCTTGAGAAAGTTGTGTGATCATGGCTACAAGATTTTACATTCCATCTCCCATAATGTTTGGTTTCTCAGGGGGACAATCACTGCATTGCCCGTCGCATTCCACATTGACACAGTTCCTTCGGGTTCCAGCCATTGACTAAAACCAAGAAGAATAGTGTGAGAAACACTAATTATAATAGGAAAACCACATAATTAAGAATAAAATTTCACACTTAAGGTCTTATCCTAGGTTATTCACGGGAATTTCTAAAACACTAAGATCGTGTTCTATGCTTAGACTTATCCTTAGGATTCTTACTAAGGCTTTCACATCCTAGTTTCCAAAGGTTGACTATAACTTTCCTCTGATACCAACTATAACGACCCATACTTTACATAAATTGTTAGTACTTCAAAATTGAAGTACACTTATTACAACATATAACAAAACAATGAAAGGACCGTATAGGTATAGTGTCTTTAGAAACTCGGAAACACAAACAACTGGTTCATAAAGCGTCTACTCTGTCTCCCATTTATTTGATCATATCTATAGTCCCTTTTGGCATATCTTACTTAATAACCTTCTTCCCGACTTGGGGAAAGAAAACATACAAAAGGGTGAGATAAAATTCTCAGTAAGGGTAAACAAAATAAGTATAAATCACATCATATTCATAAGAACATAACATTTTGGAAATCTTAACCTGCAAAAGAGATCAAAATTTCATAACATGGGATAAATCATGGTAGTGAAATTTCATCACAATAATCATAACTTAAAACATGAATCTTTGTGTCATACACACATAATCATAGAGAATCATTTCTTAGTAGTCAAGACTCATAGCCAAGACTATCTTAGCGGACAAAGTCCATTTCTGAACTGAGTTCACTCCTCGTTTCAGTCCTGTTTCACTGAACCGGTTTAACTTTCCATTCCAGCCATGTCTATATCATGAGATATAAATCTTTACCCAATGCATTAGAGGGAGATGTAGGTCCTACCCATATCATAATGATACCACTCTTATGTGTGCCACAAAATCATAAACCATACATCATAGCATAACCCATGTAATAAAAATGGGATTCTTAAACATCGTGACATAATAAAACAATTCATATTAGATAAATGAATTCATAAAAATAATTCCATAACAACATAATCAAATCAATGTAATAATAGGGATAGAAACAGAACCCTTTATTATCTTAGATGGAAAATAATTTTGATTAAACAGTTGAACTCCATTCTTGAGGAAAATATCCTTTCTACTTCAAAAAAACTGTTCCTTTCATAACATGTCATATAATTATAAACTAAAAGAATTTGATTAAAAATAAACTTGAAAACTTGTAATGTAAGGTTCTTGGAAATAATGTTTTAAAAATCCATTAATGTCGTATAAGTTAAAAAAACATTCTTCTCGTACTTTTGTCGGAAAAGTCAAAAAGTACCTCGTACGAAAAACGACAAAAGATTCCTTTCATATCTTTTACTAAAAACTAACCGAAGGGTAAAATTAGATTTAAAAACTTATAGGAGGATATAAATAATATTACATATTGAGGAAACATGGATGTGTATGATAAATATTCCGCAGTAAATTCTGAAGTATAAACAATCTCGGATAAAAATTGAGATTGCGAGATTGTCCCTTACCTTAGGTCCGATTTGCTTCGTAAGTGTTCGATCCTCATATATAATGATTTAAATAATGTCATTGAATTATTCTAGAATCATAATCATTGTTATGATATCATATATTGTCATATTCTTAGCTTCTTATTAGTAATATTTCATTGTTACTTATTATTCAGGTGTTTATTACTTTTTTGTTCTTATGCGTGTTTTGTCGAATAAATTGTTATTATTCTTTTTAGGTTATAAATACCTCATTTCCATAATGGTATTAGTGTAATATATATCATATTTATTCACTCAATTCATTTATGTAATCATTATGCAATGAAAATCATGTAGAACGAGTCGCATCACATCGTGGAGACGGTATTCCGTACGTACACACGAGCAATGATATCGTTCCCATGATCGTGTAATTGTATTGGAGTGTATGTATACTATTTAAGAATTAATAAAACTTTACAATAATAATATATAGTTATTTATTTTCACCATTATACCCATCCAAGTAAGGTGGTGGTGGAAAATAGATTACACCACGGCGTGGAGACGGTATTCCGTACGTACGCACGCGTGGTGATTTCATTTTCCATAGGATGGATAGATGGTGAAATAGGGGTGTTTCATACTTATAATAACATATAATTATATGAGTGATACTTATGTTATTACTTAATAATGAAACAACTAAAGAAGAAGAAGTGGAAGAAGAAATAAAGTTGGAAGAATCGGTAATGGACATTACCTCTTCTTTGAAGCGCCTCTTTGAGACCTCCTTTTAGGGCACTAAAATTGGTCTTGGAAGAAGACCATGACCTCTAGGATGTTTCTAGGGAAGTGGAGAGGAGAAATTGGCAGGTTTTGGCCGAGATTTAAGGCTCAAATTGGTGTGAGGAAGAGAGGGAGGAGGTGCCCTTTTATAAGGGAGGAGATGAGTACCTTTGGAAAAAATAAAAATATTATTTTATTATAAAGTCATATTCGGTTTTAAATAGCTCCAAATTGATTTATTTCAAAGATAAGGTGGGTATGGGTAGAAATAATCTCATCCAATAGAATTTGGACAAGTTTAGTTTACTATTTTAACCTTATCATTTAGATTTAACTTTAAGTTAGATAATTTTACTTTTACCGTGTCTTTTTGTGTTCTTATATTATAAGGTTAATAAACTTACTATAACAAGCCAAAATAACCCCAAGATGTTTATTATTAATATATGTAACCTTATCAAAGTCATTTGGCTGAACCTTAGATTTTTAGGAATAAAATAACAATTAATAATATAATATGTTTTTTAAAAACTATTTTATGTCAATTTTGACACTATTTAGTAATTGATTTTTGTGAAAATCATAACAGAATGATTAGTTCGAACAAAGTTAATTAAATCAATACTAACATGTAATATTAGCCTATAAAATTATTGTAATTCATAAAAAGTCTTAAATTACATTTATTTGGGTATTTATAACATCAATTATGTCAATATTTCATTAATAAGATAATTACTGCATCATCATTGTGTCATAAATAAATTAAATTATTTAATGTCTAAAAATTTCAAATAAAATACCATTATGTAAGAAATACTTTTATATTTCTAATGAATATTTATAGTCGAATTTATATTATGTATAACCCTATATTAGAAATTATTTACTTCTTAAACATTGATTTTAATTATTTTAACCCTTCTTTAAATAAATTAATAATAAATGTTCTAATCTAATCCAAGTGGGCCTAAATGGTCATATTTTATTCCTAAGGTTGTCTTTGGTCGAATTACACTTATCCAATAGAATTAGGACAAGTTTTAGGGTAATAATAATATCATTTTTACCCTTAATTTCCCTATTTACTTTTAACTGTGGTAAATAAAAGTAAAAAGATACTATTCACCAAAAATTATTTTTGTCTTATTGAACCACATTTTAATTACTGAAATCATCCGTGTCTCTCAGATTTTTGAAATTCCACTCACAGAAGCGGTAAAATTAAGTTTTATGTAAATTTGCAAATTCTCTTAGGAGGTGGGTAAAAGGCGGTGAAAAGTTCAATAAAATTTTTATATATATAAATTTTTATAAAATGACTCAAATGAATTAAATTGAACTTATATAGGTGTTTTGTATCAATTTTGACCTAAGATAAATTTAAATAAAATAAATAATTATTTAAATAAAAAGTCGGTTTTTAAATAGTAACCCAGTGTTTTCATTATTCATCAAAAATTGAAAGTTTTTAGAAAAATACCCAAATTTCACCCTAGGCTAATTTTGTTATTTCAAATCCAAAAATGAAGTCCATTTTGAAAGATAAAATTTATAAAATTTCAAAAAGTGGTTATTACTATTCATAACGGCAAGTTTTAATAATATTTTAATAGCATACCGTTGTTTAGAGAAACTCGGTATTGCGTAGGACGCAAGCTATTGAAGAAGGTCGAGATTGCGTGTAAAGAAAGCCAAGATAGTGTTGTGTGTAGTGAAAGATCCCATAGATGATTTATATAACATAAAAACAAAATATGTCTCATAAAAGTCTCGGGTGTTACATTCTACCCCCCTTAAAATGAGTTTTTTCCCTCGAAATTCGTCACTTGTAACAAAAAGATGAGGATACCTCTCCCTCATCATATCCTCAAGATACCATGTAGCTTCTTCTAATTGGTGGTTCCTCTATAAAACATTCACCAAGCGAGTGGTCTTGTTCTGTAGGACTTTTTCACTACGACCGAGAATCTCTATCAGCTGTTCTTTATAAGAAAGATCTTGTTCTAGCAGTACAACTTCTAAGCTAAGTACGTGTGAAAGATCAGGTATGTACTTTCTTAGGAGAGATACATAGAATACATTGTGAACTTGAGAGAGATTCGGTGGAAGCGCCAATCGGTAAGCTACCTTCCCAACACGATCTGGTATTTCGAAAGGACCAATATACCTAGGGGTCAGCTTTCCCTTCTTTCCAAATCTCATTACTCTCTTCCAAGGAGATATTCGTAAGAACACTTTATCACCTACTTCAAACTCTATGTATTTTCTTCGGTTGTCAGCATAAATTTTTTGTCGACTCTGAGCTTCTCTTATGTGTTTTTGAATAGATCGGACCTTTTCTACCATCTCATCAACAAGATCAGTTCCTAATAGCTTTCTTTCCCCAACTTCATCCCAGCAAGTTGGAGTCCTGCATTTATTTCCATAGGGAGCTTCATAAAGAGCCATCTAAATACTAGAGTGAAATCTATTATTATAAGAAAATTCCACCAAAGGTAAGTGTTGATCCCAACCACCTTTGAAATCCATAGAGAAATCTCTCAACATATCTTCTAGAGTTTGAATTGTCCTCTCAGACAGACCATCTGTCTGAGGATGATAAGCAGTGCTGAAACTCAACTCTGTATCTAGAGTATGCTGAAGACTTCGCCAGAACTTTGAGGTAAACCTCGGATCCCAATAAGATATAATATAAAGTGGTACTCCATGAAATCTTACCACTTCCTTTACATATATCATGGCAAGCTGATCCATAGAGAAATCCTCTCTAATAGAAATGAAGTGTGCAGACTTTGTAAGATGATCAATTATGAACAAGATAACATTATTTCCTTTGGATGTTTTAGGAAGTCCTATAACAAAGTCCATAGTGATGTTTTCTCATTTCCATTCGGGTATGGGTAATGGTTATAACATCCCCTTAGACATCTGTCTCTCAGCTTTAAATTTCTGAAAAACCAAGCATCGAGAGACATATTATGAAACTTCTCTTTTCATGCCATCCCACCAGAAGTACTCTTTCAGGTCCCTATACATCTTCGTGATTCCAGGATGAATAGAGAATGAAGAACTATGAGCCTCATCCAGCAGCTCCTTCTTTAATTTGGGGATGGGAGGAACACAAACCTGATTCCTGAAATTTATTATCCCATCACAATCAAGGTTGAATTGAGGAACATTTCTCACCTTCTTTTGTAACTCTACATCTTCTTTATGTGCCTCTTTAATCTTAACATGTATAGATGGTTGAACATTCATTTGATAAAGATACGATTTTCCCCTTTTATTATAATTCCAAGATCCATCCTTTGTAAATCCATAAATATTGGATCTTTTTTTATCCTCATCGTGGATAAACTGGCATGGTCTTGTCGACTTAATGCATCTTCCACCTTGTTTGCTTTCCCAGGGTGGTAATGAATTGAGCAGTCGTAATCCTTAATCAGCTCCAACTATCTTCTTTGGCGCATATTCAGCTCCTTTTGTGTGAAAATATACTTTAAACTTTTATGATCAGTATAAATGTCACACCTTTCTCCATAAAGATAATGCCTCCAAATCTTTAATGTAAAGATTACCGCAGCTAACTCCAAATCATGATTTGGGTAATTTTGCTCATGGATTTTCAACTGTCATGAGGCATAAGCTATCACCATATCATTTTGCATAAGAACACACCCCAATCCCTTCTTGGATGCATCATTGTAGATCACAAACCTTTCTCCACTACAAGGCAGTGTGAGCACAGGTGCACTAGATAACCTTCTTTTCAACTCCTTGAAATTCTCTTCACATTCCTCCGTCTAAACAAACTTAACTCCTTTCCGAGTCAACCTGGTGAGTGGATTAGATAATCGTGAAAAATATTTCACAAAACGTCGATAATATCCAGCCAAACCAAGAAAACTTTGGAACTCAGTTGCTGTTGTTGGTCTCGACCATCTTTCGATAACCTCTGTTTTTGCTGGATCCACAGATATCCCCTCTTTTGAGATTATGTGACCCAAAAATGAAACTTTTTGAATCCAAAATTCATACTTGGTAAATTTGGCATAAAGATTCTCCTTTATCAGGGTCTTTAATATAATTCCCAATTGATCTTCATGTTCTTCCTTGATCTTTGAATATACAAGAATATCGTCTATAAAGACTACCACAAACTGATCAAGATAGTCTCTAAAGACTCTATTCATCAGATCCATGAAGATAGCAGGGGCATTAGTAAGACCAAATGGCATCACTATAAATTCATAGTGTCCATACATTGTACAGAAAGCCGTATTTGGTATATCCTCCCTTTTGACCCTTAATTGATGATACCCTAAACTAAGATAAATCTTGGAAAAGTATTGATCTCTACGTAGTTGGTCAAATAAGTCATCAATGCACGAGAGATGATATTTTTTCTTGATAGTGATCTTGTTAAGTTCTCGATAATCAATGCAGAGTCTCATTGATCTATCTTTCTTCTTAACAAACAGAACAGGTGCTCCCTAAGGTGACACACTAGGGCGTATAAACCCCTTATCAAGAATCTCTTGGATTTTCTTCTTCAATTCCTGCAACTCAATTGGGGCCATTCTATAAGGTGTCTTTGAAATAGGTAAAGAACCCAGTACGAGTTCTATTGAATACTCAACTTCATGATTCGGTGGAAGAACGGACAATTCCTCTGGAAAGACATCATCAAACTCCCATAAAATGGGAATTTTCTTAATCGTGAGTTTCTCACCAACCATTTGAGATAAATAACCTTCATTTAGTGGAATCAAGACCCATAAGATGGAAGAAATTTCCACTGGAAGGTTATGTTCATCCTTACATCGATAGAAGATCAAAGATTGATCTGGAATATGAAATGTGACTTCCCTTCTTTGGCAATTGATATGAGATCCATATAGAGAAATCCAATCCATGCCAAGAAACACATCAAATTACACTATAGGGAGGATCAAAATATTTGCAGGAAGCACTTTCCCAAAAACATCAATCGGACAAGAATTATAAACTTTTGATGCGATTGTTGTGACATTAGGGGTTGTCACAGCTGACTCAATATCTAATTGGTGAGGTAATATGGTGATACCCTTAGAAAATTCTTTAGAAATAAAAGAGTGGGTGGATCCAGAATAAAATAAAACATTTTCTACTTTAGAGTGGATGATAAGTGTACCTTTCACCACTTCGTTATCATACTCCACATCGCTGATATAAATTTCATGTGACATTCCTTTGTCTTTTTCCTTAAGAGTTTGTTGACGTCGATCATCATCAACAACCCTTGGATTAGGGCATTGATTGGAATAATTCCCCATTTCCTTGAATTTGTAACATTGAAGTGTAGGAGGTTCACTCTGGGTAGCCTTTTCTTTGTTTGCATCAGTAGACATCTTCTTCCCATCATTGCAGCATTCAAATGCCCGATGACCTTCCTTTCCACATTTGAAACATTTACTTGTCCTTTTAAGACAACTCCCTCCATGTTTCTTTTCAGTGTTCTCTTTAGATTTTCCTTTGAATTCCATTTTACTCTTCTTATCAAACCCATATGACTGATGGGTTACTCCAATCTCCATCTCAACTTTGAGAGCACATCGAACGATTTCCTCGTAGCTATTGAAGTCCCTTATGTCTAATGCCCTTCGAAGAATTTGTTTTAATCCACTAAAGAATCGATCGATCTTACTCTTAGGTTGGATAATAATACCAGAAGCGTACCTTGCAAGTATTGTAAAATTTTCTTCATTGGTACCAACAGATTCATCATCCATTTATTTAAGTTCAAGAAACTCCTTCTCCATCTTTGTTCGAAGAATACGAGGGAAGTACTTATTGAAAAATAAGTTCTTGAACTTGTCCCATTCCATGGACTCAATTTCATCTCTTGGCCACATATTCTTGATAAGATTCCACCATTGATCATAATCACCTTCCAAACTATACACTGCTAAGATGACTTTATCATGTTCAGAACATTGAAGAAATGAAAATATCTTTTTAGTTGTACAGATCCATTGTTCGGCCACTAATGGATCAGTAGACCCACCGAATGAAGGTAGACGCTACCTCATGAAGGATTGAACAGAATGTTGCTCCTTCCTCTGCTCGTTTGGAAGTCCTGCATGATTCATAACTTGAGAAAGTTGTGTGAGCATGGCTACAAGATTTTTCATTCAATCTCCCAACACGTTTGGTTGCTCAGGGGGAAAATCATTTCATTTCCCGTCGCATTACGTATTAACACGGTTCCTTAGGGTTCCAACCATTGACTAAAACCAAGAAGAATAGTGTGAGAAACACTAATTATAATAGGAAAACCACATAATCAAGAATAAAATTTCACACTTAAGGTCTTATCCTAGGTTATTCATGGCCATTTCTAAAACACTAAGATTGTGTTCTATGCTTAGACTTATCCTTAGGATTCTTACTAAGGCTTTCACATCCTAGTTTCCAAAGGTTGACTATACCTTTCCTCTGATACCAACTATAACGACCCATACTTTACATACATTGTTAGTACTTCAAAATTGAAGTACACTTATTACAACATATAACAAAACCATGAAAGGAATGTATAGGTATAGTGTCTTTAGAAACTGGGAAACATAAACAACTGGTTCATAAAGCATATACACTGTCTCCCATTTATTTGATCATATCTATAGTCCCTTTTGGCATATCTTACATAAAAACCTTCTTCCTGACCTGGGGAAAGAAAACACACAAAGGGTGAGCTCAAATTCTCAGTAAGGGTAAACAAAAGAAATATAAATCACATCATATTCATAAGAACATAACATTTTGGAAATCTTACCCTTCAAAATAGATCAAAATTTCATAACATGGGATAAATCATGGTAGTGAAATGTAATCACAATAATCAGAACTTAAAACATGAAACTTTTTGGAATACACACATAATCATAGAGAATCATTTCTTAGTAGTCAATACTCATATCCAATACTATCTTAGCAGACAAAGTCCATTTCTGAACCGAGTTCACTCCTCGTTTCAGTCCTATTTCACTGAACCGGTTTAACCTGCCGTTCTAGCCATGTATATCTCATGAGATATAAATCTTTACCCAATGCATTGGAGGGAGATATAGGTCCCACCCATCAAATAATGATACCATTCTTATGTGTGCCACAAAATCATAAACCATACATCATAGAATAACACATGAAATAAAAATGGGATTCTTAAACATCGTCACATCATAAATCAATTCATATAAGATAAAGGAATTCATAAAAATAATTCCATCACAACATAATCAAATCAATGTAATAATAGGTATAGAAACAGAACCCTTTATTATCTTAGATGGAAAATAATTTTGATAAAACACTTGAACTCCATTCTTGAGGAAAATATCCTTTCTACTTCAAAAACACTTTTCCTTTCTTAAAATGTAATACAATTATAGACTAAAAGAAGTTGATTAAAAATAAACATGAAAACTTGTAAAGGAAGCTTCTTGGAAATAATGTTTTAAAAATCCATTCATGCCGTATAAGTTAAAAAAACATTCTTCTCATACTTTTGTCGGAAAAGTCAAAAAGTACCTCGTATGAAAAACGACAAAAGATTCCTTTCATATCTTTTACTAAAAACTCACCGAAGGGTAAAACTGGATTTAAACAATTGTAGGAGGATATAAATAATATTACATATTGAGGAAACATGTATGTGGATGATAAATATTCCCCAGTAAATTCTGAAGTATAAATAATCTCGGATAAAAATTGAGATTGTGAGATTGTCCCATACCTTAGGTCCGATTTGCTTCGTAAGTGTCTGAACCTCCTGTATAATGATTTAGATAATGTCATTGACTTATTACAGAATCATACTCATTGTTATGATATCATATATGGTCATATTCTTAGCTTATTATTAGTAATATTTCATTGTTACTTGTTATTCGAGTGTTTATTACCTTTTTGTTCTTATGCGTGTTTTGTCGAATAAATTCGTATTCTTCTTTTTAGGCTATAAATACCTCATTTACAGGATGGTATTAGTGTAATATATATCATATTTATTCACTCAATTCATTTATGTAATCATTATGCAATGAAAATCATGTAGAACGAGTCACATCACATCGTGGAGATGGTATTCCGTACGTACGCACGAGCGATGATATTGTTCCCATGATCGTGTAATTGTATTGGAGTGTATGTATACTATTTAAGAATCAATACCACTTTAAAATAATCATATATAGTTATTTATTTGCACCATTATACCCATCCAAGTAAGGTGGTGGTGGGAAATAGATTACACCACGGCGTAGAGACGGTATTCAGTACGTACGCACGCGCAGTGATTTCATTTTCCGTAGGATGGATAGATGGTGAAATAGAGTTATTTCATTATTATAATAACATATCAGTATATGTGTGATACTGATGTTATTACTTCATAATGAAAGAACTAAAGAAAAATAAATGGAATAAGAAATAAAGTTGGAAGAATCGGTAACGGACATTACCTCTTCTTTGAAGCGCCTCTTTGAGACCTCCTTTTAGGGCACTAAAATTGGTCTTTGAAGAAGACCAGGAACTCTAGGATGTTTCTAGGGAAGTTGAGAGGAGAAATTTTCAGGGTTTGGAAGATCTTGAAGGCTCAAATTGGTGTGAGGAAGAGAGGGAGGAGGTGCCCATTTATAAGGGAGGAGAGGGGTACCTTTGGAAAAACTAAAAATATTATTTTATTATAAAGTCATATTCGGTTTTAAATAGCTAAAAATTGATTTATTTCGAAGCTAAGGTGGGGATGGGTCGAAATCCTCTCATCCAATAGAATTTAGACAAGTTTAGTTTATTCTTTTAACCTTATCATTTAGATTTAACTTTAAGTTAGATAATTTTACTTTTACCGTGTCTTTTTGTGTTCTTACACTATAAGGTTAATAATCTTACAATAACAAGCCAAAAAAACCCAAGTTGTTTATTATTAATATATCTAACCTTATATAAGTCATTTGGCCGAACCTTAGATTTTTAGGAATAAAATAACAATTAATAATATAATATTTATTTTAAAAACTATTTTATGTCAATTTTGACACTATTTAGTAATTTATTTTTGTGAAAATCATAACAGAATTATTAGTTCGAAAAAAGTTAATTAAATCAATACTAAAATGTCATATTAACCTATAAAATTAGTGGAATTTATAAAAAGTCTCAAATCCCATTTATTTGGGTATTTATAACATAAATTATGTCAATATTTCATTAATAAGATAATTACTCCATCATCTTTGTGTCATAAATAAATTAAATTATTTAATGTCTAAAAATTAAAAATAAAATACCATTATGTTGGAAATATTTTTATCTTTCTAATGAATATTTATAGTTGAATTTATCTTATGTATAACACTATATTAAAAATTATTTACTTATTAAACATTGATTTTAACTATTTTATCCCTTCTTTAAATAAATTAATAATAAATTTCCTAATCTAATCCAAGTGGGCCTAAATGCTCATATTTTATTCCTAAGGTTTTTTTGGTCGGATTACACTTATCCAATATAATTAGGACAAGTTTTAGGGTAATAATAATATCATTTTTACCCTTAATTACCCTATTTACTTTTAACCATGGTAAATAAAAGTAAAAAGTTACTATTCACCAAAAATTATTTTCATCTTATTGAACCACATTTTACATACTGACATCAACCGTGTCTCTCTAATTTTTGAAATTTCATTCACAGAAGTGGTAAAATTAAGTTTTATGTAAATTTGAAAATTCTCCTAGGAGGTGGGTAAAAGACGGTGAAAAGTTCAATAAAATTTTTATATATCTAAAATTATTATAAAATTACTCAAATGTATTACATTGAACTTATATAGGTGTTATGTATCAATTTTTACCTAAGATAAATTTAAATAAAATAAATAATTATTTAAATAAAAATTCTGTTTTTAAATAGTAACCCAGTGTTTTCACTATTCATCAAAAATTGAAAGTTTCTAGAAAAATACCAAAATTTCACCCTAGGCTAATTTCGATATTCTGAATCCAAAAATGAAGTCCATTTTGAAAGATAAAATTTATAAAATTTCAAAAAGTGGTTATTACTATTCATAATGGCTAGTTTTAATAATATTTTAATAGCATACCGTTGTTTAGTGAAACTCGGTATTGCGTACGACGCAAGCTATTGAAGAAGGTCGCGATTGCGTGTAAAGAAAGTCAAGATAGTGTTGTGTGTAGTGAAATATCCCATTGATGATTTATATAACATAAAAACAAAATATTTCCCATAAAAGTCTCAGGTGTTACATTCTACCCCCATTAAAATGAATTTCGCCCTCAAAATTCGTCACTTGTAACAAACAGATGAGGATACCTCTCCCTCATCATATCCTCAAGCTCCCATGTAGCTTATTCTAATTGGTTTTTCTTCCATAAAACTTTCACCAAGCGAGTGGTCTTGTTCCGTGGGACTTTTTCACTACCATCGAGAATCTCTATCAGCTGTTCTTCATAAGAAAGATCTTGTTCTAGCGGTACAACTTCTGAGATGAGTACATGTGAAAGATCAGGTATGTACTTTCTTAGGAGATATACATGGAACACATCGTGAACTTGAGAGAGATTCAGTGGAAGCGCCAATCCGTAAGCTACCTTCCCAACACGATCTAGTATTTCAAAAGGACCAATATATCTAGGGCTCAACTTTCCCTTCTTTCCAAATCTCATTACTCTCTTCCAAGGAGATATTCGTAAGAACACTTTATCACCCACTTAAAACTCTAAGTCTTTTCTTCGGTTGTCGACATAACTTTTTTTTCGACTCTGAGATGCTCTTATGTGTTGTTGAATAGATCAGACCTTTTCTTCCATCTCATCAACAAGATCAGGTCCTAATAGCTTTCTTTCCCCAACTTCATCCTAGCAAGTTAGAGTCCTGCATTTCTTTCCATAGAGAGCTTCATAAGGAGCAATCTGAATACTGGAGTGAAAGCTATCATTATAAGAAAATTCCACCAAAGGTAGGTGTTGATCCTAACCACCTTTGAAATCTATAGAGCAAGCTCTGAACATATCTTCTAGAGTTTGAATTGTCCTCTAAGACTGACCGTCTGTCTGAGGATGATAAGCAGTGCTGAAACTCAACTATGTATCCAGAGCATGCTGAAGACTTTTCCAGAACTTTGAGGTAAACCTCGAATCCTGATCAGATATAATAGAAAGTGGTACTCCATGCAATATTACCACTTCCTTTACATATATCCTGGCAAGCTGATCAGAGAAATCCTCTCTAATATCAATGAAGTGTGCAAACTTTGTAAGACGATCAACTATGACCCAGATAACATTATTGCCTTTGGATGTTTTAGGAAGTCCTGTAACAAAGTCCATAATGATGTTTTCCCATTTCCATTCGAATATGGGTAATGGTTGTAAAATCCCCTTAGAGTTCTGTCTCTCAGCTTTAACTTGCTGACAAACCAAGCATCGAGAGACATATTCAGCAACATCTCTTTTCATGCCATCCCGCTAGAAGTACTATTTCAGGTCCCAATACATCTTCATGCTTCCAGGATGAATAGAGAATGAAGAACTATGAGCCTCATCCAGCAGCTCCTTCTTTAATTCAGGGATGGGAGGAACACAAACCCGATTCCTAAACTTTATTATCCCATCACAATCAAGGTTGAATTCAGGAACATTTCTCACCTTCTTTTGTAACTCTACATCTTCGTTCTATGCCTCTTTAATCCTAACATTTATAGATGGTTGAACATTCATTTGAGAAAGATACGATTTTTCCGCTTTCATTATAATTCCAAGATCCATCCTTTGTAAATCCATAAATATTGGATGTTTTGTGATCATCATCATGGATAAACTGGAATGGTCTTGTCGACTTAATGCATCTGCCACCTTGTTTGCTTTCCCAGGGTGGTAATGAATTGAGCATTCGTAATCCTTAATCATTTCCAACCATCTTCTTTGCCGCATATTCAGCTCCTTTTGTGTGAAAATATACTTTAAACTTTTATGATCAGTATAAATGTCACACCTTTCTCCATAAAGATAATGCCTCCAAATCATTAATGCAAAGATTACCGCAGCTAACTCCAAATCATGAGTTGGGTAATTTTTCTCATGGATTATCAACTGTCGTGAGGCATAAGCTATCACCATATCATTTTTCATAAGAACACACCCCAATCCCTTCTTGGATGCATCACTATAGATCACAAACCTTTCTCCACTACAAGGCATTGTGAGCACAGGTGCACTTTATAACCTTCTTTTCAACTCCTTGAAATTCTCTTCACATTCCTCCATCCAAACATACTTAACTCCTTTCCGAGTAAACCTGTTGAGTGGATTAG
The DNA here is from genome assembly GCA_963277665.1 of Viscum album. Classification (NCBI taxonomy): domain Eukaryota; kingdom Viridiplantae; phylum Streptophyta; class Magnoliopsida; order Santalales; family Viscaceae; genus Viscum; species Viscum album. The sequence continues at coordinate 1,220,627,351 of OY728119.1, forward strand.
ATAATCGTGAAAAATATTTCACAAAATGTTGATAATATCCAGCCAAACCAAGAAAATATTGAATCTCAATTACTGTTGTTGGTCTCGAACATCTTTCGATAACCTTTGTTTTTGCTGGATCCACAGATATCCCCTCTTTTGAGATTATGTGACCAAAAAATGAAACTTTTTGAAGCCAAAATTCATACTTGGTAAATTTGGCATAAAGCTTCTCCTTTCTTAGGGTCTTCAATATAATTCTCAAGTGATCTTCATGTTCTTCCTTGCTCTTTGAATATACAAGAATATCTTCTATAAAGACTACCACAAACTGATCAAGATATTCTCTAAAGACTCTATTCATCAGATCCATGAAGATATCAGGGGTATTAGTAAGACCAAATGGCATCACTATAAATTCATAGTGTCCATACCTTTTACAGAAAGCCGTCTTTGGTATATCCTCCCTTTTGACCCTTAATTGATGATACCTTGAATGAAGATCAATCTTCGAAAAGTATTGAGCTCCGCGTAGTTGGTCAAATAAGTCATCAATGCGTGGGAGAGGATATTTTTTCTTGATAATGATCTTGTTATGTTTGCGATAATCAATGCAGAGTCTCATTGATCCATCTTTCTTCTTAACAAACAGAATAGGTGCTCCCCAAGGTGACACACTAGGGTGTATGAACCCCTTATCATGATTCTCTTGGAGTTTCTTCTTCAATTCCTACACCTCAATTGGGGCCATTCTATAAGGTGTATTTGAAATAGGTAAAGCATCCAGTACGAGTTCTATTGAAAACTCAACTTGACGATTTTGTGGAAGACCCGAAAATTCCTCCGGAAAGACATCATCAAACTCCCATACAATGGGAATATTCTTAATCGTGAGTTTTTCACCAACCATTTGAGATAAATAACCTTCATTTAGTGGAATCAAGACCCATAAGATGGAAGAAATTTACACTGGAAGGTTATGTTCATCCTTACATCGATAGACGATCAAAGATTGATCTGGAATATGAAATGTGATTTCCCTTTTTGGAAATTGATATGAGATCCATATAGAGAAAGCCAATCCATGCCAATAATCACATCAAATTCCACTATAGGGAGGATCACAAGATTTGCAGGAAGCACTTTCCCACAAACTTCAATCGAAGAAGAATTATAAACTTTTTATGCGACTGTTGTGCCATTAGGGGTTGTCACAACTAACTCAACATCTAATTGTTGAGGTAATATGGTGATACCCTTAGAAAATTCTTCAGAAATAAAAGAGTGGGTGGATCCATAATCAAATAGAACATTTTCTACTTTAGAGTGGATGGTAAGTGTACTTTTCACCACTTCGTTATCATACTCCACATCGCTGATAGAAATTGCATGTGAATTTCCTTTACCTTTAGCCTTAAGAGTTTGTTGAGGTCGATCATCATCAACAACCCTTGGATTAGGGCATTGATTAGCATAATGCCCCATTTCCTTGCATTTGTAACATTGAAGTGTAGGAGTTGCACTATGGGTAGCCTTTTCTTTGTTTGCATCACTAGACATCTTCTTCCCATCACTACGGTATTCAAATGCCCTATGAACTTCCTTTCCACATTTGAAACATTTACTTGTCCCTTTAAGACAACTCCCTCCATGTTTCATTCCACGCTTTGAGCATAAGGGAAAACTCATCTTATTTTCAGTGTGCTCTTTAGATTTTCCTTTGAATTCCATTTACCTCTTCTTATCAAACCCATATGACTGATGGGTTACTCCAATCTCTATCTCAACTTTGAGTGCACATCGAACGATTTCCTCGTAGCTATTCAAGTCCCTTATGTCTAACGCCCTTCGAAGACTTAGTTTTAAGCCACTAAATAATTGATCGATCTTAATCTCAGGATGGATAATAATACCAGAAGCATACCTTGCAAGTCTTGTAAAATTTTCTTCATAGGTACCAACAGATTCATCATCCTTTTGTTTCATGTCAAGAAACTCCTTCTCCATATTTGTTCGAAGAATATGAGGTAAGTACTTATTGAAAAATAAGTTCTTGAACTCGTCCCATTCCATGGACTCAATTTCATCTATTGGCATCGTATTCTTGATACGATTACACCGTTGATCAGCATCACCTTCCAAACGATACACTGCTAAGAAGACTTTATCATGTTCAGAACATTGAAGAACTGAAAATATCTTTTCAGTTTTACTAATCCATTGTTCGTCCACTAATGGATCATTAGACCCACTGAATAAAGGTGGACGCTGCCTCATGAAGGATTCAACAGAATGTTGCTCGTTACTCCGATCGTTTAGAAGTCATGCATGATTCATAGCTTGAGAAAGTTGTGTGATCATGGCTACAAGATTTTTCATTCCATATCCCATAACGTTTGGTTGCTCAGGGGGACAATCATTGCATTGCCTGTCGCATTCCGCATTAACATGGTTCCTTTGGGTTCCATCCATTGACTAAAACCAAGAAGAATAGTGTGAGCAACACTAATTATAATAGGAGAACCACATAATCAAGAATAAAATTTCACACTTAAGGTCTTATCCTAGGTTATTCATGGCCATTTCTAAAACACTAAGATTGTGTTCTATGGTTAGACTTATCCTTAGGATTCTTACTAAGGCTTTCACATCCTAGTTTCCAAAGGTTGACTATACCTTTCCTCTAATACCAACTATAATGACCCATACTTTACATACATTGTTAGTACTTAAAAACTAAAGTACACTTATTACAACATATAACAAAACCATGAAAGGGCCGTATAGGTATAATGTCTTTAGAAACTGGGAAACATAAACAACTGGTTCATAAAGCATCTACACTATCTTCGATTTATTTGATGATATCTACAGTCCCTTTTGGAATATCTTACTTAATAAACTTCTTCCTGACCTGGGGAAAGAAAACATACAAAAGGGTGAGCTCAAAAGCTCTGTAAAGGTAAACAAAATAAATATAAATCACATCATATTCATAAGAACATAACATTTTGGAAATCTTACCCTACAAAAGAGATCAAAATTTCATAACATGGGATAAATCATGGTAGTGAAATGTTATCACAATAATCATAACTTAAAACATGAAACTTTGTGGAATACACATAATAATAGAGAATCATTTCTTAGTAGTCAATACTCATATCCAAGAGTATCTTAGCGGACAATTTCCATTTCTGAACCGAGTTCACTCCTCGTTTCAGTCCTGTTTCACTGAACCGGTTTAACCTTCCGTTCCAGCCATGTCTATCTCATGAGATATAAATCTTTACCCAATGCATTGGAGGGAGATATAGGTCCCACCCATCTCATAATGATACCATTCTTATGTGTGCCACAAAATCATAAACCATACATCATAGCCTAACCCATGTAATAAAAATGGGATTCTTAAACATCGTGACATCATAAAACAATTCATATAAGATAAAGGAATTCATAAAAATAATTCCATCACAACATAATCAAATCAATGTAATAATAGGTATATAAACAGAACCCTTTATTATCTTAGATGGAAAATAATTTTGATAAAACACTTGAACTCCATTCTTGAGGAAAATATCCTTTCTACTTCAAAAACACTTTTCCTTTCATAAAATGTCATACAATTCTAGACTAAAAGAAGTTGATTAAAAATAAACTTGAAAACTTGTAAAGGAAGCTTCTTGGAAATAATGTTTTAAAAATCCATTCATGCCGTATAAGTTAAAAAAAACATTCTTCTCATACTTTTGTCGGAAAAGTCAAAAAGTACCTCGTATGAAAAACGACAAAAGATTCCTTTCATATCTTTTACTAAAAACTCACCGAAGGGTAAAACTGGATTTAAAAAATTGTAGGAGGATATAAATAATATTACATATTGAGGAAACATGGATGTGGATGATAAATATTCCCCAGTAAATTCTGAAGTATAAATAATCTCGGATAAAAATTGAGATTGTGAGATTGTCCCTTACCTTAGGTCCGATTTGCTTCGTAAGTGTCTGAACCTCCTGTATAATGATTTAGATAATGTCATTGACTTATTACAGAATCATACTCATTGTTATGATATATATATGGTCATATTATTAGCTTATTATTAGTAATATTTCATTGTTACTTGTTATTCGGGTGTTTATTACTTTTTTGTTCTTATGCGTGTTTTGTCGAATAAATTCTTATTATTATTTTTAGGTTATAGATACCTCATTTCCAGAATGGTATTAGTGTAATATATATCATATTTATTCACTCAATTCATTTATTTAATCATTATTAAATGAAAATCATGTAGAATGAGTCACATGACATCGTGGAGATGGTATTCCGTACGTACGCATGAGCGATGATATCGTTCCCATGATCGTGTAATTGTATTGGAGTGTATGTATACTATTTCAGAATCAATACCACTTTAAAATAATCATATATAGTTATTTATTTTCACCATTATAACCATCCAAGTAAGGTGGTGGTGGAAAATAGATTACACCACGGCGTGGAGACGGTCTTCCGTACGTACGCACGCACGATGATTTCATTTTTCGTAGGTTGGATAGATGGTGAAATAGGGTTGTTTCATACTTATAATAACATATCATTATATGAGTGATACTGATGTTATTACTTCATCATGAAACAACTAAATAAAAATAAGTGTAAGAAGAAATAAAGTTGGAAGAATCGGTAACGAACATTACCTCTTCTTTGAAGCGCCTCTTTGAGACCTCCTTTTATGGCACTAAAATTGGTCTTTGAAGAAGACCAGGACCTATAGGATGTTTCTAGGGAAGTGGAGAGGAGAAATTTGCAGGGTTTGGCCGACCTTGAAGGCTCAAATTGGTGTGAGGAAGAGAGGGAGGAGGTTCCCTTTTATAAGGGAGGAGAGGGGTACCTTTGAAAAAACTAAAAATATTATTTTATTATAAAGCCATATTCAGTTTTAAATAGCTCTAAATTGATTTTTTTAGAAGCTAAGGTGGGTATGGGTCGAAATAATCTCATCCAATAGAATTTGGACAAGTTTATTTTACTATTTTAACCTTATCATTTAGATTTAACTTTAAGTTAGATAATTTTACTTTTACTGTGTCTTTTTGTGTTCTTACAATATAAGGATAATAAAATTACTATAACAAGCCAAACGAACCCAAAGTTGTTTATTATTAATATATATAACCTTATATAAGTCATTTTTCTTATCCTTAGATTTTTAGGAATAAAATAACAATTAATAATATAATATTTGTTTTAAAAACTATTTTATGTCAATTTTGACACTATTTAGTAATTGATTTTTGTGAAAATCATAACAGAATGATTAGTTATAAAAAAGTTAATTAAATCAATACTAACATGTAATATTAACCTATAAAATTAGTGGAATTCATAAAAAGTCTCAAATTACATTTATTGGGGTATTTATAACATCAATTATGTCAATATTTCATTAATAAGATAATTACTGCATCATCTTTGTGTCATAAATAAATTAAATTATATAATGTCTAAAAATTACAAATAAAATACCATTATTTAGGAAATATTTTTATCTTTCTAATGAATATTTATAGTCTAATTTATCTTATGTATAACCCTATATTAAAAATTATTTACTTATTAAACATTGATTTTAACTATTTTAACGCTTCTTTAAATAAATTAATAATAAATGACCTAATCTAATCCAAGTGGTACTAAATGGTCATATTTTATTACTAAGGTTGTTTTTGGTAGAATTACACTTATAAAATAGAATTAGGACAAGTGTTAGGGTAATAATAATATCATTTTTACCCTTAATTACCCTATTTACTTTTAACCGTGGTAAATAAAAGTAAAAAGTTACTATTCACCAAAAATTATTTTCATCTTATTGAACAACATTTTACTTTCTGACATCAACTGCGTCTCTCGGATTTTTGAAATTCCACTCACATAAGTGGTAAAATTATGTTTTATGTAAATTTGCAAATTCTCCTAGGAGGTGGGTAAAAGACGGTGAAAAGTTCAATAAAATTTATATATATATAAAATTATTATAAAATGACTCAAATGAATTAAATTGAACTTATATACGTGTTATGTATAAATTTTTACCTAAGATAAATTTAAATAAAATAAATAATTATTTAAATAAAAAGTCGGTTTTTAAATAGTAACCTAGTGTTTTCACTATTCATCAAAAATTGAAAGTTTTCAGAAAAATACCAAAATTTTACCCTAGGATAATTTCGATATTATGAATCCAAAAATGAAGTCCATTTTGAAAGATAAAATTTATAAAATTTCAACAAGTGGTTATTACTATTCATAACGGCTAGTTTTAATAATATTTTAATAGCATACCGTTGTTTAGTGAAACTCAGTATTGCGTACGACACAAGCTATTGAAGAAGGTCGCGATTGCGTGTAAAGAAATCCAAGCTAGTGTTGTGTGTAGTGAAAGATACCTTTGATGATTTATATAACATAAAAACAAAATATTTCTCATAAAAGTATCGGATGTTACACACATGGTCTAAAATTAGTTGAAGAAACTACGATTTAGGGCGCTGGTGGACTTGTAGACCCATAAAAAAATTGGAAGTGTGTTTATTATTGATTAGATTACTATATTTCCATGTTTTTTTGGATGGAATGGGTATTTTATTGTATGGTATATCATGATACTAGAACGTACATATGAAAACAAAACAAATCATTAATTTATGGTATTTTTAATTTTTTTACCACATAGTCCAACACACACACTTCATGTGTACCAAAAAATACATTTCTTTATTCTAGAATTTATCATATGTTATAAAAAGGTATTATGAGATATAATCATAGTGGGATAGGGGGAGGGTAATCTTGAGACAACATTTGGGTTATGCGTAGGTTGTTACATGGGATATTAAAATAGTTGTCATTAACCTATTGTAATATTTATTTATGATTTACACTATGATACACATCCAAGGGTTATTATTTTTTGGTTGTTGTATATGCATAATTTATTTATTTATCACTTAATTGGTGTGATAGGTGTTGATGTGTCACTAAAATTCCACTTCGGAATTCCGTTACTATATTTTTTATCTACATTATCTGATGAGGGAATAGTCACTCCATGACTAGTTCATATCATCAATGCTAATCACCAGCTTCTAGTATATGGAGAGGTGTGATTGAGGTCATGTTATGATCTAGTCCAAGCCATGTGATTTAAATTCAAAATAATACATTTTATAAATATTTAGGGTTATATAATTTTTTGGTGAAAAATTAGATCACAAACAAATATATAATATTGATTAAATTTCTTATCCCTTTGTGATTATTTGAAAACTAACAGTTGGTAGGAATATATAGAACTTTTGAAATTCCCATAGTATATCCCAGAAGAAAGTGATATATACAGATAATATCTCTTCAATTGGAACTAAAATTTACTATTCTTTATTTGGTCAAAATGAATTTAATGATGTGCTAAGTTATTTATATATTTAATCATCTTGTAGTGAGTGACATATTAATGGTGGTAAAAGTATAATCCCTTTCATGATATATATATATATATATATTTATTAAGATAATATAATTTTTTACTTTTATAATTTATATTTTTATATTCAATAATTTAAACTTAATTTACATACTGATGTTATAATGCCTCATCTCAAACATCCATGTCTGAGTTGTATTGTAACATGACACCACACATGCCTAACCATATGTAAGAAGTTTTCAACTATTAGAAAGGGTTTAATGTCTATTAGTGAGGAAAATAAACCCTATATATAATTTTCTTGTAAAAATAATAATAAATCATAATAAAAGAGAGTAAATATGAAGAAAAAATAATTTCAAATGGAACAAATTTCATAAAATAAATAAAAATCTCTTTGAGTTTCATGACAAACAAAATTTAATGTACATAAAAGTTAATAAATACAAAAATCAGTCCCCTCTAGTGTACATCACACTATTTCTCCAAGATCCCTAATTCTTGGCTAAACTGTCTCTCCCAGGACACTTTCCCTTTCTTGGATCCCTATACAAGATATCTTTTTCTGCATCAAAATTCTGGTATAGATTGTGAGTAATAAAATACATCAGGACACCCTCAATGCATCCTTAACATATTTTGACACCTAAAATAGGTGTATACCATGATTAAAAAATTGTGAAAGTAAGAATAATAAAAATGTATCGTGTATCAATATACAAACTAAGACATGAAAATCCATAACTATTCCCGAATTTACTTTACGTTGGATAGATCGTCATGGATTTCCAGAGTGACCATAAAGTAGCCACAAGGATAGAAACATGTCTATTGGTATCCTAAAGGCATTGAGATGGTCATGAAAATCTGTATCCTCAAGGAATATTGTTTTTATATCTTACACAGGGTCATAAAGGGGTCTTGTTTTATTTAACCCACATGGCTTTCATTCTCCAACCCTATGAACTAGGTTCATTTTCATTATCATTTTACACCGCACATAATCGCCCTATAAGTTCAATCATACCATGATGGTCCTCCAATCATGGACACCAAGAACTAACCTCCAATGGAGATATGGCACAAAAAAGTAAAATCATTATAGGATAAGCATAACATGTCATTATATGAAATATACTAGAATCAAATGAAAACATTTGATTAACATCAAACTCGGTAATAATGTACACTAGTAATTGTCATGGAAACAAGGATATTATATGGTCATCCTAACGAAACACACACACACAATCAAACACCATCGTTAAAGAATAAATATTTATTCCAAAACATGAATCAAACCTTCGAAACAAGAATATATGAGATCCCCAAATGGTAATGAACTTCCTACCTCATGGTTTTCAACATCAACATCTATATTTTTAAAGGGTGTCATCCCCCAACCATGTTCACACAGAAAAAGGAAGAATCTCACAAACCATGAAATCCTAAATCTCTTTTCAATACAACATGACATGGGTTGTAGAATTATTATTAAGTAAGAATCAAATTAAGTGTATAAAAACACATTTCCAACATCTATTACAGGCAATAGAAACATTTAAGTTGGGTTTAATGGGTTTAAATCCATTTCTCGTGGACAATGAAAAAAGGAGACTAGTGATGGGTTTTTATTAATTTTAATAAATAAGAAAATATTTTTTCCAGTAATGTTATGAATAGATAGTTAATGATGAAAAAGGGGGAAGAGACTTCCAAGGCCTAGAATTACATAAGATATTCATCCAAATATTTACCTAAAAATATTGGAATGTTAGACTATAAAAAACATAGATCAAAGGAATAAAAAATATATGGAATATCAATCAATTAATAAGAGTTTTAATAAACTCATTAATGACCCATAAATAAGTGCCACACACTTTACCCTTTTATTTGGTTCAGTTCAAAGAATTAAGGACTTTAAAATGAAAGTTTAAATTGAATCCAACCAGTGAAAAAATATCCACCATTGCATATCCATGTCTATAGTTTTCATATAAAATATTGTCAAAAACAACAATTTTTATGGTGTGTTCCCTAGGACCTAACCATATTCCCCTACCACACCATCAAAAAATGAGCGTGGTTTAGTTACCCAAGATATGGATGACCAATTCCTTATGCAAGAACCATGGCTTGGCCAAGACATCACTCACTAACCCATTTTCACTATGATAATCTAGGGAGAACAATGGAAAAGACTTCATTGATGTTGTCATCCATTTTTCCAAAAAAACACCAAAACACACATTTCAGGCATCACAATACACTAAAAGATTCCAAGGTTTCACCAAAGAATGAATCAACACACAAAAAGTAGAATAAGGGGAACAATTATTCATATAAAATAAATAAGGATTCATGATTTTACACCCTTATATTTTATGGAATTTTCTTCATCTTGAAGTGTCTCAAGGGGTCCCATATAAAAAACATAGGTTACAAAGCTTAGAAATTTGATTCGCGCACCCATGTATCCTCTAGGTCTCATTTATGTTTCCATGGGGTCTTGATAGGAAGTATCGTTTTACCTAATAGTACTTTATTACTATAGTATACAATCTAAACTGGTCCCTCCCTATAAAATTCATCAATCTCTAGCTCAACATACTCACAGTCGATAATATGTGTGGGATCAAGCATGTACTTATATAGTTGAGACACATTCCACACATCATTCATACCTTGGTAATGTTAAGGATTATCCAGATTGTATGACACTATCTGTACCCACATTTTTATATTGAAGGGTCCAAAATTGCATTGAAAAATGTGTCTTTTCTTCCTAAAATGTTGATGGATTAATTGAGGAGTCTACCTTAAAAAAACACGATCACATGTTGCAAACTCTAGAGTTCTCGTTTCATGGTCGACATTAGATATACACATTCTTAAAGATAGGATAATCCTATTATTAACTTATTTTACTTTCCCAAAGGATTAATTTATAATACTAGGCCCCACATCTGTGACATCCCCAGCCACATTCTATCAAATTGGTGAATGATAGAGACACTCATAGGGTGAAACCTAAATCAATGCAAGGTAAATATGGTTATATATGAACTCATCCATGGCTAGGGGATCACATTAAGCTCCCCCAATGTGTAGGGTGAAATAATAAAGTATATACTCTAATATATATAACGTCCACTCAATGATTTCATTAGTCAATGTATGTAATGTTATGCTTAATCTTAGTTGAGTCCATAGGGAATTTTATAAGCTGAGCCAAAATAGTGACATAAAATGTAAATATATGTTATATATAATGATCAAGGGAACTCCATGAAAGGAAATAATCTTATGGATATATTAAATTCTCAACTCATCTATTGATTGAGTCTTATTGATTTATAGTATATAAGAAACCTTCATCAATTACTCAATAATCACACAGATAGTGTCATCATTCCTTGGGGTCCATGGTGACCTGATCAAAAAAATAAAAATGATGTCCTTTACTTCTACACGGTAACATGTTGTAGATGTAGTGAATCATTAGGATTCTAGTGATGAACCTTAACCCTCTAGGATGAAATGAATCAAGAAAAATTCCATCAATTTCCTTTTCATTTTTGGACATCAGAGCTATTAATGAAGTCCTGATACATCTTCTTCATCACCAAATGTACTTCCCACCTAGAGGTATGTAAATATATCATCATATCTATACCAATGAAAGTAGGTATTATAACTATTCCATGCACCAAGATCAGATCATCATTATCCATGAACCTCTGGATTATTGGTTCACCACCTACTATCCGTTCTTGCATCACAATACTCTTAGTGTCGAATCACAGACTAGCCTTTACCTATTATACAAGAGATAATGTGATCAACAAAGGGGCACAAATCATTGATCACTGGTCCTTGGAAACATCCATCCTTTAGTCGACCAATAAGATCATCTGGCACCATAACCGATTCAAAGGCCATTCAACATGTTCATGAGTTATCAATGATATATATATAATATCTACTGTAATAATGAAAGCCCCAGCTAGTGCATAGCGTATCTGAAATCCAAATATATATAGATACTCAAATCAGTTACATTGCCTTATATTTTGATCTTTCCATTTGATCATATACCAAATAATATTATGGATTGTGTTAACAAAACCACTCACCTAAGAGATAATATCAACAACACTACAAATTTTTTACCACTATTGCCAACTTCAAGCAATTTTTAGGATAGTTCCACTAAATGGGTTGAAGAGTTCATGAACCATAATCTAATTCCCACTCCATAGACACCGATTCTTCCCCCAAGAAAAAAAAATCGAATAATCCTAGTATCTGACATAACAAAACCCTTACTTGATAAGTATCAATTCTAGAACTGTATTCAACCTCTTATACCACTCAAGGAATTACACATCACAATATTCAAACCATAAGAACTTGACTCCCATATTATTAAACATAGTCATGGGTACTAATATGTATATGATCTTTTTCATAAATAATCTGAAATATCTGGATAAACCTAGAAACTTCACAATCTTGATATGTTTTGATGACATATCCTGAATATCGCTACCTCAAAATTCTTTAGGCCCATGGATATACCTACCTCACACACCACATTAACCAAGAATGACATCGCCTAAATCCAAAGGTTACACTTTAATAACATAAAAATGGAGATGTTTTAGAAGAATAATCAATACTATATCAAGATTTCTGTAATTCATATTTGTGGTTAGAAGTTAGATGAAGATTTCATCTAAAAACACCATGACGAATGAGTCTAGATATGAGTGAAAGATCTTATTCCTAAGATCGATAAACACTATTGGTTTATCAATCAGTCCAAGAAAATTATCTAGAAATAATATAGTCAATAATGTTTCCAAAATAATATATTTTGGATGTCCTACTCTCAAAACCTCAATTAGTGATATACTAATTGAAGATAATTCATATGGGACAACCAGACACCTTGTAACTGATAAAAAAGATCATCGATCTTGGGTAAAGGATAACTATTATTCATCATCACTTAAATCAGCTTCCAATAATCTATGTAGAGTCAAATACTACCATCCATAATATTAAGAAAAAATATCCCCCCTATGATGATGTTCTAATATTGATAAAGTCATTTCACTCTGATTCATCGAACTAGACCTTTAACACCTTCATCTTGGATAGTTCCATATAATATGGGGGTATCAAAATAGATTTTTCACCCAAATCAAGATCTATCTAAAATTAAACTCCTATATCATGGGAAATTTCACTGGATTCATTTTGAAGGATATCTTGAGAAATATCCCTTGCTGGAGAATAAAATGAGGGGGCTACCATTGATACATATAAAATATTTAATAATGAAATCAACACTAGGATCATGTCGAGTTACTCAAGTATGGAATACCTATACCATATCAGATTTTACATTCCCTTTACATCAAGAATTTCTTTCCATATGGTGTTGTAAATGACCCCATATTTGATAGTTTTCAATGTGATCTCAGAAATTGGTCAACTAGTCCATGATAAGAATCACATTGAATCTCGTTATCTTCATAATCATAAAGTCCCATAGAATCTCATAACCATCAATGAATATATGAAACTATAAGAATCCTTTAATATAATCAAATTATAATCCCAAAGTTGTATCATGGGAATGTATCATAGAAAAAAACATGATGGGAATTTAAATTTTATGAATAACCTGGGAAGATATAAAGGAATGGGAAGCACTGGTATCAAAAAATGATCTAGAAAACATGAAAGTGATTAATACCATACCTCAAATAGTTGTCCGTCCATCTACATAGTCTACTAGGGTTTTATCAACTTATTATTCATATCCCACATCATTTGTGTGATATTATACCTGAGATTCATTACGCATGTGAGTTATCATCATCTAAACCTATAATCAAGAATCATAGAAAAATCCATATGTTATATGTTAAGTCCTTCCTACATCCCTTTGGAACACCATCCTCTATAATTTGGAGAGAATCTATGAATGATCAAAATTATTTCCATAATGTAAACATAGGATCCGAGGTTTGGTATCATAATTATAGTAATAACTAATCTTTCTATAGTTTATGCATTGTGGAACTCTGCATGATTGGGTTAAAGAAGATGTACTTTGATCCAACTGCATACTTAAACTGTGATGAATGTCCCATGTCTTTCCCTTATTACCATTAGAAGTGATACTCATCATATTAGTATGAGGTCCACCCACATGATTTCCAAAGGGATGAGGAATATTTACTACTAGATACTCTTATAAAACCTTCTTGATTGTAAATTCCTTGCCGATAGTATATGTTCATGTCGCTTGGCTACAACTTCAAACATGACACCTAATGTCTGAAAAAAGATCGATCTCGAATTTCATGGCCTTCTATTCCTCGTTTATAGATAGGAGTGGATAACAATATAGTAGTTTAGTGAAATGACTATATTATATAGTCCCTACCATGGACCATTTCCATAGCTCCATGAAATCCTAAACTCAATACAACCTTATAGTATCGGGAAAGAACACCCCAAACAACTAGTTCTTTACAGTCTAATTGGTTAGACCCTCATTCCATCTTGTCTGACCCATCATCATCCATCATCTCTTGGTGGGTCCCTATATAATGAACTCTACCATATTCACATTCCAATATTTATATGTTTTAATGAAGTAAAATACACCTAAAATATTATAAATATAGTCATTTATATCCTGCTGTCTACTTGTTCTCTAAAAGGCTAGTGGAAGTTAGAGAGGGAAATCTCTATATTATTCGACCATTGATATAGATACCGTTATACATATGGAATGAATAGGTGTATTAACTCCTTGATTAGGTGGGCCTACTACCCATGTTATTAGAAAATGTGTGGGAGTGTTCTCTAATGCACCCTTATACACATCAGATGGCGGAACATGGGAGTCCTCTCTTATGTGAGAACCTTGTACCACATAAAATGGTGATCCCATTAATGTCTTGTAGTTTGGAATCTTCTATAAGAAAAAGAAAAAAAATAGGAGAAGATATAGTAATTAGGATAAATCCTAATCAATTTAGGGGATAACACCACATTCTTGTAAGTGTCTATATAAAAAAAAGGTATATCCCACCTAGAAGTATCCAATTCCTTTTATCCTTATACGATAGTCTAATTAATATATATATATATATAATATAACTACATGCTAAAGTCTTATGAACAGATTCCAATATAATTTTATCACAACAACATGAAAATAGATATATCACATAATAAAGAATAAAGTCCATAAAAAAGAGATAATAGAAAACAAGGCATTAAATTGAATCACTTGTATATAGAAAAACAACATGTATAATCATGGAATGTGATCCTATTTTCATAGCCATGATCCATGGACGAACCCAAAATAATATAAAACATTAACAAAAATCCAATAAATGGTATCTCAAAATTTCATTACACATGAACTGGATAGGCACATGGAAACATCACTTCCCAAGTACCATATAAATATTTATTTTCTACAATGTCACAAGTTATCCAACGAATAAAAATAATAAAATAAAATTTTATTTAATTTTTAAATTCCCAATACAGAACCACATTGTTAGAGCCATAGTTCCATATAACATCATGTGAACCCCCGTGCAGGAATTTGTTGAATAACAGTTAAGATCCAATTCTTTTTGTTGGAGACTATTACCTTAGTATAATTTTGTTTCATAAATAATTATTAAAATCTAACAACTCAGAGTAAACATGAATAAATAATGAATATAAAATGGACCACAAGTCATAAAATAAATAAAGGGAAACCTATGAAGAAATCCAAATCAAATTAAATTTTCATGAAGGTAAATAATGAAAACAATATAACTATACTTTAGAGTACTTATCAGTACTTATCCCTACTCTATTAGCCTCAAATAAATCATCAATTAAGGGAAACATGCCTTTTTCTAGAACCCTACACATGAGGTCTACTAGGAATAGTGATTCCATACATGGTATGTGAAATAAAAACAAGTTGGACAACACAAATGTGTACTTAAAAAATGGACATGTATATTCGGTTTATTCTGAGATAAATATGTACACATCATTAAGAATAATAATCACATACTGAGAACTTATGTTCTAATAAATACAATATGAGAATAAACAATACCTACTTTAGATCCATGTTTTAAATATGATCAATGTCATCCAGAATGATCAATTACTAGCAAGAAGGCTGGAGACATGTTTGTCGGTATCCTCAAGTGATCAAGATAATCCTTCCAGTAAGTATAAATAAGTAATCAAGTTATTACATGTTATATAGTTCCCTAATTGTATCGTGTTTTGGAAAATTCACCTGGATTTCAAGCTCCAAACCATGTATGTGTCCACATTTAATATTTTATCACACCATACACACTCCCCCTCTAAGGTCTGCCATACTGTGATGGTCCACCTATAAAAAATACTATGAATCAAACTCTAGTGATGAGATAACTGACAATAAGGTAGATCATAATAAGAAAATAATAACAATAAATCATGGGAAATACAGGATAATAATATATAAACATGTGATTAACAACATTCATGGATTCAAGATCCTCTAAAAATTATCATAGAAATAAGGATCATATATGGGCATCAAGAAAATGTACACACTCACACACAATAACCATCAATAAAGAACAATAATTCATTAAAATACATGAATAATACCATAGAATTTAGTGTATATTAGTGACCCAAATGAAAACAAACATCCTACATCATGGTTTTTAACAACAACATAAATGTTCATCAAGGGTTTCATCTCCTAAAACCTTGTTATCACATTAATTGAAAAAATAATGCATAAATATAATTTCAAGAACCTATTCCAATCCAACATGACACAAGTTCTAGAATGAGGAATATAGAAGAAAAGTATTAATGTAGAACAACTCACACCCAATGTTTATAATCATCAACGAAAACCTTCATGTTCGATTTAAATGATATTAAATTCATCACTCTCAAAAAATGATATGAGAAAATTACATATGAGTCTCCATAAATCCAAATCAATAAGAATGACCTCATTCTAATAGAAAGTTCAATTGTGGAGAGTCAAAAATGGAATAAAGATAAATATAATTCCACATTTGTATCTATGGACACGATATTCGTTAGAATAATGGTCTAAAACCATCTTAATATTCTTTTGAGAAAATATAAAATTAATGGAATACATAAGATAAGGAACACCAATTTTATAAATAGGAGTTGGAATTATTTAATAATCACATCAAAGACCCAAAATTAAGATCCATGTGTTTCCCCTATTAATTATGTCTGGATATGATATGTAAGGAATTAAAAACACCCTTTTCAAATTAATCCCACCACTAAAATGTATTCAAAAACAACAATTACATGGTTGTGGTGTTCATGAACACTATAGGGTGAAATAAAAAGTGCTAGAATGTGGACCTATTGGCTTGGCTATTTTCCCTAACTTCATCCTTCAAAATAGGAATTTTTTGGTTCTTTGAAGCCATGGACAACTAAAACATTACCCAGGAACCCTGATTAGGAGATTTATTATCTAATCTATTTCCCCTTTCTAATATTCATTTAGACAAGATGGGGTCAACCCCAACCAAAACTATGGTCATTGTTTTGACTTTTGGCCCAAAAAAATAGAACCCATATTTATGGTTTCACATGATACTCAATTATTCCATGGTTCCACCCAAGCATGGATAAACATAGAAAAATAAGGGGAAAAGAAGTAAAATGATTCACATAAAAGAAAAAAGATCATGAAATTTAAACAAGATATATTATATCCATGTCAACTTGAATGTTTCTGTTTTCAATATAAATAATGTTGCACCAAAATTTGGGAAAAGTTGATTTTATTATGAACCAAAAACCTATATTTTATCTCACAAATTATATATTGGAAAAATTAATTCAAATAAATATCCCAATAATTTGTTTTATCATAATGAAAAAAATAAAAAAATTGTTATCAAATGTTTATAACCATGAATTTTATTTCATATGTACTAAGATTTATTTTCTACCAATATTTTTAAAGACTCTAAAAATGTGAATAAACAATAGTGGTCAATAAAATGACCCTTCCATGAAAATTTAATGCAATATATGAAAAATATAATAACTTTTGTGGGTTAAAATATTATTTGAAAATAAAAACGATATAAAATTTCAAAATCGAAGACATATAGAAGATATTAAATTAAATTAATTATGAAATATATTGGCCTAATTAATTTCAATGTTTTAGAAATCTTAATGATGGAGGATGATTGAATAAATGTTCAGAAACATCAAATTATTTACTAAAAGAAATATTTCCAAATGTGCTTATTAAATAAAAGTCTCAAGACCACAATTACAATAATTTCTATTCATAAAATGGATTGTATTTATCAATAATAGTTAGCATTATGTTATTAAAAATATATATTCTTATATTTTTATTACAATTAGGCTATGTTGTATAAAATTTTTGACCATTAATATTATTTTATAGGGAGTAAATTTAAATAAATAATTCCAAAAAACTATATTTTATAATTAATTCGAAATAAGATATAAACTCAAAAACAATGTAATAAAGTTTTCATGTGACTATTAATGATAATGAATGAAAACAAAAAATAAATGACTATTTAAATTTTCCACACTAAATATCATCTAGGAAACCATGTTGGTATTTATATAATAGATATCTTAAATATTAACTATCACATTTGGAATCTCCCTTACTACATATTAATAATAAACGACAACAACAAATACAACAAGAAGAAAAATAGAAACTAAAAAACATATGGGTGATGGATCTAATTGACTGAAACCCACTGTGAATTAAATGTAAATGAAATTATAATTTAAAAGAAACAATTATATTAAATTTTATATTAATCACTATTTTCATTATTAATATGACGAGTAATAATTTAATAAAAAATATCAAAACTCATAGAAGAAATTATAGTGGTACCTCCATTTATATAAGTAATATTATAACATTATTTCCATATCAATAAATATATGATGCTTCAATTTAAATTTTATTCCTGAACATTAAGAACTCAATCCAATATAAAAAATTATTCTAGGAAGATAATGAGATCATTTCATGACCATGTTCTCCATTGAGATCGAATATCTCTAAACCCAACTTTTGTTCGAATAAAATATCTAGCATATATTATAACATGAATGATATCATAAATATTAACATCATAAATAATTATATTTCCATGAAAATAATGAAAATAATATTTGATAAATCCAATTGATATAATTATAGTCACTACTTTTATCAATAAATACCCAGTATAATTTAAAATGAGGGAGAATTTTAAAAATATAAGAAATTATTGATTCCCAAAACAACCTTACCATATAGAATGAATCATTTCCTCTATTCCACTATAATAATTTTATTCCCAAATATGTTACCCATATAAATTCATTTTATAGTGAGAAATTAAAGTCTCTTAACTAGTTTCCTAAGATATTTATAGAGATTACAGGTATATATAAACATTGAGGTTGATAAAATGTTGACTAAATATATTCTTCCCACTTGTGATAGTATTTTTGATTTATATATTTATAATTAAGGAATATTTTTTTATGATACATTTTACTTGTAAACAAATTTAATACATCCTTAAAACAAGAGAACTCCACTATATCCAAATAAAAGTTCCCTTTTTAACACTTAATATAATTATGACAAGTATCTTGTCATATAAAGAAATAAATTTCCTAATTTGAAAAGGATACTTTTCCTAACAGACTATTTTTTTGTAAATAATTTTTAATGAAAAAATATAGTAAACAATATAAAAAGTTATTTTAACACTATAACAAAATATCAAAAATTAAATTATATCAAAAAACCTAATGTGGAATTTGAATGCTTCATGAAAAATAATTAAAAGATAATAGTAAGATCACATGACTTTTGAAATCATAAAATTATGTAACCATTAACAATTGTGAACAATAATACCATGAGTTAACCACATTTTCTAACTATCTATGAATACCTAAAAAACCTTAGGTAGTTATTAACACTAATTTATAATCATGAAATTTAAGAAAAATTATAAATAATATCAATTAAACCATTATGAAACCCATATTTTCAAATTAATATGAATATAAAATTGCACCAAATATTGTAAAATGGTTTTGGAATTATTATGTTTGGAAGAAATAATAAAAAAAGTTATTGTTTTTTGTTGAATATTCTAATGTATTCAGAAATATTATATAGGAAATATTAAATTCTCCTCCATATAATAAAACCAAATCAATTTAAAGATACAATATTAAAATCAACATTAGTAATTGTTTTTTGTAATAAATTTTCTGTGACATTGTTAAAAAATTCAAAGTACAACATGCCTAAATTTTTTGATACCAATTAAATGTTAACATTTGAGTATAATTGAAATAAATTAATTATTTATGAAAAATGAAAGAAAAATATTAGTAAAAAAATACCTTTATTCTTAAACCACATCATCATGGAAAATATCCCAAAAATTCATAAAATTTAGTATTGAAACCGTCAGGTTTTAACTACGCTTTTGTGATTCATATTATACCATGCATATTTTATTTAATTTATATATATAATGGAAATAATTACATGATTAATATCTTAATTAAAACATATTTTTATAACATTGATGTTTCTATCTTTGAAAATGATACACTTATTATCAAAAAATTTATAAAAAATATTCAACTATAGAAATAGTAATATCGTATTCATTTTAAAAAATTCTTTAATTTATTTTAAATTATGCTTGGTGATTTCTAATTTTAATTTTAGTATAAATAATAAATAAGAAAATTATACTCCAATCACCTTACTTGATCTAATTTATTTTATATTGCAACTCTATGACAAAATATTTTTGGTTAAGAAACTCACCAAGTTTAAACAACAATATTATTTAATCTTATAAGAGATAATAAAATTTTTGAATCATATACTATAAATAAAGAATTTCTTTCATAAAATCCATAACTTAATTATCAATAATTATAAATTTATTTTTTAAAATAAATTTATAAGAAATACTAACTCTTAAATTTTTGGATAATGATTTTGATGGCACTCTCCATGTCAGGTTTGATCAACACATATAACATGTTATTTATTAAATTATCAAGGGAAAGCCCAACATTATTAAATTTAATAGGAATTAGATAAGTCCAGTAATTAAATTTATTTTGTTCTAGAAATATAACAGTATGTGTATTGTTCCGATAATCTAAAAAAGTATAGTATATATCTAAAAAAATATGAATATTAGAGATCTTAATGAAATATCATTCAAATTTCATTCTCAATTAAGTTTCAAAATATTCATTTATTATGAAAATTTAGATCAATAATTGTATCTTATATAACATAAAATATTTAAAAAAACTATTGAAATATTTAATAGAAACTTTAATAAAATTATTACCAATATTTTTATTAGGTTCAAGTATAACATTTAAATCATGCAAAAAATATATTTTCAATTATGGATCTCAAAAAAAAATCCAATCAAACCATAAACCTTTTATTTTCATATAAAACGAGGATGCATTAATAAATGTTAAAAATAAAGGAAAATTGACAATCCCTATCACAATAGACATGTGTTTTTTTCCTATATATATTTATTATAAATTCTAAAGATATTATGAGAAATGAAAAAAATATTTTCCATTTATTATTTAAAAACATTTAAAATAATCATGTGGTATCCTAGGGATATCAAATTAAAGCAATAAAAATTATTAAACTACGCCATTGGTTAATCTAAAACAATCCCTAAAGGATAATTTACCTTGAATATCATAATTGGATCATGATGAAGAGATGTATTCATTATTTTTAAGTGAATATATATATGAGATTTAAAGTCAATACATGGTTATTTTTAATATTTAATGATGAGTTATTTCTCAAAAATAAATCTGTAAAGATATTATCTTATCATATGAAAAGGGGAAAAAGAAGTTTCTGATAATGTAATGTAATATCTGGAAAGATATATTCTTGAAAAGAATCTCTTATATTTTATTATTATAAAACCAATGTTCCTGTAAAACAATACTATTATAGTAGGAGGAAGTGGTATTATCTTTAATTGTTCTAGTATAAATTTGAAGTAGTTTTATACTACAAATAGCTTGATGAGTAGTGATTAAAGTAGTAAAATGTTGACTGAAATTTATAATTATATATCCTTCGATTAACCTAACATTTTGGATTGAAATATATATCATCAATATCTATTGGGTGGAGTTTTAATATGTTACTGAGATGATTTTATAAGAGTTTATCAACTTTCGAAGTTACATACCTTGGTGAATGTAAAAACATTTTAAATTTGAATAGACATCATAAGGTTAAACTTGTGACATCGTAAGGTTTTCTTGGGTAGAAATATAAGAAAATAGAAAAGTTATAAATATTTTATTATTAATTTATTATTCCAAATGTCAACAAATATTTGAAAAATGGAAAATAATACTTCATAAGGTTCATATTTAATCTTTTTAAGGTATATTTTAAAGATAACAGTAACTTATATGGGTTATAATTTTACTTATTAAGGTTAAAATATAACATCAAAAGGTTCATTTAATATTATTAATTTCATTTCAAGATAATACATGCAACCAAAATGATATTTCTTTAAGGTTCATTGATGATTCTGTAATGTTTATTGAAGTTTTATTTAAGTGTCACTGGGGATTTCAAAAGAGATATTAGATATTTATATAAGGGTTATTTGACACTCAATAAGTGTCATTTTTAATTTTCATATGGGTCATTAGTGAGAAAAATATTTGTAAATATAATATTTGATCCCTAGGGCACATATTTGTCCTATGGAATTCCAAAAGAGTTATTTACCCAAATGATATATTGGTAAGGCTAAAACATTATAATGGTAAAAACTCTTACTAAGGATCATAAGGGTCTTTTAACCATACGAAATGGTTTATAGTTCAAATTTGATAATGGTAGTGACTCTCATTGAGGACACAAGGGTTATTTTAGGTTTCAAATGAATTATTATTATTTTAAACATAAATACATCTAGAAGAAATTATTATTTCAAATGTCAAATTAGATGATGTTATGATCTATTTTCTCATGGAGAGAATATCACAATAGAGTATTTTATTTTTTTAAATGAGGAATAAGAAACATATTTTTCATTGAGAAGATAATATGCCATTCTTCTATGTTTTGAGGGTTTATATAGGATATCATTAAGGCCTAAAAAGGAATTATGAGGTCACATATTTTTTGGAACACATTAAAATGAAATTATTTTGAGATTCATGGATGTTTTACTAAAGGTATTGATAATGATTTGAATGAGAATTTTGTGAATATTCCTATAAGAAATATAAAATATTTTGAATGAGAATATATCCGGCTGAAAATTTAGGGATATTTTCCTAACTAAAATATATAAATATTTTTATGATCATTTTATATTGGTAAAATAAATAATATAAGTGATACATTTCTATTAATTTATTGAGAACCTAATAGTATTCTTGAAAAAGGAATTATCATCAATGTATCCATGTATAAAGTCAAATGCATCTAGGACTGGAACTTGTTCATATAATAATAATAATAATAATAATAATGTGGAGCCCTATGATAAAACTATAACAAAAAATCTAATTGAGAAGTAAAGGGGGATAATTCTGCTATTTGTTTACAGTGTTCATAAAGTAGGTGAGAATTAGGTTTAACCCCTGCCCAATGACACTTAATTTTCATGGGATAATATAAGGGATTATATTAAATTAGAATAATAAAAATATCAAGGATAATGTTCCAATACACCGAAAGATAATAGTAATTGATGTCTTACTTGTGGTATATTTGGATGGACTATTGAAGACTAGTTGTATAATTATAAATAATTCTATAATTCTAGTAATACTCTAAATATTATTTTATGAGATAGAATAATAGAATTGGCTAACAGATTCCCAAAGGGAGGAGGATGAAATATTCCCAACCATTGGGAATGTTTTTTTATAACCAATAATCACTAGATTATCAATTGTGACAATCTATGTTCTAATAGAAATCAAACATTTTAATGAGTAGATTTCACTATAAAATTACAACCTTTTAAAAATATTTGTATGTTCCAATATCCATCATTATTTTCATCTCATGAGGATGTTAGTATGGTGAGATAATATTATATCCATACATCTTAATTAAATCAAGGTTCAATAATAATAAGGGGAAAATTAATATAAACTTGGTAAAATAGGGTAACACTCATACACCTCCCATTCTCAATGTCTTTTCATCATCCATTAGGTATTATAAGTGGTATCAGAAAAAACTAGTATCATATTATAGGTTAGGAATTTTACCAAATATTTTAATTAATATATACAAAATTTAGATTTAAATATAATACAGAATAACCCTAGACAGATAACTCAATAACTATATTTGTTAAGGAAGATATAGAGGTCTCAACAAAAACCCTATCATAGAGGAATAACGAGGCAATGAAACTGAGAAAGATGTTAAAAGAAAAGAAGTATATGAAACTACATGAACATGAAAAATGTGGAATTTAGTTATATTTTAAATTTATAATGAGTGATCCTCTTGAAGAAAAATGATTATATTATTTAGAGTATATGGATAACGATTCCACTGAAATAGTTTATGAACCTTACATTAAAGACAAAGAAGATTTGATGAAAGTTACCATTAAATTGGTTACCTATTTATATATTTTTTTCAAGGGACTACATGAACAAAGGAAATAGATATAATTAAGTGAAAATTAAATAGAAAAATATTTGGACAAGAAATTCAACTGATATAGTGCCCTCAATAAACCTCATTAACAAAAAAAATATTTCAAAACTCAATGAAAATCATTCCCTAATTGAAGATGGGTTTAAAAAAGTATTTCTGTTAAAGTTGTGATTTAATTTCTTTTAAGAAGTGATCCATGTATTAGAGAAATTTCACAATAACTTTATAAATGAAAAATATAACTGGTTATGGGATAAATAAAAACCAGTAAGAGATCCTAAATACTCTACAAAATAAGATTAAAAAATTAATTAGGATAATATTGATAAGTAGAAGAGAGGTTGGGAAGAAATATTGATATTTTTTCAGTATTAGAATAATTATATCATTGTTAATTTTATTTTGATTGAGCTAAAATTGATAAACCATGAACTAACGTAAATTAGAACATCCTAAATAGATGATAAATAAAGTGCTTCCAATAAAACATTTGATGAAAATATACTCCCAAAAAGGACTCATGTCTCTGGAAATATTTTATTAGAATCATCACTTATTAATTTAACAACTTTCTCTTAGATAAGGGTAATACATCACCCTATTATATCAATTTTTACTAATTCTATTTCATATGATAATATAGGCATCAACTAAAAATATAGGAAAATTATTATTTATAAAAATGATAAGAAATCAAAAAAATCATCGAATATGAATATTATTATATATAAGAAGTGTATCTCTCCAAGAATAGCCTAAAAATATTGTATTCCCAATCAAATATAAAAAGGAATAAAAACTTCCAAATTGCATCTACATGAAAGGGAAGAATATTTATAAGACATTTTTGGTTCTATTAGAGTTTGATAATTAGTAAAGTGTGTGTTGGAAGAACATGTCATCTCAAATAGATTAATAAAGGAGTGAATTAATGGTAAGAAGACATGAATAGAAAAAAAGAAACTTTATTGATGTAAGATAATAGAATATGATGAATCTATCTACTAACATTATATTTGGATTCATAGAGGGATTCTATGACTGTTGAATTTTTTTCCATAATTATGAACAATTTTGGTATATACTAATTAACTTTTGAAGAAAAACATAGGAACTTATTCTCAATTTTTGGGGATTATAATTTTTTATCAATACTTTATACTCTAAGGGTTATCCATGGAAAAAAACCAAAGGTTCCCACATATTTAATGAGAAATGGGTTTGATTCCCATAGGTAGGTGATCATTTGGGTTTCTTTCTAACAATACTCAAGAAATCTCATTGGTCTAGTGGATTAGAAGTTAGGCACATTATATCCAATTGGGGGGAATTAATGCGTACTCTGGGACACTCTAATATAATAAAGATATGTCTATGAATATTTCTAAATCTATTTGTGTGACTATTTGTCCAAAAAATATTAATCATCCATTAACTTTCCTAGTTATGAATCCCTATACATGTAATAGGTATCATATCAATAAACCCATGTATATATGTAACACCCCAAGATTTTATGAAAAATATTATTTTTAATTTCATCGATGTCTTGTGTTTTACGCTACACTAAAAGGAGCTTGCACTACACGCATCCCTGACTTGGCTTGCATTACACGCAATCACGACCTTCCACGATAGCATGTGTTGTACGCAATACCGAGTTTCACAAAACGAGATATTACAATAATATTATTATGAACTAACCGTTATGAATAGTAATACCCAATTTTTGGAATATAATAAATTTTATCTTTCTAAATGGACTTTATTTTTGAATTTAGAATATCGAAATTAGCCTTGGGTGAATTTTTGGTATTTTTCTGAAAACATTCAATTTTTGATGAATAGTGAAAACACTGGGTTACTATTTAAAAAATGACTTTTTATTTAAATAATAAATTATTTTATTTAAATTTATTTTAGGTAAAAATTGATACATAATACATATATAAGTTCAATTTAACTCATTGGAGTCATTTTATAATAATTTTAGATATATAAAAATTTTATTGAACTTTTGACCGTCTTTTACCAACCTTCTAGGAGAGTTTGAAAATTTACATAAAACATAATTTTACCACTTCTGTGAGTGGAATTTCAAAAATCCATGAGACACGGTTGATATTAGTAAGTAAAATGTGGTTTAATAAGATAAAAATAATTTTTGGTGAATAGTAACATTTTACTTTTATTTACCACGGTTAAAAGTTAATAGGGTAATTAAGGGTGAAAATGATATTACCATTACCCTAACACATGTCCTAAATCTATTGGATAAGTTTAATTCGACCAAAAACAACCTTAGGATTAAAATATTACCCTTTATGTCCACTTGGATTATATTAGGACATTTATTATTATTTTATCCAAAGAAGTGTTAAAATAGTTAAAATCAAAGTTTAGTTACTAAAACATTTTTCATATAGGGTTATAAATAATATAAATTCGACTATAAATATTAATTATAAAGATAAAAATATTTCCTACATAATGGTATTTTATTTATAATTTTTAGACATTAAATAATTTAATTTACTTATGACACAATGATGATGCAGTAATTATATTATTAATGAAGTATTAACATAATTGATATTATAAATACCCAAATAAATGTAATTTAAGACTTTTTATGAATTAAACTAATTTTATATATTAATATGAATGTTAGTATTTATTTAAGTAACTTTTTTCGAACTAATCATTCTGTTATGATTTTCACAAAAATCAAGTACCAAATAGTGTCAAAATTTAAATAAAATAGTTTTTAAAACAAATATTATACTATTAATTGTTATTTTATTCCTAAAAATCTAAGGTTCATCCAAATGTCTTAGATAAGGTTATTTATATTAATAATGAACCACTTTGGGTTATTTTGTCTTGTTATAGTAAGTGTATTAACCATATAGTGTAAGAAAACAAAAAGACACGATAAAAGTTAAATTATTTAACTTAGAGTCAAATCAAATTGATAAGGATAAAATAGTAACATAAACTTGTCTAAAACATATTGTTTGAGAGTATTTCAACCCAGCACCACCTTAGCTTCTAAATGAATAAATTTGGAGATATTAAAAACCGAATATGACTTTATTATAAAATAATATTTTAAGTTTTTCCTAAGGTGCCCCTCTCCTCCCTTATAAAAAGGGCACCCCTTCCCTCTTCTCTTCACACCCTTTTGAGCCTTTAAGCTTGGAAAAACCCTTAATATTCCTCTTCTAAACCTCTCTAGTTATATCTTAGAGGTTCTGATCTTCTCAAAATACCAACTCTAGTGCCCTAAGAAGATGTTTAAGGAGGTGCGTCGTGGAAGAGGTAATCTCTTCTACCAACTCTTTCATGTTTCTTTCTTCTTATACTTTTTCTTCATTAGTTGTTTAATTATAAATTAATAACATAAGTATTAATTATATACTGATATGTTATTATAAATATGAAACAACCCCATTTCACCTTCTATCAATCCTACGGAAAATGAAATCACCGCGCGTGCATACGTACAAAATACCGTCTCCACGCCGTGGTGTAATCTGTTTTTCCACCACCACCTTACTTGGATGGTTATAATGGTGTAAATAATAACAATATATTTTTATTATAACATAATAATGATTCTAATATATTATATCATCCACTCCAATTCCATTCAACAAATATGGGAATGATATCATCGCTCGTGCGTACGTACGGATTACCGTCTCCACGACGCGATGAGATTAATTTTCCATGTTAACAATTAAAGAATGATTATAAGGTATATATAATAAGTAATAATGAAATATATTACATAATAATGCTACTGTATTTAAGTATATAAATATATATGTATTTCATCTACTTAATTCTATTCATGTCAATAAGGAAAGGAAAACAACGTTCATGCGTACGTACGACCTACCGTCTCCATGAACGGTGTATTTCATTTCATTCATCTATCTATTATATATATGTATATACTGAATATATATGATATATAAATCATGATTTAAATTTTTTAAGTAATTAAATCATGATATACGTAATAATAATATCAATAACCACAAATCAAAACATGTACGATAAACGAAACGATTTTACCCAAAACACTGCTTTAACATGGAATTTACAAAAGTACGTGTATTATAAAGTCATAATTGAACCATATATGATATCATAACAATGAATATAATTCTATAATAAGTCAATGAATTTATTTAAATCATTATACAGGAGGTTCAGATACGTACGAAGCATATCAGATCTATGGTAAGGGATAACTTTTCCAATCTCATTTTTATCCGAGATTGTTTATTCATAAGTATTTACTGGGGTTTTATTTTTCATCCATGTCCCTATTTTCTAAAAATTATTTCATGTATGTTTAAAGTACTTATTACCCATTTGTGACTTTTACTACATGGTGTGTAAGGAATCTTTCTTTTTTGTTTCACCATACGAGGTACTTTTTGACTTTTCCGACAAAAGTACGAGGAGAATGTTTTTTAACTTATACGGCATGAATGGATTGTTACAGTTTCATATCGCCTTATTTTTAGGAAGATTACTCTACAAGATTTCATGGTTATTTTCAAAAAAAACTTTTTCTTTTAAAATTTCATGGCATTTTGTGAAAAGAAAATTATTTTGAAAAAGAAATGATATTTTCCTCAAGAATTAATTTCAAGTGTTTTATCAAAACCATTTTCCATCTAAGATGACATTATTTCATATGTGTTTGTTTCATGTATAATGTCCCTATGATTTACATGGTTTCACTTTTATTATGATAAAATGATATCCATTTGTTTTCTATAGATTATGTTATGATGGGATGGTGTTTATGAAACCCATTTTATTTATTGGGTTATTTTAAATGATGTATGTTTATGTTGTGGCACAAGTAAGAATGATTTCATTATGAGATGGGTGGGACCTATATCTCCCTCTAATGCATTGGGTAATGATTTATATCTCCTGAGATAGACATGGCTGGAATGGAAAGATAATCCGGTTCAGTGATACAGGACTGGAACGAGGAGTGAACTCGATTCAGAAAGGGACTTTGTCCACTAAGATGGTTTTGGCAGAAATGCCTTGGATACTATGGAAATAATATCATGTACATAATGTTTTTACACAAGTATATGTTTTATTCCACTGCTATTTTATCATTATTAATGTTTCTTTATGATCTATGCCTTACGTACTTCCATGTTTTATGTCATTGCTCAAGATTTTGATGTTTAAATATTATGTTCATGTTTTGAAGTTCAAATGTATATTTTTTGTTTTATTTTCTCCATGCTTACCCTTACTAAGAATTTGAGCTCACCCTTTATATATTTTCTTTTCCCTGGGATATAAAGAATGGTTTTAGGTAAGAAAAAAAGGGAGATCTTTATGGGAGATGTGGAAGATCTTTCACCACGATTGGAAGATTTTGTTCCGAGTTTCCAAAGACACTAAACTATTACGGCCCTTTGGTGTTTGTTTTTGTTATGTATTATGTATTCCTCTAAAGTAATGTAATTTCCATGTATGTAAAGCTTTAGGTATCTATAGTTGGTATCAGAGGTCGGTTTAGTCAACCTTTGGAAACTAGGATGAGAGAACTTTAGTGAGATCGATAGAGATATTTATAAGGTATGTCAATTGATGTCCCAAAGGTTAATTATAAGTATAGGTTATAGTACTAGAATTATGGTACTGATATTAGAATTAAACCTAAGATGTTAGATATTGAAGGTACTCCCCCTTTATTATGTTGTTTTCCTAGCCTGATTTTTTCCTCTCACACTACTCTTTTTGGGTTTTAGACGATGGCTGGAACCCGAAGGAACCGTGTTGATGAATTTAATTGAAAATGCAATGATTTTACTCCCGAAAAACCAAATGTTATGGGAGATGGATTGAAAAATATTATTTCTATACTTACACAAGCTATGAATCATTCTAGATTTCCAAATGACCAGAGAAGGGAACAATATTCTATTGAGTCCTTCATGAGGCAACGTCTAACTTCTTTCAATGGGTCTTCTGATCCACTTGTAGCTTAACAATGGATCAGTACCATTGAAAAGATATTTTCCATACTTCACTATTCAGAACATGAAAAATTCATTTTTTCTATTTACAGTTTATAAGGTGAAGCAGACCACTGGTGGACTCTAACTAAGAATACAAGGACCCAATATGAAATTGAATCCATGGAATGGGATGAGTTCAAGAACTTGTTTTTCAGTAATTAATTCCCTCGTGTTCTTCGAACAAATATGGAAAAAGAGTTCCTTGAGATTAAAGAGAAGGATGATGAATCTGTTGGTATATATGAAGGGAATTTTACAAGACTTTCAAGGTATACATCTGGATTTATCCTCCAACCTAAAAGTAATGTTGATCGATTCTTTAGTGGCTTAAAACCATGTATTCAAAGGGAATTAGCTATAAGAGGCCTTAGTAGCTATTAAGAAATTGTGCATTGTGCTATCAAGGTAGAACTGGAAGTTGGTGTAACATATCCATCTCATGGTTTTGATAAGAAATGAAAGATGGAGTTCAAGGAAAAACCTCAGAACAATGGTGAAAAGAAGGAGAATGTTTCTTTATGCTCAAAGTGTGGAATGGAGCATGGTGGAGATTGTCTAAAAGGTACTAGAAAATGTTTCAAGTGTTGAAAAGAAGGTCATCAAGCAGCTGAGTGCCGAAGTAATGGGAAAATGGTTTCTAAAGACATGAATAGAGAAAAGACTACAGAGAACGCTCCACCAACACTTTAATGCTTCAAGTGCAAAGAAATGGGGCATTATGCTAACCAATTCCCTAATCCAAGGGTTAATGATGATCGACATGAGAAACCTCTTAATGAAAATGACAAAGGGAAGTCACATGCAATCACTATTGATGATTATGAGTATGACAACGATGTAGTGGAATGATTATGTGTTTATGTAATGGGATTCCAAAATATTGTTGTGGAATCTAATTTACAGTACTATGGAATATTCGAATATATATGTATTGTTTTATTATTGCTTTAAATAATTAAATGGTACTGGTAACCATGAAAAGTAATTAAAATATTTTGGAAAGTAGATGATATGATAAGGGGAAAATGAAATGCTTAATAGTATTCAGGAGCTCATGACTGATATGAGGACTAAGTGATATTATGGTTTGAGTATATAGATTTTTGGGGTTTTGGTATGAGGAAAGAGTTAAATTTTGACAGCACTCATGTTTTCACTAAGGTTATATGGTAATACATGATTAAGGTATTCACATGTTTGGAATGTGACGAACAAGATATATCTTATGATATATGGGGGATAAATGATGGCATTCAAGTGCTTGTTATGTGACCTTTCAAATAATCATTCTCTTTATACTATGAGATTGGACATATGTATTTTGGATAAGCCTAAAGATTGGAATGGATTATGTTGGACATAAGATAGTATTGTTTAAGGATAGAACTTTTTTTTCTTTGATATTATTTCTAGAATGTTATAATAGTGTAGTTTTAGAAAAAGGGACAACTTGCAGGATGTGCAACAACCCATTGCGTCGGACAAGGCTGTGGGAATCGAACGCACAACCGAAGTGTGACATGCCTTTATCACTGGCCTTCAGGAAGTCCCTGGTTAGTAAAAACTAGTTTTATTATATTAAGAAGTATGATATATGAAGTATAAGTCCATTTTAGGAACCATATAGGATTAATATCACTATAGATGGACTTATTTATATTTGATAAATTTTTCTAACCTTTTGTTTGAGACAGATGGAATGACCCATCATTATATCACATGATCTTCTAACACTTCACGAATGAAAAATTCAACTTCATTTATTTAAGAGATATAGTGGAAATTGTTCAAGGCACAAACAACGGTGAGATTATACCAAAATAAAGTAAGTATTTATTCTAATTCAAATTCTTTAAATTTAGGGAAATCATATTGAAAACCAAAAATGTTGTCCTAGTGCCCTTATATCCGATGAATCATATGATAACTTAGATCATTACAAATTTATGGCTTTGTGATTGTTGGCTTTTTCATAGCCATGTTCTCTACCACTCTCCATCAGAACTTGATGGTCAGATTTCTCTTCCATATCCATATTTTCACCTATGTTCTCATATGTGGAAACTCAGTGATTAGTTAATTTGGGTAACCTTTACGTTTCATACTTTAGTTTTTAAAGATAAGTTTTGGTATTCCTTTTTATGATGTGGGTTTCTATTAAAGAAAATTTCGAGTAGTAAACCATTTATAACCCTAACTAATTTCGAGGGAGAAATTCATTTAAGGGGGGTAGAATGTAACACCCTGATATTTAATGAAAAATATTATTTTTAATTTCATCGATGTCTTGTGTTGTACTCTACACCAAAAGGATCTAGAACTACATGCATCCCTGACTTGGCTTGCATTACACACAATCACGACATTCCACGATAGCATGTGTTGTACGCAATACCGAGTTTCACTAAATGATATATTACTATAATATTATTATGAACTAGCCATTATGAATAGTAATACCTAATTTTTGAAATTTATAAATTTTATCTTTCGAAATGGACTTCATTTTTGAATTCAGAATATCGAAATTAGCCTAGGGTGAATTTTTGGTTTTTTTGGAAAACATTTAATTTTTTATGAATAGTGAAAACACTGGGTTACTATTTAAAAACTAACTTTTTATTTAAATAATTATTTATTTTATTTAAATTTATTTTAGGTCAAAATTGATACCTAATACCTATATAAATTCAATGTAATTAATTGGAGTAATTTTATAATAATTTTAGATATATAAAAATTTTATTGAACTTTTGACCGTCTTTTACCCACCTCCTAGGAGAATTTTCAAATTCACATAAAACATAATTTTACCACTTCTGTGAGTGGAATTTTAAAAATCCAAGAGACACGGTTGATATTAGTAAGTAAAATGTGGTTCAATAAGATAAAAATAATTTTTGGCGAATAGTAACATTTTACATTTATTTACCACAGTTAAAAGTAAATAGGGTAATTAAGGGTAAAAATGATATTACTATTACCCTAAAACATGTCCTTATTCTATTGGATAAGTTTAATTAGACCAAAAAAACCTTAGGAATAAAATATTACCCTTTAGGTCTACTTGGATTAAATTAGAACATTTATTATTATTTTATTTAAAGAGGAGTTAAAATAGTTAAAATCAAAGTTTAATAACTAATTTTTTTAATATATGGTTATACATAAGATAAATTCAACTATAAATATTAATTATAAATATAAAAAGATTTCCTATTTAATGGTATTTTATTTATAATTTTTAGACATTAAATAATTTAATTTATTTATGACACAATGATGATACAGTAATAACATTATTAATGAAATATTAACATAATTGATGTTATAAATACCCAAATAAATGAAATTTTAGACTTTTTATGAATTATAATAATTTTATAGGTTAATAGGACATTATAGTAATGCTTTAATTAACTTTTTTTGAACTAATCATGCGGTTATGTGTTTCACAAAAATCAAATACCAAATAGTGTCAAAATTGACATAAAATAGTTTTTAAAACAAATTTTATATTATTAATTGTTATTTTATTCCTCAAAATCTAAGGATCGGCCAAATGGCTTAGATAAGGTTATATATATTAATAATGAACCACTTGGGGTTTTTTTGGATTGTTATAGTAAGTTTATTAACCATATAGTGTAAGAAAAAAAAAGACATGGTAAAAGTTAAATTATTTAACTTAGAGTTAAATCTAATTGATAAGGATAAAATAGTAACCTAAACTTGTCTAAAACCTATTGGATGAGAGTATTGCGACCCATCCCCACCTTATATTATAAATAAATCAATTTGGAGCAATTAAAAACCGAATATGACTTTATTATAATATAATATTTTATGTTTTTCCTAAGGTGACCCTCTCCTCCCTTATATAAAGGGCACCCCTTCCCTCTTCTCTTCACACCCTTTTGAGCCTTGAAGCTCAGACAAACCCTGAACATTACTCTTCTAAACCTCTCTAGTTATATCATAGAGGTTATTATCTTCTCAAAAGACCAAATCTAGTGCCCTAAGAATAATTTTCAAGGAGGTGCGTCGAGGAAGAGGTAATCTCTTCTACTGAATATTTCATGTTTCCTTCTTATTCTACTATTTATTATTTAGTTGTTTCATTATAAAGTAATAACATAAGTATTACTTATATACTGATATGTTATTATAAATATGAAACAACCCCATTTCACCTTCTATCCATCCTACGGAGAATGAAATCACCGTGCGTGCGTACGTACAGAATGCCGTCTCCACGCCGTGGTGAAATCTGTTTTTCCACCAACACCTTAATTGAATGGGTATAATGGTGTAAATAATAAAATTATATGATTATTATAACATAATAATTATCCTAATATATTATATAATCCACTCCAATTCCATTCAATAAATATTGGAATGATATCATCGCTCGTGCGTACGTCCGGATTACCGTCTCCACGACACGATGAGATTCATTTTCCATGTTAACAATTCAGGAATGATTATAAAGTATATATAATAAGTAATAATTAAATATATGACATAATAAAGCTACTATTTTTATGTATATATATATGTATGTCATATACTTAATTCCTTTCAATTCAATAAGGAAAGGAAAACAGCGTTCATGCGTACGTACGACCTACCGTCTCCATAAACGGTGTATTTCATTTCATTCATCTATCTATTATATATATGTATATACTGAATATATATGATATATAAATCATTATTTAAATTCTGGAAGTAATTAAATCATTAAATAAGTAATAATAATATCAAGAACAACAAATTGAAACACTTACGATAAACAAAACGATTTTACCCAAAACGCTTCTTTAACATGAAATTTACAAAAGAACTTGTATTATAAAGTCATAATTGAACCATATATGATGTATTAATAATGAATATGATTCTATAATAAGTCAATTACATTATTTAAATCATTATACAGGAGTTTTGGATACGTACGAAGCATATCAGACCTAAGGTAAGGGATAACTTTTCCAATCTTGTTTTTATCCGAGATTGTTTATTCGTAAGAATTTACTATGGTTATATGTTTCATCCATGTAACTGTTTTATAATAATGGTTTCATGTATGTTTAATGTCCTTCTTACCCATTTTTGACTTTTACTACATGGTGTGTAACAAATATTTCTTTTTTTTCACCATACGAGGTAATTTTTGACTTTTCCAACAAAAGTATGAGGAGAATGTTTTTTTAACTTACATAGCATGAACGGATTTTTACGGTTTCATATCACCTTATTTTCATGAAGATTAATCTACACGATTTCATGGTTATTTTAAAAAAATTCATTTTCTTTTAAAATTGCATCTCATTTTGTGAAAAGAAAATGATTTTGAGAAATATAGAATATTTTCCTCAAGAATTCATTTCAAGTGTTTTATAAAAACCATTTTCCATCTAAGATGACATTATTTCATATGTGTATGTTTAATGTATAATTTCCCTATGATTTATATGGATTAATTATTATTATGATGAAATGATATTCCTTTGTTTTATATGGATTATGTTATGATGGGATGGTGTTTATGAAACTCATTTTATTTGTTGGGTTATTATGAATGATGTATGATTATGTTGTGGCACAAGTAAGAATGATTTCATTATGATATGGGTGTGACCTATATCTCCCTCCAAAGCATTAGGTAAAGATTTATATCTCATGAGATAGACATGTCTGGAATGGAAAGTTAATCCAGTTCAGTGATACAGGGCTGGATCAAGGAGTGAACTCGATTCAGAAAGGGACATTGTCCACTAAGATGGTCTTGGCAGCAATGCCTTGTCTACTATGGTAATCATATTATGTGCTTAATGTTTTTCCACAATTACGTGTTTTATTACCATTCGATTTTATCATAATTAATGTTTCTTTATGATCTATGCCTTACATACTGCCATGTTTTATGTCATTGGTCAAGATTTTGATGTTTAAATATTATGTTCATGTTTTGAAGTTCAAATGTATATGGTTTGTTTTATTTTCTCCATGATTACCCTTACTGAGCATTTGAGATCACCCTTTATATGTTTTCTTTTCCCCAGGATATAAATAAATTTTTTAGGTAAGAAAAAAAGGGAAGATCTTTATGGGATATGTTCAAGATCTTTCACCACGATTAGAAGATTTTGTTCCGAGTTTCCAAAGACACTAAACTATTATGGTCCTTCGGTGTTTGTTTTTGTTATGTATTAAGTATTCCTCCAAAGTAATGTGATTTCCATGTACATCAAGATTTGGGTAACTACAATATATATCATAGTTTCTCCCTCCTGTAACCCATTACAATTTAGAGATTTTATTTTTTGGTTTACTATGTTTTGTATCCCTAAAGATGGGAAATATAGATCTTATTACAGCCTCCAGAAGAATTTGGGGATTTAGAACATGGATTTAACCTCTAAGAGGCATCCTATATATCCCATGATATCTTGAATCAAATCCCACATAGTTATAATTAATCATTTTTCAATTATGACAATTAAATACACCACATAGTTTAATGTCACATGATGGGGATATATGTGGGTATATTTCAATACACATTAAGGGACCTTAAGCCTCAGAGGGGTATCCTATGTATCCTGTGATGGAAGTAATCATAGTCATACATTTGAGGGGCATATATACTTATGAGGCTTCCTTGAAATGTTTCATTTCTAGTATATAACTTTTAAGAATACAGATTTTATAATTACACCAGGATAGGATACTCGTAATTGTGGTTTTTTGTTACGCTAATAGCATGATCATTAAAAATATCAAAGCCCACTTCAGTCATTATTGGTGTGAGAAACAATATATTACATGTGATTAGGTACTTAACCTATGGGTGTAAGTTGAATTATCACGGGGCTTACATATTGAGGCTATGATAACAGAAATTTGGTTATGAGTCTCATATAGGATATGGATCATTGAGAAAACACATGAGTAGTCACAAGAATAATTATAATGTGAATGATACATGGAAGAATTATGGCCATCATGAGGAATTTGGAAGCATGGAAATAGCTAATGAAAATATGTTTGAAGTGGGTCATGGGCCATATAAAATTGTTTTTTGTATCATGATTACAATAGGAATGAGTGTCCTCATAGTTTAGTATATTTTTGAATCAATGACGGGTAGGGGTGTATTATTATTCTAAAGGGGATTATTTCCACAATTTTTAGGAAATATAAAGGATTATACCAAGGTGAATTTCTATAGGTGGAGACATTTGTATTTTTCTATTGATATAATCATCATATATATCTACACCAATGTGATTCATTCTTCGTGTGAGTAATAAGAGATAGAATAAGATAAAAAATGTCAACAATGATACAAGATTGAATTTTTATTGTGCTCACAACCAATGCCTTCTATGAAATACATGTGGTTAGAAATAACTTAAAGAATATAGATGTACTTGAGAATAATTATGGAATTATACAAGTAGTTTTATAATGTGAACAATATATGGGAAAAAATCATAATTTTTTATAGGGAAAATGGACACATAGAAACACATGATTTGTATTAGGGGATTATGTGGATCAAACCTTGATAATGGTGTCCTATGTATCATACCTATAATAAGAATCTGTGTGCTCATATTTCATATTATTCCTTGACCAATCATGGGAAAGGTAGGTGGGTTGATCCTATAGAGATTATAACCCTATATTCTAGGGAATCCCATAGGATATTAATGTAGAATATTCATTTTGGAAGGACTTAGGATAGAATTGTAGGAATACATTGGTGTCATGTGGTCACATGAGTGTCAAGTGGTCCTGCACTCTATTCGAAGATAATGGGGTCACTTTCTTTATAATGGATTTGGAGTAATTCACTACATGTGAAGGATGTAGAGACATGTTCCCCGTGTAATGTTTGTGGAGACACATGATCATGAAAAGGAAAGAGGTCCACACAATCATTTCACTTATATGAGGTCAGGTGATCAAATGGCCTATTCAAATGAACTATTGGCCATCTCGTGATTGTATGACCATATCTCCATCATATTACTAAGAAGTTATCATGAAATCACATGATTGAGGGTCATCACATGTTTGGATCTTCTATAAGATAATCATGATACTCTTTTCCCTAAATCACTGATTGATTTTTCTAAAGAAGAATAGATTGGGATCACATGATTCCTCTTTATCCAAAAATCCTTCCAATTATTGTAACATTATCTCATATACCATCCACTTTATTAAATTTTGTGTGGTGGGGGGGGGGGGGTTATAGACATTTCACCATATATATGTAAATCTTTTCATAAAAGACAAGCTACATAACACAGATTATGTCAGTTTAAGTGACATTATCATAAATCATTGATCTCTTATGCACTTAATTTGACCAAATTTGATGTCAATAGTGATGTATCCACATTAATAGAATGAAAAATAAATATTTTGATAAGGGTACATCATAGATAGCCTTGGTCAGGAATCGGTAAAATGATCTACTTTTTATTGTTCCATAACATGACTCCATGTGGAATCACATCATGAAAAACAATGGTATGATCCTATAATATTAAAAATAATTTCTTGATGGATTCATTTAGTTTTTTCATCATTAAGTCAAATACATGACTACCTGGGAATCATGTAAGATGAAACAACCACACAAAGGCCCCATTAGGGATAACCTTGATCACCTAAGGCATGTAGTGTTTGACCACCACATGTCTATATGACATTGATAATTATTCCTCGACCATGTGAATGCATGTGATATATACCACATATAGACACTCCTCTTATTCTTGATTCATCATGAAAATTTTTAAAGAGTGGTTATGCGATCACATGTACCTTTATGGGTTACACAATCATTTAACATAACCACATGGCCCTTAAGTTATCATCTACTATATTTTTTAATTTATAATAAAATGATACATGTTTTTTGTTTAATTTTTTTCCATATCTAATTTTTCCATTATACATATGGTGAGAATCAATAAATAGACCCCCTGGAAATGAAATATAGAGGAAGGAACAAGGATTTGGTTATGAGGATGTAAATACCCACATAAGTCACTTCGTCTTCCACCCATTGATCATTCATGTTGCACTTTTTGTTCCATAAAAATTTCCTATAAATATGAATGCATGGGGTAATCAATTTAATTCTCAATACAGGCTTCTAGAGATCTCATAATATTTCCCTCCCACATGTTAACTTCTCAAGACCCTATCACGTGACTACTTCAGAAAAACCACTGATGTGATATTTCTTCATGACCTCTTCACTAATAAAAGTCACAAAATCAAGCCTATGAATAATCAATAATAACTCATTTAGACAATATCATGAATCCTTTTTCAAGGTATTGATTAATAAAATTCAGATTACCATATTACGGTCATGTGATCACAAGACTCTATATGCTTCACAAGCTCTTTACATTGTCACATAATTCCGATGATTATTTTATTTTTGATATCCCTCTTTTCAAATTCATTAATCTTCTCCCATATGTACTAATACTGAATTTATATTTTTTATTTACTCAAATATCTTAAATAAATGATTATATAATAGCAGTGGCATGTAGGAATGCCATGGATTCAATCATATATACCAACAAGAACATCATTATTTAGTCTCCCTAGGTGTGTGTAATGAGTTTGATATAGACTAATATATTATATTATCCTTTATTGGACTATTTTCCATGGTATAAGTTTGTCCTCCAAAATGATTCCATGATTCTAGTGACTCAATATATGAATTTTACCCCACATATATTATTAATATTCATAATACATTCATGGAAAATGTATCGTATGTAGTTCATTTCTATATGAGGATAAGTTATATAGAGAATATATGTTTAATCCAATTAATATGAATTTCAAATGGTTTCAATATGGGTCAGATCCCAATATCCACATATATCATTTGATAATGAAAAATTATATTTCTAGAATATTTTTTGGATAGTTACTTAACAAAATTATCTGATTAAAAGAGAACATCATAATGGACAAGGGCATTCCCTTTTGGGTGCAATATTATGATACAAATTATTCCATTGAATTGATGTTTTTTCCAATAAAATGATATTCAGGTTTCTCAAATGATCACAAATTGAAACAATGGTCTGATTGTATACCTAGTAAGTCAATAGAGCCTAAATATGATCATGTTCTATCTCATGCATGGTGAAGTTGACATAGTCCTTTAATATATTAAAAAAAAATATTAAATAAAAAATATCGAAGTTATGTGAGGTGAATTTTTCCCTCTATATTAATATTTTTATAATATAGAGAGGGATTATCTAATTTCTAATGAACTAATCAATATAGATATAAAGGCCATGGTAAAGACTCATATCTTAGGGAAGATATTCCATAAAATTATTAGGTTGACTTGTTTGTCAAGAAGATTCATCTTGAACCCAATCCCAAGATTCCCAAGGCCTCCCTATCATGAGAATATAATAGGTTAGATGGCATATACTAGACAATTTTTGATGAAGGAATATTCAATGGATAGGGGCAAGCAATTACATCTCAAATTGATTAACATGTTTAGATTGATAGCTTTTTTGAAATGTACCTGATCAGGTACTTGGTCATCGTTTGATAGAATGGTGGATTTAGTTACTTCACCTCTATAATGTTAGTGACAATGGAAGGGGATAGAATATTGGTTTTTCTATGCTAATTATGGTTGAAACCTACCACTAATTTCCCCACATTTATAGGAAAATGGATCCATATAGGATGTTTCTCCCTTCAAAATGTTATGTGGTTGGATGGGGGCCTATAAAGGTGGATATGATTTCATTATTTCCCAAAAAATTCCAGGTTCCTTGTTCATGTTGTTTTTGAAAAGTATCTGTATGGTTGACCTGCCTTACTAAATAACTAGGATATATAGATCTACATAAATTATCCCAATAATTTCTTCATTATGCCTTAAAGGGTGACTACTTGTACCACCATGGATAATAGTAAGGGTGATCCTTATCCCAAATCCTATCTGATGGCTACTAAGGAGGATAATCTTTCCACTTTTATCGAAAATATGATTTTTTTAGTGGTAAACACCCTTGAAATCCAGACTTCAATTTTAGTGTGTCAAATCAAGATAACCTACTCCTCTCCACATTCACCTATAATGAAATCTGATAGAGGAAACAAGTGTTTTATCATGTTTTTTAGGAACGACACTCTAGACTTGGTAACCTTTCCTATGAATAACATGAGCATTGGTATCTCCAAATAAAATTATGATATGTGATAATAATCATACCAGAATGGGTAATTGGTTATAATGGAGATAAAGGAAAGAATGTTTCAAAAAACGACATTGGGTAGAGCTCTAGAATCTACTAGTATATTAAAAAACAAAATTCCTAGTAAGAATACATCATCTGATAGATCAACGACATTGGAGATGCCCTTGAAGTAAACTAAGCATTTGGCATTTGCCCATTTTCCATGTATTGTTTCAAAATATATGGTAGTGTATAAGATATTTATTTTATTTTACATTGAATAAAAAATGGGATTATTTGAGGAAGGATACCTCAATCAATGTGTCCTAGAAGGTGATGTTTGAGGAAGAGCTAGAGATAAAGGGGTTTGGAAATGTTACCACTATTGAATGAATTTCCATCCTACAAAAACCAACTGAGGTCGAGGTTTTCAACTAGGGCCTCTATATAATGATTTACTATGTCAAGTTTCAAATATATTATTCACCCAAAGTCTCAAAAATGATTAATATTATCACAATGGTGGTTATTTTGGATAGGGAAAACTAGCTTGACTCTTGTGAATATGTAGAACTAAATTTATCATCATCCTCATTTTCTAATATTACTATAAACACTAGGATGATATTTCTCATTTCCTTTAGATATTATACAATGATAGAAAGATCTTATCACCCCTTTCAACCCAAATATATTATCCTAGGTGTAATTTGTCTTAGGTTGACATGGATAATGGTTGGGTGGTTGTGGGAGAAGGCTCCCATGGATAGATAGAACTAATAGAGGTAGTGGTTACTAATCTTAAATAATCATTATCCATATCTCTTACAGTTCCATATTAATCACCGTCAATGTCAGGCCCTTCTAATAAATCACCTCAAGTGTTAGCCATTTTTAAAGAACCTTATTTAGGGTTGATAAGTAAGTGGAAGTGGGATAATTCATCAAAGAATTATCTCCCATAATCAATAAGTGTTGTACATTGAAAACTCTTTCCTTATATTTTTTGAGTTTATTTAGTATCCTATCAAGCTATGATTTATTTTTAAGGCACACTCTATGAATTATTCAAGATACATATATCCATGTTTAGGGAGAAATATATACCTTCAACCCCTCAAGTGGAATCTATGACACTAGATATAAATCATGGAGACGTAGAGGAAGATGGTGTCTATGTAAGGCCAGACCCAATGTCTACTACTGATGCATTAAGGCTTGTTTCCGTTCACTTATCATGGGAAATTTAACTCTTAGAAGATGCTACAACACATAACTACTCTTTGAATAACATATCCTTTATGGAAGCTTCATTGGATGGGGGTAATCACTACATTGGAAATTGAATACGTTTTTGAGTTTGTATCCTGTTGTTTAACATATTTTTCATTTACATCCCCTTAAGGTGGTGAGTTTTCTATATATATTGATTTATTATCATTGGATTCTTAGGTGAAAAAGTCATAGGAAGGTGTTTCTATCACCCAAGAAGTTATATTTGAGATCATAGAGGTATCCAGTGAAATGGTTGAGGAAGGTATGTTCTCAACACTTATCATGATTTTTCATTTTCTAGAATAATATTATTATTTATCCTCCCTATAATAATCAAATATAAAATTCATCATAGCAGCTCCACCCATGATCTTAGATTCCCTAAACCCTTTTTATTTTGGGATCCCCTGATTAAGATAACTGTAACTGAATCTAGAACCGCACCATGTTTACAAATAAATGTAGGTATGAGTTCTTCCCAAGGTGACCTGGTCCAAAAAAATATATATATTATCATGTACAAGTCTTCACTGAAGGATTTGACCATGGAAATTTTCATCTATAAATGTGGAGATCAGGTTGGATGGTGGATATCTAGAGTCTCATCATAGAGGGACCCTTTGACGAGATGAAGGTCTGATTGAGACACCATCGAAACATGTCCGCCCCTTGGTTAAAGAGGATTATATAATGAAGCTCTTCCAGAGAGGGAAAACAAGGAAATTTCCATGAGGGATATATATAAGCCCATACAACTGATAGAATCAATGAATGAAGGGTTATCCTTATCTAGTGAACATAAAAATGTGTCTTTAAATGAGGATTCATTGCTTACAATTGAAATCTGCATACCAGTGTCTAGTTAATGCAGAGAAGGATGAGACTGTTGGAATCAAATATGAGTTTTTCATTTATAAATTCATGTTTAAAACCATGTATAAGATGATGGAAAAGTAACTAGAAATCATTAATATGTTATAGAAGGCCATACATGACATTTTTTCCTCATAATAGGCATTGATATTGGATATATTGGTAGACACTAGTTTGGTAAACAAACTATTCTAATCTACCACTTCCCAAGAGAAGTATTTTTCAGATAATAATGGATCTTCTGATCAGAGTTTTTTTTAGAATGTACTTTTATGTGCTTCATATTATTTAGGATAATATGTAAGATACTTTAGGTTCTGAACATTCATCCTTCCTTGTATACTTATAGATGTAAAAATCTATTGAATTATTTGTGTTTTTATAAATCCTTGTTCTTCCAATATTTTAACCATGTCCATATTATGATGACATAGTTTCTCATCAATCACCAACTACATAAATGTCCCATTTTTATATAATATAAAGTGAACAAAAATCTAAACTCAAATTCTTGTGTCATAACAAATTTATCCTATGAATGGATCAAGGTTGATCATTACTATATTTACCATTTTTGATATATCAGTGCCAATATTTTTTTAAACATCATGTTTTGTGGGATGAAATGTGTGGATGTGTGGGATAGAGAGAGAAAATTCTCCATCAAAATCATAACGTAGGTTCCAAACAAGCATATCATGACTATTAATGGGGATCTATGATAAGCCCTGCAATCTTGGTTTCTCTTCTTTACTTCCCATAATTTCCCCTAATCCACCAAGAAGGAACTATTAGTGGATATAAAAATTAATTTTTCTTTAGCCACATTTTGTGGGATTATTCCTAACAAATATTATGTATCATATATATATATATATCGAGTTCTCAATTATTTTTAGATCACACAATGTGCGTGTGTAGAGAGTAGAGACTCGATGTTGGGAACACTCT
Organism: Viscum album; assembly: GCA_963277665.1. NCBI lineage: Eukaryota > Viridiplantae > Streptophyta > Magnoliopsida > Santalales > Viscaceae > Viscum > Viscum album. Next base: position 1,220,672,126 of record OY728119.1, read on the forward strand.
TTTCCAAGGAATATAATGGATTTTATAATGGATTCAGATTCTTAAGACATGAGGTGGGTCATGGACGATGAGAATTGAAGATGTTTTTAGGAACCCTACACATTTTCTTCAATTATAAAGGATGGATATCCATGAACATTTTTGGAAACATACATCATTTTTCGAGTTCTTAAGGGCGGATATGCAGAACAAGGTTTCAAACCTTATATCCATTCTTTAATAATGATCATTGTATATGGTGATGTAATTACAATGATGTCAAATACATAAGTATAGTTGGATTATGTTTTGTGAAAATGGAACCTCAAGGAGTTTGAATCAGAGGATGATAAAATGGGTAAGACATTCTGACAATGATATCAAGTCATGTTGGAGTGAAAATATCCACTAAAAATACTCGGTTTTTCATTAGGACTAGAAGAACATTTTACAGGAAAAAAACACATTTTGATCAATCAAATATCCAAACATAGGATTCAATATGAGATTACATGCATGGTTTTCTAGTGGGTTTGACTCTCCTTTCTAAGGGTTGTAAGAGGTTTGATAAATTAATACTCTTGGGGCATGAAGATGGGTATGTATAAAATTATATTGTAGGAAGGATTTAACACCTTGGAGATAGTCTATATGACTAGGTCCCAGTGAAATTTGACATAGATAACATTCAATTCACTGATGTTGACTACCTCAAAGAAGGGGTGTTATGTTTATGTTCATGAAACATGAACCCAATATCTTGTTGTTTTTGATCACTCGATGAGGACCACTAAAATGTTCAAGAAAGATGTACTAAATTCCTAATTCAATAACTTGTAGGGTACATGGTGACACAACAATGAGGATATTTAATATTCCTTAATATCTTGATCATGAGACCTGTAAATCATGATCTTGGAATATCTAAGTAAATGAGGTGTGTAGAATACCAGGTATTGGTCGACCATTATTAATGGTGGAATCTAATATCACACACATCAATGGAAATATGTCTTGGGTATAAGTGTTACATTTATTCATGGACCATAAATTCATGAAGAAAAAGATCTATAGAATTATGATATTCACTAGGGAATTCAAGTTGTGTACGATCAGTTTAATCAATCACTATTACAAATATTTTACATGGAATAACTGAGAGGAGTAATTCATATTTTTGGGGTTCTAAAAGAAGTGTATTGGCTTATAGAATTTTTGGGTTTAAACTTTGACTTCATATAAATGAATTTTGTTTACAAAAGATTTAATATTCAAGAATTGTTAGAGAATCCCATATGTTATTCCACGATGTACTAAAAATGTTATCATAATGAGAGGTTGTGCTAAATTATTGGTCACATTTTTCCTGGACCCGGATGGTTCCTATAATAAATGATACAATATTTTTACGGTCATATTTTAAGCCCTATGAGTCTTGATCCTTATTTATTTATTTTTTAACATCTCTCTAGAATATGGATATAAATATATTTTGAAGGGAAGACCTTTTCTTCAGATATCCCTTTGGGGGTTATTAGTCAACATGTTTTGTGTGTCATTCACTATAAGTTTACGAATTTTCAATTTGGTCCATTGAGGGTTGGATGTTGTGGTTGTACAACATTTAAAAAGGAACATGTATTTTAGGGTTATGATGTATGAAAAAATTATCATAGATTTGATTTAAATAATAACATAATTTTAATTACCATGGTTGGGGATGACCTAACCCCATTTTGACTAGGATAGGTCAATATTATAAATAATGGATTAGGGTTCTTAGATCATGAGTAATGGTTTGGGAAAGAAATTACATGGATGATCCTAAATAACACTAAGGTGAAGATTTTTACTGTTATTATTTCGAGGCTCAAAAAGATTATAGGGACCTATTGCAAGGCCATGATCTCTCTGATTGATGGTTCTATGGAACTTATACTAATAAAACTCGATCCTGTTCAACTTGATTAGTATTTTTTTATTTTGAACGATTATGGTAGGTTTGGAAAACTATGAGAAAATAAAGACATGAAGTTTGATTTATTCACTGAGTTTCTCAGAAAGATGATGAAATCACTGAAACCTAAATTGACCATGATGAGGATGTTGTGGTCCATTGATAATTAGTGATGATGTATTATGATATTTGAATTTTAGACTCATGAAATAGAGACATTATTTTCATGAATATTAACATTATGTAATGAGGTCTCAAGTGTTCTGTGGGTTAGGGTCATGCGATAGAAACATTATTATCTATATTTTATCATCATACAACTAGGGTGATGGTTGTGTAGTTTAACATTGTGTGTATAGATTTTTTTGAACTGATTTGAAAATTTTTAAAATTATCTTTTGAGACACCATGAATAGGTTGAGGGGAATTCAGATGTGTGTGAAATTTTCATCATCACATAAGATTGTAGATAAATGACCGTATGATGTTTCCCCATTTCATAGATCTAAATCATACTTTAGTAATCCTTACAAAGAACTGAATCAAATGTTTATAAATCTTGTCTTCATGGAATTACTATTCTAAAGAAAGTTATGGTCTATAAAAGTTGTTCATATCTCCTATTTTATCCTTATTCATAATGATCATGGACACACCAAATGGACTGGATGAGTCCCCTAAGATCATGTGAGTCATTAATGGTGTTGGAAATAAGAGGTGGTCAGAGAATAACTGATATTCTACTAATGAAGGGTGAAAAAATAGGTAATATAAATATAGGGGACATATTTCCATAGAATGTGTCTAGGAATGAGATAACCCATTCTAATTAATCCAGTGAATATATAACCCATATGTAGGAGGAAGCCCTATTTGTAAAATGTTTTAGTCTTGTGTGGTTCTAATTTGTTCATAGATTAAAGGAAAATCATCTCAGTTTCAAGAAAAATGAGGTCCATTTGGAATCATATATTACTTGAACAAGAACTAAGAGGAGAAGGTTGAATATAAAATTTATATAATCATGATTTCCATGTGTTTTACAATGCATATTACGAGGTCTAGAGTCAATACACATACAAATCATTCAAAAAAATATCCCTCTACATAGATCTAACTCATACACGAGGGTATTTTTGGGAAATTATTTCTATGAATATGTCAGAGAATCTATAAATCATTAATTATTCTATATTCAAAGGAATAAAAGATAAAATAGTTCATTTATATATATATATAACTCTTTCATGTGGAGAAAATAATTTTATCAAGTTGTGTATAATAAGTCTGCATAGATCATGTTCACATGAAGGGGAGAATATAGTTTTTCCATGTCATAGAAAATTAATATCATGGAATTATATTATCACCGATAAGGTTCAAACGAAAATTTAGGAGGGGAATATTTTTAGTAGTTTTTTCATGGGCCAAGGATATTTGATGCATATGTGACACTGTATCATGTATGGACATGAATTAATTCCCACATATTTCTTTTATGTAAGTGTACCTTGCATAGATCTAGATTATATTAAGGGTGAAATGGGGTTTCACCTTTTTTTTACTATTTAGGGAGGTGATGTGGGACAAAGCATAATGGTTAAAGGGCTATCATCAAACATTATTCTTCTGATCAGTTTATTTTAAGCTACAAGGCATGATCCACTATCGCGTATGCATGGAAAAAGAAAGAGGGATTATTATTTTTATGAATTCTTATTAGGACCTAGATAGAGAATTTGGGTGTCACTATATATCCTATAATGAAAAGAATAATGTTATATATAGTACAAGAATAATGTGTCCCTCGCTCAGATCTAGCTCCTATATAGGGGAAAATGGCATGATACTCCTTATAAGAGATGCATACCACTATCATATGGGTGGATGATCTATAAAAATTTAGAATATATTAGTGGTGAAGGGATCCCATATTATAACAACTCCAACTCAAGTAACCCCTAGAGAGTGTCTACTTTTTTACATTATCATCGATAAAAGGAATATAATTCTCAAATACTGATCAATTTGGTAGTCTTGAATATCGAGAAACATACATGATTCTTATTTTACATTGAAAATACAAAATAAATTACATAAAAACATGATTTATTCTTAGAAATTATTCATAATTTACTTATTTATATTCTAGGGGAATGGAATAAAATAACATAGTGATATTAAATGGTCAGTAACATTTATGTGAAACAGAATATATCATCAATAAAAAGGCTTAATCAAAATATAAAGGTAAAAATATAAAAACAAATTATATTTAGATAATAAATTAAGGAAAAAATACATCCATATTAAATGTAAATGTAGTAATATCATGGATAATAATAACTAAATTCACAATTAAGGATATTTTAATTTGATATATTAATATTAGATGTCTTGATATCAATACCATCAAATCCTTATGCCATGATAGTTTTAATCTATGGATATGCATACACCTATGAATCCTAATGGCCTTAATCTGTTTTCTTATTTTTGAATATTCCCCTTTTAAAAATAGATTTAGAGGGAACCTTACATATCTGGTAGGCATAGGGTCAGAAGTCATAGACACGACCATATTCCCAAATACTATCTATAAAGAGCAACCCTTTCCAAATCATACGCTCAGTGTCACTCTGAAGTAACCAACATGAAAGGAAGATCAATAAGAATTACCCCATACAGAACTATATAGTGTCTTATACTAATGGATAATGTCATACCATCTCATTCCTATAATCCAATTAGCATTTCTTAAGGGTGGTTTAATTATCTATACCTTACCATGGGTTATACATGAAGAACTACATTGTATTTTAATTCACAAAGTCAATGACTGTTGTAGCTATCACAGCTTTAGGAATAATCTCTCAATAGAATAATCTGTCACCATAGATCCCCACTAGATTCAATTACTAATGTCTAAAACCCTAACCTATATCCATTATACTCAATGTGAAATCACCCACCACTACAACCTGTTTCTGCTACAAGAATTTCCACTGATGATCCTGATGTCGAACACCAGCATTCGCCTCATCGAGGATATTATAGAGCACCTCCCCACGAAATACGTAAGGTGTTGGAACTAAAAAATGGGCTTATTGATACCAGATTATAGGGTTGGTCTACCATTAGGCTATAACCCACAAGTATTTATTATGAATACACCCAAAATCCATTTAAAGATAATTTACTAATTTTCCTCATTATAGGTGTGGATGTATTGAGGTGATATTAATTTTGTGCCCAACTGTTCACTTCATATCCAATATTTTCATCATATATAAAATTAATTATTTAATTTATGTACAAAATTCCTTATACAAAATATCTATATTGAGTAAATGATAATAATTTTTCAATATTTCCCTTTTCAATCAAATAACCATATATAAAAATGATATATATCTTAAGAAATAATGATATACATAATATAAATAATATATATTTTTAAGATAAATGTAATTTACCTTGATTACTAGAAAATGAATATATCAAGGGATTTAAATGTCCAATATATAAATCAAGAGATGATGGATGACCATCAAATATGTATACTCTGAAGTATAATAATTACTTTTAAACAATATTAGAAAATGGAAAATACTACATTTAAAATAAGATTTCATAAAAGTTTTCCTTTGAAAAATAATTGAAATATTATAGAGGAAGATAAAGGTTCTAAAATGGTTATTGAAGTTGGAAGTTATGCTAACATAGTATAGGTTAATATAAAACACTGCATTTGACTTTTTGTAAGAATTTTGAAAATGACCTATTTTAGGAAAACATTAGAAATATTACTTTCATACCTTGAAAAAATTCAAGGACTAAATATACTATTATTTATAAAAAACATGTTTAAATAAAAATTAATTTCATAAATAAATTTTTAATAAAATATATATTTAAGGAAAATATACCTGATCAAAAAGAGAAGTAAAATAAAAATTTCTTTTAAACATTCCTCTTGAAATATTATCTTCAAATAAATCATTAATTTTAATGATTAAGTGGATATTCATGTTGAATTAGTCAAAGATAATTTATATCCACTGAATAATATTAAATATGCTCCTAAAAAATATATATCAATAGAGTTCCAACTTAGATGAAAACCCCAACATAGTGTTCGACTTGTCGCCTAGGGGCTATAAGTTCCTCTTCATCGGTAAAATTGATTTAGATCTCCTCTTAAGAGACTTAGACTTGGTATTTTGGAAGGTAAAAAACCTCTTAAACATTGATAGGGATATTATTAATAGAAATGGGAAGGGTTTGGTTAAGCTATATGACTCAAAGTTGTGTCATGACTTGAGAGAAGTGGTGTCCTTTTAAAAGTGAGGGGAGGTGGAATTCATGGAATTATTTTTAATGTATAAAAATAATATAAATTATTTTTCTCATAAAAATTTCTACCAATAACTATTATTTTATTATAATATGAGGATGAGTTGAAATCAAATAATCCTAATTTTTTTAACAAGTCTTAGTTGTGTTTTCACCAATATCTTTTAGCATTAACCCACCATTATGCTTTTTTACAACTACAACCATATTAATGTTTCCAATATTTAAAGTTTAATAATGTTACTATAAAATTAAAAACAACCAATAAATGGGGAATGCATGATTTTTTAAATCATATAACTTATATTATTTTTAAATATTTTTTTTTATGAATTTTAAATCATTAAATCAAATATTTTTTATTATAAAAAATTATAATTAACGTTATTTTTGAAATTATTCATTTTGTTTGACATTAAGTATATCATGAAAAAGGGGAAATTTAAATATAATCCTTTCACAGAAAAACATAACGTTATATTTATCTTCAAAATATATTAAAAACAAAATTTATTTCAAATTATATTACATTTAATATTTTTAAAATTAGTTGTTTTATTTGTCTATTAATTAAATAAATGTTCTGTTGGTTTTACAAAAGAATATAAGGTAATTATATCATCACTAAAAATTATAAATAAATTTCCATAAGGAAAATAATTTATTTTTTAAATTACTATTTATAACAAAAAAGAAGTTGTATTTTTCCCAATCATAAAATATTATGGATACTAAAAGAAGAAATGTGATATTTTTGTCTTTATTAATCCCAGATGTTTTATAAAGTCAATATCATGAAAAATTGGAAAAGTTTCCATAGATAAGAATTATATATTATTATGGATTTAATATACCCATAAAATAAAATTATTTCTTTTGATAGGGTTAATTTTTAGGTCTTATCACAATATTTTTACCCTTAATGAACCCATTTTACTCTTATTATGGAAACACAATTTATAATGATTACGATTCATAATGTTTAAGAATAAATGGGAGTTATTTTCCTAATTTTTAAATTCTCATTAAAAATATTGAATCCATTTTACGATATTATATTCAATTGAGTTGGAATTTTAATTTAAAATTTAGCCTCCAAAACGAGATGAAAAATAATTTTTAATAGAAATTAATTTTTCTATATGAAAATTTTTTTATAATAACTAATGTATAAAATTCATTCAGAATAATATAATTGGAATAAAATTTTTCAAAAGGATAAAAAATAAATTAAATGAAAATTAAAAAATAAAATACTACTTTATAAACACATTAAAAGAAAATATAGTCTTTAGTAAAATTCCACATTTTCAAGTATTCGTTGAAAAATCAAAATTTTAAGAAAAATAAAAATATATCACCAAAAATTAATATAGATATGATGATTTAAAAATTTATATCCTCTTTATTAAATAAATTTTCAAAAATTTCAAAAAATGGACCTAAACATTTTCCAGTAAAAAAAATAAAAATCAATTTTAAAGAAAATGTATTTTTTAAGAATAAGAAAACATTACAAAATATTGAAAAATTATTTTCATTATAATTATTTATATTGAGTAGAAACATTATATTTTTCATAAGGATATTTATCCTATTCATAGCCACCAATTTAATGGTTATGTTACAATGTTCATATTGAATTAGAAATATTTTGTTGTTCAATTAAGCTTGGTATTGCTTTCCGTAAATACTATCAAGAAAAGTTATGTTAAGAAAATATGGATATGAAGTTCTTGACACCTAAAATAAATTCATCCCCAAATATTTAGAAATATTACCTTCTAAACAGATGATGACAGTTCTTCTTCAAGACACTCTTAGGTTCCCACATTTCTTCACCTATGTTATGGCTTCTCAAATGTACCTTTACCTGTTGAGTCATATGATTACACAATAATTGAACTCTAGTGGTAATAATATTTATAGGATATTCGTAGTAAGATATATCATGTTTTAGTTCTATTACATTAATGGTTTGGACACGCATTAGGCACACTATATGCTTCCTTGAAAAAGAGATATTGAACACATCATTTGTTTTAGAGAGGCTTTCTACAATTAATAGTTAGTATGCCACATATACAATTCATATAAAAATTTAAAAATATTAGATGTACCTAGATGTTAGTTTTCCAAATTTAATGAACCTGATAACACCCTTCCATGGATAAATTTTGTATAAAATGTGATCTCCAGCTTGAAATTCTAAACCCTTCATTTAGTTATAAGTATATCTATTTATCCCGATTTGAGATACTTTTTTATGAATATGAATTTCCTTTAAATTTGATATTGTATCCTAAACCAGATATAGACCCATAATATTTTATTCACTAAAATCATCCCAAATATTTGGAGTATAAAGTCTCTTGGCATAAAATTCTTCATACGATTCCATTTGAATACAGGAATGAAAGAAATTTCTATAGGAAAAATCTTTTAATTGTACATACCGATCCCACATACATTGAAAGTAATGTGAGAACAATCTCAACATGTCTTATAATTCTTGAATTGTCATTTTGGACTACCCACCAGATTTTGGATGAAAGGATGTGCTTATATAATGTTCAATATCAAGATACCTTTTAATACTTTTCAAAAAATTATATGTAAATCATAGATCACTGTCAAACATAGATTAAAGAGATTCCACATGAAGTCTTATAAAATTATTAACATACAATATTATAAGGTTATAAAGAGGTAACTATTTTCTTATATAATGGAAATATCTATATTTTCTAAGGATATAATTAAAAACCCATATTTTATTATTCCTTCATAGAGTCTTTGGTTATCCATTATAAAAGTTGACAGTAATGTCATACCATTTCCACATAGAAATAGGTGGAGTTTTCATGACTCTTATAGGATGTTTTGTATTATATTTTTGACAAAAAAAAAATCTTTACATATAATATGAAATTTACATCATATTTTCCCACAAAAAATATTCCTTCAAATATCTACAAATCAGGGTCCTACAATGGTGTAAAGAGAAATTCGAGCAATAGAGTCATCGAATAATTCAATTTCAATCTCAGGTATAGGTAAAACATGTATTATCTTTCAAAATTTTAGAACCCCATCTTTATAAATGAAACTTACCAACTACCCATCATTCATGGATTTAATTTTCTTTGGGAAATTACATAATGAGGATATGAAACTATTCTTTTTTCTAATTAACATGGTTTAAAAATAATTTTAAAAAGGAGTGATTCATCCACTTTTTTAATAATTACCATATCTATCTATACTAAATACAAGAAAATATTATATCTCTCAATTATTAATTTTATTATAACTCCATGGAAATTCAAGATCAATGCATCTACTACATTATTTTCCTTCCTTGGGCGGTAGTGTGTTGATGAATTATAATCATTGAGTATCTTGATCCATCTGATTTACCACATGTTTAGATCTTTCTATGAAATCATGTCTTTCATACTCTTATGGTCGAGGTATATGACACATAATTTTCCATATAGAAAATTTCCTCATATCTTCAGCGTAATGATCATGGTTTCCAACTAAAGATCGTGATATTGATAGTTTTCTTATTAAGTCATTAACTACCATGATGAATATTAAATAAATTTAACATTCTATATATGGATAAAACCATGTACCTTCTTCAATGCATCACTATGTACCAAAAAATCCATGATTTCCTAATAGTAGAGTCAATATATGAGCATTAACCAATCTATTATTAAATTCATAAAAATAATTTTTCAATACAAACTTTTCCACTTTACATGTAATCATGGTTGATGGGTTATCAAATATAGAAAAAGATTAAGCAAATAATTGATACTAACTTGAAAAAAATGAAACTATCTACCTCAGTTATGCTCATTGGTATATATCATTACAAGACTTCTTTTATCATTGAAGGATCTGCTGGGATTACATATTTGAAGATAGTATGGAAAAGGATATAAACATTTTAAAATCATAATTCAAACACGTTAAATTTTCCAAATAAGTATTTTATTTTAAGAGTCTTAAGAATGTTTTTTCAAGTGATTCTCATGATACTAAAAGAATTTAGAGTACAAAAAGATATCATTAGTAAATTTTATATCAAAATTATTAATATATTCTTTGAATACTATATTTATTATAAATATTAAAATAGAGGGTAAATTATTTAATCCAAATGAAATTATTGTAACCACAATAATGTATATACAACATTCAAAATACTATTTTCATAATATCAACCTTATATACTTGAAATTGATGATACATGTAATGAAGGTCATTATTTGAATAGTATTAAGCTCTATGAAGATGATCAGAAAAGTATTCAATGTGATTCATATGAAAAATGGGGGCTCTCAGCTTTGGTAGAGAGCTCCCTAGCTCATTTAGGATTTTTCCATCCTGGCATTGTTGGATGGAACAGATAAATGAAGAGGATTTCATGACGTTCTCCTTAGGGTCTCGTCGTACCGGAATAAGAGGTCATTGGGGATTCAGCTTGGATCTGGTGGTCTTTAGAGGTTCATCTCGGTGTGGCTTGGTAGCTTGGTGTCGTTGCACTGACTCTAGTGGTGGAAGCTCTTCAGGCATCGACTTTTTGTGATTTTGGGCTGCAGTAGTTAGTTTTTCCCCCCGATTCACACCTACCTCACCAGATATGACCACTCGCGCTTCCTTCTGCTCGCCTCTAGAGGTTAATTCAACCACGCATACCTATTACCCTACTCAACCTCATGAGATGCCAATGAGAGTAAAGTTCATCGTGACTCAATTTTGGACTGTAAGAAAGGACAAAGCTTCTCTTTATATATCTATTTTTTTTATAGTGGTGATGGATTGTATTGGATTTTCAATTACATTCTTCATCATTGGAGTTGTTTTTATTTGCATGGCAGTTGAAGATCTGTTATGATCTGTGTCCGAGGCTGTTCGAATCATATCATATGTTGTTTTTAGTTTCAATGTTAGTTTGTGCCTTCTTTTTCCTCTCAGTTGTCAGCCAGATTCAATATAGAGATGGAATGATGCATACACTATGTTTTTTGAAGTAGTTCAAGTACCATCTGTAGTTTTCATGGTCCTGATGAACATTAGTGTCTGATTGAAAGCTTTTGATGATGTTTTTCAACATTGGGGGGTCGTGGAGACGTGTTTACATCGAGGGAATTGGCCACTATCTCCCCTTTTTTCCAAGACTCTACCATGGTCTCTGTGGTGGATCTGAGTGGTGGTCTTCTTGTTACATTGGGATGTGAGGGTGAGAGACCACATAAATTTGTGGTTCCTTCTCTATCAACTCCCAGAGGTGGACGACATCAAAGATGTGATTTTCTATGATAGCCTTTGATTTTGGAATGTGATAGTGTTGTGTTTTTCGACATTATCTTCAATGGTGATCGTCAACATTGGGAGTGTTGTGGAGACATGCCCCATCAAGGGAATTTTCGTTAAAACAAGACATTTTCATTCCATATTGACTTGCAATAGTGGAGATCATCATCATGTTTTTAGGCTGGGGAGGGACAGCTCTTTGTTTTTAGTTTTGGTTTACCCTTCGTTCCATCAGTTTTGATTTTTCTTAAGTCTGTAAAGCCTATTGGGTTTTCTACTTCCCCCCTTAAATGAGGAATTTAATAAAAATAAAAATATTTAAGGCCTTAGGGTGTTTGGATGATTCATATAAAAACTATTATTTATTAAAAAATCATTTATTTCCCTATAATATTTACAAAACCTTATCTATCTATATTTTCTCTTAATGAATATAACATGAGTTCCCCAATGTGAAACCCTATGTTGTATAGACCCCTAACCTAACAAAACCTCCAGTTAAATTTTTAACTCCACGAATTTTATAGTTTCCATTATATAGGGACACTTTATATATTTTTTGCATTATTGGTTAGGTCAACGAAAAAAACATCTTTCTCTTGTAGGTTTCCTGGTAATTCTTGAGGAATACATCAATATATTCTTGTATAATATGTACATACCAAATTAGAATATTAACATTTCAATTCGTACATTAGGTTTTCTATATGTATCTAAGAATGTCATTCATAAGTGTTACTTGGGGTGCATCTAGAATTTAATCAGGTATTAATATATCCCCCACAAAGATAATGAATTTCACATCCTCATAATTAATAACAATTTTCTCCCCATTAATGTTTTTTAATTATATTCTAAATATCAGTCAATATGAAAGATTATATAAATATCAAACATATTTATAATAATCCTGTCTCCAAATAGTTTACATTTATGTTTAATTATTCAAACAAACTGAAAAATCCTTTTCAGGGTTAGACTACCACAATAATTTTTTACTAATAACTACTTTATTAAGGTGTCATGGAAATAATTTATTTTTTAATAAAATAAGGTATATATGATAGAGTTTGATGATATAGAATAAAATAAATCATTTTATAAATTTTTGTCTATGATTAATGTACCTACCCCCACCTCATTAAGAACTTCTACCTCAACATTAGTCATTTCCTAAAATTAGCACTCTCCCGTTAACCTCTTTTATGGTAGATTACCTTATAAATTGGTAAATTGGGGTGTATAATGCCACATTTCTATATATTTAAAGAAAATTATATAATTTATTTCTTCCTTTACCTTGTATTTTTTAGAAAGACAACTCTAGTATCCATACATATATATTACTCTCATTCCTTTCAATCATTTTATAGTATGCTTCTTTTCATAATTTTCATATAATAGAAATTTCATTATTCCATTTTAATTATTAGAAGCTTTGATATTTTCATGGTTCTCAGCTAACCTCTTATTCTATTTATTTCCTTTAATGATATAATATTTTGAAAATTTCATCTCTATATTAATAGAATAAGACACTACATCATCATATGATGAGAACATATGAGAAACTAGACCTTTAGATACGTGGATTAATACTATAATTGAAACAATTAATATTTTCTTCTAAATTATGTATATAATTCATGGACTACATGGTTAGTCTTTTAGATTATTCCTTAGATTCATCCACATTTTGTACTTCTTCTTATTTAACTTGAGTAACTTCTTCTCCATTTCATATTTTTTTTGTGGGATGTATTAATCAAATAAAATCCCATTAAATTTTCACCATTCCATACATTCAAATTCATTATTTTCTTTTGTGTTCTATATCAATAACCACAGTTTATTGTTATCTCCCCCAAACAATACACTATAAGAATAAAAGTTTCAAGTTCACATTACCACAATTCTAGGAATATTTTTTTAGATAATTAATACGTTTCTAAATTACAAATGGATTTGTTTTTTCATTAAAATATAGAGGATTATATCACATGAAATAATAAAACATAATAGAATCACACTGTTAAACAATAGGTTTCTCCATTTTGTGAGTTCATTATTCATAACTTAAGGAAGCTACCCTAATGTTTCAATGATATGATAAGATCTAATAAAAGATATGTTTGATTGGGTTTTATTGAAATATATACATGGATATGGGTGTTGAGTTCATTTATTTCCTTAGGATCCATTACTAAAAAATGAAACACATTATGTTAGCTCATAATCATCATGAATATAGATCCATAAAATAAAATCCCTATAACATTTAAAAAAAACAATATTGTAGGGGTTTTAAAATTTATCATGTCAAGCATGTATAATTAAAATCTAGTTCCCAATGTTTTGAATAAATCTACTATAATACCAACTATATTAACCCAAAATATACTAACCTATAGTTGGTGTCTAGATTATTACATTGGCATAGATAAGTGGAATCTAGTCTGGAAGGATTGATTAGTTTAGTAATCTGGAATAACATGATACATATATGATTACTGTATTACATTAGAAATATAAAATACATAGAGTAAAAATATTATTTCATCCTTGATATTATTCAAAATGCCCTCTTTATATCATTGGGAAAATACAATAAAGAAAAGTGTAATCTCAAATGTTCAGTATGGGTTATGGACAATGGAATATATCATGAGTAAATAATTAATAATTAATATGGAAAGGTAAATAACTGAAAACAAGTTCCATTTAGTCTATAAATTTTTGAAAAAAATACACCAATACATAATCCACATTCTATAATCTAGTGGATAATAATAACTAAATTCTTAATGAATTAAATGCTTAATATTGGGAAACATGATCTCAGCTATTATGATAAATCTACCATCAAGTCCTTATGACCTAATAGTTTAAAATCATGGGTAGGTATAGACCAAAAAGCCATCTAATATTAACTTACTTATTTTTATTAGGTGACCTATTGATACATTGATGTGCTATATAATTATAGGCCCCATCCCATAACTATATTTTGAATAAATTCTTCACATATTGAACAATTGATTTATTTTGTGAAAAATATTCCTTATCAACAAATATACATATTGAAGAAAGAATATAAATTTACCAATATTTCCCAAGTCATTAAAAGCACTTTATATAAAAATGGTATATGATTTATTTAATAATCATATCCATGATACATAGAATATGAATATTTAAGGTAAATTTAATGTTCAATTATCATAAGAAAATGTATCTTTCAAAATATTGTTAGTTCCCAAAAAATAAATCAAGAGATGAGATATGACTATCAAAAAATTATATTTTATAGTAAAATAAATTCTTTTATTAAATATGAGACAATAGAAAAAATATATTTTAAAAAATATTCCATAACGAGTTTCCTTTTCAAAATCATAGAAATATTATAGAATAAGTTAAAGGGAAAAAACAGTTATTGTTGATGGAAATTTTTTTAATGCCGTATTCATTAAATGAAAACAATCCATTTTTATTTTTATAACAAAAGATGAAAATAAATCCTTTTGGGAAAACATTAGGAATATTTCTTTTATTGCATGTAAAAAGCTAATGATAATGTTAAATATCCATTAAAAATTATTTTTATAATTAAAAGTTTTTTTAAATAATTTTGAGAAAAGTTGGTGTGGAAAAAATATACACCTGATCAAAAATATTAGTAAGATCATATTTTATGTTATGCATTCCTATTTAAAGATAAACTTGAATTGAAATATTTATCATCATGAAAAAATGCATATTCTTTTTAAATACCTCAAAGGTGTAGTATATACACCTCATAACTATACATAGGTGAAAAATATCCAATATGTTTAAATGGTGTATAAATTTTAATTAAATCCCTTAACTCTGGTCTAACTTGTTAGATAGGTTCTCTAACATTCTTTTCATTGACATAGTTCTTTTAGATATCCTGTTAATGTACATAAGGGTGGTCTTTTGGTATGTTTAGAAACTCCAAAAATAGGATAACATTGTTGAGAAGAGAAATGTGTAAGTGTTGGTCGAGATAGATGGCACAATGTGGAGTGAATAATTAATATTAGTGTCTTTTTATGAGTGATGGTAGTGGAACTATTTTAATTTAATAATTTAATAAATTAATATAAATAATTTTTTATTTACATGTGGATCTAAATTACTATAATTCGTAGATAAGATGACTATAAGTTCATATCCTCTCATCAAATAAAATTATAACAAGTTTATACGTGGCAAATGGTTGATGTTTTCAAACATATCTCATTCATTAGTCTGAATATAAAATTTTTATGAATTTTAAATCATTTAATAATATATTATTTATTATGAAATATCATTAATGTATTTTTTTAGCATAATTTTTTGAATTTGAATTTAAATACCTTAATAAAAATAGTAAAATTGAATATAATCTATTAATACATACTTATAATGTTATATTTATCAATAAGATTCATGTAACATAATATTTTTCAAAATTATATTAGTTTTGGTATTTCTAAAATCATTTATTTTATATTTCTATTAATTAAATAAATGTTTTTTCCGCACTGAACAAACATTTAATGTTATAATTCCATAAATATTATATTGATGTAAATTACCACTATAAAATATAATTTATATTTCAAATTTTATTTAATAACAAAAAAATATGTTGTATTTATCCAGATTATAAAATATTATAGTTATTAAAATAAGAAAAATGACATTTTTTGTGTTTATCTGTTTATTATTGTAATGGTCAAAATCACATCTAATTGTTCAAAAGAGGTTATATATTAGAACTAAGGATTTTTATGGATTATATATACCGATCTAATAAAATTAGAGAATTATTAGGTTTACATTTTTGTTCTTATCACATTATTTTTATCCTTAATTAACCCATGAACCCTTACCGGGGAAAAAATTACTATGATTACTATTCATAATGACTAAAAATAAAAGGGAAATACTTACCAAATATGGATATTCTAATTCCAAATATGGATTTAATTTTTAAATATTATATTCATAGAAATGGTAAATTTTAATTTCAATTCAGACTCACAAAAATCGATTAAAAATTGTTTTTCCAAAAAATTCCATTTTTAGTATGAAAATATTTTAATGACAGATTAATGTGTAAAATTAATTATAAACAGTAAAATTAGATAATTTTTAATAAAAATAAAATAATTAAATTTTAAAACTAATAGGTAATAAAATTTTTCTTTGTAAATACATTAAATTAAGATAAAATTTTCAATAAAATTCAGTATTTTTAACTATTCTTTGAAATATTAACATTTTCAGAAAAATCAAAAAATTTCCCTATAAGATAATTTTTATATGATAATTTAAAAAATTATATCTTTTTTAATAAATATAAATTTAAAATTTTCTTGAAATTAATTATAATATTTTCTCATATAAATAAATTAAAGTATTTTTTGATGAAAATATATTTTTAAAGAATAAAATAGCATTAAAAATATTATGGGATTATTTAATAAGAATTTTTTTATATTGAGTATGAAATTTATGTATCTTATAAAAATATAATCAAATTCATACTTGCTAATTTAACATCTAAGTTATAATATACAGATTTAAATAATAATATTTTGTGGTTTGTGTAAGCTAAGTGTTGAGTGTTGTATATGATTTCAAACATGGTCTTCTTTTCAAAGAAAATTAAGCCGTTACCTTATTTTCATGAATATTATCTTCTAAACAGATTAGTTTGGTTCTTCTTCATAACATCCTCAATTTACCATATTGCTTACCATATTGTATGATTTCTCCAAAGAAACATTAATTTTCAATTTTTCCAATACCCCAACACTTACTTTCTAGTATCAAGAATCTATATAGGCTATTCATAATAAGATAAATTAGGTTCCAGTTATATTTTTCCATTTATGGGAACACGAATTGTGTACGAAATTTAATTACATTACAAAGATATATTGAACACATCATGTACTTTAGAGAGGCTTGGTGTAATTTCTAAACAGTAAGCCACAACTACCATTATTTCCATAACTTCTACAGGTTTGATGTAATTTTTTAGTTTCCCATTGTTATTGAGCTTTTGGACACCGTTTAATAGAGTTAATTTATTGAAAACATGATAACCACATGAACATACAAATCATTCTTTAAGGTATCTGTATACATTTTTTTCCCACATTGAGATACATTTATAACAGTCTTAATAGCATTTACATTTTTCATTGTCTCCATAAAAATTTCATGGCAAAAAATATTTCTTTCACTAATTTCTTCCTAACATGTAGGAGTACAACATCTATTTACATATGATGCTTTATAAAATTCAATTTTTATATTTGAATGAAAGTTATTTTTGGAGGAAGACTCTTCCAAGTTTATATACTAGTCCCGCAAAACTTTAAATTAAATTGATAAATAACTCAACATGTCTTCAAATGTTTCAATAGTCCTTTTGGATTTTCCATCTATTTGAGGATGATAGGGGGTTCCCAAATGAAGTTATGTTTGGAGATCCTTCAGAATCCTTTTCTAGAATTTTTATTTAAATCATGGATCATGACTAGACACAATTCAATGAGGTCCACTACGAATTATTAAAAAATAATTAATACTGTTCCTTACAGGACACTCATGTTATAAAATGTTTCTTATAACATGTTAATGTGCAGATATAGTACCATGGTCAATAGTAACCCACATTACATCATTGTTTCTATGAGTCTTCAGTAATCGAGTGACAAATTACATAGTATTGTCATCCCATTTACACATATGAATAAGTATATCTTTCATGAATCCTCTATTAATTTGTCTCCCAGCCTTAGAATGTTTAAAAATAAACATCTGAACACATATATATGATTTTCTATTTAGATATTTCTATTTAGAAATAATTTTTTTACTTAAAATCTATATACATCTCGGTGATATTAGTGGTATATATATGTTAAAACTATGTGTATCATATAATAAATCCCTTTTAAACATAGTAATATATAAAATACATAAACTCATTCAAAATTTTATATCACCATATTCATACAAAAATCCATCTGATTACCCATCAATAATTTATTTAAAGTTTTTTAAAAAATTATCATCACATGGATTAGAACATTTTAAATATTCCAATAAATATTGCTTGGAATCCCATTGAAAATTAGTGGTGTCTTAACTTAATTAATAATTACCACATCCATATTTATTAATTAAAAGAATATAAATACTATCTCAATAAAATGTTTTTCTATAAATCCATGATCTATCCTTCTTAATAAATCCACATTTTAATTTTCCATCCCCTGGTGGTAGCATATTCAGAAATCATAATAATTGATTATCTTGGGCCATCATATTTTACTCATGTTAATATATCTCTCTAAAAATATATAATTCAGCCTCTTGTAATCTTTTAATATCTCACACATTCCACCATATAGGTAATGTAACCATATATTAAAAGAAAATATTATGATTGCAAACTCAAGATTAGGAGTTGGATAGTTTTTCTCATGAGAATTTAACTTCCTTGATACACATGAAAAAACCCTACCATTTTTTAAGTACACAACCAAATATCTTATCCAATTCATCACTATATATCACAAATACATAATTTCCTGATGGTAGATTAAAAATTGAAGCATTGAGAAATCTCATTTTCATTCCATCAAAACATTCTTCACATTCCTCTCCCCATATAAACTTCACCCTTTTACATGAAATATTTCATACCTAGATTTCCAATCAAGAAATATATAAACACATTACTGATATTACCCTACCAATATAATTAAAATATGTACCTTGGTTATGTTTTTTTGTATTCCATTATTTGAATGATTTTTTCTTTGTAGGATCAACTATGATTCCATCTATGGGGAAAATATTTACCAAAAAAAGAAACTTTATGAAGTAATAATTCATACATTCCAAATATCCCATATAAATTATTTTTTATAAGAGACTCATTAATGATCTGAAAGTGATTCTATTGATTATCATAGTTTTTGAGAACACCAATATATAATCATTAAATTTTTTATAATGTTATTACTTAAATAATATATTCATTAGATTCCTAAATACAAAGAGTGATTTAGTCAATCAAAATGTCTATACATCATTCATAATACTATCTTCAAAATACCATCCTTATTTAATCAATATTAAATATACATAAATCAATGTTCAATCGTTGAATGGTATTGAACTCTATGGAGCTGATCAAATAAGTCTCCAATGTGAGTCACAAGACACTATTTCATTATTAGAGCTTCAATAATTTATCTATAATCAATGAACACCCCCATAAATCTATATTTATTCATAAAAAACGTAAGTGGGGCTCCCCAAGGTGAATCACATGAGTGTATAAATCTCTTACCTAGTAACTACTCCAATTTTTTCTTTAACAATACTAATTCCATAGTGTTTATTCAATAGAGAGTCTTTTTTAGTGGTCCTATATCTAGGATTAAATAAATGGAAAACTCAACATCAAGATCTTGTGTAAGTAAAAGTAATTATACTTAAAATAAATAAATGTATTCCAATATAACATATACATCCTTAATTTGAACATTACCCTTCCCTTCTATAGATTTTTTCTAGTCTTCTTCTCTAATAATCTAATTCATATGTTCTACTAGGGGTTTATCTATATATAATTTAGACGATAAAGTCTCACATCTTTATATAAGTAATTCCACATTCTCTTGATGAATTGTAATATCATCCCCTTTATAATAAATTTTTTTCAATGTATTCTATAATCCATTCAATAATAAAAATTACAGAAAAATCAACCATGGTTATTACAATAATGTCTAAAAATACTTCACATTTATGTGTCATAATGGGAACTAACATATAGAACATTATAATGGTGGTGCATTCACTAAATGTTTTCTAAAATAAATTCCTTCTTTAGTCTCCAGGGAATATCAATTTTTAATAGAAAATTGGGTAGTAATGAAATAGTGTGTAGATATAAAATAAAATAAATCATTGGATACATTTTAGGATATAATAAATGAATATTACCACACATCATTGGGTACTTAGATATCCTGTAATGAGATTTTATAATCTTGTAATTCTCCCTTTGGACTCTTTTGCGGTAGATTACCTTGTTTCTTAAGACATTGGTGTCATTAATTCCCCATTTCTATAAACATGGATCTATATAAATCATTGATTTTATCCTTTTAATTTCATTATCCATCCATATTATACTTATCTCTAAAATTGTTATAAATATCCATGAATTTCAATTATTTTTTAGGATTTTTATTTCTATAATTTTTATATGATGGAAATTTATTCATCCCATTCTTCTTCTAGGACACTTTAAATTGTTCATGGTTCTCATCAAAACTCTTATTCACAATATTTCCTTTGAAGATTTAGGATATTTATAATACATTATCCATGTTAACGAAAATTGATAGTATATCATAATATGATGAGAATTTTTGAGAAACTAGTTCCCTTATGAGACTCATCTTAATCCCATTTAATAAATTGTCAATTTGATTTTTAGAATATATATGTAGTCGTTTTTTTTGGATATTTTGGTAAATATATACTCAAACTCTTCCACAATATATTATTTAGTTTAAGTCAAATATATGAAAATCTCTTTTAATTTTCTACATTCCATACTTTATATTTATTCATTCTCGTTTGTGTTCTGGATTAGTGGACACCACTTATCAACATATCCCAAAAAATACATAGCTAAAGTACCATTTTTTACTTTCATTTAATCCCAGAATTTATAATATATTTTTGAGATACATAATATATTTTGGATTCTCTCACAATAAGTTATCCAACATCAGAGAATCAAACTGTGGGAATACTAGTTTCTCGATTTGGGATGGATTATTTTTGATAACCTAACTATTATTACTAAATATTTCGATGATATAATCCGATATAGATTAATATTATTGGATTTCAAATGAAGGAAATATTTATTTTTTCAAGGGTTGTTGATTTCATTCCATCAATTATGAACCATCACTAAATAATGGAACACATTAGGCTAGATCATAATTATCAGTAATACTGATCCATAATATAAAATATGTATAATGGTAAAATGTCTCAAATACTATAAGGTATTAACATATTTCACATGTTAGATATGTTCAATTAAAATATAATCCCCATTTCATATACTAAAATTTATCTAATATCAACTTTGACAACACTACTCTAGTAACCCATAGACAGTGACTTCCTTATTAAATTGGTAGGTATACATAGAATCTTACCTATAATGAAAAATATGATCAGAACAATTTATGAACTAGAAGTATTAAAGATCCCTATATTACATTGGAAAAATAAATTAAATTTTATAAAAACATTTTTTCAACCTTAATATTATTCAAAATACCCTTATTTATATCCTTGGGAAAAGAAAATAAATAAATGTCTGAGAAAATATTCTCAGTAAGGGTGATGTATATTAGAATAGATTGTAAAGACCCAGAAATTTCAAGGAATTTTTTTTTCTTAATTTTCTTTGGAATTTTACAAGAGCGCAGTTTCTGACGGCGCCTGATCCCAAGGTTCGGTGTGCCCAGAATCAATTTCCGAAGTTTAGCTCGGGTACATTCAGTGAACGAACGAGCGAGTTTTTCTAACTTTTGAACCGATGCTCGGAATTGAAATCTGAGGGAACCGATGAACTCGTAGCACCGATTTTTGCTTAAGAATACCCTTTCTGGAGTTGCGTTTGCTCGAGTGGAGTTTTACATAATTGGGTTAACTAATGAATAAAATAAAATACTGTGCAACAGATTTTATTTTTTTTATTCAAGGAAGTGTTAACCTAAGCTAAAGTAGTTGAGTGGGACCCACATCCTAATTAATCCACTAGTTAGGATATTAGTGGGGTGGGACCCACACAAGCCCCACCCTTTCAACTTCCTCAACCCCTCCTTAATTTCAGTAACTCACCCGCACCCCCCCCCCAATTAATGAAAGTCGACTCGTGCGTTTATTTAAATATTAAACGCCTCTATTAATTGGGCAGTTTAAAATGTTGCAATTAATTCAATTAATTGTTTGATTGAATAATTTTTTGAATTTCAAATACGTTGGCTTGTGTGTTAATAAAATAAGACAAGTCTTATTTTATTGGTGGTTATCTTGTTGAGAGAGGGCTTGGGAGATTTACTCGAAGCCTTGGATCTTTTTCTTCCTCGACAAAGAACTCGAAGAACGCGAAGAACGCCGACCACCGACGAAGGTCGACAAGAACGCCGGATCCTCGGAGATCGACGACGCGACGCCGAAGAATCTATTATCCGCGACGCGACAATCCTCCTTCCACGACGCCTTCTTCCGCGACGTGCAATCCTACGACGAACCTTCGTTCAACTTTTCCTCAAGGTAGGGGAATTATATTCTTTTTGTTCATGATTACCTTCATCGCTGATTGTCATCTATTGAGACGCCAGATATCGCAATAACGGGAGGAGGTCGGACCGCATGAACACAACCAACCCTCATTCCCCTTTGGTTGTTTGATTTTTTTTGCGGCACGTGTAAGGCAGCGCGGTGCCGTTGCACCGCGCAGAAGCTATGAAATTGGGCGAAGAAGCGCGGCGCAGTCGCGCGGAAAAGTTGAAGTCGAACAAAGCCGCAGCACCGCTCCGGAAAACTACGAAGAGACGCGGTTTGTTTATTTGGCTTGAGGATCGACGGACCATGGAAGAACGGGCCACATGGGTGATTTGAAGTCTTTGCAGTGAAGGGTAGGTCTCAGGAGGACCGCAGGCAAAGAAGGAATTCAAATCGGACCACCGGAGCGCGTCCGGTGGTCCGCGGAAGGTGCTGTCGGCGCGGCTGAAGCCGCGACGGAGGAGGGATCTCGCGGCCGCGCGGGATCCAAAGGGGATACACGGCAGGTCACTACGTCTCTGGCAGGGAGTGTCCCCCATGCGGGGGGGGGGGGTGGGCTTCTTTCACGGGGGGGGGGGGGGGGGGCAACCACTCCCCCCTGTTCCGCTCAGCCGGACAGCCGAGCAGCCACGCGGCCGTGCCAGCGCGGCAGGCCAACCGGACGGGCCGACCAGGCCTGGTCGGGCCGCGCCCTATTAGGTCAGACCCGGACCCGGTTCGGGCGGACCCAAGGGGTCTCGGGCCGGGTCGAACCGGGCCCGAACCCCCTATTTTCGGGCAGTTTCTGTTCAAACGCCCATATCTTGGGCCACAGACCTCCAATCGATGCACCGTCAGTTGCATATCGATACTTGGATCAAGGTGGTCTTTTCAGTATATTACACTCAAGTTTTCGGAGAACTTTGGATATGGCTGGGTTGGTTCGAACACGAAACCAACTGGGCCCTCAAAGCGGAAACACTTATATCTTGAGCTCCGGACGTCCGATTGAAGTTCCGTCGACTTTATTGGACTATTCTTGATGAGAAGGAACTTTTGGAATACTTATCCTAACTTTTGGTTACAGTTGGATAGTGGCCGGGTTGGATTGTACCCGAAATCCAACCGGAACCCTAGAACGGAAAAGCTGATAACTTCCAGACCGGACGTCCGTTTGACGAACCGTCAGTGGCATTGGTGATCAAGTTGAGAAACGGTCCCTATGAGAATACCCTATGGGAGTTCGGGGTACAACCGAGATACGTCCGGGTTGGTTCGTACACGAAACTAACCGGGCCCCTAGGACGAAAAGGCTAGTAACTCACAGACCGGGCGTCCGACTGACGCACCGTCTGTTGCGTTGACACCCCTATGATGAGGAGGATCTTTGAGATACTTCTTCATGTGAATTTTTGATACTTGGAGTATCGACCAGTAGCTCGTGGAGCGGACCCTCCCGGTAACGAGCTAGCAGAGTGCAAAGACCTAGTAGCTGGCTGAGACTTGACGACGACTGATCTATTGTCTCGGTGTGTTTAAGATAGCCCAATGGGGAGCGCTTGGTTGTATCGGCAGACCCACGGAGGAGGAGCGCATGGTTGTAGCGGCAGACCCACGGTACTCAACAGAAGGTTTACCTCTGGAGGCTATGAGGGGGAGCGTTTGGTTGTAGCGGCAGACCCACGGCAGAGGAGTGCTTGGTTGTAGCGGCAGACCCGCGGTAGTCAACAGAAGGAGTACCTCTAGAGCCTATGAGGGGGGGTACTTGGTTGTAGCAGCAGACCCATGATGGGAAACTCTTGGTTGTAGAAGCATTCCCACAGTACTCGACAGGTGAAGTACTACATCAGTCCAAGGTTAGTGGGGCGCACTTGGTTGTAGCGGCAGACCCACGGTACTCGACAGAGGTGGAGTTCTTCAGCAGTCATGGTTTAGACTTCATGATTAAATCCTGGTTTGAGTTGAGTCTATGACCTTGTGTTTACCTCATGATTGAGATGGGTCACTTCATAACTTAGGTATATGTATGGGCATATACCTGGGTAGTGGTTATCCGTTGTTTTCATGATCTTTGTGTTCCTCATGATTGAGATGGGTTACTTGGTAACTTAGGTATAAGTATGGGCTTATACCTAAGTAAGTGTTATATATTGTGTTACGGATTTGTGGTTATCCATGTTGTATTTAGAGAGACTTTGAGGGTCTCGGGGTCCCTACTGAGTATCGTTATACTCACCTCTGCACAGGCTATGCCCGCACCTCGTTGTGTTGGTTGCAGACGACGGACAGTGCTGACCAAGGCTGAGTGTTCAAGGACTGGACGGTACCCAGAGGTGGACCCACGGCGAGTCAGTATCCAGAGGTGGAATTCAAGACAAGACGACATACAGAGGAGGTTGACGGGCGAGAGCGTTGTGGAGGCTATCTGTACCTACCCTTCAGGTAGGATTCGTGGTGGACGATCCAAGAGCTGCGCCATCTGTACCTACCCTTCAGGTTGGATCCAAGGAGGATGACCTAGAATCCACTTCCGTTCTTCCAGCTGTTGTCTTTTTCTATTGTACTTTCGTTCAGTTGTAGCTGTACTTTTAGTTGGGTTTGTATTCTGTCCCAATTACTTTTCATCACTTCTTTTTTACTTAGTGTTTTACTTCCGCTTGTACGCTATGGTGTTTTGTTTACTTTTATAAAGGCAATGCCTTCCCAGTTATCAGGATTTATGCCATTGGTGCTAGTCTCCAGCCCCTGGCCTATAGAAGGCAAGCTTGGGGTAGTCACGGCACAGGCCCCGAGGACGGTTCGTGAAAAATTGGTATCAGAGGAGTTTGGTTCTACCGTAGAACTTATAACTCTGATATTTTCTTTCTGTGAATCAATAGTGTTAAGGGTACTGAGTGTGGTTCTCAGTTAATGAAATCCAGCGTTGGTGTGGGCGGCCAACGTATCCATACACCAGGACCTTGACAACTAATTTCTGACTTTGTGCACAAAAACACTGATTGTATGTGTGTTTTCAAAGGTTTTCCCTTAAAACAGCTCAAACAAGGTCAGCTCACCAGGTATAAATCGTTTGACCGTGTTGCGTTGTTTCTTTCAGGATTCATTTTCACGGACGGCCAGCTAGAGCCCAGAGGGATGTGCGTACTGACAGCCTGCTGAGCGAAGAGGCTTCGGTATAGGGTCCTCTTGCAGTTGAGGCACCAGCGGAGGTGCCAGCGGTAATACCATACATTGGGCCACCGATGCCAATAGCCCCAACAGTAGGAGATGCACGCCACTTGAGCATGCTGCACGAGTTCCAATGCCAGATTCCACCCAGGTTCCGGGGAGAGACGGACCCGCAGGCAGCTGAGGATTGGATGGAGGCTGTGGTGAGAGTCTTCAGGCTAGTGGGTACGCCAGCAGACTTCATAGTGATCTTTGATGCCATCCTTCTTCAGGCAGTAGCAGGCAGGTGGTGGAGCTACTTTTTCCAGTTTTGTGACGGGATGAATTTCACATGGGGAGACATCGAGACCTTCTTTAGGGTGGAGTTTGTACCAGTAGCCCTGCACCCTGATCGTGTTCAGGAGCTGCTGCCTTTTCCGCATGGTTTTCCATCAGTAGCTGAGTCATCTGTCGATAGTATACAGATGATGCAGAGGTCCAAGAGGACAAGATCAATCCATACGAGGAGCATGAAGTGTTATGAATGCAGCAGGAAGGGTCACCTGGCACGTGACTGTCTGACCCCCCTCACAGTTGATCCGTGGGTGTTGGAGGAACCACCGAGGCAGAAGCAGCGGCGGGTGCTTGAGCAATAACTGAGCAGTGGGCAAGGTAGTAGAGCTCCGGAAGTAGGTGTACAGGAGCATAACTAGTGGATACCTTTTTTTTCTTGGTACTTCTAGTTCCATGTTGTTGTTGTTGTTGTTGTGTCTTTGTACTATGAGATGTTATAATAAAAGACACTTATATTTGTGGTGTTTGCTTTCCTATCCTTTTGTTCGGATGATACTGATAGGTTCCGGTTAAAAACTATTGAATTGAACCTCACTTTCGAGATTTCTATTGGATGATACCCAGTGACCTCACACTGATGCTGACAGTGTGACTCAACCCTTGGAGGCGAGAGTGATAGTTGGATCTCTTGGTAGTTACGTCGAGGCCTTACGACGTCATCCATGGCATGAATACATCATTCATGTCAGGATTGACTATATTAGGAAATGGGCGTGGTTCATCCGGGGGATGAGACCGAGTTTCTCTTTTCGGCAAAGGAGAAATCTTAGTAGCTCTTACATATCATAGGAAAAGAAGGTGCAGATCATCTAGGAGCGGATGAAGACTGCACAGTGCAGTAAGAAACAGGAAACTGGCGCCGGTCTTAGAGACTCGGGCGTGTAAAATGTTTCAAGAAGAGGAAGCTTTAAGGAGAGACGAGTTTACAAAGCAGTAGACATGGAGGCAGAGCTAGGAGAGCAGCATGAGGTGGTGTACTTTTAAACATGCTACAACCACCCGCCTTAGTTGTCCCTACCAGGCTTAGGGAGCTGGAGGGCGGAGGAAGAGTACGGCTGCATGCGGTCAAGGAGTGTGACCCAATGGATCTAAAAATGATTCAAGGGATAGTCTGTGTCCACTACTAGCTGCCGTAGTAACAGACGTCAATACGAATCATTCCTTCCTTTCACAAATCTTGTCCCAGGCCTAGAGTTTCCAGTAAGCCGTAGACTTGACCCTCACGTCTAGAGATACCTTGGGAGAAGACTCGATAATGACACTTACACTGAAAGTGTGGTCAGACCCTCGAGGTGAGAGTTTCGGTTAGAATCTCTTGGTGGCAGCGTCGAGGACTTACGATGTTGGTTTGAGTATGGATTGGGCAATCACAGTTCATACACAAATTGACGGTATTAGGAAAAAATGTTGTGGTTTAACTACGATGTCGGGATGGGTTTTCCTTGGTCGATGAAAGGGAAACCTCAGGGAGCACAGAATAAACTCATGCTTAGAAGGGATTGGCCGATCACTCTTGAGTCAGTCAACCTTACCCTCATGGCAGCAAGAGTTTTGAGTTTCAGTTCCAAGCAGGAATTGGAGACCTCTAGAGTTTGAGGATGACGATTTCGTCCTCATATGTGTCTCACCTCGACGAGGTTTACAGAGATGTGTCCGAGGCGACAAGTTATCTCCGAGGTTCAATGGACCTTTCTAGGTCCTCAACAGGGTAGGCAAGGTGGTTACCGCTTGACCCATCCACCTCAGTTGCACAAGGTGCATGACGACTTCCACGTATCTTAGTTGAGGAGATACGTGTACGACCCATCGCATATCATCGACCATGAGGAGCTGGACATTGGAGATGGGGTGACTTTCACGGAGGTTCAAGTGGGGATCGAGGATCGATAGGAGCGGATCCTACGAGGGCAGTCGATTCCTCAGGTGCACTTTCACAGACAGTACGAGAACCTCCAGGTGAGCACATGGGAGCGGAAGGCTCAGATGCGTGATCAGTACCAATTTTTTTATCCCTAGTTTGTGTTAAAGCTTTACAGGGACGTAAATCCCTAAGGTGGGAGTAATGTAAAGACCCGTAAATTTCAAGGAATTTTTTTTTTCATAATTTCCTTTGGAATTTTACAAGAGCGCAGTTTCTAACGGCGCCTGATTCCGAGGTCCGGTGTGCCCGAAATCAATTTCCAAAGTTTAGCACAAGTATGATCAGTGAACGAACGAGTGGGTTTTTATAACTTTTGAACCGGTGCTCAGAATTGAAATCCGAGGGCACTGATGAACTCGTAGCACCGATTTTTTCTTAAGAAGACCCTTTCTAGAGTTGCGTTTTCTCGGGTGGAGTTTTACTTAATTGGGTTAACTAATGAATAAAATAAAATACTGCGCAACAGATTTTATTTTTTTTATTCAAGGAAGTGTTAACCTAAGCTAAACCGGTTGAGTGGGACCCACATCCTAACTAATCCACTAGTTAGGATATTAGTGGGGTGGGGCCCACACGAGCCCCACCCTTTCAACTTCCTCAACCCCTCCTTAATTTCAGTAACGCACCCACACCCCCTAATTAATAAAAGTTGACTCATGCGTTTATTTAAATATTAAAGGCCTCTATTAATTGGGCAGTTTAAAACATTACAATTAATTAAATTAATTGTTTGATTCAATTTTTTTTGAATTTCAAAGACGTTGGCTTGTGTGTTAATAAAATAAGACAAGTCTTATTTTATTGGTGGTTATCTTGTTGAGAGAGGGATTGGGAGATTTACTCGAAGCCTTGGATATTTTTCTTCCTCGATGAAGAACACGAAGAACGCGAAGAACGCCAACCTCCGACGAAGGTCGATAAGAACGCCGGATCCTCGGAGATCGACGACACGATGCCAAAAAATCTTTTCTCCGCGACGCGACGATCATCCTTCCACGATGCCTTCTTTTGCGATGTGCAATCCTGCGATGAACCTTCATTCAACTTTTCCTCGAGGTAGGGGAATTATATCTTTTTGTTCGTGATTAACTTCATCACTGATTGTCAACTATAGAGTCACCTGATATCGCAATAACGGGAGGAGGTTAGACCGCATGAACACGACCGACCCTCCTTCCCCTTTGGTTATTTGATTTTGTTGCGGCACGTGTAAGGTGGCGCGGTGCCGTTGCACCACGCGGAAGCTATGAAATTGGGTGAAGAAGCGTGGCGCCGTCGCGCCGTGCCGGAAAACCACGAAGAGACGCGATTTGTTTATTTGGCGTGTGGATCAACGGGCCATGGAATAATGGGACGAAGGGGTGATTTAAAGTCTTTGCAGTGAAGGACAGGTCCTGGGAGGACCGTAGGTGAAGACGTAATTGAAATCGGACCACCGGAGCGCGTACGGTGGTTCGTGGAAGGTGCTGTCGGCGTGCCGCCGTGGCTGAAGCCGCGACGAATGAGGGATCCCGTGGCCCTGCGGGATCCGGAGGGAAGACACGGCGGGTCGCCGCATCACTGGCAGGGAGAGGCCCCCACGCGGGGGGGGGGGGGGGGGGGGGGGGCAACCGCACCCCCCTGTTCCGCTCAGCCGGACAGCCGAGCGGCCACGCGGCCGCGCCAGCGCTGCAGGCCAACCGGCCGGGCCGCGCCTAGGCCGGGCCGGGCCGCACCCATCGGGCCGAGCCGCGCCCTACTGGGCCGGACCCAAACCCGGTTCGGGTCGACCCAGTTCGGGCCGACCCCGGGGTCTCGGGTCGGGTCGGATCGGGCCCGAACGCCCTATTTTCGGGCAGTTTCCGTTCAAATGCCCATATCTTGGGCCACAGACCTCCGATCGACGCACCGTCAGTTGCGTAGAGATCCTTGGATCGAGGCGGTAGTTTTAGTATATTACACTTAGGGTTTAGGAGAACTTTTTTATGTCCGGGTTGGTTCGAACACGAAACCAACCGGGCCCTCGGAGCGGAAACGCTTATATCTTGAGCTCCGGATGTCCGATTGATGTGTCGTCGACTTTGTTTGTTTTCTATTGATGAGACAGAACTTTTGGAATACTTCTCCTGAGTTTTGGTTGCATTTGGATAGTTTTCAGGTTGGATTGTACCCAAAATCCAACCGGGCCCCTAGAACAGAAAAGCTGATAACTTCCAGACCGAACGTCCGTTTGACGAACCGTCAGCGGCGTTGGTGATCACATTGAGAAGCGGTCCCTATGATTATACCCTACGAGAGTTCAGGATATAGATGAGAGACATACGGTTTGGTTCACACACGAAACCAACCGGGCCACTGGGACGAAAAGGCTAGTGACTCACAGACCGGGCGTCCGACTGACGCACCGTCTATTGCGTTGAGACCCCTATGACGAGGTGGATCTTTGAGATATTTATTCATGGGACTTTGTGATACATGGAGTATCGACCAGTAGCCCATGGAGAGGACCCTCCCGGTAACAAGCTAGTAGAGTGCAGAGACCTAGTAGCTGGCTGAGACTTGACGACTTCTGATCTATCATCTCAGTGTGTTTCAGATAGTCCAGTGGGGAGCGCTTGGTTGTAGCGGTAGACCCACGGCAGAGGAGAGCTTGGTTGTAGTGGCAAACCCGCGGTACTCAATAGAAGGAGTACCTCAGGAGGCTATGAGGGGGAGTGCTTGGTTGTTGCGGCAGACCCACAATGGAGGAGCGCTTGGTTGTAGTGGCAGACCTGCGGTACTCAACAGAAGGAGTACCTCTGGAGCTTATGAGGGAGAGCGCTTGGTTGTAGTGGTAGACCCATGGTGGTAAGCTCTTGGTTGTAGCAGTAGGCCCACAGTACTCGAAAGGTGGAGTACTTCAGTAGTCCGAGGTTAGTGGGGCACGCTTGGTTGTAGCGGCAGGCCCACTGTACTCGACAGATGTGGAGTTCTCCAGCAGCCATGGTTTCGACTTCATGATTAAATCCTGGTTTGAGCTGAGTATATGACCTTGTGTTTACCTCATGATTGAGATGGGTCACTTCATAGCTTAGGTATATGTATGGGAATATACCTAGGTAGTGGTTATCCATTGTTTTCATGATCTTTGTGTTCCTCATGATTGAGATGGGTTACTTGATAACTTAGATATAAGTATGGGCTTATACCTAAGTAAGGGTTATCTATTGTGTTCCTGCTTTGTGGTTATCCATGTTGGATTAGAGATACCTTGAGGGTCTCGGGGTCCCTACAGAGTATTGTTATACTCACCCCTACACGGGCTATGCCCGCACCTCATTGTGTTGGTTGCAGACGACGAGCAGTGCTGATGGAGGCCGAGTGTTCGAGGACTGGACGGTACCCGGAGGTGGACCCACGACGAGTCAGTATCCGGAGGTGGAATTCATGACAAGACGACACACGGAGGAGGTTGAAGGGCGAGAGCGTTGTGGAGGCTATCTGTACCTACCCTTCAGGTAGGATTCGTGGTGGACGATCCAGGAGCTGCGCCATCTGTACCTACCCTTCAGGTAGGAGCCGAGGAGGACGAACTAGGAGCCGCTTCCGTTCTTCCAACTATTGTCTTTTTCTATTGTACTTTCGTTCAGTTGTAGCTGTAAATTCAGTTGGGATTGTATTCTGGCCCATTTACTTTTTAGCACTTCTTTTGTACTTAGTGTTTTACTTCCGCTTGTACTCTGTGGTGTTTTGTTTACTTTTATAAAGGCAATTCCTTCCTAGTTATCTGGATTTATTCCTTTGGTGCTAGTCGCCATCCCCTGGCCTATGGAAGGCGGGCTTGGGGTAGTCACGGCATGGGCCCCGAGGACGGGTCGTGACATATATCATGGGTAAATAATTTATAATCAACATGGAATGGTAAATTACAAAATAAATGTTATATTTTTTCAATATTGTGATAAAAAAATCCATACATGGATTATATCAATCCATTAATCATGTGGATAATAATAATTGAATTCTCCATGATGGAAATGAAAAATATAGGACATCATGATCTAAGATATCGTGATATTTCTACTTCCAAAGACTTGTGCCAAGAAAGATTAAAATAATGGGTATGAATAAATAAAAACCCATTTAATTCTAGATACCTGATTTGTCCCATGATACATTTCGATGCATTTAGAGGCTATAAAATTTCTACCCACACACATTACTACATGTCCAATGAATTCCTCATATATTAAATGAGATATTTAATTCATGAAAAATATTCCAAATCAATAAATATCCATAATAGGTTAAGAATAAAAATTTATCAAAATTTCCATAGTCAATAAAATCAATGTTTATAAAAATGTATCCTGGTTTAAGAAATAATCATATTAATGATATAAAAATATAGACATTTGAGGCAAATGTAATTTTCAATTATCACTAGAAAATGAATGTTTCATTAGATTCATACTATCAATAAAGTTCAATATGAAATGATAGATGACTATAATAAAATTTTATTTTGTAGAAAAATCAATTCTTTAAAAGGATATAATAAAATGGAAATGAAACATTTAAAATAAGGTTTCATAAATAGTTGCATTTTGAAAATAAATGAATTCTTAATGAAGAATATAAAGAGTTTAAAATTGTTATGGTAGTGTGAAATTACCTTATCACCATATTCATTAATAGAAAATAGTCCTTTTGACTTTTTATAATTAATGTTGAACATGACTCCTTTTAGAATAAAAATATAAATTTTCCTTTATACCATGTTAATAGTCAATTATAAGTTAAATACCCTTTATAAATGATTTTTGTAAATAAAAATAATTTTTATAAAATAAAATTGGAATATACATATATATATATATATATTGAATAAAGAATATACCATATAAAAAAAGAAATGTATGATCATATTTTCTTCTAAATATTCCTCTTGAAAGGGTAACATGAATTGAATCTTTAATCTTTAGGAAAAAATGTTTATTCATGTTAAATTACTAAAAGGGTTATTATATAAATCTCATAAATTAATATAGGGGAATAATATCAAATATTTTTCAATGGAGTGGATGTTGAGACTAAATCCTTTAACTCAGGTCAGACTTGTTATGTAGGTGCACTAACCTCATCTTTTTAGGCATAGTTCATTATGATATCCCATTAAGGGACTTCCTATTGGACTATCGGAATGACCAGAATGTCTAAAATATGGATAATGGTATTAAAAATAGAAATAGGTAGGTTTTGGTGATGTTAGATAGCTCAATGTGGTGTGAGGAATTGTGAGAATGTGTGTCCTTTTACAAGTGAGGGTAGGGGCATTCTTGAAATTTCCTATCATATTAATTTAATATAAATTATCTTTTATGTCCAAATTTATCCAATTTTCAATAATTAAAATAATTTTTTTTATGAGTTTCAATATTCATATTCAATAATATTTGGACAAGTTTTATTTGTTTTTGACCCTTATCATTTAGTTTTAACCCCTCGTTAACCCTTTCTACAATTACGACAATATTAAAGTTTTCCACCAAATAAGGGCCAATAATGAAACTATAAAATTAAACAAATAACAGGAAATGGACCATATTTTATATTTTAAACCATATCCCATTAATTAGGATGAATATATGGTTTTTATGAATTTTTCATCAGTTAATAAAATATAATTTATTATAAAATATCATTAATGTCATTTTTACACTATTCGTTTAATTTGACTTTAAATACCTCAATAAAAATAGTGAATTCAAATATAATCCTATAATAAATCACAAGAGTGTCTCATTTATATAAAAAATTAATATAGCATAATAATTCTTTAAGATAATATTTTTTGCATATTTTTATAATCACTTATTTTATTTATCTATAAGTAAATTTAAGGTCATGTCTAAATTGCGTAAGAATTTAATGAAAAAAAACTTGTCTCAAAAATTTGAAATAATTGGAATGGTAAAAATAAATAATCTATATTTAAAATGAATATTTATTATTGAAAATATAAATTTTTTATCTCTATCATGAAATATTATATATATTGAAAGAAAAAATGTGACATTTTTGACATTATATGTCACATAACTATTAAAAGGTCAAAATCATGGAAAAATGGAAAAGGTAATATATTTAAATTTTATATGATTATGGATGAAATAGACTAATCAAATAAAATTAATACAATTTGTAGGGTCACATTTTAGTACTTATGACAATATTTTTACCCTTAATTTACCCATTTTACCCTTACCTTGGTAACAACATTTATTATGATTTCCATTCATAATGATAAAAAATTAAAGGGTAATATTTATGAAATTTTGAACTCCAGATTCCAAAATATGGAATCCATTTTTTTAAATATTCAATTTAATTAATTATTATAATTTAATTTAAAATTAAATCTTAAAAACACGATGAAAAAAACGTTTTTGAGAAAAATTCACTTTTATGTATGAAATTGTTTTTATATCAGATTAAAGAATAAAATTCATTTGAAAGAATATTACTGGATTATGTTTAATCAAAATTGACAAGTTCAATTTTAAAATAAATATACTATATTGGTTTACTTTTTATATACATTAAATTAAAATATAGTTTTTAATTAAATTTAGTATATTTTAATATTCATTGAAAAATCAATAATTTCAGAAAAACCTCAAAATTTTACCATAAGATAAATTTAATAAGAATATTTCAAAATTGATATCTCTGTTATCAAATACAATTTATAAAATTTTAAAAAAAATTACTATAATATTTTTTTCAGAAAAATTAATAAAAACCATTATTGAAGAATAAAATTACTTAATTAAAAATTAGGAGATTATTTGAAGACAATTTATTATATGTAGTATTCAAATTATATATTTCAAAAAGTAGTTATTCCCAATGATTTTTAGTTCATTGGAATGTGTGTTCTGGTTTAAGAATCAATGATTCCAGGTGGTTTCCATTGGATTTATTCATAGAACCATAAATAACCAACATTACATTATCCAAAAGGGACCTTATTTCTAATGGGAGGCGTTCATTAAGTTTGAACTTACTATAATTAAGAACATGAATTGGTTGAGAGGATGGGAGTTCAGACTCATCACACCCTTTGGGGGGGATTATTATCTACTCTAGGACTCTTTATAAATTTAAGATATTTTCATGAATCTATATTAATTCACCATGTATCGAAAAAGTTTCCCTTGGAATTTTCAATCAATTATTAGTATGTATGAAATTTAGAGTCATACTTATGTATTTGAGTTTCTTCATTAATTGAGACATTCGTATGTATTCGAGGTTCTCCATCTATGGAATTATCTCATATACAATTTATAGATTCTTTTAATAATCATTTTAATGATACTAGTTTTTAATCCACTCATTGAGGCACTCTAGAATTTATTGTCATCTAAGGAGACGAAGGTTTTTTTATATGGGATCGTACCCATATCATGGGATACCTACGTTTCCTTGTGTAAGAAATCATAAACTTCATATTTGTGTGCTGCTTAATGGGACACATCATAGCTTTTTAGGTCATGTGATAAGGACCTAGACATATAGTTTAATGTCATGTGGTAATGACATCTATGATAAAGTTGATTAGTCAAGGATTTGTATGGGACTTATTCCTAATAATCCCAAAGAACATGGAATGAATTTTGGTTTCCAAGTAAGATTAGTCCCTGGTGGGAATATGGCTCAAGGAAAACACGATTGATTTGATGTGTTGGGTTTGAACCTCAAGGAGGATTCCTATGTATCCCATTTGGATAGGAATCAAATATCATGTATATCACTAAGTCTCATAAGAGAGTGTAGTCCTTTGAGAGAAATGAGTTTGGGCCTGCTTCATCAAAATGATTCCTTGGTGATTTGGGGGGTTTAATTTGGGGCGTATTCCTAAAGATGATGATTAGATTAAAGGAATTGTGGTTGGTCTCTTTAAAAGGATATCCAATGATCTCAGGCCTTGATAAGGCTTCCTACATATCCCAATTATAGTGGGAATCCGAGTTCCCATAGTTAATTCACCATGAATTTTTTTACAAATGTTGTAATATTCATGAATCTCTATGCCCATGTGAGTCATCCTCGTTGTAAGAAACAAGTGGATGTGAAAGATTCCGCAAATGAACCCACACTTTTCATCCTCTACTGGAATCTATGGAAGAGGAAACACTTACGATAGCAATGATGGACAAGGGTGAGGCGACCAGGGTAGAGGGAGAGGCGACGAGCCTTCCCACTATTCAATTTACATTGGAAAACATTCCAATGTAAGGAAGGAGTGGAGGAGATAGGATTATATAAGATCAAGACATCAACCTCCAACTTGAAATTTTAGTGGTTTATGCCAGGATAGCTGCCCTAAAATTGGTCCGAGTAGGGGAGGGAGACATCTTCTTTCATTTCATGGTCAACCAATTGTGAATAGTACCTTCCCTACCTAAGACATGAGGTTTCAGGTTTTAAAGATGAGAATGGGACGTCAGAATGAAAACCCTAATCCTCCAGACCAGGAACTTCCCAAAACAGTTCTTGGGAGAGAGGTCCACATGACTGTGGATATACAAACCCATAGACACTCCATGAATCCTAAACCCATTTAAAAAAAGGTGGGAATTCTTTGACTACTGATATATGAAACCAAATAAAAGACACATTGATGTGAATTTCTCAGATGTTTAATAAGTCAGAAGGTTTTGGTGAAATTTTCAACATAATCCCTTTCACATAATGGAGCCAATGAGGAAGAATCATTTCCATGAAAGGATTTGAAGAAGGCTTGATGACTTGTATACTGAAGAGAGTAACTGATTTAAAGAAGGGAACCCAAGTAGGAACTAGAACACAATTATGGGGGAACATGTAATATTGGGTAAACTGATGTTCACTTAAGTAATGAACAACCTAGATGTTAATACTAGGGCAATATTTGATTCAATCCTTCAAGGGTATTCAAAGGTATTCTCAGAAGTGGGGTGCTCAACTTCCTTTGAGAGGAATGGGTGGAGTGAAAGTATTTCTGATTGAGGGAGGTTGGGCTTTCAGCGTGCAAGTGTTTTGGTTTTTAAACTCTAAATGGACTTATGTTCTTTGATCCTTCATCAATTCCTCTGCTCAAGGTTTTAAAGATCTACCTTGAACATTTAATAAGTCTTTGGAGAAGCACTAGGGTGAACAGAACAAAAATTAGTCTTCAAGGAAATTAGTCCATACAAATTAAGGCCAAAAGGATCTATTTATTGGAAAAAATATGACCACAGGTGAAAGGATATTGGGCACGCAAGTGACTTGCTCACCTAAATTGTGATGCACAAGTGTCTGCTTGTCAGATGGGTGGCGCCTGAGTAGGCTTTCATGTTGTTGGTGTTTTCTCATAACTGGGGCTCAACTTGGAAGTATTAGCCAAAATAATTTCTTTATTCAACTCCAGAATGGTGTCATGTAGGAATTAATTTTCAGGTACATTGGGCACTTCTTTCAGGACTCGTCGAAAATAATTTCTCAATATAGTGGCATGCAGTTATTTGTGTGCGGGTACCTTGGGCGACGCTTTGATGACATATCCAAAATAATTGCTCTATATGGAGGCACACAAGTATTTGTGTGAAGGTACCATAAGCACCACTTTGATGACTTATCCAAAACAATTTTTCCATATGGTGTCACACTGGTATTTTTGTGCAGCTACCTTGGGTGCCACTCTGAAGACATAGCCAAAATAATTGGTCTATATAGTGGCACACATGTATTTGTGTGCATGCACCTTTTCTTACTCTTTGAGGACATACTCAAAATAATTGGTCCACATGGTGGAACACAACTATTTGTGTGTAGGTACCTTGGGAGGCACTTTTAGGACTTAACCAAAATAATTGCTCCATATGGTGACATATAGATATTTATGTGCAGGTACCTTGGTAACCTCTTTGATGACATAGCCAAAATAATTTCTCCATATGGTGGCACATAGGTATTTGTGTGATGGTACCCTGGTCACTTCTTTGAGGACTTAGAAAAAATAATTTCTCCATATGGTGGCATACAAGTATTTGTGTATAGGCACCTTGGGAGCTGGTTTGAGGACATAGCCAAAATAATTGCTCCATATGGCGACACATATGTATTTTTCTGAAGGTACATTGGGTTCACTTTGAGGAATTTTACAAAATAATTTCTCCATATGGTGGAACATAGGTATTTGTGTGCAGGTACCTCGGGAGCCGCTTTGAGGACATATCCATAATAATTTCTCCATATGGTGGCATGTAGGTATTTGTGTGCAGATACCTTGGATGCCACTTTGAAGACTTAGCCAAAATAATTTCTTCATATGGTGGCACGCAAGTATTTGTGTGCAGGTACCTTGGGCACCACTTTGAGAACATAGCCGAAATAATTTTTCATATGGTGGCCCAAATGTATTTTTCTGCAGGTACATTGGGTGCTGCATTGAGTACATAAACAAAATAAATTTTCTATATGGTGGCACATAGGTATTTGTGTGAATGTACCATGGGTTCTGCTTTGAGGACATAACCAAAATAATTTCTATATATAGTGCCACACATGTATTTCAGTGTAGGTACCATGGGAACTGATTTTAGGACATAGCTAACATAATTTCTCCATACAGTGGCACACATGTATTTGTGTGAAGTTACCTTGTGAACCTCTATGAGGAAATAGCCAAAATAATTACTCCATGTGGTGGCACATAGGTATTTGTGTGTAGGTACCTTTGGCACCTCATTGAGGGCATAACTAAAATAATTGCTCCATATGGTGGCACATAGTTATATGTGTTCATGTACATTGGGCACCACTTTGAGGACTTAGAAAAAATAATTTCTCTATATAGTGGAACACATGTATTTGTGGGAAAGTACCTTGGTCACCTCTTAGAGGACATAGCCAAAATAATTTCTCCACATGGTGGCACGCATGTATTTGTGTACAGGTACCTTGGGATCCACTTTGAGGACATAACCAAAATAATTGCTCCATATGGTGGCATTCATGTATTTGTGTGCAGGTGCCTTAGGCACTACTTTGTGGACTTAGCCACAATAATTGCTCCATATGGTGGCACACAGGTATTTGTGTGAAATTACCATGGGACCACTTTGAGGCCATATCCAAAATTATTACTGCATATAGTGGCACACAGGTATTTAGGTGTAGGTACCATGGGAACTTCTTTGAGGACATAGCCAAAATAATCGCTTCGTATGGTGGCACACAAGAATTTTTGTGTAGATACCTTGGGATCCACTTTGAGGAAGTAGCCATAATAATTGCTCCATATGATGGAATATATATATTTGTGTGCATGTACCATGGGAACCGCTTAGAGGAATTAGCCAAAATAATTGTGTGTAGGTACCTTGGGTGCCACTTTGAGGACTTGTCCAAAATAATTACTCCATATAATGGCACATAGGTATTTGTGTACAGGTACCATGGGCTCCGATTTGAGGACTTGGTCAAAATAATTCCTCTATATGGTGGAATTTCGGTCATTGTGTGTAGGCTCCTTGGGCGCCGCTTTCAGGAATTATCCAAAATAATTTCTCCATATGGTGGCACACAAGTCATTTTGTGCAGGTGCCTTGGGTGATTCATTGAGGACTTCTCAAAAATAATTTCTCCATTTAATGGAATGAAGGTATTTCTGTTTCGGTACCTTGGGCGCCGCATTGAGGACATAGACAAAATAATATCTCCATATATTGTCACATAGGTATTTGTGTGCAGGTACCTTGGGTGACACTTTGAGGACCTAAATAATTTAATTGCTCCATATGGTGGCACACATGTATTTGTGTGTAGGTACCTTGGGAGCTACTTTGATGACTTAGCCAAAATAATTGCTCCATATAGTGGCACACATGTATTTGTGGAAAGAACCTTGGGAACTACATTGAGGACATAACCAAAATAATTTATCCATATGGTGGCATGTACGTATTTTTGTGTAGGAACCTTGGGCGCCTCTTTGAGGAAATATCCAAAAATAATTTCTCTAAATAGCGGCACAAAAGTATTTGTGTGCTGGTACCTTGGGCATCGCTTTGATGAATTAGCCAAAATAATTTCTCTATATGGTGGATCGTAGTTATTTGTGTGCTACTACCTTGGGCGCCACATTGAGGAATTAGGAAAAATAATTTATACATATGGTGGAATGCAGGTGTCTGTGTGGAGGTACCTTTGGCACAACTTTGAGGACTTATCCATAATAATTGCTCCATTTGGGGGAACATAGTTATTTTGGGTAGGTACCATGGGAACCACGTTGAGGATTTATCCAATGTAATCTCTTTACTTGGTGGCACATAGATATTTTTGTGTAGGTACCTTGGGTGCTGCTTTGAAGAACTAGCCAAAATAATTTCTCTATATGGTGGCACACAGGTATTAATGTGTTGGTACCTTGGGTGCCACCTTGAGGACTTATCCAAAATAATTCCTCTATATGGTGGCACACAGGTATTTTTGTGCAGGTACATTGGGTTTCACTTTGAGGACATAGCCAAAATAATTACTCTATATGGTGGAACAAAGGTATTTGTGTGCAGTTA
The DNA here is from genome assembly GCA_963277665.1 of Viscum album. Classification (NCBI taxonomy): domain Eukaryota; kingdom Viridiplantae; phylum Streptophyta; class Magnoliopsida; order Santalales; family Viscaceae; genus Viscum; species Viscum album. Next base: position 1,220,713,143 of record OY728119.1, read on the forward strand.
CACTGGGCACCTCTTTGAGGACATATCCTAAATAATTGCTCAATATGGTGGCACACAAGTATTTGTGTGCAGGTACCTTGGGTGCCATATTGAGTACATAGCCAAAATAATTGCCCCATATTGTGGTACGCAGGTGTTTGTGTGTAGGTTCTTTGGGATCCTTTTTGAGGACTTAGTCAAAATAATTTCTCTATATGTTAGCACATAGGTATTTTTGTGCAGGTACCTTGGGTGTTGCTTTGAGGAACTAGCCAAAATAATTTCTATATAGGGTGGCACACAGGTATTTGTATACATGTACCCTAGTCACCGCTTTGAGAACATAGACAAAATAATTTTTTCATATGGTGGAATGTAGGTATTTGTTTGCAGGTACCTTGGGTTCCACTTTTAAGAATTAGCTAAAATAATTGCTCCATATGGTGGCACACAGGTATTTGTGTGTAGGTACCTTGGGTGCCACTTTGAGGTCATAACCAAAAATAATTTCTCCATATGGTTTCATGAAGGTATTTGTGTGCAGGTACCTTGGGCACCACATTGAAGAATTAGCCAAAATAATTGTTCCATGTAGTGGCATGGATGTATTTGTGTGCCGGAACATTGGCTACCATCCCTCACCGCCAGGAAAAATGTTGATTCGCATAACAAACATTTCAAGCCCAGTTGAGGAAATTTTACAGAAAATTGAATGTAAGAAATTTCATGGTGTCTAGACCTATTCATACAAATTAATTTAAAAACTAGGTTATAACTATCATTTTTGAATAATTATATTTTTGTTTGGTTCATTTATGATTGGTTATGAAGGCTGTATATGACATTGAACATCGAATTATTTAAAAAATTCAGGATATTACACATATTGGGATATGAATTCACTGTAGGGGGAATTTTTATAGTATTATTTCTAAATAAGGGTGGACACTTTTTATATGTATTTATAACTAAGGAAATATTTAATAGTGGAAAGCATGTGGATGGGCCCAGAATAATTTATCCCGACATCATTATGTATCTAAATCGGTTAGGAATAAAGCCACACATATTTATTTTTGATAAATTCCACCACATATATCTCACTCATATTCATGGTATAGTTCACATTATTCTAATCATATGTCGATAATTAGGTAATCGATGTCAAAATCTATTACATGAATCTATTTCGTCTACATAGAATAGGGGCATAAAAATTCTAAGGAATGGTTAGAATATGTTCCAAAGAATTCTACAAGAAACATGTTCTCATGTAGGGGATAAAAATGATAAAAATGGTTGGAAGATCTATAAATATTAGAGTCCTGATGGATAGGATTTCACCCCATAGGATATCAGTGTGTGGATGGTATGATGACCACACAATTTAACATAATGGGGTAAAGATGCGTATTTTTCCATGGATCATACCCGAATGTTTAGTGAGTGGAAGTTTTTTATGTTGAGTGAATATTTATGCATTAGGGAAGTGTATGAGTATTTTTAATTCTATTGTGAAGAGGAGGGGGTAGCCATTATATATTCATTTTCAAATTTTTAGTTGATCTCAGAGTAGAAGATCAATATGTCACTGTATATCCCATAAAAATGAGAATCAATACACACATCATTATTGATTTAGAAAGTCCATACACTGATCTAGATCATATATAGGGATATAAAAATTCTTTTTCATGGATCTGGCTCTCATTTTTTTCATGGGCCCCATTGGGTGGCATACGCTTAGCAATTTAAGGTCATACATGAATAACCATATGTCATTCTGTTTACTGTTATTTGATTTAGAATGTTTTTCAATGTTTACTATCATATAATTAGGAAATTGATTCTAAAAAGTTTAAATTTTTAATAACATGACATTTATATTACCTTTTTTTATGTATTATTGCCCGAAAATTGTTGATGTATAGTTTAATTCTTTATTGTCAGGACATTGGAGTTTTATAGTTTAAATTCCTTCTTCCATGTATTTAGTGTTTTATAGTTTGAAGTCATGCTACAAGGAATTCAGTATTGTAATTTTTAAATTACTTATTCTAGAAATTTGATGTTGTGCAATTTAAATTCTTGATATCAAGAATTATGATTTGTTATCCAATTGAACTGATGGATAAGTCCACGATAGGTGATCTTAAATTTCATTATGTATCTCTATTTTTATGAACCATACCACAATTAGTTCACTGAAAAGTAATCCTACCAATATGCCTGGATAATATAAGTGGGATGGAATTTACACATCATGTATATGGATCTCATATATTTCATGGGACCTATGGGGTTTTATACTCTAATAAGATTGTGGTCTTTTAGGATAAACTTTATTCCAGGTATTTTACCACTATATGACTATGATATTGATGTAAAACATAACATTATCGGACTAAGGCTTTGTCATGAATATTAACATCATGTGAATATGATGTGAATGTTATTCATTTTAATGTCTTGCTTCCAAGAATTATCAATTCACACAGGCTTTGCATAAATAAAATATTTATAAAGATAACATTGGTTGGTGGTTCAATTCATTCACACATCAATCATGTATAATGAGTAAGCTCCATTTTAAATAACCAAGTGTATGATATCGGGCCTATATAACTTGGGTTCTAGTTTTGGGGGTTTCTTTTCAGGTCTCATATAGGCTCTGAGTACCAATGCCAATTCTCCTAGGAAGAACTTGTGGAGGTAATCCTTCTAGGTTAAGGAACACAAAATTTGGTTTTGATGGATTTAGTGGTTGTGTAGTCTATGAAACCTTTTCTCTATGAGACTTTTTTGATTAGCAAATTTCTAATGTGATTTTTCATCTTCTAAAAGCTTATCACTGATAGAAATTCATAGTGAGGGTGACTAGACATCCATGAGAGATAAAACCAATGTTCTATAAATAAGTTATATGGGGTAACATTCCTGGAAGATAACGGTGTGGTATGATAGGACCATAAATCATGCATGGTCTTTTCTATCAATTATTTCTTATACTTATTCTCCATGTTTTTCATTATATTTAATTGACTCTTATTAAAGGCCCATATCTTCCAATTTTCTACTTAATAATAGTGATATGAGCATTTGTTGGAATGTTAAACGAATGATATATCCTATTAAACTCATAAGTACAAATGTTAGTATCATGTTTCATCAATATTCTATAAAGGATAATGAATCTAGTGATTATATTAGACTTTATGACATTGATGATGTTCTTTTCACAAAATTCCCTAAGGGGTATATACTCAACCCATTTATAAAAGATGTTAGTAGGGGTTGGTATGTATGTAATAATGTTAGATATATCTAGGGGATAAACACATGATATTCATTCCCTATATAGAAAACTTCCTAGAATATTTAATGTTATTTATCATATCTAGGGGCTAATGGGTGATGTTTTCAATTATTTAACATGTGTTGAATTTCTTTGTGAACTCTATGCAGTCTTATATCATAATTTTATAGAGGTATCAGAGACTCTTAATTTGATGGGAGAGCCTAGTTTTTGGTAGGTGAATTCCACCAAAGCATGTATTGGATTACAAACATTATGATGGGGTCTCTCTATATATGATTCTTCCAAGGAGGTCTTCAATTAATCCCTATTTATAGAGGGCTTCAAATTCATTTGTCCCATCGTGAAGGGTGAATTTCATTGCTCAATATTATATCTATTCCTTATTTGGATCGATCCAGTGGAAGGGAATCACTTTGGAGGTAGTCCATTATAGGGTTAATCCATCTAGGAATGGTTTTTATCTCATCACTTCTTGAGGAAACACTGGTCTACTTAATTTATTCAAAAATAATGAATATTAATAGATATAATACGTTTAGATGTGAAATTTATAATACTACCTTATCATAGATTCTATTGGCTACGGTCATTGTTTTATTAGCCATTACATTAGAATGGTTGATCTGAAAATGAGGAATGTGATGCAACATTGTTTCAAACGGGAAATCTACAATTAGAACCCCAACATATCCAATGAGAGTGGTTAATTCATATGTATTAATAGTATATTTGATGTTTTTTCTAAATTAAAGGATACAATTCACATTTCATATAATTATATTCTATTTTCAATTGTAGGGATTATTCTAGAACTATAATGAAGTATTGGTATTCCCCCTCATTGTTGTTGTAACCTACAGATAATATGATGCAGATAAAAATTTATATTTTTCAGGGAAATAAAGTTATTCCCAAAACTAACATAGTTAATTTTCAATTTTTCCATTTTCATTCGAGTGATAATTTGGGACCCCCACCAAAATACATCTCCCAATGTTCGGGGGGTGTCATAGGCATATTAAAATTCTTCGTCAAAGAGTAAAGATTTTATTGGTGTGCATTCCAGGGAAATATGTATTGTAGGGAAAGGGGATAATTTCATCACTATGATTGAATTATATGAAACAATTGAATTTAATTTTATTTAAACATAACTGACAATTTGTATAGACACCTAGTTGTTATAAGAAAACTGACAATATACTTGAGCAGTCCAATATGAGAGACCAATTTGACTCATTGAGGATTAATGTAATCCCTCACATTTTCACCAAAAATATGTGTGCGAGGAATTTATTCTTGGTATCAGAATATTGCGTATCAATATATAGCATAATTCAATTGATATATTAAATAATATTTTCATCTCCTACATCATTTTACTATATGATAGGGGTGATGAGAGATCACTACATCTAACCCACATATAAAAACAGTTTCTTCCCCTCTACCGATGGAATTAAAAATAACATTTATAATTGGTTTCTATTGAGGTCCTCAAAAGCTTTCTTATAGAATTTATCCCAATGGTAAGATACTACCTTCTTTGAAAACACAATAAAGGGTTGACATCTATAATCTAGGTTATCTATGAAACACTGAATATATGTGAGGTGTCCATGGGGACCTCTCAACTATTTAATATTTCTAGGATGTGGTATTGAGAGAATGTCACTAGTCTTCTCCAGATCAACCTCAATTATATGGCGGAACACTACAAAGACAAATAATTTCCTTACTGTTAACCCAAAATCATACTTAATATTATTCATCTACAAATTATGCTACCATAATTTTCAAATTTTTTTGATGATTGGTGAGGTGATTACTGCATTAATGAGATATATCCTCTAGGTCAATGACAAATAATTCTATGGTTTTTCATAATATTTGTTTTAATATGTGATGGATGGAATGTGTATATGTAGTGAAAACTTTCCTTAAACTAATTATCACTACCTGGTAACAAAATATCAATTGAGGTTCTAAAAAATTCTTATCTTCCCCATATTTAAGTTACAACATGATCTATTTATAGCCTGAATATCCATTTATACAATAAAGGGATTGGAATCCTATAATCACATCAATGTTGAGTTTTGTGATTGTAATTATCAAATCATTTTCTATTTAGTGTCTATTGAAATCACTGAAATCAATACAAACATTAATCGACATGTTCTTTTTTAATGGGAACAATATTTTGATTCCATTTCTGGTACTATGCCTCTCAGATGAAGCTAGATTTCATCAAATTATCAAATTTGGATTCCACTTTAGTATCATGTGGGAGATGAGTTCTCTTGGATTCCTATTTCAAACCATGATGGTATTATTATAAGCCCATGTTATGAGTACCCATAAAAGGGAACAACCCAAGAATATCTATATAATTACTAGTAAATAAATTGTGGTTCTACATAATTATTGACATGTACATATATTTGTCTTCATTATTAATGGAGAAACTGTTAAATATGGGCCATGAGTGTTCTTATGTTCCCATATTCACCTGTTAGTGCTAATAAATAGTGGTGGAGACACCTTCTTCAAATACTAGAGGGGTGTACCTCAGGTCATCCTCTTTCTCTCCCATATCAGCATTACTGATTTTATCTTAATTCATATTAGATAACACATGGGTATTTTTTTCTCTAATAGGGGATAATATGATATGAGTAGAATCATTGAAATCTTAAACTTCAAGGGATATTGTGGGGGGATTTTTGAGATTCTTACCATCATCTCTACTATTACTAGGGAAGCATAAGTATGAAAATATCTAATTATGAGAGATATAAGGGTGGAATTTTAAATTTCATCTAATAATGCAAGATTTTTTTTGATCTCGATAAGGAATAAATATCACTGTCTTTTGACTAACCCACTTCACCATGAGAAATATTTATTTCATATACTTTGGCCATTGATGTTTTTTGGTTTAAAGTAGACTATTTAAAATTGAATTACACCCTTGATTGAGTTTAAAATAATCACATAGATATTTTTGATCAATATCCACTGGCCTACAGGGGTGGTTAAAATTCCATTAGAAATAGAAACTTAAATTTCACTATATTTTATTGGTTGTTTCCTATCCCAATTTTAGAAGCTCGTGATCCCATCACAGTTCACTACTTTATTCCACCACTACATAACTATTTTAAACATGATTTTTATTTAAAACTACAAATATTATCTCAAATTGAACATCCCATTTAATTAAATTAATAAATTATTATCTCTGTTCAAAAGGTAAATTATTCTTGTTTTGGTGATTTCATTGAAGGAGGAGGTGATTTCGATGGTCGAAGATGATTCAGAATGGAAATGAGCCAAACTGCATGGAAGCTAAAGGAAATCTGTCCACTTTTTTGCACATTTCTCAAATTCCATGTCTTAAAATGGGGAGATATTTTGTCTGACACTCCAAAACTTTATGGGATACATCTCATCTCAAGGAACCGAATCATAATTCATTCATTAAGTTGACCATCTGAACCAATCTTACATGGGAACTCGATCTGTATATAGTTAATGATTTGTTTATGTATTTCAGACATATCTCATATTTTCATCCTCCATTGGCTTCAAAATTTGAAATAGATATATTTAAGATGTGAGCCTATAGCTTATATATTTTTTCTATATCATGATAATTCAATTTACCAACTCAAACTGATACACAAGTGGTATCTCAAAAACTGGGTTTTCAAAAAAACTCCCTATTTTGGGAATTAATTGACACCTTGGGCACCCCATTTGGACATTCAGCCAAGGAGTGAAGTGCTGCCATTTTAATGTTACAAAGGATTCCTCTCACCACTATAGAGTTTTTGGAACTCCTTATACTCATAGGGGAAGATCTTGAAGCAAGGATCCCTTCATCGAAGCCTTCCTCTTTTTCTTACTTTGTAATTTTTATGTTTGCATAATACACTTCTTTATTAATCTTCTATTTCATATATTTTATTACATATTACCCTGTTATAATATGTATTATTATTTCTTTATCAACCTATTTGGGCTGGAAATCATGAGTAGAATCAAGATTGTGTTATACCCTTTCTAAACATTTGCAAATTCAATATGTTTCAATGATGACTACACCACACATGGAAGAGTATTTATTTTTAGTAATCCATATTACTCTGACCATATTAATTAATTTATTTTGAATAAATGAGATTTTATATTTAAATTCATTTTATATTTAAATTGAGTTTTCAAATTGGAAGAAACTAAGAAATAAATTTAACAATTAAAAAACACGCGAGGTCACGATTTTGTGTAAAATGTGAGAATGTAACCTTAATCGGGAAATCAAAACCATACGAGATAAATTTGTAGTCTTCAAATATAGTCCCAGAAAAAAAATTAAAACCTCATTTACAGAACAGATTTATGGATTAATTTACCACTGTCCATATTCTATCCTTAGAATGATAATCAAAGTAGGGTTGTACAATTAAATGTTCCAATGTTAGCCTAGGGTTTAAATCTTTTCATCATTGTGGTAAAATTAATTCTCATAGGATTCGGGGGTTGAAAAATTAGGGGATCATTATTAAGGAGATGTTAATTTAAATGATAATTAGGAATAAATAATATAGAGGTGGAGTTAGATCTATTATGATTTGTAATAATAGTTTTCAAAAAAATATCTTCTTGTTTTGTCTTATTAATCGAATTTCATTTCAAAAATAAAAACAAAAAAATAAATCTTCTTCCAAAATACTTAATCAAGGAATATAATTGGTAAAAAAATACCCCATTATTTGTATGTAGTTAGTTTTCTTGACTTTTATTTTTATTTCAAAATACCTTTAGAAAGTTGTTTCAATTACTCCCTAATTGAGAGTAGACCTTTGTCAGCCACTCTACTACACAAAAGTACCCCCAAAACACTAATCATTTGAGGTATCCCATGAAAATGACTTTAAAATTGGCATTATTTCCAAGGAGGAATGTAATTTATTCCATAAATTATAGGTAATTATTTTATTTTTTTAATTCTTTTCTTCACCACTTTCTTTCTTCTTTCCCCTTTCTCATGTTTTTTTTATTTTTTTCTCTTAATCTCTTCATTTATTTTTATCATACCAACACAAACATAATTTATTTTCATTATTGTCCAATTTTATTTATTTATTTATTGATTTATGACACGATCTAATTCTGGGGATCTCTTAGATCTTGACCCTGAGATTGAACAAAGTCTTCAGGATCGAATCAGACATTCTCAGTCAATGGAAAGTATCAACATTCAACCAGCTAATGAATTACTCCATTATAGTATAATTAAATTTGGATTAAATTAAAATGAAAATATAAAACATGAAAAAATGTCTAAAAACAATAAAAATGTACTTAAAAGAACTATTCGAGAGTTGGCTGCACCAGATATTAACTATCAACCAAATTTTATTGCATGCCTAAATCCCGAATTGAACATTGAACTAAAATATGGGTTAATTAACCTTCATCAAATGTTTCATGTCTTATCTGGTGAGGACCCAAAAAAACACCTTAAATAATTTAATGTGGTATACTCAACCCTAAAGATAAAACATGTCTTCGAAGTTCAAATAAAACTAAAGGCATTCCCATTCTCACTTAATAAAGCTTCAAAGGATTGTATGCATTATTTACAACCTAAAGATGTAACATGTTGGAATGATTTGAAACATCTTTTCTTGGAGAGATTTTATCTAGAATCAAGGACCACTTCTATTCATAAAAAGATCTTTTGGATCAAGCAAACATAAGGGGAGTTAATGTAAGAGTATTGGGAGAAGTTCAAAAAGTTCTGCGCAAGATGTCTGCATCACCAAATTAGTGAGAAACTCCTCATCAAATTCTTATATAATGGAATCACACCAACGGATATGAGCATGGTGGATGTCGTAGATTGAGGGGAATTGGATGAAAAACACCAGCAGCTGCACGTGCATTGATCAACATGATGGCGCAAGACTCTCAACAGTTTGTCTATCGAGGTACACCACATGTTAGAGGAGTACATAAGGTAAGTCTATCTAATATTGAATATAATTTGATTGATACCAAGTTTAAATTATTGAAAACTATGGTGAGATAGATTTTTTTGGCACAAAAAACATCCCAACACCCACCTTCAAGGCCTTGTGGCATTTGCATTGAGACAAGCCGCCCCACTTACTATTCCCCCATTTACAAAAAATAGATGGTTGTGCAGCTGTGTTTCCTGGGTGTAAATATTAGCAGAAACAACAACCATATACCCAAAAGAATCTTGATTCCTTTTAACCAACTCACAACCAAGGGTGAAAGGATCAATCAGACATGTGGTATGGCTCTAAACAACAACAAAGGCCCCCTTTTCAACAGATATTACAGTAGCCTTCACCATACCAGTATGTTTTGCAATAATCCCAGGATTGAACAATCCAAAAAACAAAGGAATCTCCCACCCAAGGTTTATTCTAACACTGATTACCTTTTTGAAGCAAATTGTTCTTAATCAACAGAATGAGCTGAAGAGTTATGGTTAAGAGCTGATGGAGTTGAAGACACAAATGATCCAGATTGCCACTACCCTTTGTGAACTAATAATTAAGACCTCCGAAAATCTTCTTTCCCAACCTAATCCAAATACCAATGGGAATGTAAGTTCCATCACATTGAGAAGTGGGATGTAAATGAATGATACATATCTACCTACCATTCCATCAGGATTCACCATAACTCTAGAAAAGCCCAATTTCACACCAACTATTGAGAAAGCCAAGGACAAAGATGAAGGTATGATAATGATTGATGATATTCCTCCTAAACCACTTCCTTTTCCAAATATAGTTGTTCAAACCAAAAATATTTCAGACTAGGAAATTTAAAAGAAGTTTTGGACACCTTCAAGAATGTGGAGATCAACACCCATTACTTGAATCCATTAAAAAAATACCAAGTTATGCGAAATTGTTAAAAGAACTTTGTACCAATCAAAGAGGGCTCAAGGAAAATTAGAGGATCAATCTTGGAACAAATGTGTTAGCACTCATTAAACCAACTCTTACAATTTAAACTATGTGAAAGGATTTGGGGACATTCACCATACTATGCACCACAGGGGAGTTAAACATTTTTGATGAACTTTGATATTTAAGGGATTCCATAAATGTAATGCCTCACATTGTATTTTCTTTTTTACTATTTGGTGAGTCGAAGACGACAATAGTAGTGGTGAAGTTGGAAAATAGAGCAACATCATATCCAGTGGGATTCCTTGAGGGCGCTCTTGTCTCGCTAAGAGGCATGATCTTTATGAGTGTTGGTTTTATTTTGATCTCTAAGAGTAATTAAACTCATATTTCTAATGTTCCCGACTCTTATAGATTTTATTTTAAAATGGATGCATATTCTCATATTGATCATGTGGACTCAAATTATGACATGGTTGTTCAGTATACTAATGAATTTGATTCTCTATTATCTAATTTAGATGATATATATTTTTATATTTATGTTCAGTGTGCACATATTTTAGTTCCTTCAATTTCTCCATCCATACATCAACCCCTAAAATGGAACTCAAGCCATTACCACCAAATCTAAAATACTCATAATTGTTATGTTGTGAGAAATTATATGTTATAATTTCTAAAAATCTACCTTTTGAAAATGAAAAAACATTTGAATCTTTTGGGGGATAACAAAAAGCCAATCAAGTGGACCTTGATATTCCCAGTGGGTGAGTCCTATTATGGTTGTTCCTAAGAAAAATGTTGTTACTGTCATTAAAAATGAGAAATACGTGTTAGTTCCAATGAGGGTGAAAAACTGTTGGTGTGTGTGTATTGATTACAAAAACAAAATAAGACCACCAGCAAGGGTCATTTCCCCTCCCATTTATTGATCAGATGCTTGAGAGACTAGCTATAAAAACAGATTATTGTTTCTGGGATACATTTTATAGGTATTTTTAGGTACCTATTGCTCTGAAGGATCAGGAGAGGACAAAATTCACTTGACCATTCGGTATGTTTTCAAACCAAAGGATTCTATTTGGTCTTTTCAATTACCTAGGTACCTTCTAGAGATGCATGATGAGTATTTTTTCAGATTTCATTGAGGGTAGAATTACGGTATTTATGGACGATTTTACAGTGTATGGGTCCTCATTTGATTATTGTATCTGTAGTTTGGGAAATGTTTTGAATCTTTATATTGAGAATAATCTGGTATTGAACTTTTAAAAGTGTCATTTTGTGGTAGAGCATGGAATTTTCTTAAGGTTTGTAGTGTCAAAACTTGGGATAGTGGTTGATAGATCTAAGGAAGATATTATTTAATCCCTATATTATTCTTCATGTGTTAATTATGTTAGATCATTACTAGGGCATGCATGATTTCATCAGTGCTTCATCAAATATTTTAGAATGATTTATCTTCCTATTTCATGATTACTTGAAAAGAATTCTGATTTTCTATATGATGATTCTTATAGGAATTCATTTGATGAGATAAATCAATGTCTTACTACTCCACCTATCATACAACTTCCACAGTCGGAGATTTCTTTTGAGGTTATGTCTGACACCTAAAACTTCACGGTTGGGGCTGTCTTATCTCATAGGGTAGAGGGAAGTTCACATGTGATTGCCTATGCTTCGAGGACATTGGATTCAGACCAATCAAACTACACAACCACAAAAAATGAGTTTCTTGCCATCATATTTTCTTTAGATAAATTCTATTCATATTTATTGGGCTCTAATGTATTTGTTTTTTCTAACCATGCAGCTCTGAGGTACCTCTTGAAGAAGTTGGATGCAAAGCCTATGCTAATCTGGTGAATGCTCCTTCTTCATGAATTTGATATTGAGATAAAAGAAAATATGGCGTCAAAAAACATAGTGGAGGACCACATAAGTAGGCTTACACACACACAAGAGGACAAAACCTGGGACCTGGCACAACCTTGGGATACTTTCTACAATAACCATATTTCTTCTATCTTAGGTATACACCCTTGGTATGGTGATTTAGTGAACTGCCTTGTTACTGTCACGACCTGACCCTACCCGGGCTCGAGCCGCAACTAACCCAAGCTCGCCTCCATAGGCCAGTGGCTGGCGACCAGTGCTGAAGGCACAACAACTCAGGGAGGCCTTTGCCTAAGTACCTGTATACACACACGCATCCCACTCAATGCATAGGTGCAGAGTAAAAAGAAAATTAAGGTACCAACTACTATATATAAACCACAAAAGTGCATTGACCTCTAACAGTACAAAGCAAGTGCTGAAGTTAAACTGAAAAAGGAAAGGGGAAAACACGTACCCAACCAGAAAAGGTGCCACAACCTGGCAATAGGTAAAAAAAAGAAAAATAGCTAGAAGGGTCCCCTACCTGGAACTCGACTCCATCCACTATACGCAGTCCAAGATCCCGATCTCCTAAGCTCTGCTGAAGTCACGACCAACTTGTCTGTCGTTTGGAAGGGCACACCAAGTGTAAGAAAAGCCCAAGAAGGGGTGAGTATAAAAATACTCAGTAGGATACCCCGAAGGCTCGAGGGAGAAAAAAAGGAGGTACAGAAGGGTGAGTAGTAGATAAAACCAGGAAAAGTAAAGGAATACAACCGAGAGTGAAGTAAGAGTACAATAAGGAGTGCAATAGAGTAACAGTAGAGTGTCCAGCTCAACCCAACAAGAGGAAGGAAGTAGACTCGTCTATACACAAGGAGATGGAAACGGTGAGAAGATGAACTTCTCATCAAGTCTTTAATACCTATAGCAGGAGGGTAGACTTGTCCAACCATGAGAATCTAGACACGGAAAGCACATGGCATACCCCGTGCATCTTCGCCTCTCCTGGAGGGAGAGTAACCAAGCCCAAGAAGTGGGTACTAGAACAAGGTATATACATATTCATATTCTCAATAAAGAAGGCCGAACAAGATCGTAACGGGATCTCTATCTCATAGCTTAGCCCAAGAAAGTGAGTAATCAATAGTCCTAGAAGTAAACACCATCGATTCCCAACATCCAGCATGTCTTCCCCGAACTAAAAGTCAAGGAGCTCAAATCATCGCACCTCTAAACTATCCTCTTTGGGAGGTACTGACTCGCCCACACGATTTTAGGTCATGTTGCAAGGATGCGTATCAGTGGGGAAAGCGCCCCACGCACTTAAGAGTTCTTGGAGAACATCAAACCACACCTCATCACTGCCCTACAGTCGAGAGGTCTCCTGAAAGTCGACATGTGACCCCCTGCCCAGCCCCACTGGAGGGTAATCCCTGGAAGTCGACGGGTTCCCACTTGAGGGAGACCTGGAAAGAGTCGATGGGTGCCACACTGCCCAGTCCCGTAAAAGGGTAATCCACTGGAGGGAGACCCGGCTAAAGTCGTCGATGAGTCCCAATGCCCAGTCCCATAAAAGGGTACTCCACTGGAGGGAGGCTTAGAACCGTCATCAGGGACCATTTCCAAGCCCAACTGGAGGTAAACCCAGCATCGGGGACCACTTTCCAGCCCATCTGGAGGTAAAATCGGTATCGGGGACCACTTCCTAGCCTAGCTGGAGGTAAACCCAGCATCGAGGACCACTTACCAGCCCTGTTAGAGGTAAACCCGGAACTGCTCTGGCAATCCCTGCTAGATGGTACTGCTCGATGAACACCGTTGTACTGGCCATCCCTGCTAGACGGTAACCCACTGGCCATCCCTGCTGGATGGTACCGCTCTGGCCATCCCTGATGGATGGTACCCCACCGGCCAGCCCCAGAGGAAACAACCACTTGGCCAGCCCTACTGGAAACAACCTCCTGGGTAAAGGATTTGTGCCCGTGTAATGTGATGGTCACATCGAATCCACAAGAACTCTACCAGGGAACACGAAGCAACTCTGCCGACCAAGCCATCAAAAACAGAACCAGGGAGAACCACTCAACCCAGGAAGTCGAAACCAAACAAGAAAAAAACCAGGGGAAACTCAACCCTGGTGGTCAAACAAACGAGAATAGAACCAGGGGAAACTCATCCTTGCTGTTCAAAAAAACGAGAATAGAACCAGGGGAAACTCAACCCTGCTGGTCAAACAAAAGAGAACAGAACCAGGGGGAAACTCATCCCTACTGGTCAAACAAACGAGAAAAAAACCAGGGGGAAACTAAACCCTGCTGATCAAACAAACGAGAATAGAAGGACCCTACGTTGCGAGAGGTCAAGGGTACGCAAAGAAGAACATGTAACGCACATGGGGCCCACACGACGTGTGGCCGCAAGTCAACTCCTACCAGGAGCATAAATGTTCTCAGGTACAAACAACCACATGTACCTCCAAGCATTCACGTATACTCCCAGAATATACCACGTTTCCATCCCAATGGATAATGTGCACACGGAACCCAACTTCAATACGAAGGAGTAAATGTAACAACTCCAACTTTCCACATTATCAGCCCAAGCACGACCAACTATAACTCATTAAAAATTTACATCACTCACACGGGAGTGCACGTGATCACACGACAAGGGTTCGATTCTGAACACAACAAGAAGAACTGCCACCGGAGCACCCTTCATATTTACACATTCAATAAGATCGTGTAAGAGGCTCTACTCGCCTGAACAGATTACAACGTTGTAATCTTTTCAAAAAAAAACACACGATATAGACTACTTACTAACCTCAAACGGATATCCGACGGAAAAGTTTCAAACACTGCTTTACGCCCGAATGGCATCCCGTGATCCCAAGCCTCAGTCTTGAAAATAGTCGGGCGCATCGCACCATTGTGATCTCCTCAGAAAGACACGTCTAAAGGACTGCTCACTTGAGTGCAACAGATATCCGGAGAAAAGTATGCATTTAGCCGCACTACACATGAACATTGTTTCGGGGACCCACATCCCGGTCCCAAAGCACAACGAACAGATCACAGCGTTGCGATCCTCTCAAAAATGTACACAAGATGGGCTATTCACTTGTCCAAAAAGGACACCCGGTGATAAATCTGGAAATCACCGCCTACTCCCAAAACTGCCCTCATGGGGCCGGCACCACCATGCAAAATTAAAGTGGGTATATTGCGACAATGCAATGCCCTCGGAAAAACACCCAAAATCGACTACTCACAAGCCCCGAACAGACGTCCGATGAAAAAGTTTCAAAAAGCTGCGTGCAGCTCGAAAGACGGGCCATGGGTCCCATGCCTCAACTCTGGCTTCAATTCCCAAAACCACACTGCTAAACCTTTCCTCGGCACCAGGGTCCCAACGCCACTGAAGACGCTCAAATCGGACGTCAGATGTGTCTGCGCCGTCCAAAACAAGAACCTCAGAAAAACACTAAACCACTTAATGGTCGTGTCATGCCACCGAGCCCCCCATATCAAGATTCAAAAAACCCTGAGAGCATCTCAAAAATTCCGCCTAGATTTCTAGAGTACACTGCCGCAGACGACATGCAAAACGGACGCCCGTAGTGGAAATTATGGGCGTCCGAGTCGAGGGGGGGAAAAGCCCCTTGGGCTGGACCGACCTGGGCTGACCGCCTGTGGACCCGCGGTCCACGGTTCCGCTGCCCGGCCTTGAGGCCGGTCGCTTCTTCCACGCAGAGACCCGCGTACGACGGGTCTCTCTCTCTCCCGAGCGGGGTCGCACGCTGTGATCCTGGCCTCCGCGTCAACCGGCCGGCACAACCGGCCTGTCCTCCCAAGCCGCCCGCCTGGGGAGCCCCACGGTCGATCGCCAACGCCTCCGCCGACCTCCTCCACTTGGCCTCACCCGCGGCAGCCCCCTGCTGACCCGCGCCTCTGCCAGCCTCCTCTGCTCGGCCTCACCCGCGGCGGCCCCCTGCTGGCCGAGCGCCTCCGCCAGCCTCCTCCGCTCGGCCTCACCCTCGGCGAACCCTGCTGACCCAGCCTCTGCTACCACTCCGCCGTCTGCCCTCATCCGGCCACCAGCCTCCACGCTCACCCAGACCGACGCCCGCCTGAACCCTCTTCGGACTGGCTAGACCCATCAGAAAACATCAAAAACACATGAACTTCGCCAGACGTTTTCGAACACGTCGGGACTCGGATTTTAAATCTATAACAACCATTGGAAGGCTCAGGATGAGTAATACGAAAATATAGGATTTTCTCAAAGAAATAACAATAATTCGACGCATATAATTCAAGCTCAAAGGATATGCAGAAATTAAAAATTGAAACCGCAACCGCCTACCTCTTGGGCGTAGCCCAGAGCTTCATGAGCGTTCCGCCTTCGCTGGATCTGCAATCACCTTGGAGGAAGAGGGGATCATGGGCTTGAGGTGGAGAGCTCCTTGTTTGGGAGCTCCTTCTGCCAGGAGGTGCAAACAAAGAAGAGGGGGGAAAGTTGTGTTTAAATAGAGAAAAATTAATTAAAAAGTTTTAATTAATTTAACCTCCAAATTAACCCGCACCCGAAACTCCTGTCGGGGTCAAGATTAAACCACCCCTAGGGTAAACACCACCTCCCGAGAACAACGGTGGTCTCGTGATTTTAATCCGCGACCCAGTTCAAAATTTATTAATCTCAACACTCGAGGCCGCCAAATTACAAAAACGCCCCTCTCAGCATTTTTCACAGAACGCCCGCGCCCGCGAAAGGTACAACCCTTCTAGGGTAAAAGGCACACTCGAAACTCAACGGTGCCCTTGGTTTTCCCATCTGAGCAACCGTTTTCGAGATACTTGAGTTAACCAATTAAACGAATATGATAATTCTTTTTATTATCCGTTTAACGTTCCGTTAACGAGTGAGGGCTCCAAACATCCCGCGAAGAAATGCTTTATGTCATTCCTAGGGTAAACACCCCATTTCGGACCCATCCGTACACTCATATTTATTATCTGGATCACCGATTAGAAGTTATCCCATTTATTTGGCATGCCTAGTGTGAACGCACTGAAAATTTAATTCCGTCAACACTGGGGCTCAGAATCGCACGCCGTCTGAAGGAACTACTCTAGAATAACATCAAGAATATTCCAAAGTCTATTATAGGAAAAAACCAGGTTCCTACATAATTCCATCCTTTAAGATTTTTGTCCCCGAAAAGCAAAAACAGGGGACAACTCAGGGTACTAAGCCCACACCTGGCTCTCCCGTACCTAGAAGAACTCTCGCACATTCCCACGTCACCGCACACAGACCAAAGGGTTTGATCTGTTCACGCGAGGTCTGCCCTCGCCGATGACATGCATAGGGGCATGCCCGCATCTTCTCGAGTGAGTCACGTGGGAGAGGTCATGCACCCACTCTTGACATTGGGGTTAGGGCAAGGCGGTAGACAACCTCGCCATCCCTTCGCACAGTCTCAAACGGCCTGGAGGTCCTCTATAGAGACCCAACCTTTTCTTACATTACTTTTACATCATTTCAAAGATAAAAAACATAATAGTATTACACATGGAGGATCCATAGGTTTAGTGTCTTGGGAAAACTAGGACTACACATAACAAGTAGAACATCAAGCATAAAAATTCATTTAATCTCTTCTTCTATAGCTTCTTAGTAGCACTTGTCCTCTCCTTAGTACATGTAGCCACCTGAGGATATACATCAAAAGGGGTGAGATAAAAGCCCAGTAAGAGGATAGATAAGAACAATATAGCCTGGGGTGAGCATAATCATGACATAGGAAGAAGATCTTGAACATGAGAGGAGCATAAACAATAAACTTGAAATGTGGCAAAGCATAAAAATGAAACATCATGTCTTAGTGGTTAACTACCACACATACTTGTGAACAAAGCTAGCATCAAGTTCATGCATCATTTCACATTTACTCATGAGATTCATCACTTTACCCAATGAATTGGAGCGCTGTATAATTCCGGGCGCACCCGTCACATTTAAACATTCATATTGTGCTATATAATTCCGGGCGCACCCGTCACATCATAACATTATCATTATCATGCTTGCTACATAGAACACATATCAAACATGTACATAAATAACCCATGGAAAGGAATGGGTTTCATCTCATAATAACACATTCATAAGCTTTGGGTTCCCAAAAGAAAGAGGGAACAACATACTTGATATAAGAACCATCAATCTTGAATGAGAGATAAAAGGTGACATCTTGAAAGAAGAGTTCTTTTGGAAAAGATTTTGATGGACATAAAAACCAATTAAAAACATTTATATCCCAGAAAAGTAAAGTAAAAGATGAAAAAAAGACCTTTGAGGAGTAACCATATCAAAAATGGAGTGAAATAGGGAGAACCCGAAGGAAGAAAATTGGGTTCGAGATTTCCCCTTACCTTGTACTCGAATGCCTCCTTCTCTTTAATGTCCTGTATAATGACATTATATTCATTAATTAAAAATTTCAGAACCTTTTATACATTAATAGGGTTGATTATGGTTTCATTATTTCATATTATGTTCCTTTGGATGACTAATAGAGTTTAAAAACATTGATCGGGGATGTTAGTTTTCATGGTTTTCTTGAGTGGTCCACTTGTATTCTTAATTTGATGTTTCGGTAGATCATGGGTAAACATCCAGAACTGATATTACATGTAATTAATGATATTACAGAATCTTGAATGATTTTATAATGAGTTATATTAGATCCATGTGGCCGAATTATTAGATAATAATTAAATGTAGATTATTTGGGCTAATTTGAGCGGTTTTTGGATCACAACCAAATCATTTTAACTTTTCACTTAGTAGTATGGACATAGGTTATTTAAAGAACTTAAAATAGAACATAATACATATAAAACATTCTGGTTCAACCATAAAAATGGTTTCATGACCAGATTGAAGGTATAAATGGAAGAAGAGAGCATGTTGTTTCTGAAGGTGATAAATTATCACCACATGAACAACGTTCTCTTTAATAAAATAAAAGGAAGGGAGAAAGGGTGTGAGGTGATATAATATAACATTAGAATCATAATATTACAGTATATATATAATACTGGATTTACAGAACAATTGGGATGAAGATAGATAGAGAGATATCAAGAAAGGAACTTGAACTTGAAAGGAAATTAAAGGAGAAGAGAGAGAGAAATTACCTTTAGAATCCTTCTCTTGAGATCCTCTTTAAGGAAGCTAGGATTGGTCTTTTGATGAGATCAGCAGATTTTGGACGTGGGGGATGATCTAGGGAAGGTGTTTTGGCAGAATTTAGAGAAGGCTTGGAGCTTGAGAGGTGTGAGGAAAAGAGGGGGTGAAGGGTGGCTTTTATAGTGGAGGGGAGAGGGGTTTCCTTAATATAAAATTGATTAGTTTTTTAATTTCACCAAAGACAAGGAATAGTGAGTCTTGGATGTCCAATAATAGTAATTTTATAATGTAATCCCGAACCAAGTGGGCTTACATCAGCAGAACATCAGCAATGACTCAATTAATGCATTATTTAGCTTTTATTGTGAATTATCGGATTCCACTATTCATAAAAAATTCAAGTATCTTAGAAAAATCCCAAAATTTTACCCAAACCATTTTTCTACGTGTAGAATCCAAAAATGAATTCCATTTTTCAAAAATAATTTTCTAAATATTTTTAATTTAATATTTAATTAAAATCATAATTTACTTTAAAAAACAGTTTTTAAAATTAAAACTGATTTTGCAGTTTTTTCAAAAATTACTTAGGGTCTTATAAAATTATCTAAAACCTATTAGATATTGATTCAATAATTTATGAACATATTTCAGGAGAATAAATATTCTTTTAAATTAATTAATTAATTATAATTATTTATTTATGACTTATAAAATACCAAAAAAGTTTACTAAGGTCAAATTGTCACTTTCTAAGATGTCTAAATTTTATTTTATTATTCATAGGTAATGTTACTCTAATTTAATATTTATAAGGTCATATTACTATTCATAAGGGTAGGTTACTATTCACCAAAATTATTTTTATTTCATTGGACTCCAAAAACGATCTTGAACACAACCGTGAATGTTGGATTTTTAAAATTCCAAACATAGGGGTGACAAAATTATGTTTAAAGGTTACTTATCACTTAGTAGTTCATTATTTTGTGTTTTTATGACATAGATATAAGAAGGGAATTTTCCATTGAAAAACTTTGGGTTGTTACATTCTTCCCCCCTTAAGAAATTTCGCCCCCGAAATTTCACTTTACACAAACAGGTGAGGGTACTTCTCCTTCATTGCCTCTTCCGGTTCCCATGTTGCTTCCTCAAACTTTTGGTTCCTCCACAACACTTTGACAAGGAGGGTTGTTTTGTTGCGTAGAACCTTATCACTTCGGTCCAGAATTTTTATCGGCTGCTCCTCATATGAGAGATCATCTTCCAACTGTACCACCTCTGAGTTTAGTACATGTGAGGGGTATGGAATGTACTTCCTCAGTAGTGATACGTGAAACACATCATGAACTTGAGCCATATTCGGTGGAAGTGCCAGACGATAGGCCACGGATCCTATACGATCAAGGATCTCAAAGGGGCCAACGTACCTTGGTCTTAGCTTCCCTTTCTTCCCAAATCGCATGACTCTCTTCCATGGAGATATTCGAAGGAAGACTTTATCTCCAACGTCGAACTCCAATTCCCTTTGACGATTGTCAGCATAGCTCTTTTGCCGACTTTGAGCAGCTTTGATGTGTTTCTGGATGACTTAAACCTTCTCTGTCATCTCTTGAACAAGATCGGGACCAAGTAGTTTTCGTTCTCCAACTTCATCCCAACAGGTTGGAGTTCTACATCACTTCCCATAAAGAGCTTCATACGAAGCCATATGAATACTCGAGTGGAAGCTATTGTTGTATGAGAACTCAACCAATGGAAGGTGCTGATCCCAACCACCTTTGAATTCAAGAGAGAAGGATCTTAGCATATCTTCAAGTGTCTGAATAGTCCTTTTAGACTGGCCATCAGTTTGGGGGTGATAGGCCGTGCTGAAATTTAATTCAGTACTCAAATCATGTTGAAGGCTCCTCCAGAATTTAGAAGTGAACCTTGGATCACGGTCAGAGACAATCGAGAGTGGAACACCGTGCAATCTCACTACTTCCTTCACATATATCCTTGCAATTTGTTCAAGTGAGAGGTCTTCCCGAATAGCGATAAAATGGGCAGTCTTGGTGAGTCGGTCAACCACAACCCATATCGCATTATTTCCTCTTGACGTTTTCGGGAGACCCATGACAAAGTCCATAGTAACATTTTCCCATTTCCACATGGGTATAGGCAATGACTGCATCATACCTTTGGACTTTTTCCACTCAGCTTTAACTTGCTGACACACCAAGAACCTTGATATATATTCCGCAATCTCCTTCTTCATGTTATCCCACCAGAAGTGTTCTCAGAGATCACGATACATCTTGGTACTTCCAGGATGAATAGAGAAAGTTGAGCTATGTGCATTATCCAATAGCTCCTTCTTTATTCCAGGTGATGAAGGCACACAAAGCCGTGTTCTAAACCGAATCACACCATCATCGTCGATATGGAACTCTTGCAGCTTCCCTTCCTTTACTGCATTCACCCTCTTTTGTATCTCCACATCATCCCTTTGTGCTTCCTTAATCTTCTGTTGGATGGATGGTTGCGCAATCATTTGGGAAAGGTAGGATGTATCCCCTTCCCTTATAATTCCCAAATCCTTCCTTTGAATATCCAAGAAGATAGGGTCTTTCTCAATCCTCAACATGGATAGAGTAACAGGTTCTTTCCTGCTTAGAGCATCAGCTACCTTGTTCGACTTTCCAGGATGATAGTGAATAGAGAAATCGTAATCCTTGATTAGCTCTAACCATCTCCTTTGACGCATGTTGAGCTCCTTTTATGTGAATATATACTTTAGGCTCTTGTGGTCACTGTATATGTCACACTTCTCACCATAAAGGTAGTGCCGCCAGATTTTCAAGGCAAAAATCATGGCCGCCAGCTCTAGATCATGCGTTGGGTAGTTATGCTCATGGATCTTCAACTGTCGTGAGGCATAGGCTATCACATTATCATTTTGCATGAGTACACAACCCAAGCCTTTCTTTGAAGCATCACTGTTTATCACAAAACTTTCTCCACTTTTCAGTAGTGTGAGTACAGGTGCAGTGATCATCCTTCTCTTTAGCTCCTTGAAGCTTCCCTCACATTCTTCCGTCCATACATACTTTACCCCTTTCCTTGTTAACTTAGTTAGCGGGCTTGAAAATCATGAGAAGTTTCTCACAAAACGTCGGTAGTACAAAGCTAATCCAAGAAAACTACAGATTTCTGTGACACTAGAGGGCCTGGGCCATTCCTCAATCGCCTTTGTCTTTGAAGGGTCCACAGAAATCCCCTCGCTTGTGATCACATGTCCCAAGAACATGACTTGATTCATCCAAAAGTCACACTTGCTGAACTTGGCATACAACTTCTCCTTTCTCAATGCCAACAACCCAAGTCTTAGATGTTCTTCATGTTCCTCCTTTATCTTGGAGTAGATGAGAATATCATCGATAAACACTACCACAAATTTGTCGAGGTAATGTCTAAAGACTCTATTCATCAAATCCATGAAGATTGAAGGGGCATTAGTAAGTCCGAAGGGCATCACCAAAAACTCATAGTGCCCATACCTTGTACGGAAGGCAGTCTTCTGAATATCTTCCTTCTTCACCTTTACTTGATGATATCCAGAACGAAGATCCACCTTTGAGAAGTATCGAGCTCCTCTTAACTGATCGAACAAGTCATCAATCCTTGGGAGAGGATACTTGTTCTTTATGGTGATCTTGTTGAGTTCTCGATAATCGATACACAGCCGCATGGTACCATCCTTCTTCTTCACAATGAGCACTGGCGCACCCCAAGGTGATGCACTAGGGCATATGAACCCTTTGTCCAGATGCTCTTGCAGTTGCTTCTTTAACTCCTCCAGTTCGATAGGATCCATCCTATAGGGGCGCTTCGAGATAGGAGTAGCTCCGGGTATGAGTTCAATTGAGAACTCTACCTCACGATCCGGGGGAATTCCGGGTAACTCTTCGGGAAATACATCACCGTATTCCCTTACAATGGGCATTTCCTCAAGGTTGGAACTTTACATTGACTCAAACATTTGGGCGAGGTATGCTTCTTCATAGGGAATCATCACCCACACCATTGAAGGATTTTTCAAAGGATATTCATGATCTTCCTTGCATTTGTAGAGGAGCATGGGATGGTTTGGAATATGAAAATATATTTCCTTTTCCTAACAGTTGATATGTGCTCTATATAACGAGAGCCAATCCATTCCCATTATAGCGTCGAATTCCACCAAGGGAAGTATTACGAGATTTCCCGGAAGAATCTTCCCACATACGTCAACAGGAGAAGAATCAAACACTTGGGTTGCAATGATTTCACCACTTGGTGTTTTTACAGATATCTCTACTTCAAGGTTTCGGGGCTTCGATTCAATAGTTCTAGCAAACTTGCAAGATATAAAGGAATGCGTAGAACCAGAATCAAATAAGACTTTTTCCATTCTTGAGTGAATAGGAAGTGTACCTTGTACGACTTCATTATCATTTTCCACCTCCGCAGTAGTGATGGCATAAGCCTTCCCTTGTTCCTTTGGCTTTGGTGTTTGTTGGCGCTGATTACCCTCGAAAGCTCGAGGTTTAGTGCACTGGTTTGAATAGTGCCCTAGCTCCTTACAGTTGTAGCATTGAACCACGAGTGGTTCTCTCCTTTCATCGGCTACATTATCCGTTCTTTTCATGTCTCTTCGACACTCGTGAGCTAGGTGTCCTTATTTCCCACACTTGAAGCATTTCCCTGTCCCTTTGAGGTAGTTCCCATTGTGCAACTTCCCACATTTTTGGCAAGTGGGTCGTTGTGTTTTCTTCCCATCTTTATCACTAGATCCACCATCTTGAAACTCTATCTTTCTTTTCTTATCACCACAGCCATGGGACCATTCTCCAAACTCCATCTCCACTTTGAGAGCACACCAAACAACTTCTTCATAACTTCCAAAGTCTCGAATTGCAAGAGCTTTTCGAAGATGTGGTTTTAATTCACTAAAGAATCTATCAATTTTGCTATCATTGTTGATAACAAAACCTGAAGCATACCTTGCGAGCCTTGTGAAATTTGCTTTATAGGTTGTGACAGATTCTCCTTCTTTTTTCTTGAGATCTATGAATTCTCTCTCCATCTTCATGCAAAGAGTTCGTGGGAAGTACTTATTAAGAAATATTATCTTAAAGTCTTCCCATTCCATCTCTTCAATTTCGTCCCTTGGCTTGGTGTTCTTAATCAAAGCCCACCATTGATCAGCTTCTCCATCTAGATGATAAACGGCTAGAGTCACCTTCTCTGTCTCGGAACAGTGAAGAACAAAAAAGATCTTCTCCATGGAGTTGACCCACTGTTCCGCAACTAGTGGATCAGAAGATCCACAAAACGTCGGTGGGCGTTGCCGCATACAACTTTCGATAGCTAGTTGCTCCCTCTTTGGTGAAGGAGGACGTTCCCCATTATTATGGTTATTATTCATAACCCGGGATAATTGGGTTAGCATCGCCATGAAGTTTTGAACTCCACCTCCAAAATCATTGGGGATGTCGTTCGGGCAATCGTTGCATTGGCCTTCGCAAGAGTTGTTGGCCTGATTTCTCCAGGTTCCCACCATTTTCTAAAATAGAAAAGGTTAGAACAAAACATAAGTAAACAAGTCATGAATAACTTATCCTTTTAAACAATTATACCAAAAACATAACATATGGGATCCCTAGGTAAATATCCTTGTGTGCATATTTGTACTAAGTCTCATGCTAGAGGTTTTCTTTTAGGGTTCACTAATCCTAATTCCCAAATTAACTAAACCTTTCCTCTGATACCAACTATAGCAACCAGGCCTTTTATTACATTACTATTACATCATTTCAAAGATAATAAACATAATAGTATTACACATG
Source organism: Viscum album (assembly GCA_963277665.1). Classification (NCBI taxonomy): domain Eukaryota; kingdom Viridiplantae; phylum Streptophyta; class Magnoliopsida; order Santalales; family Viscaceae; genus Viscum; species Viscum album. The sequence goes on from OY728119.1 coordinate 1,220,738,363, forward strand.
GAGGATCCATAGGTTTAGTGTCTTGGGAAAACTAGGACTACACATAACAAGTACAACATCAAGCATAAAAATTCATTTAATCTCTTCTTCTATAGATTCTTAGTAGCACTTGTCCTCTCCTTAGTACATGTAGCCACCTGAGGATATACATCAAAAGGGGTGAGCCAAAATCCCAATAAGATGATAGATAAGAACAATATAGCATGGGGTGAGCATAATCATGACATAGAAGAAGATCTTGAACATGAGAGGAGCATAAACAATAAACTTGAAATGTGGCAAAGCATAAAAATGAAACATCATGTCTTAGTGGTTAACTACCAAACATACTTGTGAACAAAGCTATCATCATTTTCACGCATCATTTCACATTTAATCATGAGATTCGTCACTTTACCCAATGCATTGGAGCGCTGTATAATTCCGGGCGCACCCGTCACATTTAAACATTCATATTGCGCTATATAATTCTGGGCGCACCCGTCACATCATAACATTATCATTATCATGCTTGCCACATAGAACACATATCAAACATGTACATAAATAACCCATGGAAAGGAATGGGTTTCATCTCAAAATAACACATTCATAAGCTTTGGGTTCCCAAAAGAAAGAGGGAACAACATACTTGATATAAGAACCATCAATCTTGAATGAGAGGTAAAAGGTGAGATCTTGAAAGAAGAGTTCTTTTGGAAAACATTTTGATGGACATAAAAACCAATTACAAACATGTATATCTTAGAAAAGTAAAGGAAAATATGAACAAAAGACCTTTGAGGAGTAACCATATCAAAAATGGAGTGAAAGAGGGAGAACCCGAAGGAAGAAAATTGGGTTCGAGATTTCCCCTTACCTTGTACTCGAATGCATCCTTCTCTTTAATGTCCTGTATAATGACATTATATTCATTAATTATAAATTTAAGAACCTTTTATACATTAATAGGGTTCATTATGGTTTCATTATTTCATATTATGTTCCTTTGGATGACTTATAGAGTATAAAAACATTGATCGGGGATGTTCGTTTTCATGGTTTTCATGAGCGGTCCACTTGTATTCTTAATTTGATGTTTGGGTAGATCATGGGTAAACATCCAGAACTGATATTACATGTAATTAATGATATTACAGAAGATTTAATGATTTTATAATGAGTTATATTAGATCCATGTGGCCGAATCATTAGATAAGAATTAAATGAAGATTATTTGGGCTAATTTGAGCGGTTTTTAGATCACAACCAACTCATTTTAACATTTCACTTAGTAGTATGGCCATAGGATATTTCCAGAACTTAAAATAGAACATAATACATATACAAAATTCTGGTTCAATAATAAAAATGGTTTCATGACCAGATTGAAGGTACAAATGGAAGAAGAGAGCATGTTGTTTTTGAAGGTGATAAATTATCACCACATGAACAACGTTCTCTTTAATAAAATAAAAGGAAGGGATAAAGGGTGTGGGGTGATATAATATAAAATTAGAATCATAATATTACAGTATATATATAATACTGGATTTACAGAACAATTGGGATGAAGATAGATAGAGAGAGATCAAGAAAGAAACTTGAACTTGAAAGGAAATTAAAGGAGAAGAGAGAGAGAAATTACCTTTAGAATCCTTCTCTTGAGATCCTCTTTAAGGAAGCTAGGCTTGGTCTTTTGATGAGACCAGCAGATTTTGGACGTGGGGGATGAGCTAGAGAAGGTGTTTTGGCAGAATTTAGAGAAGTCTTGGAGCTTTAGAGGTGTGAGGAAAAGAGGGGGTGAAGGGTGGCTTTTATAGTGGAGGGGAGAGGGGTTTCCTTAATATAAAATTGATTAGTTTATTAATTTCACCAAAGACAAGGAATAGTGAGTCTTGGATGACCAATAATAGTAATTTTATAATTTAATCCCACACCAAGTGGGCTTACATCAGCAAAACATCAGCAATGACTCAATTAATGCATTATTTAGCTTTTATTGTGAATTATCGGATTCCACTATTCATAAAAAATTCAAGTATCTTAGAAAAATCCCAAAATTTTACCCAAACCATTTTTCGACGTGTAGAATCCAAAAATGAAGTCCATTTTTCAAAAATAAATTTCTAAATATTTTTAATTTAATATTTAATTAAAATCATAATTTACTTAAAAAAACAGTTTTTAAAATTAAAACTGATTTTGTAGTTTTTTCAAAAATTACTTAGGGTCTTATAAAATTATCTAAAACCTATTAGAAATTGATTAAATAATTTATGAACATATTTAATGAGAATAAATATTCTTTTAAATTAATTAATTAATTATAATTATTTATTTATGACTTATAAAATACCAAAAAAGTTTACTAAGGTCAAATTGTCACTTTCTAAGATGTCTAAATTTTATTTTATTATTCATAGGTAATGTTACTCTTATTTACTATTTATAAGGGTCATATTACTATTCATAAGGGTAGGTTACTATTCACCAAAATTATTTTTATTTCATTGGACTCCAAAAACTATCTTGAACACAACCGTGAATGTTGGATTTTTAAAATTCCAAACATAGGGGTGACAAAATTATGTTTAAAGGTTACTTATCACTTAGTAGTTCATTATTTTGTGTTTTTATGACATTGATATAAGAAGGGAATTTTCCATTGAAAAACTTTGGGTTGTTACATCCTCAGGGGTAGCTCACCTCCCCGACCAAACCCCTATGTCGTATGCCGTGACTGGAATCACCGTTTGGACCTGGGACAAAGCCTGATGATTCCCTCCTTAAAAATATCCATATGGTGAAACATCCATGGATATCTAATCACAAAAGGTTTCAAAGTCAATGTACCACAACCAAGACTCTCTTACATGCTCAGAAAGCGAAGGAGCTGACACCATCGACTGAATAAAAAGGGCTCACAACTTCTATCTTACCAACACAGGGTTACACCGATGCACCGCAACACCCTGGTAACAACTCAATCAAGGAGCAGGGAGAAAAATCATTGCACACAGAGTCTAAAAATTCTACTTTCAAAGAGTAGAAGTGCTGTAGAGAGTACCTCTTGTCTCCTCATGCTCTGCAGTATCGTAGACATCCTAAGCTCGCGGTTGTCCGTGGTCCCAACTGCCAGCTCCTGGAGCCTGACGTGGAATACCTAGTGATGATGGGAGGACCTCATAAAGTCTTCCCCCACTACCAGCTCCTCCTGGTCCTATACTAGTACCACCTCTCTGGGCACTACTTCGATCTCTGCGCTGCCTCTACCGTGGTGGTGCACCTGCTGCCTGCCCGATATTCTCAGCGTGCCTAGTTGGGCAGTCTCGTGCCAGGTGACCTCACCCCTCACAAGCATAACACAGACTCTCCCCGGTCTGCACTGGTGACCTCTGGTGCCACTGTGGTGTACGAACACACCCCTGAGTCCGGTTATTGGAAGGCCAACTGCGTCGAGGTTCTGTTAGACAACGCCCGCTATCTACGACAGACGTCTCAGCTCTGTCGAGCCTACTGCCACCACCAAATTTAGAACATGATAGGAAGCTTTCTGTCACCAGCGCCTGCTCTAGAACCCCGAAATAAGTGGAAATGCACAGGGGTACTATGACAGCATGAATCTCTCTATGGAGACCCTGCTCGATCTTCTGTTCTAGGAAGTTGCTGTCATGGACCAAGCCCGGGTAAAAGCATGCATGGTCTGTGAAACTAGCCGCGTACTCATCCATCGTCATCCCTACCTACTGAAACTGCATGAGATCCTAAATCCGAACAGAGCGTAAGAAGGAGGGGCAAAACTCTTCATGAAACAATAACTGAAAGTATCCGCACAGAAGTGAAGACTTGTCAAGAAACCGAGTCACCAGACTCCACCAACGCCAAGATGCTCTGCGGAAAAGGATGGCGGCCAAATCCACCATAAGATCTGCCGGTGTCTGCACAAGCTAGAAAAGGAGATCCACCATCTCCAGCCAATACTATGTTGCCTGAGGGTCTGGCTCACCACTGAACCTCAACGATATCTGCTACTAGAACTCACAGAGTGCGCTCAACCTGCGTTCAAGCTCATTCTGCTCTACTGAAGTTGTTTGCTGCTCAAATGGTGGGGGGTGCTGCTACTGACCCACCCATAGAAAGGAACTCACATGATGGGTCCTGTATTGAGGCCTTGTAGCTCACAGGGTTGTCGTTATGAACCAAATATGGTATCCTTGCTGGCTGTCTTCACCAAAAAATCCTAAATATTATCAAGGAGTTTCGCGATCGGATGAGCATATATGTATATCACAACGACAACGATGATGGGGAGATGACTCAAGAAGTACAGTCAAAACTCAATCCTATGTGATGCACAACCAATTTTCCCTGCAAAAAGTGTCTTAGCATGCCGAGTCGACAAGCAGGTTTTCAAGGTCCTGGTGAATGGATACGTCGGCCGCCGCACCATCAATGGACTCCCTGGCCCGAGAGCCACTCTTGAGACACATTAACACTGTTGCTCTAAATCCCAACCAATTACTTTTTAGGGATGTCCGAACAACGTCCCAAGGAATGAACCTCCCTATGATACCACTTTGTCACGACCCGACCCTACCCGGGCTCGAGCCGAAACTACCCCAAGCCCGCCTCTATAGGCCAAGAGCTGGGGACCAGCGCCGAAGGAATAACAACTCGGGGAGGCCTTTTCCTATGTACCTGTACACACATGCGTATCCCACTCAATGCAGAGGTGTAGAGTAAAAAGAAAAGTAAAGCACCAACTGCTATATATAAACCACAAAAGTGCATCAACCTCTAATGGTAAAAAGCAAGTTCTAAAGGTAAACTAAAAAAGGAAAGGGGAAAACACGCGCCAAACCAGAAAAGGTGCCAGAACCCGGCAACAGGTAAAAAAAATAAAAAGAGATGGAAGCGTCCCCCACCTGGAAGCTGAATTCGACCACCGTACACAGTCCATGCTCTTGATCTCCTATGCTATGCTAAAATCATGACCAACCTGTCCATCGTCTGTAAGGGTACACCAAGTACAGGCAAATCCCAAGCACAGGTGAGTATAAAAATACTCATTAGGATACCCCAAAGGCTCAAGGGAGAAAAAAAGGTGGTACCGATGGGTGAGCAGTAGATCAAACAAGGAAAAGTAAGGGAGTAAAATCAAGAGTGAAGTAAGAGTACAACAAGGAGTGTAGTAGAGTAACAGTAGAGTTTCTAGCTCAACCCAACAAGAGGAAGGAAGTAGACTCATCCAGACACAAGGAGCTGGAAACGGTGAGATGATGAACTCTCGTCGAGTCTTCGATACCTATTGCAGGAGAGTAGACTCTTCCAACCAGGAGAAGCTAGACACAGAAAGCACATGGCATACCCCGCGCATCTTCGCCTCTCCTGGAGGGAGAGTAACCAAGCCCATGAAGTGGGTACTGGAACAAGTTATATACATATTCATATGCTCAATCAAGAATCCCAAACAAGATTGTAAGGGGATCTACATCCCATAGCTCTTCCCAAGAAAGTTAGTATCCAACAGTCCCAGAAGTGAACACCATTTATACCCAGCATCCCACACGTCTGCACTGAACTGCAAGTCAAGGGGCTCAAATCACCGCACCTCAAAGCTATCTGCTTTGGGCGACACTGACTCGACCGTACGGTTTTAGGTCGCGTCGTAAGGATGTGTCTCGGTGGGGAAAGCTCCCCTCGCACCTGAGAGTTCTGTGGGAACGTCAAACCACACCTCATAACTACCCCACAGTCGAGAGGTCTCTTTAAAGTTGACAGGCAACACCCTGCCCAACCCCGCTGGAGGGTAATCCCTGGAAGTCGATGGGTTCCCACTGGAGAGAGACCCGACAAGAGTCGATGGGTTCCACACTACCAAGTCCTGTAAAATGGTAATCCACTAGAGGGAGATCCAGCTAAAGTCATTGACGAGTCCCAATGCCCAGTCCCGTAAAAGGGTACTCCACTGGAGGAAGGCTCAGAACCGTTATCGAGGACCACTTCCCAGCCCAGATGGAGGTAAACCCGGCATCAAGGACCACTTCCCAACCCATCTGAAGGTAAACCTGGCACCGAGGACCACTCCCAGCCCAGCTGGAGGTGAACCCGACATCGGGGACAACTTCCCAGCCCCGCTGGAGGTAAACCTAGAACTTCTCTGGACATCCTTGCTGGATGGTACTGCTCGGTGAACACCACTGTACTGGCCATCCCTGTTGGATGGTAACCCACTGGCCATCCCTACTGGATGAAACTACTTTGGCCATCCCTGATGGATGGTATCCCACCAGCCAGCCCCACTGGAAACAACCTCCTGGCCAGCCTTGCTAGAAACAGCCTCCTAGGTAGAGGATATGTGCCTACTTAATGTGTTGGTCACACCGAATACAAAATAACTCTACCAAGGAACACGAAGCAACTCTACTGGCCAAACCATTGAGAACAAAACCATGGGAGAACCACTCTACCATGCTGGTCGAAACCAAACGAGAACAAAAACAAGGAAAACTCAACCCTTCTAGTCAAAAAAACGAGAACATAACCAGGGGAAACTCATCCCTACTGGTCAAACAAACGAGAACATAACCAGGGAGAAACTCAACCCTGATGGTCAAACAAATGAGAATAAAACCAGGGGGAAAATCATCCCTAATGGTCAAACAAATGAGAACCGAACCAGGGGGAAACTTAACCCTGCTGATCAAACAAACTAGAACAAAAGGACCCTCTACGTCACGAGAGGTCAAGGGTATGCAAAGCAGAACATGACACACACATGGGGTCCACACGACGTGTGGCCCCAAGTCAAATCCAACCAAGCCCACAAATGTTCTCAGGTACAAACAACCACATGTAACTCCAAGAATTCCCATATACTCCCAGAGTATACCACATTTCTAGACTAAAGGTTAACGTGCACACGACACCCTACATCCACGTGAAGGCGTAAATGTATCAACTCCAACTTGCCACCTCATCGGCCCAGGTGCGACCAATTACAACTCTTCAAAAATTTACATAACTCACAAAGGAGTATACACGATCACACACCAAGGGTTCACTTTTGAACACAGCAAGAAGAACCGCCACCAGAGCACCCTTTATATTTCCACATTTAATAAGATCGTGTAAGAGGCTCCGCTTCCCTGAACTGATTACATCATTGTAATACTTGTAAAAAAACACATGAGATAGAATACTTACTCACCTCAAATGGATATCCAATGGAAAAGTTTCCAAAACTGCTTTACGCCCGAACAACGTCCCATGATCCTGAGCCTCGGTCCCAAAAATAGTCACGCGCATCACACCATTGCGATCTCCTCGGAAAGAAACGTCAAAAGGACTGCTCACTTGAGTGCAACAGATATCCAAAGAAAAAGATGCATTTCGCTACACAGCACATGAACGGTTCTTTATGGGACCCGCATCCCGGTCCTGAAGCACAATGAATGTATCGCACCATTACGATCCTCTTGAAAAATTACACAAGATAGACTTTTCACTTGTCCAAAACGGACACCCGGTGATAAAGATGGAATCACCACCAACTCTCAAAACAGCACTGGTAGGGCCCCCACCACCGTGCGTAATTAATGAGGGCAGATTGCACAAATGCAATGCCCTCGAAAAAACACCCAAAATCGATTACTCGCACGCCCCGAACAGACGCCTGATGAAAATGTTGCAAAAAGCTGCGAGCAGCTCGAAAGACGGGCCGTGGGGCCCATGCCACAACTCTTGCTTCAACACCCAAAACCACACTAGTAAACTTCACCTTGGTACCAGGGTCCCAACACCGCTAACAACACTCAAATCGAACATCGGATGTGTCTGTGCCGTCCAAAATAAGAACCTCAAAAAAACACTAACCACTTAATGGTCGTGTCATGCCATAGAGCCCCCCCCCCGTATCGGGATTCAAAATTCCCCAAGACCATATCAAAAATTTAGGCTTGATGTCTGGAGTACACTTACATAGACGGCATGAAAAACGAATGCCCGTAGCGGAAATTATGGGCGCCCGAGTCGAAGGGGGGCAAAGCCCCTTGGGATGGACCGGCCTGGGTCAGCCCGCGGTTCTGCCGCACGGGCAGGCCGTGGACCTGCGGTCTACAGTTCCACCGACCGGTCTTGAGTCCGGTTGCTTCTTCCATGCGAAGTCCCATGTACGATGGGTCTCTGTCTCCTGAGTGGGGTCGCGCGCCGCGACCTCGGCTCCACATCAACCGGCCGACACAACCGACCGGTCCTCCCGAGCCACCCGCCTGGGGAGCCCCGTGCTCGACCGCCAGCGCCTCCGCCGGCGTCACCCGCGGCGGCCCCCTGCTGACCAGCGCCTCCAACGGCCTCCTCTGCTCGGCCTCACCTGCGGCGGCCCCTTGTTGACCTAGTGCCTCCGTCGGCCTCCTCTGCTCGGCCTCACTCGCGGTGGCCCCCTGCTGACCCAGCGCCTCCGCCGACCTCCTCCACTCTGCCTCACCCACGGTGACCCCTACTGACTCGGCCTGTGCTACCGCTCTACCATCCACCCTTTCCGGCCACCGGCCTCCACACTCGCCCAGACCGACGCCCGCCTGAACCCTCACCGGACCGACTAGACCCGTGGGAAAACATAAAAAACATGTGAACTTCGCCGGACGTTTGCGAACACATCGGGACTCAGATTTTAAATCCGTAACAACCATTGGAAAGCCCAGGATGAGTACTACGCAAATATGGGATTTTATCGAAGAAATAACCACAATTCAATGCATATAATTAAATCTAAAAGGAGATGGGGAAATTAAAAATTGAAACTGCAACTGCCTACCTCTTGGGCGTAGCCCGGAGCATCGTGAGCGTTCCACCTTTGTCGGATCTACAATCACCTTGGAGGAATAGGGGATCTTTGGCTTGAGGTGGAGATCTCCTTCCGCCAGGAGGTTCAAACAAAGAAGAGGGGGGGAGTTATGTTTAAATAGAGAAAAATTAATTGAAAAGTTTTAATTAATTTAACATTCAAATTAACCCACACCCGAAACTCTTAACGGGGTCAAGATTAAACCTCCCCTAAGGTAAAAAACACCTCCAAAGAACAACAGTTGTCTTGGAATTTTAATCTGAGGTCCCGTTCAAAAGTTATTAAACTCAACGCCCGAGGCCCCCAAATTACGAAAACGCCCCTGTCGGCATTTTTCCCAGAAGGCCCGCGCCCGTGAAAGTTACACCCCTTATAGGGTAAAAGGTGAATTTTGAACTCAATGGTGCCCCCAGTTTTCCCATATGAGCAACCTTTTAATAGATACTTGAGTTAAGCCATTAAAAGAATAGGATAATTATTTTAATTATCTGTTTAACGTTCCTTTAAAGGGAGAGGGGTCCAAACATCCCTGCGCTGACATACTTTATGTTGTTCCTAGGGTAAACACCCCATTTTGGACCAATCCATACACACAAATTTATAATCTGGATCAATATTTAGGAGTTATACCATTTATTTGGCGTGCCCAGTGCGAACGCACATAAAATTTAATTCCTGCCACACCGGGGCTAGGAATCGCACGCCGTCTGAAGGCGCTGCTCTGGAATAACATCAAGAATATTCCAAAGTCATTTATAGAAAAAAAAACGGGTTCTTATAGTTACATCCAAAGTCACAAAAAATCTAAAGAAAGATCAAATCAAAAAAATTAAAGAGTGAGTTAAGATTTTATGTTTCAGATGATCCATACCTCTGGCGTATGTGTATTGATCAAGTTATTAAGAGGTGTGATCTTGATCATGAGTTTGAGTTTATTTTTCATTTTTTTTCATACACTTTATTATGGAGTTAAATTTGGACCCCAATAGATATCTAGGAAAGTCTTGGACTCTGAATTATATTGTCCAACCATATTCCATGACGCTCATGTGTTTTTCATGTCGTTCTCATGTTGTCAACACACCGGAAAAATTTCTAGGAGACAAAAAATTCCCCAATAGACCATACTATTATATTAGGTTTTTTATGTATGTGGCATCGATTTTATGGGTCCTTTTCCTAGTTCCTTTGGTTTTTCATATATTTTGTTTTTTGTTGATTTTCTAAGTAAATTGGTGGAGGCTAAGGCAACTAGGAAAGATGATTCTCATATTGTAGTAGACTTTGTCAAGATGTACATTTTTGGTAGGTTTGGAGTACGAGAGGATATCATAAGTAACTAAGGGACGCACTTCTACAATAAGAATTTGGATTCCGTCCTTAAAAAGTAAGGGTTGACACACAAAACATCAACACCATACCACCCCAAACAAATGTCCAAGTTGAGGTTTCAAATCGTGAGTTGAAACAAAATTTGAGGAAGACTTTTCAACCGAATAAGAAGGACTGGAGAAAGCTCATGGATGGTGCTCTATGGGAAAATATGACAATATAAAAACCTCCCATCGGTATGTCCCCATTTCAGATTTTTTTGGGAAATCATGTCTTCTCCCCATGGAAGTTGAGCATCAATATTATAGGGCTATAAAGAAATGAAACATGGATTTGGCCCATGCTGGAATTCAATAGAAGATGAAAATTCAAGTGGTTGAAGAGATTTGATTATGTTCATATGAGAAATCAAAGCTATAAAAGGAAATATCAAAAGAAACTTAGGATAAAAATATCCAAAAAAGAGAATTTCAAGTTGGGGAGAATGTCTTGCTCTATAGTTCATGACTAAAGATGATTCTTGGTAAGTTGTGTTCTAGGTTGTTAGGCCCTTATGTTCTGACATATGTTTTCCTTATTATGTAGTGAAGATCCCACAAGAGGGTACATGAATAATATTTATATTAAATGGGAAATGTTTTAAGAAATACAATGAGGGACTTCCTATTGATGTAGTGGATTTCATCACACTTCTTGACCCCATTATAACTTGAGCATATCAGGGTATTCCTAAACCTTTCACTTTTATATTATTTTTCCTATTTAATATTCCGAATTTCATGTGAACATATCATCTAATGGGTTCACATTGAGGAAAATGAAATATTTTATGTGTGGGGGAGGGAAACTTTTAGTTTATTACTTTCAATTATTTTCATGTTTTTCAATGTTTTTCAAAAAAAATTGTGTCTCTTTCAAAATATTTGGGTATATTTTTCAATTTTTTGCATTTTTTTGAAACCTTATAACTGAAATGACTCTCATAACTATTTTTTAATACATATAAATAAGTTAAGTAATTTATTACATGAAACTGAGATTAAATGAATGCAGAAATTGACTTTATTTCAAGTTCATAACTTTTGTAATTTCATGAAAAGTACTCTGAATTTTGAATTCAATAACACATCTCTATGTCTTTATATTTGAAATCACTTTCCTGGGAGGCTTCTAAACCATTATTTTTATATTCCTTACATTTACCTCACTTATAGAGGGAACCAAGACATGCTTGATTTAACAAGAATTTGATTTATTCTTGTCAAAACATGGGGGTTTGAGGTACTTATGTTTTTAATGATTGGGGAATGTTTTTTGGTATTAAAGCCCCAATTTTAAATAATCTTTTTTATAATTTCATACTTAGAACATTTAATCCTTTTATCCCTAGAATCCATGAAAATCCTGTTACTATAGCCACATTACTATCCAATTTTCACAATATAAGCATCTATTGATGTGAAATTGCATAATATAGTTGAACGTAAGTGTGGGGGATGTTGTCTTGTGTTGTGATACAACATTTTTTTGATAAATTAGGTTGAAAATTAAATTCCAAATAGAGGTGTTTTCAACTGAAAAAACCATTCTGTTGAAAGTTGTGCCTTTATGGAGATTTCATGATAAAAGAATTTGTGCCTTTCTAGAGCTTCCACTGAAGAATGAAAGTTGTGCCTATCTGGAGCTTTTAAAAAAACTATGATTGAGATGTTTGAGTTTTTTGTTACTGAAATGATAAATGGTGTAAAATTTCCATGATTTTTCATGACGATGGAGCTAAATTGATACTAAGGGGAGTGAGGAGGAGACCATACTTGAGTGAAAATTAGAATAATGCTATTTTCCTTCAAAAAGAGTCAGACACTCCTTATTCAGCCTATAATTTTTTCACAACAAAATCCTACCAACTACAATATATAAAACAACCCTGAAAGGTCTTCTTGATAAACATATTTCCTTGACTCACATTGGGTGGTGATGTAGGAATTTATCAAGTCTATGGTGATACTTGTATGAGTTTGGATGAGAATGACATTACTGTAAAATTAATTTTTTTGTAATGAGATAAAATGAAAGCGAGTTATGTGTTTTGGGTGCATGATAGGACAAATCATTTAGAAATTTATTAAATGATTTAAATGGAGAACTTGAAAGAATGTATTTTTATGAGGCATGAAATCTTTTGTTTCTTGGTGAGGAATTATTGGATTGAAATGATATGTGTTTTAAAATTTATTTTTGTTTGATATTGATGTTTAATTTTCACAATATTTTATGGAATACATGATATGGGGTTTTTCCTAGGAGAGAAAAGGGTATGTGTGGGCATGTGATCGGATCAAAATTCACAACTTTATTTCCCCCAACATCACTATTTTAAACAAGTATTGTATTAAACATTACAAATATTATATCAAATTGAACATACCATTTGATTTAATTATTAAATTTTTTTTACTGTTAGAAATGGATATTCTTCTTGTTTTGGTGATTTCGTTGTAGAAGGACGTGATTTGGAGTGTCAGAGATGATCCACAAGGGAAATGTGCCAAACTTAATTGAATCCCTAGGAAAACATTCCACTTTTTTGCACATTTATCAAAATCAGTGCATCCAAATGGGTGGAATTTTTCTGGAACACTCAAAAACGACATGCTATAAAATCATCTCAAGGAACCGAATCCCAAGTCATTCATTAAGGGGACTATCTAGACCAATATTTATAGGGGAAAAATCTGCACGAATTCAATGATTTGGTTATATATTTTGGCTATATATCTTGTTTTCATCCTCTATTGGCCTCCAAATATTACATTTAGATATTTACGATGCTTTCCTAAAACTATTAATTTTTTTTCCAACTCGAGATAATGTCATTTACTATCTCAAATCTGATTCACAAGTGGTATCTCAAAAACTAGGTTCCCAAAACCACTCCCCATTTTGGTTATAAATTGACACCTTGAGAACCCCATTTAAAAGGTCATCCAAGGGGATAAGTGATTCCATATTAGAGTTATAGAGGATTCCTATCACCACCTTATACGTTTTTAACTCTTTATAATTTTAGGGGGGTTCTCTTGAAGCAAGGATCCCTTCTTCGAAGCCTTCGCCTCTTTCCTTCTTTGTAATATTTATGTTTTCATAATAAATTTTTTTTTCATCTTCTTTTTATTATATTTTCTATTATATTCCACTTTTTGACTATGTTTTATTATTCCTTTATCACGTTATTTGGTCTATAAATGAAGAGTAGAAACAATATTAGGGTTTACCCTTTCTAAACCTTTGAAAATACAATATGTTTCTATGATGACTACACCACCCATAGAAGAGTAGTTATTTTTCGTAATCAATCTTACTCTCACATTATTCATTAATTTATTTTGAATCAATGTGTTACTTTAATTCAATCAATATGATATTTTAATTGATTTTATTAATTGGATGAAACTAAGAATGAAATTGAACAATTAACACAAAAACATGAGAGGTTAAGATTTTTTGTAAATTGTGAGAGCGTGAACTTAATCGAAAAAAACCATATGGGATAAATTTTAAGAGTTCAAATATAGTCCATAAACTCAATTAAAACATTATTTCCAAAATAAATTTATTCCTTAATTTACCACTGACAATAATATATTTTTAGAATGACAATCAAAGATGGGTGCTGCGATTGCATGTTCTAAAGTTAGCCTAGGGTTTAACTCTTTTATTCTATGTGGTAAAATTAATTCTCATAGGGTTATAGGTTTAACAAAAAATGGGATAATTATTATTTTTATGCTAATTTAAATTATAATGAATAATAAATAATTGAATAGGTGGGGTTAGATTGATTACTATTTATAAAAATAGTTTAAAATAATTTCTTCTTATTATGTCTTATAAATAGAATTTTATTTCAAAAATATGTACAAAAAATGAAATCTTTTTCTAACATACTTTGTCAATGTTTATAAGTGGTAATTAATACCCCATAATTTTTATGTAGTTTGTTTTCTTCTCTTTTCTTATTTTCATAATACCTTTAAAAAGTATTTTTAATTACTTCTTCTTTGACAGACGACCTTGGTAAGCCAATAGACTCCACCTAAGTACCCCCAAAACCACTAATATTTTGATGGAGCTCGTGATAGAACCTTTCAGACCACCTCAGTGTGTCTAGATTCACATGATTCAAAATGGGTTCTTTCTTCACATAGAATTTTTACCTTTCCATTTATTGGGTATTTTAATCATTGAAAAAATGTTGATTTCACCATCATTAAGTTATGAATCCATGGTATCTTGATTAGTACATTGTATGATGTGTTCTCCTAGAAAACTATGAAATATAATTTGAGATAAGTACCATAAATTAGGCCTTGATATTGATCTTTTTAGGGTCTTATTCTCACTATTGTTGTACCCTTGAATGGATAGTTTTTTGGAGAAAAAAATAATCACCACTACATCCCAACTATCGTAGGGTCTACAGAGTGATGAGATTGATCCCAGAACCATTTTCAATTAGATCTCACCAAAATTTTAAATTATTGGGATTTCATGAAATATAATGTGGTATGATATTTCCTTTAATAACTTCATACTGATCATTTTATATGTATGAGATGTTGGCATCATATTATGTGGAATTACCTTACTCTTGATAAACCTTGACTATAGAAAATTATATCTCAAACTCCTAGGGACTCAATAGGTCAGTAAGTCCGAATGGCCCAAAGGCCTAATTTTCTTATTATTTTTGCTAATCCTCCTTCAAAGGGGTGAGTTGGAACCCTTACATGTCCCAAAGTCTTAGAGGCAATTACACGAACCATATGTCCTAGAGGGAATCACCTAGACAAGACAACTTGGAACATCTCCTCCCCAACATATGTAAAGTTATCAGCACTCCACCTTCACAGAGTTGGTCGACTAGTTGTCCTACGCAAAGTTACATAGGCCTGGTACTGATGTAAATTCGATACCCTCTTTTTCTTCCAATTCTAGTTTGCTATTCTCTAGAGAAGGTTCCTCCCCTAAATCCACATCCGATGCCTTGTCCACTGTATTCTGACTGGAACATCTGTATAATCATGTTTCTCGAATGCCTTGGGGTGAACCTAAGGCCCTAAGGTGGCCCTAAGGCCTTGAGAGACAATTCTCCCAAAGGCCATGGGTGGCACGAAAGCATTTCATGGACAAGATAACTAACAACTATTTTAAAATTTCTTATTTATATACCATATATTTCCTTTTTGCAGCATTCGATTTCCCCTCAGGATGTATCATATAGGCTGATTTGTTTATGGTAGATAGATTTGGTTACTGGATAGATTTTAAGGACTTATATATTACTAGTTGATAAGGTTGTACTGGTATATCCCTTTTCTTGGGTTGACTAGGTTGTTGTTCACCCACTAGTTTTTCATCAAAAAAATTGGGTTTGAACGAATGCTGAAAGACTCTAAGGAATATCCATGTAACAACTCCAAATCCTTTATCCAATAAAGGATGACTTATTTATTAAATTATTTTAGGTAAGAGGGATCACATAACTATGGTTCAATTAGTTTATCAGCCTTGATGAACCATATATATACTTGATTCCCATATAACAATGTAAACATAAAAAACAAAGCATTAGAAAAATTCTTTCATCCCTGATATTGTTCTTGATATCCATATTCATGTTCTCCAGAAAGGGAAAATAATAAAGGGTGATATTATATTCTCATTAAGGGTTACATATAATAGAATATTTCATGAATACCTAAGGCATAATAAATATAGAAAGGTAAATGAATCAAAAAAATAATAATTAATCAGTAACATGAGCATTAAATGAATCCACAAATAATATCAATGTATCATTATCATGGATAATAATGACTTAATTTATAATGATGGAAATTTTTAATTTTGGATGTCAAAATATCAAATAAAATTATATCTTTAACATGATGTCATTGTTTAAATATTGTGTAAATGAATCATAGTTAAACAAAAAAACCCATTTAATATGTGCGACCAACTAGTTAGTCTCATGAGACCTATCGATGCATTTATGGGATATATATAACTAATCCCCAAATGTCACTTAGTGCAAAATGAATTACTCATATATTTAATGGTCAATTTAATTCATTAAAAAGTTTCCTAAAAAATAGATATTTTTATTATGTAAAGAATACAAAATATGCATATTTCCCTAGTTAATCAATTAATTTCATAGTAGAAAACCATTTCTCAACATTGAAAATAGTTTACTAATAATAATATCCATGATATGAACCATATAGATATTTAATAGAAATTTAATTTCTAATGAATAATGATTAAAATAGATTGAATTTTTTTTAAAAATTAATAATAAAAAAATTAATAATAGATAAATTATGACCATCAATTCATCAGAATTATAAATTTTTGAAATAAATTCTTGTAGTTGGGATACAAAAAAATGGAAGTGAAAAATTAAAATAATATTTCATAAAATATTTTTAATCGTAAAACCATTGAAAATTGTAAAAGAATATAAAAATCATAAAATATTTTTGGCAGATGGAAAATATGTTAACAATGGATACATTAAAAAAATTATTTTGACATTTTTGTAAATAAATATGAAAATTAACCTTTATTTAAAAAATATAAAACTATACTTAAAATTTTTCAAAATTTGAAGGATTATATAAAATTTACTTAATAAATATTTTTATTTAATTAATAGTAATTTTGTAAAATAATTTTACAAAATTTGGACATGAGAAAATAATAGTCCTGATCAAAATAGAAACAATATCAACTTTTCTTTTAATCACTAGATTTATTGAATAATTTTCCATAGAGAAGAAAAGTTTTCAGAAAAAATATAAAATACCATTAAATATATAAAGGATAAGAAAATAAATTGATTGTATGAATGATATATTATAGGATATATTTAATTAAAATAGGATATTTCCAAAAGACTTGAGATTGTAAAATGTTTTTTTACCTCTATGATAAATTTTAAACTACAACACATTGAAAGAATAAAATTGAATTGAAAATTTAATCATCATAAATAAATATATATACATGTTAAATTAATAAAATTTATAGTTTATAGACCATATAAAAATAAAATTGGTTGTTAATACCAAATATGTCTCAACTGAGTGGAAATTGAGAAGAAATTCCTTACCTCATGAAAGAATTAACTAATAAGTGATTTTAACCTCCAATATAGTAAATTTATTTTAATTTTAGATAAATTAATGTACCATATACATATCTATGATATCATATATGATCTATTTATAACATCTTATCACCAATTTGTTAATGATATTTTATTATTATCATTGTTATAGTTTTTAACTGCTTCATTTTTCATGTATGGGTCAACATGGATGTTTTTTCCTTTTATCTTGATCATGGTAATAACATATCCAGAATTGTAATAATTATTTTGATAAAATAAAAAATTATTATATACTTATTTTTTTTAAAAGGTTGGGGCTGAAGCCTAATTTATTATTAAATCAAAGTAAAGACCTCTTTTAACTAGGTAGAGGGAGACCCATTACATAGCCCAAAGGCCTAGTGGGCATTTAGCCCATTACATGACCCGTAGGCCCAAATTTAAGGCCCAAAGCCCATTATGTGAATAGTCATGCTACAGTACCCGCACTGCTATAGTACCGCAGAGTACCTGCCGCCACTATAGTACCCTACTGCCGCTACAGTGACCTGCCGCCGCTACAGGGACTGTCGTTGCTACAGTACCCGCCACTACTACAGTACACTACATTACTGCTACAGTAGCTGCGCCCCATGGGTTTTGAAACCCCATTTTTCATGTATCATTATGGGGTCTTATTTAATTTAATTCGAGAAAAATAGACATTTAAAATGAATCACATTACTTACTAAAGACGGTAGGTCATACGTATGAACAAGTGACATTATTATTTTGTAATAGGTGGAAGGGAAAATAAATAGATGATATATTATGATTAAATAATTTTAATTATATAATAATAATCATATTAATTTTTCAGTCATATCATTATGAAAAACCATGTGATGTGGAAATGGTAAAAAATTAGATCAGTTTGCGAGGAGGTAGTCCACCATATACATGAATTACGTTTTTGTTTTCCTTTTAATAGAGAAATAGATGTATAAATATTATAGAACTAAAATAATAACATCTCAGTGCATTGGAGATAATCGTGTTGTTATATTTTAATGTTTAGGATATAATTGAATTTGGTAAAATATAAGAAAAATGAATGTGCATGATGAATATGATTACCTCTTCTTTGAAGGATCTCCTTTATATCTACTCTTAGTGGAAACATGGTAGGTCATTTAGGAAGAAAAAAACCTCAAAATTTATTAAGGACTCTTATAAAATTATATTTTAGGGTTTGGTCTTGGTATGTGGATCTTGGCGGTGTATGGAATATAAGAGACGTGGTGCCTTTTTAGTGGACAAAAGGAGACACATTGAATTGAAAATAATTTTTAAATATAATTAATTTATTTTCATGGGATTGGGAGACCATGTGACCAAAATTTATAATACCATTTATTATAAGGTCTAAATGTATTCAAGATATAATATTTTTATAGGTTTAAGTTATATTTTAAACCTTATTTTTTCTTTTTAACCATTTATTAAATAATTTTAAAATTAAATGTGAAAACACTTTTTTTAATATTCTATGGTTATAATATTACATATAATGTAGTTCAATTCTCAAAAATTACCATGTAATGAAAGTTTGTACATTTTTTACCATACGTTTCATATTTTTATATTTCTGTGAGTCTCAAATAATAAAATAAAATGATATTTCTCACAATATATCAATATTATTATTTTTTACTCTCTTTATTCAATTTGACTATAAAAAAATCAATAAATTATTTAAATTATATTATAATAATTTTCACCTTTAATAATATATAATTAAAACTAATAAATGTATTTTGGAATTATAATTCATCATAAAAACATTAGTTTTAATGTCTTTATAATTACTTTGTTTTTTTCTAATAATTTCACAAGCACAATGTCAGCATTGTGTAATAATTGAAGGTAATTAAATCATTAATTAAAACTAAAAAAATTAAAAAATACCAATAATATAAGTATTCCCAAAATAACCTGTAATATCCATTTTTGTATTTTTTTATCAGTATGTTAACGTATAATATAAACATAAAGACAATAGAGTGATATTTTTTCCATTACTTTTAAAAATATAATGGCCAAAATCAGTCCAAAAAGGGCCCAAAGATTCTATATAATTTAAATTTGGATAAAAATAGAAATATCTAGTTTTATAATATGAAAAAGTAGAGTGTTATAGAAATTTTAAAGCCTTATTTCATTGTTTTAACCCAGCATTGCACAAAATACCCTTGCCAAGTGACAAATATTTACCAAAATATGTATTCATAACGAAAACATATAACAGATTTATATTAAAATATTGAACTTTTTAATTCAAAATATGGAATGAATTTTATCAATATTAATTCCAATAATTTTTATAAATTAATTTAAAAAATATATTTAGAATTCGATGAAAAACGGTTTTATGAAATTATGAATTTTTAACATAAAAATTGAGTTATATCAAAATAAAGTAAAATTATATTACTAATGGAATTAATTATATTATTGGAAATAAAATAGATCGTATATAACTATAATAACAAATATAAATTTTTTAATACTTTTAAATTTAATGATTCAATAGAAAAAAAATAGTTTTACAAGAATTGTTATTTTATTATACCTATCGAAAAATTAAGAATTGATTAAAAATTACAAAAATTCACCATATTCTAATTTTGATATTCTAATTTTCAAAATATATATTTTTTATAAAATTAATTTCTAAATGTTTTATAAATTAGTTTTAATATCTCCACAAAAAAATAAAAAAAATCATTTTTTGAAGAAAAAAATTATTAAAGACTTAATTTGATTTACTGGAAATTATGTACTAATTTTTTTGAGGGTTCATAAATATATTTATGTTAAATAAATTTTTTATGAATGTGTTTCGTAGTGTTTTTAATCTTATCCACACTCACAATTCAAACAAACAGGCTGAGAATATTTCAATTTTTTTTCAGTTTGTTTGAACATGGTATTGCATGTGAAAAAAATATATCATTGAAATTTGATTTATTTAAATAGAAATTTATCATAAAATATTATTGTGTTACATTCTAACCAAAATATATGAATTTATATCTCCAAATTTAATCCCACTGATACATGAAACTAAAGACACTTCTACCTCAATACATCCTTGAGTTCTAACCTAGCATCATTAATTTTTTGATTTTGTGACAATACATTGATCGGGTGAGTGGCCTTATAACATTTAACTTTATCAATATGAACTATAATCTACATAAAATTTTTCTCATAAGATAGATCATTATCTAGTGATATGAACTCTATGTTCTGATAATTTTATGGACCATGTACATACTTCCCCCGATGTGATACATAGAATACATTGTGACCTTGGGAGATATTTGGTGAAACCTAAAACTGATAAGCTACCACCCCCAATATGATCATGAATTCCAAATATATAAATATACATGTGGATAAAATTTACCATATTTTAAAATATCCTAGCCTTATTCTACGGAGGTATTCATAGGAATTCCTTAGCACTAAATTGAAAAATTTATATATCACCATTGATTGCTAGAAGGAATTTTTTGTTTACTATATGAAGACCTTATGCATTGTCGAATGAATCTATCCATATCTTCCATTTACCTAGCTATATCAGGTTTAAAAATATTTATTTCTCTAACTTCATCCTAAAATTTTTAGGTTCTTCAATTCCTTATATAGAGTAATTCACAATGATCTATCTAAATGCTCGAGTGAAATCTATTGTTGTATGAAAATCATACTAATGGAATGTGTTATTTCCAACCACATTTGAAATCCATAGTGAAATATATTTATATCTATTCTATAGTTTGAATGGTCCTATTATATAGACCATATTTATGAGGATGATATGTGGTACTATAATTCAACAATGTATCTAGACCCTACTGAATTTATGTCTATAAATTTCAGGTAAACCTCAGACCCCAATTAAATAAAATTTAGAGTGGTACTCCATGACATCTCAAAACATCTATAATGTATAACTAAGTAATCTATTCAATAGATAAATATTATATAATATAAATAAAATACACTAATTTCATTTGGTGATCGACTGTAATCAAAATATCATTATTTTATTCTGAGTTTTTTTGGAGTTTGATGATGAAATCCGTGTTAATGTATTTAATTTTTTTTATAGTATGGGTACTTGTTATAAAAACGCCTTTGTCTTATGTCTCCCACTGTTAGCTTTTATATAGACCAAGAATCAATTGAAATAATATTCAATATCCATTTTCATGTTATCAAACAATAAATACTCTTTTATATCTTTATACATCTTCATAATTCAAGGATGAATAGAGAATGATGAATCATGAACTTCACCCAATAACTCATTCTTCAAATTTAGTATTTATGGAATAGAAACTCAGTTTCAAATCCTTGTCATTCCATCATGATCATAGTTAAACATATGAACATTCCTCACCTTCTTCTTTAGTTTCACACCTTCCTATTGAGCCTTATTAATCCTATAATGTGTGTATGGTTAAACATTAATCTTCTAAATATATGATATATCCCCATTCCTCGCGATTTCAAGATAATAAATTTTTAAATACAAAACTATTTATTTTAATTTAACAATGATAAAAAACTAAAATGGAATTTTGAATAGGATCCTAGGAGACCTTAATTTCTTACCCAATATGAAAATATATTGAGTAGTCATAATCCCTGAATAACTCCATCCATCTTATCCAAGACATATTGAACCATTTCTATGTAAATATACGCTTCATGTATTTATGAACACTATATATATTACAATATTCTCCATATAGATAATGACTCTATATATTCATTGATAAAATTAACACTGCCAGCTCCAAATCATGGTTTGTGTAATTTTTATCTTAAAAATTCAATTGTAGAGAGGCATATGATATTACCATATCATTATAGTGGAGGATGTCACCCAATCCATTTTCTGATTCATTACTACATATCATAAACCATTCCCACTGATGGGTAGTGTAATAATAGGTGCACTGGCCAATCATCTATTCAGTTATTTAAATAACTACTCACATTCTTCAATTCAAAAAGAAATTTCTCCCTTCCAAGTCAATTTGGTGAATATATTATATAGTTTTGAGAAATATCTCATAATTTCTTAGTGGTATCTATAAAACCAAAGAAAAATATGGATCTTAGTTTCTATTTGTGTATAGAAAATTTATCAATAATATACATCTCTAAAGAGTCAACTAATATAACCTATCCTGAAATTATATATCCCAATAATGCGACATTTTGTATAAAAAAGGCGCATTTGAAAAATATCATATATAAAGTATACTTTCATGGAATCATCAAATATTCTTCATTTTATTACTTTCTCATTGAATATATAATAATATCAACTATAAATTCTTCCACAAAATAATAAATTTAATCTATAATGATGCAATTCATTAAATTGATGAAGATAAATGGATCATAGGTAAGTTAAAATGGAATCACTATAAATACATAATGACTATACCCCAAAAAATTGGTTGTATTGGGTATATAATCTTTCATGAATCTTAACTGATGATATCCAGATCGAAGATAAATCCCGTAAAAATATTGAGATTCATGTAATTGATCAAAAAAATCATCATTTTGGGGTATATTAAACATGTTCTTAATAATGATTTTTTATGTTTCTAATAATCAATACAAAGTCATATTGACCCATATTTATTCTTATTAAGAAGAATATGTGCACCCCATGGTGATTTAATAGGATGAATGAATTCCATATCTAAATTTTCTTATATTTTCTTGTTAAATTCCTACAACTCAATAGAAGTTTTTCTATTTGGATTATTTGAAATTGATGAAACTCTATGTATAAATTCTATTAAAATCCCAACTTCATGATTGATGGGAATACTAAGAACATATTTTTGAAAGAAATAACCCCCCTTATAATTGTAATATCCATAATTTTATGTTTCTCCACAATCATATGAGATATATATACCTCATGAATATATAGTAAAACCTATATGATGGAAGTAATCTATATTGGGGGTTATCTTTCATCCTTGAACCAATTAATACCATAAATGGATTTTCAATATCGAATGTAGCATACTAACACTAGTAAGATCTTATTAAGGGTCTTAATACATTATTTAGATACAAATAGATTATTATTTCCATTAAAATATGGAGCCTTCAATAAAAAAAGTGATCCAACCTAAGTGAAAAATTATATGGAAGAATAGGTTTTTCTATATGGGAATATATATTTTTCATAGACTAACTAATATTCTTTAATATGGCTACAATATACTCAGTTATAGAACTAGTTGTATTGGATTACTGTGTAGGGAAATTACTATAATGAATAATGATGTTGATTCCATGTCATCTATTAAGCACTATCATAAATAATGGTATACACAAAGATAGACCATATTCATTTGGAATGTTGAGAAATATAAAAAAGACCCTGTAATGATAAAATTTCTAAAATACTATAAGTTATTATCATAATTCTTTGGTTAGCTATGTTCATTTAAACATTATTTCCCAAGATCTTTAATAAAAATGATATGATATGAACTACAACTCCCCCAAATCTAGTAACCAAAATTCAGTGTCTAATTCATTACATGGGAAAAAATATAGGGGATAACATCACTAAAGATAGATAAGTTTAGTATTATTGAAGAAACATATACATGCATTATTCTTATATTACATTGGTATTATAAAAAAATATGTCACATGAAATATTCTCATATCCTTGATATTATTCTTAATATCCTTCTTCATATAATAGGGATACAGAAAAAATTAAATGGTGATATGAATTTATTAGTAATGGTTATGTAAAATAGCACATATCATGGATTTATAAGGCATAATCCATATATAACAGTATATAACTATAAACACAATCAAATTAACCAATAACTTGAGTACAAAGTGCATCCATGGATAATATTAATGAGTTAATTTCATGTATAATGATAACTAAAATCAAAATAAAGGAAATGATTTATGTTGTATGTCGTGATCTTAGATATCATGATATGTTCACAATTAAGGCATTATGTCAAGATAGATTAATCGATGGGTTTGCAACAAAACCCCATTGAATTAGATTGGATAACAGGTTTGTCTCATGGGACCTATTGAGGTGTTAATGGGATATCTATAATTGGTCCCCCCATCACATCAAGTATAATTATTTTTTCATATGTTGAATGATAATATTAATTAATTAATAATATGACTTATCATAAAATATCCGTATTAAATAAATGACATATAATGTCATAATTTACCAAGTCAATCAATATACATCAATATTAAAACACCTTATTTAGAAATGGTTTACCATTTAAGAAATAATAGAATCCCTGATACAAAGAATATGGATATTTAAAGGAAATCTAATATTTAATAAATAAATTCATGTATTTTGAGGAGTAAAAGAAAATTAATGTGAAATATGAAAATAATATTTATTTTAAAAAAATATCCCATAAAAATACTAATAATATATTGATGAATGTAAAAGATCATAAAGTATTTATGTTCATGGGAAAATTTGTTAACACGATACATATAAAAAAGAAACAATTTATTTGACTGTTTCTAATAAAATTTGAAAATTACCCATTATGGAAACATTGGAATAATTTATCTTAAACAATTTATAAATTCAAGTATAATATAAAATGTACCCAATAAATATTTTTAATAAATTTATATGATATTTTTGAAATAAGTTTTTCAAATATGTACATAGAAGAAAAATCTAACGGATTGAAAGAGAAAAAAGATCATGTGTTCTATTAAAAATTACATTTCATGATTACAGATACAAAGAGATGGAAATTTGGAAGGAAATATTTTTATTCCTTAAATATATAGGTTAATAATTTATACGTCCTTTATAAAGTTTTTTTTATAATATTCCTTCATTGAAAATAGGGAAATACCCCAAAAAGTGATTTTATAATAAATTCTTACATATTTTTGAAACTTTTAATCTACTAAAACTTAAAAAATAAAATTGAATTGAATCATTAACCTTCATGAATAAATATATATACACATTAAATTTAGAAATTGTTAATTATACAAACCACATTAAAATTAAAATGTGCATTATACCAAATATGTCCAAATGGAGTCGAAATTGAGATGAAATCCCTTACCTCATGCTGGACCTGAATCAAAAGTGATTTTATCCTCCTCTATAATAAATTGATATTAATTATAATTACATAACATAACAATATAAGTTTTTTTATATTATCTAATTATAACATCTTATAATCCATTTTTAATGTTATTTTATTATTATTATTGTTTTAGGTGTTATGTATTTTATCTTTCATGTGTCATTTGACTTTACAGTTGTGGAAATTATATATAGATCATGATTATATGATATCTGTAATTTTAATCAAGATGTGAAAATAATTAATATTTATTATATATATTTTTAAAATAATCATAGAAAAATATACAAATATAATGGATCACAGTGCTTCTTGGAGACGGTAGGCAGTATATGTGCACAAGGGAAATTGATATTTTTCAATAGATGAATTATAATTTATTTATATATTTTACTTAAACTTTAATAATTATTTCATATGTATAAAATATATTTATTTTTACATAATTATTATAATCCATGTGAGGTGGTAATGTGAAAAAAATTACATTAGTTCGCAAAACGGATGTCTTCTGTGCACATGAGAAATAATTGTGTTTCTTATTTGATGGAGGAGGATATAGATAAATACTATTAAATATACATAATAAAATATTTTTATTGTTTATATACTAGTATTTTCATTCCTTAATGGCTTGGAAATAATTGAATGTGGTAAAGTAAGTATAAAAATAAAAGTGATAGGTGATAATGATTAGCTATTATTTGAATCAGATACTTTAGATCCCATCTTATAGGACCAAGGGTAGGTATCTGTGGAAGAAAAATACCTCTAAAACGTGGATATAGAAGATTAGAAGAGTTTTTAGTCTTTTTTAAAGATAAGTTCCTCTAGTTGGTGTATATTAAAGAGTATAAGTGGTTCTATTTTATTATGAATGAAAGGAGACACATGGAATTATTTAATATATATATATATATATAATATATTAATTTCCTAGTTCAAGATATTCCATGTGCTAATTATCCAAAATAGAAGGTATAATATATTTTAACGCCTTTCAATTAACAAAATTTGGACATGTTTTGTGGTATTTTAGACCTTCTCTTTTAGTATAACCCCTTCATGAAACAATTTTAATCATAACCACAATAATGATTTTTTTAATATTAAAGTGTTATAATTTTATATATAGTGTAGTTGTTTCTCAAAATTGGAATATATTTACATTTTTATGCATTTATAATCCTACTTTTCCTCTTTTATCGTTTTTATTAATTTTAAATAATGTAATAAATTATTTTTTCATAAAATGTAATCAATGTCATTTTGACACTATTCATTTCATTTGAATTTAAAGATGTCATGGAAAATATGGAATCCAAATATTAAGATTCTTATAATAAAAATATATTATTATTAAAAATTAAATTACTTTTTTCGTATCATTTAAGACAAAACATTATTTTTAATGTCTTAAAAATTATATTCATTGATATTTCTATTTTGTGCACGTGCACTGTGTCAGCATTTGGTAAGTATATACAGTTCTTATAGATTTGATAAAAAAATTACATCAAAATAATAATTTTATTAAAATAAAAAACCATTATTATTTACTTGAAACTTATATTCATCTATATTTGAACATTGAAGATAAATTTAAAGGGAAGAAAGTATTATTTTGTTTTTTAATTACCTAAAATAATATAAATGTTAGAATCATATACAACTGACACAAAAAACAATATTTTTGAAAAATGGATAATATATGATAAATTCATGTTATGAAGATATTTTAAATCCCTATCACAAAATTATAACTATAATTTACCCATTTTACCCTTGCTGAGGTGACAAATATTTTCACACGTTACAATTCATAAAGAAAATAGTTATAGGGAAATATTTACTAAATATGAACATTGGGATTAAAAATATTTAATCCATTTTATCAAATTCAATTCATATTATTTCGATAAACTAATTCGAAAAAAATTCAAAATGTGATGAAAAAATGGTTTTCCATAAAAAAGTGTTCTTAAGCATAAAAAATTGACCTTTTTAAAAATCATGTAAAATAATAATACCAGTATAATTAATTATATTATTTTAAATAACATTTATTTTATATAACATAAATTCAAAATAAAAATATAATTTCACTTTTAAATTAATTTATTTAAATGAATGAAAATATAGTTACACCTTTGTGTATTTTTTACTTTTCGCTGAAAAAGTATTGTTTTCATAAAATTTGAAAAATAGAAACTTAAGATAAATTTGATATGCTATTTTCTAAATTGATATCATTTTTATAAAATAATATGTCTAAAATATAATTAAATTAGTCATAATTTATTCACACATAATGCCACAAAAATCATTTATGTTGAAAATATATTATTGAATCATAAATGGATTTTTTAAAAGATATGATCCTATTACCAAGAGATAATAATTACAGTTAATGTAAATAAAAATTTTCTACATATTTTTTATAATGTTTTAAATATTATTCTTACCCACCATTCCAAGGACTAAGTGATAATATATCAACAAATTTTCTTAGTCTATTTAAAATCAATGTTTTGTGTGAAGAAAGATATAAAAGAAATTAGATTTATTTAAATAGAGGTATAGAATAAATATATATGTGTTACACACCATATTAATATTTTTAACTAAAGAAATTTTCTATAGGTATTGGTTGTATACATATATTTTCATGGGATATCTCTTGGATATTAGGATCGACCATTATTGCACTATCCCTTGTTCCCTTGGCATCTGTAGCCTTGACCTCAAAATCTGTTATTATGTATGAGGAATTTAGGTCCATTTATATATTAATAATTAAATAAATTTCTTAATAAGTGAATTGTTTTAATGGAGATAAAAATTTAATTTTTTACGAGGAGGATTCCTTTTGGTGGGATGTTACCCATAATATGGATGATGAGGGAAGGAAACACATGAGAGGCAGAGTTTGTGTGGATGTTGGATGAGAATAATTCTCTTAAAAAATTTTATTATTTGGATTATTATATATTCATATAGTATATTCATTTAATTTAATTACCATAAGTTTTTGAATTATGATTATTTTATGAAGTTTTGATATTAGTGTTGTGTGAGCTCGGTCTACATACTATCGGGTTATCCCATTATCACACGTCAATTCACCCTTTTTCAACATAACAAGTGAGTCACCATCATTTTATAATTATATAGTGGAAACATATGATACATACATTAGGGATTTTACCATTATCTCCATTCTAGAATCAACCAAACCTATGAGGATTTATTTGAAGTCAAATCCATCTTGGATTGTGTGACCTCATCTATTATGAAAATAGAAGTATCTAGGATAATCACTGAGGCCAACCTAACACATTTTCTTACAATAAAGATGCATGAGGAGAATTTTTCCCATGTATATGAGGATATAGTTGGAAACCTACTCACATTATATTTAATACTCTTTTTTCATTCTGTCCTTAAATCATGGGTGACATTAATCCCTCTTTTCTTCTAGTCGAGGGTTGTTTTACTATCATTGGCACTTGGTGTGAGGTGGAGGATAATGTGGGCCATGCCTATGTGTTTCAGTGGGAAATGATACTCTATTGATTCTAATGGTAATATTTCATTATTCACCAAACCAATTCCCCTATACTTTGAGTATGGGGGAAAAGTTGAACTTGTTTTGTTGAATGAAATCTTCTAGATGTTATTCCATTTCTAAAAAATATCACAATCATCATGGTTTTTTCATTTGAATCAACGAAAAATGAAACTCATCATAGATTTTCTTAGCCTATTATTCCAAAATATACTCATACATGAGTTGAAAGGTGATTGAGTATGTTTTACTATCAAATCCTGACCTAATGTAAGAGAATATCTTTTGTTTTGTTTTCAACTAGTGAGGTCGACAATCACCATTTTCTATAATGTGGTGCTAAATTAATTAATAAATTATTGGAAAAGGTATTACAGGCCTATTATAGACCCTTATATGATACTTTTATACCAAATAAAATACGGCTCTACAAAATTAACCGTAAATCATCACAATGTAATTGAATCTATAGAGTCTTTATCTACTATCATTTGGCCACATCATGAAATCATGTTTTTTAGGTTCTACTCTCGATTCCCTATGACATTGATAGTAAAAATGAAAGGATTATAGAAATTATATAGGGGTAGAGTGACGTCCACTCATTCATTGTATGACTTCATCTCATGATGTATGGGGGTAAGTCTCTCTTTCATAAATGTCATCATATAATCTAGATTCTTGATAGTGCTATGGATTTCTTGGGGGGAATTATCAATTTACCACCCCCCTGACCATGGGTAGATGGAAAATAATTTTTTCGTTTCATTTACCTTATAATATTCCAATTTTTAGTTCATTCTAGGACAATTTGATAAACCCAATAAGGATGCGGTTGTCATAGCACTGGAGGAAAATCATGAAATATCTCAATTTCAATGTTTATATTGTCCATTTATTTAGATCCATATCTATCTTTATTCTCATATTCAATTAATATAGTAAAATTCACTCCCACCTGATGGGTGGGAGTAGAGGATTATTATTATATGAAAAAGTGATGCTTGACAGGAATATTTAAAATGATAAATTCTTTATTGGGTCATATTAGGTTATATATCTAATTCATATATTGATCTATAATATCTTCCTTAGAGGGTATTTCTTCCTTTCTAGGTAGATATTGAGATACATCCATGCCTTTTCCTTTATCCTTGGTGAAATATAATTGGGGGGATTGTAATTTTTTCCTGCTATGTTTTCAAGAATATTATTGTTTCTTGTGTGCACAACCTCAATCGTTACATCAATATCACCTACTCCGTGAGGTAATAATTCCATATTTCTTCCCTCAATATTAATGTTTCAATGTTTACCATCTACTTGGTTAACAATGATTTTATTAACAAATGAATACTAAGTTGAAGGAATAATCCCATCATTATTTGAGTTACAGGGTAGATATGAACTTCTTTCTTCCCCTCTAGGTTTTTTACCAAAGAAACCCCTATAACACATTGTATTGCAAGAATTTTAGATCTTGAGACCCTTGTGGTGTTTAGTTTTTATTTTAATATTATCCATTTTTATGGTCTCTCAATAGTGACATTAAGGGAGCCTCCAAATGCTCCTGCTTAGAGAACCCTGAATGACATGGGTGTGTCATGAATCCAGAGGAATGACATGGATGTCAACTGTCAGTGATTGGTGCCCAGTTGGGAGAAGAATGATATCAGTATAGGGGGTGGAAATAATCCCTATATCCCACAGGGATTTAGATATTTAGGGATTAATTTGGTACTTCCTAAACCTGTATAAGATTTTATGACTCACAAGATGGTGGTCATGATAGAAATTACACAATCCCTCTAAGTCGGGATTGATTTGGATATGTCACCAATTTCATCGGGACCTACATTGGATTCAATAACCCCATTGGTGGAGGAGGTGGTAAAAAGTTCCTCATCCCTATATATTGGGGTTACTATTGGATGGATTCAATGGTGGTTACTATCATGATCTTTTTTATTTAGTGTAGTTTCACTCGCACTTGAGCCAGGTGTATTATCTACTCAGAGTAGGATCCTTCTTTAATGGGGAGATTTTTGAGAAGGTGCCACATCAACTTCTTTTGTTGGGATGTGTTCCCCATTTGGTGGGAGACATAGTCTAAGATATTTTTTTGTGGCCTTAAATTTTTTTCATACTGATTTAGTATTTTCTAAATTGGGTAATTTTTTTGGATTGACCAACTGAATATATCTTGGGTCAGAACTAAGATATCCCTTGTGGCTATGATGTTACAATATTTAATGTTTGGGGGATTCATTTTTCTTCGGGATGGTGTGATGCGTAATGCTATATACTCACCCCATCCTTGTAAAAAAATTTATAATTCATTACAGATTGACTTTAGTAGATTCATTGAGCTATGGAGGCTACCCTTTCATGGGATCTCAGAGTTGTTTTATGATCTTGGGTCACAATCCATGATGAATGCAGTGAGCTATGTCTAATAGTAGAGTTTGGTTATGGAATTAATATGACCCTCATATTCCTAAAAAGGGAGGTGTTTTTTCATTGTCTATTTGAAGGTATCCCATAAGTCCTAGAGTAAGTAAGGTATGATATCTTTTATTAGATCATTTGGGGATTTTTCATTGGAAGTGGTGATGGGATATATCGTAGTTCAAGGGTTTTTTTTCACCTAAATCATTCTATATGTCCTTGTTATATAATTTTTAATAGAAGGAATATTCCTCTACCTAGTCAATTGACATAGGTTTCTTCTTTATATTTTCTACTTATTGCTATGAGAAATTTGTAGTAGTTAATGGGGAACTATATATGATTGACTTAGGCATTTTGAGAACCTCTCTAGAGGAATGTGACTTGATAAGGGATGTATTTCTTTGTCTGGGAAATATATCATGTGAGGAGGTTGTTTAGATTGGATTTCAGGGGTAGGATCCCCATAATCCATCTCCATTATACAATAAAGATGACTACCATGGTAATTGTCACCTTCTACTTCTGGTGAAGAGTTAGTAGACCCATGAGGTGCTATAGATATTCATTTTATGGATTCAAGGTAATCTTAATTAAGAAGGGTATGAATATTATCCTCATATGGCATCATGCTCGTAATATACCAACCTCTTATTTTGGGTTGAGAAGGAGTATGTGACTTCAATTTTGTGGTTACAAGATTATGGAGATGATTGTATTTTATTGTGGGAATATGATCATGATGCTAAGAAGTTGTAGGAGTATGATATTTAACATACAAATTATTGTAAAGATATTGAGTATAGTTTTGAGTGTTTCCTAGAATTTTATAATTAACCATAAATTAGTTGGGAATATGATCATGATTCAAATGTTCATTCCCCACCAGAATATGCTGAAAAAACTATGTAATGGAAGAAGTAATATGGTCATCACCCTCTATGGACTCTTAAATATTTTGGTGTAGTCCTTCACCAAAGAGAGAAAGAATAAACAGATGGATCATTTAAGCTATTGGAATATCTCAAGTGTATTTTTTGATAGGGATATAAACCTCCCCTAAGGTGGATTTTGTAATATGATAATGAAGATCAATTGGAGGGGGGATATGGGCTCAATCCTAGTTAGCCTTTGGAAATTTGCACCAACATTTTTTCATAAAAATATGTGTCTCTATTTTGGTAATTTGAGAACTATTTTTGTGAACCCTAGTTAGAATAGGGATATTGGCCTCTCTTATACCTCACCCCTAACCAAAACATATATATAATCCACTTCAAGAAGGTCATGAATTGACACTTTCTCAAGAGTTGAATTTTTTTCATATTAATAATGCTAAATTACTGCCCTATATGTGTGTATAACAATATGTGTATTTCCATGTATTATCATTATAATATTTAGATGAATCTCCTCACTAATTTCTATAAAATTCAATAATTTAGAAGAGAATTTTTTGGGATATAAGTCTACACATTTTCTATTTCTAGGATATAGTAGTATATTTGTTCGATTGAATTAGGGATATATTCTCTACTGATCCTTATTGTGACATCATAATATATCGGTTGAATTCATACATAAGGGAAGAGATATTTCCATGACCCATGATTGCTACCATGATATACTGATATACAAGTTGTTGCTGAGAAGGGATATGATCCAGCTCACTGGTTTCCACCAAATTATTTGGGTTGGATTCATCAGTGGAAGTAGTAATATAAACATTCCCCTTAATGTTTGCTATTTTCTATGCCTGTTGAGTTCTCTATGTTGATTGAATTTGAGTTTCTAGGGAGGTGAATGATCTTTCATCACTCTCAGTCAGATATTGAGGGTCATTGGAAACAATATTTGATAGGTTCCCTTTATAGAGGATCCTTAACTACTATGGATCCAAGGTCGACAACTAGATCCACCTTCCAATGGTAATGAATTTTTTGATTTATGTGCTTAAAGGGTAAACTACCAAAGTCAATAGAAATAGTGAAAAGCATCACTAGATTTATCATTTCATTCTTAATATGAGGTGAGTTTTCAAGCTTTATCACCTGAAGATCCTAGTGTGTAGCCTTGATGGTCGAAATGTTATTTTTTCAATGGTACTCTTTAAGAATCACGTTTTCCACTAGATGATGAAGACATTTAAAAGGTTATATTGTTTGGTGATCCACAAATATAGTCTCAACAACTGATATTCAGAAATGACTTCTTGATGATTACTTATTATTAGGAAAAAGTTAACAATAGAAACCCTAGCCTTTTCACATATAACATTACATGATTTTATGAATAATTATACATTAGAGTACAAGACAAGGATTGAAAAGTCAAGTGTCTTGGAAGACTAGGTACATAATAAAACAATATGAAAAAAACTTTTTATTTAACCACTGTATTGAGCTCTTATTTTAAATTGTGCTCATAAATAAACATAGGATAACTTGGGGATGACATTTACAATGGTATGAGATAAAAACTAGTTAGTGAATAATCAT
Source organism: Viscum album (assembly GCA_963277665.1). Classification (NCBI taxonomy): domain Eukaryota; kingdom Viridiplantae; phylum Streptophyta; class Magnoliopsida; order Santalales; family Viscaceae; genus Viscum; species Viscum album. The sequence continues at coordinate 1,220,772,432 of OY728119.1, forward strand.
AAGAACAAATTAACAACACATTGGATAGAAGGTCTGACATTATGATATATTAACAAATTTAATATCTGGAATCATAACATATAAACATGGGATCATTTAAACATAGAATCATTGAAACATGCCAGAAAAATAAAACAAGAATTTAATACGAGTCAAGGCTAACCGCCAAGACCATTTTCTATAGTATCAAAATCCAAGGCTAACCGCTAAGACCATTGCACATAGTAGCACAAGCCAAGGCTAACCGGCAAGAATGTCACACATAATCATCTCAGGAGACTCAGAGATACCCATTGCATTATAGTGCTATCTATTTGAATCTATATTAAATTTTTCATGAATATTTTTTCCACATATTTAATCATACATAATCAATCTTAGATAAACATAATGGATACCCATGGAAAGAATCGGGTACCACAATCATAAAATAACGAATAACCAATGGGCGTATCATGAAAGTGTTAATGAAGAAAGGAATTAAAACTTACATGAATGTTCATAAGGTAAAATAGTAATATATATTGGTATGTGATGTCAAATAGAAGTTAAAACATGTAATAAATTTATTTCATAAATTTTAGTATTAAAACATTTTTGCGACGTTTTAAGGAAGATACTATAGCGATTTTAAAATAGAAAAGGAAAAATTCATTTATATAAAACCAGAATTGAACCAAGAAGGTTTTCATAATAAAAATATTGATTTTATAAAGACAATTTGTTTCTAAAATAGAGGACAGAGTGCACAAGAAATTAGGAAGAAATTTGGGATGTTCTTATAAAACAAGTTTGCTTATTGGGAAGTATCGAAGATGGATTCACATAAAAGCAAGTATATCCGCGAATGAGAATGTGGTATGGATATTGAAATAAGAGTTTTAATAATATTAATATGTTTTATAATTTCTACATAAATATAAAAGACAACTTAATTTGGGTAAAAAGAAAGATAGATCAACCTGAAGGAATAAATGCAGTTCGGGTAGAATTCCTTATAGATTATTGGCTTGGTATCGACTGTACTTAATAGGGCTTCATGAGAGAAAACATGGTCTCTCATCACATATAAATAATTATGGAAGTATGGGTGAGGTGTGAAATCATACCCAATCATTATGGATGACACATAAAATGGAATAAAAAAGAATAAATTCTTGAATAAAAGTCAAATAGAGAGGATTATTTACCTTAAGTATATTGTTGTTATCCACTTGTTATTAGTGACCTCAATAACAAAATTAGGGTTATTAATTAATTATTTGAAAACATCTAATATATTTAAAATATTTATTAAAACCTTTTTATGTTCATTCATGAACTTTTTGGATGGGTTATGTGGTTTAATTTCATTTCTTGGGTCTGTTTGTTTTCTTGGTTTTTAAGATGGATTTACTTATTTTATTGAATGGATAAACATTTATGTTGAACGTGGTTGTCATGAATTGAAGTTATATGAAATTAGTGAACATAAAATATATTACATGTTTGTAAATTTAATTTGGTTACTTTAATTGATGTTTAATCATTATATAAAACATTAACGACAAACACTTGAAGTAATTTTAGAGATTTTGCATAGAATTAACTTTTTTGCATTATTATAATACATCATGAGTGCATAAGGATTAAGAAACATTAAATAAAACAATATACACATATAATATTCTATTTCTACCCTAAAAATGTTTTAATGACCATAATTTAATATAGTAATATAAATTTATAACTCGTCATCCACGATTTTTCTAAATTAACACATCTCAAACGGTGTTTCAATTTCATTCAAATAAAGGGTTGGGAAAGGAGAGATGATAATAAATTATTCCATTATCACAACAAAATTCCACTACATGTATGGTACTAGATTTTTCATATCATTTTCATGACGATATGTATGGATATAAAAGAAAACAAAATAAATTGAAATGAAAAAGAATGAAAAGAAAAGAGGAATTTACCCCTTGAAACAGTCATCATTGAGTGCCTTCTTAAGAGAAGAGGATTTTGTATTATGAAAAGTCTAGGGGTTGTTAGAAATAGGGAAGGAACTTGGGAGGATATTTGGCCAGAATATTGGTAATTCACAAGAAATTAGAGGAGTGAAGAGAAGAGGATATGGTGTGCGGAATTTATAGTGGAGGGGAGGAGGGTTTTCATAACATTATAATCAATAGTTTATTATTTAACCATAAGACAAGAAATAATGATGATTCTAATACCAAGAATATTCATAAGTGAAAGTGATTTATAGATTATAGTTCTTACATCACTTATGATTTTAAGAAGAATGGATTTAAATTATAATGTATTTATATGGTAAATTAATGTATTTAACTACTCATAAAAAATTCACATTTTTCAGATAATACAAAAAACTCATTTTTTTAATGTGCAGAATCGAAAAATGAAGTCCATTTATAAAAATATTTTTCAAAATAAGATTAATTTAATATTTCATTAAAGTCATAATTTATTTGAAAAATATAAAAAAATTAAAACATTTATTTTCTTATTCCCAGATATTGGTATATCGTACATCCACTAGGAATTTTATTTATAAAATATCATAGGTAAGGATACTATTTATTAGGGTATTCTATGATTCCTAAGGGTAACATTACTATTCATAAGGGTATGTTACTATTAACCTAATGTTATGTTGGTCATATTAGACTCCAAATAACTTACTCATTGCAACTGTGTATGTCATATTTTCAAAATTCAAAACACTAAAGTTACAAACTTATGTTTAAAGGCCACACATTACATTGTAGTTCATTATGTATGTGATTAGATGACATATTTATAAGAAGGAAATTTCCATTGAAAAACATTGAGTCATTACATTTTTCCCCCTTAAGATTTTTTTCCCTCAAAATTTCATTTTACATTCAAAGCTGTAAACAGGTGCAGGTACTTTTCTTTCATTACCTCCTCCAATTCCCTTGTTTACTCTTTTTAATTATGGTTCCACAATATTACCTTACCCAAGAATAGTAGTATTGTTTCATAAAACTTTATCTCTATGGTCCATGATCTATACTAGCTATTCCTCGTAAGAATGATCATTCTCCAACTGTATCACCTATGAAGGGAGTACTTGTCAAGGATCTGGTATGTATGTCTTTAAGAGGGATACATGGAAGAAACCATGTACATAGTACATGGAAGGTAAAAGTACTAGTCGATAGGCCACATCCTTGATATGATCATGAATCCCCATGTGGATGATGTACCTGTGACTAGTCTTCCCTTTGTTCCCAAACAACATTGTCTCCCATGGAGATACGCGGAGAAATACCATGTCTCCAACTTTGATCTCACGGTTTTTCCGATGATTGCTATCATAACTCATCTATCTACTTTGGGATTTTTTATATGCTGCAGAATGGTTTTCACCTTTTCCACCATTTATTTGACAATTTTAGGTCTTAATAGATCATTCTCACTAACTTCATCCTGACACTCTTGTGTTCTACACCATTTCCCATAAAGGGATTCATATGGTGTCATTTGGATGCTCGATTGGAAACTGTTGTTATGGGATAATTCAACCAGTAGAAGATGCTGGTCCCATCCTCCATTGAATTCCATAGAACACGATCCCAACATATCTTTGAGTATATTATTATTTCTCTCAGATTGGCCATCATTGTGAGGATGATAGACTATACTGAAGGTCATTTCAATTCTTAGAGCATATTAGAGACTTTTCCATAACTTCATGGTGAATCTTGGATCACGATCATATACAATTGATAGTGTTACTTCATGCAGCCTTACCACTGATTTGATATAAATATGTGAAATTTTATTCAATGATACATCCTCTCAAATTGGGATAAAGTGAGTAGCCTTTGTAAGGCGATCCACAATAACACATATATCATTCTTTATTTTGGATTTCTTTGTAAGTCTAGTGACAAATAATATGGTAATGTTTTCCCACTTCCATGTTGGTATGGGTAGTGCTTGCATCATCCCCATATAATTTTTACATCATCCATCCCTTATTGACATATAAGGAAATTCGATGTATATTCTGCAATCTCCCATTTAATATGTTCCCACCAAAAGTTTTCTCAGAGATCTCAATCATTAACTCTGAGGATTTCCCATTTCAGAAATCTTCAAGCCTTTTTATAGTTTCAAAATTTTTTCTTTGATCATTCTTTATTTTCACCATGATGGATGGTTGAAAATATTTCAATGATGTTCTTCCGTTAATTATTCCCATGTCAATACTCTATAAATATAAGATGACCATATCCTTTTCAGTTATAATCATCGATAAAGATACGAGATCCTTTCTACTAAGAGAAACCACCACCTAATTTTACTTACAAGGACGGTAGTGGATTGAGCAGTCATAATACTTGATAAGATATATCCATCTACATTGTTATATAATAATCTATTTATCTGTGAATATATTTTTGAGACTCCTTTGATTAGTACATATCTCACACTTCTCCCCATGGAATTAATGCTGCTATATTTTCAACAAAAAGATCATAGCCGCTAACTCCATTTCACACGTGGGATAGTTTTTCTAATGTAATTTCATTTTCCTTATGGATTATTCTATTACTTTATCATTTTTCATCATCACATAGCCTAACCACTTCTTTAAAGAAACATTGTACACCATAAAGAGTTTTACACTTGTTGGGAGTGTGAGTACGGGAACAGTAATTAGTCTCTTTTTAAACTCCTTAAAACCATCTTCACATTCCTATGTCCAGAAACACTTTACTCCCTTCCTTGTAATCTTGGACATTAGGTTATAAAATCATGAAATGTTCTTCACAAATCTCCGATAATACCAAGATAGGCCTAGAAAGCGGCAGATCTCCTATACAAATTTTTTCCTGTGCCACACATAAATTACCATTGTCTTCTAATGGTCCACAGATATCCCTTTTCTAGTGATAACATGCCCCAATAATAATTCTTCCTCCATCCAAAAATTACATTTACTATACTTTTCAAACCGATTCTCCCTTCACAAAGGCTTGAACATAGTATTAAAATGCTCTTCATGTTCCTCCTTTCTCTTGGAGTATATCAAAATATCGCCAATAAAGACTACCATAGATTGATTGAGGTAATATCTAATGACTCTAGTCATTGAATCCATGAAAATTTATGGAGGATTAGTGAGTCTAAAAAGCATCACTATGAACTCATAGCATCCATACCTTATTTTAAATCCAGTCCTAGGAATATCTTCCTTCCTCACCTTTAATTGGTGATATACCGATTGAAGGACCACCTTAGAGAAATAACTGGACCCACAAAGCTAATTAAACAAGTCATCTATCTATGGAAGGGGATAATTTTTCTTTATTATGATTTTATTGAGCTCATGATAATCAATGTATAGGAGAATTGATCTATCTTTTTTCTTGATAAAGAAAACTAGCGCACCCCACGGTCAAGCACTGGGGCAAATAAAGCCTTTCTTCAGATTCTCCTATAACTACTTCTTCAGCTCTTCCAGCTTTTAGTGGATATTATATAAGGTGACATTGATATAGATAGAGATCCATGAATAAGTTCAATTGCTAACTCAACCACTCGGTCAAAAGGATGTCCAGAAAAATCTTTACGGAATTCATTAGTGTAATACCTCAGGATGAGCATGCCTTCATGCATGATTATCTCCATTTTCTCAATAATTTTGCACTAGATATTCTAGCTCATAAGGATGTAATATCCACACTTCAGATTATTATTATAAAGGAGATTCATTTTCATTATTACACTTAAAAAATAATTTTAGGATGCTTTGGGATGTGAAGAGTGATCTCCCCTTCCCGACAGTTGATGTTGAATTTGTATAAATATTTCCAATCTATTCCCAAGATAACATCGAACTCCACTAAAGGAAGTATGCCAAGATTTAATTAGAGGTTCAGTACACAAACTTTTATTGGGGAGGTGGTACAAACCTCGGATGATATAATTTCCCCATTCACTATTCTCACAGATAAAATATCCTCTAAAATTTTAGTTGGTGTTTGAATAGTTTTACTAAACTTCCGAGATATGAAATAATGTGTACAAACAGAATCAAATAGTAAATTTTATACTCTTTATTAAATAACTAGCATACCTGTCACCACATCATTTTATGGATCCACCTCAACAATAGTGATAGCATATGCCCTTCCTTATTTTCAAGGATTTTGTTGTTTATTTCCTCCAACAACCCTTAGATTAGAGAACTTGTTTGAAAAATTCCCATTCTCATTGTAGTTATAACATGGAACCATAGACTGATCATTGATCTGATCCTTCCTTTCTTCTTCAACATTAGCAGGACTTTTCATACCCCATTGGTAGTTCATGGAATGATTTCTCAACTTTACACATTTAAATCAATTCATTGTCCCCTTTAAATAGTTCCCAGGATGATTCTTCACACAAATTTTACAAGTGGGATACATGGCCTTTTTTTCATAGGATTGTTTTATTGAACCACCAATGTTGTTCTCCATTTTCCACTTGTTTTCACTGGGCCCACGAAACAACTAAGAGTCTCAAATCTCCATTTCAACCATGAGGTCCCAATGGACAATATCTTCCAAACTTTTGAAGTCTCAGATAGCCAACACCTTCCATAGCCTTCTCTTTATCCTACTACAGAAGCTTTGCACCTTTATTTTAGTGTTCATGAAAAATTTACAGGCATACCATGAAAGCATTTTATTGTTTTCTTTGAACACTCCGATTGACTCATCTTCGTATTTATTGAGTCAAAGGAACTCTCTTTCCATCGTGAGACAGAGGGTTTGGGGAAAATATTTATTGAAATACATCCTCTTTAATTCCTCCCAATACATGGAATAAATTTTTTCTTGGGACATTGTATTCTTTACCAGTGTCTACCACTGATCATCTTCCCCATCCAAACGATAGACCTCCAGTACAAATTTCTCTTCTTTCAAGCATTGGAGGATGGAGAATATCTTTTCAATGGAGCTAATCCACTGTTTAACAAGGAGGGGATAATAAGATCCACAAAACATGGGAGGCCTTTTCCGCATGAAGGATTCTATGGAAACATGCTCTTTCTTTGGAAGAGAAGAGTGTTCCACATGATTCATTTTTTTATTCATAACTTGATCCAGATGAGAAAATACTTTCATGACGTTTTGAGCACCCATTCATGTCATATCAGGCATATAATTAGATAAATCATCATATTTCATATCACATTGGATGTTAGATCGTTTTCTTCTATTTCCATCCATTAACAAAGGAAAATATGATACAATTAGATGGATTTAATACATAGTTATTGAACATAAAAAGGAAACTTTTGAACATAAAATAATAAACATGTCGAGGATAAGATGACCCTAACTTGAAGTTCTTTAGAATTAAGTCTCTGTTATCCTCAATATATTTCTTGACATATATTATTATTGTATTTTTTTATTATCTTAATAATTTTTATACTAGGCTCATGAATTTAAAAAAGAATATCCCCCAAGAGTGTCAAACCAAGAGTTCCGCAATGCCCTTTGTCGTGTTCCAAGATACCCCAGTTCAAGCCTGAAACACCTTGTTAGAATTTTCACTCCTAGGTACATCTATTCAAGATATGCATCTACCTATTTGAATAATTATAGGGATGCATTTTCCTGACACACCACTTACTCTATTCTTACCAAAATATCAGGATGTTTTCTTATACTTTGTCTCATCCTTTAGGATCTTACAAAAGTGCTCTATTCCTAATCTCCAAAAATAAATAGACCATCCCTTGATACCAACTATAGTGACCCTATCCTTTTCACATATAACATTACTCTATTTTAATTATAATTTTACATTATTGTACAAGATAAGGATAAAACATTATATTGTCTTGGAATCCAAGATATATAATTAAACATTATAAAAACATATTTTTATGTAAACTCTATATTGAGATCATATCTTCCACTGTGATAAAAATCTTCATAAGGTAACATGGGGATCACATGAATAAAGGGATGAGAAAAAATCTCAGTTAGGTGATAGCCATAATAATAAAGCATTAGAACAAGGGATAGAATCCATGACATGATAACATAAAAACACATGTAACATATAGAATCATAACATATAAACATGGAATCATTTAAAAAAAGAATGATAGAAATGTGGTAGAAACATAAAAAATGAATTTAATTTGATTCAAGGATAACTGCCAAGATCTATTCCCATTGTATCACAATCTAAATCTGACCACCAAGACCATTGAAAAATGCAGCACAAGCCAAGGATAACCGCCAATACTGTCGCACATAGTCATCTCATGAGACTCAACATTACCCAATGAATTGAAAAAATATCTAGGAAAAACCATATAAACATTTCATGAATATGTTTTCCACATAAAGAATCATACCTAATCAATCTTAAATAAACATAAGGGATTCCCATGGAATGAATTGGGTACCACAATCATAAAATAAAGAATAACCAATGGGTTTATCATGAATGTGTCCATGAAAGAAGGAATTAGAACAAACATGGAAGATTATAATGTAAAATAGGCATATATCTTGGTAATTTATGTCAAATATAAATGAAAACATGTAATAAATGTATTTGAGAAGTTTTATCATTATAAAAATTTCATGTTGTTTTAAGGAAAATAATATAGATATTTTAAAATAGAAAAGGTAAAAATATTTTACATATTACCATAAGTTATCCAAGAATGTTTTAATAATAAAAATATTTATTTTATAAAGTCAATGGTGGCTTAAAACAAAGAATAGAGTGCACTTGAAATTGGGATGAAATTTGGGAAGTTCCCATAAAACGAGTTTGCTTATTGGGAAGTATCGAGGAGGGATTCACTTAAAATAATGTATATCCCCAAAAGAGAATGAGGGAAGGATCTTGAAACATGAGTTATTGCTATGGTATTGGTTGTACTTAAGAGGGCCTCACGGGAGAGAAAAGGGTTTCTAATAACTTATAAATCATGAGGGAAATATGGGGGGTGCGAAATCATACCCCATCGTTAGGTATTACACATGAAATGACATAGCATAGAATACATTCTTGAATAAAATTAATATATAGAGGATCCTTTACCATAAGTGCTTTGGTGTTATGCACTTGTAATTTATAACATGAATAAAAAGCTAGGTTTACTAATTAATATGTTCATAACCACTTCTATATGTGAAATATTTAGTATAATCTTTTTACGCTCATTCATGACCTTTTTTGATGGGTTGTGTAGTTCAATTTCATTGTTCAGGTTCGTTTGTTTTCATGGTTTTTATGATGGATTTATTTATTTTCATTAATGGTTAAACATGTACGATAAAAGTGGTTGTCTAGAAATGAAGTTATATGAAATTAGTGAACATTTAAGATATTACATGTTTTTAATTTAATTTGGTTACTTGTAGTTATGACAAATTATTATACAAAACATTAATGAAAAACGCTTGTAATAAATTTAGCGATTTTTTTCAAAATTAAATTGTCTTGTATTATTATATTACATAATGAGTGCATAAGGATTACAGAACATTAAATAAGACAAAATAAACATATAATTGTCTATTTACACCATTTAAATGGCTTCAGGACAATAATTTAATATAGTAATAGAAATTGATAACTGGTCTTTCTTGATTATGCTAAATTAACACATCTCAAATGATGTTTTCATTTCTTTCAAATAAAAGGTGGGGAAATGAGAGATGATAATAAATTATTCCATTATCAAAACAACATTATAGTACATTTAAGGTAATGTATTTTTCATAACATTTGGATGAGGATATGTAAGTATAAAAAAGAAAACAAAAGATCTTGAAAGGAAAAAATAATGAACAGAAAAAGAAAGAAAAGAAAAGAGGAATTTACATCTTGAATTAAAATTCATTGTGAGCCTTCTTAAGGGGAGAGGATTTGGTATTTTGAAGAGACTAAGGGCTGTTGGATGTGGGGAAGGAGCTTGAGAATATATTTGGGCACAGTATTGAAATTTCAAAAGGATTTAGAGGAGTAAAGTTATGAGGTAAGGATGGGTGTTATTTAAAGTGGAGGGGAGTAGGGTTTTCATAATATTACAATCATTACTTTATTATTTAACCATATGACAAGCAATAATGATGATTACAAGACCATGAATATTAATAAGTGCATGTGAGTTTTAGATTTGGGTGATTACATCACTTATGATGTGTGTAATAGTGGATTTAAATTATAATGTATTTATACGGTAAATTAATATATATTACTATTCACCAAAAATTCAGGTTTTTTTGGAAAAATCCCAATAATTCACTATTTGTTTACATGCAGAATCCCAAAATGAAATTCTTTTTCAAGAAATAATTTTCTAAATAATTTTACATTAATATTTAATTAAAATCATAATTTATTTGAAGAAAATAACAATTTTAAAACATTTATTTTCTTACTCCCATATATAGGTATATCGTACTTCAACTTTGAATCTTATTTATATAATATCATAGGACAGGATAATATTTATTAGGGTATGTCACAATTTATACGGTTGAAATTACTACTCATAAGGGTATGTATCTATTCAAAAAAAATTAGGTTTGCCGTATTAGACTCCAAATAATTTACTGATCACAACAGTGTATGTATAATTTTGAAATTCAAAACATAGATGTGACAAACATATGTTTAAAGGTCACATAGAACATAGTAATTCATTATGTATGTGATTATATGTCATAATTTTAAGAAGTAAATTTCCATTGAAAATCATTGGGTGGTAACATTAATATTGATATAATGGTTTCCATAGTTAGAGTTACAAAATGAAAAAAGGGCAACGACCCGTGAAACATCAAAAGTAAGAAAATATATTAATTATCTATGAATTTGTTAAAAATTTTAATTTTTATCAGGTTTTGTAACGCCCCGACCCCAGTTACCCAGAGTTGGTGCATTATTACATAACATTGGCATGATCACATAAGATCATGTATTGAAGGACCGATTAGTTTAGTATCCTTGGAATCACTAGATACATTCATAAATTATACATTACATTATAATGTGAAAAAAGATAGTAATATAGTCTCCATGGTTCACACTCACATCCCCTTCAGACTATCCCTGTAGGTCATTCATAAAATACTTCTTCACATCCTGGAAAAAATTAAAACATTTAAAGGGGTGAGATCAGATGCTCAGTAAGGATAAAAATATAGCGAAAACTTTCATAAATAAACATAAACATTTAAGGAAATGTATAACCAAAACAAAAGCCTTTTAAACTTGAACTTCATCATAATATGGAAAAAATAAAATTAAATAATTCCATTTACTTATTCACATGGATATTCTACAAGTCTAATAATCACATGCAATATCAATAACCACTTTTATAATGATGGAATGCATAATTACAGACTATCATAACCATATAGCCAAGGCCTCATGCCAAGACTACAAATAAGATTTTGTCAAGGCCTTGTTCCAAGACACAAGTTTGTCTCATGAGTCCTACCGATGCATCGAGGAGCTAAATTGGGCTCCACCCGTCACATATTATGTCCAACACATTTTTCATATGAACAGGTTTAAACATAACATAAACATTCGTATTAAAACTAGAATACGACATGTCAATACATTCTACATAAACCATGAATGGTATAAAAATAACACATCCATAGTAAAACCTATCACAAAACCTTCAATACAATATGTATGTTTTGTATCATAATAAATAAACTTCAAATAATCTTAAAATCCATCAAAGGATGTTGACATAGATGAAATCAAAACTATTTGAGAGAAATATCTCTTTTTTGAAATCATCTAAAAGACACATAATTTTAAAATAAAACATTTACATTGAAAATATTCTTAAAATCTTTTATGGGAAGCTTTGATGATTTTATAACAGCAGAAAATAGCCTCACCCACCGTATAAGTTAAAAAAACATTCTTACCATAATTCTATCGAAAAGGTTAAAAAGGACCTTGTTTGGAAAATGACAGAAAGATTCTTTTATTAACTTCTTATAAAAATTCAACAAGGGTATAAATGACTTTATCTAATAGTATTTAAAATAGTAATAATGAATCAAAATACATTTTTAAGAACCATGGATGTGAATGATAAAGAGGTCCCAGTAGATAATTACGTATAAACAACCTCAGATAATGAAGGGATTGTGAAATAAACCCTTACCTTATACATTTACTTGGTTGAGGGTAGGTTAACCTCCTGTATAATGGTGAAATAATTGTTATTAAATTATTCAAGAATCATATACATTAATATGATATTATATATGATCTTTTAACATTGCTCTGTTAATAATATCTTAGTCTTATCGTCGTTTCGGGTGTTAACTTACTCGTATTCTTTTATATGTTTGTTACAGAATCCGTGTTTTTTATGGATAGGTTTCATATCCAGAATGATATAAAGTTCTTAAAAATTACTTTTAATCATCAAATGAGAATTAGTCTCGAATTGATACGATGGGGAATGAATCTCATCACGTTCATGGAGATGGTAGTCCGTACGTACGCACGAGCGACAATATCATTATATTGATATTAAAATAATATATAATTGGAAGGTATATCATATATACAGAATAATTATAATATTATATTTATTATTTAAATGAATTACATATCATTATTATACCCATACAAATAATAATATATTGAATAACAATTACACCACGACGTAGAGATGGTAAGCCGTATGTACGCACGTATGGAGACATGTCATTAAAAGGATGGATATAATACTGAATATGGTTATACCATATTTATAATAACATCATAGTATATATAAGATACTGGAGTTATTATTTTATAATGTTAATAACAAATAAAGAAGAAGTTGAAGAAGAAAGGAACTTGAAAGAGGGTAGTGAAAACATTACCTCTTAATCGGGTTATTCCTTTTGATTTGATGAAAAGGGATCCTTAGGTTGGATTTCTGATCAAAATAAATCCTCTAATTAGAAGTTAGGGAAGTTTAGAGAATATTTGGGTAGGTTTTGGTCGAGCCAAAAGGCTTTCAAGGTGTAAATTGGAGAGAAGGGGGCATTCCCTTTTATAAGAGGGGTGAGGGGCACCTTTGGAAAAGCTAGAAATATTATTTTATAACAAATTCAGAGTCGGTTTATAATGGAACCAAAGTGGATTATTTAAAGGTTAAGGTGGGTATGGGTCTAAATCCTTTCAACCAATATATTTTATACAGGTTTTGGGTCATTATATTAACCTTGTCTTTTAGTTTTAACTCATAGTTAGTTAGTTTGGCATTTACCATGTCGCTTTGTATTTTTATATTATATAGTTAATAAAATTACTATATACATCCAAGAGACCCCCCAAGTGGTCCATTAATGATACAAATATTATGATATAAGTCCTTTGGACGAACCTTAGATTTTTAGGAATAAAATATCAATTAATAATATAATATTTGTTTTAAAAACTCTTTTATGTCAATTTTGACACTATTGGGTATTTTGTTTTTGATAATTTCATAACATCATTATTACATCGAATTTTTTTTATATAAACAATCCTAATATGTCATATTAACCTAGAAAATTTGTTTAATTCATAAAAAGTATCAAATTACATTTATTTTCATATTTATAATATCAATTATTTTAATATTTCATTAATTAAGTAATTACTGCATCACCATTGTGTCATAAATAAAATAAAATTTTTAATGTCTAACAATTATAAATAAAATACCATTATGTAGGAAATAATTTTATATTTCTAATTAATATTTACAATCAAATTTATCTTATGTATAACCCTATATTAAAAAATGTCTTAGTAATTAAACTTTGATTTTAACTCTTTTAACTCTTCTTTGAATTAAATAATAATTAATGTCCTAATCTAATCCAATTGGACCTAAATGATAATATTTTATTCCTAAGGTGGTTTTCGGTCGAGATACACTTTTCCAATAGAATTAGTACATGTGTTAGGGTAATATTAATATCATTTTACCCTTAATTATCCTATTTACTTTTAACCGTGGTAAATAAAAGTAAAAAGTTACTATTCCCCAAAAATTATTTTCATCTCATTGAACCACATTTTACTCCTTGATATTAACCATGTCTCTCGTATTTTTGAAATTCCACTCACAGAAGCGGTAAAATTATGTTTTATGTGAATTTCCAAATTATCCTAGGAGGTGGGTAAAAGAGGGTGAAAATTTCAATAAAATTTTTATATATCTAAAATTATTCTGAACTAAATCCAATGAATTACATTGAAAATATAAAGGTATTATGTATCTATATTTACCATAATTAAATTTAAATAAAATAAATAATTATTTAAATAAAAATTCTATTTTAAACTATAACTTAGTGTTTTTTCACTATTCATCAATAATTGAATGTTTTCAGAAAAATACCAAAAATTGACCCTAAGATAATTTCAATATTCCAAATCCATAAATGATTTCCATTTTGAAAGATAAAATTTATAATATTTCAAAAAGTGGGTATTACTATTCATAACATCTATTTTGATTGGTTGTGGTGTGTGTTAGGACTCAAAGTTGCGTACAACACACGCTACTGTATTATTCAAAAAGAAGCATACCGTGGAAGCTTGGGGTGTTACATTCTCCCCTCCTTAAAATAATTTCATCCTCAAAATTTTTATAATACTACCGCATGAAAAGAATTGGGTGGTTCTTCATCATAAGTTCCTTGAGTTCCCATGTTTCCTCTTCCATCTTATGGTTTCTTCCAAGACCTTTTACCAGACGAGTCATCCTGTTTCTCAACACTTGTTCTCTCATATCAAGAATCCTGACGGGCTCTTCGACATAAGATAGATTGGGTCCCAGTTCTAATTCATCGTAAGTGAGTACATGCGTTGGGTCAGGCATGTATTTTCTCAATAGTGATACGTGGAACACATCGTGAACTTTGGAGATACTTGGAGGAATTTCCAAATGGTAAGCTACATCCCCAATTCATTCTAGAATTTTAAAAGGTCTGATGTACCTGGGACTCAATTTACCTTTCTTACCGAAATGTATAACTCCCTTCCATGGAGATACCTTCAAGAAAACATGATCTCATACCTGAAATTCCAAATCCTTCCTTTGGTTATCTTCATAGCTCTTCTGCCTACTTTGAGATGCTTTGATGTGGTTTTGGATTGACTTTACCTTTTCCATCGTTTCCTACCCCAGTTCTAGGCCTACAAGTTTTCTTTCCCCAACATCAACCCAACAGGTTGGTGTGCGACATCTCTTTCAGTATAACGATTCATATGGTGCCATCTGAACACTTGAATGGAAGCTATTATTATAGGAAAATTCCACAAGAGGTAAATATTGATCCCACATACCCTGAAAGTCAAGTGAGCATGATCACAACATGTCTTCTAAGGTTTGAATAGTTCGTTCTGATTGTCCATCCGTTTGGGGGTGGTAGTCAGTGCTCCAATGAAGTTCAGTATCCAGGGATTTTTGAAGACTTTTCTAGAATCTTGAAGAAAAACGGGGATCATGATCAGAAACAATTGACAGGGGTACTCCATGAAGTCTCACAACATCATTAATATATAGTCTTGCTAGATGTTCCAATGGTAGATCTTCTCTTAGAGAAAGAAAATGTGATTACTTGTTAAGACAATCAACAATAACCCATATTGCATCATTCCTTCTAGGAGTCTTTGGTAGTCCCATGACAAAGTCCATCGTGATATTATCCCATTTCCACTCAAGTATGGGAAGATGTTGCATGACTCCTCCAGGCTGTTGCCTTCCAGAATTCACTTATTGACAAACTATACATCATGACACAAAATCATCAATCTTCATCTTTATGTTGTCCCACCAAAAATGTTCCTTCAAATCTCTATACATTTTGGTACTCACAGGGTGTATAGAGAAATTGGAACTATGAGCATCGTCCAATAATTCCCTTTTTAGATCAGGTATATCAGGAACTCAAAGTCTCTTCCCAAATTTCAAAATTCCAACTTCATACACAAAGTCTCTCAATCTCCAATCATTCACATCTTTAATCTTATTTTGAAACTATTCGTCACCGGTCTGATAACTCTTTATCCTTTATAGTAAAGATGTTTTGGAAACAATTTGAAAAAGTATTGATGTTTCACCTTCCATGGTGACTCCCATATTCATCTTCACTAGATCCATGAAAATAGGATCCCTTTCAATTCTCATCATGTTCAAAACTACATGATCATTTTTTCTCAAAGAATCTGCCACTATATTTTCCATCCCCGAGTGGTAGTGTATCATGAAATTATAATCCTTGAGTAATTAAATCCATCTCCTTTGCCTCATGTTGAGTTCTTTCTATGAGAAAATGTACTTCAAAATCTTGTGATCAGTATAAATCTCACATTTTTCCCCATATAGATAATGTCTTCATATCTTCAAAGAAAATATTACAGTAGCTAACTCAAGATCATGCAGAGGATAGTTTTTCTCATGAATTTTTAGCTGTCGTGACGCATAGGCAATAACCATATCCAACTGCATAAGGACACAACCAAGTCCTTTATTCGATGCATCACTATAAATAACGAACCCATCATTCCCCGATGGTAGAGTCAAAATAGGGGCATTGACTAATCTTCTCTTCAGTTCTTCAAAAAATTCTTCACACTCTTTTTTCCAAACAAATTTAACCCCTTTACGTGTGAGATTTGTTAATGGGTTATCCAATCGGGAAAAATTCTGGAAAAAACGTCGATAATAACCTGCTAAACCAATAAAAATACTTACCTCATTTATACTCATTGGTGCAGGCCATTCCTGGATTTCCATTGAATTAGAAGGATCAACAGATATTCCATCATTAGAGAAAATATAGCCAAGAAAAGAAATCTTCTGAAGTCAGAATTCAAACATTCTAAACTTCCTATATAATTCATGTTTTCTCAGAGTCTTCAGGATAATGCGCAAGTGATTTTAATGATCTTAGTAGCTTTTAGAGTACACCAAGATATCATCAATAAATACCACCACAAAATCATCGAGATATTCTTGGAAAACTCTATTCATTAGATCCATGAATATAGAGGGTGCATTAGTCAGCCCAAAAGGAATTACTGTAAACTCGTAATGCCGTACCTGGTTCAAAATGTTGTGTTTGGAATGTATTCTTTCTTTAGACACAACAGATGGTATCCAGATCTAAGGTCAATCTTTGAAAAGTATTGAGATCCTTGTAGTTGGTCAAATAAATCATCAATGCGAGGTAGGGGTACTTTTTCTTTATTATTATAGCATTGATTTCCCTGTAGTCGATACATAACCTCCTAGATCCATCTTTATTCTTAACAAAAATGACAGGGGATCCCCATGGAGAAACACTAGGGTGAATAAATCCCTTATTACTCAATTACTATAGTTGTTTTTATACTTCCATTAATTCCACAATGGCCATTCTATAAGAGGTCTTCGATATGGGCCTTGAACCAGGAATTAAATCAATGGAAACCTCAATTTCTCATTCTGGAGGATGTCCAGGTAAATCTTCTAGAAACACAACTAAATATTCTTTCACAATAGGTAAATCCTCTATTTAAACATTCCATTCCTTACCCACTGTCATTTCACTCTCTTCCTCCCCAATAATTGAATTTAGTTGAGCTACTGGGTTTAGATCTAGGTAAGAATTAGGTGGTGATGATTCCGCTCTAATGATAAGGTGTTCCTCATTATCATCATAAAAAATCGTAACCTTCTTCTTATTACAATAAATCTTCACATCATGGCTTGAAAGAAAATCCATACTGAGGATTATATCAAGCTCAATCATAGTTATGATGATGAGATCAGCAGATAATGAACATTTATGTGCTCTAATGTGTAGTGATTCACAAAACTTTTTTGCAATGATACTTCCCTTTGGAGTTTTAACTGAAAACTCCCATGTTAAAATAAATTGGAAATATCTAATTTTCTAAGAAAACTGGGAAGATATGAAACAATTCAATGATCCAGAATCAAATAATGCATTTGCTAAACTTGAGGAAACCATTAAATTACCTGCCACCACATCCTTCGGAGCTTCTACCTCAGTAGTAGTGATAGCATAATCTTGGCCTTGATCCCTTGGCCTTTTCTGAGGTAAGTTCCCCTGACTCTTAGGACATTCATTTTCATAATGTCTCATCTCTCTGAAGTTGTAGCATTGAACATCAGTAGCTTATTTCTTCCCCTTGCAATCACAATCATGGTGGCCTTTTTCACCACACTTGTAACAGACTCCTATTCCCTTCAAGAAAGTACCAAGGTGTTTCTTCCAACATTTACTGCATGATGGATATTCAACTTTTCCCTTCTTCCCCTTATTTCCATTCCCAGTGTGATCCGCAGATCTATTCTTCTCTTGGTTTTCTTTAAAGTCGTAAGACATAGAGAATTCTTTTTCTGTCTTGATAGCACATGAGACAATATCTTCGTACGACGAGAAGGATTGTGACACTAATTCTCAACGAAGAAATGGTTTTAAACCATAAAATAAATGATCAATATTACTTCTTGGGTTACATATATTATCTTCATCATATCTTGCTAACCTTGTAATGTTAGCCTCATAATTTATGACATTCTCATCCTCCTTTTGTCTCAGACTCAAAAATTGTCTTCCCATATCTACTCGATGGTCATGAGGAAAGTATTTTTCTAATAAAAGCTCTTTTAACTCTCTCCATTCCATATTTGATACTTCATCATATTCCTTTGTTGTATCAATGGCCACTATTGATCAGCATCTCCAGTGAGGCAATAAACTTCCATGATAACTTTCTCCCTTTCAGTACTCCCCAAAGCCTAAAATATTAATTCTCGGGAACTTATCCATTGCTCAGCTACCAATGGATTTTTACTCCAATTGAATGTTGATAGTTGTTGCCTCATGAAGAGATCTAACATTGATCCTCCACGATGTGGATCAGGGTGCTCCATACGGGTAAGGTTATTATTCATAACCTGAGTGAGTTGTCCTGGTATGGTGATTAGCTGATCATCACCAGTTGCATCACCAGCTCCACTATAATTATCTTGAGAAGGAGGGAAATCCATACATAGAGTGCATGCATTGATACGGTTTCCATTCCTTCTACTAGGCGCCATTTCTAAACAATGGCATAAACTAGATCAGTTTATGAATCAAAATACATAATTCCATCCTTGTAAAACACTTAAGAGAAATTGAACTATTTATGGATATAATCCATAATCATAAAAAAAATCTTTTCTTTGAGTAAGTATATACTCATAAACCATTCATAATGGTTTGTAAAGAAAATGAGAATTATCCTAAGCATATCCCCCGGGAGAGTCGTAACCAAGAGTGCAACAAGGCCCTTTGTCGTGCACCAATTCCTGTTCGAGTCTATCTCAAAGCGGTGTTTTCAGGTTTTACCCCTAGGTACATCTGTGCCAGAGCCATCTCTACCTGCTCATATCTATAGAGGGATGTATTTCTCGAAAAACTCACAAAATCTCTACAATACCAAAATTCTAGGATGTTCTTCTATAGTAATCCTCAAAGTCTATCTTAGGTCTATGTGTTATAATCAGAGTTTATCTAAATCTAGATTCCATAGTTTATACTAAACTTCCTCTGATACCAACTATAACTCACCGACCCCAACTACCCAAAGTCGGTGCATTATTACATAACATTGGCATGATAAAAAAAGATCAAGTCTCGAAAGAACGATTTGTTTAGTAGCATTATAATCACTAGATACATTCATAAATGTAACATTACATTATAAAGAGAAAAACTACAGTAATATAGTCTCCATGGTCCACACTCATATCCCCTTCAGACTATCCCTGTAGGTCATTCATAAAATACTTCTTCACATCCTGTGAAAAATTAAAACATTGAAAGGGGTGAGCTCAGATGCTCAGTAAGGATAAAAATAGAGCGGAAACTTTAATAAATAAACATAAACATTTAAGGCAATGTATAACCAAAACAAAAGCAATTTAAACTTGAACTTCAGCAAAATATGGAAAAAATAAAATGAATTAATTCTATTTAATTATTCACATGGATATTCTACTAGTAAAATAATCACATGCAATATCAATAACCACTTTCATAATGATGGAATGCATAATGCCAGAATATCATAACCACATAGCCAAGGCCTCGTGCCAAGACTACAAATAAGATTTTGTCAAGGCCCTGTACCAAGACACTAGTTTGGCTCATGAGACCTACCAATGCATCGAGGATCTATAGCAGGCTCCACCCGTCACATATTAAGTCCAATGCATTCCTCATATGAACAGGTTTAAACATAACATAAACATTTGTATTAAAACTAGCATACGAAATGTCAATACTTCCTCCATAAACCATGAATGGAATAAAAATTACACATCCATAGTCAAACATATCACAAAACCTTCAATACAATATGGATGTTTTGTATCATAATAAATAAACTTCAAATAAGCTTAAAATCCATCAAAGGGTGTTGACATAGATGAAATCAAAACTATTCGAGAGAAATATCTCTTTTTTGAAATCATTTAAAAGTCAAATATTTATAAAATAAAACATTTAATTTAGAAATATTTATATAAGATTTTAAGGGATTCTTTGAATATTTTATAATGGTAGAAAATATCTTCACCCTCCGTATAAGTTAAAAAAACATTCTTACCTTAATTCTATCGAAAAGGTTAAAAATGACCTTGTTTGGAAAACGACAGAAAGATTCTTTATAAACTTATTATAAAAAGGAAAAAAGGGTATAAATTAATTTATCTCATATTCTTTAAAATAGTATGAATTATTTGAAATAAAATTTTAAGAAACATGGATGTGGATGATAAAGAAGTCCCAATAGATAATTACGTATAAACAACCTCGGATAATGAAGAGATTGTAAAATAAACCCTTACCTTTTACTTTTCCTTGATTGAGGGTAGGTTAACCTCCTATATAATGGTGAAATAATTGTTATTAAATTATTCACGAATCATATACATTAATATGATATCATATATGATCTTTTAACATTGCTTTCTTAATAATATCTTAGTATTATCGTCGTTTCAGGTGTTAACTTACTCATTTTCTTTTATATGTTTTGTTACATAATCCATGTTTGTTATGGATTGGTTGTATCTTATTCATATCTAGAATGATATAATGTTCTTAAACATTACTTTTAATCATCAAATGAGAATTAGTCTCTAATAGATACGATGGGGAATGAATCTCATCACATTCGTGGAGATGGTACTCCGTACGTACGCACGAGTGACAATATCATTCTTTTGATATTAAAATCATATATAATTGGATGGTATATAATATACACAAAATCATTATCATGTTATATTTATTATTTACATGAATTACACATCATTATTATACCCATCCAAATAATAATATATTGAATAACAATTACACCACGATGTGGAGATGGTAAGCTGTACGTACGCACGTGTGGTGACATGTCATTAAAAGAATGGATAGAATAATGAATATGGTTATACAATATTTATAATAAAATCAATATATATATATATATATATATTTTACTGGATTTATTATTTTATAATGGGAATAACAAAGAAATAAGAAGTTGATGAAGAAAGGAACTTGAAAGAGGGTGGTGAAAACATTACCTCTTAATCGGGTTCTTCCTTTTGATTTGATCAAAAGGGCTCCATTGGTTGGCTTTATGATCAAACTAAGGCCTCTATGTCTAATTTAGGGAAGTTCAGAGAATATTTTGGAATGGGTTGGCCGAGACAAAAGGCTTTGAAGGTGTAAATTATAGAGAAGGGGGAGCTCTCTTTTATAAGAGGGGTGAGGGGCACCTTTGGAAAAGCTAGAAATATTATTTTCTAATAAATTCATATTCGGTTTATAATGGCTCCAAAGTAGATTATTTAATGTTTAATGTGGGGATGGGTCTAAATACTTTCAAAAAATATATTTTAGATAGGTTTGGGTCATTATATTAACCTTATCTTTTAGTTTTAACTCTTAGTTAATTAGTTTAACATTTACCATGTCATTTTTTATTTTGGTATTATATAGTTAATAAAGATACAATATACATAAAAGATACCCCCAAGTGGTCCATTAATGATACACCTATAAGTACATAAGTCCTTTGGCCGAACCTTAGATTTTTAGGAATAGAATATCAATTAATAATATAATATTGTTTTTTAAAAACTATTTTATGTCAATTTTGAAACTATTGGGTATTTTTTTTTGATAATTTCATATAATCATTATTACATCGTAAAAATTTTTATAAAACCAATCCTGATATGTCATATTAACCTATAAATTTAGTGGGATTCATAAAAAGTCTAAAATTAAATTTATTTTGATGTTTATAATATCAATTATTTGAATATTTCATTAATTAGGTAATTACTGCATCACCATTGTGTCATAAATAAATTAAATTGTTTAATGTCTAAAAATTATAAATAAAATACCATTATTTAGATAATCTATTTATCTTTCTAATTAATATTTACAGTCCAATTTATCTTATGTATAACCCTATATTAAAAATTTTTTTGTAAATAAACTATGATTTAACTCTTTTAAGTCTTCTTTGAATTAAATAATAATTAATGTCCTAATCTAATCCATGTGGACCTAAATGATAACATTTTATTCCTAAGGTTGTTTTTGGTCTAGATAAACTTTTCTAATAGAATTAGGACATGCATTAGGGTAATATTAATATCATTTTTACCCTTAATTACCCTATTTAATTTTATCCGTGGTAAATAAAAGTAAAAATTTACTATTCACAAAAAATTATTTTCATCTCATTGAACCACATTTTACTACTTGATATTAACCATGTCTCTCAGATTTTTGAAATTCCACTCATTGAAGCGGTAAAATTATGTTTTATGTGAATTTCCAAATTCTCCTAAAAGAAGGTGAAAAATTCAATAAAATGTTTATATATCTAAAATTATTCTGAAATAACTCCAATGAATTAAATTGAACATATATAGGAATTATTTATCTATTTTTACCATAATTAAATATAAATAAAATAAATAATTATTTAAAAAATATTCAGTTTTATACTATAACTCGGTGTTTTTTCAATATGCATCAAAAAATGAATGCTTTCAGAAAAATACCAAAAATTCACCCTAAGCTAATTTCAATATTCCGAATCCAAAATTGAAGTCCATTTTGAAAGATAAAATTTATAAAATTTTAAAAAGTTGGTATTACTATTCATAACAGCTAGTTTGATTGGTTGTGGTGTGTGTTAGGACTCGAAGTTGCGTACAAGACACACTATTGTATTATTCAAAAAGAAACATACCATGGAAGATTTGGGTGTTACAGGTTTTACATATTTTTTGCACATAATTCCAAAAAAAAATTCATTACATGGGGGAAACCCAATTAAATTTAATTACTAAGTGATTCTTGTTTGGTTTACCATTTTTGTTTCTGAATAGATTTCATAAGACTTTATGCTCAATTATGATATGTTAAATATATTTTCACAATCTTTTATGTTGGTAGGGTTATCTATGGAAACAAGCAATGATTACCATATTTTTAATGAGTTATATTCTTACTTTATAAAGGAATGAGGTCATTGGATCTTCTTAAAAACAATACTTTGGTACTATCATTGGTTGAGATGATGTGAGCTCGGGCCCATCACAACAGATTGGGGGAAATTATTTCATTGTCTGTGGATCTTTTATATATTTTACATATGTTCAAGAATATTTCAATGATCTAGATTTTTGACTGGTTAACCTAATATTAATGATCAATTTATATCATACACTAGTATGAATTTCTATATATGTATGAGGCATCCTATCAATGACATCGTCTGTATGTATCAGTAGTTCTCCATTTTTTTACTAATTACTGCATTGCAATATTTGTTTTTGGATTGACAAGTTTTGAAACCCTACAGATTTTAACTCTATATATTATTATATTATAGGTAGGAAATTTATGTTTAAGAATTTATATGTAAACTTAAATTGGAATCAAATATATCCTATAAAAATATAAATAAAATCCCACATAGTTTGAATGATGTGGTTTAAACTCTTGTGACATGACTATACAATATAGTTTAACATCGTGTGGAAAGTAAAAATGTGGAGAATTTTCCATATAACACATGGGTTATAAATCCTCATATATTATTCATATGTATCATATGAAGGATAAAATCAGATTCTACGTAGTTTATACATTTTGTTGGGAGTTATGAATATGAGGTCTTCAATAGTTGTTTCATAGGGTGTATAAACTATTGAAAGGAAATGGAGTCGGGATATACCCTTAGTGATGAGGAAAGTAATTGGGGTATATTATTATGTTAATATCATGATATTTTAAAATATATAATCTCTTATGAGTCATTATAGATGTGAAAAACTCGAGATTATATGAGATTATTTACATCACATATGGGTGTAAGACTGAATTTTCAAGGGCATGACAAATTGATGATCCCCATAGGTAAATGTGGTTATATGTCTTAGAGATGATACAAATATGCAATAAAATACATGAGATATCACAAGAAGGATTATAATTTGAAGGTCATATGGGGAAATTATGGTATTCTTGGAAAGTATGGTCATTTGGAAATAGATGATGAAAATATGTTTGATGTGGTGGTTGGTCCCTAGAAGGAATCCTACATATCATAATTATAATAGGAATCAGATTACTCAAGTTTAGAGTATTACTAACTGAATGATGGGTAGGGGAAGATAATTACACTCAATGGGATTATTTCACTAGGGTTTAGGAAAGCTAAAAAATTATACCAAGCTGGATACCCCTTTGTTGGGTCATTGGTAACATTGTATTGACATGATCATCATAGATATCAAAGCCCACATGGGTCATGATTAGTGTGAGATACACGATATAATAGAATATAAAACATGTCACAGAGGTTAAAATATTGAATTTGTATTGGGATTATACATTGAGGCTTCCAGGAAAGTAATTTGATTTGAAAACTCATTGATAATATGGCTCCCTAAGAGAGGAAATATTCCCTTAAATAAAAAATATTATAGAGTGTAATCTATATGGTGGAGAATCATGATATTCATTGGAAATATGGCCACATTGAAATAAATAATATATATGAGGGTATTATGGAAATTAAATCTTCCAAGAGGCATGATATGTATCACGACAATTACATGAATTAGAGTCCACATAGTTTATATAGTCCCTTAACCGATGATGGGTAAGGGAGATGGGATGAGATTATATACATTATGTCTCAATAGTTTAGAGATTCTTAGAGGATGTTAAAGTAGGTATAGAACTTATGGTAGGATAAGTACATAAGAGGTCATGAGTGGTATCCTTGGGATTGAAGTGGTTCCATATGTATTATGGGGTTATGTACACCATGAAGTGATAGAGGGGTTGGTTTTTGCATGATGTGTATGGAGTCATGTTCTATATATGAAGCCTTTGGAGGCATGATCACTACATGAAGGTTATGGGTTCATATGAGAATGAAAAGGCATTTGGTCCATGGAATCATGAAATTGATATGGGTTCATGCAATCACATGGCCTTGCTATATGACCAATAAGAAATCTCACGATCAAGTGACCATCTCATGATTA
This sequence comes from Viscum album, assembly GCA_963277665.1. Classification (NCBI taxonomy): domain Eukaryota; kingdom Viridiplantae; phylum Streptophyta; class Magnoliopsida; order Santalales; family Viscaceae; genus Viscum; species Viscum album. The sequence continues at coordinate 1,220,798,113 of OY728119.1, forward strand.
CATAACCAAGAAGTTATCATGTGGTCACAATACTGGGGGTCATAACATGATTGGATCCTACAAAAATTATTCCTCTTTAACTTTTTCTAATTGTAATACACCATGTTTATTAAGTAGAAGGCATCGGGATCATGTGATACCTCCTCTTTAGAAACTCTTCAATGTACTTCACTCTTTATCTCCAATGTATTCATATTATTTAGAAAATTTCAGGGTGAGGGTATAGATATATACCCAAATATGTATGATTGTTATCATAGTGGATAGGCCATGAATCCCGAATTATGTTAGTGGAACGACCTTCCACAAAGATTGTTGACGTATTGTGAAAATTTCATAAATAAATCACATATAACCAGTAACATGAACCCATTAATTTCTTAAAAAATGGTGATTTAGAGAGGTGTCCATGATGGATAGCCTCAACCATGAATTTCTTGTGTGAGATAATTATAATTGAGCCTATAAGAACCCAGTTCTTTATTTAGAAACAAAATATTTTACTTTTCATAAATATTTCAATTTAAATGCACGTTTTTATCCTTATGTCAAAACCCATTGAGTTAATTCTTATTTGGGGGGTGTATAAGGCTCATTCAAATCCCAAAACCCAACTCTCGAAGAAAATAACTGGGATATATGGTTAGGATTAATATAGCTACCCAAGTTGAAAAGTTTGATCAATCCCTGTAGGGATAGAAATAGGGTTCTGTGGAGATGAACAATTTGTGGAAACTTTTTGGATGGAGGTGCACGCCCATGAAATGGACTCTATAGGTTTTCACAGTGGTATGAGAAAAGGTTTGTGAATGGTTAGAAAAACATTTTTTTACTAATTGTGCAAAGTACCCCTTATAGTGAAGGGAACATGGTTGGCACACAGTTTTCCATCAATGCTTCCAAACCATGTGGAGAAATTTTTTGAGGAGAAATGAAATTCTTTCCCTCAATGAGTTTATAATTTTGAAATCCTTCCCCTCCTCTCATTCCCACAAAACAAAACCCATGTAAGAGGGATCCTTTGTATCTTAATCCATAATTTTTGGTGTCTTTTCTTTGAGATAACTTAGTATCGAGTGGTGATCATCTCATGGAAATCATAGAAATAAGTAGTCCAATCCTTTTATTATATTCTAGGATTATCTTCGGATCAGAGTTATTTATGACCAAGATAATATTTCATATTTTCAATATTTTTATAAGGACCTAGCCTTAAAACATTACATAATATTGTGTTTTATTGAAGAAAAAACATTCTTACACATTGAGTATCTTTTAAGGTTTAGAGTTTAGGTAATTAGGACATAAAACATACATAATATCTCATTATCATACATGTGAATACTATTAAAACCATAACCATTTTTTTAAAATATAATAATTTTCAAAAAAGCATAATTTATTTGAAAAATATTAATAAAAGTCATCATGACTCCATTATTTCTCTTACCCATCCTTATATCCGGTGAAAAACATTTTAAAAATATTGGGATGAGTACAAAACTCAATAAAGGATATAATGAAAGAAAACGTTAGTCAAGTGATAAAATAAAAACATAAAAAAAACATAACATAAAAACTTATATTCATAAAAACATGATTTATTTCACATCAAAAATATTTACCATATAACTCTTACATTCAACAGTACACTTGGAACAAATATTCGGTTAACTTCCATCTCTAGAGTATCAAATGCATTGGAGAGCTATAATGGGGCTCACCCGTCATATCATGAGTCATAATGGGATCAACTGAGCATATATTAATCTATAATTGGGATAAATCATCATATAATAAGCTAAAATGGGATCAATACAACATAAATAATGTCAACGGATCATAACATGAATAAATCACTTTATAACTCATTTACACCCTTGAGAAAAATTCATTCACATTTCAAAATACACTTTTTCTTAAAAATCACTCTTCGAACATAAAAACTGCACACACAAAACAAATAAAAACCTATTATTAAAAAATTAATATAAAATATATATTGCAAAGAATATAATATTAAAACACCATGATATTAGAATATAACACTCATGACATAAATAAGAATAATCTCTCTGGATTTCAAAAAGGCGACATCTAAAAGGTTTTTAAGATGATAGTCTATCACAAATAACCTAATATTTAAGAGATAATTGATTAAATTAAAGGAATATATTTATATATTTAATTTGAATACACATAATACAACATAATATAATCAAATTACATTTCAAAAATCATTTTATCACTAAAAAACCATTGATGTTGAATGTTTACCCAATGAATGGAAATTGGGTTTAGAATTCACAAATCAAATTTAGGCAAGGAAACTAATATATGTGGGAGGGATTAATGAGAGATAAAATAGTATCTCAATATTTATATATCATAATGGTAGTATTGGGGAGTTGAAAAACCATAATCCATCCATAAGAATTAAAAATAGCATAATATAGATGAGATTCTTGAAAATAAGGGAGAAACTAGCGATCCCTTACCTCAGGTTTGAATTCCTTAATACATATTTAATACAATTTTATGAGTTTTAAAATAATATTATTAATATTTTTGTCACGACCCGTCCTCGGGGCCCGTGCCGTGACTACCCCAAGCCCGCCTTCCATAGGCCAGGGGCTGGCGACTAGCACCAAAGGTGTAAATCCCGATAACTGGGAAGGCATTGCCTTTATAAAAGTAAACAAAACACTATAGAGTACAAGTAGAAGTAAAACACTAAGTACAAAGAGAAGTGCTGAAAGGTAAATGGTCCAGAATACAAACCCAAAAGAAAGTACAACTACAAATGAACAAAGTACAACAAAAAAAAGACAAACAACTGGAAGAAAGGAAACAACTCCTGGGTCGTCCTCCTCAGATCCTACCTGAAGGGTAGGTACAGATGGCGCAACTCCTAGATCGTCCACAATGGATCCTACCTGAAGGGTGGGTACAGATAGCTTCCACAAGGCTCTCACCCGTCAACCTCCTCCGAGTGTCGTCTCGCCGTGAAGTCCACCTCCGGGTACTGACTCGTCGTGTAGTCCACCTCTGGGTACCGTCCAGTCCTCAAACACTCGGCCTCCGTCAGCACTGCCCGTCGTCTGCAACCAACAAAACGAGGTGCGGGCATAGCCCGTGCAGGGGTGAGTATAACGATACTCAGTAGGGACCCCGAGACACTCAAGGTCTCACTAAAACCAACAAGGTTAACCAAAAATAAGATCTCAATAGATAACCTCTACTTAGGTATATGCACATGCATATACCTAAGTTATCAAGTAACCCATATCAATCATGAGGAAAACACCAAGATCATGAAATCAACGGATAACCACTACCCAGGTATATGCCCATACATATACCTAAGTTATCAAGTGACCCATCTCAATCATGAGGTAAACACAAAGGTCAAAAGTCTCAGCTCAAACCAGGATTTTCATTATCAAAACCGTAACTGCTGAAGAGCCCCGTCTCTAGAGTGTACAGTGGTCCTGTCATGACTCCGAGGTACTGCTCACTAACCTAAGACTGCTGAGGTACTCCTCCTGTCGAGTACCGCGGGCCAGACTCCCAAACATAGTAGTGCTTCCCGCCAGGGTATGCCACCCAAACACAGTAGTGCACACCCCTAGTAGCCTGCTGAGGTACTCTCCGGATGAGTACCGCAGGTCTGCACTGTCACACAAGTAGTGCTCCGTCCTCCATGGGTCTGCACCTCACAAAGTAGTGCTCTATCCACTGGGCTAGTCGACTCACTCCAAGTCGAGTCGGTCAAGCAGTCGTCAGGTCTCAATCGGCTACACGGTCTCCGTACTCCGCACGCTCGTCTCTGGGAGGGTCCGCTCCACGAGCTACAAGTCGATACTCCAAGTATCTCAAAGTCCCACGAAGAAGTATCTCAAGGACCACCTCGTCATAGGGGTCTCAACACAACAGACAGCGCATCAATCGGACGCCCGGTCTGTGAGTTACTAGCCTTTTCGTCCCAGGGGACCGGTTGGTTTCATGAGCGAACCATTCCCGGACATGTCTCAACTGTACCCCGAACTCTCATGGGGTATACTGATAGGGACCGTTTCTCAACGTGATCATCAATGCCGCTGCCGGTTCGTCAAACGGACGTCCTGTCTGAAAGATATCAGCTTTCCCGATCTAGGGGCCCGGTTGGATTTCGGGTACAATCCAACCCGGCCACTATCCAACTGTATCCAAAACTCGGGCGAAGTATGCCAAAAGTTCCGTCTCAAAAATAGGAAATCAACGAGACAGACGACGCGTCAATCGGACGCCCGGTCCGTGAGTTATTGGCTTTTTTGTTCTAGGGGCCCAGTTGGATTTCATGAGCGAACCAACCCGACCGCACTCCGACACCATCCAAACCTCAAGAGGAGTAAGCCAAAAGATCCGTCTCATTTTGAAGAAACCATCAAAGTCGACGACACGTCAATCGGACGTCCAGAACTCAAGATATAAGTGTTTCCACTCCGAGGGCCCGGTTGGTTTCGTGTACAAACCAACCCGGCCGAACCCAAAGTTCTCCAAAACCTTGAGTGTAATATACCGAAACGACCGCCTCGTTCCAAGGATCTCTACGCAACTGACGGTGCGTTGATCGGAGGTCCGTAGCCCATGATATGAGCATTTGACTTAAAGTGGTCCGAAAATGGGGGGTCTGGGCCCGCACCGACCCGGCCCGACCCCCCTGGGACGGCCCGAACCGGGTCCGACCCGACTGGACCCGGCCCAGACCGGCCGGCGCGGCCCGACCTGGCCTACTTGGTCCAGCCCGACTGGCCAGCCGTGGCTCGGCGTGGCCGAGCCGAAGTCGGGGTGCGGGGGGTGCGCACGGCCCGCCCCTCTCCGTTAATTGAGGGCGGCGGCGCAACCGTCGCCGCCAATTCTTCCGGCGGCACGCTCGGGCACCGCCGCCACCTCAGGTCGCTAGCGACGCCGCGCCGGCGACCCGCGCCTCTGGGTGTTTCTGTGGGCCACCAGAGTTGCTCCGGTGGTCCGTTTTCAAAACCTTCTGAGCCGGTGTTCATCTCGGGTCTCGTACTTTACTGCGCAAGCTTCAAAAATACTTTTCGGTACCGTTATGTCATCGCTCGTCAATCCACACGTCAAATAACAAAACGCGCCATCTTCGTGGTTCTCCAGTGCGACGCGTTGGCGCTGCGCCCCTTCGTTGTGGCCCGACTCCGTCCGCGGATGTCTTCGGGTTTCTCCGACGCGGCGCGACGGTATCGTGCCTTTGTTTGTTTTTTACGATGCGGCGCGACGGCGCCGCACATTTCCTTGTCGCATGATTCCGCGTGGTGCGACGGCACCACGCCTTCCCAAACCAAACCACAAAGAAATCCAATATGGAAAAGGGAGCTGGGTCGGCCGTGTTTTTGCGGACCGGCCCCCTCTCGTTAAATGATAGCAGATGAGCATATTCACGAAGAATAAAAATCAAGGGAGTAAATGAGGGTTCACCAACAATCACAATTTAAAATCCCTACTTCATAATTGTTGTTCGTTGACAATCTCAGAAAAAGGGCGGATATCGATTCCTCGATTGTCGTGTTCGTCACACACTCCCAATTCTCATGCTCATGCGTCGAAAATGAAGAAGGGTACTCATCGTTCGTGGACGAGCGTTTGGAGGTGACGTCATCGTTGACGACGTTCTTCGCGGGTGACGTCTTTTCCTTTGACGCGGATGAAGGTCATTGGATATGTCGTGGGTGTCGATTCCCTTTCCTTGCCTCGGTTGAAGAATGATGAAGAAGATGGCGTCGTCTTGCTTCAGTGGCGGAAGAGACGTTCTTCGTGTTCTTCGTCATAGAGAAAGAAGAAACTCAGGATTTCCTAAGCTTTTTCTCCAAAGGCTCCCAATCAACTAAACTCCAACCCCAAATAAAATAAGTTCTTAACTTGTTTTTTTAACACAAAAAAGCTTATGAATTTCAAGAGTTTGAAATTTAAATTAACTCACATAATTAAAAATCTCAAGTAGTCAAATTTAATGAGAGGGAGGTGGAGAGACTCATTTAATGTGAGAGAGTTTCATCCACATAAATGGAGAGTTCAAGAGTTAAGGGGGTTAAGGGGGTTTGATACTTATGTGGGCCCCACCTTATAACATCCACCCAAGGGAGGTTATGTGCGGGTGGGTCCCTCCACTAACCTCCCCTTGGAGGTTCTAACTACCACTTCAAATAAAAATATGGAAAACACATATTTTTATTCAGTTTAATTAAAAACCCCCAAAAACTAACTTCCAAACTCGATAAAACGCAACTGCAGAATAGGTGTTCCTAAGAAAAAACCGGCACTGCGGTTCCATCGGTGCCCTCAGAATTTGATTCCGAGCAACGGTTCAAAAGATAGAAATTCCCGCTCGTTCGTTCACTGAACGTACCCGAGCCAAACTTCGGAAAATGATTCCGGGCACACCGGGTCTCGGAATCAGGCGCCGTCAGAAACTGCGTTTTTGTAAAATCCCAAAGAAAATTAACAAAAAAATTTCCTTGAAATTTCCGGGTCTTTACATTACTCCCACTTCAGGGCTTTACGTCCCCGTAAAGCTTCAACACAAACTAGGGTCACGAAAGCAGTATTGAACACGCACCTGAGCCTTCCACTCCCATGTGTTTACCTGGAGGTTCCGTAATGCCAAAGAAAGCGCAACCGAGGAATCGATCGTCCTCATAGGATCTGCTACTGTCGATCCTCGATCCCCACTGGAACCTCCATGAAGGACACCATATCGCCATCGTCCAGCTCCTCATGGTCGATGATATGCGAAGGGTCGAGCACGTATCTCTTCAGTTGAGATACGTAGAAGTCGTCGTGCACCTGGTGCAACTGAGGTTGATGGGTCAAGCGGTAAACCACCTCGCATACCCAGCTGTGGACCTAGAAAGGTCCGTTGAACCTTAGAGTTAACTTGCCTCCTTGGCCAAATCTCCGTAAACCTCGTCGAGGTGAGACCCGTATAAGGACGTGATCATCATCATCGAACTCTAGAGGTCTCCAATTCCTGTTAGAACTAGAACTCAAAAAGACTTCTGCCACGAGGGTAAGGTTGTCCGACTCAAGAGTGATCGGTCGCAACCTCCTGTGAAAGAGTTTGTCATGTGCTTCCTGGGTTTTCCTTTTCACCGACCAAGGAAAACCCTTCTTGACGTTTGCCTAAAACCATCAATTTGAGTATGAACAGTTATTGCCCATTCCATACTCAAACTAATGTCGTAAGGCCTCGACGCTGCCACCAAGAGATTCCAACCGAAACTCTCGCCTCGAGGGTCTGACCACACCGTTGGCGTAAGTGTGATTATCGAGTCTCCTCCAAAGGTGTCTCCATACGTGAGGGTCAAGTCCACGACTTACCGGGAACTCTAGGTCTAGAACAAGATTTATGAAAGAAAGGAATGATTCATATCGAAGTCTGTTAATACAACATCTAGTAGTGGACACATACTGTCCCTTGAATCAAATTTTTTTAGAGCCATTGGGTCACACTCCTTGAACGCATGCAACCGTACTCTTCCTCCACTCTCCAGCTCCATGAGCCTGGCGGGGATAACTAAGGTGGGTGGTTGTAGCATGTTAAGATGTACACCACCTCATGCTGCCCTCCTAGCTCTGCCTCCATGTCTTCTGCTTCACAGACTCATCTCTCCTTTAAGCTTCCTCTTCTTTAACATTTAACACACTCGAGTCTCTAAGACTGGAGCCGATTTCCTGTTTCTCACTGCACCGTGCAATCTTCATCCGCTCCTGGATGATCTGCACCTTCTTTGCCTATGATCTGAAGAGCTACTAAAATTTCTCCTTTGCCGAAAAGAGAAACTTGGTCTCATCCCCTGGATGAACCACACCCATTGCCTATTACAGTCAATCCTGACATGAATGATGTATTCATGCCATGGATGACGTCGTAAGGCCTCGACGTAACTACCAAGAGATCCAACTGTCACTCTCACCTCCAAGGGTCGAGTCACGCTATCGGCATCAGTGTGAGGTCACTGGGTCTCCTCTAGTAGAAATATCGAAAGTGAGGGTCAAGTCAACAGTTTAACCGGGACCACTTAGTATCAACCAAACAAAAGGACAGAAAAACAAACAAAGATAAGTGTCTTTTTATTATTGTAGCTCATAGTAAAAAGACACGAATACAACAACAACATGTAAATAGAAGTACAAGGGACGTATCCACTAGTTCTTCTCCTGTCCACCTGCTCTCGGAGCTCTACTGCCCTGTCTACTGCTCGACTGTTGCTCAAGAACCAGCCGCTACTTCTACCTCGGTGGCTCCTCCAAAGCCTGCGGATCAATTGTACGAGGAGTCGAACAGTCACGTGCCAGGTGACCCTTTCAACCGCATGAGTAACACTGTTTGTTTCTGGCAAACCTGGCTCTGACCCCACCCCGAGTGCCCCGCACCACTGGTCCAAAAACCCGAGATCGTCCAACTGCTGGTCTGGTCCTCCTGGACCTCTGCATCATCTGTCTACTGCCCACAGATGACTCGGCTACTGATCGAAAAACACGTGGGAAAGGCAGAATCTCCTGTACACGCTCGTGGTGTAGAGCTACTGGCACAAACTCCACCCTGAATAAGGTCTCGAAGTCTTCCCATGCGAAGGTCATCCTGTCACAAAACTGGAACAAGTGACTCCACCACCTTCCTGCTGCTACCTGAAGAAGGCTGGCAGCAAAGATCACCATGAAGTCTGCAGGCGTCCCCACTAGCCTGAAGACTCTCACCACAGCCTCCAGCCAAACCTCAGTCACCTGCGGGTCCGTCTCTCCCCGGAACCTGGGTGGCCTCTGGTGCTGGAACTCGTGCAGCGCACTCAAGTGGCGTGCATCGCCTACTGCCGGGGCCGGTGGAATCGGTGGCCCAACGTATGGTAGTACCGCTGGTGCCTCAACTGCAAGAGGGCCCTGTACCGAAGCCTCGTCGCTCAACAGGATGTCAGTACGCACATCCCTCTGGGCTCTAGCTGTTCATCCAAGAAAAGGCATCCTGAAATAAACAACGTGACACGGTTAAACGATTATACCTGGTGAGCTGACCTGGTTTGAGATGATATTTAAATAAAACTTCTGGAAACACACACGCAATCAGTGTTTTCGTACAGAAAGTCGGAAATAAGTTGTCAGGGTCCTGGTGTATGGATACGTCAGCCGCCCGCACCAACACTGGACTCCCTGAACTGAAAACCACACTCGATACTCTTAACACTAATGCTTAACAGAATGAAAATATCAGAGTTATAAGTTCTACGGTAGAACCGACTCCTTTGATACCAATTTTTCACGACCCGTCCTCGGGGCCCGTGCTGTGACTACCCCAAGCCCGCCTTCCATAGGCCAGGGGCTGGCGACTAGCACCAAAGGTGTAAATACCGATAACTGGGAAGGCATTGCCTTTATAAAAGTAAGCAAAACAATACAGAGTACAAGAGGAAGTAAAATACTAAGTACAAAGAGAAGTGATGAAAGGTAAATGGGCCAGAATACAAACCCAAAAGAAAGTACAACTACAACTGAAAAAAGTACAATAGAAAAAGACAAACAGTTGGAAAGAAGGAAGCAACTCCTAGGTCTTCCTCCTCGGATTCTACCTGAAGGGTAGGTATAGATGGCGCAACTCCTAGATCGTCCACCACGGATCCTACCTGAAGGGTAGTTATAGATAGCTTCCACATTTCTCTCGCCTGTAAACCTCCTCTGAGTGTCGTCTCACCATGAAGTCCACCTCCGGGTACTGACTCGTCGTGTAGTGCACCTATGGGTACCGTCCAGTCCTCGAACACTCGGCCTCCGTCAGCACTGACCGTCATCTACAACCAACACAACAAGGTGCGGGCATAGCCCGTGCAGGGGTGAGTATAACGATACTCAGTAGGGACCCCGAGACCCTCAAGGTCTCACTAAAACCAACAAGGTTAACCAAAAAGAAGATCTCAACAGATAACCTCTACTTAGGTATATGCACATGCATATACCTAAGTTATCAAGTAACCCATCTCAATCATGAGGAAAACACCAAGATCATGAAATCAATGGATAACCACTACCCAGGTATATGCCCATACATATACCTAAGTTATCAAGTGACCCATCTCAATCATGAGATAAACAAAAAGGTCAAAAGTCTCAGCTCAAACCAGGATTTTCATTATCGAAACCGTAACTGCTAAAGAGCCCCGTCTCTGGAGTGTACAGTGGTCTTGTCACGACTCTGAGGTACTGCTCACTAACCTAAGACTGCTGAGGTACTCCTCCTGTCGAGTACCGCGGGCCAGCCACCCAAACACAGCAGTGCTTCCCGCCGGGGTATGCCACCCAAACATAGTAGTGCACACCCCTAGTAGCCTGTTGAGGTACTATCCGGACGAGTACCGTGGGTCTTCACTGTCGCACAGGTAGTGCTTCGTCCGCCATGGGTCTGCACATCACAAAGTAGTGCTCCGTCCACTGGGCTAGTCGACTCACTCCAAGTCGAGTCGGTCAAGCAGTCGTCAGGTCTCAGTCGGCTACACGGTCTCCGTACTCCGCACGCTCGTCACTGAGAGGGTCCGCTCCACGAGCTACAAGTCTATACTCCAAGTATCTCAAAGTCCCACGAAGAAGTATCTCAAGGACCACCTCATCATAGGGGTCTCAACACAACAGACGGCGCATCAATCGGACACCCGGTCTGTGAGTTACTAGCCTTTTCGTCCCAGGGGCCCGGTTGGTTTCGTGAGCGAACCATTCCCGGACGTGTCTCAACTGTACCCCGAAATCTCATGGGGTATACTCATAGGGACCGTTTTTCAATGTGATCATCAACGCCGCTGACGGTTCGTCAAACAGATGTCCTGTCTGAAAGATATCAGCTTTCCCGATCTAGGGGCCCAACTGGATTTCGGGTACAATCCAACCCGGCCACTATCCAGCTGTATCCAAAACTCGGGCGATGTATGCCAAAAGTTCCGTCTCAATAAGAGGAAATCAACGAGACAGACGGCGCGTCAATCGGACGCCCGGTCTGTGAGTTATTGGCTTTTTCGTTCCAGGGGCCCAGTTGGATTTCATGAGCGAACCAACCTGACCACACTCCGACGACATCCAAACCTCGAGCGGAGTAAGCCAAAAGATCCGTCTCACATAGAGAAAACCATCAAAGTCGACGACAAGTCAATCAGACGTCTGGAGCTCAAGATATAAGCGTTTCCGCTCCGAGGGCCCGGTTGGTTTCGTGTACGAACCAACCCGACTGAACCCAAAGTTCTTGAAAACCTTGAGTGTAATATACCGAAACGGCCGTCTCATTCCAAGGATTGCTACGCAACTGACGGTGCGTCGATCGGAGGTCTGTAGCCCAAGATATGGGCATTTGAGTGAAAGTGGTCCGAAAATGGGGGGTCTGGGCCCGGACCGAACCCCCCCTGGGACGGCCCGAACCAGGTCCGACCCGACTGGACCCGGCCCGGCCCGCCCCACCCCGGACGGCTTGGTTTGGCCCGACCGGCCAGCCGCAGCTCGGCGTGGCCGAGCCGAAGTCGGGGAGCGGGGGGTGCGCGCGACCCGCCCCTCGCCGTTACTTGAGGGCGGCAGCGCAACCGCCGCCGCCAATTCTTCTGGCGGCGCGCTTGGGCGCCGCCACCGCCTGGTGGCCGGATGGCTCCGGCCGCCGCCTCCGGTCGCCGACGACGCCGCGCTGGCGACACGCGCCTCCTGGTGTTTTTTGCGGGCCACCGGAGTTGCTCCGGTGGTTCGTTTTCAAAACCGTCTGAGCCGGAGTTCATCTCGGGTGTCGTACTTTACTGCGCAAGCTTCAAAAATACTTTGCGGCCCCGTTATGTCGTTGCTCATCAATACGCGTGTCAAATAACAAAACGCGCCGTCTTCGTGGTTCTCCGGCGCGACGTGTTGGCGTCGCTCCCCTTCGTCGTGGCCCAACTCCGTCCGCGGATGTCTTTGGGTTTCTCCGACGCGGTGCAACGGTATCGTGCCTTTGTTTTTTTTACGACGCGGCGCGACGGCACCGTGCATTTCCTTGTCGCATGATTCCGCATGGTGCGACGACACCATACCTTCCCGAACCAAACCACAAAGAAATCCAACATGGAAAAAGGAGGTGGGTCAGCCGTGTTTGTGCGGACCGGCCCCCTCTCGTTAAACGATAGCTGTTGGACATATTCAGGATGAATAAAAATTAAGGGAGTAAACAACGGTTCACCAACAATCACAATTTAAAATCCCTACCTCGTAATTGTCGTTCGTTGACGATCTCGGAAAAAAGGGTGGATATCGATTCCTCGATTGTCGTGTTCGTCACACACTCCCAATTCTCACGCTCATGCATCGGAAAGGAAGAAGGGTACTCGTCATTGGTGGACGAGCATTCGGAGGTGACGTCGTCGTTGACGACGTTCTTCGCGGGCGAAGTCTTCTCCTTTGACGCGGATGAAGGTCGTTGGAGATGTCGTGGGCGTCGCTTCCCTTTCCTTGCCTCGGTTGAAGAATGATGAAGAAGATGGCGTCGTCGTGCTTCAGTGGCGGAAGAGACGTTCTTCGTGTTCTTCATCGTAGAGAAAGAAGAAACTCAGGATTTCCTAAGCTTTTTCGCCAAAGGCTCCCAATCAACTAAACTCCAACCCCAAATAAAATAAGTTCTTAACTTGTTTTATTAACACAACAAAGCTTATGAATTTCAAGAGTTTGAAATTTAAATTAACTCACATAATTAAAAATATCAAGTTGTCAAATTTAATGAGAGGGAGGTGGAGGGAGTCATTTAATGTGAGAGAGTTTCATTCACATAAATAGAGAGTTCAAGAGTTAAGGGGGTTTGATACTCATGTGGGCCCCACCTTATAACATCCACCCAAGGGAGGTTATGTGCGGGTGGGTCCCTCCACTAACCTCCCCTTGGAGGTTCTAACTACCACTTCAAATAAAAATATGGAAAACACATATTTTCATTCAGTTTAATTAAAAACCCCCAAAAACTAACTTCCAAACTCGATAAAACACAACTACGAAAAAGGTGTTCCTAAGAAAAAACCGGCGCTGCGGTTCCATCGGTGCCCTCAGAATTTGATTCCGAGCACCGGTTCAAAAGATATAAATTCCCTCTCATTCGTTCACTTAATGTACCCAATCCAAACTTCGGAAAATGATTCTGGGCACACCGGGCCTCGGAATTAGGCGCCGTCAGAAACTGCGTTCTTGTAAAATCCCAAAGAAAATTAAGAAAAAATTTTCCTTGAAAATTCTGCGTCATTAAAATTTTAGAAAAACATATTAATGTTTATAACACCTTATATGATCACTTTATAACATCAATCTACCCATTCACTATTGATACTTTGTTATTTCCCTTGTTTCAGTTGCATGAATTACCTTGTTTCTACGAGTGGTTCATAAGGGATTTTCATGTCGATTGTAAGAGAAACTCCAGAAGTGGATTGAAATGAAATTTAAATGTTTCCATAACCTTAAATTGTACCAGTAATATTTCATAATCCATATATGAGGAAGATTCATTAGTTAAAATATTAATGATATTTGTTTATATAATTTTAGAGATTCTTTGATAATAATGAACTCATTTTCTATTGTACATTAATATCATGTAAAAATATAATAATAGATGATTTAATAAGATATAATACATAAATTATAATCTAGTTAGACCACATAAATGTTTTCATGACCACTTTTGAAGGAATTAAATGATATTTAAATCACATCATCCACGATGTTGGTAAATCGACACATCACATATTGTGTTTTAATTTCTAGAATAAGTGGGAGAGGAGAAAAATTATAATGGTTAATCTTCCATAAAAATGATGAAATATAGAATATTTAATATAATATATCATTCATGCCTCTATTATAAGGGGAAGGGTGAGAAAATAAGTATAATAAAAAACAAAATGAAAAGAAAAGAAAGAAAGAAAAAGGATGTTTACCTCTTGATCTCTTCTCATTGAGATATTTCTTAAAGACCTCGGTTTTGGCCTTTTGGTGTGACCATAAGGTCTTGGAAGTGGTGTAGAGGCTTCAAAAGAGTATTATTTAGAACATACTAGTGGATTAAGGCTTGAGAGGTGTCTAAAGAGGATGGGGGAAATGGGGGTATTTATATTGGAGGTATAACAACCCATACTTTACATACATGGTTAATACTTAAAAATTGAAGCATACTTATTACAACATATAATAAAACCATGAAAGGACCGTATAGGTATAGTGTCTTTAGAAACTGGGAAACATAAACAATTGGTTCATAAAACATCTACATTGTCTCCCATTTATTTCATCATATCTATAGTCCCTTTTTGGCATATCTTACTTAAAACCCTTCTTCCTGACCTGGGGAAAGAAAACATACAAAAGGGTGAGCTCAAATGCTCAGTAAGGGTAAAAAAAGAAATATCAATCACATCAAAATAAAAACATAACATTTTGGAAATATTACCCGGCAAAAGAGATCATAATTTCATAACATGGGATAAATCATGGTAGTGAAATGTAATCCCAATAATCATAACATAAAACATGAAACTTTTTTGCATGCACACATAATCATAGAGAATCGTTTCTTATTAGTCAAGACTCATTTCCAAGACTATCTTAGTGGACAAAGTCCATTTCTGAACCGAGTTCACTCCTCATTTCAGTCCTGTTTTACTGAACCGGTTTAACCTGTCGTTCTAGCCATGTCTATCTCATGAGATATAAAATATTTACCCAATTCATTTGAGTGAGATATAGGTCCCACCCATATCATAATGATACCATTCTTATGTGTCCCACAAAATCATAAATCATACATCATTGCATAACTCATGTAATAAAAATGGGATTCTTAAACAACATGACATCATAAAACAATTCATATAAGATAAAAGAATTCATAAAAATAATTCCATCACAACATAATCAAATCAATGTAATAATAGGGATATAAATATAACCCTATATTATCTTAGATGGAAAATACTTTTGATAAAACACTTGAACTCCATTCTTGAGGAAAATATCCTTTCTACTTCAAAAACATTTTCCTTTCTTAACATGTCATACAATTTTAAACTAAAATAAGTTGATTAAAAATAAAATTGAAAACTTGTAAAGGAATATTCTTGGAAATAATGTTTTAAAAATCCATTCATGCCGTATAAGTTAAAAAAACATTCTTCTCGTACTTTTGTAGGAAAAGTCAAAAAGTACCTCGTACGAAAAACGACAAAATATTCCTTTCATATATTTTACTAAAAAATCACCGAAGTGTAAAATTGGATATAAACTATTGTATAAGGATATAAATATTACATATTGAGGAAACATGGATGTGGATGATAAATATTCCCCAGTAATTTCTGAAGTATAAACAATCTCGGATAAAAATTGAGATTGTGAGATTTTCCCTTACCTTAGGTCTGATTTGCTTCGTAAGTGTCCGAACCTCCTGTATAATGATTTAAATAATGTTATTGACTTATTCCAGAATCATACTTATTTTTATGATATCATATATGGTCATATTCTTAGCTTCTTATTAGTAATATTTCATTACTACTTTTTATTCGGGTGTTTATTACTTTTTGTTCTTATGCGTGTTTTGTCGAATAAATTCGTATTTTTATTTTTAGATTATAGATAACTCATTTCCAGAATAGTGTTAGTGTAATATATATATCATATTCATTCATTAAATTCATTTATATAATCATTATGCAATGAATATCATGTAGAACGAGTCACATCACATCGTGGATACGGTATTCTGTACGTACGCATGAGCGATGATATCGTTCCCATGATCGTGGAATTGTATTGGAGTGTATATATACTATTTGAGAATAAATATCACTTTATAATAATCATATATAGTCATTATTTACACCATTATACCCCATCCAAGTAAGGTGGTGGTGGAAAATAGATTACACCACGGCGTGGAGACGGTATTCCGTACGTACGCACGTGCGGTGATTTCATTTTCCGTAGGATGGATAGATAGTGAAATATGGTTGTTTCATACTTATAATAACATATCCGTATATGAGTGATAATTATGTTATTAATTCATAATTAAAAAACTAAATAAGAAGAAGTGGAAGAAGAAATAAAGTTGAAAGAATCGGTAACGGACATTACCTCTTCTTTGAAGCGCCTCTTTGAGATCTCCTCTTAGGGAACTAAAATTAGTCTTTGAAGAAGACCAGGACCTCTAGGATGTTTCTAGGGACGTTTAGAGGAGATATTGGCAGGGGTTGGACAAGATTGATGGCTCAAAGTGGTGTGAGGAAGAGAGGGAGGTGGTGCCCTTTTATAAGGGAGGAGAGGGGTTTCTTTGGAAAAACTAAAAATATTATTTTATTATAAAGCCAAATTCTGTTTTAAATAGCTCCAAATTAATTTATTTAAAATCTAAGGTTGGTATGTGTCGAAATCCGCTCATCCAACAGAATTTAGACAAGTTTAGGTATCAATTTTAACCTTATCATTTAGATTTAACTTTAAGTTAGATAATTTAACTTTTACCGTGTCTTCTTGTTTTCTTACACTGTAAGGTTAATAAACTTACTATATCAAGACAAAAGAACCCCCAAGTTGTTTATTATTAATATATATAACCTTATATAAGTCATTTGGCCAAACCATAGATTTTTTGAAATAAAATAACAATTAATAATATAGTATTTGTTTTAAAAACAATTTTATGTCAATTTTGACACTACTTGGTAATTGATTTTTGTGAAAATCATAACAGAATGATTAGTTAGAAAAAATTTAATTAAATCAATACTAACATGTCATATTAACCTATAAAATCAGTTTAATTCACAAAAAGTCTCAAATTACATTTATTTGGGTATTTATAACATCAATTATGTCAATATTTCATTAATAAGATAATTACTGCATCATCTTTGTGTCGTCAATAAATTAAATTATTTAATGTATAAAAATTAAAAATAAAATAACATTATTTTGGAAATCCTTTTAGAATTATAATGAATATTTATAGTCTAATTTATTGTATGTATAAACCTATATTAAAAAAGATTTAGTTATTAAACTTTGATTTTAACTATTTTAACCCTTCTTTAAATAAATTGATAATAAATGTCCTAATCTAATCCAAGTGGGCCTAAATGGTCATATTTTATTCCTAAGGTTGTTTTTGGTCGAATTACACTTATCTAATAGAATTAGGACATGTGTTAGGGTAATAATAATAACACTTTTACCCTTAATTACCCTATTTACTTTTAACCGTGGTAAAAAAAAGTAAAAAGTAACTATTCACCAAAAATTATTTTCATCTCATTGAATCACATTTTAGTCCTTGATATTAACCGTGTCTCTTGGATTTTCGAAATTCCACTCAGAGAAGAGGTAAAATTAAGTTTTATGAAAAAATCAGTTTTTTAACTACCACTTAGTGGTTTCACTATTCATTAAAAAATGAAAGTTTCCAGAAAAATACCAAAAATTAGGCCGAAGATATATTTGATATTATGAATTAAAAAATAATGTCTATTTTACCAAATTCAAAACACATCAGTTGCATTAATTTATTTAAAAATTAATTCTCATCGTCAAAACAAATAGCGTGTTTTTAAGAGATAATAACTATCAAAAGATTGACACTTGTTTATGTTTGGTTTAAATGAGAAATTACATTAAATGAACAAAATTGTATTAAATGGTAAAAATATATTATAAATATACTTTAAAACCACTCAAATTAATAATTTATCACTATTAATTATTTCGATTAAAAAAGTTGTTTTTAATTAAAATTTAGTAATTTTCATTATTCATCAGAATATGAAAGTTATCCGAAAAATAAAAAAATCTCACCCTAAGCTAATTTTGATATTACGAATCCAAAAATGAAGTCAATTTTGAAAAATAAAATTTACAAAATTTCAAAAAGTTGTTATTACTATTCATAACAGCTAGTTTTACTAATATTTTAATAGCATATTGTTGTTTAGTGAAACTTGGTATTGCGTACGACACAAGCTATTGAGGAAGGCCGCAATTGCGTGTAAAGCAAGCCAAGATAGTGTTGTGTGTAGTGAAAGATTCATTTGATGATTTATATAACATAAAAACAAAATATTTCTAATAAATGTCTCGGGTGTTACATTCTACCCCCCTTAAAATGAATTTCGCCCTCGAAATTCGTCACTTTGTAACAAAAAGATGAGGATACCTCTCCCTCATCATATACTCAAGCTAACATGTAGCTTATTCTAATTGGTATTTCTTCCATAAAACGTTCACCAATCGAGTGGTCTTGTTTCGTAGGACTTTTTCGCTACGATCCAGAATCTCTATCGGTTGTTCTTCATAAGAAAGATCTTGCTCCAGCGGTACAACTTCTGAGCTGAGTACATGTGAAGGATCAGGTATGTACTTTCTCAGGAGAGATACATGGAACACATCGTGAACTTGAGAGAGATTTGGTGGAAGCGCCAATCGGTAAGCTACCTTTCCAACACAATCCAGTATTTCGAAAGGACCGATATATCTGGGGCTCAACTTCCTTTTTTTTCAAATCTCATGACCCTCTTCCAGGGAGATATTCGTAAGAACACTTTATCACCCACTTCAAACTCTAAGTCTTTTCTTAGGTTGTCGGCATAACTTTTTTGTCGACTTTGAGCTGCTCTTATGTGTTGTTGAATAGATCGGACCTTTTCTGCCATCTTATCAAAAAGATCAGGTCCTAATAGCTTTATTTCCCCAACTTCATCCCAGAAAGTTGGAGTCCTGCATTTCTTTCCAAAGAGAGCTTCATAAGGAGCCATCTGAATACTGAAGTGAAAGCTATTATTATAAGAAAATTCCACCAAAGGTAGGTGTTGATCCCAACCACCTTTGACATCCATAGAGCAAGCTCTCAACATATCTTCTAGAGTTTTAATTGTTCTCTCAGACTGACCGTCTGTTTGAGGATGATAAGCAGTGCTGAAACTCAACTCTGTATCTAGAGTATGCTGAAGACATCGCCAGAACTTTGAGGTAAATATCAGATGTTGATCAGATATAATAGAAAGTGGTACTCCATGAAATCTTACCACTTGCTTTACATATATCTTGGCAAGCTGATCCAGAGAGAAATCCTCTCTAATAGCAATGAAGTGTTCAGACTTTGTAAGACGATCAACTATGACCCAAATAGCATTATTGCCTTTGGATGTTTTAAGAAGTCCTGTGAAAAAGTCCATAGTGATGTTTTCCCATTTCCATTTGGGTATGGTTAATGGTTGTAACATCCCCTTAGACTTCTGTCTCTCACCTTTAACTTGCTGACAAACCAAGCATTGAGAGACATATTCAACAACATCTCTTTTCATGTCATCCCACCAGAAGTACTCTTTCAGGTCCCTATACATCTTCTTGCTTCCAGGATGAATAAAGAATGAAGAACTATGAGCCTCATCCAGCATCTCCTTCTTTAATTCTGGAATGGGAGGAACACAAACCCAATTCCTGAACTTTATTATCCCATCACAATCAAGGTTGAATTCAGGAACATTTCTCACCTTCTTTTGTAACTCGACATCTTCTTTCTATGCCTCTTGAATCTTAACATGTATAGATGGTTGAAAATTCATTTGAGAAATATAATATTTCTCCCCTTACATTAAAATTCCATGATCTATCCTTTGTAAATCCATGAATATTGGATCTTTTGTGATCCTCATCATGGATAAGCTAGCATGGTCTTGTCGACTTAATGCATCTGCCACCTTGTCTGCTTTCCCAGGGTGGTAAGGAATTGAGCAGTCGTAATCCTTAATTAGCTCCAACCATCTTCTTTGGCGCATATTCAGCTCCTTTTGTGTGAAAATATACTTTAAACTATTATGATCAGTATAAATGTCACACCTTTCTCCATAAAGATAATGCCTCCAAATATTTAATGCAAAGATTACCGCAACTAACTGCAAATCATGTGTTGGGTAATTTTGCTCATGGATTTTCAACTATCGTGAGGCATAAGCTATCACCATATCATTTTTCATAAGAACACACCCCAGCCCCTTCTTGGATGCATCACTGTAGATCACAAACCTTTCTCCACTATAATGCAGTGTGAGCACAGGTGCACTAGATAAACTTCATTTCAACTTTTTGAAATTCTCTTCACATTCCTCTGTCCAAAAAAACATAACTCCTTTCCGAGTCTACCTGGTGTGTTGATTAGATAATCGTGAAAAATCTTTCATAAAACGTCAATAATATCCATCCAAAATAAGAAAACATCAGACCTCGGTTACTGTTTCTGGTCTCAACCATCTTTCGATAACCTCTGTTTTTGCTGGATCCACAAATATCCCCTCTTTTGAGATTATGTGACCAAAAAATGCAACTTTTTGAAGCCAAAATTCACACTTGGTAAATTTGGCATAAAGCTTCTCCTTTCTCAGGGTCTTCAATATAATTCTCAAGTGATCTTCATGTTCTTCCTTGATCTTTGAATAAACAAGAATATCGTCTATAAAGACTACCACAAACTGATCAAGATAGTCTCTAAAGACTCTATTCATCAGATCCATGAAGATAGCAGGGGCATTAGTAAGACCAAATGGAATCACTATAAATTCATAGTGTACATACCTTGTACGAAATTTCGTGTTTGGTATATACTCCCTTTTGACCCTTAATTGATGATACCCCGAATGAAGATCCATCTTGGAAAAGTATTGAGCTCTGCGTAGTTGGTCAAATAAGTCATCAATGCGCAGGATAGGATTTTGTTCTTGATAGTGATCTTGTTAAGTTCTCGATAATCAATGCAGAGTCTCATTGATCCATCTATCTTCTTAACAAACAGAACAGGTGCTCCCCAAGGTGATGCACTAGGGAGTATGAATCCCTTATCAAGATTCTCTTGGAGTTGCTTCTTCAATTCCTGAAACTCAATTGGGACCATTCTATATGGTGTCTTTGAAATAGGCAAAGCACCCGATACGAGTTCTATTGAAAACTCAACTTCACGATTTGGTGGAAGACCCGACAATTCCTCCCGAAAGACATCATCAAACTCCTGTAAAATGGGAATATTATTAATCGTGAGTTTCTCACCAACCATTTGAGAAAAATAACCTTCATTCAGTGGAATCAAGACCCATAAGATGGAAGAAATTTCCACTGTATGGTTATGTTCATCATTGCATCGATAGACGATCAAAGATTGATCTGGAATATGAAATGTGACTTCCCTTCTTTGGAAATTGATATGAGATCCATATAGAGAAAACCAATTCATGCCAAGAATCACATCAAATTCCCCTATAGGAAGGATCACAAGATTTGCAGGATGCACTTTCCCACAAACTTCAATTGGGGAAGAATTATAAACTTTTGATGTGACTATTGTGACATTAGGTGTTGTCACAGCTAACTCAACATCTAACTGTTGAGGTAATTCGGTGATAATCTTAGAAAATTCTTCAGAAATAAAAGAGTGCGTGGATCCAGAATCAAATAAAACATTTTCTACTTTAGAGTGGATGGTAAGTGTACCTTTCACCACATCATTATCGTACTCCACATCGCAGATAGAAATTTCATGTGACTTTCCTTTTCCTTTAGCCTTAAGATTTTTTTTATGTCGATCATCATCAACAACCCTTGGATTAGGGAATTTATTGGCATAATTCCCCATCTCCTTGCACTTGAAACATTGATCTGTAGTAGGTTCATTCTGTGTGTCCCTTCAGTTGTTTGCATCATTAGACATCTTCATCCAATCATTGTGGCATTCACATGCCTGATGACCTTCCTTTCCACATTTGAAACATTTACTTGTCCCTTTAAGACAACTCCCTCCATGTCTCTTTCCACACTTTGAGAATAAGGGAAAGCTCATCTTCTTTTCAGTGTGCTCTTTATATTTTCCTTTGAATTCCATTTTCCTCTTCTTATCAAACCCATATGACTGATGGGTTACTCCAATCTCCATCTCAACTTTGAGAGCACATCGAAAAATTTCCTCATAGCTATTGAAGTCCCTTATGGATAAGGCCCTTCGAAGACTTGGTTTTAAGCCACTAAAGAATCGATCGATCTTACTATCATGTTGGATAATAATACCAGAAGTGTACCTTGCAAGTCTTGTAAAATTTTCTTCATAGGTTCCAACAGATTCATCATCCTTTTGCTTCAGTTCAAGAAACTCTTTCTCCATCTTTGTTCAGAGAATACGAGGGAAATACTTATTGAAAAATAAGTTCTTGAACTCATCCCATTCCATGTACTCAATTTCATCCCTTTGCCTCGTATTCTTAATAATATTCCACCATTGATCAGCATCTCCTTCCAAACGATACACTTCTAGGATGAATTTATCATATTCAGAACATTGAAGAACTGAAAATATCTTTTCAGTAGTACTAATCCATTGTTTAGAAACTAATGGATCAGTAGACCCGCTGAAAGAAGGTGGATGCTCCCTCATGAAGGATTCAACAGAATGTTGATCTTTTGCTAGTTTGGAAGTCCTGCATGATTCATATCTTGAGAACGTTTTGTGAGCATGGCTACAAGATTCTGCATTCCAGCTCCCATAACGTTTGGTTTCTCAGGGGGACAATCATTGCATTGCCCGTCACATTCCGCATTAACACAGTTCCTTCGGGTTCCATCCATTGTCTAAAAACAAGAAGAATAGTGTTAGCAACACTAATTATAATAGGAAAACCACATAATCAAGAATAAAATTCCACACTTAAGGTCTTATCCTAGGTTATTCATGGTCATTTCTAAAACACAAAGATTGTGTTCTATTCTTAGAATTATCCTTAGGGTTCTTACTAAGGCTTTCACATCCTAGTTTTCAAAGGTTGACTATACCTTTCCTCTGATACCAACTATAACAACCCATAATTTACATACATGGTTAATAATTCAAAATTGAAGCATACTTATTACAACATATAACAAAAACATGAAAGGACCGTATAGGTATGGTGTCTTTAGAAACTGGGAAACATAAACAACTGGTTCATAAAACATCTACACTGTCTCCCATTTATTTCATCATATCTATAGTCCCTTTTTGGCATATCTTACTTAATTCCCTTCTTCCTGACCTGGGGAAAGAAAACATACAAAAGGGTGAGCTCAAATGCTCATTAAGGGTAAACAAAAGAAATATCAATCACATAAAATTAAAAACATAACATTTTGGAAATCTTACCCTGTAAAAGAGATCATAATTTTATAACATGGGATAAATCACGGTAGTGAAATGTAATCCCAATAATCATAACATAAAACATGAAACTTTGTGGAATGCACAAATAATCACAGAGAATCATTTCTTATTAGTCAAGACTCTTTTCCAAGAATATCTTAGCGGACAAAGTCCATTTCTGAACCGAGTTCACTCCTCGTTTCAGTCCTGTTTTACTGAACCGGTTTAACCTGCCATTCCAGCCATGTCTATCTAATGAGATATAAAATCTTTACCCAATGAATTAGAGGGAGATATAGGTCCCACCCATCTCATAATGATACCATTATTATGTGTGCCACAAAATCATAAATCATACATCATTTCATAACTCATGTAATAAAAATGGGATTCTTAAACAACATGACATCATAAAAAAATTCATATAAGATAAAAGAATTCATAAAAATAATTCCATCAAAACATAATCAAATCAATGTAATAATTGGGATAGAAACAGAACCCTATATTATCTTAGATGGAAAATAATTTTGATAAAACACTTGAACTCCATTCTTGAGGAAAATATCCTTTCTACTTAAAAAACACTTTACTTTCTTAACATGTCATAAAATTTTAAACTAAAAGAAGTTGATTAAAAATAAACTTGAAAACTTGTAAAGTAAGCTTCTTGGAAATAATGTTTTAAAAATCCATTCATTCCGTATAAGTTAAAAAAACATTTTTCTCGTACTTTTGTCAGAAAAGTCAAATAGTACCTCGTACGAAAAACGACAAAAGATTCCTTTCATATATTTTTAAAAAAACTCACCGAAGGGTAAAATTGGATATAAACTATTGTAGAAGGATATAAATATTACATATTGAGGAAACATGGATGTGGATGATAAATATTCCCCAGTAAATTTTGAAGTATAAACAATCTCAGATAAAAATTGAGATTGCGAGATTTTCCATTACCTTAGGTCCGATTTGCTTCGTAAGTGTCCGAATCTCATGTATAATGATTTAAATAATGTTATTGAATTATTACAGAATCATACTTATTTTTATGATATCATATATGGTCATATTCTTAGCTTCTTATTAGTAATATTTCATTACTACTTTTTATTCGGGTGTTTATTACTTTTTGTTCTTATGCGTGTTTTGTCGAATAAATTCTTATTTTTCTTTTTAGGTTATAAATACCTCGTTTACAGAATGGTATTTGTGTAATATATATCATATTCATTCATTCAATTCATTTATATAATCATTATGCAATGAATATCATGTAGAACGAGTCGCATCACATCGTGGAGACGGTTTCTGTACGTACGCACGAGCGATGATATCGTTCCCATGATAGTGGAATTGTATTGGAGTGTATATATGCTATTTAAGATTCAATATAACTTTAAAATAATCATATATAGTCATTATTTACATCATTATACCCATCCAAGTAAGGTGGTTGTGGAAAATAGTTTACACCACGGCGTGGAGACGGTATTCTGTACGTACGCACGCGCAGTGATTTTGTTTTCCGTAGGATGGATAGATAGTGAAATAGGGTTGTTTAATATTTATAATAACATATCAGTATATGAGTGATACTAATGTTATTAATTAATAATGAAACAACTAAAGAAGAATAAGTGGAAGAAGAAATAAATTTGAAAGAATCGGTAACGAACATTACCTCTTCTTTGAAGCGCCTCTTTGAGATCTCCTCTTAGGAAACTAAAATTGGTCTTTCAAGAAGACCAGGACCTCTAGGATGTTTCTAGGGAAGTGGATAGGAGATATTGGTAGAGGTGTTCCGAGCATTAAGGCTCAAAGTGGTGTGAGGAAGAGAGGGAGGAGGTACCGTTTTATAAGGGAGGAGAGGGGCTCCTTTAAAAAAACTAAAAATATTATTTTATTATAAAGCAAAATTCGGTTTTAAATAGCTCCAAATTGATTTTTTTAGAATCTAAGGTGGGGATGGGTCGAAATCCTCTAATCCAATAGAATTTAGACAAGTTTAGGTATCAATTTTAACCTTATAATTTAGATTTAACTTTAAGTTAGATAATTTAACTTTTATCGTGTCTTCTTGTTTTCTTACACTATAAGGTTAATAAACTTACTATATCAAGCCAAACTAACCCCAAGTTGTTTATTATTAATATATATAACCTTATATAATTTATTTAGACGAACCGTATATTTTTAGGAATACAATAACAATTAATAATATAGTATTTGTTTTAAAAACAATTTTATGTCAATTTTGACACTATTTGGTAATTTATTTTTGTGAAAATCATAACAGAATCATTAGTTCGAAAAAATTTAATTAAATAAATACTAAAATGTCATATTAACCTAGAAAATTAGTTTAATTCATAAAAAGTCTCAAATTACATTTATTTGGTAATTTATAACGTCAATTATGTCAATATTTCATTAATAAGATAATTACTACATCATCTTTGTGTCATAAATAAATTAAATTATTTAATGTCTAAAAATTACAAATAAAATTCCATTATGTTGGAAATATTTTTATATTTCTAATGAATATTTATAGTCGAATTTATCTTATGTATAACCCTATATTAAAAATGATTTAGTTATTAAACTTTGATTTTAACTATTTTAACCCTTCTTTAAATAAATTGACAAAAAATGTCCTAATCTAATCCAAGTGGGCCTAAATGGTCATATTTTATTCCTAAGGTTGTTTTTGGTCGAATTACATTTATCCAATAGAATTAGGACATGTGTTAGGGTAATAATAATAACACCTTTACCCTTAATTACCCTATTTACTTTTAACCGTGGTAAAAAAAGTAAAAAGTTACTATTCACCAAAAATTATTTTCATCTCATTGAACCACATTTTAGTCCTTGATATTAAACGTGTCTCTCGGATTTTCGAAATTCCACTCACAGAAGTGGTAAAATTATGTTTTATGAAAAATTCAGTTTTTTTAACAACCACTTAGTGGTTTCACTATTCATCAAAAAATGAAAGTTTCCAAAAAAATACCAAAAATTAGGCCTAAGCTATATTTGATATGATGAATTAAAAAATGATGTCTATTTTACCAAATTCAAAAAACATCAGTTGCATTAATTTATTTAAAAATTAATTCTCATCGTCAAAACAAATAACGTGTTTTTAGAGATAATAACTATCAAAAGATTGACACTTGTTTCTGTTTGGTTTAAATGTGAAATTACATTCAATGACCAAAATTGTATTAAATGGTAAAAATATGTTATAAATATTCTTTATAACCACTCAAATTAATAATTTATCACTATTAATTATTTCGATTAAAAAAGTTGTTTTTAATTAAAATTTCATAATTTTCACTATTCATCAGAATATGAAAGTTATCCAAAAAGTACCAAAATTTCACCCTAAGATAATTTCGATATTCCGAATCCAAAAATGAAGTCCATTTTGAAAAATAAAATTTACAAAATTTCAAAAAGTGGTTATTACTATTCATAACGGCTAGTTTTAATAATATTTTAATAGCATATCGTTGTTTAGTGAAACTCGGTATTGCGTACGACGCAAGCTATTGAGGAAGGCCGCGGTTGCGTGTAAAGAAATCCAAGATAGTGTTGTGTGTAGTGAAATATTCCTTTGATTATTTATATAACATAAAAACAAAATATTTCTCATAAAAGTCTCAGGTGTTACAGGAGGAGAGGTGGCATTTTACATTATTTTAGTCATTAGATTGAAATTATTTCCCATGACTATGAATAATATTAATTATTGTTAAAAAATAGTAATGGGATCATGTGATTTAGAAAAAAATGTTCTTACATCCACCATGATATAAAAAAATAGTGTATTTAACTGATAATTTATATATATGTTATTTTACACTATTTCACTATTCATAAAAATCCCAGTATTTCAGAAAAATTCAAAAAATTCACCCTAACTATTTTTCGATGTGTAGAATTCAAAAATGAAGTCAAATTTTTAAAAATAATTTTCTAAATATGATTAATTTATAATTTCAATAAAATAATATTTTATTCCAAAAATAACAATTTTAAAACAGTTATTTACTTATTCCAATATATGGATATATCATAACATCAATTAAATATTATATGTAAACTACCATATGTGAGGTCACTATTCAAAGGGTTATGTTAATATTAATTTGGGTATCATTTCAATTCATAATTGTATGTTAATTTTCACCAAGAAATATGTCTGTATTATCATTCTCTAAATAAATTACTAATCTCAATTGTGTATGTCTGTTTTTTGAAATTCAAATAATAGAAGATATAAATAATAGTTTAAAGAATATTTATAACTATATGCATTAAAAAATGTTTCATGCATTGAAATTTAATTTTATATCCTTTTGATGTCACATTATGTCCACCTTTTTGAAATTGTTTCCTCGTAACATTATTTACTTATTAAACAAGTGAGGGTACCTTTATCTCATAGTATTTTCAGATTCCCATGTTGCTTCTTCAACCATGTTGTTTCTCCACAAAACCTTTAACTAGTGGATTTCCTTATTCTGCAATACTTGTTCTATGCGATCATGAATCTTAATAGGTTTCTATTCATAAGAATGTTTCTCTTTAATCTAAACTAGTTCTTGGATCAAAATGTTAGACAAATCTTGCACATATTTTCTCAACATCGAAACATGAAAAATATTGTGTACCTAAGACAGAATTGGAGGAAATTCTAATTGGTATGAAATTGGTCCCACATTCTCTATGATTTCAAAAGGGCCAATGAACCATGGACATAGATTTATTTTCTTACCAAAATGAATCACACTTTTCCAATGAGGGATTTTAAGGAAAACATATTCACGTGCCTCAAAAGAGAAGTCTTTTATTTAGTTATCTTCATAACTTTTCTACATGATATGAGATTTCCTCATGTGATGTTGGATCATATTCACTATATCGTCCAATTACTCTACTAATTAGGGCCCATCTACTTCCATTCACCAACTTCATCCCAAAATAATGGAGTTCAAAACCTTTTTCCATACAATGCCTCAAAAGATTCCATCTATATATTAGAATTAAAACTATTATTATAGGAAAACTCAACTAAAGAAATATGTTGATCCCAAATTCCCTGGTAATCCATTGAACTTGATCTTAGAATATCCTCCAATGTCATAATCATTCTATCTGTCTTTCTATCATATTGGGAATGAAATGCAGTGATGAAATTCAATTCTATTCCCAAGGAAATCACAGGGACATTCCAAAAGTTATATGTGAACCTAGGATCATGATCAGATATCATAGAAATAGGAATTCTAAGAACCTGAAAATATCATTGAGGTACAATTGAGAATGCTGATTCAAGGACATAGTATCTTGAATAGTATGGAAATGTATAGATTTATTCAGTTGATCAACAATAACCCAGATTTCATTTTTACCTTGATAAGTATTTGGTAGTCTCACAACAACGTCCATGAATATTTTTTTCTACTTCCACGCTTTCACTAGAAGAGGTTGATGAATCCCCTTAAGTAACTTTTTCAATGTTTTTTTAAATTAAAAAATTTCATAGTAAAAATAAAAATATCCATTTTCATTCCATCCCACCAATAAAACTCTCTAAGTTCTCTATACATATTTTTTCAATGACAATAAACTGAAAATAGTGAACTGTGAGCCTCACATAACAATTATATTTTCAGTTGGGAATTAGAAATCACACATAATATCTTCCCTAATCTCAAAACCCCATCATTGTCAACATTAAATTAATGAAATTTATATTTCTTGACCCATTGTACCTTTTTTTCTAACGTAATATCATCCTTCTATGCTTTCTTGATTATGACTCAGAGAGACGACTTCACTGACACCTAAAACAAAATAGAGGAATTTACTACCATAAAAACATCAAATCCAAAATTAATCAAATCATTAATCAAGGAGACATGTTCAAGATGTGACATGACTAATGAGGCCTGATGTTTTTGACTGAATGAATCTAGCACATTGTTTGATATTCCCGGATGATAATTGTTCATGAAATCCTAATCCTTTACCAGTCCAATCCATATTCTCTACCTCATGTTCAATTCCTTCTGATTGAATATATACCTCATATTTTTGTATTCATTATATATTTTAGATTTGGATCCTAGAAATTTTGACTTCGAATTTTTTATTCCAAAAATATTAGCAGCTAATTCGAAACAATGTGTAGAATAATTTAACTCATGAGGTTTCAAATATTGTGAAGCATAAGCAATTACATTATCATTCTGCATCATAACACAACCTAGTCCCTTCAAAGAAGCGTCAACATAGATGAAACATTCCCCATTTCTATAAGGTAGAGTCAAAACAATAGAATTCACCAATCTTCTTTTCAATTAATTAAAATAATCATCACATTCTTTTGTCCATATGAACTTAACACATTCTTGAGTTAACTTAGTCATTGGGATAGATAACCATGCAATGTTTTCAATAAACCAATGGTAATAGACCAATAGAATAATGGAGATATACATATTAGTTATATATGTGGGTCTTGTCCATTCTTCTACAACTTCTCTTTTTGCAGTATCTACTATTATTCCATCTTTAGAATCAATGTGACAAAGGGAAAAAAATTGCAACCAGAATTCACATTTTCTGAATTTTCCATAGATTTTCTTTTCTTTTAAGGATTTAATAACAACCCTTAAATGTTTTTTATGCTCCCATTTACTTTTAAAATATTCAATAATTCCCTCAAAAAAACTAAAAAATTATCCAAGTCCTCAGGAAATATTCTATTCATAAGATCCATGAATATAGTTGGTGCATAGGTCATACCAAAGGGCATAACAACAAACAGATAATGCCCATATATAGTACAGAAATATGTTTTCAGAATGTCATCCTCCTTCACCTTTAATTGATGGTACCTAGATCTCAAGTCAAACATGGAAAAATACTAATTTTCTAGGAAATTATCAATCAAGTCATCGATATGAGGCAATGAATACTTATTCTTAACTGTAATGTCATTCAATGCTCTATTATCAATTCAAAGTCTCATTGAACCATCTTTATTTTTAACAAACAAGAAAAGAGAACCCCATAGTGAAGTATTAGGATAAAATAATCATTTATCAATCAAATCATGCTACTTCTTTTTCAAATAAAAAATCTAATGCCCTAACCCTAGTTACCCAGAGTCGGTGCATTATTACATAACATTGGCATGATCATGAGGGATTAAATCTCGAAAGATAGATCATATTATTAGCATTGGAAGTACTAGATACATACATAAGTTGTACATTACATTATAAATTGAAAAAAAACAATATTTTCTCTTTTGACAACATTCATATCCTTTAGGCTATCCCTGCTGGTCAGTCATAATATTCTTCTTCGCATCATGGGAAAAATAAAACATATTAAGGGGTGATCTTAGATGATTTGTAAGGATAAAAATATAGCGGAAACTTTCATAAGTAAGTATAAACATATAAGAAAACTTATAAGACTAAAACATAGCCTTCTAAACATAAACATAAACATAACATGGAAAAGATAAAACAAACAATGCCATTTACTTATTCGCATGGATATTCTACTAGCAAAATAATCAAATTCAACATCAATAGCCAATTTCATATTGATGGAATGAATAATTCCAGAGTTCATAACCACAAAGTCAAGGCCTCATGCTAAGACAAAATTTTTATTTGTCAAGGCCTTGTGCCAATATACTAGTTTATCTCTTAAGACCTACTAATGCATAGAGGAGCTATAGTAGGTTCCACCCGTCACATATTAAGTCCAATGCATTTCTTATATGAAAACGTTGAAACATAACATAAACATTTCTATTAAAACGTGCATACAAAAAGTTAATATTTTAACCATAAACCATTAATATTTTAAAAATAAAAATCCACTTTCAAACATATCCCAAAACATTCAATAAAATATATAAGATTGTATCATAATAAATCAACTTCAAACAAGTGTAAAATCTTTCAAAGTGTGTTACCATATGTGAAATCAGAACTATTTGAGAAAAATATATTTTTCTACTTAGAAATAATTTAAAAGTAACATAATTATAAAAGAAATAAATTATTTTGAAAATGTTCTTATAAGATGGTAAGGAAGATTAGAAGTTGTTATAATGACGAAAAATATTTTCACTCTTCGTATATGTTAAAAATACATTCTTTCATTAATTTTGTTGAAAAGGTCATAAAGGAACTTTTTTGGAAAATGACTGAAGGATTACTTTATTAAAATTTTATAAAATGTAAAAAAAGGGTATAAATGAATTTAACCCATAGTATCATAAATATGAAAAATGTTTTGAAATTCATTTTTATGAAACACAGATGTGCGTGATAAAGAGGTCCCAAAAGATACTCACATATAAACAACCTCAGATAATGAAAAGATTGTATAATTAACCCTTACCTTGTACTTTTACTTGGTCGAGGGTACATTAAAATCCAGTATAATAGTTAAATAATTTTTATTAAATTATACAGGAAACCCATAAAAAAATATGATATCATATATGATCTTCTAATATGTGTTGATTAATAATATTTCAGTAGTTTCATTGTTTCGGGTGTTAAGTGAATCATTTTCCTTTATATGTTTTGTTATGTAAGTCATGTTTATTATGGATAGGATGTTTTTGATTCATATTAAGAATTATATTATGTTCTCAAAAATTATTTCCAATCATAAAATTAAAATTATTCTTTAATGATTACGACGGGGAATGAATCTCATTGCATTCGTGGAGACGGTAATTCGTACGTACGCACGAGCAGAAATATCATTATATTGATGGTTGAATAGTATGTAATTATATGATATTTCATACATAAAAAATTATTAACATTTTATATTTATTATTTAAATCAGGTACACTCATTATTATACCCATCCAAATAACTAAGTGTTTGAATAACAAACTATACCATGACGTGGAGATGGTAAGTCGTACATACGCCCATATGGTGACTTGTCATTAATAAGATGAATAGAATAATGAATATGGTTGGAACGTATTTATAATAACATAACATTATGTATTATGTATAGGTATTGTTATTTTGGTATTGAAACAACAAATAAAGAAGAAGTGGATGAAGAAAAGAACTTTGAAAGAGGTGGAGAAATTATTACCTCTTTTTCGGGTGCTACCTTTTAATTTGATCAAAAGGGCTCTTATGATAGCTTTTTGATCAAAAGAAGGCCTCTATGATTATGTGAGGGTAGTTGGGAGGATATTTTGGGTAGGGGTTGACTGATAAAAATGGATTTGGAGGTGCGAAATTTTGAGAAGTGGAAGTACCCTTTTATAAGAGAGGTGAGGGTCACTTTAGGAAAACCTGGAAATATTATTATATTATACAATAATATTCAGTTTATAATGGCTAAAAAATGATTTATCTAAATATAAAGGTGGGTATGGTTCAAAGAAATCTCAACAAATATATTTTAGATAGGTTTAGATCACCATATTATCCTTATCTTTAAGATTTAACACTTGGTTAAATAGTTTAACATTTACCATGTCTCCAAGTATTTTTATATTATATGGTTAATAAACATACTATAAAATGAAAAAACATCCCCAAGTAGTTAATTAATGAAATATATATTATTATATATTTCCTTTGGATGAAACGTATTTTTTGGACTGTTATATCATTTAATAATATAGAATTTGTTTTGAAAACTCATTTATGTTAATTTTGATACTATTTGGTATTTTATTTTTGTTAAAGTCCAAAAAACATGATTACTTCAAAAAAAAAATTCATTTAATCATCCATAAAATGTAATATCAACCTATAAAATTCGTAAAATTCATCAAGAGCCTCAATTTACATTTATTTGGACATTTATAATATCAATTATTTTAATCTTTCATTAATAAGGTAATTACTGCATCATCATTGTGTCATATATAAATTTAATTATATAATGTCTAAAAAATATAATTAAAATACCATTATGTATTAAATCAAATTATCTTTCTATGATTATTTATAGTCTAATTTATCTTTTGTGAAACCCTAGATAAAAAATGTTTTAGTTATGAAATGTTGAATTATACACTTTTAACTCTTCTTTATATGAAATATTAATAAATGTCATTATCAAATCCATTTTGACCAAAAGGATTATATTTTATTCCTAACGATGATTTTGGTCAAAATAAACCTTTCCAATAGAATTAGTACATGTGTTAGGGTAATAATAATATCATTTTACCTTTAATTACCCTATTTAATTTTAATGGTGGTAAATAAAAGTCAAAAGCTACTATTCGCCAAAAATTATTTTCATCTTATTGAACCTCATTTTACAAAATTTTCTCAACCATGTCTCTCTAATTTTAGAAATTAATTTCCGAGAATTGGTAAAATTACGTTTTATGCAAATTTGCTAACGTGCCTAGAAGGTGGGTAAAAGACGATAAAAAGATCATTAAAATTATATATATATATAATATTATTATAAAATGACTCAAATGAATTACATTGAACATATACTAGAATTATGTATCAATTTTTACCAAAAATATATTTAATTAAAATATTTAATTATTTAACGAAAAAGTCAGTTTCAAACAATAACGTAGTGTTTTTCACTATTCATCAAAATTTGAATGTTTTCAGAAAAATACCAAAAATTCACCCTAAGATAATTTTGAAATTATGAATCCAAAAATAAATTCAATTTTGAAAATAAAATTTATAAAATTCCAAAAATTGGGTTTTAATATTCATAACGGCTAGTTTGATTGGTCGTGGTATGGTAGAACTCGATGTTGTGTTCAATGGAAGTAATTGTATTATTCAATGAGATGTGTATCATGGAAGCTTGGGGTGTTTCATTCTTCCCTCCTTAAAATAATTTCATCCTCAAAATTTATTGAATACTACTACATAAAATAGTTTTGTGGGTTCTTCATCATATTATCCTCAGGTTTCCTTGTTGCCTCTTCTATCTTATGGTTTTTCCATAGAACTTTCACCAGACGAGTCGTCTGGTTTCCTGAATCTTATCCTCTGGTATCAAATATTTGATAGGCTCTTCACAATAAGATAGTTCGGGTTCTAATTATATTTCTACATATGTGAGTACATGCATTGGGTCAAGCATGTATTTTCTCAACAGTGATATGTGGAACACATCACGAACATCGGAGAGACTTGGTGGCATTACCCAACGATAAGCTACAAATTCAATTCATTCAAGAATTTTGAAAGTTTTGATGTACTTGGCTCTTGATTTACCCTTATTAATAAATACTATAACACCCTTCCTTGGATATACCTTCAAGAAAAATTGATCATCTACTTGAAATTACAAATCCTTCCTTTGGTTATTTGCATATCCCTTTTTCCTACTTTGAGAAGCTATGATATGGGTTTGGATAACCTTCATCTTTTCCATTGTTTCCTCAAAAAGTTCTAAGACTAAAAGTTTTCTTTCCCCAACATCATCCCAACAAGTTAGTGTGAAAAATCTATTTCAATGTAATTCTTCATGTGGTGTCATCTAAATACTTGAATGGAAGCTATTTTTTGTAGGAAAATTCTACAAGAGGTAAATATTAATCCCACATACCTTGAAAGTCATGTGAGCTATATCTGAACATGTCTTCTAATGTTTGAATAGTATTTTGTCATTGTCCATAATTTTGA
Organism: Viscum album; assembly: GCA_963277665.1. Lineage (NCBI taxonomy): Eukaryota > Viridiplantae > Streptophyta > Magnoliopsida > Santalales > Viscaceae > Viscum > Viscum album. Next base: position 1,220,833,045 of record OY728119.1, read on the forward strand.
GGGTGGTAGGTAGTTCTCAAAATAAGTTCAGTATCCATGGCCTTCTGAAGACATTTCCATAATATTGATGTAAAATGGAGATCACAATCAGACGTAATCGATAGGGGTACTCCATAAAGTCTTAAAACTTCATTAATATATAGTCATGATAAAAATCCAAGTGCAAAATATTCTCTTATAGCAAGAAAATGTGCTGACTTAGTAAGATGATCACTGATGACCCATGTTTCATCATTCCTTCTAAGAGTCTTTGGAAGTCCCTAGACAAAGTCCATCTTAATATCTTCCCATTTACACTCAGGTATGGGAGTAAGTTGCATGAATCCTCTAGGATGTTGTATTCTAGCCTTCACTTGTTCACAAACCATACATCGTGATGCATAATCAACAATCTCCCTCTATATGTTGTCCCACCTAAAATGTTCTTTCATATCTTTACACATCTTAGTGCTATCATGTTGTATATAGAAATTTGAGCTATGATCAACATCCAAAAATTACCTTTTTAGATCAGGTATATTAGGAGCACAATGTCACTTCCCAAATTACGAAATTCCATCTTCATATATGAAGCCACTCAATCTTTCATCATTCATAGATTTAATATTCTTTTGAAACATTTCATCATTATTCTGAGAAATTTTTAACAGCTCTAGTAACGTTGGATTAGAAACAATTTGTAAATATATTGATGTTTCACCTTCCATGATTATTACCATAACCATATTTATATAATACATGATCATAGGAACCTTTTTAACTCCCATCTTGTTCAAAACACCATGATCCTTTCTTCTCAAAATATCTTCCATCTTATCTGCCATCCCTAGGTGGTACTGTATAGTGCAATCATAAACCTTGTGTAGTTCTAGCCATCGTTTTTGCATCATTCTTAGTTCTTTCTATGAGAAAATATACTTCAAAATATTGTGATCTATATAAATTTTACATTTTTAACCATAGGGATAGTGTCTCTATATTTTTAGAGAAGTGCTTATAATTGCTAACTCAATTTCATGAGTGGGATAGTTTTTCTGATGAATTTTTAGTTATCATGATTCATAGGTAATAACTCTAGAATTATTCATAAGAACACAACCATATCCTTTATTTGAAGCATCACTATAAATAAAAAACCCATCATTCCCTGATGGTAGAGTCAATATAGGAACATTGACTAATCATCTCTTTAATTCTTCAAAACATTCTTCACACTCTTTTGTCCAAAGAAATTTAACACCATTATGTGTGTGCTTGGTTAATGGGCCGGCCAATCGTGAAACAATTATGGAAAAAACGCCATTTATAACCTTCTAAACCAATAAAACTACATAACTATGTTATACCTGTCGGTGCTCGCCATTCATGGACTGCATTAGTCTTTAAAGGATCAATAGAGATTCCATCCTTAGAGAAAATATGTCCAAGAAATATAATCTCCTGAAACCAAAATTCACACTTTCTAAATGTCCCATATACTTCATTTCATCTGAGGGTTTTCATAATAGTGCGCAAGTAATTTTAATGATCATCATAGCTTTTAGAGTATACCAATATATCATCAATAAATACCACTAAAAATTCCCCAAGATATTATTTGAAAACACTGTTCATTAGATCTATGATGACATAGGGTTCATTAGTCAGTCCAAAAGGCATTACTATAAATTCGTAATGCCCATACCTGGTACGAAATGATGTCTTCATAATATCTTCCTTCTTCACACACCACTGATGATATCCAAATATAAGGTCAATCTTTGAAAAATATGGAGCTCTATGAAGTTGATCACATAAATCATCAATGCGAGGTAGGTGATACTTGTTCTTTTTTATTATAGAATTGATCTCCCTATAGTGAATTCCAAACCTAATAGATCTATATTTATTCATAAAAAATAGAACAGGGGATCCCCATTGAGAAACACTAGGGAAAATAAATCCCTTATAACTCAATTACTCAAGTTGATTATTTTGTTCCACTAATTCTACAGTGGCCATTCTATTAGGGGAATTCAAAAAGGGCTTTGAATGAGGAATTAAATCAATGGAAGAATTAATTTCTCATTCTAGATTATGTGTAGAGACCCTAATCCTGACGTACATGGACATTACATTACTTTATCGTAATACTTAATACATAACAAAAACATACACACAAGGACCGTAATAGTTTAGTGTCTTTGGAAACTTGGAACGTAATCTTCTAATCATGGTGAAAGATCTTCAACATCTCCCATAAAGATCATTCCCTTTTTTTTCTTACCTAAAACCTTTCTTTATATCCTGGGGAAAATAAAACATAAAAAGGGTGAGCTCAAATGCTCAGTAAGGGTAAGCATGTATAAAATAAAACATACCATATACATTTTAACTTAAAAACATGAACATGATGTTTAAACATCAAAAGCTTGAGAAATGACATAAAACATGGAAGTACGTAAGGCATAGATCATAAAGAAACATTAAGAATGAAAAAATAGCATGGGAATAAAACATGTAATTGTGGAATCCATTAAGCACATGTAATGATTTCCATAGTAGCCAAGGCATTGCTGACAAGAAAATCTTAGTGGACAAAGTCCCTTTCTGAATCGAGTTCATTCCTCGTTTCAGTCCTGTTTTAATGAACTGGTTTAACCTTCCGTTCCAACCATGTCTATCTCATGAGATATAAATCTTTACCCAATTCATTGGAGGGAGATATAGGTCCCACCCATCTCATAGTGAAATCATTCTTACTTGTGCCACAAAATAAACTTAAAACATTCATCATAACCCAAAGAATAAAATGGGTTTCATAAACATCATCCCATCATCACATAATCCATATAAAACAAATGGATATTTCATCATAAGAAAATTGAAACCATGTGTATCATAGAGACATTATACTTGAAACATACACATATGAAATAATGTCATCTTAGATAGAAAATGGTTTTGATAAAACACTTGAAGTTAATTCTTGAGGAAAATATCATTTCTTCTTCAAAATAAATTTCTTTTCACAAAACATCATGAAATTTTAAAAGAAAAGGATTTTGTTGACAATAGTCATGAAATATTTTGTAGGAAGCTTCATGAAAATAAGGCTTTATAAAACTGTAAAAATCCTTTCATGCCATATAAGTTAAAAAACAACATTCTTCTCGTACTTTTGCCGGAAAAGTCAAAAAGTACCTCTTAAAAGAAAGATTCCATACATACCATGTAGTAAAATTCAAAAATGGGAAAAAATGACATGAAACCATTTTTAGGAAACGTGGACATGGGTGAGAACAATAACCCCAGTAAATACTTACGAATAAACAATCTCGGGTAAGAATGGGATTGGAATAATTATCCATTACCTTATGTCTGATATGCTTCGTACGTATCCGAACCTCCTGTATAATGATTTAAATAATGTTATTAACTTATTACAGAATCATATTAATTGGTATGATATCATATATGGTTCACTTATGTCCTTATATTACCCGTTCATTTGTAAATTCCATGTTAAAGAGCGTTTTGGGTAAAATCGTTTCATTTGTCGTCCGTGTTTTGACTTGTAATTATTCATATGATTACTTAGATCACGATTACATAATTACAGAATATAAAACATGATTTATATATAATATATATTCAGAATATACATATATATAATAGATCTAAAAATGGAAAGAAATACACCGTTCATGGAGACGGTAGGCCGTACGTACGCATGAACGCTGTTTTCATTTCCTTATTGAGTTGAATGGAATTAAGTAGATGACATACATATATACATAAATCCAGTAGCTTTATAATGTCATATATTTCATTATTATTTCTTATATATACTTTATAATCATTCTTAAATGGTTAACATGGAGAATGAATCTCATCGTGTCATGGAGACAGTAGTCCGTACGTACACACGAGCGATGATATCGTTTCCATAATTATTGAATTGAATTGGAGTGGATGATAAAATATATCAGAATCAGTATGATGTTATAATAACTATGTATAGTTATTCTTTACACCATTATACACATCAATTTAAGGTGTTGGTGGAAAACAAATTACACCACGGTGTGGAGACGGTATTCCGTACGTATGCACGCGCGGTGATTTTGTTTTCCGTAGGATGGATAGAAGGTTAAATGGGGTTGTTTAATATTTTTAATAAAAAATCAGTATATTAGTGATACTTATGTTATTAATTTATAATGAAACAACTAAAGAAGAAGAAGTTTAAGAAGAAGGAAGCTTGAATGAATCGAGAGAAGAAATTACCTCTTCTTCGATACGCCTCTTTGAAACCTCCTATTAGGGCACTAAGATTGGTCTTTAAAGTAGACCAGAACCTCTAGGATGTTTATAGGGAAGTGTAAAAGATAATTTGGCAGGGTTTTTCCGAGATTGAAGTCTCAAATTGGTGTGAGGAGGAGAGGGAGGAGGTGTCCTTTTATAAGGGAGGAGAGGGGCACCTTTAGAATTCTTAAAAATATTAATTTATAATAAATCTAACCCCACATAAAAACCTCCAAAAACGACTCATATTATAATATTAGATGAGATAGGTTTGTAATCTCATCAAACAATAAAATTTTGACATGTTAGGAAATTATTTTAAACATTATCAACTTGATTTATCCTTACTAAATCAATTTAATTTTATTTGTGGTAATAACATTCTAAATTTTAATTTATAACAAAAAATTACTTATTTGTTGTTAATTGTCCATAATTGGATAATTTATAACGTTTTAGACCACATAAATGTAAATTTATAATTTTTAAATATTTTTTTTGATTTTTAAAGAATTTTAAAAAATTTTATTTTTATAAAATAACAATAGTGTCAATTTTGACACTATTCATTTGTTTGAATTTAAATAAAATATATACAGAAGATATGTTCAAAATAAAAGCTTTAATAGATTCATAAAAGGTAATATGTATCTATAAAATTAGTGGAGAACATTAAATAATTTATATATTATTTATTTTATTATTTTGAAACCATTTATTTGGTTTATCTCTTAATAAAATAATTACTACAACATTTTTATATAATTATTTAATATACTTATTTGTTGCCTAAAAATTAAAAATAAAATCATATTATGAAGATAATAATATTAAGTTTCACAATAATACTTTTACTTGAATTTATCATCTTAAAATAACAATAGTTAAATTTTTATATTTATTAAATTATGAAGGTGACAACTTTGGCATCATTTAAAATAAAATAATATAAGTGTCATAATCATCTTAATAAGGATCCAAATGGTCCCAAATTCGGCCAGTGGATGATTAGGGTTTATATATACACTAATAATAAGTTTTGTTCAGATTTTTTGGCCTTTTGATATGTATTAATATTTCAATAAAAACTATATTATTGATTTTTCACTAAATAAATAATTTCTGCATCATTAATGTATCACCATTAATGACAATTATTTAATCCGTAAAAATTATAAATAAATTATCATTATGTAGATAAGTTTATTATATTTTGTGAGACTATTCATGTTTGAAGTTTTATGATGTTTATCGCTAAATTAAAATTATTATACTTATAGGATTTAAGAGAGTGATATGTTGTCACTTTCTTTGGTTTTAATAATAATTAAATTATTTTCATGGTCAAAAGTCCATAAAATGAATATAATCCGACCCTTAGGTTATATGGGTATACTTGTATCCATCCAATAGAATTTTGGCATGTGTTAGGGTAATTTTATAATATTATATTTATCCTTAATTACCCGATTTACCTTTAACTATGGTAAATAAAATTTACCGTAGTTACTATTCATAATTCCCAAAAATAAAAAGTAGCCTATTAACATAATTTGGGACCACTGATTCCAAATATGGAATCCATTTTTTCAAATTAAATACACAGAAGTTGCAGAAATTAAATTAAAATTAATCCCGTTGTCGAATGAAAACAAGTTTTTGTTGAAAACATTGCAAAAGATTGAATTGATTTAACCTACGAATTCAATGTAAAATCAATGATAATGACATACATTATATTAAATGGTAAAAATATATTCTATTTATAATTTAAAACCATTCAATATTATAATTTAACCATATAAATTATTGCGATGAAAAAAGTTGTTTTTTAATTAAAATATAGCGTGTTTTTACTATTCATCAAAATATGAACGTTGCCAGAATAATATAAAAAATTTATCCAAAGTAAATTTTTTATTTCTTTATTCCAAATAAGAATTTTATTTTGTCAAATTAAACTTATAAACATGTCAAAAACTATATTTAAAGTGGGTGCGCCATCAAAAGGCGGCAAAACTGCATTTTTTGAAAAATATTTATTTTACCCGAAAAATTTATTTTGTTCTTATACCATGTTCTTTAAAATTTGTAAGATGAATAGTAATGGTATACAATTCAAGATTTAGTTAATAATATTCATAATGGCTAGTTCATAATAATATTATAATAATATATCGTTGTTTAGTAAAACCCGGTATTGCGTACAACACACACTATCGAGGAAGGTCGCGATTGCGTATAATGCAAGCCAAGTCAGGGTTGCATGTTGTGAAAGAATCCTTCGTTGTTTCGTATAACAGAATCCAACCATATTTCATTTATACATTGAATATATATATATATATACTCAATGTTGCGTAGAATAACTATTATCAAGATTGTGTGTAACACGATCCAAGAATAGTGTTGCGTATACTACAAGCTAATACGGTGTTGCATATAGCGCAAGGTAATCCTGGTGTAGCATAAAAAACAAGACATTTAATGAAATTAAAAGAATATTTTTTCATAAAATCTCGGGGTGTTACATTCTACCCCCCTTGAAATGAATTTCTCCCTCGAAATTCGTCAGGGTTATAAATGGTTTACTACTCGAAAGTTTGTTTAATAGAAACCCACATCATAAAAATAAATACAAAAACATGGTTTTAAAAACTAAAGTATGAAATGTAACGGTTACCCAAATTAACTCATCAATGGGTTTCCACGTAGGAGGACATAGGTGAAAATATGGATATGGAAGAAAAATCTAACCATCAAGTTCTGATGGAGAGTGGTAGAGAACATGGCTTGGAAAAAGCCAACAATCACAAAGCTATTGATTTGTGATGATCTAAGGTACCATCTGATTCATCGGATATAAGGGAACTAGGACAACATTTTTGGTTTTCAAGATCATTTCCCTAAAGTTGAGGAATTAAAAGAAATACTTGCATGATTTTGGTACAATCTCACTATTGTTCGTGAATTGAACAATTTCCACTTCATCCCTTAATGAAATGAAGTTGAATTTGTTATTCGTGATGTGTTAGCAGATCATGTGATAGAATGATGGGTCATTCCATCTATTTCAAACAAAAGGTTAGAAAAAGTTATAAGTCCATCTTATGGTTAGATTAATCGTATATGGTTCCAAAAATGAACTTATACTTCATATATCATACTGCTTAATAAAATAAAACTAATTTCTACTAACTAGGGACTTCCTGTAGGCCAGTGGTAGGCGATAAAGGCCAGTCGTACTTCGGTTGTGGGTTCAATTCCCACAGCCTTGTCCGACGCGATGGGCTATCGCCCGTCCTGTAGGATGTCCTTTTTCTAAAACTACATTACTATATCATCCCATCAATAATATCGAAAAAAGGTTCTATCCTTAAACAATACTAACTTATGTCCAACATAATCCATTCCAATCTTTAGGCTTATCCATAATATTGCAATCCATTGTCATATTATAGTGAAAATGATTATCAGAGATTTCATATAAAAATCATGTTAATACCATCGTTGATCCCCATATATCATAAGATATGTCTTGTTGGTCACATTACAAACGTTCAAAGGCCTTAATCATGTATTCTCTTGAAAAATGAATACCCATTGATCCTTAGTGAAAACATGAATGCAGTTAAAAGTTAACACTTTCCACATACCAAAATCCTCAAAATTCTATATACTCAAACCATGATATCACTTAGTCCTTATATCAATCATGAGATCATGAATACAATCAAACATCTCATTATCTTCTTATTCCTTCATTATGCGCATATCATCTACTTTACAAAATATCTGAATAACATTCCATGGTTACTGGTACCATTCGACATATAATTTCAAATAATTTTAGGAAAAAAATAGTGTAACAATCCTTAGATGATTCTTCATTCCATAGTACCATTAACTATACAACATAACTCTCGATAAACATACAATCATTCCACTACCTTCTAAAACAACCGAATGAGCTTCAACACTTCTTTCAGCTCATATATCATTTGTAGTCTCCTCATCATCATCCACATAAATACTACCTATATGACCATGCTGATTCTCTTCATGAGATTTTCCATTAGGGCATTGGTTTGCATAATGACCGTACATTCCACATTTAAAACATCTAATCATTGTTGATGGCGTAGAAATACCATTATCCTTGTCCATGGTGTTAACTGAACCTTTTTTTTATACTTACTGGATTTGTGTCGTTCTTTTCCACACCCAAAACATCTTCTAGTTCCTTTGAAACAATCTCCCTGATGCCTCTTCCCACACGATTTACATGAGGGAAATTGAACTTTCTTTCCTCTATGATCATCATGAAACTCCATCTTTCTCTTATTATCTGAGTCGGGAAACTTACCAAAGTTGAGATTATTGATCATATTATGAGATTTCTGATTAGGAATAATAATGATGTTTGGACTTCCATATCCCGTTTCATTTGGTTTATCATGAAGAAAATCATTCCATTGTCCGTCATATCCTCCATTATCTTGAATCTTCCTGTTTCCAGCCATTTTCTAAAACCCAAAAAGAATAGTGTGAGAGGCAAAAATCATGCTAGGGAAAACAACATAGTAAAGGGGGAGCACCCTCAATATCTAACATCTTAGGATAAATTATATGATTGTTACCATAGTTCTAGGACTATATCATATACGTATTCTTATCCTTAGGTACATCCCCAGACATACCTTAGAAATATCTCTAGGGATATCACTAACGTTTTCGCATCCTAGTTTCCAAAGGTTGACTAAACCTTTCCTCTGATACCAACTGTAGAGACCCTAAGTTTGACGTACATGGACATTACATTAATTTAGCGGAATACTTAATACATAACAAAAATAGACACACAAGGACCGTAATAGTTTAGTGTCTTTGGAAACTTGGAACGTAATCTTCTAATCGTGGTGAAAGATCTTCAACATCTCCCATTAAGATCTTTCCCTTTTTTTCTTACCTAAAACCTTTCTTTATATCCTGGGGAAATGAAAACATAAAAAGGGTGAGCTCAAATGCTCTATAAGGGTAATAATGGATAAAATAAAACATACCATATAGATTTTAACTTAAAAACATGAACATAATGTTTAAACATCAAAAGCTTGAGAAATGACATAAAACATGGAAGTACGTAAGGCATAGATCATAAATAAACATTAAGAATGAAAAAATAGAATGGGAATAAAACATGTAATTGTGGAATCCATTAAGCACATGTAATGATTTCCATAGTAGCCAAGGCATTGCTGCCAAGACCATCTTAGTGGACAAAGTCCCTTTCTGAATCGAGTTCACTCCTCGTTTCGGTCATGTTTTACTGAACCGGTTTAACCTGCCATTCCATCAATGTCTATCTCATGAGATATAAATCTTTACCCAATTCATTTGAGGGAGATATAGGTCCCACCCTTCTCATAGTGAAATAATTCTTACTTGTGCCACAAAATAAACTTAAAACATTCATCATAACCCAAAGAATAAAATGGGTTTCATAAAAATCATCCCATCATCACATAATCCATATAAAACAAATGGATATTTCATCATAAGAAAATTGAAACCATGTATATCATAGTTACATTATACTTGAAACATACACATATGAAATAATTTCATCTTAGATAGAAAATGGTTTTGATAAAACACTTGAAATTAATTCTTGAGGAAAATATCCTTTCTTCTTCAAAATCAATTTCTTTTCACAAAACATCATGCAATTATAAAAGAAAAGGATTTTGTTGAGAATATTCATGAAATCTTTTGTCGGAAGATTCATGAAAATAAGGCTTTATAAACCTGAAAAAATCCTTTCATGCCGTATAAGTTAAAAAACAACATTCTTCTCGTACTTTTGCCGGAAAAGTCAAAAAGTACATCGTAAAAGAAAGATTCCATACATACCATGTAGTAAAAGTCAAAAATGGGTAAAAATGACATGAAACCATTTTTAGGAAACATGGACATGGATGAGAACAATAACCCCAGTAAATACTTACGAATAAATAATCTCGGGTAAGAATGAGATTGGAATAATTATCCCTTACCTTATGTCCGATATGCTTCATACGTATCCGAACCACCTATATAATGATTTAAATAATGTTATTGACTTATTACAGAATCATATTAATTGTTATGATATCATATATGGTTCACTTATGACTTTATATTATCCGTTCATTTGTAAATTCCATGTTAAAGAGCATTTTGGGTAAAATCGTTTCATTTGTCGTCCGTGTTTTGACTTGTAATTATTAATATGATTACGTAGATCACGATTACATAATTTCAGAATATAAAACATTATTTATATATAATATATATTTATAATATACATATATATAATATATCTATAAATGGAAAGAAATACACCGTTCATGGAGACGGTAGGCCGTATGTACGCATGAATGCTGTTTTCGTTTCCTTATTGAGATGAATGGAATTAAGTAGATGAAATACATATATATATAAATCCAATAGCTTTATAATGTCATATATTTCATTATTAATTCTTATATATACTTTATAATCATTCTTAAATGGTTAACATGGAGAATGAATCTCATCGCGTCGTGGAGACGGTAGTCCGTACGTATGCACGAGCGATGATATCGTTTCCATAATTATTGAATTGAATTTGAGTGGATGATAAAATATATCAGAATCAGTATGATTTTATAATAACTATGTATATTTATTCTTTACACCATTATACCCATCCATGTAAGGTGTTGGTGGAAAAACAGATTACACCACGGTGTGGAGACGGTATTCCATACGTATGCACGCGCGGTGATTTTGTTTTCCATAGGATGGATAGAAGGTGAAATGGGGTTGTTTCATATTTTTAATAAAAAATCAGTATATTAGTGATACTGATGTTATTACTTTATAATGAAACAACTAAACAAGAAGAAGTTGAAGAAGAAATAAACTTGAAAGAATCGGGAGAAGAAATTACCTCTTCTTCGATACGCCTCTTTAAAACCTCCTCTTAGGGCACTAAGATTTGTCTTTAAAGTAGAAAAGAACCTAGAGGATGTTTCTAGGGAAGTGGAGAAGATATTTGGAAGGGTTTGGCCGAGCTTGAAGGCTCAAATTGGTGTGAGTAGGAGAGAGATGAGGTGCCCTTTTATAAGGGAGGAGAGGGGCACCTTTTGAATTCTTAAAAATATTAATTTATAATAAATCGAACCCCACTTAAAAACCTCCAAAAATGACTCATATTATAAGGTTAGATGAGATAGGGTTGTAATATCATCAACCAATTAAATTTTGACATGTTAGGAAATTATTTTAAACATTATCAACTTGATTTATCCTTACTAAATCAATTTAATTTTATTTGTGGTAATAACATTCTAAATTTTAATTTATAACAACAAATTACTTATTTGTTGTGAATTGTCCGTAATTGGATACTTTATAACACTTTAGACCATATAAATGTAAATTTATAATTTTTAAATATTTTTGTGATTTTTAAACAATTTTATAATATTTTATTTTTATAGAATAACAATAGTGTCAATTTTGACACTATTCAATTGTTTGAATTTAAATAAAATATATAAAGAAGATATGTTCAAACTAAAAGCTTTAATAGATTAATAAAAGGTTATATGTATCTATAAAATTAGTGGAGCACATTAAATAGCTCATATATTATTTATTTTATTATTTTTAAAACCATTTATTTGGTTTATCTCTTAATAAAATAAATACTACAACATTTTTATATAATTATTTAATATACTTATTTGTTGCCTAAAAATTAAAAATAAAATCCTATTATGAAGATAATAATATTACCTTTTACAATAATACTTTTACTAAAATTTATCATCTTAAAATAACAATATTTAAATTGTTATATTTATTAAATTATGAAGGTGACAACTTTGGCATCATTTAAAATAAAATAATATAAGTGTCATAATCACCTTAATAAGGATCCAAATAGTCCCAAATTCGGCCAGTGGATGGTTAGGGTTTATATATACACTAATAATAAGTTTTGTTCAGATTTCTGGGCCTTTTGATATGTATTAATATTTCATTAAAAACTATATTATTGATTTTTCACTAAATAAATAATTTCCGCATCATTAATGACAATTATTTAATCCCTAAAAATTATAAATAAATTATCATTATTTAAATAATTTAATTATATTTCTGGAGACTATTAATGTTTTAAGTTTTATGATGTTTATCACTAAATTAAAATTATTATACTTATAAGATTTAAGAGAGTGATATGTTGTCACTTTCTTTGGTTTTAATAATAATTAAATTATTTTCATGGTCAAAAGTCCATAAAATGAATCTAATCCCACCCTTATGTTATATGGGTCTACTTTTAGCCATCCAACAGAATTTTTCCATGAGTTAGGGTAATTTTATAATATTATATTTATCCTTAATTACCCGATTTACCTTTAACTATGGTAAATAAAATTTACCATAGTTACTATTCATAATTCCCAAAAATAAAAAGTAGCCTTTTAACATAATTTGGACCCACTGATTCTAAATATGGAATCCATTTTTTCAAATTCAATACACAGAAGTTGCAAAAATTAAATTAAAATTAATCCCGTTGTCGAATGAAAACGGGTTTTTGTTTAAAACATTGCAAAAGATTGAATTGATTTAACCTACGAATTCAATGTAAAATCAATGCTAATGACAGACATTATATTAAATGGTAAAAAAATATTATATTTATACTTTAAAACCATTAAATATTATAATTTAACCATATAAATTATTGCGATGATAAAAGATGTTTTTAATTAAAATATAGCGTGTTTTTACTATTCATCAAAATATGAAAGTTACCAGAATAATATGAAAAATTTATCCAAAGTAAATTTTTATTTCATGATTACAAAGAAGAATTCTATTTTGTAAAATTGAACTTATAAACATGTCAAAAACTAGATTTAAAGTGGGTGCACCATCAAAAGGCGGCAAAACTGCATTTTTTGAAAAATATTTATTTTACCCGAAAAATTTATTTTGTTCTTATACCATGTTCTATAAAATGTGTAAGATGAATAGTAATGTTATACAATTCAAGATTTAGTTAATACTATTCATAACGGCTAGTTCATAATAATATTATAATAATATATCATTGTTTAGTAAAACCCCGTATTACGTACAACACGCACTATCGAGGAAGGTCGTGATTGCGTGTAATGCAAGCCAAGTCAGGGTTGTGTGTTGTGAAAGAATCCTTCGTTGTTTCGTATAACAGAATTCAACCATATTTCATTTATACATTGAATATATATATATATATATACTCAATGTTGCGTATAATAACTATTATCAAAATTGTGTGTAACACGATCCAAGAATAGTGTTGTGTATACTACAAGCTAATACGGTGTTGCATATAGCGCAAGGTAATATTGGTGTAGCATACAACACAAGACATTTAATTAAATTAAAAAAATATTTTTCATAAAATCTCGGGGTGTTACATTATGTTCAGGTAAATCCTATGGAAACACATCAACATATTCTTGAAAAATATGTACATCCACTATTTCCACATTCATTTTCTCACCTATTGTTACTTCACTCTCTTCCTCCCCAATAACAGAATTTTGTAGAACATCTGTGTGTGGATCTAGATAGGAATCATATGGTGTTGTTTCTACTCTAAAGACAAGGTAATCCATATCATCATAAAAAATTGTAACCTCCTTATTCTTATAATAAATTGTCATATCATGGTTTGAAATACAATACATACTAAGGATTTTATCAAATTAAATCATGGGTATAATGATGAGATCAGCAGATAAATAATGTTTATATGACTTAATGGGAACTGATTCAAAAAACTTTGTTGCAATTATTATTCCCTTATGAGTTTTTATAGAAAACTCCCTTGTTAAATAAAATTGAAAATATCTAATTTTCTTAGAAAACTATGAAGATATAAAACAATGTGATGATACAGAATCAAATAAAGCATTGGATAAACTTTAAGAAACCATTAAATTACTTGTCACCATGTCTTTCATAGCTTCCACCTCAGCATTAGTGATCGTATAAGCCGGGCCTTGCTCCTTGGACTTTTATGAGGTAATTTTCCATGGATCTTATGAAATTAGTTTTCATAATTCCTCTTTTGTCAACAATTTTAGCATTCAATATTGACAAACTCTTTCTTTCCCTTGAAATCACGAGCTTTGTGGCCTTTTTTCCACATATTTAATAGACTCCCATTCCCTTCAAGAAAGTATTAGGGTGTTTCTTCCCACATTTACCACATGATTGATATTCAACATTTCTCTTCTTCCCCTTATTTCCATTTCTAGAGTGTTCAATAGGTATCTTCTTCTCTTTATTTACATTAAAGTCGTAAGACTTAGAGAATTCATTTTCTATCTTGATAGCACATGTGACAATATCTTTGTATGATGAGAAGGAGATTGAGAATAATACTTGATGCAGAAATAGTTTTCACCCTATCTAAGAATCAATAAATCTTACTCCTTGAGGTTACGTATATAATCTACTGCATGTCATGATAACCTTGTAATGTTAGCCTCATACTTTGCAACATTATCATCCTTTTTTTACCTCAGACTCAGAAATTCCACTTCCATATTCACTCGATGCTCATGAGGAAAGTCTTTTTCTTTAAAAATATTTTTAAAGTCCCTCCATTCTATATTTTATATTTCTTTATCCTACTTTGTTTTTTGAATTAATGACCACCATTGATCTAAATCTCTAGTGAGGTGATAAACTGTCCGAACAACTTTTTCCTTTTCTCTACAACCTAATGCAAGAAATATATTCTTTAAGGAACTTATCCATTGTTCAGCTACAAATGGATTTGTAGTCCTACTAAATGTTTGTGGTTTTTGCCTCATGAAGTGGTCTAACATTGATCCTATGCGTTGTGGATCTGGGTGCTCTATATGGGTATGGTTATTATTCATAACCTGAGTGAGTTGTCCCAGTATAGTGATAAGCTGATCAGCACCAGTTGCATCACCAGCTCCACTATAATTATCTTGAGTAGGAGGGAATCTCTATATGGATTACGTGCGTTGATACAGTTTCAATTAATTCCATTAGTCTCCATTTATAAACAATGGAATACACTATATTAGTTTATGAATCACAATAAAAAATTCCAAACATGTAAAACAGATAACATAAATTGAATAGTATATAGATATAATCCAATAATCATAAAAAAATTTCTTTGAGGAGGTATATATGCATAAATCATTCATAATGGTTTGTAAAAAAATGTGAATTATTTTAAGAAATCCATTGGGAGTGTTGTAACCAAGAGTGCAGCAAGGCCCGTTGTCGTGTACTAGGATACCCCAGGTCAAGCCCAAAACATTTTTTCAGAGTTTTCACTCCTATGTACATCAGTGCCCGAGCTGCCTCTACCTGCTCATATCTAGACAAGTATGTATTTCTTGGAAAACTCAAAAAATCCTTACAAAACTAAAATTCTAAAAAAATATATAATAATCCTCAAAGTTTATGTTAGGGTAATTATCTCTAATAATATTTTTTTTCTAAATCTATCTTACAGGGATTGTACTAAATTTACTCTGGTACCAACTATAACGCCCTGAACATAGTTACCCAGAGTCGCTGCATTATTACATAACATTGACATGATTACAAGGGATCAAATCCTGAAGGACTAATCAGTTTAGTAGCCTTAGAATTACTAGATACATATATAAGTTTTACATTACATTAAAAAAATGAAAAACAAAAACAAAATTGTCTCCTTTGAACACATTCATATCCCTTAGACTATCCCTATAGGTCAGTCATAATATACTTTTTTGAGTGCTAGAAAAAACAAAAAACAGAAAGGGGTGAGCTCAGATGCTTAGTAAGGATTACAATATAGCAGAAACTTTCATAAATAAGAATAAACATTTAAGGTAATGTATAAGACTAAAACATAATCCTTTTAAACATAAAATTCTGCATAATATGGAAAAGATAAAACAAATAATTCCATTTACTTATTTACAAGGATATTATACTAGTTGAATAATCACATGAAATATCAATTGCCAATTTCATAGTGATGGATTGCATAATGCCAGAGTTCATAACCACATAGTCAAGGCCTCATGCCACAACAACAAATAAGGTTTTTTCAAGGCTTTGATCCAATACACTAGTTTTTCTAATGAATCCTAAAGATGCATCGAGGAGCTAAAGAAGATTCCACCTATCACTTAGTAAGTCTAATGCATTTCTCATATGAAAAAGTTGAGACATAACACCAACATTCGTATTAAAACACACAAAAAAATGTTAATACTTTAACCATAAACCATGAATGGTATAAAAACAAAAAACAAAAAATAAAAAATATCCCAAACCTTCAATACAATATGTAAGATTGTATCATAACAAATCAACATAAAACAAGTGTAAAATCCATCAATGGATGTTGACATAGATGAAATCAATACTATTTGAGAGAAATATCTCTTTATATTTTGTAATCATTTAAAAGTCACATAATTATTAAAGAAATAATTTATTTTGAAAAAGTTCTTATAATATTTTAAGGGAATCTTCAAAGATGTTATAACGATGGAAAATAGCCACACTCTTCTTATAAGTTTATAAAAAACAGTTTTTCCTTAATTTTGTTGAAAAGGTCATAAAATAACTTGTTTGGAAAACAATAGAATGATTCCTTTATAAACATTTTATAAAGACTCAAACAAGTGTATTAATGAATTTACCCCATAGTCTAAGAAATATTAAAAAAAATTGAAATAAAGTTTTATGAAACACAAATGTGGAAGATAAATAGGTCTCAGAAGATACTCACATATAAACAACCTCAGATAATGAAGATATTGTAGAATTAACCCATACATGGTACTTTTCCTTGGATGAGGGTAAATTAACCTTATATATAATATTTAAATAACTATTATTAAATTATTAAATATCCACAGACAAAAATATGATATCATATACGGTATTATAATATAGCTTTGTTAATAATATTTCTGTAATATCGTTGTTTTGGGTGTCAAATGATTCATTTTCCTGTACATGTTTTATTACGTAAGTCATGTTTTTTATGAATAAAATGTATGTGATTAATTTTTTTGGATGATATTGAGTTCTTAAAAATTATTTTTATTCATAAAATGGATTCTATTATTGAATGATTATGATGGGGAATGAATCTAATTGCATTCGTGGAGGCGGTAATCCTCACGTATGCATGGGAACCAATATCATTATATTGATGGTGAAATCATATATAATTGAATTGTATTTCATCTATACAGAATCCTTAAAATTTAATATTTATTATTTACATCAATTAAACTCATTATTATACCCATCCACATAATGAATAGTTTGAATAACAATATACACCACGACGTTGAGACGGTAAGCCTTACGTACGCACTTATAGTGCCTTTTCATTCATAGTATGGATAGAATAATGAATATGGTTATAACATATTTATAATTACATCAATGTATGTATAAGGTAGTAGATTTATTATTTTGGTATGGAAAAAACAAAGAAAAAGGAAGGGGAAGAAGAAAAGAACTTTGAAATGGGTGGTGAAATTATCACCTCTTCTCTGGGTGCTTCATTTTGATTTGATAAAAATGGCTCTATAAGTTGGATTTCTGATCAAAAGAAGGCCTCTGGGATTAATTGAGGGTAGTTTGGAAGAAATATGGGCATGGTTTGGCCGATCCAAAGGAATGTTTTGGTATGAAATTAGGAGAAGGGCAAGAACCCTTTTATAAGAAAGGCGGGGTCACTTTAGGAAAACCTTGAAATATTATTTTATTAAACAATCCTATTCAGTTTATAATAGATCGAAAATGAATTATTTCAAGGATAAGGTGGGTATGGGTCAATAACCACTCCTACAAAAGGTCTTTGACATGTTTAGGTCACCATATTATATCATTTAGATTTATCTCTTGGTTAAATATTTTAACATTTACCATGTCTTCTTGTATTTTTATATTATATGGTTAATAAACTTATTATAAAATACCAAAAGAACCCCAAGTGGTTCATTAGTTACATATAATTTATTATATAAGTCCTTTTACCAATCCTTAGAATTTTAGGGATATTATATCATTTAATATTATAATATTTGTTTTAAAAACACATTTTTGACAATTTTGGCACTATTTGGCATTTGATTTTTGACAAAATCCTAAAAAATTGATTATTTCAGAAAAAAATAATTTAATCAAACTTAACATGTCATATTAAATTATAAAATTAGTTTAAATTATAAAAAGTCTCAATTTACATTTATTAGGATATTTATAATATCAATTATTTTAATCATTCATTAATATGGTAATTACTCCATCATCATTGTGTCAAAAATAAATTGAATTATTTAATGTCTAAAAATTATAAATAAAATAAAATTATATAGGACATTTTTTATCTTTCTAATAAATATTTATAGTCAAATTTATCTTTTATGTAACCCTATATTAAAAATGTTTTAGTTATTAAAAGTTTAATTTAACACTTTTAACTCTTCTTTAAAAATAATAATAATAAATGTCCAAATCTAATCCAAGTGGGCCAAAAAGATCATATATTATTCCTAAGGTTTATTGTTTTTGAAATACACTTATCCAGAAGAATTAGGACATGTGTTATTGTAATAATAAAGTCAATTGTACCTTTAATTACCCTTTATATTTTTAATCGTGGTAAATACAATCCAAAAGATACTATTCACCAAAAAATATTTTAATCATATTGATCCACATTTTACTTTCCAATATAAACCACGTCTCTCTTATTTTCAATTCACATAAGTGGTGAAATTATGTTTTCTGCAAATTTGATAACATACCTAGAAGGTGGGTAAAAGACGGTAAAAAGTTCAATAAAATATTATATATATAATATTATTATAAAATGAATCCAATGAATTAAATTGAAAATATATAGGTATTATGTATATACTTTTACCTTAAATAAATTAAAATAAAACTATTAATTATTTAAAAAAATCTGTTTTAAACAATAAAGCAATGTTTTCACTATTCATCAAAAAATTGAATGTTTTCAGAAAAAATGAAAAAAATTCACCCTTAGATAATTTTGATATTCTGAATCAAAAAATGATGTCCATTTTGAAAAATAAAATTTATAAAATTTCAAAAATTGGGTATCAATATTCATAACGACTTGTTTGATAGGTCGTGGTGTGCTAGAACTCGATGTTTCATACAACACAAGCTATTGTATTATTCAATGGGATGCGTGTTGTGTAAGCTTGGGGTGTTACAAATAAGTTATATTTGAGCCATTTTATTTGGGGGTTTTTGAATTTCATTATCATCAGGGAATAATTCAATTGTGAATTCGACTTCATGGTCAGGTATGACACTGGGTAGCTCATTAAGAATAACATCAAGGTATTCCTTAATCCTGGAACATCATGAATCTGAATATTTCCCT
Source organism: Viscum album (assembly GCA_963277665.1). Taxonomy (NCBI): domain Eukaryota; kingdom Viridiplantae; phylum Streptophyta; class Magnoliopsida; order Santalales; family Viscaceae; genus Viscum; species Viscum album. The sequence continues at coordinate 1,220,852,852 of OY728119.1, forward strand.
TATTTTAAATGACATGATAAAGATATCATTTATTTCTATCTTTCAATAGCCTCTCATATTTCTGATATGTTAGAAACTGTATGGGTACGCTCTTGTATACACACTGCAACTCATTCTGAAAACAACCTCTTTGTCTCAACATTCAATCATTGCAAGGAAAAAATAAAGCTAGACCGTAACCAAATTAACATCAAACTCCACTTGAGGAAATAAAAAATGGTTTTTAGGTAAACTCTATCCAAGGACTGTTATAGGAAGATTCTTATAATTTTATTTTTCCACAATATTTCCTCCAGGTGTTTTTACCATTTGTTAAAGATTCATCTCTTAATGTTAAATTTCAAATTTGGCAGAAAATTTCTCAGAAATGAAAGAATGTGTAAACCCCATATCAAACAAGAAATTAGATAAATGTGTGAAAAAAATAATTTTCCTGATTCCACTTCATTTTAAGGCTAAAAATCCACAGATGTAGACACAATGGATTTTTCCACACCCTTCTTCTTCTGATCTTGCTGGTTTCTTTCCTGAGTAACTAGCTTTGGACATACATTAGCATAATGATCCAATTCCTTATAGTTGAATAATATCACCATCGACTTCTCATTATTTTTTAGATCATTCAACTTGTATTCCTGAGACATGTTCCTAAACATTCCTCACTAACATCTCTTCCCATAATTTACAAGTCATTATCCAGGATTCTTTTAAACACAAACTTCATAAGAAGGTAAATTCATTGTCTTACCTCTAAACTTATTTGATGAGTTCCTCCCCATTTCCTACCAACCCGAACAATTCCTATTCATTTCATCATGAGGCACATATGAGTTAGAAAACCCTATCTCATATTTTTTATCATGCGAAATAAGTTTCTCATAGATTTTAAACTCTTGTGAATTTGAAGATCTTCATAGAGAAGGTTTTAAACCAGAGTAAAATCTACAAATTTTTCTATAAAATTATCGAGTAAAATTTGTTATGTACTTGGAAAGTCTTGTAATTTTGGCTTTATATATATCCACATATTCAAAATCTTTTCTCATCTGTTCTAAGAATTTTTTCTCAATTCTGAGTCAAACGGTTTTAAGAAATTATTTTCCCATAAAAGACTCTTAAAATATTTCCATTAAAGATGATCAAGATTATATTTTTCTCCCATATTTTTAACTAGAGACCACCACTGATCAGATTTAACTTAAAAATGATAATGGTTGGTATTAGATTTTGGCATTCTGAACATCCCAAGATATCAAATATCTTTTCTAGAGAATTGATCCACCATTCAACTATCACTGGATCTATGGTTCCACTAAATGATGGAGGATTATTCCTCATGAAATTCTCTAAAAAATACATATTTACTTATGGTATAATAGGTTCCCTACTATAACAGATACCACCACCATTTATTTCCTACTTTAATTGTGCCATTGCTATCAAAAAGTACTCTGTTCTGATTCCCACCATTCCAGGCTATAGATTCGGATAGGTTTCATTCTCTTGATGCCTTCCTACATCAAGTTCCCTATTTATTCTATGGAAAACCATTATTAATAGACATATCTTAGTTGAATAAAAATAATAATCATCAAATAAAATATTATTTTAAATTATCCATAAAGTAAAAATCATTTATGGTATTCAATTAACATTATTCTGACCCCTTAATTTTTCTAAACCACCATTTGATAGAAACTATAAGGACCCAGCCTTAAAACATTACATAATCTTGATTTTAATTCAATAAAATACATTCTCACACATTGAGGATCTTTTAAGGTAATAGTTTTAGGTTATTATGAAAAAAAACATACATAACATCTCATTATCTTACATGTCGATACAATTAAAGAAATATCAATTTTCTAAAAATATAAAACATTTAAATTAAAAATAAATTTCATTGATTTTTTTTATAATATTCATTATGACACCCTTATTTCCCTTATCCATAGTTATATCTTATAAAAAACATTTAAAAAATCTAGGGATGTGTAAAAAACACAGTAAGGGATATAATGAAAGAAAATATTAGTCATGTGATAATATAAAAACCAAAAAAACCGATAACCTAAAAAATAACATACATAGAAACATCATGTATTTTCCCTGGGAAATATTTACCATATAACTATTACATTCACCCTTACACATGGAATAACCATATGGTCAACTTCCATCTCTAGAGTACCCAATGCATTGGATAACTATAATGGGGCTCAACCATCATATCTTGAAATATAATGGGATCAACCCAGCATATCGTGGTATATAACAGGGCTCAACCATAATATCTCAATAAATAATTTGATCAACCCAACATAAATAATTTCTAAGGAATATATCATGAATAAAAAACATCATAAATCGTTAATACCCTTGAGAAAAACAAATTCACATTTCAAACGTCCCTTTTTTCGAAAAAAATCACTCTTAGAACATTAACACTGCACCCACAAATTAATAAAAAAAAATTATTAAAAATTTACTATAAAACATATAATAGAGGAACTATAGTATAAAATCATCATTAAATCAAAATATAACACTCATGACACATAAAAAAGAACAATCTATATGGATTTCAAAAAGGAGACATCTAAAAGGTTTTATAGAGGATAGTCTTTGACAAATACCATAAAAATTAAAAACCAATTGATTAAATGAAGGAAATATTAACATATACTATAAATACACCTAATATATCATAACAAAATCAAATTAAATTTCACAAATCCTCTTATCATGATAAAACAATTAAAGTTGAAAGTTAACCCAAATAATGGACATTGGGTATAGAATTCACTTACGAAATTTTGGCATAGTAATGTGAGTACATGGGATGTCATAATAAGAGAAAAATGAGTATCTCATCATTTATATATCATAATTTCAATATTAGAGAAGTTAAAAAACATACTCTATCCTTATGAATAAAAAAGAGCACAATATAGATGAGATTCTTGAATAAAAGTGAGAAAGAGGGGATCCCTTACCTCTGGTTCGACTTTCTTAAAACGTTTTTAAAACTCCCATAAGAAAGTTAAAATAGTCTTATTATTTTGTTTCAGAAACATATTAATGTTTATAACACCTCATATTATCACTTTATAACATCATTCTACCCATTCATTATTAGAACTTTTTTATTTCCCTTGTTTCAGGTGTGTGCATTTCATAGTTACCATGTGCGGTTCATAATGGGTTTTTATGTTGGCTATAAGAGAGACTATATAAGTGGATTAAAATTGTATTTAAATGTTTCCAAATCCTTAAATTATGCCATTTATCATTCTTAATCCTAATATGAGGATGATTCATTAGTTAAAACATTAATGATGTTCGTATAGATCATTTTAGTGGTTCTTTGATAATAATAAACTCATTTTGTTTCATAAATTAATATCATTTAAAAATTATTATAGAACCCTAAATAAGATATAATAGAAAAATTATAATGTAGTTCAACCATAAAAATCAGTTCATGACTAGTCCTGAAAAGAGTAATGGAAATTGAAATCACATCCTTCATGATGTCGGTAAGTCGACACATCACGAATGATGTTTAAATTTCTTGAATAAGTGGAAAAGAAGAAGAATTGTTCTACTAAATCATCCATAAACAAGATTAAACCAAGATTATGTAAGATAATGGATCATTCTGGCCTCTTAGATATGGGTAGTTGAGGAAAGAATCATAAAATAATATAAAATTAAAAGAGAACAATAAAAACAGAAGAGGATATTTACCTCTTGATATCTTCTCCTTGAGAAAATTCATAAGGCCATCAGATTTGGCCTTTTGGAGATACCATTAGGTCTTAGACGTGGGTAAGGTTCTTGAGAAGAGTTTTTGGTAGATCTTAAGGCACTTATCTAGGCTTGAGTGGTGTGTGAGGAAGAGGGGAGAAATGGGTGGTATTTATAGTGGAGTAAAGAAAATTTTTACATTATTTTAGTTATTTGTTTAATATATATTGTTCAAGACTATGAATAGTATTAATTGTTGTGAAAAAATAGTAAAGGGAGCATCTAACTTAGAACCAAGTGTTCTTACATCATCCATGATGTCAAAAATATTGTATTTAACAGATAATATATATATATAGTATTTTAAGGTATTTCACTATTCATAAAAAATTCTAGTATTTCAGAAAAATCAAAAAAAAAATGCACCCTTAACAATTTTCAACATGTAGAATTTAAAAATGAACTCCATTTTTTCAAAATATTTCATGAAATATAATTAATTAAATTTTTAAATAAAATAATATTTTATTGCAGAAATATAAATTTCAAAAAATTTATTTACTTATTCCAAGATATTGATATATCATGACATATATTAAATCTTATATATATATACTATCATAGTTTAGGTTACTATTCATAAGGGTATGTTACTATTCATAAGGTTAATATTGATATTTATAAGGTTATATTACTATTCACCAAACATTAAGTTAGTCTTATTAGACTGTAAATAACTTACTGATTGCAACCATGTATGTTGGTTTTTCAATATTCAAATCATAGAAGCGGTAAAATTATATTTAAAGGTTATTTATAACAATTTACTTAAAACAAAATTTCATGGATTTCAATTTACTTTTAAAACCTTGGGGTGTTACTATTTTCATCCATTATTTTTTTCTACAGATATGGACCAAATTAGAGCTTGATACTAGATGATCACTGCAATACGAAACTACATTAGATGGAACTGTTATTATCCATTAATGTCAGGCTGTTCATATAAATTCCATTGTACCTCACACATGATTTTATGAGATATCCCCTTGAAATGGAATTTATTCCTCAATTAAAAATGGATAGATACAACCTATGCAATTAAAGTGACCCCTTGATAAGTGATTAATGGTTAAGGACCTCAAATGCAAAACCCCCCTTAGGGTGTTGTTAACAAATTCGACTACCATGGGTGTCCCTATAAACCCATAAATTTTTGGGTTTTTTTAATTTCAGAACATCTTTTACATATTTTATTACTAAATACACACTATTATAATTATATTTTCACTAAATAGATATAATTAGATACCATTGGTGGTGACTTACTTGGATTATATCTCACTCCCTACTCAGGCTTACATTCGTACCTGAGAATTTACATGATTGTAGATTTGGATAAGAGAAGGTACCATGCTACATGTTTTTGATCACCAGTTAGGAGTAGGGGAGAAATGGATGGATATGTGGTTCATGATGCTAGCTACAGATAGTTCTTTTGTAATTTTCGTATTGTGATTCATGTATTGTAATGCTTTCAGTATACCTATTTTGGATATTTTATAAAGACTTGACATGATCATAAATTTATTTAAGATTACATATAGAATTACTTATATATATATATATATATATATAAATTTGGTTATTCATTATTATGAATCTAATAAGGTGGGTTACTGGCCCATTGGACTTAGTGTCTATTCATACTATTTATGTATTGTGTTACTACTTTTTCTATTGATTTGTGTGACTACCCCCACTGTTTTAATCATCTATAATATGGTGTAATATCTCCACAAAAACACCCCAAACCCATTTCTTCTAGTTGGAAGCCTCAAAAATTTGGGGAGATATTCTTGAGCCCCTGTGGAAAACTAGTCTCGAAGCGACGTTCAGTTGCATCTAGGTCTAAGATGTTACAAAGTAGAATCAAATTAGAATTATTTTTTGTCATACTATTTGGGGAAAATAGGCATGGGATTTGGAAGGAAATAAAACTTGGTAATAAGTTCTGCCTTGGAGTAGCTAACCCTTATATGGGAAAAAAATTTCCTTGAATGAAAATTATTATTTTTTTGGATTTTTACTATTATAGTTTATTTGATTCCACTATTGGGTGATGAACATAAATTTAAATGTGATTATTGTTATGATTCTAGGTTTTATGTTTACGAAACCTAATGATATGATGGTATGACGTCTCATTAATCATTTTAGTTACCTAATATAATTCACATTCCTTGTCTTGTTCCATACAATATAGAATGAATTACTCAATTACATGATGTTGTGACATGTTCCATTACTGATATACCCACTGTTTGAAAAATTATTTTATAGGGAATTGGAGAACATGGTTGGTACAGAGAGTGTATTACATAATCAAAGTAGTATTTTCCTAATTATGTTACAACAGACACTATAAGAAACCAATTGTGAACATTGAGTGATGGACCAAGAGTATAATGATATGGAATGTTTTATGGTGTGAATTAGGTGGACGCTAAATTTGGATCACGAGAAGTATATGACATTATGGATTATAAGTGGTGAACTAATTGGACAACAATTTTATAAAATTAATCTTGATATAAATTGGAAATAAATATGAATTAAAAAATTTAATTGAATTTTGTATTGTAGGGAACATGACACATAATCGGTCTTAGTAGTGGGAAGTATGTATTATGTATTTATTTCATATGATCTATAAATCACTAAGAATTGGATCAAGGAGTGGGTAGAGGGGTGTTTTTATTATATAGATTGTAATTTACCAATCCTATTTTAATATATTAACATTTAGTGGTTCTTGAATACATTTCTAAGGCGTGCACTTAGAATTTGTAGAGGTATTCGACCACAACATCCTCTAGTCACATGTTTAGAGGGTGAAAGAGACCATGCTCCAAAGGTTTTGGGTCATGGTATAGCTGTAGATTCTTTATGGTGCCATCGTAGGAACTAATTGTGTTCCCAAACACAGGTTCTAAAGCACAGTTCCATGAAGGCTTTATATTTTTCATGTAGACTATTCATTAAGCACCATGACTTACTCCAACCATGGAAGAGTTCCCATGTGAGTTTCAATAGAAGCATTCTCCCATGTTAACAAGGGATGTAAGATTACAATCTAGTGATTCATGGATAAATGTTATGATTTATATCTTCAATAATCAGAAGACACGTCCTTAGTGGAGGGTAAAGCTCATTACTTGAATGCTATGTGGTTCTATCAAGAGATGGTGGGATGTCATTACTTTAAAAAGTAATCATGGAGAGATGTCTTAGATTGATTTTCATATGAACTTATATTCTTACTTATATCCCAAAAAGTTGAGGATAAATAGATAATAAGAGATCATGAACTTGGAGTAAAGCGCGTTATCAGTTTTTGATTATTTAGTGAATTTTATAGAACTCTAGAACATCACACTTGTTATGATGGGTGAAGAGTTATCTAAAACATGGTGATTTGAGGAATGTATTAGGTATGTCATCAGACCATAGGTGATATACATTTAGCTAGCAACCATTTCTAGAATAATGAATCAGGAACTTCTCATAAGGTTGAACCTGAGACAGGTTGGGGGTGCGAGGCTTGGTTATTTGACACATATATCTATTATAAAATTGAAAATTTGTAGAAATCATCATCTGTAGAATCTCTGTGGTAATATTAGTATCTATAGAACATACTCAGGTAGCCAGGTGACGTGGCACTAGTGACATAGACTGGGATATATGAGACATTTGTAGACAAGAGACCCAGTTGAGTTCCATTATTGTGGGAAGATGGGAAATATACAACACTTTCACAAAACATTTTAACATGAAGATATTGAGAGAGGGTCATAACCGACTCCATGTGCAAGAGTGTGGTAAATAGATTCTCATAAATTAGGGAGCTGGAGTACAGATGGATTATCAGACCAAGGTGGTAGTCGTGGTCATTGATGTTAGACCACCGATTTTCTGTGACAACAGTGAAGATCTAATTAGGGTAACTATGATGTATCACATGGCTGTAGATCAGATCAGATATATACAACAGAACCGATAGCTAAGGAAAATAATTCCATTTGTTCTACAATGAGAGGTAATATTCTAGTAGACTGTACATTAAAATGTTCTCTTTTTGATATTGGAAATTCTCATAGCTTTATATCTATGCCCATTTTGGAGTGCCTTAGGATCTATTTTCATTTTTCTGATAGATTTATAATGCTACATACTCTTTTGGGAATTATAAAGGAGGATATACAATAGTGTAAGGAGTGACCACTTGATATTGGTATGTGTCACATCATATGTGACATATTTATCCACAAGATGATGGGTTTTGATGTCATTCTTGGGATGAAATTACTATTCTCCTTTCATGATATCATTGATTTATATCACCGATGGCTAACCTTGACATCAATAGAGGGTTAAATGTTTATTCACAAGGTTGAATGGTATCTACAGGCAAGCTCAGGTGGACCTGAGCATCATGGGCTGGGTGGGATAACACCCCGTATTATGAGTATATATTTGGATGATTAGGGAACACATTAAAAATATTTACATCCAATGGTAGATCATTTCAGAGATATTTTATTGGATTAATTTTAATTACTATCACAAGTTCAAGAGGTAGAGTTCTTTATTGATCTTGTTCAATGAGTTTTAGTGGAATCTATTTTTCTTAATAAGATGGCCAATATTGAGATAGAGGAGGTCCATATGCATCTATAGTATTTAGAGTAAATGGGGTTTATCTATAACATTAAAACTCCTGGGGGTTCATCATTCTATTTTTCGAAATGGTAGATGGATTTATTACACTATGTGTGGATTAATGGAACTAATCCAAATGATAGTCAAGAAATGATATCCTGTCTTATGGATAGATATACTATTCAACTAGATATGAGGGGATTATGTGTTCTAAAATATTGATTTTAGACCCATTTATAATAAGATGTGAGTTAGACTATCGTACATACCTCGCAAAAACTATTCATAGTATGTATAATCAATATGATTATTTGGTTATGTTGTTCGGTGTAATGAAAACACCAACAGTTTTCATGGAATTAATGAAATGAGTTTTTCATCCATATCTAGATTCATTTATTCCAGTATTAATTGTTGATATCATTATGTATTATCACCCTCGACATGACCATGCCAAAAATCTTGAGATCATATTCGATTCACTCATAAAGAATCTATTTTTTTCGATGCTCAAAATTTTCCACTTCTATAAGAATCAAATTTACTTCTCGGTCACATTTTCGGAGAGACTAGGGTTTTAGTTGTCTTAGATAAGGTCAGAGTTATAGTTTCCAAGGTGAAACCCAAGAAAATATTTGAAATATTGTGTTTCTTGGGGTAAAATTGTTATTAAAAATACATTATACATGAATTCTCTAACTTTGTAGAAATTTATACTAGTGAGAATTAGATGGGTGTGAAGTTTATATGGCCAGATGCATTCCAGAAATACTTTTATTAGTAAAAAGGGAGAATGAATTCAACACTAATAGTATGTTTTCTATAACCATGAATTAGTTACACTATTTAATGTGAGGCATAAAGTATCAATCTTTGAATTTTTTTGATACAGGATGAGTGTGTCATGGAATTTGGGTCTCGTTTGTTTATACCACACAAGAGGAACTACCCAGTGCTCAATCTCTAATTAGTTAAAGTTGCATATGCATTATTCTCTAAGAGAAACTATATACTGAGAGATGATTTTGTTTTGTTCAAGGACTATAAAATCATCTTGAATATTTTTATATTCCATGATATAAATATGAGAATTATAAGGTGGGTTAAGTAACTACAGTCTTTTGATTTAGATATTTCTAGTACTTCTATTAAAGGTAATGTGGTGGTCGATGTATTGAGTAGGAGGAATCACATATAGGACATTCAAGATGCCAGTATCAAGTTCAAACATACATATTGTTTCCTTGAGATACACTTGGAGGTGAAGGAATGTCAAGGGATGAATTTTCATTCATCTTTAGTTGTGACATATACTCTTCTAGATAGAGTGAGGATGGGGAAAATATCTGATTTTATGGGCCTAGACTTATGGAAGAGTATGGTAGTTGATGACCCTTCCCCTAGTTAGACTATATGTGAGTTTGAAATTTGACATATAGATATGTTTTTATAGGTTTTAGTATAAATACATGTAGAGATTATATGATACATTAATGATTTATCATGGGAATTATATCTGGACATCACTAAGATGTATCATGATTTACGTCACCAGTACTGGTGTCCTAGTATTAAATAATATTTATATAGTTTTTCCATGAGGTGTTCTACCTTTTAGTAGGTGAAGGAAGAACACCAGAAATGAAACATATTTTTCTAAAAGCTTCCCATTACCGAGTGGATATTGTATAATGTTTTGAGGTATTTCATTACAAAGATACCTAGGTCACTGCAAGGCGATTCTTCAATTTGGATTATTGTTGATAATATAACAAGGGTTTATCATTTTCTAACTATCAAGTAGAAAATAGTAGTAGATGAGATTGGGAGAATGTATATTAGTGAGATTGTATGACTTCATAGGGTGACTCGTACTATGATTTCATATAGGGAAAACTGATTCACTTCCCACTGCTAGATAGGGTTTCATTGGGTGTGGGATATAAAATTACTTCTAAGTACAACACACCACACTCAAAATAGTTTCCAATAATAACACATGATTCGGGTGATTGATGAAATTCTATGATTACGAGTTTTAACATTTTGGGGCTCTTGAGAGGGGTTCATACCCCTATTTTTGTTCTCCAACAACAATAACATTCAAGATACTATTTAAATGGTTCCATATGATGATTTTTATGGAAGAAAGTGAAGATAAATCATGTTTTGGTTAGAGGTAGGAGAGGTAGCTATTCTTGGACCTCATCATGTACCAGAGACTATGGTACAAGTTCAATAAATTTGAAAAAGGATTTCTATAAGAAAGTCTTGGATGAAATCTTATTCAGATCATCGTTGATAACCCTTGGAATTTTTGGTTAGGTATTGAGTATTTTTATGTGTCTCAATGAGGTTGGGACATAATAATATCATGATAAAGGGTAAGATGTCAATGAGATATGTTGGGTTGTTTTATATTTTGGAGATGTTTGGTATGTTAGACTATTAGTTACAGTTACCTCAGAGGTACCAAGCCTTACATGATGTCTTCCACATATCTTAGCTGATTCTTCATCATTCCAACCCATATCACTCGTTTCATCCCTAAGAAGGATAAGTTAGAAGTTTATGCATCCTTTGATAAGAATCCTACATATATTTGGATCATATCATGAAGTATCTATGAGGTTCGGTAGCTCCTTTATTATGGAAAATATGAAATCATGGTCATGTACAATATGAGACTTGATATCTAGAGGCAGATGTATGATCATAGTTACTGGAGTTATTCACATATTATGATTCCCCAACCTAGGAAAGGAAATTCAGTAAATAATTTATCAAAGGGAGGAATTATTTAACAATTATTTACAGTGATACATCTTTTAAATTCCTTAAATCATTCAATATAAAAGGTTTTTGAAGACCCTATGTGAATACCCATTGAGGTCATGGGTGTTTTGTGGGTGTTGGAGGCCTATTTGGAGACTAAAACCCAACTCTCAGAGAAAAAGGTTGGGATGCATGGTTAGGATAAACCACGATTCCCAACACACATGGTTTGATGAAACCTCGGAGGGCTTGATAGAGGGATCCAAGAGCCACATGGTTTTTTGAAACCATGTAGATGGAAGATCATGCCCGTGTGATGGATTTTTCAGTTTTTTAGATGAGATGACACACCACTTCCACATGGTTAGACAAAATGGGAACAATAAACATGTGATGTTCCCCTCCCTATAGTAAATGTATCACGATTGGTTAATTGATTGGAAAACCATGTGACCAAACTATGTTACCCATTTTTTTAGGAAAATAAAACATTCCGTTAATGACTCTATAATTTTGAAACCCTTATTCTCCTTTCATTTTTAGTAGTCATAAAACTTGTATAAAACATCATTTTAATCTCAATCTATAGCTTTTGGCTCTATTTCTATATGCACACTCATATTAAATTACCAATTTTATCATTGGATTCCTACCAGTAATTAATGAATTTTGTTTATGGCACTATTTGTTTTAATTTAGCTTAATGGAAATATTTAGGTGCAATCTAATATTCCCTATTTATAGGGTTTTTATATTCTTCGTTTTCCTTCATATGTTCACTAAAATAGAGCTTCATTCTGAATGAGGGATCAATTATGGTCATATGTAGGTTGAATCATTCTTTTCATTTAAATACGTGGTGTTTATATATATATATATGGAGTTTTTATATGAAACCAATTTTCAAGGAAATGACCATGAAATAAAATTAATTCAATTATTAAAATGAATATTTATGACTTAGGTAATTAAATAAATGCATTGATAAATTATTAAAGGCTATGGAAAGCGAATTAAAATAACCCCTTGGGTGAGTTTCTTGATAAATTGGACCACCATGGGAGGCTTATTAATTATGAACATTTAATGTTTTATAATACATATTTATATGGGATGTTAATTGATGAATTTTAATTATAATTTGAATTTATTAATGTAAGGCAATAGGAGACCATGTTCTATAGATATGACTATGTATTTAATTTCTTTAGCATGGGTTTCCTCTTATAATGAAATATCCACATGATATAATAAATAGACAAGTTATTTTAATCTTAGCCCTTCCAATGAGTCACCTTATATGGTGAGCATTAATTAAAATGATATGGGTGATGAAATTTGATATAAATAAATGATATTGATTGAACATTATTATATTCCTTGGGCGATGAAAGGGTTTATTTATGAATGTAATGGATGTAATTATTTGGATAACTCTTTACTTATACCCGAGTGAATCATGGACTCCCTGGTGGAGTTGCAAGGATTTACTCAGAGTGTTAAATCTTAAACATTCTTGAGTGATACATCGAATACTTATGGATTTCCAAGGATGGACTAAGAGAGACTATTTAATATATGCATGTAGTTAGACATGGGCTCCCTTAGGGGACCACCAAGGATAGAATCAAATGGTGATAAATTTATACCACACCGACAACGATATCTGGGATCTGATGAGGATCTCCATGGAGGGGCATGAAGGGTGTTTGGTTCATGATATGCCTGGAGTGAAACCAGGATTCCAACTAAAGAACTAAGGATGAGATTAGGTAGTTAAGGAAAAAAACTGAAATGATTTATAAGATGCATCTAGGAAGATGAAGAAATATATTGGATTCATTCTGTGTCTTGTACTATTTTTATTGTCTTGATAGGTATATCTTAACTACATTACCTTATAGGGTATGCTGGTCCATGCACCAGGTCTCTATACCTTATTATAAATTGATACAATACTAACTATTTATTCATAGAGTTTCGGACTAAGCCCAAAGAAGGTGATAGAGGATGGGTGTCCATTTGAATCCGGACCATTTTGGATTGTTTACTTTCAGTAATTATTTTTACAAATTCAATTACATCATGAACACTGTGATAATTGTATATTCACTACTATTATGGATTTATTCATTGTTTCTGGTATCCTACTAGGATTTTATCTCACACAATACTCGGTAATCCTTTGTTACGTGAGAAGATTATATGATTTTTGGTGTGGATAAAGGAAATATCCATGCTATAAGTTTATGATTTCTTGTTTGGATCAGAGGAGAACATGACTGAGCTAAGTCTTGTGATTCTATTTGGATATTGTTTTTTTGTATTTTTGGAATTTATCTACATATATTTCACAACTAAATTCATACCTATTTTGGATAATTTGTAGAGACATGAAATGATCATCATTTATTGTGAGATTGCTTATGTAATTTTTTATATATATTCTTGTTCAGTTATTATTGTTCTTTAATCGAGGAAAGTTACTGGTCTAATGGATTTAGTGTCTATTCTCACTACTTATGTTTTAATACTTTTGATATTCATATGTATGATTTATATCGCTATGTTACTCTCTGGTAAGATGGAATAATATCTCAACATTCACACCCTATTCCACAACTTCTAGTCGACAACCACTTGAATTTCTAGAGACATGCTTGAGGACATATGGCTAATTGACCATGGGGTTTCGTTCTATGGTTTTCAGGTTCAATAAATTTCAGATCTGGTACATGAATCTAAGGTGTTCAAATGAAGAACAATGACCACATAATCATTCTCTCTTAGAAAACCTTCCTTAGCTGAGTCAAACGATCGATTCATCATCTTGTTAACATTTTTACTACATGATCGTCACATAAGAAACAATGTCTTTATAAAAGTCCCATCATGGATATAATTTTTCTCTTGAGGGATATTTACATTTGACACAGATGTGCCTCTATGAAATCACATGGTTAGTTTGTTTTCTCTTGACTATGTGATAACTACATCATTGAAAACTCTCCATTTTTTCTTGACACCTCACATGAATTGATGGAGAGGGATTATGTGATCGTGTGTCCCTTTATGGGTTATGCGATCATGTAACTTAAATACAATAACCTTAACTGGTCATTATCTCTTTTCTTTCCCTCTGTACCAAAAAGATACTTATGTTTTGGGTATTTTTTCCTACTTCAATTTCTCTAATGTTTATGTTGTGGGAATCAACACCAATAATTGACAATTAATAAGAAATTGAGTTGAGAAGGTCACAAATTTGGAAGCTATAATGACCCTAGATTTTAGATCATTCAATGAATAAATACAATTCTTGATAACTTTCATAACACGCAAAACCCGACATAAAAGTGACATGAAATATTGAGTAAAAATTATTAATAAAACTATAATAAAATCTTTATGAAAAAATATAATTAAACTTTTCTACGTTTACCGTGTAAATAAATAATACGATTTAATGAGAAATGGATTATTTATTTTCTTCAAATTTTATATTTTATATTTTTTAATTTTAAAATTTTAAATTAATTAAACAAAATTAATTTTTGAATACATTATATCAAAATTATATTAGTTTTATTTTTATTTGATTATTTTGAAATAATTTTTTTTATGTTTATTATCCAAAATATATCTTTGACATAAATTGTAATTTTTTTGGTCATATTAATATATAAAAAATACCAAACAAAACTATAAAACATTTTAATTGATTAATTTTTATATAATTATTAAGAATAATTATTTTAAAATATTATTCTGAAATTATGAAAACTATGTTTAATTTTGATAACATAAGTAACATTTTATCACAATTTAAAATTGTTTTTTATCTTTTCATATTAATTTTTTTTGATAAAATTTGATTTTTGTATTGATTTTAAAACAATGAAAATTATATTTTTTATGATAAAAGAAATTCTGTCATGAAATTTAATAAAATTTTTATTTTTAACCTATACTTAAATTTTATGCTTAAAACACACTTTTTTAGAAAAATTTATTTTATTTTCATGTGCATTAATTTTGAAATTAAATTTTATAAAAGATCGAGTTTTTTACATTAAATTATTTTCATATTTTAAAACTATATTTTGAAATTATTCAATGAGTAAAATTTTAATTTTTTTCAAAAAAATTAATTACTGTTTTTTAAAAGTAGTTATGAAGATAAAATTTAATTATAGTGATAATTAAAAAACTCAGTGGAAAGGCCTTAAATCACCCGATATTTGATTAAAAATGAGTAGAGGAGATGCATACAAGACCAATTACTATCTCAAATATATTATTTCTACTTTTTGAGCTTATACACCTTGAATAGGGACCGACCATTTTTAAAATGTAATGAGTCCTCAAAAAATTATCCTTTTCTTACATTATAAAAGGGAAACAGTACTACCCATTCATGCCACCCTAATTACTTCAAATTTTATATTAAAAATATTCCATTATATAATTAATATAATTTCATATAACATTAATAATCGTATGGTGTTGAATATTTAGTATTTTTCCTCTATTTCCAAGGATATTTACAAGAGAAATCCCAAGTTCTCAATGTTAATATTTCTTAGTAATTTATTTTCCTTTTCTTAATATTAATCTTAAAGAGTTTTTTGATCCACCATAATATAAATAAATTAGTATTATTTATGTAGATTAATTTAATTGTATTAATGAATAAACCCATTTAAAATAATAACCATCCATTAAGAAAAACAAAACCAACATTCGTTATGTGTATGTACGGACTACCCCCTTCCACGAAGTGATGTGTTTCATTTTTCATCACAACAAATAATTGATAAAGATAATGATATATTTTATGAATTAATATTTTTAAAATTTCACAATTATGAATCATAAATTAAAATTTATCAAATACCATCATTTAATCCCTCTTGTTGAGAAACAGAAACATTAATCTATGTACATCTAGACTACCTCCTTCACAAATTATAAATTCCAATTTTCATCACCAATAATCATGGATTATTGTAATAATTAATTTAATGAAGTTATATAATATTTCTGAAATGTTTAATATTATATAATATTTATAAAACGATTGAATAATAGAAATTTCTTACACATTAAATCATAATAACACTTTCCAATTTGGGTTTATTTTACCACCGACATGAACGATGTTATAATGTCATTGTCAGGAATTATTAAGGAATATTATATAATGTTAGTATCATTTATAAATGTTTTATTTATAATATTTTAATGATTTATTAAAGATATTAAATAAAATTATAAAATTTATATTAATAAAAATGTTCATGTTAAACATAACTACTATAACAACTATGCTTGATTCACAATATGTAAATATTTCTTTCTAAAGAAACTATAGCATAATGTACATATATTTATTCAATAATATTATTAAAAGATAAATTAAAAAAAATTAATAATATATTATAAAACAAATTTCATTTTGGAATTCAACATTTCAAAATTATCTTAGGGTTATTTTTGGGTATTTTTCAGAAATAGTTGATTTTTGGGTGGATAATAAAAAACCTGATTTTATAAATAATGTAACTTTTGTGAAACATGATTGATATTTAGAGTTATTTAAGAAAATTAAAACAAATTTATGTTTGTGAATCAATATAAATCATTTTAAAATATAATTTTTTACTTATAAATCATTTTTTTTCATTTTAAAAATTTAAGTTAGGTGTTATCCTAATAAAAGGCTATTTTTGGTTCTTTTCATTAATAAAGTATTTAAAGTGTTAATTTCAGTTTTAGATTTTTTTTATTTTTTAAAAATATATTCTTACTTAACATAATTGAATTAATTTTTTGTGAGTCCAAAATATAAATAATTCTCATATAAAATAATTTTTTTACATAAAAACAATATTTTCCATGAAAATGTTTTTCGTTATATTTTGTTTCCTTATATTAAAATTAATTTCATCCAGTTAGACAAATAAAATATTAAAAAATGGATTTTATATTTATTATTATGATGATAAAATTTATTAATAAGTTTTGTTTAGTTTTTGTTCTAATGAATAATTACCGAGGTAAAAATGTATTAATGTGTTCAGGGTTAAAAGATTAACATAGTGTTAAAATAAATAAATAAGTGTTAAAATAAACTAAAAACTATTATAAATCCATTTTTTAAATTTAGTTCAACCCATTAGGATCTCACATTTGGAAATGATATATATTGAGCCATATTCCCACTAATAAGACCTTATGTTATTTTAATACTTCAAATAGTTTCTAGAGTGATACTCCCCTCACTTATAAAATGGAACCACATATACTCTATTATTCACATAATATTAGAAAAGTTTCTCAACTAGTACCAACAAATATAACAAACCGACATCCCTCTTCACTTTCTATAGGGTATATTCTTTTGAAATTAGAACTTTAATAAGGATTAAGTTGTAATCCAAAATAGGATTCCCAAAGGAGAGACAATAATCTGAAGGAAGAACATTAATTTTATTTCATCATTAGTACATTATAATAAATAATATAATAAATAATATAATGTATTAAATATAATTAATATACTAAAATTTTATTATTCCAATTTAAAAATTATTATCTGCATCATTTCTATCTATTGTAAATTGATAACATTGCTCATGCATATATGTTGACTACCGCTTCCAAGAAGTGATGCGATTAATTTTTTAATCACAACATTTCATGGAACGTTATTATGAAAGTTTTATAATATATATATATATATATCACATTTAAGGAATAATTAAGTTTCTTTACTAATAATATATAATCTAACTTCTTACCTTTTTATCCATAGTAAAATGATAATGTTTCTCATGAATATGTAGGGACTACCACATCCAGGATGGAATGTAATTCGTAATTAATCTCCACCTTACATTGATGGTCATTAATATGGATTTAAAAAATGTATATGATATTTATTATATACATATTACTCTTTAAATATCTGTAATTATATTATTTTTTTTCATTTCCAACACATAGAAAAATGAATATGTCACTATGCGTACGTCCAGACTACCACCTCCACAAATGGAAGATTTCATATTTTTTATTACTGATTTTGATAGTTGGATATTAAATGGTTTAAAAAATTTAAAACATGTTCATGTAATTGTTTAAACTATTTATATGTGTGGACCATGTCATAATTCCTATTTACCACAATAAATACACCAAAGTAGTCTTGGAGAAATTGACTGAATGACCTTAAGTGGTCGAATTATACAAGAACTATATTATAAATGAAGTAAAATAATTAAAAAATGATATTAAAATATAATATATATGATAATTTTCCTAAAAAATATTTTAATAAATTAAAATTGGTAATTCATGGGGATATAATGTGCTTGATCGTAAAGGAATCCATGGTAAATTCTTTTCATCTCAATTCAACTCTATTGAATTTTTTCTAAACCTGATTTATTAAATGTGGTGTATAAACTATCCCATTGACATATTATTTCATGAAATCATCTTTATTCATGATATTTATAGAATTAATTAATGTTATTAATTTTTAGGCGTTGTGATTCATAGGTTTTAAAGTCGTACAAGTTTATTAAAAAATATAATTCTTATTTATGACTATTTGTGACAAACATTTATTTTGAAATAATTATATTATATTTTTTTTCATAAAACTAACATATTTTATTTTCATATGGCTATTTTTTGTGTACATTCTTTTTCTATATTTTCTACTCATTTGTATATAAATAACAAAACACTGTTTTAAAAAAGCTAACATTATTTTTTTTTGATCATGAATCATTTTATCAAATATAAATAATATTAAAATTGTTTTATGAAAGTTTTTATCATCATTAAAATGATTTAAAAATTTCTATTTATACTACTATAGAATTTATTTATATACAATTTGAAATAATTTTTTTAATTTTTCATTGAACTAGTTGATTTTTAATTTTTACAAAAGATTGAATCGAATGTTCTTTTTAACATATGATGTCTAATTATTTTAACCATATAATAAAACACTATTCTCTATTTATATTCCTCTACAAATATTTAATAATATAAAAATAAACATATTTTATATAAAATTTTAATTCAAAAGAAAAAGTTTTTATTTTATTAAACTAATGAAAATAATTTTGAATGAAATGTATAACTTAAATCCTACACAATTTCTAATAAATTTATAATAAATGTTTGTCTTCTACCTTCTTTTCTCTTTATCCAAGGATTTTTTTTTTCAAAAAGTATAATTTACAAGGAATTGATGATCTTTTTTGACCATTTACTGATTATGGATTTTGGTTATTAAATTTCTCATTATAAAATTCTTTTAGACATTATTTTCTCCTCCATACCCATATTTTTGG
The DNA here is from genome assembly GCA_963277665.1 of Viscum album. NCBI lineage: Eukaryota > Viridiplantae > Streptophyta > Magnoliopsida > Santalales > Viscaceae > Viscum > Viscum album. The sequence continues at coordinate 1,220,872,480 of OY728119.1, forward strand.
TATCATGGATTTATATACTATCATATATAGTAATCTGATTTTGTAATTAATGTATACCATTTATATATATGATATTTGTTAAGGGAATGTAATTAAAAAATTTATTTCATTATTTGGTAAATATTTTGTTTTCTTTATTAAATATATATAATTATTTATTTATATGGAATTTTGAGAATAAATTTTATTTATCATTCAATATATAAGGAATGCATTGGATGATAATGTGAAAAGAGAGGCCTAGTTGCAGATATCCTCTTGATTTATAAATTGATCTCATGAGACAAATAGTTATTTAAAAAATATTAGTCATTGTGGTTTATGCCTACTAATTCATTGATGTATCTCAGCATAAATACTTGATGGTATGGTTCATAATATCTTGGGATGTTTCCTCGATGGTACGATCAGGACATCAGACATTATGAATTTCCTCCTCCAATATTTCATTTATTATTAAACATGTGATTTTTATTTTTATATTTTACAGGGATATATTTTTAATCCCATGTTATTGATTGAATGAAAAATATATTTATTATCCACGTTTACTAATTTTTAATTCCTTATCTACACCTGATAGCTTCCATTTCCTGGTTTCTCTAACCTATAATCTGAGATCATTCTCTATTATGATTTCCTTTCCCCAGGATATGAATAAGGAATATTTAAATTATCTTCATTGATATAATTAATTTTTTCTTTATATGTTTTTTATTTTAAAATTAATATAGAAGTCATGTATGCATCTAGTTTTTCAAGACTACTGAACTGATTTAACATTAGTAGTGCTATCTATTATATTTATACTAATGTAATAATGTATAAATATTCTCTGGGTTACTAGAATTGGGGTTCTTATAATTGGATTCAATTAAAATTTGTTAGGGCACTTAAGAACTATATTTTAAAAGCACATTTCCAGAATAAACATTATAATCCAAAGAAAACTTGAGAACCAATACAATAATATTTATTTTTATGCCATGGATCAATATTTATAATTTCATGATATTATTATTTTTTTAAAATTTTCTAGAGGTGGAACTTAGTAGAATAATGGGATATCTATTCAACAATATTTATCATTGTAGGGATTAGCGTTACGAGAAATATAATACAGTGGGTATTGGAGATGTGATGATTATGGACATATTAGGGAAATTGATAGAACTTTTGATAAATAATAATGAATATATGGAAGAAGAATTTTTTCCCATAGTGTGGTAAACCTATGTTGGATCACATTATGTATCATAATCCCCCATCCTTTAATATAACAATAAATCCACTGGTAGGTGAGAAATGGATGAGATTATTTGAAAATACATTCATCAATTAGGGAAGTAAAAAAATAGATAATGTTATTTTGGAAGTATATTGTTTAAAGGGAGATGATGGTAAATACTGTCCTTTGATCCAAAATACCAAATAAGATAATGAAATAGTAAGTATAGCAATGGGATCATTAAATATGATATTATGGATGAATTATTTTTCATGAGATCAAGGAGATAAAATTTATAGAATGTTCCCCGACATAAAGTTAATCAAAGAGGAATGTGTTTTTTAATATGATGCTAGATTCAAAAAAAATTAAAATAATTTAATGAACTACATACATAATATAGATAAAATATTGACCATTTATATGATGGTATTAACCCAAACCTCAAACGGGCACTGGTCTACCAAAAAATTCATTATATGAATATATATTATTATGTTCCATAATTATAGGGAATTAATTTAGTAGGTATTATATCTTAAAGTGGAATCAAGAAAATAGGAGTTTAGTTGAGTAACACACAAACATAAATGAATAAAAAATAATGAAATGGAAGATAAAATTTCCATAATGAGATATTTACAGAAGGGAAGATCCAGGTAAATGATTAAATGGAATTAGAGTTTGCTATAAGTTCATTGATAAGGGATATATTTCCAGTGAGTTAACTTAGATTTAATAATACACTATAATCTATGTTTTAAACTATACGGATATGGGGTATTATTCAAACTAGTTCCACAAGTTTCAAGTAAAATCTACCTTAGAATTGTCCAAGGGGAATTATAAAAATAATAAACTACTAAAATTGAAGTGGATGTCCCTAAATATGTGGTGGAATTTTATTTGATCATAAAATAAAATTTGGATAATTTTTTATTTAAATATTTATCATCACAATGTTTTATATATTTCATATGTTTTAATTTCATTAAATCATGATCTACTACACTATGAAGGGTTTTTTCAATCATGATACCTAGTGGAAATATTATTGTATAATACTTAAATATATTTCAAATAGAATAAGAATTTTATTAAAGAAGGATATGAAAAGTCCATTTTCATTATATTGGGACTTCATCATCAGAATAATAGTTAGAACCACCACATCTTGATCACCATAATGAAATTCATGGATAAGAAGAGAAGACACAAACTGTAGATGCGAAGGGTAACCTTATAATAAAATATGTACCTATTGTGAATAAGTACAATGATGGGTTTCCAAAATAGTTACCTAGAAGTAAACATGATTGTGATGTTCAGTTATTTATTAAAATAATCCCAGATAGAAATCTCATATTTATGAATTCTTATATAATAGAAATAGTGGAATTAGTGGAACTGATTAATGAAATATTGTGGTTGAGTAATAAGGGATTCATTCACCACATGGTTTCACCATGGGTATCCCATATTTTTTTTAAAAAGTATGGGTCCATGATGATGTGTATTGAATTTAAGGAAATATATTCCATTATTAATATGAGAAATGATCCTTTCCCTCATATTTATGTCTTGTTCTATCAAATTCTAGGAGCTCAATATTTCCCAAATATTGATCTCCATTATGGATATCATCAATTATGTATATGGAAGTAATATATTACAAATAAAAAATTTTAAAAGTGGCATGGACATCAAAAATTTATTGTAATTAAATTTTCATTTATTAATGAACCCCTTATATTTATAGATTAGCTGAAAAATCTATTTTCAAATTATATTTATTATTTCATTATGGTATTTATTATTATTGTAGTGATTATCTTAGAAAGATATATAGAGTAAAATAAATTTTATATTCATCCTTAAAATGTAATATGAAAGGAGGTGTATTGGAAATTTTTTGAGTATAAATAATTTTTTAGGGATGAATATTTTATTGGGAATATTATATCAAAGGATAAAATATTATGTAATTATTTAAAGAAAAAATGTAGTTAAATAATATTATATTCTAATTAATATAACATATATATATATATAGTTTCCTTTGATTAAAAATTACCATTAGTTGATTGTTTAACATTTTTCTTGATTAGACAATCAATTATCTAAGTTAATATGTAATGGCATTTAGTTCATATCATTAAAATAATGTAAAAAATATTTTTGTTAAATAAAAAAAATTGGACAATATAATGATACTGACGATTCCATTGGGAAAGGAAAATTATGTGATATACAGTGATGAATCAAAGTAAAGACTCATTTGTTTCCTTTTTAAATAATGGTAGAGTTGTTTCTCATGTATCTAGACATTTGAAGATCCACTAATATAATTAACAGACCCATGATCTTGAGTTATAATCTATAATACATTCTTTAAATATATGGATACGTTTTCTCTATGATGAAATATGTGGGATATATACAGATCAATTTTTTTTGAAATACATATTATCATAAAAAGGGATTAACATGAGAATATTTATATGGATAATGATACTCAAGGATTGTGATTTCACAAAACACATACACATTGGGAGAAAAAATAAGGAGGTCAATGTATTTAATTTCAATAATCTTGATGTTATGATAAAAATGAGGATTGAAAAGGAGAATATATTTTCGGATTTAGTATTTTTTGACATGGAAATAATTAAGGAAGGGGAGATATCACTTGTATTTCAAATTATTATAAAACCATATTTACTAGAGATTGTAAAGACACCCAAAATGATGATAACATATTCTCAAAGATCATTTTTTTTAATTATGTTAATTAGGTGGAATTTTTTATGATATTGTTGTGAAGAAATTAAGAAATAGGCTATGTGGTATATCAATACCTAATCTTAAGACTGAATTCCTTAATTAATCCTAGATAAAATATTTCTCAATAATCCCTCATAACAACAATATCTGGAGATTTCAGATATCATTTTTTGGGGGGAAATATGTAATAGGAAATGAAAAACTATGTATCAAAATATTTGGATTTTCAATAGGTAAACAATGAGAGACAAAATCTTTATGGAGTTATGAAACCTTCCCCAATTCTTTTGTGAAAGTGGGATGATATTACTATGGTATGTTTTATTAGATTACAGAAGACTATTAAAATAAATGATGCAATATGGGTTATTTTTTATTTCCTTAACATGTCTACATGTTTCCTATTTATAAAGGAGGATCTACCTCTATAATTCCCAAAATGCCTCTATATCAATGATTTTAGAAGAGTTCATGGTCCACACTTTTGATTTAATCTGATCAAAACACATGATTTACATCAAATTTATGGAAACTTATTCAAATGGATCACGAAACCAAGCTACATTGGATCAATACATATCATTAATATATAAATGGATAGTTTGAAAGTATGCTTTAAACGTTAGAAGGTATACTAAGGCTATGATCACTTTTCTTTCAAAGTATGAAGAATCAGTATTTAAAATTGGTTGAATTTTCTTATAGCGATATATTATGTTGAACCATTCAAATCGAATTGTATGATGTATTTTATTCCAAAATAAGTTGAACCCTAATTTTTTGGATGATGTTGGTGAAATTGTGGTTTTAGGAAGATATATTTTTGAAGACATATTAATGAAAATGAAAATATTCAATGTCATATCAATGTTACTCAAAGAAGTAATAAGTGATATAGTGATAATAAATGGAAGGATCTATAATTTAAAAAGGTGATCATTTTTTCTTAATGGTATACCCATGAATGGATTTTATATGCTTTGTAAAGAAAGTGAAACAATTTACCATGTGCACTATGCCTTTTGATATTTTAAAAAGATATGGTTCTAGGGATTTTCAATTGTAAATACAACCTATCCACTCTAATGTGCATGATTTGTTATATATATATCATTATATGGGATGTATATGCCTTACCCAATACATTTATTTACATTTGAATATTAATAATGTGAGTACAACTTATCTTATTGTAAATATCATATATATATATATATATATGACATTAGATAAAAAGCGTAGAATAATTGGATGATTGAGTTGGTTAAGGTACTAAATAGAAATCATAGGATAAAGGAAGAAATATGGGAACTAATGAACGATGTGATTTAAAAATACTGATATTTTTATGTGGTCACCTTTAAATTTTTTTTGGGAATAATATATATGATGGGGGGAAACGTAACACCCAATATTCAATAACAGAATGTAAACATTTCATTCTAAAGAAACTAAAAAATAATGAATATATATTTATTTAATAAATTTTCTAAAAAAAATATATATGATAATTTTAATTTCATGAAATTAATTTCAATTTTTAGTTCATCATTTCATAATTAGTTTCGGTATTTTTTTTATATTTTTTAAAAATAGTTTTATGTATTAGATAACAATGAAAAATTATGAGTCTAAAATATAATCCCATTGATAAAATAGGAATGATTTGAGAGTTTTTAAAACCATTTTACTCAAAAAAAATTACATTTTAAAATTTATATAATTAATTTATAAATAAAATGATGAATTTATTGATATATGGGTTTTACATTTTTAAAATTTATGTAATGTGTTACCCTAATAAAATAAAAGTTTATTCCTTTTATTGAATTAAGTAAATAAAATCATGCATTAAATTTTATTTTTTTGAAAAGAAATATATCATTTTACATTAACAAATTCAATTAATTCTATTTCAGTCCCCATTATACATGATTTTGGTGTAATATAATTTTTATAGAAAAAAGATATTTTCCTGAAAATGGTTTTTTTCATTATGCCTGCATATATTTAAATAAATTTCATCCAAAAATAAAAGTTTTATTTTAAAAATAAGGATTTAATTTTTGTAATTATTGGAATAATTTTTATTAACGAGTTCAATTTCATTTTTTGTTATAATGAATAGTAATCAAGTTAAAATTTTATTTATACAGTAAGGGTCAACAAAATTAACCTAGTGTGGGGTGGTTAAAGTATTTAGATAAGAGTTTAAATTAACAACAAAAATGTATAAATACTATTTTTTTGAGTATATTTAAACAATATCTTAACCCACATTCTAAAAATATATATATTAGAGCAATATGTTCTTGGATAATACATTATATTATTTTAAACATTTGAATAATTGCAATAGTTACACTCCCATCACATATAAAAGGGTATATATTCCAGTATATTATTCATATACAATATGGTATTTATCCTAAAAAGTACCTAAAAAATAAATTCCCAATATCCATAACAAAATCATATATTTTATGACCTTCCAAAAATAGCACTTTAAGAAGCAATAAGGTGTAAAACAACAAAGATTTATCAAAGGAGAGGTAGTAATCTTAACAAAATCTTTACAATTTATTTTTTATTATACATCAATAAATATGTTGCCTCGATACAAAAAAATGACTTTGGTATCATAGAAATACTGAAAATTTATTATTTGAATGGAATAACTATTATCTACCATATTTGATTTTTTGGACATTGATAACATTAATCATTCGTATGTGTGGAATACCACCTCAATGAATCGATGTGATTTGTTTTTCTATCACCACATTTATTTTCTAGTTATTATGACTTATTTGATGAATATATATTATATTTATGAAATAATTATTTTAAAAAAACTAATATATTAATAACCTTATTAACAATCTAGCTATTGAAAAATGATAACGTCGCTTACATGTATGTGTGAATAACCACCTCTACAAAGTGAGGGGAATTCATATTTAATCTTAAAATTAAATTGGTAGTTGTAAGGATTAATTTAATGAGTATATATGATATTTATGAAATAATAATTATAATAGAGATATTATTCTTTCTAAACTTTCATTCATTTTCATCCTTTTGGAAAATAAAAACATCATCAGGCACATGTCCAAACTAATACCTCCACAAAAGTTGTATTTTATTTTTCTTTTACCGAAATTCATGGTTGGTTATAAAAAAATATACAATTAATAAAAAAATATTAATCATATCAATAACTTTATTTTTATGAAGGAACTATTTCATAACACCTTTGACTATGGTCAATGTACAAAAGTTGTTTTGGAGACATTAACTGAAAAAATGAAGTTGTCAATGTATGTAGTAATTATATAATGAATACAGGTAAAATAATTATACAAGTACCATAAAAATAAAATATAATATAGAAATATATTAATAATGTAATAGATAAATTTAATTTTATTATTCAGGAGTGTAAAATGTGTTCTTCCAAGCATGAATCCAACGTAAGTGTTTTTAATTTCAATTTCACTTTATTAAATATTATTTTGTATTATGCACTATCTTTCCATACTATGGTGTATATACTACCAATTTTGAATTATTATATAATTAATTACACTTTGTTAATGGTATTTGTAATTTCAATGCGTGTTTGTAGGTGTTTTTTCTTCAAATGTTTTTATTGTTGTATATGATTATTCTTCAATCCCACTATTGTTCTGTATTGTTCAAGTTTAAATTTATATTGGTTGAATTATATGATATTTATTTATTAAACCATATATATATTATATCAAATGTTTATTTCTTGGGATTCCATGTTTTTATTCCATCTTTTATTATGTTTGATACTCAATGACCAAAGTAATGTTTTTTACACAAAACTAACGTTATTTTATTTTTTCAGATAAAAATATTTCTCTTTCATATAAATTTTATAATTTTTTATATATATTATTTATATAAATTTAAATAAATGTTAAATTAGTTTTATACTATATTTTAATTTATTTTAAAAAAATATTAAAATTAATCTTTTAAATTTTATCCATATAAGTCATTTTTAATTTTTTAAAAAATGTTCTAGGGGATGTTATCTTTTATGTATATTGTCTGAATTAATTCTACTACCACCAAAACTATTATTCTTTATTTATATTCCAATTAAATTTTATATGATTATTAAAATGATTTTTTTCTATGATTTTTTAATAGTAAATAGATAAGAATTGTTTCTTTAAGGGAATGAAAGTAATTATGAAATTTAAGTCACATCATTTTTACAAAATAATAGAAGGAAGTTATTTTTAATTTTATTTCTACCATTTTTTTGTCTTTATAAATGGATTAGTTTTACAACAAAAATATTATTTATGATGAATTAATTTCCTTCTTTCATCTATTAGTGATCTATTATTTTGTGTTTTTTTAATTTCTCCAAATCAAATTGCCTTGTATGTATTTTCTATCCATCATGTTTATATTTAAGTATCATGGATATACACAGTATCATTTCCAATAATATGATTTTTTGATACCCATATACATGTTCAATATAGTGTATAATTTAATGGAATATTATTAATAAATTTATATCAATGATGGGATAATACTGTGTATTCTTGATTTAATAGGGATACTTGTTTATTTACAGTGATTCTGATAATGAATCATACTGATTATTAAATATTCTTTTAATGAATTGGAAATTAATTTGATGTGTGGGTTACAGTAATATAACCCCTCTATTCATCCTTAGGTCTGCTAAGAAATTTGATTCTAAATTATTTAAGTATTTACTATATACCTACCCATTCCATAGAAAGTCCAAACACACAGTCTTTTTAGTAATTTTGATGATTTCTTCTCACATGGTACTCATGATAAGATCCTAAAATATAAAATTATGAATTTTATTTATTTATATTTAATTTTTTTATTATCCATGAGATTGTTATGTTTTCTTTATAGATACATTTATAATCCCAATTTATTAATTAAATGGAATATTCAATGATTATTAACTTTTCCATATTTTTACCTATTTATCTATTAATTATAACATCCATTGCATGATTTTTCTTACTAAGAATCCGAACTCACCATTTATTTTGTTTTCCATTCTCGAAGATATGAGTATAGAATCCTTCAATGATTTTCATGGATGAAAAAAGTTTTTCATGATATGTTTTTTATTTTTAGTGTATTATTAAATTATTGTTTGCATTATAAGAATAATAACTTAATGATTATTAGTGTTATGACCCCATGTTTCTTGTATCAATGTCACAACATAGGTCCAACATTTTTGTTACTAGATTTAGTGTCAATAGAACTACCATCAATGAACCTATACAATTTTTTTTATTAAATTGGGTATATAGTTAAAACTTATCAAATGATATATTTTTTATCTAACTGAATAATAAAATACATCAAAATCTACAATTTTATAGATTATACAGTTATTTCACATCATGTTCAACCATAGTCAATATACCACGGAAATTTCATAGAAATATACCAAACCGCCTCAAGTTACCACTTAAAGAAGAATCTATTTAATAAATAAATTACGCATGATAATAAATATACATTATAAATTTAAATATATATAGAAAAGTTTTTAATGTTTGTTTATAATAAAATTTATCTGATAGTTCAAGAAGTTATGTGCATGAGGAGAGTGGATCAAGACCTAAGATAAGGGTTTGGTCTTCTAAATTATGATTTATTGAGATACTATTCAGATTCTCCACTTACTTCCTTTTTATGAAGAATATATTGGGCATGAATTTATATTATGATTTTTTTAGAAAAATATGGGATTTAAAAATGAATCTAATTTCATACAATCAAAATTTTTTAAATATAAATGATAATTGTGATGTAAGGGTGGGTTTTCCCTATTTTCAATTTTGGGGGACATGGTTAATATTTCCCTCCACATTTACTTCAATATAGTCTACTCACTAACATATTTATTTCAATAATTATTAATATATTTCATTTTGTGAGATTTTAATATTGAATTCCTTATCTACCCCTCATTTTAATTTGATTCGTATATTAATAAACCTATATCGGATTTTGATAACTCAAATCTCTATTATTGTGTTTTAACACCTCTTCATGAATTTATTTCTTATATGATTGGTATCTTCATTCCTAATATTTTATCTCATGGTACTTTATTTTACTCTCAATTGTAGAATGAATTTTTAATTCAATGATTTTATCCTGATAAATTTCATTCCCAAAAATTATATCATTATTGAGGCTAATTCCAAAAAATTTTAATGATGGATTTCACAACTTGTCTATATTTTACCTCTAAATTTCAACTTTGATAGATAAACCCAATTATTTTTTATCTATTGTGACCTTAATAATTCTATATTATTATTTTCAAAAGTTATTTTTTATCCATTTTAATGGCATGGATTTCAATAAAGGTAATGTAATATATTAATGTTTTCCTTCCATAATAATTTGATTCATATTACACTCCACATTTCATTAGGAAAAGCATTACTTTTCCATGGTTCCATTATTTAGTATTCTTCTAAAAAAAATTCAATGTTTTTCACTTCACCATTTTGAATATGACCTATAAATTCTTCTTTTCTGAAAATGTAAATTGTTCCCATAAAAATCATTAAGGAAATCACTTTGATTTTTAGCAGTATCTTAAAACAATTTATTTCCATGGAAATAGACATTTAATAATTAAGATCTATATTCTCTTATTGAATTTTGAGGGATTAATCTTGTAGGAATCAATTATTAATTTTGGATATCCAATTCCTCTAACATGTATAAATATGATTTATTTCAATGCATTTCATGTATGGACACTCTATATTTACCTCCATTAATTGGAGGGTGTTAACCTAGATTACATACATTGATTGATTAAGAAAAATATTTATTAAACCATATTACATTTATCTATATGATGTAAATAACCAATACTATATCATATTAATTGAAGAGTATTTAAATATAAAGATATTGATATCTTTGTACACCTATTTATATTCCATGTGTTTATCATGTTATAATTATTAATTAAATTATGAATTATTTCATCATTTGAATCAATTTGAGAATTATACAAAACACATTTTATTTCAATGGCCTATTTATTATATGATAAATTATTAATTTCAACTGGAAAACATATGTATAAATTATTAATGGGAGGGGTATTATACTTTCATCCACTGTATGGGTTAAGGATTTATTTGTCATGAGATAATGATATTAGGGTTGTGAATTTTATTTGGCCAAAATATTAAGAATTTAAATTTTGTTTTTTCGCAACCTAAAGCATAGGCATTTGGTTTGTTTATAATACAGTGCATGGACATTTTTTTATTTATAATGTAATAATTTCGCTATGATAATGTTTATGCCACGTTGATAAGGATTCATATTGATACCCTCTTATTGAACAAATTTATAGACTAATATTTCCACAATATTTTGAATCATGTATTTTTTATACTGTACCTGATGTCATGATAATGATTTCTGATCTATGAATTTTTGGATGTTATTATATTATTTTACTCTATATGCATATATTCTACCCATATTCTCATATAATGCACAATTTTGATCTTTTATAGTTATATATAATGTTTACCCTTACTATACCTCTATGATCACCCCTTTAATATATTTACTTTCACTATATTTTGAAGATAATTATAACTAATGAGAAGTTTAGAAGGGATTATAGTATGGATAAATTGTAGAGGGTTGTTCACAAGTAAAATGGACTATGACTCTTATGTATTTGATTCTCAAAGACAAGAAACATTTATATTTCTGGGATTTTCAAATTATTGTGAGATATAAGGTCCAATATTTGAAAATGATTCAAAATAAAGTTAGGTTCATATAACATTATATAAAATATAATGTTTAAAATAATGTTGGCATCGAACCTAGGGTTGTTGATATATGGAATAAAAACTAGTGTAAAATGATAGTCTAAAAAATATTGAGGATTCAATTAGTTGTTTTTTGTAAATTATGATGAGTGAACATTAATTAAATTTCTAGGTATAAATATGGGTGATAAGTTTTTGTATAATATTATATGATTGTGATTTTGTAAATTTTTGAGTATTTTATTTTCGAATCCATTGCATATTGGAATGGATACTGGTATGTGGATGTGGTTATAGAATAGATGAACAATGGGAAAATCACTATAAATTTTTTGGTTAAGTGTCAAATCAATATTTAGTCAATGATTGATGAGTGGGATATAGACTACAAGTTTGGATAAACACTCTCAGGTAGATATGTTATGGTTATTTCAAATTCTATTTAATAAACCATTATGAAGGATTTAATTATGATGTTTACTAACTAGGTTTCTGAATATAATAGAAAAATGGAAATTTATAACCATGTATTGAGTTATTAGTTTCATAGGATGACCCAAAATTATCATATATTAAAATTTTAGGTCCCATAGAGGAAATAATATTTGGATTGATGCTTTAATTTTAATATTTTAGATAATTTCATAACCATTTTGGTTTTAGGTTTTTGTTGAACTGATATCACAAAAATAAATTTGAGAGTGGTCTATATCTAAAAACCAATATGCCATATAACTATATATAGTAGCGTATTTAAATGGTTTGGATTATTAATACATTATTTTTATAATTTAAAATGTGATTTTCATAGTATTAGATAAGGTAGTGAGGATGATATCTTAATAGCAATTAAATCTTTATACACGTATAAATTTTCATTATTGAGTTATATTTACCAATGTGTTTCTCAATTATTTTAAAGGTAATGATGATTTTGAAAAACATATATGGATTATTCAATAGTTGTTTTTAAAAGTATTATAATCATATATTAAATGGTATTTATAAACATTAAAAATAATGTTATGTCAAGGATATGTTTTTAGGTATAACTATTGACGAACACATGATTGAGGGATTAAAAAATCAAATGTCTAATATATTAATGATATTAATTTAATAATAATTTGATTTATTTTGATAAAAGAGAGTTTCAAAGTATTTATAACCTTAGAATTGATTTTTTGATTTAATAAAAAAATTGATCCATGATATTTTTTTGTAAAACTTGAATTATTTTAGGGATTATGATATATACTGACATGTTTGTGACATTAAAAAATAATGTTTATATAACTTTTTGAGTGTTAAATATAGAGTTAATTTCTGGAATAATATTTCATTTAATTTTGGTTTAATTTTGTGGAGATTCAAATGGTTTTAGTAAAGGTATGTTACTGAGAACACATTATTAGTCTAAATACATATATGGGTGTATGACTACATGAATGATAAATGTTTTTGAGGAAAGATAATTAACATTATATTTTATAAGTAAGTAATTTAGATTTCATATTAAAAACCAAATCTTGAATGATGAATATAATTCCATAACCTAATTTCAATTGTGAGTAATATTTAAATTTTTGAGGATTAGATTTATTTTAGGGGGAGGAATGTAACAACCCAAACATTTAGATGTTTTAAAAAATTAAAACGATGTTTGATAACTAATTTTACAAAAAAAAATGTAAAAGATTTATTACATATTGATTAAATATTATTAAAAACTATAATAAGACCTACATGATAATAATAAATTAAAATTATAACCTCAATATGGTAAATAATGAATATTATTTAATGATAAATGGTATTTTTTCAATAAATATACTTTTCCATATATTTTTTAATTTAACCTTTTTAGAAAATTTATAATATTAAATTAATAAAATTTACACCATTTTAAAATTATTATATTAAAATAATATTAAAATTAATATTTTATATTTTTTAAAATAATTTATTTTTTATGTAAATAGAAAATATAACATTTTTACCAAAATAGTAAAATTTATGACATTGTTAATATATGACCAATATATAGAAGCTTACAAAACCATTAAATTGAATATAAATTTTTATGGATTAAAAATATGTATTTTTAAAAAAATCAATATTTAAAAAACATAAGTTTAATTTTTATAACATAAGTAACATTTTATCCCAATATGATAATAGCTTTCATTATTTTATTTTAATTAAATATTTATATCATAAAATTGGTATTTTTATTGATTTGGAATAAAAAACAATTATTTTATTTATAATTAACATAACTGTGTCATATATCTTAATAAAATTTATAATTTCAATTTACAAAAAAAAAATTATTCCTAAAAATAATTTTTTTCAAAAGAAGTTTTACAAATAATGTGTTTTAGTAATGAAATTAAATTCAATAAACCAATAATAATTTAATTTATAGTATTATTTTCATAATTTAAGAAATTGAGTTCAAAATAATCAGTATGTTAAATTTTAATTTGGGTCATTATTTTTTTTACCAAGGATAATAATTAGTTACCATGGTAAAAGTTAATTACCGTAAAAGTTAAAAACCTAGTAAAAAATACATAAATAACCTAATATTTTATTAAATATTAGTGGTGTATAGCAGTACCTGACCCATAAAAATATCTAATCTATTATTTTTTTTTATCATTTCACCTCATAATTGTGAAATACCGTCTTGAAAAGTATTCAATAAACTATAAAATACCCTTATAATCCCATATAAAATGGGAATAATTCTATCTATTCATTACACCATTTTTTCATTCAAATTTTTTCCATAAAATCTTTAATTTTAGTCCTACCAAATCTCATCTAACCTTTATAATCCTAAACATTCATTTATTTAGCATAAAGATTTTATTTCCAAGGAATTCTCCAAGAGAAATTTCAAGTTCTCAATTTGAGTATTTCATGATCCTTAGTATTTTTTTTTCATAACATTACTTTTTTCTCTATATTTTAACATAATATAATAATTATTATTAATATTTTATAATGTTATTATACTAATTAGGAAACCATTGTTCTATCCTTTCCATTCATTAAGAAAAAAACAACATTTAGCATGCACACGTGCAGACTACATCCTCCATGATGAAATGTGGATTTTTTTTCATAATTCCATCTAATTTATCGTTAAGAGGATAGATTTGGTGAATCAATATATTTAAAATGTAAAAAATATTATTATTAAATGAAAAATGTTCATTTAAAATAATTACATATCATTTGTAGATAAAAAAACTTTAATCGTGCGTACATGCATACCAACTCATCCATGAATGATGAAATTCTTTTTTATTCACCACCCTTCATGTATGGTACTAAAAAGTAATTTCAATATTATATTGATATTTTTTTCATGTTTAATATTATTTAATAATAATATTAATGTTAGGAAAAAAATTAATTTATTATTAAATTGTTATAAGACGTTCATGTTTGGGTAGGTTTTACCAACTATACAATCGATGTTATAATTATTATATAATAAATGATTATTTAACATCATATATTGAAAATATCATGTAATTTGTATGTTTAAGTGTTTTTAGAGGATAATATTATATATTCTATAAGAAAAATTAACAAAAAACTTCGTACATAACTCAACCACCTTAAATGAACCTATCAATGAACTATTCTTAATTTGGGACCATATTTAAACAATATAGAACTATATAAATGTTTTTCTAATAGAATATAAAAAGATATATAAATATAAATTTATGGAGACTATGAATCTATTTTTCAACACATTCGACCATAATCAATATATTGTGGATGTTTCGAAGAGGTTGATCGAACCACCCCAAGTAACTACCTTAAACGAAAACAATTTCATAGTTAAAAAATATATGATAATAATTTAACATAGATGTTGAAATATTGAAGAACAATTCTCTTAATTATTATCTTAATATAATTACTTTGATTTTTCAGGAATTTAGTCTCATGCCTATGGTGAATTAGGACCAAATATTAAATTTTTATCATATCAAATCTAATTTATTGAGATATTTAGCATATTAAATAGTTGATTCATTTTTTTGGTGAATATACTATACATAGATTTAATTTATCATAATTTTCAAATAAATATATGTGATATAAAACACAATCTCAGTCTCTAACTTTCATATGTTTTCAAATTAAATGATAATAATTATGTAAGGGTTGTTTGTCTATATTATCACCTCCAAGAGACATGTTTGATATTGTACGCAATGTTTGATTTTTATATTGTGTATTCACTATGAAATTTATTTATTTTTATGATAAATATTTCTATTTCAGGATATTTTAATGTCCAGTTCATGATCTCCCTCACATGATCATTTGATTCTTATATTACTAAATCTATAAGGGTTTTTTATAACACAAATCAATTTTGTTGAGTTATAATTCATCTTCATCGACTGATTTTTTATATGATTATTTTTTTCACCATATTATTTTATTTCATGGTACTTTATCTTACTCATTAGGTTTAATGGATTTTTAATTTAAATCATTGACATTAATGAATTTCTTTCTCAAAAATTATATCAGTACTGAAAATAATACAAATCTTTTTTAATAATAGTTTCCCAGGATTTCCCATAATTTTCTGTCCCTAATGTTTTCTATTTTATATATGAAAAAAAATTCATGTTACCTTATGTTACTATAAAATTGTGATTTTCCTATTTTTAAAAGAAATTTTTAATCACTTTTACGATGTGGGTTTCAATAAAGGTGTTTAAAATATTAAAATGGTTCTCTGTCCATAATCATTTGATTAATATTTCTCTCAAAATTTCATTGTGGTAAACATAATATTTTCTAATAATGGATTTATTTTTGAGGATTATTTTTAATGTTAGTAGTTTTCAAAATTTGTCACATTACAATTTTGAAAATGAATCTTGAAAATGACCCAAACATCTTCTTTGAAGATAGTGATAAATTTGTTTTAACTTAAAAATAATTTTTGAATTCTATTCCATTTTCAAATTTATCTAAAAATTATATTTCATTAATTGCCCTATAAATTATTATATACAATGTTTAGCGATTAGTCTCATGGAAATCCATTTCTTCTTCTATCATTCCATTTTATCTACTATATATAAATTTGTTTTTTATTCTAATGACATTCCTCTATAAACACTCTATATTTATTATTTTGATTGAATAATATCCAAGAATGAATTATTTTAGGTGGATCACATATGTATTGATTATTTTTGGGTTTGGTCCTATGTGAACCTCAAATTAATTAAATAAGTATTTATATCTAATGGGATAATGATTTTACGTGATAATTGTTCTTATTACCATGCTTAAACAGTGAAATTCTAATTTCTCCCAACTTGAATCATGGACTTTTTGTTTGTTTATAAAATGATTCTTAGAAAATTTATTTTTAAAAAATGCTATAATTTACGTATGATAATATCTATCCATATTTTATAATTTCACTTAAAATTAAATTTTAATAGATCATATTTAATGAATAATGATTACAGACACAATTGATTCATATCATTTTATATGCCAAGCCTCATTCTATTAGTGGAAATTTGTGATAAATTTATTTATGTTTATGATTCTATTAATTTATTCAATGTACCATGATTATAACCATATTTTCACATTATTCTCACTTATTATCATTTATTTTTATCACTTATGTTTTCCTATACACATAATTTGAGCTAAACCATTCCTTATTTTTTACCATTCCCTGTGATTAAAAGATAATTATATCTTATAAGAATACTAGAAGTGTGCCTACTGTGGATAAATAATGGAGGAATGAATACAAGTATTTTAGACTATGATACTTATGTTATTTATCTTGAAAGACACAAAACCATTAAATATATGATATTTTGTGATTATTTTGAGTTTTAATGTTGAAATTTAGGAAGAAGTGTAGAATAAATATAGGTTCATATTACTTTGATTCAAATAAAATGGTTAAATAATATTTTTAGCACCAAACCCTAGAGTGGAGGTCTGGGGTGCTTCTGAAGCAGAATAAAAATAAATTTGATTCTATCGTGAGATCTAGATATTGAAGAAAGGTATTAATGAAAATAAGAAATATATGAAAACTAAACCCATGAATAATAGTAAAAATGATGTCAAACTAAAGTGGATATGATTATACTATGGTAGGTAAAGTTATTTTATAAACCATTTTAAATAAAACATGGAAAAAATAATGAAATTAATAAAAATTCAAAAAGGGAATCTAACTTGTAGAGGGATACATTGATTTTTTAGTGTTATAAATTCTAGAATAAATAGTGGGTTAGTTTTTTAAAAAGGATAGAATAAGATATTATATGAAACCATGTGAAAAATTCATTAAATTCGATCATATAACATAGGAATTCGAAATTATTTTGAGAGATTAACTATAAATTAATAGATAGATTGGAAAATAAAATGAAATAGCATATGATAAAGGGAATATTTCCATTACACATGAAGAAGGATAATAATTTCAAAAGAGTTTGTATAAAAAAGATAACACAATAGTCCTTGAAGATCTATGTGGAAGGAGAAAAAAAGAGTTACATGTTTAAATTATTATAGTAAAATCCAAACCTCTCAATAGTTGTTATTAAAAAATAATAAAAATATAAGGACATGAACTTTGTTTCTTGTATAATGTGAAGAAGAAAATTCCAAACAGAGAGGTTACCGAATAATGTAATAAATATATATTACCCAAGGAAGTTCACATGTGTTGAAATTTGGGTATTGTAAACATGAAATGTTAACAATAATGTTTATCAACAATGAAAATAGTTTCATATTTTGATAACCAAATCATAGCCTGTCTTCTCTTACTAATGCGTTGATAGAATACTCACCATATTTCCATATTTTATTTAAATATGTTATAACATTCTAAATTTAAGGGGATATTTGAAAATTGATAACTATATGGATACTATAATATTTATAAGGAAATATGGTGTAAACCGTCATGATGTTCTTCTTGTTTATTTACAACATTTGATGGGGTAGAAAGGGATGCGTGAAGATAATATTTGAAAAAGATAAACCATGAGGAAGTTGATGTATTAAAACCATGTAGTGGGAGATAACAATAATGTTAAATGAAAAGACTATATTATATTAATAAAATTTCAAATCTAGATAGTTTTATATAAAAATTAAATATGTTTTTAAAATATTATTATCCCATATTTGTTTGGTATTATATCAAATTTGTCAATAAATTGGGAGTGAATGTTGAAATAATTTTTTTAGAGATATTATTTCACTTGATAATTTTTAATTTGGTTGTTAAATATGAGTATAATATTGAATTTTATTCGTAAATATACTTATAAAGTTCCTAAAATGAGGAATATGATTTTATATCACCTATTTTTAGTTTATTAACAATTATAAGGACTAGTTTAATTACACTAGTATTGTACATAGGGGTTTTTGATGTATAAATACATTCTATTATTTAATTTCCCATTACTACAAAAAAATTTACGTTTTATTTATCTTATGACAACCATGAAATAAATTTTATAAAACAAGATAAGATTGAATTTAACATTAGTTAATATGGTTAGATATAAATAGGGATTTCCCTTATCATTTCACCTATGAATTTTTTATCAATAAGTGGGTGGAAAATATTTAATGGTATGGTGAGGATTTTTTTGAAAAAAATGTAAAGGGGAAGATTGAAGAGAATAATTATATTCTAATGGATAAATTTTTATTTATTTTTTCTCAATATATCAAGGAAACAATAATTCAATGCAAATCAAATTTGAATATGGAATGAAGAGTTACTTCTAATACATAAATTAGAGATGGTATATGTTTCTTATATATAAATGAGCAACGAAATATGATGGTGATTTCTAGGAATATCTAGATAGACAATATATAGGAAATATGTCTAGGTTTCGGTCACAGAGGACGCGTGGTTGGGATGGAACCCATCTTTGATTTTTACTGTGACCAATGATTATTCCGGGATCAATACGATGATGAATTCCAGTCTCTATTAAATATAATAAATATCTTAAATAATGAAGGAAGAGGCCCTAAACCATTAAAGAGGATATTTCACAACAAGTTTATAATTAACTTAATTAATTTCATAAAGAAAATATTACTAAGATCTTTTTTATTTTCTTCATTGATGATTTTGATCATCTATAATGACCCTTCCAGGTTATCTCGTTTTTCTTGCAAGGATCCAAACTAGAATCCTTCTAGCGGCGATCCACACATGCTCTGATGGCCTCCAATCGACACTGCTCTTTCTCTAGGTACTAGCACATTGGTGCAAGTGTCTTGTGGTGGTCATTCATTATCACTTGTTCTTAGTCTTTGAAGAATGTCTCCCATTATTGAGAGGGGTGAAAAGAGGATTCGAGAGAGAAATTGTTTAACTCAACAATTATCAATTCACCAGGTTTGCGGTTCGGTGTTATGTGGGGTCTGGAACAATAAGAGTGCTTGTCTATTTATTTTCATGGAACTTCAATTACAATAATTAATTGCATAACAACAATTAAATACATTCATGAACATAGATAAAACCAATTCTCATAATAATAATAATACCGCACCATTATTTATGGTGTGCCAAATTTTGAAAAACAGAATTATAAATAAAATCCCATGTCACACAATAATAGCTGCATCATTATTATTTTAACTTGTGGCAATTAGTTAAATAATTATTTACCATCTTGCAAATAAATTATTTTACTACCGGACTAGCCTTGGTCTGCTCAAACTACACATCCATTTATTGAACACCTAAATTTATAAATAAATAATTTATTCTATTAAATAAATATATTATTTAAAAACTATAATATAAATAGTTATTAAATGTTCAATAAAATTAATAAATATATTTTACCCACACTCTAGTTAATAAATATTTATTTAATTTATTCAATCATTTTAACTTGAATAAAATTACTATATTGTCTGGAAATAATATTTATTAATTAAATTAAAATATAATTTAACTAAGACCACAAAAAATACTTAGTGTGTGACCCTCTAGGATACTTTATCATTGGCATTAAGCAGGCTTGCCTAAAGTCAAAGAGTACTATCTAGCAACGGGTCAAGAAACCCAAGAGAGAAAACGTAAAGTCCCAACAATTACATCCACATATGAATTCTCACTATGTAGTATAATCACTTTGTTGCAATATCTCATCAAGCAGGTTTCATGATTGTGTCATAAACTTTTATTATTGATATGACATTCATTGACTACCTGAAGTAAAATCACCGTTACACGATGGCCATGGAATTTCAGGCGGCGTTTCTATTTCAATAAAAGGTCCAAGATATCAACTTCATTAATTGGAAGGGACAAATCCTACCTAAACTTATCAATTTAAAAAAATTTACTTGTGTTGCACCAAATGATCCCTACTTCATGCGAACACTCTACGTGACAGTTTCAATCCGTAAATCAATGTGCATGAGTCATGACCCATATTAATGATAATCTTAATTTCTAAGGATCATTACACTATCTCGCAGATAGAAATATTAGATGACACCCAAACATGTGGAATTCCTACTAGTAGGTCTTTTATCTTAATCTTCTTTCATGGAGATTACCAAGTGCGAACATTATGAGAGGAAGTCTCATCTTCTAACGAGTACTCACACCTAACGGTATGCATGCTATATTTCCCATCATATTATTCCATCCATCCATAGAAATATATTTAAGAATATTGTTATAGCATTTCAAGGTTCTTATTATAGCGGGGAACTACCATGACCTATTCAATTCAAAAAATACTCTAGGACATTGTTACATCATTGTCATGCTGAACAATGAACAATATGTAATAAGATGTTTAAAATCTAAATACATTAAATGTCCTTGGAATTAAACTAAAACTAGATGGTTCTAGGAAACCAACTCTTAAAAACTCTTAGTTAGACTATAGACAAATGCCTTAGACTTTAAGTCCACTAGATCTCACATGGTGATCATGTTTCTACTGTGTCAAGGATCTAGTCAAGGGGTTTTCCACATTGTCTTCTGTGGAAATACTGCTCACTGAAACTTCACCTCTCTAGGATAAATCCCTCAATAGATGATACTTCTAAATTATGTGCTTCATCCACTGATGTGACCTTGGCTCTTTTGTGAGAGCCACTGCTATAGTATTATCACAGTACAGTGTGATGAGATCTTTTCTAATAGGTATCACATCTATCTCCTGGATGAAGCATCAGATCGAACCTACATCTTTGGATAACTCAGAAATGAGATATACTCTGATTCTACTATAGAATATGCAACCACACTCTTTTTTGAGATCTTCCAGCTCACTACACCTTAATTAAAAGTGATGATGTATCCTATTTGTGACTTTATGTCATCTTGACCAGTCTTGAAACTAGCATCTGTGTATATTATGATGACTAGTTCATCATCTCCTCCATAAACTAGGAACATATCCTTAGTATGCCATAAATACTTTAGGATAATCTTGAAGTCCATCCAATATATGTCACTTGGTTCAGCTTGATATCTACCTACTCCACTCAATGAATAGGAGACATCAAGCCTAGTACATTTCATGGAATACATGACTAACCATTCGCTGATCCGTATCGAGTACATTCCATTATCTTTCTTTCCTCATGTGTCTGAGGACACATTTTCTTGGAAAGATGATTACCATGTGATGCTGGAAACAATCCCCTCTTGGACTATTCCATACTAAATCTCTTCAGTATCTTATCAATGTATATATTTTGACTTAGGCCCAACAATCTCTTGGATCTCTCAAGATGGATCTTGATCCCATGAATATATGCTGCCTCATTCAAGTCCTTCATGGAGAATCATTGATTCAACCATGTCTTAATAGACTATTAGACTGGTATCTCATTTCTAATAAGTAATATGTCATCAAAATATACTATTAAGAAAACAACTGCACTCCCATTGAACTGTTTGTAGACAAAAGGCTGACATTCATTCTTGATAAAACCAAATTTCATAATGGATTCATTAAAAAGAATATTCCATCACTGGGATACTTGATTTAATCAATAAATGGATTTCTAAAACCTGTATACCATATTATAATCTTTTGGGTTCATAAACTCTTCAAGTTGTGTCATTTAGATATCTTCCTAAAGGTTACCATTAAGGAATGATGTTTTTACATCCATTGGAAAAATCTCATAGTCATGGTAAGTGTTAATGGCCAATATAACTATGATGGACTTCAGCATTGAAACTAGTGAAAAGGTTCTTCATAGTCAATTCCTTAACGCAGTTTGAAACCTTTTGCAACTAGTCATGGCTTATTGTTGCTGAATTTTCTTTCCATGTCTAGTTTCTTCTTTAATACCCATTTTCAACCAACAGACATTACATCAACTGGATGATCTACTGAAATCCAAACCTGGTTTTGGTACAAAGAATCCATTTTAGAATTCATGGCCTCTTTCCACTTCGAAATATCTATGCCACTTACTTATTTCTTGTAGGTTAGAGGATCATTATTATCAAATAATAATGAGAAACCATACTCAGTAACTAGAAACCATACTGTTCCAGTTCTCTAACCTCTGTTTTACTCTTATTCTGCTCCAATGTCTCTGGAATAGTTCTTTATTCCATCGGGCTTTGTGGAATCTATTCTTGTACCAACTCTTGTGTACCTTTAACCTCAACTTCATCGAATTCTATCTCACTCCCAGTATCCCTTTTTAAGATGTGCTCCCTCTCAAGGAATATAGTCTGTCTTGTGGCCATAAACTTTTTGTCTTAGGAGTTGTATAGGTAATATCCCCATATTGACATAGGGTATCCTATAAATGTACACTTTGTTCCTCAACGAGAAAGTTTATTACCTAAAGATGCCATAATAAATGCATCACTTCCCAACACATGTAAATTCACTAATATGTAATTGTTTCCACTCCAAAACTCATATGGAATACCAATTATCGATTTAGCTAGTAGTTCGTTTAGTATGTGTGCTGCTGTTTGTAATGCATATCTCTAAAATGATAATAGAAGACTCACATGACTCACCATTGATCTCACCTTGTCCATCAGGGCGTGGTTCATCTTTTTTCTGACACCATTCCACTAGGGTGTGTATGGAACAGTGAGTTGGGATAGGATCCAAAACATCAATAAGTAATCAATGATGACTTGATTAAGATATACACACCTCGTTCTAAGTGGAGATTCTTAATCTTCTTACCACGTTTTTTCTCAACTTCATTCTTGTATTCTTTTAACTTTTCAAAAGTATAAAAACCTGATATTTCATATTGTGTCATCTCTTTAATGTAATTTAATAGCTTGCACTACACGCAACACCGAGTTTGATCACATCATGACTTACCAAACTAGCCATTCAAAAAGTGGGTATGAATAGTATTAAATGAATTTTAAATTTTATATACTCCATTTAATTTTAGAATCCATATTATGTATTTCTTAGACAAAACATAAGAACAAATTCATTTTTTCAGATAAAAGAAGTATTTTTGAAAAATTAAATTTTACATCATTTTAATGGAGAATCCTTTTTAAATCTTATATTTGACACTATAATATATTCAATTTTTTAAAATAAACATATTCTTTAGAATTGGGACATTAAATTTATTTTGGATAAAATATTGATGGTTTTCTAATAACTTTAATATTTTGATGAATTGTGAAAAGTGCTAAATTTTAATTTAAATAATCATATTAATATAAATAATTTATAGTGTTAAATTATACATTTGAATTGTTTTTATGTATAATTAGATTATATTTTTGTCAGTTAATATAATTTAGATCATTGGACGTAATTTTACATTTAAATTTTACATAAACACAGGTCAATCTTTTGATTGTTTTTACTTCTTAAAAACCCACATTTTGGTTTTGACAATGAGAATTAATTTTAAGTTACATTCTAAAAATTCTGTGTTTTGAATTGGAAAAAATGGATACCTTTTTTTTATTCTAGAGGTACAAATTTTGTAAGTATGTAACATTCATTTTTATACATTATGAATAGTTACTTCAGTAAATATTTTATTTACTATTGTTAAAGGTTAAATCCGATAAATAAGAGTAAAAAATAATATCAAAAATAATAATAAAATTTCCCTAAATCTAATCTAACCCTGTTTTCTAATACATTCCCCATCATGGCCATACATGGGTTGATTTTGGGACCCCATGAATCCACTTGGGAGTTATAATAACATTTTATATTAATTAATTTAAAGTAATGTCAAAAATAACATAAGCATGTATCTTTTAGTAAAACATTTTTTATAAGAGTTTATATGATTTATCTACTTGACTATAAATAATAATTAGAACGATAAAAATATTTCATACATCATGATATTTTATCTATATTTTTTATATATAATATAATTATATTTATTTATGACACAATAATGATGCAATATTTTCCTTGTTAATGAAACAATCAAATAAAAGATATTATAAATTTTAAAATTAATATTATTTGATTGGATGACATACATGAATTTTATAGGTGAATATGACATGTTAGGGTTGATTTAATGTATTTTTTCCCTTTGTAATCATGATTTGGTGACTTTCACAGAAACCAAATACTAAAAAGTTTCAAAATTGAAATAAATGAGTTTTTAAAACAAATACAATATAATTAAAATATATAATTGTCTAGAAAATATGAGGTTCATCCAAAAGAAATATATAATAATATATATTTCATTAATGAACCACTTTACATTCTATGGGCAGTTTATAGTATGTTTATTAACAATATAATATAAAAATACCAGGAGACCTAGTAAATGTTAAACACTTTATCTAAGGGCTAAATCTAAAAGATAATGTAAATATGGTAGCCTAAACTTATCTGAAACATATTGTTTGAGAGTATTTCGACCGATAAACACCTAAGGCTCGAAATAAATTCATTTGGAGCCATTAATAACTGAAAATTGGTATTTAATAAAATATTATTTCAAGGTTTTCCTAATGTGACTCTCACCTCTGTAATAAAAGGGTACTTCCCCTTCTCTCAAAATCACACCTCCAAATCCATTTGGATCAGCCAACCCCCACTCAAATATCCTCCCAAATACACTCACTTCAACCTAATGGCCTTAATTTTATCATAAAGACAACCTATACATACCTTTTGATGAAATCAAAAGGAAGCACCATAAGAATATGTAATAATTTTATCACCTCATTCAAAGTTGTTTTCTTCTTCCACATACTCTTTCTTTGTTGTTCCCATACTAAATTAATAACTCTAGTACCTCCTAAATAATGTGTTGTTATTATAAATATGTACAACCATATTCATTTTTCTATCCATCATATGAATGAAAAAGTCACCATATGTGGGTACATACGGCTTACTGTCACCATGTCGTGGTGTAGTTTGTTATTCAAAACATCATTATTTGGATGGATATAATAATGAAAATAATTGATATAAATAATAAATCTAACATGTTAATTATTATATATATATAATATAAAATCTAATTACATACTATTTCAACATCAATAGAATGATATCATTGCTCTTGCATATGTACGGCTTACCGTCTCCACGACGTAATGGAATTCATTTCCACGTTCACCATTCAATGACTATAATAAATATATATATTATTAATAAGTATGTAACAAATTAAATAAAAATTCTAATATAAATATATATATATATATGTATGTATATATATTTACATATATCTCATTCACTTACTTTTATTCAATACGATATGAAAACAGAAATAATGATTATGCATACGTACGACCTAACATCTCCATAAATGCTGTTTTCCATTTCATATATCTATCTATTATACATATTTTTATTCTAAAAATATATGATAAATAAATAATGATTTATATTCTTTCATCAATTAAATCATGATATAAGTGATATAATCTTGAATAACAAGTTAAAACATGTATGATAGAGAAAGCAATTATTACCCAAAATGTTATTTTAAGATAGAAATTATTATTAAATGGGTAATATAAAGCAATAAATTAGAAATGTATAAATATTAATATGGTTCTAGAATAACCTAATAACATACTATGGTATTTATACAGGAGTTTAAACTAACTTTTGACCAATAGAATGAACATAGTAAGGGTTAATTCCTCCATATCATTATTATCTGATATTGTTTATGTGTAATTATTTACTTGGAAATTTTTATCATCCATGTACATGTTTCATAAAAATTATTTTTAAAATTAATATTTTAGTGTTTTTTGGAAGGCGCTCTTTAGAAGGATCATCATTTTAAATGATATAATGATATATTTTTCTAAACCTTTTTAATTAATGTCCATGTTTTAAAAATGTTTTTGAGGATTTATTTATATGGACAAGAATGTTTTAAAATGTTGATTCATTTCAAAACATTCAAGATTATATGAGACTCTTTGATTCAAATTTTTTTAAATGACTTCCTTTATAAATGTGGGACATTTAATTTATTTCACAAAAAAGGATATTTCTCTCATTAAGTTTTACTGGTCATTTTCAACAATGTCAACATCTTTTACTGGATATTATTCTAGATTGAGGATGATTTATTATAATACTATCTTCCTTATAGAATTTAATGAGTTATGATATGTTTGAATTTGGATGAGCTATTTTTATACCATTCATGGTTTATCGTTAATGTATTGATATATCATATGCTAGTTTTAATATAAATGTTTATGTTATGATTCAAAATTTTTATATAAGGAATGCATTAGACTTCGTAAGTGATGGGTGGAGCCCACTATAGCTTCTCTATGCTTCGATAGGTCTCATGAGACAAACTAGTGTCTTGGCCCAAGGCTTGGACCAAATTTTTATTTTTAGTATTGGCATGAGGCCTTGACTATGTGGTTATGATGTCCGAAATTATGCATTAACTAATTATGAAATTAGTTATTACTTGTGATTATCTAGTAGAATATCCATGTGCATGATTATATAGTAATGTTTGATTTATTTTTTCCATATTGTGTTCAAATTTATGTTTAAAAGGAAGTAGTTTTTATTAAACCTATTGCCTTAAAATTTTATAGTTTATACTAAATTTTTTACCCTTACTGACCATCTAAGATCACCCCTTTTTATGTTTTATTTTTCCAAGATTCCATAATGTGTATTAGGATTCATATACAAGGTTATGATATGGTAATAATGACATTATCAAAGGATTATTTATGTTTTTTCGTGTGTTAGAAAGTGTAATGTAACATTCATGTATGAAATCTATTATCTAGGACTACTAAACTGATCGGTCCTTTGGGACATGATTCTTTGTAATCATGCCAATGTATTAAAATAATGAACCGACTCTAGGTAACTAGGGTCTGGGCATTATAGTTGATATTAGAGGATGTTTATAAATAACTATGGAAATAGATTTTGATAAACTCTGAATTTGAATCATTACCATACGATAGACATTGAGGATTAGTATAGAATAACTTTTTTGAATATTGGTAATGTAGTGATTTTTTGAATTTTCCTGGAAATAAATCCATGTTTGGATACGAGTAGGTAGAGGCTGTTGTAGCATAGATGTACCTAGGAGTAAAAACTCTAACAAATAGTTTCAAGCTTGACTAATTGTATCCTAGTACACGACAACAGACCTTGCTACACTCTAGGTTATGACACTCTTGGGGTGTATTCTTAGGATAATTAACACTTTCATTACAAACTAATATTAAGGATTTATGAGTGAATAAATTCTCAAAAAAACATTTTTTATTACTATGTATTATATGCAAAAACTGTTCAATTTATGTTAGGTTTTTTACAAGTTTGGAATTATGCATTGAAATTCATAAACTAACCTACTATATTCCATTGTTTAGAAATGGTGCCCAATAAAAGGAATGAGAACTCCATCAATAGACATGATCCAATGAGTAAGAATGATCATATCTTTCAGGGTCTTAAGCTAACATTTAGAAGGGAAAGAGTCTCCCATATATTCTCATCAAATTATGAAACTGTATCATGTGTTAATAATATAAGTAAATAATTATCTGAGTCATATGTATTTAAAGTGAAGAAAGAGAATAAAAGTATGGAAGAGAGAAAGTTGGATAAAGGTAACAAGGGAAATAAGAATTTTCCCACATGTGATAACTATAGAAAGAATCACCTTGGTAAATGCTTGAAGGGAATGGGAGTATGTTATAAATGTGGAGAAAAAGGGCACCACGTTTGTGATTTTAAGGGTATGAAAAAGGGTTCAAATGTAAAATTCTTCATCTAAAAGGAGTTGGGACACTACGCGAATCAATGTCCCAATCATCAGTGTATATCCCAAATTCTACTATTGGAAAATAATCATGTTCTGATACTACCACAGATGAATAGGAATAATTAGTGGTCTTATGTTGTTATTTAAGAATTGTATCATTTGAGTATTGTATTAATGATTTACAAGTTATAAGAAAATATAAAGTATATGATGAATGTACTGTAGTACATTTTCATTAAGGATTTGGGATTTTATGGTTCCAAGTAATGTGACTCAATAGAAAGTTAATTTTTTTTGGAAAATACATTGTTTAAGGAAAAATAAACCTTAATATAGTCCTAATACTGAGGATGTGATTTTGGAAATTGATATGATTGATTTGGATAAATTATTTTGTATATTCTTGAATACTTTAAAACAGATTAATGATTTTTAAATTCCATCATTGTTGATGTTTACAACATTTATGGATTTATAGAGTATATCTAGTATATTGTGTTTTACAGAAGGAATAAGGAAGTACATACGTATTCAAATAAGGTTTTTTTGGTAATTCAGGTTGGTACCATATTTTAATAAAATACATGATGAAAGTATTCACATATTGATCTTCATTTTGTTATATTGACCTTCCTTATAAATTTTTGGACTATGAGTTTGGACACAATTATTTTGGATAAGTCTATAGGTTGGAATTGATTAAGTTGAACACTTGATTTTTTTTGTATGAGGATAAAGTATACATTATTAGTTTCATTGACCTAACCTTTTGGTTTTCAGTAAACATTTAGAAGATTAAGAGAATATTTTTGGACCTTATGATTTATCAATTGTTCTCCCAGTATAAAAAAACATTTTTGAACATTCATTTCCTAGTATAAGGGATGAAGTGAAAATAGATCTATGCACAACCAAATGAAGAGAATGTGATTATGAAAGGTAATGAAATCAAGTATGTTTTCTTGAGTTCTTATCATTATAGTAAATTAATCCCTCCTAATTAAAAATAAGCATCTCATAAAATGTGTTATCCTAATACCTTACGTATTTTTTAACCGATGATACTTTAAATCATCATAGATTGATGGATTTGATACCGTCAATTTTCCATTTATTTTTCACTTGTTTTTAATTGATGACCTCAAACACATCCTATAAATATTTACATTTTCCTCTAATAACGTGTCTCAAATTTCCACCAATGTTCTCTTATTCGAAATCCTAATTTGGTGGTGATGTTTTAACTTCCCTTTCCATCTTATTAATTCTAAATTTTATTAACACTATTTCCAATATGGGTTTTCCACAAAGGTATTTTCAATATTACAACTTTTATTTTTAAAGAGAAATTTAAAATTTAATGGACGCAATTTATTGAAGCAGGGGAGAATGTAACACCACATGATTTCATGGTACATCCATCCAATGGCCCGAAGGCCTTCAAATTTTTTTATTATTTTGATAAAGCCCCCTTTTAAGGGAAGAAGGGGGAAAACCCAAAAAGACTCCACAAACTTATGACAAATCACATCTGAATGAGAAAATGTAAAACCAGACTAACAACACAGAACACCCCTCCCAAGAATATATCATGATAAAACTCTCCACCATTGCAGGGCTATCCGGCAAGCAAGTGTCCTGTGTCAAAGCACATGCCCGATCTGATGGCGGACGCCATACCCTCTCAACAACCAAATCTGTAAAGCACTGCAAAGATGAACTGTCAGCTCCGAATCCTCCTCTAGGGCTAGTTCCAAGTGGTCAAGCTTGGTTTCACAGACTTCTCACCTTCGGGATCAAACTAAGAACAAGTGCACACCTCAAACTATGGGCAGCACAATCCAAAATTCAGCAACATCACAAAGCACTCCACAAGTCAGCCTCCACCCCACCACACTCTTCTTACTCTCAACCACCACTACAGTTAATGTAGCAAACCGAAGATGATCCAAATAAAGTGATGTCAGGACATCGTCACCTTGGAATGGATGTCCCAACGCCACACCAAGGGACCATCACCGGTGAAGGGATCTGGGCTGCTTTGAACTGGAAACACCGCTCTGGGAATGGATCCACTGAGAACAGTACCACAGAAACACCCTCACCGGAGTCCGGAGCATGCATACCACAGGGGGAGAAAGCACAAGGAGCAGTAGCAAGACAACCACCGCACCAAACCAGATCCATAAATTCAACCGCAAATTCAATAGCCAATAACAGAAACCACAATCAACGAACTACCGCATAACAACTGAACCAGATATCAACATAGAACACGAAAAGCATAAACTCAAGGAAGGCCTGCTGGAAGAGACAAAGGACCACCGGAGGTCAGAAAACCCCCTCCCTCAGCGTAAATCCGGGGTCGACGCCAAGCTACAGACCGTCGCCCACCACAATGACTTTGTCGCCGACACCAGATCAAGATCCGGTGCCGAAAAGCCTTCGCACGCCCGTCTTGAAACCTTTACAAGCCAAATCTGAAGCCTTCACAGACTCCAACATCGATGGCCACCGAGACGCACCAAGTCCCAACACTTCGTCAGAATCGGGAAACCCTACACGCCGAAGCACATGTGCACCGAGACAAGATCTAAAACCTGGCTGCGATCCACTGGAGGAGCGGAGGAGAGGAGGGAATGAAATTGCTCACGAAACCCTAGCTCCGCGGAGGGGGAGGGACGATGCCGCTCAGAGGCCCAATTTTAATGAATTTCAATTAGTAGATAATTTACCTGATTTCATGGTACATTATCTCTTTAATGTAATTCAATAGTTTGCGCTACAAGCAACACCAAGTTCAAGCGCACCACAACTTACCTAACCAGCTATTAAAAAATATGTTATGAATAGTATTTACTACATTTTAAATTTTATATACTCCATATAATTTTACAATCCATATTATGTGTTTATTTGACAAAATATAATAACAAATTCATTTTTTCATATAGAAGAAGTATTTTTCAAAAAATGAAATTTTATCACCTTTTAATGGCGAACCATTTTTTATCCAATATTTGAACCTTTTATATATTCAATTTGACAAAATATAATTCTTTTTTAGATGAAGGAAATAAAAAATTAGTTTGGATAAAATTTTGGTGTTTTTCTGATAATGTTCATATTTTGATAAATAGTGAAAAGCACTAAATATTAATTGATTTTTTTTAATAAAAATAATTTCTAGGGTTAAACTACACATTTTAATGGTTTTGAAGAATAATTAAATTATATTTTTTTTATCATTTAATATAATGTAGATAAATGGATGTAATTTCACATTTAAATTTTATCGAAACACATGTCAATCTTTTGATAGTTTTTACTTCTTAAAAACCCGCTTTTTTGGTTTTGACAATAGGAATTGATTTTAATTTAATTTCTAAAACTTATATGTTTTGAATTTGGAAAAATTGATTCTATATTTGGAATCATGAGGTACTAATTGTGTAATTGTGCAACATTTATTTTTAGACATTATGAATAGTTACTTCAGTATATATTTTATTTACTATGGTTGAAGGGTAAATCTGGTAAATAAGAGTAAAAAAAATATTATAATAATATTAGCATTACACTAACATGTTTCCTAACCCTAAGTGATGATATAATACTGACCATGGGAATCCTTGAATTGATTTTGGGACCCCATGGAGCAACTTGAGAGTCAAAATGGCAATTTAAATTAATTAATTTAAAGTATTGAAAAAAATAACAAAAGCATGTATCTTTTAGTAAAAAAAATTTATGAGGTTATATAATGGATATATTTGCCTATAAATAGTAAGTATATAGCTAATAATATTTAATACATCATAATATTTTATTTATAATTTTTAAAATTAAAATGAATTTATTTATTTAAAACACAATAATGATACAATATTCTTTTATTAATGAAATAGTCAAACAAATGATATTATGAATATTAAAATAAATATAATTTGAATGTTTTGATTCCATAAAATAATTTTATAGGTTAATATGACATTTTAGGGTTGATTTATTTTATTTTAGTCTAAGTAATCAAACTATATTGACTTTCACAAAAACCAAATACTAAATAGTGTCAAAATTGACATAAATGAGTTTTTAAAAGAAATACTATAATATTAAATTATCTAATAGTCCAAAAAATATATTTTTTAGAAAAATAACTTATATAATAATATATATGTCATTAATTTACTACTTTAGGTTTTATAGGAATTTTTTTGTATGTTTATTATCCAAATAATATAAAAATACAAGGAGGCTTGGTAAATATTAAACTGTTTAACCAAGAGTTAAATATAAAAGATAAGGTTAATATGGAAGCCTAAATATTTATAAAAATATTGGTTGAAAGTTTTTCGACCCATAACCACTCATGTGTAGAAATAAATTTATTTCGAGCCATTATTAATGGAAAATTAGTATATGATAAAATAATATTTGAAGCTTTTCCAAAAGTGACTCTCACCTCTCTTATAAAAGGGTACTTCCCATTCTCTCAAAATTACACCTCCAAAGTCATTTGGCTCAGCCAAAACCTACTCAAATATCCTCTAAAATACCCTCAATTCATCATAGTGTCCATAATTTTATAATAAAGACAACTTAAGAATACCTTTTAATCAAATCAAAAGGAAACACCCGAAGAAGAGGTAATAATTTAATCACCCCTTTCAAAGTTATTTTCTTCTTCCACTTATTCTTTCTTTGTTGTTCCTATACTAAAATAATAAATCATGTACCTACTACATAATTTTATGTTATTGTAAATATGGTACAACCATATTCATTATTCAATCCATCCTATGAATGACAAAGCCATCATACGTGCGTACGTACTGCTTACTATCTCCACGTCGGGGTGTAGTTTGTTATTTAAAACTTCATTATTTGGATGGTTATAATAATGATTATAATTGATGTATATAATAAATATAAAATATTAATGATTATGTATATATAATATAACATCCAATTACATATATTTCTTCATTCATATAATGATATCATCACTCGTACATATGTACATCTTACCATCTCCACGAAGTGATGAGATTCATTTCAATGTTCACCATTCAACGATGATTATAAAAAAATATATTATTAATAATTATTTAATATATGAAATTATAATTCTACTAAATATATATATATATATATATATATCATTCACTTACTTCTGTTCAATACGATATGAAAATGGAAACAACATTAATGCGTATGTACGACCTACCATCTACATAAATAGTGTTTTTAATTTCATACATCTATCTATTATACATTTTTATATTCCAAATATATATGATAAATAAATTGAGAATTATATTCCGGATTCAATTAAATCAGGATATAACTGATACGATCAATAATAACAAGATAAAACATGTACGGTAGAGAAAGCTATTATTACCTGAAATGTTATTTTAACAGAGAACTTATTATTAACTGAGTAGTATAAAGACATAATTGAATATATTATGAAACAATAAATATGAATATGGTTATTTGATAATTTAATAACATACTATGTTCATTATACTGGATGTTAAATGTACCTTCGACCAAAGAAAAGTACAAGGTAATGGTTAATCGCTCAATATCATTATTATCTCAGATTGTTTATGTGTAAGAATTTACTGGGAAATTTTTATCATCCATTTCCATGTTTCATAAAAATGTATTAAAAATGAAAATTTTTATTTTTTTGGAAGGGAATAATTAGATAGATTTTCTTTTTAAATGTTTTAATGGTTTATTTTTCTAAATCCTTTTAATTAATGCCCAAGTTCTAAAAATGATTTTATGGATTAATTTACATGATCATAATTATTTTAAATTGATAAATAATTTCAAAAGAATCAAAGTGGTATGTGATAATTTGTTTCAAAAATCTCTTTTAAATGACTTCCTTTATAAATCGTGACTTTTAAATGATTTCACAAAAAAAGGATATTTCTCTCAAAGAGTTTTACTGATCATTTTCAACTATGTCGACATCCTTTACTGGATATTATTCTAGATTTAAGTTTTTTTTTATAAAAAAATCTTCCATATTTTATTGAATGTATTATGATATGTTTGACTGTGGATGTGAAATTTTTAAACCATTCATGATTTATGGTAAAATTACTGACATTTTGTATGCTAGTTTTAATATTATTGTTTACGATATGTTTCAACATTTTCATACGAGGAATGCATTGGACTTAGTATGTGATGAGAAGATCCCACTATATCTCATCGATGCTTCAGTAGGTCTCATGAGAAAAAATAGTGTCTTGGCACAATGCGTTGAAAAAAAATTATTTGTAGTTTTGGTACAAGGCTTCGACGATGTGGATATGTTGTCCAACATTATGAATTACCTTGTTATAAAATCAGTTATTACATGTGATGATTAGACAAGTACAATATCCCTTTGAATGTTTATATGGTAATGTTTGATTTATTTTTTCCTTATTATGATCATGTTTATGTTTAAAAGGATTTGGTTTTTTTTACACATTTTACCTTAAAAGTATATAGATTCCTCTAAATTATTTACCCTTACAGAGCATCTAGGTCCACCCCTTACTTATGTTTTACCTTCCCAGGATTCAAAGAAGTGTATTATGATTGATATATAGGGTTATGTTAATGGAATAATGGTGTTCTCAAAGGATTATTTTTGTTGTGTTGTATGTTAGATAGTGTAATGTAACATTCATGTATTTAATCTATTTTCCAATATTTCTAAATTGATTGGTACTTTGGGACTTTATTCATTGTAATCATGCCAACATATTAATATAATGCATTGTCTCTAGGTAACTAGGGTTGGGGATTAACAAAAATAATCTTACTTATACCTCATTAAGTAGATATATCCATATCTAATAAAATCATCAGTAAAAGATATGAAGTATGTGTACTGTTCCTTTTCATAAACTAGAAATAGTTTGCACACATTGGTATAAACCAATTCAAGATGTTCTTTAGCCCTCTATGTTTTCCCACTAAATGGGGCTTTGGTAAATTTTCTTTGTAATCATGCATGACTTACACCAAGTGGTTTTAGTTCAAAAGAATCTAAATATGCATCTTGATGTAACTTTTTCAAGCGTTTCTCATTTACATGACCTAGCATGTGATTACAATATTGGGTGTGGTATAAGTAATGTGTAGTATCTTGTTATGGATTTTCATTTCATGGTTTCGGTAATCCAACATGTAAAGATCGTTTTATTAATGCCCCCTACCAAAACAGATGCTATCTTGGTAAAATAAGCAACAATCATTTCCAAACATGAAGACTAATCAATCTGTATCTAAACTGGATATATAAATAATGTTTTTAGTAACAAACGAAACATAATAACAACTCTTTAACACCAAGATCATCCCAGTTAGAAATGTGAGGTGGTTGTTTCCAACAGCTACAACAATAAGACTGGCCCCATTGGCTGGTCATAGATCTTTCTACGCTTGGTAAATCTTCTTGAAACTATATGGTTCTTATATTTGGATACATTTTTGAGTTCCAAAAGCTGTATCTAATACAAAATTTTTAGAAATATAATGATTGCATTCAATAAAAAATGCACATAATGCTCCCCCTTAATTCTTAGGCTGGGTGCAACTCTTCTTCCCCTGGCCCTTCTTTCCACATGCGAAACAAACGTCCACATGATCCCTTGCATCCCCTTTGATATTCCTTTTCTTGGAAGGTCGTGAACAAGTATTTGGCCAAAATCTCTTCGCCTTCCCTTTCCTCTTATTCACCATAAGGGTGGAAGGCTTTTCTCTCTTCTTGTATTTGTCCACATGGAGAATGATGATAAAGAAAATCATATAGAGACTTCTCAATGTTGTTCATATTGAAATTGGAAAAGAAGATATATAAGATCTGAAGGAGTGATATAAGAATGAGATCGGTTCCCAGTTATTTATGCATTTTAAACAATATAACCTTGTGGAACTCAATGTATCCAATGAAATTGACTACATGAGGCCCAGCTGCGGCACCTTCTCCAAGCTTACTCTGAAAGAGAGCATTATAGATCTCAAACCCTTCCAGTCTTTCTATATCCTGGTAAATACCACAGATGTTCTCAAGCATGATATAAGCATCAATGTTTTCATGAGACTTCATGATCTCACTAGATATTGATGATAGCATTAAACATTCAATGTCGACCGCATCATTCATATGTTTCTCATAGACTAAGAAATTATCATCACTCTCCTATTCGGTAGGTGGATCAGGTAATGATGAATCTTTCACATAAGACTTCCGTTCATAGTGTATGATAACTTGAAGTCATCTAAACCATTCTATGATGTTACTGCCAGTGAGGATGTTGTCTTTATCCAGAATTGATCACAGGGATATTGTGGTTGAAAAACATGTCATTTTTATTCTACAATTAAAAGAAAAGATCATTAGTACTTTATTGATTACATTTTATGATAAATAATAAATTTTTATTAAGTCTCCCACTATTTTATCAAGTCCTAATGTCCCTCACCATTGAAATTAGAATGTCATGTTTCCATGACATTCTAGTGGAAAGGATCCAAATTCCCCTTTGCATATCCCCAAGAATTGTTAGTCAAGATATTAGAAGGTATTTAGGTAGGCATGTCTATGCCAACTGTGGGCTTGAAGCTCCTTGATCTATTGAGTGGAGTCCCCAATCTTGAAATTGTGACTTTATATTTCATCAACTCTTATATCCCATATAACACCATGTCTAGAAAGGGATACTCCTCTTGATGTAATATGGTTATGTAAACCCAAAACCTTTCATAAGGACTTCATGTATAAAAGTATTCTTCCCAATTGGGGTTGATAAAACACATAGTTTTATTTATTTTTTACCATAATTAAGTAACAGAAGGCTTGGTCTGATGTAATTTTTTATTTGAGATAATTTTATGTCTTATGAGTGAATTTATTATTAAAATTATCACATTATTTTTAAAATTAATTGGAACTTACTAAAGTGATTTACCATGTCTTGATAATATTTACGCATAGTTATTTTTTATTTTAGTTCTATCTTGTATGTTTCTCCAATTCATTAATTACGTGATCATGACAATACATCCGTATTAAAAAACCATGAAACTGACAGAAATAAAATAAAGATAATGATGATGATCTTTTTTAATGGTTAGTTTATCTAGTAGTTGATAAAATAATCCTGACATAGGGGAGAAACATCTTGAACCTTTTGCATTTGTGTTTACATATTTCCACATGTATACCTTTGTATCTCCTGGGATTAGTTTATTTTCGGCTCCAACTTGAACATCCTCCAGTAGCATAGTAGTTCAATTCATTTCATATGCAGGTTTTTTAACTCACATGCATTTGAGGGGTAAAAATGCGTTTTAAATAAGAGACACTCTGGGCACGTAGGCCCTACATATTAATGAGGAGATATGACTCACATGACAACAAATTTAATTAAAAGAAACCATCCACATACAAAGGTCTTGGTCTAGCTCATGATCATCCATACATGCAATGATATGTATGCATAAATAAAACTAGCATTCAATTCTTTAATCATTATTTTTTAAGATAAATTAAACTATAATCAATTAATTATCATTTTTAATTAACCAATCCTTTTATCTTAAACAATTTTATGAATTTCCATATGATTATCATCCATCATAATTTTATACAAATAAATTCATTTAAAATTATCATTTTACGTAACTTGTAACTTTGAGGTAACCTGGTGAATTCCTATTCATAACTACCAATTGAGTAGAAATGAACATTATGCAGATGCTAAATTAAATAGACGCATATATAAAACACCTATCATGTGTTGTTCCTCATCTTTACGCCCACACGGGGATACACGTCTCAACGGTTTGTATAATATAATAATAAATTTTAATAAATCTGTGTAATTTGGATGAGTACATGATGTGTAGTTCCAAGTACATGGTGTGTACTATTTTTTCCTGCCCATATGAAGTACACTCCTGGGGAAATGGTGTGTGAGTGTACTTATGAAATATTCTGAGAAGACGTCATGTTTAGTGCGCCACACACAACATAGTATCTGTGTTACATGGTTTCCAGTCGGGAAATCAATGTACGAGGTACACAGTCCAACCCTAACACAAAGGGACTACACATAGTGTCCATTGAACTATGTGGCATGTAATCTAGAAACCATGTTCCATATATTCTTTGTCAACATAAAGAGTCATTTAAGAACTAGAAAAAATCCAACACATGACCAAATTTGGTGGACTGTTCTGATGCATTGAATCATGACTACATGGTATGTACTGCCGAATACACATTGTGTGTTCTGGTGTTGTACAACCAAGAACCAATGGAACCACTAGTTGATACACTCTATTTTATTTCAATAAAAACTAAAAGAAAAGATCATTTTTTTAAGGTGAACGAGAAATGAAATAGGAGTAATAGATCTTATGATTCTGATTTAAAGAATGATTAACTCAGATATATACAAACAGTTTGAAGAAACCATTTTTGTACTATAAAAAATGCCACATTTTACAAGGGTTTTCTCAAACCGTTGAAAAATGTGTTAGTATATTTAATCATTCCCAATAGTTTGAAAAAATCATTGTGAAGTCTTTATTTCCTATTACATATTCCAATGTTTTTACAAAACCATTGGTAAAGAGAGGCTTTCCCAACCATTTTTTAAAAAATTTGGGAATGTTTTCCCCCAAATACCCAGTTCCCTAGCTCCAAGTTGGATCGATTATATACCTAATCCAGAGCTCAAACCAAAGTATTCTCAGTCACGAAACTCCTTCCAACCATAGATCATTCTTCAATCAAACGAATTTTTATTTCTACACATCAAATCAGTAAGTGTTACCTTAGTTTTAGTGTTCTTACTATTTTTTTCTGTATGCTATTTTGATTTCTTCTAAATTAGAGTTATTGCTTTCTTTGGAGTACCAAACCCTTTGGTTTTTTATGTTTTTTTGGCCTACACTAAATACCAGGTAATGGGTTTGTTTAGTGGGGATTATTTAGTGTAGGGGATGTAATGGGTTTGTTTTATGTTTTTTGAACTTTAGTTTAGTTGAAAATTGGATTTGAATTTTGGCGTTGGTTGAATGATGGATTGGAATTGTGAATACCCCCTCCCCCACCCCCTCGACACCTTCCACTCCCTGGACACACTCACCCGTTGGAAAACTTCCTCCCCCAACCCCCTAGACACCCCACCCCCACCATCCCTGAATAGCCCTCACCTCACATGGACAGACCACCCCCCTAGACACCCCACCCTTTGTATAGCCCCCTCCCCCCACCCCCTGGACACCCCACCCTATGGACAGGCCCCACCCCCACCCCCTAGACACCCCACCCTCCCTGGATACACCTTACCCCCCATGGACACCCCCAACCCCTTCAACATCCCCCCACCACCACCTCTACCACCCCTAGACACCCCCACCACCCCAAGACAACCCCACCCCCTGGACAGACCCCCCACCACCTTGGACAACCCCCCCTGGACACCACCACACCTCCTAGACACCACCAAACCTCCTAAGCGGCTGACAAAAATTTTTAAATTTTAATTAACAATGTAGTTTATTTCCCCTTTTCCCGATGAAATTTTCTATGTGACCAATAGAGCTGTTTAAATAGAACTTCTCATGTTCTGATAAACTGAATTTTTCATGTTTTGATAAATTGAATTTGTCATGTTTTGATAAATTGAATGTGTTTTTTGGATTGAAATAGCTACTGCATGATATTTTGTCCTTCTTAATGAATAAAATGATTTTAATTATAAATAACCTAAGGGGGCTGCAAGAGGGGTAGGGGGTTGTCTAGGTGGGGGTGGTTTGTCCAGGGGGTAGGGGCTACAAGGGGGGTAGGGGGATATTGGGGTGTGGGGGAGGTGGGTATGGGATTACCCAATGAGGGTTGTGGTATGTCCAGGGGGGTCAGGGTGGGGTGTCCAGGTGGGGGAGGGGGTGGGGTGTCTAGGGAGGGGGGTGTGGTCTATCCAGGTTGGGGGGGGGACGTTCAGGGGTGGCTGTCCATGTGGGGAGGTGGCTGTACTGGTGGGGGGGGATGTTTAGCTGGGGGTGGGGGTGGGCTGTCCAGGTGGGGGTGGGGGTGGGCTGTCCAGGAGGGGGGGCGAGGTGGCTGTCTAGGTCGAGGGCTGCTGGGGAGGTTGGTGCAGGCTATCCATAGAAGGGGTGGGCTGTCCTGGGGGGCTATCCATGTGGGGGAGGGGGTATGGTCTGTCCAAGGAGGGGGGATGTCTAGTGGGGGTGTCAGTTGTCTAGGTGGGGGGAGGGGAGGGGGGGGGGGGGGGTAGAGGGGATGCATGGGAGGGGTGTGGGCTGTCCAGGGAGGGGGTGGGTTGTCCAGGGGTGGTGGTGGGTGGGTTATCCAGGTAGGGGAGGGGGGTGTGGGCTATCAGGGGTGGGGGGAATTTTCCAATGGGGTGGGGGTGGGCTATCTAGGTGGGGGATGGGGGGTGTTTGTTCTCTATAGAAGAGGGGTGAATTTTCCCGGAGGGGTGGGGGGGTTATCCAAGTGGGGGGTGCAAGGGGGTAGGGGGATATAGGGGTGTGGGGGGTGTGGGATGTCCATGGAGAGGGTGAGTTTTCCACTCTGATAATATACAAAAAAATAGAAATAAAACAAAACCAATGTATAGTTTCATTCATACGTTAAGACTTTTCTAGAAGTTTCATACCAACAATCACTCTTACCCTTCTAAGAAGAAGTGGTCTATGCAAAGAAATCTCACTCAGGTTCTTATCCACTATACATATCGATCTCATACAAATTTAACATCCGTAAAAATCCATATCACCTAAAGATATAACAAGTCTCATACTCTTATGAGTAGTTTCCCATCAAAACATGGCTCATAAAATCCAATCCACATATGATATTTGGTGATATGTTTACAATTGGGTGTGTTATGATTTATGTGTATTATATTAATGGTTTATACCAACAATATTCTCGGTCTTATATAATGGGATTGAAATCATACTAAAATTGGATAAATATTTGATTTTATGACCCTAGTTTGGGGATAGACACCCCCACCCCTTGGACATCCCCCACCCACTTGGACAGCCCCTTGGACACCCCCACCCCCTTGGACAGCCCTGTCACCCTCGTGGATAGTCCTTCCACCCATGTGGATAGCACTAACACCCCCCGTGGGCATCCCTCCCACCACCCTAGACACCTTGTACCCCCTGGACAACCCCTCCACCCCCTAGATAGCCCGCCCACCCCCTGGACACCTTGTATCGCTGGACATCCCCCAACCCTAGAAGGCCACCACCCCCCTGGACCACCATCCCCCATGGACACCCCCGATACCCCTGTGGATAGCCCACCCACCCCCTGGACACCCAGTACCCTCAGAACAGTCGTCTCCCTCCCTCCCCCCCCCCCCCCGTGGATAGCCCGCCCACCCAACCCATACCCCCTAGACAACCCTGTCACCCCCTGGAGATCCCGCCCACCCCCAGGACACCGTGTACCCCCTGGATTTACCCCATCCTCTAGATAGCCCGTCCACCCCCAGGACTCCCCATACCCCCTGGATAGCCCCACCACCCCCATGGACAGCCTAACCACCCCTGGACACCCCATACCCCCTGGACATCCCCGCCCACCCCCTCGACACCACGACCCCCCTAGATAGCCTCTCCAACCCATAGATAGCCCGCCCACCCCCCTAGACACCCCATACACCCCTTGGACAGACCCCACCCCTGTGTACAACACTCCCACCTGGACACCCCAACCCCCTAGAAAGCCCCCACCCCCTGGACACCTCCGAGCCCCCTGTATATCCTCTCTACCTCCTGGACAAACCACACCCCTTGGACAACCCCACCCCCCTTGAGAAATGTATGTGATCACTCAAATTATCTACTAAAATATAAAATTTCAACAATCTAAAATTTATTCAACTCTTGAATAATTCTCCTTCACAATAGTAAATGATCTTGTACACTCATGTATAGTTATTCAAAGATATTTTGTTATAAATATACTTTTTTTGTATTTTATTTTATGATTCTCATATTGTGAAGTTTCTCAATTATGGTTTCATATACAGTGAACAATTCTCATTTACTTAAATATATTTTCGATGAAACATAAATCATATTTAATTTATTTTGAAGAAATGACTTATAACAATTTTTTTATAGAATAGATAGAAGATAGATGTATGAAACAGATCATATCACAAGAAATATTCAAAACTATTTGGAGAGATTTTTAGATTTTTCATTTTACAATGCTTCAGATAGTGGTCACATACACTGCCCCTGTTACAAGTGTGTTGGAAGTCCTTGGTGTAGCCGTGAAGAAGTCAGATACCACATAACCAAATATGGGTTTAAAGAAAACTACTCTGTGTGGTATCACAATGTGGAGAAAAAACATCTCAAATTACTGATAATCCAAATAAGAGGACTAGATTGGAGAATTTGTTATATGAATGGTTTCTGTTTATTTACCATCATAAAAAAAGGATTCTGACCCAAGAAGATTTCGATATGAGCACAAAAGATGTGTGTAATGAAAATTATGATGTTGTCAGGGTGAAAAA
Organism: Viscum album; assembly: GCA_963277665.1. Lineage (NCBI taxonomy): Eukaryota > Viridiplantae > Streptophyta > Magnoliopsida > Santalales > Viscaceae > Viscum > Viscum album. The sequence continues at coordinate 1,220,916,288 of OY728119.1, forward strand.
ATTGAATGATGCTAGCACGACTCTAGTATATCAACCATAAAGTAAAATGATAAAGATGGAATTTTTAATATGATTATTTCATGGGAAAACTATGTATGGGATTTATAATACTTCCATCAATTACATTCTTACTTTCGTGATGGACTTACTTCCAGATGATGCAGATATTCCCTCAAACCACTATATTGAATGGAAGTTAGTTGAAGAACTTTGATTATCAAGAAACAAAATTCATGCTTACCCAAATGATTTCAGTTTATTCTGGGAGGAAAATGATGAATAGAATGATTGTCTAAAATGTGGCACATCCTATTGGTATAAAAAAGCTGATAGAACACCATCTCATGTGCCACAAAAAGTAATGTGGAACTTTACATTAATCCACAAACTCTAGAATCTTATTATGTCTAATGAAATATCAATAAAAATTAAACGGCATGATCCCAAGAGAAAGAGGAATAATGATGAGTTAGTTCACCCAACAGATGGATTTGCATGAAAGAGATTTGATGCTCGGTATCCTAATACTGCAGCAGATGTATGTAATGTGAGGCTGGGCCTTTCATGTGATGGTTTTAATCTGTTTGTGTAGATGCTTACATCGCACAACACATGGCCGATTTTTATACACATTCATAATCTTCCCCCATGGTTGTGTATGAAAAAACTATTCACTTTCATGAGTATACACATATATGGAACATATTATCCCAGCTATGATATAGAATTTGTTTCCGATGCTTTCACCAGGGCGTGCACATGTCCGTCTGTGGAGGAAGCATAGTTGTTGCCCTACATTCCCACTTTCCAAAGGCGGGCGGCATCCGTTCCTTGTTCAGGGGTTTTTTCTCCTTGATCGAAACGGGATGATGGGATGTCGTTTCTTCCTTCTGTGGATTCCTCCTCGGAACTCGTCCCCTAGTCCGGGTCCCCCTCATAGATTTAGTCGTGGTTCGTGAATCTCATTCTCAGTGCCATCTCTTTTTGGATGCCAATTAATTACAATACTTATGTCAGGACAATCCATGGGGTCTTGACTTGGTAGAATCCTTCGGCTTGAGTAGACAATAACATTAGGCATGTCAAGGCATATATGGGTGCGTGGACATCGAGGAACCTATATTCTTCCTCATAAAAGGGTATCTCAAGGGTGCAGAACCCGATGCATCCCATGTAGAATTAGGGGAATCATATTCCATAAGCATGTATTTGGGGTTTTCATCATATTTCCATTTTTAACACAGGGTAATTCACAAGTTTAACGTCTAGAGGAGATGGTTATGCCAAAGGCGTGTCTTCCGAGGTTTTCCAAGGGCATATCATGTTTAACACGAGGTAGGCCATGAGTTCAACATCTTTCGTAGATGGAATGAGGGTGATCAGAATGTCCTATGTAGACGGATCAGATTGGTACATCACAAGGAGGGAACACCTGGATGATATATGGATCAAAATTCCCATTGATGACGGATCCGAGGTGGTGCTCCCCATATAGGGGAAAAGTCACACCGTAATGGTTGATCTGAACAACACTGAGTGAGGATCAGGGGGAGTGCACCCCAGAATGGGGAACACCAAGTTTTACCATTGGTTGGGATTGAACCTCAGGGAGGTTTCCTACGTACCCTGTGCACACAATAGGGATCAAAACCCACGTAGTTCGTAGGGGTGATGAATCAGGGAGTACACAGAGGAAATCAACCTAAATACATGCTGGGTCTTACGCATGGATAGCGGCCCAGGTAATTCTAGGAGTAGTGAGGAAATGGAGGAAATGATCCCACTGGGATGTGGTAGTCTGGGTAAGAATTAGGATGGATTATGGAGAGTCGAATGAAGTGGAGGAAGAATGAGATGGAACCGACATGAGGACGGTGGTGATGTTGGGATTGAGTCTTGAATAGACTTCCTATGTATCCCCATGGTAGGGAATCAAAGTCTGCATAGTTCATTGGGATGATGGGACACCTGAGGAGGCGGCCCATGAGAATGGACTCATGGATGGGACCTAGAGGAAGTATAACCTCCGGGTTGGGGAATGACCATCCCAAGACACATAGGCTCGAGGGAGAGATCAGTATGAGACATGAGTTATGGTCTTAAGCCTCAGAAAGGCTACCTACGTATGCCCATGGCAGAGAATCAAAGTCCACATAGTTCATCTGATATAGGCTTACCACCGAATGATGTTGGCAATGGATTACCACTGAATGAGGTCGCAACTGCTTACTACTAGATGGGGTTTCAACGACTTGCTGCTGGATGGGGTTTCAACGGCTTACCACTGATTGATGTCACAACTGATTAATGTTGGATGGGTTCGAACCAATGTGAATGGGGACCTGGGGCCCAGATAAATGGTGGGCTTGATCCTCATGGAGGATTCCTATGTACCATGACATGACATGAATCAAATACCATGTAGTTCATAAGGGTGTGGGGCTTACACTCTTGGCTTCCCAAGGTGTTGGTGAACTGACGTGAAGATGGGCATAACGACTGGGGTGGTGGGCTTGAACCTCATGGTGGATTACTACGTACCATGCCTTGACTTGGATCAAAGTCCCCATAGTTCAGTATTGTGTGGGGATTACACTCTACATTACCCAAGGTGCTGGTGAACCGACATGGTCAAAACGACTGGGTGGTGGGCTTGAACCTCGTGGAGGCTTCTAACGTACCATGACTTGACATGGATCAAAGTCCCCATATATAAAATGGTGAGTGTGAATACAGTTTAACATCATGCGGGATGGGGTTTTTTCATAGTCGATGCTTACTCTATGACCACATGATTCATGCTTGATGTGAGAAACCAGAGGCATCAAAGGCCTGACAACCACGTTGTGAAAGGTGCGTCTGCGGGAAGTGAAGTGGGGATTACGCATGGAGTGGCAAAAAGATGTTGGGACTTACTCCAGGAGGGAGGACCGAGTGCTACTATGGAGCGAAAATGGTGGATGGGGATTACACAAGGAAGATGCCCAGGTGCCGCTATGGAGTGGAAATATTGGATGGGGCTTACGCAAGGAAGCTGCCCGGGTGCTGCTATGGAGCAGCAGTCATGGATGGGGCTTACGCAAGGAAGCTTCCAGTGATGTATTCCTCACGTCTGGCTATGAGGGCATCCCAACCCACTGGCGGGTTGAGGCCTTCACCTATGCGCTAGTGCTCAAGAAGGATAATGCCAAGGGTGTTGGAAGTAGTCTAAACAAAGGGAGATGAAAAGTGGAAATCACATGCCTGAGATTTAAAATGCAATGAGGGTGGTTTGGCAATAGAGGATTATTGTTGACCATGTTCCAAACATAGCATCTATATCATGACATCCTGAAATGGGGACAAACAAATGAGGGTCGACTGTTGACCGTGTTTGAAACACAGGACCTGACTCGAAGTGTTGTCCAAATTATTATGGGGCGTTGGCCCAAGATGGTAGGTGAGCTGATGCGGCATGGGACTAGGCCGTTAGGGGGTCCCTTCAGACATGGAAGTGGATGAGTATCGGAATGAAGGTCACACAAAGTGTGTGGTGGAGTGATGGAATGTTTGAATGGATTCCAATGCTCATGAAATTATGCCACTTTAATCATGTCATTAGGAATCTTATTCTTGGCGCACAAGGCATTTCTTGTATGGAGCAAGAGGTGTCATATATTTGGAACATAGGGTGTACTATAGTTTATAGTCATGTAGAGAGGACTATTGGCATCTCATGCTTAGAGCATAAGGCATCCCTTATTTTGAGTAAGAGGCATCCTATGTTTGGAACATAGGGTCTACTACAATTTATAGTCATGTAGAGAGGACTATTGGCATCTTATTCTTAGGGCATAAGGAATCTCTTTCTTGGAGAAAGAGGCATCCTATATTTGGAACATAGGGTGTACTATAGTTTATAGTCATGTAGATAGGGCTATTAGGCATCTCATGCTAGGAGAAAAACGCATCTCTTGTTTGGGTCAAGAGCCATCCTATGTTTGGCACATAGGGAGTACTACAGTTTATAGTCCTATTGATAGGACTATTGGCATCTTATGATTGGAGCATAAGGCATCTCTTTCTTGGAGAAAGAGGCACCCTGTGTTTGGAACATAGGGTGCACTACAGTTTATAGTCATGTAGATAGGACTTTTGAAATCTCATGCTTTGAGCATAAGGCATCACTCATAAAGAGAAAGAGGCAACCTATGTTGGGAAGTTATAGAGAACTAAAGTTTAAAGTCATGTAGATAAGATTGTCGGCATCTTATGTTAGGAGCATAAGGCATCTTTTGTTAGAAGCAAGAGGAAACCTATGTTTGGAGAATAGGTATTACTACAGTTTAAAGCCATGTGGATATGACTATTGGAATAAGGTGCCTATAAATGGTCGGATTTGGGTCTTACGCAAGGGCGACCCTTTCTGCTTCAACCTAGCATAAGAGACAAGTGATGGGGTTTGGATGAGTTACTTGAGGAAGGGTTCGAGTCAAGGTACTCAGGGAATTGATGATGAGAATCTCAACTCACGACATGTGAAAGGGACCAAGAGGAATATGTCAACTCACGGTGTTTCATGGTGTGTGGAGGAGTCTCTCAGATCATTGTATTCCATAGGTGGAAGGTGGGTGCGCATAAGGGAGCAATGGAAATTCCCAACCTCCCTTCCAGAAAAGTTAGCGGCGCGCATCTCCATTTTTCATGGGAGTTTGGGACGGTAGCGAAGGGACTACCCTGGTGGTTGGCACTGACCCTGAGCAGGGGTGCGGGGGGGGGGGGGGGGGGGTAGCCATCGTGGTATGGGCTGGTTGGCACGAAGGTAGGAGAATCACAATGGATAGGTCTTCGCGTAGTAGCTTCATGGAGCATGGATTTGCAAAGAAAAGGTCTCTCGCAGAGCAAAGGGCTATCACAGAGCAAAGGGATCCCACAGAGAAAAGGGTGCTCGCAGATCATGGAATCGCGGAGAAGCATCGTGATGGAAGCTACACATAGAGCATGGACTCACGGAGCAGCATCACAAAGGACGCTACTCGCGGAGCTCCGCGAACCGAGAGATCGGCCGCCCAAGTGGCGCAGTGGTCGTCCGTCGAAAGAGGGGTGAAATGGGTATTTATAGGAAAGGGGAGCCGCGTAGCAGAGCTCGCTCTCCGTGAATATGGATCTTGCTCCGTGGCGGGTTCGTTAACGTCAAAGGGGTTCACGGATCATCCCGCCTCCTTGCTCCATAGAGGGTTCACGAATGTCAAAGGGATTCGCAGAGCATCCTGCCTCCTTGCTTCGCGGTGGGTTCGCGAACATCAAAGGGATTCATGGAGCATCCCTCCTCCTTGATTCATAGAAGGTTCACGAACATAAAACGGGGTTTGCAGAGCATCCTACCTCCTTTCTTCATAGCGGCGCTCTGCGGTCATAGAGGGGGCTTCACGAGCGGGCTTCACAAACCAGTTTTCCAGTCCAACTTCAAATTCAATAACTCTTAATCTGTAACTCTGTTTCGGCCCTACGACCTACCAAAACGAAGCTTCTGAAATAGGATATGATCTTGGATTGTGTATGGAATAATCTATAAAATTTTGGGGTCGTGTTTTCTGGTGCCAAAATAATTATACATGCGACCTTTAATAAAAGAGTTTAAACTTATTTGGGATGTGGGTGTGTGCACATATGATGCACGTTCAAAAGACATATTTTAGATGCATGCTGAACTTATGTGGATGATCAATGATTTTCCTACTAATTCAATGATTTTTGTATGGATAATGAAGAGAAAAATATAATATCATGTTTGTATAAAGAATACACGATCCAGAATACTGAAACACCATTGCAGTTTTAGTTTTATGGGACATCAACGATTCTTTCTAATGAACTATCCATTTAGAAATAATCATCGAAGATTTGACAATACCATGAAAAATAATGATCCACCTCAACATATGTATAGAACTGATGTGCTTAATGAGTTGAAATGTTTCAGTTTTTCATATGGTAATGGTCAAATGAAATATGGAAAGAGAAAGAATGTTTCCACTGAAACCTGTTACAATTGGAAGAAGAGAAGTATCTTCTTTGATTTTCCTTATTGGTCAAACAATTTTATACATAATTTCTTAGATGTCATGCACATTGAAATAAATATATGTGAAACTTTGCTTTCGATTCTCCTAAATGTTATGGGAAAGACAAAAGATGATTTACAGTCTCAGCGTGACTTGGTGGATTGGGGCATCAAATCGGAATTGCATGCTATGTGTATCAGTGAAAATAAATAGAAACTTTCATGTGATTCTTATGTAATGAATCCTACAGAATTTTTTTTCTAAATGTACTAGAGACTATTAATGTTCCCGATGGATATTCAAGGAACATATCCAAATGGGTCAATAGAATAGAGTTGAAGCTAAAATCATTGAAGACACATGGTTATCACATCCTTCTTAATGATTTTATTTCAATAGAAATTCATCATATTTTTTCCACTAATTTAAGGGTGTATTTTATTAGGTTTTGCCATTTATTTTGAGATATTTTTTCTAAAATTTTGTCCAAGTCATTCTTTTAAAAATGTTGGTATATTCCCAAATAGTTTAGTGTGATTTAGAGAAAATATATCCTCAATAATTATTCACATGCACACAACATCTAACTATCCATATTCCAACTAAAATAATTCTCATATGACCTATTTATTTTTGTTGGATGTATCTAAATCAAAGAAATATATACAAATTAAAGTCTTATGTCCGTAATAGGAATCATCCCAAAGGTTATATCAGGAATAGTTACTTGGGTCAAGAATGTATGAATTTCTACTCTATGTATTTTTTTGACCTCACTACAAGAAAGAACAGACCAATAAGAAACGAAGAAGAACTGTATGAGAAAATTGAACCCAATTTTCCATCACATCCTCAATCAGGAGGAATTCTTGGATCATATATATTGATGACATTAAGCCTTGAAGAGAGAGAGATGGCACATCATACAGTTTTGTTCAACTTTGATTTGTTCGATGACTACATCCTGTAAGTAAATTGTATTTATAAATATATATATGTTAAACTATTCCTATTTTTATCTACCGGAAACATAAAGTGTTGATAAATAGAAATCATTTTTCTTTATCTTTTAAAAGGAGGGAGACTTTGCAAAGCAAAGAGTTTTCTGCTTGGTTAAAATTGAAAGTCATAATATTAATGTTTAAAAGAATAAAAATAGTAATTAATTAAGTTTAAAATTGATTTATATTTCAGGTATTGAGTTTAACTGATGAATCTGTCTCTGAGGAAATAAGTGCTGTGGATTTTTGTCCTAAAACCATGGTTCGTGACTGTAAATCAATTTTTATCAGTGGGTATAAATTTATTATCACTGATCAAGCAAAGATACTGAGAACACAACATGATGGTGTTATAGTTATTTCCACAACATATTGTTATGCGAGTGCATTAGATAGTAGACCATGATTTGAAAATGTAGGTTATTACGAAGTCCTTGAAAAAATAATTAAATTGGATTATTATTCTCATAGAAGATTCACGCTGATAAAATGTAAGTGGTTTGATTAGATGAAGAGGTAGGGCACATTTATTAGTGATTGTGGATTTTGAGTAATTGATATGACTTTCACTCTTGCTACTGATGAACCATATATATTGGCATTAATGGAGAAACATATTTTTTATGTTAAATAACATCTTCGACCTAAAATTGGTGTCATTATTAAAGTAATTTGAAGAAATATTTTTGATGATGGTGATGATGGAATATCCACCATACCTACTGCCATTGAAAATGAAACATTTATTACTTATGATGACTCTAATAACTCAATTGTCAAAGTAGACTGTGAACCTGAAGTTGTGGTGGGAAATATATATAATCATCCTTTCATGTTCTCAATTATTTTGGTTTAAATCGACATGGTCTGTTAAGGTTGGTGCTATTTAAATTGATTTAATATTGTTGCAAATATGTTGTATTAGACATGACCATTATGTGAATCTTCAATGTTTATTGGCTGAAATTTTATTTTAATTGCATTTTTTAATATGAATTGAACTATATTCAAACCTATGAAACCAACATTTTTATTTGGTGAAAATTTCAATGATTCAACTATGATTTGTATAAAATTTTTATTACTATATGAACTCTCTTTATATTTTTACTAGGTAATGAAAATGATGGTTTGTATTCTTCTACAAAACATGTATTGAAACCATCACCATCTACATGAGGTAAGGATATTAAATTTTTCCTTAATTTTTACAACTAATTTTCCATTTATGAATCTGGTAGAATCAATGTTTTATGATATTAATAGACTGATGACACTTAGTAAATAACCATCCTAGTAAAAATTAAATTTCTTTATTACATATTGTAAGATTTGTTGACTTCATTATGTATTTTTTCCAGATCACCTAAAACAATATTTAGTTAAATTATCCATGAATCCTTCTATTCCCTCTCATTTAATTTTTTTGGGTTAAACATTAGTTATCATTTTATATTTAATTCTATATTTGTTTTCAAATGTAGGAAATAAACCAATTTAAGAGAGGTGATGAAAACAGATTATGGACAACAATCATCGCATGACTGAGCTGGGAATTCCACCACTATTTCTTACAGTGAGTATTTTATTCCAAATATATATATTTCAATAATATATAATGTCATGTTATTAATTTTTTTAATCTTTTTTGTAGGATCCACCTATTAGGCGATAGTTATTTGATGGGAAGAAAAGTAGTGGTCCCAGTACTCACGGTGTTTGTACAAGGTGGGGGTGGTGGTATGAGAGCTAGAGGATCTGGTCAGCATACCCGATTAGACCATTCCCCTCCCACTGACATACTATTTATCCCACATGATGATCTCGGTGTGTCGTTTGGGACACATGGGATATTTAGTCCTCCCATTGTCTCACCACCATTTACATATGAGCCTCCTTAACCATCTATACCATATCTGATCATGATTCCCACTACCCATCCATCATTCGGCTAGCCATCACTTTCATCTTCTTTTACTTATGATTCCCTCTCTCTGGGCTTTTATATTCCATCTTCTTTGACTCCAGCTCTACTAGAGTCTGTCACTACAGAGCATACGTTGGTATCCAATCGATCTGTATATGGTGTTCTTTCAGTTTATGTGGATCTAGTGGCACCCATTGATTATACTACCGTAGGTATACTTGTACAACCCTAAAAAATGTTTACACCATTATTTATTTTCATTATAATGTGTATTAATAAAATATTTGTTTTTCTTTCATAAAAGATACATCTACTGATAGAAGGCGGGGGTGGGGGTGTACATGCATGCATGCATTGTGGAACCACCACATGGAGTTGATGGTGGAGTATAATGAAGATATCCAGATGATTGAAAAACCAGGGCAGCAATGTCAGTGTTTTTTGGCGACACATTCCAAATACTCCGAAATCATTCCTGTCATCCCGCTCTCATAAAGACAACTTCCAAATGAAGTCATGGATAAATCCAGGGTAGAGATATGGGTAAAAAAAATTTGTTGTATTTAATGAAATATATTAATTTTTATATTTATATGAATTAATATTTTGGTGTCAGCAGAGGTTTAATTTCCACGATGGTGAGGGTGCATGGCTAGCATGTCTAAAGGATTTAGGCGAGCATTGGAGAGATTATAAGCTTGATTTGTACATTGGATTTTTTGATAGAGTGGGCACACAATTTGAGGTGGTCCCTGTCATGGATGATAGTCCATTTAAAAAGTATTGATAGATGATTACTTATTGGATGACTAGCCAATTTACAGTATTAATCAAATTAGATGTATTTTAATGAAAATTTTCATGTTTTTTTGTTAATACTAATTATTGAATTTTATTTATGATTCATCCAGAAGATATAAAAAACATTAATGCTAATAAATACATCCACACATTGGTACTTACAATGATGCCAGATCATGAGAGGCAGCATGTATGAAAATTTATAATCATTGTAACATCCAAGGTAAATAAGGAATATGAAATTTTCACATATATTAATATTTGTGAATAAAATATTAATATTACTTTAAATGTGATTCTATGTTCGATGGCGTACCAAATACGCAACAATGAGTTTCTTTGAAATCTTACGTTGCACACTAATAATATAATAATATTATTTTAAATGGTAGATAATGTCTAGCCGCTGGAATAACGAGAATGAACAAAACTAACTTAAATGTGATTATATATGTTTGTTAAATGTTTTTACATTATTCAATAAATGCTAGAGGCTTAAAATGAAAATGAATCCAATTTTAAGAATACATATTCTAATATTCTTTAAAAGGCCGATTAACCGCATTTTGATTGAAAACCCTTTTTAAATCCACTATTTCAAAATTTTATATCTTATATTTGACAAAATAAAATTATTTTTTTAGAATTGGGAGATAAAACTTTACTTTGTATAAATTTTTGTATTTTTCTGATAAAGTTCATTTTTTAATGAATAGTGTAAAATGCTGTATTTTAATTCAAAACCTCTTTTTAGTCTAATTTATTTATATGGTATAATTATCTTTTTAATTGGTTTTAAAGTGTAATAAAAATATATTTTTACCATTTAATCCAATTTTGTTCATTTGAATTAATTTCACATTGAAATTGGACATAAACAAGTGTCAATCTTTTAATAGATATTGTTTCTTAAAAACACGTTATTTGTTTTGACAGTGGGAATTGATTATAAAATTAATTAATGAAACTTCTATGTTTATAATATGGTAAAATTGATATCATTTTTGAATTTGGAATATCAAATATATCTTAGGGTGAATTTTTGGTATATTTCTGAAAAATGTTCATTTTCAATGAATAGTGAAAAATACTGCATTTTAACTCAAAATTGCCTTTTCATCAAAATTATTTTTATAGTTAGATTGTCATTTTAATTGGTTTTAAGGATTAATTTAATTATTTTTTTATAATTTAATACAATTTTGGTCATTGGATGTAATTTTACTTTCAAATGGGATGTAAAAACAAATCAATCTTTTGATAGATTTTACTTCATAAAAACCCATCTTTGGTTTTGGCAACGGGAACTATTTTAAATTAATTAATACCATTTCTGTGTTTAGAATTTGATAAAATGGATTCCATATTTGGAATCAGAAAGTCCAAATTATGTAATTAATACACTTTTGTTTTTGGACATTATGAATAGTAATGACGGTAATTATCTTTAATTATCATGATTAATTAGTAATCGGGTAGTTAAGGGTAACAAAATAATATAATAATAATAACAAATGAGGAAAACATATGTCCTAATTCTACTGGTTGTGTCATGGCCGACCATGGGATTCCTTGTGACAAACTTTGGGACCCCATGGAATCACTTTTGGGTGATAGTGACATTTTATTATTATTATTTTCAAAGGGAAAGTATAACCAAAGTATGTATCACCCAAGTAAAATAATTTTAGTTTTGTCTAAATAATAGATATCATAGAATATAAATATTAATTGGAAATCTAAAAAGATTTTCCACATCATAGTATTTGTTTAAAATTTTTAGACATTAAATAAATTAATTTATTTATGACACCATGATGATGCAGCGATTACATCATTAATGAATGATTTAAATAAAATGAAAAGATAATGTAAAATATAAGACTTAAACTTTTCAAAAACCTATTGTATGTGTGGATTTAGAACCCTTATAACCTTATACTCGAAATATATAATTTTAGGACCTTTGATATACAAAAATCATTATATAATAAAGTAACATTTCTTGACTTTCGATGAGTACCCCTTCTCCTTATTATAAAAGGACCCCACCTATACCACCTTTCCCACACCTCTCAAGCCTTTGTATCAACCAAACTCTGCTCATTTTATCTCTCCACATCCCTCTATTCATCCTAGAATCCTTTCCTAAAGGCATAAAGCTCTTCAAGAAACCATTTTGGTTCAAACCAAAGGGAGTTACCTGATTTAAAGGTAATGTCCTCTCTTATGTTAATTTGTTTAATTTTGATTCTCCAACCCCCTAAACTCTTTTAATTACTTTATTTTATTAAAACAACAGTATCTTAAATATACTAGGATGTTTTTATGAGAAGGATTCGAGCCACACTTACACACACCTCCGTCTAATGGTTAAAGAACATACTGTTTCCACGGATGGTGAATTACTGCCTCACGAAACGATGATTGTTCTATCTTCTCCTACCACCTCTCATGATGGCCATTATGATGGAACTATATTTATTTATGATATATATTATATTTATATCCTCTCTATGCTTCTGTATTTTACATTTAAAACATACCTTTATACTTTTCATGATGTGCAAATGCTATAATTTCATTTGAGGAAGTGTGGACTACCACCCCCTCAAGTGATGTGACTCGTCCATGCAATACATGGAATGTATAAAGAATTAAATTAATGAACTTATGTAAACTATATAACATATATATTATACTATAATTATAATATATATATATATATATCTCATTTAGTTTTAATTCCTTTAAATACGAAATAGAAATGAAAGTAGCGTTCATGCGTACGTATGGATTACCGTCACCATGAACGATGCATTTCATTTCTTACCATTAAATGTTATGTAATATTATAAATGAAAGAATATACTATATATATATATATGATATATATGATATATAAATCATGAATATAATTATGGATATAATGGATATTTTACCACATGTACAACTTGTAATTATAAGAAGTTTATTTTTGACTCAAGTACCAATGATAGACAAGATGACGGTTATTAACTTAAATAATTACATAATGTTCATAACATGGTAATAAGTGATATGAAACAAATAATGAACTTGAAAAAGGTTCTTAAGAAAGTATAAATTAAATCTAGTTTATTATTCATTAATATAAAGAAACGAACAAGACAAGTCGGACCTGCGGTAAGGGATCATACCTCTCTCTTTCTTTTTTAAGTACTCTCTTTTATGTCATTTCTTTTAAGCTCATCTTTATTTTTTTGGGGATGTTATTTTATATTCCTCATTCTGTAATTTTTATTTTTATATATGAGAAACCATATTTGATCTCATAAATCCATTTTTTGGAAGTTTTAAGTGGAGTCGTTAGGCTACTGAGTTTTCGTAAGGGTTTTGTCATCTCACTTTTATTCCCGTGAAATTTATGCAACATTTTCCACCATTTTCTTTCAGTGGTATATGTACTGCCCATTATTCTACTTTTTGTGTAATATAATTTATTTTATGAGTATTTACATCAATGTTGTATAGTCCTTCTTTCATGGGGTGTACGTTTTGAATGTTACCCAAGTCGGTAAGGGAACCTTTCACCCTCCTATTTTTAGAAGACTTATTTTTGTTTTGTCTTTTAAATTACATATTCTTAAGTTGGTATATGTTCTCATATATCCTGATTTCTATAATGTTTATGTCCAAGTGATGAGATACCCTTTATCTCTCTCATCAACTCTTTTTTTAAAATTTTATGTGACGTCGTTACACTATCAAATTTATGCAAGGGAACTTTTTAACCCAATTCCAATTCTTTGTGATAAACCTCTACTTCATGATTATGTCATTCTATGAATATGTGTGGATGAAATATGATTGTTTTACACTGAGTATCCACTTATATTTAGTGTATTTATATTTTGACACATAATTATGTCATTTCCTTATCCTTGCTCTAATGGCATGATCCTTGATTGGGATTACATCTCAATTTTTTCTCTTTGAGACATTTCTTAATGATATACACTTTTATTCTTTTATAAAGTGTATATAAATACCCCTATAACTTTTCATATCCATATTATTTCTTTACTAAAGTCATTTAAATGTTTTGAAAATGGTCTACTTTCATGTGGCTTATAATTTAAATGTTCAAAATGTAAAAGGACTCTTTTTTTAAAACATTGTTTCAAATGGTTTTAAAGATTTATTATTTTAAACATTTATCATCCATGTCCATGTTTTAAAAATGATTTTAAGGATTTATTTATATGTACATGAATGTTTTAAAACCATTTAAAAAGTTTCGAAGTGGTATGGGACACTTTGATTCTAAAACCTCTTTTAAATGTCCTCTTTTAATATTTTCAATGTATAAATGGATTTTCTCTCTTAGAGTATTAATGTTTTTATTAGATGTTTTTATTTATGATAATATCATGATGTGATCTATTGTGATTGAAATGTGGAAATTTTATGTTTCATTTATGTATGTTTTAAATGTTATGATTATGTTACGGTTCTTTGGCAATGTTTATGAAATCGGGTGGTTCCGTGATAAACTAAGGGCGGGTGAGCCCGATATAGATCTCCAATGAATTGGGTAACGCGAAAGAGTTAAATGCTAAGTTTTCTTTGAAAAGATTTAGCGAATATACTGTGGTGGGTATTCCAAATGTAACCATGAGGATTACTCCCTACGTAAGAATGTTATGAATGCCTCAAGTTACCTTTATGTCTTATGATTTCTATGATTTATTCATAAATCTTATGATTTCATGAGGTATGTTAAGGTGATTATGTTTAAGAGTAAAGTATGATTTCATTTATTCTTATGTATACTTGGACTGGTGTTTTCTTTTCATATTTTTAGATCTTTTACTGAGCCTTTTATGCTCCTCCCAAGTTCTTGAAATGTTTTCCACATGACATAAAGGTGAATAGGGTCAAGGATGGGATCAAGTAATGTCATTCTATCTAAAACATGGAACTAGACATGTTTCTTTTAAGAGTTTTTATTTTATGGAAACTGAGTTGAAGTGTCTACTTTTTAATCTTGTGAGATGCAATAGTAATGTCTTAATTATCTAAAACTCTAAACCTGAAAAGATCCTTAATGTGAATTATTCTTTTAATTCAATATTATGTAATTTTTTTAGGCCGGGTCCTTATAGTTGGTATCAGAGGTCAGTTTAGATAAATTTAGAGGTTAGGGTATTCTCTAAGAATAAGTGACATTACTATAATCTTTAGGATTTCAGAAAGAGTCATAGTTTTCGATAAAGTGAATGATTAAGTATATATTATTGTTTATCTTTCTCATTAGTACATAATGATTTTGTTAATATACTTACAGTGACATTTTTGGTTCAGTAAATGGATGGATCTAGCAGGCACAAAAGTGACAAAGGGTTTGATGGAAACCGTGATGGTTCTCTGATTAAGAGACTGGATGAAATGGGAGATTCAGTGGGAAATATTGGGGTTATTCTAAACCAACTATCAGGTGTCATGATCAACCACATGAACCTTGGTGAGTTCTCTAATGCATCATTTACGAGAGAACCAACTCAATGTGGAAGTTCATGTAATAATTATAAAGGTAACCATTAGGGTTTATATAATCCTTACATTTGAGGTAATTATGGGTTAATATATGATAGAAAATTAAAGGAATGAGATAAACTTGAGGTTAAAATATGATATGGTTATTTTTGAAGATTTTATCTCTTTTTGGGGGAATGTTATAAGAATTATGTAGTTTTGGAAAAAGGACAACAGGCAGACCATGTGACAACCCGTCGCGTCAGATGAAGCTGCGGGAATCGAACCCACAACCAAAGTGCAACTGGTATTTATCGCCTTCCACTATACTACGGGATGTCCCTGGTCAGTATAAATATTTTTTTAGTTATATGATCTTATGAATTAGGAATAAGTTGATTTTGGGTTATCTATGGAAATGATTAACCTATCATGGAGGATATGTGATTAGGCTAATTACCTTTCAATACGAGACTTTAAGAGAAACTGATGTTATTTGGAGATAAATATAAATATTTAACTTGGAAGACTATGTGATTAAATCCTTCAAATATTTTAGTTTTAATCTTAGTTTGGTTTAATTTGAAGAATTTTATGGACAAATTGTTTATCTAATGGTCTTCGTTGAACTATGAGTTTTGTTGGACAAATTTTGGAGATTAAGAATAGATTTTTTTTTTATAAAGAATTATCCATTTTTGGGATTATCTGATCTTATACTAACATTTTTGGTTTTGGTTTTGGTAAGGGTATAAAGGCATGTGAAATATATAGTTCTCTTTTGTGGATTAGGTGATTCTATAGAATTTGATTATAGGGATCTAAATGTGAACAAGTCATCCTAAATACTCATCTTTTGGAGAAAATATGAGTTTGTGTAAGAAATCTTGTAAGAAATGAAAGTATACATGACAAGTAAGTATGGTTCCTTTGGATTTAGTTAATCTCATAAATAAATTCCTAAATGAAAAGTAACTTAAAAAAAAAATATTGTCCGTTAACTTTTTCCTACTAGGGAATCAAATACCGTTTAACCTATCACAAGTTTGTGATTTTCTTGTGGTTAACATTATCCTAATCATGTTTTCTATCACTCTCCATCAGAACATAACCCTTTCTTTTCTCTTCCATGTCCATATTTTCCTACATGGAATCCTAGTATGGGTTAACTCAGGTGACCTTTGTACTTCCCTTTCTTTCTTGTAAGGTGATAGTTTAATTGACTCCTCTTCTGACGTGGGTCTTTCAATAATGTTTCAAGCCCAATTTTAAAATTGCAAGGACGTAATTCCCAAAAGGGGGGAAGGATATAACATCCCAGGTAAATAATGAATATGAAATGTTCACATATATTAGTATTTGTGAATAAAATATTAATATTACTTTAAATGGGATGCTATGTTCGATGGCGTACCAAATACACAACAATGAGTATCTTTGAAATCTTATGTTGCAGACTAATAATATAATAATATTATTTTAATTGGTAGATAACATCTAGTTTTTGGAATAAAAGGAATTAAAAAAACTAAAAAATATATGATTATATATGTTTTTTAACTGTTTTTACATTATTCAATTAATGTTAGAGGCTTAAAATGCAAATGAATCCAAATTTAAGAATAAATATTCTAATATTCTTAAAAAGGACGATTAACCGCCTTTTGAGGGCAAACCCTTCTTAAATCCACTTTTTGACAATTTTATATGTTATATTTGAAAAAATAAAATTCTTTTTTTATAATTGGGACATCAAAATTTACTTTGTATAAATTTTAGGTATTTTTCTAATAAAGTTCATTTTTTAATGAATACTGTAAAATGCTATATTTTAATTCAAAACCTCTTTTTAGTCTAATTTATTTATATGGTCTAATTATCTTTTTAATTTGTTTTAAATTTTAATAAAAATATATTTTTACTATTTAATCCAATCTTGGTCATTTCAATTAATTTCACATTGAAATTGGACATAAACAAGTTTCAATCTTTTAATAGATATTGTTTCTTAAAAACACGCTATTTGTTTTGACAGTAGGAATTGATTATTAAATTAATTAATCCAAATTATATGTTTATAATTTTGTAAAATTGATATCATTTTTGAATTTGGAATATCAAATATAGCTTATGGTGAATTTTTGGCATATTTCTGACAAATGTTCATTTTCAATGAATAGTGAAAAATACTGCATTTTAACTCAAAACTACCATTTCATCCAAATTATTTATATAGTTATATTGTCATTTTAATTGGTTTTAAGGTTTAATATAATTATGTTTTTATCATTTAATACAATTTTTTTCATTGGATGTAATTTCAATTTTAAAATGGATGTAAAAACAAATCAATCTTTTTATAGATTTTACTTTTTAAAAACCCATATTTGGTTTTGACAACAGGAACTATTTTAAATTAATTACTAAAATTTATGTGTTTGGAATTTGATAAAATGGATTCCATATTTGGAATCAGAAGGTCCAAATTATTCAATTAAGACACTTTTGTTTTTGGACATTATGAATAGTAACGATGATAATTATCTTTAATTATCGTGATTAATTAGTAATCGGGTAGTTAAGGGAAAAACAATAATATCATAATAATAAAAAATGAAGCCAAAATGTGTCTTAATTATACTGGTTGTTTCATGGCCGAACATGTGATTCCATGTTCTAAACTTTGGGACCCCATGGAATCACTTTCGGATGATAGTGACATTTTATTATTTTTTTAAAGGGAAAGTATAACAAAAGTATGTATCACCCAAGTAAAACAATTTTAGTTTTGTCTACATAAATGGTATCTTAGACTATAAATAGTCATTGGAAAGATAAAAATATTTCCCACATAATATTATTTGTATTATAATTTTTAGACATTAAATAAATTAATTTATTTATGACACCATGATGATGCATCGATTACATCATTAATGAATGATTTAAATAAAATGAAAAGATAATGTAAAATCTAAGACATAAACTTGTTAAAAACCTATTGGATGGGGAGATTTTGAACCCTTATCACCTTAACCTCCAAATATATAATTGTGAGACCTTTGATATCCAAAAATAATTATATAATAAAGTAAAATTTCTTGACATTTCAAGAGTGCCCCTTCTCCCTCTTATAAAAGGACCCCACCTCTACCAACTTAACCACACCTCTCAAGCCATTGGATCGACAAAAATCTACTAATTTTATCTCTCCAAGTCCCTCTATTCATCCTAGAAGCCTTACTTTAGGCAGAAAGATATACAAGAAACCCTTTTGGTTCAAACCAAAGGGAGTTACCTCATTTAAAGGTAATGTTTTATCTTATGTTCATTTGTTTTATTTTTCTCCTCCAACCCCCTAAACTATTTTTATTCCTTTCATTTGTAACAACACCAGTATATTCAATATACTATAATATTGTTATAAGAAGGATTAGTGCCACACTTACACACACCTCAGTCTAATGGTTAAAGAACATACTGTTTCCATGGATGGAAAATTACTGCCTCACGAAACGATGATTATTCTATCTTATCCTACCACCTCTCATGGTGGCCATTATGATGAAACGATATTTATTTATGATATATATTATATTTATTTTCTCTCTATGCTCTTGTATTTTACATTTAAAACATACTTTTATGCTTTGCATGTTGTGCAAATGCGATAATTTCATTTGAGGAAGTGTGGACTACCACCCCCTCAAGTGATCTGACTCGTTCATGCAATACATGGAATGTATAAAGAATGAAATTAATGAAATTATTAGAACTATATAACATATATATTATACTATAATTATAATATATATATATATATATCATTTAGTTTTAATTCCATTAAATACAAAATAGAAATGAAAGTAGCGTTCATGCGTACGTACGGATTACCGTCTCCATGAATAGTGCATTTCATTTCTTACCATTAAATGTTATGTAATATTATAAATTCAAGTGTATAATAGAAATATATGATATATATGATATATAAATCATGAATATAATTATGGATGTAATGGATATTTTACCACATGAACAACTTGTAATTATAAGAAGATTATTTTTGACTCAAGTACCAATGATCGACAAAACAACCGTTATTAACATTAATAATTACATAATGTTCATAACATGGTAATAAGTGATATAAAAGTAATAATTGACTTGAAAAAGGTTCTTAAGCATGTAGAAATTAACTCTAGTTTATTATTTAGGACTATAAAGAAATGAACAAGACAAGTCGGACTTGAGGTAAGGGATCCTACCTCTCTCTTTCTTTTTAAGTACTCTCTTTTATGAAATTTCTTTTAAGATAATCTTTCTTATTTTGGGGATGTTATTTTATATTCCTCATTCTTTACTTTTTTTTATATTATGAGATACCCTATTTGATCTCATAAATCTATTTTTTGGAAGTTTTAAGTGGTGTTGTTAGGCTACCGAGTTTTCGTAAGGGTTTTTTCATCTCACTTTTATTCTCGTGAAATTTATGATACATTTTCCACCATTTCCTTCGAGTGGTGTATGTAATGACCATTATTCAACTCCTTGTGTAATATATATTCGTTTATGAGTATTTACATCAATTTTTTATAGTCCTTCTTTCATGGGGTGTACGTTTCTAAAGTTACCCAAGTCGGTAAGGGAACCTTTCACCCCCTATTTTTAAAAGAATTATTTTTTGTTTTGTATTTTAAATTACATATTCTTATATTGGGATATGTTCTTATATATACTTATTTATGTAAATTTTATTTCCAAGTGATGGGATACCCTTTATATCTCTCATCAACTATTTTTCTAAAATTTGATGTGACGTTGTTAGGCTATCAAATTTATGCAAGGGAACTTGTTAACCCAATTCCAATTCTTTGGGTTAAACCTCTACTTCTTGATTATGTTGTGCTATGAATATGTTTGGATGACAACTGATTGTTTTACACTCAGTATCCACTTATATTTAGTGTATTTATATTTGTCACACATAATTATGTAATTTCTTTATCCTTGATCTAATGGCATGATCCTTGATTGGTATTACATATTAATTTCATCTCATTGAGATATTTCTTAATGATATTCACTTTTATTATTTTATAAAGTGTATATACATACCCCTTTGACTTTCCATATCCATATTATGTCTATAATAAAGTCATTTAAATGTTTTGAAAATGGTCTACATTCATGTGGCTTATAATTTAAATGTTTAAAGTGGAAAAGGACTCTTTTTTTTAAACATTGTTTTAAATGGTTTCAAATATTTATTATTTTATAAATTTATCATCCATGTATATGTTTTAAAAATGGTTTTAAGGATATATTTATATGGACATGAATGTTTTAAAACCCTTTCAAAAGTTTCAAAGTGGTATGGGAGAATTTGATTCTAAAACCTCTTTTAAATGTATTATTTTTGTATTTTCAATGTATAAAAGAATTTTTCTCTCATATAGTTTTAATGATTTTATTAGATGTTTTTATTTATGATAATATCATGATGTGATCTATTGTGATTGAAATGTGGAAATTTTATGTTTCTTTTATGCATGTTTTAATTGTTATGATTATGTTATAGTTCTTGGGAAATGTTTATGAAATCGGGTGGTTTCGTGATAAACTAAGGGTGGGTGAGCCCGATATAGCTCTCCAATGCATTGGGTAACGCGAAGGAGTTAAATTATAAGGTTACTCAAAAGAGATTTAGGGAATATATTGTGGTGGGTATTCCAAATGTAACCAAGAGGGTTACTCCCTACGTAAGAATGTTATGAATGCCTCAAGTTACCTTTATGTCTTATGATTTCTATGAGTTATTTACAAATACTATTATTTAATGAGGTATGTTAAAGTTTTTATGTTTAAGATTAAAGTACGATTTCATTGATTCTTATGTATACATGGACTATTGTTTTTTTTCCGTATTTTTATATCCCTTACTGAGCCTTTTATGCTCATCCCATGTTTTTGAAATGTTTTCCACATGAATTAAAGGTGAATAGGGTCAAGGATGGGATCAAGGAAAGACATGCTATCTAAAACAAGGAATTAGACATGTTTCTTTTAAGAGTTTTTATTTTATATAAACTGAGTAGAAGTGTCTACCTTTTAATCTTGTGAGATGTAATAGTTATGTTCTAATTCTCTAAAACTCTAAACATGAAAAGATCCTCAATGTGAATTATTCATTTAATTCAAGATTATGTAATGTTTTAAGGCCGGGTCCTTATAATCATTATTTATGACTTTTACTTTTTATTTTCTTTTCCAATAAATTATTCTACTGATAAAGTTGTTATATAATTTTAGTTATGCAATAAATGTTTTTTTTGTATCCTATTTTTAATTATTGTTTCCTACCTTCAATTTCATTGTAGAGGCATAAATTTAATATTGAAGGATGTGTTCCTCGAGAAAAACTATTTTGTTTGATTAGAAAGAAGAAAGATGGAAGTGCAGTTAATGAACCGACTCAACAGAAGATTGTATGTTTTACTTTTTAGATTTTAAATTTTATTCTCTATTTTGTAACATAATAATCTATTTATATTTGTAATAGGATACTTTAGAGGCCCTTGATTCTTAGGAACTTGACAATTTTGGGTCAAACGATCACTTATATCAGGTGTTTGGAGATGAGCAACCTAGTAGAGTACGCTGCCATCCTGGAAAGAGTATATTTCTAACGAGGTATTGGCCTTCCTCGTGTATGATTTGTAGTGCCACCAAGTTTTAGCAAGTCAAGGCACATGATGAACATGCTGAAAAAAGAGCCACATAGACGGCAGAATAGTCTACTAGGGAAAACACTACATTTATGAAATTGATGGAATTTTTACTTCTAACACATCCATCAGAGGCTGACACTGCTTGGGATGCATATATGTCATTAATGCATTCTATATATGGTGCACTAGGTGGTAGTTCTAGTGGTGGATTAGACGATGGAAAGTAGGAGGCTGAGGCAGAGGAGGAAGAGAAGTAGGCCAAGGAGGAGGCTGAGGTAGATGAGGATGAGGTAGAGGAGGAGGGTGATGAGGAGGCCGAGGCTGAGTAAGAGGGAAAGAAGGAGGGCATGGATGATGATGTGTATGGCGATGAGGATGAGGGTGAGGGTGATGATTATTGTGATTATAGTTATGGAGACGAGGGACAGATTGATCCATTACATTTTTGACTGATATTACTGACCATTGATGTTTATTTATTTTTTGTGCCTGAATATATGTGTGATTATGTAGGTCACATCATCTTTATTTTTATCTATAAATAGTAAAATTTTACTTGATGATTTTTTGTGAATGATTCACCCCTCCCCTAGACATCCCCCACCCCCAGGACACCTCATACTCCTTGGGTAGCCTTACCACCCCTATGGACAGCCCACCCACCGCCGTGGACAACCTTCCCCACCCCCTAGACAACACATGATAAGGTTAGGATATTACACACTGAGAGAAGGAGCAGAAAAATCAATGACATGTTTTTATTTTAATTATATTTTCTATCGAAACAAGATTTGACTCGTGTTAAATAATTACCACTTTTCTAAAAACAAAAAAAATTACAATTCCACATGAACTAAATAATTTAAATGGTTCACTACTCAATAATAATAGTTACATCCATGTAATGGTTTGGAAATAATCCAATACCACACAATCCACAAGAAAAAAAATCTATTAGTGTGTATAAAAGAAATTTTGGTATACACATACAGTTATGTATCTGTATGATAAATAAAAATATGCATGTGATTATTATAGAAAAATGGTGCATTACATGTTTGTGTAACATGATAAGAAACATTCACCAATTTATTCCAAACATGCTAATCTTATTTATTTAACTTTCACTTTTGATAACTCTCAAAAAAATTCTTCACTCTGGTGGATAGACCGCCCACCCCCTTGACACCCCCTACCCCTTGGACAGCCCGACCACCCCCGTGGATAGCCCTCCCACCCCCTAGACACCCCCACCCCTAGAAGGATCCCCAACCACCAAGACACCACCCCACCCCTGGACACCCCCCAGACACCACCCCGACCCCTAGAAACCCCCTGGACACCCCCTCACCCCTGGACACCCCCATGGACACTCCCAACACACTGGATAGCCCCCACCAACCTGGACAACCCCCCTGCCACACACACACACAGACACACACATCCCCCTGGAAACCCTATAGTCCCTGGATAGCCCCGCCGCCCCCGTGGACAGCCCGCCCACCCCATGGACTGTCCCTCCTCCTATGGAAAGCCTCCACACTCCCTGGACACCCCATACCCCCCAGAGAACCACACCCACCCATAAACACCCCGTACACACTGGACAGCCCCACCCACCCCTGTGGACAACCCCACCCACCCCTTGAGACAATCCCGCCCACCACCCCTAGACAACCCCCACCCCCATGGATAGCCCCGCCCACCCCCTAGAAAGCCCCGCCAACCCCCTGAACCCCCCCCCCCCAGGGGACAACCAGACCACCCCCTTGGACACCCCGTACCCCCTGGACAACCTTGAACTCCCCCCATGGGCACCCCCACCCCAGACAGTCCCCACCCCCGTGGATAGCCCCACCCACCCCTGGACACCGTGACCCCCTAGACAGTCCCACCACCCCCTTGGACCGACCCCACCCCACATGGACAACCCCCACCCCCTGGACATCCCCACTCCCGTGGACACCACCCCACCCCCTTGGACCCCCCAACCCTGGACCGCCCCCAACCCCTGGACACCCCCATGGACAACCCACCCAGACACCACCCCACCCCCAAGACACCCCCACAGATAGCCCCCCCTCCAGACCACCCATGACACCCCCACTCACACACACCACCTTGGATATCCCCCCACCACTCACACCCCCTGGACACCCCTACCCCCTGGACAGCCTGCCACCCCGTGGAAAACCCGCCCACCCCCTGGACACCGACACCCCATGGACACCCCCACCCCTGGACACCGCCACCACATGGAAAGCCCCCCAACCACCAGAACACCACCCCACCACTCCAGAGACCACCCCACCCCCTGGACACCACCCACCCCCAACCCCTAGACCTCCCCACCCCCCAGGACACCACTCCACCCCTTAGACACCCTACTGACCCCCTCGAAATCCCCCCCCCCCCCCCGGGCACCACCACACCCCCAAGACACCCCAATGGATAGCCCCCGCCCCTCCACCACCACCCCTGACAGCCCCCACCCCCTGGATAGCCCCCCCCCACACCACCCTGGACATCCCCCCCCACCCCCCACCCCCTGGACACCCCCTACCCCTCTGGACAAACCGCCCACCCCCGTGGACAACCCGCCCACCCCCTGCACACCCACACCCCAACCCTTGGAACGAACCCCAACCCTCAGGACACCACCCACACCCTTGACACCACCTCACCCCCGGACACCACCTCATACCCTGGACCCCCTGGACACCACACCACCCCCTAGACATCCCCCACCTTTACACCACCCTGATGGATACCCCCCACCCCACACACACACCCCCTAGACACCCTGTACCCCTGGACAGCCCCGCCACCACCGTGGATAGCCCGCCTACCCCCTGGACAACCCCTCCTCCTGTATAAAACCTCCCCACCCCTAGACACCTCGTACCCCTTGGACAAACCCTTCCACCCCCAAGACACCCCGTAACCCTCTTGGACAGATCTTCCGACCACCGTGGATAGCCCCGCCCACCCATGGACAACCCCACCCCTGGAAACCCCCACCCCACGGACAACCCCGCCAACCCCCTTGGGTAGCCCCACCCACCCCTGGACACCCCTACCTCCTGTGGAAATCCTGCCCACCTCCTTGGTCACCTTGTACCCCTGGACATACCCTCCCACATCTGTGGACACCCCCAACCCCCTGGATAGCCCCCACCCATGTGGACAGCCTCACCCTCCCCCCAGGACACCCTGGCCCCCTGGACAGCCCCACCACCCCTATGACCACCCCCACCCCTGGACATCCCCCACTCCCCTTGACAGCCACCACCCTCGTGGAAAACACCCCACCCCACCCCCTTGGATAGCTCCCAACCCCTGGACCACCCCCACCCCACCCCCCGGACACCCCCCTCGAAAGCCTCCCCAACCCCCTAAACTCCACCCCACCCCCTAGACTCCCCCATGGACAACCCCCCGGACACCCCCCCAAGACACCCCCATTTACAGCCCCCTCCCACCCTGGACAGCCCCCACCCCTCGGACACCCCCATTTCCCCAGACACCCCAACCCTCTGGACACCCCTACCCTGCTTGGATTGCCACCCCAAACCCCTGAACAGTCCCGAACCCCCTGAAGTTTGAATTTAATTCTTTATGTATTTAATTAAAT
Organism: Viscum album; assembly: GCA_963277665.1. Taxonomy (NCBI): domain Eukaryota; kingdom Viridiplantae; phylum Streptophyta; class Magnoliopsida; order Santalales; family Viscaceae; genus Viscum; species Viscum album. Next base: position 1,220,941,943 of record OY728119.1, read on the forward strand.
TATGAATTATGTGTTAATGGTGTATGGGTATAATTATTGTATGTGTATACTTGATGTAATTACCTTATGAATTATGTTTTTATTTGGTATGTCTGTAGAGGGTAATTAAATAGTGAATTTGAGGTATTTAGATTTATGTATGAATTATGTGTTGGATGAATTCTATATGAATTCAAATAGAATTCTGAATTCATGTATGTATTATGGAGGCATACATGTTAATGGTGTATTGTGATACTTTTTATGAGTTTATATATTATGTTGGTCTATTGTGAATGAATTTTTGAGGAATTGTTGTAGCCGCACAAGGGGAATTGTTGTTTCATAGGGGCTATTGCACATGCACAGGGGGAGTCCAACAATTCATCTTTCTGTAGGTACAAAGGATATGCCAACGGTTTACAACTATTGGAATATGTGTAAAATCTGAGCTTATACAAACATTTTTATGTAAACTGTTTTTATAAGTATATGAAAATGGTTTGTAAATCGTTGGAATATATAATTTCATTTGAGATTTACCAATGGTCTGTGGAAAACCGTTGGTAAAAGTCTATTCCAACAGTTTAAATAACCATTGGTATAGAGATACTTCATTCTAATTATCATAGTTTAAAACCATTGGAAAACATATATACCAATAGTTTACTAAAACCATTGGTATATAATGATTTTTTCAAACATATACTTATAGATCAAGACCCAACGATTGTCCAACCTTTACCAATGGATTTAAACCATTGATAAAGTGAAACTTTCTAGTTTTGTAAAACAACTAAATTTTTAAATGCATAAATCATCAAAGAAATATTTAAATAATTATAAACAACTATGTGACCCCTATGATACCACTTTTATGTTCCAGGCGCAACAGAAGCGTGGTTAGGATGGAACCCAATTTTGATTTTTACCATGATCAATGATTATTCTAGGATCAATATGACGATGAACACAAGTCTTCATAGAACATAATAAATGATTTAGATAAAGAAGTAAGAGGCCTGAAACCTTTATAGGGGATCTTGTAAATCAAGTTTATAGTTGATTTAATTACTTTCATAAAGAAAATAATACATGGAACTTTGGTATTTTTTTCATTGATGATGTTGATTATCCGGAATGACCCTTTTGGAATATCTTGTTGCGCTTAAAAAAATCTAAACTTGAATCCCTCTAGTGGTGATCCACACATGCTCTGATGACCTCTGATCGACACCGCTCATTCTCCAGGTATTATCATAGTAAATCGAGTGACTTTTGTTGGTTGATATTGATCACTTGTTCTTTGTCCTGGAAGAATGTTTCCCATTATTGAGAGGGGCGAGAAGAGGATTTGAGAGAAAAATTGTTTAGCTCAAAAATTCACAATTCACAAGGTGTGCAGTTCGGTGTCGTGTGGTTTCTAGAATAATAGGCGTACTTGTCTATTTATATTCATGGAACATTAGTTACAATATTTAATTTCATAATGACAATTAAATACCTTCATGAACTTAAAGAAAACACATGCTCATAATAATAATATGGTGTCATTATTTAAGTTGCGACAACTTGTGAAAACAGAATTATAAATAATATTCCTTGTTAAAAAATAATAGCTACATCATTATTATTTTATATCATGCCCACTAGTTAAATAATTATTTACCATCTTGCAAATAAATTATTTTTCTACCGGACCAGGCTTGGTCTGCTTGAACTCCACATCCGTTTATTGAACACCCATTTAAAAAATAAATAATTTATTATCTTAAATAAATATTTATTTTTAACTAGTAAATTAATATTTATTAAATGTTTAATAAAATAAATAAATATTTTTTACCCACAATCCGATGAATAAATATTTATTTTATTTATACAATCATTTTTACATTAATAGAATTATTCCATTATCTTGAAATAATATTTATTAAGTATATTCCAATAGAATTTTACTAAGACCAATAGAAAAATATTCTGTGTGACTCTCTAGGATTCATTCATGTTGGAATTAGGCAGGATCTCCTAAAGTCCAAGTGTATAGTCTAGCAACTTTTTATGTCACCCTAGAGAATGACTATAAATTATCAATAACAAAATCCACATACGAACACTCAATCTGTAATATAATCCATTTGTCGCAATATCTCATCAAGTAGGTTTCATTATAGTGTCATAAAATTTTATGATAGGAATGTCGTTCATTTAATTCCTGAAATAAACTTTTCGTTACACCATGTCCATGGAATTTCACATGAGGTTCTATTTCAATCAAATGGTCTAGATATCAACATCTATAATTGGAAGGTACAAATCCTTCCACAACTTATCCATTAATAACTTGCCACATGTGACGCACCTAATGCACCCTACTTCCCTCCAACTGTATACGTGATGGTTTTCATTATTAATCAATGTGCATGTGTCATGACACATATTAATGAAAATATTAACTTCTAAGGATCATTACACATGCTCGAAGATAGAAATATTTGATGACACCAAAACATGCGGGATCACTACTAGTGTGTATGTTCTCAAAATCTATTTTCTTGGAGATTACCAAGTGGGAACATCATGAGAGGAAGTATAATTTTCTTACGAGTATTCACACCTGACAGTCTTCATGCTATGTGTCCCATCATAGTAAGTCTTCCAACCATAGAAATATATTTAAGAATATTGTTATAGCATTTCAAGTTTTTCATCATAGCCGGGAACTCCCATGACCTATTCAATGAAAAAAACTCTAGGACATTATTACATCATAGTAATGTAGAACAATGAACAATATGTAATAAGTTGTTTAAAATTTAAATACATTAAATTTACATCTAATCAATGTACAACCACTTGGTTCTAGGACAACGAATCTTACAATATGTTCTTATATTTGATGATTGTAGATACAATATTCTCGGAAAAAATGAATATTACTATTAGTGGAAGCTTTTACAACCATAAAATGTTTGATAATAAATTTAATTATTTCAACTATAACATCCCATCATTTCAAAATAATTCAATATTCGATGGCGTATACAATCGCGAGCTTAAAATAACAATGAAATATTAATATTTAAAAGTTATAGTTACAACATACCCATTAAATTGTTGGATATGAATAGTATTAACCTTAATATAAAATATGTATTATGGTCCTACTCAATAAAAATTATCAATTAATTCTTCATAAATAAACAATATATATTTATCTAAAATCATTTTACGTTTCAAAAAAAATTCATAAAAATGGGTTTTATTGTTTTTTGTGGGGAAATATTATAATCATTCATTGGGACTTTTATAAATATGTCTATTTTTAATTTATGGAATTTTCATTTCCAAATAATTTTATGGTGATTTGTTTATGCTTTTTGAAATGATTCTATTTTTAGTAAACAGTGGAAAAAACATTTTTGAAAATCTTTTAATTTTTTATTTTATAAGTCCGATTATTCCGTGAAATTGATATCAAAATAACATAAGTAATTTTTAATTATATATAACATAATTATTTATATTTGAATAAATATTATACATTATTTTGATATATTTTTTTTTTGATCTTAAAACAAACTTTTCTAATAATATGTTTTTATTTTGTTTTTCATTTTAGTAATTAATTAATTTCTAACACTTTGATATTTTGAAAGATGAAAAATGGATTCCTTATTTTAAATCAACTAGGATAAGTTTTCTTAATAGTTCCATTTTATTTTTTTTATTATTAATGGTGACCATAATAAATACTTGTCACCTAACTAAGGGTATATTAGGCAATTAGGATTAAAAATAATATAATGAATATAAATCATCTTAACAGCGGGATTTAATATATTTGATGAGTGAGTTTCAACCACAATAAAACAAGATTATGATTTATTGTAAGGACTTGGATTTACCATGGAATTTTTTTTAAATACATGGGAATTTTATGAGTGTGCAGTTTCTCACGACACTTGATTCTGAGGCCCGGTGTGTCCGGAATCAATTTCTGAAGTTGTGTTCAGGTACGTTCAGTAAATGCACAAGCGAGTTTTTATAAGTTTTGAACTGATGCTCGGAATGGAAATCTGAGGGCATCATTGAGCGCACAGTGCCAGTTTTCACTTAATAAGAATTTCACATCAACGAAAGTGATTCGGGAATAAAAGTTTGTTTTTGGATTTTGATACAAAAATAAAATAAAGTACAAGACTTTATTATATTTTTAAGCTACCATGTGTTGTGTGTGTTGGTTAAAACCTCCCCTTGGAGGTTGGTAGCGGGACCGCCACACCCTAACCTCCCATGAGCGGTTATGGTGGTGTGTCCCACCCAAGCATAACCTCCCATGGGAGGATATTTGTGGTGGGGACCCATCCGAGTCGCAAAACCTCCCTACTAATGATAGGGGTGGGGACCACCCGGCCCCTATTGATTGTGGATGAAGAAACCTCTCTACTCTCCCTCATTAATTAGGGAGAGCCTTTAACCTCTATGTGCAATTAATTTTTCCAACGCTTGTGTTTTAATAAGAAGAGCCCTTTAGAATCCTCCAAATTAATGAGACAACACATGCACATTTAATTTGGTGGAGTCGGGATTTTAATTCTCCTTTTGAATTTCGTGCCAACACTTTAAATAATGGGAAAACTATTATTTTATTTGTGTTGGCATCCTATTCTGGTGGGATTGTTGGAGAAATATCCCAACGATTAACCGTCCTCCCAATGAAGAACGTGAAGAACGCAAAGAACACCGGTGACGCTCTTCCTCTCTGGCATTCTTCCTCTAACCCCTTTGATGTGGGACGTGATCGTCTACCATGGATTGATGGCCATCCATCTGTGACTTCAATGAACGACAATTGGAAAATCCAAGGTAGGGGGATTTGAGTTATTTTATATTTGAATATAAACCTCATTCTTCTTTGAACAAATATATGGTATGAGAATCACCAATTTCTATCACTGTAATAAATAGTGCTTGGCCCACACAAACATGGTCCGACCCTCCCCTTGTTTGTTCATGTTCAATGATGATGACTTGGCAAAGAGGCGACAGTGACGAGGACGAAAAACAAGGGTTGCGCTACCCGTGACCTCCGCAAACTGTGCCTCCCCCATGGTGCCCCGGTGCACTTCTTGCGCCTAAGAGCACTACCCCGCCACACTGCCCGTGTGCCCCGCACGCTGCCCAGCTCCGCTGGCGCCCTGCCAGCGTGCTGCCCGGCTCCCCCGCACCTCACCGGCGGCCTGCCCGGCGCCCCCACGCCCCCACGCCCCGCTGGCGGCTTGCCCGGAGCCCCTACTCCCTTTCGATGGCTTGCCCGGCCTCTGTCGGTGGGCTGCCCGGCACCCTGGCGCCCTGCCCGATGCCCCGGGGCCCTGCCCGGTGCACCCGTAGCCTATCGGTGCGCAGCCGGCCTGCCCACGCCCTGTGCGGCCTACCTGCTGGCCTCCCAGCCACCGGCCTCCTGATCTGACCTGCAGCATCCCATGTGGTGTCATTGGTCAAATAGACCTAGTCCCCCAGGCCATGTTACCGAGCCGCCTACATAGTGACTACCGAGCCGCCTACATGGAGATTACCAAGCCGAACTTCCCTCACGGTCTGCTGGGCCAGGCCCATGGGATCGGGTCAAAACATAGCGGACTGACCCACCCAATGGGCCGGGTCAGACCTAGCGAGTCTGACCGGGTCGACCCAGACCGGGTCGGCCCGGACTGGGTTGGTCCAGGTCATACCGGACCCGGGCCCATTACTGGTCCATTAACTTCTTGGGCGATATATTTGGCACCGAATGTTTGTTTGAAAAACTGTCAGTGGCGTGTGTATTCTTGAAGCATAGTCCTCGCTTTGAGTATACCCCACTAGAGTTCGGGGTATAGTTGTGTCACGGTTAGGTTGGTTCGTATATGAATCCAACCAGGCCCATAGAACTAGAATGCTAATTACTCACAGACTGGGCGTCTGATTGATACACTGTCTTTTGCGTTGAGACCCCTATGACATGGAGGTCCTTTGAGATAATTCTAAGTGAGAATTCACAACACTTGGAGTATCGACCAGTAGCCCATGGAGCGTAATCTTCTGGTGATGAGCATTCAGAGTGCGGAGACCTAGTATATGTAGTCCTGATGACTGCTTGACCGATTCGACTCGGAGTGATTCGATTAGCCTAGTGGACGGAGAACCCGATGTTTGGAGGCAGACCCATGGCTGACGGAGCACCTGGTAGTTGGAATTAGACCCACGGTACTCGGTAGGTGGAGTACCTCTATAGGCTATTAGGGGGAGCGCCCGGTATTTGGAACTAGACCCACAACGAACGGAGCACCTGGTAGTTGGAAAATGACCAGAGGTTCTCGATAGAAAGATTACATCAGCAGTCTAAGATTAGTAAAAAGTTCCTTGGTGTCACGACCAGCCCACTATAGACGATGAAGGTGGAGTTCTCTAGCAGCTGTGGTTTCGATAATGAAAATCCTGGTTTGAACTTAGTCAATGGCCTTTGTGTTTTCCTCGTGATTGAGATGGGTTACTTGATAACTTAGGTATATGTATGGGCATATACCTATGTAATGGTTATCCACTGATTTCATAGTTTTTGGTTTATCCTTGTTGGATTTTGTGATACCTTGAGGGTCTTGGGTTCCCTACTGTGTATCGTTGTACTCACGCCTACACGGGTTATGCCTGCACCTCGTTGTGTTGGATGCAGATGATGGACAATGCTAACGGAGGCCGAGAGCGCCAAGATTGAACAGTACCCAAAGGAGGAACTTACAATGTATCGATACACGGTGGAGTCTGGAGGACGTGGAGTGCTATGGAGGTTATCTATACCTACCCTTCAGGTAGGAAACCTAGCGGATGATCAAGGAGCTGCTCGAAACATCCAGCTATTTTTCTTTTAGTTGTACCTCTTTTGTCTTTTCCTTGTACTTTATAGTTGGTCTTGTATTCTGGCCCCCCTTTACTTTCAGTAAACATATTATACTACCTTTACATAGTGTTTGCTTCCGCTTGTACATCGGTTGTGTGTGTTTACGATTTATAAAGGCAATAACTTCCCAGTTTTAGGGATTTACGCCTTTGGGGCTAGTCTCCATCCCATGGCCTATGGAAGGTGGGTTTGGGGTAGTCACGATACGGGCCCTGTGGGAGGGGTCATGTCAACTTTGTATTAGAGGACGTCGGTTCTACCACAGAACTTAGGGATCTGATATTTCATTTTTGTGAAGTAATAGTGTTAAGGGTATTAAGTGTGGTTTTCAGTTCAGGGAGTCCAGTGTTGGTGAGGGCGGCCAACGTATCCATAAAACAGTACCCTGATTACTGATTTCCGACTTAGTACATGAAAACAATGATTGTATGTTTTTTTTCAAAAGATTTCATTATGTCAGCTAAAACCAGGTCAGCCCACTAGGTTTAGTCTTTTGACTGTGTCACATCTGTTTCTTTTAGGATTTTTCCTTGTAGACAACCAGTTAGAGCCCTGAGAGTTTTACGTATTGACAGCCCACTGAGTGACGAGGCATTGTTACTGGGCCCTCTTCTAGTTGAGGCACCAGCAGAGACACCAGTGGTACTACTTCCCATCGGGCCACTCATGCCACCAGCCCCAGCAGCAGAGAGTGCACTCTGCTTGAGTGCGCTATACAAGTTCCAGTGCGAGAGGCCACCCAGGTACAGCAGAGAGATGGACTTGAAGGCAGCTGAAGATTGGCTGGAGGCTGTGGTGAGAGTCTTCATATTGTTAGGGACACCAGCCAACTTCATGGTGATCCCTTCTACCCTCCTCCTTTAGGAATCAATAGGCAGATGGTGGAACCTGATTCCCCAGATGCATGACGAGGCAAAACTTCTATGGGCAGACTTCGAGAGCCTATTCTAGGAAGAGTTTGTACCAGCCACCCTTCGAGCAGTGTGGATACAAAAGCTACTGCATCTATAGTAGGGTATCATGACGGTGGCACAATACTCAGCGAGGTTCACCGACCTCTCACGCTACTCCACTGATATGGTATGAGACCCATTCTTCAGGGCCCAGGCCATTAAGCAGGGACTCGGGTGAGAGATCAGAGCTTCATTTATCTCCCAAAACATCCCGACACAAGTGTGAGTGTTGGAGCGAGCCCTCCTAGTGGAGAGTTTCCTTGATGAGCAGTCTCCAGCAGTGAGACCCACCACTAGCCGACATGCAGCGGAGTCTTCTGCAGCTGGCAGTAGACAGATGACGCAAAGGTCCAAGAAGACCAGAACCATAGGTGGTCGACTACAAGACTCAGGATCGGTTGTTCGGGGCACCCAGAGTGGAGACAGATCCAGTCATGCTAGGATCGAACAGTGTTACTCCTGCGGTGGGCATGGTCACATGGATCGTGACAGTCCGACCCATTGTTCTGATGATCAACAAACAGTTGATGGACCTCCCAGAAAGAGGCATAGGTACAGTCGAGGCTATCCATAGGACGCAGGTGGATGTGGCAGAGGAGCTGGCCGTGCAGCTAGCGGTGGACGACCTTACAAGGTTTTACCACCACCACCACCAGGAGGTCCACCCCCGACCATGGGAAGCAGGTGGACAGGGAAGAGCACAGCTTCAGGCAGCTGAGGCCTACGACCATGGAACTCTAGAGATTATACGAGGTACTATCTGTGTCTACTCCACCATTTCTACAGTTCTTATATTGAGAGGTTCCAGTCACTCTTCCGTTTCCACTGCCCTCGTTCGGAGCTCAGAGAATATGACAGAGCCGTTGGATTGATCCCTATGGCTAGAGACTCCTACGGGAGAAGACTCGATGATTATACACTGGTGCTGACAATGTGAGCTTACTTTAGGAGGTGATAGCTTCATCTAGGATCTCATCGTAGTGGCATCGAGGTCTTAAGAGGTCATATTGGGTATGGACTGGTTATCTATAGTCCATGTTCAGATCGACCGTATTAGGCGCAATGTGCAGTGTGTCTGCATGGATGGGACCAATTTCACCTTCACCGGTGATAAGGGAACTTTTGCAGTGTAGGACAGACTTACTCGGATGAGGGTGAAACTGATCACTCACTAGTTGGCTTGCCTTACCCTCAGAGCAGTTGATGTGGAGAGTCTGACATATCTTGTAGTAGTGGACCAGTACTCAGATGTTTTCCCTGAGGATGTTCCAGGACTACCTCCTCATAGAGAGGTCAACTTTTACATTGAACTGTACCCTGGGATGGCACCGATATCTACTACAGCATATCAGATGGCTCCCACTATGCTTCGTGATCTGAGGGAACATCTTGAGGACTTTCAGGGAAGGGATTCATCCGACCCATTGTTTCTCCCCGGGCTTCCCTGATTCTATTCACCAAGAAGGGGGATGGGAGATTGTGGCTCTCTGTCGACTATCATCACCTGAACTAGGTAACTGTGAAGAACAAGTAACCACTCCCGAGGATTGACGACGTCTTTGATCAGCTTAAGTGAGCACTATGGTTCTCGAAGATAGACCTCAGATCAGACTATCACTAGCTCAGAGATCGAGATGAGGATGTGAAGAAGACGACCTTCAGGTGTCGTTAAGGCCACAAAAAGTTCTTGGTTATTCCGTTCGGTGTAACCAACAGTCCAGCAGTGTTCATGAGTCTCATGAACAGGATCTTCCAGCCATACCTTGATCGCTTTGTCGTAGTCTTCATCGACGACATACTGATCTACGCAACTAATGAGGAGGATCATGCCTACCATTTTCAAGTATTACTGGACACACTCCGAGAGCACCGTATTTATGGTAAGCTATCGAAGTGAAAACTTTTGGATTCAGGAGGTTCATGTTTTAGGACATGTCATCTCAGAGGCTGGAGTTGTAGTGGATCCAACAATGATCGATGCAGTACTTGCGTGGGAGCCACCTAGTAGTGTGACGGAGGTACGGAGTTACCTGAGCTTGGATGGATACTACCAGAGATTCGTTCCAGATTTCACAAGAGTTTTAGCACTGCTATCAGCCTTTTCGAAGAAGGGGAAACCTTCCTGTGGTCAGAGAGATGCCAACAGAGCTTTCAGAAGCTGAGGCAGAGGCAGACTAGTGCCCCCATTTTGAGGCTTCTAGAGGAAGGTGTGGGGTACGTAGTCTACTGTGATGCATCAGGAACCAGACTCGGGTGTGTCCTAATATAGGTGCGAGCAGTGATCACATATGGTTATTTCCAGCCGAGACAACAATAGAAGAACTACGCTACACATGACCTAGAATTAAAAGTAGTGGTATTCTTCTTAAAGATAGGGTGGCACTATCTGATGGGAAAACGTTTTACCGTGTACTCTGATCACAAGAGTCTCAGGGATATCTTCTCTCAAAAGGACCTGAACCCGAGACAACGATGATGGATTGAGTTCCTCCAGGACTATTACTTTGAGAAAGTCTATACTCCTGGGAAGGGGAATGTTTTTGCAGATGCACTCAGTAGGATGAATGGTATATAACTTCTAGGATAGGTGACATAGCAGCTGGCTTCCTTACATATATTCTTTGTGGATAGAGGTGGAGCAGCCTATCTATAGTCTCTTACAGTCACTCGCCCACTACTTCAGCGAGTCCTGGAGGCGCAGCATGGGGACGCAAACTGTGAGACGTGACGTTCTCAGATATCCAATGGGCAAGCACCTAATAGATTTTCTGAAGGTGGGGAGCACGTCATCCTCTTCAAAAGACATACCATGGTACCAGTTACACTTCAGGAGGAAGTGTTGAAGGAGTTCCACACTTCCCCTCTAGAGGTACATCTAGGATTTGAGAAGATGTACCTGGACCTTCTACGACAACACTAGTGGCAAGGTATGAAGAAGGTAGTAGAAGAGTTTGTCTCACGATGCCACACTTATCAGTAAGTGAAGGCGGAGCACCAGGTACCAGCTGGATTGGTTCAGCCCTTAGAGGTACCAGAGTGGAAGTGGGATGGGATATCCATGGACACCGTGACAGGTCTTCCACGTACATCCAAGAGTCATGATTTAATTTGGGTGATCATTGACCGACACATCAAGTCGGCCCACTTCTCACCGATCAGAGAGAAGGGGTCATTAGATAGCTTGGGATGCCTCTACCTGCAGGAGATTGTGCGTTTTCATGGAGTACCTTATTCTATTATCTCTGACCGTGATGCACACTTCACATCTCGACTATGGAAGGGGTTGTAGGAGGCTTTCAAGACACAACTTTTCTTGAGCACCACCTTCCATCCTTAGATGGATGGTCAAACTGATAGAACCATGCAGACCCTCGAGGATATGCTCCATGCATGTGTCCTTGACTTCAGTCGCAGCCGGGAGGACCAATTACCTTTGGTGGAGTTTTCCTAAAACAACAGATATCACTCTACTATCGGGATAACACCTTTTGAGGATTTTTACAGACAACCATGTAGATCGCCACTATGCTGGAAAGACCCAAGGGAGTCAGCACTAGTGGGATCACAGATGGTACGAGCTACAACAGAGAAGGTGCAGATCATCTAGGAGCAGATGAAGACTGCACAAAGTAGGGATAAGTCATATGCTGACAAGAGACGGAGGCCTCTGGAGTTCTAGAATGGTGACCACATCTTCCTACGGGCCCAAATCGATGAGGTCTACGGAGATTTGTCCGATGCGGAATGTTATCTCCACAGTTCATCAGACCTTTACAGGTCCATAGCAGAGTAGGAAATGTGGCATACCACTTGGCTCTTCCACCTCAGCTTCATCGGATGCATGACTTCATCTACATATCTTAGTTGAGGAGATACGTGCACAAACCGTCCCACATCATCGACCACGAGGAGTTGGATATCAACGACGAGGCAACTTTCACGGATGTCCTAGTGGAGATCAAGAATCGACAGGAGCAGGTCCTACGTGGATGGTCGATACCTCTGGTGCACGTTCGCTGGCAGCATAGGATCCTCCAGGAGAGCATATGGGAGCGGGATGCTCATATGCGTGCTCAGTACCCCCATTTGTTCCCTGAGTTAGAGTTGTAGTTTATGGGGATATAAAACCCTGAGATGGGAAGAATGTAAATACCTGGATTTCCAATGTAATTACTTTTAAATATATGGGAATTTTACGAGTCTGCAGTTTCTAATGGCGCTTGATTTCGAGTCCTGGTGTGTCTAGAATCAATTTCTTATGTTTTTTCAGGTACGTTCAGTAAACAGATGATTGTGTTTTTATAACATTTGAACCGGTTCTCGGAATGGAAATCCAAGGGCACCATTGAACTCGCAGTGCCAGTTTTCACTTAGGAATAAATTCACTTCATTGGAAGGGAGTCGACAATAAAAGTCAGTTTTTGGTTTTTTATAAAAAAAAATAAAATAAAGTACAACACTTTATTTTATTTTTATGCTACCATGTGTGTGAGTGTGTTGGTTAAAACCTAACCTTTGTGGTTGGTGGTGGGACCTCCATATCCTAACCTCCCATGAGGGGTTATGGTGGAGGGGCCCACCCGAGCATAACCTCCCATGGGAGGATATTTGAGGTGGGGACCACCCGAGTCATAAACCTCCCTACTAATGATAGGGGTGGGGACCACCCGACCCCTATTGATGGAAAAGGATGAAACCTCTCCACTCTCCCTCATTATTGAGGGAGAGCCTTTGACCTCCCGGTGCATTTAATTGGCCCAACACTTCTGTTTTAAAAAGGAGAGCCTCTTGGAATCCTCCAAATTAATGAGAAAACACTCGTGCATTTAAATTGGAGGATCAGGGATTTTAATTCTCCTTTTTGAATTTCGTTCCAACACTTAAAATAATAGGAAACAATTATTTTATTTGGTTTGTAATCCTCTTCTGGTGGGATTTTTAAAGAAAGATCCCAACGAAAAACTGTCCTCCCAATGATGAACCTGAAGAAGGTGAATAATGCCAGCGACGCTCTTCTTCTCAGGCCTTCTTCCTTGGACCCCTTTGACGTGGGATGTGATTGTCTACCACGAATTGATGTCCATCCTTCCACGACGTCAATGAACGACTACCAGAAAATCAAAGGTAGGGAGATTTGTGTTATTTTCTATTTGAATATAAACCTCATTCCTCATCGAATAATGACATGGTATGAGAATCACCAATTTCTATCACCATAATGAGGAGGGCTTAGGATGAATGAACACGGTCCAACCCTCCCCTTTATTGTTCATGTTCGATGAAGACAGCTTGGAAAAGAGGCGACGATGAAAAGGACAACAAAAAAGGGTCGCGCTACCCATGGCCTCCGGGAACTGTGCTACCCCCGCGGCACCCCGTCGCGCTTCTCGCGCCCTAGCGAGCTGCCGTGGTGCACTGTACGCATGCCCCAAGTCTTGCCCAATGCCGCCGGTGCATTTCCCGGTGCCCCCACGCCCCACCGCTGCGCTGCCCGGTGCCCCTGCGCCCTACAGGCATGTTGCCCGACGCCCCCACGCCCCGCCGATGCGCTGACCGACACCCTCGTGCCTAGTCGGTGCGCTGCCCAGCTCCCTTGGGCCCCGCCGGTGCACTGCCCGGTGCCCCAGGGCCCCGCCGACACCCTGCCTGGTGCCCCTGCGCCCTGCCGATGCGATCCCCGGTGCCCCCGCGCGCCCTGCCGGTCCACTACCCAGCACCACCCCCCCCCCCCCCCCCCGACGCGCTGCCCAGTGCCACCGTGCCCTGCCGACGCGCTACTCGGTGCCCCCGCGCCATGCTGGCATCCTACTCGGCGCCCCCCTCCCCCCCCCCCACCCCGCCGGCAGCCTGCCCGCCATCCCCGCACCCTCCTGGCGGCCTACCCGGCCCCTACCGGCGGCCTACTCGGCGCCCTGCCTGTCGCCCCAGTGCCCTGTCCAGTGAACCCGCAACCTACCTGTGACCGGACGACCTACCCGCACCCAGCACGACCTGCCAGTTGGCTTCTCAAGCCAACCCACGACATCCCCAAGGTGTCGCTGGCCGAACCGGCCTGGTCCCCCGGGCCGAGTTACCAAGACGACTACGTGGTGACTACCGGTCCGAACCGCCCTTGCGGTCCGCTGGGCCGGACCTAGTGGATCAGGTCAAAACATAGTGGACTGACCCTCCCAATGGGTCGGGTGAGACCCAGCGAGTCTGACCGGGTCGACCCAGACCGGGTCGGACTAGAACCAGGCCCATTACTGACCCATTACATTCTTGGGCCATATCTTTACCACCAGACATCTGTTTGATGAACCATCAGTGGAGCCTGTATTTTTGTATCGTAACCATCCCTTTGAGTATACCCCACTATAGTTCAGGGTATAGTTAAGTCACGACTAGGTTTGTTCATACACAAATCCAACCGGGCCACCGAGACAAAAATGCTAATAACTCAGAGACTGAGCATCTGATTTATGATCCATATGTTGCGTTGAGACCCCTATGATGTGGAGGTACTTTGAGATACTTCTACGTGAGACTTCGTGATGCTTGGAGTATTGACCAGTAGCTCATGGAGCGGATCCTTCCAGTGAAGAGCAGTTAGAGTGCGGATACCTAGTAGCTGTAGACCTCACGACTGCTTGACTGTTTCGACTCGGAGTGATTAGATTATCATAGTGGATAGAGTGCATGGTATTTGGCGTCATAACCATAGCGGACAGAGCACCTGGTAGTTGGAAGCAGACCTGCGGTACTCGACAGGAGGAGTACCTCTATAAGCTATTAGGGGGAGCGCCTACTATTTGGCGGCACACCCACCGTGGACAGAGTGCCTGGTAGTTGGCAGTAGACCTGCGGTACTCAACATGAGTTTCACCTCAGCAGTCTAAGGTTATTTAGAAGCACATCAGTGTCGCGACAGGCCCACTATACATGACAGAGGCGGGGTTCTCCAGCAGTCGTGATTTCGACAATAAAAATCCTGGTTTGAGCTGAGTCAATGACGTTTGTGTTTTCCTAATGACTGAGATGGGTTACTTGATAACTTAGGTTTATGTATGGGAATATACCTAAGTAATGGTTATCCATTGATTTCATACTTTGTGGTTCATCCTTGTTGGATTTTGTGAGACCTTGAGGGTCTCGGGGTCCCTACCGAGTATCGTTATTCTCACCCCTGCACGGGATATGCCCGTACCTCGTTGTGTTTGATGAAGATGATGGACAGCGCTGGCGGAGGCCGAGAGCGCTAGGACTAGAAAGTACCTGGAGGAGGACTTTATGATGTATCGGTAAAATTTTGAGTCCGAAGGATGTGGAGTGCTGTGGAGGCCATATGTACCTACCCTTCAGGTAGGTATCCCGGAGAACCATCTGGGAGCTGCTAGACACCTTCTAGCTGTTTGTCTTTTAGTTGTACCTCTTTTGTCTTTTCCTTGAACTTTACAGTAGGGCTTGTATTCTGGACCACCCTTTACTTTCAGTATACTTGTTATACAACTTTTACTTAGTGTTTGCTTCCTCTTGTACTGTAGTTGTGCATGTTTACGATTTATAAAGGCAATGCATTCCCAGTTTTAGGGATTTATTCCTTTGGTGGTAGTTGCCAGCCCCTGGCCTATGGTAGATGGGCTTGGGGTAGTCATGATATGGGACCCAAGGGACGGGTCTTGACATTTATGGTAATTCTATTCTATTTCTATTTCAAAATTTCTTATATAATATTTTAAGTGCATAAATTCAAAAGTTTGATGATCATTCTTTAATATCTATAATATTTACTAGAAGGGATAATAAAATATTCTTTTTTGTTTATAAATTTTTATTTGAAATATAAATTATTTTTTCTCATTTTGTTAATTATTTTGAAGATGGAATTACATTAAATTCTTATGTAACACTGACTCAGTGCTTGAGAAGGAGGTTGAAAAATTACGTAAATTATTTTAAAAATACTACACTATTGAAAAACTAACATATACCAATGGTTTGGAACCATTGGTATAGGCCTCCAAACCGTTGGTATAGCCTATACCAACGGTTTGGAGAACCGTAGCCAAGTAAGCCGTTGGGATAGGTCTATACCAAAGGTTTTACGAAAACTGTCGGTATAGACCTATACCAACGGTTTTGGAAACCATTGGTATAAGTAATATGAAAATATATACCAACGGTTATGGAACCGTTGGTATATGTATTTCAAAAAAAACATTCGTTGGGATTTGATCCCAGGACCCCTAGTTTATCATTGAACGACTTAACCACTAACCTAACATGACTTTTGTTAACATAATTACATAAATATATATATGTATTGTAGTAATTATTTTAAATTTTGGATTGTATAATGTTCTCGGTACGAAGAAATGATAAAAATTATCAGGACCTATACCAACGGTTGTCAAAACCGTTGGTATAGACCTATACCAATGGTTTTGACAACCGTTGGTATAGTTCATGATTCTGGAATTTTGTTTGGGGTGTAGGTTTATTTCCAGGGGACCTTTCCCAACGGTTTTGGAAAACTGTTGGGATAGGTATACCCTTTCCCAATGGTTTTTCCAAACCATTGGGAAAGGTGTCCACAAAGTGGACTTTTCCCAACGGTTTTCCAAAACCGTTGGGAAAGGGTATACCTATCCCAACAGTTAGGCCCAACCGCTGGGAAAGGTGGCCACAAAGTGGACTTTTCCCAACGGTTTGGCCAAACCATTGGGATAGGTATATCCTTTCCCAACGGTTTTGGAAAACCATTGGGAAAAGTGTCCACAAAGTGGGATTTCCCAACAGTTTGGCCAAACCGTTGGGAAAAGAAACCTATACCAATGGTTTTTACAAACCGTTGGTATAGAAGAGTTGGGAAAAGTCAGGTTTCCAGTAGTTCTAAAAGTATTTTATTAGGTGAATTATAGTTTTATATTAATTTTTTTTAAAAATTATTATATTAGTGATGTGTTAATTTTTTATATTTTAATACCATTACTATCATATAATTTTAAAATTAAAATAAAATAAATAGTTCTAAAAATGCCACTAATGATAATTTATAATAATTAATGTTTTATAAAATGTTTAGAAATTAATAAAAATATTATATTCTTCCCAATTAATGGTTAATTGTTTCTAATATAAACTGCACTACCTTTTTGGGTCACTTCTACCGTTATAGTATCTTTCTTGACTCACAAAGAGTAAAAAACATTGATATGGTGTTAATTTTCAAAAGGGATAAATAGGGGAAAATCTAAAGAGGCAATTGATAAATTAGGTAAAAAAATATTTTATCTTATTTAACGAATTTTAAACAAAATATTTATTTAAAGATTTAAATAATATATTTTAAAAAATTAAGTTGGATTTTGGAACTAAGATTGACTTTTGAGAATATAAGTCATATATTATTCTAATTAAAAACTATTTTTTGATATTTTATTTTAGTTTTATTATTATAAGACCCCATTTTTTATTTATAATAATGTTTAACAAACATTTTATTTATTTTTAAAAAATCAAAATCAATTGAAAATAATTTGTTTCTTGATTTAAAGGTAAAATCTTATATACGTTTAAACTATTCATTTTCATAAAATCTATTTTTATGTGATTGGATTTATTATATTATAACTAATTTATTCCAACAATATAAATTAAACATGATAAAATAAATTCCAAAATTTTAATCACCGTTTCCATTAGTTTTTGGAATTCTATTTCTATTTTTCTAATATATTTCACAATTGCATAAAGTGTCAATACAAAAAGTTTGGAACCATTGGTATAGGTCCCCAAACCATTGGTATATCCTATACCAATGGCATGGGAAACTGTTTGGTGATTTTTCATGGGGATAGACCTATCCCAATGGTCTGAGAACTATTAGGATAGGCCTTTCCCAATAGTTTTCCCCAAATCGTTGGGAAAATTAAATCTAAAAACAATTACAGTAGTGTTTTGAACCCACAACATGTGGCTTATATATCAAATACTTCACTACTACCCTTCAATTATCATTGTGTCTATATTTGGATATATATACATACATATATATATATATATTTGATGATATTAAATAAAAGAATTCATAAAAAATATGGGTACAAGTTCCAACGATTCTCCAAACCGTTAGGATAGGTTCTCACCGTTTCCCAATAGTTTTAAATTTTTTTTGGGAAAAGTGGTGTCAAAGAAGGATTTTCCAATGGTTTTGTAAAACCAGTAGGAAACGATATGGCTTTGTCAATGGTTATACCAAAGTAATGAGATAAGTGATCTCAATGTGGGGATTCCCAATTGTTTCTCAAAACCATTTGGAAAAGTGGTCTCAAAGTGGGATTTGCTAATGGTTTCGTAAAATCATTGTGAAATACATACCAATTCCCAACAGTTTTTGAAAACCATTTGGAACATTTTTCTCAAATTGGAATATCCAAATGGCTTTGTAAAACCATTAGAAAAGGGGACATATACGAATAGTTATTAAAAATAATTTGTAAATATGTGTTGGTATCAATATGATATCTAGTAGTGATTATGATATCATGGTAGAATTTACGTTATCATAGTTATGGTTATAATGTATCTAAATTGGGTATACTTGAAGATAAGTCTTAAAATGTATCAAAAAAATTATAAAAATGGTATTATGAGTTTATATCAAACATATAACACCATATATTCATATTTGGTGTTCCTTGATTCCACCTGATATGATTTTAATATATTTATTATTTAATCATTCATTAAATTCCAATTATGCTTTTCTCATCACTTATAAAAGGTAACCTACCCTCCCCTATTCCCCATATAATTTTATCAATTTATATCATTTGATACCTACCTAAATACATTCATGAAATCCCTCCCCATGTTCTAGATTTTATATTTTTGGAATAATACAATCCTTATTTAGTCTAACGTTTAAAACATTGTAGTTTTTCAGATGAATATGAATATATAGAATTCACACGATGATTTAAAATCATGTTTAGGGAGAAATTACATTAAAAACATTAATTTAAATATTTTAATGATTTATTTTCTAAATATATTGTCTTCCATGTCTATATTCATAGTTTTATATTATTAATGAATTTATATGAACATTTATGAATTATAGACTAATTTCTTTGCCTATTTTGAAATTTTTTTAATGGTTTTCAAAATTAATATTTTTACACCAATTATATTGAACATTTTATCAAAAATTAAAAACTAATATTCAATTTTAATGTATAAAGTGTCAACGGTTTTTCAATCCACTATAAATGTTAGTTTATAATTGAATTCATTTAAAATCGTTCATTATTTATTCAATGAAAAACCATTTTCCCTTTGTTTTGGATACTTGAAAACAGTTTTAAAATGGATATCCAAACAAATGTATTCTTATGGGTGTGAAAAATATTTTTTTGAGTTTAATTTAAAAAATTTAATATTTATTTTTTTATAATTATGTATTGAGTTTTTGGAATTGTTTGTTCTGACGGGGGTTCCATAATAAACCTTGTACATGTGGTTCTGTAATATACAATGAACGAGTGCTCCTGATATATCTATCCATTGCATTATGTTAATGGATTGAGTTAACCAATGAGGTTTTTCCTAAGATATAATTTGAAGTAATAATATTTGTTATTCCATTTTTACGAGTGATTTTAAGAGTGATATGGAAATTATATCCCAAGTAATCCATAATATTTATTAATTAATCCAATGAGTTTCTATAGAAATTATATTATTTTGGATGCTATGATAATGATATTATGTTTAATGGAATGTATTTTATTCTTGATAAGGGTGAAATGTATTTTTTTTTGTAAAATTTTATGATTTTATTTATAATTTGAAAGAAACCCTTTTCATTTTAATTTTTCCTCTAACATTTTTATGATTTTTTTTGATGTTCTTTGGGAATAGAAGTTAATTTCTTGGTAATGAAAATGTATATTTGGAGGCCAAATTTTTTATTAAAATATAATATTTTTATAATAAGTCATGGAATAACATGCTTATTTATCTTTTTCATGTGAATATTACTTATATTTCTGTTCTCATCTAACATTTTAAATGTTTTTTCACATTTTTTAAGGTTGAATAGGGGAAAGGATGTGGTCAAGATAAGAATTTTGAAGATATATCATAAAAATAAAACATTTTAAATCATAATATTTTTATATTATTGAAAAAATATATGTTAAAAAGAAGTATAACCATTAGTTTGTAACATTTACTTGTGTAAGGGTGATGAAATAATTATTCCAAACTATAAAACATAATCATCCTTTAAATATTAAAAACAAAACTCTTGAATTAGAATAGAAGATTATTTAATCTTTAAGGACGAGTCCTTATAATTGATGTTGGAGGTACAATTTACTCATCTTGGGTATTACTATGATTTAATGAGAGGTTACCTTAAGAGATATTGATTCACTCATGTGTTTCAATGTTTAATGTTAATCACATGTCAAAAATATGAGATACCCAATTTTAGGTTTTAATTGATGGAAGTCTAAGCAGATTTAAAGAATTTTGGGAGACATTTATGGTAATATAACCATTGATTTTTGTATATGATTTAGTAGAAATATAATTAGGGCATGAATGGATTTAAATTTTTTAGAATGAGGTTTAAATGAATTTTTAAAATTTATGGTTTATATTGATTTTATTTTGAGGTAATTATGGGTTACTAGAGTTTGTTAATATATGACTTACTATGTAGATAACAGTGGGATTAAAAAGTTATTTTCTGACTATGAGTCCAATTTTACATTGAAGTAATTCAATATTGTGGGGAAATTTTATAATAAAGGTAAATAGAATAATCTAGGCTAAGAAGGTTTTATTTTTTTATTTTTCATTTATAGGGACACATGATTTCATTAAGACATTGTTTTGGGGAATTATTAGTATATTTTGGAGAAAATTTGATAAAGTAATATATGTTTTTAACAAGACAATTTATGATTTATTTATGTTACATTGAGTTAATTGTTATGTTTGTACTATAATAATATGTGTTCAAATCATTTAACTATTCTAGTTTAAACGTTATTCTATATTATATCGTGAACAATTCACATGATAGTTATTTATGGAATGATTTAATTTAAAATTTTGGTATGGGTGTTGGATTTTTTAGATTAATGTGTTATTTATTTATATAAAGGTTTATTCATTTTGGGAGTGATCTGAACTTATGCTAACCATTTTGGGATTTTAATTTCATAATACATGAGGAATAACTTTGTATCCTTTTTTTGATTATATTCTCTATTATAGTTTTTTTAATGATTCAGACATGAAAAATGTATCTTGAATATTCATAATTTGGTAAAAAATATGAGATATTATTGGAAATTAATGATTATAATTTTCAACTAAGAATATTTAATTATTTTATTACATTATATTGTATAAAAAATAACTTTGGGAAAAGGATATTAAAACCAAAATTTTTTCCCATTACCTTCTTTTCTGATGAATTGATTATCTTATCATACCTCATTGATTTACAGTTTTGTGGGAATTTAATTTCTCATAATCATTCATTTTTTATCAATGATAAATTTCACTATCTTTTATTATTTGGTAATTACATTTTCCCTCAATTTCTATGTTTTTACTTCCCACTAATTGTTTCCTATTTGGAAAATGTTTCACAAGTTATTCTAGATGACCTTAATATTTCACTTTCTCTATTTTCAAGTAGTAGTTATATTATCCTTTTTATGATGTGGGATTTTTACAATGGTATTTTCCAGTGTTTGAACCTTTATTATCGATCCCATATTCAAATATCAGTGAAATAATTTATTAATATTTCGGTAGGATTTAACATCCTAATATTTTTAAAAGAATACTTTGATGGATCTAGTATATAATACGCAACACCAAACTTAAATGAACTGTGAACTTATAATATTTTATTGTTATAGTTATATCCTATAAATTAAATTAGTGGGTGTGCATATGATTAGTCACATAATGAAATATATATATATTTCATACTCAAAAACATGATTTAAAGAATTACTAGGAAATAAGTGTTAATATATTCATTAATGTAATTAAACTATTCAAAAATTAGTTTTCATCAAAAATAGATTTTATTGATTTTTGTGAGAAAATATAATAACAAATTTTTGGAAACCATATAAAATTTATTTTATAAAAATTATATCAATTTTTGAAATCAACACGTCAAAATTATCTTAGGGTGATTTTGTATTATTTTTCAAAAAAAAATATTTTTTTAGTTAATAGAAGAAGAATTGATTTTGGTAAAACTACCATTTATTTTCAATAAGAATCCCTATAATATTTTAATTAGATATTATCAAAAAATAGTAGTTCTTTAATTACCTGAAATATAACATGTACATTTTTAATCATAATTATACATGTTTTTCGTGTAAGATCATTTTTTGGATTAAAAATTCATTTTTCTAAGAAACTATTTTATGTTAGGTTTATCATTTTAATCATAAACTAATTTCATCCACTCCATGAAACTAAATTTTTAAAATTAGATTCTATAAATTGAATCAGGAGGAAAATATTTTGTAAATAGGTCACTTTTATTTTTTGACATTTTGAATTGTTACTATTGTAAATATTTGTCACCATAATAAGGGTAAAAGGTAGTAAATTTTAAAAATAATATAATGAAGACTAAAAATAACCCTAAAACTTAAATTTAATCTTTTTAATGTGTGGGTTTGGACCAAATGAATCTAATATATTAATATAGTGCAATTTTGTGTAATTTTTCTTCTGGAAATGACTTATATATTATTTTTTATAAATATATATAATGTCAAAATTGTCACTCTCTTTATTTTAATATATAATATTTCAAGATATCGATAAAAAAATATCTTATTTATAAACAATTAATTTAAATAAAAATGATTTTTATATCATGATATTTTTTTTAAATTTTATTTAGTAAATTAGTATGTTAAATTATTATGCAGTGCTAACTCATTTCTTGTAATTGGATTAGAAAAATCAACTAAATTATTTTAAAATCTATAAAAGGAATATTTTTGGATGAGTTATAATATCCCAATAACTTTATAGATACATATTACATATTGGGGATGCATGAAATGTTTATATTCTAGTTATATTGATTTCATGTTATTTTCAATGTCAAATAAAATATAGGTTTAAAAATGACATTAGTGATATTTTATAATAAATAATGATTAATTTAATAATTTAAAATTCCTAAAAATAATATATTTATCAAAGTGAATGAAAAATTATTGATTATATCAACCATAATCTATGTATGGGTTAATTTTATTTTTTGGTAACTTTCTTGATCACCAAAGAGTAAAAAAATTGATATGATGGTAATTTTGAATTGAGTTAACATGGGGTTCAACTAAAGTGGAATGGAATAAAATTATATAAACATTCACATTTATCCTATTTTATTAATGATATTCGACTGGATATCTATTTAAGGAGTTGAATAATGAATTTTAAATCATTACCTTATATATTTGATCTTAATCTTTACTCTAGGGAATATAAGTGTATTAAAATGGGATTTAAAACAATTTTTACATAATTACATTTAATTGAATTTTTGGAAGACACAAATCAATTTTTTCCACCTATAAAATTTTTAAACCATTGATTTTTATTATTTAACAAAAAATACTCATGTGAACCTATTTATTACCTTATATCTAGATAAATTTAATTTTCTTTGAAAACATTTATTTTCATTAAAACCTTTTTTCAAGAGTTTTTTGTTCTTATATGAAAATTAATTTATTATAAAAATAAAAATGAAAACAAATAAAATGGATTCCAAATTTGAAAATTTCCATATATGGTTAAATAAATGATTCTATTTTTGTTTCTATAATTTATTTACCAAGTTAAAAATATATGCTATCATATTTAATGTTAAAAATAGTTTAAAGTGGATTAACTAGATGTTAATTCATAAAATATATCCCAAGCATTTATAAATGTGATTGGTTGAGTTT
The DNA here is from genome assembly GCA_963277665.1 of Viscum album. NCBI lineage: Eukaryota > Viridiplantae > Streptophyta > Magnoliopsida > Santalales > Viscaceae > Viscum > Viscum album. Next base: position 1,220,965,813 of record OY728119.1, read on the forward strand.
AATTTGACCATATACGTATTATGTAAGGTTTAAATATTGATTATTATATTGGATATTGAAAATAATTTAAGGTTTATAAATAATGTAATAAAAATCTAGATAAAAGGTTTTCAAATCTATCCTTAGATTATCCTAGTAGTTTAGATGCTGGTATACATGATAAATATCAACTTGGTGAATATTTGAGAAGATACGTATGTGATTTTAGATAAATTGGATGAATTCAAGAAGTTACATTTTTCCGAGAATTTTACAATGTATGGAATCTATTAGACATCATATGGCTGATCATGAGACTTTTTATGGTTTTATTGAGAAAATTAAATAGAAAATACCAATTCTATTACTTTTTTTAGGGTGAACTAGTAATCACAATGTTAATCCAGATGATAAAATTTCCATAGCATTGTTTTTATGTTTCTGATTGAGTATTGATAAGGGTCATTTTCAAGACAATAGAACTTCTTAATATTAACACTACACTTCCTAAGTTTGATATAAAACCTGTTGAATTTCATTTAACCCTATAAAATTTTTACAGAGTTAAAATCATAAAAATTCATTATATTTTTATAAATTTCATTAAGGATATCATATGTTACAATGTATATTTTTAATGGTTATCAATAATAATAAAATTAAAATTGAGTATTTATATAAAGGCCATTTGATATTCAATAATGTTTATTTTGAATTTAAATAAGGTTTATTAGTGATAAAAAATATTTACAAAGAAAATACTTTCCCTATTGCATGTAAGGATCATATAGAGTTTTAAGACCCATTTTCACGAATTAAATTAAATAAATATTAAATATTAATTATGTATTAAAATCACATTGGTGTTCATAAGGGTTATTTAACCTTTTGAAATTGTCACTACCAAAAATTTTACCATCATAGTGCCCCACACCAGGAGCACAATAGACCCTATAAGGTTCATATAGTTTTTGTTTTTTATGATGATAGAGAATCTTATAAATGTTTTATAGTGAATGATAATTTAAAAAATTTTATGATATATTTTTCAAGGAATAAACATCACATCTTATTTTCTGATTGATTTGGATAATTGGTATAATCCAAATCTAGATCTATGAAAAATATTGAAGCCATTTTAATATTGAAGCCTCCATATAATGGAGGTTTCTACATGATATAAATAATAAATGGAAAATAATTAAATAGCCATGAATTTTCTAGATTTCTTGAAGATGTAAATATCCTAATATTCAATAAAGTTAAAATGAAGTTATTTAATGGAATTTTAATAAAATTTCATTGTATAATTCTATATGTAAATATCCATCAGTTTCAATAAGAAGATCAAATTCCATAAATCAATGGATATTTCCATACATCAACTATAGAAACAATATTATCCTTCTTTTATGCAAGTAATGTATATAAAATAATGAAGAGAGATAATTCAATTTCTTGACTATGAAATTGGTGCCACAATCAATTAAAGAAAGAACATTTATATATTGATGTGTAAATTTGACTACATCTGGAAGTATAACCCACATTTCTAGGAATAAGGGGGAAGATAAATCCTATTTAATTTATATATCATAAAAGTAAATTGATAATAGAAGGGGGTTGAAATGAATATTGAATTATCCACGATCATGGAGAAAGTGAAAAAAGGATCTACTTAATACTTATATTATTCCATTATTATATAATAAAATTAATGAATATGATGAAACATATCAAGGTGAAGAGAAATGTTGATGTGATTCAACACCATACTAGTAAAGACCCAACCCCAGTTTCCAATAGACAGTGCCTTATTTTATTATATTTGAATATAAACACGGAATATGAATCCTAAAGGACTGAGTATATTAATAACTTTGGAAACAAGATAAAGACATAAGTTCAACATTACAACATGAAATGAAAAAACACATATTTTTTATTGGGAATATCCATAACTCTATTTTTATCTCTCCAGGTCATTCATAATAAACTTCTAAACGTCCTGAGAAAATTAATAATAATAAAGGGGTGATCTCAAATGGTCAGTAAGAATAAAAAAATCCAGGAGAAAATATCACAAACATAAACATTAGGCATTGTTAATAACAAAATATACATGGCTTTAAAAATAATAAACTTGAACACAATATGGTAGGAATAAGAGTTGAATAAATAATTTCATAGTAAAACATAATAAAGGGTATTATACTATTTGAATAACCACATGAAATATCAATATTAGTTTCATAATTTGGGAAAATACATATACAGAACATTCTAAAACATTTCCTCATGGCCTCAGCCAAGACATCTAAAAAGAATTATGTCCGCAGTCAAAAGCATATCTAAAAATGGGAAAGGCCTTAGCCAAGTCCATTTCTATTTGTATCAGGAGATATACTGATACAAAAAATTGGAAATGGAGGGCCCCACCCATCATTTAATAATTCCAATGCATTCTACATAATAATAGATATAAACATTAAAAAAAATATACACATGATATATAAATAACATTCCCCAATTTGTAACATAACCACTAACTATTTTGAGGAATAATATTAATGATATAAAAATAGTACATCCACAGTAAAATTGAGAATAAACCATTAAATAAAATATTTTATATGATATCATAAAATATTCATCCCAATAATACAAAAGAATCAATAATTGTGTTGAGAAAAAATTAAAATACTCTTATAAAGTCAAAGAATAATTCTTGAGATAAATACTCTTTTACTTTGAAAAGATGTGTTATTTTGGGAAAATAATTATATAAAACAAGGATTTAAGTAAGATAGTATTTTAATAATAAAATGGGTGATTTTATATAGACAATGTTTGATAACATAAATTATATAGTTCCCTTGAAAATAGGTATGAATTTGAGAAATTACTTTGAATCGGGCTTGTATTTTGTAATGAATTTTGAATATTTTTTTTATAACGTGTAAGTCCCAATAAAATAAATAAGGCTTATGATTGAAAAAAATATATAGAAAACTCAATCATAATTTATGAGGAATACATAATATTACATAACAATTTAATTTTGATATGTAGACAATAAAAGTAACCTGTATGAAAATGGAGGATCGGGTGGAAAACCCTTTCCTTAAGTCTGAAGGTGTGCCTCACTTGATCTTAATGATATGAATAATCAAATTTATGTTCATAAATTAATAATTCCAGGTCATCCATGAAATTTAATACATTTATTATAACATTATTAGGTACATTCATGTCATTTTTGGGGTTAAAAGATTCTATTTCATTGTTTGGGAGTGTTTTCTTCCTTGGTCCTCCTAATCAGTATATGTATACTCACATATGGATAAAAATGTAGAATGAGAATAGTTATATAGAAGATAAGTTGTATTTTATCACTGAAAAACCATAATATTACATGATTACAATTTTGTTTTGGTTAAGGGGATTGATGATGAATCAATATATAAAACATTAATGACAATTGTTTTGGTTAGTTGGTGATTTTTTATCACAATGAACTCATTTTGAATTTTAAATTAATATCACGTGTATAAAAGGATTACAGAACCATAAATAATTATAATACATATATTATTGACTGGGAGAACCATATAAATGGTTTTATGACCATAATTGAAATGGTAATAGAAATTTAAAACCCATCATCATTGAATGTGATGAATTAACAGATCTCAGATTGTTTTTTCATTTCAAGTATAAAAGAAGTGGAAAGGTGACATGATAAAGAATTATTAATCTATTATAAAAAAAATTATAGTACATTTAAGGTATGGATTCATCAAAACATTTGGATTAATGTATTTGATGAAATAAAAAGAATAGAATTGAACTTGTAATAAAGGAAAGGAAAAGAGGATTTTACCACTTAATGTAAACTTCTTTGAGAGCCTCTTTAAGGAAGAGGATTTGGTCTTTTTATGAAACCAAGGGTTTTCAGACATAGGGGAGTAGCATGGGATGATATTTCTGAATAATTTAAATATATAATATTTTTTTATAGGAGTAAAGATAAGAGGTATTTAGGGAGGATTTGTAGTGGAGGAGATGATAGTTTTCCCATTATTTTACTCATTATTCTATTATTTTGTAAATTGGAACTTGTAGTGTTTATTCTTGTGATTAAAAATAGTAATAAGTGAATGTGAGTTCAAACAACTGGTCATATACATCATCAATGACTCAAGAATGATGCATAAATTCACATATGTATTTTTTTAAATTATCGAATATCATTATTCACCAAAAATTCAAATATTTTAGAAAAATAGAAAAAAATCACCCAAACTGAAGTGCCCAGATCAGTGTGAATCACTGAGAGGGGGAGAGGGTGAATCAATGATCCCTTAAAACTTTTTACTAATTGATTCTTTATCAATTAAACCTCTATGGATGGTTAAAGCCTCGATCCACTCTTCTTGTATCTCTTAGCCTTTCCTCGAGTGATGCAGTAAATGTAAAGGCACAAGACACAAGGATTTACAAGGTTCAACACCAAAGGCCTACGTCCTTGCCATGTTGGTTATATGACCCAACATGGTTTCTTCCATTATAATCTATTAGTATTACAATGGTCGATACAGAGTCCCACTGTATCTCTCCTGAGTCCCACAGGAGGGTCTTTATACTGCATCCCACAGTGTTACCAGAGTCCCACTGGCCTGCTCCAGAATCCCACTGAAGACTTCTTCCGCCCTGAGTCTCACATGGGGCTTCTCCTGGCTCCTCGAGTCACACGAGTAGCTCTTCTTCTCTTTAGCTCTTCAAGTATCCTCAGCAGCCTGGGATAAAGGCAGCTGGCCTTGCTCTGTACCTCTGCTCACTTGTGATGAACAGGTCTTCTCGTCTTGCTCAGGATATCTCCTTTCTCTTAGGATGAACTGGCCTCTCTCTTCAAGAATCTTCAACAGCCTCTGAAAATGTCTGGTGGTCTTGCTCAGCACTTCGGATCACTTCTGTTGATCTGGCTCTTCTCAATTACTGAAAACTCAGACAACTGATATCTCTAACTTCAGTCTGGCTTCAGTCTGACTTCACATCAACTTCATGCACTGAGTGCATGGAAAATCTTCTTCCTCATGCACTGACTGCATGGATTCTCATTAATCTTCAAGAACTTTCGGTCTTGGTCAACTCAGATGCACACAAACAGATTTATCTTTGTTCACGTGTGCACGTGCATGCATGCATGCATGCAGTCCCCTTCTTCTACTCTTGGTGCAATAAACCCTCAAAGGGTGTAATTACCTGTTTTAGCACACACCTTTCTTCCTCCTTCACACTCTTTGTTCTTTTTGTTTACACACATTAAAGTGTGTTGTACTTTAGTGTGGGTCTTCTTCTTATTCTAAGTGTGCACAACCACTTTTCACAAACTTAGGCTTCGGCCTCCTTGTCTCTTAGCACACACTTGTTTCACTTTAGCTCACACATGAGTTGGCCTCCTCCTCTTCTTGTTGCACACACACACTTTAGTGTTCTTTTAGTTTGTTCTTCAAAGTGTGCACCCACAAGGGCTACGGCCTCCTCTTGTTCACTTTGCACACAAGGCACTAAGGCCTCGGCCTTCCTCTTTTTTAGCACACACACAAATGTGGTGGCCTTCCACTCCTTCTTGCGCACAACCCGTAGGTGTGCACTCACTTGGCTAGGGTGTATTATCCATAAGCACACACACACAAGGTGTGTAATTCACATCACCCAAACCTCCTGCCAATATTAAGGCGTGCAAGGTGTGCGGCCTATCTTCCTCAACACTTCCGCGCAAGGTACCAAGGCGCAAGGGCCGCGCAAGCCTCAACCAACCTTGAGCGCGCAAAAAGATGTGGCTCGGGTTCTTCCTGTCGCGCAAGGGAGGCGCGCAGGGGCCTCTCCCTTTCTCTTCTTTCATGCAATAGGTGCGCAAAAGGAACACACGAATCCAGGAATGGCTTCGGGCTGCTTCGTCGTGCAAGTGGGTTGCGCGGATCTTCTTAATTTTCTGGGCACAGAGGCTTCGCGGGACTTCTCTCTTCAGAGGATCAGCAAGCGAATAGAGAGCCTCGGCCTCTCTTTTTATAGGCAGAGGGATGCCTCATATCTTTCGCAGGATATAAATCCGAATTCCCAAAATTCTTGGGTTTTCAAGATTCTTCAAATCTTGATTTTCTCCTCTGTTTCACGCGGGTTGAATTTTTATTTTCCTCCTTCACGTGCATGCATTTTCGAACGCATGCATGGCCTCTTTAATACTTGTCCATGCATAGCACGAACACAAGAAGCCTCAGCAACTCCGTTTGCCTCAGATGAAGTCCAAAATCCTCCATTCATCATGTGCATGCATATTTTATTGAAGGGTTGTGTTCAGTAGGGCCATACGAGCCGAATGGAGCCTTTAGCTTCGTTGGAGGTGGCCAGAAACTCAAAATCAGGTGGTCGGATGGCCTCTGGTTCAGGCGACGTCGCAGGTGGCCTTTGGGAAAGCTCGAGGTTGAAGACGGACGGGGAGCCATCTGGTCAGGCGATCAAATAATATTCAACGGCCTAGATCTGAATGGGAGCGGCGCGATGAGATGTGCGGGGCAGATCGTCCGCGAGATCAGATGGATGGCCACGATTTGCTCCGCGGAAAAAATGTGCGTCCCACATCGAATCGGCGGCCAGTTTCCACATGGTTTATCAAACAACGCCTCCATTCCAACGCTCAGTTGCACTTCTCCCCTCTCGGTGCCTCCCCGCACCGAGTTCTCTTAGCGGGCGCGCTCTTGCTCCCACCCCTGCCACTCGGGCGCGCCATTGGCGCCCACTATGCACACACGGCTCCTCGCGCTCACGCTGCGCGGGCTTCATCACCGCGTGGCCTCGGGGCTTATACACGGCCCCAGCCTATCGGGCTGGCCCCATGGGATCCCCCTTGGGCGTGGCGACCTCGAGTCCCACATGTGCCTTGGGGTTGAACCCTTAAGGCTGGCCCTTGGTGGCTTCTTTTTGCCTGAGTACAGAACAAGTCCTTTGTTTAAAAACAAAGTGACCAAGTTCAAATGCCAAATGCCAAATCTTCCTCTAATCCATTATCCCTTCTTCATTTCTTCTTCTTCATTAGAATTCCTCCAATTCTTCCTCAACGTGTATTCATTACTTAAGAATGGAATTCTCGAAGGTTCTTCATCAATCGATGCTCCTGAATCACATAAATCTTCAATGTTCTTCATTGATCCAATCAGAGATCATGTTGGATCAACTTCTCCAAATTCACATACACTAAGTGATAGTGCATGGACTTCATTAGCACCACTTCATCCACTTAGAAGTTGTGGATGGTTCTCCTCATCTCCTCATGCATTTTCAATACAATGCATGGTCTTCTAACATTGTTGTGACATTGTATCCAGTTGATACAAGTTCTTTGAACTTAAAGTCCAGTTCAACAATCGTCAGATGTACATAGAGAATGTTACAACTATCATCTCCTATGTCACTTAGTGAATCTCTTAAGTGACATTCCTCTATGGTTCATGGCCATTCTCCATTCATCACCAACACGATCACATCCTTTGTCATTCACATATTGAAAATCCTTGACATCCATCCATTCCTTGACAACAACATACCTCATTGACAACAAATGCAACACAATGCACTTCAATCTCCCCCTTCGTATTTGTTGTCAATACACTATTCCCGCACATATGAATGTGTCAATATGTGTGCCAATATTTTATCCCCCTTATTGGAAATAAAATGCAAAGGTGTGGTGTGGTTCTCTTCAAAATATTTCCTCCTCCCTTTGAATAGCATCTTCTTGAAAATCACTAAGAGTGGGATGATGTCACATGTACACTTTAGCAAAGAAACTTTAGTAAATCATCTCTAAGTCTACTTGGGCTAACCCGGTGTAGAAAACAAGAGTGATGTAACCATGGTTTTTCAATGATGTCCACATTTTACTTTACATGTGAGATCATGCTTCAGGGGGTTTTGAAAATTTTCAGATATAACAATGAATTGCTAAATCCTGCACATACTTCACAAACCTCATTAGAATGTTTAGGTGCAAAGATAAAGCTCCCCCTTTCAACCATTTGTCTTCAATCAATACCCCCCCTTAATTGTCATGATGAATACAATTAAGAAACAAGGGATGAAAGTATGATTGGAATACCTTCACTTTTCTCAAGATGGTATTAAATCTCAGAATCCCATCTTCTACAGATTGGCTCCCCCTCAAGGGGTGCACTCCATTCTGTCCAAACCATCCTCCAGTTGAGAATGATCATCATCTTCAATTACCTTCAATGTCAGCACATGTAAATACAAGTGATTATGGAATAAGATGGAACCTCCTTGGTTCATCAATGTGAACAACAAGGTTGAGAAGATTCTCTCAACCGAGATGCCCCATTTTCACCATTCTTCACACTTGCACATCTGATCTTCAATGATGATTTTGCTGGTGTGGATCTCAACACATCTTCATGTGAAATTTTTTGTTTCCTTTTTGCCTTAGCAATTGCCAGTGCTTCATCTTCATCTCTTTGCAGTTCTCTGGAAAGTTGCAACTGATTCGTCCATATGACTAAAAAATCGTTTGGAAGTGTGGCCTCAGTTCTGGATATTCCACATGGCTCCTTTGATGCTTTCAAGCTACCTTTCTTAGGCAACTTGTTTTCAACCAATCCCTTCTGCTTCATCTAGATTGATTGTCTGTTTGAGTCCAGTCTGCCTCTATTGAATTTCATGGATTTTTTACAAAGATCTATGGTATTCCCTTTCTTTCCACAGTAGAAGCATTTCTTCTTGGTGGTCCTTCTGGATGCATCACCCTTCTTGGATTTAGACTCCAAGGTCTTCTCTTCGTTTTTCATAATCTTCTTGGGAGCATCTTCCACTTTCTTATGCTTGCTTCCCAAGGATTCTTTCTGAGCCAGGTTCTGTGATCTTTTCTTCTTTTTAGCTCTGGATACAGTTGGAGATTGACATGTATCTTTTTGACCACTTTTGCAATCATCCCAGATGTTGTCAAGTAATCCAAATCTATTTGCAGTAAACAGATGTCTCTGGACCTGTGGATGCTGCTTCTTTTCTTCTGGATTGCTCCCCCTTGGCATGGGCTTCCTTTGTGCTTTGAAATTCAGTGGATTGTACCAACAATCCTTTGCATAGTGCCCATACTTATTACAACACCAACACTGACCCACAAATCTTGACCTCTTCAGTTCTTCTGATTGTTGGGTACTTTTCTTGACTTGCTGTGTTGTTTAAGAGAGCATTATTTCTTCACTGTCTTCCTCCATACTTGTTTGGATTCATTCTTCCATCCTGCACTTTTAGTAGAAGCACTTTTAGAAGCATGAGTACAAGATGGTATGGATGGTACCTTCTTTTTAGAAGATGTTTCCCTTTCATTAGAGGATGTCTTTCTTTTAGAATCATCCTTCTCAAAGCACACTTGTGTAGAAACATTTCTACATTCAGCTGACTAGGAGGATTCAGCTTTGGGTGATTGTAGATTTTTCAATATCACCTCTAGTTCTATGCATTTCATGTTAAGGGAGTTCTTCTCATCCTCAACAGTTCTTAGCCTTCTTTCCCAATTTTCTTTCAGCTGTTCTAACTGGTCTTCATGCACCTTCTTCAATTCTTGCAATGAATTGTCCAGCTCCTTCACCCTTTTGACTTTCTCTTCTAGTTGAGCATCTTTGACAACCATTGAAACTCTGTGCAATTTTTCCAGTGCACGGAAAACTTCTTTGACCATTTTATTAAAGAATTCTTTCTCATAAATGATTCTTTTCAATTCTTCAGTAGTGTATTCATATATTTCATTGCAAGGAGATACTGTTTCATCTTTAGCCTTCACCAGCTTTCTGAGAGTGTTGGTTATGCCAACCCTTTTAGCCAACTGATCTTCCATTGTATTGGATTCTTCTTCTAGCTGTAATTTTTCTTCTTGAAGATCATGGATTCCTGTAGCTATACACTTTTCCACTTCCATGGGGACTATCTTCTGAATATATTTGAGTGTATTTTGAAGATCATTCATTGTTCCAAATTCATCACAGCTAGGATAGGCTTTCTTCATCTTCTTGTCCTGTTTCTTCTTTTTATTTTTCTGAGTCTTGCCAGATATCTCCATTTGAGGATGGTCACTCATTTCCTCAAATCTGCACTTCATAAAGACTCCCTTGGATCTTTTTGAGGTAACCTCCCTTTGATACCAATTGAAGTGCCCAGATCAGTGCGAATCACTGAGAGGGGGAGGGGGTGAATCAGTGATCCCTTAAAACTTTTTACTAATTGATTCTTTATCAATTAAACCTCTATGGCTGGTTAAAGCCTCGATCCACTCTTCATGTATCTCTCAGCATTTCCTCGAGTGATGCAGTAAATTTAAAGGCACAAGACACAAGGATTTACAAGGTTCGGCACCAAAGGCCTACGTCCTTGCCATGTTGGTTATACGCCCCAACATGGTTTCTTCCATTATAATCTGTTAGTATTACAATGGTCGATACAGAGTCCCACTGTATCTCTCCTGAGTCCCACAGGAGGTTCCTTATACTACGTCCCATAGTGTTACCAGAGTCCCACTGGCCTGCTCCAGAATCCCACTGAAGACTTCTTCCGGCCTGAGTCTCACAGGGGGATTCTCCTGGCTCCTCGAGTCACACGAGTAGCTCTTCTTCTCTTTAGCTCTTCAAGTATCCTCAGCAGCCTAGGATAAAGGATGCGGGCCTTGCTCTGTACCTCTGCTCACTTGTGATGAACATGTCTTCTCGTCTTGCTCAAGATTTATCTCCTTTCTCTTAGGCTGACCTGGCCTCTCTCTTCAAGAATCTTCAAAAGCCTCTGAAAAGGTCTGTTGGTCTTGCTCATCACTTCTGATCACTTCTGTAGATCAAGCTCTTCTCAATTACTGAAAACTCAGACAACTGATATCTCTAACATCAGTCTGGCTTCAGTATTACTTCACATCAACTTCATGCATTGAGTGCATGGCAACTCTTCTTCCTCATGCACTGACTACATGGCTTCTCAATAATCTTCAAGAACTTCCTGTCTTGGTCAACTCAGATGCACACAACCAGATTTATCTTTGTTCACGTGTGCACGTGCAAGCATGCATGCATGCACTCCCCTTCTTCTACTCTTGGTGCAATAAACCCTCAAAGGGTGTAATTACCTGTTTTAGCACACACCTTTCATCCTCCTTCACACTATTTGTTCTTTTTGTTTACACACATTAAAGTGTGTTCTACTTTAGTGTGGGTCTTCTTCTTCCTCTAAGTGTTCACAACCACTTTGCACAAACTTAGGCTTCGACCTCCTTGTCTCTTAGCACACACTTGTTTCACTTTAGCACACACATGATTTAGCCTCCTCCTCTTCTTGTTGCACACACACACTTTAGTGTTCTTTTAGTTTGTTCTTCAAAGTGTGCACCCACAAGGGCTGTGGCCTCCTCTTGTTCACTTTGCACACAAGGCACTAAGGCCTCGGCCTTCCTCTTGTTTAGCACACACACAAATTTGGTGGCCTTACACTCCTTCTTGCACACAAGCCGTAGATGTGCACTCACTTGGCTAGGGTGTATTATCCTTAAGCACACACACACAAGGTGTGTAATTCACATCATCTAAACCTCCTGCCAATATGAAGGCGCGCAAGGTGTTCAGCCTATCTTCCTCAACACTGCCGCACAAGGTACCAAGGCACAAGGGCCGCGCAAGCCTCAACTGTAACGACCCGAAATTTTTAAATAAATTTTGTTTCCTAATTTTATGTGTTATTGTTATACTCAACAAAAATGTTTTATTTGATAAACATGATTAAAATTAAAATGAGATCAGTGGGTTTTGACTATTATATAACCATCGGTCAACATGACCGCTGTGAACAAAATGTTTTGATTATTGTCTCTAAATATAAGTAATCTTGGTTAATTATTATAGAAAGAAGATTCGATGGCCTCACCTAGTAGTCTTGGACCGATCGAAGCCCATCTAACAGAGCTTGGGAAGGAGGTAGAACCACTGGGCTTTGCTCTGGATCAAATCCAAGCCGAACTTCATCATGTGAAGCTGGAACGAAATCGCCTTCGTGAGAAGTTCAAACTGATAGAAATTACTACTCGAGCAATGTTGACTGAGCCACCCCAAGCTTCTATCACCCTAGCACACCTTACTCTTAGGTCCTATGCTGGTATTATAAGGGGTTATGTAACGAGACCGTAACTACCTTGTGTAATCCTTGTTTTAAATAAAAATTGGGATTTCTTCTTATGATGAAGTTTATGAATTTTGAGATGACCGGATAAATATAGTATGCATATTTTTGATGAATTTTAGAAAAAGGATATTTTTAATATGTTTATGTAAACCCTAAATAATTAAAAATGTGTAATGATTTTCAAAAAATGGTCTTCTGTAATTATGTTCAGTACTAAATTTAGAGTCTAATAAGATCAACATGATTTTTGATGAATAGTAAATTATGAATAGTGATTTTATGTTTAGGATTAGTAATATGACCAAATGGATTAGTAATCTCACTTAAATAAAGTTTTAAAATAATCTAGGCACCTTGATTAAGTAATGTGATTCAATAAAATAGTTAAATAGCGGTTTCATTAATTATTATTCAAGTATTAGTTTTTTCGGGTGAATAGTGTTTTTTTAATTAAAAATTAAATTAAAAATAATTAGAAAATTATTTTTATAAAAATGACTTTATTTTTGAACTCAGAGCATCGATATTATGTTATGGTAATTTTTGGGGTTTTTTCTGAAAAAAATGAATTTTCGATGAATAGTGTTTTTATTTAAAAATTAAATTAAAAATATTTAGAAAATTATTTTTATAAAATGGATTTCATTTTTTAAATCAGAGCATTGATATTTGGTTAATGTAAAATTTTGGGATTTTTCTGAGAAAGTTGAATTTTCAGCGAATAGTAAAAATACAGTTTTAGGGTTTCGGTATGTTTAATGACATCATAACGGTGTCATGATGATGTCATGAGATCTTTTGAGGGTTGGCCGGCCAAGGGTGATGAATTATTGTTTTGGGGGCCCCATGTGGCCTAACTCCATGATAAATGACAAGGGAGAGCACATGGGTTTGAGAAAAGCACATGTGAGGTGTCCCTTGGCCATTAATGTCTTGTCCCCTCACTTTCCCTATAAATACCAAGCCCTCCTCTCATCCATTCGACTCCCCACTCATTCCCAACGAATTTCTGGTCTCATTACCTCCCAAGGAGTCCTCCCAAGGTGCCCCCAAGCCCTCAAGGTCCCAACCTTTGAGGTTTAAGAGTTACATTTTAAGGTAAGGGATCCGACCCCTCTCTTTCTTTTCAAGTGATCTCTTTTATGTCATTCCTTTTATGCTCCGTGTTCTTATTTTGGAGGATGTTCTTTTATACTCCTCTTACTTCCCTTTTTATGTTCATATGATGAAAGACCCCCTCTTACTCTCATCATTTCGTTTTAAGAAAGTTTAAGTGGCGCCGTTAGGCTGCCGAATTTTCAAGGGATTCATTCACCTCTCTCTTTTTCAAAGTTCTACTTTCATGTCAAGTCTTTCAAGTTCATTTTTATTATGTTGGGGTATGATCTCTATATTTATCATACTGTTGTTTTATGATCACATGATGAGAGACCCCATTTGATCTCTTCAATTCAGTATTTTGATGTCTTAAGTGCCGTCGTTAGGCTGCCGAATTTTTAAGTGGTTCTTCACCCTTCTCGTTTTGAAGTTCTACTTTCATGTCAATTCTTTCATGTTCCTTTCTATTATGTTGGGGTATGATCTCTATATTTATCATACTGGTCTTTTATGATCACATGATGAGAGACCCCATTTGATCTCTTCAATTCAGTATTTTGATGTCTTAAGTGGCACCGTTAGGCTACCGAATTTTTAAGTGGTTCTTCACCCTTCTCGTTTTGAAGTTCTACTTTCATGTCAATTCTTTCAAGTTACTTTATATTATGTTGGGGTATGATCTCTATATCTATCATACTGGACTCTTATGTTCATATGATGAGAGACCCTATTTGACCTTGTCAATTCAATTTTGCTGAATTTTAAGTGATGTCGTTAGGCTGCCGAATTTTCACAAGAGAAATCTTGTTTTGTTTTCTTCCTTTCATGTTCTTTATTTCACATGGTATATTTTCGAATTTCATTACCATGTTCATAAATCCCTTATATTTTGTCCCTCTACTGTATTATGGGTCATTTATGAATGTTTTACCCATGTCCCCTCTTTTCTCAATGTTTTCTAAAACCTTGTAACATAGCCGTTATGCTGCAGAATTTTCCCCTCAAAATGCCTCTCTCTTTTCTCAAAAATTATTTTATGTTATAAAGTGAATACTCAAAGCTCTTATTTCTACAAGGGTATTCACATATATATCAAAATGTTCCATTTTAAATTCTGGGATTTACATACATGAGACCCGCTTCCCTTTCCGTGGGTTTAAAGTGCCGTAAAGATCATGTCATTAAAGCAGTTTTTAAAATGTTATGATTATGAAATAAAACCCATTTATTTTATGCTATATGGGTTATTTATGAAATGTTTGATGATGATATATGTGGCTCACATGATAATAAAGTCAAATTTAAGGGTGCGCCCTGATAGCGCTCTAATGCATTGGGTAAAGACTTAATCTCTAGAGATGACCATTTTAACGACGCCTTGGTGAATAACCTTGGTAATTTTTAACGACACCTTGGGGATGGACCTTGGTGAAATTAAACGATTGCCAATATTAAATTTTGCAGCCACATCTTCAAGTTATGAAAAAGTTTTATTTTTATTATGATATGTCTCATGATTTCATTTTCATGCATTAAAGTTCTTTTCATGACTTTATTGATGTATCTCAAGTTCATATGTAAAATGTTTCACTTGTTTCCCTTGCTGGGCCTTCTGCTCACCCTTCCTTTTGATGTATGTCCCCAGGTTATGAGATGCAGTAATGAGCCTAGGGTGAACATGAGGAGAAGACTTTCAAGTGTTTAAGAAGAATGTTTTTTTTTGTTTCATGTTTTATGTTCCTTGTTTCCAAGACACTAAACCTTAAAGATCCTCAGTTCCGTGTAATGGAATGAAAAGTTATGTTATAAAAAGACGGGATGCTATAGTTGGTATCAAAGGATGGTTTAGTTACTTGTGGAAATTAGGATACGAAAACTCTAGGAGGAACCCTATAGAAAAGTTTAATATAGTAAATCTTCCTGGTATTTTGGTGGGTATTGAGTAAGGGGTTGCCAAGCAAATACATCCCTGTCTGGATACGAGCAGGTAGAGGTGGCTCTGGCACAGATGTACATAGGGGTAAAACCCGAAAACACCGCTTTGAGCTAGACTCGAATGGGAACTGGTACACGACAACGGGCCTTGCTGCACTCTTGGTTATGACACTGCCGGGGGATATGCTTTGTAAATTCATAAGCTTGGTATGAACCATTGTTAAAGGAACAAAGATAAAATAAAATAAAGGTTCACATAAGAATATATGATCATTCATAACCTAGATGGGAACCTAGGAGATCACAAGTTAGGGTATACCTTTCATATACAAGTTATCCTTATATGCTTTCAGTTCCTTTTCATGATTATTAGCTAAGTACTTAAGCCCCTAATTATGCTTTCTCTTCTTACTTAATGGTGGGAAATGGAAGAACATGTTCCGACAACCAATGTGATAGGAAATGCGACGATTTTCGTATTAATATGACAGGGATGATTAGGGGATTAAAATATGATTATTATTTTGGAAGACGTTCATTATTTTGGGAACCATATTTGATCGAGGTAAATAGATTACTACGGTATTTTCATTGAGGAGTAAGGTTGACTTATATTTTTAAGAATCGATGAATTTAAGGTGAACTTATAGTAATTTAGGTTACTTATGGGAATGACTAACCTATCTTGGGTAAAATATGTTTAGGTTAGCTACTTTTTTATAAGATGTTAGGAGTGGTTGATGTTGTCTGGAGATGAACAATGAAGTTATTTTGGAAGACTATGTTATCAAATCCTTATTGTATTTGGGTTTCAATCTTAGTTTGGTTTGTTTTGAGGAATTTTAAGGACCGTTATTTATGGAATGGTCTATGATGAACTTTGGGTAGTACCATGGAACTTTGATGATTTAAAAGTAGTTTCCATTCCTATGGGATTCTTTCTTTTTGAAGAGTTGTTTTACCTTAACCTTTCTGTTTTTGGGATAATGTTTAAAGATAGAAGAAATAGATAGTTAATCTTTTGTAGATTATATGATTCTATAGAAGATGATTCTTGTGCTTTTATGAGACCAAGTGTTTTTGAATTCTCATCATTTGGAGAAAAGATTAGTGTTGGTCGGGACTTGTTAAAGGATGAAACTCTACTTGAAGGTAGGTATATTTTCTTATGTTTTTGTTCTATGTAGTAAATGAAATCCTCAAAATTATGAAAAGAAACGTAAAACAAAAATGTTGTTGGTTTACGTTTCCTACTAGGTAATCAAAGACCGTTTACACACATCATAAGTTTGGGATTTTCTCATGGTTAACTTTCTCCTAATCATGTTCTCTATCACTCTCCCTCAGAACTTGACCCTTTGTTTTTTCCTCCATGTCCATGTTTTCCTACATGGAACCCTAGTGTGGGTTAACTCGGGTGACCATTGTACTTCCCTTTCTTTATTTTAAAGTAATAGTTTTACTGACTCCTTTTCCGATGTGGGACATTCAATGAAATTTCAAAACCCAATTTTAAAATTGCGAGGACGCAATTTCTTAAGGGGGGAAGATTGTAACGACCCGAAATTTTTAAATAAATTTTGTTTCCTAATTTTATGTGTTATTGTTATACTCAACAAAAATGTTTTATTTGATAAACATGATTAAAATTAAAATGAGATCAGTG
Source organism: Viscum album (assembly GCA_963277665.1). NCBI lineage: Eukaryota > Viridiplantae > Streptophyta > Magnoliopsida > Santalales > Viscaceae > Viscum > Viscum album. The sequence continues at coordinate 1,220,982,716 of OY728119.1, forward strand.
GGTTTTGACTATTATATAACCATCGGTCAACATGACCGCTGTGAACAAAATGTTTTGATTATTGTCTCTAAATATAAGTAATCTTGGTTAATTATTATAGAAAGAAGATTTGATGGCCTCACCTAGTAGTCTTGGACCGATCGAAGCCCATCTAACAGAGCTTGGGAAGGAGGTAGCACCACAGGGCTTTTCTCTGGATCAAATCCAAGCCGAACTTCATCATGTGAAGCTGGAACGAAATCGCCTTCGTGAGAAGTTCAAACTGATAGAAATTACTACTCGAGCAATGTTGACTGAGCCGCCCCAAGCTTCTATCACCCTAGCACACCTTACTCTTAGGTCCTATGCTGGTATTATAAGGGGTTATGTAACGAGACCGTAACTACCTTGTGTAATCCTTGTTTTAAATAAAAATTGGGATTTCTTCTTATGATGAAGTTTATGAATTTTTAGATGACCGGATAAATATAGTATGCATATTTTTGATGAATTTTAGAAAAAGGATATTTTTAATATGTTTATGTAAACCCTAAATAATTAAAAATGTGTAATGATTTTCAAAAAATGGTCTTCTGCAATTATGTTCAGTACTAAATTTAGAGTCTAATAAGATCAACATGATTTTTGATGAATAGTAAATTATGAATAGTGATTTTATGATTAGGATTAGTAATATGACCAAATGGATTAGTAATCTCACTTAAATAAAGTTTTAAAATAATCTAGGCACCTTGATTAAGTAATGTGATTCAATAAAATAGTTAAATAGCGGTTTCATTAATTATTATTCAAGTATTAGTTTTTTCGGGTGAATAGTGTTTTTTTAATTAAAAATTTAATTAAAAATAATTAGAAAATTATTTTTATAAAAATGACTTTATTTTTGAACTCAGAGCATCGATATTATGTTATGGTAATTTTTGGGGTTTTTTCTGAAAAAAATGAATTTTCGATGAATAGTGTTTTTATTTAAAAATTAAATTAAAAATATTTAGAAAATTATTTTTATAAAATGGATTTCATTTTTGAAATCAGAGCATTGATATTTGGTTAATGTAAAATTTTGGGATTTTTCTGAGAAAGTTGAATTTTCAGCGAATAGTAAAAATACAGTTTTAGGGTTTCGGTATGTTTAATGACATCATAACGGTGTCAGGATGATGTCATGAGATCTTTTGAGGGTTGGCCGGCCAAGGGTGATGAATTATTGTTTTGGGGGCCCCATGTGGCCTAACTCCATGATAAATGACAAGGGAGAGCACATGGGTTTGAGAAAAGCACATGTGAGGTGTCCCTTGGCCATTAATGTCTTGTCCCCTCACATTCCCTATAAATACCAAGCCCTCCTCTCATCCATTCGACTCCCCACTCATTCACAACGAATTTATGGTCTCATTACCTCCCAAGGAGTCCTCCCAAGGTGCCCCCAAGCCCTCAAGGTGCCAACCTTTGAGGTTTAAGAGTTACATTTTAAGGTAAGGGATCCGACCCCTCTCTTTCTTTTCAAGTGATCTCTTTTATGTCATTCCTTTTATGCTCCGTGTTCTTATTTTGGAGGATGTTCTTTTATACTCCTCTTACTGCCCTTTTTATGTTCATATGATGAAAGACCCCCTATTACTCTCATCATTTCGTTTTAAGAATGTTTAAGTGGCGCCGTTAGGCTGCCGAATTTTCAAGGGATTCATTCACCTCTCTCTTTTTCAAAGTTCTACTTTCATGTCAAGTCTTTCAAGTTCATTTTTATTATGTTGGGGTATGATCTATATATTTATCATACTGGTATTTTATGATCACATGATGAGAGACCCCATTTGATCTCTTCAATTCAGTATTTTGATGTCTTAAGTGCCGTCGTTAGGCTGCCGAATTTTTAAGTGGTTCTTCACCCTTCTCGTTTTGAAGTTCTACTTTCATGTCAATTCTTTCAAGTTCCTTTCTATTATGTTGGGGTATGATCTCTATATTTATCATACTGGTCTTTTATGATCACATGATGAGAGACCGCATTTGATCTCTTCAATTCAGTATTTTGATGTCTTAAGTGGCACCGTTAGGCTACCAAATTTTTAAGTGGTTCTTCACCCTTCTCGTTTTGAAGTTCTACTTTCATGTCAATTCTTTCAAGTTCCTTTATATTATGTTGGGGTATGATCTCTATATCTATCATACTGGACTCTTATGTTCATATGATGAGATACCCTATTTGACCTTGTCAATTCAATTTTGCTGAAGTTTAAGTGATGCCGTTAGGCTGCCGAATTTTCACAAGAGAAATCTTGTTTTGTTTTCTTCCTTTCATGTTCTTTATTTCACATGGTATATTTTCGAATTTCATTACCATGTTCATAAATCCCTTATATTTTGTCCCTCTACTGTATTATGGGTCATTTATGAATGTTTGACCCATGTCCCCTCTTTTCTCAATGTTTTCTAAAACCTTGTAACATAGCCGTTATGCTGCAGAATTTTCCCCTCAAAATGCATCTCTCTTTTCTCAAAAATTATTTTATGTTATAAAGTGAATACTCAAAGCTCTTATTTCTACAAGGGTATTCACATATATATCAAAATGTTCCATTTTAAATTCTGGGATTTACATACATGAGACCCGCTTCCCTTTCCGTGGGTTTAAAGTGCCGTAAAGATCATGTCATTAAAGCAGTTTTTAAAATGTTATGATTATGAAATGAAACCCATTTATTTTATGCTATATGGGTTATTTATGAAATGTTTGATGATGATATATGTGGCTCACATGATAATAAAGGCAAATTTAAGGGTGCGCCCTGATAGCGCTCCAATGCATTGGGTAAAGACTTAATCTCTAGAGATGACCATTTTAACGACGCCTTGGTGAATAACCTTGGTAATTTTTAACGACACCTTGGGGATGGACCTTGGTGAAACGAAACGATTGCCAATATTAAATGTTGCAGCCACATCTTCAAGTTATGAAAAGGTTTTATTTTTATTATGATATGTCTCATGATTTCATTTTCATGCATTAAAGTTCTTTTCATGACTTTATTGATGTATCTCAAGTTCATATGTAAAATGTTTCACTTGTTTCCCTTGCTGGGCCTTCTGCTCACCCTTCCTTTTGATGTATGTCCCCAGGTTATGAGATGCAGTAATGAGCCTAGGGTGAACATGAGGAGAAGACTTTAAGTGTTTAAGAAGAATGTTTTTTTTTGTTTCATGTTTTATGTTCCTTGTTTCCAAGACACTAAACCTTAAAGATCCTCAGTTCCGTGTAATGGAATGAAAAGTTATGTTATAAAAAGACGGGATGCTATATCAACCAACCTTGAGCGCACAAAAAGATGCGGCTCGGGTTCTTCCTATCGTGCAAGGGAGGCACGCATGGGCCTCTCCCTTTCTCTTCTTTCGCGCAATAGGTGCGAAAAAGGAACACATGAAGCCAGAAATGGCTTCGGGCTGCTTCGTCGCACAAGTGGGTTGCGCGGAGCTTCTTACTTCGTTGGGCACATAGGCTTCGTGGGACTTCTCTCTTCAGAGGATCAGCAAGCGAACAGAGAGCCTCGACCTCTCTTTTTATAGGCAGAGGGATGCCTCATATCTTCCGCGGGATATAAATCCGAATTCCAAAAATTCTTGGGTTTTCAAGATTCTTCAAATCTTGATTTGCTCCTCTATTTCACGTGGGTGGCATTTTTATTTTCCTCCACGTGCATGCATTTTCGAACGCATGCATGGCCTCTTTAATACTTTTCCATGCATAGCACGAACACAAGAAGCCTCAGCAACTCCGTTTGCCTCGGCTGAAGTCCAAAATCTTCCATTCATCATGTGCATGCATATTTTATTGAATGGTTGTGTTCATTAGGGCCATACGAGCCGAATGGAGCCTTTAGCTTCGTCGGAGGTGGCCGGAAACTCAAAATCAGGTGGTCGGATGGCCTCTGGTTCAGGTGACGTCGCGGGTGGCCTTTGGGTGAGCTCGAGGTTGAAGACGGACGGGGAGCCGTCGGATCAGGCAATCAAATAATCTTCAACGGCCTGGATCTGAACGGGAGTGGCGCGATGAGATGTGTGGCACAGATCATCCGCGAGATCAGATGGATGGCCATGATTTGCTCCGCGGAAAAAATGTGCATCCCACATCGAATCGGTGTCCGGTTTCCACGCGGTTTATCAAACACCGCCTCCCTTCCAACGCTCAGTTGCACTTCTCCCCTCTTGGTGCCGCCCCGCACCAAGTTCTCTTAGTGGGCATGCTCTTGCGCCCACCCATGCCACTTGGGCATGTCATTGGCGCCCACTATGCACACACGGGCGCGCTCCTCGCGCTCACGCTGTGCGGGCTTCATTACCGCGTGGCCGCAGGGCTTATACACGGCCCCGGCCTCTCGGGCTGGCCCCATGGGATCCCCCTTGGGAGTGGCGACCTCGAGTCCCACATGTGCCTTGGGGTTGAACCCTTAAGGCTGGCCCTTGGTGGCTTCTTTTTGCCTGAGTACAGAACAAGTCCTTTGTTTAAAAACAAAGTGACCAAGTTAACATGCCAAATGCCACATCTTCCTCTAATCCATTCTCCCTTCTTCATTTCTTCTTCTTCATTAGAATTCCTCCAATTCTTCCTCAACATGTATTCATTACTTAAGAATGGAATTCCCGAAGGTTCTTCATAAACCGAAGCTCCTGAATCACATAAATCTTCAATGTTCTTCATTGACCCAATCAGAGATCATGTTGGATCAACTTCTCCAAATTCACATACACTAAGTGATAGTGCATGGACTTCATTAGCACCACTTCATCCACTTAGAAGTTGTTGATGGTTCTCCTCATCTCCTCATGAATTGTCAATACAATGCATGGTCTTCTAACATTGTTGTGACATTGTATCCAGTTGATACAAGTTCTTTGAACTTAAAGATCAGTTCAACAATCGTCAGATGTACATAGAGAATGTTACAACCATCATCTCTTATGTCACTTAGTGAATCTCCTAAGTGACATTCCTCTATGGTTCATGGCCATTCTCCATTCATCACCAACACCATCACATCCTTTTTCATTCACATATTGAAACTCCTTGACATCCATCCATTCCTTGACAACAACATACCTCATTGACAACAAATGCAACATAATGAACTTCACAGACCATTTTTCAATTTTTAGAAATAAAAAATGAACTCCATTTTGTGAAAATAATTTTTTTAAATATTATCAATTTAATTTTTAAATAAAATCTAATGTTATTGGGAAAATAAAAAATTTTAAAATATAATTCATTTTATATAACCTTGAAAAATTAATAAAGATCTCTTTATATTATAAAATTAATACAATAAAAAAATAATATGATTTAATAATTATAAAGTTCTTATTACTATTCATATTACTAATCATATGGTTATGTTAATATTCAACAAAAATTAGGTTTGTCTTATTCAACTCTAAATATAATACTGAACACAAACATGTATGTTAGTTTTTCAATATTTAAATCACAGAGGTTGAAAAAATTATGTTTACTAGCTTGGTTATAACTAATAGATGTTCTGTAGAGACATATTTATTCATGCATTCAGTATTAAATTAATGTTCAAAACCATGGGTTGTTACATTATCCCCTCTATCAAAAAATTTTATCCTCCAAATTACCAAAATGTTACCTCACAAAAAGATTTGGGTAGTTCTTCATCAAAATATCCTCACGCTACCATGTTGCCTCTTCGGTTTTATGACTTTTCCAATGTATATTTGCCAGTCGAGTTGTTTGATTCCCCAACACATGTTCTTTAGTGTCTATCATCTCTATAGGATCTTCACAGTAATATATGTCAGGTTCCAATTCTATACCATCAGAAGTGATGTCTTTCATGGGGTATGTCTTGTACATTCAAAGAAATGAGACAATTAACAGATTGTGTACTTTAGATAGGCAAGGTGGCATAGCCAATCAATATGAAATATCCCCAATTATCTCTAGAATTTCAAAAGGGAATATGTACCTAGGGTTTAGTTTACCGTTCTTCCCAAATATTATAACACCCTTCCATTGAGATACTTTTAAGAAAACATGACCCCCAACTTGAAAATCAAAATACTTACTTTAATTATCAGCATAGATTTTTTGTCAACATTGAGCTACTTTAATATGGCCTAGAATTTTCTTTACATTCACTATTGTTTCCTCTTCAAGCTATGGGATTACATGTTTCTCATCTCCAACATCAACCCAACATGTTGGTGTATGAAATCTCTTTCTGTATAATGCTTCATATGGTTCCATTTAAATAATGGAATGGGAAGTATTAATATAAGAAAACTCCAATAAAGGTAAATATTGATCTCACATACCTTGAAAGTAAACTATGCATGATCTTAGCATGTCCTCTAGGGTTTGAATCATAGTTATTGTTTATTCATTAGTTTGAGGATAATAAGTAGTACTCAAGCGAAGCTCAGTATCCAAATATTTCTGATGAATTTTTCATTATTTCAATGTAAATTGATGATCCCAATTAGACACTATTGAAAGAGTTTCTCCATGATGTCTTACAACATCATTGATATATTTATTTTCAAGCCTCCCTTGTGGAAAATTTTCCCTTATAGTGAGAAAATGTGCATATTTTATAAGTTGATAACCAATTACCCATATCTCATCATTCCTTATAAAAGTTTTGTGTAATATTATGATTAGATCCCTAGTTATTTAATCCCACTTCAATGTAGGAATAGGTAGAGGTTGCATAAATCCTCTAGGATATTTTCCTTCGACCTTTACATGTTGACATACAATACATCTTGATATAAAATGAGAAATTTCCCCCTTCATGTTCTCCCACCAGAAATGTTTCTTCAAATATCTAAACATTTTAGTTCTATGATGGTTCATAGGGAACTTTGAGATATGAGGATCATTCAATAACTCCCTTTTATGCACATGTATAGAGGGAACACATATCCTCTTCCCCAACTTCATAATTCCATCTTCACACATAATGTCAACCAACTTCCTTTAATTCAAAACATTAATTTTCCTTGGAATATTCTCATCATTAGACTATAAATCTTTAATTATTCCCTATAAATATGGTTGGGAATCCATTTAAAAATGTAGCAATGTTTCACCATATTTGATAATTCCCATATCCATCCTAACTAGATTCTTGTACTATGGATCCTTGGGAATACTAATTTTGATGGGATATCGATGATCCTTCTTACTCAGTGCATCATCTACCTTATTTACCTATCTTGGGAGGTAGTGTATGGAACAATCTTAATATTTGAGTAGTTCAAGCATCACCTTTCCCTCATGTTGAATTCTTTCTGGGAGAAGATATATATTAGAATTTTATTTCCTATATATATGTATCATATTTTTTCATTAGTGATAATGTATCCATATCTTCCAAGAAAAGAATAATACTGCAAACTAAAGATCGAGAGTAAGATGGTTTTGTTACTGAATTTTTAACTACCTAGATACATATTAAATAACTCTAGCATTCTGTATATTAATAAAACATAGTCCATTAATTGATGCGTCACTATAGATCACAAACCTATCATTCCACGATGGTAGAGTTATGACATGAGAATTCAGTAATATATTCATCAATTCCTCAAAATAATCCTCATATTCTTTTTTCCATGTGTACTTAACCCATTTACATGTAATCTTGGTCATTGGGTTTTTAAAAAGGTTGCAGTTCTGAACCAAATTCTGAAAATAAAATTTTAAACCAATAAAACTATATACCTAAGTTATGTTCATTGTAGTTGGCCATTAATACATAGCCTTTGTCTTCAGGGGATCAACATATATTACATATTTAGTGATAATGTGGCCAAGAAAGGAAACTAGTTAAAGCCAAAATGCACAAGTATTAAACATCCCATACAATTCATTTTATCTAAGAGACATCATAATAGTGTGTAAGTGATTTTCATGATCTATATATCTTTTGGATTATACCAAGAAATCATCAATAAATACCACTAAAAACACATAAATATATTCCTTGAAAATCCTATTAATTAGATCCATGAAAAATAGAGGGTGCTTTATTCAGTCTGAACGGAATTACTGTAAACTCATAATTCCTATTCCTTGTGAAAAATGCTGCCTTTGAAATATCTTCCATCCACACATAAAAATAATGATATCTAGATCGAAGATCAATCTTCAAAAAAAATTATTCTCCATGAAGTTGATCAAATAAATCATAAATGTGAGATTAGAGATACATGTTCTATATTTTTATATCATTGATCTACCTATAGTCTATACACAATCACATAGATACATATTTCTTCATAACCAAAGGAACATCGGCTCCCTATTGAGAAACGCTAAGGAGAATAAATCCCTTTTCAGTCAATTCCTATAGTTTTTTCTTCTGTTACACTAATTATATATCGTCCATTCTATAAGGGGTCATTAATATGGGCCTTGAATCTTAAATTAAGTCAATTGAAAACTCAATTTCCCACTGTAGAGGATATCTAGGTAAATCCTCTAAAAACAAATCAACATATTTTTTCAAAATAGGTATCTCCTCTATTTGAACTTTTTTTCCTTGCCCATAGTTATTTTGTTCCCTTCATCCCCAATATTTTAATTAGGAAGAGCTACTGAGGGTGGATCTAGATGAGAATCAGATAATGATTTTTCTACTCTAAATATATGGGTTTCAACATCATCCAAAAGCATTTTATCCTCTTTATTCATAAAATTAATTTTTCCATCATGTTTCAAAATCAAATCCATACTAATGATTATATCAATGTCAATCAAGGGTATGGAAACAATACCATTAGATGAAGAAAATTTGACTGACTGAATGGCCCAATGGCCTTCTTTTTTATTGGCCTTCTGATAACCCCCCCTTTTAAGGGATGAGGGGGAACCCTTAAAAGGCACATAGACTTAGGAATTATATTTCCCGTAGGGTTGGAGACATTACATGAACCGTAGGTCATAAGGAAATCATACAGACTATGAATACTTGAAACTGATCCTCCCCAGTATCTGCATAGTGATCAACTCTCCACCTTTGCATGACGATTCGGCTAGCATGTCCATGTGAAGGAGTGCACAAGAGCGGTACCGATGGAAAATGCCATAGCCTCTCATTATTTCAAAGTATGTTTAGCCCTGCTCTTGGTGGATGTGCCCTTCTCTTTCATCCTTTGGAGTGGTTCCTTGTAGAATATGTCATTGAAACTAAAAATCAGGTGGCCCTGAGGGCCATGAGGTGGCCCGAAAGACTTTCTAACCTGAAGGCCTTGGTTGGCCCGAAGGCCTTAAGGACTCCATGCCCAAACCAGTGGCCCAAGGTGAACAGATCTTACTACTACAGTAAAAAATAGTAACTGCTACAGTTCCTACTACAGTTCCTGTTATAGTAACTGATACAGTGCCTGCTACATGACTGCTATAGTACCCGAAATTATGCCTCCGCCTAGTTTTGAACCTGGGTCTTGTGGATGCACATAGTGAGACCTCACCAATGGGAAATTCCTAACACAACATTGTTACAATGATACTTCCCTTAGGTGTTTTGACTTATAACTACCATATTAAATCAAATTAGAAATATCAAATTTCCTTGGAAAACTGGGAAGATATAAAAAAATGTGATGATCCATAATTAGATAAATATACTTATTAGTTTGATGAAATGATTAAAGTATATTCCACCACATCATTAAGAACATAAATATCAACAGTTCAAATCGCAGAAGATTTTCCCTCCTCCCTTAACCTTTTCTAAGGAACATTTTTTGGACTCTTTGGAAAATCATTTTCATAGTTTCCCATATTCCTAAAAATATATCATTGAACATTAAGATCTTATTTATTCCCCTTGAAAACACCATCATGTTATCCTTTCTATACACACTTGTATCACACCCCTTTTCCATTTAACCTGGCACTCGAGTGTTTCTTTCCCCAATTATCATAGGGTGGAAAATAAACTCTTCCCTTCATCCTTCTTTTCTTATTGCCTTTTCTAGAGTTTTTTAAAACACTATTCAGTTTCTTCCCTTTAAATTCATGATACATAGAGAAATCCATCTCTATATTGATATCACATGAGACTATATATTAGTATGATGAAAAATTTTGGCAGACCGTTCCATACCAAAGGAATGGATTTTTTGCATCAAATAATTGATCAATATATCCCCTTGGATTACATATATAGTAAAAAACATGCCTTGCTATCCTTTTGAAGGTCGATTTATACTTTCAAGAATACTCATCTTCCTTTTGCCTCAAATTCAAAAATTGCCTTTCCATATCCGCTGGTTGTTTACGAGGAAAGTAATTATCTAAGAATAATTTTGTTAAATTCACTCCCTTCTATTTTTTCTATCTCTTACTCTTCCATTGCATTTTGAATTAGTTACCACCATTGATCATAATTTTCCAACAAATGATAAAATTATATGACAACCTTCTCCCTTCTGTTACTCCCCATTGAAAGAAATATCTTCTCTAAGGATCTTTTCCACTGCTGCACTATGAATGGGTTTGTAGAATCCTTAAATTAAGGAGTTTGTTTTCTCATAATGCGATAAATCATAGATCCTCTATGTTGTGGATTAACATGCTAAATATGGGAAATGTTATTGTTCATAACCTGATTTAGTTTTCCCTGTATAGTTATAAGTTTCTCTGCACACATCTCAGCTCTAGATCCGAAATCATTATCTTGTATAAGAGAGAAATCCCTACATAGGATACATGCATTCATGCGGTTTCAATTACTTCCACTAGGAACCATTTCTAAATAATAGAAAAAACTAGATTGGGTTATAATCATGATGTATAATCTAAACTTCTAAAAATACTTAGCATAAGTTGAAATCCCATGCATGGTAAAACTCATAATCATAAACATGGATTAATGAAGTAAAAATTAACACTTAAATCCTTCATAATTGATTTTAAATAAAATGAAAATTATCATTTGCATATCACCAAGGAGTGTCAAACCAAGGAAACCTTAACTCCCACTATATTGTACTAGGATATCCAGAGTCAAGCCCAAAACTCTGTATTATATTTTTCACTCTTAGTTATATCTTTTCAAAAAACACGTCCACTTGTAGTATCCAGGAAATGATGTATTTTATAGAAATATTCCCAAAATATATTCATTACTAAAATACCAAAATTTTCTTTTATGATTATCCTCAATGACTATCATAGGGGTTTGTTCCCTAATATATGTTTTCGAAATCTATTTTCCCTGTTTCCTACTAAACATCCCATGATTCCAACTATAAAAACCAAAACCTAGTTTCCTATAGCTATTTACTTATTTTATTACATTGGTTTATAAATAAGAAATATGTATCCCAAAAGATCATGTAGTCTAGTAGATTTTAAAACAAGATACATACATATGTTTAACATTACAACTTGAAATTAAAAACAACAAATACTTTTTATTGGGAATATCAATAACTCTATGTTTATCCCTACGAGTCAATGATAATAAAAATATTCGTGTCCTAAGAAAATGAAACATAATAAAGGGGTGAGATCAAATGCTCGGTAAGGGTATGAAATGAAGTATAAAATATCAAAATCATAAACATCAAGCATCCTGAATAGCTAAAAATAAATGCCTTTAAAAATAATAAACATGACAATAATATGTAAGGAATAAGAGTTGAATAAATAACTCCATAATAAAAAAAATAACCATGGGTATTATACTAGTTGATTAACCACATGAATGATCAATACTAGTTTCATAAAGAGGGTAAATACCTATGATGCACATTCAGAAATATATCATTAATGGCTCAGCCAAGACATCTAAAAATAATTAAGGCCTCATCCAACACCATATCTAAAAAATGGAAAGGGCTCAACCAAGTCCATATCTATTTTTCTCCAAATACCTACTGATTAATCAAAATCCTATAGTGGTCCCCACATATCACATAATCAGTCTAAATTATTCTTCATATAAATAAGGAAAACATAAAAATAAATACACATGAGATGTAAATAACTTTCCCCATTCATTAACCTAATCATAAACTTTCCATGTAGCAAGATGAATGTTATCAAAATAGAACATCCATAGTAAAATTTATCATAAACCATTAAATAAAATATGGTATATGGTATTATAAAATATTCATCCCAATAATACCTAATAATCAATAAGAGTGTTGGAAAATATGAAAATACTATTAAAAAATCATCGAATAATTATTGAGATAAATAATCTTTTACATTGAATAGTAGAATTCTTTAGAAAAAGACATTATATATAACCAAAACTGATGTAATATAGTATTTTAATAATATATAAGTGATTTTTTAAGGACACTGAAAAAATATATTATATAATTCACTTGAAAATAGGCATGAATTTGAGAAATTCTCAAGAATCCAGCTTGTATTTCTGATTTTTTTAAAGTTCCTCTTTAAATTTGTAACTCCTCATTAAATAAAGAAGGATTATGGTTGGAAAAAATATATATAACACTCAAACATAATTTATGAGTAGTACATGATAATACATAAGAATTTCATTGAGGTAAGTAGAAAATAAAATTATCCCGAATGAAAATGGAGGTTTGAGCGGAAAACCCTTACCTTAATTATGAAGGTGTTACTCCCTTGATATTAATGACCTTGAATAATAAAATTTAATTACATAAATTAATAATTGATGAAACAAGTCTACATATAATTTATTTATTATAACCTTATTAGGTTCATTCATGGCCTTTTATTGGGTTAAGAGATTCAATTTCATTTTTTGAGAGCATTTTCATCCATGGTCTTCATGATTTTTTACTTATATTCATGTATGGATAAACACGTAGAATGAGAATGGTTTTCTAGAATAGAAGTTGTATGTAATTAGTGAACAAATAGAATATTACTTAGTTATAAATTTTTTTTGTTTATTGGGATTGAAGATGAATCATTATATAAAACCTTAATGCGAATTGTTGGGGTTAATTGGCGGTTTTTGATCATAGTGAACTCATTTGGATTTATAAATTAATATAATGTGTATAAAAGGATTCAAAAACATTAAATAAGTTAAAATAAATGTATTTTAGTCTATTTAAACCATAAAAATGGTATCATAAAGATAATGGAATATGATAATTTAAATAGAAACTCTTCGTACTTGAATTTGAAAAATTAACACATCTCAGATGGTGTTTTTATTTCTAGTATAAAAGGATGGTAAATGAAAGTTTTTTTAGAATTATTCCTTTATAATATAAAAATTTAATTACATTTAAGGTATATGGGTCATCACAAAATTTGGATTTAGGTGGGTGATGAAATAAAAATAATATAATTGCACTTGATGCAATGAAATGAAAAGAAGACTTTACCTCTTGTAGTAATCTTCATTGAGATCCTCTTTAAGGGAGAGGTTTTAGTCTTTTTATGATACCTAGGGATTATTAATGTGGGGGAAAAGCTAGGGAAGATATTAGGGAAAAATTTAGATAAGGAAAAAGGCTTGATAAGAGTGAAGAGAAAAGGGAGTGACATGGGGTTTTTATAGTGAAGGAGAGGAGGGTTTTCCCATTATTTCCTCATTATTTTATTATTTTTCCAAAGACAAACCATAGTGATGATTATTGTGAAAAAATTTAATATATGCATCCGAGTTAAAACTAATGTTCATATACATCATCCATAACTCAATCATGATGCATAAATTTACTTATTTATCCTATTCTGTAAATTATTGAATCTCGCTATTCACAAAAAAAATCAGTTAATTTATAAAAATCGCAAAAATTCTTCCGAAAGATTTTCCGAAGTATAGAAATCAAACTTTATTTAATTTTTTGAAAATAATTTTCTAAATATTATTAATTTAATATTTACATAAAATCATATTTTATTCGAATAATAATAATTTTAAAACTAAAAATCTTTATATATCACCTTTAAAAATTAATCAAGATCTCATTATCTTATAACATTTAGACATTAACATAATAATTTTATTTACTATTCATATTAATATTAATAAAGCTATGTTACTATTTGCCAAAAATTATGTTTGTCTTATCAGACTCTAAATATGTTACTGAATGTAATCGTGTATGTTAGTTTTTTGAAATTCAAATCACATAGGAGGAAAAATTATGGTTACTCTTTAGGTTATAAAAAATAACTATTTTGTAGAGACTTAGTGTTTCATGGGTAAAATATTAAATTTATGTGTAGATTCTTTGGTTTTTACATTATCCCCTCCCTAATAATATATACCCCTCAAAATTACCAAATTGTTATATCAGAAAATGATTTGGGTAGTTCTTCATCACTTGCTTCTCAGGCTCCCATTTTCCACGTCAATTTAATGATTTTTCCAAATTAAATTTATTAGTTGATTCATCCAAATCTTCAACACATGTAATTTATTGTGCATAATCCGGATAGGCTCTTAATAGTAAGATATGTAAACTTGAAATTCTATAACTTCATAACTGAGGATATGTGTAGGGTCTGACATGTACTTTATCAACAATGAGACATCGAAAAAATTGTTTACTTCAGACATGCTATGCGTTATAGAAAAACCATATGCAACAACTCTAATTCTCTCCATAATTTCAAAAGGGTCTATATAGCAAGGACTTAGATTCCCTTTCCTCCCAAATCTTATAACACCCATCCATGGATATACTTTTAATAAAACATGATCTCTAATTTGAAACTCCAAGTCATTCCTTTGATTATCAATATAGATTTTTTGTCTTCTTTGATTTACTTTGAAATGGCCATGAATAGTCTTTACCTTCATTGTTGATTCCTCTACATGCTATGGGCCCAAAAGCTTCCTTTCTTTAACTTCATCCCAACAAGTTGGTGTACAAAATCTCTTTCCATACATTTCTTCATATTGTGACAAATGAATATTTGAATGGAAACAATTATTTTAGGAAAGTTCCAATAAAGGTAAATATGTAACCCACATACCTTGAATGCAATGCGAACATGGTATTAACATGTCCTCTACAGTTTGGATCAGCCTTATTTATTGTCCATCTATTTGAGAATGATAAGATGTAGTTATGAGTATATCAGTATCCAAATATTACTAAATACTTTTTCAGAATTTTGATGAAAATTGAGGATCAAGATAAGACACTACTGAAAGAGGTGCTACATGAAATCCTACAACTTCATTGATATAGAGTCTTTCAAGCTACTTTAGTGAAAATATATCGATTATAACAATAAAATGTGCAATTTTTGTAAGTCGATCAACAATTACCCATATAACATAATTCTTTCTCAGAGTTATAGGTAATACAATGATAAAATTCAAGGTCTTGTCATCCAATTTCCATGTAGGAATATGTAGAGGATTCATGAATCCTATAAGAATTTGTTTTTCATCCTTTATTTATTGATCCACTAGACATCTTGATACATAATCAGTAATTTTCCACTTCATGTTGTCCCACAAGAAATGTCCCTTCAAATCTTTATACATTTTAGTGCTACTTGGGTGTATTGAGAAATTTGATCTATGAGAATAATATGATAAATCCCTTTTTTAGCTCAGGTATGGAGGGAGAACATAAACTCTTCCCAAATATCATAATTCCACCTTCACACATGAATTCAAAAAACTTCCCATTTTTCATTTCATTAAATTTCTTTTTTATATTCTCATCATCCAGTTGTGAATATTTAATTCATTCCAATGATGATGGTTGGGAAACCATTTGAAAAAGTAGTGATGTTTCACATTCTATGATAATTCCCATATTCATCCTCACTAGATAGACATACAAAGGATCCATATCAATAATCATTTTTTTGTGAACTCAACGACCCTTCATGCTAAATGCTTCATCTACCATATTTTCCTTTATTATGTAGTAGTGTATTGAAAAATAATAATATTTTAGTAGTCAGAGCCACCTCCATTTCATCATATTGAGTTATTTCTATAATAAGATATATTTTAGACTATTATGATATGTATATATCAAATATTTTTATAAATATAGTGTATCCATATCATCATAGAAAATATTTATCCGAAAAACTCAATATCATGTGTAGGATAGTTTTTTTCATGACTTTTTAACTTGATTGATTCCTAGAAAATAACTCCATTATTATGCATAAGCATACAACCATGTCCTTTATTTGAATCATCACTATAGATCACAAACCCATCATTCATTAATTGTAGAGTTAGTATTGGAGCATTCAATAATCAATACTTCATTTCTTTGAAGTAGTCCTCAAATTCATTTTTTCATATGAAATTAACCCCTTTACATGTATTCTTGGTAATTAGGTTGGATAAATAGGGGAAGTTAGAAATGAAATTCTGAAAATAACCCACTAAAACAATAAAAGTATGTACCTCGTTTATGTTCGTTGGAGTAGAACATTATTTCACGGCCTTTTTCTTCATAGGATCAACAGATATTCCATCCTTAGAGACAATGTGGAAATGAAATGAAACTGATTGAATCCAAAAATCCCACTTACTAAAGTTACCATATAATACTTTTCTTTTTTGTGTCATTAGAATAGTGTGCAAGTGATTTTCATGATCTTCATAGTTTTTTTAGTATACAAAGATATCATTAAAAAATATCCCCATAAATTCATCAAAATATTCCTGGAAAAATATATTAATTAGATCAATGAAAATAGAGGGTGAATTATTCAGTCTAAAAGGCATTAGTATAAATTGGTAATGCCCATACCTAGTTGGAAATGTTGTCTTTGGAATATATTCCTTATTCAGATGCAACAAATGAAATCCTGATCATAGATAAATATTGAAAAATACATTAGGCTCCATGAATTTGATCAAATAAATCATAAATTCAAGGTAGGGGATACTTGTTCTATAGTGTTATATCATTGATCTCCCTATTGTCTTTTTACGACCTCATATATCCATATTTCTTCTTATCTAAAAGAACAGGGGATCCTCATGGAGAAAAATTATGGACAATAAATTCTTTATCACTCAATTTCCCTAGCTTTTTTACAGTTCCACTAATTCCAAAATGGTCATTCTATAACGGGTATTTGATATAGGCCTTGAATAAAGAATTACGTCAATGGAAAACTCCATTTCCTACTCTAGAGGATGTCTAGGTAAATCCACTATAAACACATCAACATACTCTTTCACAAAAGGAATGTTATCTATATGAAATTTTATTTCCTCACGCACAGTTATTTTATTACATTCCTCCCCAATAAATGAATTCAGTAGAGCTACTAAGGGTGGATCTAGATGAGAATCATATGGAGATGTTTCTTCTCTAAAGATAAAGGATTCCACATTATCATCAAAAAATATAGCCTCATTCTTCTTGCTATAAATTTTTTCTTCAAGGTTATAAATCCAATCTGTACCAAAGAAAATATCAAATTCAATCATGAGTATGACAATAAAATAAGAAAATAAAGAAAATATATAGGCCATAATGGTGACTGTCTCACACAACTTTTATGCAATGATACTTCCCATAGGAGTTTTGACTGACAACTACCTTATTAAATAAAATTGGGAATATTGATTTTTTTTGGAAAACTGGGAAGATATAAAAGAATGAAATGATCCAAGATCAAATAAAACATTTTCTATGATTGAGGAAATGATTAAATTACAAACCACCATGGAATTAGGAACTTTAATATCATCAGTTGTGATCACATAATCTTGTCCCTACACCCTTGGCCAATTCTGAGGAACAATTACCTGATGATTTAGGCAATGATTATCATAGTATCTCATATCCTTGAAATTATAACATTGAAAGTTAATAACTTATTTCTTACCCTTGAAAACACCATCATGATTTCTTTTTTATCCATACTTATAGAACACCCTTTTCCTTTTATGCAGGCACTAGGTTGTTTCCTTCCAAAATTTTCACAGATTGGAAAATCAAATATTCCCTTCTTCACTGTTTTCATATTTCCTTTTCTAGAGTTTTCAACAACCCTCTTATTCTCTTTATTTCCTTTAAATTCATAGGTCATAGAGAACTCATTCTCCGTCTTGATAGAAAATGAGTCTATATCTTCGTATAATGAGAAATTTTGGCAGACCAGTGCCTGGGGATGTATGGATTTAGGCCATAAAATAATTGATCAATGTTTCTCTTTATATTATGTATATAGTCCACAACATTCCTAGCAATCCTTTTGGAGTCAGAATCATAATTTTCAACATTACCATATTTCTTTTCCCTCAAATTCAGAAACTGCCTTTCCATATATGCTCATTGTTCACAAGGAAATTACTTCTCTAATAACAGTTCATTAAATTCTCTCCATTCAATGTTTTCTATCTCTTCCATAACTTTTTTTTGAATTATTGACCACCATTGATCAACATCTCTTGACAGACGATAAACATCCATGAAAAAATTATCTCTTTTTTTACTTCCCAAGGAGAGAAATATCTTCTTTAAGAAACTTATCCACTACTCTGATATGAAGGGGTTTTTAGTCCAATTAAATTATGGAGAATATTGTCACATAAAGAGATCTTGCATAGATCCTCCATATTGTGGATCTGGATGCTCCATACGGGTAAGGTTATTATTCATAACCTGAGAATGTTTTCCTAGTATAGTTATATGTTTCTCCACACAAGTCGCAGCTCCAGAGCCAATGCCATTATTTTGCTGAGGTGGGAAATCCAATCATGGGATACAATCATTCATGTGATTTCCATTCCTTATACTATGAACCATTTCTAAATAATGGAATACAATAGATTAGGTTATGAATCATGATGTATAATCTCAACATAGAAAAATAATTAGTATGACATCAAATCCTATGCACGGATAATCCCATAATAATAAACATGTTTAATTTTAGTGAAAATTTACATTTAAATTCTTAATAATGGATTGTAAAGAAAATTTGAATTATCTTAGGAATATCCACCAAGATTGTCAAACTAGGTGCTTAGTAAGGCCCATTTTCTAGTACAAGGATACTCCGAGTCAAGCCCAAAACACCTTGTTAGAGTTTTCACACCTAGGTAAATCTCATCCAGAACCACCCCTACTGGTAGTATCCAGACATGGATATATTTTCTAGAAAGATCACATAATCTTTTTCTTAACAAAATATCAGTATGATTATCCTCATAGAGTATCTTAAGGCTTTATTTCATTATCTATGTTTTCTAAGTCTAGTTTCCATGTATTATACTAAACATCCTCTGATGCCAACTCTAAAGACCCGACCACAGTTTCCTGGATCATATGCTTATTTTATAACATTGGTATAAAAATAAAAACATTGCATCCCACTGGATAGAGTATTTTAGTAGAATTGGAAATAAGATACATACATAAGTTCAACATTACAACTTGAAATGAAAAATAGCATATATATATTATTGGGAACATCCACAACTCTATGTTTATCCCTACGGGTCATTCATAATAAACTTCATCATGTATTGATAAAATGAATCATAATAAATGGTTGAGCTCAAATGATTAGTAAGGGTAAGAAATACGGTAGAAAATATCACAAACATAAACATTATCAATGGAGAATACTATGAATACCTTCCTTTAAAAATAATAAACATGAACATAATATGGAAGGAATATGAGTTAAATAAATAATTCCATAATAAAACATAGTCATGGGTATTTTACTAGCCGAATAACAACATGAACTACCAATATCGGTTTCATAATCGTGGAAAATACATATTTTGGACATTTTGAAACAAACCATCAAGGACACATCCAACACATGTAAAAATTATTTAGGCCTCATCCAAAAGCATAGATAAAAATGAGAAAGGCCTAGACCAAGTCCATATATATTTATCTCATGATATTCACTAATGCATCAAGAGGCTATAGAGGGCCCCAAAATTAACTTAATAAGTCCAATTCATTCCTCATATGAATAGTTATAAACATAAATAACATATACCAATGAAATTTATCCAACATTCCCCAACATATAACATAATCATTAACGATTCCATGTAATAACATGGATGGTATCATAATAGCACATCCATAGTCAAATTGATCATAAAAATTCAATATAATATGGTATATAATATCATAAAAAAATTTAACTAATAATACATAATAATAAATAATATTTTTTAAAAATATGAAAATACTCTAATAAAATCATTGAATAATTCTTGAGATAAATTCTCTTTTACTTTGAAAATAAGAGTTTTTTTGGAAAAATATTTGTATAAAACCTGAAGTGAAGTAAGCTGGTATTTTTATAATAAAAATAGATATTTTATTAATATAATGGTTGACCATAATAGATTATATGACTTTTCTTCAAAACATGTATGAATTTGTGAAATTCCCTTGAATGGGGCATGTATTTCGAAAAAAATTGAAAGTTCCTTTTAAAATGTGTGACTACCCATAATACAAAAAAGGATTGTGGTTGTTAAAAATATATAGAGATCTAAAAAATAATTTATATGTATTATATAATAATAAATAATAATTAAATTTGGGTATGTGTAAAATAAATGTGACCTGAATGAAAATGGAGGTTCATGCGGAAATCCCCTACCTTAGGTCTTAAGGTGTTCCTCACTTGATCTTAATGACGTGAATATTAAAATTTAGGATCATATATTAATAATTACAGAACCTAAACTTAATTTAATTCATTTATTATAACCTTATTTGTTTCATCATGTCCTTCTATTGGGGTAAGAGATTCAATTTATTTTCTTGTGAGCATTTTCTTCCTTAGTCTTCATGATCGGTTTACTTGTATTCATGTATGGATAAACATATAGAGTGTGAATTGTTGTCCAGAATTGAATTTGTGTGTTAGTAGTTAAAAAATAAAATATTACATGGTTATAAAATTCATTCAGATAATTAGGGAGTAGATGAATCATTATATAAACATTTAATAACACTTGTTTGGGTTAATTAGCGGTTTTTGATCACAATGAACTCATTTTGATTTATAAATTAATATCATATGTATAAAAGGATTATAGAAACATAAATAAGTCATAATATATAATATAGTCTAGTTCAACCATAAAAATGGTTTCATGACCAGAATTGAAGATGGTATTAAAATTGAATACTCATCGTCCTTCAATGTGATAAATTAACACATCTCTGATGCTGTTTAAATTTCTAGAATAAAAGAATGGGAAATGAGAGATGGTGAAGAATTTTTCTTTTATCATTACAAAATTCCAGTATATATAAGGTACTAAATACATGGGAATATTTGTATTAATGTAGGCAAGTAGGGAAAAATATTATTATTTAACATGAAAAAAGAAATGATAAGAGGATTTCGCCTCTTGAAGTAATCTTCCTTGAGAACTTCTTTGAGGAAGAGGTTTTTTCATTTTTATGATACCATGGACTTTTTTATGGAGGGAGGTCCAAATGTGGATATTTGGGTATAATTGAGACAAGTCATAAGGCTATAGATTAGTCAAGAGAAGAGGGAGTGGGGGGGTTATAGTGGAGGAGTGGAGAGCTTTTCCATTATTTTACTCATTATTTTATTATATTTCCATGGAAAACCAATAGGGTTGACTATTATCCCCAAAAACTCTAATAAGCACATGAGAGCTCAATTAAATGGTCATTTACATCATTAATTACTGAATCATGACGTAGAAATTCACTTATTTTTCCTATTTTGTAAATTATCGCATTTTACTATTCACCAAAAATTTAATTATTTCATAAAAATCAAAAAAATTCACCCCAATTATTTTTTAAATTTTAGAATTGAAAAATGAAGCCCATTTTTTGAAAATAATCTTTTAAATATTATTAATTTAATAAATAAATAAAATAAAAAATTATTCGAAAAATAACAATTTTAAAACAATAATTCATTTTATATAACATTGAAAAAGTAATCAATATCTTATTATCTTATAAAATTTAGACAATAAAATAATAATATGATTTAATATTAATAAGGGTCATATGACTATACATATTACTATTTATAAAGGTATGTTATTATTCACCAACAATTATGTTTGTCTTACCAGACAGTAAATATCTTTCTGAATGCAATCATTTATGTTAGGTTTTCGAAATTCAAGTCATAGACACATAAAAAGTTATTTTTTAAAGCTAGTTTATAAAAAATTGGTGTTTTTTAGAGACTTAATATTTCATATATTCAATATTAAATTTTTTTGTATAATCTTGGGGTGTTACAACAAGATAAAAGTAGTCAAAGTACTACTCATAGGTTTTATGGAAGAACCATTGAATATTGGTGTTACATGTATAAGAAATGACATCATTCTAATTTGAATAATGAAGAATATTTTTAGAGATAGATTTGTATAAGTTGATGATACCTATGAAAGGTAAGAATATGATACCTTCCAAACCATTATATGTGAATTTTTATGTACTTTTATTTTCAAAAATACTAAAAGTGATAATATGTTTCTCGACCAGACTCAAACATATCACTGAGTAGGTTTACTAATCAGATATGAACATTATTAAAATATATATTTCCTGCTATCTCTTTCATTTAAACCTTGCATGAGTTTGTGTGTCTTAAAACCACATAACTGATACAAAATTATTAACTAAGATTGAGAGTCATGTATCAAGAGGATATAATTGATAGTAAATGTAAAAGTTAGTAAATTAATGGAATAAGGATCCACCCATCTATGATTCCTTGAATGATCCATTGGGCATTAAAAATATTAAAAAAATACTTAATAATAAAATAAATATAGTTTAAAATAAATTTATTTTTTAATTAATAAATAAATGTTAATAAAGATTAATGTAAACTTATTTCATAATTTAGAATTTATGTTCTAAAATATATGAACAAATTATATACAGTAATTTTATTTATATATAGACAAAATAAAAAAATAAAAAATATCAATAAATTATAAAAATAAAAAAATTATTACTCAAAATACATTTAGTTTTAAAATTAATCATAAAAAACATAATGATATTTTAATTCCTAAAATAATCCATAAATAATAAACAATGAAAAATATATAATTTTTACAACTTATTATTATATACAATAAAATAATTATATATATATATACATGTCACATAAATACATGATTTTTCAAAAGAGGAGATGAAGACCTTAACAAGAAATAACTAATCCAGCTAATTAATGTACAAATATTAAAAATAAAAGGCATTTGTGAAATTAATATATGAGGATGATAAATTGGGGGACCACATGTTGTCAAATTTTTCAAATTAAATAATTCAATGAGATGGGTTAAATTGTGTTCTGAAATTTACAATTTATATTAAAATTCTATTTTTTATTAAATCCTTAGAGGAAATGATAGAATAAACAATCATAGAGAATTAAAATAGTCATGACCTTGAGAGTTTCCAAAAAAAAATATTACAAAAGAAATTGGGAAAGTAGTAGAGAATAAAGTAACAACCTCTAGTTGGTCTCCTCTTTTAGATAATAAGTTAGTCGAAATTTTTGATTCTCACCACATGCATTGAATTACTATGATCTCCTCGATCAAGTATATATATATATATATAACTTTTGATGGTAAATTAAAATCACCAATAAGCTATAGAGGGAGAGGCCATATATTTTTTAATTTTCATTGAGTCCATATTTATAATGGTCAAAGAGATGTTTCTATCTTTTCAAAATCTGAGACTATGAAAAAGTGGTAATGCTTCATCACAAAAGGAGTTCCCCATTCCGAGTATGGAGAAAAAACTAATAATGTTGACCCCAATGTGTGCTAGAAAATCCCCCCACTGCACATAAACACATCTAAAAAGGAACCAATTGTGTTGAGTTTAAAACAAACCATAAAATGATCATAGTAAATTCAATTCCACATCATTACCACATGAACATTCCTTTGAAAATAAAGGGATTCTAAGAATTTCTTATTAGGAAACCTAACAAAGATTTTTTCCTCCTGAAAATTGAATATATCACATATAATGAAAAATAATCCTATCTTAATCACCCCATTATAGGAAATAAATTATCTCTAAATCTCCATATTACATTCTTCCCAAATAACCTAAGACCCAAAACAAGGTCCATGCAATAAATATAGACTTCAAAGTAGTCATGGAAACTATTTTTCGAATCTATGAACCTGAAAGACACAAATCCATAAACTGAGATAATGTTTGGATAAATGCATATAATATTTTAAATGATTTTTTTGATTAAAACAATCCAATATCTATGTAGGAAAAGATGTATCATCATCTATTTCATAATAGAAATAGACTAATGTCTCTTTATGGAAATCAATATCCTTTGTGTTTGATTTCTATATTAGTAGGTGATAAATTATTTTATATAATCCACATCAAATATCCATTATTTTTGGTATATCCTTATTAAATAATTCTTTCTCATGATTATCGACACTATACTGGTTATTTATAAATTTTCATAACCCACTTTTTCTAAATATTCTAGAAGCTAATGGAAATAACATGAGATGGTCATTATTATTCAAGTTTCATTTATATAATATAATATTAAATTTTTTAATTTATCCAAAATTGTGTAGGTGAATGTATGATACTGGAGAATTTATATAACTTTAATGTGTAGTTATTGTACATCCTAGGATGTAAAGAGGTTTTCCCATCTATTTGTTTTTCTAAAAGATTATATCACTCCACCTATTCATCTATCTTATATTATCCATGATCATTAATATGTAATTAATAATGTTGTTCCATTATCTATAATTTATTTCATGAACAATCATTATATCAAAATATTCATGATATATCATCATAGAAAAGAAAACCAAAATATTTTTACCTTGATGATCTCCCAATCTAGTTTTGAATAAATATCCTCTATAGTTCCTATCATGTCAATAATTTTAATGAAACGAGATTCATCTGTTTTTCTATATTATCCTAGATATCCCAATGAGGTAGTTTATATATATGATAATCCTAATGGACATTTCAAAACACGTTATTAATTATATTAATCACTATCTTTGAAATATTATTCTCAAGAAGAATTTTTAATTGGCATGAGGGTCACTATAATATTAATAACAATGATCCTCTTCGGGAAAGAATAGATTTTTTTTTCTAATTATAGTTTCACTAAAAAATTATATTAACCAATGGGATGAAATATATTTATTCTTGATATAATATTAAAGAATTTATCATCAAAATAATTCATCAGGAAATTAATTTTTAACAAAAATAATGCAACCTTATTACCTGATCCATCACATTAGAGCACCTCGAGGGGAAACAGATGCTACTTATATCAGAACACTCCTTTTAGTCTAATCCATAACTTGTAGAGTTATATAACTTTTTTTACATACATGATTTTATGTTTTATTATAATTATAAAATGTATCATTTCACAATAAATAAGAGATATATGATGAAATTTTGGCAAAGGAATCCCTTAAAGAACCCCATTATATCTTCCTACCTTTTATAGATGAGGAATCTATTGAACAAATCTTTATAAAAAATGAATTAATTTTGGGGACAAGGTATATCTTTGTATCACACAGTATTTGGATTTAAAAATCTAAAGACCCGTATAATAATAATCACATAGAATAAAAGGGAGGAAAAATATAAGAAAAAGTAATCATAAGACCGAAATGAGAATAAAAGAATGTGTAAAAAAATGAAAGATAAAGTTATATTCTATCTAACTATATTCCTTATATATTACCACTATTTGGATAACGATCCATCCCAAATAATTCATAGTTATAACAGTGATCAACTACTCTGCTTGTGTAATAGGACCCTAAATATTCATTTCACTAATGAAACTATTCTCCATCATTAAATTAATTTTTCAAAAAAGAATGGACAAACTATTATTAAGGACATTTTATAAAAAACATTATGATAATTTCATGATATGTTTCATGTGGAGGGATGATTTTAGGTAGTTCTCATTCATAATAAGGATAAATAAATAGGAATTATATAATCTATGCAGTGATCATACCCTTATGAAATATTTCACAACATCAGTAAACTATTTGTGGATTATGTCCCACAAAATAATGAAAAAGGGCCTTATGGAACCATCTAGGAATGGTGAGATATCTTAGCTGAGACTCTTCACTATAATAAGGATATCACTATTAAACAACATTCCTTCTTTAGTACCATTTTATACATAGATGATAAGGAAATAAATTTCATTAAAAAAATATTTTTCCCCATTAATTTATATAATCCCCCCTGAAGGTTCATATTTTACTAATGATAGGATCATTGAAATTATTAACTATAAATTATCTATGATTTTCAAAGAATTTGATGTTAGACCATTCAGAAGATAATGATTGAGGATTAAAAATATCCCCATTCCTAAATTGAGTTATAGAGGTAATAGTTATTTATATCACCTTCATTCAACCATAAATCCATAGCTTTTTTCTCTCACTATTCATTTGTCTTTAAGAATAATATCTATCAGTGACTTATGTTTCATTGAATGTTTATAAATAACTACATCAATCCTTGTGTATTGATGAGTGTTATATGTTACCAATATTTATATTTTTAAATTCCCAGGGTAATAATTATTGAATACATTGGATTTCTCTTATCATTTAATGATAAATTTTTAGTAATTATATATTTTATGGATATCACAAGGTTGACCTTATAGAGTGTCAAAATCATGACATGGATACATAAATAATATGAGACCTAATCTCTACTTGACCATATTTTCACCTCCCAATTAAAAAATGAAGGAGATTAGAATAGGGATATTGGAAGACTATTAGGGAATGGGTTATACCTTATTATTAATTAAAAATTATAGATTAAAACCAACATGACCAAAATAGAATAATGTATATACTAAAAATTTGGCAACATAGATAAATTTTAATCACACAACTCGATCCCAAACACCCTTCAATAAATTCAAATATTGATCTCTAGAATCTGGTTTAAATATGTTGTGGAATATGAATTGTACTAACATCAAACACACATAGTAAAAAACATAACCAAAAAACTGCTAGAACTTGTAGGTACTTGAAAAATAGTCTTTGACAACGCGTGCCTGCCAAAGTGCAGAAATACAGTGTGAGTATAAAATAATAAATAAGGAACTAAAACAATTATAACCTCGATTGAATATACTTTGGTGTATATAATTGATATATCAACTCTATTATATATATAATTTTGTAAGAAAATTATAAATGGGTATCAATAAAAATAGATTGGTACAAAATAATAAAGAACATAATGAATGTATCAACTATAAATTATTACTCTATATACTAGAAGGTTCTATACCATACACACCAACTTCATTTGAAGTGATCAAGAACTGAGATAAACTAATCTAGGAAACCAAGATGCCCATCCCAACTAAATCACTAGACATCGTAATATATAATCAAATATAATTTTTTTTGATAAAGTCAGTGGCCTAGATATATATCCAAGGGAAAGGGAATGATTTATACAAGAGTCAGGTAAAACTTGTATTTCATCCAAACAATTATAAGGGAATGGGAATAGTAGACTCAATCCTTTGAGATTCGATCATGTTAGCAATTCTTTAAATAATCAGGACCTTCCAACAATTAATATTAAAACAAGATATACCTTCTAATATACTCATAATAATTTTTTTTGATCTCTTTAGTAATATTAATAATAAATTAATCAAGGTATAATTCAAAGAAAAAAATGTTCAAAACATAATGTAGGATTAAACGATGAATATTATATTATATAATCTAATTTTTTTTCAAACATCAAGACAAATAAAACACAGGATATGAAATGGAACATTTTTCATGAAAATATAAAAGAATTTTTTACAAAGACTGTGATATCATGTGAGGATCAATTCTTGGTTTAATAAAATATATTGAAATAAATGATATAACACTTTAATGGGTAATTGATAAGGTGAAATAATAAAATAATAGGTTATAGATCCAGTATTATAGCCTAAATAAATTATTAAAAAATCACATGTGTTCAATTAAAACACTGATTTAGATATTGAGTAATTTTCAAAATAGTGTCTTCAAATTTTGAATTTATTTTTATGAAAACATTGGTGTATGTTTTGATTAAATAATAAGGACAAAATTTCAATGAAATATATACTTTTTAAAATTACACTGTTAAAGAGGATCTACAAAGGTAATAGTTTTATAAACTATGTTATAATTAATTAGTTTTGTTTAAAATCAGTAAAAATTTACAACAATATTGAAACAGAATAAATGAATATTTTATGAAAATATATATTGTTTAGGTAGTAATCCTGTTAATGAATCCAGTTGTATTTATATGTGACATGATTCTTTTCCAATTAAATTATACCAGTTGTTACCTCACCATCAATGAAAAATCTTCACCAAGGTTATGTATGAATTATTGAATTATAACTGAGGAAGTTTAAAGATTAGAGTAGTAATTTATTTAAATCAACATGACAATTAGAATGACCAAGAGTTATTATAAATGATCATAACGACACTACCCAAACTTGTTAATTTACATAACCTTGCTTTAATAATTCTCAAATCCATTATGTGTCCACAAGGGATTAGGAAAATGATTTAAAACCTGAAAAGGAAGTCTTGTTCCCTACAAAATTTAATTCAATATTGAAACTAAGATAAATATGACACACTATTAAATCCTTATATGGAGATTTATTTATCAAAATAGAAGTGTATAAATTTCACAATTCACAAAAAAAATATATTTGCAACCTAGGAATAAAATAAATACATTACTTGTTTCATTTTGAAAAAGAATACCCTTTACGATAATTTTACTAGTAGTTAATCTATGACAGTGTTCATTAATCAAACCTTTATGAATCATCATAGGGAAAATAAAGGAATTTATTTTGAATAACATTCATATATATAAATTATAATCATATAATACATGATATCAACATTAAATATTCAAAAAAAAATTATTTTTTTAATTAATAATTTTTTAATAAATTTTTAAAACCAAAATATAAAATCTATTGCTGACAATTGAAAAATTCATTTTGATAATATAATTATATTATATTAGAAAATTTATTTTATTAACCAATCTAGGTGTTAAAAAATAAAGTTATTATATTCAAAAGAAATTAATAATAATTTTTCATATTAAGAGAAAGAAAATGGGGTAAAAATAAAAATAAATTCATAAATAATTCAATATGGGTTTGAATCGCCTACCATTATCACATCCTCGTTGATTCCTTCTTATTTTTACAATGAATAATATGTACCTATAAAATCACATACAAAAACATTTATGATAAATTACCTATGAAATCAATAATTCTATATTTAAAAATACTCAGAATCCATTTATTTCTAAATAATAACAGCACAATAATTATTATAGTAATTAATTGAAAAAAAATACCCAAAATAAATAAAATCTAAAGATCCATCTTCAAATTTACCACATCAAGAGAAACCATAATATGAAGACAACACAATGAACCCAATCAAAATTGGCAATAATAAAGATAAAAACACTCATTTTGGACCCAGAAAAGAAAAATAAAATAGATTATAATGGATTTCTTATGAAATGTTGTGAAATAGAAAAACACACAACCCAAGAATAAAAATATTTTAAAGAAATAGGGTCTATTAGAGAACAAAAGAAGAGGGAGAAGAAGGATTACTTAAGATTTTCCATGAAGAAACCCCTGAATCAATCCCATATAATAGGTTTAAAATATGGGAAATTGGAGACTAAGAGGAATCAATAAGAGTGATATTTAATGGTTAGTGAAGAATTAGTCTGAAATGGATGAAAAATATTTATCATTTATTTATATAAAAATACCAAATTCCCTTCATAAGAAAATAGAACTTATATGTGATTTAGTACTCGTTCTACTCTACCACCTACACACTGGTTCCCCTAAGACACTTGGTACACTTCCTAGTAAACTAGGAACTTGGTACCCTCAACCAGGTTACTATTTTCACCTATAGTTTTAAAATTTATTTATTACCACTTATAAATAATACATAAACTCTTGAGCTTCCAAAAAACCCACAAACCATCTAAAAAACACGGATCAATTCATCCTAAAATACCCAAAATTAAATCCGAATAACAAAACAAAAAATAACCCCTCAACCCACCAAAAATGATTTTTAAGGACTTTATAACACATTAGTTAATTTAATTATAAAAAATGTTATTACAACTTCCTCACTAAATTAATTTTTATATATAATAATTTCTATGTATACACTCCCCCAAAATAAACAATCCAACTAAATCACCAATTCCAACTAATATCCAATCGCAAATTAATAAACATTGACTATATCTTACATACATGTCAAAAAATATATTTAAAAAAATACCTTAAATCACCCTTTAACTATCAATTTCATTACATAGAAACTATATTATAATAACTAAAACCATAAAAATTCACATATCATAAGGCATATCAACAACTAATTCTTAACATTTTCCTTAAATTAGTAATCATTATACCACTATGTTACTCTTAAAACCCCAAAAAATCTAAACAACTATAATATATAAACATATAAGAAATTACACCACCATATACTACTCTAAATACCACAAAAAACTATATTACAAGCTATGTTACCTCCCCCCCACCACACAAAAGGAGTTATTCGATGGTTGGTTATCTTTATCTACCATATATTTTAATTAATCAATAATTATTATTTAATGAAACCAATTTTCATGTATCATTTAAATATTAACGTGAAAAAATTAATTTTTCCCAAACAATATCTATATAAAAAATACCTAATACCAATCCATTAATCCAACCCTTTTATATTTAATTTATAATCTCACGTCAATTTTTTATGAACTCAATCCACAACAAAAATTATTTATCGTAGCTCAGACCTATAAAACAAGTAATTAAATTTTATAAAGAAAATATTTTTACTATAATACATTCACATGATATGTTATGATTAATTTTTTTGTAATTTAGAAAAATCATAAATTTAAAATGACCCTAAATTTCTTAGCTAAAAATATTGTAACAATATTGTAGAGACCACATAATTCATAATATATCTTTAATATTTCCTATATATTCTCTATAAAAACTATTACTCATGATATATTATGTGCAATACATTTCTTTATAACCTAGAAAAATAGAAATATAATAATTCATGAGCTAGAATGCTTAGTAACGTCAATAATGAGAAAGAAAAATCAAATATCAAAAGTGGGGATAAAATGACCATAAATTATATTGATGGAATAGATAATCAAAATTATTAGATTATATAATGAAACTGAATGAATAATATGTCCACTGATAATAATAGAAATACATATATCACATTAATAACCCTAACTATATTTTCTTTTGTGATGGAATTTATAATGCCAGTCAACCAATTCCATGCCCCAAGCCCATACATCATGATATAATTTATCATTATATTACCTTAACACCTATGTTTCTCAGAAATGTCATGTTCTTAGATATTATACAACTGGAAAAAAACCAATAATTTTTGTCTCGTGAGACTAATCAATTCTTGTCCCCACTCATATCTAATTATTTCCAATTCATTTATCAGATGAGTAAATAAATAAGATAAAAAATTCATAAAAACATATTCCTTGGTAATAAATAAACATCTATATTGAATTAATAAATATAGAGATCTTCAATATTTCACCAATCAAAAATGGAATTGCTTTGTATGTTAGCAATCCTCCAACTAGAACTGCCTAGAGTAATTAGTATAAAATTATTTCAATAATTTCCCCAATAAACAAATGAATATGTAAACATATTATATATTTAAGGATTATATATAATTAATATAGAATAAATACACAAAAATAAGGTCATGTAAAAAGTGGAAAATTAATTTGAACATACAACTCATGTGTAACGATTGTTTTTTGAAAGATCAAACAAAAAATCATAGAAAGAAAACAATTTTAATATTTGAAAATAGCATTATTAAATAAATAATTTTAAAAAAGGGTAATACAATTTAATTTTGAATGTTGGATAAAAAAATGTGAAGGTTACATGGGATTTTAAAAATTCAGGTATCTAATTAAAAAAGAGAGCATTAGTAAGAAGGTGAAATATACATATTTTGGAGAAACCATCATTATAGATGATGTAAATTATTCCAAACTATTATATACTTTATTAAAAGGAAAAATAATTTTTTTTAATATAAATATCCTATTCCACTATTGAGGAAGAAAAATTAACATGAAATAAAATCATTTGTTACAAGGAACAAACAATAGAATTATGCAGTTCAACCTAAAACCATAAAAAACAATGAAATGGGGATTTCGTTGAAAAACTACCTGATGACATGAAAATTAATTGCATAAAAATCCTTTATATGAGAAAATGGTATGGATTTTTGAATAAATTTTTTATAATGAAAATTATTATTAAAAAAATTCCATGGGAAATACATACCTCATAATATGGAATAAGTGATCCAATAAAATCATACCTTAATGAATCAAAATTGAATTGTGAAAACCCTTATGACATAAAGAACATTATAATAGATACCCCATGGGAGATATATATTGAAATTGAATCTAAGTTAAAATGAATAATGATAATTCATGATATTAAATATCTAATTTTCATTATACAGACCATTTAAATGAATACAGGAGGATAAAAAAACATGTATCACATAATGTATTTTGGAGACGAAACACTTATAAGTTACATATTTTTTTAATTAAGAATCATTTGGTAACCGGTTTATAAAGTATAATTTTATTTAATTAGAATTTACTAAATATATATAATTCAACTTATTTATTAGGTATAATAAATCAAACATGTAACAATAAAGTTAAAAAAATTAAATGTAATAGAATAAATTGTAGTTACCATAAACCCTTTCCGTAGTCTAGATTTATTCTATGTGTGAATTTAATTTTTGGAATATTAATTTTTTTATTAAAAAAATTATTAATATCCTGATTTAGTTAAATTTTTATATTTTTAGGTCAATATTTTGTAATTTTCTATTCATTTACAATATTGTATTCACTTTTGTCGGTTAATCGAAGTTGTAGAGTAAATTTCTCCTTTATTTTAAGTTATATTTTTAATTGTAAAATGAATTGAAAAAATTATTCATCATCTCAATACATATATTTTTTATTTACTTATTCTCCCTATTATTAAAAAAATAGTATAGTTACATAGGTTTTCAAAATATACTTGAATTTAAAAAGGTTCTATTATATTTTGACTTAGAGTGGTTCAGTTTAATATGAGTGATATTTATTTATAACAATTGTATAAATTTTAATATAATATTTATTTATATTTCATAAAATACATATTTAGTAATTATTATCCAATATAAAAATTAATTATGTTTCCATATTCATCTATAATAGAAATTTATAACATAGTTCTTATTGGCAGTTAAACCAGGAAAAACAATAACATGATGTAACATGATGGGTGAGTGTGGTTATGGGGTAAATTTAATATAGTACAATCATTACCTTGGTATGATGAAATTATTTAAACTTTTGTATGGTTCTGGATCATATTTTTCATATTCTTTGATCAAATATTACAATTCATTTGTGAAAAAATGCATCACTATTGTAGAGGCGGTAGACCACATGTATGAACGTAGAATGTTTTCATTTTTTCTAAAATGTAAGGGAATTAAGATTTATGATAATTATAAATTTTAAAATATTAATTTTATAGTATCTAAAATTTGTATCTAAAAATTAAATCTTGATTAGCATCCCTGAATGGTGGTCCTGAAAACATGAAGATGTTGCTTCGCATAGGATATATTTCGCATACACTGACTAACAACACTATTTATCTCTTAGTGGGTGGATATGAATAAATAAAAGTGTTTAAGATAATATAATAACATCTTATTATAATAATGATATTTATTTCTTTAAATTTTTATTTTTATTAGACTATTATAAGAAAAGAGTTATGAATTAAATGTTAAGGAATACATATTACTCAAGATAGGACTTTGATGTTTCTCTTGAATGTCTACATGGAAATGAAACCCATAGGGTAAATTATAGAGAATTGGAGATTATGTTTGATAAAATTAATACTATAATAGTTAATTTGGTAAAATGTTCAATAAAAAATTTAATAGGAAGTGTATCCCCTAAAGGGTGGAATTGATCCCCATTTATATGCGAATAAAACGGAGACTTTGTGAATAAAAATAATTTTTTGATGATGTCAATGCACTATTGAATGTTAAATGTATCTAAAAATTATAAATGATGGATTTTTTAGTTTCCTTGGGTATATAAATATTTCAACAGGATACTAATTTTTTTAATCTTTTTAGTTATTTATCTTTTAAGTCTACATTTTTTAGATTTCTAATTTTACCCCTAAATAAGATTTTATCAAAATAATAATAATTTAGTAAAGAAAAACTGTTAACATATTATAACAAATTTGGGCATGTTAAACCTTAATTTAACATCTATTCAATCAAATTTATATTCTATATATGTTGAAATTATCATTTAAATTAAAATATATAATATATAGAAAAATATTTTTTTAGATAAAAACAATGTTTTGACAATTAATTATTCTTAATAATATTTAGTATTGATTAGAAAATTAATGAGTTTTAATATATTGAAACATATTTAAAAAATTATATTGTATTATTTTATGGAAATATATTTATTTATTTTATTATATTCAAAATACACAATGTGAAGAAAACGCTTTGAATTTTTTTACCATTATGAATGTAATTAACATTAATTGTAGTGTTCTTATTTTTATATCAAAAAATGAAATTGATATTATTAAATTAAATGGTAATTTTATTCTCAAATATTTAATATATTTCTTATAATATATTACTAAAAATGAAAAAAATAACCAAATCACATAAAAATCCGTTTTTGAGTGAATTACTGTGTTAGTTACTAGAATAATAAAAAAGTGTTTTATAAATGAAGAATATTTTATTTAAATTATTTATTTTAACTTATAAATTTTAAAATTTTATACAAAGTGGTTTCAAAAAAGTTTATGTCATTCTTGTATTATTATAAAGACATAAAAGTGCTAGTTTTAGAAAAATTGGTATTTTAACTATTTAACTGAAAAAAATTATTTCAAAAAAATAAAAAAAAATTAAACCTATGGTAATTTTGACACGATGAGGTAATAAATGGAGCTGATTTTAAAATATTAAAATAATATCAATAAATTTATCTTTTAAAATAAAATATAATTTATTAAAAAATTAATTTTATTAAAAAGTCCACTTTTAAAACGTTTTGTCTTCTTAATCATATTTTGTATGAATTTCAAATTGATTATAACAATTTTATTTACTATAAGATTTAGTATTCTTAAATTTAAATAAATAAATAAATAAATATATAATATTTCATGGCTTGTTTTTTTGTTTCTTGTGAAACAAACTATAAACACAATGTCTATTTAATAGAAAATAGTGTAGTAAAATCTTATAGTGTTTCTTTATATTCATATTTTTTTGATTTCCACATTCCCATCAATGATTTCAGAAGAATGAAAAGTATATGAAAAAAAGTACTGATATACATTGCACAAGGACACAGACGTAAGCTCTTTGTGGAATAAGAGCTTGAGATTTTATTTATAGTGGTTTACATCTTTCCCTAAAATTCATTTTACTTAAGATTATTTTCAAATTGTTTATGGACATACCCCTTGGATAAATAAATTTCTAACCCCCTAACTATCACTAAAAAGTCTCAACTACAGGACCATGTGGGACTAAGGTCTACCATACCCAATGGGATGTAGTTGGGGCCAACTTTTGGATGAATGGAGGTTTAGTGCCTACTACTAGTAGACAGACACGTGCCTAAGGCCCGTATTGCATGAGAATGAACGCACTAATATCATGGGATGATAACATATAGGGTGGCTACATGGGTGGTGGAGTGTGTGGGTGGTACTAGTGTAAAACCCCATTTTTGGATCGACCAAACATCCTTTATGATTTTGATTATATACCATATGGAAGTAGCTATGGTAGATCATTGTGGGACAATGAATCTATGAGTATTATTCACTAATAGATAAAAAATTAATATAATCCCAACCACCTGATCATTTGATCACAACCATCCATTAAAAACCATCATGAAACCTATTGATGTAATTTGATCCAGCATGGTGCTAGGAGAAATAGACTGATCATGTGCAATTTATCATCACCCTCATGACACAATGGTTTAATGTCACCAAAATGGCCTGACACTTGTCCCCATTGCCATCTCCAGTTCATCAATAATATCCACATGATCCTAAGACAACCATTGTAGATGTCACTATGATCAACATCCCCAATTTTTCTTGTACATGATATGTCATAATTATCATGTCCCAAGAACCAGTGACATGTCACATGAACTTCCTTCAATGCATGAATCCTTCTTATGATGAACGTTTTATCATGTGACCGAGAAAAGAAAACTACTGAAATCATCGAATGAATTGTAAAACCAAATGAACTTCCTATCTACAGTACATACCAACATTAGAATAAATAAATAATACCGATCATGGGAAACCCATTGAATGATTATAATATGGTTCGTAGGTGGCCTAAAATGCCACCATAATGCATCATCTTGTAATAACATGATAATTTCCATGAAAACATTCCACCACCTCATGTCGATTCATATGAAATCCACCCCATGAAAAGAATAAAAACATTTGGGATGCCTTGACCTATATAAACCCTACCCCCTTTGAAAAAACACATGTGCCAAAAGGATAAGTGGATTAGAATAGAGGAATATATCATAATGCATCATAAAAAAATGGATTAGACCACCACCTTCGAGATAACCTCCAGGAAATTAAGAGGCTCCTCTTGCACGAACCATCCATGTAATGACACCAAAGGAAATCATCACATAATCATATCATCATATAATTGTATGATCATATGAAAACATGTGAATCCCCCTATGTAATGACAACCCTATTAATCCATAATCCCTATAGACTCTTTCAAAAGATCTATTATATGAAATCCCTTTAGATCAGCTAATCACATGATTTATAGAACCTCGTGAGATGTGATAATAAAGGTGCTCAGATGTTAGGATGACCCATGCTAGTTTCATAAATTATATATAAGTGGACATTCATACCTTTAATATTGTAAAAATTAT
Source organism: Viscum album (assembly GCA_963277665.1). Lineage (NCBI taxonomy): Eukaryota > Viridiplantae > Streptophyta > Magnoliopsida > Santalales > Viscaceae > Viscum > Viscum album. The sequence goes on from OY728119.1 coordinate 1,221,019,973, forward strand.
AGCAATTAGTTTTGTATTTCATTTTGGTAGCCATGGAAATGAATGCTTCTAATATAACCCCCCTATAGATCCTTGTAAAGACATAAGAATATATCAAAAGAACCCTTTGAATGCATTAAAATCACATGACCAAAAGATAATCATGTGAACCCTCTGTAATGTGACACACTCTCACTAACCATCGATCATGTAAGATTCCACCACTAGATTTGGTAACGATGATAGATATCCCCAAACACATGACCCCTGCGCATGCGATGCCTTTATGTAGTATTGGATTAGATATCATGAAGGCCCTTAGTCCTATGATTCCTTGGATTTTTGTTTCTATAAATTCTTTCAAATAGCCATGGAAGTGGATTTATCAACATGTATAATCCCCACATACCACTTTCTATGTAAGGAAAACACTGAGTAAATGGGCCCCTATATTCGATGCACTCCTATTCTTCATGGAATGTGTACATTCGTCCATGAACAATAAAATATTGACATGTGGCCTCTGTTTATAAAAAACACATCGCATGACCTTAAAAAGGTCATGTAGATTTTATGAGATTGGGCATCATGCAGTGTCATTTCGAAGACACTAGTTGATATGTAGGTGGCCTTATCATGTTTAAAAAACTATGGATAGACCTGATGTAATGAACCCCCTTAATCCATGCATTCCTCATCATAATCCATTGTGTAATCTCACCTATACACATGGAAAATTTGATACACATCCCCCAGACATGACCACAAAACCCATCGAAATTCCTCTTTAGGGTCTTGTGAATCACATGAAAAAGAGGACATCATGAGATTCCATCACACGGGCACACCATTATCATTCATTAGGACCTTTGGGAAGAAAAACTAATTTTCTATGAAAACCCAACGATATTAACCTCCATCATCAGCTCTTTTCCATGCAATGCACTAATAAAAATTGATTCCCATATAGTTGAAGCATGATCCTTAGGGAATGAACCTTCTAACACTTGGGAAAAAACATAATAGAAAACATTTCTATAATCCCCCACCACGTATCTCTATTAATATCATTCACGTTTTAGACACATCACTAGTTTTTTTATGCCCTTATGCGGGCTTGGAAAAACCTTGTTCATCACAATATAGTCTATGGACATTCCATGTTTCTCATGTGAAGTAGTTAGGGAACCTTATGTTTTTTCAGGAAAAAGTTTCCTATAAAAGTCAGGTTAATCTCACGAAATTTTATTGACATACATCCATTTTCATATGATTTCCCATCAACATGTCAGTGGAAGAATAGTTTAAGAAACATGGAAATGTATAACTTGATTAAGAAAAGTATCTTGGAAATGTTATAATTTTCACAAAACAACCCTTTCTTCATATCCATGTTGTTATATGAAAATATGAGGAATATTCATGTAGATCATGTGATACTAAATAGAAATTTCCTCTTGAATCATATAAAGATATACCCAACAATTCACTTTGGTCAAGAAAATATATATATAAATTTACACTTTAATCATGAAAATCAATCAGAGACACGTCATTTGATCATTTTAAAGTCCTTTAACATGTATTATTTGATCATGTGGAAGATATTGTACTAGTCAAATACAATAATAAGATTCATCTTAGACATGTTAGGAATACACCCTGGAATGTGTTTTCCCCGTCAGACTGACACCCCAAACTTATATGTCAAAAAATCATGACATGTCCAACAAAGAGTGGGGACATGTTAGGAAGATCCCCTAGGACAAGTCCATCTCATCTTATAGGCACACTCAGTTTCATGTCATGTAGATTCCTACCAAGAATCATTAACTATATTCCCTATTTATAAGGGATGTTTCCTTAAAGAGATCAGGTTACACACTCATGTGAGCCTTTTTGTATAATGCTCTTGGATGGGCCATCGATCTCATACTAGGAATTTCTAATATAATTTAAATGGTATACATTTATATTTATCTATTAGAAGATACAAAATGAATATCCTATAAGGGAAACCATTGTGTTTAATCTCTGACCCAACTGAATATTTGGAACACAGATTTATAACAAAACAAAATATGTAGAATACTTTCCTAAGGCCTAATAACAAATGGTAATCCATAGTAGTTTAAGACAATATATTACCTATACCCATATAAATCACAAATATGTATCTAATAGTGATCTCCCACAGAATCCTATCAGTGGGTTAGGGGAACGCTAAACTGTGAGAACTCTAATTCCAATAATAATAAGGATATATAGGACACTTATCTGAGACCTAAGAACTAATGCGAATCAACAATGGTGTAAGTAACACTATTATTAAAAAATCCACCATACTTTTACATACATTAGTGGATGGGAAGTTGGATCATAAATGGGCATCATATTAAGTATAAGCTCTAACCATGCCCTCAATGTATCCCAATCCCATCACTGGGTTATAGATGAGTCCAAATATGATGAGTCTAATTTTTTTTGTATGTATGATACAAAGGACTCCTTCCTAAGTACCTATAATTATACACTATCCTTTATGATATGGGTAATCATAACCCTAAAAGGTTAACCTTAATGTATAATCCCCACACATATATTCTCTCATGCAATGTGTCTAATATTATGCTATCTATTATTTTCAAAATGAGGATGAATCATGTGGGATTAGATACTGACAATGAGTTTACCAATATCATGATTATAATTCCCCTAGTGCGGGCCTTTCATTGGTGTGTAATTATAATTACATCTTACCTTTACTCAAAGGAAAATACTCTTGATGAAGCAATTTAGTGCAGTCTTATATGAATAAGTCATTCCTAAGGCCTCTTTTTTTTTGTATTCTTCACAAAAATAGTGAACATATAAGAACTACATTGAATCTGATTCCTATCATAAACAGTACACATAGGATGCCTCATCGAGGACCAAGCCTTATATTTACATCATTACCCTATAATGATAGAGTGAATTGATTAGTCCAATCCTAGGACCACAAATCATCATAGAATATATATGTGGGATTTTATTCATGGTCTCATATGATACATATGATGCCTTCTAGAGGTCCAATCACATATCCATGATACCAACCACCCTTATATGGATATAAAATCCATAGTTTCAGAACATGGTTATTAACTAAAGCATCATAAATAAATAATAAAATGATGGAAGAACCATGATATGGAAATAGTTATTCCTATCAATACATGGACCTAATAAAATTGTTAAAACAAGGGTAACCAGTCCTAAATCTGATCCTGGGAAGGATTTCTTGATCATATATTAAATCTATAAGTAAGTCTCAGAGTAGGAAAAATTCCCCCAAAAAGGGTGCGAGGAGCCCATCCTCCCATCCTCTCAACCAATGTGAGTTCCTAAGTTCCATTTGATTTGAAACCCCAATTGATTGTATGCCATTGGAAATAAGGTCCATACTCAGCTATGGATGTGGGAAACCTTGAGATTTTTCATAAAATAAATATTTCATCAGACCTAATTTAGAGAGTTATACATTACATTCATCACCCCTCACAACCATGAGTCCGTAAAATGAACATTCTATATTTTTTGAAAACCAAAATTGTGAACTCTTTAACTATATAATAACATGTATGGGTCAAATAGGACAAACATTATAGTTCCTATTAGGCTAGTCATTTTGTCAGTTTTTATAAAAAAATGGAAAACCTGACAGGTTTCTTTTAACTACACAAAACCTAGTATAAAATGAAGGCACTCATTTTTATCCTTTAACTGTGAAAGTAACTGACCAAATGTGTACTCTTATATTGGACGTTTCACTAATATGGTGTCATGTTTCTTCCTTAGGACTTCCATTATTTCTTATAATAAAATTCCCATCATCGAATGTACCAATATTTTCTGAGATCGATGGAAAAGCATTTTTTAAAATGAGGACCCAACGTCTGTTGTCACCAACAAAAATCCCCCACTACCAGATGGTGAACGTCTTGGTTTGATATTATTGCATCAAAAGATCCACACCGACTCTTGATCCATCTCAGGAAATCCTCCAATGACTGTATTTCCCATGAAATTATATAGGAGAGGATGTGTCCCTTGTTTCTACATTAATTAACTCTGGGAGCTTATCCTTAGGGTGGAGCAACACATAGCTTCCCTACCTTAGGGAGATGGATGATGATAATAATCAAATTCAATCAATCTCTCATGAGATTCCATGGAAGGTCTCTATAAATTATATTCATCATCATATATATGTGACCCTAATTAAACAATGATATACAGAGGACCTTATGCCTACACCAACTATCTATGTTGGTGAGTCCAGTAGGAGATCCTGCTTGTGGTATCCAAATAGGGCATCTTCAAATAATGATTATATCCCTTCTAATTCCAATATATCTATGAAACACCAGTTTATCATAACAGTTCCCTAGAAAAAATCTCAAACCATCACTAGCTATGTGTTTCTTGACATCATCACACCTAGCCTTGGTTACCATGGAAGCCCTGGAAACACCCCAACCTATAGGGTTGGTTGAATTTTTATCATATTGTATAGTGGGATCACATTGAATATGGTTACTGACCCCTCAAATTATATATAGGGGACTAACCCCTAAAATAATATAGTTTTCACTGACCCCTAAAATGCTATAGTGGGAAATGACACCTAAAAAGTTATCATATAAGTCAAACAATCGAAGGATACAATGGTCACCGACCACACAAATGGAAAAGTGGGCATTTTTCCCCAATAAAGAACATTGAGAACCAAACATCCAAATAATATATCTCATTTTGGAAGAGAACTAGAAAACTTATGTTGTATTCAATATAAAATTAATCAGATTTGAGGACTTCTCAATTGATTCAGTTGAGCACACTCCCGAAGAGCAGGATCGTACCCTCCTGTAGTCATATGATTCATAGAATTCTCGAACACCTTCTAACAATTGAACATAAAAAAGAAGGGTTCGAGGGTATCCTTTAAGAATCTAAAGAAATTTTTATTTACCATGTTAGTATTCTAGAGGATAATTTAAGTGGATCATATATCCAGTGGTAGTAGTGGATGCAGTCTCTAGGGTTCACATTGGGACTCCAGTCATCATCCACTCACCATACCATCAATAGTAGAATGTGTGTTGTAATGGATCCTTCGAGCCATCCCCATGAGAATGGAAATTCAATTTCTACCTAATAATCAACCATTCAACTCCAATGAGAGAATATGAATCTATGGGAAATAATTATGGGTATTCACATTGGATCTCCTCCCTTGAATAATGCATTAGTAACTTTCTACAGAAGTCTCCTTACAGTGATGTTTCCCATCCCATAAGATTGGCGGAATTTTAATATTTTTCAAAGCCACATCTAGTGAAATGAAATCATAGTTCAACCTTTTGCTAGCCTACAAAGCTATGGAAATTTACATATTTTTTCCTCCTTATTGATGGTATTTTGGAAACAATCTAACTTTAACTATATACATAAAGCCTCTAAGAGGGTAGGGATCCTTTAACCAGTGTGAAGCATCTGGATCATCCAAGACCCCCACCCCCAATACTAAAAAATCTTCCTAGAATAATAAAAATAGGAAATCATAACTCAATACATAGAATGTTTTCTTACTTTTATAGTAATGGATGTAGAGATATGATGCGAGATAAAAAGCATGGTCTCTAATCTCTTAAAAATATAAAAAGAAAAATATATTCCTTATAAACAAGTAATGTCCCCTAGTACAATAATTATTCATTAGAAAATGGTTTGATAGATCTTCTAACAACGAGAAATATGAGTGAAGAATGTGTTATAGGCCACGAAAGTCATTTCCCTTACCCTTGATGTATTTGTAATAAAATAGAAGATTTATTTTCTTTCAATTAATATCTTCTAGAGAATACGTACATGGGGATGTTGTAACTACTAACACCTAAATCCCCACTCCTATTATCTAAGAACTATGAATAGTTGAAACATGTTGTTTATAACATCATAAGATACATACTTCCTAGGGATAAGTGACCATATTTTAACCATTGATTGAACAAAGCCTATTGTTTCCAAATAAAACGTGTCCCTAGGTATTTTGACTATGACATGTTAAATGGTTTCATGGAACACCCAACAATAAGAAATAAAAATGTGTTAGGGTTGAAAGGTCGCAATAACCATTTCCCTTACCATCGATGTATTAGGAACAAAATAGAGAGCTTTTGTGCCTTCAAAGATTGGTTGTAGATATAGATAATTGCATGCTTGATATTGTTAAAATATTATAAAACTTATGTAATATCCATAAGATAAATTCAACCTCCATCAAAAGAGCCACAATATTAGTAGTTTTACATCCCACATCCTTACCAAAAGTAGTTAATACTACATTAATGATGTCATTACTGAAATAAGATAAACTATATAGTTGACATCCATACCCTGAGATGTTAAACTACACACCTAATATATGTGCTCCATGAAACCAAAATACACAAGTTTAAAGAAATTGTGTATAGATTGATTCTCCTTATAATGAGATTTGTAGGGAAGTCATTATCTTATATCTTAGCTTATTCCTCTATTTTCATGATGATAAACTACATAGAATTGTCCTTACCACATGAAATTAAACAGCATGGGTGACGTCATAGTTTCATGACACTAAAATGAACAACCAGGTCCTTACCAAAACATGTGAAACATCATGGATCATGTATTTACAACATGAAATTGATCAACATGTACAACGTCCTTACCCCCTGACATTAATCTACATGGATGAGGTCCTTACGAAAAGAAATTACACTATATGGTTGACAACATAGTCACATGAAATTAAATTCCAAGACCATGTCTTAGTCGCATGATGATAAACTGCATTACGAGTCCCAGTTTCCTGAAATTAAATCCGTAAAACAATTTTATTATCATATGATGATAAACAGAATAGGACACATCCTGATCACATGATGGTAAACTATGCGGAATATCGATTTTTTGAAACATCATCACCTTTAGGTGGAAATTGTATTTTCTAGAAGTAGCATTGACACAACACGCCTTCAATCCCTTATACATAAGAAAATATCCAATACCCCTCAATCTCCATTTGGTAGAGTTATCAGATAATACACCTCTCATGGCACAAAAATCTAGTTATCAATGAAACCGTTTGGAATATGGAAATTTATGGACACAATAGATTAGTATCATATCCCTTGATGTTTTAAAAAGAGGATACCACATTTGAGAGTCAATCATGCAGTAGGTATAAATCCTTTCCCCCATTCATAACATCCATCATCATATTCTTATGGCATAATAAGGATCAGAGTGGGCGTATAACTCAACTTCCATCAAATACATCGACCAACATATCCTACAAGTTGAGTTTCTCCATTAATATAATCCTGTAAATCCACTATTGACGTGACAGTGCCCTATCACAATAGCATAATATATCTGGCATCATATTCAGGTAAAGATGTTGGGATAATCAAATATTCTTATCTCAACATCCAATGCAACAAAACTCTCTGATATAATGAAAACTTGGCTACACTTGATTAAAAAATATCCTTGATCCTTTCAAGAGGATTATCACTATATTATAGTAAATGATTTGACATAAGGTCCTTGGACATATCCCTATTCCAATCGGGGATAACCAAGTGAGTATAGCATCTGCCTCAGGAAAGGCTCATATTCTTATCACAAAATACTGACGACGTGCTCCAAATTCTCAGGATCAGAATCATATCTAGATTATAACCGACTCTCACCTAGTGAGAGTGGAAAATTCATTAGGACAATCTCAAATCCCTTACATGAAATCCCGTTGACATATTGTAATGGACCAAGATTAGGACTAAATCCCCATTTTGGATAGGTCTCAATATGTAAGAGTGGAACATTCCTAGAGACAAGTCCATATTTCTATCAACAATAGTACTAAGAATATTCCAGTAAATTTTAGAAGGAGGATAATATCCTTTCTCCCATTATTTTGGTCCCACTACATATTATGATGGGTAAAAAAATTAGGACGTGGCTCATATTTGGGTTCCTATTGGGGCTCAGAAATTGGGAGTAAGACATTCATTAGTACATATTCATGGTCATATAAAAAATACCATCATCATCTTCCAAAGTCCTAGAATATTTCTCATATGCACCTTTTGGATGAGGACAACCAAGTGAGAGCATCACACACCTTAGTACAAGCTCATATACTTATCATAAAACTTCATTGGATCACTCCAACATATTCTATAAAATAAGAATATATTCGCACATCACCAAATGGTTATCAACAGATTATAATTTTTTCCACAGAAGAAGCACATATACCTACTCAACCCCATAATATAGGATGAAATAATCAAGTAATGATATAAAATGAAGCTCATACTCCTGAATCTCTCAATGGGAAGTGTCCTTGAGGATGTTCAAGACACATTCTCAACACTCCAAGGGTCCTTCAACTCTTCAACTGAAGAAAAAAAGAAAATAATTACTATGTTTTTCCTCCTCATGGTGGTGTGGAGGTGGATCATAGGGACTCTACCTCTGACATCCATCATAGAAAAACTCCCCAAAGATATATCTCCAACAGGCATGCAAATACACCCCTTCCCTCGACACCTCTATATATAAAAGAGATCATAAATCATGTAACTTAATATTGAAATATTCCAAAAACACAAGGGATATACATATATAGTTCCCCATCAACCATCAGCAGTCCTTCACTATAGTCAGTAGGCAACCCAGGGAAGGAAGCTATGTGTTTTAACTAGGTAATGACATATAGATCTGATTAAGAAGAGTCTAACATATAGATATGGATATTTTTATTAGAAATAACCTCCAAAACATATCCAAACTCATTGCCACTTGTATTTAATAAATCCTAAAAATGTCAAAAAGGGAGTGTATTCTATCTGTCCTAACCCTACGACATTAATCTATAAAGAGAATTTCCTAGACACATGATGTTGAAATAGGAAGAGTCATCCTAAACATAGGATATTAAACAATATAGATGTCAAAAAGGGAGTGTATTCTATCTGTCCTAACCCTACGACATTAATCTATAAAGAGAATTTCCTAGACACATGATGTTGAAATAGGAAGATTCATCCTAAACATAGGATATTAATCAGTATAGATCTCATCCAGTAAGAAAGTTGAAAACATACAAATTTTTTTTCATCCAAACCACATGACATTAAAACATATTGAAAACCACCTCATTACAAGACATAAACCTATAAAAATCCCCGATGTGAATCTTTATTCACTTTATGTGATCTTTTTCCTAACCAAAAGATGTTAAACTACATGACTAGTTCCCTTAACATAAGATATTAAATAGTACATTTGATGTCCTCTATACATGTCACCAAATAATACAGTTCATTATAACTATGTGTGGCTTGATTCCTAAAAATACATGACATGTAGTGATGCCCAAAACCTCTATTCCTGGGCCAATCAACAATATTCTTTTTCATCAATTTCAGGATACCCTCATCCTTACTGTATGAAATTAAACTGCATAGAAGATTCCTTTACTGAATGATTTCTAATTACATGGATTCACAACATCCATATTATTTCATGTTGATTCACCAACTTCTATACCTTAAGTCATTAGACTACACGACTGTTGCCTTTACTGTATGACATTATACTACAAAGGTTTCATGAACTATGTGCAACTTGATTCTTATTTTATGGAGATATTTATAAATGCCTCAATTTTATATCACCTTAGAGATACTTATAGATACAAAATTCCCCAATATATTACATAATTTCCTATACATGATGATAGGAACCCCTTCTTTTTATTATTTCTGACATCGAGATTAGCCCACTTGAGCTTAAAAATTTCTATGTGGGAAATACTTCATGAGCAAGAAATTTAATATCATGATGGGGTTATTGTGGTCCTAAATGAATGAACATAAAATTCAAACTATTATTCTTTTTTGCATGATATTAAATTACATGGTTTATGTCCCTTACATGACACAGAACTACACATTCTTATGGACCTCATCCAAAAGGAACACTATTGTTGGTGCATATCTCCCACCACACCTCTATTCCAAAATAGTTTTTATCTTGATTATTATCATCCCATTATACATAGTGACACACATACCTTCAATAATTGTCTTAGTAACAATAAATCAACATAAAAAATCCACCTCCATCCATTTGGGTCAGACCTATCCATGGAAATCAGGTTTAATATCTATGTGTAACTTGATTCCTATAATAATGGGATATATAGTGACCCCCCAATTCTCAATTCTTGAGTTCAGCCAAATTATTCCCTTTTCACACCGGGGAGCCTACATTATTACCCTATTATATTAAACTAAATGGATCGTTATGAAAAATTTGTGGCCAGATTCATGTCATCATAGGATATGTAGTGACACCTAGATATCCAATCAGGGGCATATAAAAAAATAATCAACCTAAACATTTCTCTCCAATGTGTATGGGTTGTAACAGCATAGAGATTTTTTTATAAAATAACGACATTAGGATTGAATCCTATCATAACATGATATATTGTGACCCCATATCATTAATCCTTGGTCCATCCAAAACAATCAATGAAAAAATGCAACCAAATTGCATACTGGTCAAGTAAAACAAGCTTGTTTCTTCTACATATAAGTCTGATATATGTATAGATTTATTATTCATGTTATATATTTTACATAGATTTTCAATTCAGTCACCATATCCTTAATAAATGACATTAAAATTCAAGAAAAAATATACATGATCACTACAGAAAATAAAATCTCTAGGAAAACATCATTACCACATGATGTTAAATTGTAAGGGAACAAATATTTTGTTACTGCGTGAAGTTAATTTTCTTGGAAAATTTCATGGTCCCATGAAATTAATACTATATAAAAATATATCCATGGAACATGAATTTAAAAATTGTAGAGCGTCAACCACTATCACCCCTTATCAATGGACCATAAGAACCTTCCCCTTGTCAGCCAGGGTACAAGGTGCTTCCCCATCTTTTCAGCAGCTCACTTCATAAATCACATTTCTAGTCTTGAGAAACTTGTGTTTCCATAATCCTTGTATATAACTTGTAAAGGAAAATATATCTATTTTATTTTCCATGTTACGGACGCGTAAACTTATAGAACTACCAATACGATACATCTTGTCCCCATATAAAGGGATTTTCTATTCTTGTGAGGCTGACATCACTATAGTATAACTCAGCACCTGAGGGTGTTTTGTGCCATCCATGATATGATTTTCCAATATCAGATCCCATGACCTATGAACCTCAAGAATTTATTTACAACATTTCTATCCCCCGGTCAAAAGGATGTTCATGTTCTATTGTCCCTGGGTATCATACTTTGGATCTTGTGTAACATCCTTCTCATATTTGGTCCATGTGTGTCATTGCCTTAAACATAATACTCCATTGTCAAATTAATGTGAACATAAAATTTAGCCAATGATGGTCTAAATCTCAAGAACCTAATTTTTTTCAAATAGACAAAAAACTTTATAGGATGAAAACTCACAAAATGACACCTGACCCAAAGTAAAGTATCCACTCACTAAACTCTTCATATAGAGAGTTTATTAAAAAAATATTGAAAATAAATAAGTCATAAACCTCATATGGACAACATTCACTAGTGCAAAAACACTTTTTCGCGTCGGTTTTTTTTAATTTTTAACGTCGGTTATAAACCGACGTCTTTATAGGCGACGTTAAAAATAGAGTTTTCGCGTCGGTTCATAGAAACCGACGCGAAAAATAATTCGCTTATGAGCTTCGGCGTCGGTTTTTTATAAAACCGACGCCGAAGCTACATTTAGACATTATTTTCCGCGTCGGTTCATTAAAAAACCGACGCGGAAAATATAGTCGAATAGGTTTTCCGCGTCGGTTTTTAGAAAAACCGACGCGGAAAACCACTTATAACAGGATTTTCCGCGTCGGTTTTTCTAAAAACCGACGCGGAAAACCCTTTCTGCGTCGGTTTTTAAAAAAACCGACGCCGTAAATAATTTTTTTAAAAAAATATTCGGCGTCGGTTTTTAAAATAACCGACGCCGTAAATTTTTTTTTTTAAAATAAAATACATATATTTTCTCCTCCAAACAAATCGGAACCCTGAAAAAAAATAACGAAGTATACAAAAACAATTAAACAGCTTTAACAGAAGTACTTCAGAAAACTCAAAGTAAAGCAGAATTAAAATACACGTACCTACATGGTGCATTTTCTTAATCTAACCATACTCAGTATCAATCATTGTAAGTTTCCTCCCATAGATAGCACCAATCCTGTCAAAACAGTAATGAAACTAAGGAGATGTGAGTGAAAAAATCAATCCAAGTTATTAGTGCAATGAATAAACATTAAATGAAAATGTGTAATTTATTTGAATCATTCATTTTTTCACAAAGTAAATTACCAAAATGAAATGTTACGACTCCTGATCAAAATTCCAGGAACACTCAGCCGATGCAACCTCTTCCTCACCTCCCCCACTGAAGATGTTGGGGGTGTCTTTTCACCATAGGATCCCTACCACCCCCAACCTCAGGTTTTTATATTTGCTCTGTATAGACGTGCATTACCCATTCACTATTGTTATTTGTTTAAGTTATGGAATAACAGAGAAATAAGTTTGAGTGCAAAAAATAGGTTAGAAAATTGAAATCAAATGCAGATTGAAGAGACATAAAGAAACATACCTTAAAAATTGACGCCTTCTATTTTATCTTTGTGCAAACCCACTAAGCGATGTTTCAGGTATTATGTGATATGCTTCTCGGCAATCATTTTTCGATATTTATTTGCATAAAAAATAAAAAGGCCTAGAAGATATTGCTGTGCATTCAAGGGAGACAATTTTTAGTGTTTGTGAATGTTATTTCGCTATACGAATCTCTATGTTCATGATCCAAGTACCACCCTACAGATTTTTCACTGTACAGACAAATGATTTTAAGAAATAACAATGAAAAGAAATATAATAACTAATTCTGAATTAAAATACACGTACCTGAAATATACGACATGCTTATTGTTGGTTATTGTTGAAGGATTCATTTGATTATTAGTAGATTCAATAAAACAGTTTTTGCAGAGGCACTTGAGAAAACTCAGTAAAGCAGAATTAAAATACACGTACCTGAAATATATGACATGCTCATTGTTTGTTATTGTTGAAGCATTCATTTGATTATTAGTAGGTTCAAACACCTAATATATCATAAGAGTTAGTTTTTTAAACCCATATATAATATTATTTATAAATATTAGTATACATACCTCAAATCTTAATCAGACTTAACAAATAGTCCGCAAAAGTAGATTGAATATGAATCATATCAGATTGAGAATATGACTGTGAATCATTGAATACCTACAATAATAATGAATGATATGAAATTAATAAATAGAAGAAAGTGGATGAAAATATATAAAAAAGTTAATACAAATAACCTTATGAAAATCAGTAGTTTCCCCAGTTGTGATTATCTCGTACATAAATCGTAGAATATAATAACCACATTCAACGCTTCCATTTTGACGATGACACTGCAGTTATAAAACATTTAACTAATAATGAAACCCAATATATAACAAAAATATAAAAACTAATTACCTGTACTTCCACATATTTGATTTTCGTTGGTTTCTTTTCATTTGTAAAATGTTTCCATGAACTGCATTTTTTTATATAAGAACTAATAAAACTTGTGTAAACAATTAAAATTAAACATAACAAACTTCTAAAAATAAAAAAACAACTTACCTGTTTAATAAGTTGGAAAACGGTTTACGCACTTTTCCTAATAAAGAGCAAAACCAATATAAGGTGCATTCATTTGGGCAAAATACACCTAACATCCAATGCCCCCTATAATACAAAAAGTTCATAATTAATGACATTATAATGATCATGAGTTCAAAATTATGTTGATATTCTTACTTATCAACAAATGGCAAAAACCAGCACTGAATCTCTGTTTGTGATAATCTCTCGGATATATATTGAACTCTTTCATCATTTTTCACATGTTTGACTTCTAAGGAAATGTACTCTGGATCTATAAAGAAATAAATGCTTGTAGTTTCATTTTGTAAAAGAATCCTGTATAGATACCTAATTTAAAAAGAAAACATAGTTAGTCAATGACATAACAATATTTTAGTAAAGAAATAGCAATTCAGACGTCAATTTACTTACATGGAAAACAACTGCACCACATTCAGCCCGATCTCTTCAAAATTAACTAAATTCATGATATCTTCTTTCAATATTCTCAATTTATAATTTCTTCCACATATATCGGATGTCATCCGAAACTCATAGATAAAATTCAAGGAAGAAGAGCACTGAGATAATCTTTTCAACCCAGAAGAAATATCAGAAGTATCTACAGCCGACTGTTTCTGAACATTTTGCTGCATTTGTACAGTTTCTTTTGCTTTCAGATATTCCTATATAAGTTAAATGTCAGAAAACATTATAAGTAATTTGGAATCATTTCTAATTACTAGTTAAAAAAACTCATACCTCATGTGAAATATAACGAAGAAGTGCAGTTGGCCAAAGTAAAAATTGGCCCATGCATTCCCCAACACTGGTGATCTCCGCAGTAGGAAATGGTAGTAGAGCAGTAGGATCTATAATAACAAGTACTGATACTCTAACCTGACCCATCTGCATAGGCTGATGATGTACCGAGTCCCCCAAAAAATACACTTGTCCTAACGCAACAATATGTACATGAGGATCTCCCGCAAACAACTCACAATATAAGGTTTGATCCGATGGAGGAGGTGGAGGCTCAAAGTTAGCAGGTGGGGCAGGGTAGTCAGGGTGAGCAGGATGAGAAGTCAGAAAAATGAAAAGGGTATATTAGTGTTTAAAATTTATAACATAGAAAAATTGATTAAAAATTAAATAAAATAATATACCTCAAATGGTTGCGCAGATGGGGCAGGGTAAGCAGATGAGGCAGGGTAGTCCGGGTGAGTTGGCTGAGAATGTTGAAAAATGAAAAAGTTATATCAGTGTTTATAATTTATAAAATAGACAAATTGATGACATTAAATAATATACCTCAGAAGGCTGCCCAGACGGTGTTGGGTAAGCATATGAGGCATGATAGTCTGAGTGAGTAGGCTGAGAATGTTGAAAAATGAAAAAGTTATATCAGTGTTTATAATTTATAGAAAAGAAAAATTGTTAACAGTAAATAATATACCTCGGAAGGATGAGCAGACTGTGACTGTCTTGCCAAGTGTTCTAATAAAGCCTTCTGTACTGCTGCTTGAATTTGATCACCCATAGACCGTTTCATATCCTGCAGCTCTTCTTTTAAGGATTCAATTTCCGGGTCTCTTGGTTGCTTACTCTTACCAAAAACCTTCCGAATACTAACACCCGCATGATATCCTCTAACACGGCCGGGGTGTTCAGTCTTTCCCAAAGCAGTGGCTAGGATATCCATCCTACCCTCAGGGATAAAAGAGCCCTGTGTCTCTTTCTCCTGAAGTTCATCCTGAAATGAAAAATAAAAAATTTATATTAGTGTTTATAAATTATAAAAAAGGAAAATTGTTAACAAAGAATTAATATTTACTTACAATTCTATCAGCCACTTGATGAGCTTCATCTGTAAGATATTGTTCATTTTTTTTTCTTCTTGCTCGTTTCCATTTCTCATGGTGAGTGGGAGGAGATGGAGGACCATATTGGACCTCTTCTGAACCACTACTTGATCGAGCTCTTAATGCTTCAAATTTTTCTTCAATAATTTTATGCTCCAAATACGAGTATCCTCCACGTGATAAAGTATGAGGGTATACGTTTTTCAACTGGATCTCCTGATGAGATCTTCTGGAGGCCTGTTACATAAAAATAAACACATAAGTAATAAGGAAAATATAGCATAAATTTTAAAATATAAAACAATTACAATACCTGAAATTTCTCTTCCTGACGACTGTCAACAAATCGCTTCCATGTTTCTTCATCTATATATGGATACTTAAGACATGGGCTTTCAAACCTTCTCTTTCCAAAAACATAATCTTTCGTCAGTTTGTTTTTAAAATCTCTCCATCGAACCGCCGCTAAAGAGAGATGTCTTTTCCTAATTTCTTTGGTTTCCTCAAAATTGAATGTCATCTGTAATTGAAAAAATAAAATATGTCATTTAAACTATATAATATTAAAAAAATGAGATAAAATAAATAAATAAAGATATTTTACCGTCACGGCCTCCCAAAGCTGTTGCTTCGCCGTCCTGTCCACTGACTTCCAATCAGGATATAAAATACTAATCCTGCAATGGCTCTGCATCGCTATATAACTGACAAACTGAACTGCATTTGGGCCAACTGCATTATTATTATCATCAAAACGGATGTGTAATTTGTTATCATCACGAGCGAGTGATAGTTTTGGTAAACGTGTAATACCACGTTTACCAACTAGAGAACTTGATTTTTCAGTAGTAACTGGAGAAGTCTCCTCCGCCGAGGACACATCAGTAGTCCTGCAATTTTTTTTAATAAATTAACAGTTTTATTTCATTAAATATGTATATTACTGAATATTTAATAATATGTCAAAATAGATATACCTCGGTAACTGCTCATCTCTATCTGTATTTGAAATTGCTACTAGAAAGTGTAATGAAATTTTGGGTACCTGCATATCATTAGAAAACTGAATAATTAGAAACAAGGAAATGAAAAATAAATATGTAAAAATAGAGGCATGCATTTGTAAGTTTTAAAAATAGACACAAAATATAAATATTTACCAGAAAAATTAGGAGACTAATTTAGTGTTTTCCCACGTCCCTTCATCATGATCGGTACGTACTGCATGCACTATGTCTGTCTTATATTCATTGTAATCCTCTGAAAATTGCATAATAGATGAATAACGCTCACGTAAATCACTAGCATCATCAGAATCATCATCATCACCCAAATGATATCTTTTCCCTTGCAAAACAACTGACCACTGATCATTCGACGGATCAATGACAGAAAATACTTGTTTTGCATGTGTCGCCAAGATAAATGGTTCCTCATTGTGATTAAATCTTTTCAAATCAACCAGTTTAAACCCATATTCATCATGTTTCACGCCACTATTACTATCAACCCAATTGCACTTAAAAATAGTGACTTGAAATTTAATATAATCAATTTCCCATATGTCTTCAATAACTCCAAAATATGATGTTGATGCAGAAATTGGGTTTTTATCTTTGGCACTCGAAAAATGCACTGCTTCAGCGAATACCATCACACCACTATTCTGAACGGTACTCTTGTCATCCAGGTTTTTTGTGTAAAATGTGTAGCCATTGATATCAAAACCAGACCAAGTGATCACATTAAAAGATGGTCCCCCTGATAACCACTTCAATGTTTCTGATACAGATATATCTGAGGTGACTTTCTCTTTAAACCATGAAACAAATGTCTTCTTATGCTCAATCATCAACCACTTTTCATTTCTTTTCTGATATCGTAACTTTAATTCAGCAATATGTGAGGATATATATGGTTGAACCTCATCTGTGTTGTTCAAAATGTATAAATGTGCTTGCATCACTTCATCACGTGGAATGAACTTTACCTTTAAGCCTCGAACACCTCTACCTTCTCTGTCAACTGTCATATGTCGAGATAGAGGGAGACCAATATGCTCCACTTCATTCAAATAATCAGTACAGAACTCAATCACCTCTTCTGATACATATTTTTGAACAATAGAGGCCTCTGGTCGATAAGGATTTTTAACATATCCTTTCAAAATTTTCATATATCTTTCAAAAGGATACATCCATCTTAAATAAACAGGCCCACACATTCTTATCTCACGCACCAAATGAACCAATAGATGAACCATTATATCAAAAAATGTGGGTGGGAAATACATTTCTAGTTGACAAAGAATAAGAGTTGCTTCATTCTCCAACAAATCTATCAAATTTGGATCAACGACTTTGCTACAAATGGATTTAAAGAAATTACATAACCTGATGATTGTCTTCCTGACAGCTTTCGGTAATATACCACGCACTGCTACTGGTAGAATTTGTTGCATTAACACATGACAATCATGTGATTTCATACCTATTAATTTACAATCCTTCAATGACACAAAATTATTCACATTTGAAGAAAAACCGCTGGGTACTTTAATACCATGAAGACACTGACAAAAATTCATCTTTTCAATCTTGCTTAATGTGTGACAAGCCGGAGGTAAATATGTTCTTTTTCCTTTCACAGCGGGAGCTAACTCCAAACGTATTCGCATTAATATCAAGTCCAATCTAGCATTTAATCCATCTTTTGTCTTTCCTTTTATGTCTAACAAAGTTCCAATCAAACTATCACATATGTTTTTCTCAACATGCATAACATCAATGTTATGTTTTATCTCTAAAAATCTCCAATAAGGTAGTTTGAAAAAAATAGACTGCTTCTTCCAGATATGTTTTTGTAAACCAGAACTTTTTCTCTTTCCAAATGTTGAATCAATATCTTTCACTCTGTCATAATATTCTTCAGCTGACAATGGTTGAGGGGGGAGGTTGTATTCTTGTAAACCGTTAAATGCTTTTCTCAATCTACGATAAGGATGATCAATTCGCAAAAATCTTCGATGTCCCATGTACACTGTCTTTCTTCCATTCTGCAATTGATAATATGAAGTTTGTTCTTCACAAATTGGACATGCTTTATGTCCCTTAACACTATATCCAGATAAGTTTCCATACGCAGGAAAGTCGTTTATAGTGAAAATTATCATAGCACGCAAAAGAAAATACTCTTTCTTGTATGCATCGAAAACTGTAACACCTTTCTCCCATAGCAGTTTTAAATCCTCAATCAATGGTGTAAGATACACATCAATATCATTTCCTGGTTGTTTTGGTCCAGAAATCATGAAGCTCATCATAACATATTTTTTCTTCATACATAGATGTGGGGACAAGTTGTAAAGTACCAGCAAAACAGGCCATGAACTATGTTGGCTACTGAGGCTCCGATATGGATTCATTCCATCAGTACACAATCCCATTCTGATATTTCTAACTTCACTTCCAAAATCATGAAATTTTTTATCAAAACTCTTCCACTGTGGTGAATCGGCAGGGTGACGTAAGTTACCATCAGAAATGCGCTCATCTGAATGCCATCTTAACCTTTTTGCATCATTTGAATTTTCAAATAGACGCTTCAAACGAGGAATAATTGGAAGGTACCAAAATGCTTTAGATGGAGTTTTGATTTTGGTACCTAAAAATAAACCAGAATTGAATTATCAGAATTGTTTGAAAAAAATATTGGATGATATCATTGGAAAGTAAAAAAATTGATTTTTCATAACGTTACATGACATCACCTGAAAATGAATCTGAGTTGACTTTCTCATCTATCTTATAGCGCGATGTTCCACATGTAGGACAACTTGATAAATGTTCATTTTCTTTCCTATATAGTACACAATCATTGGGGCAAGCATGTATCTTTTTATACCCCAATCCCATTGGGCATAATATTTTCTTCGCCTCATAATTGGAATCTGGAAGCCCATTGCCTTCTGGAAGAAGCTCTTTTAAAAGCTCAAGTAAACTGGAGAAACATTTATCACTCCACCCATTTTTTGCTTTTAAGTTAACTAATCTCAAAACTGCTGATAACACTGTATATTTACTGCAACCTGGGAATAATGGTTTCTCAGAATCTCCATACAATCGTTCAACAGTTGGTGTTTTTTCGATGGTTTCAACACCTAAATCATGAATTAATTCTTCAATACGATCCTCTGCCTCATTATGAATATCGTCATCAACATTGGATGTTGAATTTTCAGTTCTTTCACCATGCAAGATCCAACGTGTATAATTAAGGCTAAAACCATAACAAATGAGATGATCTTTGATTTCTCTGAAGTTTAACTTTCTCATATTTACACACTTCACACATGGACAGAAAATCAAATCAATATTTTGATTATGCCGTTTAGCAAATTCCAAAAAATTGTCAACTCCACTTTCGTATTCACTAGTAGTTCTTCGTAGATAAATCCAATTATGATCCATTAATACCTGATATCACAATATAATTGATGAATATATTAAAACATAAAAACATTTAAATATCTATCAGATAAATTGTAAACAAAAACATATTCCATAAAAACTATTGATAATCAGATAAAAGACATCAAATATGAAACACGTTTACAAATATAGTAAACAGTTAATTTTAATATTATATACATGTGTGTTATATTGAAATACAAGGACAAAATGGTTAAATCAAAGGTTTAATTTTTTGAAAATAAAGTTTCATGATATAAATATTATATGAATGACATACAAGATAATATGATTTCTCACTATGACTACTATTGATCACACTATATTTATTTTTTTATTCATTTGATGTAACATGAATGAATCATGGAAAAATTAATGTGAAAAATAGTGCAATAACTATCCTTATTTAAAACAATGTGTATTAAGAGACATGATACAATTTTTGGTGACTATGATAACTCAACTCCCTCAATCCATGAGTTTTATAATAGGGAACTATGAACATATAAATTCATTATGGAGGGATAAAAATTCCATTGCATATTGTAGGTGACAACTTACACCCCCATCCATGGGTCTATTGCAGCAAAACATGTCAAGGAATGGATCAACATGAAGAGAAATATATTATCCATCCATGAAAGATTAGATCATGAGAATGTTTTATTTGCAGCCTATGACTTAGAGGGAGAAGTAAATCATTTCATGACTATTATTTAGAGGGAGAGAAAGATGAATAAATATAATCAAAGGAATGAGATTAGTTTAAGAGGAAATTTATTAAAAATGCATGAATCTAACCCCACATATGAAAGTGGAAAGGTATTTTTGAACATTAATAGAGGGATAATGATTATATTATTATCTACGAAGATTACAATACATTATGATTCTAGTCGTATTATGAACATTGCAAGAAAAATTATTTATTATATAATGGCATGAAAATAATTATTCAAATTTTTTTAACATAATAGATAGTGGTAATTATTCATGTCTTAGTTAAATGATGAGAACCAAAAAGAATTGAGGAATTTGGCATGGTAAATCTCAAGAAGTAATGAAATAACAACAAACTACATGAAAAAATGTGAGTGAATTCATTTAACACAATAAAATTATTTTTTGAAGAATAATTTATTAAAATGGAAATGGAATTAAAAATATAGTACTTCATAATGTAATGAAAGATCATTTTAAACAGAAATAATGATAATATAAACAAAAAATTTGAAGTTCAACCCGAATTGAGATGTTAAATCCAAACTGCGACCGGTATAATTACTTCCAAAAACAAACAATATCAAATCTACACCAACAATGATAATACAAACAAAAAATAATGATAAATTACAACTAAAATCTAACCAATAATCAAAATCACGCAAAATAGGGTTATTGATAAAGAAATAAACAATGGGATATGAAACAAGAGATAAATAGGAAGAACACATACCCAAAATCGTGCAGACGACAAAAAACCTTCAACAATGGCCGTTCAAGATCGCAAATCAAGTTCGAAGGTCGTCGGGAGTCCGAAGCGCCACAGCGGAACTCGATTACGACGGACGAACAAAATGAGGGTTTCTGACCATGAATAATTTTAAAAGACTTTTCGCGTCGGTTTTCATTAAAACCGACGCGAAATATATTTTTTTTATGAGTTTCGGCGTCGGTTTTCATGAAAACCGACGCCGAAACATTTTAAAAATTTATTTTCCGCGTCGGTTCTCAGGAAAACCGACGCGGAAAATATAGTCGAATAGGTTTTCCGCGTTGGTTTTTAGAAAAACCGACGCGGAAAACCGATTATAACAGGATTTTCCGCGTCGGTTTTTAGAAAAACCGACGCGGAAAATCGCCTTCAACCGGATTTTCCGCGTCGGTTTTTCTAAAAACCGACGCGGAAAATATAGTCGAAGAGGTTTTCCGCGTCGTTTTTTAGAAAAACCGACGCGGAAAACCGATTATAACAGGATTTTCCGCGTCGGTTCTCAGGAAAACCGATGCGGAAAATAAACACATAATTATTTTTGGCGTCGGTTTTGTGTAAAACCGACGCCAAAAATTCCCCGCATATACTATTCGCGTCGGTTTTTAAAAAACCGACGTTATTACGATGACGTTAAAGCCCGTATTTCCACTAATGATTATATCTCTTGTAAAATAAATGTAATTCTCACTAATCCCCCTTGTCAACGAAAAACATAGATTAATAGTTTTCAACATATCATCACCACGAAAACATGTTCACTAAGTGGCGATACAGATTTTACGGTTCTTGAACCTTGGTTAAATATTTCATTTCCAATTAATCACACTTATTGATTTGATAACACTTTTTTGTCACAAACTTATCATGAAAATTTGAATGGAAAGGAAATATCTCTTTTTGTCTATCCTTTTGATGGAGAAGGCCTTATATCTACCAACCAATGGAATCTCAACCCTATATAAATGGATTTATAATTCTTATGATCTTGACATCACCGTGGGGGAACTCAACATGAGAGGGTTTTCTGGTTGATACATGGTATGAAATTTCCATACCATCCTCATTACATAAGTAATTTGGACCATGATTAACAATCCCCTCCACCACACTATTCAATAATATTTGGTATCCTCTATGTTACATCACCAAGTCTTGTTTCCTTTCTCAAATAGGGATGGGGAACTCTATTCCCGAACCTCTTGTTGAACAACACACTATGATTTGAAATTATAGTGAATAGTTACTCTACTCCACATTTAGGAAGCAATCCCACCATATAGTTTCAAAATCCTTCCATTAGAGATTCAATCCATATCCAAATTCATCGGGAAAACCCTTGAGTCTTCCTAAATATTTCCTGGACCTGGGAAAATAGTGGGGATCAACTCTAGTTGTCTATGAATGTAATCCCCATAGACTTATGCATAAGTGATTCTACCAAATAGTTAGAGGCATGAAATTCTTATAAAAAAATTAAATACAATTCATAGGTGCCCTAGTGACATAGTGGTGGAATGTGAAATCTTTGGGTATTTTGGGTGGCCCTAATATATATGCCCAATTCCATGATC
Source organism: Viscum album (assembly GCA_963277665.1). Taxonomy (NCBI): domain Eukaryota; kingdom Viridiplantae; phylum Streptophyta; class Magnoliopsida; order Santalales; family Viscaceae; genus Viscum; species Viscum album. The sequence goes on from OY728119.1 coordinate 1,221,043,199, forward strand.
CATTGATTCATTCTCACATGAACATGATTTTAACTACCCATAGTACAATTATCCATATGGATTTCATATTCCCTATATTCTCTCCATCCACCCATAAAATCTCTAAAATATTCCATGGCCATCAGAAAAGAGTGAATATACCTCTATTTGACAGTTCAATTAATGCGTAAAGGTATTAATCCCACTAACTAGAGGCATATCGTCCTTATAGGAAAGGAACTCTAATCCTCATGATCCCTGGAAATACCATGGATGAACTCATAACCTTAGGGAGTTTTGGGTCATAACTAGCTTTCCTTACTCATTCCATATCCATAAATAATGTCCATGTATCCTGATTTTAAACTAAATGAAATCTCAAGGTCAAATCTATATGACTCTAAAATACAACAAAAGAATGTATAATTTTAAAGACACTAAACTAAAAAAAATAAAAGGTCTATGATAGAAGACCATAAAATATAATACAGTAAAGGTATGATCTACAATATCCTAAATCACAACAAAATAATGGTCTTGTTTTTGGGACCAAAAAGATATATTTCTCGACATGTTGAGAACCCGATAAAGAAATCATGGGATAGAAGTCAGGTATTTGCTAGCTGGACATACACTTTTTCTGATATAGGAATCATTGGGCATCTACGAAATAGTAGAGGAACCAAAATTTTCAGGTTGAATACCCTAAATAACGTTCCCTAAAGAAAATCCAAGTCCATGACACAATGTATTCCTCAATATGAAGCTTGTGTAATAGTTAGGGAAATATAAAAAGAGAGATACAAAGCTTCTGTGTACAACTATATTCCTATATAAAAAATAATGTTATTATATCTATGTCCCTTGAGTTAGGAAAAAGTTTAAGTATTATCCCACTACGATGGATATGATACCAAATGAATCTTAATAAATAAGAATATATCATTTAAATTGGAGATAGTACATCAATTTAGAATCTCATGTCAGAGGGAATAAATGGACATTTCTCAATAGAAATATGTTTTCTGTTAATCACATAAATTGAAGAGATTGGGTCCATTTGGTATTAGACACAAAGAATGGGTATATTGGATGGATTGGTCAATATCCCCACCAAATCATTGGTCTCTACCTAGGATTTAATCACATTACAATGACATTCCCATTCCTATATATGAGAAAAATCTATGTAAGGACATTAATCATAGTGTTCTCAAATCATGAAACTATTTTTGCACTTAATGAGTTTGATCTATATTTTTGTATATTTGAGAAATATATATGAACTGATTCCCATTCTCATGGGATATGTAGGGATGTCCAAGTACCTTACTTCAGATCATTCCATAGGTTCGTTTCTATCCAAATTTCCCTTTTGGGACTTAATTCTTCAAAAATGATCGAAGTGCATATACCAATGAAGAGTCTTATAGTGATCGAGGATTAACATACATGAATATTAAATAATATTAGATGAATAATCATAAAATCAGAAAGTACATTCCCAATAAATGTAATAGTTTAGTGTCTTTTGATGCTTCTAACAAAATCTTATAGTCTAGTTAAAGAACATTAATGTTTCCCAAATATATATTCTTCTATAGTATTCCTATTTAAGTCCTTTCTTCATAAAATAGGTGAAATAAAACACAAAAAAGGGTGATCTCAGATGCTATGTAAGTGTTATTAAAGGAGATATGTAATAATAACATGAATATATGGTTATGTGAACAAGTGCATTACATTTGAAGATCATACCATACATAAAAAAATATCCTAATCATTACTCATGGAATAATGATTGGATATTCATAAGACATGAATCATAAGATAATGAAATAATATAATCCATGTGAGAATAACATTATCATAATTCATAGAATTGGGGAAAACATAAAAATATAAAATTATTTCCATAGTTGTAAAGTATTACAAATCTATCTTAATAGAATTTATTAACTACCCAAACAATCATACTAGTCATTGTTCATTCCAAAAACCATATTATTAGTCAAGGTTCACTGCCAAGACCATCATAATGAATAAATTACCTTAATGAACCTTGTTTACTTCCTATTCCATCCATGTATATCTCATGGCACATAAAACCTTACCCAATGCATTGGAGTCTTGTCTGGCCACCCCATCGTATAAGATGTAATGGAACTACCCAACACTATTTGGACCACCCCAATATAGAAGATATAATAGGCTTACATAGTGTTATATGGGCCACCCCATAATATAATATATAACAGCCTTACCCTATGATAACTTTTCCACCCCATAATAAAATCTATAATAGGCATACCCATCATTATCTACGCAACCCCATCATATAATCTACAACAGTCTTACTTGGTGTTATTTGGTGTATCCGATCGTATAAGAAATATCTATGATCTACAAAATCAATAGTGTACAATGATCTTGAATATTATAACAAAACCTCATAAATATAATTATTCTTTAACAACCTGATTGACCCAAGGAAATTATATTGGCTTCATATCTATCTAATTAAAACCTAACTGACCCATATAAAAGAAACTAGTTCCATAAAAATCATGCCATCAAAACAAAAACCATTGAGAGGAATAATATAAATGGTATAATATGATTATATACAACATAAGGCATAGTTAACTCCAACTTATATAATATTTGATGGAAGTAAATTTCAATGGATCATTTAAAAAATTTCTTAAGGAAACAATCCATTCCACTTTGGATTTTTTTTAAACCTAACACATTTTGAAAATCCATTCCTTGAAAATTTATAATGGATTCATGGAATACCATTTTAAAACCAGTATATAACATAAAACATTTTCACAATTATTTTCATTCAAATTGGGCTTAAATGTTCATTTAGAAACATTTTTAAAAACATTTTTGGAAAATGTGGTTTTTTAATAGAAACATATTTCTGACTGAATAGAGAATTAATGTAAAATCTTATTCAAACAATTTTCATAATTTTTATAATTACCAAATAGTGGAAAAAATTTGTTATTAATTAAATATATCATGAATAAACAATGGAAGATAAAATTCATTTTAATTCTTGATATATTGATCATAATATTTTTATAATAAAGAATAATCATAAATAATCCCGATAAAAGATGATATTGTAGGAACAAACTCATAAAACTTTGGTAAAATTAAATCATAATCCCCATGAAAATTTACATTAAATTATTCATATAATATCATTAAAATAAGTGGAATCCTGAAATAAAATTTCAACGGGATAGTATATACACCTTGTAAAATAATATAGGTGCATAACATAATATATATCTCAAAGAAAGAAAATTGAGACCAAAATATTTTACCAATTTGGTAAAATTTGAAGTATAAATCCCATGAAATAGAGATCCTAAAAAGGATAAATAAATACCAATAGTTCATTTATATTAATAATAAAATTAAATCAAGGGAATTATAAACACCACATATAATTAATTGATCATGAGTTTGACATGTGTATCATGAAAGTAAAAAGTGAGATATAAATCTTTTATTTCTCCACTAACTGATGAATCAGGAGATATATAAAAGAATATAATCAAATGAAACTTTCAATATCATGAAATATATTATATTAATGATTGTATAATTTATAGGTCAGTCTACAAAACACAAAAGAAATAAGTGGTAAATATTACATAAGTCTCAAAATAATAAAAGTGAGATTATAGGTCCCTTTTTCTTAAGTATTGTGTTCATTCATACACATTGAATCTTAATATATAACAAATTAAAGTTTATTATAAAAATAAAAACCATAACAAAATATATAATAACATATAAAATTTTATTATGACTTTATATTACCCATTTATTAACAATTCTACATTTATTTTTCTTTTTAGTTAAAGATTCATTATTCTTTATATATGTTCTAACATGTAATTTAGGGTCCTTTTACACTGATCAGGGATTCATAATTTCCAAAATTTAAATAATGATATAAATATTATTTATATTAATTTTATATTTATTTATAATAATCTATAAATGATATAATTTATAAATTAAATACATTGTCCATGGAGATGGTAGGTCGTACGTATGACTGAATATTGTTTTCATTTTTTTATTGTATTGAAAGAAAACAAATGATATATATAAATATATATTATAATAATAGTAAAATTATTATTATATTAATGTCACCCATATTTAATAACACCATAATAAAATATATTTCTTGTAAAATGTTAATGAATCGCATCAATTTGAGGAGGTGATAGTCAACATGCCCACGAAAAAAGTTATCATATTTCAAAAAAATGGAAATAATAAAGATATGTGTTATATAATATTTTTATAAACATAAATACATCATAAATAAAAGATATATCATATAAAAAAATTTATTTCCATCATTATCCTCAACCTTGAGTGGTGGAAATGGAAGACCAAATGGCATCATTTCACGAGGTGGTAGTTCTCTATACACACGAATGATGATTTTGTATCTTATTTGAATGATGTATGTGAATTTTTAGGTAATAAACATAACATAAATACTTCTAAATATATTTAATATATATTTTTTATTCGATAATTATTGTATAAAAAAAATTTAATGGGGTAGAAAGAGATAAAATTAATGATCTTGTTAAAGAACGTTACCTCTTATTCAGGTAACTCCTTTTGGTTTGCACCCAAGGACAAACTTGGTATTATTTCTGAGAAAATGAGATGAAAATTTGATGAAATTAAGGATATTTTGATCTTATTTTGGTATTTTTTTTCTAAACTAAAGTGCTTGATATGAGTAAATAAGTTAGGGGTGAATTTCTTTATATAACGGAGGAGTGTCATTCTTGTAAATACAAAAATGTAAAAACTATTGAAGGGTATAAAAAATAGAATCTTCCAAAAATAATATCCCATATTTTATAAAATTGGTGAAATGGTTGATATATTTCAATAAAATTGCTCATGGACTACTGTATATGCAATTTTCTCATTATGATTTATTTTTACCCACTATGTGAACTCATTTTTTCTTTAATCACTATACATAATTTTTTTACATTCACAATTTTTTTAATAAATACTATGATTAACTTGAAATAATTTATAACTTATTTTTATTATAAATAAAAAATCCATTTTTCAAATTCTAATTATATTAATAGAATAAATTAATTTAAAATTAATCCCATATATGGGATATAATAACATGTTTTTAAAGTAAAAAATTTCAGATGTTCAAAATGTATTTCTATCAAAATTCAATGTTAAATTGATTCCAATTAACTAAATAGGATTTATGGATGTTTAATTGAACTAATTATACAGAGAATGTAATTTTAAATAAAATTTATCAATTTAAATATATCATAAAAAATGCAATTTTCAATTAAAATTTGTTGTTTTCACTATTCGTCAAAGTAACAAATATTTACCTAAATTAAATTTTGATATTCCACATTCAAAAATGAATATTATTTTTTCAAATCGAAAAAATTCAATTTTCCAAAAAAATTCTAAAGAAATTATTCCACAAAAATGAAGTAAAAATTCTTCTTAGAAAAATATCCCATTTTTTTGCATACAGTTAGATTTATTCTAATATCTTGTCTAGAAAATACATAAGTTGAATATTAAAAATTTGATTGAATATATAATATATAAATTACATTAACTTAATTCATAATAATTGGTTTTTTATTTATTGATATAAAACAAGGTTTTCATAGAAAATTGTTTTTTAGAAAAGGAATATCTTCATTTTCAAATAGTACCTACTCTCATTTATAATTAATTTATTACCAAACAAATTATTTTATATACATGACTGAAAAATATTTTTATAGTTAAATAAATTCCACTCATATCCAGCATCCTAATGGCTACGATATAGCTATTATAAAATATTAATAATAATATAAATAGTATATTGTGGTTCGGAAAAACTCAGTCTTGTATTTAACACAGGCTATCGAAGGAACTCACAAATGTGTGTAACACAAACCAAATATATTTTTTATAAAGAATTATAATCTAATTGTTTCATATAGTGAATCCTAATCTAGGATTTTCGTATAAATAAAGCATAACATTGTGTATCATGCAATGCAAGACATCAAGGAAATTTAATTTATTTGAAACATTTAATTCATAATAAATTAGGGGGTTACATTCTACTTCCCTTAAAATGAACATGTCCCTTAAAATTTGTCTGGGGAATCAATGAGTTAATACTTGAACGTTCTATTCCTAAGAACCCACATCAAAAAATGAATAATAAAACATCCATAAAAAAGGTAATGTTGGAAACATAACTGTTACCCAAAGTAACTCATAACAATGCTTCCACATAAGAGAATATAAAAGATGCTTTAGACATTGAAGAAATGCATAAATAGTTATATAGAGTGATAGAGATTACTGATCATAATAAATTGGGTGATCTAGGGAATGTTAATGACTATATATAACCATAAACAAGAGGTGCATGAAAAACAAAATCCAGATTATAAAAAATGATGATAGTAGGAAAAAAATTTACTTCACAAAATTTTTCATAATGTTGATGGATTTTTCAAAGGAAGATATTCATACTTTATTTCATTTCATTTAACATCCACAATCTCACCCTTTGGTTGTGCCTTTATCAATTTCTATATCATCACTTACTCTAGGAGTGAAGGTGAATTTATCATTCATGAAACACTAACAGATTATGAGATTTCTAAATATAATTATAAGTCATTCCATATGTATATAGACATCATTATAGAAAAATGGTTAGTTGAATTTATAAAATATGAATAAATCATCATATGTCCTATAATAAATTTATCTCTAAAACCTCATTTGAAGTTTAACATAATCCATTCCATATGCGGTTAACCTTGTAACCCTTCCATAATATGAAAATATAAAATTTTAGAAAGAAGTTAAATAAATTTATCAAAAAAAATAACATTGTTAATATATATATATATCATAAAATAGTACCTAGTTGTAACATACCAAACATGTGAATACCTTTATCATTTATTCTATTGAAACATGGAAATTACACAAACTACCATAAAAACCTATTGAAAACATGAATTATTTCTTATAGAAAAGATTTCTAGATATTTCCTTTAAATACACACAAAATTATAAACTTCACCAATGATACCATTGACCACTTTATCAGATAATCAGTTACATGGTAATTATTACTATCCAATTTTACTTTATCCATACCAATCATCTCTTTATCCATGTTAACATAATTTTATCAATATCTGGATCACAAAAATGGTTACCTTTCCATAATAAAAATATCACCTTATTATTAAATCACTTTTACCAGTGATCAGTATAATTTAATGTATTTTTTCAAATCCTTAATTGAAAAAATACTTCATGATTCATATAACATGATTCTTGAATTCCAATACATATAAACTTCATTAATCCAAAATTATTCTTAAAACATTAACTAATATTCAGCACATTATTCCTTAATTACCTTAGTAAAATATGATATATGAATCAATTTTACTCAATTTAATAATAATTATAAAAGATAATATTAGAAAAATACATACCTTTCACATGTTTTTCATGGTATCCTTATCCTCAACAGTTTGACTAATACTCATACCATCATCGTGATTTGTCTTAAAATATTTTCATTGACAACATTATTTTTCATAAAAATCATTTATAGGGTAAAAATCATGAAACCAAATTCATTATTCTGGGGTACCATAGGTTTATCCGAGGTTATTCACAATACTATTATATGTATATCAATTATTATGGTAAGAATAAAGGATGTAAATTCCCAATAACATATTCCCAAGAGTCTCAAACAATTTGTACAACATAGATTATTATTTTTCACCAGTTCCCTATCAAGTCTATATAATTATTTCATTTTCAAGGGTTTTCCCCATATCTACATCAAATCTATATCCACATACACTTGTAGTATCAGGACATGGATGTATTTATAGGAAACCAATCACTCTATAATTTACAAAAATTCCAGGGAATTTTATTATACTTTAAGTCATCCTTATAATTATCCATACATAAATCCCTCGAAATATCCTTAGAGATGCCCCTAGGGATCTAACAATGGTTTTATCATCCTGGTTTCCCAAGGATGAATAAACCATTCCTTTTATTCCAATTATATTTGAATAGGTTTAACATACATGTTTATTACAAAATTTTAGATTGATATTCATCACATTACAAAATTTCATTCCTAAGGACCATTATAGTTTAGTGTATTTGGAAACATGGAACACAATATTATAGATTGGAGAAATAAGTTTAATGTTTCTCTCTAATATCTTACCCTTTAGAATTTATTCTTAAAATCATTATTTATAACATGGGGAAAAAGAAATATAAGAAAGGGATAGCTCAAATTATTAGTATTATTAACCAAAGGAGAAACGTAATCATAACACAAAAATATGTGTTTGAGAACGTGAGAATAACATTAGAAGATCAAACCCTGCATATCAAAGATCATAATCTTGAGTCATGGAATAAATATTTGTAGTTCATAATAAATGAATAATAATATAATGAAATAACATGGGCCATTTGATCATATCACTTTCTTAAGATATATAATTTTCATAAACACATAAATATATAAAATGATTTCTATAGTTTTCAAGGATTACTAACAAGGATAAATTAGTGAAATGAATTAATTACCCCAAAAATATTAGTAGTCATGGCTCACTCCAAAACCATATTAGTAGTCATGGTTCATTCCAAAGACTAACATAGTAGTTAGGGTACACTCCCAAGACCACCTCAGTGGAAAACATCCATTACTGAACCAATTTCACTCCCCATTCTAGTAAAAGTTTCTCATGCGATATCAATTGTCACCCAAAGCATTAGAGTGATGTATGGTCCATGTCATCTTAAAGCTATAACTGGCTTACACAGTGTTCTCTAGGACACCCCATTATATTATATGTAAGGTCATTAACTAGAATTATCTGGGCCTCCCCATTATATAAGATCTTAGAAGTTCACCTAGTGCTACTTGTGACACCCCATTATGTAATCTATAACAATCTTACCCAGTTTTATATGGGACACCCCTTTGTATAATACATAACATTCTTACTAGTCACTATATGGGACACTCCATCATATTAGATATAATCGGCTTACCCACTGCTATCTGGGACACCCCATCATATAAGAAATTTATATAAACCAAAAAATGATTAATGTAACAGTAGTGTAGAAAATATTTATCACAACGACATTTTTTATATCGGTTATATATAACCGATTTGATAAATCTATAATGGAAATTTATCACGTCGGTTATTTTTTAACCTACGTGATAAATCTCCAAGATTGGATTTATCACGAAGGTTATTTTATAACCGACCTTATAAACATAAAAAAATCTGTTTATCAAGTCAGTTATTTTATAACCGATGTGATAAACTGAGGCTCGAGAGTTTATCACATTAGTAATTTTATAACCGACATGATAAATCTCAAAAAACACTTTATCACGTCAGTTATTTTATAACCAATGTGATAAACTTAAAAAAAGAGGTCTATCACGTTGGTTATAAAATAACCGAGGTGATAAACCAAGGCTCGAGGGTTTATCACGATGGTTATTTTATAACCGACGTGATAAAAGTAGAAAATTATTTATCACGTCGGTTATTTTATAACCGACCTCATAAACATACAAAAAACTATTTTATCACATCGGTTATAAAATATCCGACGTGATAAACAGAGGCTCGAGGGTTTATCATTTCGGTTATTTTATACCTGACGTGACACATCAAGTATCGGTGGTTTATCACGTCAGTTATTTTTTAACTGACCTGATAAACCCTTTAAATGATTTATTGGGACCCATATGCTTATCTATTTTCTTCGATATGTGGCTTGCTGCTCCTCTCCCTCACACGGAAAACCTAGAAAACCACCTAGAACTCATTCTCTCAATGTTGGGCAGTCTAGATCCTTAATCATATTTGTTATTAAAAAATCTCTTAGATCGACTCGAAATCCCTAACTAAGACTTTCAACCAGCCCTGATTTCATTTTTATTTTTTGAGGATTCCCTAAATTCATTTTTTTTATTTCATTTACATTGATTATAATGTTCATGTTTATAACCTAGGTTCTCACCTATTTATGTATGTTTTCAATGCATCTTGACAGTTAATATGATGATAGAATCAAATTTATTTTTTTCAAATGAACAAGGGTTGTCTATTACAAAAATTGTGGTGAATAAATTCTATATTTTACCTCATTTTGACATTATGGGTTGATCCATTAAGGGTTTTATATCATAGTCTTATCATTATGGGTTTAACCAACAAGGGATTTGTATAATTCCATGATTATGGTTTTTCTTTTTGGTCTTATTAATTGTTTTGCTTGTTATGAAAAATTATAACTTTTACACATGTTTGATTTCATTTTTTTATATTTCAAAAAAAAATTCATTCAAATTATGATATTTTTCATATAAATATAAAATTTTATTTTAATTAAAAGATATATAATTTTGATATTTTTTATAGTTAATAATGAGTCGAAGTTGGATTAAGACACATCGAATGAGTAATGAATCTGAAGAAGGTGTTGATTCTTTTTAAGAATTTACTAAATGAATTGTTCCAAGCAATGACATTTTTTTCTGTCCAAGTCTGAAATGTCTGAATACGAAGAAGTTGAAAAGTAGGGAGGTCAAAGATCATCTGATTTGTCATGATTTTAATCCATGTTACAGCCCTTGGATTTGGCGTGGTGAAACTGGACAGAATGTCAGATCTATTGATGATGATGATTTGCAATATGATAACTCTGATGGAATAGAAGAAATGATTTGTGATATTGGAGAAGAACAAATTGAGATATAACCGTCATTTGTGTGTCTATATGGTGATTCCGAAAAACCATTGTATCCTGGTTGTATAGATTTTTCGGTTTTGTCAGTAGTGTTAGGATTGATTTTCCTTAAGGCGAAACATGGATGGATTGACGAAAGATTTACGGTGCTGCTAAAATTATTGAAAAACATTCGACCAAAAGACAACAATATTCCAGAATCACATTATATGGGAAAAAATATTATTCCTGATGGGAATGGGATACAAGAAAATACATGAATGTCTGAATGAGTGCAGAATTTGTAGGAAGGAATACAAGTTTCTTTCAGAGTTTCCTAAATGTGGGACATCACGGTATAAATTGAAAAAAAAATCACATGCTGATGTAGATATTACAAAGATCCTTGCCAAAGTATTTTGGTATCTTCCTATAATTCCTCATTTGAAATGTTTATTTGATAACTCACATGATGAAAAAATATTAAGATGACATACTGATGAGCGGATATGTGATGGAAAAATTCATCATCCAGGTGATTTTAAATAATGGAAGAAAATTGTTGAGTAGTATCCAACATTTGGAAATTAAATAAGAAATCCCAGACTTGGATTGTGCATAAATGGAATGAATCCATATCTAAGTCTTAGTAGCACACATAGTTCATGGCCTATTTTATTGGTAATTTACAACCTCTCTCTTGATGTTTGTATGAAGCACAAATATTTCATTTTGAGTATAATGATCTATGTTCCAAAGCAACCTGGAAATGATATTGATGTTTTCTTGTCACCATTGATTTATGATTTGAAACTTTTATGGGAGGATGATATGAGAGTGTATGATTCTTATAAAATGAATTACTTTCAACTGCATGCAGTGCTTATGTTCACTATAAATGACTTCCCAATGTATGGAAATTTGTCTGGATACAGTGTTAAGGGGCATAAAGCATGTCTAATTTGAAAACAACAGACTTCATATTGTCAATTGCATCATGGGAAGAAAACAGTCTACATGGGTCATTGAAAGTTTTTACCTATGGATCACTTGTATAGAAGAAAAAAAGGCATACAATGGGTCACAAGAATTAAATATTGCTCGGAAACCTTTATCCCCTGATAATTATTTTGAGAGGGTGAAAAACCTTGATGTGACATTAGGAAAGATACATAAATCTGGTAATGATAGACATGTCTGGAAGAAAAGGTAAATATTTTTTGAGCTACCATATTGGAGATATCATGAAGTGAAGTATAATATTGATTTCATGCACGTGGAGAAGAATATCTGTGAAAGTTTTATTAGAACATTGTTAAATATTAAAGGAAGGACTAAAGATGGGCTGAATGAAATATTAGAGTAACTATCAATGGGAATACGTTTGTAGTTAGCTCCAACCTCTAATAGAAGATGAACATTTCTTCCTCCAACTTGTCATACATTATCCAAGAGGGGTAAAATTAGCTTTTGTCAGTGTCTTCATGATATCACAGTGCCTCAAGTTTTTGCTTCAAATATAAAAAAAATTGTCTCTATGAAGTATTTGAAGTTGGTAGGTATGAAATCTCATGATTTTCACATCATGATGGAACAACTTCTACCGGTTACACTGTGTGGAATATTTCCCATCTATGTCAGAAATACTATAACGAAGATGTGTTATTTTTTAAATTCAATTAGAAATATGGTGATTGATGTGAATGATTTGAACATATTATAAATAGATGAAATATCTATACTTTGTCAATTGGAAATGTATTTCCCTCCATATTTTTTTGATATAATGGTGCATTTAATGGTTCATCTGGTTCGAGAAATAAGGATTTTTGGACCTATATATCTTCGTTGGATGTATCCTTTTGAAAGGTATATGAAATTATTTAAGGGATATGTTAAAAATCCTTATCGACCTGAATCCTCCATTATTTAAATGTTTATTTTTGAGGAGGTTGTAGAGTTTTGTACGAGGTACCATTCTGTAGTGGAGCACATAGGTTTGCCTATACCTCGTCATCAACGAGTTAATACCGAGGGAAATGTGATTCGTGGATTGAAAGTGAAATTGTTGTCAACTGAAAAGATGATAAAGGTACATTTATACATCTTGAATAATATATATTATGCTCAACTATATTTCATATTTAATATTAATGAGTTGAAACAATGTCATCCAAAAAAGAATGAAATGTGGATTTTGAATGAGCATAACAAAACATTTTTGACATGGTTTAAAAAGACCCTACTTGGTAGATCAGATATCACTGAGATGTTAAGATGGTTATTGGGTGGTCCAAGTTTAAATTTGATAACATGGTCTGCGTATGACATTAATAACTATACATTTCATACAAAATCTCAGGACCACAAAAGTGCAGTTCAAAATAGTGGGGTACTGGTGTATGGAGAAGAAATGCATTTTTCAACTTCTAAAGACAGAAGTCCAAGTTATGCATCAAGTGCATATTATGGAGTCATTAAAGAAATAGGGGATGTTGATTACTTTAAAATTAATGTTCATTTTTTTAACTGTAAATGGTTTTTTAGTAAAAACAGTGCGAGACACGATGAGTTTGGAATAAAAATTGTTAATATGAATAGATTGGAAGACACAACAATTTATTTTATACTGGAAACACATGAAAAACATAATTTCTATGTTTTTGATCAATCAGATATGTAGTGGTCTATTGCTTTACAAAGAAAAACAATATGTTTGTGAGGATCAACTTGATATAGATGCTGATTTATGTGATATACCTACTTCCATGGAAATATTAGCAGAAAATAATGATGATCATGTTATAGACATGGTTTGTTCTATAAGGAATAATCATAATGACAGAATTTGGTAAAACAATCCATTTGTACAAAATTAAAAGTATAGGTAACGTATTTTTACCAAGATTACCATGTTTACCATGTTTACCATGTTTATCATGTTTACCATTGTTTACCATAGTTTACCATGTTTAATATGTTTACCATATTTTACCATTTATTACCATATTTTATCATAGTTTATCATGTTTTCCTTTACGTAAGTTATATATCTATAGATTTTGTTGAAATTACAATTACACTACCATGTTTACAATGTTTACCATCTTTACCATTTTTTATAATGATAAACCATATTTAACATGTTTACCATTGTGATAGTTTTATTTTTTTTATTTGTGAATTAATGTTTCCTTTTTTGATTTCAAGGATAAATACAGATCAATCAGTTGATCAACCACATGATTCTGAAGGTGATAAACATAATGATTCCTCTAGGGAGGAACATTTATATGATACTATTGATGTTCCATAATAATCTTCATGTGCTCCCATAACAACTAGGAGTTCAAGAGTTGGTAAACGTGAGAACAAAAATTTACCAAAATTATCAGTTGCCTGTTCCCAGGACTAGAGGATATTAGTTGAATTTGATGACAATTAAATTCCAAGAGGTTCAAATGGATAAGATTTTAAGATTTTTGTATCAACTCAGGGAAAACAATTATCATTTTGTACAAATATTGGAAAAGTGTGGACGAAACGTTAAAAGCTCAGTTGTGGGATACTATTTTGGTAAGATCTTTTTCTACTATTTGACTTATGTTTAAAAAAATATAGTATAATATAAACACTCTCTTCTTTATCAGATGGCATTTGATATTCCTAACACTGGAGGTCTCAAGAAGAAATGTTTATTGATGGGAGCTAGAAGATAGTGGGATTTAAAATCGACCCTCACATCTGATTTCATTTATGGTCAAAGAATTCATGACAATCCATGTCGTATATATCCTTTCATAGATGAAGACACATGGAGAAAATTTGTTCAAATTTGGAGACAAGAATCATTTTTTGTAAGTGAAATATAACCTTTTTTATTTTTTCTTATATAATTGAACTTATTAAAAATTTGTTAATGATTTCTTATTGTTAATTTACAAAAAAAAAATCTCATTACGAGATCCAAGCTAAATATTTATACCCACACAGCTTATCTCGGGGAGGGTATACATTATTAGAAGAACAAATGATGGTATAAAAATCAAAAAAACTTACAGCTGAGTCTTTAAGCTTAGGAGAGGTTGTTCCTCTATCCCATCCATTTAGACTTGAAAAATGGAAGAGGGCTCGAATGGGCAAAAAGGGGAAATATCTTTCAAATGGATCGAGGATCGTAGCTGAGAGGATTGTAAGATATTTATTTTATTTATTTAAATTTTTGTCTATGAATTTTATACTTTGAATCAATAATTTTTTATATATTAATTAATTGAGGATTCTCTTGAGGATAAGAGCACATCGGGGGCATTTACAGCTGCTGGGAGGCATGACATTTTATCTAAAGCTATGGGAAAGCCCGAACACCCCAGTCATGAACGATGATACCCGATAGGTGTATCGGTAAGGTAATTATTTCCAAATTCTTCAACATCTTCCATTGAAGGTGTGTATAAAAAAATAGATTCTTTTGAGGCTGAAGTTCAAAATATTAATGAGACGATGGAGGAAACGATTAGAGTATCAGTACATTATATGTTTGCAAACATGTAAATACAATTTCAAACTGCTGCTCCCACTCCTATAGCTCCCCCTGAAGACACCATTTTTTATCCTCTACCTCCAGAAGCAGATCCCACTCCCCCACCTCCGGCATTAGCTCCCACTCCTCGACCTTATCTTGAGGCATCCATTGTCCACATCAACCTGTGTACCCCATTTTTATCCTACTCCTTCACCAGAACTTCCTACAAATTGTGAGTTTTATATTTATGATCCTAACCATCATATAGTGGAATATGTGCTGGTATATTGTATAAGAGATACGATTCATCATTAGTAGTTAGAGTTAGAGAATCATAGGGTCACTGTACAAGATATTATAGATATATCAGCTCGAGTTCTAGTACCTACAGATGATGTGATGACAATTGGACATAGTATCAACCACTTTTTAGTTTGGCCATCCTGACTTCTACGAGTCATTACCGTAGAGGTATGTGTTTTATATCAAATATTTTATTTATTAATGATGTTTATTTAGCATTTTAATGCTAATATATTTATAAATTTATTTATAGGAATACTTTATAGGTTAATACATACTTTATAGACAACAACAAAGACAAATGGCTATGACATCAGATACAAATTCTAGTATTCTTGACATATTGTCAAGATATTCAAATTTATTAGTAGATCATTATTCATTTCCATTAGAAGGTAATGTTTTTGGATGTGAAATAAATTTGGGAATTTTGAAAAATTATATCATGGTTCTTTTTACTAGAGACAATTTGTGCATCAATGTGGTGCAGATTTTTTCCATGTAAGTCTTAACACAATTTTGTCCCTGCGTTAAATTTATAAAAAAACGAGTACGTAATTATATTTTGTATTACGTAACTTTATAAAATGTGTGAGGGGAATGACCAGACATATATATATGGGTTCATGTACCCACATTTTCTTTCCCTGATGCACATTTATTAGATGAGGAAGAAAGAGTAGTTTATGTTGCTGAAAGATTTTAACAAAATATTATCACACAGTTTTGGATGATGCCTTATTATGAGTGGTATTAAACATATATCTGATATTCTTATATCCCTTTTAAGAATAAAACTACTAACCTAAAAGTTTCCTTTATATCAGTGATCATTGGATTTGGGTTTTTTTCATGGGAGAAAACACTATATTGGATATCCTCTGTCCATGGTGATGCATGGAAAAGTTTTAAGAATTCGTTGGAGAAGTATGTTTCAATTTCCTAATAGTTTTTTATATTATAATTAATTTTAAATTTATCTGATTCATATTTTTTTCTAACAGAAGATGGAACAACTTTCAAAAAACCAAAAATAAAAGGGTTGCCAAGATCAAATATGTACAAGTGAAGGTAAATATCCATTTATAATTTGTACTTTTTGATGTATTACATAAAAAGATATATTTAATTGACACTCATTTAAACGAAATTTTCATAAACAACAAGGCTTCATCGATGTTATATATTATATGTTAAGATTTATGTATGAAATAATTACAACAAGAACACTTTTGATGTCTGACCAGGTTAAATTGTCTTATGAACATTGCCATAATATTTCAGTTGATTTATTAATTTTACATGTTAACATTTTCCTTTAACTTTGTAGCTAATTGATGACCCTAAACCATATATTTCACAAGAGTTCAAACAATTACAATTGGAATGGTCAAATAGTTTTGTAGGTTTGATTGGATTTTAGTTTGTTTGTAATGTAAAATGTAATTTTCAAAATTGTAATTGTAATTTGGTATTTGGTGATTGTTTTGTTTGGATTTAAGTTCTTTTTCGTTGAAATTGTTTGTTTTAAATGTTATCAATCTAAATGCTTAATTTTTCATTGGTTGTTGTTTCGGTCTACTTCTATTTTTCTTGTACAAATTCTTGGTTTGGTTTATGGTTGTTTTTGGGGAGATCAAAGGACTGCTTTCTATTTTTTAAAAAAATATTGGTTTTCCTCGTCGCTTATTTTATAACTGACGTGATAAAGGAATGGGAAAGGTTTTATCATGTCGGTTATTTAAATAACCGACCTAATAAACCCCTTGTGGAATAGTTTATCAAATGGTTTATTTAATAACCAACGTGATAAAGACCCCCCGCAATGGTTCATCACGTCAGTTATTTAATAACCGATGTGATAAACCCTCCCCCAACTGGTTTTTCATGTCGGTTATAAAATAACTGACATTATAAAGGAATGGGAAGGGTTTATAATGTTGGTTATTTGAATAATCGACATGATAAACCCATGGGAAATGGTTTATCATGTCGGTTATTTAATAACGAATGTGATAAACACTCCACCAATGGTTTTTCATGTCGGTTATTAAATAACCTATGTGAAAAACACCTCGATGTTATGTTTTTTACATCAGTTTTTAAATAACTAATTTAAATATCTATATTTATAATTTCTTTCGTATTAATGTCGGCTAACATCGACGTAAAAAATGAAAAATGAACGATGTAAAAATGTGTTTTTCACTAGTGTAAAAAGAGATTGAATATCGTCAAAAAAGATCATAAAAATAAATATTCATTCACAACCTGATTAACCAATGTAATATAATTGGGGTTCAATTCAATCTATTTGAAACAAGATAGGCTTGGGGAAAACAATTAGGTTCCACAAATATCATTCCATCAAAACTAAACCGTTTTGATAAAGAAGATGAATCATATCATAGGAACATATACACCCAATGTAATAGGTAGAAACAATTTATGTTATATTAGATGAAAATAATTTGGAATGGCTCATTCAAAACATTTCTTTTCCAATGTAGCCTTCCCAGTTAGAAAACACATTTTTATATATAATTTTTTTAAAAAAACTTTATCAATGTAATCTTATAATTGAATATTTTAAAAAATAAACACTTTTTAGAACAAAACTTTTTTTAAGATACTTTTCCTTGAATTTTTTCTTAAAATGTTATTTTTTAACATTTTTTGAAAATATAGTTTTTGAATGAAATCATATTTTTGATCAAAAAGACAAATAATATCAGATTTTCTAAAAAAAATATTAATTATCTTAAGTAACATAGAGTGGGAAGATAGTACTGTTAAATTAATATATCCCCAAAAAATAGGAGAGTAAAATTCATTAGAATTATTGAGATTTAGATAATAAGATATCTTCAATGTAATCATAATGATAAAAAATCCTGATAAACGATGATATTGTAACACTAAACTCATTTCCCCTTGGTAACATTGAATCATAAAATCATGAAAAATAAAATTACCTGAAGCATATAATATCAGGATAATCATGATAATCACAATATAACATTTCAAAGGGACAGTGCATACACCAAGTAAATAAATACATGTGTATAACATAACATGTGTCAAAATAAAAGAAAATTCGGACAAAAATAATTTAACAATTTGGTAACATTTGAACAGTAAACCACAAAAAAGAGGGGATACTAAAATGGATATTTAAATACAAATAATTTTATGTATATGAATTAAAAACAAACCTTCATGGGTTGTATACACAACACATATATGAAAAAAGTGATGAATCGACATGTGTCTTGTGGAAGAAAAGAGCGAGCCCAAATTCTTTTACAATATGAGTAACTTCTAAATCACTTGAATTATGAATTAATAACATCAAATTTTACTTTTAATATCATGAAATAAACTAAATTCATGATTTAATATGTCATTGGTTAGTATATGAATATGGTTCTATGGTAGTTTTATAAAAAATATATATTTATTATACATGAGTTAGGAATGTGTATGAGTATGGAACTTGTATGAACAAAGTCAAGACTTAATGTAGGTTCATTCATACATCTTTAAAACCTCATCTTCTTCAAGAAACTAATTTTTACATTGCACAAAGGACATCCTTGGTTTTATTTCATCCAAAATAAAGGATTATAGGATGAGAGGAGAGAATTTGTGAGGTTATTTTGCTGGTTTGGATGATTTAATGGCATGAGATGTGTGAAAATGTAAGGGGGTGAGTGTCTTTATTTTGCGGGTCGGAGTGACATTCATGTAAATACAATAAAGGTAAACACTATTACTACGCATCCCTTACATCATATGCCTCCAATAATTAACTATTAACGAAACAATAAAGATAATGGAATATATATGGACAAAAAATGTTTTTATAACATGTTTATAGGTTATATTGACCATTAGGATTAATGTTTAATCACTAAGAAAGCTCATTTTTACCTTAATCACTGGAATTAATTTTAACAAATTTGACCAATAGTTTTTGTAGAAAACTAGGTTGAACTTACTATAAATTATAAATAATTATAATTAAAAATATGGAACCTATTTTTCCAAATTCTACTTATATATGTGGTAGAATGTAATTTAAAATTAATCATGTAGATGGGATCTGACAACTATGTTTTAAAGTAAATTGTTCATAATATTTACATGTTTTTATGTCAAATATCATTGTTAAATTGATACTAAATTCTTAAATTAGATTTATTGATGTATAATTGAACTGATTATTATTTAATAGTAATTTAAAATATAATTTATTTATATAAATAAATTAGATGAAAATAATTTTCTTATTTAAAATTTGGTGATTGTCAATATTTATAAAAAATAAAACTACTAAAAAAAGTACAAAAAATTTACCCAAAGTAAATGTTGATTTTTGAATTTAAAAAATGATGTTTATTTTTTCAATTATAAATTATAAAGGGTTTGAAAATTATTTTTAATTAAATAATTTTATTAGAGGCCGAAAATAATTCCACTTAGAAAAACACACCCTTTTAACCGTAAAATATGATTTATTTGTATATATGGAATATAAAATACATACGATGAATTTTAAATAGTTAATTTAATATCTAATATCTAATTTCTATAAAAAAAATCATAAATATTTTATTGTTTAAATTTTTTAAATTAAAATTTTTTTTCATTGAAAATTGTTTTCAGAAAAATATTGTTTCAAATATTTACATAGTTTCTTATCTCAATTATAAATAAATTTTTACCTAATAATTTATTTTATATGAATTAAAAAAATATATTTCAAAAAAATAGTTAATCTCTTTCATACCAATATTCCCAATGTCTAGGTTATAAATATTATAATATATTAATAATAATATAAATATTATATTGTCGTTCGTTAAAACTCTAACTTGTGTGTAACACAATCTTTAGAAGAAACACATAATTACGCATATTATAAGAAAAACATATTGTTGCGTGTATTGTTAATATAAAATAAGTGTTTTTTATATTTCAATATTAAATTGGTATTTCTTATAAAGAACAAATAACATTGTGTGTAGTTCAATGTAAGACATCAATTATATTTAATTTGTTTGTCAAAAAATAATTCTTAAAAACATGGAGAGTTAAATGAGTAATGTTGGCTGAATTAATGATGAAATAACCAGATAGATCTACTATGATTTAGATGTTTCAGCCTAAATGGTCGGGTTTACTAGATATGATGACTCATATGATGTTATGTAAATCTAATAAGTCATTATCAAAGGTCTCCTCTTAGTAGAACGTAAAATATTATCATCTACATACTCTGGAAAAAATTTATCATAAGGCTCATTAAAAAATCCCCTCATATGTCAAATATATTGTAGAGTGATGGAAATTTACCTTAGAATCAGAATATTTTAATTCGGAATGAATTAAATTCTAAGGGGTTGGGGGTATTTTGTTGACACCCATAAGTGTGTGATATCAATATTGCTGTCTAATATCTTATAAGTGTAAAAAGGATTTGAAAAAAGCACTGATATTCTTTGTATAGGGACCCAGAGATAGAATATTTAAAGAATAAGGACTTGAAATTTTATTTATATGGGTTTATATATTTGGTTTATAATCATTTTACATAATAGTATATTCTATGTATTTATTGACATGCCCCTTGGATAAAAAATAGGGCCAACCCAGTGACTAGAGAAACTAAGGCTCCACCACCGGTCCATGCAGGACCAAGGTCAACTATATCCGATGAGAACTATCTCAGGCCATATATTCGATGATATGAGGTGTAGTTACAACATTTAGTAGGTGGTAATGTGTTTATGTCTTGTATGCATGACACTAGAGGCACACATAGCATGGGTTGGGAGCCTATACAACTGTATCTTGGGTGGTGGTTTATTTTCCTGGTATGGGTGATAAACCCTATTTCTGGCATGACCAATAAACTGTCTCTAGTTTTCTAATATTCTAGTGAGAAAGATTTTTTGAAGATCTGTTTGGGATAAAGAAGACTATTCGCCCATGGTTATAAATTAGGATTTAATCCCAGCCACATGATCAATCAATTGTGGATTCCCATTGAAATCTTCAATGGTACCTTTTGAAATAATTAAATCCTATTTGATGATACAATAAAAATGATATTACCATGCACTTTGTCTTAATCCTCATAAAACTGTTATTCTATGTCTTGATACAAAACTGTTGCATGACACCACTACAATCTATAGTGCTTCATTGATATCCAAATTGTCCTAATAAAACCAGTATGGATGCCCCTACAATCGACAACCACCATTCATCTTGTACATGATAAATCACATGAATCCCTTCATAATTAAAATTTTCATGTCATAATAACTAAAAAATTTCATGAATCTATCATGTGATGATCTTTTTATCATGTTATTGGGTGATTACAACCACTAAAATCATCCCATGATGTTTACGACCATTTGAACCCCTCATCTTCTGCATGTATTATTGTATTAATTACTAAATACTATCTATAGGTTTCCCAAAAATCAAAAGAATATCCTTGATTAATCATGTGAAGGTCTGGAGTCTCTCCAGTGTTCCACTAGAAGAAACCATCTCACAATCATGTGATAATTTCTATGAGAATAATCCCCCCACATAGGCTGGTGCATGCTGCATCCTCCCCTTGGAATATGGAACCACCTTTGAGAATCCTCAACCTATATAAATCCATATTCCATTAAAAAAGACACTCAATATGAGAGGTTAGGTGGTGCAATGGGGAAGAAGAGAATGGAAAGATGAAAATAAACAAATGAGTATGCCACCACCTATAGAGATCCCCTCTTGGTAACCAACAGTCTCCCATCATGGGAAATTTCCATGGGATTCATTTTTAAGAAATCATCATGTTGTAATAAGATCACATTATTGCATCACATAATAACAACATGTGAATCCACCTCTGAGATAGAGTCCCCACTAGGCCATTAAACCCCAACAATCATTTAAAATTCATCCATCCTAACCTCTCTTTAGATCACATGATTGGATGAGTGATATAACATCACGAGACATGATAATATAGGACTTTATATACATGGATCAGCCAAACTGGTGTCTAAAATCATATAAGAGTGGATATGGATACCTTCGATCATGTGATACCAAGATACCTGTGTATTTTGGTGCTAGAAGAAAACCCTAGAAATGGATTCATTATAATGAATCACCTCTACAGATCATTGGAAATACTTCATAATCAATCAAAACAACCCTTTGAAGGAATGAAAATCACATTACAAAAATGAGATTCATGTGAACCCTCTATAACTCAATACACTCTTGTGGATCCCCAATTATATGGGTTTCCAACCATGGCTTTGGAAACCATGATGGATAGTCCCATTTCATTCCCTATGAATATGTGATTCCTTCATACAACCATGGATAAGCGATTGTGAAAGCCCTAAGACTTTCGATTACATGGTTAGAATGTCTAGAGATTCTTTCTTATAGCCCTAAAAGTGTCCACCTCAACATGAAACACCCACGTGGTTTTTCATTATCTACCGCTCGACTCCCTCTACTCTGTTATGGAGATATTTTTTTCTACCTGCCCATGTCTTTTCGCTCTATTCTTGTGGTCCTTAGCACCTCTTCTGGTCGGATATAGTACATGGGATACACTGAGGATTTGGGGAAGAAATTTAGAGGATGATAGATTTTTAGGTGTTACAGGAGTTGTTTCCTCTTTCCAGGGTTTCATTCCCATTCTTCATTTCAGGTTTTTTCCCGGTTTCATTTTTTTGGGTTTATGTTGCATACTGGTCACAACTCTCCCTCTATAAATGTTCTTGGGTTTCATTCCAGTTTTTTTCTTCTTTTTTCTATTTTTTTTATGGTTTACGATTCTATTTCCATCGAGTGGCTGGTGAAGTTGGACTCTTTGGTGTTTTGTGACAGTCGTGTGTCTGGGTGGATTTTCGGTGTCGCAAATGACATTAACTTGCTGTGGAATGTTTTCATATGTTATTGTTTCATGCTTGTTCAAGGTGAAGGGCTCAACTCTATATATGGGATTAAATCTCCGAAATCTTCCCTGGCCTCGAGTCCCATTTCTCCTTCCCAAGTCAGCTAAGTGCAATGGTTCTTTGGGCTTTGGGAAGTTATGTTTTGGTGGAAAAGATCTTTATAAGGGATGAGTTCTTCACTTGGAAGTCTGATGTGATGGAGTATTTCCATTCTGATGAGTCTTACATGTTTTCATTTTTGATGGTTGGCGATGGAGTGTTCATGGAAGGACGACTGCGAGGGGAAGAGGTAGATGGTGATTATGATTCGATCCTTGACGGTGAGGCTGTGTCAAGCGATGAGGACGGTGATGAGGGTATTGTAATATTTGGCGATGTCTACGATGATGATGAATGTGGTGGTTTCCGAGAAGCGATGATGACAGAGATGTTTGGTCGAATCGATTTAGGTGACTGAATCAATATTTTCTCAATTCGACCTGTCTCTTAGATCAAGTCACGACAGCTGGATGACTGGCATAATGGTTGTGATCTCGAGGCAGGTGTGTGAATGATGGAGGTTTTTGAATTTTTAATGTTGTGTTTTTTGGAAGGCAGCGATGACAATATAGATCGGGTTTGGGTGCAATGTTTGTTTGAATTTGAAAGTTTTATGTTGTAATTCTCATGATGGGTTTAATATTGTGGTATTGTGAGCGTATACAATTACCCCTTTAAAAGTTTTATTAGAAAATAAAAAAATATAGAATGTGTATAATCACTAAGAACTTGTGTCCCCATATTCCTTGAAATCCTCCTCACTATGAAATGTTTGATTTCCTCCATGAATGTGACATGCTTGATATACATCCTCTGTTCATAAATGATAAAATCTTTCGCAAGACCATATTTTGGTAATAGATATTAAATGAATTCGAGCATCATGGTGTGTCATTATGAAGAAACTATTCAACATTCAATTGCATTTAGCATTTATATAATTAAATTGACAGACCTAAGGACATGATCCCCAATAATTCATGCATTTGTAATCCATTTTCAGTTTGTACCCTCTCTTACACAAAGAGGAATTGATACACATCCACTACACATGACTATTGAATCCCATAAAAATACCTCTTTAGGGTTATGTGAATCATGTGAACAAGGGGTCTTCATGTGATGACATCACATGAGCACCCCATTAACATGAACGAGAACCCATGGTCGAAACCCTCTTTTTTCATGGAAACCCTAAGACATGAACCTCTTACATGAGATATTTGCCATGAAATCCTCCATGAAAAACATTTCCCATATATTCATAGAATGATCCTTAGTAAATGAAACTTCAATATTTTGGTGGAAATCATAATCATGAACATGATAAAGATGCCAAATTTCATAACCCTCCTAAGATCATGTCCTTTAATAACTCATCAGTGGTCTTGCCATGCCCTCAAAATGCCTTGGAAAAAATATGGTTTTAAAATAGTATATGGACAAGACATGTTTTTCATGAAAAGGTGTCAATTACATTTGAGTTTGGTCTAAAAAAAATTTCTTGGACAATTCAAGTTGATCTTGTAACATCTGGTTAACATGTTTCCATTATCATGTGATTTCCCATTGACACGTCTGAATTATCATCAGAAAGAATGAGGGAATAAGAGGTATTTCATTGTATACATTTCCAACTATATTACAAGATACATCATAGACATTCCAACATTGTCATGTGGTAGCTCCATTTTCATACATCCATTTTCATGTGATAATCTATGAAAAAATCTCATTGATCGTGATGTAGCACATTGACATGTCCACTTGGGTCATACAAATACATCTCAGGAAAGTGACATTGATCATGCAATAGAACATAGACATGTCCTCTTTGATCATTTAAATAAATCGATGATAAGTATGATGAGGAGGTGAAACAACATGAAAATGTCTTCTTTAATCATGTAGAATATCATTAACATTTCATATGTAATCATACAATGAATATTAGACCTGTTAGTTAGAAATAATGTAATGTGTGTTCCATATCAAATTGACACCCCAGACATATAAAAAAACAATCAATACATGTCCAATAGGAAATCGAGAAATCTCAGAGAGATCCCATAAGATTGGTCTAGTTCAACTAATGAGAACACTATGAATCAATTTATGTGAACCTTGAACAAGAATACTTGGCTATACTACCCCTTTATAAGGGATTTATCCTTAATGGGAAAGGGTTACACGCTCATGCCACTCAGTTTATGCCATCCTGTCATGAATTCCCTCCTTATTATACCAAGAATGTCCAATTTTTTTTTATTGTTGTCATATCTCTTTCTATATAAGAAGATAAGGATTGAATATCTGAAAAATGAATCCTTTATGAATAATCCCCAAACGAATTGAACTATTATAACTCTGATTCCAGAAAAAATTGGATAAATAGGATTCCATCCTAAGGCCAGACCTAAAAAAACATCCATCCGGGTTTAATCCCAAAGAATTCCTAAAACCTTAGGGATAAAAATAATATTTATGAGCATGATCACCTACATTGGAAAATCAGTGGGTTTAAGGGACATTGAACTGTGATAACATCAGTTCATACTATAGCTGACAGACATAGTAACCCTCTCCAGGTCTTGAGCCCCAATTGGAATCCACTTTCGTGTAAGTCCATCCAACTTCCTTAAATCTATAATCCTTTATCATCAAAAAATGGATGGGATGTGTGATCATACACATGAATTGATTTTGTTATAATCCCCAAAAATTCCATCAATGTACCCCAAACACATCAATGGGTTAAGGATGCATCAAACTATAATGACATTGATTCTTGTTATAAGAAGGATACCATGGATGCCTTCATAAGGCCCCAGATACATACCATAAAATCCATATGATAGTTAATCATACCACTCAAAGGGATTATTTAATGTATAATACCAATATAGATATTCACTCATGGAAAATGTATGTCTTCTTCTATCTCTTGTTTCTAAAACCCAACATGACTCACGTGGGATTAGAGGTTCGAAATGATTGTACAAATTATTGATGATAATTTTCAAAGAGTATTCACTTCATTGGGGTCTATGTATGATTACATATCATCTTCTCTCAGTTGTCCATGATACTGATGAAGAAATCCAGAGAATCCTTATGTTCATATGTCCCTCCTAATGCCTCTGTTGTTGTATCCCTAATAATACAAACACTTTTACGAGAACAACAAAGAATCTGATTCTTGTAATAAATAGAATACATAGGGTTCCTAATCAAGGTCTGATCCTGATATTTAAACTCACATTGTATCATGATAAACTATGGGGATCAGTCCATTCACATGACCTTAAACCATGATAGGTGAACTATGTGGGTTTTTATTTATGATCTCATAGGATTCATAAGAATAATTATAGAGGTTAGACCCCATTTCCAAGACACTAACCTCCTCCCTAGAAAATAATAAACGACATAGTTCTCGAACATGGTTATAAAAAATCATCATAAATAAATAAGTGAATAATTAATACCTATGATATTCACACAATTATTCTTATCAACACATGTTCTTAATCAAATTATTGTTACAACGGTAACCATTCCAATGTTGGGGTCTAGGAAGGATTTTGTGAAAATATATTAAATCTATAAGGGAGTCCCAAAGTAGAAAAAATTTCCACTCAATAGGGTATAATGACCCTGAAGTCCCATCCAATAAATGAATGTCAGTATTGAAGTGTTAATGGGTTAGAAACCCCAATTTACCACCTAAATTTTGAAATAAGGTCCATAATTAGTTACATACGTGGGAACTAATAGTTGTTCACATTAAAGAAAAATAATTAAAAAATAACATGGAGATTTTTTGAAATACATTCAACCCCCCTCACAACTATGCATCGGGAAAATGGATGCTCCCAATTTTTTAGGAAATAGTGTTACATCCCCTTAAAAATAATTTCATTCCTTGAAATTTTTAATTATCACATAGTAAGAGAAATATCATTGGAAATATAAATGATTGATATGACTCTATATATAGATTATAGATAGTAATAAACCTTAAAAACATGCAAAAAATATATCTGTTTCTCAGAATATGCTTATGGCCAATATTAAATTTTCCCCAAGAAATTGAAAAATGTTTTTATCATTATTCATTATCAAGACCCATGTTATATGATTTTTTATAAGGTGTGATTATTTTCATCCATTAATCATTAGAATATCATATGTCAATATAAAATTTCGTTTCCATATTCCCTATAATTGTTCTTCTAGAGGGAACTGATCAATTACTAAAATTTCATTAATAATTTCTAAAGAAGGAATAATTATATTTTCACAATGAAAATTAATATTAAAATAAAATATCAATAAAATATTCATACCATTAAAATATTTCATCAATAATAAAATCACATGTGTGGATATTTCATGATCTTAGAAAACATCATATATTTACTAGAGTTCCTATAATGAAATTCAAAGAGGACAACTTCAATTTCATAGTGGAGGGTATGTGTACCTTAAATATAAATATCTAATTTAGGAGTAATTATTGAATATGAATTCCAAAATCTACATAATCCTAAAATATGGCAATTCTCAGCATCTTGGTTAGTCATTATTTTATGATGTTTTCTTGGAAAATTCATTAGGAAGCCACATATAAGAAATTGATTTATTAATGGTACCATAAGAAGAACTCAATTTCTTTAAATCATGTTAATCCAGCTATTTATTTTTACCAATTGAATTAAAGACGGTATTATTTAATAAAAATAAGACATATTGTTGTTCCATTGAGGATACTCTATGGGTGTCACTTCTCACATTTTTGACACAATGAAAATTAAATATTTCTCACTTTATCAACATCATCTATTGAAATTAAATGAGAATACACTCTTATCCTCATTGGTGTTCTTAGAAACATAGCTAGTTATAATTAGTTAATCATTATTCATGATATATTGATTTAAATAGTCACATGATTCCTCACTCCAACTATTATCCCATTAGATTTATCTAAGGAATAATCTCTATGTTGTCCATAAAATCCATTGGTAACTATGTTCCGTATTACACCATCCATTAGAAAAACTAAAAGGTGTTAATCATGAGTGATGAAAAAATATGATTATATGAGTATTATTTTATGATAATTACATGATGAAATCATCCTTGAAATGTCTTAATATAACATTTTACATTAGTTTAATATAAATCTCCCAAATTTCAATATTGGTTTCATTATAATGTTGGGTTCATTGACATCAAATAAAAAACCACAACGTAATTATTCTTTTATAATTAATTGTAAATAGTATATCATTAACCAAATAATATCTCTTTAGAGTGTCTTTTATGGTGAGTAGTCTTAGGCCCACTCATCGATCACTAGAGTGACAATCGAGTGGATACGCAACCTACCTTTTACAAGGTGATTATCTATAGATGTACATGTTCCACAACTACATGCACCTTCCAGTATCCAAATAGGGATGTAATTGATAGGAAAAGAACATTCTCAGGACATTACCAATATTATCATATATCTAGATATATCCATATACTTGTCCCTATAGGTTTTGGTATATTTTTTATACTAATATCCAAACAATATAAAATGTTCAATAAAACCACCCTTCATATTTATTTATTCCTATTAAACTATTTTTAATCCTGACCTCTTTATCTATAATGACCATTATAACTCCAAATTTATCTTCAATATATAAAATCATATTATCTAAAGTTATCAAAACTATTATATAAATAAAATTATACCAAACCAAAACTATCCATCGATTATGTACATGAAAAAATGAAAATATTACACTATAATAATTTCCCATGATCTTTTATTTTTGTATCTTTATATAATTACTGTAAAATATAAACTATTAAATCCCCCATAAATCTAAACTATCAAATATTTTCCTAATTTATAATAAAATACTTAAACCATTATAATTCTTGAATATCTCCCAAAAATTTTCCACAAAAGTTATTCTTATATACATGTCATGTGAAATAAATTTATTCATATTCTAGGAAAATTAAAGAATAATAATTGGTTAACAGAAACACTCACTATGGGTAAAAATAATTGAAAACAATCAAAGGTCAAAAGTGAGAATAACATGAGCATAAATTTTTTTAGTAACATATAATTAAAATAATATCATGATTTAATGAAAATGAATGCATAATATATCCATGGATAATAATAGAAATAAATTGATCTCGTTAATAACAATAACTCTTTCCTTATTGATGAAATTAATAATTTTGGAAAAATAATTCCATTCCCTAATCTAAGAAATCATGATATTACCATCATTAATATGTGTCTTGGAAATATTATTTTTTGGTCTGATATTCACTAAAATACGCATTAATATTTCCGTTGTAAGACCTATCAATTAATAAAGGGGATATCTATATTGGTCCCCACCTATAACAAAATATGTCCAATGAATCTACAGTATAAGGGTATAAAAAAGATATAAAATACATAAAAATTATTCATTGGTAATAAATAAATATACATATTGAAAAAATAAGTATATATACTTACAATATTTCAACAATAAATGAATTCAATATATTTCTATGTGATAATTCCTCAAAAAAAACCTTTTAGAGTAATGGTAATAAAGTTAAATCAATATTCTCACCAATAAATGTAGGTAATTTTAAATTTACAATATATTTATATAACATATATAAGGAATATGGTGGAAATACATGAAACTATTATTGAGTAAAATTGTATAAAAATAATTATAACATATAACTCAAAAGTAACGATGGTGGTTCGATAGATAAAACAAATGATCTAAGAGAGAAACAGATTTTTATATTTTAGAAATGATTTTTTTCAATAAGACATCATAAAAAGGTATAGTAAAACAAAATTATAAAAATAGGAGGAGGTAAATGTGAAGAAAACATGATATAACATATAATTATTTTTCTAATTATAGAATAGAATAATACATTGAAGGGGAAAATATAGAAATGTTGGAGAAACCATCATTAAAAATGATGTGATTGATTCTTAATAATGATATAATTTTTGAAAATGAAATTACTAAAGAGAAAACATTGGAATATAATATTCATTTTCCTTTAGGTAGAAGTTAAAATATGACGAAATTGAATCATATGGTGGGCGAAAGCCTAAAAATAAGTAGTTTATTAAACATGAAACATTATAACTCAAAAAATGGTTGACATAAAAGAATAGTTTATGACCTGAAAATAACTTGAATTGAAATTACATAGAATGAGAAATTGGTATGGATTTTTATGTACAATATATTTAACTAAAATTATTAAAAAAATAAATCAAATTGAAATATTTATAAAAAAAAGAGAGAATGTTCTGGATAAAATCAAATCCCAATGTATGCAAATTGATATGTGGAAACCCTTATACACTATAAAATAATTATCTTTTTCCAGCAGGGGTATATCTGTTGGTAAAAGTGTCTTTTCTGTTGGTAAAACATTTTACCAACAAAAATTGTCCTGTCACTAAACTATCAGTAAAAACTCTATGGCTAAATGTTATTGCGATAAATAAAATAGTTTTGTAACAAATATAATAATACCAGTAGATAATATATATGTTGGTCAAAATGTTTAGCAACATATTCATATGAAAAATATTTTTGTTGGTAATAATATTATCAACATATAATATCTATTTATAAATTATATTTAAATAAAAATTATAAATTTTTATTACTAATAAAATTTCATATTATATTTATTAATTTATCATATATAAAACTTGCTTGAATTATCAAACCAATGATGATTTTAACACATTCAAACTTAGAAAAAAAAATAATTATATTAAGTTAAATTTAATACAAAATGAATCATACATAGATGAATTTGATTAATACATAAAAAGATCATAAACACACAAAAACTCAAGATCTATCCACGCAGCCGCCGAATCTTGTCGACACTTACCCCCCTCTCCCCAAATGAAAAAAAGGGCATGTCGTCTCTTGAATAAAATCCTCTAACACCCATCATGGTCGAATGGTAGAATAATAGTTACCTCCACCGGGTTAAATAAGGGCACGTTGTCTCGTGAATTCTCTCTTCCAACCCCAATCCTGTTAATGTGGTAGAATAATAGTTACTTCCGCCAAATGGAAAAAAGGACATGTCATCTATTGAATGTAATCCTACAACACCCATCATGGTATAGTAATAGTTAGCTCCGCCAAATGTAAAATGGCATCTCATCTCTTGAACCTCAAGTCGTTGTTATGTCACACCCTTATGCTCCAAAATCTACACCACACACATCCAAAGAGAAAACCCACAAATTAGTGGAAAATATCTCCATGAATTGAAACAAAAAAAATGTATACAAAAATAATCTTCATAGAATGGGAATTTTTTCAATACTAGTGAGGAACCTCATGTCAGTGCCATGCCACACCCTTCAGCTCTGAGATCTACACAACACAGCCAAAGAACATACCCACAAATCATCCCAAAATATCTACATGAAATGAAACTAAAATAGAAATCAATGAAAATATAAAAAATTGATCTACATATAATGGGAATCTTTTACTCCTCATCCTTGTTGAAATCTCAACAAATCAAGTCATCTCTGGTACATGTTAGGAACCTAAAGTCAATTCTATGCCACACCCATTAGATCTAAGATCCCCACCACAAATGACCAAATAACATATCCACAAATCTGTGCAAAATATCTTCATAAATTGAAACCATAATAGAAATAAATAAATGTATAAAAAAATGAAGTGAAGGGGAATGATATAATTCATGTTTTTTTAGAAAGAAAACAAATCCAAAGTAAATGAAAATATAATAATACTTCTAAATGGTAGGCATAAATATAATGGGATTAAAAAAATACATACCATGGTGGGAACAAAATCATGCTTTCTGAATCTAAATCAGACTCATGGTTAAAACAAAAGTATGTGTTTTAATAATTTTATATCAAACTGAACATCAACCATAAGACCAGTTGTATCCATTTCCATGCAACAACACAATCACTTTCAACATCTCCCTTGGAATTAAACTAAAAGAAGGAAAAATGAGTAGTTACCTCCAGAAATGTTGCTTGGGAAGCTTTCAATCAACCCAGCCCAAGAAAAAAATGGAAACCCAAGACATTATTCATTCTTGTGAGTGAAAGACATTTACTTGAACTTATAATTAAATGACATGCTTCAAAATATAAATTCATAAATGTAGTTAATTTTAATTCCATGTTAGATTCAAAATAACTCCACTCAAAAAAATTATGAATAATTAAATCAAATATTGGATACATTAGAGAACTAAAATATATATATATACACAAAAACACATGAAGAACACACACTTTGAAAGTGTGGTTTTGAAATTATAAAAAAATCAACCCTCTCAAAAAGGTATTTTACTGTTTTAGATTTAAAAAATGAAAATAATCACAATGAGTATTCCTAAAACATAGTATCATGTCACATTTCATAAACTAGAAGAAGTCAGATCGCATAAGTGAAATTGACAATAATTGTTTTGTGAAATAGGTGGAACTACATTCCTTGTTGAGAACCAATAGTAATATAACAAAAAAGAATAGCATCAATAGAAAATTTACATCTAGGTTCTTATTGAATAGACACACAAATACAATATGCTAATGTAGATGACATCATACAAAGAGTAAATATCAATAGTATAGTAACATATAAGACATAATATTAATATTAAGTTGAAACTCATTTGTATTGGATTCAACCTAATAACAAAGAACACAAGATGATGACAGTGAATAGAAACAAATATACAGTTAAAAAAATCATATTATGGGGAACACAATAGACTAGAAACACATAAACAGTGATGAAAAAGAATGTTAAAATATAAATGTTACGAAGAATATCAGACATAAAAACAATATATAATTTTTATATAACATTATAACGTTATAAACGTTATATGATAAGAATGAAAATATTATATAACATTTTGAGTTTCCAAATTGAAAGTGTTTTTCAGGCTAGTGGATGCATGGTATGGGAATGAAAATTTAATTTTGAAATAAGTCTTTTTAGTCTTCATTTTGTCAGTCATCCCATTAATCCTCAGATTTGTGTTGAGGTTGACATTTCAAAGGCATATATTTATGATATTTGGATTGAGATTAATGGGGAGAATCAATGTAAGAAATAGGTGTGATACGAATATGGGGTAGACTGATGTTCTTCATTTATTCAATTGGGTCATTCCCAAACTACCTGTCTATATGCTCCTATGAAATAAACATCCCATGATGTTTACTTTGCAGGAAAGTTGGAGAATGAAGTTCATGCCAAAGTTTAGTTTTATCGCATCCGCTCCAGTTATGTTCTAAATAGTGTGAGTTCACCCAGTACTCTCACAAAAGAAGAAATTTTGGCTCTATAGGAAGGTGATATCATCACCAATAATAATTAAATATTCAACAAAAGATGATCTGGTCAGGTTCCTATGGTTACAATTCAGATGCTTTGAAGTAGGGGATCTCAGCAGCTGAGAGGACGGAGAGTGTTCAGCAGCCAGATCCTCTTATCTATGGAATATTTTCTAGGATGCAGAATGATCTCCAACCTAAATTACACACACAGGTCTTAAATCCCACAGTAATGAAAGGCACGTGTTTTTAGACTGGATCATTTGATCAGTCGCCTTCAGTATTAATAATTGAGCACCCTTCCTATGTGGATTTTATTCATAATACATCAGATAAACTCCATGTAGCAGTTGTTGGAGAGTCTTCTATATCACCTTTAGTGACCTCAATTAATGATCAGGCTGAGTCTGGTTATCAGGTCTTGAGTAGAGGTTGAAAAATCGGTGAGCAGGCTTTTGAAGGGAATGTATGAAACAAGTATCCAATGTAGGAAATCCATTCTATAATGGAGCTTAGAAACCAGTTTCAGAAGTTATAAGAGGTTAAAAATAGATAATGAGGGGTGGGAAATGGTGTAGCCTAGGAAGAAGAGGCAACAAGTCTTTGAGGATAGGGTGGTGGATGATTCCATGCAAAATGAGGAAGTAATCAGCGAAAAGGGACACTTTCTCTCAGGATTGAAAAAACTGGAAAAAGCCTTAATCAAAGCAGGGGGTCATCCATTGTCTTTTGGTAAGAAGTAAAGGCATTGAAAAGATTCCTCCAGTTTTATTAATCCCGTTAGTAAAAGTTCAATAATCAAAGTAGGTGAGGTCTTAATATATGAACATCATACTCTTCATGAATCTAAGGGCCCAGTTGAAGACAAAAAAGCAGTTGGTGAGGCTTAGAAAGACCCTGTTGGGTCTGGGGAGAAGTTGCAGCCCGATTACAAATGGACATAAGTCTTCCTAGGAGGTCAGGTCTCCATGGAACTTTTCCCTCCTCATTTTATTGGAAAAATTATAGAAATTTATGATTGTTTTGGAAAATCCACAGAAGAAGAAATTTGGGAGGCTCGAAGTTTTAACCTGGACACAACTATGGAGTGAGGAGAGATGTCTTGATGATCATGCCGTCATGGCCTT
This sequence comes from Viscum album, assembly GCA_963277665.1. Classification (NCBI taxonomy): domain Eukaryota; kingdom Viridiplantae; phylum Streptophyta; class Magnoliopsida; order Santalales; family Viscaceae; genus Viscum; species Viscum album. Next base: position 1,221,078,449 of record OY728119.1, read on the forward strand.
AAGACGGACATGTGTACGTAACATGACTTCCAACTGGACGTTAATTTCATAAGCTTGAACAAGGTCAAATTCTCTTTAGTATATTTTATTAAGGCCTCTATCTTCTTAACCTACAACATCAAAGGATATCATTGACTTTATCCTGATCAAGGTATTAAAGAATTGTCATGGGAATTCTCAGTCAACTCTTTAGATCCTTAAACTATTGGTTATTGCATTATTTTCGTCTTGTTTGATTCTTGGTGTCTAGGTTTCTGATGGTTGTGTTTTAGGGGTTCCCAACTAACTATGTAAGATGATTTTCTTAAAATAAATATATATATATTGAAACAAGGAATGATAATGTTTGAACTTCAAAAAACATAGAATAGTCTACATAACCATAAAAATAAAAAGAGAAATAATACATGAGACCAAGATCCCAAAGCATATAATATAACTAAGAATGATAAACACAAATATAGATAATTATACTAATTTACTTCCATTGAATAAAATTATTCAATCAAGAAGATGAAAGTAGATAGTACTGGAAATTGTACATTTCAAAAGCTATTGAATATAACTTGCAGTTAAATTTTTCAATGCATATTATAAAGAAGCATATAGTAATTCATAATAAAACTTAATAGTTATATGTATGCATATTGAAACTGTACATTACAAAGGCTACTGAATGAATAGTATATCATAGTAGTTGGATCAAAACTACATATTGAACCTGCATATTATAGTGTTATTGAAATTTTATAGTGATATTGGAAACTATACATGACAAATACTAATAAATCCAACTTATAGTAACATTTTTCAATGTATATTAGAGAGAATCATGCAGATTGAATGCATGCTGACACTACATATAAATTCAATGTGTCATAAAATGCATTTGTGTTGAAACTGCATAATTATATACAGATTTTTTTTATATACACTTCATAAGATCATGGAACATCAGATTCAATAAAAGACATAATATTTTGTAATCATTTAATATTTACCTTATTGAATAAACATAAGAAATTAAATGTGAATGAAAAATTAAATAATGAAGATCGTTTATTGGATGACCAGAATAAAAAGAGAAAGAAGCATTACATGACTTGGACAAGGTTCCAGTGAAGAGAGTACATGTGGAAATCGATAGTGGGGTCGAACCAGAGCTCTAACATTTGCTCCTAGTTCCTTTCTCTATTAACATACACATTCATCTGAACAAGAAGAGGCTCCCCAATGATGCTTCCCAAAAACTCAAGTCCAATGACATATACCACAATTAATGCACTTCAAATTAGCCACTGGTGAATAAATCAAAGGAACCCATGCAACAGTTCTCTTGAATCACTATACAATTAACCAAAATGTGACATCAACCCATTAAAATATATGCATGATAGAGACTTAATGTAGATGCCAATAGAGTAAATAGAATATAATGACCCTAGGAGGTGAAATAAAGGGAAACAAAATGTTTTCTTCACCCTACAATGAATAGAATACATTAAACGAAAGAGAAAGGACCCATCAATGAATTCACAAAACAAAGCAAAGATTCATCCCACTTTCCTTAACAAGAAAAACATGATTGAATCAAGCATAGAGAGCTGAAAATCATAAATATATAAACAGTTTAGAGGATTTATGAGATAACATAGAAAGTGGTGACAGTCCCGACGGAATGCCCAAGTACCAACTTCATCAAAACCGACACCTTCCCATACAAATACATGTTATTCGATGTGAACCCAACTCTTGAAATTAAAAGAATCCACACATCAGAAAACAAAAAAAGGAAAGAATCCCAATAAATCCTCATCTGATAAGAAGTGAATCGAAAATTCCAGCATGCACTGACATATAGAACCAGGCCCAAGGTAAAGAGATCTTTCTACTAGAAAATTCTAAAAAAAATAATTAGTCTGACATATTTAATGAGGTTACATATAAAGCAGTGACAGTCACAACGGAATCATACCAACTTCATCTGAACCGAGTCCTTCCCATAAAAATACTTTTTCTTTGATGTGAACCCAATACCTAAAATCAAAATAATCCACAGTGTGAGGGAAGGGATGACAGTGAGCGATGGGAAGGGATCCCGGGGATGGCTAGGGTTAAGCTAAGGTTTTTAGGATAAAGGGGTCGCACGAGGACGCTGGTATAAAATGTTGTGGAAGACAATGGTCAAGATTGGGGATGACTTCTTGGAACACATGGGAGGTGGGTTTTCACGATGATGTTAGGGGGTGGCTGAGAAGAGGGAAGGTGATTCATGCACTGATGTTGGAGGGGGACGCTGGCCGAGAAGGGCGGGAAAAGGGAGGTGTGGATTTCGGATGGGGACGCCGGCTGGGAAGTGGAAGAATAGAGAGGTAGGGTAAGGGTCGGTGGGAACGTCTGCCGGCCGGGAAGGGGGAGAGCAGGGAGGTAGGGGTGAGAAGAGAACATAGATGTAGTGATAAATTATATATAAATTTATAACTTTTTTCATTATATATATGCACATATATGAAAAATGATATGTTTGTAATGAGTAATATATATGTATATGTATATGTATATATATATATATATCAATATATTCAATTTTTGGTAAAATATTTAAAATTATTAAATTTTTTATTGCAAAAGATTTTTATAATGGTAAATGATTTGTTGGTAATAATAATTTATAGTAACAGATTCATTTATCTATAAATCAATTGTTGGTATTATTATGATAGGACAACGGATTTAAATGTTAGTAAAAGATTTGTTGGTGTTGAACTACTAATATAAACAGATATATTTGTTGGTTAAAATTTTTTTTGGTACCTCCATTTAATATCAGCATAATTTTATATCTTTTGAAATTGATCATTTTTACCTACAAATATATTATCTATCGATAATTTTTTGTGGGTAAATGTCACTTTTTTAGTGACATATTAAAAAAATTGTAATGAAAATCCTCGAAAATATAATTATTGAAATAAAAGTTAAAATACTAATAATTAATTTTATAAAATATATAATATACAAAATATTTAGTATACACACCATTTAAATAAATTTTGTGCATGAAACAAAATGTGTCTAAATGATAAAAATTTGAAACAAAACCGTTACACGTTAAAGAATATTTACTGTAAGTGTGATTTGAAATTCTGTTATAAGGTATAATTGTAAACCCAAAAGAAATGGGGATGTAAAATAAAAATTATTCATTAGTTAAAATAAATAAAACGTTGAATAATAAGAATCAATAACAATTTTTTCTGCACAATAAACAAAAATTTATTTAACTCAAACACATACATCAACTTATATTCATTCTCTTCAGGCACATAACATCCTGAATAATAAAAATATACTTATAAAAAATTACTAAGATAATTATTAGTAAATATTTTATATTCCATGATCAATAAATTTTGTTTTTCAAATTATTTATTTTTTCATTTTTCACTTAAGCCGCTTACTTGAGTTTTTTTGGTAAATTTATCCACAATTATTTTGATTAGTTGATCATTTAAATTGGATTTTTAAAAAGGAATCATGGTATAAACAATTATATAGAATTATTGTGATAATTTTTGGATTATTAAAAAATCTATATAGTTCCATAGGATTCCAAAATGGACTGATATTATGAAAGGTTCATTGATATGGTCACTTACAGAGGTCACGTTTTCTATAACCATTGTTTGTTAAAAACAAATATAAATTGTTAATTATTATATTTATATAACCTTAAAAACATTTATTTAGATATTTTTATCCAACATAATATTTTATTATGTTTTTAAATTTATCTATAAAATAAATTCATATCATCATTCATTTAGTCGATTAAACCGGAAAAAACATGAACATTCAATAATTCGAGTGGTAACCATGGTTATAGGGTAAATTGGTTATATTAAAATTATTAAAAATGTATAATGATATAATTTATATTTTTAAGTTGGTTAATCATATTTTAAGTTTTCTTGTTAAATAATAAAGTACTAGATTGAGAAAATAAAATACATCACTTTTGGGGAGGTTTTAGTTCGCCTGCACGCATGTTGGGCAATTTCATTTTTCAATAAAATGGGATGAAATTGTGGTAAATTATAATTTTAACATTAAAAATAATATTTTTATTATATATATCATATTTATTAAAAAATTACATCTTTTTTCTTAAATGAAAGGTGGGAATGAAAAATCGAGGATATTTCTTCATGGAGGAAGTAGTTTGCACACATTCATGGATGACACTTTTGTTTTTCATAGTAGATAGTGAATAATAAATAATGGGTTTTAAATAAATATAATACCATATGATTATTATAATTCTTATAACAATGCAAATTTCATTATATTTTTGTGGATATAATTTTTTAGAGAAAAATCAAGAAAAAAATATTGAGGAATTAGTTTTATTGTTGTTTGGATTTCTAACAACCTATTTAATGTCTCTAAGGAAAAAAAGCCATAGGATATAATCTAGAGGCCCAAAGAATTATAACAATAAAAGTAATTCAATTATAATTATATTGTGTCTTTTTTGAAGGGATAACATAATGTTATGTGCATCCTTAAATAGTGTATGTGGCCCCATTTTATTAATGAACAATATTGAACTTTTGTGAATTACCTTTAATTTTCAATGATACCATTACAATATTCAAGGTTAAATGAATCAAAAATTTACAAATAATTGTGATTCTGTTTTAATTGGGTCTATAAGTCCCTTAAACACACTTTCAAAACATGTTTCAACTTATTTCTAGTTATTTAACATTAGATTTTACATTTTACCATTTTCATTTTTTTTCAATTTTAACATGTTTTTATCTATGTAATTTATAAGATATTATAATATATAAAATAACCCTTATTATCCTATTATGTTCTATATACTAAAATTTTCCCACTATTTAATACAATTTAATTAATAAATTTTAGAAATTTATCTTTAAAATTTCAAAAAATAATATATATATAACTATGTTTTTTGAAGAAATATGATGTTTTCACAATTATGGGTTCCTAATCAAATGTAGTAATGATTACTAAATGAATGTGTGTTAATATATTTATAAATAAGTCTATAAATTATAAAATAGTCATCTTTACAAGATATTAAAATATTTTAATATATAAATGTTACCCAATGTCAAGACAACTCCGAGAAAAATAGTTTTATCGTTATCATAATAAATAACATTAATCCAAGTTTCCATATTTCATGCCATAATATTAAAATTATCTTATTAAATTATATTTATATTTAGTTCTAAAATATGTAATCTATTTTCTTAGATAAAATTCTAGGAAGTAATAAAAATAAAATTTTAATAAAATCAAATAAAATGTAGTTTCTTGAGTGAACTATTATTTGCGTTACTAGCATTAAAAATATAGGTTTTATAAGTTCCACAGAGTATTTTAAAATCATTCATTTTTATTATAAATATGTAAACTTATATAAATGTTTTTAAAAATATTTAATACATTCATTTATTATGATAGATTCCTATAACTCATAGTTTTAGAAAAATCAGTAATTTTTTGATATTCAATTAAAAAAATTATTTGATCAAAATAACAATAATATACGCGGAGATAATTTTGAAATGATGAATTGAAAAATTAATTTCATTTTCAGAAATTAGAAATTAAGAATTCTTAAATTCATATTTGTAATTAATACAAAATATATATTTATTATTTGTATTTATGGAGTTTCTTTTAAAATATTATGGGTTATTTTATAATATTAGAACTTTAGAGGCCTTATTGGGGAATTATGTGGAAATAAAACATACACAGAGATATAGAAATATGGTATTGTACTTATAGGCTTTTGACGGGTCAGAATGAGACTATCTTATTATTTACTCTTATTTTGGGTCACTTCCTAACAAATTATTAACATTAGAAGACAATATTCTCTGGGTCTCCATCATTTTAAACCATCTTAATCTCTAATGTCAAGTATTTATTTAATAAAAAGTTTATTTATCATGAAATCATTATGTACTCTTAATCCAAATATTTTGAATTTCAAATTGATTTCAATATTTTTATTTACTAGTGGCTATATTATTTTTTATATTTTCATAGTTATATATTTCTAAAATATAAATATGGGTTTGGGGTTTGAGTTATTTGGAGAAACAATTTATTAAAATATGTCTACTTAATGGAAAATTTTATAGTGAAATTTTTGGGAGTTAAATGTTTTACTTCATTTCCTATAAAGAAAAAAAATTGTTTCATATAACAAAAATAATGTAAAACCATCCCTTTAGCATAGAAAAAGTATTTTTTTGGTAAATTAAACCATAACTATAAAGTGACACATGGTCAGACAAATAATAACACACTATATAAAAATACAATTTGAAGAAGTAATAAAAAAAGTGATAACCAATACTAATCACTGGAATTTTATTATTATATAAATAAATTAATAAAATCATGAATTAAAATCATCTATGATAAAATATAAAACAAAAAATGCGATATGAATTTATATATAAATGTTGGGTAAAGATAAAGATAAAGATAAACATAAGTATGGTTTTCTAAGAAATAATAATAATCATTCACATGTTTACCTTAATTAATTTCATCACCCCAAATAAGTTATATAATATATAAAATATACTTTACTAGTTTCTTATAATTACATTAATATTAACTTTGATTCAACTATAACCTAATTTTACACATATCATATTGTTCTAAAATAGAGGATATATACGAATATGTCAGATTTCGTTCCCAAATGAGCCCCATGACACATTATTGATTCATACTTATCTATAGATAATATACTCAAAATAATTCTTAATTTACATTGGTGGTGGAAACCTAACTAACCATCCATTTAGTAACTTTATATTCCATGGTATGGATAATCATGATAACTTATTATAAGTTACATCACATGTTTTGATTCTCAATGATCATGTATACACTCAATCATGATTATCATGAAATATCTACGGGATAAATATTATTATTTCCTTAATTAAAATCCATTTTTCATTGAACCTATCACATTTTTCTATGTAGTTCCCAAAAAAACCACCCCATTACCTCATATTCACCTTTCGATATCTCGAGTGTGGCGACTAGCATCAATGTTTTTGGAACACTAATAGATAGTGGTTTACTACTCATTATTAATTATCTATGAGAGAATAAAACATAAAAAATATAATGGAATAATATGAAAATCCAAAAAATAAACAAATCTGATAAATTTCAATAGTTTAATGAGGTCAATAACCCTCCAGGATAAATGAAAACTCAATAATAAGTCTCTAGTTTCACAACCAGATAGAAGATGACCATTACTAAAATATTCCTTCCATAGTATGAAAACCACATAAACATCTAATATTTCATTAGTTTAATTAAAAAATATACCAAGAAACTATATTTCCACCAGGGTGAACATGTAGGAGGTGATCAAATATTACTAAATATAAAACCACTATAGTTCCAACAAAAATGGAATACAATCAGGTGTTTTTAATTGATATATCTACTCATTTATATAAATAAATATATAAAATGGTATTTATATTTAGGTAAAAATAATAACACATCCACACAATATAATTGAGAAATTAATTAAATATAATCCAATATAAATGATAACACCCTATACTAGGAGAGTTTATATACTTCATAATTAACTTTTTCCTTTTCATTTAGATCTATAGAATGATTCTTTGGGGAACCATGTTGCTTATCCATGCTATTCTATAACATTGAGGTATTTGTAAAGATTCATATATATATATATATATATATATAAAGGTGAATCCCATTTGAAAATTCATTTTGAATTGATAATGGAGTGTAAAAGAGTGAAGGAAGTCATGTAGTCCATTATATTAGGGTTAGGGGAATGGTTATACAAATGTTTGAGCTTTTCAAGAAAATCCCTTTCACCGATATGTAGATAAGATAAGACAAATTACTATTAAACCAACAATAATATAACCATTCTAATATACTAATCATCATAAATGTTCTATCCATGATTAAGGAAAAAATTCTATCTATGAAGATAAAAAATATTGATATAATAATGCAATAACATGTCAACATATCAAAGAAATAATCACGATCTTGTAATAGTTCCATCGTAATTACTACCATTCTTAACTTCATAAAATACTAATATGGTATCATCAGCTTTATCATCTATTGAATCAATAAGGAATGCTTCAAATTTATATATGATGATAACATAAATCCTAAATAACACATGAATATTACATTAAGGAATAAAAATATGCATAAAAATATTAGTATAAACACTGCATATGTTATGAGGTAACATTTTTTTCATGACAATATAAATATACGATTAAAAAACTCAATAGTATAGAGTAAAGATCATATAATGATTTTAAAAAAATCTAGAATAAAAGTATTTATCCCTTTTCTAGGTTATAACTAGGGTGAACTAGTAAAATAGTGGTTGAAATATCCAGTATTTTAATCCAGTTTAATAATTTATGAGGCAAAAATATTTAACAAGAATTCAAATTTATAATTATAGTACATTTAAAAAATGATTCTTCAACAATAAAATATATTTTAATAAAAACATATATTTATGTATAGAATCAATATTAATGAATTGTATTACTTGAAATATAAACTTTGTAAAAATTTATTGTTTAATATATTTTAGAAATGATTTAATTTCATAAAACCATGTTATAATTTAGAATTTTTTTATAATTTCAGTATCACATTTTCTACATTTATTAAAAGGACTAAATAGAAATTCTGAGAAAAATTACTATATCTATATAGTAACCTTTTTAATGAATGTAATTTTATTTATGTATGACATAATTCATTTACACATAAATTAACCCATTTTTTAGATTAATACTAATGAAAACACTATGCTATGTTTAATTGGGGATCATTGATAATGAACTCATTTTGGTTAAAGTGGAGATTAATGATGTTGTTAAATAAATATGATATTTTACATGAGTTAGTGTTTCTAATATAGATTATAAACACTACATAATCTCCTCAATTAACTCAAATTTAATAAAATAAATTCCAAATCCATTTTTAATTCACAAGAGGTCAGGTAAAAGCTTTAATACTACATAATGAGGTCTTGTACACTCATAATGTTTTTAAATAAAAAAAATGATGTAAATTATGCACCCATATTAATCCATTGGTATAAATTTTATAATTGAAATATATTTTCAAATTTTTTAAAGACCCTAATATTTAATTTGGCACCTAGGTACATGATAATCACTTAGATTGTCACATTTAGAAGTAATAATAATATCTATAGTTATGTACCACCCAACTAAACCACAAAAATGATCGATACTATAAACATATGATTAAAATTTGGGAAAAATGGGCATATATTTCAATAATTAATTATTTATAACATGTAAACACAAATAATATATTTTATCAATATCAAAAAGTACTAAATAATACCTTACTCATACGTTCAAATTGATCAATTTTTAACAAACAATTTAATCCAAAGTTTAAATCTTAACTGGGTAACTTGATAATTTATTCCATGTATAGAGGAATATTTTTAAACAAATGTTATTTGAACAACTATATAGGATGTTAAATGAAAATCATCAACTTAATATTCCTATATTGTAAGAAGAAATTTATATATTAACATATGGAAGGCATTAGTAAAAAATTAAAATGAATTCATAAGAAATTTAGTAGGGGATAGAACCAATAAACATTATAATATACCGGATGTGTCCCTCTTCATACAACAATAAATTCATATTAGACCACAAAATAACATTTAAAACTATTTGGTAACAATTTCAAAAGAAATAAAACTTTTTTGATTATATGACTAAGAAAAACCTATATATAACATAGTTTGAATAATATAATAATTATTCTATCCAATTGTAAAAATAAATCCCAAAATATAGATGTCCTAAAGAAACTAAAATAAAATTCAAATGTCAAGATAACCTGAAATAAAATCAATCCAGAATGATTGCCTATCAAAATAGTTAACAACAATAATGAACACAATCACCTTGGTTTTTCATGTATTAGAAAATGAAATAGAAAGATATTTTTATAGATTACATAAATAAATTTGGGAAATCCAAAATCAAAATATCTATTTTATAAGTAGGAATTAGAGACAGATTCTAGAGTATTGAAGAAAATTATTGAGATGATTTATTATCTTTTATTTTAAATAAAAAATTCTTTTCAGTCAACCCTAGATTATGTGTTGTGAAGAGGGGAAATATGAGAACAAGAGGTGAACATAATGTTACACTGAATGTTATGGGGAATAATGAGTTTGAAAGAAAAAATGAGGTTAAATTTTTTTTGATAAAAGTTTAATAAAAACTATTACATAATCAAATGGTATAAGGATGTCACTAGGTATCCATTCTGATCCACTTTGTATCTTATGTGACTCACAAATCACTATATCATCTATCCTATATACCATGTACCCAATACATTGAATAAATATCTAGTAACAACCATCATAACATGTTAATGATTATTTTTTTTCAGAAAAGGGAATAAATCCTAAGTAATTATGAAAATAATCTCCCATGGATGGAAATGTGTTGCATAATCTTTTTTTATAACATTATTAAATGAATTTTTGTGACGAATGAATTTGAAAAATGAACATAATGATTAAATTAACAAATAAATGTATGGGATAATAAGATAGGTATATGTGTGAGATAAATATATATATAATTTAGAAACAAACCGTAAAATTAAATATAGAAAAAATGTGATTTAGAGACAAGTCATATATTAAATAAAAAGGGTGGTTTATAGCGATCCCTTCCCTTTTATGTCATTATTATTCATATGTGATGGAAGCTCCTGTATAAAAAATATAAAATTATTATAAACGTATTACTAATACATAATCATATATATAATACAATGTATTATTTTCTCATAACAACTCATCACCTATATATCAAAAACTATTTATCAAAATCCATGTTCAAGGTGATAACTGCTTAATTTTCAAGTATTTATTGGTTTGATGGTTTTTTATTTATACATTTATCAACATTAAATAGAATCTAAAATTATAAACATGGTATTTATATCATATATATTTATTATTTATATATATAAATAAGTCCATAAAATTTAGAGATCAAAAAATGAATGACACCATTAATGGAGACAGTAGGTTGTATATATTCATATACAATGTCTACATTTATAAGGATGAAACAAAAGAATGTTAAATAACAGGTAATATTTCCAATATAATAATAATATCCCAAATAGTATAAAATTTTGTTGAATACATTATTATGAACATTTTTGAGAGGTAGTGACGGAAAATAGATTACATCGGTTTGTGTGGTGGTGGTCTACCATACAGCGGAATAACAATTTCATTTCCCATTTGATGGAACAAGAGAGAGATGTAGGTGAGGTAATTGAAATAATAAAATATAATTATATGGGATTTTATTTTTATATTATTTAGTCATTATTTCTTAATATTTAAAGGATTTAGAAAATAAATGAAACTAAAACATTTTGTTAGAGTCTATACCACTTCTTTGCAAAACTTCATTTTTATTACACCTAAAACACTAAAAGGTTTATAATCATAAAAAACTAAGACAACTAGAATGTTTTGAGGGATATTAAGATGGTATTTTATTTGTTTATGACATAAATATATGTATTTTTAAATGTATATAAAATAGGATAGTATGTTCTCTTTAACAAGTTTGGGGAGGAGCACTCATAGAATTACATAAAATATTAAAATAACATAAATTTGTTTTCATGGAATGAAGACTGAAAATGTTTTTTTAATAACCTAGTATGTATAAGACTGTAAATAATATAATACAATAAAATTTTGTTAAGTTTAGATTATGTATTTACCCTTATCTATTTTTTTAAACTAACATTAACGCATTTTGATAATTACCATAATAACAAAGTATTTACTCTTTAGGCATCAAGATTGTATCTATAAATGGTAAATTTTCCCACAACTTAAACATATATGATTTTTCTAAAAATATACTTTTATATTTTCCAATTATATAATTTATATATGTTTTAAGCCATATAATAATTTATTATTTATTATTAAATAAAATTAATGTCAATTTTTGATATTATTTAATTAATTTGACTTTAAATGAATCAAGATGAAGAGGGAATCAAAGAATTTATTTAAAACATATCTCATATGTTATATATATATATATATATATAATGTGTGAATTATGGAAAATCTATAAATAATATTACATTTATAGTATTTAAAATAAACTATTCTTTACGATAATGATGTTGGGGAGGAGTAGTTCCAAGTAGTTAGTCTGGGTTGTATGTAATTTCTGAAGCCTATGGGAAATGAATTCCTATAAGGCCTACGGGCCATATAATACTTATGCCTACGGGCCTCATAAGGGTTCCACCTCACCCCTTGAAAGGTGGAATATCAAAATCATTAAAAAAATGATGGCCTACGGGCCATTGAATGGAATAAATAATGTATTGGTGTTGCATAAAAATTCAAGGTAAATTTTTAATCACTTAATGTTAGAAATAAATTAATATGATAATAAAACTATTTTTGTTTCAAATAAAACAATAATAACTGATCAAATTTTTTGTTTATCACTATGTAAAAAACATTAGTGATAATATAAAAAAGATAATGTTATTTTTGACTTCTTTCTATATAAAATAATCTAAAGGTCAAAATAAAAGAAATATGGAATCAATTTGAAATATTTTTGAAACATATATGTTTATGGATATACCCCACTCATAAGAAAGGAAAAGGAAAGTTTTATACTGATTTTTTAGTCCTTATCATATTATTTTATATTCAATATCACTATTTACCCTTATAGTGGTTATAATTATTTAATATATTTACTATTTATAATGACCAAAAATTAATATGGTATACTTAAGAAATTTGTAATTGTTGATTCAAAATAATAAATCCATTTTTTTGGATTAAATTTCTATAATTCAAATAACTAATTTAATATTAAAACACAAAATTTAACGAAAGATTTTTCTAGAAAAAAATCTAGTTTAAGAATGAATTTTTTTTGTAAAATTAGACCATAAAATTGATTCTATATAATTTAATTGAATTGTGCATAATATAATAGAAATAAATTTACATTCAATAAATTTTAAAATATAACATAACATTGATAATTCATGAAAAAATATAGTTTTCAATAAATATCTATACGTTTAACTATTTACTAGAAAGTTAATCATTGTAGTGAAATAAAAAAATTGGGTATTTGATTATTTTGAAATGATTTTTAAAAACTAATATCCATTTTAAAAAGAAAATGTATTAAATTCAAAGAAAAATATATATTAATCATATAAAAAACAAAAAATCCATTTTTGAAGCCAATATATTTTAAAAAAATAACAAATTTACCAAATAATTGAGTAAATATTTCATGATCACTAATTAATACATTTTATTCCTTAAAATTATATTAATTTTATAATGTGTTTACTATTATTCTAAATCACCTACTCAAATAATAGGTTACAATGTACATTTAATAATATGTTTATAGTATAATCCCATTCACATAATTAACATTGTTTCATTTCATGAAAGCTATCAATAATAGTATTATTTTAATAACTCATGGTGTTACATTATTCCCCTATTATGAAATTGTACCCTCCAATGGCCCGAAGGCCTTTATTTTTTATAGATTTATTACAATCCACATTTCAATGGGTGATGTGTAACCCTTACAAGGCCCATAGGCATAAGTATTACATGGCTCATAGGCCTTAGAGGAATTGATTTTCCCTAGGCTTCAAACATTACATGCAACCCAGACTAACTACTTAGAACTGCTCCTCCTCAGCATCTTCATCGTGAAATTAGCTCTCCAAATTCTCATGGTTGTACCCACATAATTTATTATTACATACAATGGTGAATATATGTGAGGTTACTCCTGTTTCATGTATATCCCTAGTTCCCATATTTTCACCTTATATGTATGGTTTTGCAATAATAATTTGACTTCGTGTTCTTTCATATTGATAGAAGATAATATATATGTTATAAGATCCTTATGAGTTACTCTTAATAAGTTGTATCATTTTATAGTGGTACCACCAATAAATATAGTAAAATTGAGGGATATGTTCTGTACTTCTTCAAGAGGGATATGTGGAGTACATCATTTACATCAAATATAGTTTGTGAGAGTGCAAGTCGATAGGCCCAAATAACAACATGATTAATAATCTCAAAGGGGATGATGTACCTATGACTTAGAAATCACATATGTTTTGATTTAATTTCTATGTTACATGTATAAATTCAAAGAATGAAATTATATCAAACCTAAAATTCAAGGTTCCACTAACAATTGTCAGTATGAATCCTTTGTCGACTTTAATCAAGAATAATGTGTTACTGAATGTTATTAATACTTTATACCATTTCCTCAAATATTTCTTGTCCCAACAGTATTAATTCACCAAATAAATATCAAAAAATAATATTTATTCAGATATTCCAATAATATTCTTCATAAGGATCCATTTGAATGCTTGAGTGAATGAAATTACTAAATGATAACTCAACCAAGGGATGTTGTTCATCCTGTCCTCCTTTTATTTCCATAAAAAACACTCTAAATATTTACTCATGTGTTTGGGTATTTTTATTAGAGTGGAAACTATTTTTTGGGTTATATGTTGTATTAAAGTTCAATTCATTGTCCAAATAATGTTTTGTACTTTTCCAAAACATGGAGGAAAATATAGAATCTCAATTAGATAAAATCAATAGTGGTTTTCCATGCCTCTTCAAAATTTCTATAATTTATATCCTTTCATTTTGTTCAAGTGGGAAATAATAATAAATTGAAATTAAGTGAGTATCCTTTTTAATCTAATTCACCACAACCAATGCAACTTCATTTCCCCTTGTGGTATTCATAAGAATAGTGAAAAAGTTTGTGGTGATGTATTCCTATTCATAATAGATAAAGATACCAATTGTATAATCCCCTTATACTTATTCTTTTTAGCCTTCACTTTCTATCATACCATACACATTAATGTATATTCTATATTCTAATTCTTCATATTGTTCTGCCACAAGGTCCCTCAGAGATCTCAATACAGCTTTATTCTCCATGGGTGGATGGATAATGTCAATCTATGTGAATATTCCAATAAAACCATATTTATCTGAATAATTCATAGTACACATTGTCATGACCAAAATAAAAAAACTCATTTTCTTCAAATTTGGAACATTTAGGATTTCCTTGTTCTTATAACTTCTACATTATTCTGAATTCCCGCATCACCTCTTTGAGAATACATATCTTCTCTATACGGTATTTTTTAAAAAAACTTTATAATTGAATTATGATGTTTTTTCCATTATGATCCCCATTTCAATTATCTTCAATTATATGAATATTGGATCATTATAAATTCTTAACATTGACAAAATATATGGATCCTTTATACTTATAGCATAAAACACTTTGTTTTTCTTCCATGGATGATAATAGATTGAGTAGTTATTGTCTATGACAATCTCCATAATTTATTTTGTTGTATATTAAGATCCTTCTATGGGAATATTTATTTTAGCCTCTTATGATTCATATATATTTAAGGTTTCTCCCTATAGAGACATTTCAATTTGATATTCAATGAAATGGTCACTACATCGAACTCTGTATCATATTTCAGATAGTTCTGATCTTGAAATAATTATTTGATGTTTAGGCTATCAATTTTTCTTTTTTTCATTATCACACTTCACAAACCCATTATTGGCAGCATATCTATATACCACAAAAACATCCCTACTTGAGAGAGGCATGAGGACATGTGTAGTTATACGCCTCTTATCCAATTACATAAACACTAGTTGAATTGACTAGATTATAAAAAAATGACACTATTCTAATTTAACATGGATATAAAGTTTATTAAAAATGATAAGTTTCTCAAAAATCATGAGTAATACAATGATACTACAAGGAAAATATGGATCTATATCAAAAATGTTTGTCTAGTACAATCCTCAATGGCCATTTTCTTAAAAGGGTCTATGAATATCCCTTTTTTGTTGAATATTGTCCCCCAAAATAAAAATTCCTCTATCCAGAACACATATTTACTATAAATTTTATATATATTATCCTCTCAATATTTGTTTATTATAGCACTCAAATGCTTCTCATTCTCTTCCACACATTTGAGAAAATATGAGAATATGATCTATAGAGACTATGACAAATTTTTAATGGAAACCTCTACTAACTATAGTAATTATGTCCATAAATACTGATGGATCATTAGTGTGTCTTAAGGGAATCACCATGAAATTATAGTGTTCATACCTTGTTCTAAATGTTGTTTTGAGAAAATAATATTTATTCACATTTAATTGTGGATATTTCGACTGAAGGCCAACTTTAAATGAATACTTTTCCACAATTAATTGATCGAATATGTTATATATTCATAGTAGGGAATACTTTTTCTTTGTTGTCATTTTTTGAGTACATGACAATAAATAAATTAGTGCATTTACCCATCATTATTATTGAGTAAGAGGGTTGGGAAAACCCACATTGAATCACTCAAGATAACAAAAACCATTTATAGATCCTCTTGAAACAAATTTATCAATTTCTCCAACTCTATGATGGCCATTTTTTTGGATTCTTTAATATGGACAGAGTTCTATCTATAATTTCATTTGAGAACAAAACCTCTTTCTTAGGAGGAATTTCGACCCACTCTTCAATGAGAAAATAAGTATAATACATCACTATTTGCATGAATTCTAGCAGTATTATATCCATTGTATCACCCATTTGAGCTAGATATGATTGATCTTAAGGCAGTAATATAAATTCATGAGTAGAATATTCCATGGAAGATTTATCCTACTCCCTAAATTTATACATATTTAATGTATAGATCTAGATATAAATATTTATCTCCCTCTATTAAAATTTTATGTTGTTTTTAGATAAGTAAAACTAATCCTTTCAAAATATTAGATCAAACACCAATAAATTAAGTAATATGAGATTTTATAGAAGACTTAGTCCTCAATCATTAACTAAATATGGTTTATATACAAAGGAAGCAATAATTTATATTCTTATATTTAAATAAAAATTTATCCTCCCATGTTTTATGAAAGAAACACCACGTTCAATAGCATACATGATACACTATATCTAGCTTAAACGAACAACAAAATATTATTATTTAAATGTTACAATTATAACAAAGATTCTTGAATAAAAAGAATGAATAATATTAACTAAATTATGAAAATAAGGTTTACACATGTTTATATAATGATTCAATTGTAACAAAATTTTATATAAATTCAAATAAAAACCAATTGAATATAAAGGACCTATCTTCATGAAATCCTAATTAAATGGGAATAATTGTGTTTGTAAAATCATAATACTATTTTTGGATTATGTTAATGAAATATTAACTCAATTTAATTTTTAAAATTCATCTTATAAGTTTTTTAGATAATATATAAATACAAAATCTATTTTAAGCATAAAGAATTATTTTTCAAAAAACGAATTTTTTCCACCTTTTAATGGAGACCCCATTTTAAATATCGTTTTTGACACATTTATAAGTACTATTTTATAAAATAAACTTATTATTTTGAATAATAATGTCAAATTTTACTTTTTCTGAAATTTTGGTATTTTCCTAAAAAAATTATATTTTAATGAATATTGGGAAAAATACTTCAATTTAATTCAAAAATACCATATCATCTAATTTTTTATACAGTTAGATTGTCCATTTAATTGGATTTAATGTTTAATTGGATTAATTTTTTATCATTAAATCCGATTTTTTTCATTGGATTTAATTTTACATTGAAATGAGATATTAAGACACATCAATCTTTTGATGGATTTTAATTTTTAAATACATGTTTTCTCATTTTGACGATGAAGATTAATTTTAAATTAATTACTACATATTCTATGTTAGAAATTTTAAAAAATGGATTCAAATTTTTTAAACATAAGGTCTAAATTATTTAAATTTCACCATTTTATTTTTGGACATGATGAATTGTAACCTTAGTAATTATTTTTATTTACCACAGTTAAAGGTTAAATCAGGTAAATAAGGGTAAAAATAAAATTATAACAACATAAAAATACCATAATATTTTTAAAAATCCAATTTTATGTTATATGTTTCACCAATAGAACCCTTGGAATGAAAATTTGGCCATTGAAATTCACATGGGTGTGACTATGACAATAATTAAGTTTAATTTTATGTAAAGGAAAATATGTTATAAACATATATCTTATTTCTATAAGATTTTAATATGGGTTTATATTAATGATACCTTAGACTATAAATAGTAATTAGAAAAAATAATTATTCCATAAATCATGATATATTATTTATAATTTTTAATCGTTATATAATTTAATTTTATTATGACACAATGATTATGCAATGCTTGCATTATTATTGAAGGAATCAAATAAATGATATTATAATTATTAAAATATATATTATTTTACCTAATTTATGTAATAAACAATTTTAATAGGTTAATATGAAATTTTATAAGACTATTCAATGGTTTTTTTTCAAAGTTATATATCTATTTAGGTTTAATTTTAATTTCATAAAATGAGTACTGTAAAAATTGATATAATTGAGGTTTTATAAAAATTGTAATTTATAAAATTATTTAAAAATGAAAAAAAATATTTTAAAATCACTAAGTTACTATGATAATGTATAATAGTTCATTAAGTGTGCAATTTTATGAAACGGACTCTAACTAGTTAAACATTATAGTTTCTTAATATTAAAAATGTTGTCACCATAATTAAAATCAAAAGTGATTAATTAATGGTAAATCAAAAAGATAAGGTTAAAATAAAACAACTACATGTCTAAAAAATATTTTATGAGATTATTTATAACTATAATAATATTTTATTTGACATATGTCATGTTTTTTTCTTCTTAATCAAAAAATAATTTATATTAATTTAATAATTTAAGATTTTCCAAGGGTTCTGCATCCCTCTCCTATGAAAAGTGACCCTCTCTTATCTAATGATCAAACTTCAATAACCCTTTGGTTTGTAAAATCTATACCCAAAAATCTTAATAAAATCCATACCCTCATATTTGTATCCTATATTAGGGAAGAAAACCACCCACATAATCCTTTTCGTATAAACCAAATGAAGTTACCCAATTAAGAGGTAATACCTTTTCTCAAGCTTTTTAGTATCATTTACATTCTTCACTCGCTAAACTCATTTTATTCCATGATTACATAAATAAAAAATTATCATAAATTTACTTGGATGTATTATTATATGTTTTTGATATACAATTACACACACCTCTATTTAATGGGTAATGAACATAATATTTCAATGTACGGTGAACTACTGCCTCACAAAATGATGATTGTTCAATTTTTCTCCTTCCACCTCTCGTGGTGGCCATCATAATGGAATCTAATTTTACATATTATATATTATATATTCACATTGATTCTATTATTTTTTTAATTTTTATATATAACTTACCTTTATGCTTTCTAGGTTGTGTAAATATGATAATTTTGTTTGAATAAGTCTGGACTACCTCCCCCTCAAAGAGATATGACTCATTCCCTCTATACTTGGGATGTTTAAAGGATGGTTTCATTAATAATATGATACATATATTAAATTAATATAATACTGGTATTAAAATATACATTTATATGATTCTAATTATCATTCTTTTAGTATGAAAAAGAAATGAAAGTAACATTCATGCGTACATACGACATACGGTCTCCATGAACAGTTCATTTTAACTATTATATCCAAATGTTATGGATTATTATAAATACATATATAATGTATATATATGTTATTTAAAACATGAAGACCATTCTTTAAAGTATATACTTTTTACAACATAGATAATTTACATAAAAATAATTTCATTTTTTACTCATGCACCGAATTTAGAAAATGTCTGATATGAACATAAATAGTTATGTAATTTGTATAACATGGTAATAAGTGACGTGAAATGAATAATAAAGTTTAAAACGGTTAGTAATAAATTATAAATTAACATATGTTTTTTATTTAGGATAATTAATAATGCAGCACACAAGTTCGACTCAAGGTAAGAGAAATCTTAACTCAGTCTCCATTCATTGAGTTAAATTTCCACGTCATGGGTTTCGTTTTTCCATGAATATTTGGGAATGAACACTGATTATTTTACACTAAATATTCACTTATATTGGGTTTATTTATATTTTTCACAAATAAGTATTTCATTGTGTTATCCTAAAGCTAATGATATTATCTTTGTATGGGACTTCATCAAAATCTCATTTCATTGGGGTATATTTTGATTGTATGAACCATTATTATATTATAAGGTGAATATACAATGATTTTAACATGTTGTATCATTAAATAATATATTCATATTATATTTAATTTTTTAATTACCATTATTCCATAATTATTTTTATTCAGGTGTCTCTCAAGTCGTAAGGGACTCTTTTATTAAAAAATTATTTTTAATGTTTTGAAGACTAATTCTTCAAAAAACATTTAATTCATATTTGTATTTTGAAAATGGATTTTATGAATATATTTATATGGACGTGAATTTTTTAAAATGTAATTTTTTTTAAAATTATCGAAGTGGTATAGGGAACTTTGATTCAAAATTATATTTATTAAATATTTCAAATGGTTTTGGAAATAAATTTAATATTTCAATATCATTAAATGATTTATTATGATAGAAAATGAAATTTTATGGGTTAAATATTTATAATTGCAATATTTTATGAGTTATTACTATATAATGTTTCAAGGAAATTTAACAGGTGGTTACGTGATAATGTAAAGATGGGTCATTACGTGATAAACCAAAGATTGGTGGTTTCATGATAATCCAAGGATGGGTGGTTAAGTTAAAACTTCCAATGCATTGGGTATGTAAGTCATCATCATGGCTATTCAATTTAATGATATATTTGGAAGTAAACATTATGCTTTTTTCATTTATGTATAATTATGTCCCATGTTACCTTTATACATTATATGTTTCTGTCAATGGGTTTTATGGTATTCTTTTGGTTACAAAATGGGTAGGCAAAATGATTATTTTTAGTAGTGAATATTTACTATATTATGAAGGTAAAAATTATTACATTATTAAAAATTATTCAATGATTCCATGATTTTGAATGGATAGTATTTTAATTTTAATTGTTATCCCTTACTAATATTTTTATGCACATCCCTCATTTTGAAATGCCTTTCATAGGACATAAAGAAGAATATAGTCAAGGATGAGATCAAGGAAAAGATATGATTTATAAACATAAAACGAATCCATGTTTCTTTTTAAAAGTTTTTTTATGAAAAAATGGATTATGAGTTGATGTTTCTAGTTTTCAGTATATAAGTTTTTTTGAATGAGTTATGAGCTAATTCAAAAAATCTATAAACCTGGGAAGATACTCGATGTGATTTAATGTTAAATTATTGGTTTATATAAAGATTATTTAATGTTTATAGATATGGAATTATAGATGGTATCAGATATCAGATTAGATAACATTTGGGACTATGATGTCTTCTTAAAAGATAAGGATATCATATGATTTTATAATTTTATGTTTAATCAGTTGTTCAATGTATTAGAAACACATTTTGAGGCTTTATGATCAGAAATATTGGGGTGACTAATGGTATTTTTGGAGACATTAACCTTTCAATAAACTATTAGTTATTAGTTTTTGGGATGTAAAATGCAAGGTATAGAATAAACATTGAGGTTAAAACTTGTTATGATTATTTTTATGACTTTATTATATTTTTTGGAATGTTAAAAAATTATGTACTTTTTGAAAAAGGAAAAAAGATAGACCTTGTGACAACCCATCGCATCAGACAAAGCTACGGGAATCGAACCCAAAACAAAAGGTAAATAAGAGTACATCACCTACCACGGGCATATGTGAATTCCTTGATTTATATGACTTTTTATTTTTAGTTATACTACTCTACAGAATACGATGAAGTTGATTTTTGGAACTTACATTTTATTAAATGGATATCCTTGGTATTGGAAAATGATATGGGGATTTAGTGATATATGTTATTTTGGATGATATTATCTATGGTGGGAACCCTATATTACTATGGAAAATAGAATACTATGGGATTTAATTTTAGGAGTAATGGTTGAATTTTATTTTGGAAGAATCTATTTTTTATAGGGGACTTATGGAGATTCAATTAATTTTTGGAAGTGATTAACCTGTCTTGGAGATAGTGTGATTAGGTTAATTATTTTTTTATGATACATTAATAGTGTTTCATGTTATTTAGAGATAAATTAAAAAATTTATCGTGGAAGAAAATGTTATCAAAATACTTAAAATTTTTGGGTTTCAATCTTAGTTGGGAT
This sequence comes from Viscum album, assembly GCA_963277665.1. NCBI lineage: Eukaryota > Viridiplantae > Streptophyta > Magnoliopsida > Santalales > Viscaceae > Viscum > Viscum album. The sequence goes on from OY728119.1 coordinate 1,221,101,024, forward strand.
TATTTTTATGAATTTTAAGGAAAATTATTTATCAAATGGTATTTGTTGTACTTTGGATATTACTATTGAATTTTGTAGACTAAAAGTAGATTGTATTCTTATAATAGTTTATAATTTTTGTGGAATATCATATTTCATCCTAAAATTTTTAATGTTGGTTAATATTGAAAGACATGATGAATAGATATTTAATATTTTGTGTATTATGTGATTCTCTTCAAGTTGATTCTAGTGCTTTTGGTTTCAACATGTTGTCTGGAATACTAAAATTTTGGAAAAAATATGAGTTTGTGGTTGAAATATATTAGAGGATGAAAATATAATTTAAAAATAAGCATGTTTTCTTATTTTATTAGTCAATATCGTAAATAAATTCTTCAACATTCTGAAATGGATCTTCAAACAAAAATATTTTATCAGTACATTTCCTAAATTGAAATCAAATATTATTTAAACCATCACTGGTTTATGGTTTTCTAGTAGTTAAAATTCTCCTCATCATGTTTTCTAGGACTCTATATCAGAAAATGAAATTTAGTTTTTCTTCCATATCCATGTTTTCTTGCTTGGAATCATAGAATGTGTTATCTCTGGTGACCTTTTTACTTTGTCTTTATTTCTTTTAATATTGTAGTTTTATTAACCCCTTTTCAGATGTGGGATTGTAATAAAGTAATTTTGAAAATTCACACCTCATTTACCAACCCTAAATTCCTATTTTGAGGATGAAATTTATTTAATGGGGGGAGGATGCAACATCCTATGTTTTAAGAAATAAACACAATTGTCAATAGCGTACATGATACACTACATCGAGCTTCATTAAAGAAATAAATATTATTATTTATAACATATCATTATATACTAGCTGCTAGAAAGGTGGGAATAAACAATATTAAGTAAATTATGAGAATATGGTTTACACAATTTTATATAATGATTCATCTATTACAAAATTTTTTAGAAATGGAAATAAAAACCAATTGAATATATATGATATATTTATATGAAAACATATTTAAATGAGGATTATTGGGATTGTAAAATCTTATAAGACAATTTAGATTATATTAACGAAATATAATGTCAATATGATGTGAAAAATTCATCTTATATGTTTTCTAGAAAGTATATAAGAGAAAAATCTATTCATGCATAAAAGATGTATTTTTTAAAAAATCATTTTACTGCCATCTACTTGCCAACCAATTTTAAATTTTGTTTTTTTCAGTTATAAAATATATTTGAAAAAAATAAAATTATTCTTTATAATCAGGACATAATAATTTACTTTTGTTGAAATTTTGGTATTTTTCTCATAAAATTCATATTTTAACGAATTGTGAAAAATAATACATTATAATTTAAAACTGCATTTTCATCTAATTTTTTAATATTAATAAATTTAACTACTAATTTATTTTAATGTTTAATTAGATTATGTTTTTATAATTTTATCCATGTTTTCATTGGATTTAATTTCGCATTGAAATTAGATATAAATGCATGCCAATATTTTAATGTTTTTTACATTTTTAAAACATTTTTTCATCTTATGAAAATGTGGATTAACATTAAATTAATTACTATGCATTTTTTATTTTGAACACAGAGAAATGGATTCCAAATTTCAAATTAGATGTTCCAAATTATGTCAATATCTCCCTTTTATTTTTGAACATGATCAACAGTAGCTTTAGTAATTATTTATATTAACCATGTTTAATGGGAAAGTAAGGTAAATAATGGTAGAAATAATAATATTTTAATATAAAACTACCCTAAAATATATTCTAATTCATTTGGATGAGATATTTCTAACCAAAACAACCCTTGGGACTAATATTTTTCCTTTGGAAGCCACTTGGGTGTGATTATGACACTTATAACTTTTAATTTAAAGTACATGAAAATATTGTATAAATATATATCTTCTTATGAAAAAAATTAATTTGGGTTTATATAAGTGATATATTTGAATATAAACAGTCATTAGAAATATAAAATGGTTTAAAATTTATGATAATTTATATATCATTTTCACATATTAAATAATTAAATGTAATTATGATGCAGTGATGGTGCAGTGATTGCTTCATTAATGAATGAATCAGATATTGGATATTATAAATATTAAAATAAACATTATATGACATAATATTTTTCATACAAAATTTTTATAGGTTAATATAAAATTTTATAATACTTTTAAAAGGTTTGTTTTGATGTTATCTAATTTTTATATTTAATTTAAATTCAACAACTAAAAAAGTGAAAAAATTGATATAATTGATGTTTTATAAAAATAGTAATTTATTACATTATTTAAAAATAATAAATATATTTTAATATCACAAAGTAAATATTATATGATATAAATATTAATTATGTGTAAAATAATGGGGAATTTGAATCATATAAGTAAAATTAGCAGCCTGTTAATAAATAAAATGTTTTTACAATAATTTAAATTAAAATTGAATAATTAAGGTTAAAACATAATGATGAGATTTAAAAAACATAAATATATTTATAAAAAATATTCGATGAGAGGATTTATAACTATAATTATCTTATATTTTAAATATCTCAAGTTGGAGCTTTTTTTATGAAAAAAATAATTAATATTAATTTAATTATTTAATTATTTATAAGGGTACCTCTTCCATCTCCTATAAAGGTACCCTCTCTTATATAATACTGACACATTAAGAAGCCTTTCGTATATACAATCCCTAACCAAAAATATTTTTAGAATCCCTAATTTTATCGTAAAATCCTCCCATAGAGAATAAATCGTCTCAAGGAAGCCTTTTGATATAATCCATGTGAAGTTACCTGATAAAGAGGTGACACCTTCTCTTATGCCTTTTAGTTTCATTTCCATTCTCTACTTGCTAAACTACACATATTATAAGATTAAATACTAAAAAAAGTATCTTATTTTTTCTAGGTTGTTTTATTTGATGTTTTCAAAATAAAATTACACACAACTCCATTTAAATTATATTGAACATTCAATTGTTTTTGTACGGCGAACAACTGCCTCACGAAACGAGCATTGTTCAATTTTCCCCTACCACCTCTTTTGGTGGCCATTATAATAGAAAATATTTTTTCATATGATATATATTTTATTTATATTGTATATATTTTTATTTAATTTTTATTTATAATATACCTTTACGATTTTTCTATTGTGTAAATATGATAATATTTTTATGTGTGGAATACCATCCCCTCAAAGAAATATGACTTGTTCCTTCTATACATGGGACATAGAAAAGATTCTTTAATTAGAACTAGGAGGAAAAATATGAAATTAATATAATAATGGTATTATAATATAAATTTATATCATTTAATTATTATTATTTTAATATTACAATGAAATGAAAGTAACGTTCATGCGTATGTATAGCTTACCATATCCATGAACGTTGTATTTCATTTATTATCTCCAAATATTATTGATTATTATAGATACATATATACTATATATATATGATATTTAAATCATGAATACTATTATGGAATATATGTACATTCTACCACATGAACAATTTACATCAAAACAAGTTCATTCTTTACTCAAGTACCAAATATCGACAAAACATCCGATATGAAGTTAAATAGTTTAGATATTTTTATAACATGGTAAAAAGTTAAATAAAAGAAAAAATATACATGAAAAAGATTCTCAAAAAATTATAAATTAACCAATCTTTATTATTCAGAAAAATAAAGAGCATACGAGACAATTTGGACTCAAGGTAAGGGAAATCTTAACTCAATCTCCATTCATTGAGTAAAATATACATGTAATTGGTTTTAATTTTTCAAGAATATGTGTGAATGAAATATGATTTATTTACACTAAATATCAAATTATATTGTTTTTATTTATATTTGTCAGAAATAATTATTTCATTGATTTACCCCTAATATAATGATACGATATTTGTAGGAAAATTCATCTAAATCTCTTATCAATGAGGCAAATTTTGAAGTTATGCACCTTTATTATCCTATAAGGTGTATATAAAATGATTTTTAAATGTTGTATCCTAAAATAATATATTATAATGATATTTAATAATTTGATTAATTTTATTCCTTAATGACTTTTATTCATGTGTTTCTGAAGTGGCACATGACACATTAACTAAATCATTATTTTTAATATTTTAAAGATTAATTATTCGAAAATGTTTTAATTCATGTCCATCTTTTAAAAATGGGTTTTATGAATTTATTTAATTTGAAATTAATTTTGTTAAATGTTAATTTAATTCAAAAATATCTAACTGATATGGGACTCCTTGATTCGGAAGTCTCTTTATTAAACATTTTAAAGGTTTCGGAAATGGATTGAATATTTATATATCTTAAAAGGGTTTCTTGTGATTGAAAATGAAATTTTATGAGTGAAGTGTTGAAAAGTGAAATATTTTCTGTGTTATGATTAAATAATGGTACTTGGAAATTCGATAGGTGGTTATGTGACAAACCAATGATGGGGAGTTACGTGATAAACCAAAAATGGGTAGTTCCATGATAAACCATGGATGGGTGGTTATGTTATAACCTCCAATGCATTGGGTATAGAAGTTTGTATTATGGCTATTCCATTTAGTGATATGTTTGGAAGTATACCATATGTTTAATCCATTTATGTATTATTATGTCCTCAATTACCTTTATAAGTTATATATTTCTTTCTGGGGGTTTCATAGTAATATTTTGATTATAAAAGGGGAATAAATGAGGTTATAATTAATGAAGAGTATTTACTACATCATGAAATGGAAACATATTACTTTATGTTAATTATTCATAGTTTTCTTTTTTCTTATGTCTAATAGTTTTCTTTCTTTGTGTGTCCCTTAATGAGATTTTTATGCTCATAAATGTTTGGAATTTTTTTCATAGGATATAAAGACTAATAGATTCAAGGATGAGATGAAGGATAATTTATGTTTTTCAAACATGAAGTGAAACCATGTTTCTTTTTAAAAGTATTGATTTTATAAATAAAATGGAAAATGTGTACAAGTGTCTACATTATAGTATTTAAGTTGTTACATATGAGTAATGACCTAATTCCCTAAATCTATAAACTTGATAAGATCCTCAATGTGAATTAAAGTCAAATTATTTACTTACCTCAAGATTATGTTATGTTTATTGTTGGGGAATTATATAACCTCTATTTTATGACTCTTTGTTTTTTTGTTATAATAAAAATTAACAATATTAATTAATGAATAGAACCAAAATTCAACAGTATTTCAACTATTATTGAATGAAAAACTAGTGTATCAGTCACCACATCATTGTCAAGATCCACTTTTGGAGTAGTGATATTATATTCCCTACCATTCTTCCTAGGACATGTATGTTATCGTATTTTATTGCCTCTTATGACCATTAGGTTAAGGATTTTTATTTCAGAATGCTTTAATTACATGTTACTGGAACAGTATACAACCGACTGACTTTTGATCTGAAACTTATTTTCTACTGATTCATTAGTGTATTTTTTCATCTCATATTGACATTAATTATCCTGGTACATTATTTTCCACACATCAAGAATCTTACAATTTCCTTCAAACACATTCCAAGATTCAACTTTCCACACTTTTTATGCATGGGATGTTGGGTTTTCATTCTTACGATGAGATTTATCTATTGGTACTTCCAAAGAGAACCCTACTTTATGCTTTTTGTACAGAAGCCCATTACCCTAGTGAGAGTCTCTAATATTCATCTAGAAAATGATGGAACAATTAAAAACAAATTAATATATTCTAATGTATAAAATCACCATGGATTTTTTTAGAAATTGTATTAATTTATTAAGGAACCATTCCACATTAGTTTTGGATTTTATGAATAACTTAAAGGTTTACCATGAAAACATTGTGAGATTTTCCTTATATTCCCCAATAGATTCATCTTCCTTTATATTTATTTATAAGAACTCCCTATACATCTTAATATGGATATTTTTTTGGAAATATGTATTAAAAAATTATTTTCATGAATTATTTCCATTCTATAGAATCAATGTCCTCTTTGGAAATCATTTTCTAGATCAGTACCCTTTACTGAAGGGATTTCTATCTATAAAATTAACATCCATCACAATGTTATATTATTATAACCATTAACGGAAACATAATATATTCTAAATGGTGTTAATGCATTATTATATGATGCGGGGATCAGATGATCCACATAAGGATGGGGGAATTTATTTCATAAAATACATTACCACAACTTTCACTTCCTTATGCAAAATGAGGTGTTCCATATGATTCAAGTAATTATTCATAAAAAAGTTAGTAAAGATATAACTTCCATGATATTCTAATATCCCATTATCTAATGTTAGGTATGTCATTAGGGTAATCATATCATTTCCAACCACATTAGTTGTTTCCATACTTCCTCATATTTCCAATTATTACCAGAACTGTGGGAAAACAAGATGAGAATAATATAACTAATTTACACATAAAAATTAGGTCAACGAACATAGAAGTAATAACATATAAAATTTAAAAATATCCAAACTTATGAGCCTATATGTTTACATATATTAATTTCCAAATTAATATTTTTAACCAAACAATATATTTAATTCATTTAAAAATGTTTTTAAAGAGTGAAGTTTCCAATGAATATTTTTTGAGAGTTTCAAACTATATGTGATGTATGTAATATTTTCTTGAATTGGGTGATTATTGAGTTAAATCATACTATATATTGTCCATGCTTATTACCTAGAGGTACAAATGTTCTAAATAGTAGTATGGTTACAACATATAGGAAGAGTTGTAATTTTCGGAAAAGTATCCACTCTATACATCACCAATATTTAATGATATTCTCTTATACATAGAATTATACCTTGGGTTTTTGTTAGATTATTCTAGTACTTATATCCTAATATAATTTCTTTTATTTAATAAAAACTATAGAAACAATATCCTTTGAAATATATAATTACATCATTTTTATCAAAAATGTATAATAAATAAAACCCAAATATCATGATACCTTGTGTATTGAAAATAATTGGTTCTATAATACAATAAATGGAAACTAAAACATAAAATCCCTATATAATTATAATTAATGTGATACTATATCCCATTAAGGTACTAAAATTAATGAGATTACATTGGAAATACATAAAAGAAACAGGTGGGGTAAAAATCTCAGTTAGGGATTACTTGTGATAAGGAAGCATATCATGGAATCATGAAAGATACTAATCATGTTTAATAACATGGGATCATAACTAATGTTTGTTATATCATAATAATATGGAATATTAGAAAATTTAGTGGCAATAAAAACATGACATATGGATAAGTCAAGGATTACTACCATGAAACCACCAAGGGATAAAATTATTCCAATCGTACATTAGTTTTTCCACTAATCTCCTAGATAACATTACTTGAGAAAAAAATATTTTCCCATTCAATTAGATCACTATCTTGGTTCACCTATCATAACATGTTCAAAATTATTTTTTCTACAAAATTTAATCAATCATATTGAATAATAATATGATGTACCCATGGAATGAAATTGGTTTCAAAATCTATCTTCCTTTCATATTAAAAAGATATTTTATAAATAAGTCATTTGAGAAATGAATATAGGGCTTGTATTACAATGTCAAAGGAATGGAAAATAATTTATGTATATTTATAAGTGTATTTTATGCATGTAATTTATAGTATTATAATATATTTATTTCATTATATTATTGATTACTCCTTTTAAATATTAGATGATTAGATTTGTTTTGTTCTTTATTGAAGGATACAATATATATTGGAAAAGTATTGAAAATGGATGAAAACTAGGAATTTAATGTGTGACACAATACTATTAAGGCCAAATGAAAAAACACATGAATATGGAGTAGGATGGAAAATAAAAAATACCATTTACACATCATGTATTTCATTACACGACGTGAGATTCTAGAGAATCCATTACTAATACATAAAGTCATGAAATATTACACACTATGAAAACAAATTACAAGTCATGTCAACATTACACGACTGAATAATATAAGGTAGAAATAGATTCAAAAATGATTCTATTTAAATGGATGACCTATTTTGCAAAATTACATGTCCTGGGTGTTTTAGAAAATGGAAAAATAAATTGGTTGGTGGTTGTGGTTTTAGTGTTCGACCAAAAATCTTATAAAAAATGTGCACGACCACAAAAAAGATGGATGTTGGGACTAGAGGGAGTGATATAGATGACATAAATCTATGATATTCACCATGAATCCATGCATTCTAACTGTTATTCATCATTGATCTTTCTCAGGAATCAATGCTTATCGTTCTCATCATGCGTGTCATGAGTGGAAGATTTTCTGTGGGTCAAGTTGCATGACTATATGGTGCTATATTTCTAGGGATTATTTCTATTATTTTTTATTTTTTTTACGTATGGGACACAATTTATCAATTCTAATATTCTTATGTTTAAAATGTAAACCCCATTCCTTGTTATTCGAGGAGTATTATTTTATTTCATCTATTTATTTTTCTTTATTGTGTTTGACCATATTGAAATATTGGTATGTTATGTTTAAATATGGATTCGGTCACATATTTTTGAGATTTATCCCAGTATATGACAATTCTAATGGTGAAAATCAGGGCATTACTATATATTACCCATACCATTGATCCCAGATGACCTAATTTTGACACCAAACTATAATAAAACCAAACCAATTGAATTCCTAGAGCATAAACCTAAAATACATGAAACTTAAATGCCTCAAATCTTGATAGAAAACCTAATACTTGCTTATATTTTTTAATATTTATTCAATAAATAAATATTAATTTCAATTTTTTTTAATTAATTTAGAACATATAGATCATCCCTGTGGGTTTATCACTAATTATTTCTAAATACTACAATTTCAGTTAGGTTGTTTGGGTGTTATCAATAATTAAATTTGTGTATATATGTTGGAAATTATGGACATCCTACATTATATAATATATTTTTGAGATAATATATATAGTATTTAAAAATATTATATTATAATAATGACAGAAAAATTTATTTAGAAGTATAAGGTTCATAACATAATGAAAAAGGGTGGTTTATAGAGATCACTTACCATATGTTCTATCTTTATACATACATGTTATAAAATTATGTAAATTAAATATAGATTTATTTTATTTGTTTTCCAAAAACATACATTAATATATAATATCATATATTATTTTATTATAACATCTTCACAATCATTTATTAATAATTCCTAAATAAAATAAATATTTCGGGTGATTACTACTTCATTTTTCATACGTTTTTCAGTTTGAAAAACATTATATTTATATATTGATCATGATTACATAATATCCAAAGTTTTATCCATGATATTCATATCTAATATATTAATTATATATAGAGAGATATATCCTAAAAAGTTTGGGATTAATTAAGGAATTACATCATTCTTGGAGACAGTTGGACATATCTACACATGAAAGTTGTTCTCATTTTTGATAGATGATATGAAATAAATAAAAATAATAATTCTCCTTTAGATAATCATATTAATAATATTATTTAAATATATATATTTTAAATCTATCATTATAACCATCTATGAGAGGCAGTGATGCAAGATGAATTACATTAGTTTGCAAGGTTTTAGGTCACCATAAACATGAATGATGATTTTGATTCTCATTTGATATATGATTAGATGGATTAATGAGATTTTATTAAAATAATACTATGTAAATATATGATAGATAATTTTTTATTTATTTAATCTTGTTTGAATCATATTTTCATGATTTGTATGAATAAATAAAACTACATTATTTGGTTAAAGACAATGACTCTTTTTGACATAACTTGTTTTTCATTTCACCATAAACCCTATAAAGATTGTATTATAAAATTACTAAGACCAATATAAAAAGGGTATGTATTGTAGGAAGGTATTTCAGCCAGAAATGGACAAATTAGAAGGATAATTATGTCGAACGAAATGTGGAGTGACGGTTCTCTTTTATAAATGACGGGAGGAGCACACTTTGAATTACATAAAATACTAAATTAATATAAATTATTTTTTGTTGGAGAAACGATAAAGACTAATATACATTGAATATTTTATGATTACGGTTCAAAATATTATCATGAAATAATATTTTGATAAGATAATATTATATTTTTATACCAATATCATTACTTAACATTCATTAACCATTTTTGAAAACTACCATGATAAAAAAGTTTTTACAATTTATAGGTCTCCATATTTATCATAAAAGGGAAATTTGTCGAACCACATATGATATTTTTAATGATATACCAATCAATATGATTAAATTATTATTTTTTGGAATCTTAATTCATTTAATAAAATAATATTTATTGTAAAATAACTTTAATATCATTTTTTAGACTATTCATTTAATTTAACATTAAATATATCACTAAATAATGGGAATTAAAATATAGATTTTTCAAACATATAGAATGTTTCATATATATTAATAAAATTCATGGTTCACTACAAATAACTCTAAAAATAATTCATTTCTAGATTTTAAAATAATTTTTTAGGTTTTATTATTAATTTAATAAATACTATATTAGTGTTTCATAATAAGTTAAGGAAATTATTTGATAAATAAAATTTACTAAAAAATTATAAATATAAAAAAATTATATATTTAAAAAAAATTAGAATAAAAAATAGCATCTTTTTATCCCCATGAAATAATATTTAAGATAAGAAAATAAACAGAACTAAATTTGGACTTTTCACAACATAATATAATATAAAAGATAAAATAACAAAATTGTAAAATTTCATATTTTTCTGAGCTGTAAATTTCAAAAGAAATTTGAATCCTTAGTTTTCTAATTGGGAAAAATCATGATCAGATATTCTAAACAAAATTTGGAAGGTTTGAATGCCTCTAAATGTTTTTAATAATATAGAATGGGGCCTGGTTTATTTCTTGGCGGTCTCAGGAGTGTCTTGGGATTTAGGATACAAAACTAGAGTTTTGGGAAAAGTACAATAGAGGAAAGATTCTTGAAGAATCGTTAGTGATAATTGTTTGATAATGCCTATGAGGCCGAGTTTGTAAAGGCACATGGGTTGGGGAGACCATTTTATAGTGAAGGGAATACCTTGTTATTGTCACAAATTTATTAAACAATTGTCACCAAATTGGTGTATAATAAGTTAATAGTGAACCGTGTTATCACATGGGGTTTGTTCTTGGATAGGGTCAACCACATGATTAGAACACTGTTTTGAAATCATTGAGAAAAAACCTAAAGCCCATAAAAATTTGGAAAATGAAAATTTTTACCTTATTGGATTAGAGAGGGAATCCACCCTTTTTTCTTCCCCCTATCTAACACGACTCATGAATCACAAACAATACTACTCTAGTTCCATTAGGTGATTCTCCTTCATTTGTGGCCAAGATTAGATCCCTTTTGGTGAATTAGAAATATTAAGTCAATTCATTGACTCGGTTACACTTCATTGGGATTTTATAGTCCATCTAACATATGCTTCTGTGGTAAGGAATTTTTGCCCTAATTTCACAAATGAATGGTATAATTCGATACCTTTTTTTGGTTTTAACTCTTTATAAGAAGAGGATAACCTGAGTGCTGGATGCCCTTCACTATGTTTTGTTTCATTGAGGTATGTCACAATAATGAATTTATAAAAATTAAATATTTTTTATAAAAACTATATTTTTTTATGTTGATTGTTATGTATTTTACCGAATTTCAGGTTGGTTGTGTACCACTCTTTGTTGGCGAGTGTTATGTATTTGTTCCTATGGAACAAGATCAAGCGACCATATTTTGGTATTTCTTCCCTTTTAAAATAAACATGGGTATTCATAATTTATATTTTATTTTGTTCTATTAATTAGTTATGATGTTTTAATATTTTGTTTTGTTTTATGGTCTATTTTTGAGATAAGTCTTTTATTACTCGGCTGAGCTTGGACAAGCCATCACAACTGTTGTCGGCCTTTGAAAAATAAATGTAAATTATCCTAAAGGTATGTATATGATCATAACTTCCATTTAGTATCAATTCCTTTTTATGTTACTATATGGATTATCTAGGGCAAAACTGAGCTAAAAAATCCCTGTTTAATTCCATTTTAATATTTTATTAATTAAATGAAATTGGTAGACTATATTGGTTGAATGTTGGCATCAATAAAAAACCCACTATGCTAGCTTAATCCCATATCTTAATTCCATGAACCTATTTTGGGATCCCCTGTGGGGTGTCACTTCATATTCAGTTTTAGGATCTTTAGAGGGATTCCTTACATTCATACTATCCTAGAGCAACCAAATATGTATTCCTATGTTTACCTTGTACCATGAGGATCCTATGTAGGATTCCTATATTGTTTTTTGACTTAGAGGACCTAAGGATTGTCCCAAATTCTAAACCGAACCTGAGCTAGTGCCATTGATTTTTGGAAAAGTGGTAGCTGGAGTCACGTTAGCACACATACCAATGTTGTTTGTCTTGAGGATATAGAAGTAGCTGTGGGTTCATCATTTTATCACCATAAATATTTTAATTATAAATTCACCTATTTACTACTGATTCAGCCATGAATACCAAAGGTTCTTCCTAGATCATAGCTAATGTTCCTGATGGGACACAACTTATTTTCGTTTTATTTCTAGACTTATTTCCTGTAATCTAGATTATTAGAATTATTATTTTGGGATTTCCATATCTACATATTGGGGTACTGGTTTTGATATTTTATTTATTTAATGTTATTATTACATGAAGTCCCATTTTTCACTAGGATTCATCCTTTATGAGGGATATTGATGTTGTTCACTAATAGTTTCTCACATCCCTCATATACGGGGTCGCTCATGGAATGTCTTGTATTCTAGTCTTCTATAAGATGCAAAGGTTTCTAGGTTGGTTAATTTCTGTCAATTGTAGGGATGTTGATGAGATCCCAGTGGATGAAATTCTTCTTATTTGATTCATAGGATACACCTTATGATCATTGGACAAACCATTATAGATAATCATCTTATTATTCTGGGACTTTGATGTTGATACTTTTATTGAATAATTTTATTCCATTATACTGGATTAGGATATTATTATTTATAGTCACTCAATGGGTTATCCCCCTTAAGAACTATTTTTATTGCAAAGTCATGATTGAATTTGGACATGGACATGGGAATCAGATATGGGATTGAACAAAAATTGGATTGATTGGAATGAAATATAGCTCAATTCCACAGTTATATTATCTTCTATTGATATACAATATTCTTTACGATGATTATTGGAGATGAGAATGGGTAAACCTAGGGGTAGGACATGTATCCCCTTATGGTGATGTATCTTTCTAGGAAATATTTCTTGAATTTTCTGAAGAATGTATTGTCCATTTGGTCTACTCACCCATATATTGACTAAATTATGAATATATTAAGTGGTAAGACATCCATCTCACTGCAATTTTCTTTAGGATGTCCATACAATTGGGGTTACAGACCCATGGATCGAATATTTTTGATCCTGTTATTTATCTCATTACTCATGTATATATAAAATTATATACATATATTTATAAGAATATGCATATACACATATAAATATTTATATACATGATTTCATATTTCTAAATTGATTAGGATCATAGATCTAGGGATTGGTTGTGTTTTTAAGTTGTTTATTTAATTTATCGTTACCGGTTTTGTCTCATCTCGATCGAGCACATTCCTTGGGGATGTCTTGTATGAAATTTATGTTATTTTATTTCAAGGATCATTAATTATTGTTATCATTATCCTGATGAGTATATCATGTTTACATACACTGTATATTATTGGCTATGTATAGGAACACATTGGTGGTACCCTACTATGTATGGTACTGACACCTTTCTTAGGCCGCCATTTCTCTAGGGTACCAAACTAGACAGTTACATGGTTGCGTGCATAATTTGGGCCATGTCCTATGGCTGGTCAAGATAGATGGATCTAATATGTATATGGTGATCCATTATGTTTTCTTTCTCAATGTTAGTGGTAGATACATTTATTTTATTTTATTTTCTTTTATTTACTCCTATATATGTTATTGGTCCTGATGTAGAGTAGTTTTGTATGCATGACATGGTCATTTGGGATTTTATAGAATTTTTTTCTTATTAAAGAATTATTTTATTTCAGTTATTTATTTCTTACACACTTTATTTATTTATTGGTTGGATGAGTCTTTCATTATTTTTTAAATTGTTTACTATGATATGAGGACATAATACCACTACAGAAACACCATAGGGAATCACTGCTAGTTGTATTCTTTAGTTGTATGGAGATGTATTCTTGAGGCCTTGTCTTGAACCTGCTCAAAGTACCGATTTAGTGGAAATCAGGATAAGACATTAAAAAGTTGTATTCATTATGTTTTTCTCCTATTGTATTTCTATTTGGGATATATTAGTTAAAGGTATTATGAATTTTACAAAAAAATTATGGATGTCATACTGGTGCAGTGAGAACATATCTTAGGGTGAAAGTTAATGGTTTACATGGGTATGGAATTTCTTTTATGATTTGTGATGCAATAGTTGTACATGTTTTTTCCATTATGAGATGAAAATTTTTTATGGATGTTATGATTTATTAAGGATTTTTGGCTGTTGAACTTCTGGGATGAGGTTAGGAACAGACTTTGAATCATGTTTAGAAAATAAAAGAGTCGTATTAGGAATAATATATGGAATATAGAATAAAAATTATATAAGACCTCTAGTGTGTTATTATTACTGAAGATAGAGGCCTTTCAATATTTATTATTGGTTTCCTTCTACTCAGTCCGGCTGACTTGTATATATATATATGTATGTATCATTCTGATGGAATGTGAGGTGGTTCTATGTTGAGATGTTTTATGGTGGGGCTTATGAACTTGGATACTTGGGGTGAAGTAACTCTAGGTGGTCGATATAACACATGATTCCCATTGTGTTAGACCCCTTATATGGTGTTTTTGTTTCTTTAAAGTTTCTGCAACAACCTATACTGTTTTTTATAGCTTAAAATTAGATTCTAGTAAACCAACATTTGTTTCTGGTTATCAAATAAAATTTAATAGTATGATAATGACAGGTACATTTTTGTTTTTAGTGAACATGACATTGAAGGGGTATTAATTTTTTAGGATGCCTAATGAGTGTTATTTCTGTATCTATTTTAAAATGCAATTGTGACTTCCAGAGAGAATTTTATTATGAGGATTCTCAATGAGAATCAATGTCCTAGTATGCTGATTCCTAAGAGTTTTTATGGTTATAGGACATTATCATTTCCTATATTTTTTTGGTTTTATGTTTTGGATATGTTGTTATAAATTGTAAAATTCATGTGAGATATAATTTCTAGGGTTGGGTGGGAGACCTCGAGGCCCTTAGTTTTGAATCAATCCCTTATAGGTTGATGTTTATTTGTTCTAGGGAAACCTACAAGCGAGGTTGGCCTATGTTTATCGATGCCTTTTATGCAGTGATATTAGCAGTTTAATAAGTTGATATAGATGCATGGTAGGTTTTAGGGTCTTTGACATATGAATGTTAATGAATTCGATTTCGGATAAAGCACCTTCGATTCTTCTGTTCTGAGACTAGTGTCAATAGGTAGGACTATTTAGGTTCCTTCCACTATTATCTAATTGTTTAGCGATTTAAACATAAATTTTAGTAGACAATGATATGTTTGTAGTTTATTCATGCAACATATCATTCCAAATGTAAGGTTATAAATTTTGAAGAATTGTTCCAAGGGGGTTCATGATTAATGAAACTAACGTGCCATGTAGCACTGATAGCTTAGCCTTAGGATGGAAGACTCCCTTAGTATTATTTAGGTAATGATGGTATGTGTTTGTTACACATGGTACCATTTCAATGGTAAGGAGGAGAGAATCCATGTGAGATATAAGGACTGATGGTTTCAAATTAAGGAAGCAGTCAAGGTATCCTTTGTTTTATAAATACATGTGTAAATTTATATTTTTGTTAGTGAAAAAATACAGGGTACATCAGGTGTTGGGTAGCAATATGACCGTGGTTGTACCACAAACCAAATAGTTATAAGATGTGGTTTTAATAGTTAGTTAATGGAAATTATACCATGTTTTATATGATTGAGTCCCAAGAGTGTGAGACACGCCTATCTACAATATCTTAGTGCACACCTAGTTAGAGATGATCATTTTTATCTTAATATCATCTTTATTACACTAATTGATAATCGCCTCTACACCAAGCCTTGTGAATACTAAAATATATTCCTATTTGTGATGGAATTGGTTGATGTTTTACTCATAATGTGGTATAAGTATATCCTTATGATGGAGAGACCACCATTGGCCATTTGTGGGTCTCAAACCTTATGATGAGTTAGAATTAAACACTTTCCATGGTAACCTTTATTTGGATGTGGAAATGGGTGATATTTAGATGTCATTATTTAGCGATGAATGAAGAGAGGGTTTCTAATAATGCTAATTTTATATCTAGAATTGGATGGTTCATGGTCTATAATGACTAGGATTTCATTTATTTGATGTAATTATTATTATTTTCATAAGGTGGTGAATAAGGCATCATTCAAAATAGGGTGGCTATCAAGTGGTAAGAGTCATGGGAGCGTGATACCAATCATATGATGGTTGTTTTTGGACTCGTATTCCATTTGACAAATGAAACATATACAGATGGAAATCTTGATAAATGAGAAGTACATGTTCGATTATAGATTGGTGAAATCAGTATGTGATAATTAATACCATTATATCTTTGACGAACCTGGGATGAATGATTAGGTTTTCATTACTTCTAGTTCTATACCACAAATGCGGTTTTTCTTAGGGGATGGTTAGGTTAGGAGATGTCACTGAATGTTTGGTACGAGCTTTGATGAGCATGATCTCAATAATATCAGTTCACCATGAAATAAGGTTGTAGAAATTTAATTTCAAAGATGAATCAATAAAAAGGGACGAGTATTATTAGTAGTAAAGAATATGTGGTTTGACTTGAAATTCATAAAATGGTTTGATATGGCCAATAGGGTACCTTGTTTAGTGTTACGTTTGACTGAGATGGGTGTAGTTCTAGGTTCAGTCATGACTTTTAATGGATATTCAGCATGACTTGGTTGAACATGGTTGATTATAGTTCAATAACAATGATAAAACTGAATAATTATAGTTTTCCCATTTATTTTAATTTTATAAAAGTCATAGAAGTGTAACTTGGACACTTAGAACATTCCCCAGTAAGTGAATCATGTAGAGGGTGTACCGTGGATGTTTTTCTGGAAGTAGTATCTTAGTAATCATGGTGGGGAGATCCATATGTTTGATGATGGGGAGATAAATTTTTTTATCATATGTCAGGATATATTAGTTTTCATTAGTGTTTTATTAGTGTTTATGTGGTGTATTTGGTCATTGGTCTGAGTTTTGAAAGCATAGGTGCCATATGATTAATATGATACCTGGAGGGGCATTAGATGATTGGAAAAATAAAAGAAATTATATAATAAAAATTTCTATATAACAAGTAGGATTGGTTATTTTTCATTTTCCTCATAGGTTACTCATGTATGAGAGGTTTTACAATGGGGAGATTATATGATCACATGTTTTTTATCTCTAGAAATTTTAGAAGGAATTTTATTTTTCGATTTACAGGGATGATAAAATCAAGATATGGGATTAAAAATGGAATAATAAAGTGTTGAATGGATCTAAATTATTCTTTTTTGATGTGTAATGAGGATTTTTATTTATACTATACGTTTTGGGATCAGATCTATTGGTTTGGGACCCAAAAGTAGAGTACTGGGAAATATGGAGTAGAGGGAGAATAGAAAGTGCTAACAGTCTAACCAAACCATGAAAACCATTTTTTACAATCCAAGGGACTAGAGATACCATGAGACTGACTAAGGAAAACTATTCAAGTGTCTATAAATTATTTTATAAATGAAACATAACTATAGAATGGTCTATTAATCTATGTGTTTTGCCCATTCGTGGGATTGGTGCGTAGACATAACAAGTCGTATAGTTGGTTGAAGGTTTTGACAACCATGTGGCTGAAACATATGTCCCATTAAAAAGTGTAAAATTAATTTTTAACCCTACGATCATATATATGGGATCCGGCATTTCTCCTTCCCAGTCTATGGAGTGATCCAAGAGGTGTGCGTCTCTCCTACTCTTCTTCTCATGGGTGATTCTCCCCTATTTTTTGGTTGGAATCTAATGTCATCTGGTGCATTGGAAAGATTGAGTTAATCCTTTGAATTTATTTTCCACGATTTTATTATATACCAATTCCAATAAACTATGTTTCGCCAATTTTGTATTGTGTTCTTGATTCTACCATTTTATGGTGGAATTAGATAAAAATATTTGTGTTTTCTCTCTCCCAAGGAAAAGGATAACCAGACTGGCCATGCGTAGTTCATCGGGTGTCGTTTCATCGAGTTATATCCCTATGGTGAATTTATAAAACATCAATTATATAAATTAAAATTACAATAATAAAATTTTGACACAATTTATTGGGAATTTTACTATACTTTAGGTCGGTTGTATACTTTTTTTTGTGGGTGTTAGGTTGCGGTTCTGGTGTAATGAAATCGGTAAATGATATTTTTCTCTTTAATATTATTTTTAATAAAAGTTAGGTTTTTATATATTCTTTTTATTTTACTAGTTAACTATAATTTTTTTATAATTAACTAATTATGATGAAATTTCTATGATACAGGTCCAATATGTCTCAGGTGATGGTGGGTAGTCCTTGGAAACAACTATTGCCCATTAAACAATAAATGGAAATATTCCCAATGGTTGGTGGTGTATTGTGACTTTTATTTAGTATTTTTAATGTGTATGCTATTATGTGGATACTTAAGCTCGCCCATGAAGAAATTCCCCCTATTTAAATTAATTTTAAATAATTTTTTAATTAAATAAATATGTTGATTTTATTGGATGAATATCGGGGTCACTAAAAACACCAAATCACTGACATCACTACACAACCTGATTTCATGAACCTAATTTAGTATCCCATATGGGATGTCTCTAGTTATTCTATTCTAGGAACCCAAGATGGATTTGTTTCCTTCTTATCATCTTTGAGGACCCAAAGAGGGATGAATCTCTTTATAATGGACATTAAAGATCCGAAGTAGGACGAGCCCTTAGTTATATGATATAGGGGACATAGAGGATGACCTAGTTCTTGAATGAACTTTAGATATTGCGTTATCAAATAGGTTAGAGATCTAATGATGTGTCACTTTAGAACAAGTACCAAACTTATAAGTCATGAGGTGGTTGAAGTAGTGGTGAGTTAGGCATTCACCCACCTTTATCCATTTAAATAATCATTATCCTATTTACTAATAAAACATCATTTGTTACTATATGTTCTTCCTAGTTCTTAGAATATGCACATAATGTGATGTGAATTCTATTTCTATGATTTCCAGATGCATTTCCCAGAATCCATATTCTGAGTCTTATTCTCTATGGATTGCAATATATACTTCTCATGGTCAAGCTTGTCTGTATTTTTTGATTGAATGTCACTATTAATATTTATGGATGTTATCTTTTCTATTGGGATTCTTCCACAATGAGTGTTATAGAGGTAGGTCACTGAGAGCGTATCAGAACCCTCTTATAAGGGGTCTATTGAGGAATGTAAAACCCTCTACCACCCCATAGGATGTTAAAGGATCCTGGGCGGGTGAATTTCCCTCGTTTGATGGGATATTAATGAGATCCCTGAGGATGGACATAATATCCTCATTCGAGGCCAAGGATACCCACTAGGATTAGTGGATGCACCATTATATATACTCTCTATATTTTTCAAGCAGCGGGTTTCTAAGTCATTTTTTAATGATTTATTTTTGTTATATTTTATATTGAGTGTATTTCATATATATTGGAAAAGATTCATCCCCCATTAAGACTATCCAAGTTGCAATGTCACGATTTACTATAGACCATGACCTAAGAACCAAGTATTGGAATGGATTACATATCGATGGAATAGTATAAAATCTATCTCAATAGAAAAATTATTAGATTATCCATTGGTATATGGTACAATTTAGGATTGTTATTAGAGGAGAGTGTGGGTAAAACCATGGTTATTTTATGTATCCCCCTACGATGACATATCTTACTATGAGACATTTTTGCCTCTGGCCGAAGCTTGTATTTTTTATTGGGATTATTGACCTAGAGACCAAATAAATTATTTACTGCTTGAATGGTATAAAATATAGCTTAATTAACTTTTAATTTGTCTAGATGATCGGGGTAAAGACCCAAGGATCAACTATTGATGATCATGTTGTTAATCTATGTAATTATGAATACACATATTTATGTGTATATATATATATATCTAGGTGTATATAAATATTTATTGGAATATATATTTACCTAATGAAACATTTCCAAATTGATCGAGATCAGAGACATTGGTATCGACTATGGTTCCACATTATTTATAATATTAATGTCTTCCACTTATGTCTCATCTGGGTTGATCTTGTTTTGTAATTATCTCTTATTAGTTTACTTCTAGTATCTAACATGATTATTATAATTATCTTGATGAGTAGTTCACTTTTACATACACTGCATATTATTATCTATGTATACGACCACATTGGTGGTTCCCTATAGAGATTTGTACTCACACACTACTCAGGCCACCATTTCACTGGTGAACCCAAGCATGCATTTAATTTGTTGCACGAATGTGTAGGGTTATCTCCCAAGTCTTATCTAGTAGGATGGATTGAAGATGTATGTGGAGGTGAGTTATGTGATCTATATCGATGTTAGAAGTAGATCCCTACACTTTATTCCAATTTATTTTTTGTAATTATATATATGTGATCATCATAGAGGGTGATTACTATTGTTTGTTTGACATGGATAATTTGGAATTTATTGCATTTCATATTTAGAGCATCCTTCTTTTTCAGTTATTTACATCATTCAAGATCTGTTTATTTACTAATTAGATGATATCTATTTATTTACATTATTTTTTAATCTAAGGTGTGGTCATAGTATTTCTATTGACACAACCATATCCCACAATTCTAGTTGGATGTTTCTGGAATATAGAGAGGCATACTCGAGGCCTTGTGGTAAACCATCTCAGAGAACTAGTTTAGCGGAATCCAAGTTGGGAAGTTATATAAATATACAAAAAATTTCCATTTTTTATAAATATTGATATACATGGAAAAACCTCATTCCTACAATAGAATAACTACAAGTGTTATAGTTATTCTTTAGTCCTAATCATATTGTTATTAATTATAATTTCATGATTTACCACATACATTGTTGAAAACTATTCACTATTATTACTATTAAAAAAGAAATCAAATATAAAATGGTCCTATTAAGGAAATATAAACATATTGATTCCAAATATGGAATCGTTTTTATATTCAATGTCAAGAATATGTAGAAATTAATTTAATATTAAAATGTAAAATGCAACAAAAAATAGTTATTCTGAAAAATACATTTTTTAGTATAAAAGTGATTTTATTTCATTTTCAATCATAAAACTGATTAAAATGTAAATTATTTTGTTATTTAAAATATAATATAACTAATGATACATTGAAACTATTGTATGTAAAAAATATAACATTATAAATACGTAAAATGAGAATATATTTTATAATAAGAATTATCACTTTTAACTATCAATTGAAATCCTATTATTTTTAGAAAAATAAGAAAAATTCACTCTAAGATAATATAAAAGGACATTTTAAAAAAATTTATCACTTTAATAGAATAAAATTTCTCAAATTTTGAAATATTAATTTTATTATTCATTGACAATAAGTAATATGAAATTTTTTTGGGGAAATTTTTGTTGATGGTTAAAATGAAATTACTAAAAAATTCAGTTCTTATTTCATAATCATTTATAAATAAATTTTTATTGAGTATAAACATTAAATATAGTTTATAATTATTTTAATATTATTTAAACCAAACAATTCAATAGAGAGGATCTGTGACTTATAAAATAATATTCTTATAGTATATTTGAATTTGTATAATGACGGGTGTTGGGTGTTAAGAAAATAATAATGTATTATATAATATTAAAAATACTGTTGTGTGTAATATCAGGGATGTATTTCCCCAATATAGATACATGGAACACATAATGAACATGATAGAGGTTGGGTGGATGTTTTTGGTGATAATATATAGTCCTTACTCAATCATCAATCTTGAAGGGGATAACATACATAGGGTTCATCGTTCCATTTTTTCTAAATCTCATAACCTTCATGCACTGAAAAATTTTAATGAATAAGTTCACAAAATATTTTAATTCAAAATATGGTCAATTATTTTTATTATAAAAAATCATTAAAATATGATATTCCTTGATGTTTTACTAAATATATCTAATGTTATCTACCATTTATGTAGAGATATTATGTCACAATAGAATATGTTATTTAACTTCATCCAATGATGTTTGAGTTATGAACTTCATTCTATAGTGAGATTTGTAAGGTGTTATATGAATGATCGAGAGAAATATATTATTATTAAATAATTTGAAAAGATTAATATGTTTATCCCAACCATGTTTGTAATTTAATGAATATGACCTTATAATATCCCCTAAA
The DNA here is from genome assembly GCA_963277665.1 of Viscum album. NCBI lineage: Eukaryota > Viridiplantae > Streptophyta > Magnoliopsida > Santalales > Viscaceae > Viscum > Viscum album. The sequence goes on from OY728119.1 coordinate 1,221,123,881, forward strand.
GTTTGAATGTTTCCCTCATATTAGCTAGCTCTCTGAGGGTGATAAATAGTTATGAACAACATCTCAACATGCAGACCAGGATGAATAATTCTCTAGAGCATTTAGGTAAAAGTTGAATCCCTAATAGATACAATAGAATTTGGTTCTCAATGAAACCTTACCACTTCATTATTTTTTATATAGACAATATAATAATGAGATAAATATTACCTGATAGTAATGAAATGTGTTGACTTCATAAGGGGATTAAATATACTGAAAAATTAATTACATAAAAAATAATCAAGTTTCCATTGATGAAATTCATGATGACGTTTTCCCATTTTCATACAGTTATGGGTAATGGTTTTAACATACCTTTAGACTTCTTTCTCTCAGAAGTAACTTTTCCTCATACCAACCACCCAGCTAAACACTCAACAATATCTCTCTCCATTATTTCCCATATGAAATACTCTTTTTGACCTCTCTACATTATCATATTTTATAGATAAATAGTTAATTATGATATATGTGATTCTTACATCATATCCTTATTCAAGTCCAGTATTGACAACACATATTGTAAACCTTATTTTCTTTCTCAATCATGGTTGAAGTCATGATTGTTTATCACCTAATTTTTCAACTCTACATCATTCTTATACACCAATTAAATATTCACATTGATAAATTGTTGAACAATCATCAAACTAAGGTAATATTTCTCCCCATACATCAAGATTTCATTCCTAATACGTTAAAAATAGAAAAATATTGGATTTGTTTTGATTAATATAATAAATAAGGTAACATTATTCTTTCAAATCAAAGAATCTACCATATTGCTCACATTCCCAAGGGGGTAATGTATTTATCAGTCAGAATATTTAATTTATTATAACATTCATCTCTCGAGAATGTTCATCTCTTTCTACGTAAATCTATAATATAATCATTTAAGATCATAACATATGGCACACCGTCCATAGAGATAATAACTCCATATCATTAATTGAAGGATTAACAATACCTAATCCATACCTTGAGTCTTGTAATTATACTTATGAATATTTAACTTATAAGAGACATAAATTATAACTATATTATTCTGCATACAAAATAGACTATCCCTTTTTTTGTTACATCACTATAAATTACAAACCCTTCTCTACTACATTGTTGTGTGAGTACCAATGAAATGACTAGCCTTCCCTTCAGTTTTTGGAAATTTTCCTCACATTCATCTATCTAAAAGGACCAGATTCCCTTCAATGTTAACAGTGTGAGTGGATTAGACAATGTGGAGAATTTCATCACAAATCATAGACAATATCTACCCAATTGAATGAAAATATTGATATTAGTAATTGATGATGGATTTAGAATGTTATTAATAGAATATATCATTGATGAATGTACTGATTTACAGAAACTTGACATTATATAACCCAAAAATGAAGTTGTCTATAACTAAAATTCACACTTGGTAAATTTTTCAATAGACTTCTCCTGCGTATGGGTATTCATTACATTACTTGACCAATATTCATGCTCTTAATTTCTCTTGAAATATATAATGATATTTTTTGTAAATACTACCACAAACTAATCAATGTAATCTTTAATTAATATATTTCATAGATCCATTAATATTGCAAGATCGTTTGTAAGTCTAAACACTGTCACTATAAATATATTGTGTCCATAGCACATATGGATGGTTATTTCTGGTATATAATTACTTTTTACTATCATTTGACAGTATCTATACAAAATACTAATCTTTTAAATTTTTGAAATCCTTGTATTTAATAAAAAAATCATTTATACAGGGAATATCACACATACTAATGATCTTGATCTTTTTTGGTTCATGATAATCAATACAGTCACATTGATTCATCATTCAACTTATCATAATGTTTAGGTGTACCACATAGTGACAAACCTATTAAAATGATATCCTTTATCAAGATTATCTTGGATTTTATTCTACAATTCCTTCAGAATAATCTGATATTTTCAATAAGGAGTCTTTAAAAGAGGTGTAACTCCAGGAATATGTTCTACATAAAAATAAACACCAATATTCATAGGAAAAATATGGATCTATTCTATAAAGAAATCAAAGAAACTCTCAAGAAATGATCATATATTTAGTGATGAGTTTTTACACAACTATATGAGATAAATATCCCATATGAATAGGATCTAGGACCTATAAAATGGATTTAATTACCATGGGAAGTTATTTTTCATTCCCACATTAATAGGAAATAAATAGTTGGTTAATAATATAAAATAAGACATCCCATCGATGGAAATTGATATGATATATCTAAATAATAGAATCCAATCCATTACAAAAATAATAAAAAATTTAACTAGATAGATAATAAAAATATTTGATGGAATCAAATTCATAAAGACATTAATGGGAGAATAATCATAGACATGTGATGAGATTAGTGTACCAGTAAGTGTATTCACAGATAATTAAACATAAAATTATTAAGGTGGTTTTTTTAAACAATTATAAAATTTATGAGATTGAAAATGGTGTCTTGATCCAAAATAAAATAAGACATTATTAGGTATATGATTGATGGAATGTATACCTTTCACCCATTCACTCACTTAACCCACATCAGCGATATTGATCACATGCGATTTTCCTTTTCCTCATGTTTTAATGGGTTATTAATGTCGATAAACGTCATTAAACCATATATTCTTATACTAGATAACATAATAAACATACTATAAACATTTTAAACACATGAGTGTGGGTGGTGAATTATATATAGATTTATCTCCCCTCACATGATTAGCTAACTTATTCATATTACTTAAATAATCTACTTCTCAATTACCTTTCTTTACACATTTAAAGAATTATCTATTTCCATTGAAATAATTTACTCCATGAATCCTTACAAGATTTATGAATAAATATAGACTCATATTCTTCCCTATACTATTATTATTAATTACTTTTATTTATATCTTTTTTTCTTTTCAAAATAATGATATTGTTGGATGACTCTGATATCCTGTTATACTTTGATAGTACATTGAAATATTTATTCATATCTACTAAATTATCTTATAGTTAAATTCATTTAGAGGCATTTTTTATGACACAAAAGAGTCATTGAATCTTTCTTTCGGGTTGGATGATAATACCATATATGTACCTTATAAGAATTATAAAATTATTCTCATATGTACTAATGAACTCATCAACCTTCTACTTTATCTCATATAATCACTTCTACATTTTTATACGAGTCAGAATAGGACAATATATATTGAAAATGACATTTTAAACTCATCCCGCTCTATAGAGTAAATTTCTTCTTGTTCCTCATGTTCATGATTTGTGTCAACTATTGATATTAATTTCCTTCTTAACAATAAACAACTAAAATAACATTTACAAGCTCTAACCACTGGTGAATAAAAAATATATTTTTAGTGTTACTAAACTATTTTATCATCAATTAGTAAAATAATTAACCCACTAAAATAGGTGTATGTATCCTCTCAAAAGACTTATCAAAATTCTATTCCAAGCATTTTTCATTTGGATGATCATAATGATTCATGACATAGAATTTTTTATAATAATAGAAACATAATTATGTAATTGTTTCTCGCATAACATTTGGATTCATATGAGTAAAATCATATCATATTCATTAAAATTCATTGTTACTGTGGTTCCATCTTGGTGAAACCATTGAATATATCCAAAAAATAGAATATGTGTGAAAATAATCATAGTAAGAAATAATATAGTCATGAAAATAATTTACATGATATCTAAATCATTATAATATTTTTTGAATCATTGAAACATTAAGTTTAACCTTGGTCACACATGGTCATATTATATTGAAATCCTTTATAATTATTTATAATTAAAATGTAATGAACCTAAAAATATCTCCCCAGAGTTTATTGATAGTTGGGTAGTCTTAGGGACACTCATCATTCATTGTTGATAATATATTCAATACCCAATCATCCAATTTTTGTGTTATTACCACTATGTTCTTCTATAACATAGATCCAACCACTTATTAGTCCCAAGATATGGATGTATTCTCTATGAAAACCATGATCATTTATTTAATATAACATATCATCTTCACATATACAAAAAATTATAATATGGATTCTACGTAATATTTTGTCATCCTAGTTTAAAAAAATATGAACCATTCTTTGATACCAACTAGGGTGACCCAATCATTTTATACAAAAATATTATATTTTACTAAAAAATATTTATCATATATAGTTATGATCTATAGAATAACAATAATTGTTTTTTGTATATGGAAACATATATAAATAAAATGTTATTACAAAAAGTATTTACATCATCTACCACTAATTCATTCACACCTAGAACATCACCTAGAAATTGTATATTTAAAATAATTCTTCATATATTATAGAAAAAAGAAAAAATAATAAAGGGTGATGTTTTAGGATTCATAAGGTTAAATTAGAGATATATTAGTAACTGATCATTAGTAAATATATCATGAGAATATGAGTATGAGAACATGAGATTGAAAATTTAAAATTATAAGTAGTAATTCATTAATCATAATCTTGTCAAAAATCGTTAGTAGTTCATAAGAGGTGATTCATAAAAGATTCTTTTATCACAACCTACTAGATTATATAAAAATCATAATAACATGTCATATATATTTTCATAATAAATATAAATATGATAATTATCATTCAATCATATGTTAGGGATACCCACCAAGACATTTTATACATGTTAGGATTTGGATAACCACAGATGTATCTACGACGTGATTAAGATAATTTTCAATGTACCCTCTTTTGGTATTGGGACACGAGACCATGTACCTTGTGAGATCATAAAATATTAATAATTGGAAAATTTATTAGTTGGTTTTACTAGATCTACCCATAATATAGTTATAATCTATACATATATATATGTTACTAGATCCTAAGAAATTACAATTTGGTTATAAGTTAACCCATTGAAAATTAAACAGGATTCATTATGACTAAATCATCATAATCGTTGACCACGTAGAGAATTAATATGGTTTTTTTCATGAGATAATATCTTCGGTAAAGTATAACTAAAATTAATGGATATTTTTATTGTTTAAGATACCATTAAAAGAACATTGGAACATTACTTGTGGAAAAATGAAATTTCATTTTAAATTAACTTTTTTAGATAATAAATTTATAGATTACAATGAAAAAATATTCATGGATAATATTAATGAAAAAATGTAAATTATGATTCCTATAAAATATATTTCTTATGATGGTAAAATATGGTCATTCATTATATGTTAAAAAACATTTCAAAAACACCTTCAATCAAGAGTTAAAAGTACCATTTTCTGAAAATGTCACAACGAATCATTCTAAAAAATTTATATACATTAAAAAAATTCATAATAATTAAATTAGAAAACATTTATGAATAATAGAAAAATGTTGATTTTTTTATAAATCATATATATAAATGATAAAATATTCACGATCGATGAGGTACAATCATCATTTTCCCTTAAAAATATTCAATCTAACATTTGAGTACAACGTGAGAGAAAAATAAAATAAAAACATGTAAAATAAAAAATATCAATAAAATATGAAATTAAATGATATATTTTTAGAAATATCATATATTTTCATCATCTGAAATGTAAGAATAAAAAATCCATTTAAAAGTGAGATTTGTTTACATAAAATTCTTACCTCATGTTTGACTTGCTTCGTGAGTTCTCTAAACTCTTGTATGGTAAATTTAAAAATTTATTTTAATTATATAACATAATAATATATATTCTTATAATATAATATTTAATCATCTTATTAATTTTTTCACCCATTTATTAAAAATTATCCATGAATGTCATCATTCCAAGTGTTAACTCCTTCATTTGTCATGTATGTTTCAGTTTGAAAGTAATAGTACATGTATATTTCTCATAGTTTAATCAACTATATGATGTTATAAATGATTTAAAATATTTATATTATTAATTTTTGTAATTATTATATAACATTACTTAATCATACATTTCAGAAACATTACAACATCATTCATGTAGTTAGGAAAATCTACCCAAACAAGAGCATGCCATAAATACATAATGGGTAATACATGTAACTATATACTAATAATAAAACATTTATATGATATTATTCATGTCATAAGTATAGTTCATATTATTTATATTCAATTTCATAACCTTTCATGAATAAAGGTGATAAAAAATTAAAATATATCGCTCATAGGGATAATAGTTTTTACGTATGCATTTAAGATACTTTCATTTTCTTATAGAAAACATAAAAGACTAGAAAATATTATAGGGTTATTGAATAAATATAAAATCATAAATACAATATTTATTTAGTTATTATATCTATATAACCATCCATGTGGGTAGTGATGGAAAAAATCACATCTCTTGGTGGAGCTGGTAGTCTAAAAATACGCACGAGCAACACCTTCATTTTCAGTTGGTTCGAATTGAGGTAGAAAATGGATGTAAAATCATCGTTATAACATATTAGAATGTAAATTATATTTTATTAATAATGTTATTATGGCTACAATAGTTTTAGAGAATGTGTATGAAGAATATAATTCAAAAGGCATGATTAATATTTATACGTCTTCTTTGAGAGATTTCCATGGGATTAACATTAAGCCTGAAAATAATTTTTTTAATAGAATAAAAGGGTATCTATGATAACATTATTTAATTTTGGACTGTATTATGAATTTAATTTATTTATAAAAAGGATTAAAATTCCAAAATAATTAGGGATAAGAGGTTCCCTTTTATATGTGAGGAAGTAGACATCCACAAAATTTCCAAAAAAAATTATATATTACAATGTAATTTAATTCATCAAGTGGAAAAAATGGACAAAGTTTAGAATGTAATATAATATTTGGTATAGTTATATTTAAAAACTGTGAATTATATATTTCTAAATGACATTTTTACCCAAATCTCGTAGTTTAAATTCTTGGTAAACCTGTTTTAACCATAACCATGGAAACATATATTTTTTATTTCTATAATTCATAATAGAAAACTTTTATTATTAAAATTTGAATAAATTATATTATATTTAGATAAATATAATACATTTTATATAATTAAATTTCTAAAATTGGAATAAATTAATTTAAAAACACATAGAATGTAATAGGAACCCGTATTTAGAAAAAAAAAGTTATATATAAAACAAAATTTTCTATCAACCATTGACTAGTAAAAACTACTAAATGAATGTTGAAATTTTATATTGAATATATAAAAAATATCTTAATTAAAACCATTAAAAAATAATTAATATTTATTTATTTATGATAAATACACTTTTCCCGTATCAAAAAAATATGAAAATTATTTGTTTTCCCTTTAAATGATATTTTCTTTATTCGTAACCATTTGAAAAATAATGTAGAAATGATTATTAATTTATCTACATATATAACCAATAAAATAAATTATTTTTTTTAAAGAGTGATAAACATACATTTTCTAGTTATAAATACATTACATGTAAAAAACTATTTTCTAAAAATATTTATTTTGATTATTATATTATTTTATTATAATTGATTGCATATTTCATTAGTCTAAATAAAAATATTTGACTTGGGGAAAACATTTATATACATATATTTAATAATGTGATTTATCATTTGTATACACATTAATCCAATACTAGGTTATAACAGTCAAAATATATTGGGATAAATTTAGACTCAGGGTTGCATATAAATAAAGGCTGTTAGATACTTCTGTTTTTTCAGATTAAATATATAACAAATTATTGTGGTGTTACATCATCCTTATATATTTATATGAAGTTTTTTATAAAACTATATGAACAATGTAAGAATATGCTATCTCTTTTGGATGAGTACTATCTACTTCTAATATAGCCTAACAACGAACCTACTTCAGCACAAGATACATATTAACCAAATCCTATTCATTAACCAATAAGTAAAGATAATGATAGTAAAATAACAAAGTTTCTTTTTTTAATCAAGAAATATGTTTCAATCCAAATAATTCTATTTTTTTAATAACTACTATAAAACATGGTTTATCCAGTGTTAGGGATTTAACAGTGCTTGCAAAAATATTCTATTAAAGACCCCCTTTGTCAGTGCTAAAAAAACTTTGTTATAGAAGGTATTTAATAGTGATAAAAAATAAATCATAACGGGGAACCTTTATCAATGATTTTTTATAAGTGCTAATAAAATAAGTAATATTATCAGTGCTTTTTTAGAAGTGATACTAAATAACCCCCCCCCCCTTATCACTGATTTTTGATGATCACTGATAAAATTATAATTCAAACAAATCATTAAAAATAATATATTACTCCATAAATATACTTATACTGATATAAATATAATATGTATTTATTTAAATATGTTTTATAAAAGTTAAATAGAAATTAATACTTAAAATATAAGATGTTTTGTGAAAATAAATTATAAAGTAATTTAAAATAATTAATTACTTATTTGTTTTTTTATTACTGAGTAATAGTATTTTAATATAAATATAAAAATAAAAAAATTAGAAAAATAATAAAAGAGAAAAAAATTTGAAAATGTTACTTGGACTTTAAAGACCATATCATTTAATCAGGGTGTCAATTTGGGATCTACCAGATATCAAATCAAATCTATGGTGAGCTCTATGTCGTGTAGGTTTGGGACCAATTATTTGATAATTTTAACCATTTTCCACTTAGAAAACTCCAGAAGGCCTCTAAAAGAGAGTGTTTAGTAGCTGACCCCAATTTCATAAAATTCAAACTACTATAACTTCTAATCCAAATTTCTATTTGAACTCTTGCATATATTATATCGAAGCTCATTTCATGATATTTGATTTGAGAACTTATGCAACTGAAAAATGACTCAAAGATTATATTTTAAGGCTATTTCAAGGTTTTTACGGTATTTAGAGTTCTTCAACATTTTTGGGTTTACTTATATATTATTTATTTGTTTTTTATTTGTTATTATTTTATTCATTATTTATTAATTTTTATTTAATACTTATTAATTAATTAACTATTAAATTATGAATCTCTTATATATTATTTAGTTTTTAGTATTTATTATTTATTCAATAACTATTTATTATTCATTTATTTATTTATTATTTATTAATTTTATTAAATATATTTATATACTATTCTATTATAAATAAATTAATATAATATATAATATATTTAAATAAATATTTGAATATATATCACACACTTACAGACATATTTTATAAAATTATTTAAAAATAATTATATAAATAAATGAAAATATATATATAAATAAACTAATATATCTATAAACAGATAGAAAAAAATAATTTTGTATTGGTAATAACATTTCGTCTTGGAAGGTGAGGTGCATGGTTTGATTCCATGCGGGCACACATTAGGTTGGAAATTCAACAAATAATTAATTAAGGGGGCTGAAAAGAACTAATAATTGGTTGAGCATAGTTATGGGGTTGTGAAAGTGCTGATAAATGGGTCTAACACTAATCAATGTTTGAATTCTTTTGACACCCTTTAACAGCACTAAAAACATTGTTAAAAGGTCTATTTTACAAGGCTGAAAAATCATTGATTATGGACACTTTTAACATCAATTTTTTGGCACTGATAAAAGTTTTGGGCCTGTAACCATTCTCAAATTAGCATCACCTTTTTTAGTGTTTCTAATGGACTATTCTAGCGCTATTAAAGGCCTTTTTATTATAGTTACGTCAAAATATTCTTAGGATGAAAGTCTAGATTCCTTATCGAGTAAAACTAATTCCTATTCCTCCTTAGGAACATGACATGGAATATTCAGGTATAAGACAATAGAAATCAGAAACCCTAACAAAAAATAATTACAAATATTTGAAAAAGTGATATCATCATGCTCCCACACTTCCATGGAAACTATCTCAGTAATGAAAGCTTCACTTGTTGGTGTAACTGACTATATATTAGGTGGAGTTCCTTGAGATATAGGATCTTCTTGATACCCTAAATATCTCATTTAAACCATCATAAAAGGATGGTAATTCCATGATCATATTATATATATATATATATCCCAATTATGACCTTCAAATTAGAAATGTGTTATAAAACCAACATTTTCATCATATATAATAATTTTTCAAAACTGTAGATTATTTCATAGAATCTTGTGCACATAAGAAATAAAAATATTAGGTAAACTCATTTATTTTTATATCTTGAAATACATCATGTGACACATACTCATATTTTTTATCTGCACAATTAAGGTTTTGTAAGGATTACATAACACCCCAAAGAATCCCATGATTCAAGAAAGTTAAGGTAATATTTAGAAGACATAGCCTATTAGACTCCATTTTCAAATAATATATCCATTGTAACTCTATAGATCAACTAACCAAGAGTAATAGAAATTTATTATAGAAAATAAATTCTAAGGAACACAAAAAAATCATAAGAATAAATGGATTATAAATAACCTATGTTCCAAAATTTTCACCACTAAAGGTGAGGATATACTAGAAATAGTTGACACATTGATTTTATAAAGAAAATATATTTTGACTATGCTATTTTAATACAAAACAACCAAAGTTATTCCCCCCCAGCTTACAATAATATGTGTATATTTAGAAGACAATTACATCAATAATTTAAAAGTAGTTTTCAGTCACTAATATTTTTTATAATCACAATTGACATAATTAAATTATATTAATGAAATAATATTCTGGAAAAAAATACAACTTTATAACTATAATAGTAATTATAAATAAATAGTAATTTATTCAACACTAATTTCCATTTGAATGAAATAATAGTTCAAAAATGAAACACTTCATGAATTATTCTTATATACTATTGAAAACAAATTTCCACATATATTAGGGAGATTGAAATAAATTATTCAAATTCTTATTTAAGGTATATGTTATATATTTGAGTCCTTTAAAAATATATTTCAGAATAATAGTTTTGAATATTCTAAAAATATAAAGAATATATTTAACAGAATTCCTTCAAATATATGCGTAAAAAAATTATTATTATCAGAAAATAGATTGTGAAACATGGTAAAATATATCCTTTATAACAACATTAAATTCAAATTAATATAATTAATTCAAATAAATTAATAAAACTAATATTAATATTACTAAAATTATTGTTGAATTTTTTAAAAATCCAAATTTTAATTACATATATGAAAACTAATAGAAAAACTCTATGTAACATTAAATTACTAATGTATTGGCTTAAGTAATAATGATTTTTAAATTATCCATATCATACAGGATTCGAGTTAAAATTATTTTGCTCATAAAAAATTGAACTCTATATTATTCAATATATATATGATTAACTGAAACAAATAAAAATAAAATTAACCAATGTAAGAATAAATTTAAAAACAAATAGATAAAATATGATTTTTGAAATCACATAAATGTGAATCAATATATAAAGATCACACATATTACTAATTTATTTTAATATGTGAAACTCCATCACAATATTACTCACATATGAATTACTTCATATTTTCTATTATATTATTATATTTAAATAAACTCATGTATTATTAAAGTCTGAATTCAATTGAAAAATTATGATAATAGAAACACTATGTTATGTTAATTAATACTCTATAAAAATACTCTAAAATATTTCAATTAAATCTATTACTATTAAACACTACGGAAATATTTTATATATTTAACAAAAATATACCACACTCAAGGAAGACAAGTCATAACAAACATAATGGGGTCTTTATTATAAAAAAACAATAATATGTTTTGATAAACTACAGGGTAAAAAGTCACCAAAAACTCCCCACTTTGTCTTTGAGAGACCTATAACATCAAAGTAAATTTTATCATTTTTATAAATTTTTATATATACGAGTAATATTCATATTTTTTTATAGTAAAAATACATAGATGAATATAATTACATAACTATTATATTATAATGAAATCAATTTAGTGAATAATAATAATAAATTAATGTGAAATTATTTGTAAATTATAGTAAATATAAATAATAAAATAATTCCAAAAAATAATTTGGAAATCAAAATATGTTATTGAACACCAAAAACTCAACTTTATATAGTGTCATTTATTATGATATAAAAAGGTTTAATCTTTAGAACAAGGTAAAAATTTAAATTATTGCTTTTAAAAATATGAATCCTTTTTCATATTTTCCTTTATGTCAAAATTCACTGCATTGATACATAAATGGAAATCAAATCCCAATAAATGATCTGGTGAAACATAATTTTTACACATAATCTGAATAGTAGGAAACATTATTTCTAGAAAAATAATCTATCAATTATTTTTAGATTAGTTTTTGAATCTTATATATAGTTTTATATACTTTTAATTCCACCATATAATGATTTCTCTAGTTTCTTTGAATGATCAAATGTAATACTGAAAATTGGACTAGCTTATTTTTTATCACTTAAAACATATAAAGTAGAACCATATCAATCAATCATTTAAAAACATTATTATGATAGTAATACATAGTTTATTCATCTCCATACAAGACATTAAAAATGATATTATCCCTTATCTCTTTTATAAATTCATAATTATAAAAATCATTTTAATATTCATAAATAATCCTCCCAAATTTTTCATAATTCTCACCCATCATTTCTTGGAATATATTCTCTGAACTTATTACCATGGTATCAAACAATCTATAGATATTGTTTGGTTCTTTTAAATTATACTTAAAACATTCATGTTGAAATTTTATTCCACTAAACATATTTTTAATGCTCTATCAAAATTCATTGAATTATTTTATAGATCCAGTAACTATATTATTTTCAATTTGTAATTTATAATATGAGATTCAAAATTTACTAATATCACAACTTTATATATTAGGATACATAGTGTGGATATTAAATTTTAAAATATCCAATAAATAAATATTATTATGAATCACATTAATACTAGCAATAAGTGAATGTTGTCAAGAACAATAAACCATTGTAATAACTTGTTACACCTTCACTCTCTAAATGATTTAAATTTCATGAAAGAGATACTCTTTCTAGAAAACATAAATTTTAGTCACTTCTTTTGACTAAGATTTTGGAACATACATTTCCTAAATATTATTTACAATAACCTAAATGTTCATCCTAAAATTATGATTATCAAAATTGAACAAACATACTTATTTTTTTATTAAAATTATACACAATAGAATTGAAAATAGACTTTAAAGTATTCCCAAATAATCTACAAACTAGATTTAGTAACTCAGTATGTAGACATATTTTAACTATTTCATTCAATAATATGATGTTTGACATCAGAGTTATAAATGAAACTGAAACACATATTAACACAATTACAATACATTAATACAATAATATCCTACCCCTAAGGATAGGTCTAAAAAATAAGATGGCTATTATTAAAATTTTAAATGAAACTTATATTGGTCTATTTTCTGATGACATAATACCATAGGTTCAATAATGTTCAATAGACCAAAGTGATTTCTTTTTTAATAACCCACCCACCCATCATCATTTTTTTTTCAATTTTCACCCCATCGATGTGCCTAGTCATTATTATAGTCCAGTGTTTTCCAACTCCCACTTATAGAAAAATTTGTTCTCACTCACAGCCATTTGAAAATATAGAACATCAATAGTTATTTCAGAAACAATCATCATGTCTTTTTATTCTAGTATATCATCACACTTATTTGATGCATGATCAGGCATGATAATTCATTTTTATATCACACCTTAAATCAACTGTTTCTAACTCGCCCAACCATAATCTGTTGAACCATGCTACTTTTTCTTGCACAACACATGTATTACCCTTAAATTAACCCCAAAAGTTAGGGAATAGTGATATAACCTGGATTTGAATTGACAAACTGATAGATATGAAATATTAATGATAATTACCTTGTTATTACATGGTTTATATCCATTTAATTATTTATTTGTTCAATATAAACCTAATTTGAAGTCATTCTATCATTAAACATGGTGAATTCATGAAATCTATTAAACATAAAAATTTTAATCTATTCAAAAAAATCTCAATCAAATCCACATTGTGAATAATATTATTTAATAAATTTATTTTTATTATGTTTATCACCATTTTTTAATAGTATGAGTACTAGTAGTATGACTGAGAATATAATCATAAAAAATATTCTTTTAATCATCTCCATATAAATCTAAATTATTAAATACTCTATTTTCTACAACACTGCAAACATTTTATCTCTCAACCACATTATTATTAGTAGATACAAATAAATTCTTACAAGAACCTGTTCTAATAATTTCAGTTTCTTTTCAAGTATTGAAAATTTCATCATGAAAAATTACATAAAAGGTTACAACCACCACATTTTATTCTCAATATATTTAATTTATATAATCACTACTTTCAAATATTTAATTAATATTATTTTTATGATCAACAATTGAAGGATTCATAGTATTAAAAATTTAATATTTAACTCAATAAACCCTTTTCTGTTTATCTATAATATTATTATATCTCTAAACTAATTCCACTATTGTATCTAGTAATATATATTTTTTAATATTTTCAATGGAAATTAAATTCTAATATTTATATGTTTAACTAACTTTACCAACATTAACAACAAAACTAACTTCAAGAACTTCAGTAGCTTTATCAACATCAAATTCATTACTATATAGCTCTCCTAAGTATTTTAAAAATTCGAATCAACATTTATTTTATATACATTATGTTTATTTCCCTAAATCAGAAAAATTACCTCTTTATTAACACGACCACCATAATAACTTGAATTATTTTGAATTGGAACTATCATAATCAATGGTATATACAATATTCAATTTATTTTACTAAAAAAGACTCTATAAAAATTATTCTAGTTACAAGTCTTATGTATTTCAACGTATTTAATTGGACATTTCTCCATCTAAAAAATGAAGTTAAATTCATATAGGGGTATAATTCTATATTTTCTTTCCATTATTAATTTTATTGTATAACCCTTCAAAATATGTACCAAGGTTGATTAATTCATATTTAAAATATTTATAAAATAGATAATTTCCCCAAAATAATATCTTTTCAAATTTTCATTTATTTTTTATGATTTAATTTAATTAAATTTTAATAGAACCTTATCTACAGTGATTATGATATTCAAAATATTATTTTGAATATTAAAGAAACCAAATGTAAATGAAATCATATCTTTAGATTGAATCTACCCATCATTAACATAATTATTATTATTCAACATCATTTCATTCTGTGATATATGTAATTCTTCAACCTTCTCAGCTTTAGTATATTGAAAATATTTTCAATTAATAATACATTAATAAGGATATTATATTCTCATAAAAGAAAAAAAATAATATTTTTATAAAAATCCTCAACTTTCTACTAAATGAAAATTTTCCTTATATTCATAAAAAAACTCAACCTTTGAAAATTATATATATTTTTATGTAATTGTTTGATCCAATTTACCCTTGAATTATCCAAAGATTATATGGTAATAATCTTCTTTCTAGATAGGATTTCATTGCATTCATAGATGGTGGAAAAGCTGAATTTTAAGAATTTCATGTCATTATGTTGTATATATCATTTAGCATGGTTGAAGGGTTTTATGATTAAAGGTTTCATGTTTTATTTTTAGAGAAGATAAGAGTTTGATCATAAGTGTTTTTATAGAGGGGCATGGTACAAAATCATCAAATGCTATACTAAATTATATTAGTTAATGGAATAAAAAATGACCAAACAAAATAAATAAATAAATAAATAATATTAAAAATGAATTTAAAATTTTCAACATTATAAAAAAATTTCATATAAGAAAATTCTTCAAAAGGAACTTCTTAATGTTCACATCAATCCTAAGTTCAAGACATATCTCATATTCAAAAGGAATTCGTAATATTTAAATGTAGTTTCAATTTATTATATATGATTCAGTTAACATAATAGAATATTAAATTTATTTTTCAACTACACTCATATGTTGAAAAATATATAAAAAGGCTATGTGTTCCATAAGACATAGCCAGAACAAAATTGAAAAAAAATTGAAAAAAGAAGACAAATAGAATAAAAATAGAATAAAATCCTTGGATATAAAACAATACCGACTCACTTTTAATAAAATCAAAATGATCAGGGAAAAAATACTTTGTGAATATAACTACTAACTTATATATGTATAATATCTATAAAATCAATATATATATATATATATATATATATATATCTATATATATATCATTTTTGAGAATGACCCCTTCATAAATGATGCCTTATATCAATATTTTCTTGTTCTACTATGTACTATATGTTTTTTAAATTTTTTATAAAACTATTATTATAACATTGGATAGATACATATAGAAAAACTAAATCAAAATCAAATAAATTGGGTTTCATCCAATACACATGAGCATAAGGACTCCATAATAACACATAATCAACTATATTTTCTAAAAGTGAAACATTTCATTTTCTATTTCAAAAAATAAGATGAATTTATTCTTAAAAAATAATAGGTTCTAAAGTTATTTTTCATATATAATAGAATACCTATAAAGTTTGTATCTAAACCTGAAATCAAATATAATATAATATTTTAATGACTAAAAAAACATTCAATTATTGATCATTTTAAATATCAAAAATAGTTTTTGGAGCATTTATAATAGGTTCATATATATAATTTCTCTGATTTAATACATTTCTATAATCCTTTTGGAATATTTGAAAACAAATAATGAAAATAAATACATAAATATTTTTCTTTTCAAACAAATTATAAATGAGTTTAAAGAAATTATTTCTCAATTTCTATTTTTTTATATCAAGAATCACATAATTAACAAATATTTGAATAATAAATATTACTTTTAAAAAAATTATTAAATAAAGTAGGGTATGACTTCCATATTATAAAACCAAATGAAAAATGAAAAGAAACAATCATTTCTTAAATATATTTTGATTATTATTTGAGGATATATAAATATCTAATAAGTTTTAAAATATTTTTTTGGTAAATAGATCAATAAAATCTAGAATTTTGTTCAATATAAAAATACTTAAGAAAACTTATTTAGTTAATATTTTTTAACATCCATGTAATTTATTTAAAAAATTTAAATAATATGCATAAGAAAAGATGATCCTAATATATTCAGATACAGAAATTGATGGAAACTAATTTTCATTATATAATTCTTCCTCTTGAATATAATATTTGAAAATGATCATATCCTTGTTTCAAGTGTTAGAATCATGATCATCAAGAATATTCCTAAAAATAGTTTTGGTTCTAATAATCAAACATTAAAAGGGTCTCTTTACCAGCTATCACACATCAGTTCATTAAAACCGGTTAAACTGATCTTTCATCGTAATAACTAAAAATTTCTATAAACAATTTAGGTTCGTACAAGGAAATAAAAGAATAATATTTAAGAATATTTGAATATCTACATATAGTCTTAACACATTCATCAAAACCACTAATCCAACATTATATGGAATGGTATATATCAACTCTATGTTTTCAATAATCACATTCTTAATCTCTTTTATGTATAAATATTCATTATTGGATTATATAAGAATATATTATAAAATAGCTTCCCTATTATCATTTAAATTAGGATTGAGTGATATGTTTTATGTAGAATCACCAATATCTGAATGGAACTACTCTGGAAATTAAAAGATTACATTCATTAAACTATATTTGAACCAATTCTTAAATTATCCATTAATATTTATTAAATATTTTCTCATATCTATATGTATAATAATAACCTATTAATATCAATTTATAATTTTTTTTATTAAAATAACAAGATTAACCATATACTTTAGAATAAAAACTTTGCATCAAAACACATTAATGTATACCATTATTGGTTTCCTTTTTTCCACAAATCATAAATAAATTTATTTAATATCGTTATTATTAAATATTTTTTTTATATAATATAATATTATAAATTCTTTGACCCAAAAAGGTGGTTTCCAATAATCACATAACAAAGTTCTCTAAATTTCTTATCAGGTACTATTTAACCACAATATAACATCAATATTTGAGGTTTTATATGTGTTTATTATTTTTTAACAACACAATTAGAGAAATAAATGATTTAAAATATTTCCAAACAAATACACTGTAATGGCCTAAACCCACCTGGTACATTACTCTTCCAAATTCTAAGTGATGGGGTGTCCCGAAAACCATCTATGAGTGATGAGGATGTGGATGTCAGTGGAAAAAAGTCATCGTGCTTTTAGCTATTAGTTCCATAGATCGGTCTAACCAATCAATTCCACCCATTAGTCTCATTGATTGGTCTCACTGATCAGCTTCACAGATCAGCTCTACAGATCAGCTTCACTGATCAGCTTCACATATCATCTTCACATATTAGGATCACTGATCAGCTTCAAAGATCAGCTTCACTAATAATCTTTATGTGACTCACTTCATAGATCCGCTCCACCAATTTCATTGATTGGTCTCACCGACCGGTTTCACCCATCGGTTTCACCCATTGGTTTCACCCATCGGTTTCACCAATCAGTTTCACCCATCGATTTCACCCATCAGTTTTGGTTTCACTGATCAGTTTCAACCATCTTTTTCACCAATTGGTTTCAAACATAGGTTTCACCCATCTATTTCACCCATCAGTTTCACACATCGGTTTCACCCACTGGTTTTACCCATTGGTTTCCCTGATCAGTTTCACACATCAATTTCACCCATCAGTTTCATCGATCAATTTCACATATCAGTTTTACCCATCCGTTTCACTGATCGGTTTCACACATTGGTTTCACCCATCGATTTCACTTATCAGTTTCACCCATCAACTTCACCCATCAGTTTAACGGTTCAGTTTCACCCATCGGTTTAACGGATCAGTTTTAATGACTGGTTTCCCCCGATCAGGTTCACTAATCTGCTTCACAGGATCATCTTCACCCGATTAGCTTCACCTGATCAGCTCCACCAATTGGTTTCACTGATCTGTTTCACCAATAGACAACGGAGGGGTGTCCGAGTTTCCTACCCCTGTTTTTTCAGTAATTCAACTTTAATGTATTTTAACCATTTTAAAGTGGTCCAAGGCTATTTTTATTTCCATGAACACTATTTTAAATCCCCGAAAAGTGGGTCGCCCTTCAAAGGACCTATTTTTTTCCCTTTAAATGAAACCCTTTAATGCACATCTGTTATGGCTACCCTTCCAATTAGAATTATTAAATAACAATTTATTCCATTGTGTGTAACCATCCAACCACGTGGTGAATCCTTGATACTACTTTAATGCTATTCAAAATTCATATCCCATAACTGCAAGATCCAACTTTTTTATCACACGATAATTCCTTCATTATTCTTCTTGGTTTTTCTCATTCATTTCCATAGAGAATTTAGAGTCCCCCCCCCCCCCCCGTTGCGAGGATAGTGGTTCACCTGTGATGGAGCCTTTCCTACTCACTATTGGAGTCTCCGAAGTTCCTCCCCTAAAATTCATGCATCCCATATATTAGAACGATGAGAAAACCTCCAACCATTGACCATCCATGTAGGGTTTTTCCCTTCAAATCTCTTTGGTTTGTATCATGTGGGGTGGGTGTGATATTGTTCTTATGTGGATGGATGAAACCAAATCATAATGAAGATATTTAATGGTTTTAAAGAATTAATGGGTGTGTTTGATAATGTTGTTGTACTCTTTTACCTCTATTTATATTTTGTGAAATGTATGAGATTATGTCCAATGAAAATTGTGGTCATTGGTGATCTTTTATTGTCCACTAATGAACCTCCAGTTTCTTGAAATTTATTTGATTAAATGGTTGTAACATAGAAACTAGTTAATCACATAATCTCGGTTGATAAAATGGATACCCAATGAGAAATAATCTTTTTTGATCACCCCAGTTAACCAAACAGAAAGAAGGTACTTAATGAATAGTGTTGTTAAATATGAAAAAACCCTTACTCTGTTCTGATGACGTGTATGGTGGTTCTGATTGATTCTTGCGAGGTGACGTGGATGGGGATGGGATCCCCTATTGTGGTGAAGTTGTGGTTTTGTGGATCTGAGGCTGTTTCAGGTCGTATGGTGGGGCTTGGTTAGGTTCTAGTACCTCGAGGGGCCTCAAAGATCTCTTTTGTCATTGTGAATTTACAAGAAAATCGGGTGTGAATGCTTAATTTATTGCTTGGATATTTTTCCTTCTTTGGCTTTTTGATATTCCTATTAGTTGCCCAGTAGTGAAAAATTATTTAAATAAAATCACATGAATATGAAAACAATTCTGGGTTAAATGATGAATTGTTTCCTGGAAATGACATGTTACTTGGTTGTAGCTGTGGTGCTTCTTATGAATGAATAATAATAGGAGTGTTAGTGTATGGATTGGTTTTGGAACCCCTAGGTTGGGAAGTGTTCATGTATACCTATGTGTATAATTTAATTTTTATGTTTCATATTCATACCCCAACCATGTTAAGCATTTTATGCCAAACACCCCCATTTCTTGGGGGAGGGTGTTTTTCCCAACACTCCTATGATTGGATGGTTATTAGCTCTTTTTCTACTCTCTTTATTGAGTATCATAAGATTCCTCAGTTAGCTGTAATGGATTGAGGTCCATTATATCCCAATATTCTTAATGCAGTGTACATTGTGGTGGTTAGCGTAGCTTTGTACAGACAATTTGTTTCCCATGTGTCTTCAGGGCGAGGCCAAGGTGAATTCGGGTGTCACAATAATTGTTCTGTCACATTTTTCTTTGGGATTGGCTGTAGTTGATCTGATCCAGGTGTATGTGGGTGTGGATATGTGTGGTTGTTGTGGCCCTGGTTTTTGTGGGAAGGATGTTTGGTTGTGGTATCCCAGTTGTGTGTAGGTGGGGGATGGCAGTAGGACTATAGTGAGAATGGAAACATAGGTCTAAGGCGTATGATTTCGTCAATAACCAGTGGGAAACTGGTATGAGGTACCCAAATATTGATGTTCTATTACTATTACTTTTCATGACTTGTATTATTTGGGGAGTCTACCTTGGTGAGGTTTGTAGGATTGTGTCCTTACTAGGTGCTTTGATTATCTTCTTCTTCCCATAGGGCATTATAATGCCCCCCACTTGTGCACGGAAGATTTTGGTATTCCCTACTATGTTTACCATTATGATCACCTTATGTACATAGAACTACATTCTGGTTTCTAAGAGGAATTTGAGGACTATGATAGACTCTATTAGCTCGGACGCTTGGACCGTTGATATTGATTTTTTTCTTTTCTTTTGGTATTTCCTCTTTGGATTTTTCTTGTATATATAAAACCTTATTATAGAAACATTCATATGGGAATGGATTGTTTCTTATTTACTTTTTCTTCCAGTTTTGGTGTTGTTTGGGATTTACTATGTTTTCTCTCGATCCTTCTAAATAAAAAGTGTAATGAATTCCATTTTTCATGTGATTCTATACCCTTGGTGCTAGATACCACTCTGGGATCTATTGAAGGTGGGTAACAGGGCTCAATATCTCTCCTTCAACGTCCAAAAAGAAGGGTTTGGAAATCTGTTGTCCCTTCACTCATCTTGGTAAAGGTGGGGAATGAAGAAATGGTATCAGAGATGATGGTTCAGAGATTGGATGGAGCTCAGAATTAGGCATAGTGGGAAATTCATGGGATGGTAGGTCAATAGTGTATGGAAATCATGGTATGTGAAATAGGCTAGGGAAGACTAGTTGTGACATGATATTTTATCCCCCCACCCTGTGATCTGATGCAAGGAATCAATACATCCCGAATGGCCATGTGGGGCTATATTGATTGTAGGGTAGAGACCCTAGGAAATATACATGCATCATAATTTATTATATTCTTGTGTGTTCTGGGTGTTTTAAGAATTAAAATAAATAGAAAAATAAAGTACAAGGAAATTTTAAAATAAATATTCTACACTACTTGGACTTAGGAATTCCTTGATAACCATGTAGCTATGGAACCCAGATGATGACCACGAGTAATGCCGGAGATTGAGGACTAGGAGGCTGTTTCGACTGATTAGTGGAGGAATGATCAATATGAGGAGGATGACCAGTGGAAGATGAATCTTCATGCCTTTTAGCCGCAGACCCTCGAGAAGTACGATGGTAGAATCTAAGACATGGAGATAGAGATCTCACTATAGAAACTAGTAATAGCTTTCTGCTTGATATGGGCTCTGACAATGTATTGGGTTCCTATTGCTGTAATCCAAATATGGGGAGGGGTCTGTCTGTGGTGGACACTCTATCTTGGGGATAAGAGTGAGGATGACGTTTCATGGACTATATTTGAGAGGCAATTCACAGTGGAATTACTCTCTTCCCCAATGAATGTTGAGAAGAGTCAGGATCTACTCTCCCTTTTACAAGAGAGTATATCATTTTGGGAGCTCAGAATCAAGTTCAAGGATCTCCTTAGTTTTTCATTGGACATTTTTCTTGATGAGGTGTCTTAGGCGAGCCTTTTAGAGGTGGTACTTCAAACTTCTCTTCAGTATGAAGTTACTCCCTTCACCCTACCAATGTAATTGGAGTTCCAAAAGATGACTGAAGTGGTGGAGAGGATACACTCTTTGGGAGGTGGGCTGTGAGAGGGGATCCAGTTGGGCTCGTCAAGGGGGATGGTCGTTAGCATAAAGCCTCCATTGTTAAGGCCTTATAGGTTTTGGCCAGTGGGGAGCAGGCTCCATCAATTCAACTTTCGATATTCTAGTCCTTTCCATTTCCTTTAATGCATAGTAATGAGGTGCTTCATTGGTGGTAGACATCGGCACCGTCAGAATTAGTGCTTGGACCGAGGGCAGCACCGTGGGGGTGGGCAGGTTATGTTCCCACCTCAGTATTTGTTGTTTCCAAATAGACCCTTTTAGTAGCAGTAGTAGGGACTGCGAGCTACCGCTCCTCCTACAGCAAATGTGGTAGGAGTAGGATGACCTCAAGGTGATCCTAAGGGAACTCGACTAGGGAATGTTCGGGTAGGCAGTTGATATCCAATGGGAAGAAGAGTTGGGTGTGGGTAGTTTCACACTATAAAGGCAGTAGTTCTAGAAGGTTTGTAAGTCATCCGAGGTAGGATCATCTTGATTAGTACTCCCTTACCTGCGCCTTGATTGATTCAAGAGCTTCTCACTCCATTGTTTCACCGAGTCTATCCCATTCCTTGGGCCTATAAATAGAGAGACTCTCCATGAACCTTGTGCTGAGTACGCCATTTGGGGGTCATATTAACCTGTTTGATGTTTTCCGAGGATGTAGACTAATGTTAGGGCTGAATAAGTCTAGTGGGGACCTCCTTCTGCTGAAAATGCAGCCATACAATGCCATCCTAGACTTCAACTGGCTGTTCTCTATGTGTGTTATTTTTGACTGCTTCTAGAGAAGATTTATGTTCTCCAATGAGGATGGCCTTTGTGTGGATTTTGTTGGCGAACAGAGTTGTCAGGTGGGGAGACGGTGCATGGAGCCTCTTTTTTCTATGTTGGCCAAGATTTCTGCAGAATCAGTGGATGAGATAATAGATGTTCTTAGAGTTGGAAGGGAGTTCCTAGATGTTTTTTCTGAGTAGGTTGTGACTCTACCCCCTCAATATGACATGATGTTTGTCATAGGTTTATAGCCCAGTGCCCATCTGATTTTGATATTGAATTCTGTGTTTAAGGATTTGTAGATTCAATTTGATGAGCTGATTAAGAAGAGTTTTGTCCAACCCAGCGTTTCACCTTGGGGTGTTATGGTCTTGTTCGCAAAGAAGTAATATGGTTTTCTCGGGATATGTATAGACTACCAGAGACTGAATTAGGTAATGGTCAAGAACTATTACCCTCTCCCAAGGATAGACAATCTCATTGACCAGTTGGGGGGAGCAATTTTGTTCTCTAAGATCCATATATGGTATGGGTATCACCAATTAAGGGTGAAGGATAGTGATATCTCAAAGACTTATTTCAGGTGTAGGTATGGGAACTTTGATTTCATAGTCCTGTCATTCAGTGTTACGAATGATCCTGATGTGTTCATAGGTCTCATGAAATCTGTTTTCTGTGACTTTTTGGACCGGTTCATCAATGTGTTCATCAATGACATTTTTATCTAATCAGGATTAGAGGAGGAACATAACAATCATAGTAGGATGGTCTTGGAGATCCTTTGACATGACCAGTTCAATGGGAAATTGTCCAAGGGAAAGTTCATGACATGAAAAGTGCATTTTGTTGGACACGTGGTGTCTTAGCAAGGGGTTTCATTTGATCCGTCAAAGGTTTAAGTGGTTGTTTCTTTGGAATCACCCAAGAATGTGATGGAGGATTGTAATTTTCTAGGTCTGATAGGTTATTATCATAGGTTCGTACCCAAATTTTCTCAAGTTTCATCTCTTTTGACAACATTGACAGGAAAGAACCAGTTCATTATGTAGAGTGAGTAGTGTTTGGAAGATTTCAGCTATCTGAAGGAAAGGTTGGTCAGCACTCCAGTGCTCAGGTTTCCATATAAAGGGGTATTATAGGACTTGTTTTGCGACTCTTTTGGACTTAGACTAGGGTGTGTTCAGATGTAGTTGTATAGAGTGATCTCTTATAAGTCTATGAAGTTACATACTCATATGCATAACTATTCCACCCATGACCTAGAGCCTGCAGCAGTGGTGTTCAAATTGAATTTGTGGAGGAATTACCTCATCAGGGAGCACTTTTTGGTCTTCATAGATCACTAGAGTTTGAGACATATATTTACCCAACGAGACCTCAATGTGTAACAAAAAATGTGGGTGGTGATTCTTCAGAACTATAACATTGATATTTATTACACTTAAGGTAAGTGGAATGTTGTGGTTGATGCCTTGATTAGGAAGTCACAGGGGGAAGTTGTTCAAGAATCTGTGGATGCTTGGAAGGCAATGGAGGAGTTGGTTTCCTGACACCATGATGCAAGGGTGTATTGTGGTAGAGTTTGTCTGTTTCATATGATAGTGAAGTACTCTCTATTGTAGTAAGTGGAGGAGTCTCAGTGTAGAGACATAGAGATTGAAGTGAAGTGACATCATGTTAACCAAGGAAATGTTCTAGAAGGGTGGTCAGATGTTGGTCAGAATTGGATACATTTCCGAGGGAAGTAGTTTTTCCCAGATATGATGCATGAAGGAGTTCTCCATGAGTTCCATAACTCACACGTAGCGGTACACCCAAGAGTTCCCATGTTTCACGAGGCCTGAGGGAGGTTTTTTGGTGGCTTGGGGTGAAATGGGATGTGTTAGAGTTTGTTGCAAGGTTCTTGGTGTGTCAGCAGGTGAAGGATGAACACCACGTTCTAGG
This sequence comes from Viscum album, assembly GCA_963277665.1. Classification (NCBI taxonomy): domain Eukaryota; kingdom Viridiplantae; phylum Streptophyta; class Magnoliopsida; order Santalales; family Viscaceae; genus Viscum; species Viscum album. Next base: position 1,221,149,428 of record OY728119.1, read on the forward strand.
AGGTTTGTAGCAGCCTTTAGATGTACCTGAGTTAAAGTGGTAGGAAATCTCCATGAATTTCATCATAACACTACTTACGGTTCAAGGAGGCTGTGATGCTATCTGGGTATAGGTAGATCAGTTGACTAAATCCACACACTTCCGGGTGGTCAAGGAGTCATGTGTGGTGGATTCCTTACCATGGATATATGTGGATGAGGTGGTTAAGTTTCATGGAGTTCTGAGGTCTATAGTCTCGAGTAAGGATTCATAGTTTATATCCCGAGTCCGGAGGGGATTTCAGCTTTCTTTTGGAACCCAGCTATGCCTTAGTACATCTATTAACCCCCTGATAGATGGGAAGACAGAGCGGACCAACCAGACATTAGATGATATATCACAGGATTGGGTTTTGGATTTGGGGGATCCTGAGAATGACATTTTCCCTTAGTATAGTTTTCCAATAATAATAGCTATCACTATACTCTTTGCATGGTACCATTTGAAGCCTTGTATGGGAGTCCATGTCATTCACCCATGTGTTGGACCGTGGTTGGGGTGTAAGGTTTTCTTGGCCTAGAGGTAGTGCAGAGAACCATAAAGGAGGTTCATCTTTTGTATGAGAGGATGAAGGCATCCCAGGATCTGTATAAGTTGTATTCTGATCGTATGAGTAGGCCCTTAGTGTTCTATTATGGAGAACATGTTTTATTGTAGCTTTCCCCTCGATGTGGGTAGTGACAGTTCGATAAGGGGAGAAATCTATCTCTTAGGATCATCAGGACTTTCAATGTTTTGGGGCGAGTTTGTGAGGTGGAATATTTGCTGGTGTTGCCACCTCAGATGGAAAGGGTCCACAATGTTTTTCTTGTCTCCCAGCTTCATTGATATTTACATGATGATTCCCATATCATTGAATGGGGATAGTTGGATATAGGGGATGACACTATATTCATGGAGTGACCAGTGAGGATCGTGGATCTAAAGAAGAATGTGATTTGTGGATGAACCATCACTTTGGTTCCGGTGTTGTGGAGGCATAGTTGCCTCAAGGAATGTAATTGGGAGTGAGAAACTCAATTGCGCACCCAGTACCCTGATCTATTTTGAGTTTCTATTTTGATCCTTCCTTATTGTTCTTGTTATTTTGAACTTCTATGATGTAGTGTTGACCTTGTTGGTTTATGAGATGATTTGTTTCTTTCTTTATGAATGTTTATGAAATGTATCGATGTGTGGGAAAGGGAGAACCCGATTATTTATCAAGACACATCACCGCATATTCGATTATGGCCGACCGAGCGAGTCAGCACCACCCAAAGCGGATCATATCTTGATATGGAGGAAAGAACTCTCTGATCTGTGTGTTGGGAAAATGTGATCCTTGGGATTAATATGGTTGTTTGGGGTGGTTTTTCCCATATAGGTATGTTCAGGAGTAGTTTTTTGGCTTAATCTTGTATTGCCGAGGACGAGAATAATTTGAGAGGTATCTGATGTAATATCCCTGACCCTCCTGGTCCATTACTTTTCCATATAATAGGTATTGGGGTGTTTTGGAAACCATCGGTGAGTCAAGAGGATGTGGGTGTCTGTATAAACGTGTCACTTTGGTGTCACCAATCAGTGCCAGGGATCTGTCTCACCGGCAAGTTTCACTCATCTGTCTCACTGATCAGTTTCACTAATCAGCTTCATAGATCAGCTCCGGATATCAGCAACACATATCAGCTCTGTAGTTCAGCTTCACATATCAGTTTCACTGATCAGCTTCACAGATTAGCTTTATAGATCAGCTTCACTGATCATCTTCACTGATAAGCTTCATGTGATCAGCTTCACGAATTAGCTCCACCAGTTTCACAAATCGGTCTTACGTATCGGTTTCACAGATCAGTTTCACAAATCTATTTCACCGATCAGTTTGACCCATCGGTTTGACCCATTGGTTTCTTCCATTGGTTTCACTAATATGTTTCACCAATTAGTTTCACCCATTGGTTTAGCCCATCAGTTTCACCCATCGGTTTCTCCTATCCGTTTCACAGATTGGTTTCACACATGGGTTTCACCGATCGGTTTCACACATCGGTTTCACCCATCTGTTTAACTGATTGGTTTCACTCCTCAATTTTACCCATCAGATTCATAGATCTGTTTCTCATATTGGTTTCACACATCGGTTTCACCAATCGGTTTCACTAATTGGTTTCACCCATCGATTTCACCCATAGGTTTCACCCATTGGTTTCACCAATTGTTTTCACACATTGGTTTCACCCATTGGTTTCACAGATCAGTTTTAGTGATCAGTTTCACCTAATAAGTTTCACTGATCGGATTCACCAGATTTGTTTCACTGATCAACTTCACTAGATTAGCTTCACCCAATCAGATTCACCTGATCTTCTCCACCAATTGGTTTTACCAATCAGTCTCACCAATCGTCCAGAGAGGGGTGTCGGGGTTTCCATCCCCTGTTTTCCCATAATTCCACTTTTATGTCTTTTAACCTTTTTATGGTGGTTCAAGGCCGTTTTTAGCACCATGAACATTGTTTTAAATCCCCTAAAAGTGGGGAGACCCTCAAAAACCCATTTTCCTCTCTTTTAAATGAAACCCTTTAATGAAAAGATGTTATGGACACCCCTCCAATGAGAATTATTAAATTAACCTTAATTCCATTGTCTTTAACCATCCATATGTGCGGTGAAACCACAATCCCCCATTAAAGACATTTAAAATTAATATCTTGTAACTCCTGGATCTCACCTTTTTATCACACAAGAATTAATTCTTTCTTATTCATGGATGGTATCTTTCCTTTCCCTGGTGTGGTTGGAGTCCCCCCTTTCTGAGGCGAGTGGTGTTCTTGTGCTGGAGTCTTTCCAGCTCACTCGTGGAGTTCCCGGAGTTCCTACAATGAAATTCGTGCATCCCAGTTATTGGTGTGAGGATAAAAACATCGATTGTTGATCATCAAAGTGGGGGTTTTCTTTTATATCTCTTATTGTGTATCATGCGGGGTAGGTGTGATAATATTCCTATGGGGATGGATGAAACCAAACCATAACGAAGATAATTAATTGTTTTAAAGAATTAAGGGGTGTGTTTGATAATGTTGTTTTACTCTTTTACCTCTGCTTATATGTTTTTAATTTTATGGGCTTATGTCCACTAAAAATCATGGTTGTTGGTGGTACTTTATTGAACACTAATGAACCTATATTTTCTGGATATTTATGTGATTGAATGGATGTAACATGGAAAGTGGTTAGTCACATAAACTTAGTTGATTAAATATATTCCCAATGAACAATAATCCTTGTGTGATTACCCCAGTTAACCAAATGGAATTACATATCTTAATGAATAGTACAGTTAAATATGGAAAATCACTTTCTCTATTCTAAGGATGTGTACGGTGGTTCAAATTGATGCTTGTGATGTGACATAGATGGGTATGGGATCCCTTGTTGTGGTGTAGTTGTTGGTTTGTGGATTTGAGGCCGTGTGGGGATGTGTTTTGGGGCATGGTTTGGTTCCAGTTCTTTGAGGGACCTCATAGATCCCTTTTGTCATTGTGACCTTATAAGAGAACCATGTGTGAATTCTTAATTTCATTCTTGGATGTTTTCCCTTCCTTGTCTTGTGGATATTCATGTTAGATTCCCTATAGTGAAGAGGTATTTAAATTGAATCACTTTAATATGTAAAAATAATGGGTTCAATGGGGAGTTGATTTCTGGGAATAAGTTGTGACTTGTTTGTGGCTATGGTGAATCTTAGGAATGTATAGTAACGAGGGTGTTTTGTGTATAGGCTGGTTTTGGAACCTCTATGTTGGGAAGAGTTCTTGTTTACCTATATATATAATTTAGTTTTTATGTTTCTTATTCACGCCCCACCAAAGTTGATCATTTGTTCCAAACCCCCCATTACATGGGGGAGGGTGTTTTTCCTAACACACTTATGAGTGGCTAGTTGTTATCTACTTTTATGCTCCCTTTCCTGAGTATCCCACGATTCCTCAGGTAGGATGTAATGGCATGAGGCCCCTTATAGCCCATGGTTCTTTAGGCAGGGTACGTTGTGGTTGTTGGTCTAGCTGTGTGCGGGTAGGTTGTTTCCCATGTGTCTTCCAGATGAGGTCGAGGTGTCTTCAGGCATGACAGTAGTTGTTCTGGCCCAGGTGTCATTGGGCATGGATATAGTTGATTTCTCCTAGGTTTCTGTGGGTATGGTTATGTGTGGTTGTTTTGGCCTAGATGTTGGGGGGATGTGTGGTTGGGTTATCCTAGGTATGTGTTGGAGGGGGATAGCTTTGGGACTGCAGTGAGAATGGCAGGAGAGGTCTGACACATAGGATGTCTTCAATAAATAGTGGTAAAGTGGTGTAGGGTACCAACATATCAATGTGATTTTTCTATTACTTTACATGACTTTCTTTATTTGGGGAGTTTTCCTTGGTGATGTTTGGTGGATAGTTTTCTTGCTAGCTGCTTTGGTTATCTCCTTTTCACACAGGGCATTAGAATGTATCCCCCCTTATGGACGAGAGATTTTGTTTTTCCCAACTGAGTATACCTATATTCTCACCATACAGATATAAAACTTCTTTCAGGTTTCCATGAAGAATCTGAGTACCATGACGTACTCTATTATCTCGGATGCTGGGACCATTGACATTGTTGTTTTTCTTTTCTTTTGTTATTTCCCCCTTTGGGATTTCTTATACTTGTAGAACCTTATTATTGGAACATGCATATATGAATGAATTGTTTTGGATTTACTTTTACTTATAGTATTAGTGTTTTTTAGGATTTACTATCTTATCTCCCGATCCTACTAAATAAAAAGGGAAGTGCCTTGCATTTCGCCTGTGATTCTATACCCTTGGTGCAAGTTTCCACTCTGAGATCTATTGAAGGTGGGTCTTGGGGGTCATTATATCTTCTTTAACATGAATAAAGAAGGGTATGGAAATCTTTTGTCCCTTTCCCCATCACGGTGAAGGCGGTTTCTGACATTCAACTCCTTGTTTGCATCTCAAATAAAATATTTTGGAATTTTTTCATTCTAAATAAGCTTGATGACATCCATGATGATTGTATAAGATTCAATTTTAATCCTAAAAATGAACACCTTAGTACATCTAAAAATATCATCAATAATAATAAAAATTTAGTACATGAATAAGGGGAATATATTTTAATAAGTCAAAAAAGTTATTTTGATTTTTTCTAAAGGTGAATAAGTAGAAACCTCACTGAAATATTTAATAAATGATTTATACTACTTACCATTTGATTGTAATAACATATTCTCTTATTATTAAACACCAACTTAGGTATGTTTGAAATAAAATTTTCTTTAAATATAATAATTGAATAAAAAAATAAAATAAAATTATATTTTAGTCAAAATATATGACTCGTTAATTTTTATAATCAAAAAAATATTATTATTTCTATATAAAATCATGATTGAAATTTTAATCATTTTCATTTATTCATGAATTAAATATAAGAAATTTAATTTTAATAAATCACATTAATTATAATAAAATTTAATAGTATATTCATCAATAGTGAGTTGAGAAAAAATTATCAGATTATGATTTAACCCTCCAATATAAGGATTTTAATATCAGAAATGCTTTATTTCTAATAAAACCAAAAAAAAATCACATTATCATCAAAATTTATAATTCCCCAATCAATTTTTAATAGTGAATAAAGTTGTGAGACCTCTCCACTAATACAACATGAAGAATAATAATCCATATATAATTTAGAATTATAGTTCCATGGATCCTTTACAAAATGAAAAATATATTCTAGTAGATGTTTTGGCACCCAAATAATTTTTACAGCATTTAAGTTTGAAATTAATAAATTTGGAATCCCAATATTATTATACATAATAGAATTATAAATAAAAATTAAATTATTTTATTTTATTTTAATTTTATGAACACATTACTCTAACATATCAATTTAATCCAGTGATGAAATATTTTCCATAATGATGATACATACCACAATGGTAACAAAAAAATAAACATTATCTTTATTCTAGGATCATGAAAATAATATAATCCATACAAAAAATGATTTTGATGAGTGAATTCAATATCTTTTATGTTTCTAGAATGATTGCAAATTCTATGTAACTAGTTGAGATATTAAATATCCTACATAAAATTAGTAACAACCAACCATAATTTAAAACATTAAAACATATCCTTTATTATTTCTTCATATTGAGTAATAGTGTTATAAGTTGTAATATATTTTTAATTACCAATAACACTAACTAGTCCATAAAAATAAAAAATAACATTATCAGGAATAGATAAAGATAAGGAATGCATCTATTTATTTTTATCCGTAAATAACATAACTTCATGAGTACCATATTTCCCATTTTCATTACTGGAATTATATACATCACATAAATAATTTAAATAACTATAAATAGATATCATATGCATCTTCAATTTTTTTCTCATAATGAAGCTGTCTATAAGTATTTTTATTATATATATTCCTTTAATAAAGAGAATATCTAGATTGATATGCCCATTATTCGTATATTTATAACATGTAAATTATTAATAAGATCAATTAATTTTCATAAACACATTTAAATATTATATAAACACCATTATTATATTATATATAAAATTTTATCTTCTTAGTAAGTAAAAAAATTCATCGACAAACAGAAAAATAAAAAAATTTATTTATCTGATAATTTATTAAAAATATTAATGTGTTTTCTAATCTTTATAGGATTTTTTAGGGTTTCAAATTCAATCTTTATTATCTTATGATCATCATCATCAACCTACATTTAAATTTTATACATTATTATAAAGCCAATAATATACATTATATTCTTCTCTTGAAAATGATTTCACTATTCGATACAAATAAAATGATAGTCTATTTATATGGTAAAACCCATAAAACATTACATTCTTGATTATATTTAAGAATATAAGTTCCCAAGAGATAAAACATGGTAATTATTTCAGTAATTCTTCCTTTTATTTATGTGATTATTTATCTATCAAATATTTTGAAAGAAAAAAAATATAAACATAGTATTATTTTATCACAAATGTTTAAAATTATTTATTTCAACATAATCAAAAAAATATATTTTACATATATCATTTTAAATATAATATTATTAAAATATATTATGTTCTTTTAAACTAATATTATAAATAATTACTTTAAGAGGTATATAATTTAAATAAACATCAGATTATTGACCTTAATTCCATTGCACTATTTCATTAATAAGGATTTTAAATGGTTTTAAAACATTCATATATGGTTTCAAGACCGAATTATTGATATATATATTTTGATCAGTGTCTTATAAGAAAAATAATCCTCTCTATAAAAGTATAGTTCTCTAACCAAATACATTATTTATTTAAGATAATACATAAAAAATAAAGTATTAATCATTTAGGTGATCATATTAAAAATTCAATTGTTTTTCATTGATATCAAACATTACCATAGTTTTTATATCAAATAACTTAGGTTGGAGGTGAATTTAGTTCTAAAATTTGTACTTAGAAAATAAATGTTCCCTCTATAATTATTATCTTTTTTCCCCTTTTCATAAATTAAATTATTAAATTAAATTAAATGTGAATAAATATTAGGGAAAAAGAAATTTTATTATTTTTCTTGGTTTTCTAATATAATACTATATTCCCCTCTACTAACACCCAATATAGGTTTCATGAATTTATTTCACATTATCTAATCCCAGGATCATTAATGTTGAATACAATTGTTTGAAACTTAAAGTTTAAAAAGTAAATATATTTAACTAATATTATATTACAAGAAGATATCCTAATGTATTTCCAAAAAAATAGTATAAATTTTTCCACATATTAGAAAAAAGTAAATGAATAATTTGAAAATATTTTTCAAAAAACTATTTTATATAATTTTAAATGAAAAAATTATAATCTATAAAGTTAATAATATTGATTAAAATCAATCAAAATATTGAACTAGATTATTTATTATATAAAATAATATTTAAAATTTTATAAAAGTATAATTTTAACATAAAGTAAATTAATAATCAAACACCGCATATATTCTATATCTTATGACTTAAAAAATATAATCTACAATGATTATATAGATAAATATATGGTTGGTTGAATATTTTTTCCCGTATATGTTATATTTTTAATCCCTTAATGATATATTTTAAAATAATAGTTTTTAATTTCCAATGTTAAAATAAAAAAAATATTCTTCAACAATTCTTCTTAAAATCAATAGGAAAATCACTCAATTGTTCTTAGAGAATATATTAGTAAAGTCAATCAAATATATCTTTAATAATATAAATTATTACAAATAAAAAACTATAAATTATGTAAATAAATATATATTATTATTATGTCACTAATAATATACATGAATGAGTAAAAATAGTTGTATTTGGGTTCTAAAATTGTAAACTAACTTACAAGTTCCACAGAATAATAAATCAGTGAAGTATTAACTTTCATAATATTTTTTATCATATTATTTATCTTAAGTAAGTATAAAATAATAATTATTCAAATCACTTAATATCAATCATTTAATCATTCAATGTATATATTATTTTAATTGGGTTGTTTAATATTGTAACAAACTCATATAATAAAGAATTCAAACTTTAACAACTCATGAAAAAATGTGTGAAATTTTGAAAGTCAAACACCATTATTATATTAATTATATAAGAATTATAACATATTTTTATAATTTATGTATAATAAAATATAATAAATTAATATAAAAAATAATGTTATCCATAATATGTGTATATTTTGAAGTACTTTGAAAACATAATTATTCTGAAAAAATAACTTCCACGATACTTCTAATATATTTATGAAAAAATATGGTAAAAATATTAATTATATTTATTGAAATTACAAAACATTATATGTATTAAATTAAAAATAAAAATTATTGGTTCTTTTTAATCAATAAAATATTTATATTCTTTAAAAAACTGGAACACAAAAAAATCACTGAAAAAATGAATTGGTGTGTAGATGTGTAGTATCACTATGGATAACGTGAAAAAATCATGGGTGATCCATTTAATATACAAATTTTTATGAGGGATAATAGGGAAGATGTTTGAATATATGATCTTAATACAAGGGTTAATACGAGAGTGTATCCAAGGAATGAGGTCATGTTTATTTAAGTGGTTTGAATTAATAAATTTTAGGAGAAGGATACTTTATAATGTTAAATTTTTTATTGAGATAAAAATGAAGAGATATTAATGTTTATAATTATTCCAAATTATTTATTAACATATATCATTTTGTAAAGTCAGTTAATTTTTTTTTTCTTATTTATATAATAACTTATATGAAAAATACTACACATTTAATTGTAAATAAAAAATAAATAATGTTTGAAAAAAAATTACATTTTTCTCTAGTTTTAATATTATGTTATGTTATACCACTAAGTGAAAGATTTATTTTTTTATATAATATAATTAATTGGGATCTTTATTAACATTTGATTTGAATATTAATGTTTGGTGTTTCGTCTTAGGGAATTACAAGAAGGGAATTCCATTTAAGACAAAGAACAATTATTGAGAATGATATGTTTTTATGATATTTTGGATCCTTTTTTTCATTATCATCCAATAGAGAGCCATATTTTTCAATAGATAATACTTAACTCATATTTTATATTTAGTGTCCTTAATCATTAAAAATCACATGAAAACAAATTCACCATAGTAAACTGTCTCAAAAATAAATTTTTATTATCTTGTTGATCATTGAACATTGTCTCTATCTTTGGATTAAATTTTGGGGACATTTTGATATAACAATGTTTTTTGGGTTATTTAATATCGAATATGTGAAATAAATATTTATCCAAAACTTGATTTTTTATCTCATATATTTGTATTGGATGTAAATTCCAATATAATAATTTTCATTGGAATGGTATGTTCTACCTTTGAGTGGAATATTTTATTCTCTTGAGTTTTGGGACCTGGGTTGGGTGGATTATGGAATTTTAACTAAATAACCGATTATCCAAAATTTTCATTATAAATAATTATTTTATCATTATTTAGTTCAATCTTTATTTTATACAATGAAACCATATATAAGAGGAAAATAATAGAAATGGGGAATTAGAATCATTAATATAGAGATATAAATTGATTCCAGATCATGGATAGTGCAATTTGAAATTATACTGATTCACCATCAATGAAGGGCCTTATTGTTGATTTTATTTTCACATTCATCATGCCTTATATAAAAATGTTTTAGTTTTACTGAATTATAGTTCAATGGGTTAATATGAATTTACATTTGAATTACTCATTCACCATTAATGTATTTTTACACTAGGAATCATGATTTTATTTATGAAATTATTATTAATATTGTTATTATTCATTTAAAAAATTCCCAAAAAATGTTTTCCAGTTACTGTTATCTTTATTAATGCCCATTTTTTGGGATTACCTCTAACAACCAATTCACCCCATTCCCTTTTAAATCATTATACCTTCACAACGAATATTCATCACTTCCCTTCACAATAATCATGGAATTGGATCCATTTTATTAAGATTTTATGTATAGAATCAATTCGAGGTGGTATTATATATTAATTTTAACCTATGGTGAATGGTGAAGATCAATGGTCATGTAGATATCTACCAATTCTGATGTTAAGGCACTAAGGTGTAGAATATTGTAGTAATATAGCTTTTGGATAGTAAACTTTAATACTAATAAATTTTGAAATATCTGGTGAAGAAAGTCCATCTACGTGTTATATTTCCTAGGTATCACATTCCATGTAAATTTTTAACTATGGTTTTAAGTTTTATCACATGAGAAAAGTAACACTGTAAAAATGTAGATTAATAGAAAAAGAACCATTATTGTTTTCTTAGCACCCAACACTGTCCTTCATGAATATATATATATATATATATTAATTATTATTATTATTTAAATGTGACAGTTATAACCGAGACATTTAATTATCAGGTATAAATACAAGTAAATTAATAATGAAATAAATGTATAATGTTCCTAACAAAGAGATGTTTTTTATTAATTCATAGGATATAAGCACTCAATTTTTTACTAGTCATTTTAGGTTTTCAGTATTTAATTTCATTAAAAGTGATTTTATAGTATTTCATTTATGGAAAATATATTTAATTTTTTCTAAATTTATTTTTAAATCATTCTGTAAAAATTAAAATATTGTGAAAGTTTCAGATTGTTCAAAAATGATTAATTTTTCAATGAATAGTGAAAAATGCTTTTTTAAATACCAAACTTTTATATTGAAAAATCATGTAATTAAAATATACCATTACATTTATGAAATTTTCATAACGTTAAATATTATAAATTTAATTTATAATAAACAAATTAATTCTAAATCAATTATTTTATTGATTTTGATATAAGTTAAATTGAATGCTTAAAATAAATTTTTCTAGAAACTATTTTCATTGTGTTTTATGAATTCACTTTAAAAATTATTACCCACTCTTATTTATATTGAATCATGAAATATTTATACCCTATTAGAAATAATGAGATTAAAATTTGGTAAATTTCCCCCTTTATTTTTTGGTAATTATGAAAATTAATAATGGTATGTAATTTTCAGCTCAATAGTGTTAAAATTGGTAACACATGGTTAATGACGTGAGATAAGGTCTCAAAATAACCCAAAACTATATTTTATTTAAATTTATGGTATTAATTCAATAACATACCCACCAAATATGATTATATGTGATTATGGTTCAATTTTTCATTTATAATGGAATTTATCTTTTATGAAAAGAAAATTCTAAAATATCATTCTATGGATATTAATTTTTATTATATGTTCACATAGAGATAAAAATATGTTATAAAATATACAACCAAAATAATTCATTGTTAATTTTGTTTGAAAAATATTTATTATAATTTTATTTTAATTTTACTTATTTTAGGTTACCATAAATGCTTACACATTGCTGATACAATGATTATGTATGAAGTAGAAAACAATAAATATTTTTAAAAACATCAATAGTAATTTTTTAGATGAATTATTATTTTAAAATAAGTTTATGGTTAATAATAATGTATAATTTAAGTTTAAAGTATTTATATTTAAATTCCTTTATCTTCATGATTTCTTTGTTGTGAAAATAAGTAAATATTGTCAAAAATGACATTACGGATTTTTATGAAAAATATAATCTTATGAAATTATTTAAAAATCATAAAAATGTTTTAGTAGGAAATTTTTGATGATAAATTGTCTACATGTAATTCCTTGGTAATAGAATGATCCAATTGTTACCATATAAGTAAAATTATAACCCCTTATGTTTGAAAAAGTCATTACGATGATCAAATATAAAATTGGATTATTAAGGGATTGAACCCAATGATAAGGTTTGTAGTACCATGTAAACCTATCTGAATTTTACTGGTTGAATATATTTTAGTCATATCCTATTTTAATTAAAAATATATATTTCCAATTTATGAAATATTTATTTGATTATGGTCTTTATACTATTTTAACCAAATGATAAACCTAAAATGTCACTCTCTTGACCTTAATATATATAATATTTTCCATCAGGATAAAAAATATAATGTTTGGTTATAAATTTGTATTTTAAGGATTTATTAATTGTTTTTTATAAATTTAATTTATTTATAATTTTTATTTATTGAATGATTATATAAAATTGTTATGTAATATTGACATAATATTTATTCAATTAAAAGGGAAGTGAAATAAATGATATTCAAAATATTAAAATTAATATAAAATGGATGAATAATTATGTAATATTATTCTTTTTTATAAATATATAATGTTATGGTACTCCTAACGGTTTATATTTCAATTATATAACTATATTTTTGACATTAAAATCAAAGTAAATAAATATTTCTAAAAAATACATTAATGGAATTTTAAATTATAAAATATTTTATTAAATGATTTATAATTAATTAAAATTCTATCCTCATCAAAGATAATAGGATATGGTTGATCATATCAACCATGTTCCCTTAATGTGTCTCTTGTCTTTTTATGGTCACATTTTTAAGCCTTAGATAGTAAAAAAAATTGATATTATGGTAATTAAAAAAATCGGTAATGGGGGACTAAAACTAAGCGATAAGGGTTATAAAATAACTTAAAATTATGTAACTATTAGTTTATGTGATAGTTTAGACTTATCCACAAATTATATATTAAATATATCAATTGGAAGTCACTTTTATCTGAAAATTAATGTATATTAATTTAATTCACTTAATAATTCCAAGTGTGCCCCCATACTTATTAAAACTCACCACTTTTCCACTCTTCCTAAAAAACTTTTAGCACTTAATACTACCAAATAACTTCCCTAATAACTTTATATATTCATTAAACACATTGTATATAATCTTTTCATTCCATAATTCCATCCTTTTAAGGAAGAAGGTGTAATATAAAAAAGGTTTCTCAATACTATTGAAAAATTTCCCCATGTTTTAGGATCCTTTGAGTAGAATCACACCCGCCTACCTCCCAATATAGGGTTCCTTTAATAGGTATTTGGTGGAGTTAGTTCTATTCACCACTTCTCTATCATTTTATTCCCCTCCCATCATTCTTTACCTCATTTCCTCCCTGCCTTCACCTCCTATTATTCTTCCTCATCCCTCCTGCATATTAATTTTTTTTGTTTCCTTCTTCCCTTGCACATACACTATTCTATATGTGGTATTGGATCCCTATTGATCACCCCTTAGATCTTCCCCAAATCTTTTCATCTGGTTACATTGTTTCCAACACAATTCTGGTTCGATGTGTTGGTTTTCTTTGGGAGGATTCAGATGTGTACGTTCAACCATGTCGATGTACCAGGAGATCAAATTGTATTCAGTATTTTCAATTTTCAGGTTCCTATTTTATAGAGCTCAATTATTTTTCAGTATGATTGTAGTGTTATAATTTAATTGTTGTGGTTTTTGTAACAAGGGTTGATGGTTTTAGTTGAGGTTGCGGTTCTTTTGTGGAAACCATACTACTTCAAACCCATTCCTATCTTCTAATTCCTCGATTCACCTCCGAATTAGTCTAATGCAGCGGTCTCAAGAGGATTTTGTATTTGTTGTTTTTCGGTAAAAAACGTTATATGAGGCACATCCTTCATCGACTTCAGTCTATTCTATAGCTATATAAAATGTTTTTTGTAGATTAATCTATGGAAAGTCATTGTTCATCATTGGATTTAATTTTTTTGATTCGTGAGGGGATGATGGTTTTAGCTTTGTTACATGATTTATCTAGAGAATATGTCTTGGTTTTCATCCTTAATGAAGCTGATGCTTTTGGAAGACTATCATGGAGTTTTTGGTTAAGGATTTCGGTTTGATTTGATGGACCCTACCATTTTTAAGGTTTTCAATTATTGAAAACTAATATGAAGTTTTGTTCTGGTGGATGCTAATTTTAGATGATGTGATGTCAATGATGCTTTAATTGTGATTTAGGAGTTGTAGTTTAAGTGGATAGTGGATCAAGGTGATTTTATGTGTGAATTTTTGAATCACGTGTCCTATTTTAGGAATTTGAAATTTGAATTTGAATTTTGATGTTTTGGGGTGAATTTTGAAACTTCTATGATGTTAATATTTGTGGTGTTTGAAATGTGATATCCATTATTATGAGGTTCCCACTCAACTATAATGTAGTTTATACAGAAAATGAAAATAAAAAAATTGGTTTGAGGAATGATTGCTCTCAACAAAATTTTGTGACTCTTATCCGAGTACATTCAATTTTACTTATTCTTATACCATCTATAACTCTATTGTATCTATTAAAAATAATATATTCATTATATAACATTGGAAATATTTTTATTATAATAATTCATCTCCCATTATCCTCCTCGTTTCAATCAAATGGGAAAAAATCACCAATGCATATGTATTGACTACCACCTCCCTGAAGTGATGTGTTTCTTTTTCATCACTAAATCACGTTGACAGATATAATTATTTAATTGATTAATATATATGTTATATATGATATTAATATGGTTTTATAACCATTAATTCCTATTTACCCATATTTAATTCCATCCATTGAAAATTTGAAACATCTCTCATTCCTACTTAGGGACTACCATATCCATAAAGTAATGTATTTCATTTTTTATCATCATATTATATGAGTAGTTATAAATGTGTGTATAATGACTAGTAATGAAAATATAAAAACATTTTAAAATTATGGATAATATGGAACAATATTACATGTAGAATTATTGGTACTTCCGAACCAAAACATGCAGGGAAAATAATGCACTTATCACCTGAAATAGTGATTTTGAATAAGAATTGTTTATAAAATGGGTGATAAATTGTCATAATTAAGTCATATATCAAATGAAATAAATTTTTATAATTTTATAATATGATTATAATAAATATGTATTTATTATTCAGGAGGTTCTATCACATACAATGTATATACATAATGTAAGGATATTTCTCATCTAACATTTATTTTAGTGAGATACATATGATATTCACAGTTTGATTCACTTATGTGGTGTATAAACAATCCAAGAATGTGTTTTATGAATATTAAATAAAAATTATTTGGATCTAAAAATCCATATAAGGTTCTCTCTTTCATGGTGTTTTTATTTTGATATTATTAATGTGGTAATGGATTTATGTTTGAATCCCTTTTTAATTGGGTTTGTCTACTATCGAATTTCAATTGAGGAAATTATATGTTCATTATATAATAAAGCCCATTTAATTTTCTTTTTCATATCATATCCATGCAATTTAAATTTAGAATTACCATTCTATACAATTTGGAAGTTAAAATAAATGGGAAAATAATTTTCATAATAATAGACATTATTTTCTCTTTGGTAAGGAATCATTTTCATCCTTGAACATGATTTAAACAAAATTATTTTTGGAATATTTTTTATTTGTTATATTATTTATTAAATTAATTTTTACCAATGATTATATTTTTATAAATATTTATAAAATTATTTTTCTTTCAATTTTCAAAATGTGGAACTTCTTAATTTTTTCCATAATTGTAAAATACATCATTGTTTCAAAATACATGGAATGAATGGATTTTCATTATGTCATGGCTGATTACAGTTTTCCAAAATAGATTAAAAGTTTATATGGTTATTTTTAAGAATTATTTTTATTTAATGTTTAGAAATATTCATATTTAAATTTTTTAATTTCAAAATACAAATGTTATTTTCCTCATAAAATAGTGCAGTGATATTTTAAAAAATATTTTATAATAAGATCCTTCATGTCAAGGATGAATTACTAGGTATATGATACAATGATACCAAACATATTCATTATTTTTATGGATTATTATTATTATTATGAGAAGTTTATGAAAATGATTTATCTTCCATGAGTTATGATATAATATAAATACGAAATGTTTATAAAACCCATTTCCTTTCCACAAGTTATGTTTTCATAATACAATCAATGTTTTATGAACCTATAGAACACATTTGTATAGTTTTCAATATGTGATTGGTGGGAAAAATTATATTCCCTATAATATAATTGTTATGGATTTATATCTCTTGGTATTATTATTGGAAACAAAATTATGATCTTGGTCTACAATGAAAAACATTTAGGGATGTATGATCCACTATGATAAATAGAAGGTGATTCATGATTTGTTATGATATGGGATAAAACATTTTTAAGCTAGATCAACTATTATTAATAATTTCATTATTTATCCTTGAAATATGAAATTTGATATATTCATATGATGGTTCCACACTTTTATGATATGTTTTATGTATAATGATATGAAATTATTTTTCGTGATTGATTTTTAATTATTTCTCACTTTGAGGATTTGTGTCCTTGGAAATTAAAAATTTTGATACCATGACTCATGATTATGATCCATGATAGATTAGGTATGAAAATTATAGGTTATAATAATAAATTCATACTCTTATGATAATGTTATGAGTGAATATGATCATCAATATATATATCCACTCTTTACCCATACTGATCATCTGAGCTCACCCTTCCATATGTTTTATTTTCCCAAGATAGGTATATGTTTTTAAGGTCAATTATGATAATATAGTTAAAATGTGAGATTAAAATAATGATATATTTTAAACAATGTACCTAAAGAAGATGCTTATATGTCAAGTTTATAAAAAAAATAAACCATTACACTTATGGTGTGGATCATAATTTTTTAATGAATATATCTCTAATAAGATGTAATATTTGTGTATAAAAAGATCAAGTCACCTAAATATGATTCAATAAATGGTTTAGTCAATATTATATATTAGGATAAGATAAATTTGTTAAAAACCATGGGGATAATGCTATGTACTGGATAACATTTTATAGTTTTGTAAAGGTAAATAAATGGTTGTTTTATTGGAAATACATACATGTATGGATACTACAAGTAGACCTGGTATTTGAATAAATTAATATAAGGGTAATAACCCTAATATGTTTTGTTTTAGAATATATCAATAATCATTCTAGTGTATGGTGAATTTTTCCTTACCAAAAACATGTTTTGAAACACTTATGGGATATTCTTAGGCTAATTCACAATTTATTTATAATAGATTGTATAGTTTTTGAATAAATCATGACCATGAATTACCTATGTAAATACTAAGGTGTTATTAATGGAAAATAATATGTTACAAATAAGAAATAATACATATAAAATTTCTTGTTTTATATGGTTTATCACTTTGATTATTATTTCCCAGAGTATACCCTTCGAATTATTTAATGTTTGGAACTCAAAGGAACCATGTAAAAATTTAATGTGATAGATAGTGGAATGATTTTCATCATGATATATCAATTGATAAGGGATTTCTAAGGGGAATCAATTTGATTATACCTAATCAACTATCACAATATATGATTAATAGGATAAACATTGGATAGTTTCCCAATACATCAAAGAATACGATGTTCAAATTTTATGGATGTTCATGTTGAAATGAGCATAGAGTAAAGAAAGATCAATTTTATTCATGTCCAAAATTCGGGAAGAATAACTTAGGATAATGAATCAAAGGAAGGGTATGAAGTTTTCAGTGTAAAAATAATGGTCACATAGGGCCAAATTAATATGGAATTTAATTTCTTATTTGAAGTGAACTTGGGAATTAACTATGCCCTTTACCCATTTAAATTTATATGCTCTAGAAAAAGGAATTTTCTATGGTATGTTGATCAATAAAGTAGAATGATTGAAGTATTTATTTTTTAGGATTAAAAAATTAAGTTACATAAGTTTTTTATCAATTATATTTTGGTTATAGGAATATTATAACATATAAGGTTTTTTTTATGTTTTTATCATTTTTTTTATAATAATATGTTTAATTGTATTTATTAACAAGAAATCAGATTAGTGGTACAATCATAATTGAGGGAATGCACATGATTGAGGAAACAAAAAACCTTAATATGTTCCTAATATTGTGATAATAATGATTAGTGGAGATAAATAGAATACTAACCATGATAAATAAAATGGGATACTAATGTTGACCTTTAAATTTGTGATCGATTTTATAACAATTTGATTTAGAAAACATTTGATGAAGTTTGAAAAAACTATTTTGAATTTATAGAATACACTAAATGTTGTAAGATTTTATTTGATGAACTATGATAATGTTAAATTGTTTGATATATATATTTTTTCATTCAGTTTCTATATAGATTCATGCGCTTCACATTTTTTTAAGGATCTATGTATTAAAATGTTTGGTATGTGAAATTATAAGATACTTCATTATTTCTATGAATAAATGTTAAAGTTACACTTGTTAAATAAAATATCTGATTAAATATTAAATAATGTTTTATTTGAATTTGTTCAAAATTATTATTTAGGATTCTTAAGGTAAAATATTTATGGAATGTATTCATTTGAGAGTTGAGATTTATTATTGATGATTTAGAGATAAATGTAGTATATTTATACATATTGGAAAACATTTATTAATGATTTGGGTTTTTTTAAAATAAATAGAGAAAAATAGAATGACTTTTCAATATTTTATGGTTCTTTTTATCCATTAAAAATTCAAATTTTTTACCCCACACATTAAAAAATCATATTGAATTTTATTTTTTTAGAGTAAGAGATGGAGTAAAAATGATTGAATAAAAACAAAACGATAAAATTGTGAATATGAAATGAAAGGGAATAAAGGATATTTTTTTGTAATCTATAATTTTAGAGAAATAATTTTGAAAAATTAGGAGAAATATGATGAAATAAAAAATTAATTCTTTTTCCATCATTTCCAGCTAATCAATTGTCATTTCAACCCATAGTTATTTATGGTTTTATGGTCATTAACTTTATCATGACCAAGTTCTCTATCACACTATATTAGCACTGAGATGAATGTTATATATTCTATAAATATATTTTAACTTACCATAAATATTATACTTAATTTGGAACCAGATTATGTGTTATATCAAGTAACCATTATGTTTTCCACTTTCCCATTTTAAATGAAATTTTATTCTTACTCTGAATGATAAGGATTTTTAATAATCGTATTTTAAAAATTTATTACTTTTTTAATCAAGATAAAAATTTAGAGGGTTTAATTTATAGCAAACTCACATGATCAATTTTTTAAGTTTAGTCACAAGAATCAACACTATTAGTGTTTCTGAGCTGAAATAATAAATGAATGAATATAATAATAAAAAACCCCTCTCATCTCTTTATAAATAAAACGTCTCACTCCCCATTTTCCACACACCTTATAATAATTGAATATTATCTAAATTATGATGAATTACGTTTCCAATCCTCTTATTGAAGTCCAAGACCTTATTGACTTATCAAAAGACCAAATCCACGATTCTTAAGATGGTTCCCAAGGAGACAGTATTCGACAAATAAAATACTATTTATTTCTCTTTTAATTTATTTTCATTTATTATCATTTTTTTACCTCCCAATTATAATTTGTTGTAGTAAATCCATTATGTTATATTGACTATAATATTATTGTGTTAATGGAATAATTATCATAAAATCAATTCTCATCTCCTTTTAATTCAAATAATGAAAATTTTATATGTGATTTGTTGATTCACCGCCTTCGTGGATGACTTGTTTTTGTTTTTAATTACCGCATATATTAATGAGTATAAAACCATTTTAATATAAAAAAATATTATAATATGTGTATTATAACCTATTTAATGTTTTGGAACCTGTATATAAATATAAAATTCAATAAAATGATACAAATTTGATGGTTGTAAAAACAACAAAAATAAACTAATCACTTTGCATAAACATTTTATCTAATGAATCATCCTCTTACCATATAAAAGAAATTATATATAAGGTTAATTTAAAATTCTATAAGTATATTAATATCATTCCATTATTATTCTAGAGTTTTTCATCCATTGTAGATGAATACTCCAAATTGTACAAAAGGGAACTGACCGTAAAACCATGAAACAAACGCTCCTATAACAATGAAATTAAACATTGTAACACATTATATAGGACATAAATGTAATTAATAAAATTATAATAAATTAAATATATGTTTAATAGTTTTTTTATTAAGTAACTAATGATTGTAGTTTGAATATTTAGGACATTAAGTATAAATTTCTAACACTCTCACACAAAAGATAAGCGACATCGTCTCAATTTCCATTTCATTGAGACTTACATGGAATTGTACACCTAAATGTTTTTTATGTGGTATATATATTACCCATGTAGGATTATTTTTCATTGTTAATTTTATTTATATTATATATTTATTTCTCGTTTCAGGTATTTTATTATTATTTATGTCTTATAACATTTTTACATTCTGTTTTAATTTTTAATATTGTTTTACTGGGGAAATATTGATAAATGTGTATCTTATAATCAGTAAGAATAATTTGATAATACATTTTATTCATGAATTAAATATATGTAAGAATAATTATTTAGACTTCTAGCGAAGGTTGGGACCCAACACTATATAGCCCCTTAGTGCATCGATGGGTCTCATGAGACAAAACATTAGACAACAAACCCTTCATGTTTGTTTCCATGTATAATTAGATGAATTTCTACCCACAAACATAAACCCTCTTATAAAAGGTCTTGACAGTATTGGTTCATGTTTTAGATAAATGATGTAAAAAAATTAACCATTTCCTACATTAATATTTCTGTAATTACTATCCATGGAATTTTCACTACGACAAAATATGTGGATAAATTTTTATTCTCATTTTATATGGTCAATGGAAAGTGATTTATGTTATTTACATTAAAATTTTTATTATGCATTATTTATTATTATTCACTTTTTTATTCTAGTTTCTAATGTATATAACCCTTTCTGATCATTTTATCTCA
The DNA here is from genome assembly GCA_963277665.1 of Viscum album. NCBI lineage: Eukaryota > Viridiplantae > Streptophyta > Magnoliopsida > Santalales > Viscaceae > Viscum > Viscum album. The sequence continues at coordinate 1,221,170,982 of OY728119.1, forward strand.
CACTTATATTTGTTTTCATACCCCAATTTATGATAATGGGATCATTGAAAAAGTGTCAAGGTAGAATTTTATTTTCCTTTATTATGTTCTATTATTAATTACCAATATAATAATGGTACCATGAATATATAAAGTTCATCAAGAAAAATATGCTGACCATTCCATAGGGATGTGACCTATTGTATCTATTCCATTGTAATAATTTAGCCCCAAAATCAAGGCTACTAGGGTTGCGGTTGTCATACAACTGATTCTATATCCCTCAGATTCATAGAGAAATTTTACATATAAGGTATAATCCAAATGATTGAGGCCATCACTTCTTCCTTTCATGTGGGTTGGAATTTTTCATAAACCTTTATATATTATACTAATACTATCATTTTTTGATTTCTATATGATTAGTGATTATGATTTTTAATATAAATTTTAATCTAAGTGGATATAAACTTCCAAATTAACAAAACTAGTGCATGTGTTTTCTATAAATTCATTACCTGATAATGAATTTATTCATTCAAAAAGATGAAATTTAATTAATTAATTATTGGGTTGTTATAATGAGAAGTGGGAATTTATGATTTGGAATAATAGAGGGGTTGAATTTTTCTAGGTGCATGCAACAAAGAACTATGATCTAGTAGTGACGATTTGGGATAAAGTTCGTACTTATTGAATTATTTTCTATTTATTTTTGTCCCCTATGTTGTAATAATGTCCACATATTCATTTTATTTCATCATATATAGTGTTAATGATTCTAACAGTATAAAATAATTTTCAAAAATTCGTTCGACCTTAAAGAATGTCCTTAATGAGGTAGTAGTCTCATATATTGAAAAAATTATTAAATTCATAATTTCAAGAGCAATAATAAGGTATCTAAACTTTATTTCTTCTCTCACAAGAAAAATTATGGTGCATCATCAATACTTTCCACTATCAGGTATTTTCCTCTCCATAAGTATAAGTTGTTCGGTGATGCTAATATTCTTTAACTATATCACAACCTATAATCATCTTTGATCAACCATGAATCTAGTATCAGTAGGTAAATATTTTAATTTGTGGAAAATATATCACATCTAATTATGAAAATCAATCTTATATCATGTGGTTTATAAATATCCTACATACAAATCAAAAATTACAACTAGAGTCCTAGAAAAAAATTATCCATCGATCAATCCTTTAGATGATAATAATAAAGTGTATGAATTGAACGAGCGTTTAGAAATTAAATGTGCAGTTTGATTCATGAATAATAATATGTGGTTATAATTGTTCAAGAAAATAAATAAGGATCTAAAGAGATTTTTCAAGACACTATAATAAATGATGTTTTCCATCTGTCATAGACATACGTTTATAAGAACTGAGACACCATCCCAGACCATCTCTATTAATAGTGTCCTCACACTAAAACCTTCTATCTGGAACATGGGGAAGTATTAAATTGTTTCTGAGAATTATATAAGAAATCCATGGAACAGAACCTCAATGATATATAATATCATTTCCTCCAACCTAAGGCCACCTAGGCAGATGTGGAATATTGTCCACTACTAGAACAAACATTTTTAAAGAGTAATGAGAAATAAACTATTATAGATACTTAACATTGTACTATACTCACTTTTTTTAAGTATATTATTATTTTATTAATCATCCATTGATATGGTCTATCTTCCTAATTCCTGATTGTGTGTCCTCATATGAAAAATATGCAAACCTTGGGTACTTATTGTACTAAAGAGGGGTGAGGTTAATACAGATGATGTGAGATCATTTTTATGAATTCTATTCTCATAATTTCTATGAGATTTTTATTATTTAGTAATCAAAATATTATTTAAATAATAAATGATTTATTTTGGATCATTTTAAATTAAAATTTTTATTCTATGAATATTTGAATGAAAATCTAGATTTTTGAGGCTATGTTTATTGAATCTTATTTTCTTTAAATAACCTATATGTTAAGACCAAAATATTTCTGTTGTATTTGGAGAAAATTAATTACAATTTTTTATTATTTTTGAATGAAATATTTTATTTTTATGTTGATATTTCAAAATTCCATATTTTAAAATTTTATATCATTTGATAGAGTTAATGTAACTTTATCTTGAATTCTGAGAATCTATTGATGTTATAATTTTAAATATTTAACATATTTATTAGGATTTAATTATTCTATATTATTATATTTTATTGAATTGTTATTATGAAACTAAATTGTAAACTCTGATAATTTATTGAAATCCAAAATGAGTACAGAAGCACTAATACATATATCATCTAGAAGTAATATAGAAAACCTATTTAGGTTTTTATAGTTCCATGTAGAGTTAATTATCTCCAAATATAGACTTTATATCCAGTTTAAAAAATATATAAAGGCCAATTTAGAGATGGGGATATGATTTTGAAGCATAGTTTATTTAAAAAAAATTATTCATAGTTGATGTGGTTGAATATGATCTACTTAAGTAGGATTCCAACTAGACCATTGGTGAATCTATTTAGAGTTGAAACTTTCAATAACAATGGAATCCAATTAAAAACATATAATTTTTATTAAATCTTTATTAATGAATGGATTGAAGTATAACTCAAGAAACGTTTGTGTGGACATAGTGAAGGAAATTTGATTACAAATTTTCATTTGTTGGGTTTTTTGTTTGTAGATTCGTGCATAAAGATGATACTGCCTTGATCATCTCAAATCCTGGGGATTAATAATTGAAGAATGGTAAACCAGAGATGATTGAATAAATTTTATAATAGCATTACGAAAAATTCAAAATTCATTTCTTGAGAAACCACCAATGTGCTTTTCATAAACCTTATCTATTGATGAAGACCACTAAGCCACGTTTTTTGTTCAAAGTTGATCACTATAATTTGAATGACTGGTATATACGTTGGTATTTTTTTTAGTCTACAATATTAGATCATAGTTTTTTTCTCACTAGAACTTGTTGTATCTGGTAAACCTATTATATATATAATGGTAGTTCAAGACATTCATAAAGGTAAAAATGATGAACATTCACTCATATATTGTTACCTTAGAGGCATGGAAATTATATAAATATTATTTCTAAGAATATATCGTGGTTAATTTAAAGGTCAATATAACAACATGTCAAGGTCAACTCACATAACTTTCATTGTGTAACGATCATGTGGGAGTGTCACATAATTGTAAAAAAACAATTTAATAGAGATATAAAAGTGTAAGAGAAGTAATATAAATTGATAAAACACATAAATAGATTCATTTAAAGGTGCTGTGAGGGGTTAAATAATGTGGATCCCTAAAATATCAATTCTAATCAATGTAAATGAAAGGTAAACTAGATCATATAAGAGAAATAGATGGGAATAAACATAAGATTATTAAAGATATTTGAAAGAATGAATTGTGTTCGATATTTTTTTAGATGTGGATTGATGTAATAATTAATACAACCCATGATGAGTTTTAGTTTCCATAGTTATATATTTTCTTGAGTTTTAGGATGAAGATGATGAATATTAAAAATATAAATTGGGTGTCATGGAAATCGAGATAAGTTATTTCTCTCTATTTGATTCAAGTATGCACATTCATTCATAAGGTATAAGAGATCATTTTAAAATTATTCCAATCCAAATAATTTATGAATTATTCTAATTCTCAGAACAAGCATAAAATAAAAGTAGGATATTTTTTCACGAACATGAGAAGGTCTTCAATGAATGGGAGAGAATGGAACCTAAAGTGAATAAATATGTAATTTAACTTGGTAGTTAAGATTTTATAATTCGCCATTAATTTTACATGATTTCTATCACAATTAACTATGATAATTTTAATTCTAGACATAAAAATATCGGTTTATTTAATTTTTAGAGGAAATATATTTTATCAGATTGTAAAAAAAATTATGATTTATGATTTTTTTATCTAAATTTTTTTCCCTTCTTGAAATTTATTTACACTTAGTTCTCAACTTTGGTTGACATATCGATGGATGAAAATAAATATAAAAAATGATTGAATAATTTATACATTAAAATATGTGAATAATTTTAGTACTTTGAATTTGTTTATTAAATATTCAAAAAAAATGAATGTTTTCTTTTCTTGAATGAACTTGTAATCACTTAATTTCTCACCACTATGTAAAAAAAGTATAATAAAAGTGATTTTTAAATATATTAGTATTGTCAATATATCACAAACTAAATCTTGGAAACCCCATATTTCAGAACCTTTTATAGTCCATGATATACATGGAGAACATTCCCAATCATCCTAGGACTGAATCATGTTAATGAAGTCATTATTATCCAATGAGAATTATTTCAACCATTAATCATGAACTAATAACCCACATTAAATTCTGCCATGACAACATTATGCATCAGAGGAACATAAACAGGTAAAAAAGAAATAATTTAATAAAAATATTACCTAATATGAAATAACAATTAAATAAATATAATAACATAATCAAAGTAAAACAAAACCAAGATTTTAGATATAATGGATGCTTTCATTGATGATAAATACACAAATGATAGAAAGAAAATTAAAAATGAGTTCATATCTCATTCTTCATGTAACTCCATGTGTCTCCATCCAACATCAAAACCATCTTCTGTACAAGGATATCAAAGAGGAACTGATATCAGATCCAATAATTTAATTATTTTTATGGTGAATATTAAACCTAGTAGATATTCTAGTAGAAACCATAACCATTCAATACCATTAGAAAAAATATACATTTAATGTTATTTATAAATTAAATTTTTTAGAAAATTGATTTTCTTATTTAATTTAAAATACAATATAAGTATCCTACAGTTTTTCTCTTTATAATAAATCCATTTGGAACACAAGGGTTAAATTTTTTTTATGAAGGTGAAGAAGCATATGAAAAATAATAATTTGAATTTTAATATTTTAAAAATAATGTTGTAACCCATTTTCAAAATGTTTTAAGAACTATTAATTTTTAAATAAATGTATCAATTATAGTAATAATCCGTAATAATAATAACATAGGATATAATAAAAATTAATTGATCAAAAATGAAAAAAATTAAATTAGAATATGATTAGGAAAACAATTTCAAATATGGTAAACATAATGTGACCATGTTCTGTGGATCGTTTGAATATTCTATACCTATGGGGTAAGTGTAAAATATAATAGACATGATCAATCATATCAAAACTCCTTCAAAAACTATAGCTCTCTATTTCGTGGTCATACCCTAAATATCCCAATTGAGGGGAAATCTTCAAATTAAAGGACTGATCCATTCAAAGAGATACTAACAATTGGGAAATCTAATACAAGTGTATCATGTTATTTAAAATGTCCCCTAACCACTGTTGGTTCCAATGATATGTATAAAAATAGAGGTGGGATAAATGAATATAACAAGACATGGTATAAAGATAAATATATATGAATATATATATATATACACAAGTCAAACACTATAAAAATGGTCACACCCTTGTGAACCCCTTATGGTAACGACCCCCTTTTTATCAAACATGTCCCACAATAAGAACAATGTCATTATTTTAAAACCAAAAGGTGTTCGAAATTCCCGAGTGTGTTTTAATTTGGGTAATCCACATTATAATGAAAACTAGAAATGAGGATAATTTTTATGTTTTAAAACCAGAAAACCATATTTTAAACTAATATCTAATATTTCAAAACATGTAAAATATTCTAATAATTTTAAAGTGTCCTTTCAAAGGATTAAAAACCCATAACAATTTAAATATCCATTTAGAAACTATTTCGAAAGTCTGAACAGCTATTTAAATATCAAACCTATTTAACAATTGATTTACAGGGATTTTATCAATCATTTAGTGTGCATGGTTTAATAAAACTCATTAGATGTAATTATTTTAAATTGGAAACTTATTTTAAATTCCTGAAAATAAACTAGAAACCCATTATTATCTTTATAAAATATACAATAACCTTTAATACATTCATAAAATATACAAAATAAAATTTTTGAAACATTATTAATCAATTCTTGTCAACATAAAAATTAATACATGGAGAAAAATATCTCAACATTCTATATTTGAAAATGAAATATTGTAAACTACATTTATAAGGAAAAAAATTATTTATTGAACTAATGATAACCCTAAACCCCTAAAAAACCTAATTAAAATTCAATCTACAATAATTCATAGTCCATTAACACAATACTAGGGTAGAAACATGAAGAAGAATTGAGAAAAAGAGGAGTGGGACATGTATCGATGAATTTTCCTAGAGGAATCGACCTCAATATTATATAACAATAGGCAATTTATCAAGAAAGAAGTTACAGAGAGAATAGGTAATGTAATTATAAGGACCTATCCTTAACCTTACATAAATTGAAATAAGTAAATAATTCACATTATGGTTATTTTCATGTTTAGAGTTTTAGATAATTAGGTCGTAACTATTACATTACATCTCAAAAATAAAAAATTAGACACTTCTACTCTATCCAATTTATTCACAAAAATGAAACTCCTTAAATAAAAAATCTTATTTTCTTCATATAAATCTTCTTGAATTCATCATTTCCCTTACCCTTCCTTATACCCTATGAAAATCATTTCTAAATCATGGGATGAGCATAAAATTACCAAAAGGTTTTATAAAATACTGAATGAAATCATTAGTTCATCAATACATACAAATCAATGAAGTAATACTTTTCAATCTTTATCATACAATAAAAAACCATAGATTTTAGGAATAACACATGGAAATTATAAATCAAAAAGGTAACTTTTGGTATCCATAACATACTTACATTGTATCTTTCATAGCTACATTGGGAGTTACGTTTGGAATACACATCATAGTATATTACCTAAATCTCTCAGAATAAACATTAACATTTACCTCCATCACGTTACATAATTCATTGGAGAGCTATCGCAGGCCCACCCACCCTAGGTTTATCATGGAACCACCTATATACATAAACAATTCCCATGTAGCATAACATATTCATAACACATAAAATAATCTTAAAATAAAGATAATATCTCCAAATTTTAAAAACAATATATAATTTTATTATATTGAAATAATAAATGATTTCTCAAAACCATTTTCAATACCAAAATACATTAAAATTGTATACAGTATTGATTTTCCTTTAAAAAAATAGGGCTTTTTAGGAAATGCAAAGATCCAATAATACACATGGAGGAGGAAAGGTCATTATCATAGTGTAGGTTAAAAAAAATTTCTTTTTTCATTTAGTAAAATGATTTGTAGAAAACAATATTCCCATTCAATGAAATTAAACGTAAAAGGGGTTTATACTATGTATAAAAGAAACTTGTGTATAAATCAAGATAAGCCTCAATGAAAGGTGATTGAGATGAAGTCCCATACAAATATCATATCATTACGTTAATGATAAATTAATGACATAATTATGTGTGAAAAAAATAAATACACCAAATATATGTGGTCATTAGGTGTAAATCAATCATAGGTCATTCACACATATACATAGAACCACATAAAAAGATGTACATGTTTAACCCAAATAATGGAATATGGGTTAAGAAGTTCCCTTACCTCATGTCTGACATGACATTTTTGTTCTTTAATATCATGAATAATAAACTAAATTTAATTCATACTATCTTAATATCCTTTTTCATGTTTATTATTCCTTTAATAATTCATTATTACCACATTATATAAAGTACATATTCATTTATATTACAAACGTTCGTTTTGTCGATATTTTGTACTTGAGTAAAAAATGAACTTCTTATAATTACAAGTTGTCCATGTGGTCAAAGTTACATTATCTACATAAATATATTCATGATTAATATATCAAATATATATATATATATATATATATCATATATATATATCTAGTGTATATATGTTTTTATACTAATACATATTATCTGGAGATAAGAAATGAAATGCACCGTTCATGAAGACGGTAATCCATATGTAAGCATGAATGCTACTATCATTTATATTTCATATTTAATGGAATGAAAATTTAATGATACATAGGTATATTATATTTCTATTATAATATCAAATTTTATTTCATTAACTCCATCCTTTATAATTTCAATATATGGCATGAATGAGTCATATCACTTTGAGGGTGTGGAAGTCCGCAGAACCACAAATTAAATTATCGTATTTACCCATTATGGAAACCATAATTTTATTCTATAAATGAAAAATATTTAATCATAGATAAAATAAAAATATAATATATATCATATATAAATATAGTTCCATCATAATGGCCACCATGATAGGTGGTTGGATATAATTGAACAATAATCGTTTTGTGAGGCAGTAGTTCATTGTCCACAGAAACAGCATGTTCATATCCATTAGATGGAGGTGTGTCGAAGTGTATATTGAATCAGTATCATAAAAATGACCCAGTGTATTAATTATACTGGTATTTTTATGTAAAAAAGAATAAAGAAGATCATATGGAGTACATAAGGAATAAAAAAGAAAAGAACATGAGGGATGACATTAGCTTTAAATCAGGTAACTTCATTTGATTTCAGCCAAATGGCTCTATTGAATTAACTTATGCCTATAGGAAGGCTTCTATGAGGAATATAGGTATTTTGGGAGATTCCTGGACCATATTTTGGACAATTCAAGGGAATTTTTAGGTGTGTGTAATGGGTTATAGGTTGTGGCCTTTCATAAGAGGGAAAAGGTGCTCTTTAAGAATGTTTGAAATTATTATTTTATCACAAATATATTTTCGGTTTCAAAATGTTAAAAACTTAATTAATTGAAAGATAAGGTGCATATAAGTCGAAATAAAATCATCCAGTATGAATTGGATATGTTTTTGATATTTTTTAATACTTATATTTTTTATTTATGCCTTTGTTTACTTATTTAACTTTTACCATGTCCACATATATATTAATATTATATGGTTAATATATTTAAAATAAAATTCAAAGAGATCAAAAATGTATCATTAATAAAATTTGTAACATTAATTAAATCATTTCTTGGAATAATATATTTTTGGGTTTATTTTATCATTTAATAAAAGAAAAATTGTTTTTAAAACTCATTTATGTCAATTTCTATATTATTCATATCAAGACTTTTAAAAACTCTATAACCAATTCATTATTTCAAAAAAAACTTAATTAATTCAAAGATAAAAAGTCATTATTTTCCCTAAAATTCATGTATTTCATAAAACATTTTAAAATAAATTTATTTTAATATTTATAGTATTATTTATTTGAATCTTTTATTAATGAAGCAATTATTGCATCACCATTGTGTCATAATTGAGTTTATTTATTTAACGTCTAAAAATAATAAATAAAATACCATGATATAGGAAATCATTTTAGATTTCAAATTAATATTTATATTCAATGTTATCACCTATATAACCCAATATAAAAAGTTTTTTACTAAAAGATATATGTTTATATAATTTTTGTCTTTACTTTAAATTAATTAATATAAAGTGTCGTTATCACTCCCATGTGGCTCCATGGGTCCCAAAATAGACCCAATGATGCCCTTGGTCTGAAATATCTCAAAAAATAGTGTTATCAATAATTTAAGGTTAATTTAATATTATTATAATATTATTTTTCACCCTTATTTACTAGATTTACACTTTAACCATGGTAAATAAAATATTTACTCAAGTGAATATTTATAATGTCTAAAAAAATTATACCTATTTACACATTTTGGAACACTTGATTCCTAATATGGAATCCATTTTACAAATTCAAAACATAGAAGTTTGAGAAATTAATTTAATATTAATTCTCATTGTCAAAACAAAAAGTGTGTTTTTATGAAATAATAACTATCAAACTATTGACACTTTTTAGGTCCAATTTCAATGTGAAATTATTTAAAATGAATAAATTTCTTAAATGGTAAAAATATAATGCAATTAAAATATAATACAAATTAAAATAACAATCTAAATGTATTAATAAGTTATATGAAAAGGTAGTTTGGAATTAAAATACAGTATTTTTTCAGCATTCATTAAATATTTATGTTATTAGAAAGATACCAAAAATTTACCCAAAGTAAATTTTGATGGCCCAATTCTAAATAAAAATTTTATTTTTTCAAATATAACAAATAAATGTGAAAAAAACTGGATTTAAAAAGGGTTTTCCATCAAAAGGTGGTAAATCGATGTTTTGATGAATATTAGAGTATTTAGGCTTAAAAGTGGATTCATTCACATTTTGAGAATCTAAAATTTCTTGGATAAATGTAAATACATTTAACAAACATGTATAATAATATTTTAGTTAGTTTTTTTCATTCCTTCTAATATCATAGTTAGTCATTAACTACCATTTATAATAATATAATATTATTATTTTCCAGTATAACTCAGCCTCTTTGCAACATAAGATTTTAGAATAAAACCAATGGTGTGTGTTGATTAATCCATAGAAAATATCAACCCATTAAAGTAAAATTAATATTTAATTCACATATATTAATAAATATGAAAATTTCAAATTCTTTATTTACCGAGGATGTTATATTCACATGTGTGCAAGATGAATAATGGGGGAAAACTAACCCCCCAACCCTCAGATCCCACCTAAAGTAAAAGTTACTTTTTTAACTTGGTAGATCCCGTTCGTATGAGTATATATGTGTTAAAATTGTAATATCTTCCTCTAGGAATCATTTTTTCTCTATCAGAACCGTTGACACCATGTACCCCCTTCGCATCCTTAAATGATATAACATGTATATTTACCAAACTTGAGACCCTTAATTCCCCCTGAAACTATAGAGGAACCAAAATACACTTAAATTACATATAAATAAAATACTAAATATGAAAATACGAGCAATGGGGCGGGACAATACATCTCTTGTTAGATATTTTAGACTTTTTTGTGATCTATTTTTCTTATCTAGTTGATAGTCATTTCCAAGATCAGTACATTTTTTCAGTTTCTAATTCAATATTTCTTCACATGATTGTTATTTTCATGTGAATACTTCCACTTAAAAAAATTCTTCCACTTGAATAATCTATTTATTAGTTCATCCATCATATTGAACATTCATTTTTCCACTTCACATATTTTCCATTTCATGCAATTATTTACATTTTAAATATTCCGTGTGACCACTCACTATAATTCCCTTGTGTTCAACCATGATTTCCATTATACTAGTGGTATTTGAAGAACATAAATGATATATTTATAGTAAAAGTTCCTATAAATAATTGGTTTCATTACCAAGGATGTAACATGTTAATTTGTCTGTGAGTTTGGAAAAATAAAAAATAAAAAATAAAACAAACATATAATAGGAAAAATATTCTATTATTTTTCATGGATAGATATTTTTAAATATGGTTGATGAAATTATTTATTTTCCACTATTTAATTTGAAATAGGAAATCTAGGTTTTATGTTTATTTTGGTATTATATTATTATTGAATTTATTTTCTTATTTATCAAAGCTCAAGAAAATTTAAAAAATTCATACGATAGTTGGTTCATGATGTATGATTATTAGGTTTTTAATCAACATTTATATTAAGAATAGTGATAAGGGATTTAGTTTTTTTGTGATATATTCATTAATAATCTTATTTAATTTAATGATCATTATACTCCCTTTGGACTCCTTTTACACTGATTTTATTATTGGTTAAATTTTGATGGGTAACTCTATTTGAAAAACAACAATATAGGTCTTCTAGTGTATCTTAGTAGTAAAAAATTATATGAATTTTTTTTCTAATTTATCCAAAGAGGATAGGATTCACACTATATTTTTTGATAATTAATTACTATATTTAGAGTCCTTCAGTGATAAATTTTTTTAAAATTTTATTAGTAAAGGAAACACGCTCACTAAGTTCACAAAATTTTAATTATATGAATTTAAAGAAAGAATGGATAACATGATTGTTTGGTGTGTAAAAATTGTTCAATTGACAAAAAATGATTGAAAATAAAATTATAAAACTCTTGGATAATCTAATATTTAAATCTATGATTTAAAAATCCAAATAGTTAAATTGATTTATAAAAAGTACATGTGAATGTTGAGATAATTTATCTTCCATTCAACGATAAAATCACCTTAATTTAAATGAAAATTTTAATTTTTGATCAAATTTTTATAGATTTTATTATAATAGATGTATAAATATAAATATATATATATATATATATATATATATATATATATAATTTTTCTATAAACATAATGACAATTATTTCTAAAATGGAAAAAATATAAGGTGAACCTATTTATGAAACTATGGAAAATATAGAATGGAAATTCGATTTGGTTTTGATTAAAGTAAACTTTTTTAAATATAAATTTTACAAAAACATCCTAAAACTAAAAAAAAATTATAATATCAAATTTATTTATAAAAATTATTTGAAAAAAATATTTTATGTAAGGCATGATATAATTTTCAAATCCTCAAAAGTACCATATTATTTTCCACAACTAAAAAAACATGAAATTGATAAATTATGTCTTTTTTTGGTGTTAGTTCCCTAGAAATGAGTTTTTTTTACTTTAGATTAAATTTATATTCAATGAATTGAATATTAATATCTTATCGAATATTGGTTATTCTTTATCATAACATCAATGTGATAATTTCCAAGGGTATTTGTCAGTTTGATATTGTCATATAAGTTCCCCAATATGATGAGAAACATAAAGTGTTATGATGATATTATTTAACAAAAATATATATACATATGACATACTATGATGGGGAACATAGATTATTAACTATATGGTGTGAGTACTTGTAAGGATATGAGACACTATCTCATGAATATTTCACTTTGTAATCTCTAATATTGTAGGTTATGATAGAATCATCCCTTGGTAAGAATTCACCATGTTTTTTTATCATCAGATATTTTAATCTATGAGCTGGGGTAATTTTCCTTAGAAATTAATTTTATCATTAATATATGTCATGGGTACATAATAAAATTTTATAATTAAAACTATGTTGATATATGTTCACTGATAGGTAGGACATGTTGAGTGCATCACGAAAGACATGTAATTAATGTGTGAGTCAGGGAAGAATATATCACCACCGTCTTCATGGAAGATGATATTATAGACCTATGATTGAAATATAACTATCTCATATATTCCATGGACATGTTGTAATGTTTTTTATTTTAGATAGTCAAATAATGATGTATTGAGAAAATATGTTGATGACATAGTTGTGAAAATTCATGATGAGATACTGAAAAAATGGATTATATTACCCAATGAGAGTTTTTATGTGGTTGTCGTCATTGAAACATTAAGTTCTGTATCTTGCATTCCATGACATGTTTCTAGATGTTTATCTTGGACATTAGTTATACCCACATAATGCTAACAAAAATTAATACTAGAGTGTCCCACAATAATTATTTTCTACGATCTTTAATAAATTTCATTCAAATTTAATTTATGGAATAAATATCATTCGAATGAATAGGGAAGAATTTTGTTCATGTTATGTTGATCACATAATCTAAATATAAATTTAATCATTGGATAATAAATAAAATATTTATTTTATTTTAGTGAATAATTAAAAAATATTTATTTACTGGTTTATGAATAAAATATTTATTTAAGAGAATAAAATATTCTTATTCAGGTATTCAATAAATTCCAAGGATATTGAATGAAATAAGAAAAAATTTAGTGATGAATATTTATTTTCATTATGGTAAATAATATTCATCACTCTCAAAGTAAGTGCACACTATAAAATTAAAACAATTAAAATATTCATATTTAATGGAATGGGGTTTTATGATTTTTATTATAAAATTTATGTGCTAGTACATAATTAAATAATATTTTATCCTATACGCTAGATTTATAAATATGTGATTATGTCTATTATGTATGGTAATAATGATATAGAGAATTATTGTGTACAAAAAATTCTCACTTAGATTACAATTTCTCTCTCCATCTTAAAAATGAGATACGATAGAGATATTCATTCATGATAAAAGGATGAGGGTTCAACATGAAAAATTAAAGGAAATTTTATTCCATTCTATGAACAAAAAATAAATTTTCTTTTTTCGTTATTAAATGTTTTTTTTGGATCACCGCTAGAGGGATTCTACATTTAGATCCTCACATTGTTATGAAAGAAATACGATAAGGTTATTTTAGAAGATCAATAATGTCCTTAATGAAAGGATCATAGGACAAGGTATTTATTTTCATCAGATAAGAGTAATGTAATTATAAATTTTGTTTTAATAATCCTTACCCAAGGATTTAGTAAACATAAAATTAAATGAAATTTTAATATAATTCCCACCAACTGGTGCTTCGGATATTCCTCGAATCAATAAGTATTATCAGTGTGGTAACATTAAAATTTATAACTATTTATTTGATTATTGATTTAAACCAAATTATAATCGAGTTTAATTTCATATTATTTTCCTTTATTAAGTACATAATTAATAAATTATTTAAATAATAATCATGTTAATTAATTGTTTCATTTTCATAAAGGTCTATAAACCCACGATGACTGACTAGAGATGCTATCAGGAGTTGCCAATTTTTTCCGGTAATACAAGGTTACATAGAGTACAGTTGGTGTACATGTTGTGAAACCATGTACTCTATAACTGAACATGTTACAGAATACATTTCATTCCACATAGATATTAAACAAGAATTATTTTTCTTATAGACTAGTAAAACTAGCGCATGGTATATCGGATTACATAGAATGTCCACAGAGTGCACATTGTGTAGTCTAAATGGGTTAGCGACATAAATCACACAATCATTATGGTCATTATAAATGATAAAAATACATAAGGATGGCATCGTAGAGTATTTAGCATCTATATAATGTGTAGGTGGGGTAAATTTCATGTAGTTAATTATTTCCTTCATATGAAATACATATTGATCCATTCAATGGGAACTACGAACACATGGTTTAAGGGATACCCAGCATGTAGTTAGCTTGTACACCCAATTTTATCCCACTTATATACAGACCAAAGATACTTGTGGGTACCATGGTCACACAACATATTGATTCAGGGAGTGTATCTTACATGTACATGTCTTTTAGTCTAGCCGAGTCAACCTACGAAACTCGAACCATGTAACCATGATACATGGACACTCATGAAAATAGAATATAGATGGATAGTACATGATGTGTATCCTCCCAGTTACTGAATGAACCAAAAATTAGATTATATTAAAAAAATCATCATTAAAACATTATTTTTCAGATTATGACTTCATGTGTTTGACAATTTAAAAATGATTTTAGAGAATTTATAATGCTCAATAAATTTATAATAATAAATCTATGACTACTTTTTCTAATATATATTTTATTTTATTTTTCTTATGGTGGTAATATTCAAGAGAATTCGTATGATCATTATGATTTAAGGGAATTGATTAATTGATTGTTTAATTAATTAATTCAATTGAATTTATTTTAATAATAATGAAAGAATAAGAGATTAATGATATCTAGTTTTTTGTCATATTTTATTTAGGTTCAATCAATCATGTTCCTGGCGAAGTTTGATGTTTATTTTGGGTTTTCTTTAAATTAATTTATTGAATGGCCTAATAATTATTACTTATAAAATTAAATTTATTTCATGTTAGCTATCTATTCCACTATTATTATATAGTACTTGTGTTTCCAATTTGATTTATATAATCCCTTTTATTCAATCCTTGGATTCAACTTACCTATGTGTGAGTAATGAATAATTTTAACTAATGGAGTATTCAAAATTGCATGGAGAATGTTCAAAATAGAACAATTATGATTCCAACTCATGTGGTACATAGGTAGACTGGTGGTGTAATGGATAACATGTTTCTAGACCATTCATTTTTATAGTGTTCGAGGTGTTATGGAGGTCCCGGTGGCCCTTTTTGAGATTTTTCCAGTTTTTTATGTCTCCAATTATGATTTACGATTGGTAGGTGGCGATATTAGGATGCGTGGATGAGTGGCATTAATAGGTGGAATTAGTAGGTGGCAAAGATAGGTGGTGTCGGTGAGTGGAGATAGTATGTTGCATCAATATATAGCATCGTTGAGTGGCATCGGTAGGTGGCATATGTGAGTGGAGACTATAGGTGGCATTTTTTGGTGGAGTCGATGAGTGGCGTCCATAGTTGGTGTTGGTGAGTTGGGTTAGTGACTTAATAATGCTAGGTATTGTTAGTGACTCATCCTATAGTGAGCCACCCAACTGTGAATCATCCATTGGTGACTCTTAAAAGGGTGAGTCACCTTATGGTGACTTAGTCGTTGGTGACTCGTCCAATGTTGAGTCTCTAAATGGTTACTCCCCACCAGTGACTTTCCCAATACTGTGTCATTTTGACAGTGTACCAAAAATTCTAGTTCTTCCAATTTTATCCATTTAATGTTTTTTATTTTATAGAAAATGATTTTAAAACTAAATTTATGTGTTATTAAAGATGTTTAAAAACATGTAAAATGTATCATTAATTTATTAATTCTAAAATTCTTTAAGTTAGTTAAAAGATGTGGCCTTGATCGTGATATAAATTAAGTTATTATAAAATTGTTCCTCCATTGATATAGGGTCCAGGATTTTTAAATCAATGACCTTTTCTACCTTGTGTGTTTTCTCTTTAATCTTTCTACTGAGAATCCCAAAACCTTTCTTCCATAAAGAATCATGAAATTATGTTTCGCCCTTATATTGTATCTCTCTGGGGTTCCTTCTATGGCTTGTGCACTCCCTATTTTGGAATTACGAAGTGTTGTTGATCATATTCTCTTTTATATGGGGATGCCTTTACCACTTTTAATTTTTCTATCATGAGGGGTGGGTGTATAAATGTTATCTAGTTATGATAGTATAATTTTCAATAAATATATAAAATCAAATCTATTTAATATCAATAAACATGGGCTGGGTAAAAGTAACTCATTCATATGTTTTATTGGTTACTAATATTGTTATCATTATAGGCTATATGCCTACATAAAATCATGGTATTCGGGGGGTCATAATTTTTGAACCTATAATTTCATGAGGACGTTTATTTTTGATCTTTTATAAATGATTGTATGAATATATAATTAGATAACATTTTATATTCTGTAAAATAAATGGATTCCTAAATATTGAACGTGATTTGTAATAACACAATAGCTATAAAAGTGAAATTAACAAACATGTGTTTTCTAAATATAAATACATCGTGCTTTATTGGTGTGGTTGTGTGCTATGTGTGGCATTTTTCATTATTATTCCTTCGGTGTTTTTGTGGTATTGGTCTTGATAGCACAATTGTTTTTGGGGTGATACAAGTGGTGAAATGGCATCTCAGGTTGATAGATTTTTTGATTGTGGAATGAATGAGAGGTATTTTAGATGTGGGGATACAGGTTCAGGTTAAGGTATGTTTATGTTAATGTGTTTCGTTTTGTTATAAAGTAGTGTGTTAGGTTGGTTGTGATGAGGTGTGTTGCAGGGTGTGGTCGTATGTCTGGGGTTTTCTGGATACTAGGAATGATAGGGGAAAATGTCTTAAAAGAATTATAATGGAAATGGTTTGCATTGGTGTTAAATCGAAATGACTCTAAAGTGGGTTAACTTATAGTGCTTCTTCTTCATCTGTGTAACCTTGGATTGGGGATTATTGTGTGTTGTGATTGGGTGTTTCCCAAGTAGGTATGGAATGAATAAATGGTATCTTTAATAAAGAATGATAATTTGTTAAATGACATTGTTAGGTGTATGTTATATTTGTGGCTTGTTCTGAATGGATTTCATTTTTCTACATTTATTGTGACAGTTTATAGCGTTACAAAATTCATTTAGAGGTAGAATAAGTGTATGTAGTATCATAGGGTGGTTGATTATTTTATTGAAAACCCAAAGTTTGGGATTGAGTGTCTGGTACTATATTTAAATATCTATATTTTCATCGTGTTTTCTATCCACACCCCACCCTCATTGAGAACTACTTACTGAACAACACCATTTTTAGGGGGGAGGGTGTCTTTCCCAAAATTCCGGGTTGGAGGATGGTTGGTTATCCACCTTGTCGTCCCTACTCTCTCTTCCAGATGGTGATATCCCATGATTTTTCAGGTAGGTAGTGATTTGTGAGGCCCATGTGTGTGCAAGTGAGTTCTGTTTTCACACGAGTCATCAGGATGATATTTGTTGTACTTTCCCTAGTGTTTTTGTGGAACATTAATATTAAACTAATATTATAGAATCTATTCAATAAAAAATACCCATTACAATTAATATTGAATATAAAATATATTAGTCTTACCAAATTATGGAAAGATAATAATTCTTATAAAAAATTGAATGTAGTTGACTTATTTATTTCCATTAAATTATTTTTTCTCAGTTGATAAATGATGCAAGATATAAAAATGAAGTACTTATAATTTTTTAAATAAATAATACATTTAAATAAAGGTATATTATAAAATACTTGGTGTCAGTTTAACATAGCCATGAGAACAATTATAAAGATATAGGTAACATGATATACTTAATGAGAATTTTTAGAAACTCTCAATGATGTAAATGACCACACCTGGTAAATGGAATATATAACATGTCTAGTCAAATTATATCTTATCTGAGTAATTATTGATCATATATATTGATTAAATCTTATCTATAACTAACATTTACTTATATAATTCAATGATATGATGATAGTTAAAGTAATACCAATTATGAGTTATGAAAAATTTAAAATATATTGTTATCCCTTTTGAGACATGGTTTTTAAATACAAGTAAAAAACTAACTATATTACAACTATATTTTCTAATGGATATCATGTCAAAATGTGATATGGTAAAAATCAATTAGAACAGTTCCATAACTTTTTGTTGAAAAAGGTTTTTAAATGCTTCCCTTTGCAACAAATTAGCATCCAAACACTATGATTCATATGATTTAATGATCCTATAGGATATAAGGATATTAACCACTAGTCATTATTGATTATATTTACATTAAGAAAACATATCTATTTAAAATAGGTGGAGAATGAAAAAATTCTATTTGTTATGGCTCTACATGAACATGATTTAGAATAGGAATACTAAACTCCACTTAATTAAGTTGGAGGAGTACTTATATAGAAACATGATGCATTGGAATTTGTAACCAAATATGTGGTTTATGTTCACTATAGTGGGTTATATATACATTATTCTCTATTAAAACTGATTTCTATAATGAATAAGTAGAATGAAACTTTATAAGGACTAAAAGTGCATATCAATTCAAGTAATTGGTGTTCTTTATCAATACTAGGGACACTAAATTTTGAATATTTATAACACTTTATAATACTTTTGAGTAATAAAGAGAAACTAGCCATGGATAGTATAATAATATACCAAGAAATAATGACTAATTTTGAAAATTTTATTCCATGAAAAAACATAACAAACTATCATCATGACTAAAAATACTATTTTAATTCCACTTGTCAAATAATACTTAAACTTTTGTCATGTTGAGATATTGATTTTCAAGGAAAACAGATTAAGAGGAATCCATATAGAATATTTCTATATAACACAACCAAAATGATACCCTACGGTATATATCTCCATGGAATAACTAAAAGGTTCAATGAAGTGAATAAATTTTAATAATATATAAATATTATATAAATTCATTTATGAGAAAATAATTAAAACTAATCATTAAACATATTATTCAGAAATAAATTAGTTAAATGTGTCTTTATATAATTAGTGTTAGTGATATAATATTTTATGATAGATGTATTGATATCTTATTGAAAATGAATGTTGTGTCTAAAAAGATTGTGAGTAATAAGGAAACAAATTTAACTAAGTATGACTTGAAGTAGAAATTATGTTTCATGGAACAAGATATATAAGCTAGATCTATCTGTTGGCTCAATTTAGACACATTACCTATATTATGTATACATTCTATGATAAAAGTTAAAATAATTCAATGACACATTTTTATTAGAATATATTCCTTCCAGTACAACATTCAGTGATATTGGATGAGGTAATAGAGATTAAAATAAATTCACAAGATTATGTTCTAGGAAATCATCTCTTGTTCCATGATTTGTACTACCATTTGATATTATTGATTCATAATGAGTAATAGATGAATATTAAAAAAATACAACATTATATCATATACTTGTATTTTGAATTATGTGAAAGTACTTGGAATAGTAAAATTGGATGACTTCCTCATGCTTGGAAAAGTTTGTTTCTAGTCATCAAGGGAATTGAACACTTATATTTATTTAGATCAATTTTATCAAGTATCACTTAAAATGATATATCAAAATAAAAGAAAAACTTATTTTATCCAATTCATTCCATATCCACAATATAAGAGTATATTGTGGCTTCTAATGGATCTTTTAAATAGGTTTAATAACATACTATTTTGATTTTGGTATATACAAATATAAAGAGATTTATTGTCTTTTTATAAGAATTAACTATGTATTTAATCAAGATGTTAGGATTCTGACATGTAAACCAGAGGTGGATAGTTGAATATATCACTACTTAAGGTATTTTTTTCATGATATTAATGTTTTAGTAAAAGAATTATCTATAATTACATGTGTATTTTCCAACCCTATACATTATAAACTTATATTCCTATCATATATAGCCATACATAGTGGAAGCATGTATTTACATGTGATAACAAACCAGTCATTAGCATTTGGATCTATAGCATGTGGGGGTTTTCATGCAAATTGTTTCCTAGATCTAAATACTTTATACTTTAGATTAAAAGTATATTCAATGATTTAAATATTAATATATTATCAAATATTTATTTTTAATCTATATAAAATTGATGTGATAATGTCCTAGGGAATCTATTTCATTTATATTGTCATAGAAGTTCCCTATTATTATGAGAACCATTATATTCTGTGATGATATTATTAAAATATAGCTCTACCATCAAATAAAATTATATGATGGGAAATATGGTATATAGAATTTCATAATCAAGTACTTAAAAGTGGATGATACATCATCTTAGGATGTTCATAGTTGATAATATCCAAGATGAGATATTATGATAATAGATATTCAATAAGAAATTCTATATGTTTTAGTGTCATTATATATTCTTATATTGGATAATTTTAATGTTTCATAGAAATTATGATTATCATTAATTCATATCATGACTCCTGCAATAAGATTTTCTAATGAAAATAAATACAACATATATTTTCAATGATACTGGGAACGTTCGGTGTGTCATGAATGAAATTTTATTATTATATATGTCGTGGAAGGATTTCTCTTTCCATCTTTAATGATATTGATATATTGTACGTAGAATAGAAATATAAATGATTAATAAATTCTATGGACATGGTGTCACGATGTTGATATTATAAAGTCAATGAAATATGTATCCAACAAATGTGTTGTTGAAATAAATGTCTGACCTTCTTATTGAGATATTGAGATGAAGGGATTATATTATACATTGACTATTTTCTGGTGGTTATCATCATTGTGACCATAGATTTATTCTATTGGTTTACTTGAGCTATTTCCAGATAGTATTTCATAAACATAAGTCATACCCACCTACTTCCAATTAAAAAGAATCTTATAGGGTGGAAAAGTGTTTCTATTGACCACAATTAAATTTTATTTGAATATATTTAATGGAATAAATATTATCCTCAGGACTCCGGAGTAATGTTTTTCAATATCTATTGTTAGCAAAAATAAAATAAATATTTATTCACGATATTGAGAATAAAAATTATTTATTTATTATATATCATATTTAGTAAATAATTATTTATTGGTTTGTGAATAACATATTTATTTAGGGGATAAAATAATTATGTTATTTGGTTATTAAAAAAATTTAAAGAGTGTGAATATAGAAAGACTATATATGATGATGAATATTTATTTCCATGTGAGTAAATAATATTCATCCTTGTGTATGTTAGAGCAGTCTAAAAAATAATAATAATATTATTATTGTAATTTAATGGAATCATTTTTTTATGATGGTTATTATATTATGTAAGGGACACCAAAAAATTATAAATAATATTTTTACCTAAATCATATATATATATATATATGATTATATCTATTGTGTAGGGTATTTGAGTTAGAGTGAATTGTTTTTCACTAATAATTCCCTATCAAGTTCATTTTTGTCTCCCCATCTCATAAATGAGAATTGAAATACAGATTACTTTATTCTTAATTGAGGAGTGAAAAATATGAATGATTCATGATAATTGATTCTACACTGTAACACTTCAAAAAAAATTGGATTTGTTCAGTGATCAAATGAACATCCATAGAAAATATCTAGAAGGATTATACCCTTGGATCATCACATCACATCGATGGAAATCTAAAAAGGGACTTTCAAAATACCAATAACATCATCGAAGAAATGATCCTAAGACAGGGAATTTATTTTATTTAGATATAAAAAATATTAATTATAAATTTAATGTGAAAATAATATATAAGTGTTTTAAGAAAATAAATATTAAAATATATTATAATATAATTCCCACCATCTAATTCAATCATTGTGCTTGGAATAAAGTTTTTGTATTACCAAGTGGAAAACAAGAGGGTTTTTATTCAAAAGATAGAAAAACCACTTTTCTTGTTTCTCAATGGGACTCTAAGGTTGTGTAGTAGTTACATGGGATCTTATTTGATGACCTATAATAGTTATCACTCATCTTAATTATTATTCTCATAAAAAATTGGTTAAGAACATGGAGTGGTTCCTATTTAGTAATCCACACCCACTTAGGACTATGGTTAGATAGTTTGTAGAGTCTGACATGGGGCATTAAAAAATAACATAATATGAGGAAATACATATTTTATAAACATTTATTTCTTGTTATTTTTTCATTTTTCTTATTTTTAATTCATTTCGTAGACCCTATATTTTTTACCCCCTCATTTCCCCCTATTTCCCCATTTAAAATTGAATAATAAATGGCCATAAGTTTCACTTTCACAACTTATAACTTTTTATTTGTTTAATTTAATTTATTTTTGATGATTATTTATAATATAGATTTACTTTATTTTGGTAGGTTATTAAATGATATAGTATAATGTGGAACTTGAGTGTCAAAAAGTGAGTGATGTTTAGGCTGAATGAGAATGGAATATCAACTAACTAACTAGGGATATATTCTATCAAATAATCTTACAGTTTGAATTATTTAGTTGTTAAATTTCTCCATACCTCCTTGTTAGTGTATTAATTTATAATTCTAGTTCTTATATTCCTAATATCATCTCATTGGTGGAGTCTGTGTGTGTGGAAGGGGGTGGGGTTGGGGGATGTTGGTGGGGGGGGAGGGTGGTTTATAAAATCACAATTCATGTAGAAACTAATTGAATTTTATTCATTTTTATGATTTATTTAAAATATATTATTAGAGTATTTTAGATTTAGTTTTTAAAAATTCTATTCAAACTGTAAAAATGTATATATGTTATTTTAAAAAAATTGGAACAGATTGAAAAAACTAATATTTATTGGAGATAATTTCTCAATATTCTTCTTCTTGAGATGAATTAAAATTTTGTTTCTCATTTCCAATTATAAAATAGATGTACGATTTTAATTTTTTTGATGAATTAATAGAAATTATGGATACACATTATTGAATATTTTTGGGAACCTTTCAATATGTTTTGAACTTCTAAATTGAGAATCAATTTGGAAATAACACATTTATAAAAAAAATTCCCCACATTTAGGATAAAAATGTTAAAATGGTTGTTTTTAAGAACGGGTAGGGGTCTATAAATGTACTAAAAGGTATTTCATTTTAGAAAAATTAAATTTACCTCAAAATTCTAAAAGTTGACAATTTTTATGAATCCGTTTTAATTTTTACTGATTTTAAAATTTTATTGAATTTGAGGTCTTTCTTGTTACTTTATTGATTAATAATTATTATTCAATTATGGATTAAAAATCTTTACATCATTTTCATATATTTATCATAAATTTTTTCCTATATGGGAATTTTGGATGTATAATTTGCAATAATTATTGGTTTTGAACATTTATTTGGATTTTAAACATGTAAGCTATGCATTAAATTAGTTATGAAATGAAAAACTGATCCTTGGTAAATTATTATTCATTAATTTAAAATTAGTGGATGTGCTTAACAAGCTTCCATTTAATTTTTAAACTCACTAATCCATCATTTTTTTAATGATTTAGTGTTCTAATTATTTGATTTTATTCTACATGGTGAAAAAAGTATTCTAGAAGAACATTTAAATGAAAATGGATGATTGTATATTTCAATTAAATAATTTAAAAATTAATCAATTTTTAAAAATGAAAACAAATGTTTTTTCCAAAAACTTTTATTCTGATTAGAGAAATAATTTTTCTTAGATAAAATAATTCACAAGGAAAGTATTTTTCACAATAACTACTGAATTTGAATAAAAATCTTCCATCAAAATGGGTAGTTAATTTCCACTGAATTTTAATAATTTATTTCCAAAGGATGAACAATATCTTATGTTTAAGGGAATTTAATGTGGCCTCATTTTCATATATGTCCCCCACATAATTTCATTTAAATTTTTATGAATTTGTATTCAAACATTTCTTTACAAATAAATAATTAAATTTGGATTCTTTTAGTGGGAATTTTGATTAAATAAGTATTTGAATGAAAATCAAGATTTTTGGTTTTAAATCGATTGAATGTTATTTTATTTAACTTCCTTATATTTTAAAAACAAAAAAAAATTATGGAAAAGTCCTTGAAATTATATTTTATAGATCTTTGGAAATAAATTTATTTTTTATTCATATACATGGAAATTAATTTTATCAACATTTAATATAATTTATTATAATTAGTTTTATTTTAACATAAATAATTATTAATTTATGATGTTTTATGTTGTGTCTAAAAAATATTTATTATTTTTTAATTCAACAAGCATGTTAAATTTTGTGGAAGACCTTTTATCCTGCTAAATTTCCTATTCTAAAAATGTACATAAATCGATATAGAATATATCCACAAGGATATAGACTTTATTTGGAAGATATATAGAGTACATAAGTATGGTTGGATAGTTCCATATAGACATCATTTACCCTGAATTAGAGTTCCAATCCTTTTGTAAATCTATGAAATTCCTAATGTAAGTATCATATGTGGGACTCTGAAAAAGTGATCCTTTTATGTGAAAAACATCTATTTATTTTTGAAAATATCAACATAGATCCACATAAGAATTAGTCCAATCAATTCAAAGATATATTCATTTGTATGTTTACCTTACTCAATCAAAGGACTCCAATTTACAAGTAATGTTTTCTAGTAAATTCATTTAAAGGAATTGAGTTGAGAATAACATAGTAAAATCTGGTGGGGTCACGGAAAATGAAATTTGTTTGATGATTTAATTTTTTGAGAATGTTACATATGTATGTATTATCATGAATATGTAGAGGCCTTGATCATTATAAATGATATGACTTTAAAATTATTTGATTATCACACATGAGGTGACCAATTAAAATCTCAAATTATGTGTTTACTAATTTCCTGATTCACCCCTTGAGAAATCATTAAATCACTTCGCCTAAACCGTGGTTGTTGAAGAAGAAGGCCAAGAAAAACTCATTATTTAATCCTCGTAACCTCTAATTGAATGATTAGTATGGATTTTGTGATCATTATTGAGTGAATGTTCTTCGAACAATGTTTTTTTCTCTAAGATGCTAATTAAATAAGGGTTTCTATAAGGCTACGTAAAGGTAGTTTAAGGCATATAATAAGGTTTCATCACCTAACATGAATACAAGTAAGGGTGAATTCAAATATATGAACTCATGTAATGAAATCATTAGGGGTTAATGACTCCTCAGAAAAATCACAAATATAGTATTGTGTCAAGGTCACCCCACATACCCACAAATGGGTAAATGTTATATAAAAGATTTATATAAGGGAAATATCATATTTTAAAAGAGATATGTTAGGGGTTTTTCAAAAATTGTAAATATGATATTGTACATAAAAATAACCATGTAAAGGTGTTGTGAGGGATTAAATCACACGAAGCCCAAAAATATAAAATCAACTCAATGTAAAATAATTAGGCCCTTGAGTTGGTGGGATAATTCCATAGGAGGAAATTAAAGGTTATTGGATTCTTTTGAAAGAAAGAAAAATGCTTGATATTTGTTCAGATCTAGAATTTAGTAAACTGTAATAGAATACAGACTGAGTTTTTGATTATCTAAAGGAATGATTTTTTTTGTTACACAGTGAAGATGATAAATAGTAACATAGTACATGTAAAATATTGAGAGTTGAGCTCGATGATTTTTTCTATGATTTTCAATGATAATAGTTACATCATAAAGAGTAAGGCCACATTTTAGAAGTATATCTATATAAAATGGACATCAACTAATTTTTAAAATTAACTTTAGAAGACATCAAGATATTTCTTTATGATTGTGAGTATGATATTTGATGACTATGATAGATATGAATATAAAGTGATGAGAGATAAACTTCTACTTGGTTGGGAAAACTTTTTATGGCACCTTAAATTTTACTTTAATTATCATTTCAATTGATTTTTCTAATGTGACATATTGTATACAAAAACATGTGGTGTGTGTAATTTTCTTATTTTAATTTGATTATATTTTTTTCATATGAATTTTGTTATTTTTATGTTTTACATATCTATATAAATTCATTCTTCATTGACTTTTTTTTCAATTCAGTTCTCAATTTTTATTAATGTATCGATAGATTAAAATCAATATAGTAACTAATAGAATCATTCGTCCAAATAAATGTATCTATATAATGAGTTTCATGAACTTGATGAGTGAAAAATAGTGCTAGAACAATAGGTTTCTTCATGAGTGACCTTGATATTTGTATATTTCTCACCATCGTGTAAAAAAACTCTCTTAATAGATATTGTGTGAAAATTTTCTAGTATCTATGAAACTCTATTTTGATTTTATAACTATTTATTTATCCTATTTTTTGGTTTAGTTGAGTATGATTTCAAATATCATCACATTTCCCACATGTTTATTCAATTATTCTTATATTAATCATTTTTTTCATATGTCTTTTTCTCCATACCATAGATTAATTCAAGAAATATTAAAACCTCGTTATTATTTCATTTATTATCTTTCACAATCATGCTTCAACATCAACTCTTCCATACATTTTTCACTAGTATTTGTTTTAAATAATCCAATTGACTACAAGCCCTTCTTCCCTTATGTTAGGACTTGCTTTCCACTATATTAGTCTGAGTAGGAGAATATAAATGATAATTTTACAATTAAAGAACATACCAACTGAATTCCAAGATATGTGGATCAATGGGAATATGCTTTATAAGGACCCGACCTTAAACATTACATAATATTGAATTTAATAAATAATTCAAATTGAGGATCTTTTCAGGTTTAGAGTTTTAGAGAATCAGGCAATAACTATTACATTACATCTCAAAAATAAAAAGTTGACACTTCTACCTAGTTTCCATTTTTTCACAAAATAAAAACTCTTTGAAACAAAGAGTCATGTTTAGTTCCATGTTTTAGACATCATGAATTTTCCTTGATCACATCCTAGACCCTATTCATCTTTAAGTCTTGTGAAAAACATTTAAAAACATGGTATGAGCATAAAAATCTCAGTAGGGTTTATGAAATAAAGAAAGATATTATTAGTCAATCAATACATAAAAAACATAAATTCTTTAACATAACTCATGAAAACATATTATTTACGAATAACACATAGTAATCACAATTTATAAAGTTAACTTTTGGATTCTATAACATACTTACGTTGTAAATTTCATAGCTACATGGGGAGTCACATTTGAAATACCCATAATAGTATATTCCCTAAATATATTTGGAGAAATATTCATGTTTACATATTTCAGGTTACCCAATGCATTGGAAATCTATCTCGGGCTCACCTGCCCTAGGTTTACCACGGAACCACCTGTATACGTAAACAATTCCCAAGAACCATATCATATTCATAACATATGAAACAAACATAATGGAAAGATATAATTTCTACATTTCAATCACAATATAGTATTTAAATATATTGACATAAAAAATCCATTATCAAAACCATTTTCAATACCAAAATATATAAAAGATTATATGGAATTTATTTTCCATTTCAAAACATTACGGCTTGTTAAGGAAGCTAAAGATCAAATAATACTTGCGGTGGTGGAATGGTCGTTGTCACCACTTGTGTTAAAAAGAAACTTTCCTTTTTGTCATTTAGTAAAATTACTCATATAATAATATTCCATTTGAATGAATAAAAATTCAAAGGTTTTTATACACCGTATAAAAGAAAGTCGTGTATAATAAAATATGCCTCAATGAAAGGAGATTGATACGAAGTCCCTTACCTTGTCTCTGACTTGACCAGTTTGTCCATTAATCTCCTTAATAATATACTAAAGATAATTTATACTTGGATAAGAACCTTTTTCAAGTTGATTATTCCTTTTCTATCACTTATTTCCATTTTATAAACATTATGCAATTATTTATGTTAATAACAGTTTTTTTGTCGATATTTGGTACTTCAGTAAAAAATGAACACCTTATATAAACTAGTTGTCCGTGTGGTCAATAGTCAATTATCTCAAGAATGATATTTATTATTTAGATATATCATATAACATATATATTCAGTATATATATGTATTTATAATATTATATATCATTTGGATATAAGAAATGAATTGCACTGTTCATGGAGACGGTAAGCCATACGTACCCATGAATGAAATTTTCATTTCAATTTCGTATTTTAATGTAATGAAAACACAATGATACATAGGTATATTATAATTACAGTATAATATCATATATAATATCATTAAATACACCATTTATAAATCCAACATATGGTATTAACGATTCATATCACTTTGAGGGGGCGGTAGTCCGCACTTCCTCAAATAAAATTATCATGTTTACCCATTCTAGAAACTATAATGTTAGGCTATAAATGTAAAACACAAAAGAATAAAGAAAAAATGAAAATAATATATATCATATATAAATATAGTTCCATATCAATGGCCACCATGAGAGGTGGTAGGAGATAATTGAATAATCATCGTTTCGTGAGGCGTTAGTTTTCCATCCATAGAAACAACATGTTCTTCAACCATTAGATAAAGGTGTTTCTAAGTTCCGATAAAATACTTCTCTTAAAAAATCCTATTATACTGAGGATAAATGTTTTTTTATAAAATAAAGTAATAAAAAGAGGTTAGTAGTCGGAGAAGTAAAATAAAATAAATGAAGTTGAGAGAAACAGTTACCTTTAATTTGGGTAACTCCCTTTGGATTGAACCAAAAGGAATTCTTAAAGTGACATCTCACTATGGTAAGGATTCTAGGTAGAAGAGATGGATATTTAAAGATTAATTGGGTTGGTGTTTGATGATCCAATGGGATTCATAGGTGTGAGTAATGAGTTATAAGTGAGGGCTTTTTATTAGGGGGAGGAGGGGCTCTTTAGGAAAGTGTGAAAAATATTATTTTATTATATAATGCTATTTTGTTTTTAATGGTCCAAAACTAATTAAAGTCAAAGATAAGATGACTAATGTTTTAAATAAAGTCATACAATAAGAAGTTTACCAGTTTTAATTATTGTTTAAATATTTATAATCTTATTTATCTAAACCATTTATTAATGAGATAAATACTGCATGATTATTGTGTCATAAATAATTTAATTTATTTGATGTCTAAAAATTAAAAACAAAGATACGATGATTTATGAAATAGTTTTATAGTTCCAATAAATATTTATAGTCGAAATGTTTACTTATATAACCCCATGTAAAAATTAATTTACTAAAAGATATTTGTTTATGTCATTTTTGTCTTTACATTAAGTTGATTAAAATAAAATGTCATTATCACTCTTAAATGAATCCATGGGGTTCTAAAATCCACCAAAATATGATCGTCGTCGTAAATGACTCAACCAATAAGGTGATGTCATGTGTTAAGGTAATTTTGTGTTATTAAAATAATCTTTTTACCTTGAATTTTCCTATTTACCTTTAATCGTAGTAAATAAAAATAAAAAGTTACTATTCAGAAAAAATTATTTTCATCTTATTGAACCACATTTTACTTACTAATAACAACCATTTATGTCAGATTTTTGAAATTAAATTCATATAAGTTGTAAAATACCATTTAAATGAAAAATTCAGTTTTTAACTACTACAAAGTGGTTTCACTATTCACCAAAAATTGACGTTTTTCAGAAAAATACGAAAAATTCATCCTAAGCTATATTTGATATTCTAAATTCAAAATTTTTTTCTATTTTATCAAATTAAAAACATAGAATTTACATTATTTAATTTGAAATTAATTCCAGTTGTCAAAACAAATAGCATGTTTTTAAGAAACAATAACTACCAAAAAATTGACACTTGTTTATATCCAATTTCAATGTGAAAATAATTCATATGGACCACATTGAATTAAATTGTAGAAATACAATCAAATTAATCTTTAAAACCAATTAAAAGATAATATAACCATATAAATAAATTAGATTTAAAGGCACTTTTGAATTAAAATACAGTATTTTTTACTATTCATAAAAAATGATTTTTTTCAGAAAAATACCAAAAATTTACCCAAAGTAAATTTTAATTGCTCGAATCTATGAAAATGAATTTTATTTTGTAAAATGGAATATATAAAAGTGAAAAAAACAATACATAAAGGGGTTTCACCATAAAAAGGTGATAAATCGACCTTTTAAAGAATATTAGTGTATTTATGCTTAAAATTAGATTCATTCCCATTTTATGCTTCTAGATTTTATTGGATAAATGTAAAAAACACTTAAAAAATATGTATAATAATTTTGTAGTTAGTTCTATTCATTTTTTCCAATAAAATATCCATAACATAACTAACGTTTAAAATAATTATATTTTATTATTAGTGTGCAATGTAAGATTTCAAAGAAACCCATTTTTGCATATCTTGTACGCCATCGAACATAGAAACCCCTTTAAAGTAAAATTAATATTTAATTTCCAGATATTAATAAAAATTAAAATTTATTATTTCTTTATTTACATGGGATGTTATATCCTTTCCCCCTTTTGTAAATTGTGACCTCACAATTTTTATTCACTTATAAAATAAATGGTGGTATTTACACCTCATAGAATTTTCAGATTCCCACATTTCCTCTTCAAGGATGTGTTTTTTCCACAAAACCTTTACCTAGTGAATTACCTTATTTTGCTACACTTTCTCCCTACTGTCAAGAATCTCTACTGGTTATTCCTCATAATAGAGATTCTCTTCCATCTGAACTACCTATGGGATCAAACATTAGATGGATCTGGAATATACTTTATCAACATTGAAACATGAATAAAATTGTGTACCTAGGGCAATCTTGGAGGTAAAGCAACTTTGTACTCAAATGATCCAACTTTCTCCAGGTTTTAATACGGTCCATTGAACCTCAGTCCCAACTTTCCCTTCTTAAAAAAATTCATTACACTTTTCCAAGGAGAAACATTAAGAAATACATGGTCACCTACCTCAATAGAGAGATCCTTCCTCCAGTTATCCACATTACTTTTCAGCCTACTCTGAGTTGTTCTCATGTTCTTTTGAATCAATTGATCCTTTTCTGACATCTCTTATACCAATTCTGGTTCCATAAGCTTCCTTTCACCAAATTCATCCCAAAAAGATATAGTTCGACAACACATTTCATATAATTCCTCAAATAAAGCCATCTGTATATTAGAATGAAAACTGTTATAATAAGAAAATTAAGCCAAAAAAATATGTTGGTCCCAACATCCCTGATAATCTAGTGAACTGGCACGTAGCATATCCTCCAAGGTCTGAATTGTTTGTTTTGACTGCCCATCTAATTGAGGATGGAAAGATGTACTAAAATTTAATTTAGTACTCAACAACTTTTGAAGGCCTTTCCAAAAGTTAGAAGTAAACATGGGATCACGAGCAGATACAATACATAGGGGAAGACCATGAAACCTGACTATATCTTAAACATACAACTGAGAAAGTTGATCTATAAAAAAATTATCTCGAATAGGAATGAAATTATCATATTTAGATAATCGATCAATAATAACCCAGATTTTATTATTACATCATGATGCCTTCGGTAATCCCACAACAAAGTCCATGTATATATTTTCCCATTTCTACTCGGGCACCAGTAAAGACATAAGCATCCCTTTTGGTAACAGCCGCTCTTCTTTAACCTGCTGAAACTTTAAACACTTCACACTACAATCAGTAATATCTCTTTTCATTCTATCCCACCAGTAATACTCCCAAAGCTCTCTGTACATCATAGTACTGCTAGGATAAACTGAAAATGGGGAACTATGAGCTTCATATAACTACTCATTTTTCAACTGTGAATCACAAGGCACATATAATCTTTTCTCAAATCTCAAAACACAATTATTATCATCATTAAAATCTAGAAAATTATCCTAATGATCCTAATCTACCTTTTTATGTAACTCACTTTATTCCTTCTATGCTTGGTTAATTCTATCTCATATAGATGATTTCACTGACACCTAAAATAAACCAGAATAATTTCCTGAACCAACAACTTCTATGCCAAATTTTATCAAATCGAAAACCAAAGGATCTCGTCCCAAATGTAACATGGTTAATGTAGCATTAATTTTCAGACTCAAAGCCTCAGCCACTTTATTTTCTTTTCCCGTATGGTAAAGGATCGTGCAATAATAATCCTTGATTAATTCCATCCATCTCCTCTCTCTCCAGTTCAATTTTTTCTGAGTGAATATATACATGAAACATTTGGACTCTATATATATTTCACATTTTACTCCATACAAATGATGGCTACAAATTTTTAATGCAAATACAACATGAGTTAATTCCAAATCATGTGTAGGGTAATTTAAATCATGAGGTTTCAACTGACGTGAAGCATAAACAATTACCTAATCATTTTGTATAAGGATACAACCAGGTCCATTCAACAAAGCATCACTGTAGATAAAAAACTCACCATTTATGAAAGGCAATGTCAAAACTGGAGCATTCACCAATATTCTCTGCATTTTCTAAAAAAAATATCACTTTTTTTCCAAATGAACATAACACCTTTTTAAGTTAACATAATTAATGGGATAGATAACTGTGTAAAATATTCAACAAACCTCCTATAATAACCTGTCAAACCAAGAAAACTATGGATCTCGGTTATATTTGTGGGTATTGGCCATTCTTCAAAAACCTTTATTCTAGAAGGATCAACAGTTATGCCATTTTTTAAAATAATGCGACCAAGGAAAAAAAATTTATAACCAACACACACACTTACTGAATTTCCCACACAATTTCTTTTCTTTTGTGATTTGAAAGAAAACCCCTAAATTACTTTCGTGCTCCTATTTACTTTTTGAATAAACCAGAATAACATCAATGCACATAGCCACAAACATATCCATGAACTCACAGAAAATTCTATTCATAATATTAATTAATATAGAAGGTGAATTGGTTAATCCAAAAGTAATAACTACACATTTATAATGGGAATATCTAGTAGGAAAAACCGTCTTCGGAATATCAACTTCCTTTATATTCAACAGATGGTACCCTGAACTCAAATGAATCTTTGAGAAATACTGATCTCCCTATAACTGATCAAACAAATCATCGATATGAGGAAAAGGATACTTGTTCTTAATAGTGATGTTATTCAATTATCTATTATTAATGAAAAGTCTCATTAAAACATTTATATTTTTAACAAATATGATAGGAGCACCCCACGGTGATGTGGTAGGACAAACAAACCGTTATCTAATAACTCCTGGAATTTCTAATTTAACTCTAAAATTTTAATTTGAGCCATTCAATAAAGGGGTTTTGAAATGAGCTTAGCATCAGTAACTAAGTCAACAGTAAATTCAACTTCTCAATCAGGTATAATACCAGGAAGCTCATTAGGAAAAACATAAAGGTACTCATTTACCACTGGAACATCATTAATTTCAACAGTTCCTTTATTTTCTACAATATGTTCAAGGTAACATTCATTTCCATCTTTTACTATTTTCTCATCTACCTGATATATTATCATCTTAAATGGTTCATTATTGTACACAAACTGAAAATCCTTCTAAAAATAAACCTCTTTAGCTCTGCAGTAAATCTTAGCATGAAAAATAGAAATCCAATCCATACCCAAAATAACATAAAACTCTACTAGATGCAAAATAATAAGATTTGAAGTTATATTCTTCCTACATACAAGGACATGAAGGTTCTTATGTTCTTTTTTTCTCAACATTTCCTCCTGGTGTTTGTGTCGTAAGTTCTATATTCATATCTTGAGATGGAATTCCCACTTTACTAGAAAGCTTCCCAGAAATGAAAAAGTGTGTAGACCCTAAATCAAAAAAAAATTGTCATAATCTGAACAAACAAATAGTGTACCTGATACTACTTCAATCGATGGCCCAACATCTGCTGAAATAGTTTCAAAATATTTCACCACCCCTTTCTGATTTTTGTCTAGCTTTTTTCCCTCAGTTGAGTTCTTCGTTGGACACTCATTTTCATAATGACCCATTTCATTTCACTTAAAACATTTTACTAAGTATAAATCATATTTTTTTTCTTACCATAACCTTGATCTTTTTTAATGAAATTATAAGCCTTATGTCCCATTTTACCACATCGGTTGTACTTACTAGAATTCAAAGACATTCCCCAGCATGCTTTTTAACACAATTTTCACAAAATGAAAACTTATGGTTCTTACAATAAGATATTTTGAAGGTTTCTTCCATTTTTCATACCACCTTGACCTCTTATTAAGTTACTTGTCAAAGAACACCTGATCATCGACAAACTCCAATTCCACCTTTTCCGCAAAACAAAATGTTTTCATAACTTTTGAACTCATGAGAAGCAAAATCCCTTCTATACATTGGCTTTAATCCTGAGTAAAAATGGTTGATTTTACTATCATGATCTCATATGAAATTTGGATCATACCTTCTCAGTCGAGTGAATTTTTCTTCATAAGCAGCCACTAAGTCATCCATCTACCTCAATTCTAGGAATTGATTATCTATCCTTAGATGAAACACCATAGAAAAATAATTCTCAAGACACATACCTTTGAATTCATCCCAATTAAGAGAATAAATCTCCTCACTATCCCTAATATTTTTTCACCATTGAACACCACTTATCAGCTTCACCTTCAAAACGGTAAACAATAACACTAACCTTTGGATGTTATAAACACCCCATGACATCCAATATTTTATCAAGTTCTTTAATCAACCATTCTACTAGCACATGGTTAGATAATACACTGAATGATGGGGGATGTTACCTCATTTAATGCTCCACTACGGACATGTTCCTCTGTGGTTGATATAGATGATCTCATGCTTGGATACCACCACCATTTGTAGCCCGAGTAAACAATGTCATCACTGCTACAAACTGTTCAGTTCATTTTCTGACGATCTGAATTTTCTTCCTCCTGATTCCATCCCAACATTGATGCCTTGTTTCCTCAGTAGAAAACCATTATGAACAAAAAAATATCATAGGTGAAGCAACATGGTAATCTTTAAATTCTATATCATTTCAATTTTACCATTAATTAATTTATGGACATTAATTTATCAATATCATAACTTTTAATGTTATCTAAACCTACTTTTGATACCAACTATAAGGTCCCAGCCTTAAAAATTACATAATATTGAATTAAAAGAATAATTCACATTGTTGATATTTTCATGTTTAGAGTTTTAGAGAATTAGGGCACAACTATTACAATACTTCTCAATTATTATAATGTCGACACTTCTAGTCCATCTCTATTTTTTTAACAAAATAAAAACTCTTTGAAGAAAAAGTGGCATGCCCATTTCCACATTCTAGATAGCATGACTTTTCATTGATCACATCCTTTACCCTATTCATATTTAAGTCCTATGAAAAACATTTCAAAATATGATAAGAGCATAAAAAACACAGTAAGGGTTATGAAATAAAGAAAGAAATCATTAGTCCATCAATACATAAAAAACATAAAATCTTTTACATACCTCCTGAAAACAAAAGATTTATGATTAAAACATAGTAATAATAAAATTATAAAGGTAAATTTTGGAATCCATAACATATTGATGTTGTAGCTTTCAAAGCTACGTAGGGAGTCACATTTGGAATACCCATCACAGTATATAACCTAAAATCTGTTATGAGAAACATTCAATTTTACATCCGTCACATTACCCAATGCATTGGAGAGCTATCTCAGGCTCACCCTCCCATGGTTTATCACAGAACCACCCGTATATGTAAAAAATTCCCAGGAACCATCACATATTCATAACATATGAAACAAACCTAAAGGAAAGATAACATTTCTATATTTCAATCATTATATATAATTTAAATATATTTACATAACAAATAAATTATCAAAAACATTTTCAATACCAAAATATGTATAAGAGTATATGTTATATAATTTCCTTTTAAAAACATTATGTCTTGTTAAGGAATCCGAAGATCAAATAATACTCGTGGCGGTGGAAAGGTCGTTGTCACCACTTAGGTTAAAAAGAAACATTATTTTTTTCCATTTAGTAAAATGCCTTGTAGAAAAAGATTCCATTTTAATTAATGGAAAATTAAAAACATTTTATACAAAATATAAAATAAAGCCGTGTATAAAACAAAATATGCCTCAATCAAAAGAGATTGAGACGAAGTCCATTACCTTCTGTCCGAATTGACCCATTTGTCCTTTAATCTCTTGAATAATAAACTAAAGTTAATTTCTACTTGTTTAAGGAACCTTTTTAATGTTTATTATTCCTTTTAAATTACTTATTACCTTGTTATAAATATTATTTAATCATTTAAGTTAATAACGGACGTTTGTCGATATTTGGTACTTAAGTAAAAAATGGACACATTATATTTAGAAGTTGTCCATGTGGCCAATAGTCCATTATCTCCAGAGAAATATTAATTATTTACATATCATATATATCATATATATTATGTGTATATATATATTTATAATAGTACATGAAATTTGGCGATAAGAAATGAAATACACTGTTCCTGGAGACGGTAAGTCGTATGTACGTATGGACGATACTTTAATTTCTATTTTATATTTTAATGGAAATAAAACATAGTGACAATTATATATATTATAATTAAATTATAATATCATTTATAATATCATTATATCCATCCTTTTTATGTCCCAAATATGGCATTAACAAGTTATATCACGTTGAGCGGGTGGTAGTCCCCAATTTCTCAAATGAAATTATTGAATTTGCCCATTATGGAAACCATAAAGGTAAGATATAAATTTAAAACACATAATAATAAATAAAACATATACATAATATATATCATATATAAATATAGTTCCATCTTAATGGCCACCATGAGAGGTTGTAAGAGAAAATCGAACAATCATTATTTCGTGAGGCATTAGTTTTCCATCCACAGAAACAGTATGTTCTTCACCCATTAGATAGAGGTGTGTGTGAGTTTTGTTCGATTACCTCTCATAAAAACATCCTAGTATATTGAGGGCATAGGTTTTGTTATAAAATAAACGAATAAAAAGAGTTTAGGTGTTGGGGAAGTTAAATAAAAGAAAAGAAGTTAAGAAAAACTTTTAACTATGATTTGGGTTACTTCCTTTGGTTTGAACCAATAGGACTTCTTAAAGTGTCTTCTACCTCAATTAATTCTTCTATATGGAAGAGAGGGATCATGATAGATTATTTGGGTAGGGTTTGGACGATCCAAGGGGCTTTAGAGGTGTGAGGAATGAGTTAGAAGTGAGATATTTTTATAAGGGGGAGGGGGGGCTCTTTAGGAAAGTGTGAAAATAGTATTTTATTATATTATGATATTCGGTTTCTAAAAGACCAAAAAAAATTATAGTAGAATAAAATATGACTAATATTATGAATAAAATCATCCAATATGAATTGGATAGGTTTTGTATAATGACCCATACTTTACATACATTGTTAATACCTCAAAATTGAAGCATACTTATTAAAACATATAACAAAACCACAAAGGACCATATAGGTATAGTGTCTTTAGAAACTAGGAAACATAAACAACTGGTTCATAAAGCATCTAAACTGTCTCCCATTTATTTC
Organism: Viscum album; assembly: GCA_963277665.1. Classification (NCBI taxonomy): domain Eukaryota; kingdom Viridiplantae; phylum Streptophyta; class Magnoliopsida; order Santalales; family Viscaceae; genus Viscum; species Viscum album. The sequence goes on from OY728119.1 coordinate 1,221,209,488, forward strand.
ATCATATCTATAGTCCCTTTTGGCATATCTTACTTAATAACCTTCTTCCTGACCCGGGGAAAGAAAACATACAAAATGGTGAGCTCAAATTCTCAGTAAGGTTAAACAAAAGAAATATCAATCACATCATATTCATAAGAACATAACTTTTGGAAATCTTAACTTGCAAAAGAGATCATAATTTCATAACATGGGATAGATCATGGTAGTGAAATTTAATCCCAATAATCATAACATAAAACATGAAACTTTGTGGCATGCACACATAATCATAGATAATCATTTCTTGTTAGTCAAGACTCATTTCCAAGACTATCTTAGTGGACAAAGTCCATTTCTGAACCGAGTTCACTCCTTGTTTCAGTCCTGTTTCACTGAACCAGTTTAACCTGCCGTTCCAGCCATGTCTATCTCATGAGATATAAAATCTTTAACCAATGCATTGGAGGGATATATAGGTCCCCCCATCTCATAATGATACCATTCTTATGTGTGCCACAAAATCAGAAACCATGCATCATAACATAACGCATGTAATAAAAATGGGAATCTTAAACATCATGACATCATAAAACAATTCATATAAGATAAAGGAATTCATAAAAATATAATTCCATAACAACATAATCAAATCAATGTAATAATATGGATAGAAACATAACCCTTTATTATCTTATATGGAAAATAATTTTGATAAAACACTTGAACTCCATTCTTGAGGAAAATATCCTTTCTGCTTCAAAAACAATTTTCCTTTCTTAACATGTCGTACAACTCTAAACTAAAAGTAGTTTATTAAAAATAAACTTGAAAACTTTCAAAGGAAGATTCTTGGAAATAATGTTTTAAAAATCCATTCATGCCGTATAAGTTAAAAAAACATTCTTCGTACTTTTGTCGGAAAAGTCAAAAAGTACCTCGTACGAAAAATGAAAAAAGATTCCTTTCATATCCTTTTATAAAAACTCACTGAAGGGTAAGATTGGATTTAAACAATTTTAGGTGGATGGAAATAATATTACATATTGAGGAAACATGGATGTGGATGATAAAATACACCCCAGTAAATACTAAAGTATAAACAATCTCGGATAAAAATGAGATTGTGATATTTCCCTTACCTTAGGTCTGATATGCTTTGTATGTGTCCGAACCTCCTGTATAATGATTTAAATAATGTTATTGACTTATTCCATAATCATAATTATTGTTATGATATCATATATGTTCATATTCTTAGCTTCTTAGTAGTAATATTTCATTGCCACTTGTTATTCGGGTGTTTATAACTTTTTGTTCTTAAGCGTGTTTTGTCGAATAAATTCTTATTCTTCTCTTTAGGTTATAGATACATCATTTCTAGAATGTTATTAGTGTAATATATATCATATTCATTCATTCAATTAATTTATAAAATCATTATGCAATGAATATCATGTAGAACGAGTCGCATCACATCGTGGAGACGATATTCCGTACGTACGCACGAGCGATGATATTGTTCTCATGATCATGGAATTGTATTGGAGTGTATGTATACTATTTCAGAATCAATATCACTTTACAATAATCATATATAGTCATTATTTCTACCATTATACCCATCCAAGTAAGGTGGTGGTGGAAAATAGATTACACCATGGCGTGGAGACGGTATTCCATACGTACGCACGCGCGGTGATTTCATTTTCCGTACGATGGATAGATGGTGAAATAGAGTTTTTTAATACTTATAATAACATATCAGTATATGAGTGATACTGATGTTATTACATCATAATTAAACAATTAAAGAATAATAAGTGGAAGACGAAATAAAGATGAAAGAATCGGTAACAGACATTACCTCTTCTTTGAAGTCCCTCTTTGAGACCTCCTTTTAGGGCACTAACATTGGTCTTTGAAGAAGACCAGGACCTCTAGGATGTCTCTAGGAAAGTGGAGAGGATAAAATGGCAGGGTTTGGCCGAGCATGAAGGCTCAATGTGGTGTGAGGAAGAGGGGGAGGAGCTGCTCTTTTATAAGGGAGGAGAGGGGCACCTTTGGAATAATTAAAATTATTATTTTATTATAAAGTCAAGTTCGGTTTTAAATAGCTCCAAATTGATTTATTTAGAAGCTAAGGTGGGTATGGGTCGAAATACTCTCATCCAATAGAATTTAGACACTTTAGATTCCTTATCATTTAGATTTATCATTAAGTTAAATAATTTTACTTTTACCGTGTCTTCTTGTGTTCTTATACTACATGGTTAATAAACTCACCATAACAAGCCGAACGAACCCCAAGATGTCTATTATTAATATATATAACCTTATCTAAGTAATTTGGCCGACCCTTAGATTTTTAGGAATAAAATATCAATTAATAATATAATATTTGTCTTAAAAAATATTTTATGTCAATTTTGACACAATTTAGTAATTGATTTTTGTGAAAATCATAACAGAATGATTAGTTAGAAAAAAGAATATTAAATCAATAATAACATGTCATATTAACCTAGAAAATTAGTGGAATTCATAAAAAGGCTAAATTATATTTATTTGGGTATTTATAATATCAACAATTCTAATTTTTCACTATTATGGTAATTACTTCATCGTCAGTATGTCCTAAATAAATTAAATTATTTAATGTCTAAAAATTATAAATAAAATTTAATTATGTAGGAAATATTATTAGCTTTCTAATGAATATTTACAATCGAATTTATCTTATGTATAACCTTATATTAAATATGATTTACTTATTAAACTTTGATTTTAACTATTTTAACCCTTCCTTAAATAAATTAATAATAAATGTCCTAATCTAGTACAAGTGGTCCTAAATGGTCATATTTTATTCCTAAGGTTGTTTGTGGTCGAATTAAACTTATCCAATAGAATTAGGACATGTGTTAGGGTAATAATAATATCATTTTTATTCTTAATTACCCTATTTACTTTTAACTGTGGTAAATAAAAGTAAAAAGTTACTATTCACCATAAATTATTTTCATCTCATTGAACCAAATTTTACTTACTAACATCAACCGTGTCTCTCTGATTTTTGAAATTCCACTCACAGAAGCGGTAAAATTATTTTTTATGAAAAATTCAGTTTTTTAACTACCACTTAGTGGTTTCATTATTCATCAAAAATTGAATGTTTTCAGAAAAATAACAAAATTTCACCCTAGGATAATTTCGATATTTCGAATCCAAAAATGAAGTCCATTTTGAAGAATAAAATTTATAAAATTTCAAAAAGTGGTTATTACTATTCATAACGGCTAGTTTTAATAATATTTTAATATTATATCGTTGTTTAGTGAAACTCGGTATTGCGTACGACGCAAGCTATCGAGGAAGGTCACGATTTCATGTAAAGCAAGCCAAGAAAGTGAAAGATTCCATTGATGATTTATATAACATAAAAGACTTGGGTGTTACATTCTACCCCCCTTAAAATGAATTTCTCCCTCGAAATTCGTCACTTTGTAACAAACAGATGAGGATACCTCTCCCTAATCATATCCTCAAGCTCCCATGTAGCTTCTTCTAATTGATGGTTCTTCCATAAAACTTTCACCAATCGAGTGGTCTGGTTTCGTAGGACTTTTTTGCTACGATCCAGAATCTCTATCGGTTGTTCTTCATAAGAAAGATCTTGCTCTAGCAGTACAACTTCTGAGTACATGTGAAGGATCAGGTATGTACTTTCTCAGGAGAGATACAAGGAACACATAATGAACTTGAGAGAGATTCGGTGGAAGCACCAATCGGTAAGATACCTTCCCAACACGATCCAGTATTACAAAAGGACTGATATATCTAGGGCTCAACTTCCCCTTCATTCCAAATCTCATGACCCTCTTCCAGGGAGATATTCGTAAGACCACTTCATCACCCACTTCAAACTCTAGGTCTTTTCTTTGGTTTTCGGCATAACTTTTCTGTCGACTCTGAGCTGCTCTTATGTGTTGTTGAATAGATCTGACCTTTTCTGCCATTTCATCAACGAGATCGGGTCCTAATAGCTTTCTTTCCCCAACATCATCCCAGCAAGTTGGAGTCCTGCATTTCTTTCCATAGAGAGCTTCATAAGGAGCCATCTGAATACTGGAGTGAATGCTATTATTATAAGAAAATTCTACCAAATGTAGGTTTTGATCCCAACCACCTTTGAAATCCATAGAGCAAGCTCTCAACATATCTTCTAGAGTTTGAATTGTTCTCTCAGACTGACCATCTGTTTGAGGATGATAAGCAGTGTTGAAACTCAACTCTGTATCCAGAGTATGCTGAAGACTTTGCCAGAACTTCGATGTAAATCTCGGATCCTGATCATATATAATATAAAGTAGTACTCTATGAAATCTTACCACTTCCTTTACATGTATCCTGGCAAGCTGATCCAAGGATAAATCTTGTCTAATAGCAATGAAGTTTGAAGACTTTGTAAGACGATCAACTATGACCCAGATAGCATTATTTCCTTTGGATGTTTTAGGAAGTCCTTTGACAAAGTCCATAGTGATGTTTTCCCATTTCCATTCGGGTATGGGTAATGGTTGTAACATCCCCTTGGACTTCCGTCTCTCAGCTTTAACTTGCTGACAAACCAAGCATCGAGAGACATATTCAGTAACATCTCTTTTCATGGTATCCCACCAGAAGTACTCTTTCAGGTCCCTATACATCTTCGTGCTTCCAGGATGAATAGAGAATGAAGAACTATGAGCCTCATCCAGCAGCTCCTTCTTTAATTTGGGGAGGGGAGGAACACAAACCCGATTCCTGAACTTTATTATCCCATCATAATCAGGGTTGAATTCAGGAACATTTCTCACCTTCTTTTGTAACTTGACATCTTCTTTTTGTGCCTCTTTAATCTTCACTTGTATAGATGGTTGAACATTCATTTGATAAAGATAATATTTTTCCCTTTCCATTATAATTCCAAGATCCATCCTTTGTAAATCCATAAATATTGGATCTTTTGTGATCCTCATCATGGATAAGCTAGCATGGTATTGTTGACTTAATGCATCTGCCACCTTGTTTTCTTTCCCAGGATGGCAATGGATTGAGTAGTCGTAATCCTTAATCATCTCCAACCATCTTCTTTGGCACATATTCAGCTCCTTTTGTGTGAAAATATACTTTAAACTTTTATGATCAGTATAAATATCACACCATTCACCATAAAGGTAATGCCTCCAAATCATTAATGCAAATATTACCACAGCTAACTCCAAATCATGAGTTTGGTAATTTTGCTCAGGGATTTTCAACTGTCGTGAGGCATAAGCTATCACCATATCATTTTGCATAAGAACACACCCCAAACCCTTCTTGGATGCATCACTGTAGATCACAAACCTTTCTCTACTACAAGGCAGTGTGAGCACAGGTGCACTAGATAACCTTCTTTTCAACTTTTTGAAATTCTCTTCACATTCCTCCGTCCAAACAAACGTAACTCCTTTCCGAGTCAACCTGGTGAGTGGATTAGATAATCGTGAAAAATCTTTCACAAAACGTCGATAATATCAAGCGAAACCAAGAAAAATTCGGATCTTGGTTACTGTTGTTGGTCTCAACCATCTTCTGATAACCTCTGTTTTTGCTGGATCCATAGATATCGCCTCTTTTGAGATTATGTGACCCAAAAATGAAACTTTTTTAAGCCAAAATTCACACTTGGTAAATTTGTCATAAAACTTCTCCTTTCTCAGGGTCTTAAATATAATTCTCAAGGGATCTTCATGTTCTTCCTTTCTCTTTGAATAGACAAAAATATCGTCTATAAAGACTACCACAAACGGATCAAGATAGTCTCTAAAGACTCTATTTATCAGATCCATGAAGATAGCAGAGGTATTAGCAAGACTAAATGGCATCACTATAAATTCATAGTGTCCATACCTTGTACGGAAAGCCGTCTTTGGTATATCCTCCCTTTTGACCCTTAATTGATGATACCCTGAATGAAGATCAATCTTGGAAAAGTATTGAGCTCCGCGTAATTGATCGAATAAGTCATCAATGCATGGGAGAGGATATTTTTTATTGATAGTGATCTTGTTAAGTTCTCTATAATCAATGCAGAGTCTCAATGATCCATCTTTCTTCTTAACAAAAAGAACAGGTGCTCCCCAAGGTGACACACTAGGGCGTATGAATCCTTTATCAAGATTCTCTTGGAGTTGCTTCTTCAATTACTGCAACTCAATTGGGGCCATTCTATAAGGTGTCTTTGAAATAGGCAAAGCACCTGGTACGAGTTCTAGTGAAAACTCAACTTCACGATTTGGTGGAAGAACCGGAAATTCCTCCAGAAAGACATCATCAAACTCCCATACAATGGGCATATTCTTAATTGCGAGTTTCTCACCAACCATTTGAGATAAATAACCTTCATTCAGTGGAATCAAGTCCCATAAGATGGAAGAAATTTCCACTAGGAGGTTATGTTCATCCTTGCATCAATAGATGATAATCGATTGATCTGGAATATGAAATGTGACTTCCCTTCTTTGGCAATTGATATGAGCTCCATATAAAGAAAGCCAATGCATTCCAAGAAACACATCAAATTCCAATATAGGAAGGATCACAAGATTTGCAGGAAGCACTTTCCCACAAACTTCAATCGGAGAAGAATTATAAACTATTGATGCTACTGTTGTTCCATTAGGGGTTGTCACAGCTAACTCAACATATAATTGTTGAGGTAATACGGTGATATCCTTAGAAAAATCATCATAAATAAAAGAGTGGGTGGATCCAGAATCAAATAAAACATTTTCTACTTTAGAGTGGATGATAAGTGTACCTTTAACCACATCGTAATCGTACTCCACATCGCTGATAGAAATTGCATGTGACTTTCCTTTGTCTTTAGCCTAAATAGTTTGTTGACGTCGACCATCATCATCAATCCTTGAATTCGGGAATTGATTGGAATAATGCCCCATCTCCTTGCACTTGAAACATTGAAGTGTATTAGGTTCATTCTGTGTATCCCTTCCTTTGTTTTCATCATTAGACATCTTCTTCCCATCATTACGGCATTCAAATGCCTGATGACCTTCCTTTCCACATTTGAAACATTTACTTGTCCCTTTAAGACAACTCCCTCCATGTTTCTTTCCACACTTTGAGCATAAGGGAAAGCTCATCTTCTTTTCAGTGTGCTCTTTAGATTTTCCTTTGAATTCCATTTTCCTCTTCTTATCAAACCCATATGACTGATGGGTTAATCCAATCTCCATTTCAACTTTGAGAGCACATCGAACGATTTCCTCGTAGCTATTGAAGTCCCTTATGGCTAACGCCCTTCGAAGACTTGGTTTTAAGCCACTAAAGAATCGGTCAATCTTACTCTCAGGTTGGATAATAATACCAGAAGCATACCTTGCAAGTATGGTAAAATTTTCTTCTTAGGTACCAACAGATTCATCATCCTTTTGATTTAGTTCAAGAAACTCGTTCTCCATCATTGTTCGAAGAATACGAGGGAAATACTTATTGAAAAATAAGTTCTTGAACTCTTCACATTCCATGGACTCAATTTCATCCCTTTGCCTCGTATTCTTGATAAGATTCCCCCATTGATCAGCATCACCTTCCAAACGATACACTGCTAAGATGACTTTATCATGTTCATAACATTGAAGAACTGAAAATATCTTTTCAGTAGTACTAATCCATTGCTCAGCAACTAATGGATTAATAGACCCGCTGAAAGAAGGCGGACAATGCCTCGTGAAGGATTCAAGAGAATGTTGTTCCTTCCTTTTCTCATTTGGAAGTCCTGCATGATTCATAGCTTGAGAAAGTTGTGTGAGCATGGCTTCAAGATTTTGCATTCTAGCTCCCTTAACGTTTGGTTTATCAGGGGGACAATCATTGCATTGCCCGTCGCATTCCGCATTAACACGGTTCCTTCGGGTTCCATCCATGGACTAAAACCAAGAAGAATTGTGTGAGCAACAATAATTATAATAAGAAACAAAATAATCAATAATAAAATTTCATAGTTAAGGTCTTAACCTAGGTTATTCATGTCCATTCCTAAAACACTAATATTGTTTTCTATGCTTAGACTTATCCTTAGGGTTCTTACTAAGGCTTTCACATCCGAGTTTCCAAAGGTTGACTATACCTTTCCTCTCATACCAACTATAACGACCCATAATTTACATACATTGTTAATACTTCAAAATTGAATCATACTTATTACAACAAATAACAAAACCACGAAAGGACCGTATAGGTATAGTGTGTTTAGAAACTGGGAAACATAAAAAATAGGTTCATAAAGCATCTACACTGTCTCCCATTTATTTCATCATATCTATAGTCTTTTTAGGAATATCTTACTTAATAACCTTATTTCTGACATGGGGAAAGAAAAAATAAAAAAGGGTGAGCTCAAATGCTCAGTAAGGGTAAAAAAAAGAAATATCCATCACATCATATTCATAAGAACATAACTTTTGGAAATCTTAACCTGCAAAAGAGATCATAATTTCATAACATGGGATAGATCATGGTAGTGAAATGTAATCCCAATAATCATAACATAAAACATGAAACTTTGTGTCATGAACACATAATCATAGATAATCATTTCTTGTTAGTCAAGACTCATTTCCAAGACTATCTTACTGTACAAAGTCCATTTCTGAACCAAGTTCACTCCTCATTTCAGTCATGTTTCACTGAACCGGTTTAACCTACCGTTCCAGCCATGTCTATCTCATGAGATATAAAATCTTTACCCAATGCATTGGAGGGAGATATAGGTCCCACCTATCTCATAATTATACCATTCTTATGTGTGCCACAAAATCAGAAACCATACATCATAACATAACCCATGTAATAAAAATGGGAATCTTAAACATCGAGACATCATAAAAAGATTAATATAAGATAAAGTAATTCATAAAAATATAATTCCATCACAACATAATCAAATCAATGTAATAATAGGGATATAAACATAAAACATTATTATCTTAGATGGAAAATAATTTTTATAAAACACTTGAACTCCATTCTTGAGGAAAATATCATTTCTGCTTCAAAAACACTTTTCCTTTCTTAACATGTCGTACAACTCTAAACTAAAAGTAGTTGATTAAAAATAAACTTTAAAACTTTTAAAGGAAGCTTCTTGGAAATAATGTTTTAAAAATCCATTCATGCCTTATAAGTTAAAAAAATCATTCTTCGTACTTTTGTCGGAAAAGTCAAAAAGTACCTCGTACGAAAAACGACAAAAGATACCTTTAATATCCATTACTAAAAACTCAATAAAGGGTAGAATTGGATTTAAAAAATTGTAGGTGGATTGAAATAATATTACACATTGAGGAAACATGGATGTGGATGATAAAATACACCCTAGTAAATACTAAAGTACAAACAATCTCGGATAAAAATGAGATTGTAATATGTTCCTTACCTTGGGTTTGATATGCTTTATACGTGTCCGAACCTCCTGTATAATGATTTAAATAATGTTATTGACTTATTCCAGAATCATAATTATTGTTATTATATCATATATGGTCATATTCGTAGCTTTTTAGTAGTAATATTTCATTGCCACTTGTTATTCGGATGTTTATAACTTTTTGTTCTTATGCGTGTTTTGTCGAATAAATTCTTATTATTCTCTTTAGGTTATAGATACATCATTTACAGAATGTTATTAGTGTAATATATATCATATTCATTCATTAAATTCATTTATAAAATCATTATCCAATGAAGATCATGTAGAATGAGTCGCATCACATCGTGGAGACGGTATTCCGTACGTACGCACGAGCAATGATATTGTTCCCATGATCATGGAATTGTATTGGAGTGTATGTATACTATTTCAGAATCAATATCACTTTACAATAATCATATATAGTCATTATTTACACCATTATACCCATCCAAGTAAGGTGGTGGTGGAAAATAGATTACCCCACAGCGTGGAGACAATATTCTGTACGTACGCACGCGCGGTGATTTCATTTTCCATAGGATGGATAGATGGTGAAATAGGGTTGTTTCATACTTATAATAACATTTCAGTATATGATACTGATGTTATTACTTCATAATTAAACAACTAAAGAAGAAGAAGTGGAAGATGAAATAAAGATGAATGAATCGGTAACGGACATTACCTCTTCTTTGAAGTGCTTCTTTGAGACCTCCTTTTAGGGAACTAAAATTGGTATTTGAAGAAGACCAGGACCTCTAGGATGTCTCTAGGGACATGGAGAGGAGAAAGTGGCAGGGGTTGGCCGAGCTTGAAGGCTCAAAGTGGTGTGAGGAAGAGGGGGAGGAGCTGCCCTTTTATAAGGGAGGAGAGGGGCACCTTTGAAATAACTAAAAATATTATTTTATTATAAAGTCAAGTTCGGTTTTAAATAGATTTAAATTGATTTATTAGGATTCTAAGGTGGGGATGGGTCGAAATCCTCTCATCCAATATAATTTAGACAAGTTTAGATTCCTTATCATTTATATTTATCATTAAGTTAAATAATTTTACTTTTACCATGTCTTCTTGTGTACTTATACTATAAGGTTAATAAACTCCATATAACAAGACAAACGAACCCCAAGTTGTTTATTATTAATATATATAACCTTATCTAAGTCATTTGGCCGAACCTTATATTTTTAGAAATAAAATAACAATTAATACTATAATATTTGTTTTGAAAACTATTTTCTGTCAATTTTGACACTATTTAGTAATTAATTTTTGGGAAAATCATAACAGAATGATTAGTTCTAACAAAGATAATTACATCAATACTAACATGTCATATTAACCTAGAAAATTAGTGGAATTTACAAAAAGTCTCAAATTATATTTATTTGGGTATTTATAATATCAATAATTCTAATTTTTCACTATTATGGTAATTACTTCATCCTCATTGTGTGATAAATAAATTAAATTATTTAATGTATAAAAATTATAAATAAAATGTCATTATGTATTAAATGTTATTAGGTTTCTAATGAATATTTACAATCGAATTTATCTTATTTATAACCCTATATTAAAAATGATTTACTTATTAAAATTTGATTTTAACTATTTTAACCCTTTAAATAAATTAATAATAAATGTCCTAATCTAATCCAAGTGGGCCTAAATGGTCATATTTTATTCCTAAGATTGTTTTTGGTCGAATTAAACTTATCCAATAGAATTAGGACATGTGTTAGGGTAATAATAATATCATTTTTACCCTTAATTACCCTATTTACTTTTAACCGTGGTAAATAAAAGAAAAAAGTTATTATTCACCAAAAATTATTTTCATCTCATTGAACCACATTTTACTTACTAACATTAACCGTGTCTCTCGGATTTTTGAAATTCCACTCACAGAAGCTGTAAAATTAAGTTTTATGAAAAATTCAGTTTTTTTAACTACCACTTAGTGGTTTCACTATTCATCAAAAATTGAAAGTTTTCAGAAAAATACCAAAATTTCACCCTAGGATAATTTCGATATTCCAAATCCAAAAATGAATTCCATTTTGAAGAATAAAATTTATAAAATTTCAAAAAATGGTTATTACTATTCATAACGGCTAGTTTTAATAATATTTTAATATTATATCGTTGTTTAGTGAAACTCGGTATTGCGTACGACGCAAGCTATCGAGGAAGGTCGCAATTTTGTGTAAAGCAATCCAAGAAAGTGAAAGATTCCTTTGATGATTTATATAACATAAAAATCTCAGGTGTTACATTATGGTTATATTTTTATTATTTATAATCTTATTATTTTAAATCATTTATTAAGGAGGTAAATACTGCATCATTATTGTGTGATAAATAATAAAATTTAATTAATGTATAATAATTTAAAAACATTTACCATGATGTAGAAAATAATTTTATATTCCCAATGAATATATATAGTTGAAAATATGACTTATATAACCTCATGTAAAAATTAATTTACTAAAATATATTTGTTTATGTAATTTTTGTCATTACTTTTTGTTAATTAAAATAACATGTCATTATCACTTATATGTGGCTCCATGGGCTCCCAAAATTGACCCAAAGACACCCCTGATCATTAATGACTCAAACAATAGGGTTAGGATAAGTGTTAAGGTAAATTATTATTATTATAATATTCTTTTTTACATTGAATTTCCCTATTAACCTTTAACTGTGGTAAATAAAAGTCAAAAGTTACTATTCATCAAAAATTATTTTAATCTTATTGAACCATATTTTACTTACTAATAACAACCATGTTTGTCAAACTTTCAAAACTGAATTCACATAAGTGGTGAAATTTCTTTGAAATGAAAAAATTAGTTTTTTAACTACTACTAAGTCGTTTCACTATTAATCAGAAATTGATGTTTTCCAGAAAAATACCACAAATTCATCCTAAGCTATATTTGATATTCCAAATTCAAAAATGATGTCTATTTTAAAAAATTCAAATCATTGAAGTTGAATTACTTAATTTACAATTAATTCCCACTCTCAAAACAAATAGCGTGCTTTTAAGAAACAATAAATATCAAAATATTGACACATGTTTAGGTCCAACTTCAATGTGAATTTAATTCCAATGACCAACAATAGATTAATTGGAAAAAATATAATCAAATTACACTTTAAATCCAATTAAAAAAATAATACAACCATATAAATAAATTATAATAAAAGGCACTTTTGAATTAAATTATAGTATTTTTGACTACTCATAAAAGATGTATTTTATCAGAAAAATACCAAAAATTTATCCAAAGTAAATTTTGATGTCCCGAATCTAAAAACGAATTTTATTTTGTCCAATAAAACATATAAAAGTGACCAAAACTATATTTGAAGAGGTTTCACCCTTAAAAGGTGGTAAATATACCTTTTAAAGAATTTTAGAGTATTTATGCTTTAAATTAGATTCATTCGCATTTTAAGCCTCTAAAATTTATTGGATAAATGTAAAAAAATTTAAAAAACATGTATAATCATATTTTAGTTAGTTTTTTTCATTCCCAAAAATAAAATTTCTAGGCTTTAAATACCATTTAAAATAATAATATTTTATTATTAATGTGCAATGTATGATTTCAAAGAAACCTGTTGTTGCATATCGAGTATGCCATCAAACATAGAAACCCCTTTAATATAAAATTAAGATTTAATTTAGAAATATTAATAAAAATGAAAATTTATTTTTTCTTTATTTACTTGGGATATTACATGCTTCTAGTCCATGATTCACACATGGGTGTGGGGATAGGATCATTCATAATGGTAGTGAAGATTGAGTATGAGATCCTTAACATCATCTATTTGGAAAGGCCAATGTTCCCAAGGATATTTAAATATTTACAGTATTTCTAATATGGGTTGTCTATATGTCCTATTTTCAGACCATTCCAGGTAATGTATAGGGTAATGCCCTGACTCTAGAAGCCTAGAGTCAGTGCATTATTTTAATACATTGTTGTGATTACAAGGAATCATGTCCTGAAGACCGATTAGTTTAGCAGTCTTTGAAAACAGATTACATACCCGAACATTACATTACACAATCATAAATAAAACACAACATAAATTATCCTCTGATTACTCCATTAATCCCATTTCTTATCCCAACATATCATTCCTAATTCACTTCTTATAATTCTGGGAAAATAAAACATAAAAAAGGGGTGAGCTTAGATGCTTAGTAAGGGTTAATAATTTAGCGGAACCAATAAACTATTGAGGAAATATGAGTAACAAAAACAATATCCTTTTAGAGATAAAATTCAACATAATATAGAGAAAATAAATCAAACATTAAAATATAAACATTCACATGGATATACTACTAGTCTAATAATCACATGTAATTATTAATTTCATGATGAGGGAATGCCTATTGCTGGATATAATTACCACACAGTTAAGGCCTTGTTCCAGGACTACAAATAAATTTTTTTAAGGCCTTGTTTTAAGACACTAATTTTCCTCATGATACTTACCAATGCATTGAGGGTCTATAGTGGGAACCACCCATCACATACTAAGTCTCATGCATTCCTCATATAAAATTTTTGAAACATAACAAAAACATTCGTATTAAATATAGCATACCAAATTTCAATACTAAACCATAAACCATGAATGGTATAAAAATAGTACATTCACAGTCAAAAAAATCATAAATCATTAAATAAAATATTTAATATTGTATTTAAAATAAATCAACCTCAATCAAGAATAATATCCAAAAATGGTGTGGACATATTTGAAAATAACCAGTAAAATCCTTTAAGAGAAATAACTTTTTTCATCATGAAACCCTTTAAAATTATCACAGTTTATAAAGTAAGTTGTCTGAAAGATATTTTTTAATAAATATTTCCCATAAAATTTTTATTATTTGAATAGGAATTAACATTTTAAAACATTCATGTCCATATATATAAATCCTTAATACCATTTTGAAAACATGGACATCAATGAGAATGTTTTTGAAGAATAAATATATAAAACATTTAAAATGATGTTATAGTTAAATAGTACTATAAAAGAATCAATTTGAAAATTATTTTTTGAAACATGGACATGGATAATAAATATTTTCTAGAAAATACTTACACATAAACAATCTCGGATAATAATGAGATTGAAAAATTTACACTTACTTTGCACTTTCCTTTAGTCAAGGGTACATCAAACCTATTTTTTAATGACCATAGTAGGTTATTAAATTGTAATAGAAACATTTTCATATTTATTATATCATTAATGACTCATATATGAAATTATTCAACCCATTTAATAATGATTTTTATTTTAAATTAACATTTCGGGTAATAATCGCTTTCATTATTGTACTTGTTTTAACTTGTTATTATTGATTATATCATTCAGATCATGATTTAAATAATTCCATAATATAAAAAATAATTTATATATAATATATATTTATAATATAAATATGTATAATAGATAGATATATGAAATGGAAATCACCATTTATGGGGAAAATTGGTCGTATGTATGCATAAATGATGTTTCTGTTTTCATATCGTATTGAATGGAAGTAAATGAATAAGATAAATGTAAGTATATATATATATCCAGTTGCATTATTATCTCATATATTACATCATTATTAATAATTAATATTTTTACAAGAATCATTGAATGGTAACCCTAGAAATGAATCTCATCGCGTCGTGGAGATCGTAAGTCGTACGTACACACGAGCGACGATATCATTTCCTTGATGATTAATTGTTGTGGAATTTGATGGAATATTAATTGAAAAGAGAAATTAGAATGTTATTTTTATTATTTATATAAATATTACTCATCATTATATCCATCTAAATGACATAGTATTGAATAAAAAAGTATTCCATGACATGGAGATGGTAAGCCGTACAGACGCACGCATGGTGACATTATCATTCATAGGATGGATATAATAATGAGTATGGTTATACCATATTTATAATAACATCACATAAGGTAAAAGGTTATGGAGTTATTATTTTTTATGTAAATAACAAAGAAAGAGAATGTGGAAAACGAAAATAACTTTGAAAGAGGTGATGAAATAATTTCCTCTTCTAGGGGTATTTCCTTTTGATTTGAAAAAAGGGCACCTGATGTTGGATTTAATCTCAAGGTAAGGCCTCTAGGTTGACATTATGGAAGTTGGGTTGATATTTTGTTCTGTTTTGGTTGATCCAAATGAATTTGGAGGTGTGATTTGGAGATAATGGGAAGTACCCTTTTATAAGACAAATGATAGTCACTTTAGGAAAAAATTGAAATATTATTTTATTATAAACACATTTTCGGTTTCTAATGGTTACAAATTGAATTATTTAGATTCTATTGTGGGTATGAGTTGAAATACAATAAATAAATAGGTTTTATAAAATTTTAGGTCACTATATTAACCATATCATTTACATTTAACTCTTAGTTAAATATTTTAACATTTACCATGTCCTCTTTTATTATTATTTTAAATTGTAATGAAACATACTATATAAATCCAAGAGAACCCAAAGTGGTTCATTAATGACATATGTATCATTATATAAGTCCTTTGGGTGAACCATATTTTTTGAGGAATATTATATCATTTAATAATATAATATGTATTTTAAAAACCCATTTATGTCAATTTTAACACTATTTAGTATTTGGTTTTTTGTGAAAGTCATCGAAACATGATTTCTTCAAAAAAAATGAATATAATCAACCCTAACATGTGATATTATCCTATAAAATTCTAGTATAGCATCTAAACATTCAAATTATATTTATTTTAATATTTATAATACCACTTCTTTGATTCTTTCATTAATAAGGTTATTACTGCATCATCATTGTGCCATAAATAAAAATATTTATTTAATGTCTAAAAATTATTAATAAAATACCATAATGTGGGAAATATATTTTTATTTCTAATAAATATATATAGTCTAATTTATATTATGTACAAACCTATATTAAAAATGGTTTAGTTATTAAACATTGAATTTAACACTTTTAACTCTTATTTAAGTAAAATAATAATAAATGTCTGAATCTAATCCAAGTAGACCAAATGGATCATATTAAATTACTATGGTTGGTTTTGGTAAAAATAAAATTATCAAATATAATTAGGACATGTGTTAGGGTAATTATAATGTCAGTTTTACATTTAATTACCATATTTACTTTTTAACCATGGTAAATAAATGTCAGAAGTTACTATTCACCAAACGTTATTTTCATTTTATTAAATCACATTTTACTTACTGATGTCAACCTTGTCTCTCAGATTTTTGAAATTTAATTCACAGAAGTTGTAAAATTTTGTTTTATGCAAATTTTTAAATGTGTCTATAAGATTTGTAAAAGACGTAAAAAAGTTTAATAAAATTCTATAAACTTAATTTTATTATAGGATTATTCAAATGAATTTAATTAAACTTATATAGGTATTATATATCCATTTTGACTTAATTTTTTTAATGAAATAGACAATTATTTCAATAAAAGCCAGTTTAAAACAATAACACAATGTTTTTCCTTATTCATAAAAAATTGAATGTTTTCAGAAAAAATACCAAAATTTCACCCTAAGGTAATTTTGATATTCCAAATTCCAAAAATTAATTCTATTTTACCAAATTAAAAATATAGAAGTTTCATTAATTAATTTAAAATTAATTCCCATTATCAAAACCAAAAGGCGGGTTTTTAAAAAGTAAAAACTATCAAATGATTCACACGTTTTTATGTCAAATTTAAATGTAAAATTATTTATAATGACATACATTGTATTAAATGATAAAAATATAATCAAATTATACTTCCAAACCATTCATATTCATAATTTAACACTATAAATAATTTTCATTAAAAATGATTTTTTCAATTAAAATTTAGTATTTTTCATTATTCATCAAAATATTAATGTTATTTGAAAAGTATGAAAATAAATTCAGAAATATATTTTTATGTTTTGATTCTAAAGAATAATTTAATTTCATGCAATTGAGCATCTAAAAGTGTCAAATTCTTGTTTAGAAAAAGGTTCTCCCTTAAAAGGTAGTAAAATATCATTTTCGGAAAAATAATTATTTTATCTAAAAAAATGAATTTGCACTTATATTAAGTCTAAGAAACAAATAATATGGAATCTAAAATTATAAATAGTACATTAAATCGCAAATTTTGTTAATACTATTCATAACCACTTTTTGAACGTCTAGTTTAGTAAGTCGTGGTCTGCTCGAACTTGGTGCTGCATGTAGCGCAAGTTGTTGAATTAAATAGAAGTGATATTGTACTATGAAATATTGGGATGGTACATTCTCCCCACTTCAATAAATTTTGTCCTCGTAGTTAACAATTTTTCCTCAAAAATAAACGGTTAAAAATAGAAAAATACCTTGGTGGAAAATCCTAATCGGAAATTTGGTATATATAATATAGTGTTAATTTGAGGGAAAAGGAAATGAAAAAGTCACGACAAATTATTATCTCGATTAGGATAAAATTGGTGGAAATTAGAGACACAAAATTTTAGGGATACCTTAAATATTTATAGGGGTGATTGAGGTCATAAATAAAATAACAAGTGTAAAATTGAGGGCCTCAAATCCATCAATCTTTGATGATTTAAAATATTATCGATTCAACAAAACATAAGGTATCAGGATAACAAAATTTTTTCTTTAAGACCCATTCCCTAATGTTTAATAATTAATTTATTCATATAAAAAGAGGGCAAAAATATACTTAACAAGTAGAGTTTCATCCTTCTCCTAATTCTTACCCCAAACTCATCTTTCACTCTAAAAGATAATAAATTCAAAAATATTCTATTTTTCCTAATCGTATATGGTTCCAAAAATATCAAATTTATAATTAAATTATGAAACTATTTAAAAAAATATTATAAAAACCAGGACATCATGTAGGCCCGGGGTAGGTGATGCATCCTTATCACCCTTTGGTTGCAGGTTCAAGTATCACAGCCTTGCAAGACGCGAGGGGTTGTCGCCTAACCTCCAGGTTGCCCTTTTTATAATAATACAAAATTAATCTTAAGAAATGATTTAACTTTAATAATAGTATCCAATGTTTAACATAATCCATTATAACATTAAAACTTATCCAAAATACTTATGTCCCAGCTTACAGTTTAAAATTTATAAGGAAGGTAAACATAATGAAGTTATTTTTTTCACATAATAACATGTGAATACCATCATCATGTATTCTCTTAAAACATGGTAACACCCTGAATTACCATAAAACCTTATTGACTACATTCACTCTCCATTATTCCTTTTAATATACTGGATATACTCCTTATATCCAAAAAATGTTATAAACTCCAATAATGATAGAATATACAAATCATTAATCAGTTTCATGTTAGTCAATAATATCCAATATAATATTTCCAAACCCAACATATCTTATTCCAAAATAACTACCCCAGTATCAGTACTATATTAAGGTTTATCTTTCCCTTAGCCATGCATTTTCCAAAAATATTTACTTTCTATTGGGTCACTTTTATATGTACCATACAATCTCAAATCCTTATTGAAATTGTACTCCAATATAATTCTTATTTATTTCCATAATTCATATAACTAGTGCGTCGTTGATACAACACTGCAATGAAATAATTCATTAATAACAACATAAGAACACTTGTCAGTCATCTTCATCTGTGGTAGTATCATAACTTGATTATTATCCAATAGCATCATTTGGGGAATACTCTGATGATTTGGACATTGATTCGAGTAGTGTCCCAACTCATTTCCAATGAAGCATTTTACATTTGAAACCTTTTTCTTACCCTTTCAATCACATAATTGGTGTCCTTTTTATCCACATTTATAACAATATACCATTACATTCAAGAATTTACCAATGTGATTCTTTCCACAGTTATCACATATTTAATAAATCCTTCATTCCGCTATTCCCTTTATCCATCTATCTCTCTACAATCCTTCCCTTCTTTTGATTCCCTTCAAAGCCATAGGACTCAGAGAATTATTTACTTATCTTATTAACAGATGATATTATTTCTTCATATGATAATAATACTTGGGATAATATTTTCCTTCTATATATTGGCCTAATACCATAAATGATTTGATCCTTCTTACTCGTTGGATCATGCGTATTGCGGGTGTTCTCATTCCTTTTACTGGGCACATTTTCTAAAAAGTGGCATACACTAGGTTAGTTTATGAATCGTAATGCATAATTCCAAAATTTTAAAATACGTAACGTAAATTGAAAAATTATGCATATAATCTATAATCAAAAAAAAGTTTTCCTTTATGAAGTATCAACTCTTAATACCTTCATAATATCTTGTAATGAAAATGTGAATTGTCCTAAGCATATCCCCTGATAGTGTCATAAGCAAGAGTGCAGCAAGACCCATTGTCGTGTACTAGGATACCACGAGACTATCCCAAAACACCATGTAAGAGTTTTCACTTCTAAGTACATTTGTGGCAGAGCCGCCTCTACCAGCTCATATCCAGAGGGATTTATTTCTTAGAAAATATACAAAATATCTACATTACCAAAATTATAGAAAGTTATTTTATACTAATCCCTAAAGTCTATCATAGGGTAATGTATCCTAATGAGAGTTTATCTATATTATTTTTACAATATTATTTCTAAAATATTTCTAAAACCAACTATAACACCTCGACTCCAGAAGCCCAAAGTTGGTACATTTTTTTAAACAATTGGAACGATTGCAAGGAATCATGTTCTGAAGACCGATTAGTTTAATAGTCCAAGAAAATAGATTACATACATGAATGTTACATTAAAAATTAAAAAATAAAACACAACATAAATGATCCTCCAATAACATCATTAATCCTCTAGATTAACCCTGCATATCAATCATTATACAATTCTATGAATCCTGCGAAAATGAAACATATTGAATGGGAGATCTCATATGCTCAATAGGGGTAAATAATTTTTTAGAAGCTATAAACTTTTATGGAAAGATGTGTAATAATAACAACTGCCTTTTAAACATAAACATGAACATTATATGGACAAAATAAATCATACATTACAATGTAAACATGCACATGTATATTCTACAAGTTAAATAATCACATGTAATAATTTATTTCATGATGAGGGAATGCCTAACCTTGAACATCATTACAACATAGTAAAGGCCTTTTGGAAAGACTAAAAATAAATTTTTTGACAAGGCCTTGTACTAAGACACTAATTTGTCTCATGAGAAATATCATCGCATCGAGGGGCTATAGCGGGCCCCACCAGTCACTTACTAAGTCCACTGCATTCTTTATATGAAAATTTTGAAATATAACATAAACATTCATATTAAAAATTTTCAGAACCCATCCCCTGGGGCCCGTGCCGTGACTACCCCAAGCCCGCCTTCCATAGGCTAGGAGTAGGCGACTAGCACCAAAGGCATAATTCTCTAAAACATGGAAGGTATTGACTTTATAACATGTAAACACACACAGCAGATATGAAAATGAGTAAACTGTATAACCAACAAGTGAGTATATTAAGTAAAAAGGGTCTAGAATACAATCCCAACTAGAAAGTACAAGAAACTTAAATTACAAGTACAACTAAGGAAAAATGGAAAAAACTTATGGGATGTCTTTCAAGGTTCCTACCTAAAGGGTAAGTCCAGATCACCTCCTCAGCACTCCACTTTCCTCCTTCACCTCCACCAGCTGACACGCCATATGGTCCAGCTCTGGGTACCGTCCAATACTGGTACTGTCAGCCTCTATCAACGACGTCTGTCATCTGCATCCAACACAACGAGGTGAAGGCATAGGCCGTGTAGGGGTGTGTATAAATATTCTTAGTAGGGACCCTGAGACCCTCAAGATATCACAAAATCTAACAAGTATATACCAAAAAATACGAAATCAACAACTAACCTTACTTAGATATATGCCCGTACATATACCTAAGTTATCATGTGATCCATCTCAATCATGAGGAAAACACAGAAAAACTGATTCAGCTCAACCAGGATTTTATTCACATTATCGAAACCATGGCTACTAGAGAACACCTGCTCAATCGAGTACAGTGGGCCTATAGTGACACCATGCATGCTTCTCACTATCCTTGGACTGTTGAGGTACCCCTTCTGTTGAGTACCGTGTGTCTACCGCGTTATACAGAGGCGCTCCCCACTGTGGTTCTACCGCCACAACCAGGCAATCCCTCTCATAGTCTGTAGAAGAACTCTTCCTATCGAGTACCGTGGGTATGCCGCCACAACCAGGTGCTCCTTCTCTGTGGGTCTGCCGCCGCAAACAGGCGCTCCCCACTAGGCTAATCGAGTCACTCTGAGCCAATCGGTCAGCATTCATCAATTCTCAGCCAACTAATAGGTCTTCGTTCTCTACTTGTTCGCCACTCAAAGGATCCGCTCTACGAGCTACTGGTCGATACACCAAATTACATGAATTCCCACAAATAATTACCATACAGATCCGCCATGTCATAGAGGTCTGAATGCAATAGAGGGATCATCAATCGGATGCCCAGTCTATGATTTTTTAGCCTTTTGGTCCAGGGGACCCGGTCTTGTAAGTTATTAGCCTTAACAGTGGGCTCTGTATGGGCAGTGCATGGTTTGTCAGACCATGTGTGCAAGCCATGCAGTTTCCCTGGGTGAGACAGTAGCAACCACATAGTTTTCGCACGGTTTTCCAAACTATGCGGGTAAGCCATGTGACCACTTAAAGTTAGTGTTTTAATTCCTGGGCCACAAGGGATTTACTAATTTTTCCCTCGTCTTTCCTCCCGCTCGAGTCTCACCTGGATGTTATGGTTTTTAGTGGTTGGGGAAGATCCTTAGCTCAATTTGGAGGCAAATCGAAGGGTTTTCATGGTGGATCGATGGAAGCTATCCTCAAGTAATCCCTTCTTTTGGCGTGGGGGCCACGGTGTGGCGGGGTGCCGCCATGGTTGGCGGGATGGCCAGTCCTCTTCCATTTGTCAGCACAGCACAAGAGGCGACTCCTTGTTCGTCGAGCGGCACAGACGTACGCCGCTGCTCTTGTTGGGCGGCCGACCTTTGATTGTCGTCTTCCTCCTTCATAAAAACTTCAACAGAAACATAAGTGTTTGAGGAGAGGTCGGACCATGTTTGTTTGTCCCACACTCTCCGTATTAGAGCAGTAGCAAGCGGTTCACAAGAATATAGCACATCAAAACCTCCTAAAAATATTCTTCCCTACCCACAAAAGAGAATATGGGGTGTACTTGTGAAGTGATAATAAAATAGCGTTACACCCCTACAACTTCCCACAAAAAAATATTCCTATCCTACAAAGAAAAACATCCATAGATCAACTTGATAATAAGTTGATCTACGTTCTTTGTTTTTAGAAGGAAATAATAAAGGGAATAAAATCATAATAAATTAAAATCCCTACCATGTCTATTTTTCGCCGACGGAGTCATGGGGGAGAAGACAGATCAATCTGAAAAGACGGACGTCAGTTTTTTCCTTGATCGTCTGTTTTTTTTTCTACTCTTCGTAGTCGAAGATGTCCTACATTGGAGGAAGTCCGCAAGAAGATGGTCGAAGTCGGGGTCTATGTTCATCATCGGTGGAGCGTTCTTCATGGAGGAAGTGTTCTTCATTGGATATTTTTCTCTCAAGAGCTCTAATCCTCCATTTCCAACCTTTGACAACAAATGAATAGATAGCCCCTCCAAATAATAGATTATCTATTTTTTTTGATGCGATTAAAATTAAAATTGTAGCATTTAATTAAATGAGATGACTAAATTAATTAAAGGGGGAGGGTTGAGACAATTAAAAGAGGGAGTGGTGGCACCATTAATTTAAGGGAACTCAATAGACTCTCCCCCAGTTATGAGGGAGTTGAGAGGTTTTCGTCAATTAATTGGGGGGGGTTGTCCTGTGTAGCCCCCACACCGTTATCTCTCGTGGGAGGTTAGGTTTGGGTGGGACCCACTACTATAACCTCTCAAGGGAGGTTAAGGGGTGGTGATACCTACCTTTAATATCCACTTGGGTGTTATAAAAGATAAAATAAAATAAAACATGCATTAATTTTATTTTATTATTTCCATGAAAAACCCCAAAAACTAACTTTCACCCTCAACCAACTATCGTCGAGGTGAACGTATTCTTAAGAAAATATTGGCGCTGCGAAACATTTCAAAAGTTAGAAAAACCCACTCGTACATTTACTGAATGTACCAAAAAAAAGCATCAGAAATTGATTCCGGGTACACCGGGCCTCGAAATCATGCACCGTCAACTTTTTTGCCCTTGTAAAATTCAAATTTAATTAAAAAAATTACATGGAAATTCCGAGTCTTTATATTCTCCCCACCCCCTAGTCTATATGTCACTATAAGCCCCAACTCATAACTAAGGGAACAAGTGGTGGTACTGAGCACGCATTTGAGCCTCCCGTCCCCATGCGCCCTTCTAGAGGATCTTGTTCTGCCATAAAACTCATACTAGAGGTATCGACCATCAACAAAGGACCCACTCCTATCGATACTCAATCTCTACTGGAACCTCCGTAAAATTCTCCCCATCGTCGATGTCCAGCTTTCCATGGTTGATGATTTGGGAAGGGTTATGCACATATCTCCTCAACTGGGAAATGTGGAATACATCGTGAACCTAGGGAAACTTAGGAGGAATATCTAAGCGGTATTCCTACTCGCCAACTCTAATAAGGACGTGAAAAGATCTAATTAACCTCAGAGATAACTTTCCGCCCCGGCCAAATCCCTCTAAGCCTCTTTGAGGTCAGACCCATAGAAAGATGTGGTCTCCATCCTCATACTCTAGAGGACTCCGTCTCCTATCGGCATATGACTTCTATCTACTTTTTCCAGACTTCATACACTCCTGGTTGACCTGAACCTTTTATGTGGTAGCCTGTACCATCTCTATTCCGTCAGTCCAGCACAAGGGTGATCTGCAAGGTTGACCATATAACGGCTCAAAAGGTGTCATCCCAATGGCAGAGTGATAGTTTTTGTTGTATGAAAAGTCCACCAAAGGTAACTGATCATCCCATCTGCGACTGAAGTCGAGGGTACATGCATGCAACATGTCGTCCAAGATTTGAATGGTCTGGTTAGTATGACCATCCGTCTGAGGATTGAAGGCGATGCTCAAACAAAGCTATGTTCTGAAAGCCTCCTATAACACCTTACATAGCCAGGCAGAAAACGATGCACCATGATCGAAGATAATCATCGATGGTACTCTATGTAGCCGCACAATCTCGTTCATAAAGAGGTGTCCCAAGCTCTCTACTGAACCCTACTCTCTGATCAGTAGGAAGTGGGCCGACCTGGTGATTCGTTCAATGATCAGCCAAATCGAGTCATGTCCCTTGTATGTACGTGGACATCTTGTCACGATGTCTAGGGATATCCTATCCCACGTCCACTCTGGGACCTCTAAAATCTGAACCAATACTGTACGTACCTGATGCTCCAACTTCACTTACTGACAATTGAGGCACTGAGAGAGAAACTTTGTAACCACATTTATCTTTCCTGGCCACTAGTGTTGTCATTATAGATCCTTGAACATCTTTGCCACTCTTAGATGTACCGCTATAAGGGACGTGTGAAAATCCCTCAACACTTTCTCCTAAAGTGATTCTGCTACTATGGTGCATCCTCCGAAGAGGATGATGTGCTCACCACCTTCCGAAAATCCATCATGTTCTTGTCCTATGGATATTAGAGCACGTCGTGCCTTGAAGTCAACATATCCACGCTGCGCCTCCCTGACTTGCTGAAGGAGTGGGGCAGTGTCTTTAAGAGACTAATGGAAATATGCTCCATCTCTATCCACAAAGGATATCTATAAAGTAGCCAGCTGCTCTGTCGCCTCACCTAGAAGATGTATACCAGATCTCCTACTGAGTGCAATGACAACAATGTTCCCTTTCCCATGAGTATAGACTATATCCAAGTCGTAGTCCTAGAGGAACTCAATCTAACATCGCTATCTCAAGCTCAGGTCCTTCTGGGAGGTGATATACCTGAGTCTCTTGTGATCAAAGTACACTATAAAGAGCTCACCCATCAGATAGTGTTGCCACATTTTCAAGGCGAAGACCACTACTGCTAACTCCAGGTCATGGGAAGCGTAATTTCTCTCTTGTTGTCTCATCTTCTGAGAAACAAATGTGATCACCACTCGCTCTTGCATTAGGATACATCCAAGTCCATTCCTGGATGTTTCACAGTAATCTATGTACCCTACTCCCTCCTTTGGAAGCTTCAATATGGGGGCACAAGTCAACCTTTGTCTCAACTTCTGAAAGCTGTGCTATAATCTCTCCAACCACACAAAGGGTTTCCCCTTCATTTTCAAGGAAGATAGTGGTGCTAAAACTCTTGAGAAATCTCGCACAAATCTCTGATAGTATCCTTCCATACCTAGAAAACTCCGTACCTCCATCACACTCTTGGGTGGATCCCAAGCATGTACCGCCTCAGTCTTCGCTGGATCCACTGCAACTCCATCCTCCGAGATGACATGACCCAGAAAGTGAACCTCTTGGATCCAGAACTATCTCTTTAAGAGCTTTCGATAAAGCTGGTGCTCTCTGAGTGTGTCCAGTACTACTCAAAAATGGTAGGAATGCTCCTCCTTAGTACTCAAGTTGATCAGAATATCATCAATGAAGACAACGAAAAAGCAGTCGAGGTACGGCTGGAAGATACTATTCATGAGTCCCATTTACACTATTGGATCATTGGTTATGCTAAATGGAATACCCAATAACTCATAGTGGTCATACCGACATTTGAAGGTAGTCTTCTACACATCCTCATCTCAAACTCTGAGCTGGTGATAGCCTAATATGAGGTCCATCTTCGAGAACCACTGTGCTCCATTCAGTTGATCAAATAGGTCATCAATCCTCGAGAGTGGGTACTTGTTCTTCACGGTCACCATGTTCAGGTACTGGTAGTCGACAAAAAGCCTCAATCTCCCATCCGCCTTCTTGGAAAACATAATTGGGGATTCCCATGTAGGAACACTGGGCAGGATGAATCCCTTCCCCTGCAAGTCCTTTAGCTATACCCGTAGCTGACGAAGCTCCGTAGGATCCATCCGATATGCTGGGGTAGATATCAGTGCCATCCCAGGGTACATGTCAATGTAAAATTCCACCTATCTATGAGGAGGTTGACCGGGGACATCATCAAGGAAAACATCCATGTACTGGTTTACCACTACAGGATAAGTCGGACACTCCACATCAACACCTCCGAGGTAAGGCTAGCCAACTGATGAGTGATCGACTGCACTCTCCTCCGAGCTAGTCCATCCTAAGCTGGAATGGAACCCTTCTCACCGGTGAAGGTAATCCTGGTCCCATTCGTGTGGACACAGCGCAAAATGCGCATAATACAGTCTATATGAGCATGTACTGTAGATAACTCGTCCATACCCAAGATGACTTCGTAAGTCCTAAACCCCACTACAAGGAGATCCCAACTGAAACTATCACCTCTTAGAGTAGTCTCACACTATCGGCATGAGTGTGTAATCATCGTATCTACTCCCATAATAGTCTCTAGCCATATGGATCGAGCCAAAGACTCCATTATAATCTCCAAGATTCGAACGAGTGTAGTGGCAACGAAAGAGTGATTGGCACCTATGTCAATAAGTAATGCATCTATGGTTGAGTAGACATAGATCGTACCTCGAATCATCTCTAGAGCACCATGATAGTATTATTTAGCTACCTGGAGTTGAGGTCTCCCCTATCCACCGGCTCTCTAAGATCAGGTTGGACCTCTTAGTGGTGTAGGTGGTAACACCTCTAAACGTCACCCATCGCCAGCTACACGACCAAATCCTCTGCCACATCTCCCTACTCCATGCGGACCACCTTGATCCAATCTGTATCTCTTCCTGGGATGCCCTTCGACTATCTACTGATCATCTGAATGGTGGGTCAGGCAGTCATGAGCCATGTGACCCTGCCTACCGGATGAGTAACACTGCCTACTCCTCGTATGTCTATCTCTGCTTAGGGTGCCCCGCACAACTGATCCTCAGTCTTGCAGTCATCCACCTATAAGTCTGGTCCGTTTGGACCACTGCGACATAAGTCTACTGCCAGCTGTAGAAGACTCCGCTACGTGTCCAATGGTGGTGGATCTCACTACTGGAGACTTATCATCAAAGAAACTCCACACTAGGTGGGATCTCTCTAGAACCCTCTCCTACGTCAGGATGTTAGTGAGATCATCGAAGCTCTGATCTCCCATCTGAGCTCTTTCTCAAAGGTCTAGTCCCTGATGAATGGGTCCTACACCATATCGGTGGAGTATGGTGAGAGGTCTATGAACCTCACTGAGTACTAATCTATAATCATGTTGCCCTGCTGTAGACGATGTAGCTCTTGTATGTTCACTACGCGAAGTGTCACTGGGAAAAAATCTACCCAGAATAGGCTCTCAAAGTTTTCCATGAGAAGTGTAATCTCATCATGGACCTGGAGCATCATGCTCCACCATCTGCCCGCTGCTGCCTAAAAGAGCACTACTAGAATTTTATCCTTTACCAATGGTTCAAAACTGTTGGTAAAGGAAAAGAAACCATTAGTATATAGTATACGAACAGTTTACCAAACTGTGGCTATAACAACCCAAGATTCCATGGTACACTTCTCTTTCAATAATGCAATAGCTTGGATTGTACGCAAGTTTGAGATTCTAACACATCGCGGCCAATCAAAGTTGTAGTTATGAATAGTAATACCCACCTTTTGAAATTATATAAATTTTAAATTTCTAAATGGACTTCATTTATGGATTCGGAATAAAAAAATTAGCCTATGTTGAATTTTTGGTATTTTTCTGAGAACCTCCAATTTTCAATGAATAGTGAAAAATACTTAAAAACAACTTTTTTAATCAAAATAATTTATACTGATAAATTATAATATTTAGTGGTTTTAATGTATAATTATAATATAATTTTACCATTTTATCCAATGGTGGTCATTATAATTAATTTCACTTTGAAATTGGACATAAACAATTGTCAATCTTTAGATTGATATTGTTTCTTAAAAACACGCTATTTGTTTTGACAATAGGAATTAATTATTAAATTAATTAATGAAACTTATATGTTTTTAATTTTTTAAAATAGACATCATTTTTTAATTCAAAATACCTAATATAGATTAGGGTGAATTTTTGGTATTTTTCTGAAAAACTTCAATTTTTGATGAATAGTGAAACCACTAAGTGGTAGTTAAAAAACCAATTTTTCGTTTAAATGAAACATTACCACTTCTGTTATTTGATTTTCATAATTCTGGCATACATGGTTGTAATTATGAACTAAAATATATTTCAATGGTATTAAAATATTTTTTTTGTGAATAGTAACTTTTAAGTTTTATTAATCACGATTAAAGATAATTAGTATAATTTAAGAAAAAAATAATGTTATAATAATATGAAATTACCTTGAAAAACGTACTACCCTTATTTTATGAGTCATGGACGACCACCAAAATCCATGGGTCAAATTGGGGACCCCATGGAGCCACTTGGGTATGAAAATGACATTAATAATATTTTATTTAAAGTTAAAATAAAAATGTAACAAACATGTATTGTTTTACTAAAACAATTCTTACATGTGGTTATACAAGTCATATTTTGACTATAAATAGTCATTAGAAAGATTAAACGATTTCCTACATCATAGTATTTTTTTATTTTTATACATTAAATAAATTAAATTTTGTATGACACCATGATGATGCAACGATTACCTCATTAATTAACGATTTAAATAAAATGAAAAGATAATGTAAAATATAAGACTTTCAGTTTTCAAAAACCTATTGGATGAGTATATTTAGAACCCTTATCATCTTATCCTTGAAATATATAATTGTGGGACCTTTGAAATCGGAAAATCACCTCATAATAATGTAACATTTCATGACTTTCCAAGAGTGCCCCTCCTCTCCTCTTATAAAAGGCCCCCACCACTACAACCTTATTCACACCATCAAATCCATTTGGCTCGCCCAACCTCTGCCCAAATAGTCTCTCAACTTACCTATCTTACTTCTAGAAGCCTCACTTTAGGAATAAGTCTTTCCAATGAATCCTTTGGCTCAAAAAAAAGAGTTACCTGATTTTAAGGTAATGTATTCTTATATGTTCTTTTGTATTATTTTGCTACTCCAACTCCTTAAACTCTTTTTATTCATTTATTTTTTAACAAAACCAGTATATTCAATATACTAGGATGTCATTATGATAATTATTAGATTTACAATTACACACACCTTCGTCGAATGGTTAAAGAACATACTATTTCTGTGGGTGGTGAATTACTGCCTCACGAAACGATGATTGTTCAATCTTCTTTTAACACCTCTCATGGTGGCCATTATGATGAAACTATTTCTATATATGATATATATATTATGTTTATGTTTTCTATATGCTTCTATATTTTTCATTTATGGTATACCTTTATGATTTCCATTATGGGTAAACACGATAATTTTATTTTAGGAAGTGCGGACTACCGCCCCCTCAAAGTGATTTGAATCATTAATGCCATATGTGGAACGTATAAAGGAAGGAGTAAATGATATTATATATGATATTATACTGGAATTATAATATACCTTTTTATAATAATGATTTCATTCCTTAAATATGAAATAGAAATGAAAGTAGCGTTCATGCGTACGTACGGCTTACCGTCTCTATGGACGGTAAACACGATAATTTTATTGTTGACTCAAGTACCAAAGATCGATAAAATGACCGTTACTAACTTAAATGACTACATAATTTTCATAACATGGTAATAAGTTATATAAAAGGAATAATTAACTTGAAAAAAGGTTCCTAAGAAAGTTTAAATTATCTCTATTTATTATTCAGGAGGTTAAAGAATGATCAAGTCAAGTCGGACACGAGGTAAGGGACTTTGTCTCAATCTCCTTTCATTGAGGCATATTTTATTTTATAAACAACATTATTTTATACGGTGTATAAACCCCTTTGTCTTTAACTTTTATTCAAAATGAATCTTTTTATACGAAGTATTTTACTAAATGAAAAAAGGGAATATTTTTGTCATACGTATGCTGCGACAACAAATTCTCCGCCACCGTGACAATTATTTGTGTTTCGGATTCCTCCACAAGCCATAACGTTTTCCTAAAATGAGAAATAAATACCATTTTTTACTTTTATTTTATTTTGGTATTGAAAATTGTTTTGATAATGTTTTAATTATATCAACGTGTTTTATTGATATCTTTTGATTGAAATGTGGAAATGTTATGTTTCCTTTATGCATGTTTTATGTGATACGATTATGTTATGATTTATGATATGTTTAAACCTTTTCATATTAAGAATGCATTGGACTTAATAAGTGATGTGTGGAGCCCGCTATATCTCCTCGATGCATCAGTAGGTCCCATGAGACAAACTAGTGTCTTGGAATGAGGCCTTGACAAAATATTATTTGTATTCTTGGCACGAGGCATCGGCTACGTGGTTATGATAGTCTGGAATTATGAATTCCATCATTATAAAAGTGGTTATTGATTTTGCATGTGATTATTCGACTAGTAGAATATCCATGTGAATAAGTAAATGGCATTATTTCATTTTACTTTTTCCAAATTATGCCGAAGTTCAGGTTTAAAAGGATTTTTTTTAGTTATACATTACCTTAAATGTTTTTGTTTATTTATGAATGTTTCCTCTATATTGTTATCCTTACTAAGCATCTGAGATCACCCCTTTCTATGTTTTATTTTTCCCATGATGTGAAAAATATTTTATTAGTAACCTACAGGGATAGTCTGAAGGGGATTTGAGTGTGGACTATGAAGACTATGTTATTGTGATTTTTCACTTTATGATGTAATCTAACATTTATGAATGTATTTAGTGTTTCCAAGGATTCTAAACTATTCAGTCTTTCGAGACATGATCTTTTGTGATCATGCAAATTTTATGTAATAATGCACCGACTCTGGGTAACTGGGGTCGGGGAATTACAGTTGGTATCAGAGGCAGTTTAGTACTAACCTTGGAATCTATATTTAGATAAAATATGATTAGAGAACATAGCCCTAAGATAAACTTTGAGGATTAGTATAGAAGAACTTCCTAGAATTTTGGTATTATAGAGATTTTGTGAGTTTTCTGAGCAATAAATCCCTATCTGGATACGAGTATGTAGAGGCAGCTCGGGCGCAGATGTACCTAGGGGTAAATCCTAAAAACACCGCTTTGAGCTAGACTCGAATGGGAACTGGTGAACAACAACGGGCCTTGCTGCACTCTTGGTTATGACACTCCCAGGGGATATGCTTAGGATAATTCTCATTTTCATTACAAACTACTATGAAGGGTTTATGAGTATATAATTCCCCAAATAAAACAGTTTTATGACTATGGATTACATCCATAAACCATTCAATTTATGTTACGTATTTTACAAGTTTGGAATTATTCATTGTAATTCATAAACTAACCTAGTTTATGACATTGTATAGAAATGGGACCCAGTAGAAGGAATGTGAACTCCAGCAATATGTATGTTCTAATGAGGAAAAAGGATCATATCTATCAAGGTATTAAGCCAACATTTAGAAAGGAAATGGTCTCCCATGTGGTCTCAACATATGAAGAAATAGTATCATGTGTTAATAAGATAAGTAATGAATTCTTTGATTCCAATGGCTTTGAAGAGAAGCAAGAGAAGAAAAGGATGGAAGAAAGAATGATGGATAAATGGATGAGGGGAAAGAATAATTTTCCAATATGTGATAACTGTGGGAAGAAACACCTTGTAACTTGCCTGAAGGGAATGGGAGTTTGTTATAAGTGCGGAGAAAAAGAGAACCAAGTGCGTGACTGCAAGGGTAAGAAAAATGTTTCAAATGTACAATGCTTTATCTGTAAAGAGTGGGTACCCCATGAAAAACCAATGTCCAATTCATCAGAGTATGCCCCAAATGATGTTATTGGATAATAATCAAGTTATGATACTACCACAGATGAGGAGGAATGATTAGTGTTCTTATGTTGTTTTTAAAAAATTATGTCATTTGAGTGTTGTATCAATGATGTACTCATTATAATAATTATGGAGTATATAAGGATTGTACTACAGTACTATTTCATCAAGGAATTGAGATTGTGTGGAACTAAGAAACGTGACTCAATAGCAAGTTAAATTTTTGGAAAATATTTGGTTAAGAGAAAGGTAAACCATAATATGGTTCTGATACTGAGATAGTTATTTTGGAATAATACATGATTGATTTGGATAAATTATATTGGATATTATTGACTTCTTAAAACTGATTAATTATTTGTATACATTTTTGGATAGAAGGAGTATATCTAGTCTTCTATAAGGAATAAGGGATCATGAATGTAATAAAAAAGGATTTATGGTAATTTAGGATGTTACAGTGTTTTAAAATAATACATGATGAAGGTGTTCACATGTTATTACACGGAAAAAAGGATCTTCTTTGTGTTTATATTCTTTATAAAATTTGGACTGTGAGTTTGGATAGAAGTATTTTGGATAACTATAAAGGTTGGAATTGATTAAGTTGAACTTTGGATAGTATTGTTTAAGGTTAAAACATTTCTAAAGATTATTTTTTTTTGAATGTTATAATACTATACTTTTAGTAAAGGGACAACCTGCAGGTTGGGGGATAAACCGTCCCATCAGACAAAACTGTAGGAATCGAACACACAACCATAGTGCGACATGCCTTTATTACCTACCACTAGCCAATAGGAAGTCCCTGGTTATTACAAAATAGTTTTCCTAATCTAAATTGTATGTGTTTATATTTTGATCCTTGTACGATTAGGATAAATATAATATTTTTGAGTTCTATTATCTTTTTGAGTTAAATATGAGTTTGTGGTAGAAATTAGTTGAAGGTTGAAACTCTACTTGTCAAGCATATATATATATATATACATATCTCTTATTCTATAAATAAATTAATTCATAAACATTAGTAAAGGGATAATAAAACAAAAAATGTGTTATCCTAATACCTTATGTTTTGTTAAACTGATGATATTTTAAATCAACATAGATTGAAGTCTTTAAGGACCTCAATTTTACACTTGTTTTTTATTGATGAACTCAATCAGTCCCTACAAATATTTACGTTTTTCCTCCAATTATATGTCTGTAATTTCCACCAATGTTCTTCTAATCGAGATCATAATTTGGTGGTAACTTTTTTTTATTTCCCTTTCCCTTTTATTAAGGCTAAATTTTATTAACCTTATCTCCGATGTGGGTTTTCCACAAAGGTATTTTCTATTTGGAATTTTTTTTTCAAAGAACATTTTCAAATTGTCAGGATGCAATTTTTTAAAGGAGGAGATAATGTAACACCCCAAGTTTCCATGGTACGCTTCTCTTTCAATATTGTAATAGCTTGCATTGTACGCAAGTTCGAGATTCTAACACACCACGACCAATCAAAGTAGCCGTTATGAATAGTAATACCAATTTTTTGAAATTATATAAATTTTATATTTCAAAATGGACTTCATTTTTGGATTCGGAATATCAAAATTAGCCTATGTTGAATTTTTGGTATTTTTCTGAGAACTTCCAATTTTCGATGAATAGTGAAAAATACTTAAAAACAACTTTTTTAATCAAAATAATTTATAGTAATAAATTATACTATTGAGTGGTTTTAAAGTATCATTAGAATATAATTTTACCATTTTATCCAATGCTACCCTTTATAATTAATTTCACTTTGAAATTGGACATAAACAATTATCAATATTTTGATTGATATTATTTCTTAAAAACACGCTATTTGTTTTGACAACAAGAATTAATTATTAAAGTAATTAATGAAACTTATATTTTTTGAATTTTTTAAAATAGACATCATTTTTGAATTCTGAATATCAAATATTTCTTCGGGTGAATTTTTGGTATTTTTCTGAAAAACATCAATTTTTGATGAATAGTGAAACCACTATGTGGTAGTTAAAAACTGATTTTTTGTTTAAATGAAACATTATCACTTCTGTGATTTGATTTTCAAAAATCTGACATACATGGTTGTCATTAGGAAGTAAAATGTGGTTCAATGGGATTAAAATAATTTTTTGGTGAATGGTAACTTTTATGTTTTATTAATCGCAATTAAAGGTAATTAGTGTAATTTAAGGTAAAAATAATGTTATAATAATATGAAATTACATTGACACTTGTCCTACCCTTATTTTATGAGTCATGGCCAACCAAGAAAATCCATGGGTCAACTTGGGGACCCCATGGAGCCACTTGGGTAAGAAAATGATATTAATAACATTTTATTTAAAGTTAAAATAAAAATGTCAGAAATATAAATTATTTTACTAAAAGAATTTTTACATGGGGTCATAAAAGTAATATTTTTTACTATAAATATTCATTGGAAAGCTAATAATATTTCATACATCATAGTTTTTTTATAATTTTTATTAAATTAATTAAATTTTTTATGACACCGTGATGATGTAGTGATTACCTCATTAATTAATAATTTAAATAAAATGAAAAGATAATATAAACTATAGGAATTACACTTGTCACAAACCTATTGGATTAGTATATTTTGAACCCTTATCACCTTATCCTCGAAATATATAATTTTGGGACATTTGAAATCGGAAAAGCACTTCATAATAATGTAACATTTCATGGCTTTCGAAGAGTGCCCCTCCTCTCCTCTGATAAAAGGCCCCCACCACTACAACCTTATTCACACCATCAAAGCCATTTGGCTCACCAAACTCTGCCCAAATACTCTTTCAAATTCCCTATCTTACTTCTAGAATCCTCACTATGGGCATAAGTCTTCCCAAGGAAGCCTTTGGCTCAAATCAAAAAGAGCTACCCGATTGTAAGGTAATGTATTCTCTTATGTTCTTTTGTATTATTTTTCTTCTCAAACCCCTTAAACTCTTTTTATTCCTTTATTTTTTAACAACACAAGTATCTTAAATATACTAGGATGTCATTATGAGAAGTATTTTATTTACACTTACACACACCTTCGTCTAATGGTTAAAGAACATATTGTTATTGTGGGTGGCGAATTACTGCCTCACGAAACGATGATTGTTCAATCTTCTTTTAACACCTCTCATGGTGGCCATTATGATGACACTATTTCGATATATGTTATATATATTATGTTTATGTTTTATTTATGCTTCTGTATTTTTCATTTATGGAATACCTTTTTGATTTCCATTATGGGTAAACGCGATAATTTCATTTTAGAAAGTGCGGACTACCACCCCCTCAAAGTGATTTGAATCATTAATTCCATATGTGTGACATATAAAGGATGGATTAAATGATATAATATATGATATTATACTGGAATTATAATATACCATTATATAATTATTATTTCATTCCATTAAATATGAAATAGAAATGAATGTAGCGTTCATGCGTACGTACAACTTACCGTCTCCATGAACGGTGAATTTCATTTCTTACCTCTAAATGTTATGTAATATTATAAATTCATATATATACTGGATATATATGATATATATGATATCTATATCATTAATATAATTCTGGATATAATGGTTATTCTACCACATAAACAACTTGTAATTATAAGAAGTTTAGTGTTCACTCAAGTACCAAAGATCGACAAAACAACTGTTATTTACTTAAATGACTACATACTTTTCATAACATGGTAATAAGTGGTATAAAAGGAACAATGAACATGAAAAAGGTTCTTAATAAAGTAGAAATTAACTCTATTTTATTATTCAGGAGGTTAATGAATGATCGAGTCAAGTCGGACATGAGGTAAGGGACTTCGTCTCAATCTCCTTTCATTGAGGCATATTTTGTTTTATACACAAATTTATTTTATACGAGGTATAAAACTTTTCGTCTTTTAATTTTATTCAAAAGGAATTTTTTTTATGCGAAGCACTTTACTAAACAACAAAAGAGAATATTTTTGTCATACGTATGCGGTGACAATGACTTCTCCACCGCCGTGACCATTATTTGAGTTCCGACTTCCTCTACAAGATTTATCTTTTTCTTAAAATGAAAAATAAATTCCATGTTTTAATTTTCTTTTATTTTGGTATTGAAAATGGTTTTGATAATGTTATTATTATATCAACGTGTTTCATTGATATCTTGTGATTGAAATGTGGAAATGTTATGTTTCCTTTATTCATGTTTTATGTGATACGATTATGTTATGATTTATGATATGTTTAAACCTTTTCATATAAGGAATTCATTGGACTTAATAAGTGATGGGTGGAGCCCGCTATAGCTCCTCGATGCATCGGTAGGTCTCATGAGACAAACTAGTGTCTTGGAACGAGGCCTTGATGAAATATTATTTGTAGTCTTGGAACGAGGCCTTGCCTACATGGTTATGATAGTCTGCAATTATGCATTCCATCATTATGAAAGTGGTTATTGATATTGCATGTGATTATTCGACTAGTAGAATATCCATGTGAATATGTAAATTTCATTTTTTCATTTTACTTTTTCCATATTATGCTGAAGTTCAAGTTTAAAAAGCTTTTGTTTCAGTTATACATTGCCTTAAATGTTTATATTTATTTATGAATGTTTATTCTATATTGTTATATTTACTGAGCATCTGAGTTCACCCATTTCTATGTTTTATTTTTCCCAGGATGTGAAGAAATATTTTATGACTAACCTACAGGGATTGTCTGAAGGGGATATGAGTGTGGACTCTGGAGACTATGTTATTGTGATTTTTCACATTATGATGTAATCTAACATTTATGAATGTATCTAGTGTTTCCAAGGCTACTAAACTAATCGGTCATTCGAGACTCGATATTTTGTGATCATTCCAATTTTACGTAATAATGCACAGACTATGGGTAAATGGGGTCGGGGCATTACAGTGTCCATGTAAGCCATGAGTATAGGCATATACCAACAGTTCTATGAAAACCGTTGGTATAGGTAGAATGAGTTTCAAATTACCAACGGTTTCAATGAAACCATTGGTATATGTTTACCCCAAATTTTGTAAAACTACTGGTAGCACTTGTTTTTAGGCTATACCAATGGTTATAAACCATTGGAAAATGTTTTTTAGAAATGGTTAAATTGAACTGTTGGTATACATTAAGGGATCAACACTATACCAACGGTTATGAACTGTTGGAATAGTGTTTTTACCAATGATTTTATTAAACCATTGGTAAAACCTTACTCAACATTCAAGGATGTAGCCTAGCCTACATAATTACTACAATTCATACACCTCTCCACATAATACACCTACATAAAAAACACATACAAACACCATAACAAACACATAAAAACAGACATCAAACACCACAAAAAATACCTTATAGCACAAAAAAACACATATGACCAGGGTGAGGGGAAGGGGCTATCCGGGTGAGGGGAGAGGGGAGGGGGTTGCACATGGATAGGGGAGGGGGTAGGGAGTGTGGGGTGGGGGTCTCGCCAAGGATGGGAGGGGGAGGGTTGTCAAGACAGTGGGGAGATATAGGGTGAGGGGATGTTTGGGGAGTGAAGGGGGGATGAATTCCTCAACTGATCTTAGATCTATGGAATATTGATATCTGTTAGAAACTATATAAGTATAACCAAAAAGTATCTCATGGTCATAGGGATCCCAACCCAATGGTATCTAAATCACAACATCAAAATACTTGAAATATGGTATAAGAAACCCATGTTTTTATAGTCTCACCCACCGTAATCTTGACTCATTAAGGTCAAAAATGAATGGGTTGACTCGTACACATCGAAAAATGACCCATGGATCACTATGCTAAAGTAAAAACACAATCTGAATGCATTTGGTCGGTTTTCCATATGACAGTTATTGTTTTCACTTAAAATGTTGTCCATTTCAATCAAAAGTGAGACACTTTGAGTAATATCATCACACCATGACCCAATTGAGGCGAGGTAGAGTTTTACATGTCAAAATCACCCATGGATCATAGTCCTAAAGTATCAATAGAATCCAAATACGTTTGGTCGGTTTTCCATATGTCAGTTGTTGTTTTTACATAAAATGTTTTCCATTTCAAAAAATAGTGAGACACTTTGAGCGATACCTGTCACAATGTGCCTCAGATTTAGGTCGGGTTGACTCATACACATGTATCATTGTGCTAATGTATCAACACAATCTGAATGTGTTTGGTTAGTTTTTTGTATGCTAGTTCTTTTTTACTCAAAATGTTTTCCAATTTAAACAAAAGAGAGATACATAGAGTGATATTGGCCACACCATGACTTGGATTGAGGCACTATTGACTCTTACACGTCAAAAATAACTCATGGATCGTGGTGCTAATGTATCAACACAATACTAATGTTTTTTTTGTTTTTATGTATGTCTATTTTTGTTTTCACTTAAAATTACATCCATTTAAAATAAAAGTGAGACACATTGAGTGATACTGGACACATCATGCCTCAGATTGAGGTGAGGTCGACTCATAAACGTCACAAATGACCCATGGATAATTTTTCTGAAGTATCAAAAAAATCCTAATTTCTTTGGTCTGTTTTCCGTATGCTAGTTGTTTTTACATAAAATGTTATCCATTTTAAACAAAAGAGAGACAGTTAGAGTGAGAACAGCCATATGGTGCCGTGGATTGAGTTGGGGTTGGCTCGCACATGTCAAAAATGACCCATGTATTGATGTCCTAAATTATCAACCCAATCATAATGAGTTTGGTCAGTTTTCCATATGTCAGTTGTTGTTTTCACTTAAAATGGTGTCCATTTCAAACAAAAGTGAGCCAATTTGAATGATACCGGTCACACCATGCCTCAAATTGGGGCTGGGTTAACTTGTATCAATCCAAAATGATCCATGGATCATTTTCCTAAAGTATCAACACAATCATAATGTGTTAGGTCGGTTTTTCATATGCCATTTGTCGTTTTCACTTAAAATCCTGCCGATTTCAAATAAAAGAGGGACACTTAGAGTGATACTAGACCTACCATGCCTCATATTGAGGTAGCGTTGACACTTACACGTCACAAATTAACCATGTATTGTTTTCATAAAGTATCAACAAGATAAAAATATGTTTGTTTGGTATTCCGTATGTCAGATGTTGTTTTCACATAAAATGATGTCCATTTCAAACAAAAGTGAGACACATTGAGTGATTCTTATCACACTGTTCCTTGTATTGATGTTATGTTGACTCTTACATGTCACAAATGACCCATGTGTCATTTTCCTAAAGTATCAACACAATTTGAATCCATTTGTTATGTTTTTTGTATAACAGTTTTTGTTTTCATTTAAAATCATGTCCATTTCAATTAAAAGTTACATTTTGAGTGATACGAGCCACACCAGGATTTGGATTTAGGTGGGGTTGACTCTAACACCTCAAAAATGAATCATGTTTTTTATCCTAAAATATCAACAGAATTATAATTTGTTTGGTTGGTTTTCCGGATGTTAGTTGTTTCTAGTTAAAATCATGTCCATTTCAAATAAAAGTGAAATTTTGAGTGATACCGGCCACAACGTGCCTTAGCTTGAGGTGGGGTTGACTCATACATGTCACAAATGACTCACGGATTATTTTCCTAATGTATCAACACAATCCAAATGCGTTTGGTTAGTTTTTCATATGTCAGTTATTGTTTTTTACTTAAAATGTTTTCCATTTTAAACAAAAGAGAGATACATAGAGTGATACCGGCCACACCGTGCATTGGATTGAGGCTATGATGACTCATACACATCACAAATGACAAATGGATCATTTTAATAAAGTATAAATACAATATGAATCCATTTAGTCAGATTTTTGTATGTTAGTTATTGTTTTTTACTTAAAATGTTGTCAATTTTTATCAAGAGAGACTTAGAGTGATATCGGCCATACTGTGCCTCAGATTGAGGAGGGGTTGACTCATACACATCACAAATGACTGATGGATCATTTTCCTATAGTATCAAAACAAAATAATTTGTTTGTTTGGTTTTCTATTTGTTAACTTTAGTTTCTTAAAATGTTATCCATTTTAAACAAAAGAGAGCCACTTAGAGTGATACCAGATACACCGTGCCTCAGATTGAGGTGGGGTTGACACTTACACATCAAAAATGACATATGGGTCGTTCTCCTACAGTATCAAAACAATCCGAATGTGTTTGGTTGGTTTTTGGTATGCCATTTGTTGTTTTTACTTAAAATGTTGTCCATTTTAAACAAAAAAGAGACACTTAGAGTGATACTGGCCACCCCGTGCCTCAGATTGAGGTGCAGATGACTTTTATAGGTCACAAATGATTCATAGATCATTGGGATAATGTATCAACACAATCTTAATGTGTTTTTTTGTTTATTACATATGTCATTTGTTGGATTCACTTATAATTATGTCCATTTCAAATAAAAGTGAGACACTTTGAGTAATACAAGCCGCACAATGCCTCCGATTGAGGAGAGGATGACTCGTACATGTCAAAAATGACTCATGGATCATTGTTTTAAAGTATCAACACAATCCAAATTCTTCTGGATGGTTTTCCGTATTTCAGTTGTTTTTTACGTAAAATGTTGTCCTTTTTAAACAAAAGAGAGACACTTAGAGTGATACCAGCCATACTGTGCCTCAGATTGAGGGGGCTTGACTTGAACACATCAAAAATAAACCATGTATCGTTTTCCTAAATTAACAACACAATAATAAGGTGTTTCATTGGTTTTCCATATGTTAGTCGTTGTTTTCACTTAAAATGTTGTCCATTTCAAAAAAAGGTGATCCATTTAGAATGATACCAGTTATACCATGCCTCGTATTGAGGTGGGGTTTACTCGAACATGTCAAATATGACCCATGTATTTCTGTCCTAATTTATCAACACAATCCGAATGTGTTTGGTCATTTTTTCCTATGTAGTTGTTGTTTTCACTTAAAATCCTATCCATTTGAAATAAAAGAGAGACACATAGAGTGATATCGGCCACACCGTGCCTCAAATTTAGGCATGGTTGACTCGTACACATCACAAATGACCCATGGATCATTTTACTAATGTATCAACACAATCCAAACATGTTTGTTCAGTTTTCAATATGTCAGTTTTTGTTTTTACTTAAAATGTTTTCCATTTCAAACAAAAGTGAGACACTTTTACTGATAGCAGTCACACCGTTCCTTGGATTGAGGGGAGGTTGACTCATATATTTCACAAATGACTGATGGATCATTTTTCTAAAGTATAAACATAATCTGATTGTGTGTGGTTGGTTTTCTGTATGTCAGTTTTTGTTTTTACTTAAAATAGTGTCCATTTAAAACAAAATAGATACACTTTTAGTTATACCAGCCACACCGTGCCTTGGATTTAGGTGGGGTTGACTCGTACACATCAAAAATTAACCATGGATAACTGTGATAATGTATCAATATGATCCAAATGAGTTTGATAAGTTTTCCATATGAAAGTAGTTTTTAATTAAAATCTTGTCCATTTTAAACAAAATAGAAACACTTAGAGTGATACTGGCCACACCATGCCTGGGATTGAGGAAAGGTTGACTCGTAGACATCACAAATGACTCATGGATCTCTGTCTTAAATTATCAACACAATCATAATGTGTTTGGTCATTTTTCCGTATGTCAATTGTTGTTTTCACATAAAATCTTGTCCATTTCAAATAAAAGTGAGACACTTTTAATGATATTAACCACACTGTGCCTTTAATTGTGGTAGTCTTGACTGGTACACATAAAAAATTATGCATGAATGGTTTTTATAAAGTATCAACACAATCTGAATGTGTTTGGTCAGTTTTCCATAGGCCAGTTATTATTTTCAATTAAAATCATGTCGATTTCAAAAAAAAAAGAGACACTTAGAGTTATATTGTCCACACCATGCCTCATGTTTAAGAAGGGTTGACTCATAATATTCAAAAATGATCCAAGGATCATTGTCCTAATGTGTCATCGAAATCCATTCTAAGTAATTTTTTATGTCATGGGGGTTATCCACGGTCTAGGGGTTGAGGGGATCCAGGGGGTGACGGTCCAGGGGGTTGGGTGGTGTTCATGGGAGAAAATCCCCCAATAATACTTTGAAAATTAACTATATCAAATCCAACCAACATCACAATTCCAATCAATCACCCATCCAACAACCAATTCACCGTCAATATCCCTACCCTTCCCATTATCCCTCAAACAAATAACCAAAAAAAATCCAATACAATTTTCAGCTAAACTAAAGACCATACAAACTACCTTATCACCCCACTAAAGAAACGGGAAACCACCTATGGCACTACCCCAACCGTCCCCAATAAATTCACATGGACAATCATTATATCCATTACCCACATCGAAACAATATGACTAAACAAAGCCTTTACTATCTTTGAGTAGGGATACATCTCACCAACAAATCCATTAGTTCACATGGTTTACTAACTACACAGAAATAGTGGCTATGAAGACTTCAAATAAAGTTGATCCGTACAATAATTACACATAAGTGTTAAAAAAATAGAAAACAAATCAAATTTTACTTATTGGTTATGCCATTCTAGGGAAATCACAACATGGTTGAGACAAAATAAAAATAAAAATAAAAATAATAGATGGAAAACATTAAAACTAAGGTAGTACTTACATATTTGGAGTGTAGAACTATTTTTTTATTTAAGATGAATCTATCAGGTGGAAGAAGTTTCACGACCTAGGTAAATAGAATGCCCTCTTGTTTAGGCCAAATAAAAATAGATAAGAAAAAAATAGATTAAGAACATTAAATGTAATTTAGGACTTATAGATTTGATGTGGATTGAACATGAAGGAAGGATTTTCACAGCCTGTGTAACCAGGCAGCTTCGACAGATCTTCATTTTTAGGGCTGAAGTCACGCGTACAGAGGAGAATTGGGGCTGCTATATTTTTAGGGAAACCATTCCCAATGGGTTTTAAAATCCATTGGGAAATGTATTCTATACCAACAGATTTCAAAAACCGTTTTTATAGGTTTTTTTAATGGTAATTTAACCAATGGTTTCATTGAAACCGTTGGAAAAAAGGGGGCATTTCAAAAAGGTTTGGGGAAACCATTGGGAAAGAATTGTAATATTTAGTGTTTACCAACAGTTTTTTCAAACCGTTGGGGTAGTACACTTATGACAATGGTTTTGTCAAACCATTGGCATAAAAGAGTTGGTATATATATAAATTCATATGGTGAAGGCTAGAAGAAAGTATCACCATGAGGTCTATTATTGTCTCTACCATTCAAAAGACTCTCACCACAGCCTCCAGCCAATCCTCAGCCACCTGTGGGCCCATATTTCCCCTGAACATGGGGCTGGTGGAATCAGTGGACCAATGGGTAAAGGTACCATTGGAGCATCCGTTGGAAGAGGTACCTACACCTAGGCCTCATTGCTCGGTGGCCTATCTGTGCATACAACTCTCAGGACTCTAGCTGGTCATCAGTGTAGAGGCATCCTGAAAGAAACAGATGAGACATGGAAAAAAGATTATACCTGGTGAGCTGACCTAGTTGTGCTGACTTAGAGAAAATATTTGAAAATATACATGCAATCAGTGTTTTCGTTCAGTTAGTTAGAAATTAGAAGTCAGGGTCCTGGTGTATGGATAAGTCAGCCGCCACACCAACCCTGGACTCCCTGGACTGAAAACTACACTCTCTACCCTTAACACTATTGCATCACCAAAAGGATCAGAGTCCTATGTTTTCTAGTAGAACCAAATCCTATATTACCAATTTCTCATGACCTGTCCCATGGGGCCCATTCCGTGACTACCCCATGCCCGCCTTCTATAGGCCAGGGGCTAGCGACTAGCATCAAAGTCGTAATTCCCTAAAATTTGGAAGGCATTGCCTTTAGAACATTTAAACACACATAGAAGATATGAACACGATTAAACTGTATAAAAAATAAGTGAGTACAGTAAGTAAAAAGGGGTACAAAATACAATCCCAACAGGAAAGTACAAGAAAATGAAAGTATAAGTCAAACTCAGGAAAAAGGAAAGACAGCTATTGGGTCCTCCTTCGAGGTTCTTACCTGAAGGGTAGGTCCACACAACCTCCTCAACACTCCACGTCCATCTTTCTCCTCCATGTACCAACATGCCGTAAGGCACACCTCTGGGTACCGTCCAATCCTGGTACTGTCAGCCTCTGTCAATATTGTTTGTTGTCTTCATCCAACAAAACGAGGTGCAGGCA
Organism: Viscum album; assembly: GCA_963277665.1. Lineage (NCBI taxonomy): Eukaryota > Viridiplantae > Streptophyta > Magnoliopsida > Santalales > Viscaceae > Viscum > Viscum album. The sequence continues at coordinate 1,221,254,460 of OY728119.1, forward strand.
TAGCCCATGTAGGGGTGAGTATAACGATACTCAAGAGGGATCCGGAGACCCTCAAGGTCTCACAAAATCCAAAAATGATAAACCAAAAAATATGAAATCAAAAGATAAACATACTTAGATATATGCCCATACACATACCTTGGTTATCAAGTAATCCATCTCAATCATGAGGAAAACACATAAAAAATCACTCAGCTCAACCAGGATTTTATTCACATTATCATAACCCTGGATAGGGGAAAACTCCTACTCAATCAAGTACAGTGGGACTGCCATGACAACTTGTTCACTTCCCACTAACCTTGGATTGCTGAGGTACTCCTCTTGTTGAGTACCATGGGTCTGTCGTGTTATAAAGATGAGCTCCCCACCATGGGTCGGCCGCCACTACCAGACGCTCCCCCTCATAGCCTACAGATGTACTCCTCTGGGTGAGTACCGTGTGTCTTCCACCACAACCAGGCGCTCCTCTGCTCTAGGTTTTCCGTCACAACCAGGCGCTCCCCAATAGGCTAGTTGAGTCACTCTGAGTCAATCAGTCAGCAGTTTTCAGGTCCCATCCAGCTACTAGGTCTCTGCACTCTGCTCTCTCTTCACTAGAAGGATCCACTCCATGAGATACTATTAGATACTTCAACTGTCACGAAGTCCCATTAAGAAGTATAAAAAATTTCTTCCATATCATATGGGTCTCAACGCAATAGCCGGCTCGTCAACCGGACATCCCGTCTATGGGTTTTTAGCCTTTTGGTCTTGGGGACCTGGTCATGTAAGTTATTAGCCCTGAAAGTGGGATCCACAAGGGTAGCGTATGATTTGTTAGACCATGTGTTCAATATATGTGAAGTCCCTATGTGAGATAGTAGCAACCAAGCTATTGGCACATGGTTTTCCAAACCATGCGGGTAAGCCATGCGACAACTTAATGTTAGGGTTTTATGTCCCCAACCACTGGAGATTTCCCAATTTTTCCCTCGTCCTTCTTCCCACTTGAGGCTAACGTGGATGTTCTAGATTTCAGAGGTTAGAGAAACTCTTTAGATCTATTTATATTAAAATTGAATGGGTTTCATGGTGGATAGAAGGCGGTTCTCCTCGGGTAAGTCCCTCTTTTGGCGTGAGGGCCATAGTGCGGTGGGGTGCCGCCACAGCTGGGCGGATGGCCAGCCATCTTACATTTGTCTCTATGGCACAAGTTGCGGCTCCTTGTTCTCTGAATGGTGTGGATGTACGCCGCTGCTCTGGTCATGTGGTCGGCCTCAGATTTTCGTATTCCTCCATCGTAAAAAATTTAACAAAAACACAAGGGTTTGTGAAGAGGTCGGTCCATGTTTGTTTGGCCCACACTCTCCGCATTAGAGTGGTAGCAAGCTGTTCACAAAAATATAGCACATCAAACCCTCCTATAAACATTCTTCCCAACCCGTAAAAGTGAAGAAGGTGTGTACTTGTGGAGTAACTATCCGACAACAATAAACCCTTACAACTTCCCGCAAAAAAATATTCCCATCCCACAAGTAAAACATCCCTGTATTAACTTGATAATATGTTAATCTGTGTTCTTTGTTTTTAGAAGGAAAGTATCAAGGGAATAATAGCATACTTAATTAAAAACCATACTTTGTTCGTTTTTTGACGACAGAGTCGTGAGGAAGAAGATAGATCGTTGGGAAATGGTGGACGTCTGCATTTTCCTCGATTGTCAGTTTGTTTGCTGGCTCATTGTAGTCAAACACGTCCTATGATAGAGGAAGTCCTGAAGAAGAAGGCTGATGTTGGGGTCAACGTTCTTCATCGTTGGAGAATTCTTCATGGAGGGAGCATTCTTTGTTGGAGAGTTTTTTCTCAAGAGCTCTAATCCTCATTTTCCAATCATTTCCAAAAAAATGAATAGATAGCCCCTCCAAATAATAGACTATCTATTACATAGTTTGATGGGTTAAGAATTCAAATTGTAGCATTTAATTAAATGATATGGATCGATTAATTAAAGGGGAAAGGTTGACACCATTACAAGAGGGGGTGGTGGCACCATTATGTTAAGGGAGGTAAAGAGACTCTCCCTCATTATTGAGGGAGTTGAGATGTTTTCCTCAATTAATTGGGGGGGGGGGGTTTATCCCTGTTATCTCTCGTGGGAGGCTATGTTAGGGTGGGCCCCAACACCATAACCTCTCATGGGAGGTTATGCTGTGGGGTTTCCCACCTTTAACTTCAACTTGGGTGGTTATAAAAGATAAAATAAAATAAAACATACATTTATTTTATTATATTATTTCTATAAAAACACCAAAATATAATATTCACATGTGACCAACTGCCATCAAGGTGGAAGTATTATTAAGAGAATACCGGTTTAGTGAGTTCCACGGTGTCCTTGGATTTCAATTCCGAGAACCGGTTCAAAAGTTAGAAAAACATGCTCCTACGTTTATTGAACGTACCTAAACAAAACTTCATAAATTTATTTCGGGCACACAGGGCCTCCGAATCACATGCCGTCAACTTTCACGGACTCATAAAATTCCCATTTAATTAAAAAAATTAAATAGAAATTCTCAGTCTTTACAAATCTAGATTACGAAATGTAAATACTTCAATCATAAACCATGAATGGTATAAAAATAGCACATTCAATGTCAAACATATTATAACACATTCAATACAATATTGAAAATTTTATTTAAAATAAATCAACCACAATAAAGAATAATATCCAAAAGGATGTGGATATAGTTGAAAATAATCCATAAGAACCATTGAGAGAAATATTTTTTTTTTCATGAAATCATATGAAAGTCTCAAAATTTATAAATGAAGACGTTTAAAAAATATTTTTGAATAAAAGTGTCCCATAAAACTTTGAAAATTTTTAAAAGAATTAACATTTTAAAACATTCATGTCCATATAAATAATTTTCTAATACCATTTTGAAAAGATGAACATCAATGAGAAAGATTTAGAAATTTAAATATTTAAAACATCTAAAATGATGTTTTTTAAAGAGTAACTTAAAATAATTATTTTGAAAATTCTTTTATAAAACATGTACATGGATAATAAATATGTCCCTGAAAATACATACACATAAAAAATCACTAATAATAATGACATTGAGAAACTCACCATTACCTTACACTTTCCTTTGGTCGAGGGTATGTCTAACATTCAATATAATGACCATAGTATGTTATTTAAATATAAAACAACCATATTCATATTTATTATATCATACATGATTCATTTATGACATTATACAACCCATTTATATATTATTTCCATGTTAAATTTACATTTTGGGTAATAATCGCTTTCATTATCATATGTGTTTTAACTTGTTATTATTGATCGTATCATTTAGATCAGGATTTATATAATTCTTGAATATAGACAAATATTTATATATAATATTTATTTAGAATATAAATATGTATAATACAATGATATATTAAATGGAAAACACCATTTATGGAGACGGTAGGTCATACGTACGTATAAACGATGTTTCCATTTTCAAATCATATTGAACAGAAGTAAATAAATAAGATATATGTAATTACATTTATATATATATATATATTCAATAGCATTATTATATCACAAATTACAGTCTTTTTAATAATATATATTTTTATAATCATCGTTGAATGGTGAACCATGAAAAGAATAACATCGTGTCGTGGAGACAGTTTGTTATACGTACACACGAGCAACAATATCATTACTTTAATGATTAAAAGGCATGGAATTGGATGATATATTAACTTTACCAGGAAATTATAATTATATATTAATTATTTATATAAATATTACTAATAATTATATCCACCCAAATAATATATTGTTGAATAACAAATTACACTACAGCGTGGAGACGGTAAGCTGCACGTACGCACGTATAGTGACACTATCATTAAAAGGATTCGGAGAATAATGAGTATGGTTGGACCATATTTATAATAACCTCAAAGTATGTATAAGTTAGTGGATTAATTATTTTGGTATGTAAATAACAATGAAATAGAAAGTGGATGATTAAAAGAACATTGAAAGAGGTGATAAAACAATTAACTCTTCTTTGGGTGTTTCCTTTTGATTTGAACAAAATGGATTTTTAAGTTGGATTTAATCACAAGGAAACGCCTCTAAGTTTAAGGTAGGGATGTTGGGGGAGATTTGGGAAGGGTTATGATGAGCCAAATGGCTTTGGAGGTGTGATTATAAGTGAAGGGGGAGTACCCTTTTTTAAGAGAGGTGAGGGTCCCTTTAGGAAAAGTTTGAAATATTATATTATTATAAAATCATTTTTAGTTTCTAATGGATCTTAATTGATTTATTTAAATTATATGGTGGGTATGGGTAAAAATAATCTCAACCAATTGGATTTTTACATCTTTAGGTTACCATATTAACCCTATATTTTAGATTTATCTCTTTGTAAAATAGTTTAAATTTTAACATTTTCTCTTGTATTATTATATTAAATGGTATATAAACATAATATAATAGGAAAGGGAACCCCAAGTGGTTTATTAATGACATATTTATCATTATATAAGTTTTCTGGACAAACCATATATTTTTATGGATATTATATCATTTAATAATATAATATTTGTTTTAAAAACTCATTTATGTCAATTTTGACACTATTTTTTATTTGGTTTTTGGGATGGTCATATAAACTTTATTACTTCAAAAAATTCATATAATCAACCCTAACATATCATATTCTCCTATAAAATTCGCAGATGGCATCAAAATATTCAAATTATATTTAATTTAATATTTATAATACGATTTATTTTATTTTTACATTAATAAGTTAATTACTGCATCATCATTGTGTCACAAATAAATTTAATTATTTAATGTATAAAAATTATATATAATATACCATGATGTATTAAATATTTTTATCATTATAATGAATATTTATTGCATAATTTATATTATTTATAAACCTATATTTAAAAAGTTTAGTTATTAATCTTTGAATTATACACTTTTAACTCTTATTTAATTAAAATAATAATAAATATATTAGTCTAATCCAATTGGACCAAAAGATTCATATTTTATTCCTAAGGTAGATTTTTGTTAATATAAAATTATCCAATATAATTGGGACATGTGTTTGTGTAATTATAATATCATTTTTACCTCTAATTTTCCTATTTACTTTTTAACTGTGGTAAATAAAAGTAAAAAGTTACTATTCAAAATAAACCACATTTAACTTACAAATATAAACTACATCTCTCAGATTTTTTAAATTCAATTCATAGAAGCGGTAAAATTAAGTCTTATCCGAATTTCCAAATGTGCCTAGAATGTGGGTAAAAGGCGTTAAAAAGTTTGATAAAATTTTATACATCTAATATTATTATAAAATGATTCCAATGATTTTAATTGAACATATATTGGTATCATATATCGATTTTTACTTAAAAAAACTTAAATATAATAAATAATTATTTAAATAAAAAGATGGTTTTAAACAATAACACAATGTTTTTCACTAATCATCAAAAGATGAATGCTTTCTGAAAATACCAAAAATGCACCCTAATATAATTTTGATATTCTGAATAAAAAAATTCTATTTTACCAAATTCAAAACATATATGTTTCATTAATTAATTTAAAATTAATTCCTGTTGTCAAAACCAAAAAATGGGTTTTTAAAAACATAAAATTCTCAAAAGATTTACATGTGTTGATGTTAAATTTATATGTGAAATTAATTTTAATGACCCAAATTATATTAAATTATAAAAATATTATATAATTAGACTTCCAAAAAATTAAAATTCATATTTTTAAAGTATAAATTTTTTTGATTAAAAAAGTTATTTTCAATTAAAATTTAGTATTTTTCACTATTCATCAAAATATAAAAGTTTTAAGAAAAGTACCAAAACATTATCCAAATGAAATTTTTATATCCTTCTTATAAATAATAATTAAATTAAATTAAATTTATAAAAGTTTCAAATACTTGTTTTAAAAAGGGATCGCCATTAATAGGCGGTAAAATTTCATTTTTTGAAAAATACTTCTTTTATCTAAAAAAATGAATTTGTTCTTATATTAGGTCTAACAAACACATAATATGGATTATAAAATTATATGGAGTACATAATAGTCAAAATTCATCTAATAATATTCATAACCTCTTTTTAAATGACTAGTTTGGTAAGTCGCGGTGTGCTCAAAATCGGTGTTGCATGTAGCGCAAGTTATTGACGTTCTTTTAAGAGATAAAGTAATATTAAATATTGGGGTGTTGCATATAGTTTAATTGTGGTCAACATCAACACTTATGAATTCTAAAAAAAACTTTAGATTCTGAGGTGTAGGTTTAAGACTAACATTCAGGCAGTCTCTACTATTCATAAACCCAGGAGGGGAAATTTAACTATCCTAAAGACTTTAGGAATACACTCAGAGTTTGCTTCTTCCCATATATTGAAATACTAATTGCACTAATTGTAGATGGTGCTCCTAGTGGATGTAAGAAACCGTCATATATAATTTATTTTTTGAAATTCATCCTATCAATACGTATTGACTTCTAGAATACCTTTGAGTACAATGGAAATTATTGATTTTATGTCAAATTCAGGTACGTGAAGGGATGGGTTCTAGCACTACTTTTTTTTCTGAATAGAGAAACATAATATTTTGGTCACTCATCTATTATTAATCATTATCATGTAATAAACCCACATTAAAATCATCATGTATTGCTAATATGAAGGGTTTTTATGATTATGTTGTTATATGGATCTCATCTATCCCCACAACATGCTCTCAAATAACATTTCCAAGTCCATCAAATCAAATATACTAAAGTAATGACTTGGTATTATCCTAATTAAGTGTTAATTTTTTTTTTGAGTTTTACATTTAAGGACCATACTAGGGGTAATATAATAAATTTACCACAATAAATGGTATGAGAAAATTTTAATGATGGATTCATTGATCTCAAGGGTTTATTATTTTCCATTTGGATGAGTTTTTGTGATGTTGTGATTGTGATTTATTTAAAGATATTTTCAGAATTATATATTTGATATATATATATCTTTCTTGATAGGGAAATGATTTAACCGAAACATGAACTCATGTAGAAGATCTGTCACATAAGGTGTGTTCAGAAATTGTTGTTTTACCCCAGAGATATCTAGATCACATACCTAAACACCAGTTTAAAGATTAGATTCTTTTAGTTATCTTGTTATGATTTATTTATCTTGGTTAGTATATTACTGTAATGATAAAATCCTTTATTGGTATGGTGAGTTAGTGGGATTTTATATCTTCTATTAATAATCCATCAATAAATTGTACTAGATAAATTTATGATCCATGGATAAGAACCAAATCCATGAAGACATTGATGACTGAGTCTCCTAGTGAAGATGGATAGAATCAAAACATTAAAAATGGATTGAGTTTAAAAGAATTTTTACATGTGGTATTATTTTTTATTTTTTTCCCCTTTCTTATTCATTTTGATTTGAAGCCTATAAAAATTGATTAATTGTATTCTATGAATCTTGATACATTACCCTATATATCTATCAATTTATAATACTTGATTTGGATACATTACACTATAAATTCATTACTGGTGAATTTTGGGCCCAAATATCGATGGTCGGGATTTAGAATGGTCACCAATATTTTTTATGTGATTATCCTTTTTCTTCTTCCAATACTTGAGGCCTTTAGCACTATCCTTTACTATGGTCAACAGTTCAATATATCTTCTCTGGATAAACATGTGATCTATATTCATTATTGTGAGTGATTGATTTGGATTCAATAGTAATGAAAAAGTAATAAAAGAGAATCATTAATCAATAATGAATATATAGAGTCATGTTGGTGCATTTTCCAAGAGTTCAGTGATGAAAAAGAGTCTCATGGCTTCGTTTTGGGTGAGTTAAACAATATTTTCCATAAAATGTTGTCATAAATTGACCACTAGAGATATAATAATATGAGACAATGATTTATTTGTGTTTTAGGAATGATTGGAGGAGTAATTATGGATTCATGATTGTTTTTAGGTATACTACTATATATATTCTCAAATAGATTGCCACATGTCAAGTAGTTTAGTGGAACACAAGTCATACACCACTTTTTTATTGTACTAAGGTTCTATAAAATTATAAATATCCCATATATTGTTACATGAATCAACACTCGATGTCATGAGATAGTTTGAACAGTTGAGTGTAAACCTAACCACATGTTGTGTAGTTGGAGTAAATAACATATTTAGTCTATTGTAAATTAATTGGGTATTAGTATATACACAAGGTGAAATCCACATAACACACACCATGCGACTATAAAGATAATTAATTTATTCAATAACTACATGGCTCGAGTAGCTGGAAGTACACACTGAGTGAGTTGGATGGGTTCACGTGGTGTATAACTCATTATACACACTATGTTGGTTGCTCTCTCAATCCATGTGGTAGAAAATATTTGGAAAAAACTTTGATGGGATAAATTCTATGTACCCCCACGATACAAGATCTGTACTATTCCAACCTTTTTTTTGATCTCCTTACCCAAAACATGAATTTGGGCATGTGGGTAGATTATCGAAATAATATTTTCATTTAGGATATAATATTATAGTTATTATTTTAATTATTGGTCAGACATGGGGTGATAAATTTATTTTATACTTTTTAACTTTGTAGGACTGATGACAGAGTTCATGCATATCCATCAGGGCATTCTTAGGGTATGTATCAGCACGAGTTATAGTATATATTAGGGAATGGATCCCACAACCACATTAAAATCAATAGAGCAGTTGTATTTCATTCTGAAAATTCTTTTGAGGGGTTCCTGAAGAGTCAAATGTCTCAAATAACCATAAAATCTAAAACTCTATAAGAACCACATGACCATTGGAATTCATTAAGGAGGAACGACTCTTTATTGATTCATGTGTGGTAATTGGGGTAATTATATATCTATTATCAATTATTTTTTTGTCATTATCCTTGAAATCTATATTTTAATGCACATATCAATGAAGAATAGATATCATAAAATGGAATTGTATCCCCCTATACCATAAATATCCATCTATGAGAAAATACATGCTACATATCTTAGAAAATAGTGGACGAACCTCGCGTCATTGAAGAATAAGTATCAAAATAAGGGGTAATTGACTTCAGTGGGGGACCCTCCCCCTATATGATCTCTTGGGGGGTAACTTATCCTATCAATAATTTTTTTTTATTCCCACACTCTTCCCTTGTGTGAGAATATCTCGTAGTAGTAATTTCATGTTTGCGATCATGTTTGACAAGATGTTCTCTTTCGATGGTCTTGGAGGAATACAATAATGATGGGGATTATGTTAACCACTTCCACAAGTGTATGTTATATTACCTCATGAATCTATACTAAATATCATGAAAGGAATCCTGAGTGGATACCTCCTAAGTGGAGTATAGACCTTATTATTCTATTTTAGGAAGAATATTTGTGGGTATACACACAACATGGAATTTATTTTTATATGGTTACATTGTTGGTTTTATTTTGGGGTTCTATTTCCTGTTTACTAAAATTCCAACAACTGTTATATAATGGGCATGTTCTATAAACATATGGTCATCAGAATACTTATGACCATTCATTTTAAATTTTTGTTTATTGGAAAAGCACAGGAGAATTTGTTTGGTTTCATGTAATTTAATGTGGCTATATTTTTCCTTGACATGGACATCGATATCTTTTTTGAGGAAACGATAAAAACCCAAATAGTCTATATTTGATAGTTAATGAAAAATGATTGGATATTAGGTTATAGATGGGGGATTCACATATGTATTTAGGTTTGGAAATATATTTCAAGTCACCTTGTATTATAAGTTGTTTTCATTGGTGCTTATAATTTTTGGTAAAGTGATGATAGAGAAACTAATATATGTCTAATGTATATTTCAACCTTATAACACTTTCGGTGTGATTATAGAATAGTTTAATCCACTTATTGTTGGAACATGGTATAGTTTTTTAAATATTATTACCATGTAAAATACTCTCTGATTTTCTTTTATAAAAGTTCTAAATATATATAAACATGTCTATGATCCTCTCTTATTTGGGTTTTAGTGGTTCTTAGTGCACTAAATACCATGTGTTATGATGAAAATAAATGAGAAATGTTTTTATTGTAGAGGATTAGCAAGAATCATTCAAATAATATATGTGTTTCCATTAAATTAATACTCTGATATGTAAAGAAGTTAATGTTCATGGGCGGTAATGGTGGAAACTCTATTCATGGAATGTTGTTTAGTTACTCATTAAGAGAATTAATATTTGAAGATAAATTATTCACTTGTGAATGTGGGTTTATTTATGTATAAAGTCTTTTGTCTAAGTATCCTTTTGAGGAATCCTATGTGTTTTATTTTGAAGGATGAAATTGTTTAAATGTTGGGGGAATGTACTAGCATGTGGTTTTACTGGTCAACACATAACTTGTATTTGATTTTCCTTGTTCTGAGACCTCCTTAGAGGTGAAAAGATCATTTTACCCCAATAGATGGCCTCCAAAAAAATTATATCAATTTATTGATCCTGACATTTGAGGTTTACCCCTCAATTAAGTCTTAGTGAATTTAAATGTATGGTTTATTTTAAAGTAATTTTAATATATTATTAATTAAGTTGATATATATTTTTTATTAAAGGGTCGATATATATCTTAAATTTAATATTGGATGTAAATTATTACTTTATATTTGTGTTTGTAATGGATATTTTTACAATGTATGGTGTACATTATTGGTGCAGATAGGATATAAAATATGGTCTTGAGGGGGGGGGGGTGAATTGTTATTTTACAAATTTAGAAAAACATTTTAAAAGAATTAATTAATTAGTAACTATTATTAAAAGTAATAAAAGTTTAATTCCATATGGAGTTCAAATAAAAAAAATATTTAAATGAAAAATATGAACTCATGTAATTTATAGTAGTTTAGATCGAATGATCCAACTATACTCTTCACTCATTTCTAACACAGTGAAAATAATGTTACTCACTAAGAAAGAATACTTTTGGAAGGTGTGATACCCTTTTATAGAACCTTAATTTTCCTTACCAAGGGGCACAACCAATATATCCTATCATGCAAATCTATGGAAAAAATCATAAAAAATAGCAGTGATTTTTTTTCAGGAGTAACAACCTGGGGACACACCATTGGCAAATGATGTATAACTAAACCCATAATATACATTGATTGGGAAAAGAATTAAATTATTTTTTAAACCAAAAAAAATAATATAGAAATAATGAAAATCTATAAGAAACAAATATCAAAAGATCAATGAAGTTGCAGCTTTGATGTTTCTTTTATCACTTCAGTAGTAACAGGCCAGTCACTATGATTATTCATTTTTAATATATAGTATCAAATTCAGAGAAGAAATCCATAAAAAGATATTTTCATATATCATATTATTACTTAATTATTATATAATTAGGTATTTTATTATAGGTTTTTTGTATGAATATGTAGAACTTATCTTTTGATCATATTCCCATAATCAAAATTCCAATGACTACTTCCTTGTCAATAATATTAAGATCCTCTTCACATAAATATATTTTGATATCCCATAACAATATTATATAGATAAAAACAATAAGAACCAAAGAATAATATCATTTACCTATTATATAAATTTACTATTATAAATTCTATAGAATTAAAATCAAAATTACATTGAATCATTTTTTTAAAATATATATGTATATTATAATTTAATAGAATAATCAGAATAAATCCTATATACATATATTAATTTTGACATATTATGACTATAGGAAAATAGTGTATCAAAATGAACATAAAAATATATATTTAATTATTAGTAATCCTTATTTAATCTATGCATAATCATCATTTTATTCTTCTAAATAAATATCATTTTTTGTATGCATCATGTTATATACTTGAGTAACAATTATTTAATGTTTTGGGTAACAATGAATCCAGTCCATTTTAAATATGATATATATCAATCTATGTATGAATCTATCTTCTTTATAAACATGAATCTTGATTTCCTATAAATTATCTATTGTCTTACATAAACATCATTTTTATTCTATGTAGACATCATGTGGTTGTCATAATCATAAAAAATGTCCAACATGGATATAATCTATGTTTGTGTGAACAAGAAACATACCTTGTGTAGGCATGAGTCTTGGGTGGGTAAATATGATATATGACTACATGAATATTATCAATGTTTATGAAATCATCATTTTAAATAGCAATGAATTTAAACATTTTGAAAATTCTAAAAACATCAAAACCTCACATTCATTATAAAAATATTATAAATATAAAATGAACTTAAAAAGTAGACAATATTGTATTAAATAATGATATAGAAATTATATTTATATATTTAATAATGAGAGGTATTTTTATCAAATATTAAAAAAATGTGAGGTATTTATCCTACTCAAAATGGGATTAAAAAATTATTTATGAAATCACATCTATTAAAAAAAATGTAAAGAGTTTATATTATTAAAAATTAAAAAAACATAATACCTATAAAAAATATCTTCAATAATTAATATTATCAATTTTAATCATACCTAATGCTTAAAAGTTTCTACTTTTAGGAAATAAAAAATATGAATTTTTTTTAATAAATGTCTAAACACCCTCCTTATTTTAGGAATATATCAAAAAAGGACAGTTTGATATAATATTTTTACGAACTGCTCCCCCTTCTAGGATAATAAAACAGTATTAGTTTGCTGAGATATTTTAGAACATTTAAAAACTAACTTCATTATTAAATATTTTTGAAAATAAAAAAAATTGTCAGGTCACTCTAAAATTATTCTTATAAAAATGATAAAATATAGTAAGTAAGAAAACAAATATCATAAATATTTAGAATTAGTTCATATAAATATATTAATAGAAATATATATAATAGTTATTGATAAAAAATAAATTAAACTCTTAGACAAAAAAATCCTCATAACAAAAATTTTAACAAATATACTAGATTATAAATTTTTTAAAAATTATATCATTAAACTATAATTCATCATTTATTTTTCGAAATATAGATTCAATAAATATTTATAATATATTTGTTAACCCAAAAATTAGTTATATCGATTTAAAAAACATATAAATTCAAGATAAATCTACAACATTACATGTTCAGTTATTATTTTCTAAAATTTCACAGAATCTAAGGGCACAGTTAATATATTAAAAAAATTATTTTAAGTTGAAAAAAGTTCTTGAATAATATCAAATTAATTAACATGACCTATTAAAAATGAAAATTTAAATAAATATTTTTCTCCCTATAATACCATAATAAATATTTAAATATTCAAAAATAGATTTATTATCAAAATATATAGTAGTTTTTATGGTAAAATACTATAAATCATTATTTTCCTTCATAAAATTTGTTTAAAATAGTTAACAATAGCCATATACTCAGCCACAACTATGAATAAAGAAACTGACAGTTTTGTAATATAATTCTGGGAAATTAGACTATTTCCCAGTAAATGACACATACATTGTGTGCTCCTTATATCAATCCTATTTCATCAAAAAAAGGAATGAGAATAGGATGAAATATTAAGGTAGTTATAAGTATAGTAGAATTAAATATAACAAAATAATTTTTTAGTATATTTTATTTTTAAATAGATGTCAAATTACTTTCCCTAGTATTAGAATTAATCCTTACACACATGAAAATTAAAAACACAATATCAGTCTTAGGTGAATTAAAATAATTTATGGTTATATACATTACTATAAATAGTTATCAGTATATATATTTTCCATATTCATCTAAATATAATGCTGAATTTGTACTCATAAGTGTTATCATACTTTAAATCAATTAAGGATAATGATTTTAACATGACAATTGGTGTACTTTCTTCGATTAAAAAAGATCTCATATTTTTTATGATGAATTTTAGGAACTAATAATAATTTTAGTTCACCCCCTAAGTTCATATGAAATTCATAATTCATTATCAAAGAAAATTTATCACATACCAACTCAATTCAGGATTCAAATAAAATATCATCAATAAATATTTTAACAGTTTAAATATCATTTCAAACATTATTAATAATCAAATTTGAGTAAACAATTCCGGTATTAATTTTTTTAACAATAATAACAAATTTAGTATATCATACCAATATATATGATCATTCTCAAGTCCATGAAATGGTTATGATATTTTAAAACACTATTTTGAAATTTTTATTTTTAAATCAATATAGTTTATTAATATTAACCTCTTCAAAAAATTACAAAATTAAAAAATGTATTTCACACATCGCTTAGAAATAATTTTTTAATTTGAAGACAAAAATAGGATAATGAAATTATATTTTATTTTATCCTTGAAATAGGTAAAAAAATAATCTTAGAAATCCATACTAACATCATGATAATATCATTACAAATAATTATATATATATATATATTACTATATTACTATATTCCAAATGTTTTTAAAAAAAATACACTTAGTTTCTATGGTCTGTTTATATTTAGGTAGTTCAACCAATTTTAAACATTATTATTTCCAAATAATTATGTTCATAAGTAATAAATTTAGTAAAATGAGAATCATTCCATTCATTATCAACATAATTATCCATAAAACGAGAATAAAAAAAGTAAAATCTGTATAAAATTTAAAAATATTTCACGGTATGAATTACTGAATATAAATTAACACTTATATTTTTTATATTATTATATATATGAATTTTAAATATTATATGATCATATTAAGAAGACATTATGTTCCCCTCAACTAGTAAATTTTTCTTTTTGGATTAATATTCACCAAATTTAGACAATTTAAATTCTTTATCAGGATAATATAAATCTGAATTCTAATTTTTTGATATTCATATTAAATTATAATTTTATAGATTATTCAATTATCATAGTCCACATATTGAATACTCTATAGGAATTATTATTATTAGAGTATTCTTGGTAAATACCTGCATCATGTTTATAATAAAACTTGTATAAGTTATCATTAATATTTTATTAAAAAACCTTACACAAAAATACTCTAAAATATTCAACACTGGGGTCATTTTAATTAATCAATTCATAAGTTGTTTTATTTAACAATATTCACATAAAAACCCAAAATAAAATATTACTATAAGTATTATCTAATCTATAAAAAAATATTTTCTATTGATACAATTCATTACCGAAACATCATTCCATTTGATAAATATCTTTATTTCTATTTTTCTACAACACCATTTTTTGTGTTATTATTTTATTGAAACATTATGAATATATCCATTATAATTTTTTTTTAAATATTATAATTGATAATTAAAATAATTTATCACTTAATGACCAAATATTTAAGATAAATTTTTGTTTTTTAAGAAGTGTACAAAAACCATTAAACATAGTTAAAGATTAAAATTTATGAGTTATAAAATATGTTTTTCCGTGAAAAATATAATCATTAACAATTTTAAAAACATTATTCATGCCTTCTAAACTAAGAATTTTTATTCAGAAAAATAAATCAATATATCATAGTTATACACATCTAATTGTATTAACATGTTTTTTAGATATAAATACTTATTACATGTTAAATAGGAATGAAAAAAATAAATAATTATATTAATATTGAGAATTTTGAAAACATTATTTTGTTTGTCCAGTTTATAAGACTACTGAAAATGAGAATGTTCTAAAATTATAGGGAAAAAACATTATCTATTTATTCTTTTTTTAATAACATTAAATTATTGTTTGTTAGTTCTGAAATGTCAATAGAATAAATGTTTTCTTATTTATTAGTATAAAATAAAAAATATTTACGTTTAATAACTAAAAATATATTATCTTGAAACTCAACACAAATTTCATAATCATAATACTATAAGATACTGGTAAATTTCTGTTTTAATAATTTCACATATAGTAACATATAAATTGTAATAGATTTAATTATTATAACTTCTTTAGACTTGATAAAATTACTTTTAGGGTTATCTCAATTAGTGAAAGAGCCTCCAACACCTAAAATAAAAATTAATATTTTAGAAACATCATTAGTCATGTGTCTAGAAAACCCTTTGTAAATATACCATGAATCCTATAAATTCTTAAAGCAGGTTACAAGAAATAAAATCATGTAGAAAACATTTTTTGTTCCCATTTTTTATTAGGCCTAATTGGGTTTGTATATATCTTTGCCTCTACCCAAAGAGACTTATGAATATTGTTATAGGGTATTATTTATGATAGGTACAAAGAAAAATATCCTTATTATAACCTATTGGTTGATTAAATCTTACTAGTCATTCGTTTTCATTTAACCCATTAAAATTATAGTTAAATAATGTTACACAAGAATCATTTCCTTTTCTACTTTTATTAAATGATGTATTTTATATCATATATACCTGTTTATTATTACCAAATCCTATTTTATCTTCATTAGTTTTATTCATTACTATATTTTAATTAATTTTTTATTTTCAGTGAATATTATTTTAAAACATTTCTTTCAAAATAGAATTTTTTTTATGGTACTCGTTCAAATTTTTAGTAGATTTAAATTCATCACATTTTGTTACTATTTGAACCTAAAAATTTATTTCATTCCTTTTTTTCATGTTTTTTAATTTTAAATTATTATTAATCCTAAATTCATTTCATCTAGTTGATTATAAAATTTAATTTATATAATTACATTATTCCTTCAAATAAATTATTTAATCCTACCATTATCGACATAAAGATTTAATAATTATAATATTTAATTTTTATTTTAAAAAAAATTATTTGTTATTTGTGATTTCCAAAAAAATCATTTTCTTATGAAACATGTGATTTTGTTTAATTAGTAACTATTTTCACTTTTTAACTCTCTATATTTTTCATCCATTCATAATAGTTATTCCAAAAATAGTTCATTATTTTCATTTCACTCTTTAATGCCACTTTTAGAAATATTTTTAAAACCATAAAGATAGTCATAATCTAGAAATACCTAATTAACAATTCTTTTCTTTAAAATATGGTTAACCAATTATTTCTCACTCTCAGAATTAACACTCCCATCTAAAACCACAATGTAACTCATTCCAATTGAAAAATAAATCTTATTCATTCTTCTCATATGTCTTATATTTCCCTTCTTCCTGTAACTTTCAACATTTTGACTAGATGTGTCTCTTTATACAGACCTCATATATTGGTAATTATGAAACACTATTTTTTTTAATACAATGTCCTGTCAGACAACCCTTTCATTAATCCTTCAATAGTATTTCATGGATAACTTATTAATGTATGACATTTATTATATATATTAAAAAATATATGTCAGTAATTTTTTGAAATTCAAAATTATAAAATTATGATAGTTCATAATTTTAATTGATAGTGGAATCATTTATATCAAATTTAAATTCAAAACTATTCTTATTTTTAGACTCCTCAGTAGTGATATTTTTCAATTCAAGAACAAACTATGATAAATAACTGATTATTTTATCTATTGTATACTATTTATTTTTCCGGCTATCGTATTTTTACACTTTATTTTGAGGGAACATTGTTTGTAGTGATAGAAACACCCTATCAACTATAGAAATGATTCCAAAATCCTATCTAAGTGCATTCAAAACATTGATTATACATGTGAATACATGAAATATGATGTTTACAGATTCATCTCCACCTGTAATAAATTCTTGGTAGTCTTTACATAACATTCCATGAATTTTCCATTAATTGTATTCTTATTTGTGGTGACTTACTTGAGGTGTTATCCAAATGTATTAAGACTTAATATATGTTGATGAATGGATAAAAAACATCAACATATATTAAATTTTAGTATATTAATTACCTTATAATTCAAATGTAACATTACCAAATTATTTCCTACAATTGAAAATGGATCATCTTCAAGTATCTTATATGTTTTCATAATTATTGTTAAATGATCAAAACTTAATTATTTCTGGTATTAATCCATTATGGCCTTCTAATATCCATATTCATTTCCATCAGAATAAGGTGGCTTCTATGGAATCCAAACATCATTTTCATTCATTCCTACCATTTGAAAATAACCTTTTTCCTCATACTATTTGGTATTGGATATATAAGTTAAAAAGGAAAACATTTTAATATAATGTAAATCCAAATGATCTAGATCTGATAATTTTTTGTACCACTTAAGATATAAAATGTGGACTGGTTGTGAGTGCATAAAACTGATAAAATATTGTGAAAATTATTTATTATAATAAATAAATCAGATTTTGTTGTTTCATGTGGTAACCATGTAATTAAATATAGTCTTCAATGATAAAATTTTGTGAAAATAAAACAATTAAACACCATATTTTTATAGTAATTCATGTCAAATTATCTAATATATACTATAATATCCTTTATAACAGATAAAGATGGATTTTAATCACTATGAAACCTCAATATTGAATGGTTTGACAACCCTTTAGAAGAATACCACATTAGTAACCAAGAGGCACAACTCAACCTATCTATCTTTCCTTTCTCTGGAACAGAGCACAATAAAGAACAATTAACATTTCAAATGAGTCACACCATAAGAACATACAATTTGTTTAAGAGGGGAAACTGAAAAAATGTTTTTTGATTGGGATAATAATAATATGTTTGTACAATATATATTGAAAATAATAAATTGATAAAACATTAGATAACAATGAATAAATTATGAAAAATAGTTTCAAGAAGATAACATTATAATGTTTCTTCCCTCACTTCCATTGTAATGTATCAAATGTTGAGGATTAGTTGTGAACAAATTAGAGTATTGAAGATGTAGTAGAAAATCATCATAAAAGTTATATCTCCTTCATATTATACTTCTCAAATATTATATAATTATGTAGAATATTCTGGATTCCATGTTTTTGTGATTATAGTCAAGAATTTAATCACACTATGATGAATAAATTTCTCTGTGTCTATATCCTTCTCATTAAAAATGAGATCTTATTAATGTGGATATTTATAGATAACCTATCACAACACTCCTTAGTTAGTATCAATAAGTATAAGATATTAATATTAATTACCTATAATATAAATTTCTTAGACATAATTGTTTATAAGATAATTTAAAGACATATTGAATAGTTTGATTAAAATATTTATATTTATACGAGTATTAAATTTAATATAGTAGTTAGAATAAATTTTTTATACATGTAGTAATTAAAAATGTTATAACTATAAGAAATTAGAGTAATGAAATTGAATTAATTTTAAGACGTAAATATATGTAATAATTATTTCAAATATATATAAACATCATTTTATAATGTTTTTTGACATCATTTTTAGTAAGAATCATTTTATATCATTTTATTATCATCATTTTATGTTATCTATAACCATGAAAATAATACTTTATTAACATCACCCATATATCTATAATAATTAATCTATCTTCTATATAATGTTGATTATAGTTTTCATAAATATCATCAATAGATAAAATATAAGTTATATTATCTTTTTTATATAAATCATCTAGTTTGTATAAATATAAAACATGTCATGTATTGAAATCATAAATGACTATGTAACCATTAAACATGTACCATGTTGACATGATACTTTTTGGTCTACACCTAGGCCATGTCTGTATAAATATATTTTATATCTACATAGATATTATTTTAGTTTAAAAATGAATACGTACTTTTCAGAAATTTGGAAACATAAATACTTGATATTAATTATAAAAACATTATAAATATAAAATATAAGTAATCAATAAAACAATTATTTTACAAATCCATGATAAATAATTATTATGAATTTAATAATATGAGTAATTTTGCAATAATGTAGAACTTTTTTGAGATATTTTCAATATTCAAGATGATATTAATCAGCAATGATGAAAAATTATTCTTATTAAATTAAAAAATGTGTGTTTTTTTAATATTTAAAAATATCAAACAAAATTAGATATACAAATTTTATCAATAATCATTAACAGTCTTTATGTCAATCAGTCTTAACTCTAACATAAATTACACCATCGAACAACATGCCACATACCGTACTTTTTATATCGTTTTAATCAAATGATTGTTACACCTAATCAATCATTATAATTGACATATTATTATTTATTTACTAGGTTTATCTATTTTCCCTATTGAAAATATCTTATAGGGAGAATGATAGTTAAATGGCTTGAGATCCTCTTTTATGAGGCCATTGAATTATTATAGTGGAATAATGTCATAGAGAAGAATAAAAACTTGATCTATAATGAAATATTTAAATGAATCACGTGGAGATGATGAACTGAACCTTATCATCATAAATTGAATGAAATGAAAACCATGATTCCATGATATATGGGTTTATAATTTCATCCTTTCTCTTTTGTAATGCTTTTTTTGAGAATGTTATTCCTCGAATTCAATAGAGGGAAAACATGTCGATTTGTTTATCAATTTTTAATATTTTATTTTCATTCCTTACCATGTGTTCTTAATTATAGGTGAATTATACCGAAAAAATTTGTTAGTTAGGATTAATAATATCCACCATTATCTTTTACTAATATTTTATTTTATTTTCAGTATCAATATTAATGTGTTCATTTCCTTCCTTTTTCGTGGCTAGTAGTTCATAAAATCTTTATTTTGGGACAATATTAAATCTCTATCTAGGAATGTTTGTGATTGATTTTGGTCTCTTATAAAAGAACAAGGTATTTGGGTAGATTGTTAACTGATAATACATTGATAGATGCATGTTGACAAAGATTCCTGTAAAAAAATTATTAATGGGGGAATATGGTCTTTTTTTGAGTAATTGTGAACCACGTTACTAGTGAAGGATGGGTGAAAATAAAAAAATAGAGTCAAAAAAATTAGAGAAATTAATTGGAATTATTATTTGACCGATTAATGAAAAGATCAGTAATTGTGGTTTTAAAGAGGAATTCTTAATCCATGATTTGTAAAATAACTACATAATGTGTTCTTGGGAGGAATATAGATTGTGGAATTTTCGTGATGTGGAACAATGGTTTTCGAGGATTACAAATATCACATGATGTTTTACATGGATCAGTACATTTTGAAGTGAGAAAATTTTGGTATCTGATTACACACTCAACAAAGTGGAATGTAATTAGCCTAAATTTCATTTATGCCATATCTGAAATGTATTGTATTGATTTACATACCCATGGTGATGTTTTTGGACCACAAACTATATTTACATGGAGGCACATAATGATTTCAGGGAGTACATGAATCAAGTAGTTGGTGGTGCACACTGATTGATCTGGTTTGGTATACAAACTCAATACCAAAATATAAAATCCATATAAATTTATTTCACACTCCATGTGTGTGTAATTACATGGATATATGACCCTTTATGTTCTACATGTCATGCACCCCTATGATATATGTAGTGTATATCAACTTCCTTGGTAATTTTGTGTACCACCTTCCTTAGGGATATGATTTGTGCATTGAGGTAGTCTCACATGACCATTTTTCCATATAATATGTGGTGGTATTATTCTCTTCTCCCTCCATCTATGTGACATGAGGTGATACATATATCTTATCCTTCTTATATTTATTTGATTGAATATGGGTTCGATCATGGATACATGGTCATTCTCATGGTTGGTTCCCCCTGGAGGACAGTGTATGTTAAGGTATGGTTCCCCCACCACTTTAAAGATATGGCTATTTAGCACCCCCATCTACGATCTTAGATATGTCGAGGGTTGTCCGCTGGAGTCAGTTATAGTAGTGAAAATAAAAATTTAACATCAGTTTTTTCCTTTTTTACATTGGTTATAAGACACCGTCATAAAATGTGACGTTGTAAATATTTTTTTTTAAAATTGGTTGAAAATAAATATTTTGTAAATGTATAATGGAACATTTTTTTTACATCGGTTATTAAATAACTTACAGAAAAATGATATACCGCATTAGTTATATAAAAACAGATGAGGAAACCCTTTATCACGAAGTCTTTGTTACATATGTTATTTAATACCTGACAAAGTTAACACTTTTCCCTGTCTGTTTAGTAAAAAACTACATGAAAGGATTTCTTGTGATAGGTTTCTTAAATAATCCATTTTATATCTCATATAAAGAATGATACAACATAATTTATATAAAATTTTAATTGATAGGTCTTCATGATGATGGTTTTTTTATTTTAATTATTTTATAACCAACGTAAAAAACATATATAACTAGAGTTATATAAGAAACCCATATAGAAAAAAATAAAAATATCATTTTTTATGTATGTTATAAAATAACCAATGTAAAAAAAATTAAAAAATATTTTATTTTAAAATTTTTCTCCACTTCCAACCAAAAAAAAAATAGAGAAACATTATGAAATAAAAAAAGTAGAAAAACAACTAAAAAATAAAAAATCGCAATTAAATAATTTATAAATACAATATTAATTAAAAAAACCAATATTTAACTAAAAAAACCAGAAAATAAATATTTATAGTTATGACATTGAAAATAAAAATATTCACTAAAATAATCTAAAATCCAAAAAAAACATATAAATTGATTTTCTCAATACACTTTTAAGTGTATTATCTCTTCTTTACTATATTTTCAACATTCATCAAAAAGAAACATATTAAAAGTAATTTATTTAACATTTATAATGAACAAAACAAATGAAATATTAAGGAATAGTTTATAAATTAAAATCTAACATGGTTAAACTTTGTAACTATTCCAGTTGTAATTAATTCATACATAAATCTTAATAGTTAATATACACTTTTTTTAGTCCCTTTTTGTTTATGAAATTTCTTTTTAAATGGGTTTGTAAATTAAAAATAATATTTTTATATAATATATCCAAAATGTACAAATTATAAATCAAAATTCACCTTTACTTTTACATATTTGATCTTGGTATTCTTTTTCTTTCTGAAATTTTTAAATAAATTCCATCCCTAGTTATAAAATAAAATTAATGAAATATATTTTAAATTAATTATAATATATAAAACTATTTATAAAATAAATACTATAGTTATAACATGTTATTAAAATTTTCTCACACATCAACATGGATGGAGCATATCCAGTAAAGTGTGTTCTTCCTGTGAAAAAAATCCGGACAACTAATGGTTTTTGGTATTAATCAAGATTTAATTTCAATATTTATTATGTTAAAATATAAATAACACCTAGTAAAATATATGCTTCATAGCTCTCAAGATAAGGAAATATCCAGCACTACGTAATTATATTCATTTCAAATTTCCCAAAATATAAAATTTTCTTTCTTCTTTATCCATTATTCATGTTTCAGGTGAAATTATCTTTGGGTATATAAATCTATATACATCTATCTTATCATTCTATTCACACATTTTATAAATATAGGTAATAAAAAACAAACATAAGTATAATGTTTCAATAAATTTAATGCATGGAAAGATCTATTTTAAGACCAACATGGAAAAAACATCCATCGCATTGATGCCCAACATATCTCTAGATAAAATCACCATGATATAATTTTTCAGAATCCCCATAGTTATTTTATTCCAAAATACATTATATTCCACGGGAATCATATAAACACCCACCAAAAAGTTGAATGTCTTGAAAATATTTCAAGACTACTAGAATCAGTATATCAACTCATAAACCTTTGAATTTATTATTGGCTATAAAATATTTTTTTACCCTTGAAGTATTAATGTAAATAAATAGTTAAATATATTAATTATCAAATTAAAAAAAATGAAAAAAATAATAATAATTAAAATATAAAATATACACATACCTATATAGTAATATGTCACAAAAGTCTGGATGGAAAAATGTAATAGTAGATGATACTTTTCCAACTATGATCCCCTTATTTGTAGGTAATGTTACTCTATAAGATAGGTATATAATATCTTGTAGAGGAGGGGGTCTAAAAATAGGATAAAAATTTGGTTTACAAGAAGAGGTGGGGGAGTGGGTGTCTGAGTAGGATATGAAATATGGTATGAAGGGAGAGGTGGAATAGTGGGATATCAAGTCTGATATTTTCATTGCATGTCTGAAAAGATGGACTGTAGTAACCCTCTGAAATTTTTCTCCATCATCACATTTATATTGTAAACTTAAGAATCCGAATATTATATTTTTTTCAAATAACATCCAATGATAAATATGAAGAATGTGGTAACACTTTTCTAACTGATACGCATGCCATGTATCCTCTTACACTACCGAGGTGTTTGGCCTTTAAAAAATATTTTAGATTAAATATACTATCTAACCTCAACTACAAATACCAAATGTATTCAAGAGAATCCTATAATAACTGTTTAAAAAATTCATTAATGATTCAAAATATATAAAAATTTTAATTAACTTAGAAAAAAAATTACGTAAAAATTTTACAATCCTCTCAGCTACAACCCCAGATTATTCAATAGGATATTTCCATTTTTTTCTAATATGAACCCCTCCCATTTTTCAGGTCTAGCTAGAGGGATAGAAGAGAAACCTTTCTAGAGTTTCAAGATGCAACTATAATTTTTGTGTAATTTCTCATCCATCAATTTTTCTTCTAATAAAGTATACCCTTTCCAAGTTAATGTATGAGGGTATACATTTCTATTTTGGATCTCCTATGGATATCTCCTCTAGCCCTATAAATTGAGAACAAAATATGATCATGAAATAATTAATATGATCATTATAATATAAGAAAAATTCTAAAATTTTACATTTCACTTAAAAAAATGAATCCTTCCTTCTATATTCAAGAAATTGTTTCTATGTATCATCATCGTATAAAAGGATATATATCACATGGATTATGAGGTTGATTATGACTAAAAATGAAATCAAATTTGAGGGATTACATAAAATCATTCCACATCCAAGAATACTTTGATAAAAATTCCTTACTGACTCCTCCAGTGTCGGGTAAATAATATTACAGTTGATACGATGGGGGAAAACATATATTACTATAAAAATTTCATGAATATTAAAATAATAACAAAATATCTTACCAAAATGGTCTCCCAAACTAAGATAGTTTTAATTTTTCAACAACTCTCCAATCATTACAAACAAAATTGACATTGCTTTTACCCTGATCTGATACAAAAATCAACAATTATTTTGCACTAGGACCTCTATGAATATCATTATCATCAAATTATATAAATTTTATCGAGTCCTACATACGAGAAACAAATAATTTTATAAATGTGTTCAACCATGATTACCAACCCTCAAACTTTTCTTTTCCTATGTGGGAGTATATGACTCTTGGAAAGAAGGTTATGGATCATCAAGTAGAGCATGTACATGTTCCACCACAAGGGTAAGATTTTAATGCTCATCTCGAGAAGTGTGAGTTTTATCACCTGACTGATCTTCCATTATCATTCAAATAAAATATACAAAAAATTAGTGCACAAATATAAAAAATCAACTATTACAATACTAATGTATATAAAAATGAATAATTATAAAAGACAAAAGTAAAATAAACATAATAAATTATTATTAATATTTTTTATAGTTAACTAAAATGATACCAATAGTAATGATATATGAAATTTTATGTAAACGAATGAAAAAAATCCATAATTATTATAGGAATATTACAGGGGTCTGACCTAATAAGTCATTTTTTACACAAAAGAACATTTTTTTTAAAAATATGCTTATAATATTTTTTGATATTATTCAAAATATTAGATTTAAAATACTTTTATTTAAAAAAATAATAAATATAGAAGTTAATTAATGGTAAATATTTTAAAATAAACAAAAAAACTAAAATAAAAAATATTTTTTACGTTTTAGTTTTAAAACATGGTTTAATAACTAAAAAAATTTACATATCTAAAATTTTATGAAAATAATAAATGTAAATGAGAAATAAAATTATGTTACCTATAATATTATAAATGTTTTAAAGGATTTTTTTTCTAAATTACTTCTTTATTATTGTTACTTATGGAAGAAACAATGTCTATGATGTGCTCTTCATTATTATTTTTTAATATTTCTATTAAAGTAGGGATCTCACATAAATTAAATTCTTTATCGAGTTGATCATCACCAACATATTATTTTTACCTTAAAAAAATGTAGACCACTATATATCATATTGATAAAAAAACATAGAATTCGTTTTATGTCTTGTTGTTATAAAATAATTAGATGTGTCTTCCAATCTATTCAATTTCCCATGTGTCATTCTATATTGATCTTGTAATCTATTCAATTTCCCAAGTGTCATTCTATATTGATCTTGTAAGTTACTGTTCTTATGGATAAAACATTTTTAGTTGAACATAATAACTTTAAATATAATTTGATCCACCTACCATATTACTTTAATGACTCAATAATATGCACTTGATGTATAAATTTGGAATTTTCCTTTAGAACATGAAAAATTCATTTCCTCAATGAAAAAAATACACTACTATTCGGAACTTCCCTTCTATAGCCCAGATCATTCATATGAAATGTCAATCCATTAATGTAATACCTAGACTATGTTATCTCATTAAAGAATAGACCACTAACAAACCATATTAGTGTATCTGATTCATTTAATCTCTTAGGAATAATGTTTTTAAACCTTGAGGAAAATGATTTATTATTCTCCTTCAAAATCAACATTTCATTCTTCTTTGGATGACATTGTTTCAACGTATTAATATGAAATGTTATATATGGTTAATCATCATATATATTATTCAAGATGAATATTATTACCTTCTTTATCTATTCACCTTAATAATATTTTACTTTCAAGCCAAAAATCCCCCTTCCCCCATAATTAGCTCATCCATGATGACATGGAGGCAAACCTACGTGCTCCACCATAAAAATGTTGATCGTAAAAAACAACACAACCTCTTCATAAATACACTTTCCATAAATGGAAGATGTTGGCCGATATAGATCCATAACACACCTTTATGATATTATTTCGGAAATGGATGGGAAATATTCCACACAATCAAATAAGTAGAATTTTTTTCATTATTACATCAAAAATTAGGATATTTCAGACTTATAAACTTTAAATCATTAAATAGAGAAATTCATTTACATATGAATAACAAAACTATGACACTATTATATCATAAAGACACTGAAGAAATCTATTTTTCTCCCTCTTCGATAATGTCTGACAAGCCATGTGAAGAAATTTTTTCCTTTTATAGGGAGTGGAAGATAAATCTAAATTTCTTCCCATTAAAGTAAGTCTAATCTTACATTCAACCCACATTTAGTCATTTCATTAATACCCATAAATGTTCAAGTAATGTTATTAGAAATATTCATCTCCATGTGGATTATATAAATTATATGTTTGACATCATTATATCTCCAATATGGTAGCTCAAAAAATATTGACAGTTTCTTCAAAATATATCCATCATTACTAGATTTATGTGTCTTTCCGAATGTCACTTGAATTTTTTTCACCCTATCAAAATAATAATTAGTGGATAAAGGTTTTGGAAAAATTTAAAATTATAATGTTACATTGAATGATTTTTTATCAACAATAATACTGATTAGTAGATAAAAACATTTGATGAGCGATGTTTACTGTTTTTCTCCAATTATTAAATTGATATTATGAAATCTTTTGTTCAAAAATGGGACAAAAATTATTCCCCTTAACACTGTATCTAGGAAAATATTTTTAGGATTGTAATTCATTGTTAGTGAACATAATCATTTCATGTTGTTGAAATAATTCCATTTTATAAGAATCATACACCCTAAAACTCACATTCTATAATAGTTTCAAATCATAAAATAATGATGAAAAGAAAAATTGAATATCATTTCTAGTTTGTTTTGGTCCAAAGATAATTAAACAAAACATGAAATATTTTATATTCATAAAAATTTAGGATATAGGCTTTAAATTACTAATAGAATATGCCATTAATTATGTGAGATACTAAGGATTTGATATGAATTCATTCCATCCATACACATTCTATGTATGAGATTTTTAACTTTACTTCAAAAGGTAAGAAAATGTTGATCCATTTTCTTCCACTATGGACAATTATATGGATGATGTAATTTTTCATCACATATCTTCACTAGCAGGACATCTTATCCTTTTTTCAATATGTGAATTAGAAAATAAAAATTTAAAATTAGACACTATAGAAATATTCAGAAATAATCTAGAAGGGATCTCTGTAACCTATAAATCAGCATGTGATTATTCATTCAACTTATACCATGATGTCCCATATTTAGGATACTCTAACCAAAATTCACATTCCTTACTATATATCACATAGTCATTCAGGTGGTAATGTTGTTTTTTATCATCTAATCGTGTTATTAACATTATTTTGATCACTTTATAATGTAAATACAGAATATCATTGTCTTTATGGAGAATATTTTTCAATAATTATAGAAAATCATTAAAACTTTTGTCACTCCCAACATGTTTTTCAATCATGTAAATAAACCTTAACACCAAAAACTAAACCATAAAAAATGTAAAACGAAGATACAATGGTTTTTCAACATCACTATATATATTCTCAATTGATGGTTCTTTAGATTTTTCCTCTACTTTAATATCATTAATCATTTCATCAACATCATCATAGTTACCATCCTATAAAGCATCATCATCAGTTGATTAGAAATTCGGCCTAATTTCACCCTACCAAATGAAAGGGCTGTAAGTCATATTAAAACCATGAAAAATTAAATTATCATTGATCTATATACATTTCAACTTCTTCATATTTTAACATTTTAGACATGGAAAGAAAATCACGTAGTTGTTTAAAAAATTTCTTTTAAAAACTTCCAAAACAACATCAACACCTTGCTCAAATTCAACACTGATTCGATGTGTCATAATTCAACCACGATTCATTATTACCTATAACAAATATCAAAATTATATATCTTTTTAAGGTATGAAAATATAATATTTATATGAAATATTTTATAATTTGAAAGTAAATTATTTTTTTAATATAAAACAAATATATGTGTATTTGAAAAATATAATTATAAATCCTATAAAATTTTAAAATATAAGTTTAAATTTAAATGATAAATCATAAAAACATTTGCATGGAAATAATTTTAAAAATAAAATATAGTTAGATAATCTAGTTTTATCTTTATATGAAATATTCAATAATTATAATGTAATAAAATGTTTAAATATTAATCCAATATATGTGTATTACAAAATTATAATGATATTGGTTTGAGAAATATGATAGAATACCACTATGTAAAAATTAATCACCATCTACTAGTGTGATTTATTATTAAACAATCACATATTTTTTATGTCAATGTAACTCATAGATGAATCAATGCATAAGAATAAAACCCTTGATCCCATATAATAATTCACTCCCATTTTCTGTTGCACTATAGTTTAACATATTTCTATGAGATGTGGTATATGTATAATTTATAATAGTTACATCATTTTATTGAAAGATTACTATTGTTAAAAACAAATCCTATTTATAGAAATATCCCAACCAATAAAATAAACTATTATCTAGAAAACTAGGGTGAAAAAAATCATCATTACTCCTTATAAACATTATAGAAAATGTGATAACTCTATTGAGTTAATAAATCCCCACAATGGATTTAATTGTATTCCTTTTTAATGACATAATATATGAGAATAATTTATTCTCACACTATATTACTGTATAATGATTTTTGGAGGTTCATGGAGTTTTTTTATTACCTCAACATAGATTCATCCCATGGATCCTTTTTGTCAAAAATAGTTGGAAAAAATCAATATATAAATCCATATTAAAGTAAAAATATAGTTAGCATGAATTTTTCTTTATATAAATTAAATATAAATCATATGGTAAATATAATTTCTTTAATGATGTGGAAATTTCTTTTTTCGTATAAGATTATGAAATATAATGAAACTAATAAAAATCCATTATTGGAATGTGGAAGATATAATTTCTATATAACCCATAGCAAACAAGTTGTATGTTAGGATTCATATGTTAATTTATAATTATTTTTTATTTGTGGATAAAATTATGCATTTGTTGACCATTTTTCATTTTTGATTAATTTTTTATTTAAACATGTTGTTGATAAGTTATGTTTTTTTTCCATCACCTGACCATAATAGGCTATGAATAAGTGAATAATTATTGAATAAACCATATAGATGTTCTATTTCATTGGAAAGGTAACAATAATAAATGACTTCTACTTGAGAAGTGTAGTCCTTGTACAAATATTTGTATAACCTAAATGAGAAAAAATAAAAAAATTTCATTTGGGGGAAATGTAGGTAGTTTCCTAACAACAACTCTATTTTACAACCATATGCAACAAGGTTCTAGGTGTTTCATGAAGTGTAAAAGGTGTACATGATTTTCAACATCACATGGGCTCACATAGCAGAAAACAAATAATTTATTTGTTCCACGAATGAGAAATTAATATAATAAAAACAATAAATTTAATTAAATTCATGAAACATGGTATTATAGTGAATACATAGTCTGTAAGTGGAATAAAAACCATGTCCCACAAAAATTCACACACGGATTTGACACTTACTTACTTTCATGCTCTGGATTTAATGTGACAACATGAGGAAATTAAACAAAATGGTATTGAAATATTTTAGTAACCTAAATAAAAAAAATATAAAGTAAGGGTATCTGTGAAATATAAAAAATTAAATCAAGTTGTGTGAGGATTACTTGAGATTTGTGATTTTATTAGATTGATGAACCAATAAAAAATATCATGAATGTATCCAAAATATGAAGCAAGAGGCCATGAAATCGAATAAATGATTTTAGGGTTTCCACACGAGCTAGAATCGAGTCGATGTTGCCCAATTGAAAATCACCGCAATGACTCAAAAGTGGTATTAAACAAATATAAATTATTTATCATATATGTTTTTATTAAACAATGTGATAAATAAATTTTAATTACATTTATCATGTCAGTTATAAAATAATCAATATGATAAATTGATTAATCACAGCAATGAAAGAATAACCAATGTGATAAAAAAATGATATTTTCTTTATCACATTGGTTGTTCTATAATCAACATAAAAATCACATTCCCGTGTCGGTTAGAGAATAAGTAATGCGATAAAGCAATATTCATTCTTTATCTTGTCTATTATTATATCATAGACATGGTAGAGCGATATAATTCATTTTCCCAATCATTTATTATATACCCAATGTGAAAAAACAATATACACACCTTCGTATACCTATTATAAATAACCGATGTGAAATGGTCAATGCGATAAATATATTTTTTACTAGTTTTACCCACCAAAATGACAATAATTATTTGTTGAGGTATAGGTCCTACACTATAGTTCCATTGATGTGATATTTATTTTCTCATACGTTTATATTAATAGTAGTAGGATTCATTACAAGCTTTTCTAATATATATAATTTTACTATGTATAGGTTCTCCTATATATTTTTGTGAAGATGATGTAGAAATAGTGGATGATATATTCTGTATATCGACCCAATAATAAAATAAATAAATATTACATCATTTGAGATGAATATTCAATACATATCATAAATATACACTGACTGACTGACAATTATTTTTTTATTAAGGAAACACGTTTGTGGAAAAAGTGAGAAACTAATAAGTCCAACAAGATATCCAAACAAACCCAAACAAAATACGGAAAGAACAGGAACTACCACATACACGCAACAATAACAACCACCATCCCTAAGCTGGACACTTGGCGATCCCATGCATGCATGGACAATATCAATCATAAGATATCATAAGATGATCATAAAGGTTTGATAACATATTCAAGTTCTTGTTCCTCATAGAAAATATGTATTCCCAAAAAATCATATTTTATTAACTCTTTAAGAAATTCACATCTAGAAGAATGATTAATAATGGTGTTAAAACATTTTTCGTTAGTTGAGTGTTATATCATAGGCATGTGATATCATAAGAATATGAAATCATATTCTTGAGAAAGAATCTAATTAAAATCATTTATATTAATAATCATGTTATAATATATTGAAAAAATCAAAATCACACTTCTAAATTTGAACAAATCTATTCACAATCATGTCCACACATAATCTAGTGAGCATAGCATGATCTAATCATAATCATGCATTAAAATGTGAAAAAAAATTATTTGAAATAGTGTCCATGTTTATGATGACCATCTCATAATATTTCAAGATCACATTACCCATTTCATTAGAGTGTGATAATAAACTCAATTATCACATAATTATAACCAATTTATATATATTCTATAATTTTATAAAAACATTCATCATTTCATTATTACTTAAATTGTTGGAAAGAAAATGAGATTCTTACCAATTTTGTAATTACACAATATTTCTCTCTAGATAAAGAATACATATTTTATCATCAGATCATGTACCCATTGAGGACTGAATAACATCAATTTATGTTTTAATAGGTGAAAATTAAATTAATTGACAATTGGATCATTTATTAAGGAATTTACCCTTTCCATGTTAAAATAACTTTTATAATATATAAAAATTTCCAAAATATTATGGGAATGTTTTCATTGAAAATAACCATGAAAACATGTAAATGATGATTCATAACAAATATATCCAAGACTATAGGATAAAATGTTCAGTTAGAATACATTAAAATAGTGAATTGTATCACAACTTTATTAAAAACCTTGTTCAAAAAATAAAAATAATATTAATTTAAATATATTTCATAGAAAGTAAAAAAATGAAAAAATGACTTTAATCAATCCCTACATAATAATAGAATCATCATTAATAAAATTGAAAATAT
Organism: Viscum album; assembly: GCA_963277665.1. Taxonomy (NCBI): domain Eukaryota; kingdom Viridiplantae; phylum Streptophyta; class Magnoliopsida; order Santalales; family Viscaceae; genus Viscum; species Viscum album. The sequence continues at coordinate 1,221,287,521 of OY728119.1, forward strand.
ATATTGACATGGGAGAAAAGGATTCCAAAGCAAAAAAGGTGAGATATGCTTATTTCTTGATATAAAAAAATTCAAATCCATTTTGGGTACCAAAGATTGGAAATTCATACAAAAACATAAACATTTATGAAATATAATGAGGGAAAAACATTTGGTCTTTATTTGATAATGATAACATAAATTATCTTAATATAAATTCAATTATATAACATATTGATCAAATTCAGGGTGAAATATAAATAGCATTCCAATTTACTAGTCTCTGAATCAAAATAAAATGAACGATATAAACTTAAATTGAATTGAAAATCCCCATATGTTTTATAAGAATAATCATAAAAATAATTCATGGAAATTATATTCAATACATAGAAGAAACAATTAATGAATATTGATTATATCACAATAAAATAAAAGAGAGATGACAGAAACATACCATAATCCTCATCAATATTCATATGCCTTAAAACCTCATGTATACTAAATATAGATTTATTATAAATATATTTTCAAACTAAATTTACATATATCATACCATATATATTTTACATATAACATCTTATAACATGTTTATTAATGATCTTTGTTAAAACCATTGATTCAAAGTTAATTGTTTCATTTTTCATACATGTTTTGGTTCAAAAGTTATGATCCTTATATGTAGATCATGGTTCTATAATATGAGTAATGTTATTAAGGACATAAATAAAATATTTAATCCTTAAATACACTTTATAATAATTTATATAAAGTAGGTAAAAATGGATTACATCAATTCATAGAGATGGTAGTCTTTATGTATACAAGAGTGATATTTCAACATTTTGAAGAAAGAAATAAAAGAATTTTAAATAATAATTCAAAACTATATAATAGTTATTATATCATAAATATCATATATATTAATTTGATATATCATTGTTTCTATCCGTGTAAAAATAAATTAAAAATGAATTGCATCGCTTCGTGGAGGTCGTATACCACACATATGACCGACCGATGTTAACATTTTACAAATGATTGAACTATAATTTGTTAGAAAAGGTACAAAAATTACTTAATAATTATTATGTGACATAAAAAATATATAATTATTAAATACATCATAATAATGCACTGTGACAAATAGTGATAGAAAAATGGATTAGATCGCTTCATGGGTGTGGTATTCCCCACATACGCATCAGGAATAATTTCATTTTCCATATGATGTAAATTTAAAGGATAAAGGTTATTAAAAAATAAAATAACATCCAGATATATGGAAGATAAATATGGTGTTATATTTATATTTTTTGGCTGAATTGAAGAAGGAAAAGAAAAATGTAAAATTAACAAGAACAGTTAAGAAGATTACCACCTCTTTGAGAAACCTCCTTTAAATTTATTCTCATGGACCCCAGGGATGATCTTTTGAGGAGATAAAAATACTAAAAAATTATAAATATGTTTATAGGAGGATTGTTTAGGGTTTTTAGCTAATTGGTTCATTATTTATTTTATAAAATTGGATGGATGGTGTATTTTTATAAGTGTGTGAAGGGGCATCCTTATAATTTTTCAAAACATTAAGATATTTTAAGGTCACATACATTAGAAATTGGTTGAAAATTTTATTAATTTAGAATTAAATAAGAGGTTCTGATGAAATAAACTCTTAAAATCATATTTTTATGAGTTTTAATATCATTTTTACTCATATCACTTTAGATTAATCCCTTATTATCCATTTTTACCCTCAACCACATTAACATATTTTCTCAATCCATAAGGGTTATAATTTTTTTTATAACGTAAAACTTTTCTAAAAAATTGTGAATTAATTAAATTTTGGTTTATTTCCTTTTCCACATGTCCAATATTTATATTTATATGATATTTTAATCATTTAATGAAATATTATATAACATAAAATATCATTAATGTCATTTCTAGAACAATTCCTCTAATTTGACATTAATATTAGTATTCAAATACTTTATTATGAATATATACTATTTCAGAAGAACTTATACATTATATTTATCCGTAAAATTCATCAGACACAACAATTCCTTTAAAGCATATTTATTTTAATGTTTTTAAAACTATTTCGTGAATTTTCTACTACTTAATGAAGTACAATGTCGATTTTTCAGAAGCATTAAAGGTAATTATACCATCACTAAAAATTATAAATAAATTACTATCATAAAATAATTTTTTTAATATTAAACACACCTATTTGAATATAATCATAACCACTTATTATCATCATTATAAAATATTTTAGATTTTAATTGTAGAGAGTTTCATTTTATATTTTTCCCTATATACAATAATATATAAGTCATTATCAAAGAAAAATTGATCATAATATCTATAAATTATAGTGATGTGTGGTTATTGTCTAACTCCACTCTACTAATATAATAAATTACTATATTTGGTTATTTTAAATTCATATTCCATAGTTTTTACCCAACATTACCAGTTTTACCCTTACTAAGAGGACACATATTTACCCAGGAAACTATTCATAATAACTAAAATTAAATGGTGAATATTTGAAAAAATATAAACCCTTTATTATAAATATGCAATACAATTTTAAAGATTCAATTTACAGAAATGGATGAAATATTTTTTTAGCAAATATTTGTAAAACGAAACATTATTTATTTTTTAGAAAATATGATTTAAGTCTGATTTTTTTTATCAATATCATAAATATTTATGATTCAAATGATATTAATAATATATGTAAAATATAATTAATTATATTTAACTTTAAGAAAAAATATATATATAATTGTACTTGTATTTATTTCATGAAAATAAATTATTATATTTATAAATATGTAGTTTTTTATTATTCACTGAAAAATCAACCATTTTAGAAAAATTTAAAAACCTCACCCAAGGTTATTTTTGATATTCTAATTTATTTTTTTCATTTTATCAAATACAATTACTAAAACTTGACAAAATGAACTATAATTTAAACACACAAAATTAAATCAAACTCAATTTAAAGAATATGTATTTTTGAAGTATAAATAACATTTTATATATTTAGTTCTTTTGTTCGATTATCCCATTAATACATTTTTATTATCAAAATCCCATATACATATTCTTCATAATGTCATTACCACAAGATAGACCATATAATACAATTTATGGGTTATAGTGGTTATGTTTAAATAATAATATAATATAATATATCACAATTTTTAATATTTTTTTAAAGAAAGATATCAAATACTTAGAATTTAACTAAAGAGAATATTTTATAAAATCTCAGGGTGTTACATTTCTTAAATACAATTTTCCATAAAAATTTAAATTATCAATTACTATACATATTATATCATGACATAGTAATGAAATATGATATAGATTCTATTATGATATCTAATTTCAATGTATCTAGTAGGAATGTTAGTATTTACTAATTAAGTAATTCTAAAATAAAGTATGTATCTATATAATTCTAATGGGATTGAGGAACATATCTTAATAAATTAGAATTAATTTCATCATATGACATGATATTTTCTTTTTCCTCTAAAATGAGTTAATGAAATAATTTACCTTTAGGAAAAAGAATAAATTATAATATAATTATATGATTTATTTCATACAATTTGAAAAATTTCATTCATTTATTGTGTTTTGAGAAATTTTATACCTACCAATTTATCTCATATTACATATCATAAATAACCAGTATTTGTTTCATTCATGAATCGCTAAAATGAAATTTTAATGGATCATATGATCCAAAAAACAATGTCAATTCATTCACCATATCTCAAGATGTTTCTAAAACTTAAATAGTTTGAAATTTTTTTTCCAATATGAATAAATCATTATACATTAGTCTGGAAGATCACCATAATAGAACTCAATGATCATATGACCATAAAAATCATCGAAATATTCCTTGAAAAAATTGAAGCCCTATTATTATAATTATTTGATCAAATATTCTTCCCTAATAAACATTGGAATATATCCAAATAATATCAATATTTTATAAAGTCATAAACCAAATAATTATTTACTATAATAATAAACTCTAAAAATATGATGATTGTTTTTAAAAATATCATGAATCTCTTTAAATGAACAATAAATTCATATATTCTTCCAAAAATTAACTCTACACAAACTGCCCAAATTACTTCATTAGTATCGACCATCTGTTTATCCTTACTAAAATTTCAAATCTCAAAGTATGGAACATATTATGTTTTATCTATCCCTGAATCACGTTCTTTTGTAAAATTTTACCATACCACTAAATCACTTTTCTTGGTTAATGGAAATTTTCAACATATTATTGGAAATATTTAATGTAAAGTTATTACAAACAATTCAAATATGTTTAATGATTCTTATTACCGTAATATCATTTATAAAATACTTCTATAACATAATTCATGAATATTAAAATATAAAAACATTAATCATTCCACTTCATATATTGGTATAGGATAAGACCTTCCTTGGCCTTGGAGTTAGTTCTTTAATTAAGTAATTGAATTAGATAATTCTCATGTTTTACAAAGATAAGACATTAAATTATAAATGGTACTATATGATGAATTTTATTTCCCTACATTTAACTATTAATCATTCCAAGACAATTATATCATGTACGTCCATCTTCTACATATTCAAAACATTTTCCCATTCCATTAATAAATTTTCTAGGGATCTTCTTACCATATTTATTACATGTAGGAATTTGAGTTTTATTTCTTCCACACCATTCATGGTAACCAATTTTTCCCTTAATTGGTTACTTTCAAAACTCACATATGTTTTGTTTTTTATCGTTGTATAAAGATATCCAATAAAAAATAATTTAAATAATTCAAATTCTATATCCCATGTCATTATTATTATCCTAAGTAAAACCATTACATTTTCCATCGCATTTACCATTGACATGAGCCCTATTGGTTTTAGCCATTGGAAAAATAATTAAAGCATAGTTTGGGAAACATTAATCATAGAGAGGAATAATATAATCATGAAAATTAATTTAATGGATATCCAAATCATGTCACATTGTTTTCAATCTAGGAATCCTTCTATTTAACATATCTCATTCATGGAAATCATCTATTTAAATACTTCATAATGGTTCATAATGAATGTGTGAATTAAAACAATAATATTCCATATGATTGTCTAACTAAGTGAGAAATCATATTCCGACTCATCATTTAATAGTCAAAATCATGATAATATCCAAACAGGCACTCTCAATAATTTTACCTCTAGGGGTATCTATTCTATAACTGCTTCCACATTCTAGGATCAAGACATATAGACATTTTATAGGAAAACCATGCACTCTCTACTTTACCAAAATAATAGGATGTTATCTTATACTATAACTAATCCACAGGATTATTGAGAAATGTTTTTTAATATTATTCACCAAAAAATGAATAAAACCTACTCTGATATCGACTATATCACCTGAATCATTAAAAATATATATATGACATCATTTTTTCTTTGAATATTCAATATATATAACAAATACATGTGCCTAAGGTCTGTAAATGATTAGTTTCATTGGATACTAAATAATTAATCAACTTATTTTTAAATTGTTTTTCAATGTATCTAAGAACTATCATTATATTATTACATATATATATATATATCACAATTAAATCCTTCCACCAAAACCCATTAAAGGAAAATATAATAAAGGGTGATATCAGTTTATCAATAAGGGTAAACGTGGGGGTAATGAAACATAAGATATAATTAGTTGTTCTGAAGGGTATGATAACATATTATATTGCATATTACAAATGTAAAATAATTATACTTAGAAAATAATATATCATAAAATAAAAAATAAATTCATTTCTAGAAGCAGGAACAATAAGTGTGTTGATATTATTCTCATTATTAAAGAGTCATGACATTTATCTGTGGAATCATAATTATAAGAAATCATAATCTTGTAAAATAATATATTCTCAATCATGTTTATTCATAATATTAAGATTAAGTATAGATTTAATCATTCCCATCAATAATTATGTGAAAAAATTCATTTAAAATCATGCGTGTGAATAATCTTGTATGAATAGATAGATGCAATAATTCTCATGTATCAAAATGTGGATAATGTTTTTCACAATAATTTCCATTCTGGTAATAATCATATTAAAAGATATAAATATCACATTAACAAATTCAATATAGAAATATAATTTAATAAACAATCACATATTTTTATCAATTAAAATATTAGTCCACAAGTCATTAAAACATTCAACATTTTGTCATAGCTTTACCTGAGGAAAATAAAATGGGTTTTGTCAAGGTTTTATCATAATAATAAATATCAATCTATATCAGAAATAAGTATCCTATCACTATGTCATTCAACAATTGAGGCATATATAACATCAAAGGATTTTTCAATAGAATAAAAAACCATTAAAATATCACTAGATAAATTCACAAGAAAAATACCATTTTCATTGCGAAATAGCATATTTAAAGTTGAAAATGTTCTGAAAATTATGGGAAATATTTTAATCTAAATTAACATGAAATTTTTTAATTAATTGCTAGAATAAAATATTAGTCATGATAGAAGTAAAATTCATTATTTCATTAAAAATTTGAAAAATTATTCTTTTATGCTTTTTAAAAACAACCTCTCTCAAAAAATGAAAATAATATTCCTTTTAAAAAAAATTAGAAATAAAAATATACATCTAAAATGAAATAAAAAATCATTTTAGATTACTAAAAGAAAATTTATTTCATTTTTAAAATATATGTATATATAAAAAATATTCACGGCCCAAAGATGGGAACCATGGTTGTATTTTATTAATAATATTTTATGAACAATTTTCAGTTCCAAATAGAGAAATACTTTACTAAAATGATAAAATTAAATAATTAATAATGGTATATGAAAAATATGTTAGTTTCGTCATATATTTATTTTTAAATATCCCTCAATGTAAATTCCATCACAAACAATCCTCATTAAGATGAGACTTAATCTTAAATCCCTTAATGCTTTGATAATCATTGAATACAAACATCCTAAAATATTAACCCCTATATATATTTTTAAATTTTTTAAATTTCAAACAGAATAATCAAAATTTAAATTAACATTAAATATATTTTTCACAGAAAAGAAATATGTTGTGAATAGAGATTAGGCCACAAATAAATAAAAGTGAGACGAGAAACCCTTTCATAAGGCCATGACTTACGTTGTATGCATTATAACCTCATTTATAATACATATAATCATAATATAAATATTTGATATAAATATATTCATACATTTAATACTATATACGATTTACTTATAACATCTAATCACACTTTTATTAATAATTATTTAATCAATTTACTATTCTAGGTGATAACAGTTTCATTTTTAAAGCATGTATGAGTCAAGAAATTCTTATCCATCTAAATTAAACGTGATTAAATCATGAAAAAATTGTATTAGTTCCATAATTAACATATTTAATCATTATATACACTTTTATAACCATTTATATATAATGGAGATGAAAAATTAATTAAAACACATAGCGGAGATAGTAGTTTGTATATACAAATTTATGAAATTTCCACATTTTAATGGATGGAATGAAATAAATATAAATAATAAATAAAATTTAATAAATAAAATTTATATAATTAATATTATTATATAAGTTAATTAAATATATCCTCATTAATTTCCAATGTAAAGATGATTTGAAAAACGAATCATATTGCTTTATGGATGTTGTAGTCCACACGTACACACGACGAACATTATTTTTTTAAATGAATGGAAATACAATAAAGAAGATCAGTTATTATTGATAATAATTAATAAAAATATCATATATAACATATATAAAATATTATTAAAACATATTTATCAGCATTTAAATATGGTTTTGAAAAAATTCATCGTATAGCTTCATGTATGCGGTAGTCCACACATACACATGAGAGATAATATCATTCTAAAATTAATGTAAAATATATGGATATAGGTTATGAAATAAATAAAATTAAAGAATACTATATTTTAGATACTGATGTTCTCATATAGTTATATTTTTGAATAATATTCAATGATGAAAAAGAAATAAATTTAAGAGATCAACTAAGATGATTACATCCACTTTGAGAAATATCCATTGAATATCTCTTCAAGGACCCTTGGGATTACCTTTTTAGGTGACCAACACATTCAAAAAAATGTAGAATGTTTTTTATAAGGGTATTAGGTAGGTTTTGGGTGACCTAATATGGTCAAAAATTTTATTATAAGAGAGGAGATCATGTTCCTTTTTATAAATGAGAGAAGGGTCACTTGTAATTTTACAAAACATTACAAAATTATAATGTTAAATTCTTGTAAAATTAGATTAAAATTTTATTAATTTAAATTTTTTGATTATGTAGGGTGGAAGTAATCTCTTCCTATAGTATTTATGCTGTTTTTTGGTCAGTTTAAACCTTATATCATTTGTGTGACTCCTCTTAACCATTTTTATCCTTAATTGCGATAACATATTTTCAATCATAAAGGGTTATAAATTTGACACTATAGGATAAATTAGTTCTGAAATAGTATTTTTATTAATTTTTATAACATTTCACATTCCACTTGACCTTTTTTAATATTTTTATTTTTTAAAATCAATTAATAATATATTATAAATCATTTAATACCATTTATGTAGCTTTTGAAACTATTCATAGAATTTGACTAAAAAATATAAAGGTAAAACATTATTTGGAATATCAAACCTTTAAGCAAAAATTTTAAATTATATTTACCCTAAATATTATTTTATCCTCACAATTCATCCAAAACATATTCATTTTTATGTTATTAATATTATCTAGTAAATTTTTATATTGCTTGCATAAGCACTATGTCATTGTAGCATAATAATTTTAGTTATGTTTACCCCCAATAAATTTTTAAATAAATCACAATCGTAATAATATTTTATTAACACAAAGAATAATCATTTTTATCTAGTGATAACCTCTTTTATCCAAATGAAAAAATAATCATGTTTTTAAAAGGAAAGGGAGTGACATTTTATATTTTTCTTATCATAAATTAATATATAAGTTAGTATCACGGTAAAATTGTACAAAACATTCATAATATTGTATTTTATATAATTATAGTCAAACCTAACTAAAATAATAGATTATAGAGACATTTTATTTTTATTTTAAAGTATTATCTCATTGTTTTCATCATTTTTTACCCTTACCAAGGTAATAAATATTTACCATAGTTGTTATTCATAATTACCAAAAATGAAGGCGGTCTATTAACAAAATTTTGAAATCATGAATTCAAATATGAAATAAATTTTTCATTATTAATTTTCTATAAGAGGAAAAAATATTTCTAATATAAAATTTTAAAATAAAATTATAGTTTAAGAAATATGCATTTTTATGAAAAATAATTACCTTAAATAATAATTATCACTAATACTTATTCAAATGGATTTAATTTTATTATTAAAAAACAAATATCATATTTTACATTAAAACTAAATCTAAAATATTATGGGACTTTTATATTACCTGGCTTTCTTAATGGAAATGACACTATTTGAAAACATTGTACAATTCACTATTTAGTAAAAAATATTTCATTTCAAAAAAAAATCCCACAATATCAACATATGGAAATTTTTATTTGATTATTTCAAACATTATTTTCATTTTATGTGAAAAAATTTATTAAATTTCTTGAAAGAATTTATAATTTCATAACAGAAAAGGACAATAAAAATCATATTTGATGAAAATGTAGTTTTAAAGAAAATGTATTTTAATACAAAAATGACTTTTTATAAAAAATATTGATTATTTAACTTAAATAAATTAATAATTTTTTATTAGTGGAATACATTATATATATATATATATATATATATTATAATGATATTACCATAATTCTTTCCCTTTAATATAGTGGTGAAGTTATAATGGTTATGTCCAAATAATAAAATGTTATATTATATCGTAGCTTTTTTATAAATAATGTTTTGTATAAAAAATATATCGAATAAATAAAAAATAATTAAAAGAATATATTCTAAAATATTGGGATATTACATGTGGAACTCTTCCAACTATCACACATGATTTAGTGAGAAGAGAGTTCTCCTGTATGGTTTCCTCTAGATACATATATGTTAGAGGGGTCAAGAAGAACAAATTTTTTTGAGACTTATTCTTCCACAGTCACCCCTATTTTTCCATTGAGAACAGACATAAAGGTAGGATATTGACTATGTTCTTCCTAGAATATTAGGTATATTGATAATCCCATGATTTTCATCGGAATTAAAAATTTATACTTTTACCAATGTTCAAGGTGGCTTCTTTACATCCCTATGAGTTTTGGGATTGAGAATATCGAGAATTTTCAAGTCTTTATCTAAGTCACTTCTCCATTCTAGAGTTAGAGAAAAATTGATAATTTCCATTCCATGAGGATTTCATGGTGTTCTTTTATGTTTTTTACACTCATATATAAATGGGAATTTTTCCCATGTTTATTGTTCTAGTGTATTTGAAATTGTGTTTACAGGTGGTATTGGTTGATGTGGAGAGGATTCTTATTCGAAGTTGACTCATTGTGATTCTTGGATAATTATTGTGATTCATTTTGGTTCATGTTTATGAAAATGACTGTTGTGGATAGACATTTATCTATGAGTATATAAAGAATAATTGAGATTTGGAGTGACTTTGGTTTATCAGATTTCTTGGATTATAGGATATATTGCTCCTTTAGTATTTTATTATATGGAAGTGTACCTATATAAGATGTCTCATTCATAAATTTTATATAGTTTAGATTATTATAAATATACTAATGAGGTTCTTATTTATTTTTTCCATTGAATATTTATGAATATTTTATGTTCAGTTAGAATAAATCCTCCCATAATATGTATTGTAGACAATTTGTGCATTTAATAATCCCTTGAACTATTATGGGTGGTTTTTCAGTAGAAGTAAAACTAAAAATCTTACCCGGGTGGGGCTATGGTGGGACATGTCATGTCAACGGACAAGGGGAAGTGAGAAATGATGAAGCCTCATAATGGTAAGGAAATGGTAGAGGCATCTGATCGTTCATGTCTATAAAATGTTTTTTTACTCCCAATAAAATATTATTGAACATAAGATTCATATTGTTCCTATAGCATAGTGAACAATATGGACACCAAAAGTTAATTCCCTGATAGAATGTCATAGGTAGGAAAAATTGATGATATTTAAGTGGCCTAAAATATTATAATGCCTAAAAATGACCCCCTAAGAACATTTATATTGTTTTTATCCATTTCTAAAGTAGTTTTATGATTTATATATATGACAAGAAAATATGGTTTTCACATTATGGTGGATTGAAAATCAAATATATAAGAACCATGAAAGATCCTATTAATACTATATATTAAAATTTTCCAATAGAGGTTTGCCAGTATATATGGGAGTGAGAGATGCTAGTGTCTTCTATTGATGATTGGGTCCCCCAAAAATATTTTTATAACAAATTATAGAAAATGGAAAATTTAAGGGGTGATCAACCAATTGTTTGATGAGGATTACAATTACATCAATGAAATCAACGATAAAGAGAAATTTATTTATATGGATATTTTAATCAATTCAAAGACAACATTAACATGATAATATCATGTATTATTCAATAAGAAAAAGATAGTGTTGTTTCAAAATAGTTTCCCTAATATATTTAGGGTCAAACCTTAGTCGTAGGTACAATGGTATGAATGATGCTCCATCCCAGATCACTGGGTCTTAGCCTATGCAGTACATAAACTCATGAGTGGCCCCACATATGAAACATTATTTAAAAAAAGATGATTATATAGGACTTACAATTTAGAAAATATTCCATCAATATCATTAAACCAATAATATAAATTAAATTTGAAGCAATAATAAAAAAATGACTCGTAATACCACTTGTTGAAAATAGATAACCACCATGGAAATGTAAAATTAATATACAATCAATAATGAAACACTGTTAAAAATATCCACCCTTGTGATGGATCAATATATATACAATAAAAAAAATATAAAAATGTAAAATGATTCATGATAAAAAGATATCACAGAATATATCTATGTATATCTTTAGTCCTACTATATCTCTTTACACACAACATCTCATTAAAGGGCCTTTTTTCCTTGTCTGAATCCATAACCATAATGTATGAACTGGAAAAAATATTCTCATTCATGGAGTCAGTATAAACCTATGAGGACACCGTCAATGAGTCTTTATAATAATATCAATATAAATATAAATGTGTATCCACTAATAGAGGAAAATAATAAAATTATAATATCCATTAGGTTATCTTACACTAACCAAGATTGAACAAACACTAACTATACATACTTTTTCACTATATAATTTTTCATATGTTTCTATAATAATTTCAAAGCCAAAACATGTTATGTAATAAAGGGTGATATTTTAATTAACATTCATAATTCTATTACATAGGATATGGAACACTTTTTGTTCTCAAACCATCTCCTCTTTCCTAAGAGAGGGTTAACATTAAGTTCCAAATTCATATCCTATTAATTAAGAGATGGTGAACTTTTATTTTTCAAACCCTATTTTAATTTTTATCACAGGTAAATCATTTCTGATACAAATATTCTCTTCTTTTGTAAGAGATGTAATAATTTTAGTTCCATACCTTTTACTCATATAATGTATAGGGAACATATTTATTTCATAACCCTTATACACTTATGTTGAAGAGGGTGTACTATATCGACATATCACATATCAAACAAATGATTAATTACCAAAAAACATGTATTATCCCTTGTGTCTTACCCAAGAAAACCTCTCATGGATTCCCAAATATCAACATTTACACACCCAACAATATCAAAAGTGATGGTACTAGTCATCACTATCCAATTACCATCCTAATAGATCACTCCAATCATAACCAAACCTAATATAAAATTCATGTCAGAAAACAATGTGGTATAATGACAAACAACTATCAATGATCTAGGATAATACTAATTATTTCCTTATTATTAACCTCAATTACCCATTATGGGTTAAACTATAGTAACTCTAATCTACCCAGTCACTTGGATATAAGAAAATACATCTCATAGAGAAAATACACACACCTATATGTATGTTAGTTCATATTACCTCATTTTAAAAATATAACTTATTAATTAATTCATACAATGATCATAATTGAATGAAATCACAAATCCATTATCTTCAATTCAATTCCATTCATTAGAAAACTTATATCCATTCCCAAACTCTAATATTTTGGGTTTCACATATGGAAACCAAGATAAAATGGATTATTTATGTATATAGGGAGTATATGGTGTTATAATTACTAAAAGAAACATTATATAATTAATATCACATAAAATAAATAATATATTATTAGAAGATAGCTCAAAATTCCTTTTGTGAGCTCTCGTTTTCTTATGTCATGTTGGGATAAGGAAGAATGAGGTGGGTATTGTGACCCATATATTTCGTATGTAGATATGATGTCTTAATATATGAATATCCATTACGTAACATAAATATCTAAGACATAATCATATAAGTGATGTTACTATGGAAACATAGATAAATAAAAATGGGTTCATAAATGAACTGCATCATCTCCCACAATGTTATTCATATCTAGCACCCTTATTATCAATATCATACGTAATTAACTCCTTCAAAAACCAAGGTAAAAATAATTCAGAAAGGGTGAGCTATAATTCTTAGTAATATTAAAAATGGATAAATCAATGATAAAAAAACATAACATGAGAATTAGTGAAAGAAAATATGATATTAAAATTTTTAAAAAAACATTTTATATCAATGATCATAATCATTAGTCATGAAATAAATCATTGTACTTTTTAAAACATGAGTCATAATTAAATAAAAGAATATGATGCATGAGAGTGTAATATTGGCATAAGAAATATATTTTTGGAATACCTATAAATATATAAAATTATTTCATTAGTATAAAATGATGATTTACGAAACTATAATAGTGTAACATGTTCACTCTATATATCATCGTAGTAGTCACGGTTCACTTACAACACTATCATATTGGATAGAGTCCCTTACCAAACTAGGTTCAATCACCATTCTAGTCCTCTTTATCTATGGATATATCCATCTTTACTGAACTATTTGGAGAGATATATAATTTCTTACCAAACAATCACATATTTTAAATCATACATATTTATGAGGAAATATTATAATACATTTAAATTATATTAAAAATGAATAAAAATGGGTTTTATAAACATTTTAACATGTTATAACCCTTCTAAAAGAAATGGGTTTCAAAAAAATCATCAATTCATCCTATCAAAACACATATAAAAGGACTAGGATCCATAATAATATTTTCATTATAATCATAAACCATTTGGGTAATTAATATGGATGGTATCATTGTATCATTTCTTTAGTAATTATTACGAAACATAAAATTATGACATCATAGAGTAAAAATTCTATAAAAAGATCACTTGTATTATTTCTAAAGGAAAATATCATATGTAGTCTAAAATGAAATATTTAAAATATAAAAATTTCCCAAATATCAAAGAATTTATTTTATTATGAAATAAATTCTAATACATATAATGGAAGATTAAATTTAATATTTAGTCATGAAGGTGGGTAATTATCTTTATTCCAATCACATTAAAATATTAATTCCCTTCCCATTTTCAGTAAGAAAAAAAATTAGCCTGTTAGAAAAACAAATAAAATATTAATTCTAAAAAATTTCTTACCAATTAAAATATGCATTAAAAAATATTATAAAAACATTTTTATATAGTAATAAAATTATTTTAATCATTTTTATAATGGATAGACATTTAAAATAAATTATTTTCAATAGAATAGAGATATTAAGTTGGTTTTCCATAAAAATATTATTTCAGTATCTTCACTACATAAAGAGAGTTAAATTAAATTGAAACCTATAATTTCATGAAATAACCTATGGATAATAAATTTATTTTTATTCTTTAGAGATTTAAAATAAAAATTCAACATACAATACATATTAATAAACAATCCTAATAAATATTGAGATTGTTATATAAAAAACATAGCTTAGGTTCACCTTTATTTATATGTGTTTGATACTCAATTATAATAAATCTATATTTCTTATAAATTTTATAATGATCCATATTGATGTTTATAATACCATATTTTTTTAAATATAACATTTTGACACCCATTTACTAACAATTCATTATTAAATTCACTATTTTGTATGATAAGTGGTTTGTTTTCCTTATATGTTCTGATTTGGTAGTTTTAGTCCCTGTATGTTGATCATGGTTCCATATTCTAGATAATTATCACAATTATATATATATAATATATATTTATTTAATAAATATTTAAAGTTTCCAATAAACTTTATAGATTGAAAAATGAATTGCATTACTCATGGATTCGATGGGTTGTATGTACCCATGAACACTGGTTTCATTTTTAGACAGATGGAATAAAAGAATATGAACATTTTAATCGACATTTATGTAATCATTTTTATTTCATATATATATATCATAAATATTCATTTAATATATTCTTATTACAATCCATGTAATTAGTAAATGAAAAGTGAATCACATCACTTCATGGAGGCGGTAGTCAACACGTACCCACGTACGACTTTATCATTTTGAAAAAAAAATAAAGTTAAGAAGACATATATGATATTTTAGATATATAATAACTATTATATCATATATATATATAATATAATATAATTAAATCCATCATTATATCCATCTATGAGAGCCTGTGATGGAAAAAAATTATATCAGTTTATGAGGTGGTAGTCTTTCGTACACACGATCGGTGATTTTGTGCCAATTTGATGGAGTAAAAGATGCATATTGTTTATAAAATTTATATAATAATATATAATAATTTTTAACACTATGGTGTTATTATATATTCATATTTTAATAATATTTTATGGATGTGGAAAAAAAATAAAAAAAATACTATGTTAAGAATGATATATTTTCATTGAAAACTCTCTTTAGGTTGGAATCAAGTCCATATTTGGAGGGTTTACCAATATAAGAAATGAATATAGTAGGTGTTATGGTGTGTTTGTTATTGGTTTAAATTAATGTTTATAATGTACAAATAAAAAACAAGATGAGGTGCTCTTTTATAATCGAGGAGAGTGGCACACATGTAACAGTTTTTGACTTTTAATATAATTTCATGCCACATTCATGAAGAAAAGGCTAAAAAATTTAACATTAATGAACATTATATGAGACATGGTATTTATTTTTCCATAAAATATAATTTCTACAGGTTTTTATATAATTTTAAACATTATATATTTATTTTAACACCACAATAAAGTTATTTTTTACCCTAAATGTGATAATAGATTATTGTGTTTTTACAATCCACTGTGAACAAAACAAAAGATGAGATATTATATAATATTAATTATCCTAATACCAAATATGAAATAAATTTTACTAAATTCATTTTACATAATTGTATAAATATAATTTAAAATTGATCCCACAAAATTTATGAGAAAACAGTTTTCCAAAGTAAACATTATCATAAGTATACAATGTGTTTTCATCAAAATTGAGCATAAAATCCATTATAATGACCAAAATTGGATTAAAAATAGTATTTCTAAACAAATTTTAATTTTTTTTAAAATATAATAAAATGGAACTAACTAAAAACATTAAATTTAATGAATATTTATATAAAAATTGGTATTTTTCAATATTAATCTA
The DNA here is from genome assembly GCA_963277665.1 of Viscum album. Classification (NCBI taxonomy): domain Eukaryota; kingdom Viridiplantae; phylum Streptophyta; class Magnoliopsida; order Santalales; family Viscaceae; genus Viscum; species Viscum album. Next base: position 1,221,304,435 of record OY728119.1, read on the forward strand.
ACAATTAACCATGTAAGAAAATTTATAAAGAACACCACAAAATGATAATTATAAATTGATTATTTTCAAAATGAGTGTAAATTTTTTACAGAGATCTTCTAAATGTCTAGAGGATTATTTTTAATATAATTTCACAAAATTCAATGAAATCATTTTTTTGAAGAATAATATTTTTATGTCTAAAACATTATGTATTCTTATTTCATGCATGTAAAAAATATTAGATGAATAATAAAATATTCTATTAATTATATTTTATGAAAATTTTCATAAAATCAATCAAAAATATTCTTTAATTTTTTTATTACGATAATAGTACATTTCATGCATAAAAATTTTCTTTCCAAAAATCATTTCTTTTATATTGAGATGTTTTCTATTTCTATTTATAATCACCAGATAAAAAATTATTTTATTTTACATATATGTAAACCATATAAGTTCCATAATTTAATTATTCTTCTTCATAACCACCAAATTAATTACTTATTTATAAAGGTATTCTATATTATGGTTCATTTAGACTCGGTGTTACCCATATCCCAAGAAATCAAATATATTAAATGTATCTAAAAAATATATAACCTAAAATCTGGAGATGTTACACTATACCTGTAATAACCCACTTTTTTTCATTGGGTTGAGAATAAAATAACTCATTACTTGGCCTTAATCAGAATCCCTATGATGCCAAAGGCTAGAAATAAATTCCAAAGGATTTTAGATGTAAGTTGTGGATGATTTACCCCTTCAGAAATAAAACCATTTTCTAAAAAACTAGATTCAAACCACACACTATATGATGCAAGAATAAATAAAATACAACTCATCCACATGATTTATATAAAAAACCAAAGTGTACTACAATAGAATAAAAATAAACTATCAATGTAAATTAGTTGATAGAAACTAAAGACTCCAATATGACCACAAGACTCCATAATCTAGAAGCTATAAGACCTAACATCCCCAAACAACCCATGTATCATGTAGTGGGGCTAAAAAATATGACACGTTACTTTTTTCACATTTCCCAGAAGATATCATATTCAAAACAACCAAATTTCCAAAGTAGGGGTGAGTATAAAACTCACTAGGCATTCCCCAATGACTTCCCTACTCATGACACTAGGATAGAATGGTTAGTAAAATTTATATAAAATAGTTTATATAAATCAATTTCTCAAAATAGTTTATAACTAAATATTGACATTTTCCAAAACCATTTATAACAAAAGGTAAACAAGTGATATTTCAAACCATTTTCCACCATGTCCCTTTTCAAGAAAAACAACCAATCAATTCTTTAAAACCATTTCTGAATATCATTTTTGGAATTACCATCCCATATTTCTCAACACACCCACAAATGCATGATTTTTTTAATAGTTCCATACCCATGATAAGTCTCTCATCCAATCACCTTGTGACCCAATTACATACTACACTAATCTAGGGTCACATACATTAAACCCCAATGGTAAATTTCTATTACGTAGGGGCATGTGAAACCTGAACTCACAAAACCCATATATGCTGAAACCATTAAAATAAACCAATTAATTCCATTTCTATAAAACCATTATTTTACTAACAACAATTGATTGAAGAAATTCCAATGAACCATTTCATTTAATAAATCTATTAATTTTATTAGAGTAATGTCATAAAATCCATGTGTAAACTATTCCATAAATTAGAATTTCAAAATATCATTTCAAAATCAAGAATCAAACACATCATTCAAAAGCACCACTTTTTAAGATTTCCTGAACCATCACCAATGGTTTTTAAAAAAAATCATAAGGAAGATAATTTACAATAAAATACTCAAAATGAAATCAATTTTCAAGCATTACATTCAGTTCTACTAATAGGATTAGAGAGTGATGCCACCTTCCATGGAAGTTTTGATGAATTTTGAAACGAATGAAGAATGATCAAGAAAATTGGGTTGATTCTCCATGAGACCACATTAAATATCTTCTCTTACCCACAAAAAGAATAATAATTATCATATATCTCTTTAACATTCATAGATATACCCCTAACAGATGTAGATATATGAAACCAATAGGAGATGAGAATTAGATCGAATAAACTAATCAATAATGGTGAATAATGACACTTACCACAAGAATGATGATTGAAAACATCAATGGAGGGCTCCGGATTGATTAAATATATATTGGGAGAGGTTTTCCAACCTTCGTGCAGAGGATTACCATGTTAGGGACTCTATGGATAATGAATAAGGGAGTTAGAGACAAAATAAGTGAGATCCTATTTTTAGGATCTAAATTTGAATGTGCACATGGTTAGACTAACTGACAGACAATTAACATTTCTATTTTATTTTGAAAACATACCCATACAGAAAAACCCCAAAAGAAGAAACCTCATGGTGTTATAATGTAATGTAGACCCAAAGCATCATTGAAAACCAATTTCATCACCTCCTTTGGAAAATAACCTAAGAAAAAGAAATAAATCATACGTTGATTTGATGGTGCCAGAGATGCCAAGAAGTTTGCAACCACATTCACCTACCTCCATTTATGAGAGACCTCTATGTGGTTACCCATGAGAAAGTTTCACTTTCTTATAGTATATGTGATTTTCCATGGGATACAGCATTGACCCAACAAATCATTATACAAAAACATGGAATCTGTCTCAACCATCATAAGACTGATCTGCCTTTGCTTACATACCTCCAACGCAGTCGCCATGGGCATTTCCTCCGCCTACAATACATCTCCTCTTCTATAAGAAGTAGTGAATATTGCAATGACCTATCCGATCTGGTCTCTCACAACTATGCCCCTTGAATAAATCCCATTACAAGAAACCCATCTGTGTTAAGCTTAAACCCCTGATATGGTGGATGCCATCAAACCCACCTTCCCCGACCAGAAAGATCCACCTGGCTGTCATTTGAGAAATTCAAAAATGTATATTTCACCGAGGGCGCTGAGTGGAAATCTGGGTGTAGTCAAAATAAATCTTGTAGTATATTTTTAATTTGGAAAATAACACTGACATGAGATGTCAAGACATGGTTATGGAGAACCGCGTTTCAGACCTACCAAATAATCCATCAACTGGCAACAAGGATGATGGTCTTAGCCTTACTCTCATCCCCATAGGTATCTAAAACCCTGAACCATGATCTTAGAAAATTTTCCTGCACCCCTCCAGACTCCTCTAAACCAAACCCCCCCCAAAGTTCTTCCAAATCCCCATATCCCATTCACTATCGTAAAAAATATGGACCACTATTTCGTGATTTGGAGACCTGCAACACCAGCACATAGAGGCCATATTCACACCCATATGCTGCATATTTTCATTAGTAGGTATTGATTTGTTCCTCACATGCCACACCATAAAATTAAATTTGAATGGAATCTCCATGCACCATAGAGTCACTCCCCACGGGACTCCATTTTACATGTCCCTTGTCACATGAATTTAATCCTTAATAGAAAAAATACCCGACGTCGAACCTATGAAAATAAGTTTATCCAGATCATCACTGATAAAAATTATTTTAAAACAGTGAGTTTATTCTCATCATGGATGGCCTTAGGAAACTGAGGATAACCACATTCCTCACTAAAAGAAATTTTTGGGATGAGAAAACCAGGGAAATACAGCCTACCCACCCCCCAATCATGCTTCGAGAATTTGATGCTCCCTGTTCCCACTAACCACTAAGAGTGATGAATTAAAATATCCATGAAAGGATGATTCAAATTCCATATCTAAGAATCACTGGATATCTTATCCCATATATTATGACCATATATGTCTTGAATTATCCTTCCCCAAAGGTACTGACCTTCCATAACTTCCCACACAAGCTTTGCATTAAGCCCCTACGTAGGTGAGGAGACACTCCTTAGGTTAATCCCGCATTTGGAAAGAGGTCTTGCAAGAAGTTTCCCTGAAGCCCAATGATGTCTGGCCTCTGTCTTCACATACCATATAAAGGACACCATACTCTTATCCAGTTTGGAAATTAAATTTTTGGGAACCATCATGGTAGTTATAATATGCATGGTAATAGAGACCAAGACACTATTCACTAAAGTTATACGACTTTTGAAGAAAAGGAATCTACTTTTCTAGCTATAAATATTCCCTAATATTTTTTTGGATATGTTTATAAAAATGATGGAACCTAAGAGGGGAGGGACTAACCGGGGCCCCAATATTCCTTTTTAAAATAGCCTCTCTCAATATTCAAACATAGCATCACATCCCTTATCCTTCTATCAGAGAAATTATTGGTCATATAAAAATAACTTTTCTCTTTGTTCCCCACTTGCCCACTCCACTTACAATATTCCCCTAGACGACCATTCATCCCATACATAGAACGTCTACTTCAATTGATAAATACAATTGTGTCATCTTCAAACATCAAGTGTGAGATACCCCTTATAGAATTCCTATTATGTTAAGGGATATTTTTACCCATGTTCAGACCTAGATTAATAAATCATCTAATATCGTTTTTAGAGAGAATGAAAAAAGTGGGGAATATAGGATCCCCTTTCCAGATACCAAAACACGTCTTCAAAAAACAAAATTGTTTACCCATAAAAGAGGTTGAAATCCACGTCGAACTGAAATAATGGAAAACCAAGTAACTAGTCCAAATAGAGAACCCTATTCTTATCAAGACTCCGAGAATAAAACCCCATTTCACCCTATCATATGCATTGAACATGTCTAGATTCACCACCAAATTACCCACAAAGGACCTTTTTGTGATGACACAAATCATTTTTTGGGCCACACCTATTGTGCCCTGAATATACTTCCCATTGATGAACCCTTGGTGTTCCGAGGCCATCCAAGAATCCAGGTGAGTAGATTGTATTTTATTTAGAATTATTGCAAAGGTATTCTATGGTATATTTCACAAAATAATGGTCTGATAATGATAAATATATTGAAGATTACCCACTATAGGAAGAAGAACCATCTTGGTTGTAGAATAAATACGTTGAAAGTCCCCACCCTGGAAGAAATCCTAGATAGCTCTCACCAGGTCCCCTTTAACAAGGTCCCACATCGCCCTGTAAAAAGATCCAGGGAATCCATAGAGCCCTGGTCCACTATTTGGGTTCAAAGACCAAATCGCCTCTTGAACATCATCCTCATCCAGAGTCATCCTCATGCCCTCATCAATGACCTATGAAACACATCATGGAATGCCCTCAAATGTTCCAAAACCCCCACTCGGATACCCCCCCATATTTTAATTGGGTGCAGTCAATAGATATTTTAGGGGCCCATTAACCATGGCCCCTACCTCATTATGATCACTATTGAAAGAACCATCTTCTCTACAAATATTGGGCCACTGAACATGGTGATGTTCTCTAATGCATGCATGAAAATAGCCACAGTTCCTATCTCCCTATTGAATCCATATAACTCTAGCATGCTCTCTGGCCTGCCGCTCTTGTCATAGAAGACTATTAGTAAAAAAATCCTTTTTAATTCTCAGTTCGATAAAAAGATCCTCATACCATGCCTCTTCTAGATGATTCTCTAAAAGTTCCACCTCTTTACTGATATCGACCAAGTCCGGATCATGAGAAGGTATCATCTTTTTCCATGAGCGGGGAAAATTTTTGATTCATCTCAACTTGTTATGAAGAGTGATCCACATGTTCCCATGGGGATGAAGGTTCCAAGCTTCACTGACCACATCTAATAAACCTGGTTCCTCCATCCACATTCCGGAAAAAACACCACAACCTTCGATACTTGACCCGACACCTAGAAAAACATGATGCATAGAGTGATCAGATAAAAACCTAACAAGATGAATGACTCTGGGGTCCGGAAATATTGAAACATGAACCTCATTCATCAGAAATTGATCAAGAAGTCAATAGGTACACATGCATCCATGTTGGTTATTACACCATGTATATATGCATCCATCAAATTTGGTATCCATAAGTTCATTCGTAGCAATGAAGGAAATAAATGCATGACTGGAATTCCTGAGAAAATGTCCTCCCACTTTTTTCTCCTCTAGACTTGTGATAATATTGAAATCACCCACGACATGCCAAAGAACTTCATCTGGGTTAAGGGAATCCAACTCACGCCACAAGGATTGTAGGTCCTGAGCATTTCACTTGGCATAGATGAAGGAGAAAATAATCACTTGATTCCCAACTGTGATCCTGGTGGTCTAATTCTGATCTAACACACTCAACATATCAACACTAACATGATCCTTACAAAACAGCCAAATATAGGAGTTAGGAGGATCCTTGTAAAAAAAGCCTCGAACCTTAACCCTCTTCACGTACTCATTTATCTTGATAGAAATGTATTTTGGTTCCTCGATAGCGACCATAGAAACCTGATTGTTTCTAATCTCATCGAAGATGAAGTCATACTTTTCCCTGGCCTCAAGACCACATGCGTTCCAAAATAAAACATTTAAAATTTGAGTCGTTCACGTTTGGATTTGGCCCCAGAATCCTGACCCTATGCATAATGAAGCGATAAAGCATGTACCATCGCATTGGATTTGACTAAAGTCTTTTTTGACCACCAATGTGCACATATGAGGAAATTTCACCCAAAGAGACCACTCCTCCAGAAGACACCATACTGGTAACTTCTAGAGAATTAAAGGCCTTCCCTTCCAATGAAACATCACCCATCATCGGAGGTGATGAAGGAGAGTAAGGAGGAGAAGGAAATGGAATCAGTGCAATGGAAGATGGAGGAGATGAAACCACTAGAGGATGACTACAGGTTAGAAGAGGAAGCTTCCAATGTAAGGAGAGTGAGGAGTCTTCAAGGTCACTTGAGTCTTCCATCATGGTGATCTCAGATATACAACTATCGGACAGAACAAAATCCCCCACAGACAGAGACTGCCGAAAAACTGGGTTTCTAAGAGTCAACCCCAAAGGATAGTGGCCTTTCTCTGGAACCTAAACCCAGGAGGCATCACCCCTTCCACCATAGATGGTAATCAGATTGTGAGAAGGGGGAGGCTGCCCATCACCGATGACAAAAGGCTTGGAAGAGGAAGCCACCGACCTCTTAACAGAGGGAACCGAAGAAATTCGTTTTCCCTATTGCAGCCCTCCAACCCTAAATAATCCTCTATTCCATAATGATGAGGAAAGGATCTCGGAACTCCCCCGGAGTTAAAATCTTCCCAGAAAGATTTGAAGCAAACCTGTAAAGTTTTACCAAAGATATGGAAAAAAGAACCAAACCTATGAAAAATTGGATAGAAAATATGTTGGTGACGTTATTCCATTCCTTCACTACTGATCATGAGATGATCCAAGAGCGGCATAGAAATATCAAAATCAACATAAATTCTCGAAACAGAAGCTTCCTCTAAGAGATAAGTCCAATCATCAATACACAAGAAGCTTCCCAACAATTCCCCGATTTCTTTAATGAATGAACCGTTCCATAGGGGGAAATGCAACACTAGAAGTGAGACCCAGAAAGATGCCTTGGATCATTCACATATGAGATGGGCGTCCATTGACCAACGGAAGAGGGAGAACCACCATCTCCCCATAGAAAACCCATTTTTTCACTAATCCTTCAAAAAATCTACCTTAGAAGCTTGGACGATGCTGAAATCCTTCCGATCCAGAATTGACAGTACTACCTGAAGATCCAAACCCCAGCGCTAGACGCAAGCATGAAAAACCCCAAGTGGGGTCTTATCATCACTGAAGTACACTACCAAGTTCCACTAAAGATCCAAATACACCACTACTAAAGACGCTGCCGAAACCTCAAGAATGGTAGCACCGTTCTCCCTAACCATGTGTCCATATTTCTAAAGCTACTACCTCTAAACTTTTATTTCCCTCAGGTTCTTCTTGGATTTCAGCACTGTTTACACAAATTATGTGTGACCCATTTTCCCCAAAAACTTATTAAAAAGATCCCCTAACTCTTCCATCCTTCACCTATACAATTTTTGAACATAAAATTACAATGTAAGGGTCACATACTAGACACTAAGTGTACTACATTATCCCCATCATTAGTCTTTCTGTCATTGGGAATTAGAAAACCATCATTTCCCTAAAAGAGTTCATGCCATTTCTCTTTAATTTCCTTTTGGTGTTCCTATGATTCTTCCTAAGTATGACCATGTTTCCATGTAACCTGCACAAGACCATTGATTTTTCCATGAAATACATTCTCATTACTATTAAAAATCTACGCAGAGATATGTACCAACAATGTATTCGGATCTAGGTCAATGTGATCTATTTGATCATATGGTTAGTATCATGTTGATACTTTTTTAACTGAGATATGTGGAACACATATTATACCGAAATGAACTATGGTGGAAATTAAAACATGTATTCCACCTCACAGACTCATTCTTGTATGTAAAAAGGGGAATATATAAAGAGGATAACATTCTCTAATTCCAAAAATGATGATCTCCAAGCCTTGGAGAGATCCTCCAAAACACATGACCACTCACTGTGAATGAAAGTGGTCATCAGTGATGATCCACTTATGATGTTTGACTACTCTGAGACATATCCATCCTATTTTTATCAACTAAATCATTAATATCATTTCTTGGACAAGGCTCAACCCAACTATTGAAGTCTCACATGTTTCCACTCAACAAAGTGGAGAATGAAAAGGATTCCCATATAATGCTTAAAACAATTCCATATGTATCAAGCCCTAATAACTATAATAATATGATAATTCCACTCAGGGTATACACTCCTCCCACGATCCTCCAAAATCCATCACACAAGCCCAAAAAATGTATTCCAATGTATATATCGTTCTTTTATATTTCCCATCTGTCTAAGGTTGATACACCATACTCATAGTCAACTGTGTCCCATGGGATTTATATAATGATTTTTAGAAATGAGAATCAAACCCCATATCTCTATATGAGACTATAAATACTATTATTTCATGTCTCCTTACCACATCTTGGATATGTATTTTTCAAAGTTTCTCCACCATTTGAGATTCATGAATCAGGATGAAATGGGCCGACTTTGTGAGACAATCCACTATCAAACATTTGAAATAAAATTTCTGAATAATTTTTGGTAGACTAGTAATAAAATCCATCAGTATCTACTCCCATTTAGACACTGGAATTGGAAAATACTATAACATACTAACTAGTCATTGATGCTCTACCTTATTTTTTGGGCATGTTAAGAACATTGAAACAAACTCTACCAATTTCCTTTTCATCCCACTCTATCAGAACTATGCCTTCAATACCTTATGCATATAATGTATACCCGAATGTACATCCAATATTCAATGGTGGTAAGCATGAATAATTTGTCGCTAATAATATATAAGTACAAAAATTTGATATCTAATCCAAAAAACTGAACTCACATCATGTTTTCATCCATCAATGGTATCCCCACTATTTTGTTTTGAACTCATAACCAAGAATTATGCATCAGTTTTCTGTTCCTATTTGACCATCTTTACCCAACCCGGAACATTAGAAACTGAAAAGAAAAATACACTATCACCTTGATATTCAAATTCCACATGCATGTCAACTTGGATCACATCATCTACTATTCATCTAAAGCTACCTTATCCAGGTACACATATGAATTTCTTCTTAATGAATCAGCCACTGAATTACCTATTCCCATTGTATACATTAATCCAAATTAAAAAAAATTAGATACACAATCCATCTTCTTTTTTCCTCATATTCAATTCCCGTTGTGATAATATTTGTTTTAAGATCATGGGATCTGTCTACACACCAAAATTTATCACCAAAGAGATAGTGACATGAAGTCTTCAAGGAATAGACACCTGCATCTAACTCTAACTCATATGTTGGAAAATTCTTATCATGCCATCTAACATGCCTTGAACAATAAGAAACCACATGGTATCCTTGATTGAGAACACATCCCAAACCAGATTCCCAAAAATCATTGTACCCCATGCCCCCCTGTCCTGATTCTAGAAAAATCAAGATCAGTTCTAATGTAAGATGAACCATTAGCTCTTGAATGAACTTTTGGCATTCCTCAGTCCATCAAAATGGATCAATATTCCTTTTAAATGTTGTTATCAGTGAGGATATTAATGATAAGTCCCAGACAAACTGTCAGTAATAACAAGTAGTTCGAAGAGAATTTTTTATCTCAAATACATTGTTTCGGGGTTTCCAAGAGATAACAAGTTCTATGTTTTTTGGATATATAGAAACACCTTTTTCAAAACTTACATTGTAACGAAGTTGTAAATCATGTTTTATAAAATCACACATTGATAATTTGTATTACAGAAATTATTTCTAAAGATTTCCAACACTATCACTCAGTTTTCCTCTTACTTATTGCTTGTCCTTGAATATACCAATATATTTTCTACTAACCCCATTAAAAATAATTGATATATCTATGAAATATCTCATTCACCATTTCCATAAATATTTATGGTTCATCTATTATACCAAAATGAATTACTACATATTTTTTGTGGCCATTTTTTTTGAAAGCTGTATTTGGAATATCCTCCTTCCAAACTAGCAGTTGGTGATATCCTGACCATAAGTAAATTTTAGAGATCCATTGATCTCCCCTCAATTGATTAAACAGATCATCATTGAATGAATAATGATATCTATTCTTTATCATAATATGGTTAAGATTAAGATAAACGATGAAACGTTGAAGGTTTATACCTTCTTTATTTACAAACTACGTCAGGGCTTCACAGAGGGATATACTGGGATGAATGAAACCTTTTAATTTAAGCTCTTATGATTGTACTTTCTATTCCTTTAATTCTATTAGTTCCATCATATAATATGGAATGTAAATTTGACCTATCCCCAAAAGAAGATCAATTTTAAACTCCACTTCACTTATAAGTGGTAGCCTTGAGAAGTTCTTGGAAAATAATTCTGTAAATTTTTCCATGACTGCTAGAAAACTGTTATCCTATATCACTACGATCGATGCCATAGTCAATGGTGCCAACTAGTAAGAGAATGTTCCCACTACTGGTGCCAACAATCCTGTTGCACCATTCATTATAAACTATTATCCTCTGAAGATACGTTTGACGCCATCCTCAATTGATAAACTAAAAATTCTACTATAACAGTTGATGTGAGCCTTGAATGTTTTCAACCAATCCATACCTAGTATTGCATCAAAGGAATAAATCTCCAAGACTTATGAGTCCCATTTCAACTCAACTCCATCCATAGTTATAGAACATGATCTACATAGATAGGCTCAACATTATCTTTTATTGAGAGTATATTTTGGTTTTAACAAGGCAGGTATTATCTCTAGTTTTAAATGCAGAAAATTAATAGCATGAGAAGAAATCAAGTAATGTGATTCACATATATAAAAAAACACTTCCAAAGGGGTAGAATTAAAAATAATCATACCTCACACTATAGGTGGTTTATCATAATAATCTAATTTAATATTCTCAACTCAATAAAATTTCTTCATTTCTATCATATACTCCTTATTTCCTTGATTATATTTCTCATATTAAGGAGTCATGGTCTTCCAAGAATCACCCAGGCTAGATTTATTCTTATAAGCAGTCAAATTCTGCTACCCTCATTTGGTCAAAAAAAAAGATGCTTTCAACACCGGGGAAGTGTCTCAAGAACCTTAACTTGGAGCACTATGAAAAAAACACTTAATATTTCCCATAATATTTAAGTTATGGCATGATCTAGATTGTGAAGTACACTCTCACTTCATATGATCAAACAAACCACATTAGAAATATCCCACTTAGATCTTAGAAAGTGGATGAAGGTTCATTGATCCTACCGTTTGATTTTGATTTCTACTACATCCCAAGAAATAGGTGTAACTCTTTCTCTTGATCACAAAATTTGAGTTCCCATCATTTACTTTATGTATCATTATATTTCCTTCCCCATAGATCCTGAGATATCCATTCAACCAGTATTTTTTTATTCACCATCTCTGAATAATTGTTAAAATAGAGAACTGTAATATTTGAGAGAATATCATCACATAGCCTTGATTAGAATAAGGGTGACTTCAAGGACACACTAGTTAAAAACTCTAGTGGAAATCACACAAAATTTCTGAATTTAGATGTATACTCTAATAGAATGATTGTATTTCATCTAACTAAATAAATATGATGTTTTCCATCTCTTGAACTTTTGGGGATAGAATTGTTTGTTAAATAACTCTTCAAAGTAATCCCAACAAAGGCAGAGACCCCCTTGGCATGCAACATTAGTTTCCACCACAGTCATGAATAATCCTTGAGCATATATGTGTATATCTTAAGCATGAAATATGTGGGTGGACTGATGAAATCGAAGAAATGATTCATTCTGCTCAACCACGCATCCATATTTTCAAGTTGCAAATAACCGTTGAAGATGGGTGGATTTGCATTCATGAACTAGATGGAATGATCCACATGCCTTGCCTCATCTCTCTCATTCACCATGTCCATGGATTGGAATTCTTGGACAATATTCAGAACCAATTCTGTTTTCATCTGTGGCTCATTCAAAATAATATTCTCTGAATCTTCTTCTAGTTTGTTTCTATGATTCCAATTGGGTTCCATTTCTAATAAACAACAAAATCTATATGTCTTACTATCATTCAACTGAAGAATTTTCATTTTGAATTATATCACATTGAAAATTTCAACAATTTTTTCCAAAATCAACCATTTTTTGAAACATTAAACATTCATTCTAAAGATCAAACTAGGTTAAATATACATCAACCATTTTAGTTTCCAATTATTTAATTTTATTAAAATCTCATTCTTTTCAAAAATCAAATATTTTTCCAAAAAATAATTAATTAATTAATCTAATGAAACATGAAATCATAGTCAGAATTCATTTTAATATAATGTATGTAATTATTGTCTCATTGGATAAGCCCATGATAATGTTATTTTCATAATTCTATAAGTGTCTCTAAAAAATAAATTTACCCACCACTGGTAACATGATGTTCATCATAAAAATTCTAGCTACCTCTTTTTATGATCTATATATCAAGTCCTTAAAATCATACTCACTTGATAGATCCCAACACTAGGAATAGATAAGAATTAATTTCAACTCCAAGACTAATAAAACTAGTAACTAGATATTCTGTAAGGATGGGAATAAGGTGAAACCACTTTTCTCGAACAAAATTTTGGATTGAAAAAACTATTATTATTTGTGATGACCCACTTATTATCATTATCTTGATAATAAAATGAATCATTACAGGGCCATAAAATAAATCCCCAAGATAGAAAAATATAATAATAAATGTTGAAGGGTTTTAGATTCTTGTGGGGTATGATTTATCATTTTACAAATAAAACCATTCTCAAAAAATTCATAACCAAAAAACACACTATATAATTCATGAATAAATGTAACAAACCTCAACCACTTCATTTATATCAAAACCACAAAATGTGTACTATAGTATCGAATAGAGAAACAATCTATGTAAAAAGTAGAAGATGAACTATGTACTCCAAGATGACAGCTAGATGATCCAGAAGCTCCATTCTCCCACATTACCAAATATGAACAAGTTTAAAACCCATGATTATCCAAAGTTAAAAAAGTTCTATTTCAATCCTACTTTCCTAATGTAACATTTTTATAAATACAACCAATAATTTCTTTAAAAAAAATTCTAAATATCCTTTTTTTAATATGCATACCATGGTTCAAAAAATAGACACACATGCATGCTTTGTTTCATAGTTCCGTACTCATGATCGGGCTCTCAACCAATAACCAAGTGTTCCAATGATAGATACCCCTAGTATAGGGTCACATACCCTGTAACCCAATATTAGACATCCCCTATTCAGGAGAACATCAAATATTAACTCACAAAACCCATATATTCCAAAACAATAATAATAAACAAATTCTAACCATTTCAATAAAACTGATCTTTTTTTGAAAACCATTAAATTTAACAATTCCAATAAACAATTTCATTATAATAAAACATTTCCATTTATTGAAAACACTTTAATAAAATCCATTTTCCATCAATTCTAGAAAATCTCATATCAAATCTTCATTTCAAAATACAAAATCAAACAGTTCATTCACGAGAACCAATTTTCTAGATTTCCAAAACCAGAACTAAAAGTGTTTCACATAATCATAAAGAATCCAATTCACAATAAATCCACACAAAAAAATCTATTTTAGACTATTTAATTCAGTTCAACTAAGATAAGTTGAGAGTTAAGCAACATACCTCCATGGTTTTGACGATAATAAGAATGGATGATGAATGCTCAAGAAACCAGGTTGATTTTCCAGAAAATTACCTTAGATCTATTCTAATACCAAAAAAAGATCAAATATTATAATATTTGGCATTTTATGTCTTATATAACCCCCTAATTGATGTTTATCTACAAAATTGAGAGGGAAGGATAATTAGATCTATATAGATCTATGAAACTGAACAAGAACGGTGAAGAACATCACTTTCTAGAACAATCAGGCTTGAAAAACGTCAAGGGAGGGCTCCAAATTAATGTCAAATCACATGGGAGATGTTTTTATACCTTAAACGGAGATGAATCCCATTTTATGGCCACCATGGAGAAATAATGAGAGAGTTAGAGTTAAAATGATTGAGATCCTATTTTTGGGGAGTTAAATTTGTCTCTACGCACAGTTAGACTACAAGGATAAACAAATCATGCCCTAACCATGAATTAGCTAATACCTTATGAAAACCCTTTAATGGACTCCTTGCATAGTCTCCCTAACCATGTTCCCACAATGAAAAACATACTTCCTCAAAACATCTACTGTGGATGGTTTCTCCTAGGATTTCTGCACAGTTTAGATAAATAGTGTCCAGCCCATGCGTATGGCCTTCTTCCCAAAATACATATCAAAGTTTCTCACAACTCTCCCATACATTCCCTTTACAATTTATAAATATTAAAATCACTATTTAAGGGTTACATAAATGAGATCAGGGGTACTAAAATACACCTATTAAATTTAATGTTTCCTTTGAAATTCCATTACTTTGCTACAAAATATTGTTATTATATCTACCTCATAACATTATTTGGTTCCCATATAACATCTTCAAATCTATAATTCTTATGGAAACATTATCTTGGAGAATAGTCTGGTTCTATATCACATTATATCTACTAACCATGATTTATTCTAGTTTTTATTCATAGAAATGATCAATCTCTAGTGGTACAACCTCTCATTTTGGTTCATAAGATGGATTAGGTATGTGATTCCACAAATGTGTCAGATGGAAAATATTGTAAACTAGAGAGAGGTTTGGTGGAAGAACTAAGTGATAATCTAACATCTCTACCTGATCATGAATCTCAAAGGGATCAATATTCCTTCGTATGAATATTATTTCATTCCGATATCATATCATTCTTCCATATATAAATTCAAAAAATCCACATATGATGATGTTTTTCATTTCTTTAAATAATTTCCTTCATAAGGATCCATTGTAATTCTCGAGTAAAATCTATTATTTTAAGAACAATTAACTACAGGATGGTTTTTATCCTGAAACCCATTGATTTCCATAGAACATGTTCTTGAAATATATTCTATGGATTAAATTATTCCCTCAAACTGACCATCTATCTCACAATGATATCCAGTGATAAAAAGAAACATTATACGAAGAGATTTTTGAAGACTTAACTTGAAGATCAAGGTAATATTATGATCCCAATCATATAATACATAATGTAATACCATATAAAACTGTTCAACTTCTTTAATGTATATCATAAAAATATGATCTGTAGAGGAATATTATTTATTGGTGATTAAATGTGATGAATTCATATTGTGATCAACTACAACTGATATATCTTTATTCTGTTTAGATGTTATGTAGTGTCTGACAACAATGTACATAGTGATGTTTTCAAATTTTAATTATGGTAGGGGTAATGATTGTAACATCTGATTAGGGTATTCCTCTCAAACATAAATTTCTAACATACCATTCACTGAGATATATACACTAATATCTATATTTATGTTCTCCAACCAAATTTTTTTTTTAAAGATTTATACATCTTCATAAGTCCAAGATGAATATAGTATGAAGGATTAAGAGCATCCTATAATAGATCGTTATTCAAATATGGTATAATAGAACTCATACATGGTTCCATATAATTATAATTACATCACAATCAATGTTATACTCAGGAACATTAACCACCTTCTTTGGTATCTGTACATATTTCTTGTGAACTTATTTAATATTCACTTGGTTAGATGGTTGAAAATTCATTTGATTAAGATTATAATTCTCCCCTTCCTAAAAAATTTCATAATCCATCATTTGAATATATATAAATATTTATTATTTTGTTGTCTTCATCATTGATATGCTAGCATGATTCATTCGGATTAACGCATCATTCACCTAGTCTAATGCTCCTCAGTGGTTATATACGGTGCAGTTATAGTCATTAATCATCTATGAACATATTCTATTGATAATATTAAACACTTTCTATGTGAATATGTAATTTATAACTTTATCAATAGTTAATATGTCAAGCTTTTTTTTCCATAAAGATAATACATCTATATATTTAATGCCAAAATTACTGCATCAAACTCCAAACCATGAGTTGGGTAATTTTTCTATTGAATCGTCAATTATCATGAAGGTCTAATCTATAACCACATAATTATGCATGAGAACTTATATAAATCCCTTATTTTATTCATCACTATATATTAAAAACCCTTCTCAAAAAATTCATAATGTTATAATAAGAGAATTAAAAATACATATTTTATGTCCCATTAAATTTTCTTCTAATTATTTTATAAATATTACCCTAGACCCCTTTTGAGTTAACATGGTGAGTTGATTGGGAAACATAGAGAATTTTTTTACAATGTATTGATAATATCTATACAATCCCATAAAAACATTGATCCTAGTCATTATGGATAGTGTTATACAATGTTCAATATCCTTTATCTTTGATTGATCCACCAACATATCCTTTCTTATGATTACGTGGCCTAAAAGTAAAATTCCTACACCCAAATTCACAATTTGTAAATTTTTCATAAATCCTAAACTTTTTATGGTTATTGGGTATAAACCCCATGCGATCTTAATTTCCTTCATTATGCTTTGAATATATAATAATATCATCAATAAACACTAAAAAAATATATGACGATAATATCTAAAGATGCTATTCGTTAAATACATGAAAATAGTTGGAGAATTTGTTAAATCAAATTGCTTCACCACATATTTATAATCTCCACACCTTTTATGGAAGGATTTATTTGGTATATTTTTCTTCCTGGCCCTCAATTGGTGATATCTCAAATGAAGATTAGTCTTGTAAAATTATTTAGATCCATGTAATTGATCAGACAAGTCATCTACAAGAGGTAGAGGATACACATTCTTTATTATAATCTTGTTATGTTATTGATAAAAAATGTATATTAATATCAATCCATAATAATTCATTACAAAGATATTTTTTCTCCCCATGGAGATGCACATGGAAAAATGAATCCCTTTTTGTGGTTCTCATAGAGTTTCTTCTTAAATTCTATCAACTAAATCTCTATCTTTCTTAATAGAATACTTTAAATAGTTATAGCACCATGTATGAGTTATATTGTGATCCCATCATTATTATTTTGGGTAATAAGGGTATATTCCTTAATAAATACATAAAAAATTACCCATAATATAGGTATATCATCATTGTAGGTTTTCTCCCCAACCATATGAGATAAAACCCCCTTTGGAATTGGAATCAAGAACCATGAAATGTATCAAATTTCTATCATAAATTAATATTTTTTATCATAATGATACATTATTGTAGGTTAGATTCCATTATAATAAATCCCATCCCTTCATTGGAAATTGATGTAGTCTTAATGTAGAGTATGGAAATACATGCCTAAGATAACCTCAAAATCAAACAACAAGAGAATAATAATATTTTCAGGAATGAAATTCCCAAAAACTTCAACAAAAGAAGAATGATAGACTTGAGATGTTATCATCATACCATTATTGGTTTTCACTTCTAATTTAAAATCTAATAATTTTGGTTCCATTTTACACCCTTATAAAATTATTTAGTTATAAAATAATGAGTAGATCAGGATTCAACTAACACATTATCAGTTCTAGAGTTGATGGTAAGTGCAATTTTCATAACATAATTATTTTACCCCTATAAAAAATATTTATTGACTAATATTTCCCTTTCTCTCCCAGCATATATGGTTTGCGATGATGATCATCATCATTAACCGTAATATTTCAGCACTCATTATCATAATTCTTATACTCCAAGTATTTGAAACATTAAAGAGTTGTTGGTGCATTGTATGTAGATTTCCCTATATTTTCATCATTAGATTTCTTCTAACCATCACATTAGCATTCAATTAAATAAATACAAACCTTTCTATACTTGAAAAATTTACCATTAACCTTATGAAAATTTTACTTATGTTTCCTTAAACAATTTCATTGTTTTCTATATTCCTTTTCTAATGAAAATAATGATATTAATGGGGGTAACTCCAACATACATTTCATCCTTCACTACATATTGAATTATTTCCTAATAGATACTAAATTTCATTATATATAATTCACATTGGAGACATTTCATTGAGCCATTGATGTATTAATCAAACTTACATTCATGTTAGATGGTAATACTATTAGTGTACCTCCCATGCCATACAATATTTACCTCATAGGTACCAATAGATACATTTTCCATCTAATTTATCTTAAATAACTCTTACTCCATTTTCATATCAAGAAAACAAGAAAATTAATTCATCAAAAAATAAGTTATTAAACTCATCCCACTCTATGTGGTTAATTTGTTCATCCTGCTTCAAATTTTTTATTAGAGTCCACCATTGATATGATTCTCCTTAAAAATGATAAATGGATAAAATAACCTTCTCATTATCTGAATACCATAGAATGGTAAATATATTTTCAATTGTACTAATCAATTACCCATCAACTAGTGGATTAGCAGAACCACAAAAATATATGGGGTGTTTCCTCAAGAGAAAAGTTTTCACTCCTTTCCAGATTTAAAATGTTATCATAATTTCTAGCATGACAATGTTATGTGAGTATAATAATGATATTTTTTATTAAATATCGTATAACTTATCGTGTATCATACAGAAATTTTTTTATTTCCCATTATTTTCTTCCTTAACATGGTACCATCAGGTTCCTACCATTACCTAAAAAAGAGTATATTGTGACAAAATATTTTCACAATGTGAATCCACATCATCATGAAAAATATATTATAGGATGAAAAAATCACAGCCAAATTTTTCAATATATCAAAACTTAGGTTTGAAATAGGTCATTCATGATCATTATATTTTTTAAATCCTTAATTATGGATTTGTATTAAATTGGTAATTAGCCATTTAATATCTCTAGAGAGTGTCCAACTAGGTGTGAAGTAAGGGAACAGTCTGTGTGCACCTGATTGACAGATGAGATACAATCAACCAATACTTTATTACCCAAAAATTAATATCTTCAGAAATGATATCCTTCTATAATATCTGGATAGGGATATTTTTCTAGTAATTTTGTAGACCATTATTTATAATAACAAAGGAAAATTTCCAATACATATGAATATACTAGGAGTTCTCACTAATGTTTTCTATCTCATGTCTCCAAAGTTAAAATACAACATTATCTGATATTAACTATAGAGACACATACTTTTTATACCTAGATATAATATATTAATATATGAATATTCATCATATTAAGAAATGATCCATTCTAGAGTCATATAGCTATAGTGCCTTTCAAATCATTCATACACAAAAAATACTCATAAGTGAACAATATCAACTCCTTCTTTGTTATTAATATCTACTACCATTATAATATATAAAAAACTTAATCATTTAGTTCAATACCTATAGAAAGGTAATGTAATAAATTATGAGATATGATTCTCAATAAGGGTAAATAAGGGACATATGAAATATTACATAATCATAACATGACAATATTATTATGATAACATTATATTAACCTTTGAAAACATACCCTTTATATCAAAGATCATAATCTTATGTCAGGTAATAAATTTTGGTTGTTTATAAATAATAAATCATAATGTATTAAAGTAATATAATCCATGAATAAATAATATATCCTAAAGTACTAGATTTATTTCATATACATATGTTGAGAAAATCATTACCTTAGTATTCAATGTCCATTTAAAAAGATGTCATAGATTAATTTGTTCAGTCCCCAAACCATCTTAATATTCAAGTTTCACTCTCAATAATATCATAGAGGATAGAGTCCAATAATAAACTCCGTTAACTCTATATTTAATTCCCATATATCACAAGGGATATTAATATTTTCCAAATTCATTATAACAAAAAATAACTTGGGGACCACCTATCACATAATAAAAATAATACACTTGTGTAGAAAAAAATTATAAAAAATTAATCATCTCATAAATCTAGAAATGAAATTGTTTGAAAAAACATTTCATCATGGAATAACCTATAAAAATAAATTTGTTCCATAAACATTTCACCAATTCACCACATTATAACCCACGAAAATGCAATGGGTTTCATAAGTATATTTTAATCATGATCATAAACCATATATAGAATGAATAAGTATGGTTTAATGTATTATATACCTACTAAATATTGTGAAATTTAAAATGATGCCATATTATATGGAAATTGTTTTTTAAATACCACTTGGAATGTTTCCTTTGTAAAATATCCTTTATACATTAAAATTAATTATTTAAAATATATAATTTCCACAAATAATAATGAAGCATATTTTTTTGAAATGTAATAGGGAAATATGTAAAGTAAGTTAAAATAATTTTATGATCATGATGGTGGAAAATTCCCTTCATGTTATACATGTGACAAAATATATTTCATTGACATTTTGATAAAAAGTACGAAATACATCATTTAGAAAATGATATGAAGATTCCTTTTAAACCATTTTTTATAAATAAAAACATGGGTAAAATACATATATAATCAATAATTAAATATTATTACAAATATAATTTGAATAATATTTAGAAAACATGGAAATGTATTAAAAATTATATTCAATGATGAGATAAATAATATCAGTTTTTGTTAAAAATATTCTTGTACTATCATGAGTTCATAAAGATAGGAAAATTAAAGGAAATAATTTTATTTCAATAAATGACTTTTGTAAAATATAATTCAAATGATTATTGAGAAATATAACTAATATTATATCATTGGAGACAAAATCATAAACAATGCTGATAAATAGTGATATTGTAACATAAAACTCCTACCATAGGTCTAACTTCCTTCATATATGTTCAAACATCCTATATAATAAGTATTGTTTTTTTTCTAAATATATTATATAATATTAATCATATATATTATAAAACATATTTTTTATTTATAACCTTTTATCACCCAATAAACAACAATAAATGTTTTAAATCATGGTTCTGGGTGACAACTGATTTATTTTTCCTACATGTTTTGGTTTAGTAATTTTGGAACTCGTACTTTGATCATGGATCCATCATCACCATAATATTAATAATGAAATTAATGTAATATATATTCATTATATTCATATTTAGATTCATATATATAAGTTATTGATTGAGAAATGAATTAATCTATTCATGCAGATGGTAGGTTTCATGTACACATGAATGTTATTTTCATTTTTCACTGGATCGAACAAATGGAAGGATATATATATTAATATGAATTAAAATAATAATTATTAAATCATAAATATATCACACATATACATTCATTTAATATATCATTATTATCATATATGTAAATTGGAAATGAAAATTGAACCATAATACCTTCTGAAAGAGATAGTCCATATAACGACACAAGTGACATTATCATTTTTTTAAAAAATTCGGATATTTTAATGGTAGAATTGATTTTATAATTTAATTAAGTTTAATTATGTCATATATCTCAAATATATATATTAAATAAATAATTATATTCAGTCATGATAGTTTATGATGGAAAATTAATTACATTGGTTCTGGAGGCAATTTTCCACCTTAAACGATCAATGGTTTTTATTTCCCATTTCATGGAAATTTAAATAGATGTATGTTATGCCATTAAAATTAAATATCCTCAGTACATGTATTGTAATATTTATTTATTTGAGTATAGATGAATAATATTCGAATGAGTTTGAAGAAAAAAATAATAAAACCTGAGTTAAGAACAATACCATTTCATTAGAAAATCTACTTATATATGAAAAATGAATTAATCATTGATTTTAATAATTAAGAAAATTCATATAGGATATTGTAATTAAATTTTTGGAAGGTAAGTGGATAGGTATCAGATGAAATTAAATTATTTTTAAGTGTAAATAAATGTTAAAATTATGTCCCTATTTATAGTTCTCGTTAGTAGCACACATGTAATTATTTTAATGTTTTACAATAATTTCTTATCTATATATTTATAAAAGGATGAAAATGGACCATTACTAAACCATAGATTGTATAAGGCTGAATTATGTCCTTCCAATATATATTTGACAAGTTTTTAGTTCAGATTAACAAATATATATTTTGTTTGAGCCCTACTATTCTCCTTTTATCCTTAAATGTAGTAATATATTTTTACTATTTTTTTATTCATTATAACAAAAAATTAAATTTAACTTATTATATAATATTAATTATTTTACTTCCAAATATGTATTCCATTTTAAAAAATTCAATTCATAGATTTTGAAGAATTTATTTTAAATGTAAAACTAGACAAATGATGATGAAGTTATTTTTATATGAAAATGATTCCATAAGTATAAAAAAAATTATACCAATGTTGAATATAAAATGTTAAGAACTTGACCCCATTAACCCAATGTTTGTGGTTATTTTATTACATTATAGATAGATAAAAGTAATCATATCTCAATGTAATTAATATTTTAGTTTCCATTTTAAATTAGATATATACTTGGAATTTACACACAGCATTTTAAAACAACAAATACAAATTCCTATTTCATTAAGAATGCTATTATTCCTCATAGAGTACCATTTCATGTCATTCACAAAAAACATTTTGTTTTCTTGGATAAAATACAACAAAAACATTAGTGATCTCAGATTCTTATTTATTGTAAGCATACATCAAAAGAAATAATAAATAAAATATTATAATCAATATGGAAAAGTAATTAACTGAAACACATACCATTTAAGAAATAAACTGAGCACACAATAGAATAAAAGCATTTTGATCACTTAAATCCACATAAATAATCACATAAACTTTAAACATATTAATTGATATTATAACTAATAAATTTATCATATGGAAATAAATAATTAATCTCATAATGAGGGAATGCGTAATGTCAGACATTTCAAACATACAATCAAGACCTATCACAATATTGATTGAATCTATGGGTAGAAAACTGTAAAATTTCTCCGACTAATTTATCTAATAAGAAATGTTGATGCATAAATCGGACAATAATCAGGGCCACCTATCCCATACATTGTATTATTAATTCCTCATATGAATGGTGTGAATCATAATCAACATAAACATTAATATTAAAAAACTAACATAAGAAAATTCAATACTTAAACTAATCAAATAAAAATAATCATAAACCATTGATGTAATATAGTTAATATTAAAAAAAATTCCCCACATTAGTCGAATAGATCTAAAATAATCCAAATAATTAATAAAGGGTATATCAAAAGAACATATCCCTAGAAGACGATAAGTAGAATAAATGTTTTATTCCATTTAAAACTATAAATTCAATAAAAATTTCATTAAATTTTCTCTTTGGAAAATTACATTTTCGAATTAAATATAATTTCTAAAAAAGTTTACAAAATATCTTTAAAAATTTTAATGAAAAAAAGTAACTTTTAAAATATGAAAATTAAGCATTAAAACATTTATTTATCATGATGGTAGAAACATTTGTTCATGTCATACATGTTAAAATAATTTTCTTTCACACTATCCGTAAAATAAAAATAAGAATTATTTGGAAAATAATATAAATATTCCATTCAATTTTTTTAAAAAAACATAATATTGGGTAAATTTTATTTTTATAAAATAATTTTTACAATGTTGAAAACATTTTTGTAACATTTTTTTGAAAAAATATTTGGACGAAAAATTAATTGCAACTGAAGAGAGAAATGATGCTGACTTTTCATAAACAATTTCTCAATAATTTTATATACCATTGAGTTAAAAAGTGGTAATATATATTTAATAGTTCATTAATATCTAATTAATAATTAAATATATTAATTTTATGACTGAAATAACAAATAATTCCTTAAAGGCAGAAATGAAGATAAATAATCATGAATAATGATGGGATTATAAAATAAACCCATACCAAATAGGTATCTTCAGAATTGTAATCCCCATAAAATAAATAACATAAAACTAAACATTAAGTACACTTAATATAATAATATTCAAGATATAGAATATCAATGTGGTTATATACATCACAGAGAAAAAATAAGTTGTAAATGTGAAATATGTAGCATAGAAGTAAAAGTGAGACAAGAAACCCTTAATTAATGATCAACAATCATCATATGTTTCAGAATATTATGTACAATAAATATAGGTTTATTATAAATATATTACATAGCCATAATCATAAGTCTCATAACATATACGATTTAATTATATTCGTTTATTATGTTTTTATTAACATTCTTTTTTAATGTCTCTGTATTGGTGATAATTGCTTCGTTTTTCAAGTATGTTTTGGTTTGGTAATTTCAGTAATTTTACTATGGTCTTTGTTACATCATATTGTAAAGACCCGTAAAATTCAAGGGAAGTTTTTTCTTAATTTTCTTTGGGATTTAACAAGAACGCAGTTTCTGATGGCACCTGATTTCAAGGCCTGGTGAGCCCGGAATAATTTTATGATGTTTAGCTCGGGTACGTTCAGTGAATGAACGAGCGGGATTTACTAAATTTTTAACCGGTGCTCGGAATCGAAATCTAAGGGCACCAATGAAACCGAAACACCGAAAATTTCTTAGGAACACCTTTTCCGGAGTTGCGTTTTCTCGGGTGTGGTTATTAAAATCTTGGGTTAAGTAGAAAATAAAATAAAAATGGTGCAACCAATTTTATTTTTGTTTAAAGTAGTTTAACCTCAGCTAAGTGGTTGGAGAGGGACCCACTATATCCTACTTCACTAGGTAGGATATTAGTGGGGTTGGGCTCACACGATCCCCACCCTTTCATATTCCTTAACTCCCATTTAGTTTGTAACTCACCCGCAACCCCCCTTTAAATGAAGTCAAATCTTTAATTAATTAATTGATTGAGTTATTCAATTTAATTAATTCTTGATTTGAATTTGAAATTTCAAAAACTTTTGGCACGAGTTAAAAAATCAGGCAATGCTTATTTTATTATTCTTGTTTGGTTGGGAAACAGGATTTTGGAGAGGATTTACTCTAAGTCTTGAAGTTCTTCTTCCTCGACGAAGAACACGAAGAACGCCGAACCTTCGATGAAGAACTCCATCACTGCAAAGTGGAGTTCGTCATACCGTCTTCTTCCCTCTCCGCAGCTAGTGAGATATTCCATCCTCGTAGATTGATGATGCAACGCCGACGAATCTTTTCTCTACGACGTCGATGATCCTCCTTATGTGATGTCGTCTTCAGCGACGTCCCTTCCCTACGACGAATCAACAACGCTTGAGGTAGGGGTTTGATTTTATGTCGTTAATATTTGGGAGTTCATAGATAATATTTTAGCCGCATGATTTCAATTAACAGGAGGGGGCCGGACCACAAAAACACGGATGACCCTCCTCCCTTATTATTGTTGTTCTTCGTTGGGGTTTGGAACGGAGATGGCGCGGTGCCGTCGCACCGTACAGAAACAAGGGAACCGCGGAAAAGGAGGGTGGTGAAATCGTGCCACGCCGATGAGGTCAATCAAATCAATGGTGTCGTCGTGCCGCTCCAGAGAACCATGAAGACACGGCAGCCGGAGCGGGGCCGTGGCGGAGGGGTGGGGCGCTGTCGCGCCGCGCCGGTCGGACCAAGGCCGCGGCCTTTGGCTGGGGTGGAGCAGAGAGCGGCGGCCGGCTTCCGACCACCGGCGTCGGAGTGGAGGGACCGTGGGGTCCCACGACAACAGCACGGCCGGCCAGCCGGGCCGGCCGATCAAGGAACCGGGGGTCGTAACCCCCGGCTGGCCGAAGGAGCCCCCCCCCCCAACGTGGGGGTTGTGGTTACATAAACTGGGGGGCAGCGAGCCCCCCCTTCTGCTCGGCCGTTTCGGCCAAGCCGCAAGGCCACACGGGCCGCTCGAGCGTGCCAGGCCGGGCCGGGCCGCACCCAAATGGGCCGGACACGGACCAGGGCCGGGTCGACCCGTTCAGGCTAACCCAGGGGGTATCCGGCCGGGTCGGACCGGGCCCGAACATCCTATTTTCGGACAGAACTGTTCAAATGCCCATAACATGGGCTACAGACCTCCGAGTGACGTACTATCAGTTGCGATGCGATCCTTGGATCGAGGCGGACGTTTCGGAATATTACACTCAAGGTTTCGGAGAACTTTGGGTTTGGCCTGGTTGGTTTGAACACGAAAACAACCGGGCCCTCGGAGCGGAAACGCTTATAACTTAAGCTCTAGACGTCCGATCGATGTACCGTCGACTTTGTTGGATTCCTCTTAGTGAGACAGACCTTTTCGCTTACTCTTCTCGAGGTTTGGAAGCAGTTGGAGTACGGCCGGGTTGGTTTAGACATAAAAACCAACCGGGCCCCTGGAACGAAAAGGCCAATAACTCTCAGACCGGGCGTCCGAATGACGCGCTGTCCTTCACACTGAGTTCATGTTAATGATACGGAACTTTGGGATACATCATCTCTAGACTTCATGTCAGTTGATGTATCAATCCCTCGGCTCGTGGAGCGGACCCTCCCCGAACGAGCTTGCTGTGCGCAGGAACCCTAGAGCTGGCTGCGACTACGACGATGATGACGACTGTACAGAAATCCTCCGTGGGTTCGATAGTGACGACTACAACACACAGTGATCCTATGTGGATCAGTGCGTACCGATCCTGTGTGGTTCAGCACTCAGCGGTCCGGTGTGGGCCAGCGCATACCGATCCTGTGTGGGCCCAATCCTGTGTGGGTCATTGCGGGGGTTAGTACCTATAGATCCTATCTGGGTCATTGCAGGGTTTAGTACCTATCGATCCTGCGTGGGTCCGATGGTTTAGATGAATCAGTGGCTACATCTGATCATCTTTATCGTCCTATGAAGAAATATACCTGTGTGAGCTGAGTCTTGACATTCAATCATTATCTTCGATATGATTGACTTGCATTCCTATGTGGATTGTGTTGTACTATCCTGTGTGGACATTATAAAACTTGGGCGTGGATGCTGGAGCCGAACTCGAATTGATGACTTAGAAATATATATGGGCATATACCTAAGTAGTGTTGGTTGTTACTTCGTGATTGTATCTTTATTTTTTGGATTATCCTTTGTGGATTCTGGGAGACCATCGGGGGTCTCAGGGTCCCTACTGAGTAGCTTATAATCACCCATGCACGGGCTATGCCCGCACTATGTTGTGTTGGATACAGACGACGGACAACTCTGATCGTGGTAGAGGCTAGTGGAGTAGTCGGTACCTGGAGGTGGGCCACTGGGCCAGACGTACACGGAGCGGACGACTGGACCCGAGGAGCTGAGGTGGACAACTGTACCCACCGTTCAAGTGGGACTACTAGTGGATGGCTCAATGGTGCTGCTTTATTTTCAGTTGTTGTACTTTCTTTTCAGTTGTACTTTACTTTCAGTTTGGGTTTGTATTCTGGCCCATTTACATTCTGCACTTACTTTTACTCAGTTTACTTAGTGTTTACTTCTGCTGGCTTACTCTGTGGTGTTTGTTTACTTATAAAGGAAATGACATCCTCTTTGTGTTGAGATATACGCCTTGGTGCTAGTCGTTGGCCCCTGGCCTATAGGATGTGGGCTTGGGGTAGTCACGACACGAGTCTTGAGAACGGGTCATGAAAAATTGGTATCAGAGGGAGGTTATACCGTAGAACTAAGGACTCTGATCTTTTTCTATGTGAAGCAATTGTGTTAAGAGTATTGAGTGTTGTTATCTGTCAGGGGAGTCCAGTGTTGGTGCGGCGGCCGACATATCTGTACACCAAGACCCTGACTTATGATTTCCGACTTAGTGCACGAAAACATTGATTGCATGTGTGTTTAAAGTTTACTTTGTGATTACTTTGTGTCAGCTCACCGGTTATACTGTATTAACCATGGCACACCTGTTTCTTTTCAGGATGGCCCCACGATGGCAGCCAGCTAGGGTTCTGAGTTTTGTAAGTGACGACAGACCACTGAGCGACGAGGCCTCGGTGTAGGGCCCTATTAGTGAGGAGGCACTGGTGGTACCACTACCCGCCGAGCCACCAATGCTACCAGCCACAACCACTGAGAGTGCACGGCTCCTTGGTGCACAGCAGAAGTTTCAGCGTCAGAGACCGCCCATGTTCCGCGGGGAGATAGACCCTCAGGTAGCCAAGGATTGGCTGGTGGAAGTTTTACAAGCTTTTCGATTGGTAGGGACCCCAGCAGACCTCATGGTGATCCTTGCAGCGAGTCTCCTACACGTGGAAGTAGGAAGATGGTGGAGCTTGATGCTCCAGGTGCACGACGAGGCATTACTCCTCTGGATGGACTTTGAGAGCCTCTTTCACTCGGAGGTCATCCCAACCACCCTCCATGCGGTGCGCATCCATGAGCTACTACAGCTGCAGCATGTCATCTTGACAGTCGCCCAGTACTCGGTGAGATTTACCGATCTTGCACGCTATTCGACAGACATGGTACGAGACCCATTCTTTCGGGCATGGACCTTCGATCAGGGATTGATGCATGAGATCAGGGCATCACTAATATACCTCAGCATTCCGACACAGGTAGGGGTACTGGAGCGAGCCCTTCTTTTGAGAGCTTTCTCGCTGAGCCTACACTAGCAGTGAGACCTACCGCAGGGCAGCACGTAGCAGAGTCTTCTGCAGTAGGCAGTCGACGGATGACACATGGGTCTAGGCGGACCAGAACCTCAGGCGGATGACTTCAGGACACTGGCTCCGAGGTGCGGGGCACACATTGCAGAGCCAGTCTTTCGAGAGGCAGACAGTGCTACGCATGCGGCGGGCAGGGCCACATGGCTCGTGACTTCCTGACCCACCGTGCGGAGGAGCAACAGATGGTTGAGGGACAACCCAGGCAGAGGCATAGGGTCGACTGTGGTAGTCCACAGGGAGAAGGCGGACGAGGAAGAGGAGCTAGCCGAGCAGCGGGTGGTGGGAGACTCTTTGAGGCTCTACTACCACAACCAGCAGAAGGTCCAACCCGACCATAGGGAGCTGGCGGGCAGAGGCAGACACAACTTCAGGCAGTGGAGTCCTACGACCATGGTGCGTCTGAGATGATTCGAGGTACTATCTATGTCTACTCCACCCTTGTTGCAGTTCTTATAGACACAAGAGTGAGTCATTCTTTCATTTCTTCTACCCTTGTTCGGAGCTCGGAGGTTCCGACGGAGCCATTGGCTCGATCCTTACAACTAGAGACTCCTACGAGAGAAGACTCGACGATTATGAACTAGTGCCGGCAGTTTGAGATTAATCTAGGAGGCGAGAGCTTCGACTGGGATCCTCTTATAGCAACGTCAAGGCCATACGACGTCATCTTGGGCATGGATTGGTTATCTAAAGTCCATGCTCAGATCGACTAAATTAGGTGAAAGGTGCGATGTGTTCATACCGACGGGAGCAGCTTCACTTTCACCAGCGAGAAGGGAACCTTTGCAGTGTAGCATGAACTCACGCAGAGGAGAGGACAGCCCATCACTCATCAATTGTCTAGCCTCATCCTAGGAGCAATTGACATGCGGAGTCCGAGCTTAACTGTAGTGGTGGATCAGTATGTGTATGTTTTTTCCGACGACGTTCTAGGACTACCTACTCACAGAGAGGTATACTTTTATATTGACATGTATTCCAGGACATCCCCGATATCCAACCGAGCATATCGGATGGCTCCCGCCGAGCTTCGACAGCTACCGGTACAGCTGGAGGACTTGCAGGGCAAGGGATTCATCCGACCCAGTGATTTTTCCTGGGCTTCCCCGATATTGTTCGCCAAGAAGGCGGACGAGAGCTTGTGACATTGTGTCACCAATCGTCGCCTGAACCAGGTGACTGTGAGGAACAAGTATCCACTACCGAGGATTGACAACCTCTTCGATCAGCTCAAGGGAGCAAGGTGGTTCTCAATGATAGACCTCGGGTCAGGCTATCATCAGCTCAGAGTTCGGGACAAGGACGTGCATAAGACGACCTTCAAATGTCGGTATGGTCACTATGAGTTTCTGGTTATGCCATTCAGTGTAACCAATGCTCTAGCAGTGTTCATGGGTCTCATGAATATGATCTTTTAGCCATACCTCCATCGATTTGTCATAGTCTTCATCGACGGCATATTGATATACTCGACGACTGAGGAGGAGCACACCTACCACTTGTGGGTTATAC
Source organism: Viscum album (assembly GCA_963277665.1). Classification (NCBI taxonomy): domain Eukaryota; kingdom Viridiplantae; phylum Streptophyta; class Magnoliopsida; order Santalales; family Viscaceae; genus Viscum; species Viscum album. The sequence continues at coordinate 1,221,335,254 of OY728119.1, forward strand.
TGGACACACTCCAAGAGCACCAGCTTTATGGTAAGCTCTCGAAGTGTCAGTTCTGGATACGTGAGGTCCACTTCTTGGAACACGTCATATCTGAGGCGGGAGTAGCAGTGGATCCTGCGAAGATCGAGACAATGCTAGCATGGGAGCCACCCAAGAGCGTGACAGAGTTGCGAAGTTTCTTGGAACTGGCTGGGTACTATCAGAGATTCGTGCCAGACTTCTCCAGAGTTTCAGCACCACTTTCATCTTTGACGAAGAAGGGGAAACCCTTCGTGTGGTTAGATAGATGTCAGAAGATCTTCCAGGAGATGAGACATAGATTGACCAACATGCCTATCTTGAGGATATCAGAAGAGGGAGAAGGGTACATAGTCTACTGCGATGCATCAGGGTCCGGGCTCAGATGTGCCCTGATGCAGGAGCAGACCATGATCGCCTATGGATTACAACAGTTGAGGTAGCATGAGCAGAACTATGCTACACATGACCTGGAGTTAGCAGCAGTGGTCTTTGCACTAATGATGGGGCGACACTATCTAATGGGTGAGTGCTTTACAGTCTACTCTGAGCACCAGAGTCTCAGGTACATCTTCTCACAGAAGGACCTGAATCTGAGACAGCGGTGATTGCTCGAGTTCTTCCAAGACTAGACTTTGAGATAGTCTATACTCCTGGGAAGGGGAACGTGGTAGCCGATTATCTCATCAGGAGGACGGGCATTCAACTACTTGGGGAGGCGACAAAGAAGCTAGCCGCTTTGCAAATATACTTCGTGGATAGAGATAGAGCAACATTTCTGCAGTCACTCACAGTCAATCATCCACTTTTAAAGTGGGTCAGAGAGGCACAACGTGGGGACATTGAATGTGAGACGCGGAGTGCAAAAATATCCTTTGTACATGCAGCTAATGGATTCCTTATGGGAGGAGATCACGTCATCCTTTTTAGAGGATGTACCACGGTACCAGTTGCTTTATAGGAAGAGGTTATAAGAGAGTTTCACACTTCCCCTTTAGCGGTAAATCCAGGATTGGTGAAGATGTACTAGGATCTCAGGCGACATCACTGGTGGCCGGGTATGAAGAAGGCTGTAGCAGTGTTCGTTACTCGGTGCCTCACCTGCCAGCAGGTGAGGCTGGAGCATCAGGTACCAGCAGGCTTGGTACAGCCCTTGGAGGTCCCAGAGTGTATGTGGGACAGGATATCAATGGATTTTGTGACTGGACTTCCACGCACTTCCAGAGGTCACAACTCCATTTGGGTGATAGTCAATCAACTCACCAAGTCGGCCCACTTCTTACCCATCAGAGAGTAGGGCTCAGTAGAGAGCATGGGATGTCTCTATGTTCAGGAGATTGTACGGCTTCATGGTGTTCCATCATCTATCATCTCCGATTGATATGCTTGCTTTACTACCCAGCTTTGGAAGGGGTTGCAGGAGACATTCGGGACACAGCTACGTATGAGCACCTCCTTTCACCCTCAGACAGATGGTCAGATGGAGAGGACCATTCATACCCTCGAGGACATGCTCTGTGCATGTGTCCTCAACTTTGGTCATAGCTGGGAGGATCAACTACCCTTGGAGGAGTTCACATAGAACAACAGATACCACTCCACCATCAGGATGACACCATACGAGGCGTTGTACGACTGACCTTGCAGATCACCACTGTGCTAGACAGACCCTGAGGAGTCAGCACTTGTGGGACTGGAGATGGTCCAGGCCACGACAGAGAAGGTCCAGGTCATCCAGGAGCATATGAGGATAGCTCAGAGCTGGCAGAAGTCTTATACTGATAGGAGGCGGAGGCCACTAGAGTTCGAGGATGGTGACTATGTCTTCTTGTGAGTCTCACCTCGACGTGGATTACCGATATTTGGTCGAGGCAGCAAGTTGTCTCCACACTTCATCGGACTATTCCAGGTCGTCAGCAGGATTAGAGAGGTGGAATATCGCCTGGCTCTACCACCTCAGTTTCATAAGGTGCACGATGTCTTTCACATATCTCAACTGAGGAGATACGTGCATGACTCGACGCATATCATCGACCATGGGGAGCTGGACATTGATGATGGGACGACTTTTTTGGAGGTCCCAGTGGAGATCGAGGATCGAAAAGAGCGGGTCCTATGTGGATGGTCGATTCCTCTAGTGTGCATCAGGTGGCAGCACGGGAACCTCCAAGAGAGCACTTGGGAGCGGGAGGCTCAGATGCGTGCACAATATCGACATTTGTTTTCCTAGATATGATGTATCTTTACGGGGACGTAAAGCCCTGAGGTGGGAGTAATGTAAAGACCCGTAAAATTCAAGGGAACTTTTTTCTTAATTTTCTTTGGGATTTTATAAGAACGCAGTTTCTGACGGCACGTGATTTTGAGGCCCGGTGAGCCCGGAATAATTTTCTGAAGTTTAGCTCGGGTACGTTTAGTGAACGAATGAGCGGGATTTCCTAACATTTAAACTGGTGCTCGGAATCGAAATCTGAGGGCACCAATGAAACCAAATCATAGGTAATTGATTAGGAACACCTTTTCCGGAGTTTCATTTGCTCGGGATTGGTTATTAAAATCTTGGGTTAAGTAGAGAATAAAAAAAATGGTGCAACCAATTTTATTTTTGTTTAAAGTAGTTTAACCTATGTTAAGTGGTTGGAGTGGGACCCACAATATCCTACTTCACTAGGTAGGATATTAGTGGGGTGCGGCTCACATGAGCCCCACACTTTCAAATTCCATAACTCCCTTTTTTTGTAACTCACCCGCAACCCCCCTTTAGATGAAGTCAAATCTTTAAATAATTAATTGATTGATTTATTCAATTTAATTAATTCTTGATTTCAATTTGAAATTTCAAAAACATTTGGCATGAGTAATAAAATAAGGAAAGAATTATTTTATTATTGTTGTTTGGTTGTGCGAGAGGATTTTGGAGAGGATTTTCTCTAAGTCTTGAAGTTCTTCTTCCTCGACGAAGAACATGAAGAATGTCGAACCTTCGATTAAGAACTCCGTCACCGCAAAGGGAAGTTCTTCGTACCATCTTCTTCCCTCTCCGAAGCCAGTGAGAGACGCCATCCTCGGAGATTGACGACGTGATGCCGACGAATCTTTTCTCCGCGACGCCGACGATCCTCCTTCCGTGATGTCGTCTTCCGTGACATCCCTTCCCTGTGACGAATCAACAATGCTTTAGGTACGGGTTTGATTTTATGTCGTGAATATTTGGGTGTTCATCGATAATCTTTTAGCCGCATGCTTTCGATTAATGGGAGGGGGCCAGACCGCAAAACACGTCCGTCTGTCCTCCCTTATTATTTTTGTCCTTCGTTGTGGTTTGGAACGGAGATAGCACGGTGCCGTCGCACCACGCAGAAATGAGGGAACCACGGCAAAGGAGCGTGGCGCCGTCGCGCCACAATGATGAGGTCAACCAAAGCCATGGCGCCTTCGCACCGCACCGAAGAACCATGAAGACACCGCTGCAAGAGCGGGGCCGCGGTGGAGGGGCGCGGCGTCGTTGCACCGCGCCGGTCGGACCAAGGCTACGGCCTTTGGCCGCGGCAGAGCAGGGAGCGACGACTGGCTTCCGGCCACCGACATCGGAGGGGTGGAACCGCGGTGTCCCACGGTAGTAGCATGGCTGGCCGGTCGGTCCGACCGATCGATGAACCAGGGGTCATAACCCCCGGCTGGCCGAAGCAGCGCCCCCCCCCCCCCCCACGTGGGGGCCGCAGTTACATAAACAGGGGGCAACGAGCCCCCCCCCCCTTCCGCTCGGCCATTTCAGCCAAGCCGCATGGCCACGCGGGCCGCCCGAGCGCGCCAGGCCAGGCCGCGCAGGCCGGGCTGGGCCGCCCTAGCTGGGCCGGGCTGCGCCCAAATCTGCCGGACCAAGACCCGGGTCGGGTCGGCCCGGTTCGGGCCGACCCAGGGGGTATCGGGTCGGGTTAGACCGAGCCCGCACCACCTATTTTCGGGCAGAACTATTCAAACGCCCATAACATGGGCTACAGACCTCTGATTGACGCAACGTCAATTGCGATGCGATCCTTGGATCGAGATGGAAGTTTTGGTATATTACACTCAAGGTTTAGGAGAGAATTGGGTTCTTCCGAGTTGGTTCAAACACGAAACCAACCTGGACCTCGGAGCGGAAACACTTATAACTTAATCCCCAGGCGTCTGATTGACGTGTCGTCAACTTTGTTGGATTCCTATTAGTGAGAAGGACCATTTGGATTACTCCGCTCGAGGTTTGGACATAGATGGAGTATGGTCAGGTTGGTTTTGACTTAAAAACCAACCGGGATCCTAGAACGAAAAAGCCAATATCTCTCAGACCAGGCGTCCGGATGACGTGCCTTCTATCACATTGAGTTCATGTTAACGATACAGAACTTTGGGATACATCAACTCTGGACTTATTGTCTGTTGGTGTATCAACCCCTCAGCTCGTGGAGGGGACCCTCCCCGAACGAGCATTCTGTGTGCAGGAACCCTAGAGCTGGCTGTGACTACGTCGACGATGACGATTGTACAAAAATCCTCCGTGGGTTCGACAGCGACGACTACAACACTCAGCAATCCTATGTGAATCAGTGCCTACCGATCCTATATGGGTCAGCGGTCAGCAGTCTTGTGTGGGCCAGCACATACCGATCCTGTGTGGTTCCAATCATGTGTGGGTCATTGCAAGGGTTAGTACCTATAGATCCTGTGTTGGTCATTGCGGGGGTTAGTACCTATCGATCTTGTGTGGGTTCGACGGCTTAGATGAACCAGTGGCTACATCGGATCATCTCTATCGTCCTATGAAGAAATATACCTATGTGAGATGAGTCATGACTTTCAATCATTATCTTCGATATGATTGACATGCTTTCCTATGTGGATTGTGTTGTGCTATCCTGTGTGGACGTGATCAAACTTTGGCTCGGATGCTGGAGATGAACTGGAATTGATGACTTAGGTATATGTATGGGAATATACCTAAGTAGTGTTGGTTGTTACTTCATGGTTGTATCTTTATTTTGTGGATTATCCTTTGTGGATTCTGGGAGACCTTCAGGGCTCTCGGGGTCCCTACTGGGTAGCTTATACTCACCCCTGCACGGGCTATGCCCGCACTACGTTGTGTTGGATCCAGACGACGGACAACGCTGATCATGGTAGGGGCTAGTGGAGCAGTAGGTACCTAGAGGTGGACCACTCGGTAGGACATACATGGAGTAGATGACTAGACCTGAGGAGCTGAGGTGGATAAATGTACCCACACTTCTGGTGGGAATACCAGTGGGCGGCTCGACGTTGCTGCTTTACTTTTAGTTGTTGTACTTTCTTTTCCGTTGTACTTTACTTTCAGTTTGGGTTTGTATTCTGGCCCATTTACTTTCTACACTTACTTGTACTCAGTATACTTAGTGTTTACTACTACATGCTTACTCTATGGTGTTTGTTTACTTATAAAGGCAATGCCTTCCCCTTTGTGTTGGGATATACGCCTTGGTGCTAGTCGCTGGCCCCAGACCTATGGGAGGCGGGCTTGGGGTAGTCACGGCATGGGTCCCGAGAACGGGTCGTAACACATATAATGAATTAAAAAAATAAAGATCTAATATATTTATTTCATATTTATTTATTGATATCTATAAAATCTAGTGATTTCAAATGGATTACATCATCCATGGAGAAGGAAATCCATACATACGCATGAACATTGTTTCCATTTTATTGATTGAAGGATTGAATGTAAAATAAATATTTCTTCAATGATAAAGAATATATTTTATTTTAAGTAAATTTTTTATATAAATGAATTACATACATATTAAAATTTGATTACAAATTAAATAAAAAACATTTCTAATTGGTATATGGTGGCGATAGTCCACACATACACATGAGCGATATTATTGTTTTTTAATGGATTAGATAGTAGAAATTTAGATATTATATGATCTTTAAGGAACCATAGTAAGGTCATCAATATAAAATACATTCATTTAATTTGGCCTTACTACCTTTCATGTAATGCATAAGTGACAAACAAATCAAATTGTTTCTTAAGGTAGTATTATTTCAAACACATGAGCAACAATATTTTATCCCCATAGAATGGAATTTAAGAATGTTTATTTGATATAATAGATACATAAGAATAATAATTCATAAATATCGCATAATTTTTTTAAATAAATCCATATATATATCCTATAAAGTGTTTATGGAATTGAAATTACATCTGTCTGTGAGGTAGTAGTCCGCTGTACACAATATTGACACTTTGATTTCTCATTTTATAGAAGTTAAGATGGATCTAGGATATCCCATTAACATAATAAAATATTTGTATATAATATATAATGGTGTAATTATATTAAAATATTTGAAAAAAATTATAATTAGGTGGAAAGATAAATAAAACTAATACGGATGTTTAATAATTTTACCTCTTTTTCAGAGAGCCTCCATAGGTTTATAAATAATGTCTTATTAAGATGTATTCCTATCATTAACCATCCTGAATAACCAATTACCATTATATTAAAAATGGAATATATTTTTCCTAAAGGTTTTTCTTGATTCCCATAGGTTTGAGACTATCACTTGGCATCATACAAGAATAAGAGCGATAGAAATTTGACAAAAAAAGAAAAAATAAAAGTTTAGAAGTCTGAATTATCAACACTCCAAAGGGAAATTTAACAAAAAAATGATATAACAAAAGCCCAAATTATTACATCATCAAGTAATTATCAGCAAGTCAAAATCCCGAGGAAAACATCACTCTAAGACCAAAATATCATGAACATCCACCTCCCACAAGAGGCGATTTACCAATCCTCAGACCTCGAAAAAGGAAATGTACATACACCCAAAAGGAGGTTTTTGGTGTGATATATAAATCCCCAAATGGTCTCAACCATTATTCCATAAAAAAAATAAACCGACTAAATCTTTCAATTTAAAAAAATTAGGTTATAGAATAATAAATCATATTCATATTTATAGCATAACAAACTTCTTCTCAAAGTCATGAAGAAAATTTCAAACATGGATTGTACATTCATTTTATATATAATATTTTATATAAATCAAATGGTACGATGAATATAGTTCAATAATTAATGGACTATATATCATCGAAATCACAAAAATAAACATGTTCAACAACCACGCGGTATGATAATTTCTACTTATAGGATCTTTACAAATCTCATATCTGTGATCACAATAATATTGGTACACACGTCCGTCAAGCTCAGACTGAATAAGACTAAAAAATATTGCACTCGGGATAAGATCTACTAAATATAAATTTTTTATATCTTCCTCATCAATTCATTTATAAGGAATTAATATCATCGAATTCTGTTAAAAAATAACCCACTAACTAACCAGGATCACATGTGCTAAATCAAACAATAGAAAAAGGTAAAATCGTCTCATTTCAAATCAAACATCATTTTCAATTCAATTTTACAATTCAATTTCAATATTCCAATTATGTTTCAAAAACAATACATATTTTTTCATCAATTAATTCATTTTAAATACAAAACCGATCATTGGTTTTTTTTTCAAATTAATTTAATATTAATTCAAAAATCTATTCCCCAATCATTTAATTAGTTCCATTGAATTCAAAATATTCCAAAAATTATAATTACAATTGAATTAGGGGTTTTCCCAAAGTCTATTACATTTAATGTTCTAATTCCAAAACATATAAAAATGGGTTTTAATAAATAAATTGAAAAACATTTCAAACAAATCATGAAAATCAAGGTTTATTCGTGGGGAAAATCTAAAATTGAAATACACACTTTTAATCATATAATCCATTATCAACACCTACAATGAGAATTTCCAATGAATAAAGATGATGATGGAAATAAATAAACTAAACCTTGAAGCAAGATCCATTTAAATGGATCATATATCGATCAAATACATGATCATCTATCAAACTCCATGGATAATGGAAGGAAATATTGGGATAGATTGAATGGGAGAAGATCCAATTATAGAAAAGGAATTTGATCATCTAATGAAAATTTGATTCATCAAAGTATTTGGATAGATGATAAAATATTTAATTAAATGAGCCTTATCAACCTAGTAATTTGATATAAGGTTGACTGAGTGTTTTTGAGCCCTTAAACTATTTTTATGAATTATTAATACAATTTGTGGAATTAAAGAATCATGTGTGTATGGTTATCTAGGAAGGGTCCCATGGTTAAAAAATAGTGTACCCAACCTATATGTCCCTAAAATAGGGTTCATAGTTTTTACATGGTTGGAGAATAGTTTTTAACTCATGAACCAACCATGATTTCCACCACCTGCAATGTTATCATAGTTTTCATCGAGAGTAAACATAGTTTGGGAAAACATTGTGCCAAAGATACGCATCCCATAAAGTATAAAAAATATTGAAAATTTAACTTAAAAACATAAGAAACACCCCAACCATTGAATTGTCAAAAGAAATGTTTAGGAGGACCTGAAAAAAGTAACAATTAGCTACAACAAACCGACCATATAAACATTATATCCCTTGAAAAATTATGATGACTTTTCCATATAGAAGAGATTAGACCACTACTCTATTCGGAGTGCCTCCCACAATAATGTCTCTTATGAATCTGAACCTTAAATTCATATCACATAGAACAAAGGTATCATCCTACTATGATGTACGTTTATATCAGAATCAACTATCCTAGATGGGTGTTCAAACACAAATAAATTAGGCTCAACATCAAGATCTTTCTATCTTAAGAAATAATATGGATTGAAAATATACATTAAATGTTTTGATTCAAATAACACATTACATATCTATGTGAAATTTGGGAAAGGTCATAAATATGTAGACACTTTTTCAACCTTATAAATTCCCTCAGAAGGTCCAACAAAATGAGGATCAAGTTTAGCTTAACTCCAAATCCCTTAGTGACCCAACTAAGTTGAAACATTAAAGAAAACTCTTTCACCAACCAATAACTCCAGAGGTCTATAAAATGATAATAATAATATTTATACCATATATATTACATAAAAATACGATAAATAATCAATTGAATATTTTTTTTCATCTCATACACCAAAATCGGTCAAACCAAGGAAGTATCAATAATCTCCTACCAACACAATAGAGACTTATAAGGACTTCCATACATGGCCTCAAAATTAGCCATTCTAATCATGGACTAGTAACTATTGTTATATGAAAACATGAAAATTTATAAATTGTCATTCTAAGATCCACCCAAATCTAGGATGTAGGAATGAAGAATATATTAAAAAAAATATAGTTCTCTTTATGTAGACATATTTTTGTAGATGTAATGTCGTACTCAAATTAACCTAATATCCCATCACCTTTAGAAGGCCTCTCAAGAAAATAGAGTTAAAAAGGTGATCTACATCAGATAATATTTCATATGGAACTCCATAAAAATAAAAAATATATTTATATTGATATTTTTGAACTCCTCAACTTATGTTGTATCATAAAATGGGTATAATGTGAGCCCATTTGTTCATACAATCGTTCATAACCCATATATAATAGTTCTACTAAGGGGTATGTATGAATATAAACATAAATTCTAAAGATTTCTCTTCCGGATTCCAAATAGGCACAAGATGTGGATGAAGAAAACCTGAAGGTATATAGTACTTAACCTAGTCCTAATGGAAAGTATATAGATGAGGTAATAAATCAATAATATATCATCTCATAAATGCCAACCAAAATCATCACCACAAATCATAAAATATCACCTTTGTTCCTTTGTGCTGGTCCCATTTTTAATTATTTAAATCCACTATTATAACTTTTATCACATATAAATCCACATAAAATAGATTTTGAAAACATAGAATACCCTCCATGTAGAGATACCGCTCAGCAACCATCTCCCCATCATAAAAAGTTTTATTGATGCTATGAAACTCATCAACCAGATACTACTCTTGAAGAATCATCCCGAGAAGAGTGGAGCTCAACTGGACACTAGCTAAGAAAACCTCATCCTCCTCCTCTATTATTCCTAAATGAAACTATGTAAAAACTGACTTAAAGTTTCACTTTTCTAATTATTCCTTCATAGAGTGGCTTAAATGTTTCATTCATGACACAATAAAACTCTATTCCCTTTCCATGGTGTATAAGAAATGTGAATATCAAAATACTTGTGGTACTCCACCCAATTCATATGGTGGAGGCTAAATATTTTTGGGGAACATATAAATTATGTTATTTTGGTCAAAATACATGGTAAAACACTCTATGAAAAAGTAATTATTACAACTATTATGAGAATACAACATAGTTATGAGTTCAAGGTCATGGGTCAGACAATTCCTCTCATGTGGCGTAATATTTTGAGAGTGGTCATTTACCACATGATCTTTATGCATATGAACATGACCTAATCCCAAACCTGATGCATCCCTAAAGACCATATACCCATGTGTGACATTTGGGAGATTAAAAATTGGTGAAAATTTCAAGATACATTTTAGAACATTCTTTTTTAAATAGAAAAGAAATGAAGGACAATAGTTACCCTCTTCTCTATTTATTCATATGGGGTAGTAATATCAACCCCATTAGAAAAAATCATAGGAAGATTTATTAGGTTAAAATATGAGTGGATGTAACTGAATGAGAAGCACCAATATTAAATATATAAGTAACCAAAGATGAATATATAGTTATAGTACATATCCAAATTGATGGACCTGTATCAGTATCTTCTAGAGACTCTTTCACTACGTAAAGAAGCTTCATTTTGGATTATTATTACTAGAACCCCTTAGATATTGAAGCATATTATTAAAACATAGTAATTTTTTGGTGCAGATGGCTTTGTGCCACTAAATGGGGAAAAAATATATAATTCAATTTCATCAAGTGACTTGATCATAAGCATTAATTACATATCCTTGGTGCCTCAGTGGAAATCCCTTTTTAATGTACATGCTTCCCACATTGGAAGCATGTAAAAGGGTCTCTTCTAGTTACTGCAGGGGTTCTATAAGGATCCAGTTGTCAAGATACACCCTGAGAAACATTAAAAATCCCAATTACTTTAATTTAACTCATACAACTCCAACTTGGTGAATAATTAACTCTTATAAACTTTGACTTACTAGACATATCAAACATGTCCATCAACAGATTATCTAGAATTTCATAAAAAAAAGAAGAATTAGAAATAAGTCTTAGAAAAAATATCATGGAGATGTCTTGTATAAAACTATTATGTCTTTATCTTGTCACTTGATACAGTCTTATGTGAAAATTTCACAGGATCAGAAAATCAATTTGCAGACTCAGTCATCCTCCTATCAGGCTTCATGATTTTGAAATACTCTATAGCCTAAGCCAACACCAATAACTCTGGAGAAGAATATTCAATTAAAATAACCCATATTTCCTTCCACACTAATACATCAACATTATTTTCCATCACCAAAATGTCCCACTATATATTTCTAGGTCCCTCTATCTTGAAGGTAGAAAATTTTACCTTGATTTAATAAGGAATTTCCTGGAACTCTAATATAATTAATATCTTTCTCAACCTATCCTCAGATTCTTTATGATCATTGGATCCTTGTAACATAGGTGGATTTTATAGAATTAACTCCTTATCGTGATTCCTGGATTCGTCGCTTTGTGGTTCTTTTTTTATCCTAAGTGGTTAGGGGTTTAGGTGGTTATCCCAAATCATGGAGAGTACACATGACAATCTTAATGAGATTCTAGTCCATAATAGGATTCACTGATTTTGGTTCTTCAACATCTTCCTCCTAGATCATATTCATGCATCATCTAGGAAGCATGATTCACCACATAATCAGAAAACAACAGAAATGATTTTAAAAGATTACTCAGATAAACAAATCAATTAAGATAAATGGGAATAATTAATCATAGCAGATAATATATCAAAAATTGGATTTTAACCTGTTTAAATAAAAATCAATATAATGACTATACCTATATCATATTATTTCTTAGTTTGTATTTTCCAAACCACATATATTGAAATAAGTCACATTATAATGATATATAACTAGGAATGTTCTCATAACAACCTCTTAATTATCAACAATATAATCCAAAATAGATATTGGAATCAAGTAAAGATGCTTATCATGCACCTATGATGCCACTTTTCCATAAAACAGCCCAAATACCCTAGTACCCTATTGCATGATCTATAATTGAAATAGCATAATGGTCATTCTCAATCCCTACTGGTTGCCGACATGTACCCGGTTTCAAAAAATAACAAGAGGGAATGAATTTTTCAAAATGAAATAGAAGGAAAAGATTACAAGTTAACATTCTCGACACTCCAAATGTTAAAACTACCAAAAACCAAATTGGTAGAACTAAAAATCAAAATAATATATAACAAGCACTCAATAGAAAGAAAAAAACTAAAATAAAACATCACTTGAATCCCAAAAAATCAACAACATCCACCTCCACTAAGAGGTTATTTCCATTTTCATTACCTAAATGAAGTAAATATAAGAATGCCTCAATAAAATGGTAGGTTGTAGGATTTAAAGAACAGAAGGGTTTCACCATGTCCCCTATATAAAATTCTATAATAATAAACGAAATCATGCTTTCAATTTAAATTAGACTATTTATGTAATAATAAATCATTTTTATACTTAAAACATAACATGATTCTTCTCCAAGGATGGAAAATATTTCAATCATTGATTAAAATAATCTTTTTATATAATATAGTTTATATCAATCCAATGGGATGAATTAAATAGTTCTTTATTCAATTTAATATATATCAAAATAATCACAACAAGCATCATGGTCTTATTCCCTATGATGTAATAGTTTTTATTTATATGATCTTTACACATATCATATCACTTATTGAGGAAATATGTGTACAAACATCCCATTGACTTAGGAAAAATAGACTCATCAACACTCCATCAGGGATATGATCTACAGAACCTGGTTTTTAGATATTTAATCTTCATCACATTGCTAGGTATTTATCATCCTACCATGCTTGTCCCAATATCCCACTAACTACCTAGTCTATAATGTTCGGAATCAATAAATATAAAATAGAAAATCATCTCATTTCATAACTAACAACATTTTTAATTTAATTTTTATATTTTCTAGTTCCAATATGAAGATTAAGTTTCCAAAACCAAATCAGGTTTTTTTCATTAATTCATACATTTTCAATACAAAACCAATCATTTTTTTATCAATTAAAACATTTTATAAAAGTAATTATCAAATCATTTAATCAATTCAATAGATTTCAAAATATGCCCCAAATTTCAATTTTAATGGAAGTGGGGTTTTTTTAAAATACATGCAATTTGAAATTCCAATTCTAAATCATATTAAATTGGGTATCCATGAATTATTGAATGAAATTAAAAAAAGGAAAATTATTGTTTAATCATGTTGTAAATCTAAAATAGAACCACATTCCTTCAATAATTGATTCAAATATAAACAACTATAATTTATCCACCAACAAATAAGGACATAAATGGATATCAAGGAACGAAACCTAGAATCAAGATTCATTTAAATGGAGTTTACAACCATCAAATAGTTGTTGTAAACTAAAATAAAATGGTAAGAAGAAGGAGAGATTTATCTAGATTGAATAACTAGAGATTCATTTTCCAAATAAGGATTAGATCTTCCAAAGTCACAACAAATCATCAAAGGAGATGGTAGGAGAATCCAGAAACACATGGAACTTCTAAAAATATAATGTGATACCTAAGTTATTATCATGAACAAAGCCTCCAAAATGAATCATTTTAATACTTTGTAGGTGAAAACGTCTAAATATGTCCATCCAAATGGTTTTGGACAAGTTTTAGGAAATTTTTAACCCATAACTTCTTAGTTTAACCGTTGGTATACCCATTTTTACATTAACTCTGGTAATTAATTTTTACTATTTTAACTATTCCTTATGGTAAAAAATGGTAACCTTATTAGATAATATAAATTATATCGATTCAAAATAAGGAATCTATTTTTTTTCAAATTCAATCTATAGAAGTGGCAGAATTTAATTTGAAATAAAACCGTAGATACTATGAAAGTGCAGTTTTCCCAAGAAAAAATTATCATATGTACAATGTGTTTTAATATATATTTTTAATATTAAATTTTCTAAAATAATCTAAATTGTTTAATTTTAAAGATTATTGAGCTAGTACTTCTTTAAATTAAATTAAAAATATAATTTTACATTGTAAATAATTTAAGTGAAATGGAAATTTACAATAAAAATATGTACTTTTCAATATTCATAAAAATATTATTGTTTTAAAAAAAATTCAATTATATTAACCCAAATATTATTTTTAAATTTAGATTTCATAATTTTTTTTAATGTTTTTTTCGAAAAATTTTAAAAATATTTCGAATTTATGCATGTAAAGTGCGACTACAATTTTGTAGAAAACATTAGCATTTCTTTCAAATAGTTATTAATTTATTTCTAATCAATTGATAATCATTTAATTTAATTTATACCTGTTTAGACTATATAACTTTTAAAATTTATTTATTAATATTCATACCCACCATCATAATTTCTATGTTATAGAGGTCATGTTTGAATAATAATATTTTAATGGAGTATTTTGTTTCGTTCAAACCCAATATTGCGTTCATTGCAATATATCAAAGAGATTGAATTTATTTTAAAAATCTATATTATAAAGTCTTGGGGAATTACATTTTTTCTATGGCTGGTTGTGAATTATATATTTGATATCATATATGATGTTAGTAATTTAAAATATCATTGTATTACATTCAAAAATACTTATAAATCATATCCATAATATTTAGTCATGATCTTTATAATCAAGGGGTTTTAATTTGATAATTCCTTTCTAAAAATCCAAATCATAAGAAGGGTTGATAAAACATCCCCATTATATATGATATAGTGAAGTATGAAGGTCATATTGTTTATTCACATAAATAAAATTCTATGTAATTGAAAAAATGTGGGATATGAAGATATATACATGAAATAAATTCATAAATAATTGCAGAGTGATAGTGATAATTGATCATGAATGGAAAATATAGAAAAGGTTAATGACCAGAAAACCATAAATCAATAAATGGAGAAAATAACATCAGTTCATCAGAAATTATGATATTATAATAAAATTTTTATTTCAATATCTTTTCCTAGAATGAGGGAATTATTTTATAGTATATGAATTTAAGGATATATATTTACATAATTATTTTTATTTAATTATAACACTTTAATACTTTTTTTCAATTAAAATTTCAATTCATCTCTCACTCCACTAAATGGATATCTAAAAATGAATTCTTTATGTCCGATCAACCAAAATTAAATTTTAATGGATCGTAAGATCCACAAAAGAATAAAATTATATTCATATTTCCTTTTCTAAAACAAAACTTATTAGAAATTTTTTATCCAATAACACCCAATGTTAAAAATAATCCATTGAATAAATAGTTTTCTTAAATGATCATCCAAAATATGCCAAAAAATATTTATAATAAAGGTAAAAAAATAACATATACCATAAAATCATAGACCAATTTCATGGTCACTAATATTATTCCATAAAAACCTCTTTATAATTACTATCCCAACATAGAGCAGATGTTAAGGGTTGTCTTCCCGGAATCTTGTTTTTTTTTCAAAAATGATCAATATTTCACTAAAACAATATTTCAGGAAAATGGTAACATTCAGCATATTCTCTCCAAACACTATAGTAAGGTACTTTAGTATAGTCCTAATACATTTAATAATTATTATAATGCTAATTTTATTGATAAAATACTCATATAACATGATTCATGAATCTTACGGAATGAACGTTAGTCATTCCACTTTATTCATAACCCGACAAAAAAGATTAATTATCTTATTTATTAGTACCATCTTCCATTTAAGTTTAATTTGTAGTCTCTTAATCATTATCATTATAACCATTACTCATAAATCTTTTCAAGTTATCTTTACCATATTCCTCCTATGAAATAAATTTGAATAATTCACATACATTTAAAATTTAAAACACCCAACCATTGATAATAACTTAGGAAGACCATTATTATCATCAATTACATTAACCTAACTTTTTATATTTTCATATAAATTACTTTGTTTATGTATTTATTTTCAACACATAAGACATTTTCATGTTCCTTTTATGCAATCCCATAGGTGTCACTTTCCAAATTTATTACAAGAAGAAAACTGATACATCATTCTTCAATGTTCCCCATTATCCCTGATCCTTATAGGCTCCATATTTCTGTTCTTTAGTGAGTCCATGAGTTTGTTAAGGTTCTTATTGTTAATCATATATCATTATAAATAGTGAGGAAAAATAACAATATACTTCTCCCTAGTCATAATCCCTTTTGGTTTCTCATAAATAAATTTCTATTGTATTTAGTGTCAAACCATTTCATTATGGTTCCATCCCTCGAATAAAACCAAAAAACATAGTGTGAGAAGAACTAATCACAGTGGGAAATCAGATAGTCATGAAGAAACATTTATAGGTTATCTAAATTCTAACACCATATTTCTAGTCTAGGACATTATAGATTTAAATATATTATTCATTATTATTATCCATTAAAATCATTCATGTAGTAATAGAAATGAATTGTGAAATAACCCAAGCATATCCCCTAAGAGTTTCAAATCAGTTGCACTTTAAGGTTCGTTATTATGTGCCAGGTAATTCTTGACAGAAGAATGACGTATATTTTTCATATTTTTTACCACTAGGTACATCTATTTCAGAACCATGTTCACTTTTAGTGTCAATACATGGATGTATTTCTTGGTAAACCCCCATAATATCATCCTTACAAAAATCTTTTGGATGTTCTTCAATACATATTCTCAATAAAGATCATAGGTTTTTGTTCCCAAATATATGTTTTCCTAAATCATGTTCATAGGTTTTCAGCTAAAATCCTATGATATGACCTGTAAATACCCTAACTACAATTTCCCATAGTGGGTGGTTACTTTATTAAATTGGAAATAGATATAATAAATATTATCCAAAAGGTCCAAACATCTTTGTTGTCTTTGTTAAGTAGATAAATACTTAAAATGAAAATTACTTATTAAATCATCAAAACCAAAAAGTTTTTTCTATGAGAATTACATTTTTCATCATACTTCATTTCTATATATGAATCAAAAAAACACTTCCTCGTATCCTGGTGAAAATAAAGAATAAGAAATGGTTGAACTCAGACAGTCAGTATTACTATGCATATAATTTTTTAAATCATGAATAAATAATCATAATCAATATGCAAAGGTTAATAATAAAAACATGTGTCATTTAATCAATAATCATAGAATAATATGGCAGAAATACATAATGATTAGATAAAGCCACATAAATAATCTCATAATCTTGAAACTTATCCATGGTTATTCTAACTAATCGAATAATCACATATACATAAATAACTGATCTCATAATAAGGGAATGCATAATTTTTAAAATCTAAAATATACTATCAATACCAATCACAAGATAGTATAAATTATTTGTATAACCCCTTCGAATTTGTCCAACTAATTTGTCTCATGAGACCTATCAATGCATTGTTATCTATTATCAGGCCCCAAATTCCACATAATATGTCTAGTTCATTCCATATATGTATGTTTTGGAACATAATAAACCCAAATAAACTTACTGAAAAACTGACATATAAAATGTTAATGCTTACCCCAATCAAATAAACATAATCATAAGCTATCCAGTATAACAAAGAGAATGGTAATAAAATTTTACAACCTCAGTGAAATTTATCATAACCAATCCAAAATAATAATAATTCTTATATCAATACTATATATCACTATTGGATCATAATAAAAAAAGGGTTTATGTCATTAATGAATACAAATACCATTAAAATTCATTAAAAAATTTACTGTTGAAAATAGACTTTTAACTTTGAAAATATTTTAAAAAATATTAAAATAATAATTTGAAAATAATTTTCATTTAAAATATCCATCGGAGTCATGTCAACTAATCTTGAAAACATTTATCATTCATTATGGAATAATATTTTATTCATTCATTACACATTAAAATAGTGATTCCTTTCACATTTTTAGTAAAATCCTATAATCGATTAATTTGAAAATTAAATTACAATTAATTTCAAAAAATTCTATAAAAAATTTAAACATGGGTTGGAAATTATTTAATAGATAATTTTTCTAATGCTAAAATAATTTTTTTATTTTTATAGAAAATATGGTTTTTCATGAAAATATATTTTTGACCGAATATAGAAATGAATTCACATTTTATTAGAAAAAATTTCTCAATAATTTTAACAACCACAGAGTGGAAAATTATTACTACTACATTAAAATATCATTATTGAATATAGTATAAGTAAATTTATTGAGATGATGTAATAAATATAAAATTATTTCCCCAAGGGAGATTTAAACATAAACAATCTCTAATAATGATGATATTTTGAAATGAATTCTTACCACTTTGGTAACAATTTTGTAGTAATCCCCATAATATAAATATAAATAAATGAAACAAAAATATTCTTATGATAAAATGAGTTATCTTATAAAATATTAATTGTGCAGTATAACCACCGTAGAAAAGAAATAGGTGGTGAATATGGCATGTGTCTCAAAGAAGTAAAAGTAAGATGATAAATAGTGACCTCAGGTACGCCATCAAATTTTTCTGAACTTCATGTATAATAAATATTGGATTATTATAAATATATTACATAGAAATACTTATATATGTATATGATTTAATAATAGCATTTATCTCCAGTTTTTTAATAATTATTTGTTTAAATCAATGTTTCATATAATAATTACTATATTTCTCATGTTTACTTTGGTTTGACAAATTTTTTATTTTCAATTTATAATGGTTCCATAATTACTAGAATTTAAACCATGATATAAATATCATAAATATTAATTTAAAATTAATTTTTAATAATCTACAATGTCATGTATTGAATATGGACTATAACCTTCAAGAAGATGGAAGGTCATACGCACGACAAATGTTGTTTCCAATTTCTCAAAGGATGGAAGGAAATGAAAATTAAAAATACTTTAGAATTAAATATTAATAATTATTTCACATGTATTATTTATATAATTCAAGTATTTAATAATTAGAAAACATGAAAATATAAAATGAATAATGTTTCACATTATTATGTGGACGAAGTAGTCTACACGTACGCACAAGCGACATTATTTTTCATTAATGGATTGAAAGGTAATAAGTTATATCTGATATTATATTTTAAATATTGTGGTTATATCATAAATATCACAATATATTTATTAAAACTATCCTTACAACCTTTCATATAAATCTTAAGAAAAAATGAGCCATTATGCTTCGATAGGAAATACCCTGCTATACGCACGAGGAACGTTATCTTATCCCCCATGAAATGGAATGTAAGAAGGTATCTGGTATTTAATAATTATATAAGTATAAAAATTTCATAAGGATTATTATATATTATTTATATATAATAATATCTAGACTTTATAGTTTTGTATGAAAAACTAATTACACTAGTTTTTGAGGTGGTAATCCACTATAAACAAGATTGATAGTTTGGTTTCCCATTTTACCAAAGTAGAGATGGATATGGGCTATAGAATTAAAATAATAATCTATCAGTATATATAAGATTATAATTTTATAATATTATCATAGTTTAGGTAGGTAAGAAGTACATGGGAGAATAAATAAAACCAATACACACATTTAATAATTTTACCTCTTCTTTAGAGAGCCTCTTTAGGTTTATACCTAAATCCTTATTAGGGTGGATTCCAAATCAAGGAAAGGATTAAAGAATTTAAGGATTTATGAAATTTTTTGTATTTGGTAGGAATTTCCTATAAAAACATTCTTGGGAGTGTGAATATTGGAGGAGAGGGGTGGCCTTATATACAAGATAGAAAGGACACACAAGTAATTTTAGATAATATAAAGTGAAAGCCATGCTTTTTTGACATGAAAAAAGCATCTGAAATGGTAATTATATAACCTTATGGGAAATATGGCTTATATATGGCCATATTATGTGTTTTTGACAAGTTATAGGTCATTTCAACCATTATCTTCTATGTTTACCCCTATTAAACTGATTTTTCCATAACTATGCTAATGAATATTTATAATTTTTATAATTAATAATAGAAAATTGTTATGATTACCTTATTAAATAATATATATTTTTATGATTAAAAATATGGAATAAATTTTTCCAAATTCAACTAACATAAGTGGTATAATTCTATTTCAAATTATACTCTACAAATGATGAAAGAGATATTGTCAAAAGGGATAATTAGCATATGAATAAAGAGTTTTAATATCAAAATTCCAAATGAAACCGATTTCAATGACATATGTTAGTTAAATTGTAATATAATTTAATATTTTTTCCTTTAAAAACAATTTATAATATAATTTATCTTTTTAAATTGTTTGAACAAAAATGTTGTTTTAAAAAAATACTTTTACATATCATAAAAAATTAATCTTTTCATAAAATTTAAGAAAATTCAGAAAAGTAAAATTTGAAAATATTTATATCAAAAATATATTTTATTTCGGGAAATAAATTTTTTAAATATGGAAAAAATAATTTAAATTATGTGTGCAATGCACTTTTAGACACCATTTAGAAGAATTCAGTTTTTTAGAGGACATTTCTTCATCCTTAAAGTTATTCATTTTTTATTTATAATAAATAGATAACCATTTGATTTATCATATACATATTTAAAAAATATAATTTTTATAATTTATATAGTACTATTAATTCCCTAAAACTAAATTTTTAGGTTATAATTTTCAGTATTAAATAAAAATATTTTTTTATAGTATCACTTTTCATTCAAAAATATTGTTTCATGGATTGTAAGATATTCATGTGAGGGAATTTATTTAAAAATAGATATTTCGTAATCTATATGGGAATTATATTCTTTTTAAGATTTATGTTCCATGTCAAATACTCTATCGAATACGATGTTCCACTTTTAAAATATCTGGGTGTTACTTAAAATTGATTCCCATGTCCTAAACTGGATTAATAATAATATATTTTACTAATTTTAATTTTAAAACTATATTAAAAAAGGTATATCATTGTAAATTATTTAAATTAAAATATGTTTTTTATTAAAAATTAGTATTTTTAACAATTCAACATAAAATAATTCTTTTTAAAAAATTATAAAAAAATAACTTTGAGAAAATTTTCAAAATTTGATTTCAAAAAATGAATTTCACTTTGTCAAATAAATTTTATAGAAGTATAAAAACTAATTATAAATTAGTGAATTTAATGTGATGAATTCATTTTATAAGATTACGGTTTAAATATATAAAACATCAGTTAATCTTATTCCATTTTAAGAAAAAATATTAGATGAATACTAAAACATATGACTGGATATATAATGTATAAAATTTTGTTAAAATATTTCACTATTAGTGGCTAATATTATTTATTTTGATAAAAACACATTTTCTACATAATATTTTTAAAACATTTATTTAAAATCCAAATGATTTTTATTTTCATTTATAATCAAACAATAACCAATGAATTTATTTTTGGGTGTGTAAACATATAATTTTATTAAATTAGATGTCCATATTTGATCCTTAAAAATTAATAGATAGGTTGCAAAGATTTATTATAATATGATTCATTAAGAATATAGGTTACACGTATCACAAGAAATCAATGAGATATAAATTATTTAAAAATAAATATATCATAAAATCTCATGGTTTTATAGGGGGACATTAAAGGATTCCAAAAATGAATTTACCAATATAACCCTTTAAAAAACCCAACAACTTGTTTATGGGGTGAAAAATAACAGTCATTCTAGGCTACTTCTTCACCAGGCCACATTGCAGCGTGGTCCCTGGACCATGAGGTAGTCAATAAAAATAGGTAAAGTAATTAACCCCTACATATAAACTCTATGATTGGAGTCATGTCATGGTACAATCCTACATGTTATGAAATTCTATTATAGTGATTTTCAGAAGGAAAGAAGCATACAAATTCCCTAAAATCACTTATTCCATCATAGCATGGCCCAGTGGCCCATGGCATGAAATCCTCAAAAATATTATTATAATGACCATTAAAATTCAATAAATCCAAGTGTCACATCGTTATTTCCCTATGTCATGGTCCTAGAACAAATCCCCTATGACGAAATGTGATAACCCACCTACTACATCACAATAGCACCAAACCAATCCATCTACCTGGATATTAATCAATGGTCATTTAAATCCCTTAAAACCTCCACAATTCTTCAAGATACATTAAAATAAATTAAAAAAACACAATGCACATCGAAATTCATGGATTGTTATAAATTCATTTTTTAAGAACTTCAAGTTGTTAAGAAGTGTCTCTAGGTGTCATCCTTAAATATATTTATCCATTATTCCCCTATATTTTATTCACAATCCCAAGTCTCCTCTTAATGAATGAATTATTCTAAAACACATAGACAATAGGCACCATATTCTCATGACATGCCTTATTTCCGCATTCCACATTCCAAAATGGGTGATCCTTGAAGAACGCATCCACCTATATCTCAACATCATCACTATATATTATGTTCAAGGGGTATAAATTGTTCTCCTTGAGAAAAGACACATGAGTCACATCACAAAACCTAGATTACATAGAGGAATATCCAATTTGAAATTAATGACTCTAATTCTATCAACAATTTTAAATAGATTATCAAATCACTTTTCAATATTTTCCTCCCTCCTCGGATTTTGGTTCCCCAACTAACACGGTACCTACATAAAAAAATTAATTATACATGCTCAATGATATCATAAACTATTCTTTTCGTGATCATCAATGACTTTCCCACCTATTAATGCATCATTGGTTGACAAAAAACCTACCATAATAAGACAAAAAATGGATCCATTATATTTAATTCTTAATAAAAATCTATGAGAACACTTCAATGCCCTAATGGTCATCCCATACTCTAATAAAATCATACACACAAACCCTAAGAAAAGTTTCATATATCTTTATCATTCTCTTAGACTATCCATTCATTTATATATGATATGCTTTACTCATCGTTGGATTTTACCCCATGGTCATTTTTAGGCCCCATAAATAATTAAATATAAAAATTGCATACTAATATATTAATATGCCCATAGGCACCTAATGTGGTTTCACTATATACCACACTAATAACTTTTCCAACACAACCATGGATAGAGTCTACTGAATTGTGAATAATTGTGCATCCTAATTAAACCAACCAACCCCAACCCACATGAAACACAACCTCTCAGGGTCTTGGGTAGTCCCATTTAAATGTCTATGGTCACCTCATCCAAATTCTATATTAGTAGTAGAATGGGATGAAATTAAAAACCAAGTCATTGGTGATACAATATTATACTCTAATAGAAAATGTAGTGGGTTAAAACCACTAAAATATCACTCCTCAAAGCCTATTACTATAAATTTATTATAATATCATGATTTATATTGTTGAAATAAGGATACACTACCCATAGTTAGGCGTTAGAGTCCCATGTCAACTCTACCATCCATGGATGTAGGGACAACAAAAAATACATCAATATACTATACCACATCTTACTTTTAAGAAGATCATACTACTCGATCATCTCCCTTGAGCTATTATTGATCCACCATGGAATATAATTTAGGTTGTGAGATATTATTTACCATATATACCAATGAATTAGTATTGAATAAGGGTTCATATGTTATATCATCCCTATTCTATGAAACAAAAATTTTCTAATCATTGAGTATGCTCATCGGATTTCACTTATCCTAAAAATTAAAAACATCAATACTGAGTGCGTTACTACTTAGAGAACCTATGATTCCACCCTCTATTACATGGGTTAATCTCAAAATCATGTTACATAATTCCTAGAAATAATTACTCTTCCAATGATTTCAGTCTCACTAAGAGAAAATGTTCCACTAGATCATGTGGCTTGTATAGTTAGAAAACATATCACCAAAAAGATAGAGATGGAACACATAAAGTTAAAAATTGTAATAACTAGAAGAAAAACATTGGTAGTGTAGTTATTATTATAGAGTTATATCTAACAATACTTATAAGAAACCACCTAACCCCTTGCATTATAACAACACCTAGTACAACCAATGAGGAAACCCAATAAAATGTATAACTAATACATGGACACATAGGAATTATAAAGGTAGAATATATTAACTTCATCTTAAACTTTTGGATTTACTCTTTTAACTAAATAGTAGACTCAAAAATAATTCAATTCTTAGACATCTGTTTCAGGCGTGCTTCAATGCAAGATAAAAATTGTTTGAACAATCTATAATATATATCCACCCTAGAGAAGCTCCAAATATAAAATAGTTTCCTATGTTACAACCAAAAAATCACTGAATCCCCTCTCTCTTGACCAATGAATGTCTCTAACTCTATGATCATATATTCCTTAAAACCACCACATAAATCAAAAGGTTTCACTTTTGGTGTATGGAATAAAATAGATTTACATAATGTGTACTTAATACAATCCACCAAGGATCAACATTTGTCACCAAGGTTTATGAATCAACTAATATATCATCCATGAACGCCAACATCTAGGAGACATAGGTGGGTTGAAAATTTGTGTTCTTGAAATCCATAAACACCACCACATATTTGATAAATTAAATGGAATAATGATAAACTCATCTAACTTATACACTATCCTAAACATCATCTTCTGTACATCCTCTACTCTGAATCAAATATGATTGTAACCATATCATAGCTAAATCATGGAGAAAATTTAGGCTCCGGTCAACTAGTTAAAATATCCATTAATACTCAGCAATGGATAAATATGTATCACCATAACCTTATTCAAATTCCATAAATACATGCATTATTATTGGTTATTATCCACCTTTTCACAAAAGAAGACTAGATAAAACTAAGGAGAGAGAGCTAACCATATAAAACCTTTTACCTCAATGTCCTTCAGCTACACATTCATGTCTCTCAACCAAGCTAGTTCCATAAAATAAGGGGAATTTATATAGTTTCTTCACCCAAAATTAAATTAATTAAATATTCTAAATCCTTTTTTGGAGGGAGTCTTGAGAACCCATCTATCAAGACATTCTAGAATCATACTATTTTTTTAAAAGGTTGGCGTTAAAGCCTCAATTTATTATTTGAAAGCAACGACCCCTTTAAACTGGGTAGAGGGAGACCCATTACATATCCCGAAGGGCCAAGGCCAAGTAGCCTGAATACAAGGCCTGAAGGCTCATTTTAATGGCCCAAAAGACCCCTTGGTGAACAGTACTGCTACAGAACCTGCACTGCTATCATACCTTCTACAGTACCACCACCGCTACATTATCTTCTACAGTCCTTCTGCCGCTACAGTGATGCCACTACTACAGTTCCGCCGCTGCTACAGTACCTGCTACAGTACTACTACAGTACCTGGGAAATTCACCCCTGCCCGGATTTGATCATGGGTCTTTCGGATGCCAAACAGGAGCCTGTACCACTAGGGTATAGGCTTGTTGGCCTAGAGTCATACTATCATTGAAGGAGAAGTGGATGGAAGAAACACCTATCAAACCATATAAACCATACCAAAAACCTACATTATAATGGGTCCTACATATCCAAAGATTGACCTCACTTTAAATTCGTCCAGAAGCCACTCTCTCATGAATTCATACTCTTCTCCAATAAAAAAGGTAAAATGATCCAACATCAAATAGTGATCAATTTATTCTCAAAAACATTTCAACCTATCCATCCTGAAAATGAACATAAAGATTATCATATCTAGTAAAAAACAATGAAACACAAGTTCTTATTATCCAACCACTATTGAACTTGTTTGGAACGTAATAAAAATCTAAACATCTTTATAAGAGGTTTAAAAATCTCTAATACCCTAGATAATTACAATATAGAAAACCCAAAACTAGATATGATTTTGCAGGAATTAAATGAATTGAATTCCCTAATATAAATTAAGGAGAAAACAAGTATCAATTTAATGAAAACAATTAACCTATAGATTGGAGAATACTCTAATTGATTAGCTAAAATATAATCTAAAACATCTAATCTATATTCCTATGAATTCATATTAGAACCCATGTTTCCTTTCTCAAATATTTAATTTACCAATAAGGTTTCTACAGCACCTACATACCTTGAGACCCCCATCTAGTTCCATAACACATCCACTCTGATATTATCATGATTTTTATTTAAGGTCCCCTTTAAAAACCCTTAAGGAATACTTGTATCCAGATTCGATTCCTTCAACTAGATAAGTATCACTTGGGATAAGTATTAAAGGTGAATCATCCTATAAAATAAGTGGAACTTATTCAACTTTCTAGTAGAAGAACCATGAATATTCCTAAACATCACACTCTGATGACATACCTAGTGAACTCCCCTTGGAAATGAGACTTAAGAACCCCTTAATTGGATATGATGTTTATATCCACAAAATATAATATCATTAAAACATTTCACCTTCAAATAGACATGGAATATATAACCTTATTAGAATGGCAACAACCCAACCTACTAAAAATAAGAAAATCACACTAAACTATCATCTATTAGGCCCTTCACAAATTTTAGGGACTTCTGAACCACAAAAAATTCATATGTTCTGTATTTGGAATTTGTAAACCCATATTTTTATATATACATATCAAAAAAATATCACCATTATAGTACTCATTCTCATCCATCAAATGTGAAAATTGTATTGGTAATCCGAACCAAGTAACATAGTCCAGCACAAAAAATTCCAAATTCTGAAGCTTTATACAATAATAATCATAGTCAAACCTCAAATCCACAAGGGAAAACTGATAAAAAATGACATCACCAATGAATACTTAATATACTTCTTATTCCTCATGTCTTGAATCATCACTCCCCAAAATCACTCAATGGGTCGCTAAAGACTATGGGCTTTCATCTTCACCCACCAATCCTAAAGTGTCATTTAAATATTTTAAATTGACTCAATATTATTTATCTAGTTCCCTAGGACCATTTATATAATATATGTATATTATATTATTCATTTTAATGTCCTATTTAAAATCAATAATGTTAACTAATCCGTGATGGGAACCACTACCTTTTAATAACACATGATGGAAAATTCTAGACAAAGAAGATCTAATGCCTACACCACTAGGAAAATATTAGGATCTTGTTCTGCCCCACGCTAATATATATTTGGAGGCATAACTAGATCATTATACAACATGGTAAACTCCTAAAGCTAGTCCTCAAGTAAAACCATGATATGTCTTTTCGGTCGAATTATTTGAAATACTAAAAGAAAACTTATATACTTCTTTAATAGCTTAAATTTTTCAAAACCTATGAAACTAATATGATCCCTCATGAGTAACATCCTTACAAAATCTTTACTAAACAACTATCCAGAACTTCTAGGTCATAATCCTTGGTCTTGAGTGCATGTACGTTATTAATGTTCATAATAAATATTAACATAGACAAACTCTAGTTAAATTAATTAAATTTCATAAATAAATTATTTTCTGAAACACAAAATATATTATTAAAAGTATATAATTAACTGTAACCCATATTAACCATATGAGACCTGTGAATGAAATTTTGAACTATTTGGATATCCTTGAATCAGGAACCCATCCACTTTGACTACCCGAGTCAAGATAAAAATCACATAATCCATTATTTCATTTTAATAAATAAATAATAAAATGAAATTATAATGGAACAACTAACTAAATTAATCCCAGAAAATTGGAAATATAGTTCTACACTATATAATAGATTACATGTAATGAATATATCTTACAATTTTATTTTTAACCATCAATCCTCAATTCAACCAATCCACCAAATAATGATTAAAAAGGGGGCTCAGATTCCATTTTATGATTCCCCTACCAGTATTACCACGCCTAGGATAGTGTTGTAATTACCTTCTTGTGGACCTACCCATATATAAATTCATAAAATAAGTAGTGAGAAAATAAATTATAGAATGTGAAGAGTATTCCCAAAATATTATGAAACCAATAATAATAAATATAGCTGATGATATAACATAAAAAAGAATAGGTATT
Organism: Viscum album; assembly: GCA_963277665.1. Taxonomy (NCBI): domain Eukaryota; kingdom Viridiplantae; phylum Streptophyta; class Magnoliopsida; order Santalales; family Viscaceae; genus Viscum; species Viscum album. The sequence continues at coordinate 1,221,363,608 of OY728119.1, forward strand.
CAATGTGGATGAAAATAGGTAACTTCTCTTGAAATATAAAAATAACATACAGTCACTAATAGAATCATGTTAAAAATAAAATCTCATAAAGTGGATCACAATAATTATAATGAAAAAAATAAAAAAGTAATAATCATTTCATAATAGAAAGAAATCATGGATCTTGTATCAACATAACCTTGATATGCAACTATCTCAGCATGCTTGGTGGCCTATTATAATGACCCATACTTTACATTCATTGTTAATACTTCAAAATTGAAGCACACTTATTACAAAATATGACAAAACCACAAAGGACCGCATAGGTATAGTGTCTTTAGAAACTGGGAAACATAAACAACTGGTTCATAAATCTTCTACAGTGTCTCCCATTTATTTCATCATATCTAGGGTCCCTTTTAGCATATTCTACTTAATATCCATCTTCCTGACCTGGGGAAAAGAAAACATAAAAGGGTGAGCTCAAATGCTCAGCAAGGGCAAATAAAGGAAATAAAAATCGTGTCATATCTTTTTGAAAATCATAACCTGCAAAAGAGATCATAATATCATAACATGGAATAAATCATAGAAGTGAAAATGAGATCCCCATAATCATAAAAATGAAACTTGAAACTTTGTGTCATGCACACATAATCATGGAAAATCATTTCTTGTTAGTCATGACTCATTGCCAAGACTATCTTAGTGGACAGTGTCCCTTTCTGAACCGAGTCATCCTCGTTCCAGTCCTGTTTCACTGAACCGGTATAACCTACCGTTCCAGCCCTGTCTATCTCATGAGATATAAAATCTTTACCCAATGCATTGGAGGGAGATATAGGTCCCACCCATCTTATAATGAATCCTTTCTTATGTGTGCCACATAATCATAAATCATACATCATCGCATAACACATGTAACAAAAATGGGATTCTTGAAACATCATGACATCATAAAACAAACCATATAAGGTAAATGACTTCATAAAAAATAATTCCCTCACAACATAATCAAATCAATGTAATAATAGGGATAAAAACAGAACCCTATATTATCTTAGATGGAAAATAATTTTGATAAAACATTTGAACTCCATTCTTGAGGAAAATATCCTTTCTTCTTCAAAAACATTTTTCCTTTCATAACATGTCATACGACATGAAAATAAAAGAAGTTGATTAAAAATAAACTTGAAAACTTGTAAAGGAAGCTTCTTGGAAATAATGTTTTAAAAATACATTCATGCCGTATAAGTTAAAAAAACATTCTTCGTACTTTTGTCGGAAAAGTCAAAAAGTACCTCGTACGAAAAACGACAAAAGATTCCTTTCATATTCTTTACTAAAAACTCACCGAAGGGTAAAATTGGATTTAATCCATTGTAGGTGGATGTAAATAATATGTCATATCGAGGAAACATGAATGTGGATGATAAAATTCACCCCAGTAAATGCCAATATATAAACAATCTCGGATAAAAATGAGATTTTGATATTTCCCTTACCTTAGGTCCAATTTGCTTTGTACGTGTCCAAAGCTCCTGTATAATGGTTTAAATAATGTTATTGACTTATTCCAGAATCATACATATTGATATGATATAATATATGGTCATATTCTTAGCTTCTTGATAGTAATATTTCATTGTTACTTGTTACTTGGGTCTTTATTGCCTTTTGTTCTTATGCGTGTTTTTCCGAATACATTCCTATTCTTCTTTTAAGGTTATAGATACCTTATATCCAGAATGGTATTAGTGTAACATATGTCATATTTATTCATTCAATTCATTTATATAATTACTATGTAATGATGATCATGTAGAACGAGTCGCATCACATCGTGGAGACGGTGTTCCGTACGTACGCACGAGTGATGATATCGTTCCTATGATCGTGGAATTGTATTGGAGTATATATATATTATTTCAGTATCAATATTACTTTATAATATTCTAAATAGTTACTCATTACACCATTATACCCATCCTTGTAAGGTGATGGTGGAAAATATATTACACCACGGCGTGGAGACGATATTCCGTACGTACGCACGCGCGGTGATTTCATTTTTCCGTGGGATGGATAGAAGGTGAATTAGGGTTGTTTCATATTTATAATAACATATCAGTATTTAATTAATACTGATGTTATTACTTTATCATGAAACAACTAAAGAAGAAGAAGTTGAAGAAGAAAGAAATTGAAAAGATCGGTAATGGATATTACCTCTTCTTTGGAATGCCTCTTTGAATCCTCCACTTAGGGAACTATGATTGGTCTTTGAAGAAGACCAGGACCTCTAGGATTATTCTAGGGAAGTGGAGAGGATAAAATGTCAGGGGTTGGCCGAGCTTGAGTGCTCAATTTGGTGTGAGGAGGAGGGGGAGGAGGTGCCCTTTTATAAGGGAGGAGAGGGGCACCTTAGGAATATCTCAAAATATTATTTTATATTAAAGTCAAAATCGGTTTATAATGGTTCCAAAGGGTCTTATTTCGAAGCTAAAGTGGGGATGGGTCGAAATCCTATCAACCAATAGGATTTAGACAAGTTTAGGGAATTATTTTAACCTTATCAATTAGATTTAACTCTAAGTTAAATAATTTAACTTTTACCGTGTCTTTTTGTTTTCTTTCACTATATGGTTAATACACTTACTATAACATGCCAAACGAACCCCAAATTGTTTATTATTAATATATATATCCTTATCTAAGTCATTTGGCCTAACCTTAGATTTTTAGGAATAAAATAACAATTAATAATATAATATTTGATTTAAAAACTATTTTGTGTCAATTTTGACACTATTTGATATATGATTTTTGTGAAAGTCATAACAGAATTATATGTTCGAACCAAGTTGATTAAATCAACATTAATATATCATAGTAATCTATAAAATTAGTGTAATTCATAAAAAGTCTCAAATTACATTTATTTTGGTGTTTATAACATCAATTATGTCAATATTTCATTAATAAGATAATTACTGCATCATCATTGTGTCATAAATAAATTAAATTATTTAATGTCTAAAAATTACAAATAAAATACCATTATGTAGGAAATCTTTTTAGATTTTTAATTAATATTTATAGTCGAATTTATCTTATGTATAACCCCATATTAAAAATGATGTGCTTATTAAACATTGATTTTAACTATTTTAACCCTTCTTTAAATAAATTAATAATAAATGTCCTAATCTAATCCAAGTGGGCCTAAATGGTCATATTTTATTCATAAGGTTGTTTTTGGTCGAATTAAACTTGTCCAATAGAATTAGGACAAGTTTTAGGGTAATATTAATATCATATTTACCCTTAGTTACCCTATTTACTATTAACCGTGGTAAAAAAAAGTAAAAAGTTACTATTCACCAAAAAAATTATTTTTATCTCATTGAACCACATTTTACTTAATGATATCAACCGTGTCTGTCGGATTTTCGAAATTCCATTCACAGAAGTGGTAAAATTATGTTTTATGCAAAATTCAGTTTTTAACCTACCACTTAGAGGTTTCACTATTCATCAAAAATTGAAAGTTTTCAGAAAAATACCAAAATTTCACCCTAGGATAATTTCGATATTTTGAGTCCAAAAATGAAGTCCATTTTGAAAAATAAAATTTATAAAATTTCAAAAAGTGGTTATTACTATTCATAACGGCTAGTTTTAATAGCATATTGTTGTCTAGTGAAACTCGGTATTGCGTACGACACAAGCTATCGAGGAAGGTCATGATTGCGTGTAAAGCAAGCCAAGAAAGTGTTGTGTAGAAAAAGATTCCTTTGATGATTCATATAACATAAAAGTCTCGGGTGTTACACCTATCATACGGCCCATTCCTTTGGATGGAACCTTGAATATGTTATCAATACATGCATTGAGTTTTCTAATTTTATGTTTGAGTATAAACCAATTATAAAACCACCAATAAGTCCTTAAAAGAATTTAGATATATATATTATGGGGTATGCACTAATTATATGAAATACAAAACTGATATAGGGTCATTGTGCACTAACAAGGCCATAATGACCCCCAACTATTCCTACCTTAAATCTATATTGGATGTAAGTTATATATTGAGATATCATTGTTCCCAACACATAGCCTCTTACATAATATATAGCTCAATTTAGTTCCTAGACATTACCTTCTAAAGTAATATAGGGCACACCATTGGTTCCCGACAGTTATCCTCTTACGCAATAGTAGAAATTCATTTACTTACCCATAATTCTCTTCTTATATAGGTTAGAGAACACATTTAGTTCATAATAATTCTATACTTATCTGGAGAGGGAACAATTTTATCTCCCAACCCCTCTCCGCTTATGTAGGATAAGTCTCACTATTAATTACTTATGCTTCCATAGATATACTGAAGATGTTGCACTATTAGTTCCCTACACTTCTCCCCTTACACAAGGAGGGAGAACATTTAGTTACCAACCCACATCCTTTTTTAAATATGTGGGGGTAGTTTATCTAATCAAATCATATATCACGTATAATATCAATGAATATGAATCAAATCTGATTCATCATAATTTACACAAGAAAAACTATCTTTCTTTTTCAAAAATTCAAATTCAAATACCCAATACTATCACAAGTGGAGGGAATAGTCATCAAAAAACAATTGGCATCCAAATATGTTACCCTAATCCTAAATAATCCCCAAGAAAAATCTTGACTCATAAAATGCATAGTAAATCCTTAACCTTATCTATGAACATGTCTATGTCACTCCATTGCAATATCAATTATAAATACCCCCTATAAAGGATCATCCACAACATCATGGATATACTAACAGACATTAATACTAATAGAAGATCAGTATAAGGCTAAAACATGTTCCCCCATATAAATAATTCCATACTAATTCATACAGAATATGTAACATTTTATGAACATCCTACCCTAAGCCTAATAGAGTGCACTCTCCAACATGTTCTCTCTAAACTGAGTCTAATCCCTTGAGATCGAAAATAACCTCCAAATCAAAGTATTTACTATTTTATAATGGAAAATAAAGAATAAAATTAAGAATAATTGATCTATAGATGCAACAATATTAGACATATTGATGTCAACACAATACCATATATTTCACATAAAATAAACAAGGGATTAGGAGAAGATATCTCAAAATCCTTTTAAGGATACCCTTGATTTATCCAAGTCCCATTTGGTGAAGGAAGATTGAAGGGGGTGAGTTAAAGGGGGATAAGATGAAGTTATCAATATTCCACTTAAAAACACATTCCAGGCACTTGTTATTGACTTTCCACTAATGTTAATATCCTAGTGCCTCATCCCCAGAACAAATTATTTTGTAGTTTGTATACCATAGTGAAACAATCCCGTAAGAGGAATGGGATTTCAACAGTAAAGATCACCTCCATGCAATAAATCCCTCTATGGTTCCCTCCACCACACTGTGAAATCCTCCATTATTATTTTTTTACATGGAAAAAACTTTATTCATCCCCAAAATATAACTTAATGGCATGGTGTTACCCAGTGGATGCAAATGTTACATCCTTAAAACCATACATACGAGGAATTAACCAATAATATACACTTGGGTGTTACACTATATTCATACTCCACCAAAGTGTGATCAATAAATCAACCACCGACCATAGTGGGATTCCCCTATTCACATCATTATATCCCACCTACTATAAAATATAAACATGAAACCATCTACCAGTCCCAAAACATCAATCATTGGTAATCATAAACAACAAAAAAAACATGAATTTTACAATACGTATTAATAAATATAAATATAATTAAAACATACCAAACCATGATATTAAAGGGTTACTATTGGATCAAAAACTCTATGGGAAGTGGAGTATTTATGAGGATGAAGGATGGAACTGGTTGTAGAAGTATGACACTTATTATATAATTTCCATGCCTTGGGAATAGTTTACCTAGATTTTTTTCCTAGAAACCTCTGATCCCTAATCAGAAACTAATGAATAACTTTCATATTAGCCACAAATATTTTCTCCATCTTACGAGGTTTTCCCCAAAATTAAAATTTTATTTATTTATGAGATGTTACTATTTATTTTAATTTAATTTTATAATTTATTTTCATAGAGAGGGACCCTTATAAGGATTAATTAGATGATTATAAAATTTAAAGGGTTTCATTTGGTAAGTAATCAATCATCGGTAAAATGGATCCCCAACCTCGATAATGTAGTTTTATTTATTTATTTTTAAGATAGTATACTTTTCATCACAATAATTAATTCCTTACACACTAGAAAAGTTAGAATTTTCTATTGATGAATAATAAGACATTGTGACTCCATCTGATTATATGGTGGTGTAATTAACTGAATGGTTGGATGTACCAAAACCTTTGGGTGTGATTTTACTACTGATGACATAATTATTTTGGATTTTTGGGAGCCTAAAATTTCAATGAAGGTGAATTCATGAATGGGACTTTCTAATAATCCCAATTAAAAATAGATATAACATTTCAATACATCTTCTAAAATAATCATGTGAAGATATTTTCAACTTCATGACCAATTTTTAATGAAAATTTCTAAGCATTATGAAAACATGTTGAGGTTGAAGAAGTTGTATGATAACTATTAGAAATAAATTCCCATGTTATTAATATTTTCCTCAAAAAAATTTAGGGTTATTAGAATAGAATATAAATCGGTGGGGAAAAAGGAGATCACCTCTATTGCCAAAACTATTTCAATGAATGGAGATTATGAAACAGAAAAAATGGTGTTTATATTGGGCTATCTAAAAAAAATTAATTATATTGAATATATATTTCCTAATATTGATTAAAATATAAAAACACTCCAACATAAAAATTAGTACTTATTGATAGATACTTGTATATCCCATGGTCATCTAAATTTGTAATACTATGAACTAAAGTGTGTCATGTGATAAAGGATACCACACTTGTGTAATTATTATCAGAGACCTCAGAGAACAAAAAATTATTATGGTTGCATTCATGATAAGATACACAGGTTCATATTAGATTATTTTATCCCTAGTGTGTATCAAGTCAAATCTATATTATCTTTAAAATTAGTAGTCAATAAGGTTGTTAATATATAAACACATCCATTTGTTGGTACCTTATTGTAAAGTGGGAAAACTATACTCCAAATTTTTAAATTAAAATGCATGTTCATAGATTTAGGGTCTATAATGACTAAAAACCAATATATTTATTTATCATAAAAAAATTTATTAATGAGTTCAAAATGGTTGATAAACATTGACTGTATATTTCCTAGGATGGGACCAAAATTTTCTACTCCATACATAGGTTAATTAAACAACAAGAGATACTATAGAATACCATGATAATCGTTTAGCGATTACAGTTTCAATAGAATGGTTATCCTTAAGAAACAACCACTAGTAATAGCTAATAGAAGTCAAAGAGAAGAAAAATAAACATGAGATACATATTTAAGTGAATAAAAATTTAGGGATGAGGCTTCCCTTATATCACATATGATACAATTATACATAGAGTAACATATATAAAATTCAGTTTAAATATATTACGATATTGATGTCTCTGAGATATTTTTGGTCTGGATTTGAGAGATAATAATGTGTTCCATGTAAAAATATTTCACTCCTTTGTTTTATATATGATCAGAGAGAGACTCTAAATTATGGATTCCCTAATAATTTTTTACTGAAGAAATTTCTTATCATAAATTACTATCTATTTCTTAAACATCAATTTTATTTAATCATAAAATCTGGAAAAATTATGAAACCTACAATGAGTTACCTCACAAAACATGAATCTACAAAATCATTTCATTGAAATGGATCAGTTAAACAGTAATCTAAAAAATATGATATGATGATGAAATGTTTTAATAAGTCCATTATCATAACTTAATGTTCTTATGAAAAGATATATGTGATTTAGATGTGTAGAAAAAAATACCATCACCATTCATTGGGTCCTGTATCTGAGAAAATTGGCTATAAAATTGGGATTCCTCTTAATATTTTACATATAAATAAATATAGGATGGAAAGATATTAAATACTATTACCATAACAATAATACATCGTCTAGTATTTTCAAGTATTAAATCAATTATTAATTAACATAATATAAATTATGAAGGCTATTTTTATGCTGATTTAACTGCTCAAGAGATTTTATTGGCCCAGAAATTAAATATTCAAGTATTCTAGGGAAAATCATATAATCTGATAATATATATATAATGACTGGAAATAAAAATTAAAAATCTATTAGGATGATGAAACTTGGGAGGGTATGTTAAAAATTTTATGGATAAATTGTAATCCTAATTGGATTCATTTATATTAAATTTATCCATAATTGTGTACTACTCTGTGAGAGGGGGTAGATTATTGGATTGTTAATAAAAAATTTCGTAGTCCATTTTTTGTTGGTTTTACACTCCAAAAATCTCTATACCTTTTACTTTTTAGACACAAAAAATTATCCCATTGATATTCGAGGTCTATTCCTTACTAAATTACTATCAATTTGTTCTGTGGATTCCCATTATAGGTTTTAAACCTAGTATGTGCCATGTTTTTTTCTTCTAATAGTTTTTGTTCTCGGATGTAGGACTAATTTAGCATGGTTATAAGGTTTTATCCATTTTTTAAAAAACAATATTGATGTATAGATCCACACAACTTTGATTGAAGAAGGTATGAGGATTCATGTATGGAATAGTGTAAAAACCAACCCTATAGGATTTTAAATGACTCATTCTACAAAAAATTACCCATGAAAGGAGAATACAGTATTTGATTAATATCATAATTATTGGGATTAAAATGAGTAGGTAGACAATTTAGTAATATGAGCTAGGTGATAGCCTGATCTATGTGTGTAAGGGCCCATACTGTAATAGAAATCTTCAAGGAGTAGTGCACATAGTATAAGTACATCATGTTCAGAAAAATGAAGATAATATTTAATGTTGGATTTTTTTGAACAAAAGAAGGATGATGATAAGGGGAATACAATATTGACTAAAAATGGTGGGGTTGCATGTTTGATATATAGGTGTGATTGAATTGATGTTAATATAGGAGGGCCCATATTAGTATATATAATCTCTAGAAATGGTGAAAAGAGTATAATTTTACAGTTCATAGACCAATGTGAAATGTTGTGTAATATTCCGAATAATGATTGAGAGCTAGGAGTGACTCACAACATTAAATTTGGAATAAGAATATTATGAATCATATCATTAGTAATCATAATTATGAATGGAAAAAAATAGTACAAACATGATTAGTATGACCAAATATTGAATTTTAATTTTCTGTCCTATGATTTTATGGTTGAGGTAACATGGTATTAGAGTATCTTCTCTAGAAGATGAAAATAATCCCCGAGTTTTTTAAAGGCAATCCAGATACATGACCGAAATATAATTAACCGGTAAAGGGGTCCTATTTTAGAATTAGATATACTCATTAATAGTAGTCATGGTTGGTTTTTGGTGATTCAAAAATATAAGGTACAATGTATATAATAGAGAGAGAGTATTTTTAAATGGTAAGTGAAATTATCTAATCCAGAAATATCCAGGATTTGGGCTATTATTAAATGATGATAATTTAAATTTGATGAAGATTCATGGATGTACTCAAGATATATGGATCATAAATCATTATATTTATTTTAATATTAATATATAGGCCTCATATAGTTATTATGAGAGATATATATTTAGAGAGAATTCTCATTAATAGGAGAAATGATAATGGATTCAACATAATAAAAGACCATTGATGAACCCAATTCGAATAAGGAGAACATACTCAATGAGGGGGTTTGATGATTATGGGATATGAAACTAGACTTGGGATAATACCTCTAACTATCACTATAAATATTTATTATATAGGAATTAATCTAGAATTCACAATAAAATTTAGTATGTGAATTTCTTTATCAAATGTAGGGGTAATTAGGGAAAAGGGATGTGAATTGTTGGACCAAAGTGTTATATTAGTGGTTAAATGGGATTGAAATGATATTAATTTTTAGGTTTAAGGTTGGATACCAAGAGAAAAGTAAATTTTGTGAGATATTAGGATAAAAGACACACATAGTACTTATAAGGTCTCTACACAATTCAAGCTCATGTATAAGGGATATGTTAGTGAAATTGATGATTGTCCCTGTGTGAGAGAGAAGGAAATGCAATATGAACATGGTCTCAACTCCAATATATCATAGTATATAGACATTTTAAGACATTAAATGGGGGAATTTAAGGCCTGTAAAAAAGGATTGAAATGGGTTTGGGTGGGGAAAACATATCATTGGGTTAGATGTAGATAATTTAGTTGATAACAAATTTCCTAGTAGACTTGGAATCAAGCCCTGATTATTTTTTAATATGGGGTCATTATGATATATGATTGGAATCGTAGGATTCTCTATGGGTCTACCAAAGATACGGAATAAAATTTTCTTCATATCCTAATGTGTGTTTGATGACGAAATCATAATGTGAATGTGAAGACCATACACTAATGTACATTTGATTAAAATGAAATTTATGGCTGGTTTTGTGATAAGTGAACTATATTCCACTACATATCCCATGAAAATAAGAATTATACCACTCTTAGTTCATATAAGGGTTCTATATATTGATCAGGGTCATGTATAGGAATAAAATAGTTTCATACACGTTTAGAAATGTCACAGAATATTAGTGTGAAAGGAAACTATTCATATTGAAATGCCGCTCTAAGAAGATTATGGTATGGAATGAGGGAAAAATCATTTATGTTCGGGACATGTGATGTGGAAAATATAATTAATAGAAATTTTCTCATAGGTAAATCTTCAATCAAGTCTTTGGATTTACAATATGATTATCTAAATTCAATGAATTGTGGTTCCCAATTAGAGTATCTCAAGTCATGTAATTTGGGCTACAAAGAGGAATAATTTCCTTGAGGAATTATGTTCTTCATTGTAAATGCATTCTATGATATGAAAGTGTATAATTATTGGAGATGATAATCACTATTTTAAAAGGAATACAATGAATAAATGCGTAACATAGCGGTTATCTGAATCCCCAAGAAAAATTCGTTTATGTAAAGGGTAAAAAAACATAATAATTTTTTTCTATAGTGAGATACGATATCAGTTGAGAATTTTCATTTATTGGTAATGGTGAGTAAAAAATACCGTATTTTAAATTCACTTCAATCATTATTTATTTCATAATAGTACAAAAAATACAATCCTAATATATCATGAATTTTTGTGTCATTGGGAAATTATGTCCATAGTATAACAACATACGACATCAATACAATAAAATTACTGAAACAATTATTAACATCCATCTAAAATTTCATCATTCATATAGAACTACATGAGAAAACCAAGAGAAATTCATAATAATGGGGTCTTCAACAGAGGCTAGTAAGGGAATAAAAAATAATAACATAATTTAAATTAGTCTATGTGATACAATATTCACATTAAGGTAACCTAAGCGTGGTGAGCATCATAATATTAAATAATGAGGCATGGTATAACATGATATCTTAAAGGAAACACATTAATGTAGTAATATCCTATAGCATAGAATTATAAAAGAAAATTCTTGGATGAAAACCATGAAATCATAACACAGTGTTCTTAAAAAATACCAAAAACTATAAATAGATCCTTATTAGATTAAAATATTACCCAATTTATTATAGGGACATATAATTATGGTCCCACATGCCAATTTTATGTCATGTACATTACCAAGTGTTCCACGTAGATCATACAATATAAGTATTCATTCTATCACTAGAAATCCTCAGATTAAGGAGTGGGGGATACATATATCGGTGTACCAAATCAAATTAGGATGGGAAGATCATGTTTAATTCCATTTATTATAATTGTGAATGGGTATTCACTATAAAAATGTTTGGCATGGAAAATCACAGGTTGATTTAGGCATAATAAAATGGGTTACATAAATATTTATGGAAGGATTAAATGATAGATAAAGGGGTCTCAAATCAATTGGAAATCATAAGTATAGTAATAGGGATGTGTCAAAACATATGTTAACATGGATTATTAGAAAACAAAAGTAATAATTTAAAAAATACTCTTTTATTAATGGGGAAGGATTGGATCCCTTAACATGAGGGTTGATTAAAAATGACTGGGATTGTCTTCTAAAAATATCAGAGGCCCATTTCGATGAATTTAGAGATGGTATGGCTAAGAAATGTTATTTCCCATAGATTTGGAATGAATATGAAGGGCAGTTTTTGTGGGTTTCTATATAATAATATAAGATAATTCTAAAATAATTTCCAAATATAGGATTGGAAACCATTATGATAATGTATTCCCAATCATACAACTTCCTATTTTTTACCTACGGTTTCAACAAAAGCATGAATTTTTCATTATTTTTTATGTTTTCGAAATGTGTTAATAAAAATAATACGGTTTGCGATGTTGAATTGAGTCATATGTTTGTAGATTTTTCTTTTTTAAATAAAATATTATATAGTTTATTCGGGACTCATTAATGGTGCATTAAATTGATGAAATAATTTTAAAAATAAATTAATTGAAAATATACATATTTATTTGTTTCTGGATAAATTTGTTATATATATTACATCACCTGTGGGTCATTATGATATCATTATACATAACATATATTTAAGAAAAAATAATTTTTTATGAAAAATCAGTTGTCTCAGAAAAATACTAAAAAACACCATTAGATAAACATTAGATTCTAATTTCAAAAAATATATTTTTCAATATAATTAATTACATATGAGGACCCACACTTTTAAATAAAAATTCTCATTTCCTGAAGAATATTGTTTTCTTTACAATAATAGTTTTCTGGCCCTTATAACAATTACATTTTATTTCATATAAATTTTTTATCATTTATATTTCATCAATATAAAAATATTTTATTAAAATATAATTTTTATTTAAAATAAATAAATTCATAATAAAGTGGGTATTGATAAAAACAATATATTTTTCCAAAAATAAACATTGGGTATTAACATATCAATATCTAATTTTTATCAAACTTGGTATTAAATCATTTAAAAAATTATATTAAAATGTTTTAAATATATTAATTTTTTAATTGAAAGAAAATATAAATATTCATAATATTTGGGTAAAGATACATATTCATTTATTATACTAGTGAATTCCCAAATGGTATGGTGTGCGATGGTGTAATTTTTATTGGGTGGTTTGACATACTTGGGTTTTTCAATGATCTCGGTGGTCATGAAATTCTCCCATAAATGGTTTTGTTCATACCTTAGTTGTTAAATATATACGTGGGAATGATCAAGAAAAAATACTAGTAATTTTATCTCCCTTGGATGATCTAATTAATAGCTTTCCTTGGGTATGATATTACTTGTTGACGCCATCATTTCTTCCATCCGTGTCCGTTGAATTTTCTTATAATCCATTATAAATACTACAATTACAATCACTATTAAATGACTATATTAGTAGTGGTTAAGATTTTTAATTTTATTTTAAATCTGATGGGATATAATGTTCCGAAATTATCGTAGTACTACATTTTTTTAAATCATCATTAATTGATAATGCATTAAATCATTCCAAAATAGGTAATTTCTTGTATATCAATTAATTTCATTACATTATTAAAAACTTTATAATTTCACCATCAAAATTTTCATTTAACATATTAAAATATAGGAGGGTAATTTGGTTTCATATCCTCCTCTAGTTCCCATGTGTCTTCCTCAAACCTATGATTCTTCCCTAACACATTGACCAAGATAGTTGTCTTGTGTCATTGACCTTGTCTCTAAAATTTGATATCTTCACTGGATAGTCCTTATATGAAACAACAGTCTCCAATTTCACCACAACTTGATTCGGTACATGTGAGGAATCATGTAGGTTGTTGATCAAGATAGATTCATTTAACACATCATGTATTTTTTATAGGTTATAGGGGAGTTCCTGTTGATGGGATACCTCTCTGATGTTATCAAGTATATCTAAGGGGTTTATGTATCTAAAACTAATATTTCTCTTTTTCCAAAACCTCGGGGTTGTCTTCCACAATTGAATATAAAGGAAACCATAATCTCTAAAATCAAACTCTAGGTCTCAACAATGATTATCCAAAATTATTTACTATTAAACTGGTATAGATTTAATATAATTATAAATGGTTTGAACCTTCTCAATTATCTCTTGAATAAGATCTGGTCCCATCAGCTTCCACTCTAAATTATCATCTTATAAGGTTAGGCTCTGGAACCTTGTCCCATATAAGGATTTACGAGGATACATTTGAGTTCAATAATGGTATATTTTGTTATATGATAACTCCACTAGAGGAATGTGTTCATCCAAAAATCAATTTAAATCCTTTGAAAATGATCTTATAATATCCTTTAGAGTATTAATGGTTCTTAGAGATTGACCATCCATCTGAGGGTGAGAACCAATTCTGAATATTAGTTGTATATCCAACACTTATTGATAGATTCTCACAAACCATGATTTAAACCAATGATCTTTTTTAATTAAAATAGTGAGTGGAACTCCCTGAATTATTTCTCCTTACATTATGTATATCTTAGATAGTTGGTTAAGGGATAAATATGAATTGATATCAATTAAACGTTCCATTTTTTATGGTGATAAACTACAACATAAATGGTGTTATTTCCTTTAGTACAGCTTAGAATCCCTATAAAAAATACATGGTTATGTTTTCCCATTATTACATTGTTATGGGAAATGGTTCCATCATTCCCTTAGAATTATATAATTATACATTTACTTTTTGGAATACTAATAATTAATATACAAACTGAAAAATATCCCCATTATTTAATCCCATCATAATATTTTCCTCAAATATATATAAAACATAGTGATTCTTGGGAGAATTAAGATGTGTGAGCTATGTGGATCATTATGATGTTCCATATTTAATTATAGTTTTAATGGGACACATATATGGGTTCCAAGGCATATATCTCCATATTTATTAAAGTTGAAATATAGAATATTCACTAATTTCTTATATAGAAACTCATCATATTTTATACCCTCCATGATCCACTTAAGAATATATGGTTGGGTAGTTATTTCAAAATGAATAGATGAATATCCACATATTATTACTATGTATATACATTATATGTAAAATAATATTGGATCCCTTACAATCCTCATCATGGATAAGGTTATGGGATCTTTTCTACTTAGATAATCTATCCTTTTGTTTCATTTACCATGATGGAAATAGATGGAAAATTATAATCCACAATCATCTATAACCACCTATTTTGGTGCATAAAAATATCATTTTTTGTAAATATGTTTTTGAGGATTTTTTGATTTGAAAATATTTCTGATTTTTCTCCATAAATTTAGTGTCTCAATATCTTTAATACAATGGTCATTTAAGCTAAAAGAATGCCATGGGATTGGTTTTTTTCTCATTGATCATTGATTAGTGGGTTATATAGGATATAACATTTCCAACTATCATGATTACATAAACCAAACCAATTTTAGATGCATTATTATAGATCCCAAATCCTTTCCCACATGTGTGTAATGTTTGCATAGGTGTAGCGATTATGGAACACCCCGAGATTTTAGGAAAAATATTCTTTTTAATTTCATTAATGTCTTGTGTTGTACGCTACACCAAAAGGATCTTGCACAACACACATCCTTGACTTGCCTTTCATTTCACGCAATCACGACCTTCCTCGATAGCGTGTGTAGTACGCAATAACGAGTTTCACTAAACAACGTTATGCTATTAAAATATTATTAAAACTAGCCATTATGAATAGTAATATCCACTTTTTGAAATTTTGTAAATTTTATTTTTCAAAATGGACTTGATTTTTGGATTCGGAATATTGAAATTAGCTTAGGGTGAAATTTTGGTACTTTTCGGATAACATTCATTTTCTAATGAATAGTGAAAATTACTAAATTTTAATTAAAAACAACATTTTTAATCGAAATAATTAATAGTGATAAATTATTATTTTGAGTGGTTTTAAAGTATATTTAGAATATATTTTTACAATTTAATACAATGTTGGTCATTGGATGTAATTACACATTTAAACCAGACATAAACAAATGTAAATCTTTTGATAGTTATTATCTCTTAAGAACACACTATTTGTTTTGACGACGAGAATTAATTTTTAAATTAAGTAATGCAACTGATATGTTTTGAATTTAATAAAATAGAAATCATTTTTCAGTTCATAATATCAAATATAGCTTAGGCCTAATTTTTGGTATTTTTCTGGAAACTTTCATTTTTTGATGAATAGTGAAACCACTAAGTGGTAGATAAAAAAATGAATTTTTCATAAACCATAATTTTACCATTTCTGTGAGTGTAATTTCAAAAATCCGAGAGACACGGTTGATGTCTGTAAGTAAAATGTGGTTCAATGAGATGAAAATAATTTTTGGTGAATAGTAACTTTTTTCTTTTTATTACCACGGTTAAAAGTAAATAGGGAAATTAAGGGTAAAAATGATATTATTATTATCCTAACACATGTCCTAATTCTATTGGATAAGTGTAATTCTACCAAAAACAACCTTAGGAATAAAATATGACCATTTAGTCCCACTTGGATTAGATTAAGACATTTGTTATTAATTTATTTAAAGAAGGGTTAAAATTGTTAAAATCAAAGATTAATAAGTATATCATTTTTAATATAGAATTATACATAAGATAAATTAGACTATAAATATTCATTAGAAATATAACAAGATTATCTACATAATGGTATTTTATTTTTAATTTTTAGAAATTAGGTAATTAAATTTATTTAAGACACAAAGATGATGCAGTAATTATCTTTTTATTGAAATATTGACATATTTCATGTTATAAATACCCAAATAAATATAATTTTAGACTTTTTATGAATTCCACTAATTGTCTAGGTTAATATGACATGTTAGTATTGATTTAATTAATTTTTTTAGAACTAATCATTCTGTTATTATTTTCACAAAAATCAATTACTAAATAGTGTCAAAATTGACATAAAATAGTTTTTAAAACAAATATTATATTAGTAATTGTTATTTTATTACTAAAAATCTAAGGTTCGGCCAAATGACTTAGATAAGGTTATATATATTAATAATAAACATCTTTGGGTTCGTTTGGCTTGTTATAGAATGTTTATTAACCTTATAGTGTAAGGACCCAAAAAGACACGGTAAAAGTAAAATTATCTAACTTAAAGTTAAAACTAAATGATAAGGTTAAAATAGGAACCTAAACTTGTATAAATTATATTGGATGATAGGATTTCTACCCATCCCCACCTTATCTTATAAATAAATCAATTTGGAGCAATTTAAAACCGAATTTTACTTTATAATAAAATAATAGTTTTAGTTATTCCAAAGGTGCCCCTCTCCTCCCTTATAAAAGGGAACCTCCTCCCTCTCTTCCTCACACCAATTTGAGCCTTCAAGCTCGGCCAACCCCTGCCAAATTCTCTTCTCCACTTCCCTAGAAACATCCTAGAGGTCCTGGTCTTCTTCAAAGACCAATTTCAGTTCCCTAGAAGGAGGTCTCAAAGAGGCGCTTCAACGAAGAGGAGGTTCGGATACGTACGAAGCATATCAGACCTAAGGTAAAGGATAAATTTTCAATCTCATTTTTATCCGAGATTTCTTATACGTAAGTATTTATTGGGGTCCCGTTTATCATCCATTACCATGTTTTCTAAAAATGATTTCATAAAATGTTTACCATTCTTCCATGGATTTTTAAAGTCATTTTTACCCTTTATTGACTTTTTACCACATTGTATGAATGGAATCTTTCCTTTAGTTACCATATAAGGTACTTTTTGACATTTCTGAAAAAAGTACGAGGAGAATGTTATTTTTAACTTATACGGAATGAATGTATTTTTAAAACATTATTTCCAAGAAGATTCCCTTACAAGTTTTCAAGTTTATTTTTAATCAACTTCATTTATTTTAGAATTGTATGACATGTTAAGAACAGAAAAGTGTTTTTGAAGTAGAAAGGGTATTTTCCTCAAGAATGGAGTTCAAGTGTTTTATCAAAATTATTTTCCATCTATGATAATATAGGTTTCTGTTTATATCCCTATTATTACATTGATATGATTATATTGTGATGGAAATATTTTTATGAATTCCTTTATCTTATATGAATTGTTTTATGATGTCATGATATTTAAGAATCCCATTTTTATTACATGGGTTAGGCTATGATGTATGGTTTATGATTTTGTGGCACACAAAATAATGGTATCATTATGAGATGGGTGGGACCTATATCTACCTCCAATGCATTGGGTAAAGATTTTATATCTCATGAGATATACATGGCTGGAACGGTAGGTTATACCGGTTCAGTGAAACAGGACTGAAACGATGAGTGAACTCGGTTTAGAAATGGACTTTGTCCACTAATATAGTCTTGGCAATGAGTCTTGAATAATAAGAAATGATTCTCTATGATTATGTGTGTATGCGACAAAGTTTCATGTTTTATGTTATGATTATTGGGATTACATTTCACTACCATGATTTATCCCATGTTGTGAAATTATGATCTCTTTTGCAGGGTAAGATTTCCAAATTGTTATGTTCTTTTGAATATGATGTGATTGATATTTCTTTTGTTTATCCTTACTGAACATTTGAGCTTAACCTTTTATGTTTTCTTTTACTCAGGATATAAAGAATGGTTTTAGGTAAAAAAAAGGAAGATCTTTATGGGAGATGTTGAAGATCATTCCGCACGATTAAAAGATTATATTCCGAGTTTCCAAAGAAACTAAACTATTATGGTCCGTGTGTGTGTGTTTTTGTTATGTAATAAGTATTCCGCAAAAGTAATGTAATGTCCATGTACGTCAAGATTCGGGTCTCTACAGTTGGTATCAGAGGAAAATTTTAGTCAACCTTTGGAAACTAGGATGCGAAAACGTTAGTGAGATCCCTATAGATATTTCTAAGGTATGTATAGGGATGTCGCTAAGGATAAGTATACGTATAGGATATAGTCCTAGAACTATGGTAACGATATTAGATTAAACCAAAGATGTCAGATATTGAAGTTACTCCCCCTTTATTATGATTTTTTCCTCTCACACTATTCTTTTTGGGTTTTAGAAAATGGCTGGAAACAAGATGATTCACGATAATAGAGGATATGATGGATAATGGAATGATATTATTCATGAGCAACCAAATGAAATGGGATTTGGAAGTCCAAACATTATTATTATTCGGAATCAGCAATCTCATAATATGATCAATAAAGTAAAATTTGGTAAGTTTCTTGACTCGGCTAATAAGAGAAACATGGAGTTTCAGGATGATCATAGAGGAATGAAAGTTCAATTTCCCCTATGTAAATCATGTGGGAAGAGGAATCAAGAAGAATGTTTCAAAGGAACTGGAAGATTCTTTGGGTGTGGAAAAGAAGGACACAAAGCCAGTAAGTGCAAAGGAAAAGGTTCAGTTAACACCAGGGATGAGGATAATGGTATTGCTACGACATCAACAATGGTTAAATGTTTTAAATGTTGAATGTACAGGCATTATGAAAACCAATGCCCTAAGGGAAAGTCTCATGAAGAGAATTAGTATGGTCATATGGGTAGTATTTATGTTGATGATGATGAAGAGACTACAAATGATATGTGAGATGAAAGAATTGTTGAAGCTCGGTCAATGGTTTATGAATGTAGTGGAATGATTACATGTTTATCATGTGTAATGTTGTATAAGTAATCTCATGGTACTATGGAATTAAGAGACATATAAGGATTGTTACATTGTTGCCTTTCCTTGAGTTTTGAAAGTGTATGATTAATGGTACCAGTATCCATGAAAGGTTATTCAGATATTTTTTGAATGTAGATGATATGCGCATAATGAAGGGATAAGGAGAAAATTAAATGTTTGATTGTATTCATGAGATCATGACTGATATAAGGAGATAGTTATATCATGGTTTGAGTATATAGAATTTTGGGTTTTTGGTATGTGGAATGAGTTATCTTTTGACAACACTCATGTTTTTACTATGATTCAATGGGTATTCATTTTTCAAGAGAATACATTATTAAGGCCTTAGAATATTTGGAATGTGACCAACAAGACATATCTTATGATATATGGGGATCAATGATGGTATTAACATGCTTGTTATATGAAATCTCTGGTAATCGTTTTCACTATATTATGAGAGTGGACTGCAGTATTATGGATAAGCCTAAAGACTGGAATAGATTATATTGGACATATGTTAGTATTGTTTAAGGATAGATGTTTTTTTGATATTATTGATGTGATGTTATGGTAATGTAGTTTTAGAAAAAAAGGACAACCTGCAGGAGAGGTGACAGCCCATCGCGTCGGACAAGGCTGTGGGAATTGAACCCACAACCGAAGTGTGACTGACCTTTATCACCTACCACTGGCCTACAGGAAGTCCATGTTTATTAGAAAATAGTTTTATTATATTAAGAAGTATGATATATGAAGTATAAGTCCATTTTAGGAACCATATATTATTAATCTCACTATAGATGGACTTATGTATTTTTTGATAACATTTCTAACCTTTTGTTTGAGACAGATGGAATGACCCATCATTCTATCACATGATCTGCTAACACATCACGGATGTCAAATTCAACTTCATTTCATTAAGATATGAAGTGTATATTGTCAAAAGAACGACCAAAGGTGAGACTATACCAAAATCAAAAAATTATTTCTTCTAATTCCAATTTCATCAACTTTAGGGAGATGATCTTGAAAACCAAAAATGTTTTCCTAGTGCTCTTATATCTGATGAAACAGATGGTAACTTAGATCGTCACAAATTTATGGCTTTGTGATTGCTGGCTTTTCCATAGCCATGTTCTCTACCACTCTCTATCAGAACATGATGATTAGATTTCTCTTCCATATCCATATTTTCACCTAGGTGGAAACCCAGTTATTAGTTTATTTGGGTAACCATTACGTTTCATAATTGTGTTTTTAAAGATTGGTTTTGGTATTGCTTTTTACGATGTGGGTTTCTGTTAAAGAAACTTTCGAGTAGTAAACCATTTATAACCCCGACGAATTTCGAGGGTGAAATTCATTTTAAGGGGGGTAGAATGTAACACCCTGAGATTTTATGAAAAATATTCTTTTTAATTTCATTGATGTCTTGTGTTGTACGCTACACCAAAAGGATCTTGCGCAATACACATCCTTGACTTGCCTTGCATTGCATGCAATCACGACCTTCCTCGATAGTGTGTGTAGTACGCAATAACGATTTTCACTAAACAACGATATGCTATTAAAATATTATTAAAACTAGCCGTTATGAATAGTAATAACCACTTTTTGAAATTTTTTAAATTTTAGATTTCAAAATGGACTTCATTTTTAGATTCGGAATATCGAAATTATCTTAGGGTGAAATTTCGGTACTTTTCGGATAACTTTCATTTTCTGATGAATAGTGAAAATTACTAAATTTTAATTAAAAACAACCTTTTAATCGAAATAATTAATAGTGATAAATTATTATTTTGAGTGGTTTTAAAGTATATTTAGAATATATTTTTACAATTTAATACAATGTTGGTCATTGGATGTAATTTCACATTTAAACCAGACATAAACAAATGTCAATCTTTTGATAGTTATTATCTCTTAAGAACACGCTATTTGTTTTGACGACGGGAATTAATTTTTAAATAAAGTAATCCAACTGATATGTTCTGAATTTGATAAAATAGACATCATTTTCAGTTCATAATATCAAATATAGATTAGGCCTAATTTTTGGTATTTTTCTGGAAACTTTCATTTTTTGATGAATAGTGAAACCACTAAGTGGTAGTTAAAAAAAAATTTCATAAAACATAATTTTACCGCTTCTGTGAGTGGAATTTCAAAAATCTGAGAGCCACGGTTGATGTCAGTAAGTAAAATGTGGTTCAATGAGATGAAAATAATTTTTGGTGAATAGTAACTTTTTACTTTTTTTTACCACGGTTAAAAGTAAATAGGGTAATTAAGGGTAAAAATGATATTAGTATTACCCTAACACATGTCCTAATTCTATTGGATAAGTGTAATTCGACCAAAAACAACCTTAGTAATAAAATATGACCATTTAGGCCCACTTGAATTAGATTAGGACATTTATTATTAATTTATTTAAAGAAGGGTTAAAATAGATAAAATCAAAGTTTATTAAGTATATCATTTTTAATATAGGGTCATACATAAGATAAATTCGACTATAAATATTCATTAGAAAGATAAAAAGATTTTATACATATTGGTATTTTATTTGTAATTTTTAGAAGTTAAATAATTTAATTTATTTATGACACAAATATGATGCAGTAATTATCTTATTAATGAAATATTGACATAATTGATGTTATAAATACCCAAATAAATATAATTTGAGACTTTTTATAAATTCCACTAATTTTTTAGGTTAATATGACATAGTAGTATTTATTTAATTAATTTATTTCGAACTAATCATTCTGTTAGGATTTTCACAAAAATCAATTACTAAATAGTGTCAAAATTGACATAAAATAGTTTTTAAAACAAATATTATATTAGTAATTGTTATTTTATTCTTAAAAATATATGGTTCGGCCAAATGAATTAGATAAGGTTATATATATTAATAATAAACAACTTGTGGTTCGTTTGTCTTTTTATAGAATGTTTATTAACCTTATAGTGTAAGAACACAAAAAGACACGGTAAAAGTAAAATTATCTAACTTAAAGTTAAAACTAAATGATAAGGTAAAAATAGGCGCCTAAACTTGTATAAATTCTATTGGATGAGAGGATTTCGACCCATACCCACCTTAGCTTCAAAATAAATCAATTTGGAGCTATTTAAAACCGAATTTGACTTTATAATAAAATAATATTTTTAGTTATTCCAAAGGTGCCCCTCTCCTCCCTTATAAAAGGGCACGCCCTCCCTCTCTTCCTCACACCACATTGAGCCTTCAAGATCGGCCAAACCCTGCGAAATTATCTTCTCCGCTTCCCTAGAAATATCCTAGAGGTCCTGGTCTTCTTCAAAGGCCAATTTCATTTCCCTAAAATCAGGTCTCAAAGAGGCTCTTCAAATAAGAGGAGGTTCGGATACATACGAAGCATATCAGACCAAAGGTAAGGGATAAATTTTCAATCTCATTTTTATCTGAGATTCCTTATACGTAAGTATTTACTAGGGTCACGTTTATCATCCATGACCGTGTTTTCTAAAAATGATTTCATAAAATGTTTTCCATTCTTCCATGAATGTTTAAAGCCATTTTTACCCTTTATTGACTTTTTACCACATTTTATGAATGGAATATTTCCTTTGGTTTCCATATAAGGTACTTTTTGGCTTTTCTGACAAAAGTACGAGGAGAATGTTATTTTTAACTTATACGGCATGAATGTATTTTTAAAACATTATTTCCAAGAATATTCCCTTACAAGTTTTCAAGTTTATCTTTAATCAACTTCTTTTATTTTAGAATTGTATGACATGTTAAGAATGGAAAAGTGTTTTTGATGTAGAAAGGATATTTTCCTCAAGAATGGAGTTCATGTGTTTTATCAAAATTATTTTCCATCTAAGATAATATAGGGTTCTGTTTAAATCCCTATTATTACATTGATATGATTATGTTGTGATGGAAATATTTTTATGAATTCCTTTATCTTATATGAATTGTTTTATGATGTCATGATATTTAAGATTCCCATTTTTATTACATGGGTTGGGCTATGATCTATGGTTTATGATTTTGTGGCACACATAAGAATGGTATCATTATGAGATAGGTGGGACCTATATCTCCCTCCAATGCATTGGGTAAAGATTTTATATCTCATGAGATAGACATGGCTGGAACGGTAGGTTATACCGGTTCAGTGAAACAGGACTGAAACGAGGAGTGAACTTGGTTCAGAAATGGACTTTGTCCACTAAGATAGTCTTGGAAATGAGTCTTGACTAATAATAAATGATTATCTATGATTATGTGTGTATTCCACAATGTTTCATGTTTTACGTTATGATTATTGGGATTACATTTCACTACCATTATTTATCCCATGTTATGAAATTATGATCTCTTTTCCAGGGTAAGATTTCCAAATTGTTATGTTCTTATGAATATGATGTGATTGATATTTCTTTTGTTTACCGTTACTAATCATTTGAGCTCACCCTTTTATGTTTTATTTTCCCCAGGATATAAATAAAGGTTTTAGGTAAAAACGGAAGATCTTTATGGGAGATGTTGAAGATCTTTCAGCACGATTAGAAGATTATATTCCAAGTTTCCAAAGACACTAAACTATTACGGTCCTTGTGTGTGTGTTTTTGTTATGTACTAAGTATTCCGCAAAATTAATGTAATGTCCATGTACGTCAAGATTCGGGTCTCTACAGTTGGTATCAGAGGAAAAGTTTAGTCAACCTTTGGAAACTAGGATGCGAAAACGTTAGTGAGATCCCTAGAGATATTTCTAAGGTATGTATAGGGATGTCCCTAAGGATAAGTATACGTATAGGATATAGTCCTAGAACTATGGTAACGATATTAGATTAAACCAAAGATGTTAGATATTGAATTTACTCTCCCTTTATTATGATTTTTGCCTCTCACACTATTCTTTTTGGATTTTAGAAAATGGCTGGAAACAAGATGATTCACGATAATGGAGGATAAGATGGACAATGGAATGATATTCTTCATGAGAAACCAAATGAAATGGGATTTGGAAGTCCAAACATCATTATTATGCCGAATCAGCAATCTCATAATATGATCAATAAAGTAAAATTTGGTAAGTTTCCTGACTCGGCTAATAAGAGAAAGATGGAGTTTCATTATGATCATATAGGAAAGAAAGTTCAATTTCCCCTATGTAAATCATGTGGGAAGAGGCATCAAGGAGAATATTTCAAAGGAAATGGAAGATGCTTTGGGTGTGGAAAAGAAGGACACAAATCCAGTAAGTGCAAAGGAAAAGGTTCAGTTAACACCAGGGATGAGGATAATGGTATTGCTACGACATCAACAATGGTTAAATGTTTTAAATGTGGAATGTACATGCATTATGAAAACCAATGCCCTAAGGGAAAGTTTCATGAAGAGAATTAGTATGGTCGTATGGGTAGTAATTATGTTGATGATGATGAAGAGACTACAAATGATATTTGAGATGAAATAATTGTTGAAGCTCGGTCAATGGATTAAGAATGTAGTGGAATTATTACATGTTTATCATGTGCAATGTTGTATAAGTAATCTCATGGTACTATGGAATAAAGAGACATCTAAGGATTGTTACACTATTGTCTTTCCTTCAGTTTTGGAAGTGTATGATTAATGGTACCAGTATCAATGAAAGGTTATTCAGATATTTTTTGAATGTAGATGATATGCACATAATGAAGGGATAAGGAGAAAATTAAATGTTTGATAGTACTCATGAGATCATGACTAATATAAGGAGATAGTTATATCATGGTTTGAGTATATAGAATTTTGGGTTTTTTGTATGTGGAATGAGTTAACTTTTGATATCACTCATGTTTTTACTAATATTCAATGGGTATTCATTTTTCAAGAGAATACATGATTAAGGCCTTAGAATATTTGGAATGTTACCAAAAAGACATATATTATGATATATTGGGATCAATGATGGTATTAACATGCTTGTTATATGAAATCTTGGGTAATCGTTTTCACTCTATTATGAGAGTGGACTGCAGTATTATAGATAAGCCTAAAGATTGGAATGGATTATGTTGGACATAAGTTAGTATTTTTTAAAGATAGAAGTTTTTTCTATATTATTGATGGGATGTTATAGTAATTTAGTTTTAGAAAAAAGGACAACCTGTAGGAGAGGTGACAGCCCATCGCGTCGGACAAGGCTGTGGGAATTGAACCCACAACCGAAGTGCGACTGGCCTTTATCGCCTACCACTGGCCTAAATGAATTCCCTGTTTAGTAGAAACTTGTTTTATTATATTAATCAGTATGATATATGAAGTTTAAGTCTATTTTAGGAACCATATATGATTAATCTCACTATAGATGGACTTATGTATTTTTTGATAACTTTTCTAACCTTTTGTCTGAGACAGATGGAATGACCCATCATTCTATCACATGATCTGCTAACACATCACGAATGAAAAATTCAACTTCATTTCATTAAGAGATGAAGTGGAAATTGTCCAAAGAACGACCAACGGTGAGACTATACCAAAATCAAAAAAGTATTTCTTCTAATTCCAATTTCATCAACTTTAGGGAAATGATCTTGAAAACAAAAAATGTTGCCCTAGTGCTCTTATATCTAATGAATCAGATTGTACCTTAGATCGTCATAAATTTATGGCTTTGTGATTGCTGGCTTTTCCATATCCATGTTCTCTACCACTCTCCATCAGAACATAATGATTAGATTTCTCTTCCATATCCATATTTTCACCAAGGTGGAAACCCAGTTATTAGTTTATTTGGGTAATAGTTACGTTTCATACTTTTGTTTTTAAATATTGGTTTTGGTATTACTTTTTATGATGTGAGTTTCTATTAAAGAAACTTTCGAGTAGTAAACCATTTATAACACCGACGAATTTCGAGGGCGAAATTCATTTTAAGGGGGGTAGAATGTAACACCTTGAGATTTTATGAAAAATATTCTTTTTAATTTCATTAATGTCTTGTGTTGTACGCTACACCAAAAGGAGCTTGCACAACACCCATCCATGACTTGCCTTACATTCCACTCAATCACGACCTTCCTCGATAGCGTGTGTAGTACGCAATAACGAGTTTTACTAAACAACGATATGCTATTAAAATATTATTAAGACTAGCCGTTATGAATAGTAATAACCACTTTTTGAAATTTTGTAAATTTTAGTTTTTAAAATGGACTTCATTTTTGGATTCAGAATATCGAAATTATCTTAGGGTGAAATTTGGGTACTTTTCGGATAACTTTCATTTTCTGATGAATAATGAAAATTACTAAATTTTAATTAAAAACAACCCTTTTAATCGAAATAATTAATAGTGATAAATTATTATTTTGAGTATTTTTAAAGTATATTTAGAATATATTTTTACAATTTAATACAATTTTGGTCAATGGATGTAATTGCACATTTAAATCAGACATAAAAAAATGTCAATCTTTTGATAGTTATTATCTCTTAAGAACACGCTATTTGGTTTGACGAGGGGAATTAATTTTTAAATTAAGTAATGCAACTGATATGTTTTGAATTTGATAAAATAGACATCATTTTCAGTTCATAATATCAAATATAGCTTAGGCCTAATTTTTGGTATTTTTCTGGAAACTTTCATTTTTTGATAAATAGTAAAACCACTAAGTGGTAGTTAAAAAAATGAATTTTTCATAAAACATAATTTTACCGCTTCTGTGAGTGGAATTTTCAAAAATACGAGAGACACGGTTGATTTCAGTAAGTAAAATGTGGTTCAATGAGAAGAAAATAATTTTTGGTGAATAGTAACTTTTTACTTTTTTTTACCACGGTTAAAAGTAAATAGGGTAATTAAGGGTAAAAATTATATTATTATTACCCTAAAACATGTCCTAATTCTATTGGATAAGTGTAATTCGACCAAAAACAACCTTAGGAATAAAATATGACCATTTAGGCCCACTTGGATTAGATTAGGACATTTATTATTAATTTATTTAAAGAACGGTTAAAATAGTTAAAATCAAAGTTTAATAAGTATATCATTTTTAATATATGGTTATACATAAGATAAATTCGACTATAAATATTCATTAGAAAAATAAAAAGATTTTCTACATAATGGTATTTTATTTTTAATTTTTAGAAATTAAATAATTTAATTTATTTATGACACAAAGATGATGCAGTAATTATCTAATTAATGAAATATTGACATAATTGATGTTATAAATACCCAAATAAATATAATTTGAGACTTTTTATGAATTCCACTAATTTTCTAGGTTAATATGAAATGTTAGTATTGATTTAATTAATTTTTTTCTAACTAATCATTCTGTTATGATTTTCACAAAAATCAATTACTAAATAGTGTCAAAATTGACATAAAATAGTTTTTAAAACAAATATTATATTAGTAATTGTTATTATATTCCAAAAAATCTATGGTTCGGCCAAATGACTTAGATAAGGTTATATATATTAATAATAAACAACTTGGGGTTCGTTTGTCTTGTTATAGAATGTTTATTAACCTTATAGTGTAAGAACACAAAAAGACAAGGTAAAAGTAAAATTATCTAACTTAAAGTTAAAACTAAATGATAAGGTTAAAATAGGAACCTAAACTTATATAACTTCTATTGGATGATAGGATTTCGACCCATCCCCACATTAGCTTCGAAATAAATCAATTTGGATCTATTTAAAACCTAATTTGTCTTTCTAATAAAATAATATTTTTAGTTTTTCCAAAGGTTCCCCTCTCCTCCCTTATAAAAGAGAACCTCCTCCCTCTCTTCCTCACACCACTTTGAGCCTTCATGCTCTGCCAAACCCTGCCAAATTCTCTTCTCCACTTCCCTAGAAACATCCTAGAGGTCCTAGTCTTCTTCAAAGACCACTACTGGAATTTGGATTTTTCCCAACGGCATTATACCAACGGTTCAATTAAACCGTTGGTATACTCAGCCTTTGCCAACGGTTTAC
Source organism: Viscum album (assembly GCA_963277665.1). Taxonomy (NCBI): domain Eukaryota; kingdom Viridiplantae; phylum Streptophyta; class Magnoliopsida; order Santalales; family Viscaceae; genus Viscum; species Viscum album. Next base: position 1,221,392,515 of record OY728119.1, read on the forward strand.
TGAAACCGTTGGCAAAGGGCATTCCAGTGACCCATTTCCCAATGGTTCTATAGAATTGTTGGGAAAGGGGTGCTAAACATATCCCTTTCCCAACGGTTTATTGAAACCGTTGGCAGTGGTTTTTCCCAAATAGCAACCCTGATCTGCTCTCCCTCATTCGAGACAGAGCCCTTATTATCCTCCGCTCCCGTGCTCTCGCGAACCCCCCGTCTGAACTTCATCGACCCCCGTCCGAATAGGTACACCCGCCATCCGAACAGGTAAAAATTGATCTCAATCAAGTCGTTGTAGTTGTTTTAATGAATTTATTTTTCCATTAATTAAAACATAAACACTATGGTTCCAATTTTATAGAAGCTTACATGCCAATGGTGGACAATTTTATAATGCATATAGATTCTATTATTTTTAGATTTCTTCTATTATGGATATGTGTTGTTTTTTTCACATGGAATGCCTTGACTATCTACATAGCATGATAGAGGGTTTCTTTTGGAAATATCCAATGGAAATTACATGATCCTATAAACATTTTGATGATTTTTCCTAACCTAGATAGATTATCTGATGTTTCTCTAATGATCAAGGACGGAATGTTTGGAGGACATCACAAGTCCCGACTGGTTGATCCTAGAAGCAATTTCATGATAATGGATGTAATTCTTGTAGGGAATCTCTTGATTTTGGTGATCTTCTCCATTTTCATCAAAAGACATGTTTGACACACTGGGAGGGAAACTCTAGAGTCAGTGTGACATGTCTTGAAGGGTGATTTATGTCCATAGTGACATGATTTGAGGACATCACATGACCTAGTTGGCGTTCCCGGAGGGTGTTAAGGGAGCCATCTAACATTCCTAACATTTAATATGGGACTGAGATAATATGTATTGATTCCCCTATATAGACGGAGATACATATCTATTGGAAAACATGTAGTCTGTATGGTGATAATTAAAGGATTTTCATTACAAGGGTGGCATATTCATGGGTGCCATCTGATTTTATTTGACATGTCAAGGGGACATCAAATGATCAAAATAGGTTTACAATGGAATTTATTGTAAACATGATGAAATTTCCTAGTGTAATAAAATTTCATAGGTGAGGCATGTTATGAACATTAGGGTCAACATATATTTCCTTCACCTTAGTCTCCCATATTTTAGTATTTCATCCATCCTTTTATCCCAAAATCCATAGATTTATACATTATTTTATTATATTATGTCTCAAATTATCTAAAATATGTGTTTGATGTTCTTCACGTGACCTATCATAATTCCTTCTCATAATCTATAGTGATCATGGGAAGATCCCATGCATGATTCATGATCACTCAAATTATTCTGCAGATCATACATAATGGAAGCCTTACAGGATGTGAGATGATTATATCTATGAAATCTACTTAGGTACCTAGTGAGGAAGTGCATATTAATTCAAAAAGGTAAATCGCATATGAGGATACCCTACTAATATGGTTATGGGATGAGGCATGCTCTGATGTGATAACACATTAAGTTCTTGTTGGTTTTACATTTTTTCAATAACACATTAGTATGTTTTTTTCACATGTGTAGTTGATACCATGATTATTTTCTTCCTTTATCATTTACTTAAATGTATTTTCTATTAAAGTTTAATCCTATTGAATGTTTTATAACAAAATGACTTATATGAATTCTTTTTACAGAATGGACAGAAGTTGGATGTATGAAACCGATCGTATCTCAAGCGATTTTCAAAAAAATTTGGAGAGATTTATTGATTTTGCATTTCACAATGCTTCAGATAGTGGTCGCATACACTGCCCATGTTCCAATTGTGTTGGCTGACCTTGGTTGAGTCGTGAAGAAGTCAGCTACCACATAACCAAAAATGGTTTTCAAGAAAACTACTTTTTGTGGTATCGCAATGGGGAGAAAATGAAATCTCAAATTGGTGATGATCGAAATGAAAGGATTGGAATGGAGAATTTTTTAGATGATCGGTTTCCGTTTATTCGTCATCATGAAAAAAAGGATTTCGACTCAAGAAGACGTCAATATGAGGACAACTGATGCATCTAGTGAAAATGATGATATTGATAGGGTGAAAAAATTGAATGATGCTGCCACGACTCCAGTATATCGACAATGCGATAAAATGAAAAGGCTGTAATTTTTAATCCGATTGTTTCATGGAAAAACAATGTATGGGATTTATAATATAGAAATCGATTAAATTCTTACCCTCTTGAAGGATTTACTTCCAGATGATGCAGATATTCCCTCAAACCACTATATGGCATGGAAGATAGTTGAAGAACCTGGATTTTCTAGAAACAAAATTCATGCTTGCCCGAAAGGTTGCAGTTTATTCTAGGAAGAAACCGCTGAACGAAATGAATGTATAAAATGTGGCACATCCCGCTGGAAGTCAAAATCTGATGGAACACCATCCCGCGTTCCACAGAAAGTAATGTGGCACTTTCCATTGATCCCCAGACTCCAGAATCTTTTTATGTCTGATGACATATCAATAAAAATGAGATGGCATGATACCGAGAGAAAGAAGACTAATGATGAGTTGGTTCATCCTGCAGATGGATTTGCGTGGCAGAGATTTGATGCTCGACATCCTGATTTTTCAGCTGACGTGCGTAATGTGAGGTTGGGTCTTTCATGAGACGGTTTTAATCCGTTTGGGCAGATGCTTACTTCACACAGCACATGGCCAGTTTTTATACACATTTATAATCTTCCCCCACGGTTGTGTATGAAAAAATCATTCACTTTCATGAGTATACTCATATCTGTTCCTTTTGATCCCAGCATTGATATTGATGTATACATGCAACCTTTAATAAAAGAGTTGAAACTTCTTTGGGATGTGGGTGTGCGCACATACGATGCATGTTCGAAAGACATATTTCAGATGTGTGGTGCGCTTATGTGGACGATCAATGATTTTCCGGCTTATGTAATGATGTCTGGATGGAGCATGAAGGGAAAATTGTCATGTCCAGTTTATAAGAAGAATACACGATCCAGAAGACTGAAACATCGTTGTAGATTCAGTTTTATGGGACATCGACGATTTTTGCCAAAGGATCATCCATATAGAATGAATCCTCGAAGATTTGATAATACTATTGTAAAGACCCGGAAATTTGAAGGAAAATTTTTTCTTAATTTTTTTTGGAATTTTACAAGAACGCAGTTTCTGACGGCGCCTGATTCCGAGGCCCGGTGTGCCCGGAATTAATTTCCGAAGTTTGGCTCGGGTACGTTCAGTGAACGAGCGAGCGGAAATTTCTATCTTTTGAACCGGTGCTCGGAATTGAAATCTGATTGCACCGATGAACTCACAACACCGGTAATCGCTTAAGGGAACCTTTACCGTAGTTGCGTTTGTGCGGGAGAAGAAGTTAATTTTTTGGGGTTTTATTAAAAAAGTGAATAATATTGTTAAATCAATTTTATTTCATGTTAAGTTGTTAACTTCTCCCATGGGAAGTTGGTGGTGGGACCACATCCATCCAACTTCCCATGTGTGGATATTTGAAAGGGTGGGGCCCACACAACCCCCTCCCCACCTCTTCAAATTCCTTAACTTTCTTAACCCCTCTAAACCCCCCATTTAAGTTTTGATAACTTAACACCTCCTTAATTTTATAACATCTAATCTTAATAACTTAAGTGAGTTAAATATGGGTTTTGAATTTTAAAACTCTTGAAATTCAAAACCTATATTGGGTTAAAAAAATAAGTGGGAGGATTATTTTATTTTGGGGTTAGTTGTTCTTGTGGTGGAGACTTGGGAGAGAAAAGGCTAAGTCTTCTTCTTCTTCAACATCGACGAAGAACGCGAAGAACACCTCCAACGAAGAACATCTCTACCGAAGAACGCGACGTCTTCTTCCAATGACGTTTCCCCTTCGAACGCACCTCGACGACAACGGAGTCGACATTCTTTCCCCGCAACGCTCGACCTCCGCGACGCTCGTCTTCCGCGGGTTGTTGACGTGCACCGTATCTGAATCAAGGTAGGGGTTTATTTATTTAATTGTTCGTGAATACAAACTTGGTTATAATCGTGGATTAAAACCCTTTTTGTTATTGAATAACGCGAGGGGGTCGGACCGCACAAACACAGCCGACCCTCCTCCTTTGTTTTTCATGATGGTATCTTGAGAATGATACAAGAAAACGTGGTGTCGTCGCACCACAAGATTTATTGCGGAAGATACGCGCGGCGCCGTCGCACCGCACCGTGGAAAGAAATCCAAGAACGCGATGTCGTCGCGTCGCGTCGAAGAAAGTCAAAGGCGCCGCGGCCGGAGCGGGGCCACGGCGGAGGGAAGCGATGTCGTCGCATCGCGCCGAACGGCATAGGCCGCGGCCGGTTCCGGGCCCCGGCGAAGCAAGATGACCGGCGGCCGGCACCGGGCTGCCGATGTCGGCGATGGAAGGAACGGCCGTCACCGGTCCTTGGTGGCGAAACCGACCGGCCAGTGCGGGCCGGCCGGCCAGTGGAGACCGGGGGAATTAATTCCCAAGGTCGGGTCTTCAAGCGGCCCCAATTAAGGGGCCGCAGTTTCACAAAAGTGGGGGGGGGGGGGCTTTGCCCCCCGTGCGCGGCACCCGAACGACGCGCTGGCCGCACCGCCGGCCGGGTCGCGCCGCCGGCCGGGCCGGGTCCAGCCGGACCAGGTCGGGTCGACCCGGTTCGGGTCGACCCTGTTTTGGTCGGACTAGGGGGGGTCGGGCCGGGTCGGCCCGGGCGCAGACCCCCAGTTTCGGACCACTTTTGGTCAAATGCTTGTATCTTGGGCTACGAACCTCCAAACGACTCGCCGTCAGCGGCAACACGATCTTTGGATCGAGACGGTCGTTTCGGTATACTATACTCAAGGTACATCTTCCTTTTCGGGAGGCTACGTGGTTAAAACTCCATAGTTAAGCGTGCTTGGCCTAGAGTAGTGATCAGGATGGGTGACCTCCTGGGATGTTTTTTTCCAGGGTGGGTGTGAGACGGAAAAGCCAATAACTTCCAGACCAGGCGTCCGATTGACGCGCCGTCTGTTGCGTTGCGTTCCTATTGACGATACGGAACTTTTGGCATCCTCCGCCCGAGTTTTGGATGCAGATGGATAGTGTCCGGGTTGGATCGCACCGAAATCCAACCGGGCCCCTGGAACGGAAAAGCTGATATCATTCTGACAGAACGTCCATTTGACGAACCGTCAGTGGCTTTGGTGATCGCGTTGAGAAACGGTCCCTATGAGTTTACCCTATGAGAGTTCGAGGTACAGTTGAGATACGGCCGGGTTTGGTTCGCTCACGAAACCAACCGGTCCCCTGGGACGAAAAGGCTAATAACTCACAGACTGGGCGTCCGATTGACGCGCCGTCTGTTGCGTTGAGACCCCTATGACGTGGCGGTCCATTGAGATACTTCTTCGTGGGACTTTGAGATACTTGGAGTATCGACCTGTAGCTCGTGGAGCGGACCCTCCCAGTAACGAGCGTGCGGAGTACGGAGACCGTGTAGCTGGCTGAGACCCGACGACTACTGATCGAACGACTCGGTGTGTTACAGAGGTGCACTTGGTTGTAGCGGCACATGAGAGCGCTTGGTTGTAGCGGCAGACCCACGACAGAGGTGCGCTTGGTTGTAGCGGCTCATGGGAGCGCTTGGTTGTAGCGGCAGACCCACGATAGAGGTGCGCTTGGTTGTAGCGGCACATGGGAGCGCTTGGTTGTAGCGGCAGACCCACGACAGAGGTGCGCTTGGTTGTAGCGGCACATGGGAGCGCTTGGTTGTAGCAGCTGGCCCGCAGTACTCGATGGGTGGAGTTCTTCAGCAGTCTTAGGTTAGTGAGCAGTACCTCGGAGTTGTGACAGGACCACTGTACACTCCAGAGACGGAGTCCTTCAGCAGTTACGGTTTCGATAATGAAAATCCTGGTTGAGCTGAGACTTTTGACCTTGTGTTTACCTCATGATTGAGATGGGTCACTTGCTAACTTAGGTATATGTATGGGCATATACCCGGGTAGTGGTTATCCATTGATTTCCCAATCCTTGTGTTTCCTCATGATTGAGATGGGTTACTTGATAACTTAGGTTTATGTATGGGCATATACTTAAGTAGAGGTTATCTGTTGAGATCTTCTTTGTGGTTATCCTTGTTGGTTTATTGAGACCTTGAAGGTCTCGGGGTCCCTACTGAGTATCGTTATACTGACCCCTGCACGGGATATGCCCGTACCTCGTTGTGTTGGTTGCAGACGACGGGCAGTGCTGACAGAGGCCGAGTGTTCGAGGACTGGACGGTACCTGGAGGTGGACTATATGACGATATGGTACCTGGAGGAGGACCTCACGACGAGACGGTACCCAGAGGTGGACGTGACGACGAGGCGGTACCTGAAGGTGGACCACTGGGCGGACATACTCGGAGCAGACGGCGGGACCCGAGGAGCAGAGGAGCTATCTGTACCCACCCTTCAGGTGGGATTTCCAGTGGACAGCTCGATGTAGCAGCTTACTTTTCAATTGTTGTTTTCCCTTCGAGTTGTACTTTACAGTTGGGCTTGTATTTCCGGCCCCTTTTTACTTTCCGCACTTACTGTTGTACTCAGTTTTTACTTAGTGTTTACATCTTCCGCTTGTACTCTGTTTGATTGTTTACTTTACAAAGGCAATGCCTTCCCTTTTTACCGGGATTTACGCCTTGGTGCTAGTCGCCAGCCCCTGGCCTATGGAAGGCGGGCTTGGGGTAGTCACGGCACGGGCCCCGAGGACGGGTCGTGACAAATTGGTATCAGAGGAGTTCGGTTCTACCGCCGAACTTATAACTCTGATGTTTTCTTTCTATGAAGAAATAGTGTTGAGAGTACCGAGTGTGGTTTTCAGTTCAGGGAGTCTAGTGTTGGTGCGGGCGGCCGACGTATCCATACACCAGGACCCTGACAACTGATTTCTGACTTTGTGCACGAAAACACTAATTGCGTGTGTGTATTCAAAGGTTTTCCCTTAAAATAGCTCAAACTAGGTCAGCTCACCAGGTATAAACGTTTGACCGTGTCATGATGTTTCTTTCAGAATTCCTTTTCACGGACGACCAGCTAGAGCCCCGAGAGTGGTACGTACTGACAGCCTGCCGAGCGACGAGGCCTCAGTACAGGGCCCTATCCCAGTTGAGGCACCAGCGGAGGCACCAGCGGTACTGCTACCCGTTGGGCCACCGATGCCACCAGCCCCAGCAGTAGGCGATGCACGATGCTTGAGCGCGCTGCATGAGTTCCAGTGCCAGAGGCCACCCAGGTTCCGGGGAGAGACGGACCCGCAGGCGGCTGAGGTTTGGCTGGAGGCTGTGGTGAGAGTCTTCAGGCTAATGGGGGCGCTGGCAGACTTCATGGTGATCTTTCCTACCAGCCTCCTTCAGGCAGCAGCAGGCAGGTGGTGGAGCCACTTGTTCTAGTTTTGCGATGAGATGAACTTCGCATGGGAAGACTTCGAGACCTTCTTCAGGGTGGAGTTTGTGCCAGTATCTCTACACCCCGAGCGTGTACAGGAGATTCTGCCTTTTCCACGTGCTTTTCGATCAGTATCTAAGTCATCTGTGGGCAGTAGACAGATGATGTAGAGGTCCAGGAGGACCGGACATGCAGTTGGATGATCTCGGGTTTTAGGACCGGTGGTGCGGGGCACCCGAGGTGGGGTCAGAGCCAGGCGTGCCAGAAACAGACAATGTTACTCCTACGGCGGAAAGTGTCACCTGGAACGTGACTGTCCGACTCCTCGTACGATTGATCAGCGGGTGTTAGAGGAGCCACCGAGACAGAAGCAGCGGCGAGTGCTTGAGTAACAGCCGAGCAGTGGACAAGGCAGTAGAGCTCTGAGAGCAGGTGGGCAGGAGAGGAACTAGTGGATACGTCCTTTGTACTTCTAGTTCCATGTTTATTTGTATTCGTGTCTTTGTACTATGAGATGCAATAATAAAAAGACACTTATCTTTGTTGCTTTCCTGTCCTTTTGTTTGGTTGATACTGAGTGGTCCCGGTTAAACTGTTGACTTGACCCTCACTTTCGAGAATTCTGCTGGAGGGGACCCAGTGACCTCACACTGATGCCGAAAGTGTGACTCGAACCTTGGAGGCGAGAGTGACAGTTGGATCTCTTAGTAGATACGTCGAGGCCTTACAACGTCATCCATGGCATGAATGCATCATTCATGTCAGGATTGACTGTATTAGGCAACGAATGTGGTTCATCCAGGGGATGAGACCGGGTTTCTCTTATCGGCAAAGAAGAAATCATAGCAGCTCTTGTGAGACTAAAGGAGGACCAGGACATCCAAGAGATGATTAAGACAGCTCAGTGCAGTAAGAAACAGGAAACCGGTGCCAGTCATAGAGACGCGGGCGTGTTAAGAAGAGGAATCTTAAAGGAGAGATGAGTCTACGAAGCAGTAGACGTGGAGGCAGAGCTAGGAGAGAAGCATGAGGTGGTGTACATCCTAACATGGTACAACCACCCACCTTAGTTATTCCTGCCAGGCTCAGGGAGCTGGAGGGCGGAGGAAGAGTTCGCCTGCATGCGGTCAAGGAGTGTGACCCAATGGCTCTAGAAATGATTCAAGGGACAGTCTGTGTCCACTACTAGATGTTGTAGTAACGGACGTCGATGTGAATCATTCTTGCTTTCACAAATCTTGTTCAAAACCTAGAGTTTCTGGTAAGACGTGGACTTGTCCCTCACGTCTGGAGATACCTTGGGAGGAGACTTGATAATCACACCTACGCCGACGGTGTGGTCAGACCCTCGAGGCGAGAGTTTCGTTTGGAATCTCTTGGTGACAGCGTCGAGGCCTTACGATGTTAGTTTGAGTATGGAATGGGAAATAACTGTTCATACTCAAATTGACGGTTTTAGGCAAACGTCGGGATGGGTTTACCTTGGTCGGTGAAAAGGAAACCCCAGGCAGCACGGGATAAACTCTTTCACGGGAGGGTGCGACCGATCACTCTTGAATCGGACAACCTTACCCTCGTGGCAGCAGTTGTTTGAGTTCTAGTTCAAACAGGAATTGGAAACATCTGGAGTTTGAGGATGGCGACCACGTTCTTATACGGGTCTCACCTCGACAAGGTTTACGGAGATGTGGCCAAGGCGGCAAGTTATCTCCAGGGTTCAGCGGACTTTCTTAGGTCCCCATCTGGGTAGGCGGGGTGGTTTACTGCTTGACCCATTCACCGCAGTTGCACCAGGTGCACGATGACTTCCACGTATCTCAACTGAGGAGATACGTGCTCGACCCTGCGCATATCATCGACCATGAGGAGCTGGACGATGGCGATGGGGTGTCTTTCACGGAGGTTTTAGTGGGGATCGAGGATCAACAGGAGCAGATCCTACGAGGACGATCGATTCCTCTGGTGCACTTTCTTTGGCAGTACGGAACCTCCAGGTAAGCACATGGGAGCGGAAGGCTCAGATGCGTGCTCTGTACCGCTTTTGTGACCCTAGATTGTATTGAAGCTTTACAGGGACGTAAAACCCTGAGGTGGGAGTAATGTAAAGACCCGGAAATTTGAAGGAAAATTCTTTCTTAATTTTCTTTGGAATTTTACAAGAACGCAGTTTCTGACGGCGCCTGATTCCGAGGCCCGGTGTGCCCGGAATTAATTTCCGAAGTTTGGCTCGGGTACGTTCAGTGAACGAGCGAGCGGGAATTTCTATCTTTTGAACTGGTGCTCGGAATTGAAATCCGATTGCACCGATGAACTCACAACGCCAGTAATCGCTTAAGGGAACCTTTACCGTAGTTGAGTTTGTGCGGGAGAAGAAGTTAATTTTTTGGGGTTTTCTTAAAAAAGTGAATAATATTGTTAAATCAATTTTATTTCATGTTAAGTTGTTAACTTCTCCCATGGGAAGTTGGTGGTGGGACCACATCCATCCAACTTCCCATGTGTGGATATTTGAAAGGGTGGGGCCCACACAAACCCCTCCCCACCACTTCAAATTCCTTAACATTCCTAACCCCTCTAAACCCCCCATTTAAGTTTTGATAACATAACACCTCCTTAATTTTATAACAACTAATGTTAATAACTTAAGTGAGTTAAATATGGGTTTTGAATTTTCAAACTCTTGAAATTCAAAACCAATATTGGGTTAATAAAATAAGTGGGATGATTATTTTATTTTGGGGTTAGTTGTTCTTGTGGTGGAGACTTGGGAGAGAAAAGGCTAAGTCTTCTTCTTCTTCAACATCGACGAAGAACGCGAAGAACACCTCCAACGAAGAACATCTCTACCGAAGAACGCGACGTCTTCTTCCAACGATGTTTCCCCTTCGAACGCACCTCAACGACAACGGTGTCGACGTTCTTTCCCCGCGACGCCCGACCTCCACGACGCTCGTCTTCTGCGGGTTGTTGACGTGGACCGTATCTGAATCGAGGTAGGGGTTTATTTATTTAATTGTTCGTGAATACAAACTTGGTTATACTCGTGGATTAAAACCCTTTTTGTTATTGAATAACGCGAGGGGGTCGGACCGCACGAATACGGCCGACCCTCCTCCTTTGTTTTTCGTGATGGTATCTTGAGGATGATACGAGAAAACGTGGTGTCGTCGCACCACAAGATTTATTGCGGAAGATATGTGCGGCGCCGTCGCGCCGCGCCGTGGAAGGAAATCCAAGAACGCGATGCCGTCGCGTCGCGTCGAAGAAAGTCAAAGGCGCCGCGGCCGGAGCGGGGCCACGGCGGAGGGAAGCGATGCCGTCGCATCGCGCCGAACGGCATAGGCCGCGGCCGGTTCCGGGCCGCGGCAAAGCAAGATGACCGGCGGCCGGCACCGGGCCGCCGGTGTCGGCGAAGGAAGGACCGGCCGTCGCCGGTCCTTGGTGGCGAAACCGGTCGGCCAGTGCAGGCCGGCCGGGCAGTGGAGACCGGGGGAATTAATTCCCACCGCCGGGTCTTCAAGCGGCGTCAATTAAGGGGGCGCGGTTTCCCAAAGGGGGGGCTTTGCCCCCCCCCCCAGCGCGGCACCCGAACGACGCGCCGGCCGCACCGCCGGCCGGGTCGCGCCGCCAGCCGGGCCGGGTCCAGCCGGACCAAGTCGGGTCGACCCTGTTCGGGTCGGCCCGGGTCGGCCCGGGCCCAGACCCCCAGTTTCAGACCACTTTTTGTCAAATGCCCGTATCTTGGGCTACGAGCCTCCAAACGACTCGCCATCAGCGGCAACGCGATCCTTGGATCGAGACGGTCGTTTCGGTATACTATACTCAAGGTACATCATCCTTTTCGGGAGGCTACGTGGTTAAAACTCCATAGTTAAGCGTGCTTGGCCTAGAGTAGTGATCAGGATGGGTGACCTCCTGGGAAGTTTCCCAGGGTGGGTGTGAGACGGAAAAGCCAATAACTTCCAGACCAGGCGTCTGATCGACGCGCCGTCTGTTGCGTTGCGTTCCTATTGACGATAAGGAACTTTTGGCATCCTCCGCCCGTGTTTTGGATGCAGATGGATAGTGGCCGGGTTGGATCGCACCGAAATCCAACCGGGCCCCTGGAACGGAAAAGCTGATATCATTCTGACAGAACGTCCGTTTGACGAACCGTTAGTGGCGTTGGTGATCGCGTTGAGAAACGGTCCCTATGAGTTTACCCTATGAGATTTCGGGGTACAGTCGAGATAGGGCCGGGTTTGGTTCGCTCACGAAACCAACCGGGCCCTTGGGACGAAAAGGCTAATAACTCACAGACCGGGCGTCCGATTGATGCGCCGTCTGTTGCGTTGAGACCCCTATGACGTGGCGGCCCTTTGAGATACTTCTTCGTGGGACTTTGAGATACTTGGCGTATCGACCTGTAGCTCGTGGAGCGGACCCTCCCAGTGACGAGCGTGCGGAGTACGGAGACCGTGTAGCTGGCTAAGACCCGACGACTGCTGATCGAACGACTCGGTGTGTTACAGAGGTGTGCTTGGTTGTAGCAGCACATGGGAGAGTTTGGTTGTAGCGGAAGACCCACGACAGAGGTGCACTTGGTTGTAGCGGCACATGGGAGCGCTTGGTTGTAGCGGCAGACCCACGACAGAGGTGCGCTTGGTTGTAGCGGCACATAAGAGTGCTTGGTTGTAGAGGCAGACCCACGAAAGAGGTGCGCTTGGTTGTAGCGGCACATGGGAGCGCTTGGTTGTAGCAGCTGGCCCGCAGTAATCGATGGGTGGAGTTCTTCAGCAGTCTTAGGTTAGTGAGCAGTACCTCGGAGTCGTGACAGGACCATTGTACACTCCAGAGACGGAGCTCTTCAGCAGTTACGGTTTCGATAATGAAAATCCTGGTTGAGCAGAGACTTTTGACCTTGTGTTTACCTCATGATTGAGATGGGTCACTTGGTAACTTAGGTATATGTATGGGCATATACCCGGGTAGTGGTTATCCATTGATTTCCCAATCCTTGTGTTTCCTCATGATTGAGATGGGTTACTTGATAACTTAGGTATATGTATGGGCATATACCTAAGTAGAGGTTATTAGTTGAGATCTACATTGTGGTTATCCTTGTTGGTTTAGTGAGACCTTGAAGGTCTCGGGGTCCCTACTGAGTATCGTTATACTCACCCCTGCACGGGCTATGCCCGCACCTCGTTGTGTTGGTTGCAGACGACGGGCAGTGCTGAGAGAGGCCGAGTGTTCGAGGACTGGACGGTACCTGGAGGTGGACTATACGACGAGATGGTACCGGGAGGAGGACCTCACGACGAGACGGTACCCAGAGGTGGACGTGACGACGAGGCGGTACCCGAAGGTGGACCACTGGGCGGACATACTCGGATCAGACGACGGGACCTGAGGAGCAGATGAGCTATCTGTACCCACCCTTCAGGTGGGATTTCCAGTGGACAGCTCGGCGTAGCAGCTTTACTTTTCAGTTGTTGTTTTCTCTTTGAGTTGTACTTTACAGTTGGGCTTGTATTTCCGGCCCCTTTTTACTTTCCGCACTTACTGTTGTACTCAGTTATTACTTAGTGTTTACATCTTCCGCTTGTACTCTGTGTGATTGTTTACTTTACAAAGGCAATGCCTTCCCTTTTTACCGGGATTTACGCCTTGGTGCTAGTCGCCAGCCCCTGGCCTATGGAAGGCGGGCTTGGGGTAGTCATGGCACGGGCCCCGAGGTCGGGTCGTGACAACTATAGAGACCGATGATCCACCTCAGCGTATGTCTGGAACTGATGTGCTTAATGAATTGAAAGAATTCTTTTTTTCGTTCGGGAAGGGTCAAATGAAATCTGGAAAGAGAAAGAATGTTTCCACAGAAACCTGTTACAATTGGAGGAAGAGGAGTATCTATTTTGATTTTCCTTATTGGTCTACCAATTTGCTACGTCATTGCTTAGACATAATGCATATTGAAAAGAATATATGTGAAATGTTGCTTTCAGTTCTTATAAATGTAAAGGGGAAGACAAAAGATGATTTACAATATCGACGTGACTTGGTGGGTTGGGGCATCAGACCAGAATTGCATCCTGTGCGTATCAGTGAAAATAAATGGCAACTTCCATGTGCTTCTTATGAGATGACACCTACTGAAAAAAAAACAATTTCTGGAAGTATTAGAGACTATTAGAGTTCCTGATGTCTATTCAAGCAACATATCTAAACGGGTCAACATAAGAGAGTTGAAGCTAAAATCTTTGAAGACTCATGATTATCACGTTCTATTGCATGAGTTGCTTCCAATATCAATCCTCCATCTTTTGTCCAATAATGTAAGGGTGGGTGTTATTCGGTTGTGCCATTTGTTTAGAGATCTTTGTGCTAAGAAGTTGTCCAAGTCTTTATTGCAAAAAATGTTGACAGATGCCCCATTAATTTTGTGTGAGTTGGAGAAAATATTTCCCCCATCATTTTTCACATGCATGTTGCATCTGACTGTCCATTTTCCAACTGAAATACTTCTTGAAGGACCTGTTTCTTTTCGTTGGATGTATCCAACTGAAAGAAATATGTTCACATTAAAGTCTTATGTTCGAAACAAGAATCATCCCGAAGGTTCTATCGTGAACGGTTACTTAGCTCAGGAATGTATGGATTTCTGTTCGATGTATTTGTCTGATCTTACTACAAGAATGAACAGACCAATCAGAAATGAAGAAGAAAATTATGAGAAAATTGAACCCAGTTTTCCATCACTTCCTCAAACAGGAGGAATTCCGGGATCATATACATTGAAGACATTAAGCCATGAAGAGCGGGAGATGGCACATCGCACAGTTTTGTTCAGTTGTGATTTGTTCGATGACTATATCAGGTAACAAAATTGAATATGTATATCTTACATATATATCTGTTAAACTATTCATATTTTTTTTATCTACAGGGAACATAAAACAATGATAAATAGGAAGCATCGTTCTTTATCATTGAGAAGGAGAGAGACTTTTCATAGCAAAGAGTTTTCTTCATGGTTAAAATTAAAGGTAAAAATATTACTGTTTAAATTAATTATTTCCATATTTACTTAAGTTTAACTGTAATTTATATTATAGGTATTGAGTTTGTCTACTGACTCTGTCTCTGAGGAAATAAGAGATTTGACTTTTGGTCCTAATACCGTGGTTCGTGACTGTAAATCAATTGTTATCAATGGGTACAGATTTATTGTCACTGAACGAGCCAAAAACATGAGAACACAACATGATGGTATTATGGTTACTGCCACAACAGATTTTTATGTCAATGAATCAGATAGTAGACCGTGACTTGAAAAAGTGGGTTATTATGGAGTCGTTGAGAAAATAATAATATTGGATTATTACTCTCATGGATGAGTCACAATGATGAAATTCAATTGGTTTGATTCGATGATGAGACATGGCACATTTATTGATGATTGTGGATTTCGAGTAATTAATATGACCCGCACCCTTTCTACCGAAGAACCATATATGTTGGCATCAATGGCTAAACAAGTTTTTTATGTCAAAGATCAACTTCAACCTGAATTTGGTGTCATAGTTGAAGTAATTCCAAGACATATTTTTGATGATGCTGATGATGGAATTGACACTGTCCCTATTTCCATTGGAACCAATCCATTTACTTTTTTGATGACTCCAATATCTCAATTGTCAGAGTTGATTGTGAACCTGAAGTTGTGGTTGTAAATATATAGAATTATTCATCCATGTTCTCAATTCTTTTGGTTTACCTCGATTTGGGTTGTTAAGGTAGGTAATATTCATATTTATTTATTATTGATCACAAATATGTTTTAGCTGACCTGACCGTTATGTGAATTTTCAATGTTTATTGGTTGCAGTTTTATTTGAATTGCATTTTCTAATTTGGAATTGAACTGTATTCAAACTAAATCAAACAATATTTCTAACTTGGTGAACATTACAACTTGTATGTTTTATTAAATTCATTCAATCTCTTCTAAAACAATTGATAGCTAAATTACCAATAAATCCCCTCATTCCCTCATATATTTAGTTTTTTGGTTTACACATTAATTTCCTTTTTCTAATTAATTTCATATTTGTTTTCAAATTCAGGAAATGCAGCCAATTAAAGAGAGACGAAGAAAACAAATGGCGGAGAACAATCGTCGGATGGAGGAGGTGGGCATTCCACCATTAGTGCCTACTGTGAGTACTTTATTTCAAATATATATATATATATATATATATATATATATATACAGAATATATAATTTCATGTGATTAATTTTTTTGTAAACTTTTTTGTAGGATCCACCGTTACGTCGACAGTTATTCGACAAGGAGCCTAGTACTGGTCCTAGTACTCAGGCCGGTGGTACGAGGAGGGTTCGTACCAGAGGTAGACGTAGAGCTGCGCGTGCCCGACTTGAACCTGCCCCTCCCACTGACATTCCAGCCTTCCCACATTCTGATCCCGGTGTGTCGTTAGAGACACACGGGGTATTTAGGCCTCCCATGTTTTCGCTACCTTCTGCATCTTCTGCCCCATCATTTTCACATCCCATGATGATTCCCACTCCCCAGTCAGCATCAGGTCATACAGCTGTTCCATCTTCTTTTCCTTCTACTTCTGTCTCTCCGAGCTTTTATATTCCATCGTCTTCGACTCCTGTTCCACCAGAGGGTGTTCCATCAGGTTCTGTGGATCCGGTGCCACTCATTGATCAGACTAGCGCAGGTATATTTATAAAACCCTAACAAATTTTTATAGAAATATTTATTTTCATTATAACATGTTTTGATAAAATATTTGTTTTTAATTCATGACAGATACATCTACTGACAGGAGGCGGGGGAGGGGCCGTACACGCATGTGTTCGGTGTGGAACCGTCGCACACAGGTTATAGTGGAATATAATGAAGACAATCAGATGGTTGAGAAAACAGGGCAGAAATGTCGGAGTTTTCTGGCGACGCTTGCCAAATACTCCGACATCATTCCCGTCAGCCCGCTGTCGTGGAGACGTTTGCCACATGAGGTCAAAGATAGAGCTTGGGAAGAGATATGGGTAAAAAAAATCTGTTGTATTTAATTCCATGAATTATTTTTGTATTTATATGAATTAATATTTTGATTTCATCTTTGATTTAATTTTCCTAATAGTGAGGGTGCACGACTGGAACGTCTAAACGATTTAGGCGAGATTTGGAGAGCCTACAAGCATGAGATTTATATTGGCTGGCGTGCTAGAGTTGGCACTGAGTTAGAGGCGGTACCAGTCGTGGATGATTGTCCTATAGAGCAGTATCGTCAGATGATTACTCATTGGATGAGTACCCAGTTTAAGGTATGAATTACATTTGAGGTATTTAAATAATATCTTTCAAGTTTTGCATTAATATTGTCCTTTTAATTATCTAATTTTATTAAGGAATCATTTGGAAAAAATAAAAAAAACATTGATGCAAAAAATACCTCCATACACTAGGACGCACAACGATGCCGGATCATGAGAGGCAGCAGGTATGACAATTGTTTATAAGTTTTCTTTACGAATTACATTTTCTTTTGTTTCCTCAATTATTTAATCATTTGCTAAAGTTTTTATATAACTTTTGTATTCAATGTCATTGTATAGGCAAGTACAAAATATTGATGGACGTGTGCCTGGAGCAAAACTGTTTTGCTCGAGTAGACGAAAAAAGGATGGAAGTGCTGTCAATGAAGCGACCCAGCAGCAGATTGTAAGTTTTAATCTGTTGATTTTATATTTTAATATATATTTTGTAACTTAATAATATATTTATATTTGTAACAGGATGCTTTAGAGGCCCTCGATGCCCAAGAAGTAGACAACTTTGGGCCATCTGATCACTTACATCAGGTGTTGGGAGAGGATCATTCTGGCAGAGTACGCTGCCGACCTAGGATAGACCCGATGAGGTATTGGCCTGCCTCAAGTACGAGTTGTAGTGCCACCGAGCTGCAGCAAGTTAAGGCACAGGAAGAACAGGCTGAGAAAAGGGCCACAGAGACGGCAGAACAGTCTGCTAGGGAAAACAGTGCATTTATGAAATTTATTGAAGTTCTACGTCCAACACTTCCAGTAGAGGCCAGCCCAGTGATTAATGAATACATGTTGTCGATACATTCTATATATGGTGCAACAGGTGGCAGTTCCAGTGGTGGTCAGGCCGATGTCCAGCTTGAAGATGATGATGGCGAGGAGTCTGATGCGGAAGAGGAGGGAGATGAGGAGGGAGAGGAGGAGGGTGAAGGCGGGGAGGAGGGCACTGTGGAGGGTGGGGACGATGAGGAGGACTATGACGAGGGTGATGATGATGATGATGATGGTGATGTTGATGCTGATGTGGGACATATTGATCTGTTACATTTTTGACTTATATTACTGAGATTTGATGTTTAATCTATTCTAGTTGTTGGTTTTATCTAGACTCGTAGTATAGTATTGGAGTTGAGTTATTTTTATATATTGTCTGTTTTTATGGATGTTGTTGTCTTTTAGTGGTTGTGTGTTTGAGAACTCCCTGGACAACCCCCCTCATTCTTGGACCCTGGACAACCCCCCTCCCCCTTGGACCCCAAACACCCCCCAAACACCCCCTAGACAGCCCCCTGGACAGCCCCCCGTACAGCCCCCCACCCTCCACCCTGGACCCCAGATAGCCCCCCGGACAACCCCCCGGACAACCCCCCCCCACCCTCCCCCTTGGACCCCGGACAACCCCCCAAACACCCCCCGGACAGCCCCCAGATAGCCCCCTGAACAACCCCGGACAACCCCCTGAACAACCCCTGAACAACCCCTAAACAACCCCTGATCAACCCCCTGAACAACCCCCGGACAGCCCCCTGAACACCCCCGGACAGTCCCCTGAACAACCCCCAAACACCCCCGGACAGACCCCGCACAGTCCCCCCACCCTCCTCCTTGGTCCCCGGACAGCCCCCCAGACACCCACCGGACAGCCCCCCCCCGGATAGCCCCCCGGACAGCCCCTCCACCTTCCTTAATTTCATTATCTCTGAAATGTTTCATAGCACGATCAACTATAATCTAATCCATACTAAATATGATATAAAAATATTCTATATGAATTTCCATAAGATTTTAAGTGAAAATAAAAAGTGACATATGAAAAACTGACCAAACGCATTTGAAATGTGTTGATGCTTTAGGAAAACGATCCATGGGTCATATGTGACGTGTACGAATCATCCCCGCCTCAATCTGAGGCGCGGTGTGGCCGGAAAAACTCAAAGTGTATGTCTTTTGTTTCAAAAGGACATCATTTTAAGTGAAAAACATCAACTGGCATACGGAAAACCGGCCAAACACATTCGGATTGTGTTGATACTTTAAGAAAACGATCCATGGGTCATTTGAGACGTGTACGAGTCAACCCCTCCTAAATACGAGATACGGTGTGGTCGGGACCACTCTATGTGACTTTCTTTTGTTTAAAATGGACAGTATTTTAAGTACATACGAAAAACCAACCAAACGCATTCGGTTTCTATTGAAACTTTAGGAGAATGATCCATGGGTTATATGTGACGTGTACGAGTCAACGCCACCTCAATCCGAGGCGCGGTGTGACCGAAACCACTCAAAATGTCTCTATTTTGTTTAAAATGGACTTCATTTTTAGTGAAAACAACAAATGACATACGGAAAACCAACCAAACGGATTCTGATTGTGTTGATACTTTAGAACAATGATCCATGGGTCATATGTGACATGTAATAGTCAAACCTGCCTCAATCCGAGGCGCGGTGTGTCCGGCACAACTCAAAGTGTATGTCTTTTGTTTCAAAAGGAAATCATTTTAAGTGAAAAACATCAAATGGCATACGGAAAACTGACCAAACGCATTCGGTTTCTATTGAAACTTTAAGAGAACTATCCATGGGTCATATGTGACGTGTACAAGTCAACTCCACCTCAATCCGAGGCGCGGTGTGTCCGACACCACTCAAAGTGTCTCTATTTTGTTTAAAATGGACTTCATTTTTAGTGAAAACAACAAATGACATACGGAAAACTGACCGAACGGATTCTGATTGTGTTGATACTTTAGCACAATTATCCATGGGTCATATGTGATGTGTACGAGTCAACCCCACCTCAATCCGAGGCACGGTGTGGCCGGCACAACTCAAAGTGTATGTCTTTTGTTTCAAAAGGACGTCATTTTAAGTGAAAAACTTCAACTGGCATACGGAAAACATGCCAAACGCATTCGGATTGTGTTGATACTTTAGGAAAAAGATCCATGGTTCATTTTAGACGTTTACGAGTCAACCCCGCCTAAATCCGAGACGCGGTGTGGCCGGTACCACTCTAAATGTGTCTCTTTTGTTTCAAACGGACAAGATTATAAGTGAAATAAACAACTGGCAGACGAAAAACCGACCAAACACATTCAGAATCTGTTGAAATTTTAGGACAACGATCCATGGGTCATATGTGACGTGTACGAGCCAACACGGGCTCAATCTAAGTCACGGTGTGGTCGGGACCACTCTAAGTGTCTTTCTTTTGTTTAAAATGGACATTATTTTAAGTACATACAGAAAACTGACCAAACGCATTCGGTTTCTGTTGAAACTTTAGGAGAACGATTCATGGGTCATATGTGACGTGTACGAGTCAACGCCACCTCAATCCGAGGTGCGGTGTGGCCGTCACCACTCAAATTGTCTCTATTTTGTTTAAAATGGACTTCATTTTTAGTGAAAACAAAAAATGACATACAGAAAACCGACCGAACGGATTATGATTGTGTTGATACTTTTGAATAATGATCCATGGGTCATATGTGACGTGTACGTGTCAACCCCGCCTCAATACGAGGCGTGGTGTGGCCGGAACAACTCAAAGTGTATGTCTTTTGTTTCAAAAGGACGCCATTTTAAGTGAAAAACATCAACTGGCATATGGAAAACCGGCCAAAATGCATTCGGATTGTGTTGATACTTTAGGAAAACGATCCATGGTTCATTTGAGACATGTACGAGTCAACCCCGCCTAAATCCGAGACGCGGTGTGGCCGATACCACTCTAAATGTGTCTCTTTTGTTTAAAACAGAAAAGATTATAAGTGAAATAAACAACTGACAGATGAAAAACTGACCAAACGCATTTGGAATCTGTTGAAATTTTAGGACAACAATACATGGGTCATATGTGACTTGTACGAGCCAACCCAGGCTCAATCCGAGTCATGGTATGGTCAGGACCACTCTAAGTGACTTTCTTTTGTTTAAAATGGACAGTATTTTAAGTACATACGGAAAACCAACCAAACGCATTCGGTTTCTATTGAAACTTTAGGAGAACGATCCATGGGTCATATGTGACGTGTACGAGTCAACTCCACCTCAATCCGAGGCGTGGTGTGGCCGACACCACTCAAAGTGTCTCTATTTTGTTTAAAATGGACTTCATTTTTAGTGAAAACAACAAACGACATACGGAAAACGGACCGAACGGATTCTGATTGTGTTGATACTTTAGAACAATTATCCATGGGTCATATTTGACGTGTACGAGTCAACCCCGCCTAAATTAGAGGAGCGTTCTGGCCGGCACAACTCAAAGTGTATGTCTTTTGTTTCAAAAGGACGTCATTTTAAGTGAAAAACATCAACTAACATACGGAAAACCGACCAAATGCATTCAGATTGTGTTGATACTTTAGGACAAAGATTCATGGGTCATTTGAGACGTGTACGAGTCAACCCCGTCTAAATCCGAAACGTGATGTGGCCGGTCCCACTCTAACTGCATCTCTATTGTTTAAAAGGGACAAGATTATAAGTGAAATAAACACTGACATACGAAAAACCGAACAAATGCATTCGGAATCTGTTGAAATTTTAGGACAAAGATCCATGGGTCATATGTTACGTGTAAGAGTCAACCGCACCTCAATCCGAGTCGCGGTTTGGCCGAGACCACTCTAAGTGTATCTATTTTCTTTAAAATGTACTACATTTTAAATACATACGGAAAACCAACCAAATGCATTCTGATTGTGTTTATATTTTAGCACAACAATGCATGTGTCATGTCTGATGTGTACGAGTCAACCCCGCGTCAATTCGAGGCGCAGTGTGGCCGTCACCATTCAATGTGTCTCTCTTTTATTTAAAAAACACTTCATTTTAACTGAAAAGAACAACTGGCATACTGAAAACTGACCAAACAATTTCAGAATATGTTGATACTTTAGGACAACGATCAATGAGTCATTTGTGACGTGTACGATTTAACCTCGCCTCATTCCGAGGCACGATGTGACTGGTATCATTCTAGGTGTATGTATTTTGTTTAAAATGTATATGATTTTGAGTAAAAATATATGGTGTACAAAAAACCAATCAAATTATGAATTGAATTCCGGATTCCACATATGATTTTCATCTAAATTTTAAATTTAATTCTAAATGAATTATGTATGTTTATAATTATGTTATGAATTATAATTTAATTATGGATGAGTATATTTCCAGGATGCATTATATGTGTTGGTTGGTTGGTATGCATTATTTAAATGTGTTGGTTTGTTCTCTATATGTATGCATTTTATATGTGTTACAGTTACAATAATTGGATTGAAAATTGAATTGAAAATGAGCCCAAAACAGACCTGCTGTGCCAAAATGAGCCCAAAACAGACCTGTTGTGCAAATTGCATGCTGCTGTGCAATTTGCACAGAAAAGCCTATGCCAACGGTTTCAAACCGTTGGCATAGCCCATATGGAGCTGTTTTTACCAACGGTTCAAACCGTTGGCATAGATTTTGGAATTGGTGTTTTTACCAACGGTTGGTAGAACCGTTGGTAAAAACCTTTCCCAAGGGTTTTCAAACCATTGGGAAAGAAATTTTCATGGGATTCCCCAACGGTCCAAACTGTTGGGAAAGGCTTTTCCCAACGGTTTGGCACAACCGTTGGGGTAGGTTGATTTTTTCTAACTTATCCCAATGGTTCCTTGTAAACCGTTGGGAAAAGCCTTTCCCAACGGCTTACACCCCAACGGTTGGCAGAACCATTGGGAAAGGATGGATTTCCAGTAGTGGACCAATTTCAGTGCCCTAAAAGGAGTTCTCAAAGAGGCGCTTCAAAGAAGAGGAGGTTCAGATACGTACGAAGCATATCAGACCTAAGGTAAAGGATACATTTTCAATCTCATTTTTATCTGAGATTTCTTATACGTAAGTATTTACTGGGGTCACATTTATCATCCATGACCATGTTTTCTAAAAATACTTTCATAAAATGTTTACCATTCTTCCATGGATGTTTAAAGTCATTTTTACCCTTTATTGACTTTTTACCACATTGTATGAATGGAATCTTTCCTTTGGTTACCATATAAGGTACTTTTTGACTTTTCCGACAAGAGTACGAGGAGAATGTTATTTTTAACTTATACGGCATGAATGGATTTTTAAAACATTATTTCCAAGAAGATTCCCTTACAAGTTTTCAAGTTTATTTTTAATCAACTTCTTTTATTTTAGAATTGTATGACATGTTAAGAAAGGAAAAGTGCTTTTGAAGTAGAAAGGATATTTTCCTCAAGAATGGAGTTCAAGTGTTTTATCAAAATTATTTTCCATCTAAGATAATATAGGGTTCTGTTTATATCTATATTATTACATTGATATGATTATGTTGTGATGGAAATATTTTTATGAATTCCTTTATCTTATATGAATTGTTTTATGATGTCATCATATTTAAGATTCCCATTTTTATTACATGGGTTATGCTATGATGTATGGTTTATGATTTTTTGGCACACATAAGAATGGTATCATTATGAGATGGGTGGGGCCTATATCTCCCTCCAATTCATTGGGTAAAGATTTTATATCTCATGAGATATACATGGCTGGAACGGTAGGTTATACCGGTTCAGTGAAACAGGACTGAAACGAGGAGTGAACTCGGTTCAGAAATGGACTTTGTCCACTAAGATAGTCTTGGAAATGGGTCTTGACTAATAAGAAATTATTCTCTATGATTATGTGTGTATGCCACAAAGTTTCATGTTTTATGTTATGATTATCGGGATTACATTTCACTACCATGATTTATCCCATGTTATGAAATTATGATATCTTTTGTAGGGTAATATTTCCAAATTGTTATGTTCTTATGAATATGATGTGATTGATATTTCTTTTGTTTACCCTTACTGAGCATTTGAGCTCACCCATATATATTTTCTTTTCCCCGGGATATAAAGAATGGT
This sequence comes from Viscum album, assembly GCA_963277665.1. NCBI lineage: Eukaryota > Viridiplantae > Streptophyta > Magnoliopsida > Santalales > Viscaceae > Viscum > Viscum album. The sequence goes on from OY728119.1 coordinate 1,221,416,267, forward strand.
TTTAGGTAAAAAATAGGAAGATCTTTATGGGAGATGTTGAAGATCTTTCAGCATGATTAGAAGATTATATTCTGATTTTCCAAAGACACTAAACTATTACGGTCCTTGTGTGTGTGTTTTTGTTATGTACTAAGTATTCCGCAAAAGTAATGTAATGTCCATGTACATCAAGATTCGGGTCTCTACAGATTATCATCTTCTTTATATCTTTAAAATATTCCTCACATTAACAATTCTCAAAAAACATGAATCCCTTATGTGTAATCCAGGTTAGTGGGATTGAAAATAGTGAAGAGTTTCTAACAAATCGATTATATTACCCTAACAATCCTATGAAACTATTTATTTTCAACACAAATGTTAGTTTCTTTCATCCTTTGATTACATTTATTTTGGGAGTGATCCATTGTTATCCACTTATTGGTGATCAAATTACCCAAGAATGTTACCTTCATATACCAATACTAATATAAACTATACATTGAGTAAAAGTTTTACTCAAAAATGGTCTTGTGTATAGTATTTAAATTCTCACCTTGCTTCTCCTCGATTTTGTATTTGATATGAATATCATCTATAAAGACCATAATTTTTTTTCAGGGAAATTACAAATGATTCTACTCATAAAATCCATGATTATAGTTGGGTTATTATTGAGTCTAAATGTAATCACTATGAACATGTAGTTCCCATACTTTTTATGAAAATAAGTATTAGGGATATCCTCCTTCTCCACCTTCAATTAATAATATCTTGATCGAAGACACACTATATAAAAGAACTACCCTACATATAGATGATTGGATAAGTCAACAATCAATTGTAGATGATAGGTTTCCTTCAAAATTATATTTTTTATGTCATGATAATCGTGATATAGGTGAATTGAACCATCCTTCTCTTTGATTAAGAGGACTAGTGCACCTCATGGTGATGCATATGGGAATATAAACCCTTTATCTAGATTCCATTGTAATTGTTTCTTTATATAATCATGTTAAAAAATGGAAAATTTTTATGGATTCATGGGTATTATAATAGCTATAGGTAAGATATAGATTGAGAACTCAACATCATTTCTAGTGGTAATACCATAAAATTTATCAAGCAATACATCAGAAAATTTCATTATAATTAGAATGTTATCAATGATGGACTTTCATTTAGACTCAATAATTTTATGTATATTGGATTGATCAAAAATAAATTATATTCATGAATTATATGTGGGTACCAAATAAGATTTATCCCACTTCATACACTCGTATAGAATTAGAGGCAAATTTAGGATATGGGCGATTATTTCCATCTCTTGGTAATTTATGCTAGATCAACATAAGGAATGCCAATCCATACAAAAATATTGTGTGGAATTATTCTAAAAAAAGTATCATAAGCTTTACTAGAAAATTAATCCTGCAAATATGGACAATGGATGAGTTATATTCACAGGATTAAAAAATTGAACAATTATCCATCTTCCCGCATAACTCAACCGTCTTTTTTTATGTGGTATTTCAATAGTTATAATATTGAATGATATGAATGAATTCACATAACTATAAATAAAAATAATGTTTTATATAAATGAATGAATGAATGGAATACACGTCACTACATCATTTTTGGGATCCACATTAGTAGTTTTCATCATATATGCTTTCCATTGCTCTCATAGCGTTACATGTTGTTATCATAAGTCTTGGGTAATAACCATTGTCTTAAGGAATGAATTCACATAGTGTACATGTTCAATGCAGTTCAAGCACTGGATTACATGTCAAGGGTTGACTACAGAATTACTTTCTTTAATAACATTTATGGGTTTCTCCCATAATCAATCAGAAGCATGGTGACCTTCTTTACTATAAATAAACCATTTACTCATCCCCTTCATTATTTTTTTGGGATTCTTATAAATAAAATTTTTACAAGTGGGATGATGTAATTTCATTCCCCCATAATATTTTCCCATCAAAAAATGATTTTTAAAATCCATTCTCCACTTATTCTCTCTAATCGCAAGAGTCCCTTTATATTTTCTGATGTCTATTTATACATTGAGTCCACATCGAACAACTTTCTCCATGTTATTAATGTTCCAAATGGCTAAGGATTTTTTTGAATTAAATTTTATCCTTTTAAATGAGTAATAAAATTTAATTTTAGGGGAAATGAAAAATATAAGGGCATGTCGTAAAATTATTTTGAAATTTTCTCCAGATTCCCTCATGGATTCTTCATCCTTGCCTAAAGATGTCCCAACCGATTTTCTGTTGATGATTGGTGAAAAATGATTATTGAAAATAAAATTATGAATTTTTTCTACTACATTTCTTAGATATACTCCTAGGGAATTATATATTAAACCAAAATCCATCATAAATCACCTTATTTCTCAATAAGGAAACATCCAACATGATCTTATCTTCCTTAGAGTATTGAAGGATATATAATATATTTTCAATGGGGCTAATTTACTTCTACATGATTAATTAATTCGAATAAACATTGAAATTTTGATGAATTTTTTAAATAATGGTCTTGATTGAAACATACTCATTATTTGGGGGATTTAGGTTTCCCTCTAGATTAATGTTTAAGTTAAACAGTTGAGTCATTTGAGAAAGTTTTTTCTTGATTCTCGGGATTCTTTCTCTCATCATGTTAGGAATTTCATTTTTTTCAATGATTATATTATTCATCCCAATGGTTTTTGTCTTGGTTTCTTTTATTTTCATCAATTGAATAAAAATAAATGAAATATTATGCAGGAATATTTTTAAACTACTAAAAACATAAATAATAAACCAAGAACATTAAATGGATAGCTCATAAATGATTTGTATTATTTAACATATAAATTTATATGATTCAATATAATTTTTCCAGGATTTATTTTCTATCATAAAATTTTATATGAGATTTTTATTGACATAATAACGGTTTATAAAATGAATTTGAATTTAACAAAACATATCCCCTTGTATTGTCGAACTAGGTGTACAAGAATTCCTATTTTTTCTGCATTGGGTAATGATTGATTCCATATCATTGCTCCATTTTTGAAGTTATTACCCCTACCTAAATATGTTCTAGATCCCTATCCACTTTTAGTATCCATATAGGAAAATAATTTCTTAGAAACCAGTTACTCTATACATTCCTAAAATTTAGGGCTATTAATCTATGTTTAGTCATATCAGAAAGGATTTTATAGATGTTTCCTAATCTTAATACCATCAATTACTATACTTTTCTCTAATAAAAACAATAAAATATCATATATTAATACACATTAATTCATTATTTACTACTTAAAGCTATGAATAACAAAATCATAAATGTTTGTGAAGCCTATTGTATTTGTGAAATTAGATAAATTACATAACAACTAAAACTTTAATCAAATTTCATTATTTTTAACATACATAAAATGATCCTAAAATTCTATCTTTCTAATATAACTATATGGTTTTTCTAGGGAAGGTATATAAGAAAGAATTGAGCTATGAATCAGAGTATGGGAATAAAGAAATCATATAATAAGGAAAATAATTACATGTGATGTAAGAGGCATATTAAGGTAACTTAATAATGGTGATAATCATAATATTAAATGATTTGTCATGATACAAAATGATATCCGAAAGGAAGCATAATAATGTGACAAAATCATGAAATGTGGAATCGTAACCATAGGTCAAAGATGACTGCGAAAGGAAAATAATATAGTGTTTTTAGGATAACTCCCCGTTCACCGTACATGAAATCTCATGAGATAAAAAAATTTCCCAATTAATTAAAGGGATAAATAATTTTGGGCCCACCCATCACCTTCATATCAGGTACTTGAATAAGCTTGTCAAATATATCATGCTACATAAGAATTTTGTTCATAATTTTAATACCTTTGTTTTGTAATGTGTGATACAAACATGGAAGTACCCATTCAAAGAAGGATGGGTATATCTATTTCAATACCTTCGAGTGGAAATGGGAATCCTAATTAACTATAAAAATTATTGGCATGAAAAATCATAGGATGATCTCGACATCATAATTGGGGTAAATTGAGATTCATTGAGAGGTTAAACTAGAGTATAAGGGGTCCCTCATAAAAATAAAAATTATAATTTAATTAATAGGTATTTGTAAAAAAACATCCCAATTTTGTTTGTAAATAAAAGTCATAATTAAAAGATGTTTCTTGAAGAATTAGGAGAAGGAGAGGACCCCTTATATTGAGAAGGATCTTATAAATGATTTGGAGGAGCTTCTTATGATATATAGTTCTCATTGGTAGGACTATATAGAAGAAATTGAATATTATTTTTATACTCTAAGGGGATTGACTAAATATTAATGGGATATTTGGTCAGTTTATATGGAATAATAATGGAGGATTCATTTTTAGTTTTTAAAATTAATTTTGAGACACTATTTTTTCATGTAATCAAAACCATAATCCATCCCATGGTTTTGGGAAAGTGATTCTAAAAATTTTAAGTATTTTTAATTATTTTATATTATTAAGAATAAATATAATTATAAAAAACCCATTAAAGATGTGGAAGTGTGTCATGTTTACAATGAATTGACTTTTATACTACAAAATACAATACAGGTTTTGGATGATTCATTATGAATTTATAAAATTATCCAAATAATTTCATGAATCTATTACATTAATGGGAAAATATTTATTTATATTTATATATTTTATGTGATATATTACCCCACTTTTGGTTCATTATGATGTCTTAATACATACTGTATATTTTTACTAGATTTACATTTTACCTAAGAATTTGGTAATGTCAATGAATTAGGAAAAAAATAAAATTTGGATAATATTGATGTTCTTATTGCAAAAATGACTTTTAGTTTATTAAAAAAATTATATAAATATGAAAATTTATACTATTAAATAAATCTATCCATTTGTTAAAAAAACTAGCATTATTTTCAATAAATTTTTTTGGCCCTTATAAAAATTACATTATTTCATATAATTTTATTTTTTTATTTAATAATTATAGTGGTATTTAATAAAAAAAATATTCCATAATTTTTTTATTTAATTAAATCTTTCATTTTTATTTAATATATATATTTCATAAAAATTCACATCGTGTTTCACCATATCAGAATTTAATTTCTATCAAACTAATTATTTAATAATTTAAAAATTAATGCTATAAATAGAAAATTAATTTTTTTTTCAAAATAAAATATAAAAAATCATAGGGTTAGGGTATATATACATTAACCATTATTAAACTATAAAATACCCTACGTTTGTGATGTGTGATAGGGAGATTTTTTAGGGGAGGATCGAAGTACATGGTTTGGGTCGTTATCTTGATGATCTCAAAATTATCCAACAAATTGTTTCATTAATGATTAATTTTTTATTCATACATTAGGATTGATCAAGGGAAAATTTTAGTGATGTTATCCCCATCCAATATCTGATAAATGGGCTTTAATGGGTATGATCATATTGGTCGTGGCAATTACATCTTCCTCCTGATTCAATTCAACTTCAGGATTTCCCTTTATATAAAATACTAATATCACCAATATAAAATGGTTTTATTATATATGGTTGGGATGATAAATGGTCATCTAAATCATACATGGTATTACATTCGTGAAAAAAACAATGTAATTTAAGTTCTTTCTATAACTTCATTACTTAATAATGCAATTATTCAATCAAAAAGATGTAATTTCATTTATAAATGTTCATATCATTATTGTGAGACCACCCTTAAAACATCTATAATTAATATATTGTGTTATTGGTCATGTTAACTCCAAGACCATAATAAATCATTATTATTTAATTAAGCATTATAAAGGAAACATTTATTTCCACCATTTATTCATATAGTATGCATTCAGATAATTCAATTACCTTGTTACAAATTTATATAAAATGAAAAAATAAAAGGATATACTAAATTTATTTGGGATACCAAGTAGAGAATCTCAAATCATGATTTCTGGCTTCAAGAAGTGGTATCATTACCCGAGTATATTTAATTCATAAAGAGAAGAATATTGACATAAGGTTTTTTTAGTGTATGGTTGATCAAATACAAAAGTTATGAATTATTTTTCCTGTATAAAAGTATTTTTTGGAAGGATTTAATCTATTTAATGGTTATTCCAACATTTATTTGACAAATTATTCGAGAAAAGTGAAAAAATGTGATATTTTATGAGTTCATGATCATATAAAATTGATTTTTTACTCAATGTAAACAAGTGAAAATATTTTGAATGATTATGTATTAATTAAATAGTTTGAGATAATGTAAATGAAATGAAGAGGAGTTTATATAACTATTTCCCAAACCAATGGGTCAATCCACCATATATTTATGTTTTCTAGGGTTTTGTATTGGTCTATAAAATCAATCTGCCATTATTTAATTACTCTTTAAATATTTACCCTCACAGAAATGGAATTACTGAGTGATCAAATAATTCAATTTCTCTTAATCCTCCCTTTACATGTTCTAAACATGAAAATACTTCATTCCTCATTCTTTAGTTTTTTTATTATTTAAAATTTTCTTAATCTATGAAATTGAATATATTATCAGGTTTATATATGACATTTTTATTGTTATCTCTTTATGTTTTTCTACCTAAAAATAAATTTTGTCTCTTTTATGTGTAGTTTAAGGTCATTCAATTTGGATCAAAAGAAGGTGACTATGGTTTAAGATCATAAAACATTGGCATGTAGTGGCTGAAGAATAATTTTATATAGATTAGTCTAAAATGATAGTTATTATATAGTAAAAGGGTTATAAAATCCTCACAATAATGATCCACTACGTGCTACTATCTGACCATTATAGTAAGAAATTATTCATATAATTTATATACATGAAACATTAAACTAATATGAACAATATTTATATCTATAATTTCTTTTACTATTTCTGAGGTTCAACATATAACATTAATTTTATAATTGACATTAATTTAAGGAAAAAACCTACAAAATTTAAAAAAATATTTGGCTAGAAACTAGTGTTTTATGTGTGAATCCATACTTCGTGAATGAAGAAGTAAATTATAGTTTAGGGCTATTTAATTTAGACCAAGATAGGTTCCTCTAAGTCCATATATATATATATATATACATATATATATATCTTTCATATATTTTGGTGAAAATGGATGGAAATTAAGTGGTACCCAAGTGACTGTCTAATATTCAAAAATATAATTGGAAGTATTGGGGTGCAACCACCAGTGTAGAAATAAATATTGAATGGGAAGGAAATTTATAGATCATCCAAAGTGATGATATTTTTGAATCACTATATATCATATGCTAATATGGGTGAATGTATGTATAGTTCAGGATATAGGACAGTTTCATCCTAGTGTACGGACATTAAATGAAGCCTAATGTGAACTAGAAAACCCATGCATGAGGATAAAATAGAGTATTATTTTTGAATCATATTTTTTATTTAGGAACATGATAATAGATATAGCTATCTCTATGTATCCCATGAAAATATTTATCATTCCATTCATAATTCCATTATAGGAGACTCAGTATAGAAGTAGATCTTATATAAGATTTAGGGAGATATGTATGGGTTCTTTTGTGAGAGATATAATGATGAAACCTAACTATAATAGATAATTTTCTTATCACTAGTGAAGAGTTATAAATAGAAATTTAATCCATGGTTAGGATTTTGATATAAGGTACATGGATCCCTACATATAATATGAAATGTGAATAAATACACATATAATTATGGTAAATATCACTTTAGATATCTTGGTCACATGAAATGGAAATGAAGAATAAGTCCATTAAACTGTTGAGACATTATAGAAACTCTAATGTGAATGGGGAGAAAGATCAAACACTATGACTAAAATGTTGAATATAAATGGAATTATTTTTAGTTTGACATGGTATCAGAACTCTAGACACCAATGCATATTCTATAATGAAATATAAATCATGGAAAACATAATGCTTATAAGATATCTACATAAAAATGTGTTTTGATAAAGGTTATTATATATTCATCTTATCCCATTTTCTAGATATGGGAGGTAAAGAAAAATATGAATTGATAGGGTGAAAAATCATCGACATAATTATTTAAAATAAGGGTATTTTTATACAATAATAGGTTTATTGAAAATATACCAGAATCCATTGGCCTTTACATGTATCATCATTTCATATAATAAAATTAGTATGTATAAAATGGAATTCATTGAGTAGTTTAATGGGTTATTGTGGTAGAAAATATGGCATGCATTTTAGCTTCATGTGATAATTACATGGTTGAAAATTAGTTTTGGTTCATATGATTAGGAACTTAATTTATTTCATTTTAACTTCATATGAAACATAAAATTCCCAATAAATATTATTTAATATGGAATGGTCATTTATATACCATTTTTGAATCTTTGAAAAGTATTTATTAAAAAAGCATATATTTATTATAGGTATGATACACTCTTCATCAATTTTAATCAGCAAATAAGCTCTATTAGTGTATAAATTCTATACCATGTATATTATTTTAAATTACATAATGTGTTTGTTAAGTGGATGACATTTACTAGGCTATATAATAACTACTAATCAGATTAAAATTATATTTGGTGGGGGTGTTCTAGTCCTCCAACTAGTAAAGGTAATAAATATATGAGATTCATGTCTAGTATGGCTATCTAAAAGGGAATTATAATTTTTTTCTTGTTCTTCCTAGGATTATTATATCAATTTCGTGATTAATATATAATGGATGGTGTTTTTACGGAGATACATTGGGAATTGTGATTATAACTTTTTATTTCAATAATTCTGTAATATTTCATTTCTCAGTTGAATGATTTTATTATCATAAAGTCATTAAATATTTGTAACATTTTTTCTAAAGACCTATTATGACTCCCCCTTTTCTATTGCTAATGTATTAGAGAAACAATATTACTATACTAGGATTTTCTAAACATTGCATTCCCATTGTAAATCACATTTTAGATCATGTACTTCAAGCTGAAAAATTCAATGATATTACGACCTAAATGTAATAGAAGGGGTAGAAATAAGGGTAATCATTTATAATGAATTCATTGACCTCTTATGATCTGGTAATTTTATTGATTTTATTCTATGGTGTTGGATAAAAATACTAAATCATTCTCTTTCAAAAAGAATAGACCTTATTGTTCAGTATTTCATAGTTTTAGTTAATTTTCTCCTTCATTTCATCATGATGATGGTATTATTGCTAATATTGTTGTTTATAATGTGGTAAAATAATATACTGATTTCACTTAATAATTAGATCTTGCATTTGTAACAATTTTGTAATAAAGTATATAGTTTATTCTTTACAAAAAATCCCCTTGGTTAATGAAGATAACTATGATTTGTATATAGAATAATAAATGGTATATCTCAATCATTACACTACTATTGAAAATACATGGAAACTACTAGGGTATTATGATGGAATGAGTGGTGTCTATAATATTTCTTAGATACTGTCTATTTTTATCTCTAATAAATACTCTTAAAAAAGGTACATATTCTGGGAGAAGGTTTAACCATTACTCAAGGCACTAAAATTTGAAACTCTATAATTTTTATCTTGTTTTCCAATAAAGAGGTCAAGGAGTCATCAATCTCATAATGAAGCTTCGTTGGTAATTGAACTATGATCTATTATCTTCCAAACTAGACAAATATCTATTTGGAAGAATTATGTACCCAACTATTGTTAATACTTCTATAGTTTTCATGAAACACCTATATTTTTTCAAAAGTTATAACTCTGATATTCCCATCATTATGTTGTATAGTGATGTAAAATGTGTGAGGTACCACTATAGATCTCTCATTCCATTAAATTTCATGAAATTAGGATTCCTAATATTTTGTATATGAGGATTCAAGTACACTCACCCAGGATATATTTTCCTCTATGAATATACTAGTACATGTCTCTAATATATGGTTTTTTCATGAGAAGAAATTGACTTAACGGAGATACAAAATTCATGTGGAACTATTGTATGGTTTGATTCCCATGTGGAGGTAGTGGGTGATAGATGATAATTTTTGATCTTCTGTTCCAACTATTAATAACAACCTAGATTTATTATGGGGAAACACATTCTAAATTTTAGTTTGTGATGCATTAGTGGAGTGAATTCTAAAAATTTCATAGCTTTTAGGGTTAGATAGATTTTTTTAAAGGTCCTAGTTTGGTCAAATGAAGGAAAATATCACTTTTTTCGGAGAAAATATCCTTATTTTTTAAGTTGATTCATATGAAGAGAGATACTGGAATTTTACTGGTACTTGTTTTCAATAGGTATTTCATAACTAAGGAATTCAACATTCTTTCACATAAAATTCACTAAATCCACATCCTATTGGGTAATATTTTTCTCAGATGAAATTAGATAAACCATTTTGGGTGTGGTGGGGATATATGTTGCTAAACCATTCCTTTTATCCTTAGAATAACCTTATAGAGTGTCGATAGATTAATATTCACATAAAATCTAATATATTGAACCTAAGTCAAATATCATGTTATCACACTCTTCATGTTGTTTATGTGAACCTCATTTAAAATGGATATCTCTTAATTAGGTTATACTGTACGAGTGTCATGATATTTGTTATATAAGTGGTTGATATCAATATAGTTCACCAATATCAATATGGAAACTAGAATAAAATCTATATCCATGTTAGAGTACTAAAGAGGTTATTCATCCATTTAATATCCTATAAGGGACAAATTATAATTCCCTTTGATTTGTCCATTGGTATTTTATATTGACTCTTGAATACTATGTGGTTTCTTTCTCTTTCTTTAATTCTACACTTGATGTAGTTTATAGGTGAAATTATTTTGGTCGTCTGCAATGAATTTCACTAAATGTTGTCCTCGTAAAGGAGATGCATAAAAAATGTTCATAAAAGGAAACCATATGGGTGTTTCTTTTTAATCTTCCCCCAAACTAAAGAAACCAACATCCTAAGAGGTGGAAGAGTTAATAATTCTTAAATTACTATATGACCGGGTATTATTTTATTATAAACCATAACAGTTATGCCCCTCTATTACTTTAATGACTATAGAGGTAATTGTGGATATAAAATTATACTAGGAATGTGGGTTGGTATTATTCTTATATTTTATATGGGAAATTTTCATGATATTAGTGTCAATTTAGAATATTATTATAATTGAAACTTGATACAATTAAACTTATGGTTGATGTTCACTCCCTTAATGGTTTCTGTGTAATTTGTAGTTTTTTTCCTCAAACATGAGGCCTATTTTACATTATCGGTATCCTAATGTATAATCCTTTCAATGTACCACACCTAAAGAGTATTTTTTTTGTTATTTATGAATATTCAAACTTCACTGGATCGAAAAACTAGTATATGGATATCCACTATTTGAGACTTTTTCTTAATCATTAATGTTACCAGATGCTTCCCTAATGATAATTGTCGTCCTTTGATCATAGTGAAAGGAAAATCTTCGTATTCACCCCACATAATACTATGCACATCATGAGGGGTATAAATGAATATTATTTAGGGTTCCTTTAAAATTTTGAGGACATTACTTTATAAATATTATCATAATTTTCATGATTTTTAGATTTCTGGGCACTAAAAGTGAGGTTAAGAAAAAATGGTTGCATAGTTCATCAATTTCAATAAATTATCAACATACTCCTCATAGGGATTTTATTAGTCTCAAGATGGTGGAACATCACCCATAGATTCTAACAATGTTAAGGTATTAATTTCTCCTCTATTTTTTAGTAATTTCAATCTATAAACTTTACATGGGTTTGAAGATAACCAAAATCCCATCCTTTAATAATTATATCGGAATCAACCTAATGTTTTATTTATCTTTTGTGAGATTTATATCAACCTAGTATAACTAAAATGACTACTTTACCACAAATTTTCATGTGTTTTTGGTTCATTTTTAATTTTTTTTGTTACATCTAAGGATTGATAGTCTAAAGTCTTATAGATGACGATTATTTCCATAAATTTCACATTCATTAGTATGAGACAACATTAATCAGGGACAGAGTTAATAGTGTCACTATCTTTAGTATCTTCAGTGATTCCTGATATGGGGTAAATATTATATAAACATTAATAAAGGAAGAAAATGTATTCTATGAATATGTGATCTTTAAGTAGGGCCTTTATAATAAGTACCATTTGAAGGATCTTCATGGGTGATTCTTGATTCCCTATTGTAGGTAGAAACTATATTTCTTCAACAATTTGTCATAATAAATAATATAAAACCTGTAAAATGGGCATGAAATTAAGATTTCCTATATTTTATTCCATGGAGAGGTCCTCCTTTTATATGGATTTATTTGTTTATTTCATAGGGAGGACATTCAGGATGGTAGTTTTATCAATAATAGATAATGATTCTACAACATATTCTGTATGGAGGAACTCTAAGGTTAATAATTTGGGTTAAATAAGGATGGAATCTAGGGTTATTTCATTTTTATATGTCTGTCAAGGGAGGATCTCATTTATTATTAGTATTTTTTCTATAATGAGGCCCTATATAATTGACATCATAAAAATAATTTTCATGATTTATCATTACATTTATAAAGGGAGGGACTCTGTGTCTAATGATTTAATGTTTTATACCCTTAAGAGGGAATTTTTTTGTTGATATGTTAAATTTTTTGGAGAGGAACTCTGGGATTTGTACTACATGGAGTACATCCAATGTAATTTTTTATGGAACTTTGGGGAAGACCACTATGACGAGTACACTAGGGAGGATTTCCAAAGTCATTTTTTGATGGAACTATGGGGTGGATGTAAATAGAAATGACCACTTTAATTTATTTATGATAATATTTAAAAATAATTCATCTATTTTGAAGTCCTAAATATTTGATAATTTTTTAAATGAGTATCTTTGTATGATCCTCAACCCACAACTGATTTATTCCAATGTGACATAGACATGTTTTTGTTAATAAGGGAATAAAATATATCATTGATTATTGATTATGCTTGATAATCCTTTTTTATAAATTATTTTGGTCATATATAGATGTTTGAGACCTCAATAATGATTTGGTACATGAAATGTGGGAAAAAACGTCATTGGTGTGGTCCCTCGTAGACAGACTCTTAGTTACCTTTAAGATATTCTGAAAGACTTCATAGGTGATGATGTGAACCTGAGTGTGAACCTACTTCTAAAACATCATTAATATATTTCACCATGTGATACATCCACTTGGGTTTCCTGGTTTATAAAATAATGGTTTGGATATCTAATTTATACTCTGAAACATACACTTCAGTAGTCAGGGAAAAATAAAGATTGGGTTTACAAAAAAATAATGTGATGTCTCTTGGTAATATCGTGAAAAATATTAATGATAAAATTAATGCCATCCTATACCTCCCTGAGATAAGGTATGAATGTGTTTTGTTTATTTAGGGATAAATTCACAAAGTAATTTATTCTCATGATATATTAAACATTCTTCTAAGAATCCAAATATCAAAGAGACAACTTGTATGAATTCATATCATAGAGGATCTGACTATGTACATCCAAAAATATGGTATATTCAATGGGAGTGTACTCCCATATGTCAGAATCCACTACCTAATTCTAGAGAAACTAGGTTTTTGAAAGTTTCTATAGGGGTTTCAGGGACAAATTATTTATCATTGATGATATATGACTAATATTACACTTGGTGGGTATTTTTGGATCCATGGTTGATAATCTATTTCTCCAAGATTAGTAAGAGAACTAAATATTGGTTGTTATATTGGTTGATGATGTATTTTTTATTGAATAAAGGTCATAATTTTAAAAACACGAAATAAAAAACCATTTAAAGTAGCACATTAATAAAATGAGTGTCTTCTAGGTAAAATATTTCACATCTAGTTCACCATTTTTATTACCTAGTGTAATAACTCTGATGTTTTATTTTCCATCTATTCTCCATTCTAATGGTATAAATTAATTTGGATATGATAATGAAAAATTAAATTTCAAATTTATTTTACAATGATGGTTGTTCATCTTATCCTATTAGTGTATTATTACTTCTTCTAGGACTCTCATATATATTTAACATTTATTCATGAAACTATTCGCAATAACAATACTGGTTACCATTGACTTGAGAGTGTTAAATCATTTCCCTGAATTGATGTGAACAAAATTATATATAATAGTCTCACCATATTCAGATTTACTATCCATTTATACTCTATTTTGAATCCACTTATCTAGGTACTATGGATTTTATCCTTATCTAGATAGGTTGAAGGTGTTGTGATGTTGGGATTGGCCTCATGATAGGGGGTTTCTCTATATCCATGTGAAGTAAATAAAAACCGACATACTTCAATGCCATTTAATGAGACACTTCATAACTATCATGGTCATGGTATGTGGAAAATTATGGATCCATTTAAGGTAGTGTATCCATGATCTATGAAGTTCCTTTTAAGTTAACGTTCTCAAGATCGTATAAAGTGCCTTTTAAGGTCATTCATTTTTCACTAAAAATGATACATTTTTATTCTTCACGCAAGACTAGAATGTTATATAGTATAAGTTCATATGAATAGGTTTTGATTGTATTATATTTTAGTCACAAATGACTAGTATCTATTTTTTGTATTTTAAGATCATATGATATAGATTATTGGGTGGAAGAAACCTTGTAATGAATTGTGAGAGACATACAAATGATAACCCCTTTCTAATTCATATTTTCTCTATGATACTCTGTATAAGAGGATATGTTTTTGGATAATATGAAATAATATTCAAATAGTATTTATTTTGGATTTATATTTTATAATTATGATATTATTAGTGATTAAATGGTTTTGAATTACACTAGATAGGAGGCCCATAAAAGTGGCCTAAGTGGATATGAATTGATAGTGTATTGGATTTGGTTGTTGAATATCATCAAGAATATTTTGAATGTTTTGAAAACCCATTTAGGAGTCATAGGTGAATTGGAACACATATGGGTTTATGGAGGATATATTTTTGGAACATGGAATGACCCATAATAGGGTACTTGTGTGAAAGGGTTCCAAGTAATTTGAGTTGGGGGAGAGGTGGATCTATTAAAAAGAATGAGTGAACATGTGCCTAGTTATGTGAATATGCATGAATATAATGGTGGAAACCAATGTAATACATATATGATACCCTAGATCATGAAAACTATTATGAAATATATATACTTGAGAAAAACGGTGTCCACATGGGGGGAGTCTGGGAGATGGGTGTGGACGCTCTATAGGTAAACGAGAAATGCCTCATTATAGGGAACTTGGTAGAGTCCATTTATGTGAGAACTGGGAACTATGACTCTTTATAGAGAACTCTGAACAAGGGGGGACACCATGATTTCCTGGGAGTGCCTCTAGAAAATATCATTCTCCCTACTCTTATTTATAACCTTAGTGATTTTGTATTTTAATGATCATAATCAGTGAATGATAAAAGTACCCTTAATTTCTATCCATTTCCCCATATTTTTGATTCATGGATAATGTAAATGTTATAGTTGGAAGGAATTCACATGGGATTCGTGAACGTAAATATTATTTGGGGATTCTCCTCATGAACCTAGTGTCAAAATGGGAGGCCTGAGTACTAATATAAGAAATATAATTTGGTCCCCATATTTAACACACCAATAAATGTAAGTATAACATATTAAATCACAGTATCCAATAGTCACAAATGATAAGAATAAAAAGGTAAATATTAAATGTTCATGGGAAAAATGAACCCAAATATTCTATTTCAAGTATTTTTGATCATTTTTTATCTTTCAATGACTATTCAATCAATATATAAAATTATTGTTTATTTTCAATTCTAGAATAAAATTATAGTTAAAAAGGGAAGAGTCTATAAATATCACACCTCATCAAATCCTAATAGACTACCGACCACATTAGTAAAATTTTAAAACATAGAACTCACAAATGGCCTTCCAATAACCTATAACACATCATTCCACATCAAAATAAACACTAATACCCCCATAACTAATATATCCATAATTTTATAAATTAGAACATTTATATAATGAAAAAAAATATAATAGAAAACTAATTTTGGGTAAAAGGAGAAAAAATCATCAAATCTATTGGATCAAGATCTATTAAAAGAAAATCCAATGTACTAAAACAAAGGAATGAAATTTCATAGGGATCAAGGTAATAATAATATAAATGATGATGTAAAAGAGGAATGATAGATATATAGTAAAATTAAAATAACCCCAGCATATTATGGTCGGTATATTTCCACCATATAATGGGATTTTTCAAAGTGGGATCTAGAATCTATAACATTCCAATTATCTTAACAATATAAAATATAATTTCCATTTCACAGTAAAAAATGACCCTGACCATCAACTTGTTATATGGGATTTTTAAATGAATATTTTTTCATAAACTATGCCTCTATCCGAGAACCACCATGAAGTATCTCAATGGGAATTTCCATTTCCACCTATCCGTTAAAACATAATCATAGCACAAAAACCTGATTAAATAATGAAAATAGATTTACCACCATGAAATGGGTGTATTAGTATTTCGAGTTCCCCATAGAACTTGTATAAAAAAATACTCATAGACCATGCCTACAATTACCCGTAATGCCACACCATATACAAATACTACTATATAAACATCCACCAAATATTGAATTTTATACCATGAATACTCAAAAAAATAAAATTAGATATACCGTATTTATAAAATACTTTACCACTCCACTCATCATTACATAGTCCTCCGCAGAATATGGATTTTGTCCCTAAGGAAGTGAAAAATCAACTTCTCAAACTTAACCCAACTCCAGGTTTTTCACTAAAACCTCTACAATAATAAAAAAATAAATGAAAGGATTTTGAAAACCCAAGAACATATATTATATAAATCTCAAAAAAAATATCACCCTTGAGAAACCAATCAATTCGATAACCTAAGGAAAACCAAAGATTATGTAAGATACCTCTTAAATATGATACAAACACTACTGATACTCATAATGTAATGGATAAGATATAATATTATCTCTCTTATAATAAGTCACTAATTGGAAACAAAAAATAATAATATAAACCACTCAAACAATAATCTTACTACCAATAGAAACTAAACTAGGGGAAAAGGTCATCAAAAACACCTAAAATCACTACTAACATCTTATTAACTACCACATTCACTTATACAAACTATGAATCAATTACCAATTTAACAAAAAGTATTCATTAATATTTTCAAAACATTAATCGCATGAGATTTAAATATTGTATATTCCTTTAAAACCAAATGTGCTCAATATATTTTTATTCATGAAACACAGATGTAACATCCCTAATCTGGAACCCTCTCACATGGATAGAAAGGGTTAGTTATAAAACCTGAATAATGCTTCCCCATTTTCTTGAGGATGGTGACTAGCACCTGGGGTGTGAATTGAATAGTGGGGAGACTATACCCCCTAGTATGATGTTTCAAATCAGTATAATTAATTAATTATATAAAATTGATATAACAAATGTAAAGACATTTTGGAAGTCAAAAAGTAAAATCTAAATGAATAATCAATTAAATAAATGAAAAATAATGTAATGAAAATATAGATTTTTACAAAATTTTTTTCTAGAAAAATAATATAAATACACTAGTGGACTAAAATAAAAGACTTGTGTCATGGTTCCCAGACCCCATATCGGTCCCATCTCCAAACACCGGCCAAATCATAAGCATGTAGTCAATTGAAAGGCCATTTTCCCTCGTACAAACCTACAACTACAATATATGATCAGGTACCAATTGGAAGCCCGAATAATGTGGGAGAATAACTCATTAGGCCAACACCACTACTTATAAAGTAAAAAATTCAGATAATAAGTGAATGAAATAATGTTATAAAAATCTATATCAATTAATTTAAAAAGTAAGAAAATACAACAATAATCTACTTTTGATTTTACTGGAATATCTCTCAGCATGTATTATGAAAATTCCATCCAAAACCATATAACAAAGATAATGTATCCTTCTTTAGAACCATTCTATAATATCCATAATCATGTATTCAAACCATGGAAACCAACAATATATAACCATGGTATAGTCAGAATAATAAATCGAGGACAAAGGCCTATAAGAAATATATCATTTCAGGTCAAAGAATTATAATAATTATATTATGGGACATGACATATCCCACTCTCTATAAGCATTACACAATGGGACTGGGCTAATCCTGCTAACTATCAGCATTACAGCATATAAGTGTGCATGTTCTAGGGTCGATCATCATATATAAGCAATACAACATAAAACACACTACTTTTCATACAACATGGATATCATAATGTCACATCACAATTATCAATATTTAATTAAGAAAATTATTACTCTCTATTCATATTCGACTTAAAAATTAATTCAGAGTTGATTAATTAGTATACTAATAGGAAATAATCCACAATTTAAGGATTCTATGACAATAAATCATCCTAGGTCACATGTCATGCTAAACATAATTTAAGTCATTTTCCAATTCAATTGCAATCAGGGTTACCTCACCCAATGGGTAGCCACATTCAAGGTCATAAGTAAATTAGAAAAAAATTATTTAATAATTTCATTCACTATTCAATTAATTTTGGTGCAAGCTACACTTTTGTGATCATTATATTTAATATAAATGGAAATTATTATAACCATAGGGTTACGATTTAGATCTCTTACCTTTAAATAAGGATCCTACAACTCTTACAATGGTAAACGACCATAAGGTACAAGGGTCATATGATTTAACAAGGTTCTTAGATGAAAGCTAATCAAGATAAAAACCAATATTGAAATTAGTCAATGTATTTCACCACAACAGTTAGAGAATATGGAGGAGAAGGGGGAAATATAATAGGAAGGACTTACTAGTGATATCTCAAACAAACATGACATCCATAAGGGAAGTTGTCACCCCAAAATTTCTTGGAGAATTCCATAGTGTTAAGATAAGAAATGTTTCTTCAGTTTAGAATGAAAATATAACACCCAACATGTTTAAAACATCAGGTTGGGTTTTTAAACATCGTGTAACATGATTACATGTCATGAAATTCTTTAAATGGCAAATAAAAACCCATCACCTCAAAATTATTTTCATAAAACCCTCTTATAATTACAAGATATTTAATATGTTCACATGATGTGTAAATGTTATATAGTTTATTTTTATCCAATTTTAATTTAAAAAAAAATTGATCCTCTTTATCTATTCTCAACTTACCAAGAACTCATGAAACACATAACCCATTGTACCTATAATCCATTAACTCAAACAATAATTCATCCCTGAACATTAATTTATTTTATTTAACAATTGTTCTCTATCTCCAAAAAATACTTATCCACCAATTCTAAAACATAAAAATAAAATAGCGACATACTTTCAAAATTATGGGAATATACATCATCCCCACCTAACAAAAACATTCACCCGAGCTTCTTCGAGACTTACTATAAGGTCTCAATAAACAATTCCAACCACTATGTTCTTATATCAGACACCATCTCTCAGAATTTATCTTGAACTTGGCCATGCCTCCACTATGCCTGAACCAATGGTATAGTCCAACCCTAAATATATTTCCCATCATGATCCACAACCAATGCTAAATGCTCCATGAAGGATCCATTAGCAGAAATCTAGAATTTTATTATGCATATCACATGGGAAGGGTCTAGACGTTATATTTGTAGTTGAAACATGTGGAACATGTTTTTCATGTATCTTTAGTGCTATGGAAGGGCTAAACAGTACCCCATAGGACCATACCTCCCCATTATATCAAACACAATAAAAACATTGACACTAGCTTCCCCTATATCCTAGTATAGTGCTTTCACATCCTATGCAACACCTGAAGGAAAACATAATGATATACCTTGAATACGTGAGGTTGTATCTGATTGCCAGCATATAATTTTTTCTTACTCTGTGTGGTCACCAACCATTGTATGATCTACTAATCCCTCTAACTTATCATCGACACAAGAATAGGTCCAAAAACTACTTACTCACCTACCTCAAAATAATAAAGATGTGAACAAAAAAATATCATATAGAGCCCCAAATGTTTTCACTTGGATCAATTCCAAGAATCAATTATTATACAAAAACTCTATGTGATCTATATATCTCTCCCAAGAACCACCAAAATCCAAAACACAGGCTCATAACATATCCTCCAAAACATGAATAGTCTACATAGACTAACCATCATTCTATGGATGATAGGATGTTCTAAAAAGAACATACGATCAAATGTATTTCTAAGGAACCTTCTTGAAACATGATGTGAAACTGGGATCTCTACCTAAAACAATACTCCTCGGAACACCGTGCAACCGAGCCACCCTATACATACAAATATTAGCCAGATCAATAACTCTTATGTTTTACCTAATTGGTTAAAAGTTGGTTAACTTAGTTAGTTAATACTTAAAAACCCATAAGTCAAGGTTCTTTCGATCCATCAAGGGTTGTACAATCACAAAATCCATTTTTAATTCATCCCATTTCCACTCAAGAATTGGTTAAGGCTACAAAATCCCAGCATTCCTTTTATGCTTGGTTTTCACCTATTGTAAATTGAAGAATCTATCCACAAATATTTCCACCACCTTCATCATTCTTGAACACCATTATTGTCTACATAGATCTCATTACATCTAAGTGAAACCATGATGCACCACACATCTAGATGCATGAAACCCCCTCATTAGCTCCCTGTGCAAGCCTGTAAGAACCCATACATGACCACATAAAAGAAGGGAATTTCCACCACTAAGTGACACTGCAAATATATTATTCCTATTATATAACATATCTATTATAAAAAATACCTTCACATTATAAAACTACTCAGTCCTAATATTACCCAAAATAATAGGTATGGGGATGTTGAAGTCAGATCTACTCTACATTGAGATTCAGGAACATCCAGATGCATGTTTATATAGAGGTCCATTATCCTTCACTAATAATAATACTATTGTACTTACTCATTATGTGATATTTATATCAATTTAATAATGTTTCAATTTCATGGTGTATAATGCAATTAAAATTTGAAATACTACATATACATGGACCACCTCCTCTACCAAAGTTTTAGGTCTCACTGGTAAAATATGAACTGGAGGATCTTGTCATTTTATTATACCACAATCCTATAACCCATGAAATAATGTCTCAAAAATACCCAAGAATGTATAATAGACACCAAAATTAGATCATGTGTAGGTCAATTCAACTCATGTTGCCTCAAATTCCCAGAGTAATAAGAAACAACATGATCATCCTAAATTAGAATTGCTTTTAGTCCAACGACAGGTGCATCATTGTACACATTAGGTGCTTTATCCAGACCAGGTAAAGTGATTATAAGTGATGAGTTCATCCTATCTTTTGACTCCTGATAACCTATCTCATATAATCAGATGAATCAAACATCAACCCATTTTTGGTCAGCGTTTTCATTGGACCTTCCAAATTTGAGATATCATGGATAAAACGTTGGTAATGATATATTAACATAGAAATATCAAAATATTGAATATGTTCTTTGGTTGCTCTAAATATATCATGGCCAATAATATATTTGGGTCCACTACCACTCCTACTTCTATGATGACATCACCCAGTAAGTGCAGTTCATTAATCTATATTCTGCATTTGGTTAGCTTGGCATAAATATGATGATCTCTCAATGTGACATGGTTGATTTCAATATGTATGAAATGATCAGATGTTTTTTGGGAGTATACTTAGTTATCATCGATTAAAACTACCATAAAACACACCAAAAATTAATGACGGATCCTATTCATTAAGGCCAATAATATCGCATGTACTTTAGTCAACCCAAACAACATAACTAAAAATTCGTATAATCCATACCTTCTCTTAAATATACTCTGATGTATTTATAACAGTATTACCCATAAATGATGATATTGCGATTCATGTAAATATTGTAAAATATCATATAACCTCTCAACTTATCTAAATGATCAACAATGCTTGGAAGAGGATATTGGTTCTTGATCGTCATCTAGATCGACCTCTGATATTCCACACATAAGTGAAAAGACCCATCATCATTTTTTGAGAAGATAATTAGAAAACCCTGTGTATTTTCACTCAGCTATAAGAAACATTTATATTATAGTTCATCATACTGAAATTTCAATTCCCAAAACTCTACTGGTTCCATTCGATAAGGTGGGATAGAATCTATCTCTCCTCCCAATGCCAACTTGATCAGGAACTCAATCTCCCGCTTGGGTGGTAAGCCAATGAACTGGTTACTTAAAACATTCTAAAAATGTTCTACCACTATAGGAAAATAATCCTTCTACATTAAAACATTATCTAGACCAATACCAATGATTTGAGCTATGAGAAAATCAAATATGATCTGAATTGGTCCCTCACGACTAGCCTGAGGATCCCACAGAACCTTGTGATATTTTAGCACACTTTTTGGAAATAAGAAGGTAACTCTCCTCCTATAATTGTTTATATGAACATGGTATAGAAATAACACATCCAAATAAATAATAAAGATGAATCCCATCATATCTAGCATGACCAGTTCCCAAATGAAATTTTAACCACCAATCTATATAGAATACACCTTACATAGATTGATATTCTATAAACGCACTCCCAATGGTGTGTAAATAGTTAAAAATCAATATAATATTTCCACATAAGATACCAAATAATTTTAAAAAAGATTATATATATATTTTTAATAATGTTATTCTCTTGTATCAAAAATTACAAGCTATGGTAGATGATTCAAAGGTGGAGAGCTGATCACGATGCAGATGCTGGGGAGGAGCAGTTTCAAGTAGTCATAGTCTGTATGATTTCCTTAAGACCTACAGGTCATGTAATGTCTCCAAGCCTATGGGAAATGTAATTCCTAAGCCTACGAGCCTTGTAATGGTTCCACCTCATCCATTAAAATTGGTTTATCAGAAAATCAATAAAAAAGAAGGCCTTCGGGTCATTCAGTAAAAAGGTAGATGATACAAGAATTGTACCTCTGATGGTAGATGGTAGACGGTTCTACATCTACTTTAGCTAAAGTAGTCTGCATAACATGAAACTGAATATTCCCTCTAACCTATGATCTAGTCTAAGTAGAATGATCTTTTTCCCTTTCATGGTTCTTTTTCAAATGAATTAGGGTACCACCTCCCATGCCTTGGCCTGAATGTCCTGTGGAACTCCATTACGGGCCCACTTAGGGGTAGCTGAGCCCCTCCTAATTCAGCTGCCTGTCTCAATCCTCTTCAACTGGTCTTCTTTAGAACATATATAGAGACTCTCTAAAGATAACCCAATATGCCAAAGATAGAGCACTAAAAGAAGGATTAAAGAAACTTTGGTGGCTTGTGGACAAACATAGAACACTAATATCACTAGAACTACATGTGAACATGACTTGGTTACCCACATCCCTAAATACTCTATACACTACTTCTTTGGAAGAAACTATCATAATGGATCTTCTTAAAACTAAAAGAATAACTCACAGATCAACCTACTTAAATAGACTAGCCACTACATAGTACCTCCCTCAGATTCCATTCTATGATGAGTTCTTGATTTATCATATCATTAAATATGAGTAAATGGAAAATATTTTGTTGCGATCTGATCTCATAACGGAGACCATCATAGAAATGCCTCATTGTGAAGAAATAATCAACTTCTAATAATGCTGTGAAGCACGGTTGGTCGGTAAAACATCCCACATATTCTTGTAATACAAAACCACTTTTGTCAAATGTGTGAACTCACAATATTTTTCATCCCTCAATATCTTAGGATAGATATAGATAAGGATATTCTTCTTGATGTCCTTCCAAGATAGATCGTTATACTGGATAGATTCTTCTAGAATTTATCACTAATGCTTGGAAGTCCCAAAAAACATATATGAAACATGATTCATGCTCCTATATAGGGGTGTCCCAAGATTCCTGAAGGTTGTCTCAACTGAGTCAATCCAGAACACGACTGCCTGGGGTCCCCCTTCCCTAGTAAAAGGCAGATGCTGAATCTAAAACTCTTTTTCATCTCAAACATCAAAGGAAGGATATGAACAATATTCTTATTTATGGATGGCATGAACTTTAGAAATATATCTCAAAGTTTAACATTACAGTGACTCTCCAAAACTATTGTAAGTTATGGTTCCACATTCTTAGGAGTGTGCCGATTTCAACTCTCTTGATTCTCAACTCAAAGATGATGTGGATAAATTTTTTTTGATAAGACTAACACACCCATAAAGAACTAAAATTCAATAATGTCAACCCAATAAGAGACTATAATCAAGAAAAACTAGCTCTTGGTCTCTCAAGAGAAGGGTTACAAATTTTTTATCATGAAATGAAAACCCATGTCATTTATCTAGGGAAATTTATATCTCATATAAAAAATTAACAGGCATGTATATATCACATACAAAAAATGATGTGTCCATATCAGGAATAATACAAGCTAGTATATGCCTATGTGCCTATGTGCCTATTATGATGCATGTATCCTTATCTCACGACATACCGACCCGTGAATAAAAATATTAAGAAACAATAAAATCATCAAACAATATCCTCACAAAATATGTAAATAACCCAAGGTGAAATAATATCAATTGTAACATGCATACAATAGGAACAGAAATCCCATCCACTGGTACTTGGATTTTCCCCCATACATGGTTTACTTACACTAATGAACAATATCATTACCAAGTATTGACAAATCCAACATTCCTTTCTTCCATTCCTAATCTATAAATAAAAAATGAAAAAAACACACTCCTTTGATGCCACTTTTTTACATCCCTGAAAATAGAACTCTCTCACATGGCCGGAGAGGGTTGCTTACAAGACCTCAAGTGATCCTCCCAATTTTCCAAAGTCCACTGACTAGAAACATGGGTGTGAACTGTATAGTGTGTAGAGAATACTCCCTAGTATTAAGTTTCATAAAAATAGACAAAATAATAAAAATAAAAATCAGAGTAAACAAATTACCAAATAAAATAATTAAATCCAAATAACTAATTTAATAAATAAATATAGAATAATGTAATGATGTTTTGAAATGTAACTAAATTCCTTGAAAGAAAACTAAAATAAAAACACAATCAGCCCCAAATAATAGAATCATGTTCAAGGTCCAAAACCCCAAATTGGGCCCATCACCAGAGTACATCCCAAGAATAAACAACAAATAAATAATAGGGTCCTTTTGATTTATCCAAACCTGATTCCATGAAATCAACTCAAGTACCAAATAGAATCCCAATTAGGGTGTGAATATGAATTAGCAGGTCAACACCATCATGTATAAACTAACCTATTCTGGTATGAATTGTATGAAATAATGTGATAAATATTTGTATTAGTTAATTTAAAATTAACAAAATAGAGCAATTAATTAAAAAATATATCAATAAATAATAATCCACTATTTAGAGATTATATTATAATATATCATTCTAGGGAACATTTTAGGAAACAAATATATTAATATATTGTATACTTCAATTATAATCATGATTATCTCACCCCATGGGTATCTATATGCCTCGCTAGAAGACAACTTCAAAAAATCACTTCAAGTAATAATTTCAATCAATATTTAAGATATATGGGCACACGATATGTTGGTGAAATAACAATACTGCATAAAAATGGAAATTATAAAAACCATTGGGTTAAGTTTTAGACCCACAAATTTAACTGTTGAGCAAAGGAAAAATCCACAGAAGAAGAAGGTGTTGATGACTGCAATAGGTTGCTTGATCAAAAATGAACATGATCATCACAAATAATGTAATTGGTTAATGGATATCATTGTAAGTGCGGGATAATAATGATTATAAGGAAATAATTGAACTAATAAACTTACAAGGGATTTATCAAAAAAATAGGATATCCAGAAGAGAAGTTGGCACCACCAAAATTGCCTTGATAATCCCCTAGGGCCAAGTGGAGAGAATATATAGTGGTTTAGAATTAAAATAAAACTAACACCATGTATAAAATAGAGGTTTGGATATTTACACATCGTGTAACATTATTACACATTATGAAAATGTATTTAATTGATTTCACTAAAAACCGAGTCACCTCAAATTTATTTTGTTAAAAAATCTCACAGAATTACATGATGTGAAATCCCTTTAACTAACGTGTAAATGTACTACAATTGATTTTTTATCGCATTTTCATTTAAAAAGACTAAACCTCTTTTAGGTTTATCAACATAAATAGAACCAAAGAAACACATAACCCATTACACCTAGACCCCATTATTTCAAATAAATCTTATATCCTAGAATTATAGGTCATTTTCTCCAATAAAGTCTATATGTCTCCGAAAACATCTCTACCACCAAGGATATAATGAGAATCTAAATGATATATGTATACATATATATACATATCTAGTAAAATATGGTATCCTAAAACCAAAAATAATAATGTGTTAAATTATTTATGTTAAAATAATAAAAATTAAATATGATCCAAATTATATAGTTTTTGGGTAATATGAAATAAATATTAATAACCATGTTAAAAGATCAAGAATATGAATGATAATGAGGAAGTGTTTGTTTTCAATATAAAGATATTGTTTTTTATAAATGAAAAGACGTTGCTTCACTATGATTTTTGTTATACCATTACTTATATGAACTCATATTATTATGTTATGAGAGAAATAGTAAGAGAGAGAAGATCAAGAATGTGGAATGTTTCATGTGATACAATCTTTTAGAATCACCATCCATTACTACGTCAGTAAATTATCTTATGCTTAGATCATATACGAAGATCTTGTGGGGGTTTTAAATAGAAATTAGAATGATATAAATAGGTAATTATAAATTTAATATGTTTTTTTATAACTTGTATTTTATAGTTCCATCATTTTCAATTTTATTGAAAAATAAATTTTATTTACTAATTCATTGATGAAAATAAAAAGATCATTTTATTATAATTTTTTAAATTTTTATTCATATAGATATTATTTAATGTAACTAGAAAAATTATATATATGATATGTTTTTATATGAATATTATATTTTCACCAATTTTTTTAGTTAATGATTTGAAATTATATTATAAATATTTCCTATTAGAAACCAACATTTTTTTATAAAAACTTTTTTCCATAATATCGTAGTATTTTATTAAAAAAATAAATTCATAAATATTATAATTTTAAAATTTATATTTGATCTTAATTATTGTATTCATAAAAATAATATAATACTATGATTATTTTTGGGATTTTTCAAGAAAATTTCACTTTTAGGTGAATTGTAGAAAACACCATTTTATGGATACATCATCTATTATGATATTTTCAGAATATTAATATATATTAAATATTTATAAATAATTTTTAAGGAATCTTATTCCATGTAATATGTAAAATAATACATTTCAAAATACTATTATGAAGTTTGGAAACTGATCTTTTTCATATTGGAACTTAATTAAATTTTTAGCCAAATAATTTTTTTTGTATTTTATTATAATAATGTATTAATAAGTTATATTTTTTTTATTTCATTTAATTTCATATAAATATTATTTTATTTAATAAAAAAATACCATATAAATTGACAACATTGTTAATTTTATTATAAAAAGTATTTTTTAATTCTTAAAAATTCACTTTATCCATGAACATGTTTTTATGTTTTTGTGCACTAATTTTATAATTAAATTTCCTCTCCCATATAATTTTGTTTAATAAAATTATATCCCTTTTTGAAATTAGAATGCTTAAATTATTTTTATGGTGAATTTCAATTTTGGTCATTAAAATTAGTTTTTGATTGTAAAAATAGGGTTACCCTAATGAGGATATTTTAGGTTTAATATCATATAACATTGGGTGTAATGGTATGTGCCCACCCAGTTCATTAAATTATTAGTTTTGGTTTTTGGAGGTGTTCAGGGAAGGTTTCGGTAGTTTTCAGTGGAAGATGAAGGTGCAACAGAACTACTATAGGAAATACATGTTGTGTAATTGAATGTGAAAGTTGGTTTCATAGCTTGTACATGTACTATTCACAATGTGTATATTTTTGGGGTTAAATAATAATGATTCGACATATTTTTTTGGGAAACCGAACCCTGAGGATTACATGATTTGAAAGGGGATTAAACGTCTTATAAATCCCGGATGTAGTGTAGTTTTAAATGTTCTTTTGTGGCTGAATTTTCATTCCTTCAACCATGGTTTCTTCATCCAATTATTTTGGGTGAAACCTAAGAACCCTGAGGAGTTCATTAAGCCCTCTTCCTCCTCTTATATCTATTGTTCCAGTTTGTTTTTCGTTGGAAATTCGTGGTAATCCATTCCTTTTCTTAGAAGGTTTTGTTCCGTTCCCCTCCCAAGGATTCATTTTTGTGATGTTGTAATGATTTGGGGTGTGTGTTTTGTTTAATATTAAATTTATTTTGATTTAGTGTATGATTATATATATTTTATAATGGTGTGGTTGTGGTTCATATGTGTTCTTCTTCTTTATGTGGTGTGCAACAAGTTGGCAATGCTACTTTAAGGTAGGTATTCCCTCATTTATCTTTATTTTCTACCATTTCAGAAAAATGTTAATATTTTTATCTATATATTATGTTTCCCTAGAATAAACAAAGAAAAATAATTAGTTATATATAATTGGAAGGGGTAAATGGTATTTTATCTACATGGTTTTATAGTTTTGATATTATTTGTGATATTGTGGATTATTGGGTCTTGTGGCCACACATAAAATTTTGATCATTGGAGGCTTTTTTTATGCAGGATAGATGTGTTGTGAATTCTTATTTGGTTGTTATTGTTGTTATATCACCCAAAAAATGGATATTTATTAACATCTTATGTTTGGATAATGAAATATTTCTCCTTGATTATGGCTTGTGTGATAACGTCCTCAAAATGAAGTGTAATTTTTTAAAATCCCCATTGTAAATATATAAAATTATATTTTTGTGATGTGATGTATGATTATGATTGTGGTATGATGATGTGTTTTTGGGGCAAGTCGAGTTGATGGTTCATGTGTCATGATTTTGGAGTGGTGAAGTGGTTTGCGGGTGTGATTTTATGGTGGTGAGGTTGTTTGTCTGGACATGATTTTGGGTGGAAAGGTGGTTTGTGAGATATTCGTTTGAGGTAGTGATATGGTTTTTCTGTCAGTTCTTTTGGTCGAAAAAGGTGGTCATTTCTTTGTTTTAAATTCTTGAGTATTGATGGAATAAATAAATAATTGGTTGGAAATGGTTGAAATTTCATGGGTTGGTTTGGATAATGTGATGAAAATAGTTAATGAATAATTAAATTGTGGGTTTTGATACTAAATTTTGTATATGATAAATAATTAAAATATTTTAATGATAAAATTAAATTTGTTGGAAATTTGAAATGGGTTTTTTGGCTTACTGTGTGGTGTTATACATTTAGAGGTGGTAAAAAAGTTGAAGTGATGTGAGTTGGAATGGTTTATTTGTGAACCCACAGTTTAGTGATTGATACTACGTATATAAACATGTATATTCTTGTGATTTATATATTGAACCCACCCACATTAAGAATTATGTTCCAACACGTGAATAGTAGTGTAGGGGGTTTTCCAATCATATGGTGAGGAGTACAGATGGCTGGATACCTACTTTTTCCTGCACTCTCTTCCAAGAAATGTCAGTATTTCATAGGATTTCATTATTGTAGGTTTTTTTTTGTGTTAGATATTGGTTGTGATAGACTAGGTGTTTATGGGTGATGTGTGATGGCCCATGTGTTTTCGACAGAGACATTGCCATGCTTTTGGGGCAGTAGACCAGGTTTTTTCTAGGGGGATTTGATATGACTGTACATTTGGGGAGGCTTCTGGTGGGGGTTACTCATTATAGGAGGAGGGTATGAATTATATGTTATAAATATTAATGATACCATACAACTCTGGTTTTGATAGTCGTTGTGATATCTTGGGTGTCTTTAGGTGAGATGTGGCATGGCCTCTCTTGTGGTGTAGTTAGCCCAACTGTCTTTGGGTGTGGTGTGTTGTGAATGTGGTAGTGGTTATAGAATGTGTAGTAGATGGAAAAGATGTGATCTCCTGGATGTATAACATTGGGCATGAGACTAGAATACCAATTGGAATGTGGTGTGAGGTATCCTTATCTATGTGATTCGTATTATATTATATTACGCTTTTAATTCATTTGGTGAGAATGCATTGGCAAGGATGTGGGATGAATATACTTGTATTCCCATCTTATACATATAAATAATTTTTTAGGTTTCTAGGGGACTACATGGACCATGATGGATATTACCATCTCGTATCTTTGATAGTTGGTGTTTATCTCCCATATCGTTACATTTGGATATTTATTTTGTGGAAATCTATCTTTATCATTTATATTTATAAATGCATGTGGGATGGTTTTGGATTAATTTTATATTATTTCTTGGTGTTTTTTGTTGATGATTCATCTTATCCTTTCATCGTATACTTTGTTATAGATGGTAATGCATCCTGTATCTTAGGATTTTTATACTCTAGGAACTAGTCAACAACTCAGGGCCTATTGATGGTGGGACTCAAGGTCATTATCTCTATCCCTCATTGTGGTATCATCAGAGGGATGGGGTCGTGATAGAGTGGTATCAGAGGGGGGTTGAGTGATATGTTGGCATTTTGAGTTAGGCAAAGTTAAGATTACATGGGGTGGTATGGAAGTAGTTTCAATTGGCCTTGGTTTGTGACATAGGCCATGGAGACTATCTAGGACATGGGATTAAAGGCCCTTAATGGTCTAGTGAATGGAATCTATGACTTTTTAATAGCCAAGGGATGTGGGCCAGTTTATAATGTTGAGACGTGGGATATGTACATGCATCATGAGGACTTGTGTTCTTGTTTGAATTGGCATGTTATTGGTTGGATGGAATGGATAAAAATTAATTAAATCATTTAAAATTATTCTTAATAAAAATACCCACTACCAAGATTAGGATGTTTATTGTTATTATTTCAACTATGGATCATTTAAATTTTTCTATTGAGGATCTGTTAGTTCTGTTTTAATGGTCAGATCCCTTTGATCAACTTAGAATTGTTTTGGTTGAGGAGAAGGGTAAATAGATGGGGAAGTTGAGTTTTTCCATTAGAAAACTTATTGGATGTACAAGAGAAGTGTCTTGTATGTGGAGACAGAGAGATGGTTGGAGGAGCTCAAGATCACATTCAGTTTGATCTTGTACTTGATTGATTACTAGGTCTGTTTGGTAGTCAGTAAGATGTGAGGATCTATGCATCAGTGGTGTAAGTTGTATCTTGGTGAGAAGAAAAAGGCATATGTTTTGTGGTTCAAATTCTTGAAGGAGATCTCAGATGAGTTACTTTTTTTTACGATGAATGAAATAAATAGAAATGATATTACTTCCCTTGAATGGGGTTTCATGTATATGTATGATCTGGGAATCATGTTCAAGGACCTTCTATGCTTTTTCCCAAATCATTTTTCAGAATAGGAGTTTCATTAGAGATGCATTGAGGAGGAACCCAATCCTCAATCTAGAATAAACTTACTAATTTTACATTTCTGACATATCTGTAGTTTTATATGAAGGTGGAGGTGGTCAAGAGGAAGCACTATCAAGGTGGTTTTCCATTGGAGGGGAAACATCAAGTTTCTTCAAGTTGTAGGGATTTCATTGGCAGGTTTTAGGAATTTTCACCTTTTAAGGTTTGACCTATTGGGAGTCGACATCAGTATCTTCCATTCTTCCATATAGGGCCAATGTTTTCAATTATTTTCATGGAATCTTGGTGTAAATGGGTTTTGGTTATGGGGATGATGGACATCACCAGAACTAGTTCCCAGTGTTTCCTTGAGCTTAGTTTGGTGGAGGTTGATAGGTTCTGCATCAGCCTCAACATAAATTTCTAGTGATACTTTCCTATTAGTAGGGGTAGTAGGTTTGTTTCTAGAAAGGGGAGATATTGTTGGAAGATTCTGACCCCAGGATGTTCCTTGGGTTACAGGACTACAAATTAAGCTTGGTAGTGGAAATGGTATTCAACAGAGAGGTAGAGGAGCTGGGCATAGTCAATTTTATATAATTCAGGTAGAAGTTCCATAGTGTCTAGAGATTGTCATATGTATAATAAATTAGTTTAGTACACTTCATTGTTCTTTGTTTTATTTACGAGCTTCACAGTCTTGTTTTCACCCTCACAATCCAACGATATGGGACTAGACATAGAGATGATTTTCATACCCTTGGGGTTGACTACACCATTCAAAGGACAAAGTAGCTTGTTTGATGTGTGCCAAGGGTCTAGACTGATGATGGGGTTGCATCAGTCCCACGAGGATGTTTTCTTACTATTGATGCATCCATGCGATGTCATCCTTAGTATTAACTAGTTTTATTCCAAATTTGTTGTTTTCTAATTTGTCTAGATATTATTTATGTATTCCCCTATTGATCACCATCATATGTTTTTCATTGGCATGCAAGTTTTTTAGTTTTAATGTCAGCATGTGGAGACCCTTATTTCTTTGTTGGATTTGTTTTTAGTTGAAATAGTTGAAGCCAATATGGTAGATGTACCTATGGCCATTGGGGAGTTCTTGGATGTTATTCCCATGAAGGTTGTGATGATACGCCCTCAAAATTCTATTGAGTTTGGGATAGACCTGCAATTCAAGGATTCAACTATTTCAATGGATCCCTATCAAATATAACCTTAGATGTCGTGGGAGTTGAGGATTCAGATAGATGATCTGGTCCATAATGTTTTTTTCCAGCCCCGTGTGTCACAATGGGTTTCTTCAATGTTTTTCTCAAAGAAACCAGATGATAGTATAAGTTTTTGTATAGAATAGACAAGTTTGAATAATGTGAAAATAAAAAAAATGATACCCTCTTATTATGATAGATTATTCTTTTAACCAACTGAGATGGGTAATTTTAATTTCTAGGATTGATCTGTAGTATGGAAATCACAAGTTGAGGGTGAAGGAGGGTGATATACCAAATATTACCTTTAGATGCATGTATGGCCACTTCGAGTTTGTAGTCTTGTTTTTTAGTGTTATGAGAACACTATCTATGTTCATGGGGCTTATGATCTCTTTATTCAGTGAGTTACTGGACGAGTTTCTCAATGTATTGATTGATGATATCTTGATCTATTCAAATTTAGGCGAGCAGAATGGAGAGGACCACATAACTATATTTCATGTTACTCAATTCCACCAGCTCTTTGAAATTTTTTCCAATTGTATGTTCTAGACAAGACAAGGGAATATCCTCTGGAATTTTGTGTCCTGGTATGGTGTGGTAATACACCTATCGATGTTTAAAGTAGTTTTATATTGGTAAGCACCCAATAATATAAAAGATGCCTATATTTTTCTTGGTCTTGCAAACTATTATTAGAGTTTTTACCCAATTTTTGTCATGTTGAATCCCCATTGACATATTTTACAAGAAAATACCTAGATTTTGTGTGGAGTGATCAGTTTAAGGTATTGTTCAGTTTCCTAAATGGTAAGTTTTTTTAGTTCTCTAGAACTCAAGATTCCTAAGGATGGGGTGATGTTTGAGGTTTTTATTATGATTCCTACCTGGTATTGGGATGTGTGATAATTCAAAAGAATTTGATGATCTCTTAGGGATCTAGAAAATATTATTCCTATTATATTAATGATGTCACCCATCATCTGGACATTTTAATGTTTTTTAGAGCTAATGTTAGTTAATAATTACCTCATTGGGGAGTGCTTTGTGGTATTATATGATCAAAATATTTTAATGTATATCTTTTCCCAATGTTATTTGAACATGGGGCATCAGAGGTGGATTGATTTTTATTGGGGTCATTATTTTTTGATCCCATACATGCTAGGAAAGATGAATATTATGGCTAACTATTTGACAAGTAAGATGTGGAAGGGTGTTTTTCGGGAGTTTGGGGAAGCTTGGAGAGTAATAGAGGAGTTGAAATCCTTGAACGTTGATGCAAAAGTGGATGGTGGTAGATAATGTTTTTTTAATATGATGGTACAATATTCTCTAATTTAGTAGGTGGAAAATTTTCAGTGGGAAGACTTATAGGCAGAGGTGATGTGTGGTCATTTTCTCCTTGATGATGCTTTAGAGGGTTGGTTGAAGAATGGTCTGAACCAGATGTTGATTTATGTGAAGTTTTTTATTCTGGTAGTAATGTGTTGGGGATTCCACCATGAGTATCATAAATCATCTTTGGTAGTATAACCTAGATTCTTGAAGATGTATCATGGCTTGAAGATTTATTTTTTGTGGCCTGGGACTAATTGGGAAGTGCTAGATCTTGTGAAAAGCGATTGGTTTTTTAGAAACTAAAGACTGAGAATCGTGTTATTGGTGGTTTTCTACTGCCCTTGGATTTTTCTATGTGTAAATTACATGACAGATCAATGTATTCATTCATAGAGTTATTTATAACTCAGGGTTGTTTTGATATTATTTGGGTGTTCATGGATAAGTTGACGAATACGTCCAACTTCTTAGCGGTTAAGGAGTCGGGTGTTGTGAATGAATTGGATAAGAGGTACATGGATTAGGTGGTGCATTTAGATGGGTTTATGAGTTCCATTTTGTTATACTATGATTCATATTTTACCTCACTATTCTTGAGGTGATTACATCATGCTTTTAGATCTGAGTTACGTTTCTTCACTTCTTTCCACCTTAAATTATATGCCGATAGAACGAATTATCCATGAATTAGAGGATATGGTTCATTCACTCTTCCAAGAATTTGGTGGACATTAGTTATGAAAACATCCTTTGTATGATATTTTATATAATAATTGGTATCACTCATACATTTGTATTCGTTCGTTTGAGGATTTTTATGGGATACCATGTCATTCTTCATATTTGTAAACAATAGTTGTGTAGACATCCATTCTTGGTCCTGATGTGGTATAGAGAACAATAGAGAATGTTCATCTCTTTTGTGAGAGTATGAAAGAAGCACATGACTCGTTGAAGTCGTATACTAATCCAAAAATTCATCCCTTGATTTTCAATATTTGGGACAACACGTTCTAGTATTTTTCCCCTCAACATGGGAAGTGGAGTTTTAAAAGAGGGATTAATCTTTCTTTCGGGATTTTTAGGGATTCTGAGGTGTTAGGGTGACATGGAGGGGTTGCGTATCAGTTGGACTGGTCAGCATGTTTGTATTGGAGCCATGAATTCTTCCACATATCATAGCTTCATTAGTATCTTTGTCATGACTCTCATTCCATTTACATGGAAGAGTTTTATATTAGGGATGATGTAACGTTCATGGAATAGCCATTACAGATAAAATATCACCATGATATGGGGATTCATAGGCAATCCATTTCTTTGGTTCATGTGTTATTAAGTCATGTTGTCCTGGATGGGAGTACATGGGAGTGAGGGATGAAGATATATTCCTAATACCTAGTTATGTTTGGAGTTTTTATTTTCTCTCTATTTCCTTATTATATGATGTTTGAGATCATTTTATTATATTTAATGAGATATTTTACTTGGTTTATGATGTTTGTGGTGAAATTTTTGATAATGTATTGACATATTAAAGGAATATTACCCACTTACTAATAAATATGGATTAAATACGATGTAATTAAACAAAGGTGGGTGAGTTAGTGTGACCTAGAAGGGATATTATCATGACATGGAAGATGGAATTACCTAATTCTGTGTCTAGGGTGGTGGTGTTCATTGGTTATAGAGGTTATTTGTTTGGGTTATACGTAATATGAGATGGTTGTGTGGATGTATGGTTGTGTAAGACAATTCATCATTTTGTTGATGTGATGTGGTTGTGCAGTGTGTTTTTTTTTTGTCATTTGGGTCGGTGCATTTGGCTGATGGTAGAAATTGAAGAATTAAGAGACCCGTTAGAGGTACATCACAAAGTGGTTGTCTGGATCCCTTTTCTTTTTAGGGTGAACTTCAATTCTATAGGGATAAAATAATTTGAGTGGTGTATGTTGTAACATTTAGTTCTCTCGTAGCCTGTTACATTTCTATTTTTGGTTGCTATTGTTGTTCGAGGGAGGTTCCAATAGTTTTTTTGGAAGCTAGAGGAGCATTATAACTACAGCAGGAAATACTCCTTGTGTATATATATTAAACAAAAAGAGTATATTTGTGGTATTTTATTGGTATGGTTTACAATGTGTCTAATTTTAAGGACAAATAACAAAAAAGTGATAGATTTTTTAGCACAACCAAACCCTTAGGATTACACAACATGAAAGGGGATGACACTTATTTTAAATTCTCAATGTATTATAGTTTAAAAAGTTGTTTTCTCGCAAAATATTCATTCATTCCACTATGTATTATTCTTTTTATTCTTTTGGGAGAACCCTATGCACCCGGAGGTTTTCTTCAAGACCTCTTCCTCCCATATTGAAATGTTAATCCCTATGGTTGTATGTTGGTAATCCATTGTAAGACCATTATTCATATTGGTAGGTTTTCATCCATTCATCTTTAGGGGAATAATTGTGGAGTTGTTTTTATGGTATTGGGTGTGTTTTGGGTTTTATTTTTATTGTATTTGGTGGTTTTGTAAGTTCATTTATGTTTTCCCATAGTGCATTTGTGGTTTACGAGAGTTTTTTTTATCCTTGGGGCGTGCAACAAGTCGGAAAATATTCTTTGAGGTAGGGAATCTCTCATTTATCATTATTTTGTGTCATGTGAGAGGGGTTTGATATAGTTAATCTATGGATTTTGGTTATTCTAGAAAAATAAAAAAATGGAATAAGTTGAATTTAAATGTGTAAATGGGTTTTATTCACATACTTTTACATCATTGATATTTTTTTGATATTGTGTATTGTACAGGCATGTGGACCCACTAAAAATTATGTTCATTGGAGGATTTTTTTTTCAATGGATATATGCATTTTGAATGGTTCTTTGGTTGTGATTTTTTTAATGTCACCCAAAAAATATAAATTTATTAACTATTTATATTTGGATAACGAAATTTTTTCCTAGGATTATGGATTGTCTATTCAATTCCCTAAAAAAATTGAAATGTTATAAAATTATCTTTATAAATATGTAAAATGATCTTGTAGTGATATGTTGTGTTCCCAATATTGTGTTAGGGAAATTGGTGGTTAGGGTATTTGGGTTTGATGGATCATGTTCAATTATTTTGGAATGGAGAGGTTGTTTATTTGGCAGTTCTTTTAGGGTGTTGAGGTGGTTTTCAGGTGGTTATTTTTGGGCTGGAGAGGTGGTTTGTTTTTCTATAAGTTTGTGGCAGTGGGGTGGTTTGAAGGATATTTTTGTATGGTGGAAATCTGGTTTGATGAACATGATTTTGGGGCAGTGAGGTGGTGGTTTATTTGTTCTAGATAACTGAGTTGTGATGGAATAAATAAAAAATTGAAATTTTTTAAAATAAATGAGTTATTTTGGATAATTATATGAAAATAGTTAATGAATAATTAAATGGTGGTTTGTGTGACTAAATGTGTTTGATTCGAATAATTAAAAGAATACACCGATTCAATTAAATTGGATGGTAATTTGAAATTGGTTTTGTGGCTTCTTATGTGGTGTTATGCATTTAGAGGTGACAAAAAAGTGATGGTGTTTTGAGTTTGTTATTTATTTTTTGTGAAACCATAGGTTGGGTATGAGTGTTTTCTACGACATATATATATATAAATGCATATTCTATTTTATTTCTTCATAAAATCCAGCCATGTTGGGAACTATGTGTCGACGACCGCATAGTCACCCAAGGTTGTTTTTCTTAACATTAAGAGAGGAGTACAGATGGTTGGGTACCGACTATTTCCAACCTTATCTTCTAAGTGATGTATGAATTTCACAGGATGTGATTTATGAAGGACTTCTAGTTTATTTCATGGGGATTTTTATAGCCTTGGTGTTTATGGGTGAGGTATGATGACACAACTATTTTCAGGTTAGATGTGATCATTCATATGGTGCAGTGGACTTGGTGTTTTCAGTTGGGTTGTGACATGATCATTCTTATGGGGTTGATCCTAGATAAGGGATTTCATTTTAGGATGGAGTCACATTTTTTATTTCATACAAGTTCATTATACCCTTCAACATTGATTTTGGCAACAGTTGTGATAGCCCATGTATCTTCATGTTTGGTGTGACATGGTTGTACATGTGGGTCTATGAGCGTAGCTATCTTACAGTATGGTGTGTTATGATTGTGCTTGTGGGGAGATGTGGTATATGGAAGATATTTTAGCTCTATGTTATTCAATGTTGGGTGTGAGAGTGTAATACTAGAGGTAATGTACTGTTGGGAACCCTAATATATGTGATTGATTTTATATTATATTACTCAGTTTGCGTTTATAGTCTGTGTGCCTTGGTGAGGTTATGATAGTTAGTATAATGTGATAGGTTCTTTTTTTCTTCTATTTAGAACAAGTGAATTAGTATTCTTTTTCCAAATGTGCATAAGATGCTTTTTAATTCCTACAGAGGATATTTTTATTCTCACCCATTGTATAAAAATTATTTTCAGGTTTCCAAGAGGATTATATAGACCATGTTGAACATTACTAGCTCTGATGCTTGACACTTGATGTGCCGATACTTTATCTTTAGATTTGGGTATGTAGTTTAGAGTCTTTTATCTATATTATTATGTTTAATACATGAATGTGGGATGTTTTTTGATATCATTAATATTTTTTTGATGGAGTTTATCTTGGATGATCCAGCTTATCTTATAAGCCGGTATTTTATTAAAGACTGTACTGCCTCTCAAATCATAATGTTTGTATACCCTTAGGGTTAGTACACATCCTAAGGCCTGCTAGAGGTGGGGCTCAAGGTCATTATCTTTATCCCCTCATTATGGTATCTTTGGAGGGAGGGTGTCGTGACATTGTGGAAATGGGTAAAACATACTAAAAACTTGTGTGATAATTTATGGTTAAGGGAGGATCAATTTTATTCCCTCCAATAATAAAATACTCTTAACTTATTTATAATTTATCCATTAATAACGTAATGAAATTGTTGTATTGTTCAGGGTACTTTCAAACATTCCCTTATCACTACTTATAAAATGGAACATCCACCACCACTTCTTGGTAATCAAAATTTTTAAATTCCTCTTCAAACACTTTTATTTTCCATTTACCTATAATATTTATTCACTTCCATAATCATCTTTTCTCAAAGAATAATCATAATCCCACAATTTTAATGGAATCATCCAAGGAAAACAAATCATTCTCAATGCGATTTTAGCACTTCAGTTGAAGTCAAAATTTTAGTTAAGTGGTTCATTGTCTCTAATTTAATTATATAAAAAATATTTTATTTTTTTGTACTATTATATCTTTGTTATAGTTTGATTGTATAAGAATTAATATTTTACCATATTGACTTAATTCGTGGGTTTTTATGGTCATATGAAGCTCCTTTCTCAATGGTATTTGGATTCTACATATATCAAAAAATACAATGTTTTTCTAACTCTACACCCTCAATTGAGTTATATTTACTTTTATTGAGCTCCATTCTCTCATTATAAATTATTTCAACCCGATTATTTATATTTCATGTCCCCTTATCCACTATATTGATGGAAAATTAATTTTAAAATAATTTTTTTTCCTAGATGAATTTATTTATTAAAAGTTATATATATTATTATTATAATTAGATTCCATTCCCTCTATTGATATTTACTCCTCCATTTTATGAAATATTTTTCAATTTTAATTCCCTTTTTGTATATATGTACCTTACTAATATATATAGTTAAATATACTTTTCATATCATGGGTTAAACATTTATTTATATTCCATATAAATTCCCACTAATAGGTTATTAAGATATGTGGTAAATACCTAATTTCTTTTCTAAAATTAAGAATCAATTTCCTAAAAATGTTTTTAAACCATTTTTATTATAACACCCTGAAATAGTTTAAAAAAAGAATATTACATATGATAGATTTCCTAACATCAAACACCAAGCATTAAGAAAATTCTGAAATGCTAAAAAAATATTATTATTTATGTGTGAAAATTATCAACTAGTTGTTAAAAGATAGGTATGAATAGTAATAACAACATTTTGGAAAATATGTATAAAGGTTTTGTATAATTATATAACATTTTGTAAAGTCATTTTATAAACAAATAATATGTTTTACTGATGAAAAAATATTTATTACATTTTAGGTATAGACATTATAATTAAATTAAACCATTCATAAATATTTATTTTGATTAAATGATCATAATGTTTTATATTAGTATTATAATGTTATTTTAGGGTGAAGTTTTTGTTTTTTTGAAAATATATATTTTTAAGTGAATAGTGAAAAATAATTATTTTCTTAAAACTATCATTCATTGTCACTATATAGATTAATTTAAAATCAATAAAATTATTTTTATTTAAACATTAATTATCATGATACAATATGAATTAGATATATATAATTAATTACAAAAGAATTAACATATTACTTTATTTTTTTTTTGAAAAGTTCATTTTTGGTCTTAAAATTTATTTTTCTAGAAAATGTATTTTATTTTATTTTAGGAATTTATATTAAAATATATTTTTTTGAACATATGAGGGGTTGATTTTATATTTTTGGTTAATAAAAGTACATAACTGATTAATTTTGAGTTGATTATAATCTATTATATATGTGAAAAACGAATTTAGGAAGGGAAAATTGCTTCCAAAAAATTATAAAGAATATAAATCTAGTTATGTTTCTTAATTGGATGATGTTTGAGGATGATCAATGAAGACTATGGAATATCTCATTATTTATTAAGGAGTAATATAAATATAATGATAAAATTAGTTTTAATAATTAAATTTGATGACCATGAAAAATAATAGAATACAAATATATTTTTCATGAAAGATATATTGAAGAAGGAATGAAGTTTGTTATAAATTTTCACTTTGTATTTGTTAGTAATTTTAAAATATATTTAAAAAAATTCCAACTATTGGGAACAAGGCCCACTCGACCTCCCTTATGGAACCCAAAGGTTCATCCATGGGGGACAGATCAACCAGGCTTCTATAGTTGAGAGAAATGTGTAATTGTGATGGAATAGTTCCCATGAAGCACGCACCAGTATGTTCAGAGCACGTATAGATATTCTCAGTGTACTGTGCGTGTTAGGAATGACCTATGAGGGCATGATGTGAATAGATGTTGTTAGTGGAAACCACCTCTCATATCAAAGTGTTTGTTAAATAGGATCAATGATATATAAGAGGACATAATGAATGCAATGTTCATGTCGGATGGAACAACAAAAATTTTGTTCACCCAACATTAAAAATGTAAATTTATACTATATCTCCTCGATCAACTACATATAGATAGTATGATCATCTTTATCTATTTTCTTTATCCTCGAGAAACCCTAAAACCCTTTACCACTAATCCCTTTGTCAGAATAAAGAACCACTCACTATAATACTATGGAAATAATGATTCCTACAACAAAAATTTTCTTTATATAATTAATGGGTCAAAAATGTCATAGTCCTTGTTTTCTTTCTATATGATGCTATTAAATTGTTCTTTAGCCTATGCCAAAATTATATATTTGTTTTTATATAGTTCTAGAAATCTCGATAATGTTACACCCTGAAGCTTTTTCTTATTCCACATTTAAGGAAAGTTGAAAATACTTCACTACATTTGATGAGCCTATAATATAAAAAATAATGTTTAATCTCCTCTAGGGTTTTCAAAAAATATGAAGTGAACCACACTTTGTAAAAAATCCATCACTAAAAACAAAATGTGTATACATCACAATAAATACTATTAAAATACAATTAACAGATGAGGGAAGGCTACGGCTCAAATTAGTATATCATGACACATTGAGTTTGAATAAATTATATATGAAAACTTTTCTTATCTCAAAGGTATATGTGATTCTCCATGATGATTTTTATTCATTCATGATTTTTCATGAACGTGGGGAAAATAACTCATATGAACTAGAGTTTATTTTTGGCTACATGTGATATCAATACATCCATGTTCAATTTTTGAGTTACATGTTAAATTTTTAGATATTTGAATGAGTCATTAACACACTACAAAACATTTATACAGGTTACCTGAAAATAAAGTGTGATATTTAGCGCATGGTACTGAGAAAAAATGAGAACTTATCTCTATTTTTTAGTGCATATGACATATTTTTAATATATATATATATATTGATTTTTTACTTTTCTAGTTATGTGAAGAAGAATATTGAGATGGAATATGCAAAGAAGTTATCATTTCAGTTCCTGTGGAGGGTCATGAATATGATGGATTCTATCCACAATATTTTTTATGTGATAATTTTTTGAAAAAATCGTTGAAACATTTCCAAGGGAATTTAACTACTTATGTACTTATTGATAATAAAATGGGAGTAGTGTGTTTTATAAAAAAACCATGACACTATAAGGATGTAGTAATTCTCCAATGAGGTGACCTCATTAATAAGTTTTTTTATTATAATTATATACATAAGTTATAATATATATATAATAGGTTTTGAATAATAACATGTGTGGAAAGCGATTTTTGAAAAACATTGAACACTATTTCACCCCTATTTTCATCACCCATTATGTGATAATTTTTTTATGGTATTAGAGCCCAAGTTTCGCTCTGGTTTTCAATCATGTGGCTCAAATGGATTAATGCAACTTGTAAATAAAATTGGTATTTCAAAATTCAATAGAAAATTATTTCATTCCTAGAATGATATAAAGTCACATTAACTTTACTCTAATATTCTAGAAGTATTTTATTCTATAGAAGTTGTCTTTATAGTGTAATGAAAATACTTAGCATGGTCTTTTTATGATGGAAAAAAATTGAAAGTGATTTGAATGATATAAATTAATTGCTAGATTATCTATCTAAAATAGAGCTAAAATTTTTATGGGTTTTATAATAGAAAATTTCATTTATAGAAATCTTTATATTATTTATAAATGTGAAAAAATGTTTCAAATCAAAGAAAAAAATTAGTAGAAAATATTTCAAAAAAGTTATAATACAAGAAGTTGAATTTCATTATGATTTAATTATAGAGTTAAATGTGATTGTTAGAATGATTATAGGATTTAGATAAACTCTTGATGAATTTTTTTTAAATAAGATGATGATAATATTATAATAGAAATTTACAGCTAAACTATCATATTTTCAAGAAAGAGGACTCATTGACTTCATTACAAATGAAAATCAGAGATCACACATTATGTATGAAATGATAAGAGGAGTAGAACTAAACATAAAAGGTGAAAATAATTAAATATTTTCATCAATTCATTTAAAAAAATTAATATAGAAGAGGATCATAGTTTTTCTATGAAGATAGAGCTTTGGAAGATTTTTCTAATGTACTTTCACTAATTTTAAGAATCTCCTCATGTGGATGAGGTATGTATAAATTCAAACAACTATTACAATTATTTAATTATCTATAGGTTTTCAATATTTAAATTTTTTTCAAATAAATTTTGGGGAAGAATATGTTGATGATTGAGCTTCTACCAACATGGATAAAAAGAGATATTCTCAAAAAAAAATACAGCCAATGTAAATGAAATTATTTTTACACATAGAATTTAAAAAAAAGTTATATACTATAGTTGGTGGCTCTGAAATTTATTAATA
The DNA here is from genome assembly GCA_963277665.1 of Viscum album. NCBI lineage: Eukaryota > Viridiplantae > Streptophyta > Magnoliopsida > Santalales > Viscaceae > Viscum > Viscum album. The sequence continues at coordinate 1,221,460,308 of OY728119.1, forward strand.
ATGTGATGATGAAAAATTCTCAATAAAATTACAAATAGTTTTCATGGAACAGGAAGATGAAAATGACTCCCCTAATGATGACTCGAATCAAAATAGAGAATATTCTTTAGAGTAAGGAGAGACTTAAAAAATCAATACTATGAGAATAAAAATCAATATATTCCTATAATATTTTCTGTTTCAATGAAATAACAATGCTCTAATAAAAAATCATTTATGAATATTAAATACCATATTGAGAAGGAATATTTCCTTAAAAATTAGAAAAATACATATTGAAATTGATAAGCGAAGAAAAATTATTACTTTCATGATTTCTATGATTGTTCTTGGTAATGATAAAATAAATTATATGATGAAAATGATAGTTGAAATAGGGATACTCAAAGGAAATTTGGTGTATTTTATTAATGTGAAAAAAATAAAAAATGTTCTTAACAACATGTTAAACAAATTATTTATATTTAGAAGGTCAGATGTAATGAAAAAAATGCATTGTAATAATCCTTAGAAGAAATCCATGGTTAAAAAAGTAACTAGAAAAACTATAAATTATGTGTAAATCAAAAATTATTAGGGAAATGTAAAATAGGATTATGTATGGAAGAATGAAGTTCATGAATATATCTAAATGATAGTCACTATGGTTCAATGAGTTGGTTCACAAAAAACATAATAGAAAAAACAAAATTTTGTGTTAATTATAGAGTTTAATAAAAGTTTAATAAAAAAAGTGATTCTTAAAGAGAATAAGGATTCATGGTTAATTATGGTGTTGGGTATTTTTATACATAATTATTTCAACATTTGGTATAATATTTTATAACATTATTTTTTTGAATGGTACATGAATCTAGGAGGACATAACATAATTATATTATAAATCATAAGAAGCATAAACTATTTAAGGTGAAAGTTCAGGTGAAAAATTATATTAAAGTAAGTGAATTGGTTTGTGGATTATGTCATTATTATGTACATACATATTAGGTATTTGTTTCTATAATAATAGATCAATTGAATATATGTCAAAACTATTGGAAAAATAAAAATCAGATCAAACACAAGGACAATGCTGTTGAAGTAGAATTTGAAGCATGTAAAACCGAAAAACCATGGATCATGGATAGTGGCTGATCAATACACTTGATATGAGATCTATGAAATTTTAAAAATAATGGGATTTTTTGAGAAACTGTGACCATTTTTAATAAAATATATCTTACAATAAAAGGATTTGGTACAATAAATATTGGTGAGAATTAGATTAGAAGTAAATATGTATTTGCTATTGATGGACTAAAACATAATATTTTTAGTGTATCACAACTCTTTAATTCTTAAAATGACTTTGTCTTCAGAAAAATGGCTTCATAGTAAACATAATGAAATGTGGGGAAATTTTAATAGTAGATTTAAGATCATGGGGTACTTTAATTATATTTAAAAAAGTTAAGACATTTTTTAATTTATGTCAAAAATTTGAAAATAATTTTTAACATAAAAGACTTAGTCATTTTGATAAAATAAAATTACGAAACATAATGGATTAAAAGATATAAGGGAATATCTATATTTTGGAAGAATGTAATGGAATTTTTTTTAAAACATGTAAAAATAAAAAATGGTGAATACAAATCACAACAGGTTCAAAATTAAATCTTCAATCCCATGTTGAGTTAAACCTTATAACATGTTTGTGTACCATTGCAAAAAAGATCAGAAATTTGAGAAAAATAATTTATTACTTTCATAGATGATTTCATAATTATTAAATTTATCATGTTCATGTCACCCAAGTCAGAGGAATTTGATATGTTCTAATGTTATAGACGACATTGAGAGATAAAAAATTTATTATCATTGAAAAGAATAAGACAAATTAATGGAATTGATATACTAATAGAAATTTAAATAAATATCTTGATTATTGTGGATATCATACATAGGTTTAGTTCTATTTAAACACCTCAGTAGAATAGAGTGGTTGAAAGGAAGAATATCGGTTTTTTACAAGGAGAGAACTATGCTTTCTGAGTGTGATACTATAAGAAATTGGATCTTCATTTCAGGCATGTTTTTCCTTTTCTGGTCGTTTTTGAGAAAAAGAGTAAAATCTGGAAATTTGCGAAGTACACGTCTTGTACTTTATAATTACATGCTGTGTACTTCGATGCCACACCAGGCCGTTTACTAGCCGTGTCCAGGCCACACACATGGTTTTTAAGGGAAATGTGGAGGCTGCTTAAAGTGGAGTACAGAAAAGCTAAGTGCATGTCGTGTTCCTCAAGTGTACATGCCGTGTATTTTCTTTTTTTTTCATGAAAAAGACAGGGGCCGCGCCTAACAGATAAAAATACCTTCTTCTTTAGGTTCTTCGACCGGGAACACCCTGTATGGCTACAAACACCCATTGAACCGTAGAGCCTCTGTTTTTTCCTAATCGATCATCATTGATTGTGTTGGAACCGCAGCGGTGAGATCTTCCTTCTTCTTGAGTCTCATTCCATGATTTTCCCTCTTTCTCGAGATATCATGGGTTGAATGTTTTGTGTGTTTTCATAGATATACACTGTTATATGAAGAATCAAGCCTCATGGTTAAGGTATATTGATCTCCTAGTACCATGGTTGGTATTTTGTGCTTTACCTTTAGGCGTCTTTGAGTTTTATGTGCAAATTCCACCAATACCCATGAACAGGGTATTGCATGTTTACCGTTTTGCCCTTTTGTTTTCCTTCCTTGTTTGTTTTCTTATGTAGAGGTAATTTGATCATGTTTGAGAATAATTATTGTGCTTGGATGTTTTGACCCTACCTTGTTCTTTTTATGACTTTTGGGTTTTGTTATCCTTTAGTCGTTACACTAGTTTTACATGCCTTATGACCGTAGGATGGAATGATATTCATGACATGCTGATGTTCTATAGAATGGTTATCCAAGTAGCTTTGTAGGTGTACATTGTACTTATAACATTATTACGCACTGACTGGCATGGGACTGTGATAACCTGGTGCTATACACTATAAGGGATAAACTAAGTGAGCTTCCCAGAGAGTCTTGGATATTGTAGACTACAGGAGGGTAGACCGAGTGAGCTTCCTCAGAGAGTCTTGGTTGTTATAGAATACAGGGGATAGACAGAGTGAGATTCCCAAAGAGTCTTGGATATTATAGACTACAAGAGGGTAGACCGAGTGAGATTTCTCAGAGAGTATTTACTTGTTTGAATTTCCTTAAAACATTTCCAGGCCAGAGAAGGAATTGACTGAGTGAAATTCCTTAGAGATTCTGTGGTAGACCTGAGACTATATGAGGAATTGACTGAATGAGCTCCTACAGAGACTGTCTATACCTTGGGGCTAAATGAGGGTTAGACCACGTGATCTTCCTCAGAGATTCACTGACTACCCTAGACTATAAGGGGAAATGACCGAGTGAGCTTCCCCAAAGAGTCTTATAATTTAGTATGACCAAAACAGAGGGGTTAGGCAGAGTGCACTGCCTAGAGGGTTGTTGGTACTTCTTGGATTGGACCAAAGTGGTTGGTTGTGGGTACTTCCCAGAGGGGTTCCTGTTTTGGTTAGCTGTTTTCTTTGCTACTGCTTAGTGTTCTGTGGATTGATTACAATTGTATATCCTCTTGTTAATACTTGTTGATTACTACATGTTGTTTACTGTTACTATTTACTACTTACTGTACTATTACCTGCCATATGCTCACTAACTGTTAGACACAGATCTTCGGGTGATTTCGTAATGGGATTTAGTCTCACACACTGTTTGGGTCATGCTTTTGGGCCCAAACAGACTATGTTGTTGCATGTATAGACAAGGGGAAGTGCCCTTCGACTTTTGGTACTTTATTTCTATGGAGGAGGAGAGCACGAGACCAATCTTAGGCTTGTGCTGCTCATGAGCTGTTTATCTTTTCTTTTGTACTTGTTTTGGTACTATTTCTATTTCCATCATTGTGACATTTTTGGATTTTTCCAAGATATGTATCATGCATCATTTCATATATACATATCTGCTCCAATGGTTTTTTATTTTAGTCTTCCTTTGTTTACTTGTGAATTGTTTTTGGATAGTTACTACTTTTACTATTGCATGTTTGTTTACTTCTGTTGTGCACTCTTCCAATGAGGGCATAGTTTCCCCACTATCACACACAAGGCCCTTGTTGCTAGTCAACGGACTCTAGCATTTGGGGAAATGCGCTTGAGGCCATGTGACCAACCGGGTACGGGGCACCTCTGGGTGTCTTTAAGAAACGAGACGTTACAAAGTGGTATCAGAGGGATTCATTTCTCTTGATTTACTATTTGGAGCCTTTATCCAGAGATAGGATGGATTCGGTACTTGGTAATAAGTTGTGCCCGGGAGTAGCTAACCCTTGTACATGGAAAATCCAATCTACCTCGTTTTTTCAGTTTTCTGTTTTGGGATTTTACGGTTGATATGATTTCACCTAGAGTGATTCACATGCCTTGTGTTATTATTTTTGTGATAGTGCGGTTCTATTTCTATCGCAACCCGATGAGATGAGGGCATGCCTTCTCATGCATCATATAGGCACTTGTTATAAATCACATGCCATGCATTCCTACCATGCCATTTAGGGTGAATTAGAGATTTCATGTTGTCTTGATAGACCTTGTGTAGATTATGCATGTTGTTGTTATAGATGCTTTGATAGAATCCCTACAGGAAGATAGAGGAATCATTTTCACTATCCCTTGCATAAATGAACTCCAAATTTTGGTTTTTGAGGTGTTATGGGACATCAGGAATCGGAACATGGTAGATCATTGACTTTTTTAACTAGTATATGATATGTATGAGATTCCAAACATTGATTCGTGGGGAGTATGGTCCCTCATGGATCGGAATTTGGCACCTTTATGTTTATTTTTCACTGTTTTCTAGACTACGGTGCAGTTTTTGAGCTACTGCCTAAAAAACACTAGAATACACAGAGTGTACCCGATTACATACCGTGTAGTTTTAAACCATGTTACTGAATCCATGAGAAGAAACATGGGGTGGTCAAAATGTTTTTAGGAACATTTCATGTACAGTCATTACACGGCGTGTAAAAGTGAGTCGTGTACCCGGCAGTGTCACTAACAACACGGGTTCGGGAAGCTCATGTAGTACACACCGTGTTGGGTACGAACATTACATGTAGTCTTGTTCTGGGTACCCAGATGTGTCACGAACAATACAGAATGGTGTTATATCTCCGATACAAACCGTGTTTGTTTGGAACACACCGTGTAAGGGTTAGCCGTGTAGCCAGCTGTGTAACTAATGACACGGATCACTGAAACCTTGTCTAGTACACGTCGTGTCCTTAGTGAACACGCCGTGTAGTCTATGGTTAAGAGGACCATGTGATTTAGCTGTGTAAAGAGACTCAGGCAGGGGAACGAAGTTCAAGTAGACGCCGTGTGTGGGGACAACAAGCCGTGTAGTCTGGGGTGTCACACAACTAACTATGACCGAAGTACATGCCCATGTGTCTCTCTTAAGAGGACACACCATGTAGTGTTTATACAGGTCATGTAGTCATGTTTTTTAGAACTTTATTGTTCTTTTCTCCTATTTCTATTTGTCCTCTAGTTTTCTCTTTCCTTGATAATCCTGATCTATGGTGTTCTTTAGATCTTTCAGAGCTATGCCTCAGAGATGTCCTTTGTTTATATGTCAGTTTTCAGAGGGTGATTAGAAACTGGATATGGCCAATCATGGACCTCCTGCATATTCTCCCGCTATTCTAGCCATGAAACCAGCAGTAATACCCATTTTAGGTGCTAATACGCAGTTTAGGGAGGACTTCCTGAGGATGATGCAGACCTTTTAGGGAGCACTACCTCCTAACCTATCGATGGATGAGTTGACACAGGTTTTCCACCAGTAGCATCCTCCTACTTTCTCAGAGGATGGAGGAGCCCAGGCTATAGAGTCGTGGCTGGAGTCCATGCTGATAATCTTCGAACATCTGAAGATACCTCCAAAGAAGAGGGTAAAGCATGCTACTTATATTCTCTGAGACACCGCCAAGAGGTGGTGGGAGGTGATCGCACAGTCTGGGCGCCAATAGAGTATGACTTGTGATGCGTTTCAGCGCATCTTCTATGATTCATTCTATCCAGAGACCTTGAGGGCCGACTGAGCCTAGATGTTTATGAGTCTCAAGTAGGGTACTCTTTCTGTTATGGACTACTCGTCTCGATTTACCGAGCTGCAGTGCTTCACGCCAATTCCAGTAGGTGATGAGTTGTTCCTTTCTAAGAAGTTAGAGGATGTTCTCAGGCAGGATAGCCATTCCTAGGTGAATATCTTCAGGTTTACTTCAATATCCTCGAGCATCAACCAGAATCTGATCACTGAGTGCAATCAAAGAGATTCTGGAGTAGTGAGCCCGGGCGGTTCGACATCCAGAGTAAGTGTTTCTCCTACTAATAGCAGGAAGCACCACATGGATTTTTCTCAAGGATATCATAGTCGATGGAATGTATCATTGGGAAGACAGGTTATATGCTACCATTGTAGAAGGAGCGGGCATAATAGGCCTCAGTGATAGAAAGACCCGATGGAGTGCCAATATTGTGGCAAGATGGGCCATCTTCTACATTTTTTTCAGATCTTCTCACATAAAGATGGTTGTAAGGGTTCTTCTATGACCCCGTATACAAGAGATGTATCACATGTTTCCCTCCCATCTAGGAACTAGAGTTCTTCTGGCCATTCATGCCGAGGTGGAGGTTGTAGTCGTGGTGTTCAGTCACCAGGTTACCAGCGACTGTAGAGTGGATCAGCTCAGAGTGGTCAACCATGGCCACAGGGCTGCGGTACATGCCAGAATTTTTTCATGGAGCAGACCTGTCAGAAGAAGGATCTAGGACCCTCTATAGTTCGAGGTATGATCATAGTAGCCTCTATTTTATCTTCATCCCTTTTCTATTATAGTTCTTCACATAGTTTTATCTCTTTCACTATTATGGAGAGCCTTGGGCTCTGGATCTTTTCGTCTGCCAACATGTTGACTCTGGATACACCATTGGGAATGAGGAAGTCTAGCATATGTCAGGGTAGAGAGTTCCCTCTTTATGTTGAAGGGTGTCACTTATTATGTGACCTCAATGTCCTAGAGATGACAGGATATGATGTCATTCTCAGTATGGACTGGTTAGTTCCCTTCCAGTCAGTCGTCGATTCCTATCATCGTAGGGTAGGTTTTGTATCACCAGAGGGCATATCTTTTCTTCATAGAGGCGATTGGGATGTCCAGGCAGGTAGAGATGGACCAGACCATCATGGGATAGGAGGAGTTACAACCCAGATTGCGAGTATTTATCTGGATGACTAGGGGACTTCACAGTTAGACTTTCCTCTAGTGGTGGATCGCTTCAGGGATGTCTTTTTAGAGTAATTTTCATGTTTTCCACTAGAGTGTGAGGTATAATTTTCTATTGAGCTTGTACCAGGTGGGGCATTGTTTTCCATTACTTCTTATAGGATTCCTACACCTGAGTTGCAGAAGCTCAAGAAGCAGTTGGAGGAGTTGTAGGCAAAGGGTTTAATCCGACCCAGTAATCCTCCTTGGCGTTTGCCTATCCTTTTTGCGAAGAAGGAAGACGGTATCCTTCGGCTTTGTGTGTATTATCAGAAGTTGAACCAGTTGATGGTCAAGAACCTATATCACTTGCCGAGGATCGATGACCTCTTTGATCAGCTTTGAGGAGCCCGAGTGTTTTCAAATATTGACTTGAGATCCGGATATCATCAGTAGCGCGTTAGACCATGAGATATATCTCTTAAATCCTTTAGGAGCATGTATGATCTATATGAGTATATGTTTTTTTTTTCAGTCTCACGACCATGCCAACAGTTTTCATGGCTCTGATGAACTGATTTTTCCAACCATACTTGGATTCTTCATGGTGGTTTGTGTGGATGATATTTTGGTTTACTCTCGCACTCAACATGACCATGCTACCCATAATGAGATAACTTTTAGTACACTTAGAGAGAATCAGATTTATGCTAAACTCTTGAAGGTCCAATTTTGTATGGATCAGATTCACTTCTTGGGTCACGTCATCTCTGAGACTGGTGTATCAGTAGACCCAGAGAAAGTGAGAGCTGTAGTTTTCTGGGAGTAGCCAAAGAACTTCTTTGAGGTGCAATGTTTTCTAGGTCTGGGTGGATACTACATGCATTTCATTCAGGACTTCTCATTCCTAGCATCACCATTTACAGGTCTGACCAAGAAAGGGGCGAAGTTCTTACGGTCAGATTCTTGTGAGTCAGCCTTTCAGGAGCTGAAAGGGAGGTTGACGTCAGCACCGATACTAGTCTTGCCAGAGCTGGGCAAGAGCTACACTGTTTATTACAATGCTTCAAGTGTCAGACAGGGAGGTGTGCTTATACAGGGAGATGGAGTCATTGTGTTCGGGTCTCAGCAGTTGAGGCCACACGAGAGGAACTACCTGACAGACGATCTGGAGTTAGCAGCTGTTGTTCATGCCTTACATTGTTGGAGAAAATTTATTCTGGGAGAGCACTTTGTGGTTTTCACCAAACACAAGAATCTCAAATACATATACACTCAGCGGGACCTGAATCTGAGACAGCACAGGTGGGTCGAGTATCTTCAGTCCTTCGACTTTGAGCATACTTTCACGCCTGGGAAGGGAAATTCATTTGTTAATGCGCTGAGTAGGAGAACTCAGATGTAGGCAGTTCAAGAGACCAGCAGTGAGTGGAAGCTTATGGCTCTGTTCTCTGAGATGCATTTGGAGGTACAAGACTTACAAGGATAGACTTTTCTATATTCTGTAGCTGTTACCTCTACCCTTCTTGATTGGGTATGGATGAGACAACTATTAGACTCAGAAGGCCTAGTCCTGTGGGAGAGTGTGTCATGAGATGACACTCCTCCTAGATGGACAGTGGGCAAGGATAAGATCTTACATTTCTAGGGACGCGTATGAGTGCTAGTAGACATATACGTGGAGTTGATGCGGGATTTTCATTCCTCTGTTTGGGTAGTTCATCCTGGTGTCTCCAAGATGTATCAAGATCTTCATTTCCAGTATTGGTGGCCAGTTATGAAGAGAGATGTTGGTGGTTTCGTTATTAGATATTTTACTTTTCCGCAGGTGAAAGTGGAGCATCATCGACCAGCAGGACTTTTGCAGCAGTTGCCCATTTCTGAGTGGAAATGGAAAGATGTCACGATGGACTTTGTGATCGGGAAGCCGAGGTCACCTCGAGTAAGTGATGTTGTTTAGGTAGTTATCAAAAGGCTTACGAAGGTTGCTCACTTCTTGCCGATCAAGGATTCCTTCAGTGTTGATGATCTGGGGTGGTCGTACGTCCGAGAGATTGTACATCTGCATGGAGTTCCACATGCCATTGTTTCAGACAGGGATGTGTGTTTTACTTCTCGATTTTGGCAGGGGCATCCGAAAGCTTGGGGTACACATGTACTTTTGAGAACAACATACCACCCCTAGACAGATGGCCAGTCTAAGCATGCGATTTAGGTGCTTGAGGATATGCTCAAGGATTTCATTCTAGACTTTCAAGGTTCTAGGGAGAATCATATTACTCTAGTGGATTTTTCTTATAATAATAGTTTCTAGGTGACTATTCAGATCGCACCTTACGAGGCTTTGAACAGTAGGCCTTGCCGATCAACTTTGTGTTGGCTGGAGGTAGTAGAGGTAGCTTTGATGGGACCTTGTCTTGTTCAGGATACCTTAGAGCAAATAGAGTTGATTTGGTAGAGGATGGATACAGTAGAGTCTCGACAGAATTCTTATGCTGATCAGTGGGGACGACCTCTGGAGTTCGAGGTTGGGGATCAGGTTTTCCTGCGTGTCGCACCGAGGTTGGGACACAAGAGAATTTGGAGACATGGTATTCTTTTACCATGGTACGTCAGTCTGTTTGAGGTATTGGAGAGAGTTGGGCAGGTTTCCGATCGGTTGTAGTTACCTCAGAGGTTGTAATGCCCCGACCCTAGTTACCCAGAGTCGGTGCATTATTACATAACATTGGCATGATCACAAGAAAGATCAAATCTCGAAAGACTGATTGGTTTAGTAGCCTTGGAAACACTAGATATATTCATAAGTCTTACATTACATCATAAAATGAAAAAATACTACAACAACATATTGTCTCCATAATCCACACTCATATCCCCACACAATATCCCTGCAGGTCATTCATAATTTACTTCTTCACTTCCTGGGACAAATAAAACATAGAAAAGGGGTGAGCTCAAATGCCCAGAAAGGATAACAATATAGCGGAAACTTTCATAAATAAGAATAAACATTTAAGGCAATGTATAACTAAAACAAAAGCCTTTAAAATTTGAACTTTCAACATGGTATGACATAAATAAAATGAAATAATTCCATTTACTTATTCACATGGATATTCTACTAATCAAATAATCACATGAAAAATCAATAACCACTGTCATAATATTGGAATGCATAATGCCAGACTATCATAACCACATAGCCAAGGCATCGTGCCAAGACTACAAATAAGATTTTTCCAAGGCCTTGTGCCAAGACACTAGTTTGTCTCATGAGACCTACCGATGCATCAAGGAGCTATAGTGGGCTCCACCCGTCACATATTATGTCCAATGCATTCCCATATAAAAAGGTTTAAACATAACATAAACATTCGTATTAAAACTAGCATACGAAATGTCAATAATTTCACCATAAACTATGAATGGTATAAAAATAGCACATCCACAGTCAAACATATCACAAAACCTTCAATACAATATAGAAGTTTTGTATCATAATAAATCAACTTCAAATAAGCGTAAAATCCATCAAAGGATGTTGACATAGATGAAATCAGAAATCTTATTAGAGAAATATCTCTTTCTATTTTTGAAATCATTTAAGAGCCATATAAAATGAAACATTTTCTTTGAAAATATTCTTATAAGCTTGTAATGAAAGCTTTGATGATTTTATAACCACAGAAAATAGACGCACCCTCCGTATAAGTTAAAAAAAACATTCTTACCTTAATTCTGTCTAAAAGGTTAAAAAGGACCTTTTTTTGAAAACGACGGAAAGATTCCTCTTATAAAAAGTAAAAGAAGGGGATAAATGACTTTAACCCATATTCTTGTAATTAATAAAAATGTTTTTAAATACATTTTTAAGAAAACATGGATGTGGATGATAAAGAGATCCCAGTAGATTATTACATATAAACAACCTCGGTTAATGAAGAGATTGTGAAATAACCCTTACCTTGTACTTTTCCTTGGTTGGGGTAGGTTAACCTCCTGTATAATGGTGAAATAATTGTTATTAAATTATACAAGAATCATATACATTAATATGATATCATATATGATCTTTTAATATTGATTTGATAATAATATCTTAGTATTATCGTTGTTTCGGGTGTTAACTTACTTGTTTTCTTTTATATGTTTCGTTACGTAAGACATGTTTATAATGGATAGGATGTATATTTTTCATATCCAGAATGATATCAAGTCCTCAAACATCATTTTTAAATCATCAAATGATAATTATACTTGAATGGATACGATGGAGAATGAATCTTATCGCGTTCGTGGAGACGGTAGTCCGTACGTACGCACGAGCGACAATATCATTCTTTCGATATTAAAATAATATATAAATGGATGGTATATCATATATACAGAATAATTAACATGTTATATTTATTATTTACATGAGTTACACATCATTATTATACCCATCCAAATTATAATATATTGAATAACAATTACACCATGGCGTGGAGACGGTAAGCCGTACGTACGCACGTATGGTGACATGTTATTCAAAGGGTTGATAGAATACTGAATATGGTTGTACCATATTTATAATAACATCACAGTATATATATGATACTGGAGTTATTATTTTAGAATGGTAACAACAAAGGAAGAAGAAGTGGAAGAAGAAAGGAACTTGGAAAAGGGTGGTGAAATCATTACCTCTTCTTCGGGGTGAGGGGCACCTTTGGAAAAGCTAGAGATATTAGTTTATAATAAATTCATATTCGGTTTCCAATGGCTCCAAAGATTATTATTTAAATGTTAAGGTGGGTATAGGTCGAAAACAACTCAACCAATAGAATTTAGACAGGTTTGGGTACTTATATTAACCTTATCTTTAAGTATAAACTCTAAGTTAATTAGTTTCACTTTTACAATGTCTCTTTGTATTTTTATATAATATGGTTAATAAACTTACTATATACATCCAAGAGACCCCCAAGTGGTCCATTAATGATTAAACTATCATGATATAAGTCTCTTGGACGAACCTTATATTTTTAGGAATTTAATATCAATTAATAATATAATATTTGTTTTAATAACTCTTTTATGTCAATTTTGACACTATTCAATAGTTGATTTTTGTGAAACTCATAAATGATTTATTACTTCCAAAAAAGTCAATTACATCAATCCTAATATATCATATTATCCTATAAAATTATTTTAATTCATTAAAAGTTTCATATTATATTTATTTGGGTATTTATAATATCAATTATTTTAATTTTTCACTATTATAGTAATTAATTCATCATCATTGTGTCATAAATAAATTAAATTATTTAATGTCTAAATATTATAAATAAAATATTATTATGTAGGAAATATGTTTATCTTTCTAATGAATATTTATAATATAAAATCCAACATATATAACCCTATGTAAAAATTGTTTTGCTAAAAGATATATGCTTGTGTCATTTTTGTATTCATTTTAACTTAATTAAAATAAAGTGTCCCTATCACCTACAAGTGGCACAATGGGGTCCCAAAATCGACCCAAAGATGCCTATGGTCGAACATGTATCAACAAATAAGTCTAGGACACGTTTTTGGGTAATTTATTATTATTATAATATTATTTTTTTAACTCTTATTTACCGGATTTACCCTTAACCATGGTAAATAAAATATTTACCGCAGTAATTATTCAAAATGTCTAAAAATAAAAGTTACCTATTTACAAAATTTGGACATCCTGATTCCAAATATGGAATCCATTTTTCTAAATTCAAAATACAGAAGTGGTAGAAATTAATTTCCGCTGTCAAAACAAAAAGCGTGTTTTTAAGAGATAATAACTATCAAAAGATTGACACTTGTTTATGTTCGGTTTAATTGTAAAATTATGTCCAATTAACAAAATTATATTAAATGGTAAAAATATATTATAAATATAATTTAAAACCACTCAAATTCATAATTTATCACTATTAATTATTTTTATTAAAAAGTTGTTTTTAATTAAAATTTAGTAATTTTCACTATTCATCAAAATATGAAAGTTATCCGAAAAGTACCAAAATTTCACCTTAGGCTAAATTCGATATTCCGAATCCAAAAATGAATTCCATTTTAAAATATAAAATATATATAATTTCAAAAAGTAGGTATTACTATTCATAACCGCTAGTTTAATTGGTTATGGTTTGTTAGAACTCGGTGTTGCGTACAACACACGCTATCACATTATTCAAAGAGAAACGTACCGTAGAAGCTTGGGGTGTAACATTCTCCCCTCCTTCAAATAATTTTGTCCTCGAAATTTCTAGAATACTACCGCATGAAAAGACTCGGGTGGTTCTTCATCATAAGTTTCTCGGGTTCCCACGTTTCCTCTTCCATCTTATGGTTTCTCCACAAAACTTTTACCAGACGCGTCGTCCGGTTTCTCAGAACTTGTTATCTCGTATCAAGAATCTTGACGGGATCTTCGCAATAAGACAGATCAGGTTCCAATTCTAACTCCTCGTAGGTGAGTACATGCGTTGGTTCAGGCATGTATTTCCTCAACAGAGATACGTGGAGCACATCGTGAACTTTGGAGAGACTTGGCGGCATTGCAAATCGGTAAGCTACAACCCCAATTCGTTCTAGAATTTCGAAAGGTCTGATGAACCTGGGACTCAATTTACCTTTCTTACCAAAACGTATGACTCCCTTCCATGGAGATACCTTCAGGAAAACATGATCACCGACTTGAAATTACAAATCCTTCCTTCGATTATCGGCATAGCTCTTCTGCCTACTTTGAGCTGCTTTGATCTGATTTTGGATTACCTTCACCTTTTCCATCGTTTCCTCCACCAGTTCTGGGCCTACAAGTTTTCTTTCACCGATGTAATCCCAACAGGTTGGTGTACGACATATTTTTCTGTATAACGCTTCATATGGTGCCATCTTAATACTCGAATGGAAGCTATTGTTATAGGAAAATTCTACGGGAGGTAAGTATTGATCCCACATACCCTGAAAGTCAAGTGAGCAAGATCTCAACATGTCTTCTAGGGTTTGAATTGTCCGTTCTGATTGTCCATCTGTCTGAGGGAGGTAAGCATTGCTCAAAAGAAGTTCGGTATCCAGGGATTTCTGAAGACTTTTCCAAAATCTTGATGTAAAACGGGGATCACGATCAGAAACAATCGACAGGGGTACTCCATGAAGTCTCACAACTTCATTAATATATAGTCCTGCTAAATGTTCCAGGGGTAGATCTTCTCTTATAGCAAGAAAATGTGTTGACTTGGTAAGACGATCAAGAATAACACATATCGCATCGTTCCTTCTAGGAGTCTTTGGTAGCCCCATGACAAAGTCCATCGTAATATTGTCCCATTTACACTCCGGTATGGGAAGAGGTTGCATGACTCCTCCAGGCTGTTGCCTTCCAGCTTTAACTTGCTGACAAACCATACATCTTGACACAAAATCAGCAATATCCCTCTTCATATTGTCCCACCAAAAACTTTCCTTCAAATCTCTATACATTTTGGTGCTCCCAGGGTGTATAGAGAAATTGGAACTATGAGCATCATCCAGCAATTCCCTTTTTAGATCAGGTATATCGGGAACACAAAGTCTCTTCCAAAATTTCAAAATTCCATCTTCATACAAAAAGTCTCTGAATCTCCCATCATTCACAGCTTTAATCTTCTTTTGGAATTCTTCATCATCGGTCTGAGAACTCTTAATCCTTTCTAGTAAATATCGTTTGGCAACCATTTGAAAAAGCATTGATGTTTCACCTTCCCTGGTTATACCCATGTCCATCTTTAATAGATCCATGAAAATTGGATCCCTTTCAATTCTCATCATGTTCAAAACTCCATGGTCTTTTCTTCTCAAAGCATCTTCCACCTTGTTTGCTTTCCCCGAGTGGTAGTGTATCTTACAATCATAATCCTTGAGTAATTCAAGCCATCTCCTTTGCCTCATGTTGAGTTCTTTTTGTGAGAAAATATACTTCAAACTCCTGTGATCAGTATAAATCTAACATTTTTTACCATAGAGGTAGTGCCTCCATATCTTCAAAGCAATGATTACAGCTGATAACTCGAGATCATGAGTAGGATAGTTTTGTTCATGAATTTTCAACTGTCATGATGCATATGCAACAACTCTATCATTCTGCATAAGGACACAACCAAGTCCTTTATTTGATGCATCACTATAAATAACGAACCCATCATTCCCAGATGGTAGAGTCAATATGGGAGCATTGACTAATATTCTCTTCAGTTCTTCGAAACATTCTTCACACTCTTTTGTCCAAACAAATTTAACCCCTTTACTTGTGATCTTCGTTAATGGGTTATCCAATTGGGAAAAATTCTGGACGAAACATCGATAATAACCTGCCAAACCAATAAAACTATGTACCTTAGTTATACTCGTAGGTGATGGCCATTCATGGATTTCCTTGGTCTTAGAAGGATCAACAGAGATTCCATCTTTAGAGACAATATGGCCAAGAAAAGAAATCTCCTGAAGCCAGAATTCACACTTGCTAAACTTCCCATATAATTCATGCCTCCTCAGAGTCTTCAAGATAATGCGCAAGTGATTTTCATGATCATAGTTGGTTTTGGAGTATACCAAGATATCATCAATAAATAGCACCACAAATTCATCGAGATACTCCTTGAAAACTCTATTCATCAGATCCATGAATACATAGGGTGCATTAGTCAATCCAAAAGGCATTACAGTAAACTCGTAATGCCCGTACCTGGTTCGAAATGCTGTCTTCGGAATGTATTCCTTCTTTACACACAACTGATGGTATCCAGATCAAAGGTCAATCTTTGAAAAGTATTGAGCTCCATGCATTTGGTCAAATAAATCATCAATACGTGGTAGGGGATACTTGTTCTTTATTGTTATAGAATTGATCTCCCTGTAGTCGATACATAACATCATAGATCCATCTTTCTTTTTAACAAAAAGAACAGGGGCTCCCCATAGAGAAACATTAGGGTGAATAAATCCTTTATTACTCAATTCCTCTAGTTGTTTCTTTAGTTCAACTAATTCTACAGTAGCCATTCTATAAGGGGTCTTCGATATAGGCCTTGATCCCAGAATCAAATCAATGGAAAACTCAACTTCTCATTTCGGAGGATGTCCAGATAAATCTTCCGGAAATACATCTAAAAATTCTTTCACAACAGGTACATCCTCTATTTGAACATTCCTTTCCTCACCGACAGTTATTTCATTCTCTTCCTCCCCAATAATTGAATTTAGTTGAGCTACTGGGGGTGGATCTAAATAAGAATTAGGTGGTGACGATTCTTCTCTAAAGATAAGGTGTTCCTTATCATTATCATCAAGAATTGAAACCTCTTTCTTCTTACAATAAATCTTCGCATCATAGTCCAAAAGCCAGTCCATACCGAGGATTATCTCAAACTCAATCATATGTATGACGATGAGATCAATAGATAACGAACATTTATGTGCTCTAATGGGGACTGATTCAAAAAACTTTGTTGCAATGATACTTCTCTTAGGAGTTTTAACTGACAACTCCCTTGTTAAATCAAATTGGAAATATCTAATTTTCTTAGCAAACTGGGAAGATATGAAACAATGAGATGATCCAGAATCAAATAATGAATTTGCTAAAGTTGAGGAAACCATTAAATTACCGGCCACCATGTCTTTCGGAGCTTCTACCTCAGCAGTAGTGATAGCATAAGCCTGGCCTTGATCCCTTGGCCTTTTCTGAGGTATGTTCTCCTGACGCTTAGGACATTCATTTGCATAATGTCCCATCTCCCTGAAATTTTAGCACTGAACATTGGTGGCTTCCTTCTTCCCTTTGCAATCACGAGCTTGGTGGCCTTTTTCACCACACTTGTAACAGACTCCCATTCCCTTCAAGCAAGTACCAGGATGTTTCTTCTCGCATTTACCACAGGATGGATATTCAACCTTTCCCTTATTCCCCTTATTTCCATTCCCATATTGATCAGCAGGTCTCTTCTTCTCTTGCTTTGCTTTAAAGTCATAAGACTTAGAGAATTCCTTTTTGGTCTTGATAGCACATGAGACAATGTCTTTGTACGGCGAAAAGGATTGTGAGACTAATGCTCGACAGAGAAATGGTTTTAACCCATCAAAGAAATGATCAATCTTACTTATTGGGTTACGTATATAATCACCAGCATACCTTTCTAACCTTGTAATGTTAGCCTCATACTTTGTGACATTCTCATCCTCCTTTTGTCTCAGACTCAGAAATTGCCTTTCCATATCTGCTCGATGGTCGTGAGGAATGTATTTTTCTAAAAACAGATCTTTGAACTCCCTCCATTCCATATTTGATACTTCATCATCTTCCATCGTGCTTTGAATCAATGACCACCATTGATCAGCATCTCCAGTGAGACAGTAAACTGCCATGATAAATTTTTCCCTTTCACTGCTCCCCAAAGCCTGAAATATTTTCTATAGGGAATTTATCCATTGCTCAGCTACTAAGGGATTTTTACTCCCATTGAATGTTGGTGGTTGTTGCCTCATGAATCGATCAAACATTGATCCTCCATGCTGTGGATCAGGGTGCTCCATATGGGTATGGTTATTATTCATAACCTGAGTAAGTTGTCCCAGTATGGTGATGAGCTGATCGGCACCAGTTGCATCACCAGCTCCACTATAATTATCTTGAGCAGGAGGGAAATCCCTACATGGAGTGCGTTCATTGATACGGTTTCCATTTCTTCCACTAGGCTCCATTTCTAAACAATGGCATAAACTAGATCAGTTTATGAATCAAAATACATAATCCCATGCTTATAAAACACTTAACATAAATTGAACTATTTATGGATATAATCCATAATCATAAAAATGTTTTTTTGAGGAAGTATATACTCATAAACCCGTAATAACGATTTGTAAAGAAAATGAGAGTTATCCTAAGCATATCCCCCGGGAGTGTCGTAACCAAAAGTGCAGCAAGGCCCGTTATCGTGCACCAGTTCCCGTTCGAGTCTAGCTCCAAGCGGTGTTTTTGGGTTTTACCCCTAGGTACATCTGTGCCAGAGCCTCCTCTACCTGCTCGTATCCAGACAGGGATGTATTGCTCGAAAAACTCACAAATCTCTACAATACCAAAATTCTAGGAAGTTCTTCTATACTAATCCTTAAAGTTCATCTTAGGTCTACGTGCTCTAATCAGAGTTTATCTAAATCTAGCTTCCAAGGTTTGTACTAAACTTCCTCTGATACTAACTGTAATGCCCCGACCCTAGTTACCCAGAGTCGGTGCATTATTACATAACATTGGCATGATCACAAGAAAGATCAAATCTCGAAAGACCGATTGGTTTAGTTGCCTTGGAAACACTAGATATATTCATAAGTTTTACATTACATCATAAAATGAAAAACTACTACAACAACATACTGTCTCCATAATCCACACTCATATCCCCACATAATATCCCTACAGGTCATTCATAATTTACTTCTTCACTTCCTGGGAAAAATAAAACATAGAAAAGGGGTGATTTCAAATGCCCAGTAAGGATATCAATATAGCAGAAACATTCATAAATAAGAATAAACATTTAAGGCAATGTATAACTAAAACAAAAGCCTTTAAAACTTGAACTTTCAACATGGTATGGCATAAATAAAATGAAATATTGTCATTTACTTATTCACATGGATATTCTACTAATCGAATAATCACATGAAAAATCAATAACCACTTTCATAATGTTGGAATGCATAATGCCAGACTATCATAACCACATAGTCAAGGCCTCGTGCCAAGACTACAAATAATATTTTTCCAAGGCCTTGTGCCAAGACAGTAGTTTGTATCATGAGACCTACCGATGCTTCAAGGAGCTATAGCGTGCTCCACCCATCACATATTAAGTCCAATGCATTCCCATGTGAAAAGGTTTAAACATAACATAAACATTCGTATTAAAACTAGCATACGAAATGTCAATAATTTCACCATAAACTATGAATGGTATAAAAATAGCACATCCACAGTCAAACATATCACAAAACCTTCAATACAATATATAAGTTTCGTATCATAATAAATCAACTTCAAATAAGCGTAAAATCCATCAAAGGATGTTGACATAGATGAAATCAAAACTCTTTTTAGAGAAATATCTCTTTCTATTTTTGAAATCATTTAAGAGCCATATAAAATAAAACATTTTCTTTGAAAATATTCTTATAAGATTTTAAGGAAATATTTGAAGATTTTATAACGGCGGAAAATAGCCGCACCCACCGTATAAGTTAAAAAAACATTCTTACCTTAATTCTGTCGAAAAGGTTAAAAAGGACCTTATTTTGAAAACGACGGAAAGATTCCTCTTAAAAAAAGTAAAACAAGGGTATAAATCACTTTAACCCATATTCTTGTAATTAATAAAAATGTTTTGAAATACATTTTTAAGAAAACATGGATGTGGATGATAAAGAGATCCCAGTAGATTATTACATATAAACAATCTCTGATAATGAAGAGATT
This sequence comes from Viscum album, assembly GCA_963277665.1. Lineage (NCBI taxonomy): Eukaryota > Viridiplantae > Streptophyta > Magnoliopsida > Santalales > Viscaceae > Viscum > Viscum album. Next base: position 1,221,480,200 of record OY728119.1, read on the forward strand.
GTGAAATAACCCTTACCTTGTACTTTTCCTTGGTTGGGGTAGGTTAACCTCCTTTATAATGGTGAAATAATTGTTATTAAATTATAAAAGAATCATATACATTAATATGATATCATATATGATCTTTTAATATTGATTTGATAATAATACCGTAGTATAATCGTTGTTTCAGGTGTTAACTTACTTGTTTTCTTCTATATGTTTTGTTACGTAAGACATGTTTGTAATGGATAGGTTGTATATTATTCATATCCAGAATGATATCAAGTCCTCAAAAATCATTTTTAAATCATAAAATGATAATTATACTTGAATGGATACGATGGAGAATGAATCTTATCGCGTTCGTGGAGACGGTAGTCCGTACGTACGCACGAGCGACAATATCATTCTTTCGATATTAAAATAATATATAAATGGATGGTATATCGTATATACAGAATAATTAACATGTTATATTTATTATTTACATGAGTTAAACATCATTATTATACCCATACAAATAGTAATATATTGAATAACAATTACACCACGACGTGGAGACGGTAAGCCATACGTACGCACGTATGGTGACATGTTATTCAAAGGGTGTATAGAATACTGAATATGGTTGTACCATATTTATAATAACATCACAGTATATATATGATACTTGAGTTATTATTTTAGAATGGTAACAACAAAGGAAGAAGAAGTGGAAGAAGAAAGGAACTTGGAAAAGGGTGGTGAAATCATTACCTCTTCTTCGGGTTCTTCCTTTTGATTTGATCAAAAGGGATCCTTAGGTTGGATTTATGGTCAAACTAAGGCCTCTAGGATGTATTTAGGGAAGTTGGGAGAGTATTTGGGCAGAGTTTGGCCGAACCAAAAGGCTTTGAAGGTGTGAAGAAATGAGAAGGAGGAGTGCCCTTTTATAAGAGGGGTGAGGGGCACCTTTGGAAAAGCTAGAGATATTAGTTTATAATAAATTCATATTCGGTTTTCAATGGCTCCAAAGTTGATTATTTAAATTTTAAGGTGGGGATAGGTCGAAAAAAACTCAACCAATAGAATTTAGACAGGTTTGGGTACTTATATTAACCTTATCTTTAAGTATTAACTCTAAGTTAATTAGTTTCACTTTTACAATGTCTCTTTGTATTTTTATGTAATATGGTTAATAAACTTACTATATACATCTAAGAGACCCACAAGTGGTCCATTAATGATTAAAATATCATGATATAAGTCTATTGGACGATCCTTAGATTTTTAGGAATTTAATATCAATTAATAATTTAATATTTGTTTTAAGAACTCTTTTATGTCAATTTTGACACTATTCAATAGTTGATTTTTTTGAAACTCATAACAGATTTATTACTTCGAAAAAAGTCAATTAAATCAATCCTAATATATCATATTATCCTTTAAAATTATTTTAATTTATTAAAAGTTTCATATTATATTTATTTGGGTATTTATAATATCAGTTATTTTAGTATTTCACTATTATAGTAATTAATTCATCATCATTGTTTCATAAATAAATTAAATTATATAATGTATAAAATTTATAAATAAAATATTATTATGTAGGAAATATTTGTATCTTTCTAATGAATATTTATAATATAAAATCCAACTTATATAACCCTATGTAAAAATTGTTTTGCTAAAAGATATATGCTTGTGTCATTTTTGTATTCATTTTAACTTAATTAAAATAAAGTGTCCCTATCACCTACAAGTGGCACCATGGGGTCCCAAAATCGACCCAAAGATGCCTATGGTCGAACATGTATCAACCAATAAGGCTAGGACACGTATTAGGGTAATTTAGTATTATTATAATATTATTTGTTTAACCCTTATTTACCGGATTTACCCTTAACCACGATAAATAAAATATTTACCGCAGTAATTATTCAAAATGTTTAAAAATAAAAGTTACCTATTTACACAATTTGGACATCCTGATTCCAAATATGGAATCCATTTTTCTAAATTCAAAACACAGAAGTGGCAGAAATTAATTTAAAATTAATTCCCGCTGTCAAAACAAAAAACGTGTTTTTAAGAGATAATAACTATAAAAAGATTGACACTTGTTTATGTTCGGTTTAATTGTAAAATTATGTCCAATTACAAATATTATATTAAATGGTAAAAATATATTCTAAATATAATTTAAAACCACTCAAATTCATAATTTATCACTATTAATTATTTTGACAAAAAAAGTTGTTTTTAATTAAAATTTAGTAATTTTCACTATTCATCAAAATATGAAAGTTTTCCGAAAAGTACCAAAATTTCACCTTAGGCTAAATTCGATATTTCGAATCCAAAAATGAAGTCCATTTTAAAATATAAAATATATATAATTTAAAAAAGTAGGTATTACTATTCATAACGGCTAGTTTAATTGGTTATGGTGTGTTAGAACTCGGTGTTGCATACAACACATGCTATCACATTATTCAAAGAGAAGCGTACCATAGAAGCTTGGGGTGTTACAGAGGTACCGGGATATGCACGTCATCTTCAACGTTTCTCAACTCCTCCGTTACTTTTCAGACCTGTCTCATGTCTTTCATCCAGGGAAGGTTGAGCTCAAACTGGATGCGTATTTTGAGGAGCATCCTATCTGGATTGTCGATCGTTGTACGAAGGTTCTCTGCGGCCGGTCTGTTCCTCTGGTATTGGTGCTATGGCAGGATAGGCGAGTACAGGATGAGACCTAGGAGAGGGGGGCTGATGTACGATCGCAGTGGTCGGAGCTATTCAGGGTTTCTTCTTCTATGCCTTGCTAGGAAATTCAGGGAGAAGTTTATTTAAGGGGGAAAGTTTGTAAGAACCCATATCTTCATTTCAGGTATGATTTTCCATTTTTGGACATTTTTGAGAAAAAGAGGAAAATATGGATATTTTCAAAGTACACGTCGTGTACTTTATAAGTACAAGCCGTGTACTTCGATGCCATTCCAGGCCATGTGCTGGTCATGTCCAGGCCACACACACGGTGTGTAAGGGCGATGTAGAGGCCAGTCAAAGTGGAGAATTAAAAATCTATTTACATACTATGTACCTAAAAATTACACACCGTGTAGTATCTTATTTTTATTAAATGGACCGGGGTCGCGCCTAACCGACGAAAATACCTTCTTCTTCAGGTTCTTCAACCGAGGGCGCCTCGTACGGCCGTGAACACCCTCCAAACCCTAGAGACGTTTTCTATTTTATGAATCGACCACCATCGATTGAGTTGGAACCACAGTGGTGAGCTCTTCCTACTTCTTGAGTCTCATTCCAGGATTTTCCCTCTTTCTTGAGATATCATGGGTTGAACGTTTTGTGCGTTTTCATAGATCTATGCCTTTCTGAGGAGAATCAAGCCTTGTAGTTCAAGTATAATGATCTCCTAGAACCCTGGTAGGTGGTTTTTGCCTTACCATTAGGATTATTTGAGTTTTATGTACAAATTCAACCAATACCCATGAATGGGGTATTGTGTGTTTACCGTTTTGGCCTTTTGTTTTCCCGCCTTTCTTGTTTACTTGTGTAGAGGTAATTTGATCATGTTTGAGGATAAGTTTTGTGATTGGTTGTTTTTCCCATTCCTTCTTCTTGTTATGACCTTTGGTTTTTGTTAACCTTTAGCCGTTATACCAGTTTTCCATGCCTTGTGACCAATGGATGGAATGATATTCATGACATGATGATGTTCGGTAGAATGGTTAGCCAAACAGCTCTGTAGTTGTACTTTTCCCTTATAGAATTATTATGCACTGACTGGCATGGGACCAGGAGAGCCGAGTGTTATAGACTATAAGGGATAGATTGTAGAATAAAAGAGGGTAAACCGAGTGAGCTTCCTCAGAGAGGTATTGGTTGTTATAGAATATAGTGGATTGACCGAGTGAGCTTCCCAAAGAGTCTTGGATATTATAGACTACAGGAGGGTAGACCGACTGAGATTCCTCATAGAGTCTTTACTTGTTTGAATCTCCTTAAATCCTTTCTAGGCTAGAGAAGTAATTGACTGAGTGATATTCCTTAGAGAGTCTGTGGTAGACCTGAGAATATAGGAGGAATTGACTGAGTGAAATTCCTCAGAGAGTTTCTAGACCTTGGGGCTATAAGAGTGTAAGACCTCGTGATCTTCCTTAGAGATTCCCTGACTACCCTATACTATAAGGGGAATTGACCAAGAAAGCATCCCCAGAGAGTCTTATAATTTCGTATGACCATAACAGAGGGGTTATGATGAGTGCACTGCCCAGAGGGTTGTTGGTACTTCTTGGATAGGACCAGAGGGTTTGGTTGTGGGTACCTCCCAGAGGGGTTCCTATTGTGTTTAGTTGTTTTATTTGATGATTCTTTTTGTTCTGTGGATTGATTACTAATTTATATCATCTTGTTACTGCTTGCTGATTACTACCTGCTGTTTAATATTACTACATACTTCTTACTATACTATTACCTGCCATATGCTCACTGACTATTAGGCATTGATCATTGGGTAAGTTACTACTGGAATTTAGTCTCACACCCTGTTTGGGTCATGCTTTTGGGACCAAACATACTATGTTGTTGTAGGTATAGAAAAGGGACAGCTCCCTTTGACTTCTCATACTTGATTAATTTGGAGCAGGAGAGCACAGGACCAAGCTTAGGCTTGCGATATTGAGGAGCATTTTATCTTTTCTTTTGTACTTGTTTTGGTACTGTTTGTATATCCAACATTGTGACATGTTTGGATATTTTCCTAGATATGGACCATTCATCATTTCATATATACATATTTTCTCCAATGGTTTATTGTTTTAGTCTTCCACTGTTTACTTGTGCATTGTTGTTAGATATTTACTACTTCCACTATTGCATGTTTTTTTACTTTCGCTGTGTACTCTGCCAATGGGGACATAGTTTTCTCCACTATCACACCCAAGGCCCTCACTTCTAGTCAGCAGCCTCTGGCATTTGGGGAAATGCCTTTGAGGCCATGTGACCAAACTAGTGTGGGGAACCTCTGGGTGGCTTTCGGAACTGGTACGTTACAGATACGACAAGGTATTACTTGTTAGAGGGAATTAAAAGAACTAAAATAATTCATAATTGGTGTCTCTTAAGAAAAAATAAATATATGACTCACTATGATATATTGTTTAATAAATCAAAAACATTTAAACACTTCAGAGTGTTTTTAAGTCCATGTTTTAAAAAGAATAAGGATAGAAGAGGATTAATATTTGGGAAAATGTTTAAGAGGAAATTTTATATGGATATAAAACAATTGGGTGGTCTCATAGATGTTACAATATGAAATATGAGATAATATTTTAGACAAATTATATCATAGTTTTCAAAAATGATGAAAGAATCTTAAATGTTATCATTATAGATGATTTGTATGATTTTATCAATTATTCACATGTTTATGAAATTAAAGAAAAATATTATATTCAAATAGATAATGTTGATACATCATTCTCCAATGAAAATTATAAAAATAATAATTCAAAAGTATATAACAACATATTGATTAAGCATGTTGATATTTAGAATATTATTGGGGATCCAAATCAAGGAGTACAAACCAAGATAACATCTATGGAAACCAGATATATCATCTTGTTTTCGAAGATCGATCCTCAAATGGTTGAGTATGATTTTGAACATAATGATCAGAATCATGGTAGTAATGACAAACCAAACCAAATTGGGGAGAATGAATCTTTTAAAATTTTGTCTATAACCCATGAAAATAATGTAATTATAAAGAGTGTGTTTTTAGTAATAAGATGTATGATATGAGAGAAGTGTGTAAATCCACGATATACTAGTGTGCAAAGGATACTCTAAAATTGATGTAATGGGATATAATGATGCCTTTTTGTCAATTTATAGACATGAATCCATATTTATTCTCATAATAATAGAACCTCAAAAAAGATTCAAAGTGTTCGAAATGGTTATTAAGTAACCATTTATGAATTGTGATCTTAATGATGAAGTATACATGAAAAAATATAAGGATTTATTCTCATTTGTGATAGTAGATGGGTGTTTAATAAGAAGAAATATCATTACAGTTTGAATCAAGCACCCTAATATTAATATTTTAAGAATGACGAATATTTTATGAGCAAGGAATTCATGATTTGGACATGTTGACTAAAAGTTATATGTATAAAATACTAAAAGAACATCAATTTTATGAGTGTGTATGTTTATGACATCATTTGTTTAGTGATTTATAAAATTTAGGTCGACATTTATCAACACATATGAAATAATGATTTGAAATCTCAATTATTAGGGATATTAAACTCTACATGTGGTTAAAAATTACCCAAATATATTGATATGTTTTCGTCTTACTGGAGAAATAAAAAATAATATCTCTTAATGATGTTTGACATGAATTAATGTATATGGGTGGATTGCCCCATTTAGATAGGTATAAACTGAGAAATGATGATGAAGGCAAATATGTAAATGAAAAATTTTGTTTTTTGGTTCACCATATAATTTAATTAACAAAAACCATGTCAATTATTGTATATATATTGTCACTCTATATTATATACATCAATACAATACTAAATAATTACATATATAGGTAGAAAATAGAATTAAGAGATACATCTCGAACATATAAAATTAAGGATTAATGTATAAGAATAAGGTAGAGATATTTTTAAAAGGGTTTACAAATAATTAAAGGGAACTAGTAGTCCACATTAGAAAATCCAAATTTGATTGAGAATTATTTATTGGAAGATATTTTTTTATTAGTCTAGAAAACAAACTTCAGTAACATTGATCTATACTAATGATGAGTATGAGCTTTCATAATAGGAAACTTCTCAAATGACATGTATGAAGTCACTTCTAAATGATTTCAATATTGAAATCAAATAGCCATTGATCATTTCATGTGAAAATATTAGTGACACCAATCTATCAAATTATCCTCTTTAAAATTCTAGTACCAAACACATTGATATAGTGTATAATTTCAAGAATGAGAAGGTTATTGAAGGAATTTTGAAATCTTAATTTGTTCTTATAACGAAAAATGGTGATTTCTCACCACACATCTAACAACTGAGTATTTTGAAACATTTAGGCTCAAAATGGTATTACATACCACTTCCCATAAATTTAGTTTGTCCTATTGGGAAAATATTCTAATTTATGTAGTGGTAAAATTCTTATGGAGGTGTTATATTTTGGAGAGAAATTTTTCCCAATTGTCTTGTAAATTTTTGTGATATGTTCTTTAATTAGTGTAGAAATTATAAGGTCGATTTTATTAAATGTTACTCTTCTAGTTGATTATGTAGAAAAGATTTTTTTAAATAATTTATATCAGTATTGTTCACTCAGATTTTATGCACTAACCTATCTCACACACACATTAATTTGTATATTCCGTGAATCATTACTCTAGAGAAGTTATTTATTTCATTCATTAACAATGGGTTTCATGTTAATAATTTAGGAGAAGTTATTAATGATGTATGTAAAAAAAATCAAAGGTTGAGATTTTTGAATCTATGATACTATGATGTTATATTTTTGTTAACAGATGTATATGTATAATGATTGATGAGTTGATCCTAGTCTCTTAGGAATGTGAAAATATAATTTGGGAAGATTATATTTTTGACTAAAAAGAATAAAAAGGATCTATATAATGATGTTTCGTGATTCGATGAAGTTTGGGGAAGATAAATTATATCCATGAAATATTAGACTATATAATGTGAAGTTCTATAAAAATGATAAAAATATATATTTTCTGAAAAAAATTAAGAACCAAGAAAAAGGAGAGAATAAAAATATATATTTCTCATGGTGGCCATTTTTATAAACGTTCTTGTTAGGTTGGAAAATTATTACCTACTATTTATTGTTTTCTTAATAGAGATTTAGCAACAAATATCACCATCCTATGGAAATCAAGGACCCCTCAACAACATACATGGGACCTAGGGGTAAACCATGAGGGAGAGATCAACCTGGTTACTAAAAGTAGTTGGAATGTGTAAATGGGATTTCATAATGACCACGAACCCCACACAGGTGTGTTTATTTCACACATGGAGGCACCCAATGAACCTTTCTAGAGAGGTGGTACCCTTGAGGGTGTGATGTCAATAGGATTTTGGAGATCAAATCTGAATGTTGGATCATGGTGTTATTGGAACCATGTAATTGGTATAACAGATTCTAGATCAAATGAAATGGAGCTCTGGGACGGAATGACATGAGACTTATTTACCTATTATTTAAAATGTAATTTTATACCACAATGACCAGATCAACTCCATCTAGACCATCCGACCATCTTTCACAATCATCATTAACCTAGAAAAGCCCTACTACCCTTCTCCACTATTCCCTTTTATATAATGAAGAACCTCTCAGTATAATCTAATAGAACATGATATTCCCATGCTGTATCTTTTTTCTATATCATGGAGGGGTAAAAAAATTTGTGGCATTGATTTTTAATTAAAAGATTAAATTAATATTTTATTCAGACAATGTGATTAGTATATATTAGTTTTTTTCAATGTTCTGGAAAACTAGGGAATGTTATACCATGAATATTTTTGATACACCATAGTTAAGGCATGGAAAAAATGATGCACAATTGTTGATTATCCTGAATCATAAAAAATATTGTTATTCATATTCCATGGATCAAGAAAAATGTATGGAACTACCCCATGTAAATACTATTCTATCACAAAAGAAAATGTTTTATGCCACGGTAAAATATATTTTACCAAAATAGACTAGGGAAGGAAATGTGTGATAAAAATCAATATGTCATGATATAGTGATTATGATGATTTTTTTTGAAAGTGTTTCTCAAACCATAGTTAAATGCGTTGTATCACGATTCTCTTTCTGCATTCATGAGTTTTCATGAATGTGAGTCCAAGAATGCATATGAATAATAATTGTTTTTCATCAACATTTGATGCCAACAGATCTATATTAAATTTATTATTTACTACCAAGATTCATGGATCATTAAATGATACTTTAAAATACAAAAAAATATGGATATTTTTCCTAAAATTGTGGGGTGACGTTTAGTGCATACTACTGAATAAATTTGATATTGATCCAAAAGATATTTGGGTGGTGTCGATGATTTATTGAGGAAACTATAAATAACGTTATATATATGTTTTCTGAGTTTTTAGAATGTTTCTGTGCATCGATAAAGAAGAATAATGATAGGGAATAAAAAAATAAGATATCTTTGGAAATTTTCTTAATGATCATGCATATAATGCATACTAAAAATATTTTTTTATATTGTAATTTTTTCAACCACTCATTTCAATGGGTACCTGTTAATTCCCTATATCAAGTACCTTTTTTATAAATGTGGAGATATTTTTATGGGATAAAACCCTAGCCATCATGGGTATAATCATATATAAAGGAATATAAACTTGATAAATATTTTAATTGGATATTTTATTTATCTTAAATAGTTAGAACATTGATAAAACATTGGCTGAAAAATCATGAGAGATGAAAGGCGTATGTGAAAAACATTATACTGTCATTAACCCCGTCTTAGAGTTCATCACCCTTCGTGTTATCCTTTTCAAGATTAATTTCACATATAGAAATTGAATCATGAAAAAATAATTCAATATTTTGAATCAATATGTTCAATTTTTTTAATGGATAATGTTTATTATTTTCATTATGGATATTATCCATTATAAATATTTATCACCATGATAAGGCTAAAATAAGTTAAATATGGTTATAATTCCGGGTTAAGTAATAGAAATCTACAAAACACTTTAAATTATATCATTTTATATATTTCCTTCACCCGTAATAATATTATATTCATAGGTTTTGAAATTTCATTCAACATTCCAATGATAAGAACATTAATATTATTTTAAATAAAGAAGAAATAAAATATGTAAATATATTTGTTTTAATAACTGTAATATTTTATCATTGGGATTAAAAGATGTTATTTTTTGGAATGAAATTTTATTTTAATGTTGAATGAATTTATTTATAATATTAAATTTTAATTATTTTCTAATTTCATTAAATTCATGGACAACCCTGACACAGTTCTTCTTTATGTAATATCAAAATCAAGTAAATGATTTTAAAATTGATTATATGAATAAAATTTGGGTGAATTATAATGTTCAGTGAATTATTTAGATACATATAACATATTAATTATCTCATAAAATGTTATATTATTATTCCATTTCTACATTGATTTATTCAAATTCGGACTATTTGAATATTCTTAAAAATATTTATTTGTATCTTATGTTAAATAATATTTCATTAAATGATTTAAAATTAAGAAAAAATATATATTTGTAAAATATAATGAGTTATTGTCTATAATTTCAACCATTTTCTAGATATTGCTTATTTGGGATTTTATAGTAACTTTCATGACCACTAATGTGTAAAAAACATTGATATCATATAAATCATCCTAATACATAACAATGGATAGAAACTAAGAGATAACATCACATGAAATTTTCTAGATTTTATTTTATTATATTATTCAGACTTATCTTCATCTAATATTCATAATATAAATTGTTTTTTCACTTTATCCTAAAAAATATGTTATAATATTTACATCTATGATGTAATTACAAGTGTTTCCTTTCATTCACTATTATAGAAAACCACATATCATGTATCATTCACACCACCTTGAGACACATATATTGAAAAAGATATTCCAAAAAACCTTTATATATCCTTATACAAGTTATAAATGTTTTTTCTCTTAAACAGAAAATCTCTAAGAACCATAAAATGATATCAGACAGAGTTTTCTTAATGAAGACAAAATCATGTTAACTTATCTATTTAATTTTAATTATTCTTATACCCCTTTAGATTATAACATGGTAATTTAAATGTAAGGAATTTATCATATCTAATATACTAATAAGTGATTATTTTAAATAACATAACCTTTATTAGTCTAATTTTTAATCAAATGGGGATCAATGCCATCATTCATGTGTACTTGTGAACTACCTCCTCACGAAATGATATAATTAAACATCCCCTAATATATCACAAACAATGTTAGAATGATAAAATTAAAAAATATATGTGGTATTTATGGTTTAATGATAATTATGTAATCATATAATTTTATCTACACTATTTATTTTTTACATTTTAAATTGAAAGCTTCACGATTTTGTATGTATGAACCATTATCTCTATGTGTAACGTGTTTCATTTTTCCAACACTTCTTTTATTGGAATGTTATAAAATTATATAAAAAGAATTTATATAATAAATTTGAAATTCATTAAATAATTTAAATGTTATATTATTAATTTTATAATAAAATAACATGTTCTAACTTCTTTCATCGTTTATAACATGCTCTTGTTTAGGATTGTTATACCACCTATATTAATGATGTCTAAAAGTTTTTGAAATGATAGATTTATGTGATGTTATATGTTAATTATATTATATAATAATATGTAATATATGGAATAATTACTATTATATAGGGTATTAGACCATGTCCAAGATGCAAGGACCATAACCCTCGAACTGAAACATTTATGAAAAATTAAACAGTTAATACCCAAAAAAAATTATTTTAATAAATAATTATTAATTAAAATATATAATATTTTATTATGGGATAATATAATATATTTTAATTATTTAAATATTTATGTTATATAATCATAATAAATCAATAAAAATATCCAGGAGGCTAGAACACATACAAATCAATTTGGTCTTGAGGTAATGGTTTCTCATCTCAATTTTTTTCTATGAAACATATGGAATATTGAAAACATGTTTATTTCATGTGTTTTATATACAACCAATTTATTATTTTAAATAATTAATATAATCATATTCATTTTATAAAATGTTTCACTTGATGTAATTTCTTACATTGGCATTATAATTCAAAAATTACTAAAAAGGTAAGGGATTTTTGTTATAATGTAATTTATTTAGGTATTATAAATATTTAAAGGTAATTTATGAGATATATATTCTTATATCTTCTATATCCATATATATTTTCATCTCAAAGGTATATGTTTGATTTTTTCATTTATATTATCATTTCATCTAATTTTTATTAAAGAATAAACAAGAAAATTACTTCTAAGTGTTACTAATATTATCCCTTCATTTTGGCTAGGAATCTTTATCTTCAATATTTATATTCTAATTAATGTTTAATTATTGTTGTTATTAAAAATTAAATCATTAATTATAGTAATTTCCTCATATCTTTTTATTTATTTATAATATTTTTGAAAAGTTAATATTTCAAACATTGTTTGTATTCCACATTTTGAGTTTCCTAACAAAAGAGTGAAAGGAATGTTATACTTTTACATAAATAGATTGACCAAACATTTGTGCCATTATAAATATTATTTGGTTTGAAAATGACATCTATATTATCTATGGTATTTTTTTAATATATATTTTCCTAATATTATGGATCTTTTAGATCCTAAATAAGTCACTTTATGTGTAAATAAGATAATTTTTCTCAAGAATGTTTCAATGGTATTATAACAGCATTTTAGTTATTTTAGGAAAACATTACTTGATGTTATATATGATTCACTATAGATATGATATTATAATAACATCAATTTTATTTCTTGAGATCGATTATAATTATGTGATAATGACATATTAGTGGAGGACATTTTTTTCCTGGGTTATTGCAAAGATGAAATTATGAATATTTTCTGTCACCCAAATGTATGGTTTACGTTATATAAGGAACCGAACTTAAACATTACATACTATTGAATTAAACAAATAATTCACATTGAGGATATTTTCATCTATAGAGTTTTGGAGTATTAGGACATAATTATTATATCTCAAAAGATTACAAAGTAAACTCTTCTACAAAATTTCCATTTTATTTCATAAAATACAAAATCATTAAAAAAATAGTCATATATAGTTTCTTGTTTTAGACAGTATGAATTTTCCTTGATCCCATCCTTGACCATATTCCACATGATGTCCTATGAAAAAAAATTCAAAAAAACATGGGATTAGCATAAAAAGCTCAGTAAGGGATACACAAAGAAAGGAAACTGTTAGTTTTTTCAAAACAACAAGTAAACCATGAATGCTTTAACATAAGTAATTCTTTTCACCTTTATGATGTAGTAAATTCTCTTCACTGAATAAAAGATCACTACATAACCTTTTGTAACCAAAATATTACCATAAAACACATATAAAGAAAAAATAACATATAATGGTCACTTGGGACATAAACATACTTAAATAGAATAATCATACGGTCGACTTCCACACGTATCACTAAATGGAATAGCCATATGACCGACTTCCATACCGAATGCATTAGAGGTTATAACTTAACCACCCATCCTGGTATTCACAGAACCACCCGTCATTAGGTTTATCATGTAACCACCCGTCAAATGTCCAAGTACCATTATATAATCATAAGACATAAAGAAAATATAAAGGAAAGAAAAAATTTCCATATTACAATAATAATATATCACTTAAATATATTGACATAACAAATCCATTATCAAAACCATTTTCAATACCAAAATACATAAAATAGTATATGGTATTTATTTTCTTTTTAAAACATTACGACTTGTTGAGGAATCCAAAGATCAAATAATAATCGTTGCTGCGGAATGGTCGTTTTCACCACTTATGTTAAAATATCATTCCTTTTGGTCATTTAGTAAAACTATTCATATAAAAAAGATTCCCTTTGAATGAAATTAAATTTAAAAGGTGTTTATACAACTTATAAATGAAAATCATGTATTAAAACAAAATATGCCTCAATAAAAGGAGATTGAGATGAAGTCCCTTACCTCGTGTCTGACTTGACTCGATTGTTCTTTAATCTCATGAATAATAAACAAAAGTTAATTTATACTTGCTTAAGAACCTTTTAAAGTTTATTATTACTTTTCTATCACTTATTAACATGTTATAAACATTATTAAATCATTTAAGTTAATAATTTTCGTTTTGTCGATATTTGGTACTTGAGTAAAAAATGGACTTCTTATAGTTACACGTTGTTCATGTGGCCAATATTCTATTAAATGAAGAATTATATTCATTATTTAGATATCATATATATCATATATATCCAGTATATACATGTATATACAATAGTACATAACATTTTTATATATGAAATGAAATGCACTGTTCATGGAGACGGTAAGTCGTACGTACGCATGAACGCTACATTCATTTCTATTTCTTATTTTAATGGAATTAAATCATAATGATACATAGTAGTATTATAATTCCAGTATTTTATCATATATAATATCACCAAATCTATCCTTTATACGTACCACATATGGTATGAACGAGTCATATCACTTTGAGGGGGCGGTAGTTTGCACTTTCTCAAATGAAATTATCACGTTTACGCATAATGGAAACCATAAAGGTATGCTATAAAAGGAAATTATAGAAGAATAAAGATAAAATAAAAATAATATAGATTATATATAAATAAAGTTCCATCTTAATGACCACCATGATAGGTGGTAAGAGATAATTGAACAATCATCGTTTCGTGAGGTCTTAGTTTTCCATCCACAGAAACATTATGTTTGTCACCCATTAGATGGAGGTGTGTGTAAGTGTAATTTGAATCCATATCAATAAAACGTCCAAGTATACTTATTATTATAGTGTTTTTACAAAATAAAGTAATAAAAAGAGCTTAGGGGGTTGGTGAAGTAATATAAAAGAAAACAATTTAAGAGAAACTGTTACCTTTAATTTGGGTTACATCTTTGGTTTGAACCAAAAGGACTTCTTGAAGTGCCTTCTGCCTATGGTAAGGATTCTAAAATGAGGAGAAAGATGTAGGGAGCTTAATTGGGTAGAGTTTGGATGAGAAAAAAATGCTTGAGTGGTGTGAGGAATTGGTTAGAAGTGGTATCCTTTTATAAGGGAGAGAAGGGGCTCTTTCAGAAAGTGTGAACATATTATTTTATTATATAATGATATTCGGTTTTGAAAGATCCAAAAATCATTAACGTCGAAGAAAAGATGGCTAATATTTGAAATAAAATCATCCAATCAGAATTGGACAAGTTTTTGATGTTATTTTAATATTTATAATCTTATTTATTGAAAACTTTTATTAATAAGGTAAAAACTGCATCATAATTTTGTCATAAAAAATTTAATTTATTTGTTGTCTAAAAATTATAAAAAAATACCATGATGTAAGAAATATTTTTTGATTTACAATGAATATTTATAGTCAAAAATATTAATTATATAACTCCAAATAAAAATTAATTTACTAAAAGATTTTTTTATGTCATTTTTGCCTTTACATTAAATTAATTAATCTAAAGTGTCATTATCTTTTATAAGTGCCTCCATGGGGTCCCAAAATAGACCCAAAGATGAATATGGTCGGCCATTACTCATCCAATAAGTCTAGTAAAATTGTTAAGGTAAATTTTGAATTATCATAATATTCTTTTAACCTTGAATTACCTTATTTACCTTTAACAATGGTAAATAAAGGTCAAAATTTACTATTCACCAAAAATTATTTTCATCTTATTGAACTGAATTTTACTAACTAATAACAACCATGTATGTCGTATTTTAAAAATTCAATTTATAGAAGTGGTAAAATTTAATTTAAATGAAAAAGTCAGTTTTTTTAACTACTACTAAGTGGTTTCACTATTCATCAAAAATTGAAGTGTTTCAGAAAAATATCAAAAATTAAGCCTAATATTTATTTGATATTCTAAATTAAAAATAATGTCCATTTTTTCAAATTCAAAATATAGAAGTTGCATTAATTAATTTAAAATTAATTCCCTTGGTCAAAATAAATAACGTGTTTTAAAGTAACAATAACTATCAAAAGATTGACACTTGTTTCTGTCCACTTTCAAAGTGAAATTAATTCCAATGACCAACATTGGATTAGATGGTAAAAATATATTTTAATTAAACATTAGAAACTATTAAAAAGATAATCTAACTATATAAATAAATTACATTAATTCACGGTTTTGAATTAAAATACAATATTTTCACTATTCATTAAAAAATTAACTTATCAGAAATATTCCAAAAAAATTCACAAAGTATATTTTGAAGTCTCCATTATAAGGAAGGATTTTATTTGGACATATAGAAAGTATTAAAGTGACCAAAACTAGATTTAAAGAGGGTTCAACATTAAAAGGCAGTAAATCGGCCTTTTAATGTCAATTATGCTTAAAATTAGATTCATTCACATTTTAAGCCTCTACCTTATATTGGATAAAAGTAAATATATTTAACAAGAATGTACAATCAAATTGTAGTTAGTTTTTTTCATTCCATCTAATACAATGACTAGGAGTTAACTTCCATATAAAATTAAAATATTTTATTATTAGTGTGAAATGTAAGATTTCAAAGAAACCCGTTGTTTTGTATCAGCTATGCTATTAAACATAGAAACAATTTTGAAGTAAAATTAATATTTAATTCAAAAATATTAATAAATATGAAAATATCTTATTCTTCATTTACCTGGGATGTTATATCTTTCCCCACTTTTGGAAATTGGGTCCTCGTAATTTTTATTCACTTATCAAAATAAGTGGGGGTATTCATCCTTCATAGAATTTTTATATTCCCACGTTACCTCTTCCACCATATGGGTTTTCCACAAAACCTTTACCTGGTAAATTACCTTATTCCACAACACTTTCTCTCTGTGGTCAAGAATCTGAACAAGTTGTTCTTCATAAGAGAGATTCTCTTCGAACTAAACTATCTATGGGCTCAAAACTTGAGATGGATCTGGCATATACTTTCTCAACATTGAAACATGAAAAAAAAGTGTAACTGAGACAAACATGGAGGTAAAGCCACTCTATAATCCACTGATCCAACTTTCTCCAAAATTTCATAAGGTCAAATGAACCTCAGACTCATCTTTCCCATATTACCATAACACATCACACTTTTCCATGGAGAAACATTGAGAAAGACATGATCACCTACCTCAAAAGAAAGATCCATCCTTTGGTTGTCTGCATAACTTTTCTGTCTACTCTGAGCTATTCTCATGGGCTTTTAAATCAACTGAACATTCTCTGCCATCTATTCTACCAATTCTGGTCCCATCAGCTTCCTTTCACCAACTTCATCAAAAAAAATATGGAGTTCGACAACGCTTTCCGTATAATGCCTCAAATGGAGCCATCTGTATACTGGAATGAAAACTGTTATTATATGAAAATTCAACCAAAGAAATATGTTTGTCCCAACTTCCCTGGTAATCCAGTGAACAAGCACGTAGCATATCCTCCAAGGTCTGAATTGTTCATTCTGACTACCCATCTAGTTGCAGATGAAAAGCTGTACTAAAATTTAATTCAGTACCCAACGAGTTCTGAAGGCCTATCCAAAAGTTAGAAGTAAACCTAGGATCACGATCAGATACAATGGAGAGGGGAACTCCATGAAACTTGACTATCTCTTTAATATATAACTGATCAATTTTATCTAGAGACAATGTATCGTGTATAGGATGGAAATGAGAAGATTTAGTAAATCGATCAACTATAACCCAGATTGCATTATTACCTCGAGATGTCTTTGCTAATCCCAAACAAATTCAATGGCTATATTTTTCTATTTCCACTCTGGCACTAGTAGAGGCTGAAGAATCAATTTTTGTAACTGCCACTCTACTTTAACCTGCTGACAAGTCAAACACTTCATAGTAAAAACAGCAATATCCCTTTTCATTCCATCCAACCAGTAATAATCCTGAAGATCACTGTACATCTTAGTACTACCAGGATGAACTGAAAATGGAGAACTATGAGATTCACAAAACAACTCATTCTTCAACTGTGAATCACAAGGAATTCATAATTTCTTTCCAAACCTCAAAACACAATCATTATCAATGTTAAATTCAGGAAAATTACCCTTCTGAACCAACTCCACCTTTTTCTACAACTCATTGTCTCCTTTCTGCACTTGCTTTATTCTTTCTTATAGAGATGATCTCACTAACACCTGATACAAAATAGAAGAATTTCCTACACCAACACTTCTATTCCAAAGTTCATCATATCAAAAAACCAAAGCATCTTGTTCTAAACGTAAAATATTTAATGAAGCATTACTTTTTTTGACTCAAAGCATCAGCCACTTTATTTTCTTTTCCCGGATGATAATGGATCATGTAATCATAATCCTGGATTAATTCGAGATATCTTCTCTGTCTCATGTTCAAGTATTTTTGAGTGAATATATACTTCAAACATTTGGGATCAATATATATTTTACACTTTACTCCATAAAAATGATGCCTCCAAATTTTTAAAGCAAAAACAACAGCATCTAATTCCAAATCATGTGTAAGGTAAATTAAATCACGGGGTCTCAACTGACGTGAAGCATAAGCAACTACCTGATCATTATGCATAAGAATACAACCAATTCCTTTCAAAGAAGCATCAATATAGATAACAAACTCACCTTTTCTAGAAGCCAGTGCCAAAACTACAGCATTCACCAATCTTCATTTCAATTCCTAAAAACAGTCATCACATTCTTTTGACCAGATGAAATTAACACCTTTTCGAGTAAACATAGTCATTATACTAGATAGCCATGATTTTTTTTTCAAAAAACTCCGGTAAAAACCAGCCAAACCAAGAAAACTACGAATCTCGGTTATATTTGTGGGTCTTGGCCATTATTCAACAAATTTTGTTTTTGTAGGATCAACAGTTATGCAATTTTTTGAAATAATGAGACCAAGGAAAGAAATTTGTTGTAACCAGAACTCACATTTTCGGAATTTACCAAATAGTTTATTTTCATTTAAGGATTGAAAAACAACACTGAAATGACATTCATTATCACTCTTACTTTTTGAATAATCCAAAATATCATCAATGAACACAACCACAAACAGATCCAAGAACTCATGGTAAATTCTATTCATAAGATCTAATAATACAACAGGTGCATTGGTTAAACCAAAAGGCATAACTAAAAAATTCATAATTACCATATCTAGAACGAAATGCGGTATTCAGAACATATGCTTCCATTACTTACAATTGATGGTACCCATACGCCATATCAATCTTCGAAAAATACTAAGCTCCCAGGAGGTGATCAAACAAATCATTGATATGAGGAAAAGGATACCTATTCTTAACAGTGATGTTATTCAATGCTCTATAATCAATGCAATGTCTCATTGAACCATCTTTCTTGTTAACAAACAAGATAGGAGAACCCCATGGTGATGTGCTAGGTCGAATGAATTCTTTATCTAATAACTTCTATAATTGCTTCTTTAACTCTAAAATTTCAATTTGAGCTATTTGATAAGGGGTTTTTGAAATTGTCATAGCATTAGAAACTAAGTCAACAATAAATTCAACTTTGCAATCATGTATTATTCCAGGAAACTCATCAAGAAAAACATCAAGGTACTCATTTAACACTGGAACGTCATTAATCTGAACAGTTCCTTTGTTTTCAACAATATGTGCAAGGTGACATTCATTTCAATATTTTACTAGTTTCTCTGCCTCCTGATATGTTATCAAAATCAAGGGTTCATTTTTGTATACAAACTGACAATCTTTATGAAATAAAACCCCTTTATCTCTTCAATCAATCATACCATGATAAATAGAAATCCAATCCAAGGCCAAAATAACATCAAACTCTACTAGAGGAAAAAAAATAAGGTCTGCAGGTTGGTTCTTTCTTCACACAAGGACAAGAAGGTTCTTATAATTTATTTTTGTCTCAACATTTCCTCTAGGTGTTTTTACTATACGTTTAGTATTCATATCTTGAGATGTAATTCCCAATTTAAAAGAATAATTATTAGAAATAAAAGAGTGTGCAGGCCTTGAATCAGAAAACAAATTGGTATAATATGAACAAACAAAATGTGTACCTGATACTACTTCGTTTGACGGCCCAACATCTGCTAAAGTAGTTGCAAAGGATTTCACCACACCTTTCTACTTGTAGTCTGGTTGCTTTCCCTTAGTTGAGTTTTTCGTTGGACACTCATTTGAATGATGACTCATTTCATTACACTTAAAACATCTTATCGATGGATTTTCATTGTCTCCATGATCATCTTCTTTACAATTGCGACCAATATGACCAAACTTACCACACCGGAATCACTTTCTAAATTTCGATAAACATTCTCCAGGAAGCTTTTTACCACACTTCTGACAAGTTGGTTATTTAATTTTATTACCTATAGGCTTCTTTTATTAATTCTTTCCCTTTTCCTGCCAACTGGACCTCTTATTCTATTGTTTTTTGATGAACACCGGATCATCAGCCAAATCCATTTACACCTTCTCCATACATTGAACAAGTTTTTCATAACTTTTGAAGTCATGATAGGATAATGATCTTTGATATCGTGGCTTTAGTCCTATGTAAAATTGATATATCTTACTATCAAGATCTCAGATGAAATTTGGTGGATACCTTTCCAGTCGAGTGAACTTTGCTTCATAAGCCGCCCCTGAGTCATCCTCCTGCCTCAATTCTAGGAATTTTTTTCATCCTAAGATGAACCACCTTAGGAAAATATTTCTCAAGAAACATACCCCTTGAATTCATCCTAATAAAGAGCATCAATCTCCTCGTTATCCTTGATAATTTTCATAATTGACCACCACATATAAGCTTCATCATAAAAACGATAAACAATGAGACTAACCTTTTGTTGTTCTGAACAACCCATGAAATCGAAAATCTTTTCCAGTGCTTTAATCAACACATTAGCTAGTACAGGGTCAGATGATCCCTTGAATGATGGGAGATGTTGCCTAATGAAATTATCCACTACTGACATGTTCTTCTGTGGTTGATCATGCTGATCTTTTGCATGCATGCCACCACTATTTATATCTTGAGTCAATTGTTCCATCACTACAACAAAATGTTCATTTCTGATTCTGACCAACTCAGGTTGCTGATTGGGAAGGTTTTCTTCCTCCTGATGTCGTGCCAACATAGTTGCCCTATTTCCTTTTCGGAAAACCATTCTAAACACAGAAATATATTATGTGAAGGAACATAGTAATCTGTAAATGCTATATCATTTCAATATTAACATAAATCAATTTATGGACATTTATTTAACAACACCCTAACTCCTAAATATTTATAAATTGACCTCTAATACAAACTATAATGACCTTTCCTTAAACATTACATAATATTGAATTAAACGAATAATTTACATTGAGGATCATTTCATGTTTAGAGTCTTAGTGAATTAGAACATAACTATTACATCTTAAAAGATCACAAAGTAGACACTTCTACACTGTTTCTATTTGTTTTCTTAAAATAAAAACTCTCAGAAAAAAATATTCATGTCTAGTTCCATGTTTTAGAGGCCATGAATTTTCCTTAATCCCATCCTTGACCCTATTCCACATTATTTCATCTGGAAAACATTTCAAAAAAACTTGGGATGAGCATAAAAATCTCAGTAAGGGATACATGAAGAAGGAAAACTGTTAGTTTTTTCAAAAAACAAGTCAACCATGAATACTTTAACATAAGTAATTATTTTCACCTTTATGATATAGTAAATACTCTTCACTGAATAAAAGATCACTACTTACCCTTTTGTAACCAAAATATTACCATAAACCCATATATATAACTCATAACATATAAAGGTAACTTGGGACATAAAAATACTTAAATTGAATTACTATACAGTCGACTTCCACAAATATCGCTAAATGGAATAGCCATGCGTCCAAATTCCATACCAAATGCATTGGAGGTTATAACATAACCACCCATCCTGTTACTCATGACACAACCTGTCATTTGGTTAATCTCGTAACAACCCATCAAATGTCCAAGTGCCATTATCAAATCATAAGACATAAAGAAAATATAAAGGAAAGAAAACATTTCCACATAACAATCACAATATATCACTAAAATATATTGACATAAAAAATCCATTATCAAAACCATTTTCAAAACCAAAATACATAAAAGGGAATATGGTATTTCTTTTCTTTTGAAAATAGTATAGCTTATTGAGGAAGCCAAAGATCAAATAATACTGGCGGCAGCGGAAAGGTCGTTGTCACCACTTATGTTAAAATAACATTCCATTATTTCATTTAGTAAAATATTTCATATAAAAATATTCACATTGAATGAAATGAAGAGTCAAAGGTTTTTATACAGCGTATAAAAGAAAATCATGTATTAATGAAAATATGCCTCAATGAAAAGAGATTAAGACGAAGTCCCTTACCTCGTGTCCGACTTGACTCGATCGTTCTTTAATCTCCTGAATAATAAAATAAAGTTAATTTCTACTTTATTAAGATAATTTTTCAAGTTTATTATTCATTTTATATCACTTATTACCTTGTTATAAGCATTATGTATTCATTTATGTTAATAATGTTTGTATTGTCGATATTTGGTACTTGAGTCAAAAAAGGACTTTTTATAATTACATGTTGTTTATGTGGTCAATAGAATATTATATTCAGGATCATAATCATTATTCAGATATCCTATATATCTTATATATCCATTATATACATGTATTTATAATTTTACATAACATTTGGAGTTAATAAATGAAATGCACTGTTCTTGGAGACGGTAAGCCGTACGTACACATGAACGCTACTTTCAATTGTTTTTCTTATTTTAATGGAATTAAAACATAATGATACAAATTAGTATTATAATTATAGTATTTTATCATATATAATATCATCAAATATATCCTTTATACGTAACACATATGGTATGAACGAGTCATATCACTTTGAGGGGGCTGTAGTCCACACTTCCTCAAATGAAATTATGGTGTTTACCAATAATTAATACCATAATGGTATGATATAAATGGAAATTATAAAATAATAAAGAAAACAAAAAAATAATATATATCATATATATATATATATTTCCATCATAATGGCCACCACGAGAGGTGGTAGAAGATAATCGTTTAATCATCGTTTCGTGAGGCATTAGTTTTCCATCCATAGAAACATCATGTTCTTCACCCATTAGATGGAGGTGTGTGAAAGTGTAGCTAGAATCCTTCCCATAAAAACATCTTAGTATATTGAGGATATTGTTTTTGTTACAAAAATAATGGAATAAAAAGGGTTTAGGGGGTTGGATAAGTAAAATAAAAGAAAACAAGTCAAAAGAAACAGTTACCTTTAATTTGGATAACTTCCTTTGGTTTGAACCAAAAGGACTTATTGAAGTGCCTTATGCCTAAGGTAAGGCTTCTAGAACGTGTAGAGGGATGTAGGGAGCTTAATTGGGTTGAGTTTGGACAAGCCAAATGCCTTGAGAGGTGTGATTAATTGGTTATAAGTGGTCTCCTTTTATAAGGGAGAGGAGGGGCTCTTTAGGAAAGTGTGAAAATATTATTTTATTATATAATGATATTCGGTTTCTAAAGGACCAAAAATTATTAAAGTAGAATATAATATGACTAATATTCTATATAAAATCATCAAATCAGAATTGGACTGGTTTTGGATGTTATTTTAATATTTATAATCTTATTTATTGAAATCTTTTATTAATGTGGTAAACATTGCATCATTATTATGTCATAAATAATATAATTTATTTTTTGTCTAAAAAGTTAAAAAAATACCATTATGTAGGAAATCTTTTTAAATTTATAATGAATATTTATAGTCGAAATATAATTTATATAACACCAAACAAAAATTAATTTACTAAAAGATATTTGTTTATGTCATTTTTGCCTTTACATTAAATTAATTAATCTAAGTGTCATTGTCTTTTATAAGTGGCTTCATTGGGTCCCAAAATAGACCCAAAGATGCATGTGGTCAGACATTACTCATACAATATTGTTAGTATAAGTGTTAAGGTAAATTTTGAATTATTATAATA
Organism: Viscum album; assembly: GCA_963277665.1. Taxonomy (NCBI): domain Eukaryota; kingdom Viridiplantae; phylum Streptophyta; class Magnoliopsida; order Santalales; family Viscaceae; genus Viscum; species Viscum album. The sequence goes on from OY728119.1 coordinate 1,221,504,246, forward strand.
TTCTTTTAACCTTGAATTGCCTTATTTACCTTTAACTAAAGTAAAGAAAAGTCAAAAGTTACCATTCACCAAAAATTATTTTCATCTTATTGAAGAAAATTTTACTAAATAATAAAAACCATATATGTAGGATTTTCATAATTCAATTCACATAAGTGGTAAATATTTTATTTAAATGAAAATGTCAATTTTTTTACTACTACTAAGTGGTTTCACTATTCATCAAAAATCAAAGTTTTTCAAAAAAATAATAAAAAATCAGCCTATGATTTATTTGATATTCTGAATTCAAAAAATGATGTCTATTTTTCAAAATTCAAAAATTAGAAGTTTCTTTATTTAATTTAAAATTAATTCTCGTATTCAAAACAAATAGCATGTTTTTAAGAAATAATAACTATCAAAAAATTGACACTTGTTTATGTCCACTTTCAAAGTCAAATTAATTCCAATGACCAATATTGGATTAGATGGTAAAAATATATTTTATTTGCACTCTAAATAAAATTAGAAAGATAATCTACCTATATAAATAAATTAGATTAAAATACAGTTTGAATTAAAATACTATATTTTCACTATTCATTAAAAAATGAACTTTATCAGAAAAATTCATAAGATTTACACAAGGTAAATTCTGATGTCAACATTATAAAGAAGGATTTTATTTGGTCATATAGAATGTATTAAATTGACCAAAACTATATTTTAAGAGGGTTCTCCATTAAAAGGTAGTAAATCAGCCTTTTACTGTATATTATGCTTAAAATTAGATTCATTCACATTTTAATCCTCTAAAATTTATTGGATAAAATTAAATACATTTTACATACATGTATAGTCATATTTTAATTAGTTTGGTTTATTCTCACCAATAAAATGGCTAGGAGTTAACTCCCATTTAAAATAATAATATTTTATTATTAGTGTGCAACGTAAGATATCAAAGAAACTCGTTGTTGTGAATCTAGTACGCTATCGAACATAGAAACTATTTTAAAGTAAAATTAATATTTAATTCAAAAATATTAATAATATATGAAAATCTCTTATTCTTTATTTACCTGGGATGTTACAAATTCTATGATGGGTTGTATAAGAATTATATTACCCATTAAATAATTTGTTAATGTTGTATATTTAATTGTATAATATACAATGGATTGTACAATAGTCCTAATTAAATAAGTCACCCTTTCCCATAAATGTTTTTAGGGATTGGTGAGTGAACCCAATCTATAATGGGACTCTTTACACTATGAAATGACTATCTTGTTAGTTTTATGTGACCTTAGAAATAATATTCTACTTCTATTTATGTGACACAACATTATTTTATCTTCCAATTCCATATTATTATGTAATTATTACATGGATTATGAATAAATATTTATAAATTTTTTTTATTTAATATTTTTTTCAATGATTTATAAGTTATGATATATACTAGGTATAATCCTATGGTTTCATGTTTATGATCATTTGATTATGTTCTGATACCCTTATATACATTTATTCCCTTTTTTCTATTGATTACCCTTTCTAAGAATATTGTATCAATATTTCCATTTTCCATTTTCCATAGGATATTGTGAAATGTCGTATGTAGGCTATGTATAAGAAGAGTACATTGACTGAAGAACTTTTAATGAGATATTGAAGATATCTCATGAAATAAGTTTATTTTGTTTCAAATTTCCAATGTTACTAAAAATTTATTTATCAAGGGAATATGTTAATATTTTATATAATGTGTTTAAAAATGATTTTAAAGTTGTGTATGTTAGGCATGGGCCACCTCAGTTAGTGCCAGGGTAGAGTTTGGTTATTTTTGGAGATTAAGGGAAAAAATTGATGAGAATGATGGGGATAAGTCTAAGTATATGAAAGTATTATAATGTATTAAAAAGTATAATATTGTGTGTTTTTACTAGAAATTTAATACCTATCTATAAACTATATTGTGAATGTGAATATGGAATAGATTCACATACATGTAGTAACTCTAATATGGGTAGATCGAGTACTACATTGATCATCACCAGGTTAATATTGAGTTTCCTTAAGACTATACATGTGGCTAGAAACTCTTATGTGATATTCTATGTTTTGTTCCAATTTTTTATAAGAAATATTATTCTGTATTTAAAGATATTTTTAAAAAAATTAAAGAAGACCACAGAGAACCTGGGATAAATAAAATATGTTATGGGTTAAAATTAATGTTTCTTGATCGTTAGATCCTATGAGTTATTACCATGGTTATAATTAATGATCAATATAATTATTTTCATTCAAATTATTCATTTTTTATTTTCATCAATAGTTTTAAACTAGATGAACCAACACAAAAATTTGTATTGAGGACACCATGATGGTTGTCTGAATGATCAGACAATTGTCATAAAAGTTGTTGTAAAAATTAGCATGGTTATTATAAACTATTTATCCCAATTTATGGATAGAAATTTTAACTGTGGTGAGTTTCCAAACACATATAAAAAAATATTGACTTTTATTAATGTTAATTTGAAAAAAACTATATAGGAAGTAATATTCAATGTCCATTTTTTCTGAAATTTATATAGAATAATGCAATGGTATTTTAAAAGTAACATTAAAATGTTTCATGTGTGAAAAATGAATATATTTTAAAACTACATAAATAAAAATTAAATGATTAGTTGAAGAAGTGGAAGATAATAATGGATTCCATAATGTATAATTTATAGTTGAATGTATTAAATGTGTAAAGAAATTATTCAAAAAAAGAGAATTAATAAAAATATTATCAACAGTGTTTTATGAGTTATTATTTTACTATTGATGAGGAAGAGACTATAAAGGATATATTAAAGAAAGAATCTTTTAATGGAATAGATGCCAATTTCAATTTAATCATTTACGAATAAAGTCTAATTATTAAAGTGTATTCATATAGGGGTTGTATTGTTATGATATAATTTTATTTTAAATATAAATCTAAGGATTATCATAAATATATAGGAATTATTACAATAAAATTGAGACATTTACTAGGTGTTTTAGGTATATGTGTTCTTTAATATTAACATGTTTGAGAGATTATTATATTTTTAGTACATATGTTAAAATATATTGATAACCTCAAGGGTTAATATGATACTTGATGGAAAATTTTGGAAAAATGATTATTATATTTAGGGAACATTTATTTAACATTTAGATAAGAATGGGATGGAAATGTGATTTGGTAATTATCAGATTAATGTTAATTTTCAAGAAGTTACTTTATTTAAAACATAATATGATTAATATAAATGGAAATTTTTTTAGATATGATGAGAATTTATTTTTTTATTAAAGGGATAATTTTCTTGGAAGAATAAATGATTATATTATGTATTTATGATGATTTAAGAAATTAATGGAAACAATTTGAATAATTTAAACATTATTTAATTAAGGAATGTAAATTTTATTTATATGACTGATTAATATTTCGATGGATATTAATGATAAGTTGATAGTAGATGATTATCTGATAAAATAATTATAATAATTAAGTTTCATTTTTTATATTAAAAATTTAGGATTTTAATTTTAGATAATTATATAATGAATTATGTTGATTATGGTTCTTATTTCTAAGGATTAATAGATTAGTATATTATTTATTAATCTAAAGGTTTTTTCAAATTGAATACTACAACAACTTGTGCTAACCATTTAGTTTTTTATCGTGATATAAGGAATTACTTTTTATCCTTTAATGGATTATATAATTAAATAAAACATAATATTAATGAGTCTTGTGTAGTTAAAAAATTGTACTGGATATTCATTTGATGTTGTAAAATATGATTTCGAAGTGGAAATTGATCAAAGCATAACCAAGGGATGAAATTTTACATAATAAATATAAGTAATATAAGTAATTATATTTAATAGTGTTATATTTCATGGTATTAAAAAGGCATACAAATCTAGAAAAATTATTTCTGAAATAAAAATATAGTCATTTTACGTTAATTTTTAATGAATTGATGGTCTTACATTCCCATAATAAATTTATGTTTTTATGGTCAATAATTTATACAATATCAAGCTCTATATAACTCACTATTATTACTGGGATTTCATTTTTACTGCTCTTGGTACAAATTTTTACTTCCCTCTAATGATCTCCTTTTCTATGAAACTGATAATGCGCTCTTTGGGTTAGCCTTTATATTTTTCACATCCTATTTTAAAAAGAATTTTTTTTATTCCACTATATGATGTGGGGTTTTAGTAAATGTATTTTAAAATGTATATACCTTAGTTACTAATATCGTAATTGTGAGGGTTAAATTTATATAAGTGGGATATAACGTGACACCCTAAAAATATTGTTTAATAGAATGTTATGCTCTATATCTTTCCTAAAACAAAATATCAATCTTAATGTGAATTGAGGTATGATAAAAAAATTATAATTTAAATTATAAATTAATAACCTATATGTTAAATTGGAATATATGAATTGTAATAAGAAAATTATAAAAAATATATATAATGGTTTTATATAATTACAAAAATTTCAACATATCATTGTATACCCCAAACAAGAATTCCTCAAAATATTTTTATTTCATTTTTTGAAATTAATATTATCATTGATTAATACCATTTTTGTAAATATTTCTTGATGAAATGAATATAATTTTTCAAATCAATATTTTAAAATTACTTAATGGTTAGTTGTTGATTTTTTCCAAAATAATATATTTTTAATGAATATGGAAAATTATGATTACTGAAAAACTATCATTTTTTCACATTAAAGAAATTAATTTAAAATTTGAAATTTTGTTTTTATTTTATATTAAACTAAATTAGTATATTTTGATGATACATAATCAAATTAATCACATAGGAATAAGTATTACACATCATTTTCGTAGTAGTTCATTTTTTGGCATAAAAACTCATTTTTCAGAAACAATTTTTGGTTGAATTTTAAAAATTTATATTAAAATTGATTTCTTTGCCTTATAAAAATTAAATATTGAATAATGGATTTCATATTTTTAATCCTCTTTTTGAAATTTTTCAATTAGGTCCCTCTATTTTTTGTCATTGTGAATAGTAAAAATGGAAAATATTTGTCACCTCTATAAGGATAAAATAAGTAAAATAATGTTATAAATATTGAATAAAACCATTAAATATCAAATAAACATTATTTTATTTCATTTTATAGGTTTTATTTGATTTTAATTTTCCACTCTTCTATGTTTTTACAATTTATTGCTACCTACCTGTGATAATGACAGTAAAATATTTCTTTTAAGTAAATAATAAATAAAAAATGTTACTCGATTAATTTTGATGTCACTAATATATTTTGAAAGTCATGAAAATAGTATATGTTATGTTTTAAATTTTTATCTATAATATGAGTTATTTTAATAGTGTTAATTATTTTTTTATTTTATTTTTTCAATGGTCATATTAAATTCTATCACAACATCGAAATAGTGCCCGTTCATGTAATTATAAAAAAAGAAAATAATTTTTTAAATATTAAAGGTAATATGATTTCAATGAATTAATGTGGTCCATTAATTTTTTGAAAAATATATCACATTATTAATAATTTAAAATTCTATAATCCAATTCAATTTCAATATTTATTTGTTGAATTTCAAATAATGTGAATTGTCCTAAAAATTACATAAATTGTATCTTATGATAAATCATATTTTATTAAATCATTTAAAATTTATAAAAATAATATCATTGGTATAGTGAATTGGATATGGCTCAAAATTTATTTTTTCCAAATTATGGAACACTTTTTCTTTTATAGTAACTCTCTTGACACATAATAAGCATGAAACTTTGATTTCATTGTAATCGTCTAAAGGGTTAACTGAGATTAAAATTATGAGATAATGGTTAAAAAATAACCTAACAGGTGTAAATATTATTTAATGATATAATTTTTATTAATAATCCTCATATATTAACGTATATCAACATATTACACTTTATTATGAAAAATAATTTTTTATATTTAAAACTTGTATATAATTCCAATTGTTCTATTTCTGTTAAAATAAAATGATACTACCACTCTTATATTCTTCACACCATATTGATTCACTTATCAAGACCAAAATATGTAAAAAAATCTTTTAGAAATCCATTTTCACGTTCTATTGGTAGTTCTATATTCAAAATATCATCCCTATGGTCCTTAAGAAGAAAACCAAAGGAGGTTTCACAAAGTGAAGGTAATCGTATCAACTGATATCTTTCATTTTAATGATTATTTTACCTACTTCAATAATATTTTAAAAATTATAATAAAATATAATTAGTATCTAAAATATAATTTAATATTATTATTCTGATTTAAAAACAGTTATCTATATCAATTTTTATGAAATGGGGAATGAAACCATTATTCTTAGGTATGTTCAAGAAACCGCCTCATGAACCGTTATATTTTTTTCTATCCCCACATAACATGGATAGTAAAAATGAAGAAATTAATAAATATATATAAGATCTATAATTTTATAATTATCCCAGAATCATAAAATATTCTCTATAGTATTTTTATTTTTTCTCATTAGAAAATGAGTGTATCTTTCAGGCATACATCTAAACTGTCATCTCCAAGAGTGATGTCTTTCATTTTTAACTTATTTCATTCCAATATTATTATATAATTATATAAAGTGAATATATATTATACTTATAACATAAATCATATCCTGTAATTAAAATATTATTTTTATGACACTGCATTTTCTTACACATTCGTCCTTTATGTCATGATATTTTTAGGCTGGTTTTACCACGTACATGAATGATGTTAAAATTAATATGACACTGTTGATTCTTCATTCCATCACAGAGTCCAACAAATGGAAAAGGAGAATCCCTTAAGCTTAATTAGGGTCACCCTTTGAAGAACATCAAAACAATTGACAAAGGGATAAACCTGGAATTCATTTGGAGGGCGTCGCGTAGGTATCTTACGCACCGCACAAGTCACTTGCACTCCACATTTGGGTCGCGCAAGTCACTTGCATGCCCTATCCTTTTTTTCACCCAAGGTTCCCAGTGGCCTATAAATATCCCCGGTGGGCCCCTCATTTGAAGGAGAAATTCTCTAAAAATTCAAATTCAAGCTCTGGTCACCCATGTCTTTTTCTGACATCTTCTGAACACTTTTATAGTAATAATTTACCTAGAATGGAATCCCTAAGGAGGAATAAAAAAGGCCTAAGTGTTATAATTCATCAACACTTGCATGCCTAAGTGTCCAACCCTTAATGTAAATTAATACACATGTGTACCTCCTTGCCCTCTTAATGGAACTTACGCACCACACTTCTGGAAGCCTCTAGGGATGATACTAATGTTTTGAGTTCAATGTCACCCAATTATTACCCTATGGAATATTTTCCTCCCAAGGGGACTCATGTAGCATAAGTCTAATTGCGTGACCAGGACTTGTGCACCAGAACAATACTTGCATGCCTCCTTCTTAGTCACCTTCTTTCCTCAAATCCACCTCTCCTCTTCAAGATACTGCCTTCCAAATCCCCTTCAATTCCATTTATGGCATGGTTACTTTGATGGTTTCCTTGTCTGAAAGGAGTTCTGTAAGAAACTATCCCAAAACCATGTGACTTACAAGATTCATGTCACCATGTTTAGGGGTTTATTATATAACCTCATCCTCTGAGATGAGAAGATCTTTTGATTTGGGACTCCTTCTTATGAGTGAGCCCTAGTCATAATTTCCTTCAATTTGGGCCTCCTTCTCAGGAGTAAGTCGTAGTCATAATTTACTTTTATTTGGGCTGCCTTTTCAAGAGTAAGCCCAAGTGATAATTTCCTCTAACCTGGGCCTCCTTCTCAGGAGTAAGTCCTAGTCATAATTTCATTTCACTTGGGCCACCTGCTCAAGAATAAGCCCCAGTCATAATTTCATTTAACCTAGGCCTCCTTCTATAGAGTAATCCCCAATCATAATTATTTTGATTTGGATTTCCTTATCAGGAATAAAACTAAATCATAAGTCCCTCTTAATTTAGGTTTCCATTTCAGGACTAAGTCCCAGGTTAAAATTCCAAATCACCATAAAATACAAATACCTTTATGGACCCTGCTTCTTGGGATTCTTTCCTAAGTGCCGATCTTCATTTACCTAGACAGTCATACTTACATACACCCACATCATTTCTTATTACATCATCCTTTATGGAATCATCATCAATCTTATTGATACCTCTTGTTTCTCACACCGATCATGACTCACGTGAGATTAGAGTGTAAAAGTAATCACGACATTTCTTTCTGGGCCATTAACCATGCATAAACCCCATATTTTTTCACCAGAACTATGTGGACTCTGATCTATTCCTTAAAAGTAGATTATGTAGGAATCCTTTATAAGATTCAAGACCATCTCTCATTAATTCTTTTCTATCCCATATGATGTTAAACTATATCCTTATAATCAAACTACATGGATTTTGATTCCTTTTTAACAAGGATAAGTAGGTAGCCCATTTGCGGGTACGATCCCAACTCTGGAATAATCCCTATCTTTCTGAAGGACAATAAACTTCAAGTGACCCAATGAGTGGCTTTAAAACCGGTATGGGCATCAAAATGACAAAGATATTTATATATAATGTATTTAAGAATACCATTGACTAAGGATCTCTAATACACATGGATGATTCTATATCAATGAAGAACCATAAATACATATAAAAGATTCTCTAAATTCCATACATATCAATCATTGATAGATAAATCTAAAGGAAAACTCATTTTTATGCTTGGTGAACCAATAAGGATTTGTGATCATAACTTAAATCTATAAGAGAGTCCCATGGTAAGCAATAATTATCCCAAAAAAGGTGTGATGAGCCCGACATCCCATCCTCTCGACTAATGAAAATTCATAGGCGTCATCTACCCACAACTAATGAGCACCTCCCTTTGGAAAGAAGTTCCAAATAGATATAGAGTCATTGGATGTTTCTAGTTCTACCAATAAACCCATTAGAAACTGATTGGAAATTTAAACTTTAAACAAAAAATTTCATCCCCATTTTCCAGAAGAAACAAAAAATGGTGAAACCAACATGAATCCTTAACAAAGTTAAACTGATTTTTTACTTATTTGTTAGGACGCTATGATACTCAATATGAGGTCTAACAAAGCAGTCAATAACATAAGAACTCATCCAAAAGATGTAGCCTTGCCAGACTTATCCTCATTATGTTTTCTATATCAAACATGCACTATTTTCCAAGATATCTCTGGAAACATAGAATGGAGTCTTTAATGTTCACACCTTTGAATCCTTCGACCGCTACTCCTTCTAGATCCTCATCCCCTCTAAGGACAACCTCACCTACTCAGCATCTTCAATGCTGGGTCTCGAATATGTTGGTGAGGGAATACCATCGAAACGGTACCATCCTGACTATGGAGGCTGCTCGACAAGCCCTCCAAGTTAATAACTCACCATGTTTGTACGTAAAATGATAAACAGTGATCAAGAAGTAGGTGGTGCTAACCACCATCTCCAACAATTTCATGTCATTTTCCATGAAACTCAATAACCAGTCCCTCCCATATTATAGGGAGGCTAATGAAGAGGTTAATCAAGGCCTCGGTTCAAGAAGATACGAGTCCTTCCCGATGACCCCCATCAACAATCGCCACTAGAATCGTGCGGTAGTGCACCCTCAACATGATGAGGGAATAACCTCTAGGCGTTCGGCTCGGGTTCCTCAGACTCGAGAATTCAAGATGAATCCTCAGGGGAGAAATTTGGCCAACATGGAGCATGATCTTACCTCTAACTCCTCCGAAAAAGTCCATCAACCTACCTTGATGGCAAAAAATGAGGGACATACACACCCATTTGTTTTAATCCCGCTGTCCAGCAGACTCATCTGGCTGCAACCCACCAATCCCGTCAGGCAATTCCAATGGAGTACGATCGGCAAGCACATACCCATGTTTATAATTCACCATCCAGTTAGCAGGCTCGTCTGACTGCATCCAAAGAAGCTCGACCACCAAATGTGGTGACCACATGTAAGTAGGAACATACAACTATTCACAATCACCAGTCCTCTCAGCAGTCTCATCTGCCAGTATTGATGGAAATCCATCAACCATACCTGACGGGGAATTTTCATCAGGCACATAATCCTGTCAATGTTCATCAAGTCTGCCAAAATTCTTGTTTGGTAGCACCCGGAGAAGTCAGTCGGAAAGCTCTGATGAAAAATTGGGAGTAGACTCAACTCTCTGCCCCTATGCATAAGTACTGTCAAAATAAGTTGACAGGAAAAGGAGGATAAGAGAAGTAAAATACACCAACTCCAGATACGAAATGGATGTATATTCCTATTCTGGTAGGTGATGTCACCAATAACATTCTTACAATGGTGAGAGAGCAGAAGCAAATCCCTGACCATATTCGGGATACCTACCAGAATATTATAACAACTTCAGCGAAATGATAGGGAAAGAAACATAAATATATCCCTATAAGTGGAGTGACTCATCAACATGTCACTCCAAAGAAGATACACATATCTATTCTAGTCCAAAAGGGTCATCGGGCATAATCCCCCATGTCATATAGACAATCCAATCGGGCTCATACACCATATTTAAATGGAGATAATCAGCCTAACCTGACCATTTCTTCTAATCAGGCACATACACCTTCCCATAATAACCACTTTCATCAACAAGTGGTTTCCAAAGTGAGTAAGAAGGTGTCTAAGAAAAAGACACATCCAACACAACTGAAAAATCAAGATCCAATCTACAATAAGGCTTTGCTCAATGATGGAGTTCTTGAATCCCTCACACAACTTTCAATTACAGCTCAAGATTCTAATCTATCATTTCCAAATTTCGGTTTTAACAACAATAATTCATAAGGTATTCATCAGACACTTCCCCATGAAGGCTTTCTTTAGGACAATTCGGTCAATATCAAATTATCATCTTCAAATGAAAGCCACGATAACCCTCTACATGGCCAGAAGACCAATGAGAAAGAAGTTTCATCTTTTGCTGTAACCCACCAAGGTGATACTCCCCATGTTGATGAATTTTTCTATGAATGTACTCTCTGTAGAAGTAATTCGCATTTCCTGGAAAATTATTCAATAGACAATACAGTAATGATAAAGTCCTCTTATCTTGAGGCACTTGCAAATTCAAGTCTAGTCATGTCTGATGCCTTACCATTAGCAGTTGAAATACTTTTCAACCAGAAGATATCCCGGAGTGTAGGTCATTCTCCAAACCACCTCTGGGTCATTCAACTTCTAATTTGAAAAATGAATTCTCTACCAATCTTGTTGAATCTGATTAAGCGAAAGATAAGAACCATCTTTGGTCCAATCAGGTAGAAGAATCATCATCGAATGACAATAAGGAAGTACTAAGTGTGAAAAAACAACTGGAGAAACATGAAGTACCAGTCATGTTTTGGCCTTTGGCGTACTCTCAGTATGATATTCCAGAAATGTTGACAGATGATTGTATTCATGATATTCGTCTCTACATATAAAAAACTATTTGTCAATTAAAAGAGAAAATATTATCTTCTGATGAATTTCAAAATCATGTCAATATAATAGAAGGGTTGCAACTCCAAATTGAAATGGCATCTCTCTCGGTTTCCCAACATCCAATGGTTGAAAAGCTGCAGAGAACCCTTTAGCGTTCATGCCTTGATGCATTAAAAAGGATGCATCAGTTAATTACCAATTCCCCATCTAGTATTCATATCAAGGGATGAGGTGTTAATGGAGAATTGTATTTCACTGTGTTATCTAGTCAAAAAAGCCCACCAAAAGTGGTCTCATGCAATGTTATTTCCCATGGCTAGCCACTTCTAACTAGTTTTTTGTGTAATCAAAGGCTTTCTCAAAAACAAGCCTCAACCTGTTCTTCCCAAAGTCAGGCATATAAAGAACAAGTTGTATAATTACTCTTGCATCAAGCAACTGATAATATTGAAAAGGCTTCTCGTTTAGAGCATGCACATCATCATGTAGCAAAGGTGTCAGAAATAATCCAATGGTCATCAGAGCTAGGTGATTTGAGTGGATGTCGGATGATGCATCCGGCCAATTTCCAGACTAAAGTATGCAAAATCAGGAGAGCTTTCAAGAATGTTTCAAATATATCAGGTCAAGATCCACCTCACATTTCAAGGCTAGGGACTATTTTAATCCAACCCTCAGGATCAATAGACATGATTCGAGGAGTTGAGTAGAAAAAACAGGAATAGCCCCAGTCCAGTGGACTAGGGACTTTTCCAAATTCGTAATCCCTTCCTCAACATAAGTCAGTATTCTATCGATTAGGGAAGAAACCACAAGAAGAACGCAAAGCCGAATTATCAGGAGACTCCCTCCAAATTGTGGTTCATCAAGAATTTCCTGAGGGATCGACCAAGCAAAAGTCAATGTCTCATAAAGGACATGGAAGAAGACAGTATCGCAGAACCACTGATAGAAGGGTTGTAATGCGTTATGCATCGATAAATGTAATCAATGCCATTGTCATAAATCTTTTAGAAAATGATGTTCACTCAGGGGAATCAAATGAAGAAGTTCTTGTTCATGAGGTTATATACACAGAGGAAAATGATGAATGTGTGCGTACCTGAAATCAAAGGCTTACCCAGAATCGAGGTATTCCTTCAAATAACCAATTCCACCCACTCCGGAAGGCGTCCAACAAAGGGAAAGGAAAAATGTTAAGTTACATTCCACCCTAAATCTGGATAAGGTCAATCACTCTCATTAGAGGAATGGTTCACACAGCAAGAGGAAGAAATGAAGGAGTTTAGGTGGTAAAATGTACAACTAATTTAAGGTAGTCTTCCTCCAAACCATGCTGGAGTTAATCACTCAAGAGAATTTGTTGCATCTACTGGGATGGGTAAAGAATATTTCCCTTTATAAGTACACCCTCAAAGATCTAATACTATGGTTCGTACGGGACAGGAACTGACAATACTACCATCAGTGGCAGTACCTGTCACCACACCCGTCCAAACTCCCGTTCTTGCACCTATACAGGTCCAAGCTCAACCAAATGTTTCTCAAAAATAAATGACTACCCTTGAGTCATTAACAGATTGGTTGGAATCTATAGAAGGAAAGTGTGCACCAATTCAACTGGGGAAGGGATATTACCCTTAATGGGTGGATACAATTCCTCCCCTGTCAAATTTTACGAGTACCACATTCCAAATTTTTAATGGTTTGGGAGATCCAGAACAACACATAACACATTTAGTTTCTCGTTGTAATCCTATGATGGTAAATCCCCAAAAAGAAGCTTTTAATCTTAGGAGTTTTTTACAGACATTACTGGGAAAATATTTTGTCTAGTATACAAGTTTGCGCTCTCGTTCGATTAATGGGTGGGAGGATCTCCATCAAAAATTTATTCTTCAATTCAGCTCAACGTTGCCAAAGACAACAGTTTTTTATCTTAATAATTGTATGCAAAAGGAAAATGAACACGTTACAGATTTTATTTCTCGCTGGAAGGGATGAATATATTCCTTTAGTTTAGCACTCTCTCAAGAAGAATTATTGCCAATCTGTGTGGAAAATATGCGTGATGAATTATGCACACTGTTGATCCCTGTGAAATACACAGGAGAGTTTTGAGACCTTAATTAAATCGCTCAGTAGATTTAATATTTTCTTATAAGGACTAAGGCCAAAACTCATGTAATTCCATCAGTTCCAGGAAGTATAATAGAGAAATAATATACTGCTACAATTATGCTTAAACAAGCACTTGTACCTGCTTCAACTTCAAAAACATCATCATATCGAAGGGCTACACCTCTTGAGCATCAACAACAAAAACTGCCTCATCATGATGATCAAAGAGATCAAAGACGGAAACAGTTTCAAAATTTGAAGAAAAACTTTTATTCTTTTCGGAATGAACACGTTTCTGGCTACATAATCTCAGCTATAGAAAACAATCTGGTTCAGTTTCCAAGGCCCAAAAAGACAAACAAGGATGGAGATGAAGACCTACCCAATTATTTCCCATTTTAGTAGATGTTGGGGCATCCCATTTAGGAGTGTTTTGTCTTAAATGACCTTCTAAAAAAGATAGTGGACTCTGGACAGGTAAAAATGAAATGTTTTTCATCCGAGGTAGTATGGGTTACTACTACTAACTTAGAGGAAGAAGGCGAGTGGCATGAAGTCAAAAGTAAAAACGCACAAAAATATGATTATTGGATGGTCAGGAAAATGATCGACCAAACTCATTACATTTTTCGAACACAATTTAATCTACCAATTATGTCTTCTACTATGGATGCCACAAAAAAAACTCCTTCATCAGAAGGAAAATAGTCAACGAAGCAGCGTAATTTCAAGAAAGAAGAGCAGTTAGAAGAAGACGAGTTCATGTCAAATCCTAAATTGTCTTTGACTGTGGAATATTTTATGCCATATAATTCAAAAGGACGGGAACCACTCCACTAAATGGCATAGCCTAAAATGGTTAATCAGGAAGAATCTTCATCAAATGATGAATTGATATTTGGTTCTGTTAACATGAATCATTTAACAGATCCTTCTTCCAATGACAGATTTGATTATGATGGGCCTAAGTTCCCTATATTTAACATAGGAATTAGAGGAAGAGACAGAGGTTTAGAATACAATGGAAGATGTGGATATTCTAGAATCCACTATTTCAATATTACCCATGCTAGAACTATGTATGCAGTAGAAAATCATGTAAAATCCCTTCAGTGGGCTCAATAGGAATAAGAAAGTTCTTCCACACATGGAATATTTGGTCCTGATACAGTTATTTTGGAAGACCGGTTAGAGGATACAACTTATTCCTCTCAGCAAATAGATAGACCTAGTTGGACTAATCTACAAAACCAGGACTGTTTCTAACTCCTACCCCGATTCGGGATGCATCTTCTGCTAAAGCATCAACATCAAAGGCACCTGCAAAACCCCATTTTTCTTGATGGGAAACGCAGACCTCTGTACCAAAAGTATGATGTCTTGAGGAATTTGTCCCATGTACCGGCCAAGTTATCAATTCTGGATGGCTTGAATCTATCAAAATATCTTCAGGAGGTGCTTATTTAGAATTTTTCATGTCCTCAAGAATTCGAAACTAAAATTGTTGCGGATGAGGTCTACCATATAGAGAATGATCCTGCAGAATTCCATGTAGTGATATCATTTACAGATGAAGATGAAGATGATATTGTACATGGACATGTTAGACCTTTGTATCTATATGGAAAATTCAATGATATAGACATCTGACGAGCATTCATTGATAATGGCTTAGGAGTCAATCTCATTCCTATTCGTACACTTCATTGATTGGGCCTCACCGAATCTGATTGATCTCCTTCTACTTTGATATTTCAAGGATATGATAAGAATGAACAAGAACCTCTGGGTGAAATTACACTCAAAATTCAGTTTGGAGATCTTGTGTCTAATTCAGATTTCATGGTTGTTTGTCCTGACACAGCCTTCAACATTTTTCTTGGAAGACCTTGGCTACATCAACATGCAACTATACCTTCATCATACCATCACTGTCTCAAATATTGTTTCAGTGCTCAAAATGGGATGTTGTATGGTGACAAGGCCACATTAACAACATATGAATCTCAATACATTGAGGCAGAATTTTATCGCAAGGAGGGAATGGAAAAATCCATGATAAATAAGGTCACCAAAATTTATGCTTCATATGTTTTGGAAAAGATTCCAGTAAACCCATTCATACATGTGAGTACAAGTTATGTGTTTCCTATCAGTCATATTGATAGGATAGAATTAAATCGAATCACTCTTATGGAAACTTCCATAATGTCAATTACAATAATCAATCCAGACAGCATGGGAGATATTGTTGATTCACCATGAAATGATGAAATCATAGTTTGAGATGCCTTAATTTCATCAACTAAGATCCTGTAATTCTATACTTCACCAACTAGGTCAGAAGAAGTTACAATAATACCAAAGGAAAAAAATGATGTTGACTCTCAATCCATCATCTCCTCTCTGTCACTTTAGAAAGACCATTCATCATCAATAGGGTCATAAATGGTAGCCTCTTCTCCAAGATGTTCAAATTTTAACTTCTCCCCTGACCATGGAAATTATGCTTCATCATCCACTATGCAAGTAGAAATAGAAGAAAGAACACATATTGATGAAGAAGAGGAAGATCTCAGGGTTGCTCCTCTAGCATTTGAAGAGGGTATCTCTACCACTGTGTATGAACTCAGAGAGATAAATCTAGGTACAAAACAAGACTCATGCCCCAATTTAATTAGATCAGCCATGACTCTTAAAGAGAATGAAATTTATAATTCATTTCTAAAGAAAAATTGATATGTATTTTCATAGAATTATACCGAAATTCTGGGTCTTGATCCCAATGTTTCCACTCATCATTTCGGTTTTCCAGAAGAACATCGATGATTCAAGCAAGTAGCAAGAAGAACACACCCAACATAAGCCTCCAAAGCTTGATCCATAGTGGGATGGACCTTATTCAATACATAAGGTTTACTCCAATGAACCATATTCTTTAATTTAAATGGATGGATAAATCCTTACAACTCCAACCAATGAATGATTCTTCAAGAAGTATTTTGTGTAACACAAATACACCCATTGCCCACGATACATGACACTAAACTGTGCAGCACTGGTCCATGCATATGACCTTAAACTATTTTAGTCCTCACTACAAGACATAAAAATTAATTGTCCTTATAGTCCTCACTGCAAGACTTTAAACTGCATGGTCCCTTTTGTGCTTGCTGTAGGACATTAAACTTCATATCCCCTCTATCATCCAACATGACATTAAACTGTGTCCCCTTTGTTTTCCAACATGACGTTAAACAATTCGTCCGAGTTGAAAGATGTTAAATTTCCAAGCACCTCATGTCTGTGACACATGACATTTAAACATTGAAATAGTCCCTTATGTGTCCTACATGACGTTAAACTGTGAATCACTAGTTTTGTTGTTGCCTATTGTTTCTCACATCGAGCATGGCTCATGTGAGCTTCGAGTAAGCTTAAACCATACCACCTTCTCTTGGACGCTAACCACACGTAAGTCCCAACACCATCTTTCGGTTATCCTCAAGTATAACTTGATCACCAATTCATTCTCAGTCGAACTATGAAGACTTTGATCCTTGCCTTATAGGTTGGGTACATAGGCAACCTCCTGAGGTTCAAGACCAAAACCAATATCTTCACATCATTTCACCTCTATATCATACAGTGTTGATCCGTGAATCCCCCCCATAAAAAACTAATATATTCAAAATGGGGGGATATATTCTGGCCTTTGTTTTTACAGACATAAAATCCCTGAGTCCCATTTTATTTTTATTGTATCTTACTTGACTATCATTTTAATTCATAGCTCCTAAAGACTCAAAAAAATTGTTTTGACTGATAATAACTCCATTTTTATTGGAACAAACGTCTGATGAAAGCATATGATTCATATTTTGTAAGTGATATCTACATTTAATTTGAGTTTTATATTTTCATTATAACCTTATTCTAGTGTGTTAAATCCTTAAGATAATGATTTATTGGATCCTTTACTTCATGGATGTTGTTTTATGTAATTCCATACATTATATCCTTCACCTTAGTCCCTTTAGTCTTCCAATTGTGAGTATTGTTTTAAACTAATGATTTAAAGGTAGGAAATTACATATGATTTTACCTACAATTGAAACCTTATATTTTTAATATTTATTTTAAAAGTGTCTTTAAAAAATTTAAAAATGATTATTTTGATTACTAATTATTGTCATCGAAAAAGAATTTAGATTTTGAAAAAATCCAAATTTAAAGAAAATAATAATTGTTGGGAAGATTTATTAAAACCTTTTTTTTTATTTTGGATGAGATTTTTGAGAAAATGGCTAAAGAAAAATGATGATTTGAAAATAAATGAAAGGATTAAAACTTATTATGTAGTTTTAAAATGAAAAAGTCATGTTGAAAACATAAAGTTATAGATAGTATTTTTGAATTGATATGAAATGATTGATATTACAATTATATTTTCATTTTTTAACTAAATATCATGTGATCCAAGGTAGTCAGTGGGTGATTTGGACATTAACATTAGAATATAAACTCCTATAATGCTATATATGATGGAAAAACTAACATTAACATACTATGAAATGATTGTTTTCTCTATGGAGATTTGATACCCAATATCCTAAGTCAAGGGACATGTGTATACTTTGAACTGAGATCACTATTAAATAGTATTAGGATCATATTCCCAAAAACTAACATAAAATAGGGATCAATAAATCTTTTTATGACATTATTTTTCTAAATATTACATGTTAATGGTTTATGAAACTGTTTTATTAATTCAAATTACCTTATAATATTTCTTATATAAAATATTCATTTAAGGATATTTTGATATATATTATATCCCTTTTGATTATGAAATCATAATTTGTTAAAAATATATAGATTTAATTCCATGAATTATTTTAATTAAATTAATATTATATGTAGGTTAATAATTAATTAATTTATTATAGAACACATTTGGGGACCCTATTGAGATTTATGGCTCACTGAATACATTTTCAATATGGAATTTTCATATTAAAATATTCTATGTCTGAGGAAATGAAAAGTATCACATTGAAGTTGTGGTTGTTCATGATCCTCCAGTCCCTGAGTGGTAGAGTTTACGAGTAGAGATGGTATCGCCTTGGTACATGGGTTTGACATTGAGAATTATCTTGAATATATTGTGTCTCTTGATGATGTACTACTAGGGTATTATTTTTTCCATGTTTTTCTAGTGCATTCAGCTTTTGGAGTGTTGATAATGTTGACTTCTAACTTTAAACTTCTACTATTTTGTGGGACAAAACATTCCCTCTATATTATTTTTTTATGCAAGGAGATAGTCACCTACCATATGGGATTAGGAACATGCCTGGGGTTATGCTAGTGTGATATTGAATATCAGGGTATCATAGTATATGGTATCTCTTGTGATAATGATAAAATTGTTTTTAAACCATAAACAAATTCTAAAATCCGTCCATATTTAACTGATATGCCTCTTGGTTTAGTTGTGTTTTTATGGACACTAATATATTCTCTCCCCTTTTAAAAATATGATTTACTTTTTTCATAAATCTCCACCCAATTTGTTCATTTTAATTATTTATAATCTAAGATACATTTCATGATCTTTCAATGTTGGAAACCTATGATCAAAATATGGGATATGTTTTCATTTACTGTTATCTAAAAAATTTTATTTATATTATATATTAAGAATCCTTATGATTTTTCATTCATTTATTCCTTGAATCAATATTATTAAAAGCACTACCTTCTGATGGGTTTTATCATGCATATTTTTTTTATATAGTTTATTTCCATTACCTGAGACACATATTTATGATTTTCATTATGTTTTGGGTGTTTTTCTAATTTTATATCCCACTAATGAAATCATAAAGAATTATATCTCATGAGATTTTATAAAAGGGATTGAGGAGTGAGCCTCATCCCTCATAGGAATTTGTCCACCGAACCATTATAATATTTGGTGAGACCCTTTAATTATTTTTATGATGTGTTGTCTTATGTTTTTTTAACATATTTATGATTCCATGATCTTATGATATCATTTTTGTATTCATTTTCCCATACAATGATAAATTAAATTTAGGATATCTTGTTATTATTCTTAACATTCACATGTTGCATCACCATTACGATTTACTCAAATTATTCTCTTATTGAGTATTGTTTCTCACCCATTCTTAGGATATCATTTCCATAGGTTATTAAGGAAATTAAAAAATGTGATAGGTCTTGAATTGTAACTTTTTGTAATAATTTTTGGGAATATTTTTATGAATTATTATAGATTATGTTGTTCTTCATATAATGTGAACAATGAAAATTTTATACAAAAGTTGGGTTCAAATAGTTAACTATTTATCCTAACTCCCTAAAAAACATAACCTAATAAGGTCCCCATAATGTAAATATTACATTAATCATCAATAATAGTTTAATTAAGTATGTGTATCAAATAAAATGAGTAATGTTTATTATTATTATGACCAGATCTGGGACTATGAGTCTAGGGGTTCTAAAAAAATATTCATTAATTTTTTAAATATAACCTTTTTAGTAATTTTAAACGATTTAGAAATTTTTACTATAGAAAAATATTTATATTAGAAATTAAAATATGATAAAAAACATTAATATTTCGTTTAAAATTCACCTTAATGGTTTTTGGGGATTTTATGGGATCACTAACCCAAGAATTGAACAAAAACTATCAAACTACCAACTAAATAGGAAGAGATATGCTTTATCTCAAGAAATTTATACTAATTATATACACAATTTTACAATAGAAAATAATAAATTTTATTGATATGAGACACCAATAATTATGCAATCCAAGGGCATGTAGTTATCTTTAATCTCTTTATGATCTCCTCACTCTTTTCATCTATTATGATTTGGACCCTCAATTTGAAGCATCCATTTCAAAAATAATGAAAGATATTAATGGGACTTCATTAAAACATCCCATCATGGATAAGAAATTATCCACAACCTCTAAATATTCACTAATATATAACCTAGACATAAACTACTGGGATCTAATGGTTCGGAAAAATTATTATCCATAAAGATGAATAAAAATTATTCTACCACACTTCTTAGCTATCCAAAAATCCCTAAAAATGACAATACTTTTGAATTAAATGATTTATAAGGCTATAAAAATTATCTCATCAATGATATATCTCTACCATATTCTTTATTATATCATCAATTTTAATATTTTAATGGAAATATTTTCTTGAATAAATAAATTCTATCCATGACTTCCCATCACGTTTTCAACATTTCATCATCTACTATATTTTAGCCAACTTATTTATATAATACATATACCAAGGAAAATGAAAATTGATATGGATCATTTACCAACTCATTGTTGAAATAAATATCTTATAAACATTCCTCATCATTATGGAATAATTCTCAATAATGAGAATACAATTCTGAGGATTTCATCAAATAGAATCTGAAAAAACATGGAATGCATCTTATAAGCCGACAAGGGTTATCTCATAATAATCTTAGCAAGTATACTCAATATATTATCACTTATTAACTTTTTTATGTTTTATTAATTTTTAAAATGGATTAAGGATGGGTTATTTATGGTTAGAAATAAGAATAAATGGAAAAATAAAAAATAAAATTGAATGCTTCATAAGAAATACCATGATATTCAAAAATTTTGATTTTTTATTGTCTCATATCATTAACTATCTATCATAGTCCATATGTTTTCCAACTCACTCCAAAGGACCTAATTGTATCAATGGTGTGAATATATATCACACTTAAGAATTATACTAGGTGATTAACACACTAATCTCATAAATGGGTCACAATCATGAGTTGATATACTTCTATAATGATTTATCCCAAATGTAAATTGGTTTTTTTGAATAGTTATGTAAGGAATTATTTTAGAAGTGAAAAAGAAAATGGGTTATGAGTGAAATATAAGCTATAAAAATATATTAATTATATCAAACGCTGAATGTATTTTAATAAAATAGAAAAAAAAATTAAATCTAGGATTATGGACTATAGTTCACTAATTTCTATCCAGTGGGTGATCCTCTGGTTAGCCGCCTATCATACATGAGAGCTCCAAATCCATCATACCTTCATAGTGGGAGAATCATGAATATTGGGTGAATAAATAATCAACATAGGTGATGAAAAAATATAATTATTTATATTTTTATTCAAATATAATACAAATTTTAAATTTAATCAAGTTGGGGCCAAATTCCATGTTTAAAATAATATTCAAATTACGAGTGGAAATTATTTATTTTATTTTATTCACCTTCTTCTCCGTTCTCCTGGGTTTTTTCACCAATATGTTATTGAAAAGTCTTATTATTCCTTATATAGATTACATATAAGCAGTTTGAGTGTTCTGATTGTTGATGTTGTGGTCCTTTTCAATATTCTATATTATCAAAATCCCTCTAATTATCTTCAAATTCTTCACTAGCATAATTATCTCCACATTGATATATTATTGAAGTTGTTCCATTTTTTTCTAACTAGGGGAATAAAAAAATATTTAGAATTTTTTATAAATTTATAACTTTTTGTAACTATTAATTTAATCTTTTATCCATCATATAATTATTGGATTAAAGATATTTTGATATCAAATCCTAGTGATTTAGTTTGTAGAGCGATCAATTTTCATAGATCTTACATTAGAGTGAAATTGTCATAGAGGAAATATACTCTACATGGAAACTATATTTCCCAAATATACTTGGGAACTCTACATTTGGGACACCAAAATTACATTTTTGATCACAATGAATTCTAGGTATTTAGATATAATCGTTATTTTACAAATCTATATAGTTTCGTTTGTGAAATTTCTAATTATTTTTGAACCCTACATGCGATAAATTTTACACTATAGTATAATTCAACGTTAACTATTGAGATTTCATTAACTATATTTTTTTCCAAATACACAAAGACTATCCATATTACCCAACAATCTTATGATTTAGCCATTGAAGTCATAATGTTTGGTCATGCCTTCGTCAGTTCCAGGATATACAACTGTGATGGTTATTAAATCAGTGTAGAATTTGTTCAAATAAAAAAATAATTTAAAAAAACAAACTTAGAAAAAAATTTACAAATGTACATTTATAATTCAAAGATCAATGTATGCCTTTTCTAATTAAATAAAATCTTATATAAACCATAAATAAATATTCTTAGATCTAATTATTATTTAACATTATTATTTTATAAAAGAAACAAAAATCAATAAATTAATGTAGATCTAGAATAATTTGTGGGATTTATATCATAGAAAAGTAGAAAATATTCTTGGATATATTACCTTTCATCACCCCATACCCCACACTTATATTATTGTATTCTATTGTAAAACCAATATTTCATCCTAAAAATGATATTCTTTTCTTAGAAACAATATAAATCCACTGAATATGAGAAATAATTAATCCATTCATGAAATTTTCATCACCCATCTATAAATTAATTCAACAATTTTACTAAATTTTAGGTCAAATATGTGGTTCTAAGATTGGAAAAAAATAAATTTCATTAGAATTAAATCTTAATCAAGGGAATATTTTAAAAATTAATCTCCTATAAGTACCTTTACTATATATATATTTTAAAATTCCTTGAAACAACACACATGATATAATTATATTTCAATTTTATCCTTTGGTATTTGTCTTAAATATTTCCCTCACCTTAATCTTTTTCCCATGTAATTAGAAAAGTATTTATTTTCTCCTAGGAATCTGTGCAAAAATAAATTATCAAATTTACTATGGGAACTTATTAGTCCCTCTCACAGTATGAATCTATATTAGAAATTAATTTTTAGATCATAGTTACCCATTTTTCTATAATATCAATGGACTTATATGAATATATTTTGAGATTTACCTCGAGGTATTCCCTTTCATATTTCATAGTTGATGTATTACACATGTTAATGTAAAAAAAAATCTTTTTCGTTATGTTATAATTTCAATTTTTATAAATCATTTTTTATCAAACTCCACTTACATTTTCTAAAATAAATATTTATATATGAAATAAAAAATTACTAAAAAATCATGAAAATCTATTAATTTCATAATCAGTGAAATTTCAAAATGGAAAGACATCATTCACTATGTGTGAAAACATTGAAATTTGATTATGAATACTAAAAAAACTAAAAAAATTAAATATAAAATATAAAAATCATCATCATTATTTATTGTTCCATAAAAAACTCTTTAAAATATCTCCTAACTATTCTAAAATTGTATTGAGGAATTCCTAACATTTTTTCAACACTCCCCATGAAATATCAAGAAAATAAATTTAAACACATGTTTTTAAGTTATTAATGTAAATGGATATACAAAACTCTACTATTTTCCACAGGCTTGGGTTATCCACATCCTTTGGTAATTTTTAGGAATTTTTTTCTAATGAACTATGTATTTTTTACTTTTTGAAGATAATATTAACAATAAATTTTCCATTATAATTTTATTGAAAACAATTAAAATTAAAAAATGGAAACATTATTGGGTTATCCCTCATAAGTGGTGTTGTATTTAGAAATTACAATGTTGGAATGTTTTATTATTATACCTTACATTCTAATGGAAGTGGCTTTTCTTATAAAAACACTACATATTACTCCTTTCAAAAATTATTAGACACAATTATATATAAATATCCACATCATTAGATTTATTCATATTAACCCCTTGATTGGTGTTGTGAGTCCTAAAACGTGGGTGCGAAAGTATTATGTAAATTTCCAACTAAGTAATATGTTTGATGGATTTCACTTTTAGTGTCTTAAATGATGATGTTATTTGGACTTGTTAAACCAAGGGAGAGATAATGTAAAATTGTAACTAAGTAGATTTAAAACCATTTTAGTTAAAATTACAATTCTACACCACGTGTGTGTAATCATGTACTTGTATTTATTTAAAATAGTCCACCAGGAACTCCACCATTTTTATACCTCAAACAATATATCATTTCTAATTTTATTAAGGGTTTTTTTCATATGGCCCCTAAAAAATCCTTTTTTTCTTATACCAAATCTAAATCGGTGGAATCTCCTTCAGATTCTTTTTGGGCTACTAAGTATAGGTCTTATTTCTATTTTTCCACATCTCTTTTGTTATCTTAATTAAATTCATCAATGGAGGAATTTATCATATTATAGAAATATAGTTAATGTAGCTTTAATTATTGACACTTTTGGAAATCCCACTTAGTTTTTACAACATACACCTAGGAGTCTATTCCCATCTATTTTTTATTGAATATATTTTTATTTATGGAAGTTTTTATCTATTCTATATTATATGAAAATCTTAAATGGTAACCATGGAGTTTGTTTTATTTATTCCTCCACCCCAGCTTATTAATTTTAAAGGGTTATAAAAAATGGTGTTCAATCGATCGTGTTATTAGTAGGTAAATAAAGATAATGTTTTTATTCAATTTAATTTAAGTGAAATGTATTTAAATTCAAGAATATTTCTATATTATTTCAAATTTTGGTTCTTTTTTTTCGTGTACATCCATTAGGAAATTAGTTACAATTGATGTGTATTTTGGGTCCTCAATTTTTTCTACAAAACATTATTCCACTACCAAATCATCATTATCATCTAGGTGTGAAAAAGTTTAGCTACATCTTATGTTATAGAAACATGTAGATCATATTTTAATTATATAGGACTAAAAATTTTATAGAATGAGTATAGGTTAAAGTCATATCCTATATTTAATATTACTATAAATTAATTTTCCATGTCCACAACCACTCATAATTATAATAAAATAGAGGTGGGAAATTGTGGACACTCAATATTTTCATTAAAATTGATATAATTCATTCCTTGTTTACATCATCATCTTGGGCCTATAAAAAATTATTTTGAATCAGAGGTAGAATAATATAGGGAATTTGATTTTATTTTAATTTCAATGAGTTTAAAATAGTCTCTTTTAAATAAATATGAAATCCCATAGTGATATTATCTTATAAGTCATTGGAAATGTTCAAGCCCATTGGAAATATTCTAGAACTAAAACAGTAGAATATCATCCTCCCCGTTAGTCTCTTCCTCCATCATCACTATTAATATTATTATAGGATGGATTTTTTTTTATCTTTCTACATTTAGAGATGTATTAAGATTACTTTCTCCTCCTATTCATGTCTCATAAAATTATGAAAATAGAAATTGAATTTTTCTGGAAGATTATGTCTTATATTCATGTTGGAAAAATTTTCCTCCATTTATTATTTTAGTAGTGGAAAATATATTTGGTCGCTTATAATATCAAGTGATTTATTGAAGCTAGAAAGAAGCTCAGTATCCTTTTCAAACAAGCGGAAACAAAGGTTTTACATTAGTTAATAAATGTATCAAATAGTTTTCAAAACACCAAAAAAATTAAATGCGAGAAAAATATAAATTAAAATAGAAATGATTAAAATAAAACATGAATAATAATTTAATGTATAGAAAACTAATTATATATGTGAAAAAATGATTAATTATTAATCCATCTTCCCAATAATGGTACCAAGTTCATGAGTATTATCGTGCAAGGTATAAATCATACAAAATTTCATAAACAAAAAATGAAACCTAGTGGCTGGCCAAGCTCATCTCTCAAATTTATGGACCTAGAGACTCGTTATCTAAATACTTATATATTTTTTGTGTTTTCTTAATTTGGAATGGATGGAAGGTATTTGGTTTTTATGTAAACAAAATTGAAAAAATAAAATTGAAAAAAAAATGTAAAACCCCATGTATTCAGACATCGTTATCATTCATTATCTCATACTATTAACACTGTATTATAATCTTTGTTTATCCCAACTGAGAACACACCACCACACTTCATCTATTATGTGAATGAATATCAAACATAAAAAATATTCTGAGTCATCAAACAACCATTATCTAAAATTGTTCTTAATTATGAGTCCACCCACTAGTGAATCCATTGATCCCATTCATTCAATAGAGATCTTAATTATAGGAAAGGGACTGGTTTTATAGGTGGGAATGAAAATGGGGGGAGGAGAAAAATTAGGTATGGTTGCCTCCTCAACCCCTCAAACATCCTAATTCCAATAATAAAATATGAAATTAAAATATGGGTGTGTGGACCATTGTTAACAAGATTTTATCCAATATTTGATCCCAGGGTGAGATTATAATCACATATGAGATATTATGAATCCCTATAACACCACAGTTGGAGAAAAAATATGAATGTGGGAAAAAATAAAAGACCATTCGGTGAGAAAAACTGAATGAATTTGGTTATAAAATATACAAAAAAATAGAAATTTATAATCTAAATAATGTTTAGAATTATGTTCAGGATTTGAATTTTTTAAAATGAAAATTTTTGTAGTATTTATAACAATTAATTGGAAATTTTCTATATTCTCCCTAGTTTTCAGCACCGAGCATTTAGTGTGAGTGATTATTTTTCCACTGATGGATTTTATGTGTGTATGTTGAGGATCATGGTTATGGAAGTTGGGATCTTATAGAATCTTTCTTGATTCTATTAATTCCTCCCAGGATATATATCTTCCTCTTCATCTTAATGATCTCAACATGGATAACTTATTAAATTTTTTATAAAAACATTAAAGTACAAGAAATGATAATTTTTTTATTTTAGGTCAAACTAAACCTTTTTGGGATTTTATTATTTAATATCCCATAAGTAAATTAATGGTTTAAATTCACATATGTTTTTTAGTAACCTATAACATTTTAATTGGTGTGTTATTGATTTTTTTGGATCTTCCATTAGAGTATAATTTTTTACAAAGTTAATTAACTCTATATAGAAAAAAATACTTCGTAATCCTTTTTGGAAACACTATATGGGGACTAGAAAATTGAATCATTAATCTATAATGAACTCTATGTCATTTTCTGAAAACAGTAAAAGTAAACCCTCAATCATAATTCTATATAGGTTCCTTTATTTATTTTTTTCTTTCAAATGAACTCTACAGAAGGAAAATGGAACTCTACATGGGAACTCAAATTGAACACATAGAGTTCATAACATTTTCAATTTTCAACTTTAAAAAAATTGATATATCCAATAAACATCACTTTATGTCACTACTTTCACATAATTCATGAATTTCGTCTTACAATAATCTCAAAATCCCAATAAGGGATGGATGGTGTCTCTGGGGATTGGATACACAAGATGATTATTTTATAACCCATGTGAACATTTATCCACCATATAAACATAATAAATGACCTTCTAGAATCCCCATTGGTTATAATTATATTCATCACATGGGGAATATACACATAAGAAATAGGTGAGTTTAAATAAGAAATAAGTAAATAATCATCAACATGTCCTCAAGGGAAATATTATAATAATATGAAAAAATATGATCATGGTCGATATATATTTTAAAAAATAACACTAAATAAAAATATTTATTCCCATGTAAAAATTTTGATGAATCTATTTTTGAATAAAAAATAATTTATGATGATATATGTTTGTGTGGGAATAATTTGTGTAATGAATTATGGTGAGACAAAATATTTATGTTTAGTGGAATGATGATGTCCATTATGTAATGATCTTGAGCTTGAAAAAATTACCTGAATTAATGATATCATGAGTTCGTGGAATCAAAAAATTGTTTCAATAATATAAAAAATATTCTTATAATAATATATCAAATCTCACTACCAATATAACTAAACATAGTATTCTAGGTTATCTATCTATGGACCATACGTTTCTTACTAGATTAATACATTACCTAATGGATTGGAGTGATATAAAATTATTATGCACTCTATTAATACTAATATATTCAGTAATATATGTTTCACATTATAGATTTTCGTCATCGTATCATAAATAACACATGGAAAATAAATTCCTTTTAATACATTTCTTACTGATTTCACAAAAATTAATTTCAAGAAATTGATTAGTTGATACTAAAAATTAATTCATCCAAAAGGTGTAATTATAAAAGAATTTATGAGGTTATTCATAAATCCTAACTCTAATGGGGTATATATTTTGTAGATAAAGAGGTAAAATGAATCAAAAATATAAAATTGTTTTTTTTGAAACATTTTAATGATTATTGTAAAAGGATGAAGTTATCGGTCACATTAAAATGTTATTTTCAAAAATATCAGGTAATTGTTTTGGAAAAGAATTACTTTTATAAAATAAAAACAAATATTTGATCAATGAAATGAAAATAAATACATTATTAAGTTAATTTCTATCGGAATATAATCCAAAGAATCATGGATGGGAAATAATTTAATTATTTTAAAATACTATCATTGATTTAATGGATCGAACCTCTCTGGTCTATTACTTTGGTGAAATCTGGTGTTTGAGGGGTTCTGGGAGTTCAAGGTGACTAATCTGCAACACTTTTCCAAATTTCCAATTCTATGAGCAGTGTTTCCAGTTTCATGAACTGTGTCATGGTGTCACATACATGTTATCACAGTCACTGTGTCACAGAAACTGTGTGATAGAAATAGTGTCATGGAAACGGTGTCACAAACACAAGGTCACAGAAACGGTGTCACAAAAATGGAGTCACGGTCATGGTGTGATAGAAACGGTGTCACTGAAATGGTGTCATAAAAATAGTGTCACAGAAACAGTGTCACAAACATGGTAAAACTGTCACAGTGTTACCGAAACGGTGTAATAGAAACGGTGTCATAGAAACAGTGTCACAGACCCAGTTTCACAGAATCAGTTTGACAAAAACAGTATCACAATCATGGTGTCACAGAAAAGGTGTGAGGGTAACTATGTCATGGAAATTGTTTCACAGACATGGTGTGACATAAATGGTGTGTCACGACCCGTCCATGGGGCCCGTGCTATGACTACCCCAGACCCGCCTTCCATAGGCCAGGGGCTAACGACTAGCACCAAAGGCATAACTCCCAAAAGAAGGGAAGGCATTGCCTTTATAAAGAAACATACACAACAGAGTACAAAAGCGAAGTAGAAACTAAGTAAAACTGAGTACAAGGTAAGTGTTGAAAATAAATTGTCCAGTATACAAACCCAACTGAAAGTACAATTCAACTGAAAGGAAAGTACAACAAGAGTAGGTAAAACAGAAACACCGAGTCTTCCTCCAAAAATCCCACCTGATGTGTGGATACATATAGTCTCCTCGGCCTCTCGAGTCTGGCCGTCCGCTCCGTCTATGCCCCGCCAAGTGGTCCACTTCTTGGTACCGTCTAGCTCCACAATCCTCCAACTCGATCAGTGTTGTCCATCGTCTGTATCCAACACAATGTAGTGATGGAATAAACCGTTAAGGGGTGAGTATACGATACTCAGTAGGGACCTTGAGACCTCCAGAGGTCTCTCAGAATACTCGAAGGATAAACCACAAAGGAAATATGAAATCACAAAGTATCAACAACACTACTTAGGTATATGCCCATACATATACCTAATTCATCAGTTACATTTTGTGTCCAACTCTCGTGTACAAGCACTATCCAGTCCACAAAGGAAAGAAAAACTCAGTCCACAAAGGATAACAGAACTCAGTCCACTCAGGAACAACACAACCCAGTCCAAACAGGAAATCAAGTCAATCACATAGATAGTAATGATTGAAGTCAAGACTCAGCTCACACAGGTATACAACTTCGCATAGAAATAGAGATGATCACATGTAGCCATTGATTCATATAATCTGTCAGACCCACATTGGATACAAGTACTGAGGACATACTTCCTGACCCACATAGGATACTAGAACAATAGCCATCTTTATTGAACCCACGGAGGATCAAAGTACAGTCGCCCTCGTTGCCGAACCCACGGAGGATCCAAGAACAGTCGTCCTCGCTGCCGAACCCACGGTGGATCCATGTACAGTCGTCCTCGATGCCAAACCCATGGAGTATCAAAGTACAATCTTCCTCCCTGTCGAACTCATGGAGGATCCAAGAACAGTCGTCCTTGCAGCAGAACCCACAGAGGATCCAAGTGCAGCCATCACCGTTGCAATCGTAGCCAGCTCTAGGGTTCCTGCACACAGCATGCTTGATTCCAAGAGGGTCCGATCCTCGAGAAAAAGAGGGTTTCTACATCAACTATCACGAAGTCCAGAGTTGATGTATCCCAAAGGTCCGTCTCGTCAAAAGAAACCCAACGCGACAGACAGTGCGTCAATCGGATGCCCGGTCAGAAAGTTATTCGATTTTCTATCCCAGGGGCCCAGTTGGGTTTTTAAGATAAAACCAACCTGACCATACTCCAGCTGCATCCAAACCTCAAGAGGAGTAATCCAAAAGGACCATATCGAAAAAAGGATCCCAACACAATTGATCGCACGTCAATTAGATGTCTGGTCCTTGAGATATAAGCGTTTCCGCTCCAAGGGCCCGGTTGGTCTCTAGATAGAACCAACCCGGCCATACCCAAACATTGCCGAAACCTCAAGTGTAATATAAAGAAATGACTGACTTCATCCAAGTATCCATATGAAACTGACGGTGGGTTCATTGGAAGTTCGTAGCTTATTTTATGGGGAAGAGACTGAAAATGGTTCGATGTGGGGGTCTGGGCCAGCTCCGACCAGGCCCAACCCCCCTAGGTCAGCCAGAACCGGGTCAACCCGACCCAGGTCTGAGTCTAGCCTGGTAGGGCGTTGCCCAACCCAGCCGGGCGCAGCCCGGCCCGGCCCGGCGAGGCGCAGCCCGACCATTTCCGCGCGAACCGCCCAGGCCTGGTCGGGGGGTGCACTGGCTCGGCCAGTGGCTGAGCATGGGGGATGCGGTCCCCCTTGTTCCATGGACACAACGACCGAAGACCACGTCTCCCTAGACCCCGCGTGGCCACGGGATCTGATTCCCCGCCGTCACCGCACCAGCACGGCGCGCCGAAAGTATCTTTTGAGGACCACCGGACGCGCTCCAGTGGTCCAATTTGCCCGACGTCTGCGCCTATGGCCCTCTTGGGACCCATACATTACTGCGGCGACCACCTAATGCCAAAACGGTCCCATTTCATTATCACCAATGATTCTGTACATTAGGAACAAAATAGTGGTGGGTTTAGACTTGTTCGTTTGCCCGCTCCCACAGCGTTAGTGGTTCTAAACTTCACCCAACATATTAATTACCAAGAACCAGGGTAATATTTCTCTTAAAGAAATAATATAAAAATTTTCCCCTACCTCAACAAGGGATATGATCATCAGCGTCGTGGTAGATGGCATCGTGGAGAAGAGGATCGTAGGCGTCGTCGGGGCGTGCCGAGGAGGAAGCGACGTCTCCTATGTTTCCACGGAGGAGAGTTAGGGTGGCATGTCATCGATCTATGAGGAACCGGCGTTCTTCGTTGTTCTTCATCGAAGGCCAGCATTCTTCGTTTTTATTCATCGCACATTGAAGCTCTCCTCCTTAACAACAAATTAATAGGTTCCACTTTTTATTTAACTATACCTGCAAGGTAACTCTCCCATAATTAATTCACCACATTAAATAAAATGTGTTAACAATTAATTAAATAAAGGAGAGAGATGGTCCCCCATTATTAAATGTGTTGGCAGTTAAATAAAACGGAAAAAGTGGAAGGTTACTCATTAAATTATGGGTTGACATAATTTAATGCATTGAGGTGACATTTAGTGGAGGTCTGTCGAATTAATGGGGGTTCTTAATGAGATTGAGAGGGAATTAAATGGTGGAAATCGTGTGGGCCCCACCTCTCTAAAATCCACACTTGGTTAGTTAAGTGGCTATGGGCCCAACTTTTAAATACCCATGGGAGGGAAAACCTCCTCACGAAATAAAAAATGTTCCGAAATTTTTTATTAACTTCTCAAATAAACTCCCAAAAATTATCTTATCCTCTTTTGCAAACACAACTATGGTAAGTGTCTCCTTAAGCAATTACTAGCACTGAGAGTTCATTGGTTCCCTCATATTTTAATTCCGAGCACCAGTTCAAAAGATAGAAAAACCTGCTCGTTCATTTACGAAACGTTCCGGAGCTAAACTTTCGAAAATGATTTCGGGCACACTGGGCCTCAGAATCAGGTGCTGTTAGATTCCAAATAATCGTAAAATTACAAAGTATTTTTTTAAAAAACAAATCATTAAAATTTCTGGGTCTCTACATGGTACCACATAAATAGTGTCACGTGCACGGTGTCACAGAAACAGTGTGATAGAAACTGTGTCACAGAAACAGTGTCACAGAAATGATTTCATAGAAACGGTGTCATTGCCAGGGTTTCATAGTCACGGTGTCACATACACGGTGTCACAGACATGATGTCACAGAAATAGTGTCACAGCTCATGAGAAGTGTTTCCGTAACTGTTTCATATTTCCTTTTCCAAATTTCAAAATTTTCCTATTTCTCTGATTTAATGTTCTCTTTGATATAAAACGCATTCAAAGACTTTTTTAAGGTATTTAATCCAGATTAAAATCCCACAACTACTATATTAATTTTCTAAGGCTCAAGATGCGTTTGTGTGTTCAAATCGTGTGGTTTAATGCGATCTGGATTTAATGTAAAATCATGTGTATCGTAATCCAATGCTCTATTAATTCTTCTAAGGGGACAAGATATCTTCCTCCCTTGTTCATACTCCTTGTTCTCTGGTGATATATGCTTTAAACATTACTTCCTTCCCATAGGAATCGTGAGATTAAACTTTTCCCCATGAATTGGTTTCCCTCAATGTTCTTCTTGTGGATAGAGCACCCCCTGTTTTGGTGAAACCCAGTAGTATCTATAAATATTCAATATAAGGTATGATTTATCATCATTATTTTGGGTTCATATTGCCTTGTATCTCCATTACATATTATGGGATGTGATCTTCATGATTATAATAGAGTTTATTAGGTTCAGTTGTTGCGATCATGTCACGACCTCCTCTGGTGGATGCAGTTGTCATGGGAGGTGGCGATCGTGATCCATTATGTCGATCGTTCTCATATAAAGAACTTAAAAACCTTTTGAGTTATGGGATTCATTTATTCTCTTTTCATTTATGTGAAAATGTAATTTTAACATGTTTTAGACATAGGATCACAATGAAATTGGCATAATAAATATTTTAAATGGATAAATAAATTGATATCGATCATAGGTTGTTGCCTCTTGTTTTTCTAGATAGTGTGATATTTATGCTTGTTTTTCATAGATTTTCATTCTTAATGGAAATTTGTAAAGAATGGAAATCTGGAATTAATTAATAATTGTTGGCTAAAGATAAATAGGCATGCAAATGAATCCAGTTTTTATTGAAATTTGATTCTAGTCAAATTTATTCAGTAAGAATGTTTAATTATTTGTGGTAGCTTACTCTTTAGTTTACCCACAGTTAGAACCTAAAAATAATAAATCGATTAATTCCGGATGGATTAATGAACTGGCTGTTTAATAAAAAGATAATGCCTTTTTGGTTTCTGAGTTACACTATTTCCTATAAAGGCCAAGACCCTTATGCATGGAGCTGTGATAGATCATTTTGTATGAAGGAATATATCTTTGATTAAGGACCAATATCTCAGCTGATATAATGTTTTTTTCTATTTCTTTTATTGTGATGTGGGTATGGCTATCTGTTGTGATATGTCAAGGTAGGCAGACTATTTGGTTGTGGTAGTAGTTGATTCCTAGAGTGGCGAGATGATTCGGTTTATGCATGGGGGTGTCAGGGGGACACCAGAGATGATGGAACTAGTTTAATGTTAATTTTTGGATGCCTATTATTTCTTCATTGTTGTTTATCTTTCTCAATTTCCCCAATTCTCAAGTTCAATCATTTGATTACCCTCCATCTAAAAGGGGCGATGACACGTGGGTATTCCATGTGCTTTCTGTGTTTATCTTCCTAATTGATTATGGGTCTATTCTCTTTCTATAGGTGACAAAGACTCTACGAGTAGTTCATCTAGTCACTGTGTTGATCCACCTTGTGTTTAGTAGATTAGAATACTTTTTTAGAATGCCTGGGAAAATGGGAATGTTATAATGTTTTGATGAAATGATTGAATATATGATTTTAACCAATGGGGATAGTGCTTTCTGGGATGCAATGCTGAGGTTTCAATTTAAATAAACAATGAACATTGGGTGTGATGCTAATAAAATATAATGTGGAATTGTTAATGGTTAATTAATGTTTAAATAATTAATTAACATAAAGTTCAACAGATAAAAA
Organism: Viscum album; assembly: GCA_963277665.1. Classification (NCBI taxonomy): domain Eukaryota; kingdom Viridiplantae; phylum Streptophyta; class Magnoliopsida; order Santalales; family Viscaceae; genus Viscum; species Viscum album. The sequence continues at coordinate 1,221,539,278 of OY728119.1, forward strand.
TTGAATGAAGTAATGTAATAAATCTCTATAAATTGTTGTGTGCTTATAAGATACATAATATTAGAAGTGGAAGCCTAGAGTTAGAGAGGAATTAGCTACAGTTGAATCTAAGACTAGGTAATTCCCATAGTGTGGTTGTAATATATAGTATATTCTGTACTTTTTGTGTTTATATACGCTACTCCACCCTGTAAGTTATGTAAACTGAAAACCCGGGGACTCTGATCCCTTGGGGGTGTCTTCCCCAACATTCTGGTGGGAGAATTGATGGCCGACTACCCCCTTTATCCTAGATCTCTTCTCTTGGTAGTTACTTTTGATGGTAGTAACATTGGTTAATTTTTCCCATATATGTGTGTAGAGGGCTGTAATGGCTTATGGTTATTCAAACACATATATTAGGGATATATTTTCCTATGGACTACTATAGGTGTAACATCTATAGGCTATGAGGGCTTCAGGATCCTTACTCAGTGTATGTGCTGTAATGGATTGAGGTATAATTCCTGACATACAATACACATTATGCGATGTGTGGTGACTCTAGGAAACTACCTGGTTATTCTTGTTTACAAGGAAGTGGTGATTTTTTTTCACGAGGTGCATGTTTTGATGCTTCTCCCATGTCTTTATGAGCAAGCCTTTTTGGAGAGAGATTAGTCGGACATGCGGTGTTCGGGAAAAGCAGAAAACCAGTGGGGAAGTAGAAGAGAGTTAACATTTTTATTATTTATTATATAATATAATCTTGTATGTGATACTTAGTTAGAGTATCCATAGTGAGGATAGGAATATAGTATACATGTGTAGGTGATGAGTTAGTTCCACTGGTTGATCACTGTGCTTTAGCATGCTTTCTTTACTTTTGAACAAGAGGGTTCGGGGAGGATCTTACTGTGTATACTTTTATACTGATGATATGTATATATAAACCTTTATTCAGGTCACATGGATCATTTTGGATATAATACTGGTTTCTACTTTCCTGGGGTTGAAGGAGTTGTTCGGGCTTGTGGTTTGTGTTGTATTTACATTCTTTTGTGTACTTTTCCCCCTTTTCAGTTTTTTTTCTTTTTCATGATATTACTTATGGGTACTTGGGATTTCTTTTATATTTTTTTCTAAGTTAGAGTTGGTTTTTTTGTCTTATCTCTACCATTCGCATGTGTTCTTGTAGAGGGTAATTCCTCCCATTTGTGTGTTTTCGTATACCGTCAGTGTTAGTCACCATCCTAGCACCTACTGAAGGTGGGAATTAGGGTTCATTATATCCCTTCTTACATTTCTAGACCAAGAGGGGTACTCTTTTTGGGGAGAATATCGTGACAGAGTGGTATTAGAGGTTAGGTTGAGGGATAGGATGGAGTTTGTGTCAGGAACAATTGAGGTTGCTAGGGTTGGTATGGAAACAGTGTTATTCATGTTTAGAAAGTGATGTAAACACTAGAGACCGGCTCAAAAATTGGCCTTTAGGGCCCCTGGTGATCTGATGCATTGAACTTTATGTTTTCAATGGATACCAAACTAAGTGATACATGTTACAACTTAGAGACCTAGGAAAGGATCCTACATCGTTCTTATTTTTTCATGTGTTTGAATGGGTAGACCATGGGATAGGTTAATCTCAAATGAATACAAGAAAACAATTAATTAATTAATGTGGAGTCTTCTATATTCCGTGTTTAGGAGCTCTAACTATTTTTTATTTTGTAGGTATGGCCCCAAGTCAACTTCATCATCAGGTTTGCGTAGATGATGCAAAACAAGCTATGCCAACAGATCACCAAAGTGTAGAGGTTGACAATGAAGAAACTTTGAGTTGGAAACTCTAAGAGTTCTAGAACCAGAGTCAGTAGAAGTATGAGGGGTTCATTTCATTTGCAGTCATGGAAGACTCGTTGGAGGAGGTTGATATAGAATTCAGTTTGATCGGTGCTCGGAAGGAGCACTGGGTGTCATTGTTTGTGATGAAGCCGTGTTGAACAGTGAGGTAGTGGTGGTTCTTGTTCCCCAGGGATCATGAGTAGTTGGAAATCTCATGGGAGAATTTCTATGACAAGATTAGTGTCGGGTTTCTTTCTCCGACAGCAAAGGCGTCTAGTCGCCAGGAACTTCTTACCCTCCGACAGGGGAGCTCCATTGTGTTAGAGTTTGGAATCCATTTCTGGAATCTTTTACGATATGCTTCAGAACTGTTTCTATATGAGGATAATAGGGCAAGGAATTTTGAGGAGTATTTGCATCTAGGGATCCAGTTCCAGGTCACACCATATATGATGATGACTTATCATGGGGTGGTGGTGAGGTAAAAGGTCGTCGAGAGGACATTGTCCATAAATGGATCGTCTCAGAAGGGGAGTCTTCGTAATTCCTCAAGAAGCATATCTGTGGTCCGGGGTTCCAGGTATTCAATGTAAAAGAGTTTTCGTTCAGCTGGGGATAGGTCACAACCCTCAACATTTCGTTTCTCTGGGGAAGTGGATCTCAGGCCTATTCCATGGGATCATGTGATATTTTTTCATGTGGAGGGAGAGGTCTACAACAGCGAGAGTGCCTGACCATTCATATCGGTCATCATGCACCAATTGATCCACTCCAGGTTCCTCTGTTGAGGTAGTTCCAGCCAAGGCATAATCATTGGGTTGTGCATGCTTTGGATGAGCAGAGGATGGATAGGCTAGCTAGAGGAAAACCCTGTGATTCTCCCCGTCTTCAAAGAGCAGATCACGACCATGGTGGTGGACATCATCAGGGTCATAGGGGTCATGGAGGAGGACGTGGTTAGATTCATGCTCTATCGTTGCCAACACTAGGCAATCCAGACATTATACAAGGTACCCTTTGGGTGTTTTCTACCTTGGTGTCTTCCTTTTTTGATTCAGGAGAGACACACTCCTTTATATAAACGACCATTGTCCATGCATTGGGACTTGAGGTAGAGAGGCTTCCAGTGCCCTTTGCGTTGACTATGCTAGTTGGAGGTCGAGTTAACATGTTTGAAATATATTGAGATTGTGAGCTAGTATTGGGTAAGTACCCCTCATGGGGCGATTTCATATGTTTATAGATACAACCATATGATTTCATCCTCATCATGGATTAGTTTTATTAGGTGTAGGCTATCTTGGATTACTTTAGGAGGTAGGTTGTGTTCATTGATGCGGATGGAGAGCCAGTGGGGTTTGTTGGTGTGAAAGACCCTTAGATGGGTCAGAGGCATGTTTTGTCCTTATCTTCCTTGATGGCTGAGCTTATGCAGAGTTCTTCAGAGGTTAAAAATTTGGGATTTCCTAGCGTGGTATAAGAGTACCCTGATTTCTTTATAGAAGAGGCTATTTCATTACCCCATTGATGAGATATCGAGTTTGGGATCGAGCTAATACTAGGATAATCTCTTATATCTATGTATCTATGTAGGATGGCCCCTTATGAGTTTTGATAGTTATGAATATAGCTTGATGATCTGTTACAATGCATTTTTGTTTGGATAAGTGTGTTAGCATGGGGTGCACTAGATTTGTTCGTGAAGAATACTGATGGTAGTTTGTGGTTGTGTATCGATAATCATCACATTAACAAAGTGACATTCAATAATCGCTATCCTCTTCCATGGATTGATGATTTATTCGATCAAGTGAAGGGTGCAAGTTGTTTCTCATAAATCAACTTGCAATCAGGATATCATCAGATGTGGTTGTAGGATGAGGATATCCTGAAAACTGCTTCTCGTTGTTATCATGGGAATTAAATTTTTTCTATAATGTCATTTGGTGTGACGAAGGATATAGTTGTGTTCATGAGATTGATGAACACAGAGTTTCATGAGTTCCTAGATAAGTTCATGGTGGTTTTAATCGATGACATCCTTTTGTACTCCATGTCTAAGAAGGAGCATGTGGAGCATCTACATGCCATTTTTTGTGTTCTTCTTCAAGAACAACTATTTTGGAAGTTTTTGAAGGGTATGTTTTGGGATAGAGAAGTCCATTCCCTAGGGAATGTTGTGTCCCAATAGTGATTAGTTGTGGATCCATCAATGATAGACGTATTTTTGTCTTGGGAAGCCCCCAATAAAGTGGCAGAGGTGGGATGTTTCCTTAGACTCGTAGGCTACTACATGAGGCTCATAGCCAACATTTATTGAGTTTCAACACCTCTAACAGCATTGAACATGAAGGATCTACAAATCGTGTGGATTGATCAGTGTAAAGAAGCTTTTGAGTATCTTATAGAGAAGTTTATTAAGTGATCCAATTCATTTTCTTCCAATAGAGGGAGTTCAGTTTAATGTTTTCTATGATGCATCACATCTAGGATTAGGCTGTTATTTGATGCAGCAGAGATCGATCATTTCTTGTGGGTCTCGGTAGTTGTCTACCCATGGTTGTAACTATTCCACCCATGATCTATAGTTGGTGGAAATGGTGTTTTCTCAAATGTTGTGGAAACATTAACTCATTAGTGAATGCTTTGTGGTTTTCATAGATCATAAGAGATTGAGGTATGTTTTCTCCCAACATGACTTAAACAAGCCCCAGTATCGGTGGGTGGAGTTATTACAAGAATACAACTTCGAAATCTTGTATGCCCATGGGAAGTGGAATATTGTAGCTGATGCGCTGAACTGAAATTCACGTAGTGATGAAGTTCATGAATCTGGTGATTTCGGGAGAGTAATGCCAGAACATTCAATATTACATCTCGATATGGGAGAAGTTGGGGGTAGATGTTGTCTTTTTTAGATGGTGTTGGAATCATCTCTAGTGCAGTAGGAGGAAGAGCCCTAGTTAGGGGATCTAAAGTTTAATGTCTAGAGATATAGAGTTGTTTATGGGAAGGCCCCTGATTGTTGGTCTGAGGATGAAAAACATAGGGTGTTGTATCATGGAAGGCTTTTTGTTCCTTTAGCGATGCGTGATATGGTTCTCAAAGAGTTCAATAGTTATCCTTTAGCGGTCCATCCTGGAGTGAAAATGATGTATTGAGTCTTGAAGAGTTAGTTTTTGTGGTGAAGTTTGAAGTGTGTAGTTGCGATGTTTGTGTCTTGATGTTTGGTTTTCTAGAAATTGAAGGTTGAACATCGTGTTCCTTGTGGTCTTCTCCAACTATTAGATGTTCCTCCGTGGAATTGGAAGCACATCTCAATAGTCTTTTTAACTAGTTTACCTTGACCTCAGGGATGACATGATGCTATTTGGGTGGTAGTGGATTATATAACAAAATCATCCCACTTCATTGCAATCAAGGAGTATTTCTCAGTGGAAGTTTTATCGAGGTAGTATATGTAGGAGGTGGTGAGACATCATGGAGTCCCAAAGATGATCATTTCTGATCGTGATCCCCGTTTTACCTCCAGGGTTTGGAGAGGTATCTTTAATTCTTTCGGTTCTCAAATATGCCTTAGAACTTCTTTTCATCCATAGACGGATAGCTAGACATAGAGTACAATCCAGACTCTTGAAGATAAGTTGCGCTCTTGTATCGCAGATTTTAGATGTTTTTGGATAAGGCACTTACCATTTGTGGAGTTCACTTACAACAATTATTTTCACTCCACCATTGGTATGGAACCATTATTAGCCTTGTATGGATGACCTTTCTGTTAACCAAGGTGCTATACTGGGGTTGGAGAGTTATCAATTCTCAGACTGGAACTAGTGCAGAATACGACAAAGATGGTTTAGGTGATTCATGAGGGGATGAAAGCAGTACAAGATCATCAGAAATCATATGTTGATCAAAGGAGGATACCATTGGAGTCTAATTTTGGGGTTCACATGTATATAAAGGTGACTCCTAGTCATGGGTAGAGAAGGTTTGATCGTTGGAGTAAGATTTCTCCCTAGTTTTTTGGGCCTTTCGATGTGTGGGATCATGTTGGATTCATGGCGTATCAGATTTCACATCCCCTGCATATGAGCTGGTTATATGATATTTTCCATGTATCGTAGCTCCATAGTTATCTTCATGATGAATCTCACATCATCGATTGGGGAGATATTGATTTTGATGATGATGCAAACTTCGAGGAGTGTCCTGTGGAGATCCAAGACCGCAAAGAGAAGGTGTTGTGTGGGAGTTCTATCCCCTTGGTTCATGTCTTGTGGAGACACGGTGGTGTGAAGGAGAGTACCTGGGAAAGCGAGTCGCAGATACGTGCTCAGTACCTAGAGTTTCCTGATGTTTAACTCTTTTCATGTAATGATGTATTCATTGTGGTTATTGAACTTTCATATTTATAAGATGGTTTTATTTTGTTGCTTCTTATGGTGTGTTCTCTTTCGAGAGGTATCTTGAGGAGTGTTTGTTCAGTCCCCCTTTATGTTTCCTTTTCGGTTGGTTTAGGATTCTCAAGGATGAAAATGTTTTGAGAGGTATCTAATGTAATGGCTCGGACCCCTCTGGTCCATTACATTGCTGAAATATGGTTTTTTAGGTGTTATGGGAGGTCAATGTGACTCATCCCCAACACTAATCCAAATTTCCAGTTCTGTGAACAGTGTTTCTAGTTTCATGAACAGTGTCATGGTGTCACAATCACAGGGTCAGAGAAACGGTGTGACCGAAATTGTGTCATGGAAATGGTGTCACAGACACGGTGTCACAGAAACGGTGTGACAGAAATGGTTTCCCAGTGATGATGTGACAGAAATTGTGTCATAGAAATGGTGTGACAGAAATATTGTCACAGAAATAGTGTCACGGAAATGGTGTCACAATGAGGGTGTCAAAGTCACGGTGTCACAGAAGCTGTGTGACAGAAACTGTGTCACAGAAATGGTGTCACAGACACGATGACGTAGAAATGGTGTGACAGAAATGGTGTCATGGAAATGGTTTCACAGTCACAGTGTCACAGAAATGGTTTGACAAAAATGGTGTTAGATACATAATGCAACAAAAAAGGTGTCATAGAAATGATCCCACAGTCACAGTGTCACAGAAACAGAGTGACTGAAATGGTGTCACAGAAATAGTGTCGCAGACATGGTGTCACTGAAATAGTGTCAAAGTCACAGTGTAACAATAACAGTGTCACAATCATAGTGTCATATACCAGATCTCACAGACACGGTTTCAAAGAAACAATGTCATACTCATGAACATTGTTTCCAGAACTATTGTTATATTTCCTTTTCAAAATTTTGTAATTTTTCTAGTTTCGTCGATATAACATTTTTTTAACATAAAATGCATTCCATGAATTTTTTAAGATATTTAAGGCTGATTCAAAGCCCATAGTTCTATATTAATTTTCCTAAGGATAGGTATGATTTTACTTGGTCAAATCCTGTAGTTTAATTTGAACCGCATTTAATGGAAAATCAATTGTATCTTAAATCGTTGCTTCATTAAATATTCTAAAGGGAAGAGATATCTTCCTCCCCTTTTCTCTCCTTGTTCTCTAGTTAAAGACTCTTGAAAAATTCCTTCCTTCCCACAGAAATCATGAGATCAAACTTTTCCCTATGGATTGGTTTCCCTTGACATTCTTCTTACTGCATGTGCACCCCCTGTTTTGGTGAAACCATGTAGTATCCATCATTATTATATATAAGGTATGATTTATCGTCATTCCTTTCGGTTCATATTCTCTTGTTTCACCATTACATATTATGGAATGTTATCTCCATGTTTCTAATAGAGTTTATTTGGTTCGGTTGATGCAGTTGTTTCGCGACATCCTCGGGTGGATGCATTTGTCACTGGAGGAGGCGATCATGATCTATTGTGTGGATCCTTCTCGTATAATGAACGTTAAGAAAGTTTTGAGGAAAGGGATTCATTACTTCCCTTTTCTTTTACATGAACATGTATATTTATCATGTTTTATCCTCTGTATCACAATTGAATTGACATAATAAATATTTTAACCGGATAAATAAATTTATATCCATCGTATGTTATTGCCTCTAGTTTTTATTGATAGTGTGATATCTTTTCTTGTTTTGATTATCTTTTCATTGTTGATGTAAATTGATAAAGAAAAAATGTTGTAATTAATTGATAATGGATTGGATAAAGCTAAAGAGGCATGTAGAAGAATCTGATTGTCTTTATTATAATTTGAATCTAGTCAAATTGATACAGTAAGCATGTTTTAATATTTCTAATAGATTAAAATATTAGGTTACCTATAGTAGGAACCTACAAATAATAAATCGGTTAATTCTAGATGGATTAAAGAACATGCTATTTGATAAAAATATATTTCTTTATAGGGTTCAGAGTTACACTTTTTCTTATAAAGGCCAATAACATTATGCATAGAGCTATGAGAGCTCATTATGTATGAATGGATAATGCCTTGATTAAGGACCAAGAGACTTGTTGATATAATGTTGTTTTCCTACTTCTTGTGTATTTATATGAGTATGGATGACTGTTTTGATATGTTGCGGTATGGAGGCCCATTGGTTGTGGCAGCAGTTGATGCCAAGATTGGTGAGATGCATCAGTTTATGCTTGTGGGTGTCGGGGAGGACATCAGAGATGATGGAACAGGTTGGATGTGAATGTTTGGATGCTTGTTGTTTCTTGTTGGTTTTTAATATTCCTTACATTCACCACTTCTCAAGTCATCTGGTTCCTTACCATCCTTCCAAAATGGGTGATGACACATGAGGTATCCCAATTTCTTTTATTGTTTAGCTTCCTGAGGGAGAACAGATCTATGCAGTTTCTATAGTCGGAAAAGACTCGACGGGTAGTTCATCTACTCACTATGTTGATCCCCCTTGTTTTTAGTATATTTGAATGTTTTTGTAGAATTCCTGGGAATATGGGAATGTAATAATGTTTTTAATAAATCATTGAATAAATGATGTTAACCCATTGTTTTAGAGCTTGTTGGGATGCAATGTTGAGGATTCAATTTAAAGGAACAGTGAAATTTGGGTGTGATGCTAATGAAATATAATGTAGAATTGTTAGTGGTTATTTAATGTTCAAATAATTAATTAACATAATGTGATACTAATAAAAAGGGAATTATGTTATGTAATAAATAACTTTAAATGGTCGTGTGCTTATAGGGTACCTAGTATTTGAAGTGAAAGATAGGATTCCGAGAGACATTAGATAAAGTTGAATCTATGATTAGGTTATGCCTGTAATGTGGTTTTGAGATATTGTATATTCTGTACTTTTTTTATATCTATATGCTTCTCCACCCCGTCAATTTAGGGAAACTGACACCCAAGGGATTCTGAGCCCTAGGGGTATTTTCCCTAACATTTCGGTGGGTGGGTGGATGGATGACTACCCCATTTGGCCCCTATCTATTCTATTTATAGTTACTTGTGTAGGTAGTCACGTTGGTTAGTTTTCCCCCTATATGTTTGTAGAGGAAAAAATGGCTTGTAGTTATTAACACAGATATATTCTATATATAGATTCATATGGACTACTAAAGATATAATGTGTATAGGTTGTGATGGCTTGAGGATCCTTTCTCAGTGTATGGGCTATAATGGATTGATGTATATTTCCGGATGTGTGATACATGTTATTTGAGCTATGTTGGCTCCCGAAAACTACCTGGTTACTTAAGATTTGGGGACATGGTGGTTTTTTTGCATGAGGTGCATGTTGTGGTGCTTCACCCAGGTGTTTGAGGGCACACCTTTCTAAAGATAGATTCTTAGGACATGCGATGGTTGGTAAAAGCATAAAACCATTGGGGAAGTATTAGTGCTGTACTCTTGATATACTTTATTATATTATATACTGTTGTATGCGATACTTAGTGAGAGTATCCATTATGAGGCTGTAAATTAGTATACCAGTTTAGGTGGTGAGTTAGTTCTACTTGTTGTTCACTATGTTTTAGCATTCTTTCTTTACTTTTGCATGAGAGGATTGAGGGAGGATTCTACTGAGTATGCTGTTATAATAATCCTATGTATATATAAACTATTTTTCAGGTCACTTGGAGCAGGTTGGAGATCAAGCTGGTTTCTACTAGCTTGGGGTTGCAAGAGTTGTTCAGGCTTGTGGTTACAGGTGTTTTTTCTTTCTTTTTGGTACATGGAGTTTATTCCCTTTTTATTTGTAGTTGTTTTTCATGACATTACTTATTTTTACGTTGGATTTCATATAAATTATTGTCTAAGTTGGAGTTGTTTGGTTTATGTCTTACAACTCTCTTTCGCATGTGTTCCATTAGATGGAAATGCCTCCCATTTGTGTGTTTTACTATACCCTCAGTGCTAGTATCCAACCCAGGGCCAACTGGAGGCTGGACACATGGGCCATTATCTCTCTTCTCACATTTCTAGCCTAGGAGGGGTAATTTTTGTGGGGGAGGGGGTCGTGACAACACAATTTATAAATAGAAAAAAGGTATAATGAAAATTTTATTTTGAAAATATTAGACTGGAAATAGGAAGGGAACATGAGATAAAATATAATTAGGATTCAAAATATTTAGTTGAATTTTTTTAATGGAAAATGTGAAAATGGAATAAAAAAATACATTACAAAAAAATAATTATTCCTAACTACGTCTAAATATTTAGAAAGATATAAAATAATAATGAAGTTATTTTATTGAAATTAGTAATTCCACTCGATTATTATAGATTATTTACTATATAGAATAGAGAAATATTCGAATAAGGGTACTTAGAAAAATAATATTCATTGGAGATATCTCAACACCTAAATGGAAAGAAAATTTAGTCAACAAAGCACTTATGAATTTATTATCTTTAGAATCGAAAATATATAATTTTATAAAATTCAATAGATTTATAAATTTCTAATATTTAATTAAAAAAACGATGAAAATCTATATAAATAGAGAAATCACACCATGAAAAGAGAAAAATTCGTAATGAAAATAAGTATCACAATGATGGAAAACTAAGATGTAAAAACTCAGTCCCTTAATCCAACTTTGCTAGATAATCTCTAACCTCTTCTATAAAAAATAACTATCTTAATTTCCTATTTAAAAAATTATTCAGGCTTTAAAACATTTTAAAAGATCATTTATAATGATAATTTATTTCGAATATATGTTTTGGTGTTTTATTTTCATTATCAGATGATATTTTCTTCAATAGATTTTTAGTGCATGTTTTGTAATGATGTTGTCAATTATTGATTATATATTAAAATTTATTAATTAAAATATCATTACAGTTAATTAAATATTTCCATTATAATAAATTTTTATTTTCAAATTACATTTCAAGTGCAATTTAGTTAGGATCTGTGATGTTGAAGTTGGGGATGAGCTGGTTTCAGTAATTTAAAAGAAAAAGAAATATAGTATAATTACAATAACTTAAATATTAATATATCCATTATAGAACTATAAAATAAATTTATACCATTAATATTAATTACACTAATATGTATTTTTACATATTCATCGGTGATATATATTTTTTGTATTGTTCATGTGTATGGTGAAACCAGGACAAACTAGAATATGGTATAATCTGTGGGTGATTATGGTTAAGAAAGTGGTTATTTTGGTATAATAAATATTTTATAAGAATAATATTATTATTTATATATTCTAATAACGATAATCCAAATACAATATAGTTTTAAAAATAATATAATAACATATTTAAAAAATATATATCACATTTATAGAGATAGTAGTCCATATGTATGAATGAGCAATATATTTATTTTCCATAGATTGGGAGGATGATATAGAATTGTTAATAAATATATAATATTAATATATTTTTTAATGTTTTTTTGATTCATTAAATAGTATTTTATAAACATCCACATAAATATGTGTTGAAAATTAATTCACATCATTCCAAAATATGGCATTCTGCATGTATCCATGTCAAAGTTAATAATTTTTTAATGTTATTGGATGAATAAAAAATGGATATTCAATTAGAATAATAAAATTTAATAATATTATTTATACTAATTTTATCAAGAATTCATGGATAAAATATGTTTGATGTAGTAAAATGAATAAATAATTAAGTGAGAACTATTGAAATCATTGCCACTATATTTGGATGGTCCCCCTTGTGTAACACCATAAGGCTCCTTACCATGGTGTTTTTGAAAAGACTAAGGATTATAGGATAATGATAATGTATGTTGGAGAGACTAGTGGATAGTTTTTTTTGAGACAATTCTTTACAATTAGTAGATAAATTGGGTGGGGTGAGTTTATTTTATAGGTGAAGGGAAATAAATTATTTTAAATACTGCATTCTTATATAATGAGAGAACATGTTTTTCATGGCATATGGAAGAAAAGGGGTAATAATGGACTGTGGGATTATTTATTTTCATGAGTCACTTGAAAATTAATTTTCACATTTTTTTAAAATAATAATTTTATATCTTTTAATTTTTTATTTTTCACTATTACCTTTTTTGGTTTTTATGGTTGTAATAATTTTTTATTTATGTAATTTAATTTTAATTAATAAAAATAAAATAGGTCCTATTAAATAATTTTCTATAGTTATTCCTAATATATAATCTATTTGGTCATATAAAATTTACATTTTCTAGAAAAAAATATTTTCATATTAGCACATGTAACGTTGAGAAACCAATTTTTTAAAAAAAATGAATTTTTTAGAATGAATAAATTTTTAATACAAAAATAACATTTCTATTAATATCAATGACCTTAAATTATTTATTATTAATAAAAGAGAGTTATGTGACGTTAAAATTAATACAAAACATAATTTCTCTTAATATAAATGGGTTTTATAAATCCAACATACTATTTTAATAAAAATAATTTCACTCCATAAATACATTTTTTTCATGAAAAATGTTTTACAGGTTTTTAAGTTATACTTATTTCTTGATATATTCATAATCATTGATGTTTTTTGTAAACATTTTATTTCTACTTATCAATTAAAAAATATTTATTCTAAAAAAATCCCAAAATATTCATTCTAGGATTATATATGTATTATAACTAGAAAAATAATTTCGATTAATTTCAATTAAAATTTTTGACATTTAAGAAAATAAAATGAAAAATAATTTTATGAGAAAAAAACACTTTAAAATTATAAACAATTGTTACTCTAATTTTAAATAAATTACTATTTTGATAGGTGTTATATTAATCATATCAATAACCTATATAATAAATTTAGTTTATTTGAATAAAGTGAATTACGAATTTTTTTTAAGAAGTATCTTTTTTGGAAGAAAATTATCTCAATAATTTTATTCATGAATTAGTAAATAAAATATATGTTTTTAAGAGTTAAAATGATAAATATATAATATACACATTATAAATTATTTATTACATTAATTACTGCATGTTTATATCATTACAAGTTGATGTTGAATAGACACTCAATATCTCTACCTAATATATAGGAATAAGGCAAGCCTTGGTGATAGATGTGAGTGGTAATTCTGTAATCATGGATCTCATGGAAATTTCCACATGCATGAAGTTATGTTACATATGATTTCTATCACAAAATAACTAATAGTGTTCATCTTGATATTGGTATTTGGGAAACCCTATTGAATCTTACTCATATGTGTGTGCATTCTCTTGTGTGTATTTTTGTTTTTATTGACTACAAGATTTTTTATTTTTTATTACAAACCCACTTATTATGTTATGTTAATAATAATATTATGGAAATATTTTTTAATAGCTTCTTTTATTTTTTTATATCTTTAGTATTTAAATTATAATTTTATACTCACAATTTAATTTTAAATATAATAAACTTATTTTACTTTTATGAAACTATGAAAATGGTTAAACCAAACATTATAATTTTCTTATTTTTCTCTGAACATACTATAGGTTTTTGGTTTATAATATATTTTCTCATATTGTAAAATTTTAATGTTTCATTAGTTACTATATTATATCTTCATTTATATATATTGCACTCTTGAACAATATAATCCATTGGATATCTAACCTATTTTTTTAAATTTATATACACCAAACATAGGTATTAAGTTATTGTTTCAATGGTCTAAAAATTTCTCAATGTTTATGAAAATGTTATTATATTCTAGAATTTTTGGAAATTAAAATCTTTTTTATTCCATTTAAATATATTTCTATATATCTGGTAGGCTCAAATAATTTTATTAATTTCATGTATAAGATGTTTTGAAACACTTCATTAAACTGAATGAAGGTATGAGAATTCAATTAATATTCCATAGAAATGTCTAAGTTACAGAAATAATTCATTAATTTTATTGAGTCTTTGATTCTAGGTTTTTATGGTTTTTTTATGATATATCTTTTCTTATTAGTCAAATTGTATAATTATCTAATTATTTGGAACTTTCTGGAGTTTATATACATTTATGTCTACTAAACCATTGTTTAATTCTGTCCTTTTGAAGTGATAAATTTTTCCAAAGTTTACGTATCAAGAAATTGCACAAAATGATGACCAATGCTCTTTATTTTCTTCATGGACTGCTAGAATAGCATTAAATGAAGCTTCAGTTTCTAGGATTTCACAATATATTAATGAACATGCAATATAAAAAAGTTTCCCTCCATGATTGGACCTCAATAATTACACCATGTTCATTAAAACCCTAAAAATAACTTTATCCTTATCTTATCCTCTACATGGATGCTGCTATGTTCCCTCCCCACAGTGGTTCCCCGGAAGAAGAATCTTCCTCAGTTATTCATAGTGACTTCAAAAACTACTTTTTATTTCCACAACCATATCATCCATAGTAGAATGATTCCATCCTTGAGCTGTAAGGGTTGTACAATTCAGCTTGATCAGTGGTACAAATTACCTAGCTCTATTCACATCAGTATCAACCCTATTAATAATGGTAGAAGATGAACACCTAGTTCTCTTTTTAATGATGTAATGGTAGCTCTTTTCCACATTTTATGGTACTAGATCTATTCCACCATCCAACATTGTAGTGGAACCTCTATTTCCTTCTCTTACTATATCACTATTATCTTTACCCAATGGTAGTAGCTCTATGAAATAGAAATGGTAAAACATTCCAAATAATACATCCGTAGAAATTATCCATATACTATAGGTGAACTAGTAGCAACCCAATTCCATACCTTTTTCATCTGATGGTAATATTTTTCATAGTGATGGTAAACCCACTATCCTCCGATGTGCTTGAAGCATTACTGATCAAAAGTAGCGGTAGTAGAATCATGCTACCATTGATTTTTTTCAATGTTCCACCAGTTATATATATTTTTATGTACTACCATTTGGAAATTACTCTCACCATTAATTAATTTAATTCAATAAAATCTTATGAAGATTAGATTTTCTATATTTTAATACCTTATTTGATGAAAGTGTATTATTATTATTTTCATTATTTTTGGTCTTAGTAATAAGTACTAATCAAATTTCACCTATATTAATTGATTTAAATTATTTTACCCTTATTTTATGTATTATTTTAATTTATTTTTCATATACTATATAAAAATACTGCATATATTGAAAATATTTATTATTGTTTAAATCATGGATTTTAGTTGTTTATAAATTATTTATTGATTTTGTTAAATATTTTCAAGTATTTGTTCATGTATTAAATTCAGGTTAAATTTGTTTTTTGATTTATTCATTAAAAAATAATTTTGTTCTGATGTTTTTTTTAAATTTCTTTTTTTTACAGTAATATTTGTATAATTAGTGGACTGGGTTTTTTGGATTTTGTTTTAACAATTTAATTTGTTTTACTTTCCCAACCCTATTCATACATCATATTCAAATTATTTTTAATATCTCGATACTTATAGAAATCCTTTTTATCTCTGTGATATTTTTTTGTTAACATTGTTATTATTATATTAATTGCCTCTTACCATTTTCATGGGATCTCTTTAGTTATAGTATGTTTTACAAAATTTATTTAAAAAATGAGAGGATATATGGAATAAAATTGGATAACATAATTAGAAATATATATTTCTACAAAGAAAAGGATGTAAACTTTTAAATTATTTTACAATCAGTAAGGTCTAGTGTGATCTTTATTTCATCATTTAGATTATCTATTAAGTGATGAATCACATCTTTTTTACTTCTACTACCGTCACAAAATGAGTTGATCCAATACATCAGAACAAGTTACTGTTTATTTTTCATTATATATATATATATATATATTTCTTTTTTATGTTATTGTGTCTCTAACACTACTTCCCATCTCCTATATGTGTTCTCACAGTCTGTTAATGATTTTACCTACAAAATAACTAATTTATTCTTTAACTGAGATGTAACTCACAAGCTCTAAATTCAACACTAATCGAGGATGTGACTCATATAGTCTAAGGTACGTGTATTTTTTGGTTTCTTACTCCGTATAAATTTTTTTGTATCAGTGTGTTTATCCATTCATTCCATATAAAAGGATTTGGTAATCAGGTTATTATTCCCATTCAAAAGTAATATTTTTGCACAATGTATCTCTCACCAAGTTCATAGGTATATGTGTATATTGGATCTAGTTTAAAAATAAGTACTATATATTTTCTCATTTTTTCACTCTTTTATTCTAAAAATAATTAAATATAATAATTAACTTTGATAATTAATTTTGATAATTAATCCATTTCATTAAAATTTTCAATCTGGTCTATTCACCCCACTCTAGACCATCTTCTATTACCCTTTGGATCCTAACTCCAATTCTATGATTTAAAAAACCATCTTAATTAGGGAGGGTTATTCTATCAAATTCCACTCTATTACATTTTTTTATAGATTCCAAAAAATAATGACTTCCGCATATACCCTATAATTTAACAATTGTATTATAACAATCTAATTCCACAATATTTTTCAAAGTACCATAGTTTTTTAGTTATTATTTTTGTGTGTGAAACATGCTATTACATATATTGTTTTTATAATGAATAAATATATATATATTAAAAAATTATAGAAATATATTAAACCACTTTAGTAAATTCTATCATTGTAATTTTAATTATGACTCATAAAAAATATGTGGGATATCAAGGACCCATGATTTTTTCCATACACGATTTAATCCTCATAATCTATTGTATGACTAGTGAGCTCATCTTATATATTATAATAGGCATATCTCTAATATTTAGTTTCTATATAACTGGTTTATCTACGTACCCCTCATGATTTGATTTTATGACTTATATATGGGAGTGAATTTTAATAAAAATATAATAATGAATTTTATAACAATAGCTTATCATGGATTGATTAGAAATTTGAAATGTTATTTTACTATATTATAAAACACCATAGACTCTATATAGAGGGTGTTAATCCGTACTCAATACCATAAAAAACAAATATAGGAAGCATAACTGGATTTTATAGGGGAACATTCATAATAAAATCTCTAATGGATGAGTTATTGATTAGGGACACCATAATCAGACCACTAATAGTTTTTGATAATGATTCAATATATCGTCATAATTGTTTTTATTTTATTTTCTTATAAGTAATTTATATATATATATTGGATTAATTCAAACAATAATGAAATGAATTACTTAATTTTCTTGAGTGTATGATCAAAAATATTACTCTACATCATTTGCAGAACTCACATTAGTAGTTGTAATTTAAAATTAATTCCCTTGTTACCTTGTTTTTAGAAGTTTATTATGTATATAATAATTTTTATCCATTTTATTATGGTGTTTATTTGGATAATTATTAGGATTACCACATTTTAACCATTGAATTACTTATGTAAATATACGATTAAAACAATATCTTCTCACTGTGTCCACTAAAATAACAATTTTTTCTAAAAATTACTTTCTATATTCCCTTGTTTTATATATATATTACATTCCTTAGTTCATTTTAGATATTTTATAGTGTTATTATTACTACATTTTTTGACATGTTGGAAATTGAAAACACATTCCATTTTTATCATTGTCACTTAAACCTCCATGAGACTATATCATTCAGTTATTTTGGATTTTTCATAATTAATCATTTTTCACATTGTTAATCATAATTATTAATAAGAATTTTAACATAATCATGAGTTCTATCACCATATTTCTCGCAATTTTAGTGTGTATATTGGGAATATATATGAATTCCCCATAGAAAACATTATCCACATGAAACCTTTAGGATTGTTCCATTAAAAAATGTGTTAACATTAGTGATTGATAATTAATATCATAACATAGTTATTATAAGATAATTTCGTTGAAAATTCAACATCCAAATGTATTAATATTTATCACCATCAAATTAGTCTATAGTTCATCAGGTCTAAAATCACTTTTGGTTGATCCTAGGTTGAATTAATGTTGACTTCTATCATAATTAGTATCTTAATTGAATGACATTATAAATCTTTAATTATTTCTAGTAAAAATAGTTTTATTAAGAAATGTATTTACCTCATGAGTTCCTATCTATGTTTTCATTCTTAGTCCCAATATTCAAGCATCGTGTGAAGATAGAATTAATACCCATCCTGTATTTTCTAGGTGATTAACCCTTAGTTTACCTATTCCATACCCACATATAAATCTTGATATATATATAGTGATTCAATTTCTGGGAAAAGAACATACTAAAAACCCCACAAACATTTTAGGATATTATCCTACACTAATATATATCCCTAAAACCTATCCAAATGGTTTCCACTAAATATTTCTCATATCATTTTCCAAAATAACAAATTTAATACCAAAAAAATAACTAAACTCAACATCAATACCAATATTAAATCCCTATACTAAACCCATCATAATTTAACAACATTTCTTTAAGATAATCATTACATCTCACAATAATCTCACAATCATAAGAATGAAAGGATTTGTATACTTTTATATTAACTACATAAGATAATTGTTTAAAAATAATTAGAAAAATTTCTCTATAATAAAACCACACTAGAACCCCTTATAGACACTTCAATAGTTGTACTCATCTTCATGACCTGGGAATGGTAAAATAAGAAATTAGTGATCTCAAATTCTCTATAAATGAAAAAATCTCAATATATCATCAAGGGTAATATCACAATCATATGAGAATACATGTTAAGGGGAAATTATATTATTAAAAAGAAAATGGAATAAGAATAGTTGTAAACAAGGTAGGATAGAAGTATATGTAATACAAAATAAAAAAACATGTACAATGAAATAATTTTATCTAAGAACAATCACTATAAATAATGATGGTGATACGTCATATATAAGTTATGAGGAATCATGATATCAAAAATTGAATGATCTTGATTACAGAGACATGGAATAATTTATTGATATGATAATTTTATAGAATCATTATTATCTGGTAACAACATAAAAATGAGATTCTAAGCAAAATTCAAGGCTCGATACTAAGAATACATAACATAGTGTGATACCATACATTCCTGTGCACCATATATGGTGTCTCGAGAAAAGAAAAAATTACCCATATAATTGGAGGGATATATAATTCTATGCTCACCCTTCACATAATAATATGTATATAAAAATTTGTTCCATTTGAAATAGACCATTCATTGTATCATAAATTACCAATGGAATTAAATTGGGTTTCGTAACATTTCTAATTGATGTCTGATAAAATGAACTCAATACCCAATTTGGTTCAATCTAAAGATTGAATCAGGAAAAAGAGTATTTTATAAAGGAATTTAGTATGTGACATATAAAACATATCTCCAAATTGTTTTTATATTATATATATAAATAGGATAGTTGAATAATACCCATAAATATTTTTAAGAATTTTTTTAATATCTTTATAAAAGCACAATGATATGCGTTAATTTCAAAATTTATTTTCATTAAATTGATGCGAAATGTTTAAAAAAGAATTAAATTTTAAAAATAATACTAAATAAAGGATAATTTAATAATACATAAATCCTATATTCTATAAATTTTTGGTGAAATATAAAACCAATGATCATAAATTTAAACCATTTGATTATTTAAAAGTTTGATTTTTTTGTAATCCCACATCATAAAAAAATATTTTAAAGCATCCTCTTTAAAAGTAGATAAGTTAAATATAATTTTCGTAAGAGATAAAAAATAAATGGATTTATAAATATTAATTATAACACTTAGGGAATGGGAAAATATGGACACAAAGTAGAAAAATTTAATTTAAATGAAAGGTATATATCCTAACGATGTAGTAAATTTTAAGGGGAAATTAACCAATATAGATTGTTATTTATTTAATTCAGTAATTTAAAACATTGGAAAAATTAGAGTTACCATGTAGAATATAGAAATTGATAAATAAGAGAACATATAAAGTTTTAGTCAAGAATAATACAATATGACCCAAATGGAATAAAAATTGTGTCAACCAATAACTTATGACTTAATCATCTTTTGAATTGAAACCCCATAATGGTAGAACAAGAGATGTATTTATAAATCCCTTATATTTTAATCAATTTAATATAAAACTATATCCAATAGAAATATTTAATTTAATAAAAGGGAATATATGGTGAATACAAATCGTATATGTCTAAATAAAAACATAGATGTGGAAGCCCTTACCGATAATTTCACTTAGCTAAACATTTTATAACATAATTTATAGTAAAATAAATTTCTTAATCAACTATTTTAGAAAAATATTTAAAAACTAACATTTTATAAAATTTATTTGTAATAATTTATTAAAAATATATTAGCTAGTTATATTTTATTTTTGACAACATATGTTGTTATCTTTAATTGTCTGTTTCATATAAGATTCATAATGGTGGTGTTGATTACTGTTTAAATATAAAAATTTCATCCTTATGAGGTCATAATAGGTAAATTTATAGATATTTTATAATAACTTATAAATTTATAATTTAATTTCCTAATTATTTTCATTTTGATTCCTGATGATAAATATGGAGATGGTCTTATTTTGACGATTTATAATGAAAATGTCCGTACAGTAATAAAAATTTAAATTTTAAAATAAAATATATATAACCATAAACAAATAATTATATTCTCATTAATTTATAATAACACCAATATATATGTTTCAATATTTATTCATGATATAGGTTTATACCATTTTTTATATATGTGGTTAAACTATCCCAAATTAAAAACAATTTATAATTTATGGGTGTGTATGGTTAAGAAAGTTATTGTTTTAGAATACTATACTTATTAATTAATAATAATGATATTTGTTATATTTTTTATAAATTGTTGACAATATTTTAAGATATTTTTTAAAATAATAAAATACTATATTGAAAATAAAAATACCGCACTTTTTTTCAGATTGATGTCCACACATATGCACATGTAACACATTCATTTTCCTTACATAAGGGGAATATAGGGAATTTATTACAATGCAATAATATTTATAATTTTGTAAATATCCTATTAAAAATTTTGAAACGCTTTTAAAACCATCCTTGTATGGTGGTGATGAAAATTTTATCATGTTGTTCATATAGGTGTTAGAGTACAAATACTCACGACGTTGTCTTAATTTTTGGAATGGATTTGAAGGAAGATATAAAATGTATATTACATTAGTATGATAAAATTTGAATTTCATAACAATACTCCTTTAATAAAAAATTAGATAATTTTTAAATTTCATAATAATACTCCATTAGTAAAGAATTAATTTATATATTAGTTTTTATGGGTTAAAAGATGGAAATAATTGTGAGACTTGGTTGAAAACACTACATGTACCTCTGAATATTCTCTATTGGGTTATAACTAAATGATTTATAGCTCAGTCTTTTGGTATGGCCCATAGACTATAGAACATGGGTAGAGAGTGGAGTATAGAAATTGGTATTCCTTTTTAATGATAATTCATTATAATTAATGTAGAAATAATGTGTGTGTGATCTCATTATATAGGTGAAGGGAATTCCATTTTTTATATCATAAATTTTTAATATAAAGAGTGAGAATGTATCACATGGAATATAGAGACAAAGGGGAAAAATTGGGTGGGGTGAAGTAAGTATGGCAATACAAAAAACATCTGTTTTCATACATGTTTTATAAATGCATTCAAGTAATTTACATATACATTTTTCACTTTTACTATTTTGGTTTTTTACCTTGCCAATAATTTTTTACATAAGTAATTTAAATTTAATGCCAAAAAATGGGCCTTTTTAAATAATTTGATCTAAATTATTTAAAATATTAAATATATTTTATAATATAAAATTTATATTCTTAATACATATTAATTTTATCATTCTCACTTGTAATGTGTAAAACCCCAGTTTTTAGAAAAAGTGTATTTTTAAGCATAAATATTATGTTTTGGGAACAGTTCATTTTTTGTTTATTTAAGTAGAATTACTTAATATATTATTATTTAAATGATATTAATTTAAAATTAAAATGAATTTATAACCTAACTAGTCCTAGATAATACTTAATTAAAACAAACATACTAAAAATAGATCTTATTAGGAAAATATTACATATTTTTTAAAATGAAGAAATGGGTTTTATAAATATTAAATATAATTTTTGAATACATAATTTTCCTCCATAAATAAATTTTTTATCATTATAACTGTTTTATAAGATTATAATTTTTACCTAGTTCTTCATGTTTTCATAAATGGTATATTTTTACTAAAAACTATACTTTTCACTATTTATATAAAAATTAGTTATATCAAAAAAATATCCAAAATTAATCATATTATAATATCATTATTATATACCCAATAAAGTATTTAATTATATGAAATTAAAATTCACAAACAATAAAATTAAAATAAAAAATAAAAAGAGAATGAAAACTTTTTCATATTAAAATAACTTTTGCAAAAATATAATTTATTATTACTCGTTTTTGTAATAAATTAGTGACTATATTAGTTTTCTATTATTAATAATATATATATATATATATATATTTATAATATAGTATCTTTAAATAATTTTTATAAATATAATTTTATAAAAAATTACATCATTATAAATAAAATAACTCCATTAATTTTATCATTTCATTAGTAAATAAACATTCTTTTACGTTAAAAGTAAAAATGAGATATATACAAATTGAATATGATATATAACTTATTGAATTAATAATAAATTTCTATATCATCCTAATATCTTTTTAAATATCCCATTATGGTTGCGACATAAGATATAAGAATATGGTTTGTTATGGTGGCAGTCTAGCTAGGGATTCTACTAGGATGGATCCCATGAAAATTTCTATAAGCTTGGTATTTTCTCACATATGATTATTATCATTTAGTAACTATTGGATTTATTCTTGTTATTAGTTTGTGTAAAACTCTAGAGTAGATACCTCCTTCAAATTATTTCATAAATTACATTCATAATGTATACTTCCTCTACCTGATGCTATTTTTTTCATTTTTCTTCACAGATTTCTTAACGTTGTTACTTTCTTTTATAAACACTAACATAACAGAAATATTATAATCCTCAAATTTAATAAGTTTATTTTAAAAGATCATAGGTTTTTTTTCATTTATTGTTTCTTGTGAAATAAGTTATTTAACATGTTAGGTTCAAAAGGAAATAATATAGAAAAAATAGGTTACACACATAGACAAACAACATATTCCCAATGTAATATAATAGGTTCAACCAAGTAATATGATTCTTCTATTTCCCTTTCCATTTCCCATACCTATTAACAGGATTTATATTGATTTAGTTTTGGATATTTATAAACAAAAAAATTATATAACACAGTGAAACAAAAAAAATACTAAATTGTTTATTCCATAATTTAAAGATCTATATATGGATTGTTCAACTAAAACCGAAAAGTCCTATTTATATCCATTTAACAGATAATTCCAACATTCCAAAAAGAATTAAAAAAAATATACTAATGGAGTTCTATAAAATTTCATGGTTAATTTTAAATGAAAAATAAACAAAAATCTTGGAGATATTGGCTCTCATCACTCAACATAAAAACATTTACACCACTTTTAGTTGGAACATCAGTGTAACTATGCTCCATGTTCCATCTTTATTCATTATAGTCCAAATATTTTAATGAAAATTCAGTGACATGTCATCGATTCATAAAAAATAATTAAAAGGATATAAAAAATCATATGAATCACATCTATATCACACACAATAACAAAATTCCACAGAGAAAAAATATCAGCCTCTAAATCAAAATCCTACTCTTTCAAGCCATCCCTTTCCGATAATTTTCCCTTCATCAAATTATGAATCACCAATTCAAAACTACCCACCAAACTATAATTAGAAATAAAATATCAATTACCTACCATTAACCACATCCACCAAAAAACAACAAATCAAAATATTTTCTAAAACATAAAAAATATACCACTAAAGATAACCATGATTCACTCCAAAAAAATCATACAACAATATTGGTAATTTAAAATCTTCACCAACTCTTATACAAATAATTTTTTTATATATGAAATTTGGTATTCAAAATAATCATGGAAATTGTCAAAAAATATTATATTACACTCCTCACAAACCATTTCATGAAATTATTCTAAAATTTCATTAAATCATACATTCTGGGTAATCACTATATCTTTTACATTAATAAACTTACATGAAAATGTTTTAATATTTTTAAAATGATACTGAACATTTTTCATTCTCATATTCTATGATAAATATTCTTAAACTAAACATTAATTTCGAATATTATTTCCAAAAAAAACATTAATTGACATTATTAAATAGATTATATATTTTTAATTCATATTTTATGTCTTAAATTCTTAATACAGAATATTATCAAAGAGTTATACAACATGATAAATGTGTTTAAAATGAGTGAAATAATACAAATATATTGAGAAAAATATTATTAATATATTGATTAATATAGATTCCTAATATAAAAATGACTTTATATTACATATTTAATAAGATATAAACACTACATTTAAGAAATAATAATTTTCCCATAATGCATAAATTTTCTGTATATGGAGACTAATACATAATAGTATTATTTTATAAATCTCACCATAATTTCCCCAAAACCCCCCCACACTAAAAAATTTATACATCTCCTTAGTAAGAATCATCATCATAAACTAGGTATTGAAAATATATGAAATTAGTGAGCTAAAACACTTAGTAAGGGTTGAATAAACATTTCATCAAGGATGAGTATAAAAGAATATGTAAAATCATGGGAATAAATGAAATATCATATTTTCATGAGTTATAACCAAAAAAACATAAGTGAGATTCAAATTATATAGAATATAAATTAAATGGAAAAATAACAACATGAAAAAATAAATGTTATAACATGGACTAGATTTGTATAACATAAACCTTGAAAAATGAGATCTCAAAATCATAATGAAAAAAATACATTAAATATTTCACAAACATTAGAATTATAAAATAATACTTTGATGATCCACTCAAAGAATTAGTAATATAATAATCTTGAACATATTTTAAAAATGGATTAAATATTAGTACAAGGAACATTACTTTCATGATCCACACCATTAGTGATTATGCGTATACGAAACTAAAATGTGCACATGAATACTTTCCTAATGAGATATTAACATTTCAATAATTCATTGGAGTGAAATATAGGACCCCTAATATAAATCATTAATGCATAAATGTTTCATAATTAATCATTATGTTTATAAAGTATAGAGTACCCATAGGAATGAACTGGATTTTATAAAACATCCCTATGGAAATAACTCATATTTTATAAAGAACCCATGTACAAAAATATTAATTTAAAAATTCAAATGGTATAAAATAACATCATGAATTAAATCAATTAATTCCAAAAAACGATCACATAATATAATCACATAATATATGTAACTTTTGGGTTAACAATTAAACCTAACTCTATCAGAGATTGATAACCCATTCATCAAAAATAGTGTTCGAAAACAATTTGTATTCATTTTATTAAAAGTTATAGTTATGTGTCTCTTTCTAAAAAGGATATTTAAAAATATGAAAAAATAATACCATTCATGTAAATGGATTTAGGTCATGAATAGTGTTTTTTCACAAAACAAATTGAAGAAAAATTTTTCAAAATGGAATGTATTGGAATGTAAATTTAAATAAAAATTGCATAACCCAAATAAAGGATTTTGAGTTACCAAGTCCCTTACCATTGATCTTGATATCTGAATATGTTCATTATCCTCCAATAGAAAAAAATATAGATAATATAATCATATATTTCATAACCTTATTCATATACACTAACTTTTATAACTCTAAATCATAATTACTTTTTAATGATATATTTGATAGTTATTTCAAATTTCAACCATCTTATGTTAATAACAATAATAGTTTGTGAATAATTAATAATTTTGATGCCATTATCCATTATATGGTTACAAGATCATCATAAATATATCATTATATATAATTTAATTTATAAATTATATTTATTTATAAGTTTATTATATAATTTCATAATTGTTTTAGTTACAATGTGTGAAAATGGAACTAGTATTGGGTTATTCTAGTGATTCTATTGAATAAAAATGAATCTTTAATAATGGGTTAAATATATAATATTACCTATCTATAACCATAGAAAAATCATTACTTTATCCTAAAATTATAAAAACTTATATACATATTTATTCTAATAGTCATCCATTATAGTATTTTATAGTATCATTCATGTAGGTGGTTAAACCGACCTAAACATGAACATACTATTACTAGATTGGTTACTATAGTCAATGACATGTTTCTTATGACATAATATCTTTATAAAAATATAATAAGGGTAATGTTTCTATTATGGATACCTAAATTGGAATATTCATGGATAAATAATGAAAACATTGATGAAAAAACCTTTTCTCAGTGGAGGGTGAAGTTCACGCTCACCCATGATTGACATTCATTTATTTTTTTATTTGATGAAAACTATTAAATTATTTTAGTACCAATATTATAAAAACATATAAGTATACTAATGATAGTATAATTATAAGATTATTGTACTGAAAAGTTATTTTGAATAGTAAGATTATGAATAAAAACATAAGTTGGATATAATACAAACATTTGAGACATCAACATTACTAGGAATACTCATTAGAATTAATGGTATTAGGATAACATAATGTGGGAAGGGGATTTAGGAAATTCTAGTTGGTTTTTTAATACAAATGGAATATTTTTATTGTGAAATTAAATGGTTGTGTGTAAAATTTAATAGGTGGAAGTGGTATCCTATTGTAGGAGAATAAAAGGGTGGTTTTGGAAACAATCATCATTTTTCAATTATTTAATTACTCTATTCAATGGACAATGAATAAAAAGTTGAAAAACAGGTGGTGGAACAAGATAAGGTAGAAACAACTCCCATATATTAATTTTAAGACAAGGTAAGTGTGATTTAAGTATTTTATTTTTTTACTTTTATCTTTTTCGCCAAATTAACTATTCCTCTTGAAACTAGTTTTTAAATATCAATTATCCTTTATACATGAAAATAAAATGGTATTTATTGTATTATTTGTCCATAATGATACTAAATTTGAAATAATTTTATTATTCCATTTTTAAAATTTATATAAATTAATTGAAAATATTAATTGTTCAATCTTTTAAAAAAATTATTGTGAAAAATATTACAAATATTATAAAATTGAAAATAAAAGTTTATTAATTAAATGAAAAATTTTAAAAAAATTAATTTAATTAAAAAATAATTATTTTTTCTAATAAAAAGGTTCCATAAATTTCAAATTTGCACTTATATGTAATTAATGGCATAAAATTTGTAATATTAGAAAAAGTAGAACATTTTAATATTCACTTATAATAAAATGATTAGGAAAAAATAATAAAAAATAACCTTAATATTACATTAATTTTATTAATAAAAATGATTTTTTTATAATATAAAATTTATTAAATTTTAAAATTAAAAATTTAAATAAAATCCAAAAATATATTGAAAAGGTGTATATATTTAAAAAATTACTTTTAAAATGTAAGTTATTCATTATTATTATTTTACATCATTTTCTAATTAATTTATTGGTAATATGTTATTCATATTATAAATATATTTTATTATTATTTATTCATATTAGAAATAGTTTCTTAATATAAAACACAAATTTTAGACAAATATATATTTTCTCATAAAATGATTTTTTAGTTATTCTATCAATACAAATTTCATTTCATTATGTATTAAAAGCAGTCAGTAGTTAAATTATAGAGAAATTTTTTATTTTTATTACTCCTATACAAACCTTATAATTAAATTAATTAGTTTAAATAGTCATACTATATATAAATTCATTAAAAAAAATATATCGTGTTTTCATTTAGTTCGATATTGTTCGGGGACCATGTCATATAACATAATATTATTTAAGGAGAGAAGCTCAGGTTATTATATTCACCCCCACCATAGAAATAATTTTATCTTAAATTCTTTTACATGGAATAAAACATGTGAGGGTACATATTCGTCATTACATCCATAGTTTCCCACATAACTTTTTCAAACATATGATTTCTCCATATGAACAAATTAGTTTTCATTTTTTAACAAAACAGTATCTATTAGATCTATAATTTCGAATGTTTGTTTATCATGTGAGAGATTATGTTCCTGTTTCATACCTTTAGAGATTCATTCAAGCTAAGGGTATTGTATGTACATTCTCAAAAAATACATGGAAGATGTCACATAAATGAGAATGGTGAAGAGGGAGTGATATTTGATTAGATATATCCCTCACATGATCAAGGATGTTAAAGGGATTGATATACCTCATAATCAATTTCCCTTTATTCATAAATCTGATAACATTCTTCCATGGTGATATTTTTATGAAGACCTTTTTATGGATTTGAATCTCTAGATATGAACAAAGATTAGTGGTCGAACACTTCTATCGATATTTTACAACCTTCCTATGTGGTTGAATGGTCTTAATCATCCCTAACATTTATTAGACAAGGTAAGAACCAACCAACACTATCTATATAACAACATCTTTGCCTGTTTGAGTCCCACATTTATTCCATTACAAACTAGGATATATTTCAATCTGAATTATTTAATGGAAGTAAATATATGAAAAATCTCTAAGGGGTAGGTTTTTATACCAAAATCATTGAAAATACATCGACCAAGATCTCCACAAATCCTCAAGAGTTTGAATTTTCCTCTCAAATATACCATCTGTCTGAGGATGATAAGTATTGTTAAAACTCAACTCTATATCTAATTCCACTTGATGAGTTATCTATAATTTCAAGGTGATCCTCAGGTCTTAATAAGATAAAATGGATAGTGGTACACCATGAAACCTCACTACTTCCGTTTTTATATCTTTTTATGTTGGTAAAGATGGAAATATCCTTTGATGGAAATAAAATTTTATGAATTGGTATGGTTATTGAATGCAAAAAAAATAAAATTATAGATTTTA
Source organism: Viscum album (assembly GCA_963277665.1). Taxonomy (NCBI): domain Eukaryota; kingdom Viridiplantae; phylum Streptophyta; class Magnoliopsida; order Santalales; family Viscaceae; genus Viscum; species Viscum album. The sequence continues at coordinate 1,221,568,732 of OY728119.1, forward strand.
GACTTTTTTGTAATAATATGATGAGGTCAATGGTGAAATTTTTCCTATTTCCATAATAATATGTGTAATAATTGTAACATTCCATTGAAATTATGCCATTCTACATTAACATATTTACAAAATGAGCATCGAAATATATAATTTATTATTTCTCTCTTTGTAATATCTCAAAATGAGTATGTATTTAGGTCATATTACATCTTCATGATACCAAGATAAAAAGATAAGGATGAGTTATGAGCATCATCCTAAATTTTCTTATTTTTTTCTAGTGTAGATGTGTTAAAATTATAAATTACAACCCTTATAAAACAATCTTTTTCAAAGTTGGTCTCTAGAATATTATCTTCCCCTTTATATTTCTCTACATAATAGTTCAAGGATTCATTCATCATTATGTGAATTTATGATTTAGTAGTGAATTTGTTTAGATAGTATATCTAGATGTCTTCTATGAATACAAGTTTTATCCATTGAAAATCCTTTAATATTTGGACTCTTACAACCCACACCATAGTTAAGGTAACATGATTTTACGTTCATAAAGCATCAACCACCATTTATTCCTTCTCAGTGTGGTAATTTATTATGTATTCAATGAATTTTATCAGTTATAACTATTTCATTTGGAACATATTTTACAACTTCTTTATAACTATATATTTTAAGCATTGTTATCAGTATAAATATCACACTTCACTCTATAGGTATAATGTAACCAATGTTTTAATGCTAATATCACAAATGCAAGCTCCAAAAAATGATTCCAGTATTTCTATTCTTGAGTTTTAAATTTCCATGAGTCATAAGTAGCTAATTTTTCATTTTTATTGATTATTCAACCCGTGGCCTTATTTGGGGCATCACTGTGTATTACAATCCCTTCCCTACAGTAGGGCAATGTTTGTATAGGTACTATGACCAATATCTTTTTTACTTACATAAATAATTATTCACAATGATCTATGAAAATTAAATTAACTCTCTCCCATGATACATTGGATAGTGTACTTTATATTTGTGATAACTTTCTCACAAATCATTGATAATATCATGTTATAATGATAAAACTACATTTCATTATTACATTGTTTTGTTTGTTCCATTATTCAATACCATTAAATTTTTGAGAGATCTATATATATATCCTTGTTGGTGATTACATGAACCATAATGAAAACTTTTGTTACTGTATTTCACATTTCTTAAATGTTTCAAATAACTTATCCTTTATTAAGATTATCTACAAAATCGAAAAAAGTGATCTTCATAAAACATCATGATTTTTTTTATATAATATTAACATATAAAAATATAACCACAAACTGATATATGTTTTACCTAAAGAATATATTAATTAGGTACATAAATATGTATGAGGAATATTTCAATCTGAATAGAATCACAATAAACTCACAGTTTTCATACCTCACGTGGAGGGTTGTCTTAGATATATCCTCCATTTTTACCATGAATTGGTGATAAATAAATTAATGGTGAATATTTTAGAAGTACTAATACTCTTTATGTTGATCTAATTAGTCAATAATACGGGGTAAAAGATATTTATTATTATTTTTTATCTTTTTTAGCTCATTATTGTCAATACAATGTTTATTTGATCCTTCCTTATTAAAAAATTAGACAAGTTCTCCCCATAGTGAATCACTAGGGAAGATAAACCCATTTTCAAAATCGTCATTTATCTACTTCTTCTATTCCTCAAGTTTAATGGGATCTTCTCTATATGAACTAATTGAGATAGGAATAGATCAAAAAAATAATTTTTATTGGTTACTCAACCTCACACTCATGGGAATGACTTGTTTGTTCATGTATAAAGACATTAGTATATTCTCATACAATATGAATTTCATCAATTTTGAAATTCCATCTGATAATTTGAGTCAAGATAGGATTTTTTTGTATAATAACAGAAATTATATAATTTTATTACATAGATAGAGTATCCTTATATTAATACTTGAGAATAAAATGATTTGGGAGAAAATATGACATATCTCTCTCTAAAATACTCATATTGGATCTATGTGGGGAAATCTATTCCCTACCCAAAATAATGTCAAATTAAACCTGGTTTTGATAAATTAGATCTGAAATAAGTATCCACTCATAAAATATCAATCAGATAATAACGACATATCTTAAGAAAAATCCTTTTTTGTCCAGGTGTTGAAAATAGTTTGATATCTATACTTTTTTGTGGTAATTACAAATTCTTAATAAAACTATGTGATATGAATGAATGAAATAAACTATAATCAAATAATGTACTTGTGGATATATAATAAAGAGTATGTGTATGCCTAATTACATTGATATCATGATCTAGCTCAATGTTATTGATCATGAATTCCATTCCATATTCCCTATACATGGAAATTTTTTGGGAATATTTTATTGAGGTTTGGATAATTTATTCACATAATATCCAGACACATGGTATTTAAAGCATTGTAGTGTGGGAAGATCATTAGTTGGTACCTTCTTCCCTAATATCATGTTAATTAGCCTCATTTCTAAACTTCAACAGTTTTGGGATTTATGAAAATCTTTACCACACCTAAAAAATTTATTTGATACTACATAGAAATTCTGTAGTGAATGCACCGACACTTATAGAAAGTAGAGGGTTGAAATTTAGTTTTCACATGTGACTTATTATGGTGGTCCCATTGGAATTCCAAGTTCCTTTTTCCATATCTAGAGTTTTGAAAGACCCTAGACTCTACATCCAGCTTTATATCACATCAAAAAAATTCATCATATATTCACAAGTCTCTAATAAAAAATTCAATTTTATTTCTAGGATTTAGTCTATAAGGAAATAATAAATTTTAATTTCTATATGAAATATAAAACTATAGGAAAAATTTCTAAGACTCATGATGTTTTCTTTTCTATCACCTAATGTATTATCTCTCATTTTATTACAACTCTAATAATTACCTCTCAATATTCATGTGAATATTTCGAGGAAAATAAGTTGTAAGATTTTTTCTTAAAAAGTATTCACTATATTTTGTATAATATGTATTTATTCATTTTTCTATTAATAAGATTACATCATTGGTCTGCCTTTCCTACTAAATGGTAAATAGCTAAAACAATTTTTTATTTATAAGCACTATAGATTAGAAAATATCATTTCCAATGAAGTTATACACTACATGATGAAACGTGAGTTTTAAGAGACACTAAAAGGGGCTGAACATATTTGTTTGAAAGAATCAGAAGAAATTATCTCCATATTTACTCCACATAAGATATCTGGGGGTTTTATTTTTTTATTCAAATATTAAGATATTTTGGAGAGTATTGTATTCAGTTATTATACTCTGATTACCATTTTATTAGGTTATTCATTAGGGAAATCATTGTATTGTACAATACACCCATGTTAATCCATTTCCTTTAGGTTCAAAAAATTACTAAAACCAAAAAATATTTACCATGAGTGATGAACAGTACATATTATAAGGTAAAAGAGTATGAAAGTAATTCAACCTTAAAACATATTATCCATTAATATTATCATATTAATCTATAATTGTTTTAGATTAACCTATATCATTCTTGGGTAAACATTAGGTTGAGTTTTTTCATATTTCATGACATATCTTTTCAATGTTACCAAGAAATCATTCCTTAAAAATAGCTCATAAATATTATTTCATCAAAAACTCATATCACCCATAGAATTTTACCAAGTAGTGCAGTTCTGCCTCTATGGGATACACCATTTCACAATTGAGTTAACACTCAGCATGCCATTATTAGGGTGATTAGCCCTTGGTACAATTATTCTAGATCATTGTTTCACATTTTAGTATCAATTGAGGGATTGGTTTTCAGGGAATATCATATACATAAAATTCTACCAATATTTTAGGATATCATAATATTCTTAGACTCATTTATAGGGTTTTCCTATAAGGTTCTCTAACCTTAATTTTAAAAATTGATTCTATGCTATTTGAATGAAACTAAAACATTTCTAAAATACAAACAATAAAAAACCAAGAAAAATGTTCCTTAATATCTATATTACTGATAGGTTTGGGGAATTTGTAGAATAACTGAATAATAGGAATATTTTACAAAACACTCTATCATTTATCATTAAAGGAACTATTATGGACCATCTTGTAGATATCCCATTAGTATAACTCATCATTACAACCTATATAATAAAAGAGAAATAAAAATTAGAGATTAAAAAATAATTGGCGTGATTAAGCATTTGATAATATATGACTTAAAAAGAATTTATAAAAATGACCGTAAGTAAAATATAATATTATCATTCGTGATCACTATAAAACCAGATTGAGCTTCAGTATATATGGTATAATAATGTAAATCCTCAAAATATCCACTTGGAAACATAATATCTCTAACAATGATTAAAATATTTTAAATAAAATAATACGGGTCTGAAACCACAATCCGAGATATGGTTCAAAAAACATAATATTTACATTAATGTTTTTAATTCTAATAAAAATGACCCTATTTAAACTCTTTAAAGAATGAAAAATAAAACAAAAAAATTAGATCTTTTGTATTACGAATGGAATTTTTTTATAGTTTTATAGTATTAGGACAATCTCATACATGGATTCTTTTATACGTAAACAAATGGTTCATCAAAATATAAATCATCCCCTAATATGCTCATAACATACAGTGACCTTATTAGGAATAAATAATGTAAATCATTTCTTCACTACTTGGGGAGAAGGAAATATAATAAGGGTAAGATCAAACTCTCAGTAAGGGTAAACATAAGCATTAATCATTGAATTTCATTGTGATCATAATATGTGAATAAGGTTGTTATGACATAATCAAAGTGAATGATATTAACATAATAAGATTAATTCCAATAAAACATGGATCATGGAATAAGGTTTCACATTAATATATATTTATATATGTTAACAATCAATAGATATGTTAAATAAATCCTTGTGTAAAATTTCTATTAATAAATAATAGCAAGCATATAGAAAACATGATGCTATTTTGTAATAGTTTATTCATATAAATCATATAATAACACATATAGATTCAATAAATTTACCTGGTGAATACCCATAACGTTTTATTTTTAACTCACCAATCAGTTATCTTTATTTTTCTTTAAGAGTTATTATATTTTGAAAACTTTTTCTTCATTACCCATTGAATTAGAGGGCTATAATGGACCCACATGAAAGATATAAGAAACATTTTCTTAAGAATTTGATTTCAATAAAAATAGAACATTAATCAATAATTTACACATACAATATCTTTAGAAAAATAATTATAATTTTTTACTAATCTACATAACATTTGTCATTATTCTGTGATAGCTTGATTTACCAATAGAAAAGAATAGATTTCATGAAATTCTCCTGGGAACAATCATAATACATATAAAGAAATAATTATGATTCTATCATTATAATATATCCATATTATAGAATAATTAAAATTACATTTTGATGTCACTAATGAATAGAAATGAAATTAAAATATTATAAGAAACTTCTTAAGTAACATACCTTTTCCACTTTAAAAGTCACTTTTACAGACAACTAATGTCAAGAATACTCAGAAAATAGTTTTTTATTAAAATAAAATTATTTGTTTTAGAGGAAGTATCAAAAAAGCTATAATTAAATATTTTTGGAAATTATATTCTTGTTATAATTGTTAAAATAATTATTTTGATCACAACTTAATAAAAAAATCTGTTTGTTCAATAAATTACTAGAATATTCATTTAAACATTTTAGAAAAAAAAGGGGTTAAAATGAATTTCAAAATTTATTCCTTAATGCTAAAAAAATCTCCAAACAATTTATAAAACATTTATACGGAATAATTTTTTTTTAAAAAAACCAGAGAATTAAGGTCAGTTTCAAAAAAAATATTTTCTAAATCATTTTGTGCACTAAAGAGAAAAAAAATGGCTAGTAAGCAAAAAAAATCAATAAATATTTAGAGGAGAAGAAAATTGAAATTAGTTTATCCAATATGAATCAAATAATTTCTCAATGGAAAATGAATCATAAATAATGCTGATTAAAAATGGGATTCAAACATAAACCACTTAACCCTTTGGTATCATTGGAAACATAAACCCCATAAAAGAATAAAATTAAATAAATTAGTAAGTAAAATGAACATAATTAGAATCATGAAATAACATTTTAATGGGGAAATATGTACACTTCATAAAATAATATCGGTAAATAATATAAACATCTGTCTTAAAGGAAGATAAATTGAGATTAATACCCCTTATAAAGACAATTTCAATGAATTAATAATTAATAATTGGATTGATAATGTGTAATAAATGTAAATCAATAAAATACATGTTTAAATACAATATAAAAATAAAATTTCAAGTTCAAACATAATCGTTACATAATAAAATTAGTGAAGAATTGATATAGTCAAATTAAATAAAACTAATATAAGAAACCCATTACATCTTTGGTAACGTCAATATCAAAACCATTTAGACAAATATTAATGAATTTCATCTTAAAATACCATTATTTATGATTTATTCCATCTATTACATGTAAAATGGTGGAATATATACCATTTATAATTAGATAGGTGTACAATACTAAAATTCCTAAATTAAGGGAAATTGAGATGAAATTAAATCATGTCCTAACTTGTTATGAATGTCATTTAAAACATGTTTAATAAAAATATATAAATTATTTCATTTCATAAGCACATTGATATGTATTAATTATTTAACCTTAAAACATTTATTTCAATTTTTTAAATTACATAGTTAATTACTTAATTTTTTAAGACCATGTCAGGTGTCTTTAGGATGCTTGGATGATAATTTTGATATCTAGAAAGGCATGGGATAATGAACCAATTACCAATACATTTTTTTAAAAATAAAAGAACTATGTAGAGGATAAGGATATCAAGAAATAAAATGAATCACATAAGAAAAATAAAATATCCAAAAAAACACTGAATATTAGGAAATTAAATAGAATGGGAAGGGTTTGGTCCCCGTAAACCCCTCTTGTGATGTGGTCTTCCCCATGAATTCTATTAATGATTCCATATCATTCCTCTTATCCAAGGTTTACATTCTTTAACTAGATCAGAATCTCTAGTTTCCATTGCCCAAATTTCTTTATGATCAAATCTATGATTGAAATCCCCTAATAATATTTTACTTCCCCCACTAGCAATACTTTCCCATACCTAAGGTTTTTGTAAACCTTGTCTCTGAAGGGACATTCTTAGCTGAGTGAAGCACCCCAAAGGTTCTAGAGAAGGGAACCAAATCATTATTCCAGAAAGGTTCCCGCACTAGAGTCTATAATGTGTCCATTTTAGTTCCACCCAGTCGAAGAAGGACATCTACATAACCAACATGGGCCTCGGGTGGCTTAACACAACCCATCTAATTAGCATGAGAAGATGAAATTTTAACCTTGCACTCAACTACATTATGAGGACATTATGCCCCATACTATGGATAATTAGGAATACTGTCAATGCCACCCAATGGGTATGTTTCTAAAATTCTATGACTATCAGTATCATCATCATTTATGGTGTTTACAATGGATAACTCCCAAGTAATATTTGATGATTTTTGATTTTTTGGGAGTCTAGAAACACTAGTTTATGGTTCCTCAATGCTATCCCATGACAGATATAGATTAAACTGATGAAAAAGTGGTTATTTAATGTTTTTATACTTTATTGGAGGTTTATCATCTATGTTTTTCTTACCATTTTGATCACTTACTACAATCAACTTTTCATTATATTATTGTTATCATATATTTCATTCACGGAATCTTCATCAATGGATTGAATGTATATTTATTCTTCATTAGAATTACCATCCACTTATTTATTATTCCTCTTGGGCCTAAATTCATTGTCATCCTTTGTAGGTAGATTAATTATCAAATAATATTTAATGGATGTTCCCTTATAAAATATAGACTATATCATTGTACCCCTCAACACATCAATCTAAGTTTTAGCAGGTCATGAAATAAACTTTTTAATGGAACATAAGAATTGTTGAATCCATTTTGAGCACTCATAAAACAAGAATATGATTCATAACCCTTTTCCCTTTAAATGAGGAAACTCTGGTTGCTTTATCAGCTTCAAATATTTGGTTTTCCCATGATTACTTATGTAGATCACATAATTTTAACCCACTTGAATAAGCATTCAGAATACTAGAGATGTCAATCTCTATAGGTTCCCAAATAAAAATCACTATGGAAAGAGAAAATCATCAACCTGCATCCTACCATATATAGAATCAACCAATACAAGGTCCCAAAAGAAATTAACCCCACCTCTCTATATCTATCCTTATTCAACACCACAAACATGTTTCAAATGTTTTTTTATTTTAAAATCACTATTTGGCATCGTGCCCTCAAGAAGAACAGAAATAGAACATCACAAATCTATTACAGGTCTTTTTGTCAGGGAAAATCACTATAAAATCGTGAAAAATTATTAATTTTCTCATAAAAATTCCACAACATAAAAAGATCCTCATTATTTGATAAAATCAATTTATCGACAAGAATGGATCTGAAATCAAATTCAACAAGAAAACTTGTAAAATACCCAAATATGTCTAACTATACTTTTTTATCAATTTTAATAATTATGAAAATGGCCATTATGATATCATGAATGATTATTGGGTTCCATGAAATCTGCTTTCAACCCTTGAACCTTGACTAAATCATGAGAATATAAATTATAGACTTCTAGGGGGTTGAAATTATGATCCCATTCATGACTGTGATTCAGTTTATAACATGAAAATGAGTTCGATATGTTTAAGGTGTAAAATGTGTCATTTTTTCATAATCTATATAATAATAATAATGAAATAATTATCATTTAAAAACATTAATTAAAATTCTAAAACAAATTGGGAATGATGGTTATGAAATATGAATTATTTTATAATCATAGAGGTGGTAGACCCTATATACGCATTATTAACATTCCCATTTATCAATTAACATGAAAAATTACGTTTAGTATTGTTTTATTATTGAATAATTATTATTTTATCATGAATATCATAGTAACTATTAAATAATAGAAATATACTATCCATGTGATGTGGTGATGAAAAATGAATCACATCACTTTGTGGAGGTGGTAATCCACACAAACAGATGAATGATGTTATCATTTTTAATGTACAGAGTTGTAAAAAAATAAGATGATAGATTATATTTATAAATTATATTTTTCTCATTCATATCATATATACTATAAATTCATTATTCTAACCAAGCATAATATGATGTGATAGAAAATGAATTAAACTAGTCCTTGATATAGTCATATTCCATAAACACAAACTATGGTTTTGTTTTAAATTTGATTTAATAATGGGATGGATTATGGGAAATAAATTAACATAATAACATCATATAATATGATATATGATGTTTTTATTATATCCAATATCTTATAATAGTTTTTAAGGATGTATAAGAAAAAATCAAAATAAAATTGTTTGTTCAATATTTATACCTCTTCTTCCGAAAATATCCATTTCATTATATCTTAATCCTTATTAGGTTGGTATTCTACACAATAGAAGGCATATTCTTATTTAAAAAATTTATTTTTTTACCATAAATGATTTATTTAAATCTTAGAAAATAATTTTACTACTCTCTCAAAAAAATAGATATTTTTTTTGGGAAAATATATTTTTGAAGTACAAAAATGAATTTACTAAAACATCAGTGCCTATTTTCTATGAATTAATTAATAAATATTTTTGGAGTAATAACCTTGTATATATGTATATATATCATAATATGGTTACTCTTATTCCTATACTCTAATTCAATAACTATTTTATGTAAGTCATATTTAAGTAATAATATTTCATGGTTCGTTTATAGTGGGTTTTTTTATTATAGACGCTATCGAAAAAAATGTTTTATTAAAATATCATGTTGTTATATTTCTCCCCACAATAAAAAAAACATCCTCATAGTTTTGAACATGAAAATATTATACATGGTTTTTATATTTTGAAATATATTTTATTTAAAACCTATATCCTAAAAAGGTTTAATAAAACATTTTCTAGAAAATATGGAAGTGGAGATATGATGTCCATTTAGAATAACACATCACTAGGTGTCTAAATATAATAATATTAGTGGGATATAAAATTATTTTCATTAAAGGAATAAAATTATTGTCCTATTAATAATGTAAACTGATAGGGGAACTGTGTCACAAGTATATTAATTATCATAGAAAAAGTCAATAACCTCAAAACTATAAATCATGTACGTGTTAGTAAGAACATTTATTCTTAATAAATTAATATAATTTGATAACATTTTTTCATGATTCTTTTCTAAGATTTTATAAATTCTATTACCATATTTATTAAGAGTGTAAGAATATATATTTACATTAAAATCATAATTTAATCCTTTAATCAATTTGATTTGTAATATTATATTTCTTTTCCGAACAATGAGTATTTAAGAAGAATTATTCATTCCTCAACCACAAAACTAAACTACTGATAGATCATATAATCCCCACAATGATAAGAAGACACCCCTATTGTCGTTAGATATTATACAATAGTCAATTTTTTTCATATTGTAAGATGATATCCAAAATGTATAATCCTTAATAAGAATTAATAATACCTAAATCTCCAAAATTCAACAGCAACACCAAATGATCATCACAGATCATTCCATAAATAAATGACCTTATATCCCAAATAACTTTTATAAACTCAATAATAAATAATCATTTTATCCTCTTATGTCATCTAATACTTTTAAATTTACATCCCAAATAATGTAATAGAATTTTCCTAGAGGAAATCTTCATGTTAAACAAAAAAATTATAGTTCAATATAATAAATAATCTTACAAAATATCATTAATCGCCTAAGAATCCCATCACCTAAAACCCCAATAGGGGTGTCAATTACATTGGAATTATGATTAAACATTAAATTATAAACACATGATTATATCTGTAAATCATAGGATAACATCATATGAAAACATCATAATCTCTATATTTATAAAATCTCACTTTAATACCAAATATAATAACCATAAAACAGTACTCTTGGATCTATTGTTAAAAAATCAATCTTTATATTTTCATATTTGACAATGATAAAAAAACCAATTTAAACACATCAAAACATATAAATTGAAAATGTGATATTGGGTCACTTACATTACCAATGACCTTTTAGGATTAGAGTTTTAGAAAATTAGGAGAAAATATTTCATGGAAACATGGAAACATAAACAACTGTTTCATAAAAAAAATACATTATATAGTACTAATTTATTCACATCATTTATCATTCATAGGCATAAAAACCTAAAACCATTATTCCCAACCTATGGAAAATTAAACATAATTAGTGTGATCTCAAATTCTTAGTATGGGTAAACATATGAATTAATAATTGAATGTATTCAGTTAGAATAATATGATAATAACAGTATGATGAAATAATCAATATGTATAAAAATTACGTAAGATAATTCATAACTATCATTAAATGGATAATAGAATAAGATTTAAAAAATACAATATTTATACAATTCACCAATAACGATCCTTGTGAAAATAATCATGAAGAAAAGTATCCATTAGGAAGTTATAGAAAACATAGATAATTGTTTTTTTGAATTCTTGATCATTTTCTTAAAAGGACCCTCACATTATCCATTATATATTGGATAACTATACCAGGTTAATACCCATAATATCATAAGAGTAACTTTTTAAATGGATTATTATGTAATCACATAGTAGTTACTTATATTTATTCAACTCCATCGTCATTACCCAATTCACTAGATGGTTATAAAGGATACACCGATAATATATTGGAAAACACCTTTAAGGATTTGGGTTCACACTCCAACCACAGATTCATCAATAACTTATATGTACCATATCTTGACAAAATAAATTAGAATATTTTAATTTTTCTGGTGTGACGTCTCTTCCAATGGAGGAGATATGTGGGATATTTCTTCTTGGAAAACCTCATAATTTCCTGGCCTCTTCTCTTCCTAACCATTGAGTTGGCTAGCCTTCCATGAAGGAATGTTGTTAGTATAGTGTTCTAGTTTTAGATGCTTCAGTCTTGGGTTCTCCCCTGCATTTGGTGTTAGCTGGTAGTGTGTTTGGAGGATCTGGCCTTTGGGTGAAGCTTTGAAGGTGATGCTAAGATCTATAGTTGGCTTGCAGATAGGTTTTATTTTGATGAGCTCTGATTTGGGAAGTCATATCTTTGGTGTTGGTTTGTTAGTTTTTTGTGTCTCTACAATAATGGTTGTGATGCTTCATCTGATTTTATTTTGTGGGATCTACTTTTTTTGTTTTGATTTTCTTCTAGCGATGGATTCTAGAATTTGGTAGAATATTATATTTGAATTTATTTGACGATTGTGGAGGCATTGAAGGTTTAAATTTTTGAACAGTTGTGTACGGTTTGAGCCTGATGGTGTGTTATGGTTTTTCTATTATAATGTAGTAGAGGGAGGGGGACAGTTTAGCCACCCTTGACAACATAGAATATAACCCAGAAGAGGATCCAGAGATGTTGGTTCATATTTTCAAAGCTTCATAGGTTTTTATGTTTGAGAGGGTATGGAATTAATCATCAGATTAGGCATTTTCTTTGATATAGGAAAATTTCTAGTCAGATAGTTTTGTAATAGTTGATAGATTCGTTATGATCAAATTACGTGGAGGGACAACTCCATTTTATTAGTTGGGTTTTACTCTCTTTGTCCTTTGGGCCATGATTTTTGTTAAGTTTATGAAGTCAATTTGGGTTTCCCCTTTCTTCCCATAAAATGTGGTTTTATTATTGTAATAAAAAAATTGATGGCCTTCGAGCATTTTGAAGGAAATATCATTACCAACAATCTTGAGGAAAACATACTTTTTACATTGAAAATCACTATAGAATATTAATCATTTCTTGGACATTTGTAAAAAAATTCATTAAAAATAACAAAAGAATGATATAATGTAAGATTGAATTTATTAGTTGGTAAATATGGATATAAATCTCATTCAAGTTTTAATTATGAAAACAATTTTTTTTTCACATGTTCGGTATAAATTACCTAGTTTGGAAAAGGGAAAATATATTCTTTGTACAAAAAAAGTAAATGATAAACATGGATAAAAAGGACATTACAAAAATATTTATTAATAAAAAAATTATGGATAAAATTTTAGAAAACATATTGATGGAAGAAAAGGTTTTGCTGACTGAAAGAGGGGAAACAAGGTTTGATTCCCTTAAATCACTTTTCTGAACTATTTTAAGTACCATAGAGAGAAAAATGGTAAATAATCATCATAATTCATGAAATATATATAAGATAATAAATATTAAATTGTTTTTTAGATAAGGATCATATAATATACCAATTTAAATTTAAACATAAACATTCATTATTAAAATTGGGATTGAAACATAAACCTGATACCACATTGATTACATTGGAATCGTAACCCTATAAATGAATAACATTAAATGAATAATTTAATAACATACAAGTAAATAGATTTAGGTTATAATATGTCAAATTTTTAGTAGATAAATAAATAAAAGAGTTTCATAGAATAATTTAATATTATAATGAAAGAGAATTTGAGATGAATAATTCTATCATAGACCATATCATAGAATTTACAATTAATCAGTAGAGATATAATTTGTAAAAAATGTAACTCTAAAAAATTTGGGGGAAATAAAAATTAAATTAAACTATGAACATTCCACAGATAATTTTGATATAATATATTCAATAAATAAGTTATATAACCCAATGAAAAAATATAGTTTTGATAAAACATATCACTTTGGGGACTTCTGAATCAAAACTCCTTGGATGAGTTAACATGAATTGTAAGATAAAATAAATTGAGGTTTGAAGGATTTGTGGTGTAAATGGTAAAATAGTATTATATAGACCATATCAATGAAATTAGGTGTTGAATTTTGAAACATGACTTAATGAAGTGATGTTGAGATGAGATATTTTACTTTGATTACAAACATGATATGTATTTCTATCTATAGCTATATAATAAATATAGATAAAATATTTTATTTATTAATAAAAAATCTCAATATTATTCCCTTATCCATAAACCATTTATTTATTTTTTTAATGTAATATTTTATTAATAAATCCTTTAAGTTCACATTTTTCATTTTTAGGATGTGAAAATCATAACATTAAAATGACATTAGTATGTTGACTATGGTCAACGAGATCATTCTTCCATCATCTCTAAAAACATTAATCATGATATAATTTTAATATATATTATATGATTATGTTTTTAAAACCATTCATGTATTATGGATTAAAAAAATAAATTAATATAGAATCTTGAAGATGGTAGGTCGTACGTACTCATAAGTAACGTTTTCTTTTACATCAAACATCAAATAATTTGTTTAATTTTTATTTTATCATTGAATAATTATTATTATACCATAAATATACTATTATTTTTTAAAATAAATTATATATTCAATCAATGACATGTGTTTAAAAAACAGATCACAAGTCTTTAGGGTGGTGGTACAAAACAGTTAGCACAAATAACGTTCTCATTTATCAATGGATGGAATGGTAAGAAAAAAAGATGATATATTATCATCTCAAAATGATAATTAAGTCATAAATATAATAAATATAATTTTATTCAATATTTATATTCATCCATAAAAAGTTGTTATAAAAATTTAATCATATCAGTTGGCTAAGAGGTACTATTCCATGCACACCAACAACAGATTCAATTGAGATTTGATTGAAGAGGTAGATGAATTATGGTTAATAAATTATCATAATAATCTATAATGATAATTTATAATGATATTTTATTATATAAAAATTATTAGAAGTGTTTTTAAGGATGTATACAACCAAATAAAACTAAAACATTTGGGTAATATCAATACCTCTTCTTCAAACAACATCCATTAATTTAGAAATTAAGCCTTACCAGATTGGTGTTCTTATCAAATTAATACTTTTAGGACATGGGCATAGATTTTGGGAAGGCATTTTAGAATTCATTGAAATAACCAGAGTTACTAAAATGTTTAAGGAATGGAGGATAGGAGGTGATATTTTATAAGTGAGGGAGGGTAACTCTTTGAAATACAAAAATTATTAATTAATATAAATTAATTTCTTTAGAGAAGTGAAAAAACATTGATATATTTAGAAAATAATGATGGTTATGAGTCTAAATCATCCAATAAAATAATGTTTTTATAAGTTTAGGGGATTTTTTCACCCTTATCTCTTTACATTAACCAATGTTATCTCTTTTTATGATTAATGTGATATCAAAGTTTTTTATTCATTAACATTAATGAAATTAAATATAAAAGTACAAGTGGCTCATAAATATAAAGTTTTTGACACTTTAAGCCTTACACAATTCAATTATAGAAATATATGAATATTAATGAATTTTTAATCATTTAATAAAATTTTTATTATTACAATATTTCATAATATCATTTTCAGAATTACTCATTTAATTTGAATTTGAGGTCATCAACATAATAATTAAATTAAAATAGAAAATTTTAAAAAATTACAATTATTTTATATACAACTATAAAAATAATTTGAACTATTAATCACCAAAAAATTACTTCTCGATTTTTTAAAAATCCTCTATTTGTTTTTGTTTATATTTATTTTACAATCACTATGTTAGTGTTTTTTAAAAATTAAAGATAATTATTTCATAAATAGTAATTATAAATAAATTTACATAATATAAAAATCAATATACTAAAAATAACAATTAATATTTATTTAGAACATATTTTTGTCCCTATGTAAACCTTTAAAAGAAATTTAAAATAAAGAGCATGGTATATTTTATTTTCCTTTACATAAAATTACTTATTATTACTTTTTAAAGAATAGTGGAACTAAATTACCCTTAAAATTTAATATTGGGAGTTTTTGGTTAAATAAAACACATCTAACATATAAATAAAATTATTAGGGTTAATTTTTGTTCTTGTAATATAAATTTTAACCATATTTACATGATTGTCATTTACCATAGCGACAAATATTTATTACAATTAATATTCATAACGATAAAAAAATAAAAGGGAATTATATACCAAATTTTCAAATCCATATTTAAAATAAACTATCAATATTTAATAGTTAAATTTCTATAAGGGGAAGAAATTATTTTGAAATTAAACCTACAGAACATGATAAAATGTTATTTTTAGAAAAAAAATCTTTTTCAATTATAAGAAGAACATATATAAACATTATGACTATTAATCATCATTTTATGAATTTAAATCATTAAAGACTGATATATAATATATAATTTTTTTAAAAATAATTCATAATTAGGGATTATTTTAATTTTCTAAAATTACAAACATTTTTAACTTAGCAATAGTTTCTAAAAAATGCTTTTTTAACAATAAAAATAAACTTATACCAAAATTAAGTATAAATTAAATTAGAAGTATTTATTTATATTGTATGAATGTAAAATATTCTTAAGTTAAATCCATATTAAATTCATTTGACATTGTTTTATTTCAATTAAATAAAATAGAAGTTTTTTAGAAATTTATAATTCTCACTATCCACTTAAAAATAAACCATTTCAGAAAAATCCCAAAATTTTACACCAAGATAATTCGGATTTGAAATTTTCAAAAATGATATAATTTTTATCAAAAAAATTCTAAAAAATATAAAAAATAATTATAATATACTCTCACAAAAATCAATAAAATAATTTTTGAGGAAAATGTATTCTTGAATCATAAAATACCTTTTCTTAATATTTAGTTTTTATTTACTAAGAATTAATCAAAAAAAAATCTTTTGTATGACAGTTTTAGATATATTTCATAATTTTCATACTCATTTTAATATATATGAATGGAATGACTAGGTAATATCGATCATCTTTAAATGATAATATTTCATGGTTTTCATTCTTGGTGTTACATGATATGTAAACTATTGAATATGATGTTATATTAAAATATCAGGGTGCTATGGTCTCCCAATTATAATAAATTATATCATTTAAATTATTAATTTACCTAGGTAATTATCATGGGAATTTCAATGACTGAAAAGAGGTGTGAGAAAGGCCATCACTTCATCATCAATCAGGGTAACATTATAGCATTTTTAAGATAATTTTCAAAGAGTTGAATAGTTCCATTTTCATATAGAATAAGAAAATATTGAATTATAATTAATTAAATAAATCATCCTTTAATAAATTTAAAAAATATTATCATCATTTTATCCTAACTATGTGTACACATGATGAAGTTTTTAGTCCAGAAGCCCTGAAATAAACTAATAGGGGATCAGAAAAACAATAAAACGATAAAAAGTTATTTCTCCATTCCTTATAAATTTAACATAATGGAAATATTTAACACAAGTTAAGATAAAATAAAATATTTATAAACCATCAAAAGAATAAATTATACATTAATCATAAAAATTTATGAAGGAACTCAAAGGCTAAAAATAGATCATTCCATAAAAAAATAGTTATATATCATAAATAACCTCAATAACCTCACCATTAAATAACTATTTTATAATAATAAGATATATTTTACGATTCATCTTATATCTATAAAAATATAATATATTTATCCTAAAATTATATTTCACATCAAACATGTATGTCATATATACTTCAACCAAATAAATAATCTCCCAAAATATCCTTAATCACCACAAAATCCCATTAGTTAAAACCACATAAGGGGTGTTGATGCCATTGAACAAATGATAAACCTTAAAATTATAAACTCATTATGGAATCCATAACCCATATGAGAAATTCACATGAAAATATCTTAATATCTAATGTTCTAAAAACCCATATAAGATATTTACTATAATAACCTTAATCCCATACTTCTGGATATGGTAGTAAAAAAATACTCTATTTTATTATTTTATATCAATAAATGTGTCCCAATTTTAACTATTGAAAACATAAAATATCAAACTAAAATATCAGACCACTTGCATTCTAAATAACATTTTATTTTTAGATATTTATAAAACTATGATAGACTTTTTAGATGGAACATTGACACATTAAAAACTAGTTTTTTAAAAAAAGTTATCATTTTGCACTATTTTCATCACATTCAGATAACTTATTAGGTATAACATGCGTAAATAAGTTTTTCACTACCTTGGGAAAACGAAACATATGAAGAGTTGGCTCAAATTTTCAAAAAGGGTATTTTTTGAACCATTCTCTTAAATCCATATAAATTGTAGATTTATTACATAAAATAACACATAATGCAACCCAAAAATGAAATAAGTCTAGTATTAATGGGAATTAGGTAAATAATATAACATTTTGAACAAGGGATAAAATAAAATTAATGATAAATTTCTTAACATTATTCTAAAATTCCATGGGGTTTTAAAACTACATGGGGTATCCTGGGGAAAACATAAGAAATGGGTGATCTATAAATCCCAGTAAGGGAATAAACATGGCCTAACAAGAAGATAATATAAAAATTTAAACCACAGGAGTATAAATTTGTCATAACAAGAGTAGTAATCATAATCATGAACAATAAGACATGTTATAACTTGATAATCGTAACATGGGAAATGTGGGAACAACTTGAAACCCTGAATCATAAACATTAGTCATGGATCAACATTCCAAGTAATTGTGGTGGAAAATTACCATAAAGAAATCAGTTTCAATCCCTATCACAACATAAAATGTCATGGTACTCAACATTATCTAATTCAATAAAGTTTTATCTTGGCGCATCCATTATATTCATTACATTTTCAACCTTTTTTATTCCACATAGATCATAATACTTGGATTCATTTGTCATCATAATTTATTCAATGATTAATGAGTGTTGAATACATATATTTATGTAAAAAAATAAAAAAGTATATTTGAATAAATTTGAATGACATTGATAGGAAATGGGTATGTTATTCATTATAAAATTGTTAGGGTATGAAACATCATGGTGAAATTTTGGCTGCATAATGACATCACATAATGACTCATAAAAAAGGGTTTATGTGAGAGAAATAGGTCTCTCATCACTTGTAAAAAGATGGTAAGTAATAGGGGTTTGTAAAATCATATCCAAATATATTATGTTGGGAAATATAATGTATAAAGTAATAAAGAAACTTTAATAGAGAAAAGAATCCTAACTATAATTCGTCATGGTAACAGGTGTACATAAAGGATCAGAGAGTCATAATGAGAGAGAAATAAGATATCATCATTTATAAATTAAATTTATATTGAGTGTAATATGTAAGAAAATATTACAATATAAAAATATGTAATTTAAGAGATAAGTCAAATAAGTTGTTCTTGAATGGAAATGAGAAGAGAGAAATATCTTTCAAATTTTTTGCATGTAACGGGTGTATGTGAAAGATCATGGGAGGATTAATGGGAATGGACGTGGTCTATAATCACGTAGAAATAAAAATTAAAGTAATTGGTATATGGATGAACATATCCCAATATGAGAAAATTTAAATTAATAAGCATAACATTAAATACGATCTTGAATAAAAAGGAGTGTTTAAGATCCCTTACTAAATTTTGGCTAGGTAATGGGTGTGCATAAAGGATCATGGAAGGCTTAATGAGAGTGGAAGGAAGCAATATATATTTAAAAAAAATTATGTTAATGTTTATTGGTAATAAAATACCCCAACATAATAAAAAGTAAATTTAGATATATAACAAAAATAAGTTCTTGATAGAAATAGGAGAGTGGAAGACTCCCTTATAGAATTTTCTCTTAGTAATAGCTTAGTTAAGGGAGAAAATGAGATGGGATAAATGATATATAATTAATATAAATAAAAATTATTACTAATATAATTATTATAAATTAATTAAAATACAAAAAATTATAAATTTAATGACTACTTTCAACGATTTTTTTGAACATAAAGGAGGAGAGAAAGGTGAGGATTCCATACTTCAGTGTGTGACTCTAAATGAATGGGAGGGGCTTCCTGTGAGTTTGGGGAACTTTATGAGGACATTTTATAGTGCATGTAAATGTATTAATGTTCTCTAATGAGTTTTAGTTAATATAAATGGAAGCTTCAATGGGTTCATATATGAAATCTTTGTGATTTCTCTATTATTTAGGTTTTTGGACTCTATATAATAAAATATCCAAAACCACAAGACATACAATTATTTTTTCCCATTATTTCTAAAAAATGGGATTATTTTCTATATTTTGTTATTACATGGGAATATATTATAAAAATAACTCAGTTTCTTATGTAGAGGTGAGTCACGCTCTTAAGGAAATGATTTTAAACCACAAAATATATTATAAGTTTTTAGGATTTATAATAGCATTATAACATAAATCAAATTATCTTAAAATCACATTGTTTTAAAGGAAAAAAATTTATTTTTGGTTGTGGATCCAATTTATATTAATTATTTCATCACTTTAAGGTCATTATGATGTCATAATACATAATGTATATTTATACTGAATTTAATCTTTACTCAAAAAATCCAACACTCTCAAAAAATTAAGAAAGATTCACCATTATATAATTTCAGTGTTTTGAATCAAAAAATAATAATAATTTCATATAAATAATTTATAAATATGTTTATTTTCACTTCCAAAATAATAATCAATATTTATTGAGAAATGTCCAGTTTTGGAAAAAAACAATTTTCGAAACTTTATAAACATTTTATTTTACTTCATAAAAATTATACTATCATTAATATTTAGTAATTTTTTTTAACAAATATATTTTATTAAAACATTATTTATTTAAATAATAAATTAATTAATAAAAATAAATGTGTTAATTCAAATTTAATACTAATAAAAAATATAATTTATATTTTATCATATAAAACTATATTTTTTATCATACTAATTACTTAATCATATATAATGAAAAAAAATAAATATATTCATAATTTAAATTATGAGAAATTATAAATATTTATACTGTTAGATTTATTTTATTTTTAGTCTTTGTTAAATTATTTTTACCCTTAATTAAAATATTTTTATTTTACCGTGATAATTAATATTTACTACATTTACTATTCATATTGTACAAAATATAAGCAACCATTATTAACTAATATTAATTATGAATATTCAAAATATGGAATAAAATTTATCAAAATAAATTAACAGAGGATTAATAATGTAATTTTATTATAAAACCTACAAGCATGATGAAAACTAATTTTTCAAAAAATACATTTTAATGGAAAAGATAATGTCACTTTAACTATATAGCTAGTAATATTAATTATTTGAATTTCAATACATAAATATAGATATATAATCTTAAAATATCATTTATATCATTTCGCATTTGAGTCACTTTTAATTAATGACAATGGATTTTCATTATGCATTTTAAAATAGTTTTCATAGAAATATGTTTTTAATACTAAAAAACATATACTAAAATATGGTTAAAATATTTTTATTATATATTTATTTGAAATAAAAATAAATAAATAATAATTGTGTTTCTTTGAAATTAAAATAAAAATTTTATTATTTAATTTATATAAATAATTTACAATTTTTAATAAAAGTTGATTTTTTCAATATTCACTAGAATATATATATTTTAAAGAAAATACCACAATTTTAACCCTATGTTATTTCGGATAAACTAATATAAAAAACCATTTTTTAAAATACATAATAGAAATGATCTCTCAAATCATTAGTATATTTATAGAGTGAAATAAAACTCATTATTAAAGAAAAAAATTGATGAACGAAATGGCATTACCAAAATTGATTTATTATTTACTAAGAATTTATCAATATATTTATGATATATATATATATAATAAATTATTTAATCTTATTCAAATATGTGAATTTAATATAATGATTAAAACAATCATGTTTAAATAAACCATGTTTTTTTATATTCGATGTTCTATATTGTATAACTATCAAACATAGTTATATCTTTTGAAAACATGGGGTGTTATAGTAATCATATTTATTTAAACTGACTGTCATCAATGAGAATAATTTTAGAGTAATGTTATGATAGAAAAAAAAATTCAGTGGAATTACATAAGATAATTTATAAAATTCAAAACATTTATCTTTTCATAATCATTAATATAATGCAAGAGTCATAAGATTCCAAAACCATAAACTGTGTAGAATAAATCTTTGAGAAAATACTATATTTATAAATGATAGCATGGGAATATGTGATGGTATCTTGGAAAATTATCCTCTCAGAACACCTATAATAACGATTACATATAGGGTAAACTTACCTAGTTAACACCCTCAATCTATTAAGAGTAACCAAATAACGAGTTATTTCGACCATCTCTTATGAGTCACTTCTATTTTTTCAAATCCATCATCATTATCCAATTCATTTTTTGACTACATAAAAACCACCCACAATCCATTGGAATGAGTCTCTTTAGTATTTGGGGACACTCTCTATTACTACATTCATTAAAAAAAATCAAATACCACATCATGAGTAAAAAATATATAAAAACATCACTTTTCAACAAAACAATAACCATTGTTCTTTCACAGCATGGTTTACTAATTGAAAAGAAATAGGTTCCATGAAAATATCTTCGAAAAAATAATAATACATCATAATAATGAATTTGGTTGGTATCATTACAATATATCTCCAATTGAGAATAAATAAAATAGATGTGTTTTTTCACTAATTAACAGAAATATCAATACACAATCATTAAAATTTTTTGGGGAAAATAAAATTTTCAAAATGAAAATATCTTTCCAAAACTAGGAATTTATATAATATTAAGAAAAAAATTTCATTGAAAATTAATATATAAATGTGGGAAGGAAGATCTAAATCATCAACCAATTATTATTGTTGGAAATTATATTCATGCCCTAATTTTTAAAATAAATATTTTTTCACTTCTTCAATGAAAGGATCCTTGTCCAGAAAATGACATGAATAATAATTTTATAAAAGTCCTAAAATTAAAAAAAATTGAAAATTAATTTAAAGAATTATAAATGAATATTTAAAATAATTCTTGATTTTTTTATGGAAATAACAGTTATTGAAGAAAAATATTTCTAACAAAAGTAGTAGAAATGGCATCAAATTTCGTTAAAACATTTCCGGAACCATTTTTACTACAAAAGAGATAAAATTAATATATAAATATCAGAATTAAATAACTTCTGGTTAATAAAAAAATAAATAATTTTATCGAATTAGTATTATTTAATTTTCCAATGTAAAATCAAGAATAAACAATCCTGGTTAAAAATGGTATGAAAGGAAGATCTTATACCACATTAGTAAGTTTTGAAACATAATCCCAAGAAAGAATAATGTCAAATAAATATTTGAATATCATGAACATAGTTATATCGAAAATATAAAATGTGAATGACGAATTATATACATCTCATAAATGAATATTTCTTTATAACATAAAAATATATTATAAAGAAAAGTAATTTGATATGAATAATCCATACAAAGATCATAAAATTGAATTTAGAATTAATTAGTAGAGGGACTATGTGAAACCACTAAAAATCAATCCAAAAAAATTGTAAATACTAAATGAATAAAAATAGTTTCTTTTTATACATAATATTGACCAAATATAATCAATGAAGAAGGCATATAACCCATGTAATGTAAATAGATTTATAAAATCCCTTACTAGTTTGGTAACATCTGAATAAGATCCTATTAGATTAATTAGCATGGATTGTAACATAAAATACCATGAATTATGAAGGGTTCATTATATTACATGTGAAATGTTATTATGTATACCATAAAATATAAATTATGTGTATTATATGAAACCACGCCTCTAAAGAAGGGAAAATGAGATGAAATACCTTACATTGAGTACAAACATTTTGTTTATTTCCATTAACAACTATACACAAAAATTAAATAAACTATTTTATTTCTGAAGATAATTTTACATGATTATTTTATTATACATAAACCATTTACAAAATTTATTTCAATGAAATATTTAATTACATAATCAATTATGTCCACGTTGGGTGTTTTTAGGATACTTTTTCTATGAATTTGAAATCATTTTATAAAATATTATTTATTATAAAATTTCATTAATGTTAGAACTATTCCTTTATATTGACATTAATGAAATCATTATAAAATTATAATTTAAATATATAATTTTAACACATAGACAAAATGTTATATATTTCTACAAAATAAATGATAAACTATAAATCCCCCACCCAAATTACTTTTACCATTTTTATATCTATTTAATTTATTATTATTTTACTTCTCCCACAACCACTCGTTTGTCATTGTGAAATAATTTAAGGCAATTGTTTTGACACTAAAATTTAAAAAACAATTAACTTTATAAAACAATAATTATAATATAAAATCTTTTATTATTAATTTGAAACGTACATTAATCACTATGTGAACTTATTTGAGATATTAAAAATAAAATTTTCAACCTTTTTTATTTTTTCTTTATTTAAAATAATACATTTCATTTTGAAGAAGAATAGATGAAAAACTATAATAAATTAAAAAATTATATGAGGGTAGTAGAACCCTGGAAATCTAATAGAATAAATTTATGTTATTGGGATATATTTAGTCCTTATTATATTATTTTTAAAATTAAATGTTTTATTTACCCTTACTGAGGTGAGATATATTTACAACAATTACTATTAATAATAAAACAAAATAAAATGAAATTATTTACCAAATATTAAACTAATGACTATAAATTTTGAATCCATTTTTCAAAATTCAAATTTATATGTGGTAGAATATAATTTAAAATTAAACCCACAAAACATAAAGGCAATCAGTTTTAACAAAAATAAATTTTTTGATCATTAAATGATATTACATTATCTTTATGACTAGTAGTTGTCATTATTATAATTAAAAATCATATATATATTTTATTAACAAATATCATTTAAATCATTCATCATTAGGTATTATATTAGTTAATTAAAATAGAATAACATACTTCGTTAATTTTTTTTGAAAAAATTGTTTTATGTATAAAAATAAACTTATACCAAAATAAATAATGATGATGGCCACTACATATATAATTATAATATATAAAATTAATGGATACATAATTTAATTTTAAATAATAATAAATTCATAATTCTACTATATATTTATATGAAATTTCAGTGTTATAAAAATCGATATTTTCAACTATTCACAAAAAATCAATCTTTTCATAAAAATCACAAAATTTCTTTTTAATACAATATGGATATGTTGTTTTAAAAAATTATATCCTTCATATCAAATAAAATCTCTAAAATCTCTTGAAATTAATTGTTATATCATCTCAAAAAAATAATACATACATTTTAGGATAAAAACATATTTTTGAAGCATAAATGTATTTTTAAAAAATTTGTGTTTATTTCTAAATAAGTAATAAATAAATTTGTTTTGAGTATCAAAAAAGAATATATATTTTATAATTTTTTTACAGTAGCTCAAATCAACCAATTCAACATCTATGTTATATTAGTAAAACTTAAGTAATAATATTTTTCTTGTGTTGAAACTTGAGGTTTTGGGTTGTGTATGTTATCTAAAACAATGTTATTTTAAGATATTATGGTGTTAAAATAATAATTTAATAATTGTATTAAATTATAATAATAAATAAAAACCTTTAACTATAGGAAAAACATTATCATGTGGTTACCATACTCTCATGAGCCACATAATGAGTGCATAAAATAAAAATGAAAATCATATTTTAAATAAGGAACCAAAATTAATATTTGGAAGATTATATTAATGATCCCTGATATTTATTACCATTCTTAATAGAAACTATAATGTTCTCATGATTGAATTTCTCCAAATTTATCCACTTTTAACCATTGCATTAAAGGGAGATATATGACCCCACCCAATAATAATATTTAGTGACATATTCCGTAAGAAATCATTAAAATATTAAATCATAGAGAAACCGTAGAAGTATAATGGATTTCATAAAACATCCAATTGGAAGTCATTCAAATTTGAAGAAACCTTTCAAATAAAATGGGTTTCTTAAAACATCGATAGGTATAAAATAACATCATGATTTTTATCAATTGAAAAAAATAATGGTCGCCCAAAATAATCAAATAATACAAGAAAATATAAGGTGAATCATGAAAGATAACACAATTAGATATATATATACTCATATAATGAAAATTTCTCCAAACATTTTTTTTATTCATCGTAAAATTCAGAGTTAGGAGTCTCTTTTTAAAAATCCAATTTTTTTTCATAATACAAAAGGAAAACCATGATTGGAAATTTTTTGTATCAAAAACTATTTTTCCATGGAAATTTAGCTTTAAAATCATTAAAAAGGTAAATTCATTAAAAATTATTTTTATTTAGAAATTTGATAACTCAATGAATGAATTTTGAGTTTCTATGTCATTGATCTTTACCCTAGATTTATGTGAAAGTAAGTTAACCAAATATAAACATAAATAGAAACCTGAATTATCTATTTAATAAAAAATTATTATTATTTAAATTTTAAATACATATTTTTTTATTATTTATTATGGTTATATTGGATAAATATATATTATTTCATCTATTATGTGTTATCACTTTCAACCATTTGTTAATGTTAAATAATCTTGCAGTCATTACCCTTTATTTGATAATATATTTATCACTAATTTATAATTTATGATACCAAAATATATAACTTATATTGATATATAAAACTATTATATCAATTCATAAGTGTTTTAGTTACCGTACATTAAAATGGAATTGGTTTTAGACAATTTTAATGATTTTAGAAAATGAAGATAGTTCCTTATTAATTAGATATAAAATAATATAATCATTCCAAAACCACATTAGAATTATTATTTTGTCATATATTTTAATAATATTTTTATTTATCATCCCATGTTAACCCCATGGTATATTTTTATAGCATTGTTCATGCAGGTGGTAAAATTGACCCATACGTGAACACACATTAACACGATTAGTGATTATGGTCAATGATATGTTTATTTTGAAATAATAAAATTAAAAAGAATCTTAATGTTATTATTATTATTATTTATGATGGTGAACTATATTTTAATATTTTTTGATAATGAATGAATGTCTATATGAAAAAATAATTCTTTGTAGAGGAGGTAGATAGCGCACATGTATAATTGACGTTACATTGTTGTTCTGAATGGATGGTAATGAATAAAAATGTTTTATTCCATTAATATATTGAATATATATATAATAATAATACTAAAATAATTTCATTATAATGTTGATAAGATATTAGTAAGAGTAATATTAAGAAGAAAACAAAAGAAGTAGATAATGAATACATTGGAGACTTGATTTTTCTTTGGAATATTGCTTGGAATTTAAAGGACTATACTAATTTAGTGTGAGGATGGAATTTATAAAGAGGGTTTGGGTAGTATTGGATGAATAATTTAATTGTTCCATGTAGGTATTCAAATGGGAATTTCAACCTTTAAATGGTGTAGGTGGTATCCTTTTGTAAGAGAATAAAATTGTACTATTTGAAAACAATAATTATTTTTCAATAATTCTATAACAATATTTAAGGGAAAATTGAGAAAAATTTGTAGAAATGGGATATCAACCATTTTATTTTTTTAAATCCCTCATCCATTCATTTTACGACAATGTATTTGTGATTTAAGAGTTTATATTATTATTTCATTGTTATATCCTTTTAGCCAAATTAACTATTACTATGGAAACACTATTTTACCTCTGTAAATTTTCTATTTTATACCATAATAATGTGGGACCTATAACATAATTTTTTTAAAAAAATAATATTTTAAATCTTATATTGTGTTCAGTTTTTAAAGGTTGAAAATATTAAATATAGTATGTATAATGAATTACAAATTATTTTAAAATAAATATATAAATTAAATTCTAAAAAATAAAACATTAGTTAATAATTTAAAAATAAAATTTTTAAAGATATAACTTAAGTGATAAAAGTAATAATTTTTTGAAATTTTTTTTATAAATTTTTAGTTCCGCTTTATATATTATTAATTTCATAAGGTTGTAATATTAGAAAAACAGTAAAGTCTAATATTCACCTTAAAACCTCTATTTATAGAAAAAAATTATTCCTAGAAAAATATTATTTGGAATAATCATAATTTATTTATTTTTAAAAAATTATTTTAAAAAATTTAATAATTCAATAAATAAATAAAATACCAACCTATAAAATAAAAATTTTAATATTGGATAATAGCTTTTTAAAATGGTGACTATTATTTATTCTTATTTCTGATTATTTAGTTATTAATTTTTTTGAATATATATTATTCATATTATCAATATGTTTATTTATAATTTAATAATATTATACTTATTATAAAAAAATAAATCACTAATTTTAGGAAAATATATTTTTAAAAATAATTTTTTAGATGTACTAGTTATAATAGTTTTATTTAATTAGTCTTTAATAGAATATTAATTTTCAGGATTCACATATTTTGTGTTTTTTGTTAAATAAATTTATTCATGCTAACTCAATAACTAGGGTTTTACAGTCATATTAAATATTTTTACTTTACATAAATATTACACAATTTTAATTTTAGTTAATTTTGGGTTGTGGAGAAACCTTTCGAATGTGGTATTATTTAAGTAGTTAAAACTCGAGTCGTTATAAGTAACAGGGTATTTAAAATTAACAAGTAACAAATAATATATCATCTCATGTGTATATAACATGTCATTAATTAATTCCATTGACATATTATAATCTTTTTCATGTTATCTTAACTAATTAATTTTTATATTTAGTAATACTCTTTATATCTTTTTAATAATTTTAATAATTTTAATAATATTTTCCCAAGAATATATATCAATAAATCAATATACATCAAAAGTAAGAAAAATTAGTTAATAGTTATAGAATTATCATTAATCAAAAAATTTGTACCTTTATCAAACATTTTACCATTCATATATCATATGTTAAATATAAAACATAGCATAACAGTTCATATTATGAAAACTCAAAACTTATAGAGCATCAAACTAGAATAATTTATTTTATGATGAATATTTTCTTATTTAATAGTATATTATATTTCTCATCAAGTGATATATAATTTAGAAGAATCATATAAATTTTCACTTATATTCAACAATAAGGATTTATTAAGAATTCATTATTTGAAACATTAAGCAACATTGATGTGTGACAACATGTTATTCAGTATAATAGTTAAAATAATAAATAATATATTTCAAAAAAAATTTCCATTTAATTTAGATCAGAATCATGTTTATTAAATCAAAAGTATTACATCAAAATACACGAAAAGTACAATTACTACTATATGATGGATTATATATGGAAATAAACTATAATTACTTTTGGTATTTCTATGTTTTCATAGTGAAACTTTCTAGAGAATGATTAATTTGCCATTATATATAGTGTAAGGATATTTATAGTTCACTTGAGATGAAACTAACCATTAAGGCCTATAATAGATGAAGCATGATTTTGATCCCATGGGGACTAGTGAAGCTCATCTATAACTCTAAAATGAATGATAGATCATCATAATATTTTCTGGATCAAGACATAAAATCAAAACTAAATTGAACGAACAATGAAAAGACCCAAATATAGATAATAAAAGTGATTGGGATAAAGATATGGGAATATATATCAAAGGGTTGTTTTTCATAATGTAATGACATGAATACACCAACAAAATAAAAATCTCAATATTTTCACATTCATAAAAGTAAATATTATTAAGTTGGTAATTTTTTTAAAATAATATCCTTACATCGTGACTCTCATGACCATATCTACTGAAATAACAAAATCTCATTATGAATAGATCTCATGTGTTAAATAATATTCTAACTTGTTATTCAAAAATTATTTACATCTACTTCGGTGGAGTTATTTAATTACTAAACACAAAAAGTCATTAGTTTAAAAAATTGTGATTAATAAATAAATATTGTTATGATAATATAAAATAAACCAATATAATGAGTAAAGAAGAATCAAATGATATATAAGAGCCATCGTCAAATAATTCCACTCTATCCTTTAGGTTTAAAAAAAATTAAACCAGACATTGGAAATCAAAAAACCATAGTGATTAGAAGAGATAATAGAATAAAGAATCTAAGGGATCGTTTAATAAATGGATAATATTTTCATGAAAGAATTATCATCCAAAAAATAAAATCTATAATTACACAATGGAAAAATTTAAAAAAAAAAAGAAACCAATTTATAGTGATTTCCACATGTGGAATGCATATCTCCTCCCATTATTGATTGACCCTCCTCATTATCAGTATGAGTTTGAATTTTAAAATCATCTATTTTATGTGTGAAATTTACCTTTTCATACCTTCTTTTTTACCTCTAAATATATAAATAAATCTTATATTAAAAAATATAAAAAAATTTATATCGAAAAGTGAATTATTCTAGTGGGGTGTGATAATAACATCACTTTTAGACTTCATTTATCCAAATATATCCATTATTCAATGCCCAAAAAAATTATGGTGTAACTTATTACTCTATAAAAACATTTTCACTACCCCTGTATGGACAGGTTTAATAGAAAACCGCTTACCCACACATATTTGTTTCTACTAAGCTCCCCACTAATTCATCCATATTGTTCTATAATATAATATTTCCATTGTGTAATAACTCTTCATAAAATCATAACCCTACTCTAAAACACTACATTATCCAACACAAACTTCATATCATATATATGTCGCATGAATAACTCTTATGACTCCCTCTCCTATTATCTAGTTCATATTGAAATAGATCATAATAATTACCACTGACATAAATGAAACTCGACTAAATTATTAGAAAGAGATTATCCATATCAAATAACCTTCTTATAGTCACTGTTATGGAATCATTGACATCTTCCAATGTCTATTGAGATTCTCATGATGTGAACCTTAACTGTATTTTAAGATAGAGTCTTACTGAATTCATATTTGAATATATGATTTTTTTACTAATGTTGGACAGTCATCAAGGGATTGGAATGATTGTTTCTCCATCACTAAAGTTGTGTAATCAATCTCCCTCCAAGATATTTATGGATTGAACAACATCGGAGTCCAAGACATTCATATACTACTATAAATGAGGAAAAATATTTAAGAAAAATAATATGTCAATAAGTCGTCTAGGATAAATTTAAGATGAATATTAATGTATACTCTTACATACATCATCCATTTTTTTATCATCTAGATAGCTTTACATAAGTATTACCACTCCATATTACTTTTCTTGCCTCTAGTGCTTCTAACCCATAGTATGGAAACTATCATGTTATTTCACCTAGAATAGAACCATGCTTCGCCTAACTATTATGACCCAAAGGGTCTTATGTGATATATACCATAATAGGGGCAGATCTGGATACAAAAACATTACTCAACTAATTTATTTCCCTTTAAATCACCCTACAATAACTTTATATTTCCTTGAGAGTTATTAGGGTCACTAGTTTTCCCCTTTCTTATGTTAATATCAATGTTTTTCTTATTATCTTTATCCATAACTACTTTATTCAATTATTACTCCACCCATTTTTACTTGTTAATTCCCAGAAGAATATAATTGAATATAAGAACAAGATACACCCAGGTTTTTTATATTTTTTTAGAAAAACTGGGATAATCCAAGTATAATGTAATTGGAAATGTTTTCATTCCAAATAATTGACTAACATGGTAATTTGTGGTAGGATTAGGCAAGGTCAACACTTTCTAGGGGGACTCATCCTATAATAGAAAAGGGTTGCCTCACTACCTCCCAATGGAAACATTTTCATACATCCGTAAATTTATCACTATTATAAACGGTAAATCAAGTTAGTACATAGTCTAGAACAAAGATATATCACAACTATTATAGATTTTTTACCAAATATTATTCCTTACTTTTATCACTTTGGTATTCTTCATCATATATAACATATGAACTCATCCATGAAAAACTTAATCCCTTT
Organism: Viscum album; assembly: GCA_963277665.1. Taxonomy (NCBI): domain Eukaryota; kingdom Viridiplantae; phylum Streptophyta; class Magnoliopsida; order Santalales; family Viscaceae; genus Viscum; species Viscum album. The sequence goes on from OY728119.1 coordinate 1,221,601,041, forward strand.
TCCATATAATGTAACTAGAAACCACCATCTTATTATTTGTAAAACTCATTAATGTGTCCCAGATAACTTCTTCTAGATCTTATGGAATTACTCTCTCAAAATAATGAATTTATCAATTTTTAAAATATATAAAAAATAGATTCTTGATTATTTATATAGATATATATATACATACTACAGCCTTTTGAGAATCTAGTATCTCTATTTCAATAGAGATTCTATTTGTTTCCTGTAATTTAAATCATCCTATATTTATGAGTGTTATGGTAAATTAAATCATTAAATATACTTTATAAATAGTTTCACACTCATCAATATATCTATATCAATTTTTGTTTCAACGTAACCCATTACATTCCCTTCAAATTTCCCTAGAAGATATATATTTAACATTAACGGTATGTTGACTCAAAACTATCATTTCATAATCATAAAAACTCTGAAGACACCTTAATTTACTTTAGATTTGTAAATGTATAATTATATATCTCCATAGTTCAAAACACTCTTCATGGTATGTTGATCTCTAAATCAATAGAGCCACCACAATATACTTCAAGCTCACATTGGAGTGGTCTATTTCTCTTTTAAATTTTTAACAGTCATATACCATATCAAAAAATCCATTCAGATATTATATTTAAATCATCAAAAGTTATTATTATATCACCTAATGTTTATTAATCCTAAAATGAGTTACGACACAATCCCTTATCCATGACATGGAGATTCTCAAAACAATTTAACTACTGAGTTTTTTCTGATCATTCAACATGATGTGACATATATCCCCTTACATAGAAATTTCATTACTCAGTAACACAATAATGTGCATGGATCTTGTGGTGTGTACCTATCCAAAATGTATGGTCAAAATGAACCTGTCCCAAATCCCATTACAACATGTTGAGTTTCACCATGTCATGTACACCTAGGTATTAATTACATTTCTATATATATTGAGTCTTTAAAACAATGTTTCCACATTCTACTATGAAGATAATTTCTAAAATAAATTACCATATATAGTGACTCCCAAATTTAAGGTTAACTTATTTTTTACATAACTTAATAACCATTCATATGACATCTATAGAACTTTTTCTTCATGCGGTGTCACCCCACACCAAAACCACTAATTTGTATGTGCTTCTCTTCACTACTTATACCCTTCATTATCATATAACCAACCCTATATGACTATAAAACTTATATATGGCCCTATTAATATCCTAATTTTCATTATTCTTATCTCTTAGTGTTATCCTTGATCTGATTTTCTAGCTAGGGGTTTCCTCTTATTGTTTACTTGAAAAAACTACTTCCATGAAGAATCGTAAACAACCATAAAAAACTACTTAAACTATGAAAACCATTGAATTTCATTATGTAGGGTCATTCTCATCAAAAATAAAAACTGAATATAACTTTAAACATTTCCATAAAAATTATAAAATTTTGTAGATTACGAATTACCTAATTTATAATATAAATAATGAAAAACTCAGAATCCCCTTTGTGAAAATGTTTTTTTTATTTCAATCTCCTAAAGTCAATAGTATCTCCTACTCCTTTAATATATTCATTGATTTTTGGTAAAAAACTCTTCGACACAATTTACCTCTCTATGTTGATAACAAAATCAACAAAACAACTTCTACTACTCTTAAAAACAACCCCAACATAATAAAATACTAAATTATTAATGATATTAAATCCAACAATATCCAAAATTATATCTCAATTGGCTACTAAAAATATCCCCCAGGGAATATGTTTGAAACACCACTTTTCATGAAAACATTTCCTTTTTTTAGTTTAGAAAACACATGAACCATAGAATTAAATTCCTATATAAGTCACCAAAATTCATTCTTCTCCATCTATGTGGGTTGGGAAAACATATTATCTCTATTTATGGGTTTTTATAACTCCATAAATAAATTTTTAGGAAGATCAGGGATTCATGAATCTTCTTCTACAAAATTGGAAAAAAATACAAATCCTTCTACTTGAGATATTATATTTATTGTAAATAATATAAAAAAATTATCTTATCATATGTGAATAAAAAAAATTTAAACCTCCCTCTATCATCAATTTTAAACAACACAATATCGAGTTATTATTTCTCTTTAAATATTTTTGGAGGACACCACTTGAGAGGATTCAACTTGACTAGATGTTATAATACCTTCGTCGTAAATAAATATTTCCATCCTATGTCAATTCATTCTTCACAACAAAAAAATAGAGTTAGATCTGCACCATTTCTATACAATATAAGGTTCTCACAACTTTTTCTCTTCACATGTCATCTATAATTAAATTTTTTTTATTCAAACTCAATAAATTTATTCAATAAATACCGAAATTATTATATTTCCAGTGAGTGTACTAAAAATATATTAATGAGAGATAAATAAAACCTCAAATATTATTAAGTCACAGATCAATGTATGAAACTATATATTATGCTAATAACACAACTATTTTCTATTACACTTCACCCACTTTCATAAAATACATGCTCACAGAATTTTAAAAATTTACATAGAATTATTCTTGTGACATGATGGAAACATTCATCAAACCATTATCAATAAAAAAACAACCATATAGTGTTTGATTCATTCTAGATTTCTCCTAATAAATTTATCTTTGTAGACCAATCATGCTAATAACTGAAAAAAAAGTATTAACATTAATTTGATAAAATATATTAATTCACCATATTCTTTTTGTGCAATTACTTGGTTGATATGGTTACATCATTTTTTAATCTTCATCTGTAAACATCCTCAGATAACCTTATTTTAACCAATGAATAAAACATGAATATTCTTAATGAAATTCATTCATCTTTAAAAACATTTAATAGCCTAAATGAATAAATATGTTATCAGAAAACAAACTACTTGTCAGATTATCCCAAATTTATCATAAAGTATCATTTTTTGTTGGTAATATATCATGGTATAATCTTTTATCATCATTGTATGAATTCAATTTATATTACATGTCACTAAAAACAATACATCAAATAAATATTGATACTAAAGATTTACTACTCTGATGCATTTCATTTTACACATGTACATAGAGTTCCAATGATAGAAAAAAAATCAAATTCTAATACTATAGTCCAATTTTTTTTCAAAGAATGAATTGACTCCACATTGATATTTTTATACAACCTCCCCATCGGTAAAATCTCCTCTAAAATCAATAACACACTTTAGCAATTGTTAAGAAATATTTAAATATTTAAAAAAAGGGATCTTTAAATTTCTAATGTTAATGAATGTTGTTGGTATTGGTGGACCAACTCTTAACTATCAATCATTATTTCCCCAATTTTTAGATTTTTGGAATGTTATTTCAAAACCCAGCCAATCTCCCCTTATTTTGGATTCTTCCCTATAGTCAACTTCCTTAAACCCACATTTTTTGATCTTTTTCATGAGATACTCAAAAATATAATTTTATATGTCTTCTTTATCCTTATAAAACTCCCATGGAATGGTCTCTTTTAACATAATGATATGAATACCATTTAATAAATATTATTCTTTTGATACAACACAATTTCACCTTTTATCAGTCTTTCTTCTACAATAGAGATACATTCCTTAAATATTTCCTTCATGATTTTCTATGTGTTTTATGAAACCCCTAGAGAATGCATCCTCTTCCTATTATTTTATGGAAATTATTTCCACATAATGTTTCTCCTTCAATGATGGATCCTTATTTACAAACTCTTCTACATTTCTCATAGCTTGAGAAAATTATTTATTTTTCATCAAAAAATATTTAAATTATTTTACAGATGTATTCCATTATAAAACTAACTTTATCACCTAATCAACCATGTGTTGAGCTCCATTATTTTCATCTCTAATAATTATTATTTCTTCTATCACAACTTGCATTCATCCAATATAGTCGATTTCATTGTATATCAAATTAATTTAAAATACACTTGTTAATTTTTATATATAACTCTTGATAAAATTCCTATTGATGTGTCCATGGTTAAAACATGTAATGTATCTCCAATTAAAAGAATACATCATAAAATAATGAATTAGATAGGGTGTTATATTATCATATTTTATTTTTCTAGTGAGATCATGGTCTTGTAGACATACCCTCTTAGTGGGTCCCAAATATTCAGAAAATGTTTCATTTGGTATAAATTTTTCCATAAGAACATCTTTTATTCTCTTTTTTTGTGATAATTTAATTTACTTATAATTTTAAAATTTTAATTTCTCCTTGTTCTTTTTGTTGAGGAAACAATAAATAGAAACTCCAACTCTACTTTTGACTTTATTAAATTGACCATTCACTCTATCTTTCTGATATTCTATGAATTCTTCCCTATTTGGGAAACTATTTCTTTAAAACATAAGGATGATTCCAATACAATCTGTATTCGTTATTTACGCTATGTTTTTATATAATGATATATCCTTTAAATTTATCTATGGTCATTTAATTATTCATCTCTTTTAAATACTCTTCAAGAAAAATCACTGTGTCACTTCATATTAACTATAATATTCATTATGTCAATACTATGGGCTAGTATAATTCATTATAGACATTTATTATTTATGGATACATATTCAATTAATTCTCATTCTAATTGATTAATGACATCATTCTAACCCACCTATATATTTATGGATAAAATATTAAATGGATTAATATATTATCATTAATTATATTTACTTCTTGATGTACTCAATATCATATCAATGGAATTTTTATTTCGATATATCTCTAAGGGAAACTCTAATTTTTTTATTTTTTGGACATCTTAAACAATATTATTATAATTAAATTTGGTAATATAATTAGTATTTTTTAACTTATATTGAATGTTTTATTCATGGGAATCATCTTATTAATTTAATTATTTCTATTTTCTGATATTGCATGATCCTCAACAACCTTCCTCACTAGATTATCATTTTATCCAATTTTTATATCTTCATTAAACATAGATTATTTTACTTATAATTCATCAATATTTATACACTTATCCTCTGAAAAGTTTTACTGATAAATCATGTAGAAAATATACACCTTCATATTACCATTTCTGTATCACTATTAAAAATGAATCAATCTACGCATTTAATTGAATGATTTTAAAAAAATCATTATCAACTAAGAAAAACAAAACCATTAAACAAAAAAATTCGAGGAGATACAAAAAAACGTCTAGATATTATATATATTATTTACCATAATTTGATAAACCATTTCCTTCAAATAAAATAATTAATGTATGAGTTTATTAAACCATGAAATCAAAATAATGTGATAAAAGAATACAATTTGATTTTCAAAAATTAAATGAATCAAATATAAGAAAAATATATCCATTAAATAGTATCTTATTCTCTGATACCAATAGTTAGGAAAAATATGAAATTACATAATAGAATTAATTACTTTTCGTTAAACTCTCATGAACCTAATATGATATTGAACTCATAACTATTAGATTCATTTTTTTATCTTATTTTGATCTTGATCTGATTATTATACTTGTCAAATTTTTCCTTTAATAGTTTCTTCAATGAAATGTTTATTAACTTTTACAATTTTTTTTATTCTGATTATAATGGAATATAAGCATATAGGATATAAGGATTTTTAATTATCTCACATGAACTAATAAAATATAAGGAGCTTGAAATTGTAAATATTTGAATGTAACATAATCCAGTAAAATAATTATATCAAAATTAGGTGTAGTCTCGGTGAACCCTTCTTGGGTTCACCCAACTTACAGTGGTTTAGGGTAGGTTTATTTCCTCTCAATAGTCACTCACTCACACTTCCCTATTCTCCATATTACTCTAAAGGGAAAACACATTATAATATTTGAAAAAACTAAATAGTCATTCCATTATTATACAGGATGTAATGAATATGAGTTACTTATTTTGATCCCCTTGAGGTTCCCCTTCAAAGAAAAATTATAAACTCCAGCATGAATATATTCTTCTCATTTTTATGATAAATCATTGAAAAACCCATCTTCTTCTTTTTTGAAATATTTAATAAGTGTCTATATATCATCATCATCTTCTTCTTGATTTCATATATCATAATATTAGATGTATGAATTTTTAAAATATCTCTAAAAACATAATATTTAATATTTATGGATAAAAATATCCCCATAATAATTTTTATTCGAAAAACTATTCTCTATACTTCATGATATAGTTTCTAATATTCCATTCAAGATTCCCATAAAGTCCTTCTGATTATGATTGTAATTTATTTCACTTAATATTCATTGAAAAACAATTCCAATTCATCAAAATATCTCCATTAATTTTGATTCAATATAACCATTTCAATTCCCCTTTATATTCCATAGAATATTAGAAATTTAATTCTATAGCGTGTTAAATCGATTCCTTTACAAAATAAGAATCAACACCATGGTGAAACCATTTGTTCTTTAAGAACTAATAATCAATAATTAAAATATTATAAGCTACATAACCCTCTTCATTTTTTTCATATTTTAATTAGTAAACCCGCTAAAATATATTTTCTTTATCCCCATAGTGTGGTCCCATTACCTGTATTGTGGTGACTAGTCAGATACCAAATCCAAAAAATCAATGGGGATCTTCTATTTAATTCAATTGAATATTTCCATGAGATCTCAGGATATTTCTAAATATATAAATGGGTTAAAACATAATCCATTCTCTACTACTTTAATATCCCCAAATCAAATGAACTAATATACTTTTTTGATCCTGATTTATATTATTACATCCATCTTAAATTATATAGTGTCCACTGATCAATGTGAGTATGTCATGGATCTATTGTATATTGTTGAAATCAATAAAATATAATTGTTATAGGAATACTTATCAACAATAATCTATTGAGGTGTGAGCTTAATTTATCTATAATTTGGAAAATAATTTCACTAAAATAGTAAAATCTAATAACCTTATTTCTGATCAAGGTATGGAGATCGTATAAAAATAATATTGCCTCAATTAACCGATTGATATTGGATGATATCGGAGTTAGTTCAATAATATCTTCATCATTGTTATGTTTATAGGATATAATATCAACGATATCTTCATAAGGGAAATATTCAATCATATTGGATCTTGAAGGATTGTATATATTTGACCAGATAGAGGGTTCCTCTATAGATCTTAGAGGAGGACGAAATCAGACAACATTTATAGGATAATAGTGGAAATTATATTCAATATAAGGACTCTTAAATATATATATATATATATAATTGTGGGTTACATATGTAAATTAGTATTTTATGTTTTAATATTTTCTCTATATTATTTAAAAAACTGAAAAATTGTGTCTAAACAACATCTAATTCATGTTTTTAGGGTATTCCCTAGGGAAATCAGGGTAATCCCTTCCATATTTCATAGTGAGTGATTTTAGGGGTAAATCTATTAACTAATGTGATATATTCTTTTAAGAGATTTTTTTCATTCACGGATGAGAATATAGTATAATAATATAAATAATCCAAATTAAAATCTATGATATTAGAGTTTCTTTTAAATTAGTTATAGTTAAATAAAATAGAATAAATTAAGGTTGCCTTATGAGTGGGATTATAGATCATGCCTGAACCAAGTAAATCTTCGTTTTTCTCTGTTATTTTTCATTATTATTTCATTCTTTGTTTGTTATTCTATTTACCATGTCTATTTAGTGGGTTTACATTGCGATTTAGGGATATGGGTTCTTTTCTTCTATGCTCTAAGTGTTTAATGTGGGGTGCATTTTTTAATTATTTCATCCATGTTTAAATTTTTGGTGGAGTTTATTTTAGTCGATCAATCTGAAGTTGACTAAGATCCCTATATGTTATGTTAGAGAACATTATTAGAGGGGTTCCATATTATATGTCCCCATTGATTGAGTTTTAGAATACGGTGCAGTTGAAATATTATACCCTTGTCCTTTATTTGGAGTATCAATAACCATTTCATGATCTCTTGGCATATTTTGATCTGATATAGTAAGTTTACATTATTTTTAGTATGACAAAGTCTAATGATGCAATGGTCATGTTGGATAATTTGGATGAATATCTTTTGGGTTTTGGAAATTTTAGATAAATGTTTATCTTCTCTTGAAAGGCCTTGATATTCCATTGACTAGAGCTAGTAAAAAAGAAATGAAAAATGAGTAATTTTAATTTTTTGATAATGAATAACAATATAAGAAATTAATTTCTCATTCATAGAATATTGTTTTTAAATTTCAAGAAGTGAAAAATTTCATTATAACTAAATGATTCCATAGAAATAATTTATTTGAATCCCAAGGTGAATAATATTTTTTTCCTACCAATGAGACTATTCAGAATGTGAAAACCTAAACGAAGTATTACATCTGGTCATCATAATGACTTAAATTGAATTTGATGTCAGCTAGAATCAATAAAAGAAAACTTTAGAGACTAATTTTTCATGATTTTTTTAGTATGTTCCCTTCTAGAGTCATGAGATGTGATGGAGATGGATGTGTGTAACTCTAGTGACAAAAATAGATTTGATGTTCATTTCTGTATGAAATTTGGACATTAATGAATAAATCAATATGATGGAAATATATGTATCATCTGGTAATTATTACAATGATGATGGAATAGGGATTAATATTGAATGAAAATGTCACCAAAAACAAAATTATTAGAGGTGTTTATGTAAGAGTATATCAATGTGAAGTTATCTCTTATGAAAAAATTATCAGAAGAAAAAAACATTAAAATAATATTAGTAAGCAGTGGGATAGCTCTAGAAGGTTAAATTCTAAGAGTGGTTCTGTGAACCATGTTTCCGTGGAAAGGAGTGTTTTAATCTTATATACCAACAGCTCACATTTGTTTTGGGTGATACACTTTATAGCCACATTCCATCCAATATTTTGTAGAGTGTGTATGAAAAGTTACATGTCCAAAATATTTTATAGGGTTTACTTGGTAGATGGAAAATCACCAGACAATATTTTCCTGGGATATGCCTCTATACAAAAAAAATTATTATTTTTAAAATTATAAAAGGGTGTGTGTCACATCCCTAGATTAAATACGAAGTTTATTTATTATGGAATGCTTTAGGACCCAATTTTCTTTAAAAATCATTAAATGAACATGAAATATTGCACAAGTATCAATGATAGTACAAAAAGGAGAAATACATAGTATCTTGCATGTTTATTGAAAAATATGATTAATTTTGGAGAATTTATTTTTAGTAATATTTGGAATTACAATCTAGGGTCCCTCCGTGATAATGGAGTGAAGATTGTATCTTTTAAGGGTCTTCTGAAAAATGGAATCATAGATTATGGAACATTTTTTGATTTCATCTTTGGAAAATAGTGTAATGTGTTCTTTCAAATGAAAAGGAAAAAAGTCAAATCACCCAAATTTGGAGTTATTTCACATGGATTTTGGGTACCATGAATAGTTCATTATCATGGGGGTGCGATATATTATGTGAAATCCATTTATTATTACAGACAGAAAGTTTGGGTTCACTTCACCATGAATATTTACAATGTGTTCAAGAGTCCTTTATGATTTCGGTGCATGGTGTAGAAGGATAACGTAAGTTATTTTAACTTCTTAGAGTTAGAAAATGGTGGTGATTATAGAATCATCTAATTATAATGGTTCTACTAGAGTAAGGGTATTCATTTTGAGGAAATATTTATAAAGACTCTATAAGAAATGGAGTTATGTAAAAGATGAATCAACCTTTTTTGAAAAAACATAGGATAATGAGGATTGATAGAGTGGTCTACAAAATATTTTGGGTGGAAGAAGTGAAATTTGTGGAAAACATTGTTATTTAGAGCGTATTATCACTAATTGGGATTTTTTTTGAAAAATATTAGTAGAGAATATAATATTATTTGAACAATCCAAAATTTATTAGATAACTCACCATTTCCCATGTTGATTCCAGGTAATAATATAAGATAGATGAAAAATCTAAATCATGATACTTAATTTTCTAGAGAAATAAATAATTTAGAATTTTACCTTGGGATAATGACTCTTAGAATTCCATCAAAAGTCAAACTCTAATAAAAAATAAGTAGATTATTACAAAGGATCAAAACCTAATTGAGATTTCTAGTTAAAGAAAATTATCATCCAAATGTTAAGTTCACTTAGATAGATGGTTGAGATATATTCATCTTCTATAAAATTCAATATGTATAACAGTTTTGAAAATATTACACCATTTACTTGGGATAACAAAATAGGAGGGACTAGTTCTAATGTTGTTGGTGATAATAGAAGATCCAGAGAGTTTGAAGATTAAAAAATATCAAGAACTTTATAATCATACTCTGGATGTTCTAAAACAAGAATTTTCTCAATCACAGGCACAAATTTAGTGATCTACTAGATAACGGTTCCCAGTGAAAATTTATGGATGTAATTTTAATTTTTTACTTCTAATATATAATAAAGAGACTTAATTACTAGAGAATATAAGGTTTCTAAAGGATTCCAAATAGTGTGTGGTAATCATGAGTTATTAAAATGAGTCTTTTTCTGTTTCTTTAATATGGGAGATCATGTAGAGTCCTATCAAAAATATCATTTTTTATAAAAATGTGGTATTTGGATAATGTAATAGGAAGATAATAGGTGAATGTATATGTTCATGAATATTTTTAAAGGCTTACCATAAAAGGATTAGACATCAATAAAATATTTTATCCAATAGGTAATAATATGACTCTCTAAATTGTGTTGATCATGGTCGCATTAGAAAAACTTTTTATACAGTATATAGACGCCAACACAACATTCCTTTACAGTGACTTGAAATTAGATATATGCATGGAGAAATAAAAAAATTTCTAGGGTCAATGGAACTAGTTACATGCGTGTATGCTCAAACATAGTATTTATGGGTTTAAGTAAACCCCAAGGTGTTAGAATTAAAATTATGAAAATTTCATAATAGGGTGAGAGTTATTCAAGATAAATAATGATCATTTTTTACAATGATTTTCTAATTATTGATACTTATTCATTCTTATTCATTATGTGGATTACATAATGATAACCAGGATGATGAAATAAAGGATATTTGATAAAAATTATGAGTTTTAAGGATTAATTAAGATGAAGTATTATGGTTAAAAAGGATTTTGGAGTTGGGATTTTTATGTGACTGATGTTCTTGTATATCGTAGATGACATTTGAAGGCAACATTCATAATGTGGTGGGACACTTTTTTTTCAAAATTGAATCCTTTGAGCACAGACCTCGACAAAATAAATCATGAAATTTAAGTAGAATTCACTATGATTGTAATCTAAATTCAGGTACATTGTGAAAGTTCCACATGAACCATTTTTCAGATTTTTGATATACACCATGGATTTTACATATCCAATCATTTCACATTCATAGAGAGTTGTCAGTAGAATTATGTATAACCCTATAAGGGTACACTTTTCAGATGTTAAATGGATCCTCTAGTATATAAAGGGTTTAGAGGAGTTTGACATATACATTATAATAGATGAGTATCTCCATGTTTTTGGAATCATTGACATTAGATGAAATTATGATTTTTGGAAGAGTACTAGTGTATATGTATTAAGCATTAGGGGAATGAATGTATGTTGGATGTCTAAATCTCAACCAATAGTATCAAATTATACACTATAAGTGAAGAATATCACTCTGATAGATCTAGTGAATGATATGGTGGGGATAAGAGGGTTTTTAGAGTGCTATTGAAAAACAATTGATGTTGAAGCACTGTTTTGTGACTCATAGAGTATGATTCACTGGGCAGAAAATCCATTGTTTCATCCTCTAATAAGGAAAATTTATATGATGTATCACTTCATCTAGTAATTGATTGTGGAAGGTGTATTGGAACTATGAAAGACCAATGTGGTGATAAATCCTGTCAAAATTATTACAAAAGTTCTGACTTAGTAAGTTCCAAAGTGATGATATACCTTAGTATGTTTCGGTTGGTGGGAAGAAAGGAATGGTGGGGATCCATGAAGGCACATCATGAATAATTCAATGAATTATGTATTAATGGGTTACAGTGGGTTATTTTTTTGAAAAATTGAAATGAATATCATGTGGGAAATTATAAACACTTGAGATTAATTTTTCTAGAAATAGAAAATCATGTTCAATAAAATGATAAAATTCAGTAAAAGTATATAAGATTAATATATAGATATGGATTCAAAATGAGAAATTGTCAATTCCCTATATGATGAAGGTTAATGCAGGATTCATACCATCCAAAACTCACACATCGATTAGTGTAAAATATTTCATAACTTTGATATATTTACAGGAGAAAACGTTTTATTGTTGTGTCATTTAAGGATATGAATAAATGTTACTTAATGATGTGTTTGTATATAAATCTCAGAGAAGGGGTGAATCAACTCACAAAAATCAGATAGAGGTGGTGAATATAAGCATGAAAAGGAATCTCCTATATATGTTATTGGGAGTATCACTTGTGAAATGTTTCATTCAATATTGTAATATTTTTTCATGATTAATTATAAAAAGTAAACAAGTTTTCTATAACATTTTAGAGAATAATCCTAAACCGTGTAAGAATTTTTTTTGTTTGTTAAATTTTTATGTTTTCATTCAATTACTATTTTTAATAGTCTTTCATGTGTTTTTTTTATTTTATATTGCAGTTTGTTCACTTGGGTTCTCATCTTCTATGTTCTAATCATTGTATGTGGAATTGATTCTAGATTTTCTTATTTTACCCGTTATGTTATGATGAAGTATCTACTAGTGGATTAATTAGATGTTGATTGTGATACTAACACCTTTACAATGTGGTACATTTCTCTATAGAGGAGATACATAGGTTTTACACACATCATCCTTCATAACAAGTCTTTCTACTGTGGCTTATTCACTTTAGTGTACACATCACTACTTGAATAGTGCCTCGCATATGGTGAATTAAACATCAATGTTCAATTTATTTTTTATCTACTTTATATGATAAAATATATCATCCATAACGTTTTCCATCTATAGTGCCAGTAAAAACTTCGAAAACTAATCCCACAATGCCACCAAACACTACCTATGAACATGACTACCATAGTTAAAAACAATAGTGGATATTCCACTACTCTACCTCCTCATGAATATCCATACATGAAATATTATTTTTTTCTAGCACTATTCATTGAATATATGGTTGGTAGGGTGTTTGAATTTGTTTTTTTAGGAGGAACATCTTCTCTGATGCTACAAATACAACCACAACATAAAATCTTTCATTTTAACAAAAAAATTATTTTCACTATGAGGGTTTTAATAATTTTGGAAATATAAAATTGAAGAAAAATAAAATGATTCAATCAACATTATGAAATCTAGTGTTTGTAGAACAACAAAATTTATTATGGAATGACCCAAAAAAATCACGATATGCTTTGTGGTGTAACTACATATTTAATATTTTTATATATATATTCTAAAATGAACTAAAACTATATATCCATCCAATAATTCATCACATTGGTTCCAAAAAACATTAACACAAAAAATACTTTTTTGACAATAATAGAGTCAACACAACAACTTCATCTTCTGTTCATGATAAGACCAATAAAATTCAATACCAAACACCTGGTAAAAACAAATCCATAATCATAATATATTAAATATTAATAAAAAACTCTCTCTCATCATCATAATTTTTTGGGTCTACCCTTTATCCTCTATTATATTTATAGGGCTAGTACCACCATCGTTCTCAGTCATTGTCTCATTATGGTTGGCTTCTTTGGGGGTGGTAGGCTTGGGATGAATCAAATTTTTTTAAACCTTCAATTATTAATTTTTGTTTTTTCTCTTGACTATTATGCTATAAAATATATATAATTAATCATATAAAACCACATAATATGAGAAGAATATTTCATTTAAAAATCAAATCCTAATGAAAATGCTTATAAAATACTAAGAAAATATAGATATAAAATAGTGATATAAAGCACCCCCACAATTAAACCATTTTTTCTACTATAAAAATGTTAAAATAAAATGAGATGGATTTCATAATTTATAAAAGTAATATTCGAAATCATCATGATATTAAATATAAAGTTATGACTGAAAATTTAAAACACACAAAACCCACCGAAAAAACATTGTCCAATTTTGCTTCTCGTACAATTTCTATGAAATGAAATTTTAAACTGTTACTTATAAATTTCAATAATTTAATTTTTAATAATACCATTTATAATCTAACTTCAGATAAATTTATTTCACTCATCACTCAAGAATATTTATTTTAATTTACAATTAAACTCAATTATATGCATTTTATAAACATGATTGCATGTTATCTAAATATACACATGGAAATGACATCACATAAATCATGGGGACATTGACTTAAGGTTCACATGAACCAAAAAATATATCTAGATGAGTTGTGATGTATTAAATTACATTCATAGGATTCAATTTTTTTATAATATCTTAAAGTACAAATAGTGATATTCAATATAAATCTCTATGAAAAATAAATACTTCCACTTAATGCTCCATTAAAAATTAATCATTTCCATTTAATTACCTCTTTAACATAATTTTTGCAACTGAATTTGGATTTAATGATTGAAATTGGTTCATCATATAGAAATTTTTTAAAATTTATTTTATATAATTTCCCCTTTTTTTCAAAAAATTAATGAAACAAAATGTAATCACACAAAATAATAGGATTTTTACCCTTTATCTCCAAAAACATAAAGAGATACTTTCCTCATGGTCAATTGTGTAACTCTCACCTATTTGTACTATGAAAAACCCAAATCCCTCTTCAAATCTCAAAAAATCATTCAAAGACACTAATGAATAAGGTTATGTAAGGGAAAATAGGCGTGTAATGTGTCTTCATGTCATGGTATTCCATAGCCTTTATAGGATTAAAAAAGGAATATATGTGGGATTTACTACATATAAAATGGTATAAATTATAATAATTTGATTTTATTAATCATTTTAATATAGTTTAAAATTATAATTTTATTATTATAAAAAAATTAATGTTCTAGTAGTTATGCATATCCCAAGTTCTCCCATGAAATAGAATATAAGAAAGAATATTTCAAATTATCTCATTAAACTCTTGGGAATGGGAATAAAAAAATTAGGTTATTCTTGTTATAGAATTAAAAAAACAAATATTTAACTAAATTAAAGATTATAAGAATCAATATCAAGAATATAAAATTATAATAATAATCAAATTTATAAAATTAAAAATGTTACCTCAAAAAATCATCGTATATATAACTAATAATTACGATTATGATAAATAATTTTTTTAACATGAACAAAATATTATTTTTAAGTAATATTATCTATTTATTCAGTGATTATAATAAGACTACTCAAGCCTTCAATGGGATAATTAAATTTAATTAATCCATGAAAAAATTGTCCAATTTGTTTTCCTAAAAACATGTGATATAAAAAATGAAAGTAAAAATATAGGCAAGTGTGTATAATCCCCCCCCCCCCATACCATGAATTTAATCCTTAATTATCTTCCTTTCTTAGATAAATATTTTTAATATTATTTTGAACTGATAAAATTATAAATAAACTTATGACATGGAGTTTAAACTATTTTATATCAAAAATATAATTGAATTTAAAATCAACTATGAGGAGAGTTCTTAAAATAAAGTAATTTCAAAAAAATAACCTTGAATGTAATGAATTTGTTTTCAACTTATATTTTATTTGGTTGTGGTATTATATTTATACATTACCTAGTGTAATTTAATGGAATAATAATAAAATATTACTCATTATAGATTTGAAAATAACTATTTAGTCTGCTCATTTTGTGTAATTATTCCCATTTTCTTCTATTACACCATTTTGACATCCAATTATTGTGGAATCAGGAATTCGGGAATTTTTGTAAGAATGAAGAAGAAAATAAATATATAGACAATGATTATTTATCATTTAATCCACAACATATTATTCTTCTTTCTTATCTTAAAATTATTGTATAGCACTTTTAGTTTCATTAGATTTAACCTCTTCTCTATGTGTCATAGGTTATTCTTCTTCCGTGACTTCAGAAAGACCACAGAATTAACTTGGCTTCAACAATTCTTCTTATTTATAAACTCCTATTATATCATTCTCTTAGACAACACTCAACTCTTATTTCTCCTCTACCATATCATAAATGAGATTCATCATGTTCTAATTCACTTTATCTTCAAATCATATAATAGATGGTTATTTATATTCCTTGAGAAACATGTAAAGTAAATATAACACTTACTTATTTTTATAGTCCTTTATAGCAGCAATATGAAATTATTACATCACCTCTTTCACTTTCTATTTATGTCTATAATTATTTTAATAAAAAATCACTTGGGAATTTATAATATTTCTAGTTTTGGAAATGTTTTTTTCATACCCACATCTTCCTTTAGCTAGGAATAATGATCATTTATTATCATATAAATTTTTTCTATGATCTTATTGATTGATTACATGAAACACACATTTTAATTATTCTCCTAAAATTCTTGAAATTCATAGTGTTCATAATATAACAACTCACCCCACTTCTCTCCTTAAATACTCTGATATTTTTAAGATCATTTACTTGTTTTATAATAGGTTTTACCCAATTTTTGAGGTTGAAAATTATCTTCTCTAAAAGAATAAGAATTACACTACCATAAACTGTGCATTTTCCACCATTCTAAATTATATTTAGATTATAAAGAATACTCATCATGATAAAAAATATAATCTATGTGAGTGGTATTATACTAAATATTATATTTATCTATAAATTATACCCCACAATGATAAAAATAATGTAAAATAGAAATACTAAACAAGAAAAAAATTTAACCTAAAACTATAATAAAATTAGCATACATAAATTTTTATGATAAGTCATTATCATTTTCTATTACACTCTACTATTTTAATATTTTACACTACATCGAAAGAATAGCATTAAAATAATGAGAGACTTTGGTAAATAATTACATCCCCATCAATTACGAAATTTATAAATTTATAGTTTACTCAAACTGATACTAAATAATACGGCCTATAATATTGAAATAATGAGTTTGAGTATATGAGTAATATGGAATACCACCTACCCATTAAAACAAGTTCTATGAAAAAAAAATTCTAAAACATGATAGATAATGACAACAAAATTGAACAATCAAATAAAACACTGAAATAAATATGACAAGAAAATAATTGAACAAGTGAGCAGAATCAATATCCAAAGTTGTTTCCTCTAAGAATAACTACTCAAAACAACCAAAAAATGACTAAACATAGAATCTATGAAACCATAAATGTTACTGATATTTTGTTCATCAATTCTTAACATTACTACCATAGAATTTTGACTCACATAATTTGAATAACCAAAATAACTATAGTTCATCAAAATCATATCAAATCTAAAAAAGAATAATCAAACACATTGCTGATAAAATAATTACTTCTACTATACTGTGGTTATCCTATTACTAAATACACTAGGCAAATGGTTCAATAAAAAATGTGTTGAAGAAATAAATTTTAAAATAATATAAAAGAATTAACCCATATCATGATGGAATAATAATCAAAGAAATATGGATTCACCAACTTAAACTGATTACACTCTATTATATTACTTTAGACAATCATTACAAAGTGATCATATACAATAAATAGACTGCAATACAATAAAGAGAGAATATTGTAAAGAATCCAAGGAAATGATTAATAAAAGTAAATGACATTCTAGAAAGAATGATAATCCAAAGTTTATTGCCCAAAATAACATAGTGGAAAGTCTATAACTATTAAGAAAGAACAAGACCTAGAAACAACAATCACCATAAGTCAAAAACCATGCTCCTCTAATGTTCAATTTATCCCTTATCTACCTTCCTGTATTTCCTCTTAAAAATATTCCAAGTCACACCTGAAATCTTCTGGGTCCAACCTACATTATGTACTCCTAATATATAGTATTATTTTATCCATAAAAATTGTTTCCAAGATTGACATGGAATGAATCATTTAGGCGTAGCATGATAATAACCTCACATTCAATCTCCAATACACATGAAATAACCTATTTAGAATGTCCATGTATTTAAAGGAGTCAGTAATTCCCTCATATGTATCTCCTTCACATACAATTTATGGGAAGATGTAGTAGAATCTATCATGAATGTGAATAAATGTGTCAAAAAATCTCCCCACTTCTTTAACTCTAATATTCCACGACACAAAATTTTCATACCATAAAAACTCTTTATAATAAAAAATTGTTTTCTTTTTTGTACTCACTCAACCAGTATATCTATGAAACTAAACATACGTTATGAAAAAAAAATCTTGTAACTCTAGATTCTAAAATGTGGTAGAGGTTAATATGATGTGATTTAGAGGGCCAAAACATGCATGAGACTCTACTAAAAATATACAATTGAATTTTCTGTATATAGCCAATTTGCTCATACTTGAGTGGTAAGGGCTCATGCTTGGCATCCAAGAGACCCAGGTTCAAAACCAGGTGGAGGTGAATTTTTGGGTTGTTGTAGCATTCCTGTAGCATCACTATGGCGGGTATTATTCGGTACTGTAGTAGCCAAAACTATTCACCTGATTTGGGAATTTGGGCCACCGGTTTGGGCCTATAGGTCTCAAGGGCCTTAGGGACATCAAAGGACTTCGGCCCTTCAGGACAAAAACTCCATCGATTATCCCAGTTCACATAGAGAAATCCCCAGAAAAGGATCTGAGAAACAAGAATTTCAGTCCCGAGAAAGAGAGCTAAATGGATTGGAAGAATGAGAGGGTATGGCAACTGCCATCGAGACAAGGCATTGTTCATATTTGTATGGTGCAATGATAACCGATTAGTAATGCAAGGTGGGGAGCTAGGTGATCAATGATGCAGAAGATGTGGAGGGTCATTTCTTATGGGTTGGGCCTATGGGTCATGTATTGAGCATGGTATGCCTCTGGGCCTTTGGGTCATGTATTTCAGGTCATGTCATGCCTTATGCCTTGAGCCTACAGGTCATGTATGGTTTCCCCTTCATCCCTTAAAAAGGGGATTATCTGTAATAAAATAAAAAAAAGAATGCCTTCATGCCATTTAGGAAATTATCCATATAGATTATCTTTTATATCATTAATCTTATCTAATCCTCAATGTCTTATAAAGTCCTATGAAATTCCAATTGTGAAAATTTTAACCTTATAGCGCTATAGAGTCTTATGAAACATGACATTAAATGCATGTATGTTTACTGATATATTGTGAACATTATATTTATAGAGTGATATTTTATACTTTACTAAGGTACGACTCTTGATCTCCCACCTTGATATCCATATCATGAACAACACAAGGGGGACATAAAATTAAAACAATTACACATGATAGGGAGATGAATCTATATGACGTCATATCAATAAGACACACATGATTTATTTAATTATAACAGTACATGAATAAGGATTAATCCCACAACTATTTTTTTATTCCCAATAACATCTTTATCAGAAACAATAATCTACACTCACTCATTTCCTCTCATGGTGTTTCCCGACATAATATCCAATAAATTTTCACTCCCTTAAGCACTACTCTATGCATAGTCCTATGTCTTTGACCTAGTGCCAATGTATGTTGGGTATAATTATTCATCACCTTAATAATATACTAGATAGTAATATCGTCGATCTTATCCACTATCTCGTAGTGTTTGTCTACATTGGTGCCTATGTCCTTAGGCTGAAACTATTTTTTTAGACATTTATTTACTTGGATTCCATTTTCCTATAAACTTATCTGTTTGAAAATATAAACTCAAAATCATATAAAACATCATATGTAAACGAGAATATTTTATTTTACTATCAAAATCTAATTAAAAAATAACAAAATTCCCATAAAAATATTGATATAAAATAGAAATGTCACCAAGATAACACTATCACAAGTTTTTTCGAAATCATAATTACCATAAAAAAATGAATTATAAGGAGGTATCAAAAAATCATTGACAAAATATATTAAAGGAATTATATTAATCCTAAATGCAATCCAAAAATATTTTTATATATTTCATTACAATGTTTTTTAAACTACAATGGTATATATCTAGTATTTTATCATGGTCCTATTATCAAATTTTTGGGGCCCTTTGTTCCTAATTAGGACCCCATGGACTAAACCCCATATTATGTTAAAATAATACTATTTCTCTACCGAACCTAGGATATCTTCACTTGTTCCAAGCTCCAAACTCCATTACAACTCACAAAAAAATATTTTATGATAGTTTTTCATTTCCCATCGACACAATAACCCCACCCATGTCAATAATAAAGTTGATTGTGTCCCCAGAATCCCACCTATAATAATATATGGTTTGGTGACTAGATCCAATTGAATAAAATAAACATATATCATGCATTGGATACATAAAACTAAAGAGAATAAAATTAAAACACTAATAATATCTATGGAAATTCATTAAGTATATAATTCAAATAACCCAAATACTATAATTAGATAATGTATATGACCATGAAAATTATATATTGGGATGTAAAACAACATGGACCACAATAATTAGCACTAAAATCCACTGAATATACTTAAACAACTAATAACCCTATAAGAGAGTATTGTACAAAATAATCTAAAGAATACTATGGAGGTTTGAGTACTTATGAGTGATTAGTTTTTTAATATTAATAAAAAAGTCAATATCTATTTAGAATAAATATAATATTGTATTTTTGAGAGATTTTAGCAAAACAATAAGATATGTAAGAATTAAAATAATAGGGTTAGTTGAAAAATAAAAAGGTATTCATGATATTAGAAAACATAACTTCCTTCATTCCCATCATCTTCAACAACCACATCCTTTAGGTTTAATATCAATATTTATTTCAAAACCCAAATTAAAACTTATTATTAATTAAAATTAATAATCATGGAATGATAATCATAATAAATATATTTCTTATAACTCCTATAAAACTATACAACCAAATTATGACAACTAGATTCCAATGATGACTTCTAATTTAATTTAGTAACCATATTTTACCATGTTTCTGAAAATCCCAAAAAAATAGAATATTAGAATCCAATGACAATCAAACTCACAATCCTCACCACTAGTCTTCTAGGACACATTATCCCTTGAATTTTCCAACCAATCTATCAAATGAAACCACCACCCAATTATCCACTTTTGTTCTTAAATACAATAAAATTTTAATTTCAAACATGTTACTATTAATAAAATCCTAAGAAGAAGATGGATCCAAACCTCAAAATACATCCTATTCTTATAGCCTCTTCATGCTTCCCATTTTGAATATTAAATTGTACCTTGAAAAATGGAGTGTTAATTAAGTGAGAATTGGATACTATGAGAAAAAAATACATAAGATGGGTCTCTAAAATAAAAGTATGACACTTAAGGATAGAATGTATAAATGAAACATCAATTAATGAATGAATCTAACCACCCTAAAAGTCCACTAACTATGGGAAACATGTGAATGATTAAACTACCACTATCCCAGATATCCCAATAGGACCCATGTAAGAATTAGTTTCTAACACAAAAATACAAAGAAAATTTCCCTAAATTAATATATAAATTAATTATACACCAATAAAATGATACCACTCAATTATAGTGACAACCTATTATTCTATAATCATTTATATAGATCCAAAACCTCTAATTTCCATTATCAATACAATATTTAAATAATTTATTTTTTCAATACATAAAAATTAATAAATAATTTATATGAATAAACCATGTATTAAATTAATAATCACTATTATGGAAACAAAATGAACAATAATATAGCATACTTAGATTATTCAATCTCAACCCTCTTTCTATTGTTATATTTTAATTAATAAAAACATTGACCATATTAATCATATTAATAAAATGTATCAGAAAAAAATAAATAATTTATGGAAATATATTTGAAATATAATAATAATAATGGGAAATACTTAGATGCAAAGATGGAAAATAACACCACCTATTCTATTTCAAGTTGTTACGAGTAATTTATTATAAATTAAATATAATTCCATATAACATTCCATAAAAAGCATAATTTATTCTAATGTTATTTATCAATAGTATGATATTATTTATAATAATGATTTATATCAAAAATTTTGGAAGGTTTAAATTATTTTACATTCAAATTTTTATGATTTATCATGATTCACAATCACCGAATAGTTACAACATGATTATTTGTAACTGTATGAGTTATTATTTTCTAAGAGACTCTTACTTTATGAAAGGAAAATGGTGATCACTAAAAGATTTTGAACATTTATAGATATTTTTCAATCTTTTTTAGAGATATCATTTTTCATTATACTGAGTATAACTCATTTAGTTCTTAACATAATTGTGTCTGAATAAAAATTAATGAATTTTGAAATTAGGGGAGGCTTTTATAGGTTTGCGCATGGTTTGTAAATAGTTTGAACATGGTTAAACAAGGTGGGAAATGGTATTCATTGATTTTCTATGTTTTTTACATGGTTAAATAAATGTGTACAACCTATTTCATGGTTTCCAAATGAATTGTGTATTGTTAAAACAAGGTGTTCAACTTGTTGCATGATTAGTGAATGGTTTACACTTAGTTAAAAAAAACCATATAGCATGGTCACATGGTATGTTCATGGTAAAACTATGTGTTAATCCTAAGTGTGAATCATTAATGGATAAGGTAAATGGTTAGTAATAACAATGCAACTTGGCCCAGTGAACTGTGCACGCAGAAATTAAAGTTATGAGTATTGATTTTTAAATTTTTTGTACACCCATATTAACCAACAAATGACCATAGATCAAATCAAATAAAATTATATTATTTTTAGAGGACCACAAAGCGGTTTCTATTACTATCAACCTCCATTCTTGGTGATTTGATGCTCAATTTTCATATCTTCATCTCTCTAGTTATATGGTTTATTCCTGATTGATTTCCCATCTCAATTTCTTTTATCTCATATTCTTATCTCTTTCATTAAGTGAATTTTTACTTTATTTTATTGGATGTAGATATGGTTTTTTTGAATCTAAATCTAGAGTTTTTGTATCTAGATCTATATTTATGATATCTTGTTTTTTATAATGGCAGTAGCTTTCAGATCTAGATCGGGTTTATCATCATGTTCTTAATTGGTCTTCTTTAAATTACATATTATTTTATTGGTGAGTATTCTTCATCAATATTGACGTATGTGGTATACAATTCTCGTAGTCTTAATAGTAAATATATGTATTTAATTTTATAATTTATATTTTATGTTTAATAATTGAGTTATTGATTAAATTAATTAATTTTGTAAATTAATTTATTATTAAAAGATGTAAAATTGGAATATTGGGATTGTAGATCATGAATAATTAATTTTTGAATTCATTTTAGAGATTTTGAGATTTTCTAAAGATATTGTTAATTTTTTGATTGATTTTAGAGTTTTTGAATTTTTTGAATAGAGATAATTAATCATTGAATTAATTATCGAGTTACTGAATTATTGAATAGAGATAATCAATTTTTGAATTTATTTTAGGGTTATTGAATTATTTGAATCAATAATTTGATTTATTGAATTAATGTTTAAGTTATTAAATTATTGAATAGTGAATATTAGTTGTTGAATTAATTGTAGGGTTGTTGAATTGTTTGAATTTAGATAATTAATTTTTAAATTAATTATAGTGTCACTAAATAATTCAAATTGAGATAATTGATTATTGAATTCATTATAATGTTATTGAACTCTTCGATTAAGATAATTATTAGTTCGATTACTTATTGAGTTATTGAATTGAGATAATTATTTATTGAATTAATTATGAAGATATTGAATTGGTTGATTGAGATAATTATTTGTTGAATTAATTATTTTTTATTGGGATTGTTGCAATAAATTAATTGTTTGATTTACTAATTAATTAATTATTGATATAACTGATAGGGTTGAGAAGATTAAAAAATTATTTAGTGAATTAATAGGATTGAGATGATTAATTAATTGTTGAGTTAATTAATAGGATTGAGATGATTAAAAACTATTGATTTAGTTAATAGGATTGATGAAATTAATTAATTATGAAAATAAATAATGGAGTTGATGGAAACAATTAATTAGGGAATTAATTGAAGGGATAGCATTCAACTAATTAATTATATAATTAATTAATGGCGTTTACATGAGCAATTAATTAAGAAAATTAGTTGAAGTGAATGAATGTGATTAATTAATTTTGGAATTAAATAATCAAATTCATTTCGACTAATTCATTTGTTAATTAATTAAAAGATTTAATGTTAATATTGTTGAATCATGTAAATTAATTATTAAATTAATTAATCATATTTGTAATGATGATGAAATGTAATAGATTGGACTAATTAATATGGGAATTAATTAACAGGGATTTTTGTGATGATGCAATGATGAATTGATTAATTAATTATTGAATTAATTAATTTAGATAATGGTGATTATGAAATTGATTGCTTTGATTAATTAATATTAGAATTAATTAATATTAGAATTAATTAATATTAGAATTAATTAATTGGATTAGTGTAATAAACTAATTGGTAAATTAATATGAAATTGAAGTGGTAAATTAATTGTTGAATTAGTTTTTGGAAATATGTGAATATTCACTTGTTGAGTTTTTTAAATTAATTAGTTAATTATTTGATGTGATATTGTGATATATGTGACATTGAGTGGTGAATGGTAACACGGACATTTATCAAATTGTTATGAATGTTAACATACTCGTTTAATTATGTATTATCAAATGGTGAACGATAACATGGTCATTCAGCCTAGTATTATGAATGGTAACATGCCCATTCAATTAAGTATTGTTAAATGGTTAGCGGTAACATGGAAATTTGGAAATGTTTTATGAATTGTAACATTATCATTCAATTATGTATTGTTAAATAGAGGAAGAAGAGCAGCAACAGTGATGGCGAAGCACAATGCCCTAACCCTAACGAGATGATTGATACAGCAGCCCCTCCTCCTCCTCCAGGGGAGGGGTCTTTTCCGATTCCTGCTGATGATTCTCAAGGAGTCGGGTCTGGGGGTCCAGGTTCTTTCTGTCACCCAGGTATGATTTCTCCTCTCTTTCCCAGTATAAGTGTTGCTCTGAAGGTCCCTAGCCGCTTCAGTGGCTAGCCCGTGGTTCCAATCTCCGTTCAAGAATTCAATAAACCATCTTCAATGTTTTTTATGGACATAGTTGCGAGATTTGTGCGGCGACAGCCTTTGGTGGAGGTATTTTCCAAGAATGCTAATTAGGAATGGGGATTAACAAAGCGAGTGTCTGTTGGGCTTTTAGGGCCGCGACAAATTCTCCTCTACTTCGCTGATGAGGATGATATGATTAGAGCTTGGTCAAGTGCTAGTAGATCCGTTCATGGTTTTTATTTTCATCTTCCCCATTGGTCTTTTGATCTTCATATGAAACGAGAATCTCGATCCTCGACGATTTGGCTTCAACTTCCTGGGTTTCCACTTCCTTTCCATAACATTGGACTTCTACGGTCAATTGGGAACTCCATTGGACGATTTATATGTTGTGATCAACGAACAGCTTCACTCTTACTCCCAATGGCTTCGTGGATCTGTGTTCAAATGGATTTATCAAATCCACCACTAGAGATGGTGTGGATTTTGATTGAAGGGGAGTACAGGTATGGTCAATACATACTGTTTGATTCATGGGTAATGTTTTTTCCTTCTTTTAGAGGCAGGGACACTGGGTATCTGATTGTTGCAAGTGTGATAAAAATGGGGGTCGTGCTGGACTTCCGACACCAACTGAGGCGCCTATAGCAATGGTGGTGAGGGGTGAGGCATGTTATGTTCCGTATAGGAACGATCAAAAGGCATAAGGTATAGAGACCCATCCTACTTGTTCAATTGATGATCAAACAGGTGGGATGAAGCATGTTG
Organism: Viscum album; assembly: GCA_963277665.1. NCBI lineage: Eukaryota > Viridiplantae > Streptophyta > Magnoliopsida > Santalales > Viscaceae > Viscum > Viscum album. The sequence goes on from OY728119.1 coordinate 1,221,627,228, forward strand.
ATCAGGTCAGTATGCCTCAACATTTGCCTGGAGAAGTGATACATAATCCTGCTGGATGAATTGAAGTTGATCTGGGGGGGGAGTGAGTCCTTATGTGTGTAGAAAGAGGTTCTTACTACATCAGGGTCGTCTGTTTCAGAAGTGTTTGGGAGACTGAAGAGGGACCTTGGTATTATGTCTTTACTTGGTGAGGCAGGAGCAGTTGAGGAGATGTGCAAGAGTGTCGAAGGCAGGAAGACTCACCCTGCCAAGGATGACACACACTCTCAAGGTATGGACTGGGAGAATCCAAACATACTTTTTTAGTATATGGGTCGTGGTCTAGTGCAGAATGGAAATACAAAAGAAATGGGGAAGGATACTTATACATGTGCATATCGTGATGTACCTGATGGTCTAGATATGTGCTTGAAGAATAACTTTGCTCACTGGAAAATGAACAATAAGTGCAAGTGGAAATGGGTGTGGATACATATCAGTCTAGAAATGACTCCCTTGCACTTGTGGTCTATGATGGCTCTACAAGGGTCAATAAGTTGGAGGAACATGTTGAAATCCAGAATTGTGTAATGAATATAGGTGCTGAGATTGAGTAGATCCCCTGTGGCATAAACGGTAAGCTGTAGGAGATCACTCGACCGCTGGGTATAAAGGCTGACTTTCAGGTTGATTATGTTGTGCACGCTCCTAGGAAATGGGGGGGGGGGGTATCTTGGTAAGTGAAAAATAGAATGTTACTCCTAGTTATAGTTCCATTGTTCAGGGGGCGAGAAAGAGGATATATGATAAAGAAATGAGCATGTCTAACCCAAGAAAAAGAAGATTAAGAAAATATTACTATGATTTTCCAAAAAAGATGACAACCAGGCCTGCATCCGGGATGAATAGGGAGATGGTTACTAAAGTGTGTGATGAAAAACATCCACCTAAGGCGAACTTATCTAAGGAGATTCTGCAGCGTAAAAAACAATACCTGGAATTATTCAGGAAAGTTGAGTCTTCTGAATGGGAGTCAGCTGAACCGGATGATGAGCTGTCAGATTATGGAGTTGGGAATGGCTTTGGTTCTGAGATGATATAAGCTTTTATGTTCTGTTTGTGCTGATGCACTTCTTTTTTTCTTGTACTTTTTTTTTCTATTAATAATTTTTGGGATCAGGTTCTTCCTGATCCGAGCCTTTCCTGCTATGTATTGTTAAATAGTGAATGGTAACATAGAAATTTGGTCATGTATTATGAAGGGTAACCTGATCATCCAATTCTGTACTATTATATGGTGAATGGTTACATGGAAATTCGGGATTGTATATTGAATGGTAACATGCTAATTCAATTAGGTATTATTAAATGTTTAGAGGTAACATTGACATTTAGAAAAATATTATGATTGATAACATGATCATTCATTAATGAATTGTTAATTATGAATGGTAAAAAGGAATCTAGGTATATGATCTTATTTTGGGTGCCCTTAAGAACATGGGTGATATGTGGTTAGATAAATAGTGAATGAATAAATATAAATTTTTACTTTATTTCTTTTATAATATTCTTTATACAACTGTATACACTATTAATGACTGTATTTGACATAGTCTTTGTTGGTTTTTTTCTATTTATTTGTACTCACACCCTACTTCAACCACCTAATTGGTACCCAAATATATTACATGATTTAAGCACATGTTAAGTGGAAAGTCCATTTTCTAGATAGCTTATTTGGGATGGATGATGGATGAGGGAACCATAGGTGATTTAGGACCCTCTTTGGAGTTTCCAATGTCTTTAATTTTCATTTTGAATATTGAAACATAGTATATACATTACCATGACATATCTACTTTTCAGTTTTGATATTGTATTTCCATTTTTGGGTTACCTTTTGATGATGATATTATTTTGGTTATGTTATATCATTTTGTTATTTTTATTATTTCCACTGGTGTATTTCTCTGATAAATAAAGAGAGAGTATATTATCACCTCAAAATCGATAATAGTCCATTGCTGCTAATTGGAAGCCTCTAGAATATAGGGAGGAATGCCTAAGTTCATGTGGCAATCTAGCTTGGGGAACCGAGGTCTGGAACCAAGACCAGGACATTAGAAAGTATCATGATAGGAGGTTTCTTTTTTTTTACATTGTTTTTATTATTTGGTAAAGGTATAAAGGATAATAGGAAGATTCAGTCATTATTTATGATCTTGTGTGTGGGAGTAGCTACACCATGTACGAGGGAGAACCCAAGTACCCATGGTGGGATTGTTGTTATTACTATTTATTGTTATATTTGAAAATTATTTCACCATGGGTGGTACATTTGTTGGGTGTTGTGATTGTTATTTCTGAGATTTGACTCATGGTCTGTTATGACATGATATTTGAGTTTCATGCATTATTCAAGGCACTCATTATTTTTTTGTGACATGAATCATTTTAATCACACATAATAATACATGTTATGGCTAATCCATTGAACATTAACTCTTTTCCCTTGCATGTGAAATTGATATTAAAATGGTTCTGAACATGAAATTGAGAAATATCTTTCAATGATGAAAGTTAATAATAAATGGATGTTTAATGAGAAATTTGAATAATGAGAATGAGTATACCCTTGTTCACCATGACCAAGGTGTAGGATGGTTGAGGGTAGTGATTTTTACTCAACTATATAGAGGGATAATGGGGGAATGACTTATTATGTTTTTTTAATCTCAATTGTCAACTATGTTAATGTAGTTAAATATTAATCCTTTTTTTCATTTGTCCCTTGATGTGGGTTGGTTGGGTAGTGATAATGCCCTGGTATGAGAACATGGTTATAGGTTGTGCGAGGGAAAATCTGGTTTTTGTTATTATAGTGATAGGATGGTGGGAAATAAATCCCAATACATTCAACAGGTGAAGTTTTTTCCATAGTTGTAGGTAACATGGTTGATGGAGGAATTGTTGCGGTATTCATTGTTGACTTCTTAGCTTAATTTTCTTTAGTGACGATCATGTCACCAACCTTGACATCATCCTAGGTACACTAGGAAAGATTTGGATTTGCACCTAGCAATTTGAATGTGATTTTCATGGATATGGTGACACTTATAGGTTATGCTTATTAATTGGTATATGTAGATCTTGATGGTGGAAGTTATTCCATCAATTGTTTACTGATGATGTTCTCAAGATGGACTAGAGGTTGGTGCATATTGTAGTGGATGAGTTTCTTGAAAAGTGGACTTAATAATGCTCCAATGGTGGGGAGTGATGTTTTAATAGTAGGTGTGTAGAGAAAGACCATTGGTTGGAAGTGGTTGTATTCTAATTCCAATGAACAACATGTATGTTTAATGTTAAATCTCTTGGAGAAAAGGCATGTGGGCCTTGGAGGTGGTGTATGTATATCCTTTCATGGCAGTTTTTAATGAATTTCTTAGCATCAATGTTGAATTAGGAAACACATTGGGTATATTGATGATGATGATCTAGAGACCATTTCATCCTTTGAGAAACATTTGATATTTGTGTTATATTTTAGTGGGAAAATTTTGTGGGAAATACCATAGAGATAGTTTGTGTATTGTAGAAACATGGGTTTTTTTAGGAGGAATCATGGGGAAGAGATGTAGATATGAGGGTTCAAGGGTAGTATTTTTCGAATCAGAATCCTTAAGATGCTTAAAGTATAGTTTGATCATGAGTTGTTTTAAGGTGGGGAGATTGTAATATCATTTCCATTTCTATAGATTTCTCGATCTCTTTTAGAGGTATTATTTTTCCTTGCATTGAGTACAACCTGTTTGGCTCTTAACATTGGAGAGTTTTGGTGGAAATTGTAGAATTTTTTATATAGGATAGGCTTTGAATGGTTTACACATGGTTCTTGCATGGTTTTTTGATGGTTAAACAAAGTGTGTAATGGGTTTCATGGTGTGTGAATAGTTTTATCATTGTTAAACTAAAGTGTCCAACATGTTGCATGGTTTTTGCAATTCTAAAATGAGGTGTGGAAACTGTTAGAGTGATTCTGCATGTTTTGTGCATGGTTAAAATGAGTGTGTAATCTATTTGCAATGATTTTTCATGATTAAACAACTGTGTAGCCTAAGTGTGTAAATTTTCGTGGTTAAGGTGTATGGTTGGTTCTGACCATACAACATGGCCTAGAGAACTGTACCCACGAAAATTAAAGTTACAAAAATTTATTTTAAAATTTACTGAACCACCATATTACCCCAAAAAGTCCCTAGCTTGACCCAAATCAAGTTACCTCATTTTATTAGGCTCATAAATAGTTTCTTAAGGATCCTGGCCTCCATTCTTGGTGACTCGAAACCCTTTTTCCTAATCTACATCTCTTCAGGTATGCAGATTCTTCCCAATTAGTTTTCTTTCTCACATTAATTCTTCTCTCTTCAATTAAGGGATTTTATTCTCTATTTTATTGGATACTGATCAAAAATTTTTGAATCATGATCTATTTTTGTTGGATATATATCTATATTTAAGAGATCTTTTTTCGTTTTATCATGGAATTTTGTTTCAGATTTATACCTTGTTCATCATCGTGTGCTTGATTGTTCTGCTTCAAATTGAGGATTCTTCCATAGGCAAGCATTCTTATTCAATCTTGAGGATTGTAGTCTATAATTAAAATAAAATGGTCTTAATTTAAATTATATGTATGTAATTAATGAAATTCACTTTTATGTTTTTCAATTGACATTATGTTTAAATTAATTAATTTGGTAAAATAAATAATTTTGGAATAATTTAAAGTTAGGATATTAGGATTTTAGAACATGAATAATTAATTTTTGAATTAATTGTAGAGATATTGAGATTACTGAATAGAGATAATTAATTGTTGAATTAATTATTGAGTTATTTAAGTATTGGAATATAGATAATTAATTTTTGAATTAGATATAGACATTTTGAGATGTTGAATAGAGAAAATTAATTATTGAATAAATTATAGTGTTATTGAGTTGTATAAATTGACATAACTAATTATTGAATTAATTATAGGGTTATTTAATTATTTAATAGAGATGATGAATTTTTCAATTAATTATAGAGTGATTGAACTGTTTGAATTGAGATAATTTATTATTGAATTAATTATAGAGTTATTTATTTGTTTGATTGAGATAATTATTAGTTGAATTAATTTTAGAGTTATTGAATTTTTAGAATTGAGATAATTAATTATTGAATTCATTATAGTGTTATTGAATTATTTGAGTTGAGATAATTAATTATTGAAATGATTATTATATTGTTGAATTCTTTGAATTGAGATAATTAATTACTAAATTATTTATAGAGATATTGAATTGACAGAATGAGATAGATAATTTTTTTCATTAATTATTTTTGTATTGTGATTATTTTGAATAATTAGTTATTCAATTAATTAATTAATTAGTCATTTAACTAACTGATAGGGATTAGATTTTTAATTTATTGTTACGTTCATTCATTGGATTAGGATGAATAATTAACTTTCAAGTTAATTAATGGTACTGATATTATTAATAAATTGTTGAGTTGGTTAATGGGATTGGGGATATTAATTAATTGTGGAATTAATTATTACATTATTCATGAAAAATTAATTAGTGAATTAATTGAATGGATTAAATAAGTTTAATTATAAATTGAATTAATTAATGAATATTACATAAGCAATTAATTGGTTAACTACTTGAATTGATTGAATGTGGTTAACTAATTATGGAAATAATTTTTAAAATTGATTTCGATTAATTAATTAGTAAATTAATTAATGTATTTAATATTATTATATTCGAATCAGATTAATTATTTTTTGAATCCATTAATAAGAATTGTTATGATTATAAAATTGAAGAAATTGGAATAATTATTTTGGGAATTAATTAATGGGGATACTTAGGATGATCCCATTGGTTAATTGATTAATAAATTATGGAATTAATTAATAGAGATCATGGTGATTTTGAAATTTATAGTTAGGGTTAATTAATTTTTTAATTAATTAATATGATTGATGTAATAAATAAATTGTTGAATTAGTATGAATCTGATGTGGTAAATTAATTTTTGAAAAAATTTATGGAAAAACGTGAACAGGAAATGTTGAGTTTGATTAATTAATTAGTGAATTAATTAATATGATATTGTGATATAAGTGACATTAAATGTTGAATGGTAACATGTACATTTTCCCAAGTATTACTAATAGTAACATGATTATTCAGTCATGAATTATTAATTGATGAATGATAACATGGACATTCTTCCAATTATTATGAATGGTAACTTTCACACTTAATTATTTATTTTAAAATAGTGAATGGTAACATGGGAATTAATCCAAGTGTTATGAATGGTATCATAATAATCAAATTATGTTTTTATAAATGATGAATGGTAACATAGAAATTTTGCTATGTATTATGAATGGTAACATTCTCATTGAATTATGTATTATTAAATGGTGATTGGTAACATCGACATTTGGCCAAGTATTATTAATATTAACATGCTCATTAAATTCTGTATTAATAAATGTTGAATGGTCACATGAAAATTTAACCAAGTATTTTGAATTTTTACATGCTCAATTTTTTTATGAATTGTTATCCATGAATGGTAACAAGGAATCTAGGTATGAGATTCCAACTCGGGTTCCCTCAAGAACCTGGTGATAAGTGGTTAATTAATGAGTAAATGAATAAATATAAAATTTTTACATTATTTTTTGTATATAAATAATTATACAACTACATAAACAATTAATGAATGTATTTTCATTCGACATCATTGGTGCTAACCTACTAAGTTGTACTCACACCCTACTATGGTTTCTTCATCAATACCAAATAGATTATATGATTAGAATAAAGGTTAGGGTCAATGGACTTGTGATAGTTATATGATTTGGGATAGTGCATTAATTAGGTAACTAGATGTGGGTTCGGTCCTTCTTGGGAGTTTTTAGTGTCTTTACTTATGTATGTTCATATTGACACTTGGAAATTACATTAGTATAGAATATATACTGTTTATTTTTGATATTTTCTTCCCAATTTTGGGTCATCTTATGATATTGATATTATTATGGTTATGTAATACCATTTTATTATTTTTATTTTCTCTGTTTGTGTATTACTTTGATAAATAAAAAAAGAGTGTACAATTTCCCCATTGTTGATTATAGACCCTCACTGCTACTCAGAAGTGTTTAGTTCTCATGGAGGCATACCTGAGGTCATGTGGTGGTCTGGCTCAGGGAACTGGGGCGTGGAACCTTGGAATGGATGTTATAATCTTATTGTTTGTAGTAACCATATAGATGAACCCAATGATATGTTCTATCTTAGTAGTAACTATTCTTTTTTTATATAAGGTAAACCATGTGGTCTATTCTTACCCAATAGTTTTCATGATTACCGATAATGAATAGATACTATAACATCACAATCTAGATCATTCTATAGTAACCAAATTAGAACATCACATGACCTCAAGAAAAAATCCATATATTCCAGGTGTTTCCAACTAGTAGTGATGGTCAAAGCTGATACCTTAGGGAAACTATAAAATTAAATCTTAGTAGAAAAATAATATTAAATAACATAAAACCATCCATCACAAAAACCAATAAAATAAAATGAATACGATATGAAAATGGAACCATGAATGAATAATAAAAATTATTACATAGTAGAAGGACATATAAAAATTTAACATGATTTAGGAAGGATCCAAAAAGATATCTCATAGTTCGATCATTTACATCTCAAATGAAAAAAAATGAAAAAAATCTCTGATGATATATCCCAACCTAGTCCTGAATCCTATATCTATCCAAGATATCCAGATCAATCATCTAACATTAACCCTATACCCATCCAATTCCTATAATAAAAGAATCATCTTATGTATCACTATGTTAGATTGACTTGAAAATAGTTTTAGTATAATTTTTGTAGCCTAACTCCAATAGTTTCCCTGAAATATCTATTATATACAATATATGAAAAGTTTGATATTTTTATAATAATAAAATAAAAAAATAAATATAATCGACATTATGTCTACCTGTACTGTCCCAATAAACCTACAGTGACAATACCTACTTCAACTAGTTCCATTTTTTAATTGAACATGTAACATTATCATAATATGGGATAGATAATCATCCACCATTAATACAATCATTTATCATAAACCTCAATGTGATAAGAAACCACTCTTGATATTAATATATAAATATCATTAAGGAGGATAAGAGGCCATCCCAAATATCACCATATATCAAAAATAATTGAGGAATTAAGTGGCCACCACATATTTCACCATATATCATAAGTGATCACTGGGATAACTATCCTCCCTAGTTTTCAGTAAATATGTATATAAATTGTAAATATTTAGAGGGATAAGTGGCCACCACAAATATCACCATATATCATAACTCATAAGGGGGATGAAATTTTATATTGGATATCACTATATATATGTTATAAATAATAATTAGTAAAATCTAATACCTCAAATATCACTAAATATCATAAGTCATTACAGTGATATGCTTCCACCCCATATATCACCATATATCTTAACTCATCGATGTGATAAGTGACCACCCAATGTATCACCATATATATATATATCATATATCATCAGGGGGAATAGTGGATGCTCTATATATCACCATATATATATAGCATTTTATGGGATATTCTATTAATAAGAAAACATATACCCATCACCACAATAATACATGGGTATAGAAATTTTAGCAACAAGGCTCTAATCCTCTCCAAAATCAACAAAATTTCCGGGAAAATTCTATAGTCCCCAAGATCAGATCTTGGTATGGACACCCTATGTGTCCTCATTTATCTCATTCCCAAAATCTTGGGTCAAATTATATCTATCATTGTTAATATTTTCTCCCAAAATAGTTCTGTTCATATCATATCCTAATTGACTAACCAGAGAATAACATTTAAATAAAACCCCAAAATGATGTAATAAAACCATCTAATATTAAAATTCAATCATGGTTAGTTGTCTCTCACCCAAAATATTCATAATACATTCCATTGTACACCCACCCATAAAAACACATACCAATAGTGGATGAACACTCACCACAACACACTAATCATCCAGCCAATGGGATATAATGCAACTCCAGATTCAATATGGCATATCTCTAGGCCAGCCATTCACATTCCATCACACTACCCATCATGGACAGAACTATGATAACATGATTCAAGGTCCCATAAGTTTCATTAATTATATTTATACACCTATATGGTCAAGGTAAAGCCAAAAACATATCCATATTCAATACAAAATTATTTAATGATTTCAGAATCTGGAATAATTTTCCGGGCTCAATCATTTCCCAAGTATCTTCTATTATATGCAAGGGTTTCAAATAAAAATCCCCATAATTTCATGGTGGATCACTAAAAGGGGGAAATATAATTCATATCAAAAGCCACATAACATAACTCTTAAATGTAGTGTGATTCTTATATCCATGTACCTCAATCAGAATTATTCCATTTAATTAAAGGAAATTCACTAATGATGACCAATATGAGTTGGCTACTCCCCATAAATTTAAAGATCTAACTCCATAAATAACCACTTTAATAAATTATAAGATAATTATAATTTATGTAAATATTGAAATGATATTAATTATATAATTAATAATTATTGTATAATCATGAAATTACTAATTCCATGGTATCTCATAGACTAATCACTATGAAATGGGCGGGTGACACCATAGACTTCTTTTCAAACCATATCAAAAAAATCATGAACCATAATCCTCAATTTATCATTTAATTAAATTAAAATTTGATTAAAACCCCAAAATAATATAATGCCACATCATAGATCAATTAAACTACTTAAATTAGTATGTTAATCTTATCAACATCCCCTCTACAAAATATTAGAAAAATCTCTGTCATTAATGATGATTCCACCATTTTTTGGGGAATTCATCACTCAAAACTTATCCTATAGACATAAAATTATTAACTAAAATAATATAAATTGAATTGTGGAAGAATTATATAATAATACCATAAATTATGACTAAATAAACCTTAAATCACTATATATCAAGGAGGATTAATGGGAGAAGACAAATAGAAAAAGAGTTCAACCTTATCTGGTTCACATGAATCTAAAATTAAGAACCGTGAAGGGGTGTTAAATTTAAATCTCAAAATATCATAAATTTCCTTGTTTTTAAAAACTAGAGAGCTGTCAAATTATGTGGTAACCCATATATATCATAGTGAAACATACATCATCTATGGATCCAATATTGTGTAACTCACAAAGCAAGGAAAAAATACATACATTTGGATACTCATTATAGAATGACCATATGATCTATTATTAAACCATCCTCCATGATAATACTAGCTCAACTACCCCATGAGGACTATCCAAATTTCACTCCACCCACTATATTATGATCATACTCCCTAAATTATCCCTAATGAAGTAACTCCTTGGGATGCATTGTGATAATCCACTACTTGTGAAAGGATCTAATCCCATATGAAAAAATACTAATCCTTTAAAAATTTAAAGGTTATTCATATATATCATTTACCTTGGTGAATCCCTACTCTACTATAAAATAATCCTAAAAAATCTAATAAATTCAGTCTCATGCATGACCCACCATTTTGAAATTCCCTATGTTGTATATTGGTCTCTTTAGACTCCAAAAAAAATCAATCACATGTAGACCCTATCAATAATACAATGCCTAGACTGTCATATCATACCAAAAAATCGCTATATTTTTTGTCTCATAAAAATAATACATGGAGTGTATCTTAATTTTTAAGGTAAAATCCCCTTCATTTAATAAAAATTTTAATCATATTTTAAACATTTTACACTATGATTCTCCCTTGCAGTGATGAAACATATTTCCTATAGAAGAATATAAATAGAATGACCACGCCGACCCTACTATATCACTTACATGATCACCCATTACACATATCAAGCTTCCATAAACATCCAAAAATTCCTTCTAGAGATGTTTCAACTAAATAAGCCTTGGTTTGAATCCTAATTCGCAAATTTTTCCCTCCACTACTATCAAAAATTCAAATTTCCCTTTATTATTACCAGCCCATAAAATTATAGATCATTAAAAACATGTAATAAAAATTCATCTCAAACCCAATAAGTCTCTTCATATATCCCCCATGAACTATAAATATCCCCAATCCCCAATAAAATACCCAAATCGTATGTCTCCTGCTACTTATTTTCATAACAAAACAATGACCAAACAATCTTCTCAACTCAAAAATTTTGGTCACTAACCAAAATGACTTGTCTTAACTATGTCTAAACAATAATAAATCATTATAATAGAAACAATAATGCTAGTACCCCACAACATTGAATATATTTGAAACATGTCAGACAACGTAACACCCTTACTATTATAACCCAAAGCAAGGAGTTATTTTAATATATAATAAAAATATATAAGATATCCCATCTGAATATATTATAAAGTTTGGTAGTATTGTGATATTTGTTACATATATGATTCCCATATTACATTTTAATACATTAAATAAAACATTAAATTAGAGTGGTAACTTTATTATTAATTCTCTTATATCCCTGAAATCATTCATAAATCCTTTCATAGAATCATGGGGAATGAAAAACATACTAAATAGTGAGCTCAAATTATTAGTAGTGGAAAAAATAAATTATAAGAAATCATTGAATAAATAAAGAAAGAATGATATGGTAGAGATTAATATTAATCAAATATCACATATAACTAATATCATAAAATTTGAATATAATCATATATCAAAAACAAATTTAAATAATAACATGGGTAACAATATCTTTTTTCCTAATGATGAAATTTATATTGTGGACATAATAATCAAACCATCAGGGGCTCGTGTAAACAAATCATACATAACAAGGGAACAATATTTCAAATACCCAAACCAGTATTTCACATAAGACCTACTATTACATCAAATAGATACACTGACCCTATCCCATAACTTATAATTTCTAATGAATTCATTATATAAAATAAATGAATAATAATTCAATATTTAATCAATATAAACATTCATATTGAAAAATAATATATAAAATATTAATAATTTTCACCTTTCAATAAGTTGAACAACATGATCATAAAAGATCTATAGAAGTATGTTGGATAGTTAAATAAGATGATATCCCCATGATGTAGAGAAGTTCTTATAAATGATGTTAACATAGATGAAAAAACTATTTAATGAAGTTATTTGAAAGTCACTCTAAAAATAATAGGAAATATTGTTTTATTTTGACAACATTTTAAAAAAATAAAAAATCCCATATTAAAGCTAATAATATTTTTTTTTTGAAAAAACATGGAAACATGAAGAATAGTATTAATAAAAAATTATGGCTATAAGAAAAGGCAATAATGTAGTAAACATTAAAAAAATATTCATTTCCCACTTTCATAAAAAGTCAAAAATCATTTCCTCATGAAATGAATAGAATGTTCATTTAAAAAATTTAAATAAATTAAAAAATGGAATAAAAATACATTTATCTATCATTTAAAATTAGTTAAAAAAATATCATAATTTTTTTGAAGAACTTGGACATAGAGGATAAATATCATTATCTAGTAGAAGATAAATTGGGTAAGTTTATCTAATGAACCTTCTTTCATTATTTTTGAGTACCAAACATGGTAAAAATATATCAAACACTTTATAATCCTAGAAATAAACAAAATATGAAAACAATGATGGTTATTAATGTAATACCCCACCACATGAGACACCATAACTGGTTCCCTAATCCATTTTGACACATGACCTCTAGTGAGCTTCCTCGTATGCCAATGGATATCGACTAGCACTGTGGGTATAAAGTGAAACATGTAGAGACTATACCCAATTATTCAGGTAATGAAACAATAGAAATAATGCCAAAATAAGTACTAACTATCAAAAATAATAAATTAAAAACATACAATAAGAGTCCACATGTACCTATGTAACATAAGATATAACAATTAGATTCATAAAATACTTGTTATGTAATCATAAAATAAAAAACCCAAAATACCACTCCTAGGAAAAATCCCCCAAAATGCACCAAATTCCATGGGTTTTCCTAACATTCCATGATCCAACCTATCATCCCATGCAAAAACCAAACAAAAGGTCCCTCTCTTGAGCCTGTTCAGAAAATAAGTATCGTCTTATCATGTATCGAAGTTCCATGGAGGCCTAAACTGGGTATGAGTATAACTCATTAAGACACCACCAATAGTGTCAAAAGAAATAACCATTCTGTATAATATTATATTAAGATAATCATTGTGAAATAAATAAATTGGGAAAAATAATAATTATGTTTCGCATTTAAATGATTATAAATTAACCATTTTATCCAGCTATGTTTCATCATGCAATCCAATTAACCTAACCACTGGCCAGGTCTGGTGCTTATGCCATTGAATAAATGGAAAACATACTTTTAGTAACAAAGGCAATTTACACATCAATTATATTAATCCATATAACTTGGACCATAGTTCTACTTAAATATATCATTTATATACACTGGTACTTTGAACTTCATTCTGATATACCAAACCTTTCCATATTAAGGGGAAAGTACCTCATCTCAACATCCTAAACCCTAAAAAACATTGGTGAGGCCAAGAGCATCAGACTAACTCATCCAAAATATTAGGAGCCTCAATCCAATTTTATATTCATACAAAATGTCATTGGGACATAGATCATCACTATAGTCTATCCTGTGGGAGTAGAACCTCATGCTCATACCCCACTCATAGCATTTTCCACATCGACGTCATTCTTTAATTATTCATCACACTCACCAATTTATCATTCATTTTCAAAGGTTCAAATGGACCCTTAAAATAAAATCATATCATAATTAAATTATAGTGACCTAGGATTAATATAAATTCATATTACGTATTTTTAAATGAATATTTATCACATTGAAAAATTTTGTGTCTATCACGATCCGTCCTCGGGGCTCGTGCAGTGACTACCTCAAGCCCTCCTTCCATAGACTAGGGGCTGGCGACTAGCAACAAATGCGTAAATCCTAAAATAAGGGAAGGAAATGCCTTTATGAAGTAACATACACAACAGAGTACACAAGAGAAGTGAACACTAGTTAAAACTGAGTACAAGGTATGTGCTGAAAAGAAAAAGGGCCATAATACAAACCCAACTGAAATTACAGTACAACTGAAAGGAAAGTACAATAGCAGAAATTAAAACAGAAACACTGAGTCGTCCTCCGGAAATACCACCTAAAGGGTGGGTACAGATAGTCTCCTCGGCTCCTCGGGTCCGGTCGCCCTCTACGTGTACGCCCTGCCAAGTAGTCCTCCTCCGGGTACCGTCCAGCTCCACAAGCCTCCACCTCGATCAGTGTTGTTCGTCGTCTGTATCCAACACAACATAGTGCGGGCATAGCCCGTGTAGGGGTGAGTATACGATACTCAGTAGGGACCCCGAGCACCCGATGGCCTCACAGAATCCACGAAGGATAAACCCCAAATGAAAAATACAATCACAAAGTATCAACAATGCTATTTAGGTATATGCCGATACATACACCTAAGTCATCAGTTACAGTTGGTCTCTAACTCTCATGCCCAAGCACCTTCCAGTACCCAAAGGAATGCACAACTCAGTCCACAAAGGATAACACAACTCAGTCCACACAGGATAAACACAACCCAGTCCACACAGGAAAACAAGTTAATCACATCGATGATGATGATTGAAGTTAAGAATCAACTCACACAGGTATACACTTCTCAAGGAAATAGGGATGATCAGATGTAGCCACTGATTCATTTTAGATGTCAGACCCACATAGGATACAAGACCAGCTAAGTTGTCGGACCCCCATAGGATACAAGACCAAGTACTCTACCGGACCCACACAGGATACAATTACAAAGTACAATACTATCGGAACCATAGAGGATACAAGAACAATAGTCATCACCGTCAACCCCACAGAGGATTCTAGTACGGTAGTCATTGCTATCAAACCCATGAAAGATTCTAGTATAGAAGTCGATGAAGTCGTAGCCAGCTATAGGGTTCCCACACACAGCATGCTCGGTTCCGGGAGGGTCCGCTCCTCGAGAAAAAGATTTGATACACCAACTGTCATGAATTCTAGATTTTATGTATCCAAAGTTTCCGTCTCGCCAAAATAAACCCAATGCGACAAACAGTGCATCAATCGGATGCCCGGTCTAAGAGTTATTAGCTTTTCCGTCCCAGGGGCCCAATTGGGTTTTTAATATAAAAACAACCTGACCATACTCCAGCTGCGTCCAACCCTCAAACAAAGTATTCCAAAAGGACTGTCTCAACAAAATTATCCCAACGCAATTGACCACACATCAATCGGATGTCTGGTCCTTGAGATATAATCATTTACGCTCCAAGGGCCCGGTTGGTTTTGAGTTTCAACCGACCTGGACATACCCAAAAATTTCTGAAACCTCATATGTAATATAACGAAATTGCCTTCTCATTCCATGGGTTCAAACGCAACTAACGGTGCGTCGATCGGAGGTCTGTAGCAAAAGTTATGGGAAAAACACCGAAAGCGGTCCGAAGTGGGGGGTCTGGGCCCGACCCGACCCGGCCCAACCCCCTAGGTCTGCCCGAACCGAGTCCGGGTCAGGCAAGGGAGGGAGTGGCCCAACCCGGTCTTCGTGACACACTTCGGCCCCGCTGGGGGGGGGGGGGGGTGCGCTGTCTCAGCCAGCGGCCGAGCAGGGAGGAAGTAGTCCCCCTTTGTCCCGCAGACGCGGCGCCAGGCGCCGCGTCTCCCGCGGATCCCGCATGGACGATGGATCCGGCCCCTCACCACTGCCGGTGATTTCCATGGGCCACCAGAGTCATTTCGGTGGTCCGTTCATGCTCTTGTCTATGCCTACGGTCGTCTCGGAACTCGTAATTTACTACGACAGCCTCTAATCAGCAATTCGGTCTCGTTTCCCCGTCGCTATTTATTCCACTCATCAAGAACAAAACAACGGTGGGTTCAGGCTTGTCCGTTAGCCCGCACCCACCACATTAGTGGTTTCAAAAAAACACTATCAATAAAACACGCCATGCTGAGGGTATAGAAATAACACATGATGAAAATTTATACCAAAAATCCCTACATCAACAAGGAAGATGATCGTTGGCGTCGCGGTACATGGCGTCGCGGAGAAGAGGATTATAGGCATCCTCGAGGTGCGCCGAGGAGGAAGCAGCATCTACACTCCTTCTATGGATAATGGTAAGGTGGCGCGTCGTTCATCTCCAAGGAACTGACATTCTTCGTCGTTCTTCGTTGGGGGTCGACATTCTTCATCACACAACGAAGTTCTCCTCCTTAATAAAATAATAGGTTCCACCTATAATCTATTCTTCATGCCAAGAAACTCTACCAAAATAACTCACCACATTAAATAAAATGTGGTGACAATTAAGTAAGGAATTGAGGGAGAAGTTTCTCCATTATTGAACGCGTTGGCGGTTAAATAAAAAGGAGGAAAGAGGAAGGTTCCTCATTAAATTATGGGTTGAAATTATTTAATGGAGAGATTGGAATTCAATGGAGGTTTTCCAAATTAATGAGGGTATACTAAAGAGATTAGAGGGGAAAATGTGGGGCTCATGTAGGCCCCACTTCTCTAACCTTCTTTAGAAATAAAAATTTTGTTCCGACAAATTTTTTATTTATCTCTAAAACAAACCTCCAAAAATTATCTTCTCCTCTTTTGCGAACGCAACTACGGTAAGTGTCCCCTTACGAAATTACGGGCGCTGCGAGTTTATCAGTTCCCTTGGATTTTAATTCAGAGAATCGGTTCAAAAGTTAGAAAAAACTGCTCGTTCGTTCACTGAACGTACCCAAGCTAAACATCAAAAATTGATTTTGGGCACATCGGGCCTCAGAATCAAGCACCGTCAGAAGCCACAGACTCATAAAATTCCAAAGTATTTAGAAACAAAATTCCTTCAAATTTATAGGTCTTTACATTACTCCAGCCTATGGGCTTTACGTCCCCGTAAAGGTACAACATAAACTAGGGGAACAAATGAGGTTACTGAGCATGAATCTGAGCCTCCCGCTCCTATGTGCTATCCTGGAGGTTCTTGTGTTACAAACAAATACGAACAAGAGGTTTTGACCGTCCACGCAGGACCCACTCATGTCGATCCTCGATCTCTACCGGGACCTCCGCAATGGTTTCCCCGTCATCGATGTCCAGCTCCCCGTGGTGGATGATATGCATCGGGTCGTGCACGTACCACCTCAGATGAGATACGTGGAAGACGTCATGCACCCAGTGAAACTGAAGTGGAAAGAACAGGCAGTAAGCCACCTCGCCTACCCTACTGAGGACCTGGAATGGTCCGATGAAGCGCAGAGATAACTTACCGCCCTGGCCAAATCTCTATAATCCACGTCGAGGTGAGACCCATAAGAAGACGTGGTGTCCATCCTCGAACTCCAGTGGTCTCTGCCTCCTATCAGCATAGGACTTCTGTCTGCTCTAGGCAGTCCTCATCTGCTCCTGGATAATATGCACCTTCTTTTTCATAGCCTGAACCATCTCTAGTCCTACGAGTGATGACTCCCCAGGGTCAGTATAGCACAGAGGCGATCTGCAAGGTCAACCGTACAGTGCCTCGTATGGTGCCATCCTAATGGTGGAGTGGTAGTCACTTTTGTATGCAAACTCCAACAAGGGTAGGTGATCTTCCCAGCTGTGACCAAAGTCAAGGACACATGCACGAAGCATGTCCTCGAGTTTCTGAATGGTCCTCTCCGTCTGGCCATCCATCTGAGGGTGAAAAGCAGTGCTCAGGCATCGTTGCGTCCCGAAAGCCTCCTTTAACCGCTTCCAAAGTTGGGATGTAAAGCGAACATGTTGATCAGAGATGATAGACGATGGCACACCATGAATCAGTATGATCTACTGCACATAGGGGCAACCCAAGCTCTCTACTGAGCCCTGCTCTTGGATCGGTATGAAGTGGGCCGACTTGGTGAGTCGGTCTACGATCACCCATATGGTGTCGTTTCCTCTGGAATTACGTGGAAGCCCGGTCATGAAATCCATGGATATCCCATCCCACATCCACTCTGGGGCCTCTAAGGGCTATACCAAGCCTGTTGGTACCTGGTGCTCTGCCTACACTTGCTGACAAGTGAGGCATCGAGAAACAAACTCTGATACAACCTTATTCATACCCAACCACCAGTACTATCGTCTGAGGTCCTGATACATCTTCACTACTCCATGATGTACAGCTATAGGGGAATTGTGGAACTCCCTCAGCACATCCTCCTATAGTGCAACTGGTACCATGGTAGGTCCCCTGAAGAAGATGACGTGCTCCCCTCTTTCAGAAAATCCATCGGGTGCTAGTCCTGAAGATATCTGAGCATGTCGCGCCTCACAGTCAATGTCCCCATGTTGTGCCTCTCTGACCCACTAAATAAGTGGAGGAGAGACAGTGAGGGACTTTAGATAGGCTGCCCCATCCCTATACATGAAGGATATCTACAAATCAGCTAACTAATCTATCACTTCTCCAAGTAGTTGAATGCCCGATCTCTTGCTGAGAGCATCAGCAACAATGTTCCCCTTCCCAGGAGTATAGAAAATCTCAAACTCATAATCCCAGAGGAACTCGAGCTATCACCGCTATCTCAGGTTCAGGTCCTTCTATGAGAAAATGTACCTGAGACTCTGGTGGTCAGAGTAGACTGTAATGTGCTCGCCCGTGAGATAGTGTTATCATATCTTCAGGGCGAAGACAACTACTGCTAACTCCGGGTCATGGGTAGCATAGTTCTGCTCATGCGGCCTCAACTACCGTGAACCGTAAGTGATCACTACTCCCTCCTACATCGGGACACACCCGATTCTGGTCCCTGATGCGTCGCAGTAAACTACATACCCTACGCCCTCCTCTGGTAGCCTCAAGATGGGCACACTAGTCAATCTCCATCTCAGCTCCCGAAAGCTTGGCTAACATATGTCTGACCACACGAAGGGTTTCTCCTTCTTTGTCAAAGATGAAAGCGGTCCCGCAACTCTGGAGAAGTCTGGCACAAATCTTCGATAGTACCCGGCCAGACCTAGGAGACTCCGCACCTCCGTCATGCTCTTGGGTGGCTCCCATGCAGGTACCGCCTAGACCTTCATGGGATCCACTGAAAATCCCACCTCAGAGATGACGTGCCCCAAGAATTGGACCTCTCGAAGCCAGAACTGGCACTTTGGGAGCTTACCATAAAGCTGGTGCTCTCAGAGTGTATCCAGTACAACCCGTATGTGGTAAGCGTGCTCCTCCTCATTAGTCGAGTAAATCAGTATGCCGTCATTGAAGACTAGGACAAACCGATCGAGGTAGTGCTGGAAGATCCTATTCATGAGACTCATGAACACTGCTGGAGAATTGGTAACACCAAAGGGCATGACCAAGAACTCATAGTGGGCATACCGACACATGATGGTCGTCTTCTGCACATCCTCATCCCGAACTCGGAGCTGATGATAGCCTGACCTGAGGTCTAACTTGAAGAAACATCATGCTCCCTTGAGCTGATGGAAGAGTTCTTCAATCCTCAGAAGCGGATACTTGTTACTCACGGTCACCTAGTTCAGGCGATGGTAGTTGACACACAATGTCATGCTCCCATCCTCCTTCTTGGTGAAAAAAATCAGAAAAGCCCAGGGTGAAACACTGGGTCGGACGAATCTCTTGCCCTATAAGTCCTCCAGCTATACCCGCAGCTCACGAAGCTCAGCAGGAGCCATCTGATATGCTGGAGTTGATATCGGTGATGTCCTGGGGTATAGGTCTATATATAAATCTACCTCCCTAGGAGGAGGAAGTCCTGGAACGTCGTCAGAAAAAATGTCTGCATACTGATCCACCACTATAGGAAAAATCGGACTCCACACGTCAACTGTTCCGAGAATGAGACTAGCCAACTGATTTGTGATCGGTGGCCCTCTCCTCTGCATGAGTATATCCTGTGTTTCGAAGGTTACCTTCTCACCGGTGAAGGTGAACCTGGTCCCATCCATGCGGACACACCGCACCTTGCGCCTAATACAGTTCATCTAAGCATGGACTGTAGATAACCAGTCCATACCCAAGATGACGTCGTAAGGCCTCGATGCCGCTACAAGAAGATCCCAGCCGACGCTCTCACCTCCTAGAGTAAGCTCACACTGCTGGCACTATTGCGTAACCGTCAAGTCTACTCCCATAGGAGTCTCTAGCTGCAAGGATCGATCCAAAGGCTCCGTTGGAATCTTCAAGATCTGAACAAGGGCAGAGAAAATGAAAGAATGAATCGCACTTGTGTCTACAAGAATTTCAGCCAAGGTGGAGTAGACACAGATAGTACCTCGAATCATCTCAGGTGCGCCGTGGTCATAAGCCTCTACTACCTGAAGCTGAGCCTGCCTCTGCCCATCATCTCCCTGTGGTCGGGGTGGACCTCCTGGGGGTGGAGGTGGTGGTAGAGCCTCGAAGCATCGTCCACCACCAGCTGCTCGTCCAGCTCCTCTGCCTCGTCCGCCTGTTCCCTGCAAACCACCATGATCGAACATCTGCCTTTACCTAGGATGTCCCTCCACGGTCTGCTGCTCGTCTGCATGGCGGGTCGGGCAGTCACGAGCCATGTGGCCCTGCCCGCCGCATGCAAAACACTATCTGCTCCTCGTAAGGCTAGTACTGCACCATGTGCCCCACACAACCGAACCCATGTCTTGCGGTCTCCCACCAGACGTCCGGGTCCGCTTGGACCCCTGCACCATCTGTCGACTTCCAACTGCAGAAGACTCCGCTCTGTGACGTCCTACGGTGGGTCTCGCTACTGATGGCTGCTCGGTGAGAAAGCTCTCCACTACCAGGGCTCACTACACCACCCCCGCCTGATTCGGGATGCTGAGCGGATTCGTCGAAGCTCTAATCTCATGCCTCTGCCCGTGCTCAAAGGTTCGTGCCTAGAAAAATGGGTCTCGTACCATGTCCATGGAGTAGCACGAGAGTTCGATAAATCTCACCGAGTACTAGGTTACTATCATGCTGCCCTGCCATAGTTGTAGTAACTCCTAGATGCACACTGCACAGAGGGTGGATGGAACAAACTCCGAGCGGAAGAGGATCTCGAAGTCCATCCAAAGAAGAGACGCCTCATCGTGCACCTGGACCATTAGGCTCCACCATCTACCTGCTGCTGCGTGCAGGAGACTCACGGCGAGGATCACCATGAGATCTGCTGGTGTCCCTACCAACTTGAAGACTCTGACGATAGCCTCCATCCAATCCTTGGCTTCCCGAGCATCCGTCTCTCCACGAAACCTGGGTGGCCTCTGTCCTTGAAACGAATACAACGTGCTCAGGCGGTGTGCACTCTCCACTGCTGGGGTGGGTAGCATCAGTGTCTCGGTGGGTAGAGGTACCGTCGGTGCCTCTACTATAATGGGGCCCTGTACCGAGGCCTCGTCGCTCGGTGGGTTGCCGTCTCGCACAATGCTCGGAACCCTAGCTGGCAGCCGTCGTGGGGCCATCCTAAAAAGAAATAGGTGCACCATGGTTAATACAATATACCTGGTGAGATAACACAAAGTAATCATAAAGAAAACTTTTGAAACACACATGCAATCATTGTTTTCATGCACTGAGTCGTAAATCAAAAGTCAGTGTCCTAGTGTATGGATACATTGGCCACTGCACAAAAACTGGACTCCCTGAATTGATAACCACACTCATTACTCTAATCATTATTTCTTCACAGAGAAGAAGGATCAGAGTCATGAGTTCTGCGGTAGAACCGCCACCTATGATAATAATTTTTCATGACCCGTCCTCGTGGCCCATGTCGTGACTACCCCAAGCACGCCTTCCAAAGGCCAGGGGCTGGCGACTAGCACCAAAGGCGTAAATCCCAAAAGAAGGGAAGGCATTACCTTTATGAAGAAACATACACAACAGAGTACACAAGCGTTGTGAACACTAAGTAAAACTGAGTACAAGGTAAGTGCTGAAAAGAAAATGGGCCAGAATAAAAACCCAACTGAAAGTACAGTACAATTGAAAGGATAGTACAAAAGTAATATGTAAAACAGCAACACCAATTTCTCCTCCAGAAATACCACCTGAAGGGTGCGTACATATAGTCTCCTCAGCTCCTCGAATCCAGCTGTCCGCTCCGTGTACGCCCCAACAAGTGGTCAACCTCCGGGTACCGTCCATCTCCACAAGCCTCCACCTCGATCAGTATTATCCGTCGTCTGCATCCAACCCAACGTAGTGCGGGCATAGCCCATGTAGGGGTGACTATACGATACTCAATAGGGACCCCGATACCCCCAAAGGTCTCTCAGAATCCACGAAGGATAAACCAAAAAGGAAAGATACAATCACGAAGTATCAACAACACTACTTAGGTATATGACCATACATATACCTAAGTCATCAGTTAGAGTTCGTCTTCAACTCTCATGCCCAGGAACCATCGAGTCCACAAAGGAAAGCACAACTCAGTCCACAAAGGATAACACAACTCAGTCCACACAGGAACAACACAACCCTGTCCACAAAGAAAAACAAGTTAATCACATCGATGATAATGATTGAAGTTAAGTCTCACCTCACACAGGTATACACTTCGTAAGGTGATAGAGATGATCAGATGTAGCCACTGAATCATCTAGATTTTGGACCCACATAAGATACAAGACCATCTAAGCTGTCGGACCCACACAGGATACAAGACCAGCTACTCTACCGAACCCACACATGATACAAGTACAGAGTCCAATACTACTGGACCCACACATGATACAAGAACAGTAGTCATCTCTGTTGAACCCACGGAGGATTCCAGTACGGTATTCGTCGCTGTCGAACCCATGGAGGATTCTAGTATAAAAGTTGATGCAGTCATAGCCAGCTCTAGGGTTCCCGTACACAACATGCTTGATTCTAGGAGGGTCCGCTCCTCGAGAAAAATAGTTGATACACCAACTATCACGAAGTCCATATTTGATGTATCCCAATGTTCTATCTCTCCAAAAGAAAACCCAATGTGATAAACGGTGTGTTAATTGGACCCCGGTCTGAGAGTTATTGTTTTTTCCGTCCCAAAGGCCAGGTTTGTTTTTTAAGCTAAAACCAACTTGAACGTACTCCAGCAGCGTCCAAACCTCAATCGGAGTTAACCAAACGGACTGTCTCAACAAACTAATCCCAACGCAATTGACCGCACGTCAATCAGATGTCCGGTCCTTGAGATATATGCGTTTCCACTCCAAGGGCCCGGTTGGTTTTGAGTTCGAACCAACCCGACTATACCCAAACTTTGCCAAATCCTCATGTGTAATATTCCAAAATGACAGTATCGATCCAAGGGTTTATACGCAACTAAAGTTGCGTCGATCGTAGGTCCGTAGCACACGTTATAGGAAATAGACCAAAAGAAGTCCGAAGTGGGGGTGTCTGGGCCCGGCCCGGTAGGGCGCAGAACAGCCCGGCTAGGCGCAGAACAGCCCGGCTAGCTGTGGCCCATCCCGGTCCGTGCGACCCACCCCGGCCCGACCAGGGGGTGCGCTGGCTCAGCCAGCGGCCGAGCAGGGGGGTCGTGGTCCCCCCTTTGTCCCGCGGGCGCAGCGCCTGGCACCGCATCTCCCCTGGATCCCATGCGGCTACGAGATCCGTCCCCTCGCCGCCACCGCGGCTCCTACCAGCGGCTCGCTGGGGAACAGCCGGTGATTTCTGCGGGCCACCGGAGTCGTTCTGGTGGTCCGTTCATTCTCTCGTATGTGCCTGCAGTCGTCTCGGAACCCATACTTTACTAAGACAGCCTCTAATCGCCAATTCGGTCTCGTTTATTCGTCGCTAATTATTCTGAACATCAGGAACAAAACCACAGTGGGTTCGGGCTTGTTCTTTAGCCCGCACCCACCGTGTTAGTGGTTTTAAGAAAACACCATCAATAAAACATACCATGCCGAGGGTATAGAAATAACACATGATGAAAATTTATACCAAAAACCCCTACCTCAACAATGAAGACGATCGTTGGCGTCACGATACACATCATCACGGAGAAGAGGATAGTAGGCATCGTCGAGGTGTGTTGAGGAGGAAGCGACGTCTCCTCTCTTGCAGCGGAGAAGGGTAAGGTGGTGTGTCGTCGATCCCCGAGGAACCTGCATTCTTCGTCATTCTTCGTCGAGGGACGGCGTTCTTCGTCGCACAACGAAGTTCTCCTCATTAATAAAATAATAGGTTAAACCTACTATTCTATTATTCAAGCCAAAAAACTCTCCCAAAATGACTCACCAAATTAAATAAAACGTGGTGAAAATTATGTAAGGAAGTTAGGGAGAATTTTCCCAATTATTGAACGCATTGGCGGTTAAATAAATAGGAGTAAAGAGGAAGGTTCCTAATTAAATTATGGTTTGACATAATTTAATAGATAGATTGGCATTTAATGGAGGTTTTCCAAATTAGTGAGGGGATACTAAAGAGATTAGAGGGGGGGAAAGGTGGGGCTCGTGTGGGCCCCACTTCTCTAACCTTCTTTAGAAATAAAAAATTTGTTCCGACAAATTTTTAATTTATTTCTAAAACAAACCTCCGAAAACTATCTTCTCCTCTTTTGCGAACGCAACTATGGTAAGTGTCCCCTTAAGTGATTACCGACGCTACAAGTTCATCGGTGCCCTAGAATTTTAATTTTGAGCACCGGTTCAAAAGTTAGAAAAACCCGCTCGTTCATTCACTGAACATTCATGAGGTAAACTTAAAAAATTGATTCCGGGCACACCGGGCCTTGGAATCAAGTGATTTCGGAAGCCACAGACTCGTAAAATTCCAAAGTATTTAGAAAATAAATTTCCTTGAAATTTACAGGAATTTACAATGTCTACAGTCTATAATAGTTTAGTTTTTTTTGAAAAATGGAACCTTATATTCTATATCAGTGAAATATATTCAATGTTTCCCAAAAAGAACATCTACTTTATTACTCTTATTAAAAACTATTCTTTATAAAATGGGGAAAATAAACATAAAAATGGTGATATTTGATGCTTATTATGGGTAAAAAATGGAGATATGTAATCAAAATCATGTGAATAAGGGTATGACAATTTGATCATAATATTTGAAGACCATGTCCTGAAAATCAAAGATCATAATCCTGATTGAGGGAATAAATATTGGCAATTCATAAGACATGAATCATAAGGGATTCAAGATCTTTGTCCATGAAATCATAATCTATGGATAATAAATTGAATTTCTGGAATATACATAATCATGTAAATTTATTATCAATAAGTAAAGTCTCACTTCCAATACTTATCATGGATCTACATGGGGTCTAAACCTCCTAGGCAGGACATAACACCATCCCCAATCACATCCCATTTCTTATTGTGGAATGGTTTCACTCCCAACACCATATTCAAAGTGAATTTTCACTCCCATGACCATTATAGAAGTAAAGGTGCACTCGTAAGTCCATATTTTTAGTCATGGTTCACTCCCAATACCATTTAAGTAGACAATGTTCTTAAATGGACTAAGTCCACTCCCCATTTTGGGAATGTCTATCTCCCGAGATATAAATATTTACCTAGTGCATGAGAGGGAGATATAGTTCCCACCATTCTTATATTCAAATCACACATACATGTGCCAACATTTCAGAAAAAACATATCGTATCCCACGAAATTAAATAGGTATCTTAAAATTCCATCATATCATAACCTATTTAAATGACATAGGTTTCAAAATAATTTCATCAAATAATAGAATATAAAAAGAAATGGGTTTAATAATTACATAACCCATGAATGAGAAAAATGTCTAGTAATGATATAACCCGTGAAAGGAAAATGGGATTCATAGACATATAACCCATGATAAAGAAACATGTTTTATAAAAATAATTCAATAAAATCATAAATCATTAATTTGAATAATTTTAATGAATCCTTTGGATTATATCCCTAGTAAGGCATGAGTAACACCAATGGATGACATCTTATATGGAAAAAATTTGAAATATCTTTTAAAAATATTTTTTTCAAAAAATATTTTTATTTTAGAAAAATAGTGAACACGCTTTTATTTGAAAATAAACTTTTGAAAGAATATAAATTAATATTTTCAACTCATTTAAAACAAATCTTGAATAAAACCCTCTTAAAACACTATTTCTATGAAAGTAGTTTAAAATATTTTAAAATAATCTTTGAAATTATTGAAATCATTTTCTTTGAAAATAACATTTTTGAGCCATAGAAAGGAATATAGGAAAATAATTTAAAATAATTCCTGAATATAGAACATTTTTAAAAACCATTTTCAAGGAAAATATATTTGAAAACATTTAAAAGAAGCTTTGAAATCATTGATGTATGTTTCTTTGATAATAACCTTAAAAACATATAAATTAACCTTGAAAACCTTTTTAAATCATAACAAACTTTTAAAATACTTTTACTTGAAAATGGTCTCAAAATATCATTTTAAAAAATAAAAACATTTTTAGAGAACATATGTTTTGAATAAAATAGATTTCTAATTGAATGGAGAAATGATGTCGGATTTTAAAAAAAATATTTTATTCATTATCATAAGAACTAAATAGTGGGATAATAGTTAAGTTGATTGAAGATATAATGAATAACCATTATAGAATAAAATTCATGAGAATTATTGAGATATGGATAGTATTATTTCATCAATAGATTCGTAATCATAAATAATCCCAATAAATGATGAGATTGTAGAAACAAACTCTTACCAACTTAGAAACATTGAATCATAATCCCCATGAATTAATTACTTTACATTAATATTTAAATATCATTAATATAATTATATTTAGGATATCAAATGTCATGTAACACACCATGATTTCATAGTATGTTATCTAATTTAAGTAATTCAATAGCTTGTGCAACACGCAACACTGAGTTCAAGCCCACCACAACTTATTAAACTAACCGTTCAAAAATCAGTTATGAATTGTATTAACTGAATATTAAATCTTATACAATCTATATTATTTTAACATCCATATTATGACTTTCGAATAAATAATATAAAATCAAATTCATTTTTTGGATAAAATAAGTATTTTTCAAAAAAATCAAAATTTTACCACTATTTAATGGGAAACCCTTTTTAAAACAAATATTTTACTAATTTATATATTCAATTTAATGAAATTAAATACTTCCTTAGAATTAGGACATATAAATTTAGTTTAGATATATTTTTGGTAAATTAATGATAACCTTCATATCTTGATGAATAATGAAAACTACTATGTTTTAATTAAAAACAACCTTTTAATCGAAATAATTTATAGTGATAAATTATAAAATTTAATGTTTTGGAATTATAATTAGATTATATTTTTATCATTTAATACAATTTGGGTCATTATAAGTAATTTCACATTAAATATGACGTAAACACTTGTCAATATTTTGATAGTTTTTACTTTTAAAAAAACATGCTTTTCGGTTTTGACAAAAGGAATTAATTTTAAATTAATAAATAATAATTATATATTTTTAATTAGGTAAAATATACTTCATTTTTTAATTTTTAATATCAAAATTAGCTTAGGTTTAATATTTTGTATTTTTCTGAAAACATTCAATTTTTTATGAATAGTGAAAAACCACGACGTTATTAGTTAAAAATGACTTTTTATTTAAATAATTAGTTTTTTATTTTAATTTATTTTATGTAAAAATAGCTATATAATACCTATATATTTTCAACATAATTCATTGAAGCCATTTTATAATAATTTTAGATATATAAAATTTTATCGAACAATTTATCGTCTTTTACCCACCTCCTATGAGCATTTGAAAATTTGAATAAAACATAATTTTACCACTTCTTTGAGTGGAATTTCAAAAATCTGAGAGACCCAGTTGATATGAGTAAGTAAAACTTGTGTCAATAAGATGAAAATAATATTTTTTTAATAGTAAATTTGTACTTTTATTTACCACGGTTAAAAGTAAATAGAGTAATTAAGGGTAAAAATGATATTATTATTATCACAAAACATGTCCGAATTCTATTGGATAAGTATAATTCGACCAAAAAATGCTTATTAATGAAATATTTTTCTCTTTGGTTCATCAGAATTAGATTAGGACATTTATTATTATTTTATTTAAAAAATAGTTAAAAGAGTTAAATTCAATGATTACTAAATAAACCATTTTTAATATTGAATTATAAATAATATAAACTCGACTATAAATATTCAATAGAAGTATAACAATATTTCCGAAATAATTATATTTTATTTATAATTTTTAGAAATTAAATAATTTAATTTATTTATCACACAATGATGACACATTAATTACTTTAATAATGAAATATTAAAATAATTGATATTATAAATATCCAAATAAATGTAATTTGAGACTTTTGATGAATTAAACTAATTTTATAGGTTAATATGACATGTTATTATAGAACATATGAATTTTTTCTAAGTAAAAAAGTTTTTAGGACTTTGAAAAAAATCATTTAATAAAAAATTAAAAAATTGACATAATTGAGTTTTTAAAATGAATACTATATTATTGGTAGATATAATATTCCTAAAAACATAATGTTTGGAGAAAGTTCCTAAATAATATTATATATTTTATTAATGAACCTATTGGGGTTCTTTTGAAAGTTTATAGTAAGTTTATTAACCATATAATATAAAAATACAAAAAGACATAGTAAATGTAAAACTATTTAACTAATAGTTAAATTTAATGATAAGGTTAATATGATGAACTAAATATGTCTAAAACCTATTTTTTGAGATGTTTTCGACCCATAACCACCTTAGATATTAAATAATTTATTTTGGAACCATTAGAAACTGAAAATTATTTTATTATAAAATAATATTTTAAACGTTTCCTAAAGTGGCCCTCACCTCTCTTATAATAGGGAACTTACCCTTCTCTTAATTCCACACTTCCAAATCCTTTTGGATTGGCCAAACAATTCCTAAATATCCTCCCAAATATCCTTCCTTAATCCAAGAGGCATTACTTTGTTCAGAAATCCAACCGAAGATTCCCTTTTGATCAAATCAAAAAAAACCCCGAAGAAGAGGTAAATATTTCATCACCTCTTTCAAGTTCTTTTCTTCATCAAGTTCCACTTTCTTTGCTGTTCCCATTCTAAAATAAAAATACCAGTATATTCTATATAATGTGATGTTATTATAAAAATGGTACAACAATATTCATTATTATATCCATCCTATAAATGGCAAGGTCACCATACGTTCGTAAGTATGGATTACCTTTTCCATGTCGTGGTGTAGTTTGTTATTAAAACACTTCATTATTTGGATGGGTATAATAATGAGTATAAATGATGTAAAAAATAAATATAACATGTTAATTATTATATATATATTATATAACATCAAATTACATACAATTTCCCCATCAATATAATGACATTGTCGCTCATGTGTATGTATGGATTATCGTCTCCACGACGCGATGAGATTCATTTCCACGTTCACCATTCAACTTGGATTTTAAAATATATATCTTTAATAAGTATGTAATATATGAAATAATAATGATACTAGATATATATATATATATTTATATTTATTTACTTACATATATCTAATTTACTTAGTTCTGTTCAATACGATATGAAAACGGAAACAACGTTTATGCGTACGTACGGCCTACCGTCTCCATAAATTGTGTTTTCAATTTCATATATATTAATCTATTATGAATATTTATATTCTAAATATATATGGCATATAAGCCATGTATTATATTTAGACGTATTTAAATCATGACCTATGTGATACAATCATGAGTAACAAGATAAAACACATACGATAAAGAAAGCGATTATTACCCAAAATGTTAATTTAACATGGAAATTATTAATAAATGGGTAGTATAAAGTCATAATTGAATCATGTATGATATCATAAATATTAACATTGTTCTGTTATAATTTAATAACATACTACGGTCTTTATATAAGAGGTTAGACATACCCTTGACTAAAGGAAAGTGCAAGGTAAGGGTTAATTTCACAATATCTTAATTATCTATGGTTGTTTTTACATATGTATCTACAGGGAAATATTAATTATCTATGTCCATGATTCATAAAAGATTTTTCAAAGAGATTATTTTTAAGGGATGTTTTACTAAAACTTCATTTTTAATTTTTTAAAGATTTATTCTTCTAAACATTTCTCATTAATGTCCATTTTTCAAAATAACGTTACGGATTTATTTATATAGATAGAAATGTTTTTAAAATTTTAATTCCATTAAAATGTATCAAAGTGTTATGGGACACATTGAATAAAAAATTTCTTTAAATTCCTTCCTTTCTAAATTGTGTGACTTTTAAATGTTTTTGAGAAAAATGGATATTTCTCTCAAAGGGTTTTACAAATCATTTTCATCTATGTCAACATCCTTTGACTGATTTTAAACTTGTTTGATGCTGATTTATTATGATACAAATATTGCATATTTTATTGAAGGTTTTGTGATATGTTTGACTGTGGATGTGTTATTTTTATACCATTCATGGTTTATGTATAAAGTATTGACATTTTGTAATCTATTTTTAATAAGAATTTTTATGTTATGTTTAAACCTATTCATTTGAGAAATGCATTGGACTTAGTAAGTGATGGGTGGAGCCCTCTATAGCTCCTTGATGCATCGGTAGGTCTCATTAGAAAAAGTAGTTTTTTGGCACAAGGCCTTGACAAAAAAATTCTTGTAGTCTTAGCACAAGGCCTTGACTATGTGGTTATGAAGTATGTAATTTTTCATTCTATAATTATGAATGTGTCTATTGGAATCGCATGAGATAATTAGACTAGTAGAACATACATGTGAATAAGTAAATTAAACTATTTGATTTTATCATTGCCATATTATGCTGATGTTCATGTTTAAAAGGATTTTGTTTTAATCTTTTACATTGCCTTAAATGTTTCTTGTTATTTATGAAAGTTTCTGAGATATTGTTATACTTACTGCGTATCAGAGCTCACCACTTTCTTTGTTTTATATTCCCAGGATGTGAAGATGTATTTTTTGATTGACCTGTAGGGATAGGCTAAGGGATATGAATGTGTTAAAAATGGTAGAATATAGTTTTTGTTTTTCATTTTATAATGTAATGTAACATTCATGTATGTAATCTATCTTCCAAGACTGATAAACAAATCGGTCCTTCCGGACATTATTACTTGTATCATGCCAATGTATTAAAATAATGCACCAACTCTAAGTAACTGGGGTCAAGGCATTACAGTAGTTATCATAGGATTTTTAGCAATATCATTGTAAACTAGATTTGTAGAAACTCTGATTAGAGAACCCTACCCTAAGATAGACTTTGTGAATTAGTATAGAAGAACTTCCTAAATTTTGGTACTGTAGATATCTTGTGAGTTTTCCAAGAAATACCTCCCTGTCTGGATACGTACAGGTAGAGGTGGCTCTGGCACAGATTTACCTCAGGGTAAAAATCAAAATCACCTCTTTGAGATAGACTCGAATGGGAACAGGTGCACGATAACATGACGTGATGCAATCTTGGTTACAAAACTCCTGGGGGTATTCTTAGGATGATTATCGTTTTATTTACAAACCACTATGAAGAGTTTATAAGTATATACTTCCTCATGGAAAACATTTTTATGATTATTAATAATATCCATGAACTATTCAATTTATGTTAATTGTTTTACAAGTTTGGAATTATTTATTTTGATTAATAAACAACCCTAGTGTATGTCATTGTTTAGAAATGGTGCCCAATAGATGGAATGAGACCACTAGCAATACATATGATCCAAAAAGTAAGACAGATCATATCTTTCATGGTATTAAGACAACATTTAGAAAGGAAATAGTCTCTCATGTATTATCATAATATAACAAAATATTATCATGCGTTAATAAGATAAGTAAATAATTTTCTGTGTCTTATGGCTATAAAGGGGAGCCATAGAAGAAAATGTTTGTATAGAGAAAGGTATATAAAGGAAATAAGGTAAAAAAGGATTATCCTGTATGTGATAAATGTGGAAAGAATCCCCTTGATAAATGCCTGAAGGAAATGGAAGTTTGTTTTAAGTGTGAAGAAAAAGGACACTATGTATGTGATTAAAAGGGCGAGAAAAAGGTTTCAAATGTACAATGCTTCCTCTGTAGGGAGTTGGGACACTATGAAAATTAAAGTCCAAATCATAAGAGTATACCCAAAATGCTGTTATTGGTCAATAATGATGTTATGCTACTACCGAAGATGAAGATGAATTATGAAGAGTTATTATGTTGTTATTAATGTATTTTCTCATTTGAGTATTGTTTTAATGATGTACTTATTATAATAAATATAGAGTATATAAGGATTGTACTACAGAACTATTTCATTAAGGAATTGAGATTTGGTGGAACCGAGAAAAGTAACTCAATGGAATGTTAATCGATTTTGAAAATAAATGGTTGAAGGAAAGACAAAACTTTAATATGGTCCTGATACCGATGTATTGAATTTGGAATAAGATATGATTGA
Source organism: Viscum album (assembly GCA_963277665.1). Lineage (NCBI taxonomy): Eukaryota > Viridiplantae > Streptophyta > Magnoliopsida > Santalales > Viscaceae > Viscum > Viscum album. Next base: position 1,221,660,018 of record OY728119.1, read on the forward strand.
TTTGGAAAAATTATATTGGATATTTTTGACATCCTTGGAACTGGTTAATGGTTTTTCATTTCCGTCATTGTTGGAGTTTATATCATTTTTGGATATAATGAGTATATCAAATATTTTATAAAGAATAAAGGATCGTGAATGTAAACAATATGGTTATTTGATAATTCCAGGTGTTATCATGTTTTATGAGAATACATGAAGAAGGCATTCACATGTTATTACGTAGAAAAAAGGATCTTTGTTCTGTTTACCTTATACATATTAGATTGTAAGTTTGGACAAAAGTATTTTGGATAAGTCTAAATGTTGGAATTGATTAAGTTTGACATTGGATACTATTGTTAAGGACAAATCATTTCTTCAGAATATTTCTGTATTGTCATAAAAAAGACAACCCAGAGGTCGGGCGATAACCAGTCATGTCCGGAAATGCCGCGAGACTTAAACCTGAAACTGATGGGAGATAAGGGTGGATCACCTACCACTAGAATACTTGATGTACTAGTTTGTACAATGTAGTTTTTTTAAATAGTATGACAAAGTGAATTATAAATTCATTATTTTTGGAACCCTATATGATTAGGATAAATAAAATATTTTTGAATTCTATTATCTTTTGAGTGAAATTTGATTTTATGGATGGAATTATTTGAAGGATGAAAATCTACTTGTCAAATATTTTTTTTCATCTTATTCTATGAATAAATTAATTATTATACTTTATGGAAGTGATATTAAAACCAAAAATGTGTTATCCTAATACCTTCTATTTTGTTGAACTAACGATATTTTAAATCATCATAGATTGATGACTTTGGGGCTCTCAATTTCAATCTTCATTGTGATTGATAACCTCAATCACTCCTTATAAAATATTTAGGTGTTTCCTCCAATTATAATTATATAATTTCCACAAATTTTCTCTTAATTGAGATCATAATTTGGTGGTGACTTTTTCATTTCTGTTTCCCTCTTATTAATAGTAAATTTTATTAAACCAATTTCTGATGTGGGTTTTCCACAAAGGCATTTTTTCTATTTTTGACCATTTATTTTTGAAGAACAATTTAAAATTGAGAGTAATAAATTTATTGAAGTAGTGGAAATGTAACACACCAGGATTTCATAGTATGTTATCTCATTAAAGTAATTTAATAGCTTGTGCTACACGCAACACCGATTTCAAGCACACTACAACTTATTAAACTAACCGTTCAAAAAGTGGTTATGAATAGTATTAACTAAATTTTGAATCATATATACTCTATATAATTTTAACATGTATATTATGTGTATCAAAGACATAATTTAGGAACAAATTCATTTTTTAGATAAAATAATTATTTTTAAAAAAAATGAAAATTTACCACCTTTTAATGGAGAACCCTTTTTAAAACAAATATATGAAACTTTTATATATTCAATTTAATGAAATTAAATTCTTTATTATAATGGGGACATAATAATTTATTATGGAGAAATTTTATGTACTTTTATGATAACTTTCATATATCGATGATTTGTGAAAAGTAATATGTTTTAATTTAAAACAACTTTTTATATTGAAATAATTTATAGAGATAAATTATTAATTTGAATGGTTTGTAAGTATAATTAGATTATATTCTTATCATTTAATACAATATTTTTCATTATAATAAATTTCACATTTAAATTTGACATAAAAACATGTCAATCTTTTGATAGTTTTTTCTTTTTTAAAAACCCCACTTTTTGGTTTTGACAACGGTATTTACTTTTAAATTAATAAATTAATATTCTAGGTTTTCAATATGGTAAAATAAACTTAATTTTTAAATTTGGAATATCAAAATTAGCTTAGTGTAAATTTTTCGTATTTTTCTGAAAACATTCAATTTTTGATGAATAGTGAAACACAATTGCATTAATGGTTAAAATTGACATTTTATTTAAATTATTAGTTATTTTATTTTAATTTATTTTAGGTAAAAATAAGTACATCAAACCTATATATTTTCAACGTAATTCATTGGATTCATTTTATAAGAACATTAGATATATAAAATTTTATCGAACATTTTACTGTCTATTACAACCTACTAGAAGCATTTGCAAATTTGAATAAAACATAATTTTTCCACTTCTATGAGTTGAATTTCAAAAACCATAGAGACATGGTTGATATAAGTAAGTAAAATGTGGATTAATAATATGAAAATAATTTTTGGTGAATAATAACTTTTTTACTTTTATTTACCACGGTTAAAAGTAAATAGAGTAATTAAGGGTAAAAATTATATTATTATTACCATAAAACATGCCATAATTCGATTGGATAAGTATAATTAGACCCAAAAAAAACCTTAGGAATATAATATGATTCTCTTTGGTCTATTTCACTTAGATTAGTACATTTATTATTATTTTATTTAAAGAATAGTTAAAAGAGGTCAATTCAAGGTTTAATAACTAAACCATTTTTTATATTGGGTAATACACAATATAAATCCGACTATAAATATTCACTAGAAAGATAAAAATATTCAATATATAATTATATTTTATTAAAAAAAATTATTAATTATATAATTTAATTTATTTCTGACCCAATGATGACACAATAATTACCTTAATAATGAAATATTAAAATAATTGATATTATAAATATCCAAATAAATGTAATTTGAGGCTTTTGATGAATTATAATAATTTTATAGGTTAATATAACATCATTGGATTAAATATATGTATTTATATCAAAGTAATAAAGTAGTTATAACTTTAACAAAAATCATTTAATAAATAATCTCAAAATTGACATAATTGAGTTTTTAAAACAAATACTATATTATTGGTTGATATAATATTCCAAAAAATCTAATGATCCACCAAAGGGACTTAATAATATTATATATGTAATTAATGAACCTATTGGGGTTCTTTTGAAAGATAATAGTAAACTTATTAACCATATAACATAAAAATTCAAACAGACATGGTAAATGTCAAACTATTTAACTAACAGTTAAATCTAAAAGATAAGGTTAATATGATGACATAAACCGATCTAAAACCTATTTGTTGAAGTTATTTCGACCCATACCCACCTTATCATTTAAATAATTAATTTTTAATCCTTTATAACCCAGAAAGTTTTTCATTATAAAATTATATTTCAAGCTTTTCTGAAAGTGATCCCCACCACTCTTATAAAAGGGCACTTCCCCTTCACTTAATTTTGCACCTCCAAAGCCTTTTGGCTCGGCCATCCCCTAATAAAATATCCTCCTAGTTTTCCTCCCTTAATCCTCGAGGGCTTTCTTTGGTTATAAATCCAACCTAAAGATCCCTTTTGATAAAATCAAAAGGAAGAACCTGAAGAAGAGATAAATATTTCATCACCCCTTTCCAGTTCTTTTCTTCTTCCACTTACTCTTTATTTGTTGTTTCCATTCCAAAATAATAAATCCAGTATCTTATATATTATGTGGTGTTATTATAAAAATGTTACAATAATATTCATTATTCTATCCATCCTATAAATGACAAGGTCACCATACGTGCGTACGTACGGATTACCGTCTCCATGTCGTGGTGTAGTTTGTTATTCAAACACTTCATTATTTGGATGGGTATAATAATGAGTATAAATGATATAAATAAATAATATAACATGATAATGATTATTTGTATATGATATACCATCCAATTACATACTATTTCTCAATCAATATAATTATATTGTCGCTTGTGTGTACGTATGGATTACTGTCTCCACGATGCAATGAGATTAATTTCCATGTTAACTATTCAATGATGATTATAAAATATACATCATTAATAAGCATGTAATACATGAAACAATAATGATACTGGAGACATATATATATTTATATATTTATGTACTTACATATATTTTATTCACTTAGTTCCATTCAATACGATATGAAAACGGAAACTGCGTTTATGCGTACGTAAGACCTATCGTCTCCATCAAGGTTGTTTTACATTTCATATATATACATCTACTATACATATATATATTATAAATTTATATTAGATATAAATAATTTTTTATATTCTAGAAATATTTAAATATTGATCTATGTGATACAATCAAGATTAACAAGTTAAAATATGTACGATAAAGAAAGCGATTATTACTCGAAATGTTAATTTAACGTGGAAATTATTTATAAATGGGTGGTATAAAGTCATAAATGAATCATGTATGATATAAAAAATATTAATATGGTTCTATTATAATTTAATAACATACTATGGTCTTTATACAGGAGGTTAAATATACCCTCGACTAAAGGAAATTGCAAGGTATGAGTTAATTTCACAGTCTCTTTATTATCTGAGGTTGTTTTTACATAAGTGTCTACTAGGATAGATTTATTATACATGTCCATGTTTCATAAAAGTTTATTCCAATAGATTATTTTTAAGGGAATTTTTACTAAAACGTCATTTTAAATGTTTTAATTATTTATTCTTCTAAAGATTTCTCATTAATGTCCATGTTTTCAAAATGGTTTTAAGGATTTATTTATATAGACACGAATGTTTTTAAAATATTAATTCCATTAAAAAGTTTCAAAGTGTTATGGGACACTTTGATTCAAAAATATATTTAAATTTCTTCCTTCCTAAATTGTGTGACTTTTAAATGTTTTTATGAAAAAGGGATATTTATCTCAAAGAGTTTTACAAATCATTTTTATCTATGTCAACATCCTTTGATGAAATTTAAACTTGTCTGAAGTTGAGTTATTATGATAAAAATATTCCATATTGTATTTATGTTTTTGTGATATTTTTGACTATGGATGTGTTATTTTTATACCATTCATGGTTTATGGATAAATTATTGTCATTTTGTATGCTATTTTTAATATAAGTGTTTATGTTATGTTTAAAACTTTTCATATGAGGAAAGAATTGTAATTAGTAAGTGACGGTGAATCCGGCTATAGCTCATTGATGCATCGATAGATCTCATGAGACAATCTAGTGTATTGGAAAAAGTCCTTGACAAAATTTTATTTGTAGTCTTCGCACAAGGCCTTGACTATGTGTTTATGAAGTCTGACATTATGCATTTCATCATTATAAAAGTTGATATTGATATTGCATGAGATTATTCGACTAGATTAATATACATGTGAATAAGTAAATGGAATTATTTGATTTTATCTTTGCCATATTATGATGAAATTAAATATTAAAAAGATTTTGTTTTAGTCTTATACCTTGCCTTAAATTATTTTTCTTATTTATGATAGTTTCGGCTATATTGTTATCCTTACTGACCATCTGAGCTCACCCTTTTCTACGTTTTATTTTCCCAGGATGGGAAGAATTAATTTATGATTGACCTATAGGGATATGATAAGGGATATTAAAGTGTTTAAATGGGTACAATTTCATTGTTGTTTGTCATTTTATAATGTAATGTAACGTTCATGTATACAATCTATTTTCCATGACTGTTAAACTGACTAGTCCTTTGGGACGTGATTCCTTGTATAATGCCAATGTATTAAAATAATGCACCAAAACTGGTTAATTGGGGTCAGTGCATTACATGCCAAATGGCAGTATATACCTTGCATAAAAGAATATATATTCATAACAAAACAAGTGTCTCAAAGATAGAAAATTAAGACAAAATTACCTTACTTATTTGGTAACTTTTGAATCATAAACCCATAAAAAATAGAGATCATGAAATGGATATGTGAATAACTAAAATATTAATGATAGGGATCATAAAATATATTCATAGGATATATATACACCACACAAAATAAATGAGTGGTGAGTAATGCATAGGACTTCCGGAAATAAAAGTAATAATATAAATTTTTTACTACTAGATAAATATTTGAATCATTAGATATGTGATAGAATGACATAAATTGAAACATTTAAGAGAATTAAGTAAATTATAATCAATATATAACCTGTCATAAGTTAGATTACACACCACATAATAATAATAAGTCGTTAATATAGCATGTATCTCCTATAAATAAATGTGAGACGAGAAAACTATTACCTTATGGTTTGAATTTCTCTATACACATTATAAACTCATTTATAACAAATATTATATTACTAGACATATACCATAGAACTATAATATCATATATCATGATATATACGATTTAATTATGACTCTATATTACCTGTTTATTAGAAATTCCTTGTTAATGTTATGTTTCATTTAATAACCACTATGTTTTTTGTATATATGTTGACATGTTATTGTTGATGGTATTATATAGATAATGATTTAAAAACTTATATAATGTAACAATTTATATAAATATATTGTATATTCAGTATATAATTGTTTTTAAAAATCTATAAAATAAATAAATATGAGATGGAATACCCTGTTTAAGAATATTGTATGTCGTACTTACGCATTACCGTTGTTTATATTTTCTTGTCATGTTCAAATAAATAAAGTAAATGATATATATGTATATATATATTTTCATTATATTATAATTATTATTTAATAAATCTCATATAATTTTCTTTAATCCAGTCGTAATACATTCTATGTAATGTTTGAAAAAATTGCACCCCTTTGAGGAGGTTGTAGTCCACATGTCCATAAATGAAGTTATGGTATTCCCGAAAAATAGAAATCATGAAGTTATGTGTTATATAATTATATCATAAGCTTAAAAACTTCATTCAAATAATATATATAATATAAAATAGTAATTTCTTCATTATTACCAACCTGGAAAGGTGGTAATTGAAGAATGGATGACATCGGTTCACAAGGTTGTTGTTTGTCGTGCACACGAACGATTAATGCGTATCACATTTGATTCAACTGTGTGTGTAGTTATATCTCATAAAATAAATATATCCATGTATATTGAGGATATTTTGGTTATTATGTAATCATAAAATAATAATAATTGAGGTGTAGAGAAAGAAATAAAAAAAGTGTTTGTAGAATGATGTAACCTCTTCATTCGGTAATTCCTTTTGGTTTTCACCAATAGAAATATACAATTTTATTTCTGTAAAAAATATAGGATTGTAGGATAAGATGAGGTGATTATGTAGCATATTGTTTTAGTTATTGGACTTTAAAAGGTTCTTGATATGTGTGAATGATTGAAGGGGTGACTTCCCTTGTTTAGTGGTGGAGGAGTGGTATTATTTTAAATATAAAAATGTAAATAATATTGAGAGGTATCGCTTACATAATATGCCTCAAATAATAGTAACATTTTGAACCAAGGGTGGATATTGTCTATAAATGCCCATAAGATTTATTTTTATCATTTTTCTAGGTTATTGTTTTACCTTATGTTAATTTTCACCACTATGTAAACTTGTTTTTACCTTAATCACTATAATTAATATTAATTCTACTCCCCAATATTTTAGGTTAAAAATAATTTGACAATAATAGACATCATAAATTTTTCTGATTCATAATATTGAATCCATTTTTCAAAATTATAATCATATAAGTTGTATAAATTATTTTTAAATTAATCATGTATATAGGATGAGATGAGGGATTTTTAAAGTAAAAATGTTCAAAAGTTTGAAACATTTTTATATCCAGTTTCAATGTAAATTTGATTAAAAAGACCTAAATTATATTAATTTATGTATAATGTATCTAATTAAGCATTAAAACCAAATTACAAAATTATTTATCTATATAAATAAATTATATGAATACACAGTTTCGATTATAATTTAGATTTTATCCCTATTCATCTAAAATTTGAACATCTCAAAAAAATAACAAAAAAAGCACTATAAGATAATTTTCACTTTCGTCATTAAAAAATGAAGTTTATTTTTTGTCATAAAATTTATAAAAAATGCCCAAAAGTATTTTTTAAAAAATTTCCCCATTAAAAGTTTGTTTAAAAAGTTTATTGAATATAATATATATATATATATGTACATATATATCATTAAAATCATTTATAAAAATTGTATTAATAAATTTAATGAGGTCAAATTTGTTTAATTTCATAAATATGGTTTTCAAAAAAATGATTTACTATATTTTCAAAAAAAATTATTTTCATTTCTAGTAAATTTTTAACGAAAAAATTTTTCTTATATTTTGTGTAAACCATATTTTCATAATTTAACTAATCATATTCATAAAAAATCTTCCAATGGATAAGTTAAAAATATAATAATATTTTAAAAATAATATTAATAGTACATTGTAGTTTTGTAATACTCGGTCTTTTATTTCATGAATGTTATCAAAGGAACCCGATATTGTGTGTAACATAATACAAACATAGTGGTGCATATACCGTAAGATATTCTAAGTGTTTCATGTAGTGAAAACATGACTTGGTGTTTCATACAATGAAAGAATAACTTGTTGCATTCATATAACACACATTATATTCACTATTTTTTGAAATGAAAAATATTAAAATAAATTAATTAATTCAGAAAATATTTAATCATGAACACTCATGGTATTATATTATACCTCCCGTAAACTGAATTTCTCCTTCGAAATTTGTTCGGGTTATCAAAGCATTAATACTTGATAGTTCCTTTCATTGAAACCCACAACGTAAAAATTAATACTTAAACTTATTTTAAAATCATAAATTTAAAAATATAATGGTTACCCAAAGTAACTCAAAACTAGGTTTCACATTAGAGAACATTGGTGGTAAGTGAAAAGATGGACATGGAAGAGAAATATAACTATGATGTTCTGATAGTGTGTCATAGAGAACATAGTTTGGATAACGTTAATGATCAAAAAGCTATAAACCAACGATTCTTTAAAAATGACATTGATATCATCAAAAATGTTGATAATAAGACAAAATTTTATTTTAAAACCCTTTTCATTATATAGGAATAATTTTCAGGAGAAGATCTACTTACCTGATTTAAGCAAAACCTAACCATTTTAATAAAACTTGATCTATTTCCACGTCATATCTTATTCCAATAAATTTAGCGGAATTTTTCTTTCCTAAAGAATTATCAGATCATGATGTCTATAAATTGGATAATAAGTCATTAAATCATTCTTTAGTTTCCAATAACCTCATCGTAATTTTTAACATAATCCCTTCTATAAATGGTTAACCTTATAACCCTTCCAAAAGATAAAAAATAAAAACTTTAAAAATAAGGTCCCTAAATTTTTTAAAATCAACATAACATCGATCCCCAATATATTATAAAGTAGATATTTGTTTTCTCATAACAAACATGTGAATAACAACATAATGTATCATCTTGAAATAAGGTAATAACATCAACTACCAAATATCCATATTGAAATTATGTATGCTTTCAAATATTAAAGATCATGGATATATTCTATAAATGTCGTAATCTAAATCCATGATAGGAACAAAACAACATTTTCAACAAATCATGTATTAGTTATAAGGTCATAAATACATTTGTATTTACTATATCTATATCAAAATCTATTTATCTATACTAAATATCATTTTCTAATCCTCAGGAAAAAAATTGGGTTACCTACCTTAATTAGAATATCGCCTTTCTATTAAATCACTTTTCTAAGCCTTCCTCACCATTCAACATGTATTATTCAATACACAATGGAAAAATATTCTGAAAATAATTATATATTTCATGTTTCTTAAAACAGAATCTTTTAAATACAAAATATATACACATTCAATATATAAATTTATTCTTAAAACATTAATCTGGTTTCATCTTCTTATTATATAATACCCCTTCCCAAATAATTTAATATGGGTAATGTCTTATGGTTTCTCAAACTAAATCTAATCGTGCTTGTTATGTTTAATGAAAACAATACTATTAGAAAATCCCATACCTTTCATATTTCATTCATGGGCACTTTATCTTTTGTTGAATAACTAATACTCATGACACCTTCCTATTTATCTTAATGATATTTCCATTTAGGGCATTGATTTTTATAATTACCATAATTTCCAAATTTCAGACATTAATTGTAAACCATGTTCCTACTTGTTCCATCTATTTACTAAGAGCTTAAATAATAGTGTGAGAAACCATTGTCATAGAAAAAAAACATAATCCAAACAAAATTAATTATAGGATGTCAAAATCTTGACACCTTCTTTTAAATCTATGACACATTAGTCTTATCCCTAGAATCATCCCTATATGTATCCTTATAAATATCTATAGGCATATCACTAATTATTACTCATTCTAATTTCCAAATACTAACTAAATCTTTTCTTTGATACCAACTATAGATACCACGTCCAAAAATTTAGGGATATCACATCATTTTAGAGGAATATTCATCACAATACAAAAGTGGTGGACCAAGGAACAATATATTTGAATGTATTTTGAATCTTGGAACATGATATTCTAACATGGTGAAAGATCTTCATTGATTCCCACCAATATATTCCCCTTTAGTACCCCAACTCAAAAACGTTAATCATAACCTTGATAAAGGAAACAAAAGAAAGGGTGAGATTAAGTTCTCATTAAGGATAAACAAGGGAGTTATGTAATAGAAAGATGACCATATGGGTATGAGAACATGATCCAAACATTATAAGATCGTAACTTGCATATCGAAGATCATAATCAAGATCCATGGAGTAATTAGAGATAGTTCATAATATATAAATCAAAATGGAATCAACGAAATTATTGATGAAGGAATAGTATATCAATAAGATGTGTAATTTTTGTCATACACATAATCATGTAAAATCAATACCTATACGGAAAGGATACTTTCCAAAACATATCAGTGAACTTCCCGGGGGTTACACTAATTTGGTGGGACACACCAGCATCCCCATTCACATCCCTTTATTTATTAAATTATCATTTTACTCTCAAAACCATCATAATGGTCAAGGTTCACACCCAATACCACATTAGTAGTCAAGTTTCACTCCTAATACCATATTAGGGGTCAAGGTTCACTCCCAAGACTATCTTAGTGGAAAATATCTTTTACTGAACCAAGTTTACTCCCTCTTCCAAAAATATTTATCTAATGATTTATAAATCTTTACCCAATTAATTGGTGGGAGATATAAGTCTCAAAAATGAAATATTAGAATCAAAAATATGTGTGTGATAATATTATAAACAATCATATCAAAACCCATGAAATTAAATGTGTATCATAAAGATGTAATAAAATCATAACCTATATAGAAGAGAAATTATTCATAATAAATTCATCAAATCATAACTTATGATAAGAATGAGGTTTCATAAGACTATAACCAGTGAAAGAGAATTGTGTTTCACAAACATATAACCTATAAAAGAGAAAAGTTTTCATAAAAATATAACAAGTGGAAGAGAAACGTTTTTCATTTCCTTAATACTATAAAATCATAAATTATCAACAAAAATAAAATGAATGAAACCCTTGGATCATATCCCCAATATGGTACGAGTAATAACAATGGATTTCATCTTCCATGGAAAGTAATTTTGAATTATCTTTTAAAAAAATCATGATATTAATATTTTTTTTTAAAAACACTTCCAACACCCTTTTCTATGAAAGCATCCTTTTTAGAACATATAAAGGAATCTTTGAAAATAATTTAAACCATTTATTTAACACAAAACCCTTTTTAAGATTTTTTTATTTGAAAATATATTTAAAAACATATAAAAACATAGAAATCACTGAATGTTTTTCCTTTGAAAAAACCATTTTGAATACATAAAATGGATTATTTGAATATAATTTAAAATTATTCATGAATATAAAACATTTTTTAAATACCTTTTCTTTGAAAATATATTTGAAAACATATAAAAGAAGCTTTGAAACCATTGGATGAATTTTCATTGAAAATAACCAAGAAAAATTATAAATGAATCTTGAAAAAAATGAAAACATTTTAAAACATAAAAAACATATAAAATAATTTTACATTAAAATACATAAAATATTTTGTATAAAAAAATTAGAAATTAAATTTAGGAAACAATTTTTCTAATAAAAAAATTCTTGACTGAAGAGAGAAATAAAGTAAGTTTTTATAATAAACATTTTATTAATTATCATAAGTACCAAAGAGTGGAAGAATAGAACCATTAAATGAATATATAATGAATAAATAAAATAGAATAAAATTCATGATAATTATTGAGATGTGTATAATAGGATATAATCAATATAAGAATAATCATAAACAATCTGGATGAATGATGTGATTATAAAACTGTACTCATATGACCATGAAAACATTCAATCACAATCCCCACGACATAATAAAATTACATGAAGCATAAAATATTATGAAAGTAGATATATTCAAGATATGGCATTTCAAATATAATTATATACTTCTCATAAAATAATATAGGTTCAAAACAAAACATGTGTCTCAAAGAAAGAAAATTGAGTCAAAATTACCATATCAATTTGGTATCTTTTAAAATATAAAACCACATAAAATAGGATAATAAAATGTACATATAAATAACAATAAATTTATGGATATATTTCATATAATAAAATAATTTTCATTATATACACCACGCAATATAAACTATTGCTGAATACAGAATAAGTTTCCCAGAAATAAAAGTGAGACTAGAAATCCCTATAATACAAGAATATATTTTGAATCCAAAGATTCATGAAAGAATAACATAAATTGAAACACATAATATAATTGAATAAAATAAATTAATTATATAATATTTTATTGGGATGTATATACACCACACAATATGAATAAGTGGTGAGTATAGCATGTATCTCAAAGAAATAAATGTGAGGTGGGAAAAACCTTACATTAAGTTTTAAATTTCTTCATACATATTCAAAAATCTAGTTTAATAAATAAAATATTAGTATAAATAGACCATATAAAAATATTTTTATATAAAATAACATGTATTATTTGATTATTACTTTATATTACCCATTTATTAATAATTTAATGTATATGTTACATTTTAGGTAGTAACTGATTTTTTTTTCTTATATGTTTTGACATTTTATTCTTTATCCACATACATAGATCACGATTTACATATTTAAATAATGTAAAAATATATATAAATATCATATAAATTAAGTATTTAAGTATTTAATATAATATATTTAATATTGAAATATGAGATGTAATACATCATTTATGGAGATGGTAGGTTGTACGTATGGATGAACGTTGTTTCCATTATCATATCATACTAAACAAAAGAAAGAAAATGGAATATATGTATGTATATATATTATAGTATAATTATTATTTTATACATATCATATATATTTTCTAAATCCATTTGTAATAAATTCCATGTAACGTATGAACAAATCACATCCCTTGGGGAGGCGGTAGTCCACACATCCACAAATGAAGATATTGTAAGCCCAAAAAATGGAAATCCTACAATTATTTGTTATATAATAAATGTAAAATCATTAATACATTATAAATAAAATATATATAATAAAAATAGTGATTCCATCATTATTACCAACCTTGAAAGGTGTTAATGTAAGAACGAACGACATCAGTTTGTGAAGAGGTAGTTCGTCGTACACACAAACAATGCTTGTGTATCCAAATTGATTAATTTGCATGATGTTTTTAGTATAAACCATAACATAAAACATCTAAATATTTTGAAAATATATATGTTATTATATAATCATGGAAAAAATGAATTGATGGGATTGAGAACGAAATAAAAAATGTGCTTGTTTGAAGTTGTCACCTCTTCTCTGGGTAATTCTTTTAGGTTTACACCAAAATACTACATTGGTTTTATTTTTTCCCAAAGTGGGGATTAAGGTTTGAGATGAGGGAATTTGGAGCCTATTTTATCATGATTTCTCTTATAAATGGTTTTTGAGATTTCGGAAGAATTTATGGGGGTGAGTGACCTTTTATAGTAGCGGAGGAGTGACATTCTTCTACATATAAAAAGGTAAACACTATTGAGAGGTATCCCTTACATAATGTGCCTTCCATAACTATACATTTTATATTAAATTGATTATATGGCCAAAATATGTCCATAAAATGACTTTTTACATGTTTTTAGGTTATTTCTCCCTTGAAGATAAATTTTAATCTTAATGTAAACTCATTTTTACCTTAATCATTTTAATAAATTTTAATTTCATTTACCAATATTTTTGTTAAAAAACTATGTTGAAATTACTCGAAATTGAAAATTAAAATTATTCCAAATATGTTATATATTTTTCCAAATTATATTGACATAAATATAAAACAAATAATTAATAATTAATAATGTATACATGATGAGACAATAAGTTTTTAAACTAAAAATATTCACTTGTGTGAAATTTTTTTATATTCACATTCATTGTAAAATTGATTATAATTACAAAAATTGAATTAATTTATGTATAAATGATCTAATTATAAATTAAATACAAATTAACATAAAATATAACAATAATAATAAATTATCAGAAATTCGATTTTCAATTAAAATTATGTATTTTGATTATTCATCTAAAAATAAAATTTCTCAAAAAAATTCAAAAATTTTACCCTAATAAAAAATTTCATTATTATTTAAAAGATAATTTCATTTTTAAAATAAAATTTATAAACTTTGCAAAAATTATATTTAGAATAGATGAACTATTAAAAGGTATTAACATTACCTTTTAGAAAAACATATATCTTTATATGTAAAAATTGTTTTTTATTATCTCTTATCGTGAAAACACATAAGATTAACATTAAATAGTTGATTTCATATAATACATACATATATATATATATATAATAATTCAAATTTTGTTAAATTATTTTTTTGAGGCTAAATGTGTTTTATTTCATAAAAATATTATTACCACAAAAGAATTATTATTTTTTCTAAAGGGTTTTATTTTCATTTATAGTTAATTGGTCACAAAATAATTCTTCTTATATACATGTTTAAAAAATATTTTTATATTTTAATCAATGTTATTCATAACCACCATTCCAATGTCTAGGTGAAAACTATAATAAAATTTTCATAATAATATTAATAGTACATTGGAGTTTGGTAAAACTAGGTCTTGTGTGTTATGCAAGTTTTTGAATTAACTCTTCATTGTGTATAACACAAGATGATCGAAGTGTTATGGGTACCAAAATCACATCTATATGTTTTTTATAGTACAAAATCAACCTGTGGATGCATAAAAATTAATAATAACTTGGTGGTTTCATATAACACAACTTATATTCAGTGTTTTGTAAAATACAATTTATTGAAAAAATTAAATTAATCGGAAAAAATTCATAAATACATGAGGTGTTACATAAATCCAATCCCCTTTTTCTTATAGAACACAATATCAAATAAAAGATCTCTTTTTAGAATCCTATTGATGTAAACCTTTTAAACATCGTTATTTCTATTTGAAAAATTAAACCAATCCTTAAGGGTTTCATTTCCATTTCCCACCAATTAAAAGATCTATTAAGAAATTTTCACAATAAAAGGATATAAACCTTCAATTAAATTCAGCATTTGGAATCTACTATGAAAACACATTTCTCAAATCACTTCAATGTAAACACCTACTATTTAAATCATTTCCCACTTTTAATCATCATTTCCCATTCATTGAAAACCAAAAGAGAATCAAAATCCTAGAGATGTCATTTAAACTATTTCAAAAGCCCCTTGGGAATTCCACAGATCATGAAATATAAATATTTTAATTTTCCCATCAATCATTAACATAATTTGATAGGAAACTCATACCCTTCACTCTAATAATATCCCTATTTAAATTTTTACCAATTCAATTAACTACTTATAAGAGTGTATAGTTACCCATGGGTATACCTAGGTTCACTCTAGCATTTTCAATGAACCAAATGAGCTGCATAAATTCTCTTGCACCTCAATTTATAGAAAAAACATATATTCCTTATACAATGAAAAAATACTATAGAGTAGAGATTTTTTCGAACCAAAAACACATATAAAAGATCCAGAATAAGGGTAAAATCGTTAAAACAACCTACCTCAAGCTCAAAGACAACAAATCAGTCAAACATGACCCTTAATTCAAGATAAATCGAACTCAAATATCCCAAAAACCAAAATCCGGAAAAACATATTTAGAGATAAAAAATGATAGGAAACAATATAATAATCCTTATCTATAAAATGGAATGAAACAGATTTGAAAACTTACCTAGAGATTTGATTCACACTTAACAGCTCTCTAAATACCTCTTAAATGAGGGAGTATCACTCATGGATGAGGTAGAATCTCATTATTCATAAACCAAGTTGTAGGGGAAAAAATTGGGTAGAAAATTAGGGGAGAAAAAAATTAGATCAAAAGGGAAAATGCAAAAACCACAATTTTTTAAGGTGCACAGTTTGGCCACATGGGTTTTTCAAAACCTTTGGTTCCCTCTATCCAATATGTAACCAAGACTTGTAGTTTTCCTATACACATGCGTGGTTGTAAAAACAATTTGATTATCATGTTTTTCCACTATCAATGGTGATCTCGAGATGCATGGTCTCATAGGCCACCCCCATAGCGTATCCCCAACTGTTATCCCCCTTCTACAGGCTACATGGTTATGGAACATAGTTACCATGCATCATGAACCTACCATTATCTTCGTATAGATAGGAAAATTTTCTTTCTTTTTCATGTCCCAAACCCTTACAACACCCCCATACCTACCATACTCCCTATAAATATTATATAAACCAAAACTTCAATCTAGGACATAACTTATCTCAGGGTAGGAATCTTAAAACTTCCCCACTATATAACATCTCACCCTAATGTTTCTTTCCCCAGTATTACCAAGAATCCATGAGAACCAGTCGGACCATCCATACCTCTTATCAATTTAATTTCCCAAGATTCTCCTAAACATGTCCATTCCATCACAACACTCAGTACAACGAAAAGTGCCTACCCTAAGGAATGTTTTTCATTGGGATCCACAATATGAAACTAATACTCAAAAGAAACATCAAATAGAACTCAAAAACATTTAATCAAACCAAACGAATAGTGTGATAGAACTAGGGAAATACCATTGAAAATATGACGTCAGAAGACATCTAGAGAAAACATAACCACTCTGGGAGAACCAGTCACTACACATTCGATCTGATTCTCCCCAAAACCCAAAATGACCTTGCATACCAGGTTATCGACCTATCCTCAATTATTATCTTAATGATGACACAAGTTTAGAATCATCTGAAGGAATATATGATTATCTAACCACATTTCATGACCTAATTAATCCCATTACTCAATTCCCAATAGCCTTTCCCTATATCTGAACATCTAAAATAAAACTAGACCACAACACTCATCTTATGAATTTGACCATCCAAAACCCATGACAATGTCCAATTCCAAACCAAAAACCAAGATGGATATTACAAAATCCCGTATAACTAGAAAGACTGGTCATGTAATAAACATAGACATTTCCCACTATGGTGATCCCCACTGTATTCTTTGGCTCATAACCCCAAAATTTTGATATTTGGCACTCCCACAATCAAGAAGACCACTATATTTTTAACTAAAACACCCATTATATACCTAATAAGTTTCCAAAATCACCACGCCCAAGAATCCACAAAAATACTATCCTAAATTTCTATATATGCTTTCCATAAAAACCACCCATAGTGAACATTCATACAACATCCATATAATAACTAAGGGAAACTTTTCTTTTCTAAAAGTTATCTTTTATTATTAAGATTCACTTTCCATTTCAAAATATCTACTATTGATGGAAAAAAACTCATGAAATATGTCCCATTTACCCAACTAGTTGGTCCACCCCCTAATGAATTATCCTAGAGACACACCACATTCATTGTTGGAACATCGCCACCTTACTTAGACAAGATGCTTTCTCACTTAAAGACATTCCAAGATCACCCAAAACATGTTATAGAGTGCATTCCCAACATCCACTGAGGTTCTAGTACCATACCTCTATTACCCATGACAATTCATCATGTATCACCACAACATCAACACCTCTAACACAAGCAACTTTTATCACAATAAGAACCACCTCAATCTAAAATCCATTTCTTGTGTTAGTCAACAATAGAAACCAAGGCCTCTTGTCCTTCCCTATGGAACCTAAACATGTACCTCATGGTTTCTCATTAGAATGGTGATTCCCTCATATCTAACCCATGGTCTTCTTCACACATCCACATTAGAAACATCTCTCTCCACATTATTAGTGATGTTTTCACCATCGTCCGCAAAAAATTCCATCCACCATGGTTCACTCCCCCATCACTACAATGCTCAATAATTGGACATGGCTATTTCACCAGCACTAGTGCGACCAAATGAATCATTAAGCATTACCTATTCCAAAATTCCAAGAGTTTCACTTTCATAATTTACCAATAGAAGACCACCATGTGAACCTCACTCAAGGGTGGCCAGTGTTCCACCAACAACCACATAGCTTGAAATTTAATTCATTCAAATGGTGGAACATTCATGAAGGATAGGCATCTCATCAAAATAAAAACTTTTATGTAGCTCCATTGTAACCCAATTATATCTTGGTGTACCAGGTATGATTTCAAAATATTGTGCATGTTCATAACAACTCTGGAATGAACCACATATTTCATTGGGAAAAACACAACAAGAGATCCAAAATTAAATAGACCATTTTATACCCATTTATTAACAACTTGATTTTATGATGAACGATAAGAGATTTATCCTGAGACTCTTTTTTACATAATTATAACAGAATTATGAATCTCTACCATGTTCCTAACACCCAATAATCATCATAACCCTCATATTCATGTGCATTCCTATAGCGATTCACTAAATGCAGCTCAAAATAAACGAGTTATACATCACCATAGCGTGGCCCAACACCTACAAATATAAGTAGTCATTCTTCCTGGTCCATCAGTCCCATTGGACGTGAGGTATTTTCAATATTCCTAGCCAAAACCCAACACTTCTCAGAAAAAAGATGAACCATGTGACCACCCATCACCTATGGTGTCACTTTCATAAAAAATTATCCATCCACACATTGTTCACCCCTTTCTTATCTTCTATAATTCAACCCTGATTCCCTTATTAATCATTTTCAAAATAGACAGATCATAAACCCAAACAATCAATCCTCTTTTGAAACCAAACTTATAACCAAACATAAGAACTAATGTTATTCCCAATAAAAAGACTACAGGTCATAATCATGTACTTTACCAAAAAAAATCTATGGCACCTATCGTGCATCGATTCTACCTTTGAATCACCCACTCATGCTTCTTATTCCAAGTCAGCTACAACACTAGGATAACCTCCCATGTGGTTACCTTCAATTTCCAAAAATCGCTATAGCGTTACCAAAACACAATTCGCATCTCCAAAAAAATTAAATTTCACAAAAATCCTAATACTCCAAACGCATTCAAGAGAGAACTATCATTGTCACTAGAAAAATATCAAAACCTCCACCTAAGCCCCATTCACACAAAAATAATCATAGAAAACCTAACCAACCGCACTTAGAGGTCACCCACTAGGATAAAATGAGATATACTCCCTAAAATGAAGTATTTAATATAAAAGGACACCATATATATACCACTAATTAATAAATATTAACCCCAATAAATTTCTACTCATGTGCAGAAAACCAACCCACATTTCAAGAACATGATTCCTAATGCACCAAAACCAATAACACACTCTAGGTTCCATTAACAACTCAACACTACCATTATGAATGATAACACAAACAACTAAACCCATTATATTATCCCAACTTGAACCTACATCTTTAAAATGGAAAAGGGATACCAAAAACACATTAACAAACAATATATTGCAACCTAAAATCCACATCTCTACCAAAGGTACAAAAATAATATCTCTTTAACAACAAACCAAAACCTAATAAAGACTCAATACATATAACCATGGTCTCAAAATGGGAACTCTCAATCCCAAACCACCCATACATAGGGATGGATAAAAAAATTAAAAACATTTCCCTTATATCTAGGTTTTATCAGCTCAATTTTATTTATTAAATTTAAACATTAACATCCTAAAAACAATTATTCACATTTAAAAACATTTTTCTACCCATCATTTTGTAAACAATACCTAATGTATTAAAATTATTATTACAAAAAAATTTCCTAAAAAATATTCAATGAAATACCAATAAGAATAAATTGTAGATAGAAGGTACACTCTGAGCATATAAATCCCAATAAAATATCAATCCTAAGAAATATATAGAACAAATTTCAATCATATGTTCCTAGTATGAGGCATGGACACACACACCCTCTCCATCAATACCTGGACAAGATATAAAACATCATAAATCAATAACATCACATCCATGTGAACCACTCAAGGTGTAAATATAAATCAAGAGTAAAAGAACAAAAAGAACATAATTTTCCATTACAGGGTAAAGAAGGTTTTCCCGCATATGTGTGTCTACAAGAAACCTAGAACGAGCTCATTTATAAACCCCAATAGGATACTGTTTTTCTTTATACCAAGACCCAAATATATAGAAAAAATACAACACTATGAGGACATTTTTTAACACTTCATAGTGAGGACCATTATAACCATTGCCCCAAGCCAGGTCGCTATAGGTCCTCAGAAACACCTCCCTATATTCCTGACAACGTCGACTAGTGGTGTAGAAATAAATAAAAACATGGGGAGACCATAAGCTATTATCATAGTGAATATACAATAGAAGTAATATCAACAAAAGGAATAAATATTATAAATATTAAATGGATATCATATGGAAAAAACCAACATGTATCCATGTAACACATTCTATAAAAATGTGATGGGTGAACCAAATATGAAGTAGTCAAAGAATGAAAAATACAAAATACCAAAACTAGGAAAAATCCCCCAACATGGTCTTGAGTCTTAGAATGGTCCTAATATCCCATTCTATAACCTATCAACCAATATAAAAACCAAACAGCAGGTCAATGTGTTGAACATATTCTAGAAAACAAGTAGTATATTATTGAGTGCCAAAGTGCCATGAAAACCAACACAACGTGTGAGTATAACTCAATAGGCCACCACAAATGGTGTCCAAAGTTGTAATTAGTCTGTACAATAGTGTATACCGATAATCAAGGTAGTGTAAATATATAGGGAAATAGAAGAAAAATGTTTCAAATTTAAATAATTATAAATTAATCATTTTATCCATTTTAGTTTCATCATGCAATCCAGCCAACACAACCCACGTTAGACATGTTGGAATCCCAATCCATAGAATAAAGATGTTAAAATATTTTTGTCAAATAGGGGTGATCACTAATAAATTCAATTAAACCATGTACCATGTAGAATCAGTCCAGTTAACCATATATTGTCCATACTTTGGGAGCATAAAGACTCATTATCACATCCAAAACATTACCAACTATAGTAGAATAGAGCCTCATTCTGACAACCTAAACTAGAAAAAAACATCAGTGGGTATTAGGGTTTAGTCTATCCTAACCCAAACATGAGTACCCTCATTACAATATCTGATTCATTCAATACATTGGTGGTTCAAATATTATCAGTTAGGAAAAACTCACAGGAGTGAAGCCTCATTCCAACACCCCACTCATACTATTTACCACATGGACATGCATATTTACTAATTTATCAAATTTTTTCACTTATCATTCATTTAACAAGGTCCCAATAAACCTTTAAAAACCAAATCGTTATGTAAATAAATCCCTACCCTTTTTATGGCACAAAACACTCAAAAAAATGTTCATTTTAAAATAATCTAGAATCCACCCATTTAAATATGCTTCTTCCTATTTGAAAAACAAAAACAATACCCATGGTTTAGTTTATATTTCTGATAATTTAAAGAATCCATTAATTAATTTTCCCTAAAATGGGAAACATACCATCAATTCAAATAATCGTGTCAAATCAATTAATAAAACCACTTTTAAAATCACTTAAATGTAATAAAATATTCTTTTAAATAATTAACCACATTTAAACATAATTTTCCATTCATCAAACACTATGATAAAAAACTTAAACATGCCATTTAAACCATTTCCAAGCCCCCTGGGAAATTCAAAAAGCCTAGAATATAAGCTTTTTAATTTTCCATTTAATCACACCCATAACATAAGTAGAAACTCCTACCAATTCCCACTCATAATTTTCCTATGTCAAAATTAACCAATTCAATTCACTACATACAAGGTTCTGGAATAATTCATCGATAGCCCTAGGTTCTTTATTGCATCATTAAGGAACCAAATAAGGAAAATGAAGCATATAGTAATTCAATATAATGCCTAAAATTACATTCCTTTATCACATACTAGAAAACATAATATAGAAGCAGACATTAAAAACTAAATACACATATAAAACATCTATACTATGAGAAAATTATTTTATACTAGCTACACAATGATCGTAGGTAACCAATTTCCCAAACCTGGCCCTTGAATCAAGATAAATCAGCCTTAAACACCACAACAATGAACATCCTAAAAAACAACGGTTCAGATTTTAAGAAAGAGATAAATAAACAAATAATGAATTTTCTAGAAAATGGAAGGAAACATAGTAAAATATATATTTAGATCTTTGATTCATAATCAATAACACCAAAAACGGCTTATAAATGTGGGATAATCACCCATGGAGGAGGGAGGGTCTCCTAGTTCATAACCCTTTCTATAGTGGTTGATGGTGGAGAAAATTGATTGAATGAGAAATAAGATTGAGTGGGAAAATGTTAAAATAAAAATTTTATGAGGAACATGGTTTTTACACATTTATGTTATCATATTAATATGGTTTTAAGAAAATTTGAATAGTTTTAAAGAAGAAACAAACACGGAAGCACTTGTTCAAGAGTTACACCTATTCTTTGAAAAACATCATTTGTCTTAAACTGTGATCCTTCTTGGATTTTTCCATTTATGTGACCATAAATACTAGGACTTGAAGATAGATGTTGGTAAGGTGTTATTTTTCATAATGGTGGATCTAAATGGCTCGATATGTGTGTATAATAAAGTAGATGTGGTTCTTTTATATAGGTAATGTTAATGGAAGACTTTTAATTATTATTAACTATTAAATTTAATAAATGTCATACTAATTGTGAGGGGAAAAAATTCGATCAAAATTAAAATATAAGATGATAAGAATTGATAAATACTATAAAATACGATTTAAGATGATATTTAATTGCCTAATCACAATGTTTTTTCCTTAATTAACCAAATTTTCCATTTACCATAGTGGAAAAATTTTACCAAGGTTACTATTAATATTGAACAAAAATAAAATTGGAAGAAATATTAAATTTTATCCTCCTAATTAAATATATAAAATCAAATTTTTAATTTTTAATTTCTATAATTTTTTGAAGTTTATTTTTCAATCTGTGGAAAGTGGAATGAAAAATGTTTTTTTAGAAAAAACATATTTCTGTATAATAATGAAATTGTACCAAAAAATAATTATTATACCTATATAATTAATTATATTAGGTGTAATAAAAGAGATATCATTTAAATTTAAACATAAGCTAAAGAAATTTTTTTGAATATTTCCTTACTAAAAGAAAAGAAATGATTATTTTTCATAAATCATCATTTATACTATTCACCCAAATATAAACTATTTCTGGAAAACCCCAAAAATTTTCATAATATAAATTTAACCTACAAAACTCAAAATGATATCCATTTTATATATTTTTATTTTAAAATTTTTAAAATTTTTATTTTAAATAAAACCATAAAAAATTTCTATTTTGTGACTAAGAAATAGGTTGTGAATTGGAAAATAATTTAGGGATATATCATTTACCTATTATTGGAGTATCACTGGTATTTAATCCATATATTTTAGTTCCAATTGATTCCAACATTTCCAATATGATTTCCCAATTTTATTTTAATTTTTTTAAAATAAATTTGTTAATGATACTTATTATCATTTGACGTTATTAGTCTACACCAGAGCATCACTCACCAAATTCCACACAAGATAATCACATAATCATTCTAATCAGAACTTGTAGTCTCATTCCTTATAATGTATCCTTAACATTGTTTCTAACGCTTTCGTTGGGGCGTGCGCACACATCCGTCATGCAGAGGACACACTACTGCTACCCCGCATTTCTAGTTTCCAAAGGTGGGGGGAATCTGCTACTTGTTTAGGGATGTCTGCTCCTTGATCGAAACAGGATGATAAGATGTTAGTTCTTCCTTCTGTGGATTCCCCCTTGGAGTTCATCACCATGTTCGGGTCTCCCTCATATATTTAAGATGTAGTTCGTGAAACTATTCCTGGTTCCATATCTTCATGGAAACCAGTTAATTACACTGATTATATCGGGATGTTCCAAGGTTTCCGGTCATGGAAGCAACCTTTGGTTCGGATAGTAGTATAACGACCCATACTTTACATACATTGTTAATACTTCAAAATTGAGGCACACTTATTACAACATATGACAAAACCACAATGGACCGCATAGGTATAGTGTCTTTAGAAACTAGGAAACATAAACAACTGGTTCATAAATCTTCTACAGTGTCTCCCATTTATTTCATCATATCTAGGGTCCCTTTTAGAATATTCTACTTAATATCCATCTTCCTGACCTGGGGAAAAGAAAACATAAAAGGGTGAGCTCAAATGCTCAGCAAGGGAAAATAAAGGAAATAAAAATCATATCATATCTTTTTGAAAATCATAACCTGCAAAAGAGATCATAATATCATAACATGGAATAAATCATAGAAGTGAAAATGAGATCCCCATAATCATAAAAATGAAACTTGAAACTTTGTGGCATGTACACATAATCATGGAAAATCATTTCTTGTTAGTCATGACTCATTGCCAAGACTATCTTAGTGGACAGAGTCTCTTTCTGAACCGAGTCACCCTCGTTCCAGTCCAGTTTCACTGAACCGGTATAACCTATCGTTCTAGCCCTGTCTATCTCATGAGATATAAAATCTTTACCCAGTGCATTGGAGGGAGATATAGGTCCCACCCATCTTGTAATTAATCCTTTCTTATGTGTGCCACATAATCATAAATCATACATCATCGCATAACACATGTAACAAAAAATGGGATTCTTGAAACATCATGACATCATAAAAAAACCATATAAGGTAAATGACTTCATAAAAAATAATTCCCTCACAACATAATCAAATCAATGTAATAATAGGGATAAAAACATAACCCTATATTATCTTAGATGGAAAATAATTTTGATAAAACATTTGAACTCCATTCTGGAGGAAAATATCCTTTCTTCTTCAAAAACTTTTTTCCTTTCATAACATGTCATACGACTTGCAAAATAAAAGAAGTTGATTAAAAATAAACTTGAAAACTTTTAAAGGAAGCTTCTTGGAAATAATGTTTTAAAAATCCATTCATTCCGTATAAGTAAAAAAAACATTCTTCGTACTTTTGTCGGAAAAGTCAAAAAGTACCTCGTACGAAAAACGACAAAAGATTCCTTTCATATTCTTTACTAAAAACTCACTGAAGGGTAAAATTGGATTTAAACCATTGTAGGTGGATGTAAATAATATGTCATATCGAGGAAACATGAATGTGGATGATAAAATGCACCCCAGTAAATGCCAATATATAAACAATCTCGGATAAAAATGAGATTGTGATATTTCCCTTACCTTAGCTCCAATTTTCTTTGTACGTGTCCAAAGCTCCTGTATAATGGTTTAAATAATGTTATTGACTTATTCCATAATCATACATATTGATATGATATCATATATGGTCATATTCTTAGCTTCTTGATAGTAATATTTCATTGTTACTTGTTACTCGGGTCTTTATTGCCTTTTGTTCTTATGCGTGTTTTTCCGAATACATTCTTATTCTTCTTTTAAGGTTATAGATACCTTATATCCAGAATGGTATTAGTGTAACATATATCATATTTATTCATTCAATTCATTTATATAATTACTATGTAATGATGATCATGTAGAACGAGTCGCATCACATCGTGGAGACGGTATTCCGTACGTACGCACGAGTGATGATATCGTTCCTATGATCGTGGAATTGTATTGGAGTATATATATATTATTTAAGTATCAATATTACTTTATAATAGTCATAAATAGTAACTCATTACACCATTATACCCATCCTTGTAAGGTGATGGTGGAAAATAGATTACACCACAGCGTGGAGACGGTATTCCGTACGTACGCACGCGCGGTGATTTCATTTTTCCGTGGGATGGATAGAAGGTGAATTAGGGTTGTTTCATATTTATAATAACATATCAGTATGTAAGTAATACTGATGTTATTACTTTATCATGAAACAACTAAAGAAGAAGAAGTTGAAGAAGAAAGAAATTGAAAAGATCGGTAATGGATATTACCTCTTCTTTGGAATGCCTCTTTGAATCCTCCACTTAGGGAACTACGATTGGTCTTTAAAGAAGACCAGGACCTCTAGGATTATTCTAGGGAAGTGGAGAGGAGAAAATGGCAGGGGTTGGCCGAGCTTGAGTGCTCAATTTGGTGTGAGGAGGAGGGGGAGGAGGTGCCCTTTTATAAGGGAGGAGAGGGGCACCTTAGGAATATCTCAAAATATAATTTTATATTAAAGTCAAAATCGGTTTATAATGGTTCAAAAGGGTCTTATTTCGAAGCTAAAGTGGGGAGGGGTCGAAATCCTATCAACAAATAGTATTTAGACAAGTTTAGGTAATTATTTTAACCTTATCAATTAGATTTAACTCTAAGTTAAATAATTTATCTTTTACCGTGTCTTTTTGTTTTCTTTCACTATATGGTTAATACACTTACTATAACATGCCAAACGAACCCCAAATTGTTTATTATTAATATATATATCCTTATCTAAGTCATTTTTCCAAACCTTAGATTTTTAGGAATAAAATAACAATTAATAATATAATATTTGATTTAAAAACTATTTTGTGTCAATTTTGACACTATTTGTTATATGATTTTTGTGAACGTCATAACAGAATTATATGTTCTAACAAAGTTGATTAAATCAACATTAATATATCATAGTAACCTAGAAAATTAGTGTAATTCATAAAAAGTCTCAAATTACATTTATTTTGGTGTTTATAACATCAATTATGTCAATATTTCATTAATAAGATAATTACTGCATCATCATTGTGTCATAAATAAATTAAATTATTTAATGTCTAAAAATTACAAATAAAATACCCTTATGTAGGAAATCTTTTTAGCTTTCTAATTAATATTTATAGTCGAATTTATCTTATGTATAACCCCATATTAAAAATTATTTACTTATTAAACTTTGATTTTAACTATTTTAACCCTTCTTTAAATAAATTAATAATAAATGTCCTAATCTAATCCAAGTGGGCCTAAATGGTCATATTTTATTCATAAGGTTGTTTTTGGTCGAATTACACTTGTCCAATAGAATTAGGACAAGTGTTAGGGTAATATTAATATCATATTTACCCTTAGTTACCCTATTTACTATTAACCGCGGTAAAAAAAAGTAAAAAGTTACTATTCACCAAAAAATTATTTTTATCTCATTGAACCACATTTTACTTACTGATATCAACCGTGTCTGTCGGATTTTCGAAATTCCATTCACAGAAGCGGTAAAATTAAGTTTTATGCAAAATTCAGTTTTTATCCTACCACTTAGAGGTTTCACTATTCATCAAAAATTGAATGTTTTCAGAAAAATACCAAAATTTCACCCTAGGCTAATTTCAATATTCTGAGACCAAAAATGAAGTCCATTTTGAAAAATAAAATTTATAAATTTTCAAAAAGTGGTTATTACTATTCATAACGGCTAGTTTTAATAGCATATTGTTGTTTAGTGAAACTCGGTATTGCGTAAGACACAAGCTATCGAGGAAGGTCACGATTGCGTGTAAAGCAAGCCAAGAAAGTGTTGTGTAGAAAAAGATTCCTTTGATTATTCATATAACATAAAAGTCTTGGCTGTTACATTCTACCCCCCTTAAAAAGAATGTCTCCCTCGAAATTAATCACTTTGTAACAAACAGATGAGGATACTTCTCCCTCATCATATCCTCAAGCTCCCATGTAGCTTCTTCAAGTTGGCGGTTCCTCCATACAACATTCACCAATCGAGTGGTCTTGTTTCGTAGGACTTTTTCGCTACGATCCAGAATCTCTATAGGCTGTTCTTCATAAGAAAGATCTTGCTCCAGCGGTACAACTTCTGTGCTGAGTACATGTGAAAGATCTGGTATGTACTTTCTCAGGAGAGATACATGGAACACATCGTGAACTTGAGAGAGATTCGGTGGAAGCGCCAATTGGTAAGCTACCTTCCCAACACGATCCAGTATTTCTAAAGGACCGATATATCTAGGGCTCAACTTCCCCTTCTTTCCAAATCTCATAACCCTCTTCCAGGGAGATATTCGTAAGGACACTTTATCACCCACTTCAAACTCTAGGTCTTTTCTTCGGTTGTCGGCATAACTTTTCTGTCGACTCTGAGTTGCTCTTTTGTGTTGTTGAATAGATCTAACCTTTTCTGCCATTTCATCAACGAGATCAGGTCCTAATAGCTTTCTTTCCCCAACTTCATCCCAGAAAGTTGGAGTCCTGCATTTCTTTCCATAGAGAGCTTCATAAGGAGCCATCTGAATACTGGAGTGAAAGCTATTATTATAAGAAAATTCCACCAAAGGTAGGTGTTGATCCCAACCTCCCTTGAAATCCATAGAGCAAGATCTCAACATATCTTCCAGGGTTTGAATTGTTCTCTCAGACTGATCGTCTGTCTGGAGATGATAAGCAGTGCTGAAACTCAACTCTGTATCCAGAGTATGCTGAAGACTTCGCCAGAACTTCGAGGTAAATCTTGGATCCCGATCAGATATAATAGAAAGTGGTACTCCATGTAATCTTACCACTTCCTTTACATATATCCTGGCAAGCTGATCTAGAGATAAATCCTCTCTAATAGCAATGAAGTGTGCAGACTTTGTAAGATGATCAACTATGACCCAAATAACATTATTGCCTTTGGATGTTTTAGGAAGTCCTATGACAAAGTCCATAGTGATGTTTTCCCATTTCCATTCGGGTATGGGTAATGGTTGTAACATCCCCTTAGACTTCTGTCTCTCAGCTTTAACTTGTTGACAAACCAAGCATCGAGAGACATATTCAGCAACATCTCTTTTCATGCCAGCCCACCAGAAGTACTCTTTCAGGTCCCTATACATCTTCGTGCTTCCAGGATTAATAGAGAATGAAGAACTATGAGCCTCATCCAGCAGCTCCTTCATTAATTCGGGGATGGGAGGAACACAAACCCGATTCCTGAACTTTATTATCCCATCACAATCAAGGTTGAATTCAGGAACATTTCTCACCTTCTTTTGTAACTCGACATCTTCTTTCTATGCCTACTTAATCTTCGCATGTATAGATGATTGAACATTCATTTGAGAAAGATAAGATTTTTTCCCTTCCATTATAATTCCAAGATCCATCCTTTGTAAATCCATAAATATTGGATCTTTTGTGATCCTCATCATGGATAAACTAGCATGGTATTGTCGACTTAATGCATCTGCCACCTTGTTTGCTTTCCCAGGGTGGTAATGGATTGAGCAGTCATAATATTTAATCAGCTCCAACCATCTTCTTTGACGCATATTCAGCTCCTTTTGTGTGAAAATATACTTTAAAATTTTATGATCAGTATAAATATCACACCTTTCACCATAAAGGTAATGCCTCCAAATCTTTAATGCAAAGATTACCGCAGCCAACTCCAAATCATGTGTTGGGTAATTTTGCTCATGGATTTTCAACTGTCGTGAGGCATAAGCTATCACCATATCATTTTGCATAAGAACACACCCCAATCCCTTCTTGGATTCATCACTGTAGATCACAAACCTTTCTCCACTACAAGGTAGTGTGAGCACAGGTGCACTGGATAACCTTCTTTTCAACTCCTTGAAATTCTCTTCACATTCCTCTGTCCAGACAAACTTAACTCCTTTCCGAGTCAACTTGGTGAGTGGATTAGATAATCGTGAAAAATCTTTTACAAAACGTCGATAATATCCAGCCAAACCAAGAAAACTTCGGATCTCAGTTACTTTTGTTGGTCTTGACCATCTTTCGATAACCTCTGTTTTTGCTGGATCCACAGATATCCCCTCTTTTGAGAATATGTGACCCAAAAATGCAACTTTTTGAAGCCAAAATTCACACTTGGTAAATTTGGCATAAAGCTTCTCCTTTCTCAGGGTCTTCAATATAATTCTCAAGTGATTTTCATGCTCTTCCTTGCTCTTTGAATAGACGAGAATATCGTCTATAAAAACTACCACAAATTGATCAAGATAGTCTCTAAAGACTCTATTCATTAGATCCATGAAGATAGCAGGGGCATTAGTAAGACCAAATGGAATCACTATAAATTCATAGTGTCCATACCTTGTACGGAAATCCGTCATTGGTATATCCTCCATTTTGACCCTTAATTGATGATACCCTGAACGAAGATCAATCTTGGAAAAGTATTGAGCTCTGCGTAGTTGTTCAAATAAGTCAGCAATGCGTGGGAGAGGATATTTGTTCTTGATAGTGATCTTGTTAAGTTCTCGATAATCAATGCAGAGTCTCATTGATCCATCTTTCTTCATAACAAATAGAACAGGTGCTCCCCAAGGGGACGCAGTAGGGCGTATGAATCCCTTATCAAGATTCTCTTGGAGTTGCTTCTTCAATTCCTGCAACTCAATTGGGGCCATTCTATAAGGTGTCTTTGAAATTGGCAAAGCGCCCGGTATGAGTTCTATTGAAAACTCAAATTCACGATTTGGTGGAAGACCCGGTAATTCCTCCAGAAAGACATCATCAAACTCCCGTACAATGGGCATATTCTTAATCGTGAGTTTCTCACCAACCATTTGAGATAAATAACCTTCATTTAGTGGAATCAAGACCCATAAGATGGACGGAGTTTCCACTGGAAGGTTATGTTCATCCTTTCATTGATAGACGATCGTAGATTGATCTGGAATATGAAATGTGACTTCCCTTCTTTGGAAATTGATATGAGCTCCATGTAGAGAAAGCCAATCCATGCCAAGAATCACATCAAATTCCACTAAAGGAAGTATCACAAGATTTGCAGGAAGCACTTTCCCACAAACTTCGATCGGAGAAGAATTATAAACTTTTTATGCGACTGTTGTGCCATTAGGTGTTGTCACAGCTAACTCAAAATCTAATTGTTGAGGTAATACGGTGATACCCTTAGAAAATTCTTTAGAAATAAAAGAGTGGGTGGATCCAGAATCAAATAAAACATTTGCTACTTTAGAGTGGATGGTAAGTGTACCTTTCACCACTTCGTTATCGTACCCCACATCGCTGAATGAAATTGCATGTGACTTTCCTTTGTCTTTAGCCTTAAGATTTTGTTGACGTCGACCATCATCATCAACCCTTGGATTTGTGCATTGATTGGCATAATGCCCCATCTCCTTGCACTTGAAACATTGAAGTGTAGTAGGTTCATTCTGTGTATCCCTTCCTTTGTTTGGATCATTAGACATCTTCTTCCCATTATCGCGGCATTCAAATGCCCGATGACCTTCCTTTCCACATTTAAAACATTTACTTGTCCCTTTAAGACAACTCCCTCCATGTTTCCTTCCACACATTGAGCATAAGGGAAATCTCATCTTCTTTTTAGTGTGCTCTTTAGATTTTCCTTTGAATTCCATCTTCCTCTTCTTATCAAACCCATATGACTAATGGGTTACTCCAATCTCCATCTCGACTTTGATAGCACATCGAACGATTTCCTCGTAGCTATTGAAGTCCCTTATGGCTAACTCCCTTCGAAGACTTGGTTTTAAGCCACTAAAGAATCGATCGATCTTACTCTCAGGTTCGATAATAATACCAGAAGTGTACCTTGCAAGTCTTGTAAAATTTGCTTCATAGGTACCAACAGATTCATCATCCCTTTGCTTCAGTTCAAGGAACTCTTTCTCCATCTTGGTTCGGAGAATATGAGGGAAGTACTTATTGAAAAATAAGTTCTTGAACTCGTCCCATTCCATAGACTCAATTTCATCCCTTTTCCTTGTATTCTTAATAAGATTCCACCATTGATCAGCATCTCCTTCCAAACGATACACTGATAGGATGACTTTATCATGCTCAGAACATTGAAGAACTGAAAATGTCTTTTCAGTAGTACTAATCCATTTTTCAGCAACTAATAGATCAGTAGACCCGCTGAAAGAAGGTGGACGCTGCCTCATGAAGGATTCAACATAATGTTGCTCCTTCCTTTGCTCTTTTGGAAGTCCTGCATGATTCATAGCTTGAGAAAGTTGTGTGAGCATGGCTACAAGATTTTGCATTCCAGCTCCCATATCGTTTGGTTGCTCAGGGGGACAATCATTGCATTGCCCATCGCATTCCGCATTAACACGGTTC
Organism: Viscum album; assembly: GCA_963277665.1. NCBI lineage: Eukaryota > Viridiplantae > Streptophyta > Magnoliopsida > Santalales > Viscaceae > Viscum > Viscum album. The sequence continues at coordinate 1,221,692,607 of OY728119.1, forward strand.
CTTCGGGTTCCATCCATTGACTAAAACCAAGAAGAATAGTGTGAGAAACACTAATTATAATAGGAAAACCACATAATGAAGGATAAAATTTCACACTTAAGGTTTTATCCTAGGGTATTCATGGCCATTTCTAAAACCCTAAGATTGTGTTCTATGCTTAGACTTATCCTTAGGGTTCTTACTAAGGCTTTCACATCCTAGTTTCCAATGGTTGACTATACCATTCCTCTGATACCAACTATAACGACCCATAATTTACATACATTGTTAATACTTCAAAATTGAAGCACACTTATTACAACATATGACAAAACCACAAAGGACCGCATAGGTATAGTGTCTTTAGAAACTGGGAAACATAAACAACTGGTTCATAAATCTTCTACAGTGTCTCCCATTTATTTCATCATATCTAGGGTCCCTTTTAGCATATTCTACTTAATATCCATCTTCCTGACCTGGGGAAAAGAAAACATAAAAGGGTGAGCTCAAATGCTCAGCAAGGGAAAATAAAGGAAATAAAAATCATATCATATCTTTTTGAAAATCATAACCTGCAAAAGAGATCATAATATCATAACATGGAATAAATCATAGAAGTGAAAATGAGATCCCCATAATCATAAAAATGAAACTTGAACCTTTGTGGCATGCACACATAATCATGGAAAATCATTTCTTGTTAGTCATGACTCATTGCCAAGACTATCTTAGTGGATAGAGTCCCTTTCTGAACCGAGTCACCCTTGTTCCAGTCCTGTTTCACTGAACCGGTATAACCTACCGTTCCAGCCCTGTCTATCTCATGAGATATAAAATCTTTACCCAATGCATTGAAGGGAGATATAGGTCCCACCCATCTTATAATGAATCCTTTCTTATGTGTGCCACATAATCATAAATCATACATCATCGCATAACACATGTAACAAAAATGGGATTCTTGAAACATCATGACATCATAAAACAAACCATATAAGGTAAATGACTTCATAAAAAATAATTCCCTCACAACATAATCAAATCAATGTAATAATATGGATAAAAACAGGACCCTATATTATCTTATATGGAAAATAATTTTGATAAAACATTTGAACTCCATTCTTGAGGAAAATATCCTTTCTTCTTCAAAAACATTTTTCCTTTCATAACATGTCATACGACTTGAAAATAAAAGAAGTTGATTAAAAATAAACTTGAAAACTTGTAAAGCAAGCTTCTTGGAAATAATTTTCTAAAAATCCATTCAAGCCGTATAAGTTAAAAAAAACATTCTTCGTACTTTTGTCGGAAAAGTCAAAAAGTACCTCGTACGAAAAACGACAAAAGATTCCTTTCATATTCTTTACTAAAAACTCACCGAAGGGTAAAATTGGATTTAAACCATTGTAGGTGGATGTAAATAATATGTCACATCGAGGAAACATGAATGTGGATGATAAAATGCACCCCAGTAAATGCCAATATATAAACAATCTCGGATAAAAATGAGATTGTGATATTTCCCTTACCTTAGGTCCAATTTGCTTTGTACGTGTCCAAAGCTCATGTATAATGGTTTAAATAATGTTATTGACTTATTCCAGAATCATACATATTGATATGATATCATATATGGTCATATTCATGGCTTCTTGATAGTAATATTTCATTGTTACTCGTTACTCGGGTCTTTATTGCCTTTTGTTCTTATGCGTGTTTTGCTGGATACATTCTTATTCTTCTTTTAAGGTTATAGATACCTTATATCCAGTATGGTATTAGTGTAACATATATCATATTTATTCATTCAATTCATTTAGATAATTACTATGTAATGATGATCATGTAGAACGAGTCGCATCACATCGTGGAGACGGTATTCCGTACGTACGCACGAGTGATTATATCGTTCCTATGATCGTGGAATTTTATTGGAGTATATATATATTATTTCAGTATCAATATTACTTTATAATAGTCATAAATAGATACTCATTAAACCATTATACCCATCCTTGTAAGGTGATGGTGGAAAATAGATTACACCACGGCGTGGAGACGGTATTCCGTACGTACGCACGCGCGGTGATTTCATTTTTCTGTGGGATGGATAGAAGGTGAATTAGGGTTGTTTCATATTTATAATAACATATCAGTATGTAATTAATACTGATGTTATTACTTTATCATGAAACAACTAAAGAAGAAGAAGTTGAAGAAGAAAGAAATTGAAAAGATCGGTAATGGATATTACCACTTCTTTGGAATGCCTCTTTGAATCCTCCACTTAGGGAACTAAGATTGGTCTTTGAAGAAGACCAGGACCTCTAGGATTATTCTAGGGAATTGGAGAGGAGAAAATGGCAGGGGTTGGCCGAGCTTGAGTGCTCAATTTGGTGTGAGGAGGAGGGGGAGGAGGTGTCCTTTTATAAGGGAGGAGAGGGGCACCTTAGGAATATCTCAAAATATTATTTTATATTAAAGTCAAAATCGGTTTATAATGGTTCCAAAGGGTCTTATTTCGAAGATAAAGTGGGGATGGGTCGAAATCCTATCAAACAATAGGATTTAGACAAGTTTAGGGAATTATTTTAACCTTATCAATTAGATTTAACTCTAAGTTAAATAATTTATCTTTTACCGTGTCTTTTTGTTTTCTTTCACTATATGGTTAATACACTTACTATAACATGCCAAACGAACCCCAAATTGTTTATTATTAATATATATATCCTTATCTAAGTCATTTGGCTGATCTTTAGATTTTTAGGAATAAAAAAACAATTAATAATATTTTATTTTATTTAAACACTATTTTGTGTCAATTTTGACACTATTTGATATATGATTTTTGTGAAAGTCATAACAGAATTATATTTTCGAACCAAGTTTATTAAATCAACATTAATATATCATAGTAACCTAGAAAATTAGTGGAATTTATAAAAAGTCTCAAATTACATTTATTTTGGTGTTTATAACATCAATTATGTCAATATTTCATTAATAAGATAATTACTGCATCATCATTGTGTCATAAATAAATTAAATTATTTAATGTCTAAAAATTACAAATAAAATACCATTATGTAGGAAACCTTTTTATCTTTCTAATGAATATTTATAGTTGAATTTATCTTATGTATAACCCCATATTAAAAATTATTTACTTATTAAACATTGATTTTAACTATTTTAACCCTTCTTTAAATAAATTAATAATAAATGTCCTAATCTAATCCAAGTGGGACTAAATGGTCATATTTTATTCATAAGGTTGTTTTTGGTCGAATTACACTTGTCCAATAGAATTAGGACAAGTTTTATTGTAATATTAATATCATATTTACCCTTAGTTACCCTAATTACTATTAACCGCGGTAAAAAAAAGTAAAAAGTTACTATTCACCAAAAAAATTATTTTTATCTCATTGAACCACATTTTACTTACTGATATCAACCGTGTCTGTCGGATTTTCGAAATTCCATTCACAGAAGCGGTAAAATTAAGTTTTATGCAAAATTCAGTTTTTAACCTACCACTTAGAGGTTTCACTATTCATCAAAAATTGAAAGTTTTCATAAAAATACCAAAATTTCACCCTAGGCTAATTTCGATATTCTGAGTCCAAAAATGAAGTCCATTTTGAAAAATAAAATTTATAAAATTTCAAAAAGTGGTTATTACTATTCATAACGGCTAGTTTTAATAGCATATTGTTGTTTAATGAAACTCGGTATTGTGTACGACACAAGCTATCGAGGAAGGTCACGATTGCGTGTAAAGCAAGCCAAGAAAGTGTTGTGTAGAAAAAGATTCCTTTGATGATTCATATAACATAAAAGCCTCGGGTGTTACGAGTAGTCTTGCTGGGAATCACTGGAATGTCTGTCTTATGTCTCTTATCATAGGGCTTATCGAGGGTTCAGAATCCCGAGGCATCCCACATCGAACGCATGGAATCTTATTCCATAGGCATGTATTTGATGTTTTCATCAGCTTCCAATGTTTAACACAGGGGATGCCGCAAGATTAACGTCCACCGGAGATGGATCGGACTGATTGGAACACTGGTTAGAGTGGATCATATGGGTGCACCCCTCGGAGGGGGCGCCGAGGTTGGGGCCAGTACGTGGGTGGATTCCTCAATATTGTGGAGGGTAATGAGGTGGAATGATCCCACTGGGATGTGGCAGCCCGGGTGAGAGTTGGGATGGATGATGGTCTCGAGTTTGAGCCTCGAAGAGACTTCCTACGTAATCCCATGGTAGGGAATCAAAGTCTACGTAGTTCAATGAAACGATGGGACACCTTAGGAGGCGACCCATGAGAATGGACGCATGGATGGGACCCCGAGGAAGTCGAACCTCGGGGTTAGGTAATGAGCTTCCCGAGACACGTGGGATCGAGGGATTGATCAGGATGAGTCATAGGTGATGGTCTTGAGCCTCATGGAGGCTTCCTACGTATCCCCGTGGCAGGGAATCAATGTCTGTGTAGTTCATGGGGCATCTAGGGCATATGATCTAAGGTGACCCATAGTGTCGGTAAACCATCATGAAGTTGGACCTGGGGTGTGGATAGATAGTTTTCTTGAACCTCATGGAGGCTTCCTACGTACCATACCATAGCATTGATCAAAGTCTCCATAGTTCGGTATGGATTGGGGATTAAGCTCTGAGATGGCCCAAGGTGTTGGGTTGGGGCTTACACTCTAAGGTGGTCCAAGGCGGTGGGGCTAGAACCTCATGGTGGCTTCCTACGTACCATTCCTTAGCACAGATCAAAGTCTCTGTAGTTCAGGATAGATTAGGGATTATGCTCTGAGATGGCCCAAGGTGTTGGGTTGGGGAATACACTTTGAGGTGGCCCATGGTGGTGGGGATTGAACCTCATTGAGGCTTCCTACATACCATGCCTTAACACATATCAAAGTCCCCATATTTCATGATGGATTGTGTCTTACACTCTAAGGATTCCCAAAGTGGTGGGACTTAAACCTCGTGGAGGCTTCCTACATACCATGCATTATCATGGATCAAAGTCCTCATAGTTTGGGATGGATTGGGGATTACACTCTGAGACGTCCCAAGGTGGTGGGGACTAAACCTTGTGGAGGCTTCCTACGTACCATGCCTTAGCACAGTTCAAGTCTTTGTAGTTCAAGTATACAGTTTAACTTCATCCGAGATGATGGGTTCTAGGCAGTTTAACGTCTCGCATCTCGGACGAGGGAATTTGGGGCTAATGCTGTGAGGAGGCCCAAGGTTTTTCATGGACAGTGCTCACTCTAAGCTCACGATATTCACGCTCATTATGAGAAACAAGATCTAGCAGAGGCCTGACAATAACATCACATAGGGTGCGTCTATGGGAAATGAAGAGGGGCTTAAGCGTTGAGCGGCCCAAGGTGTCGGGACTTACTCCAGGATGGAGGCTCGTGGCGCAACAAAGTGTAGCAGGAGAGAGATTTTGGTACCAAATAATGGAGGATCCCCATTCCCTACCACGCCTTTGGCTGGATTTGGTGCCGAGGGAGTGAGGAGGAACAGGGGCACTGCCTCCTGCAAGAAAGGTTAGGGGTGTACACCAAAGAGGCTGCCTTGCCCCGTGGACAAACTCCACTCTAATAAAGAGGATATCATCCCATGTAAGGAGTGATCCCATTCCCGTGGAGATGAGTGGGCATGGAGAATTTCCAAGGTGGGGGGACCCCACATGTGAGGCACGAGGCCATGTCACAGTTTAAAGTCATGTGTTGAGGATGAAGTGCTTGGTAGTTTAACGTCCTAATGCTCGGACAAGGTGGGTTGGCTCCATATCCATAGGACTTATATAACCGGTTCCCCCTTCCCCTTGTGGGATTAAAGGCATCAGTAAGGGCGTAGCGAGGGGGTGTCACGGAGCAAACCATCGAGTGGTCCACATTAGCGTGGCTATGCGAAGAAGCAATAGTGGTTAGTGTGTCTATGAAAAGAAGCATGAAGCAAAGCAATGAGATGGGACGTATCGTCCAAGAGACTTTGATGTTACTTTGTACGAGCCTGGAAGGTCTTATGGGAAAACGGCACATGACGCAAGTGCCCAAGGGGATTACGCGCAACCCTTGAGGTTTGCACGGAATAAGGGTCCTGTGCGAAAAGCACTGGGCTGGCACGAAATCGGTGATGCTTGTGCGGAATTGGTACCACGGTGTTGCACTCAACTAGAAAGTACTGTCCGCAAGTAGTATGAGTTGTGCGCAAGTGGTAGAGGCCGCGCACAAGGACAAGGGGTGCACGCAAAGGAAGGAATTGTGCGCAATTGGTCGGCCTGTGTGCAACGGTAGGAATTGTATGCAAGGGGAGGACCCCGAAGGGATTAGAATTCAGTCTTTTCCAAATGGGATCTCACGTGAAGGCCGACCCCAGGGCGACTGGTCATGAAAATAACTATACCTGATGACCATATTGCGCACATGCAGAATGCTGATTACGCACACAAGAGTTGGTTCATATTCATAATCCCCGAAAAGGAAGGGGGTCACCTTATATTTATAGGCAGATGGGGGTGCGAAATAAAGGGCAGTGAGAAATTATTGAGTGATAGAGGCGGTGGTGTGAAAGTCAACTATGCAGTGTGTGGACTAGAAATTATTCCGTTCCTGTTCTGTGGGCTCTTCGCGAATCCCGGGACTTTCCACACGGGACATATTTTTTCACACACTTCATCATTTATTTCGTGCAACCCCTTCGGGCCTCCAGGACCGGGTCTCTGGGTTTGAATATGACTTCTCTTTGTTGTTTTGAAACATTCTCCAAAACTTAAGCACTTTTCGGAATCTACAAATACCCCCCCTTGGAATTGGATCGGTGAGGGGTCGCAATGATAAGATTCTGAGGGAAACGCCAAAATGCAGGGCTCTGGGGGTCCCCTGCGCACAAAAATCTGAAGCGGCATGCAAAACCCAACCAAGCATGGAATTTGCTTTTCATGTGGGTGTGGAACCCAAGATTAGCCTATAAAAGCAACCAAGGGTCCCATGTTTCGTATGAAATTTCTCAGGTGATAATATTTGAGCTCTCGTGCGTGTAATTTCTTTTTCTCATGTGAGAAAAACCGCCTCGGTAGCACGTAATTCCACCGAGATTTGGAAACATTTTACCTGAAAACCTAGGTTTTTTCATTCTATGCCCTGAAATTTTGCGACATCTTCTGATTTTACGCACCACACTTCCGGATTTCGCATAAGCCTTCTAGATTTCGAGCAACACCTCCGAAACACTTGGTCGAATGAAGATGGATGCCACCGGGTTGATTAGGAGGAAGCCGCTGCTTGAAGAGCTTAAATGTTTGCGAACCCACAATACTATGGCGCAAAAATGGTTGTTTCCAATAACCACACCCTCTTCAACATGCTAACCCCCACCCAAAAGGAGTATGCTTTGTCTAACAATTTTCCGCTTTGGGACTTCGGCATTCTGGAGGAGGTCCCTCTTCTGGGTTTCAAGGTTGATACACCATGGTCATGGGTGACCCCTGAAGAATAACTTCCTCATTACAACATCTCCAATAATGGTCATCCTACAAGAGACAACAGGAATATGGACATCAATGTCCTCAATCCTAGGACCAGGACCATTGCTGGGGGTGACCCTATTACGGAGAGTTCATCGACCCTCTATGCGAGCACATTCCATCAGAGCGTCACTGATGAGGCTAAAGGATGGCTGCAGGACAGGGATCTGCGGTCTAGAGACAACTTCACTAGCGAGTGGGCTTGGGTGTACTGGGTTTTCCATACGTGTGACCAATTTAGGGCCGAGTTATGGAACATTGGTTTGTTTGAGGCAGTGTGGACATCACAATTCTATTTGATCTGCCAGCCTGAGCTTGGGACAAAGCTATTCAACCGATCGTCCCCCAATACCAACACTTTCCACCTTCACCACAGGGAAGTTGGCATCAGTCTCTAGGACATCCACTGCATCAGGGGAATCCCTTTGGAGGTCCATAAATATGATGAATTCCTCCCTCCTATGTACACTTGGGATGATAGATCGTGAACCCCCATACTGACATGGCACCTACTAATGCTATCCAGGGAGAAGCTGAGAGTCAAGGACTTCCTGAAGGACATATCCTACAAGGATTGGTTCAGCATATTACTGGAGAAGGACCCAGAAGTCCAGATGACAGGGCGGGGGAAACGGTGTCCAACCGCATCTCAGTGGGGCAAGAGAATATCATACTCGAGGGTCATGGAGGTGGGGTAGTACCAGTCATGGGGATACAGTGTGACTGAGACCTCCGACCCAAACATTCGGTACGCTAGATTTCTCACTACATTCCTAAGAGGGTGGCTCCTGCTGGTGAGGGACACAAGGATGGGCGTCCATCCAGTGACTCTGGTGATAGCGGGCATCATGGATTCCAACATAAGGCTTAACTTGGGGGTCCCTGGGCTGGCTTGGTTGTATGCCATTCTAGGATGCATCTCGAGAAGGGGGTCAACCAGGAGAGAATGTGGCCCATTATAGATCTTCCATGGCTTTGTTGTGTCTCACTACAGTGGATACACTTTTCCAAATGTCATCCTCCCTCTAGGAAACGGCCTGCAGCCCTCTCTGCTAAACATTTTTGGGGTCATGTCGATGATGCTCAACTAGGAGGGAGTACGGATCAGGATTGGTAACCATTCCAAATTCTCCTTCAGCCCATTCCCCACCCTAACTGATTGGATGATAAATGATGGGAAAGGATCACGAGACCAAAAGGAGTATTTCCAAAGCATCAGAGTTAGGGTGCTTGTGGACCAGATTGATAGGAATATCTTATATGAGACCTATGTGCGTCCAGGTTCTCCAAGATGTTTGGGAACCTCTAGAAAATGATGAAGAGAGTATACACAGACATCCAGGAGGAGAGGCATCCTTGTTTTTTTCATCAGATGTGGCTGATGTTCACAACCTATGGATCTGGTGACATCATCAACCTTCCTCCCACCAGGGTCAATGCTAGCCTCTCAACCGATTATGATGAACATTGGACCATAGTATACCCTGAGGGGATTCTGTGAAAGCGAGTTTGGTAGCTCAAAGTCGTCAGTGCAGAACCTCGACGACGAGGGGGTCGACAGGGTGCCGCTAGAGGGGGAGGATCAGAAGTGCCACAAGCAATGGTGCTCGCACAGGTAGGGACCTTAGCAGTGGGGGGCATGGCGTGGCCGCACCCTCATGGCCTGGAAGAGGGGGGTCCCATGAAGAGGCTAGAGAAATTCCTAGAAAGAAAATAAGATACCTGCTTCAACCTTCCCAGGACACGATTTTCCCTACGCTATGGTAAGCCTGCCTAACCCTGCGGCAGTCAATGAGTACTGAATCCCTCTGGAAAAAGATAGTGCTTGACGGGATCCAGCTGCCAGAAGTTGGGCTTGTCCGGGCCGAAAGAGTGAACTTCCACTGATTGCATGCATAACTACAGTCCATGGACATGTACGCATGCCAACGGGGTCATCGTCTGGAGCCACCTCTCATAGTGAAAGTGATGCTCGGCCAGGAGCATGATCCGGAAAGGATGCTGCCGGGGGAAGATGACAGTGATGAGTCGGAGGGTGGTGAGGAAGGATAGGAGGAAGAATGATAGTGGGGGGGGGGGGGTGAAAGTGGGGAGGATCCTGTAGGTGAAGGGTCTCAGTGGGCATCCCACCAAGGGAGTCTCCAGGAGAGCGACAAGATTGTCTGCTCTGATATGGATGTGATCGATCTGCTCGAGGTATGCCTCGACCCTTTACTTCTCCTATACTCTCTTTCCATTGCAATCCTTAACCCACATTCCTTATCTTACTCAGGAGCACATCAGTGCTGATCAAGCATCTCCAGTTGATGGAGAGGAGGAAGCGCCAATGGGCGAGGCTGGGTACCGACGCCCATTATTGAATTGACAAGTGCTGAGGGATCCCCTACCATGACAGCTCGTGTAGCGGCCAGAGCATAAGAGGTTGATTCCTTTGGTTCATGTAAGTCCCTTTCTATGATTCTGGTAATTACAGTCTATGAACTCAACTAATTAGGGTGCTCCTTGTCTGTGCAGTGATCACAGCATTGAAGGCTTGTCAGACTGTTGATCCTGGACCATCTACGAGTGTGTCGATGGAAAACATACTGCCCCATCTTGAACATGCCTCCCAAACTGAGTCGGCCCTAGAAATTGGCAAGTAGGGAGTGGCGGACACCAGTGGAACTGTTGTCGGGGCAGGGACAAGTGTCAACAAGGGTGCCATCAGGATTGAGGGAAGAGAGGAAGGTCACCCTAATGCTGGGGAGCCTATTAACATGGGAGGAATCTCTGAGGAAGACCCTGTTGTTGGCCTGTTGGCTATCTTCCCTTCCTATATGTCCACTAGACCCAAAGAAATCAATGGTTCCAATTCATAAGCGGCCGATGAGAGCCGGATGACGTGACACATGGGATGGAAATGCATCTGATGTTTTCTCGATCAGCCTCAAATGTAATGGATGAAGCGGATGGGGTCACTCCACACCTGGCTACGTTTCCTATGTGCATAAGGGGAAGATGCTCAATGCCTTCACCTGACAGGCCGTGATTACATGGCTGAGAAAATTTGTGACAGAAGCTGGCATGCTGACATCACCCAGTGCTAGGAAGAGTCGAACAGCACCCGATCATTTTTGAGGGAAGATCAGGAGGTCCAACGCCTAGAGGAACAGATGAAAAAAGATGAGATATTCATAACAAAATACTCTAAGCTTGTGGATCAGTTGAGCGCCTAGCTGTAAGATTCCCAAGAAAAACTTATGGAAGCGAGTCACTAGATAACTAAGCTCCAAACCGAATAGGTGCGGTTACGGTCCAGGGTTAGCGAACTGTGTTCTTCAGCCGCCGATGAAGAAAGGGTCCTCAGGGAACGAGAGGCAGTCCTGGAGCCACCAGCGAAAAGGTAGCGGCACTGGATAGATCTATCCAATAAGCCGACCCTTAGGGGCCCTGCTTTGGTCGAACCCATAATCTTATCACGCCTTACTGCTTCTTGTTCATTGAAATGTATGTATGAGAAAATTTACTTACTTTCCCCTTTGCTTAACATACTAATCATTTTGGTTTTACATGCTGAAACATAATCCCGAAATAAATAACAATCCATCCCTAAGCTCACGTGGGCTGTGAGAAGAAAAGGAGGCTCATTCTATCATTTCATTTGATCATGGGAGGACCAACCAAGCTTCGTGCATTCAAGATTCGAACCTGGATTCCCTGAGGAGAAGAGGGAGGTCCAATCAAAGGAATAAGACCTCGTACCAATAAATGTACAGTCTTCTCAATGTGCTCAAGCGCATGAGTAAGGCAATGTCAGGGGAATTGGAATCAGTGCAACCATAGGGGAATAAAAAATCTGAATCACATTACCCAAATTCGGAACACTATGGGATGAGCGTGGAAATAAAGGATGACTGTTGACAGTGTTTGAAATGTAGTATCCCCATTTCATAGCCTGAAATGGAGACAATAAATGAGGGTCGACCGCTGGCCGTGTTCGCAACATGGGACCTAACTCAAATATCATCCATCAGTCTTCCAGAACGTTGGCCCGGGATAGCAGGCAGACCATAGGTCGAGCATCCATACTTTTAGGGGGTCCCTTCAAATGTGAAAGAGGATGAAGATCTTAATAAAGGTTCATGAAAAGTGTGGAAATTGATGTGTTGGTTTGTTCGAACAGAATCCGACACTCCCAATATTACACCACCGTGGTGGAGGCACATTAGCTGGATGCATCATTCTGATCATGGATCATCCCTACTTTTAGCCAGGACCTCTCTGGTGAGGGAACCATCTCTTACCAATGTCATCATGGGGCATCTCGAACTTGTTTAGGGAAAATGTTTCAGTCACACAACTCCCCGATAGGTCAGGCCAATGGGCCGACAGTGAGGTGGGATAAGATTCATGATTCCTGAGGCTGGACCCAAGACAAAATGTTTGGGCATTCCTATGTATCTCATAAGGATGGGAATCAAGCCATACATATTTCTGGAAAGGGTTTTAGTTTATGGTCTTAAAACTCTGACCAAGGATTGACAAGACGTGTAGGCGGCACATGGTAAGGAGGTTGCGAAACTCGACATGAATGATGACATAATTCCAACTCACCATATGTTCCTTGGGGATGTATTCCGGTTAAGGGAATGAAACTGAAAGGTTAGCTGGGCCTGTGGGGATGCTCCCAGGCATTTTTACATATCTCATAAGGATGTGAATCTAGCCAAACATAGTTATGGAGAGGATCCTAGTAAGGTACCAATGAAAAAGATGAAAGGGGCGTGCGGGTCTAGACCTCACACCAAGATAAGCGGTATTTGATGTATCTTGTTTGTCCTTTATGGTGAATGGTTTTTTTTGTAAAGCGACCTGCCAAGGGTAGAAATTCCTAGCATCGCCTCAAGAATCATGCTGTATACAAGTGTTGACAAATGGTATGGTAAATGACTGATACCAATCGTGATTCCCCCAATTATGAGGCCATCACAATGTAGTGTCGTTTTCCATTATGTGGCCAGGACCATATTTATCACAGTTTAGGGTCATGTGGTTGGACCAAATAGCACAGTTTAAAGTCTTATGGCTTGGACCTGGGATAATATGCTTGATGCGAGAAAGCATACCCAACATGAATGAGGACGAGGTCCAAATCACCACCGTACTCAACTCCAGGAAAGGACTCTCGGGCCAAGAGGCCAGTGAGGGTCAGAGGATAAGGGGTGGGAGATGCTAGCTTCCAGTTAAGCTGGACTCGAAATGCAATGTCCAGTTGACCCCGCGTAACCCATGAGGATGAGGGTAAATCCACGCATAGCTCTTAGAGAAGATATCGGTTTATAGTCTTAGTGCTCGGATAGCGGGAGCCCTGAGAGATTCTGTATTGAAACTTTATCCGCCTAATGTGTGGAGGTGCACTGGGGGATAATGCAATGAGTGTAGAGATTCCACCTAGAAATTATGGGGGTAAAACATAATGTGAATCAGGTAACCAACATTCAAGGCCTAAAGGGGATGGCGTGACGACGGAGGATTACTGCTGACCATGTTCGCAACGCAGCATCCTGTCATGTTTTCCTGAAATGTGAAAAATCAAATAAGTATCGACCGCTGACCATGTTTGCAATGTGGGATTTGTATCAATTTTTTGTTTGAAGCCCTTATGGGCGTTGGCCCGTAATGTTAGGAGAGACCTTAGGCGTAGTATCCACGATGTTTTTGAGGGTCCCTTTGGGTGTGACAGATAACGGGGGCACAAATGAATGGGAACATGAAGCTTGACAGGTGGTTGAAAGATTTCCCCAATTGAATCTGACACTCTAGGTCCTAGACCATAGTACTCTTAGGCACATTGGTGAACCACTGCAAAGGGTCGATGGGCACATCTTGAGAACAAAAAAGAGATGGTGAATTCTTAGGAGGATGGGGGCATGGTGCCAAAACCCATGGCGAAGTAGGGCATAACTGTGCAATTCACCTATATATCCCCCTCGTGGATAGGAACAGGCCAAGGGGCCTAGGTGACCTGGATATCTCTAAGAGATGGGATGGACCTGAAATCTGAATGTTCTGGCAGTCCTACGTATCCCATAATGATGGGAATCAAGCCACATGTAATTCTTGAAGATATAGTTTAATGTCATGCAGGACGAGCGTGTAGTTTATGGTCGTGTGGGACAATATATAGTTTAACATCATTCAAGAAGACATACAGTTTAACGTCATGCGGGACAACATACAGTTTAATGTCATGCAGGATAATACAAAGTTTAACGTCATGCGGGACGAACATGAATTATAACGTCATGTCAGACGAACGTGTAGTTTAACGTCATGCAGGACGAACATGACGTTTAACATCATGTCGGACGAACGTGCAGTTTAATATCATTCGGGACGAACTTGCAATTTAAGGTCATGTAGGACCGAATGTTTAAGGACCTAGGGACCAAAATCCATTTTAAGGTTCGGGGGGATTGAAATCTAGTTTATGGTTATTGGGGACCCCGTAGGGTCAGGCAAAATATTTCCTAAGAAACTTGGCATTGGTGGGAGGAGTTATATGCCCACCATCTATGGTTACTAGTGAGTACGCACCATTGGGATAATGCTTATAAACATTGAAAGGCCCTTCTAATTTGGGCTCCAACTTGGGTGGTTTCCTACTGAGGATCAATGGTTCTCTGAGGGCTAGTACCATGCCACCTTGCCGAAAAGAGTGGAGGTAATCCTTCTTGTTGAAAGCTCGAGCCGTCCTGCTCTCATGCCTTTCTAAATTGTGAATGGCATGAAGCCTATTCTCATCCAATGCTTCCAATTCAGCTAGACGGATCTCAACCACTCTATTCGGAACATTCTGGTGATAGAGCGCAATGTGAAATGAGGGAAAATGAATCTCGATGGGTAGGACGACCTCGGTTCTGTACACCAGGAAATATAGGGTCACCTTGGTGGAATTACGATTCATTTTCTGATAGGCCCAGAGGGTGTTGGGGAGTTTATATGGACAACCCTTCTTGTTCTGACCAACTATCTTTTGCAGAATGTTATAGTGGGTTTCATTGAATGCCTCAATCTATTCATTTTCCTGCGCGTGGTAGTGGGAGGTATGGTTAGAACGAATATTGTACTTGGCTTAAAACTTCTTAAACACGGTTACTCAAAAGTTGGTGTCGTTATCGGTGAGGATTGCATGAGGGAACCCAAACCGATGGATGATATTGGAACTCACGAAGTCCAGGATTGTACAGTCCTTGATTTCCTTGAGCAGAATTTCCTCTCACCACTTGGAAAAGAAATACGTAGTGCTCAGAGTGAATTGGCATTGGCAAGACATTGTAGGTGGGTATGGTCCTACGACATATATCCCCCAAACCATAAAGGTCCAAGAGTACTTGGTAGTATGGAGAGGCTTCAGTGGACGATGCACAAAGTTATCATGAAATTGGCATGCATGGAACCTCCTGGCGAACTCGATGCAGTCATGGATCATGGAGGGAAAAAAACCCTAGTCTCTAGATCTGATGAGACAGTTTTGGCCCAGCCTGATGGGCACCACAGGAACAAGCGTGAACCTCCTCCAAGACCTATGGAATCTCAACCCCTTGAATGAAATGGAGGATAACGCCATCAAATCCACGTTTATAGAGGATATTCTTAAGACTGGAACCACTTTGGAGGGTAAACTGCAGCCCACGGTGTTGGATTTTCTCATTCTCACCTCGATCAGCTGGGAGGAAACCATTTTGGAGATAATCACCCAAAGGGGTTATCCAGTCAGAAATTGCTTCAACCACTACACCTAACGAACTTGGGGTTCCCGAAGTGGAAGCCTCGGTGGTAATATGGATTTCCCATGGTCCGTTTCCATCCTCTGGGGTGACGGGAGCAATGAATCTCCAATTCACCACTTGGATAATTAGATCATCCTTCTCAGGCTCATCAAGTGATGTTGCCAAGCTGGTAAAAGAATATGCTTGACCGTTCTATGACTAAGGGACAAAAATAACCTCTGGCCGAGAAGGGAACCGGGCCATTATATGGAGAGTGAATTCTAACAATGGTACGAGCTCTGGCTTCTTGACAACATAGTCACCATTGACCTGTTTAATAATTTTCGTGGAGTCCCCTTTCACATGAAAATGGGGAATGTCGATCTCAAGGGCCATCTCAAGACTAGTGATGAGGGCATGATACTCTACCTCGTTGTTAACTCAACCTTCTAACAACAAGAATGAGTATAGAAAGACGACTTATGCCGGGGTGATAAAGACGATACCCATTCCTACTCTTTTTAGACTAGGATCATTGAGCCTCCTACCAGTGGGGCTCCAGGAGGCACCATCAAAGTGCATCTCCCAACATGGGGTGGCTTGATCAACTAAGAGGATTGCCTCTTCAGGAAAATACATGTCTAGGGACTGATCTGTAGAGGTTGGATGGGCGGCTAGAAAGTATTCCAATGCCTACCCCTTGATAGCCGTCTGGGACACGGACCTGATGTCGAACTGCTAGAGGATCACCGCCCACCGCACTAGTCAGCCAGTCAACATGGGGCAATTCAGAATATACTTCAACGGGCCTACCCAAGAGATCATCTATAACTCATGGTGCTGCAGGTGGTGTCGCAATTTCTGTATGGAAAACATGAGTGCAATGCATCTCTTATCGATGGGGGAGTATCAGGCCTCTGTATCGAGGAGCATGCAGTTGAGGTTGTAGAGACTATTCTCTATCCCCTCATTGTTCTTCTGGGAGAGAAGGGTGATGAGAGACCATTCTAGGGTGGTGACATAGAGGACTAGCAGCTTTCTGGAGACAAGTGGCATCAAGACCAGAGGTTGGATAAAATACTGCTTTATTTCCTCAAAGGTGGTCTGGCACTCCTCGTCCCACTCATAAGTGGTGTCCTTCTTCATGAGCTGAGAAAGGGCGTACACATGCCATCTAGATTCACAATGAATCGGTGTATGTAGGCCAAGTGGCCTTGGAGACCTTTAAGATCCTGAATATTTCTAGGGGGAGGCATGTAACTGATGGCCTTTATCTTCTTTGGGTCAATCTTGATGCCTCGGTATTGGACAACAAAGACAACGAACATCCTAGAAGTGACCCCAATGGCACACTTCAATGGGTTCATCTTCAGTTAGAGGGAATAGCGAAAACTGAATACTCTCTCAAGGTGCTTTAGATGGTCTTGGCACTGGAGAGATTTGACTACCAGATCGTCCACATAGAATTCCACCAATGTCCTTAGGATCGACATGAATATACGATGCATGGCCCGCTGATCAGTTGTATCAACATTCTTTAGGCCTAAGGGCATAACCTGGTAATAGAAAGTACCTTGAGGTGCTATGAAAGAGGTAGAATCCTCATCCTCAGGGGCCATCTGGATCTGACTATATCCAGAGTAACCATCCAAGAAGGAGAGGGCTTGGAACCCAGCCGTAGAGTCGATCAAAAATTCGGTCACTGGGAGGGGAAAATCATCCTTCACATAGTGATAGTTGAGATCACAGAAGTTGATGTAGACTCTGATCTGTCCATTATTCTTCCTGACTCGCATGATATTTTCTAAGCCCCTGGGGTACTGGACCTCCTTAACAAAGTTGGCTCTGATGATCATGTCAACTTCGGCCTTGACCATGGAACCGTGAGAAGGGTGCATCTTTCTGAGATGTTTCTTGAACCCGCGATGATTTTTCGGGAGACCAAGGCTGTTGACGGCTACCTGAGGCTATATTCCCGGCATCTCATCATAACTCCAATAAAATACATCATGGTGCTATTTGAGGAAGCCAATGTACTGATGCTACTCCTTGAGGGACATGGAGGCACTGATCAATGTAGGTCTCGGATTTGTCTCGCTACCAAGGTTCACCTATACCAATTCATCAACCATGGAAGAGACGCCTTCCTCAAAGGAAGTGGGAGGGTCCACTATATCCTCTTCTCCACTTATAGATAAATCCTCCTTAGGAGAAACTTCTTTTGGGTTTCCAGGCCCTGATAAGAGGCTGGTACCAGCTTGCTCAGCATTGGTCATTGCATCAGGGAATTCTGGCACTGCCGACACCATGGATATGAAGGCTGTCGACCCAATCCCATATGGTCTCTGGACCAAGGGACCATGCTGGATAATATCAATGCATAAGTGGAGCGTCGGCCAGATATGACTTCTTCCAGCCCAACGAAATAGGAATGTATGACGTACTGCCATTTCCATGAGCCAGATATCCCGATACCTGATGGGAGTGGGAGGCTCCAGGATTACTGGAGCCTGGTCCGTATAAGAATGTGAAGTGATCTTTCGATGCTTCTGGGATTTGGGAGCATGATTCCCTCTTTTCCCAGAAATGACAAAAAAATTCCCCATATCAGGGGTTGTGGCCTCCAACTGATGGATCGGGAAGACGTAGGCATCAGTCAAGCCTGCCCAAGGGTCTGTCGTATCAGAGACAGGCTCAACTTCACTTGATTGGACTTTATTATCCTTTCTCTTGTAAAAGTCAGCATCCAAGTAGAGGGCTTCGAAAGGGGAGAAAGGAGATGCATGACATTGGTGTATGCCTACTCGACCATTAAGGGAGTACTTGAGGCATTGGTGATATGATGTGGGGACCACCACATGTTGATAGAGCAATGGACTACCCATTAATGCATTTTACGATGTGTCCTGGGAGACGACCATAAACTCGGTGCTGGAAATCAGGCCACTGAAATGGGTCTTCAAACGGATCTTGTAGACCGGTGTCTACTATGTCCTATCATATCACTGGATTCTCAAATCAGAGGGAGTCAGGTCATATTCAAATAACCCTAGCTTCTGCCGTGTCCATGTTGGGATAAAGTTGATCCTGGGGCTGGTGTCAACAAGACATCGACAAATCTCAACGCCATTGAATTGGCCAGTGATATACTGTGGGCGGATGTGACCCTGTATGGGAGAGCCTTCATCTTCTCTTGAGAATGAAATGATGGTCTTACATTCTGTATCCTCAACTGTTTCATCATGAAAGGCCTCTATAGCTGCTAACACCATCTCAAACTACAGGGGGATCTTTAAATCCTCGGAAAGTGCTTTGCACATATTTGGAGATAGGTGATGGTATTCAAAGATAGAAATAATCACTGGGATGCCGGCGAGGTGCTTGATAACGTCGTACTTCCATGTCAGGCGCGAACTTCTGCTTGCAGGGAGTTGATCTTTGTTTGGAAGCATGGCAGGGCCATCCGGTTGGACTGGCAGCTGACTTGCACTGGGCATATCCCACTGATCACTAGTTGAGGCTCAAAGGGTCACTATCAGATAAGGACCCGATAGATGGGATCAGCCCATAATGGGACGATGCTAGTCACGGCACAGCCGTAGTAGTTATACCTAATCCAGTAGCACAAACGGTGGTAGAGGTGGGCCTCTCGATGCCAGATGAATAGGTTGTGCGTGCTGAGTTCTGCGTTGGGCCGACAGTTTGGTCTCAGTAGTATGCACGGCCTGGATGGAGGTTCCAACTGATGCACCTCAATGACCAAAATGGTTGTGGCTCTGCCTATATTGGCGTCGGCTGGGGAAATTGGGGAGGTTATCCTAGTGCTCCCCCTCATTGGGAGTCATATAGGGATTTACCAACTCAACGGTGTTAACTGAAGCGTACCCTTTACTATCACTTGATGAATCATCCACCACTGGGTGGATTCGGGGAGGGATGCCCATCTTTAGGGGCATGAAGTCACAGAGAGTGGGCGATGACGACCACATTGGAACGGCGCGTTGCTTCTTCTTGTGTCATTGATGCTTGCTCTATTGGGAAGATGATGGATGAGATGATAATGAAGAAGTGGTGGTCACAGCTTCTGAAGGCTCCAGTTGATTCAGGCCTTCTGGAATGATGCCATGGGTGCGGGAAACCATCTTACAGGCCATCCAGTCACTATATTTCTCAGAACCACGGTCAGAAACCTGCTTCCACTCACCTTCACTGTCACTACTGCTATCTGATCATACAATGACACCTGTCACTTGTACCGGGGCTAGTCCCATTCTAACTATGTCATTGTTAATCTAGTCTTGGATTCAGTCCTCAAACATAAATCATTACTTGATGGGGTTCCCCACGATCTGATGATAAGGGTTGTAGTTGGGGTGATCAGTGAAATGCGCCTCTTCTGGCTTTCGACACTCAAGAAGTCGTACAATTCTCTACTCTAAGGTGTTGCAGAAGTATCTAGGGACCAGAGCCTCATCAAAAGTGTAGGTCGGATTCCTTCTATTCAGAAATGGGGGTCTAAGAGCATGTCCAAGGAGGCTATTCCTGTGGTGGTGGACCTCTGCGAGGCGGTGGTGGTGCATTGGGGTGCCTGCTGATTCTGAGGATGTTGCTGGGCTGGAAGCTTTGCCCGTGGTGGTGGACCTCTGCGAGGCTGTGGAGCTGGCTCCACTGGTATCAATTCTAGCTACCTAGGGGCCTCTATCTAGGCCACCATGATGGGATCGTCTCTAGCATCTCTCCTTGCTGGAATTGTAGGAGGCAGTAGGCATGCATGACTGGCCTATTGCATGGATTCTTTGAGGTGCTGGGCCTTATTCGAGAAGTCTCGGAACCCTCCGGGATAGTTCTAAGTTATCAGGCAGGGAACCAGTTCCATCTTGACATTTCCCATGCACATCATCAATAATTTCTCCTGAGTCAGTGACATATCAAGGGAGTATGTGAGCCCCTTCCATCGAACGATGAAGTCTGTTACTGCTCATCGGGCCTTTTCATGCACCTGAAGAGGTCAACAATGTTCGAAATCTGGGTGGTAATGCTGAACTGGTAAATGAACTACTTGTGAAGGACCTCCCATCTTGTCAATGATCCAATGGGGAGCTGGATGTACCAGACGAATGTCGTCCCTTTAAGTGTCTGAACAAAACAACGGATCTTGGCGGCCTCCTACTGCGCTGGGGTCCCTAACATAGGCCCACACCTCGAGTTAAAGTGTCCCAGGTGATGCGGCAGGTCCCCATCCAATTAAATGGGGAGAAATTGGGATTTCTAAATCCTGGGTGTGCTGGAATGTCATCCACCCATGCCTGGTATGGCTTTCCATCAGGTGGGATGGCCACCTACCGAATTTCCAAAGCCTTGAGGCAGGATATGAGTGATGCCATTGGATCGTCAGGACGTGGGTCCCTATCCTGACGGGGATCCTTAACCACGAGCGCGTTTTTGTGATCTTCGATGCAGTAGCTAAGCTTTGCGGCTCATGGAGCTACTAGTGGAGTAATGCTTGGTGTGGACGGAGGAGCCCGAGGAGGGTTCCTCCGATTTTCACGCAATTCATGAGGGTTCTAAAATACATAATTCTCCCTCTTTCCATGAGCTTCAGCTTCTGCCCTGTCAGTGAATGCGGCATGATCAAGGTTTCTTGGGAGAATCTTGCTGAGGGGTAGTTTTTCTTGCCCCTACTACCCTGACCTAGGATCATCGTAGTCGGGTTGTCACTCTACAATGCATTCAGCCAGAAGTTCATCGACAAACATCTTCTGATCAGTAAGTTGTTGGCGTAGTGTGGCCTTCTCAGGGTCCCATTCCATCTTTTTCACTGAGGTGGATGGGTAGGAGTGCATGATGTCTCTGACGTGCTCTTTCCCCTTACTGACATTCTGGATGAGTACCAATGCCTCGGTGGGTGGAGGGAGAGCTATGAGGTTCCTCTCCTGGAAAGTAATCCTCCCTGATGGGTCCAATGGCGGAATGTCTTCTAGGGGATGTCCTAATCAATAATTCCCAACTCATTCTCCCCTACCTACAGATCGGTCATGTTGTCAGCCACCCTTCTTTGGGGCATTCCCTAACTATCTCCAAGTGAGTCGGTCTGCCAGTGAATTTCACTAAAGAGGAGGGCAGTGTACTGCCCCCAGCAATAGAATTGTGCATAGAGGTAGCCTCCACAATAACTTTGTGGAGTACTTGGAAACTTTGAATGCATTTCTGTTGGAGGGCCATGTGGTGGCCAGGTGACTCAGGTTGCCGGACCATAGGGAGCGTGGTAAGGTCAAACAGACGACATTGTTTGGCGATGTCCTACAGGTGCTCTTGGCTCCTGGGATAATTCACCCACCGGTGGTGAATATGGAAATGATTTACATAGAGGGTTCAGCGGAAACATTCAAACTCATCTGGGGTGAGCGATTCTGGAATACAAAAACACGATCCTATAACCATCCAAAACTTCTAAAGGAAGTGGCCTACTGCGAGGAAGGTCCAGAAGATCCTTGGCTCAAATTCAGGGTATGTCCCTTGATTTCTCCACTCTTCAACTGAGGGTGGATGAGGAACTAGCAGCGGCGATGAGGCGGGCTGCTGGGATGGTGGACTGGCCGGCAGAGAATACGGCCAGTGGGCTGATTGGCTGTCGAATCTTGGGTTGTCCTCTGAGGGTTGTAGTGATCTGGCCACCATGTCACGATAGGATGGACTGACAACTAGGGCTCCTGGCACAGTATTAGTGTCCACATAGGGTGGTCCATGCCACGAATCTCCTTCCATTGACCACCAAAATAGCTCTCTGTACCCTCCAGCCAAGTAATAGGGTTCTTCCGGAGGCACAGCTGTCGACTGCACGGTCAGTCCTTGGGGACATGCCATGTTCTCATCCTCCTGGATATACCTTTGGAGGGAAACAGGGATCCTACAGATCTCGCATTTCAGGAGTACGATGTTGTTGCACCTCATTCTTACCCCAACCCTTCACTCGGAGGACTGAAGAGAGGGCTCCTGCGATGAGTTGGACTTTAATTCGGAGTCTAAGAAGCGGACTAGTCTGATTGCTGCCCGGCCTTCCCCAGAATTCCTTTTATGGTGACGACGAACCGCATTCCTGCCCATGGGTGGTTCCTCAAGACATGGCTGATTTCTGACATGGGGTCCTCTAGCCACACTGGTGTTGGGGCAGAGAGGGTTTCCACCCGAGAAAGTCGGGGTGCTAGGAGCACCGGGAAAAATGTTGAAAGGGGCATGAGGTGGGACTCCGTGCTAATGGGTGACCAAACATGCCATGTCTCCATATCGGCAGTCTGTGGAAGGGGGAGTGACCACGTACCTAGTGTAGTGAGCGTGGGAGATAACCCCATATATAGTGTTGCTTTCATGGGAAAGACCCTCGCATGGGTTGAAGGTGGCTCGGGCAGACCTCCAAGTCGAGATTGGAAGTAGGGAGGATCCACACCTTTTGTAGCAGTGGTGCGGAATGAGCATCTACGTGGGGTGGAATAGATGTGGATTGGTCCACGGCAGCCATCACCTGTTCCAGCAATAGGGAGAGTTGACCTAGCCTTCCCGTGGGGTAGTTAGGGCCTCGATCCAGGTCGGGCGTGGAACTGTCCCTGCTCAACGTATGCAGGGAGTTGGGGATATGAGTCAACGGTGTATCGAGCAACAATAGTTGCTAACAATGATGACTTGTGGTGAGAATATTTTTCCCTTTTAACCCAACACTGGCATCGGGTCAGATGCACATGAGCTGGTGATGCAGGCGCGTGGATTACCTGCTCCTCGTTTTAAGGATACGAGCGGCGGCACAGACGCGGCCTTGTGGGGGCCCTCACTGGGAGACCTTGAAGCTGGACTCTGATTGGGCTAACCTGGATATCCCCTACCTCATTGGCGTAGGGGAGGGATCTATTGAGGTGCTCTGGGGACAAGCTCCCAAAGAGATTGAATTTTTGGGTGGGGAGTAGCGGCTCCCTGCACGACCCTCGAGGGCACTTTGACAGTGAGGAGCCACTACCTCAAGATCTAAGCGGGCCATATCCCTAGTGGGGATAATCCCCTCCTCCTCATACCTGCATACAAGGTCATTAATTACCCTTCGCTAGATAATTTTTGATAGGGAGAGGGGGCCTGGGCGCCCAGCAGTCATGGCGGTCAGGGCTGTCGTGGAAGAGGCAGAACTATGCAGGGTAGTAGTATCGATATTTCCCCTGCCCCTACCCTGGAGGGCAGGTGATCAAGATCTGAATGCAATGACTTGATTCCTGGAAGCGGGGAGGTGAAAGCATCAATACTGATTGGAAAAGAAAGAGACAACCAGTTCCCTAGTACCATACCATCTTTCGTGGTTTTCCAGAGGTATCCACGCTGAAAACGTCGCAGAGCGGAATGCTCAACTTCCTGACTGTCCCAACTTCTGGAAAGTTTCACATCACGCCTGTTTGGTGGGTCTTAAAACTGGATGACGGGGTTAGATGACATGTTAAACCACCGATTCCCCGAACACATCTATCCTCTATGCTGAGGAGAGGAGTTTCATGTTGGGTTCGCCATTTTCTGTTTCTGATGCTTTCGTCAGGGCATGCGCGTGCATCCATTACTTAGAGGACGCGCTGCTGCTACCCCGTATTACCACGTTCCAATGGCGGGAGGCATCCACTCCTTGTTCAGGGACGTCTACTCCATGATCAAAATAGGATGATGGGATGTTGGTTCTTCCATTCGTGGATTCCACCTCAGAGTTCATCACCTAGTCCGGGTCTCCCTTGTAGATTTAAGACATAGTTCGTGAAACTCTTCCCGGCAACATATCCTCATAGACACCAGTTAATTACACTGCTTCTATAAGGACTCTCCCAGGAGTCAGGTCAGGTAAGCATCCTTCTTTTAGAAGAGTAGCCACGCTAGGCATCACATGCGTGTCTTAACGCTGGGGGATTGGCATGTCTATCTTCTGTATATTATCATAGGGCTTCTCGAGGGCACAGAAGCCCGAGGCATCCCACATCAAACATGGGTAATCCTATGCCATAGGAAGTTATCTGAGGTCTTACTCAGCTTCCCAGGTTTAACATAGGGTGTGCCTCAAGTTTAACATCTAGCGGAGACAGATCGGACTGATCAGCACACTGGTTAGAGCGGATCAGATGAGCGCAACCCCCGAAGGGGACACCGAGGTTGGGGTAAGAATGTAGGAGGATTCCAGAATATTGTGGAGGGGAATGAGGTGGCATGATCCCAATGGGATGTGGAGGCCCGAGTGAGAATTAGGATGGATGATGGTCTCAATCCTAAGCGTCGAAGAGACTTCCTAAATATCCTCGTGGTAGGGAATCAAATTCCGTATGGGTCAATGAAACGAGGGGAAACTTGAGGAGGCAACCCATGCGAATGGATGCATGGATGGGACCCAGAGTATGTGGAACCTTCGGGTTAGGTCTTGCGCTACCCAAGACACGTGGGCTTGAGGGAGAGATCAGGATGAGTCATGGGCGATGGGCTTGAGCCTTGTCGAGTCTTCTTACGTATCCACGTGGAATGGAATCAAAGTCCATATAGTTCAGGTGGTATCTGGGGCTTACGCTCTTAGGCGACCCATGTTGTCGGTAAACCAACATGAAGGTGGAACTGGGGTCCAGATGGATGGTGGGATTGAACCTCGTGGAGGCTTCCTACGTACCATGCCTTAGCATGGATCAAACTCCACATAGTTCCTGATGGATTGGGGCTTACGCTCTGAGATGGCACAAGGTGTTAGGGTGGGGATCACACTTTGAGGATGCCCAAGGCAATGGGGCTTGATCCTCGTGGAGGATTTCTATGTACCATTCCTTAGCACGAATCAAAGTCCCCATAGTTCGTGATGGATTGGGTCTTACGCTATAAGACGGCCCACGGTATTGGGTTGGGGCTTAAACATTGATGTGGCCCAAGGTGGTGGGGCTTGAACCTCAGGGAGGCTTCCTACGTACCACACCATAACATGGATCAACGTCCCCGTAGTCCGAGATGGATTGGGGCCTACACTCTGAGGCGGCCCAAAGTGGTGGGGCTTGACCCTTGTTGAGGCTTCCTACATACCATGCCTTAGCACGGATCAAAGTCCTCGTAGTTCGGGATGGATTGGAGATTATGCTCTGAGGCGGCTCAAGGTGGTTGGGATTGAACCTCGTGGAGGTTTCCTATCTACCATGCCTTAGCACGAATCAAAGTCCCTAGAGTTCGGGTATAGATGTTAACGTTGTGTGGGAAGATGGGTTCTTGGCATTTTATCATCCTACAGCTTGGACGAGGGCATTTGGGGCTTATGCTCTGAGGCGGTCCAAGAATTTTCATGGCTGGTGATCACACTAAGCTCACAGGAGTTATGATTGGTATGAGAAACAAGAGCTTGCAGAGACCTGATGATCACATCGCGAAGGGTGCGTCCGTGGGAAATGAAGAGGGGATTACACATTGAGTGGCCCAAGGTGCCGAGACTTACTCCAGGGTGGAGGCCCGTGAAGCAACAAAGTGTAGCAGGAGAGGGATTTTCTGACCGAATAAAGGAGGAACCCCATTCCCTATCACGCCTTTGGCTGGATTTGGCACCGATGGAGTGAGGACGAATAGGGGTTCCACCTCCACCAAGAATTGTTAGGGGCTTACACTAAGGTGGCTTCCCTGCCCCATGGACAAACGCCACTGCAATAAGGAGGATATCAACCCCTGTGAGGAGTTATATCATTACTATGGATACGAGTGGGAATAGAGAATGTCCATGGTGGGGGGACCCTCTGTGCGTGGCATGGGGATAGGACACAATTTAACATCATGTGTTGAGGATGAAGTGATTTGCAGTTTAACGTCCTACAACTCAGATGAGGTGGGTTTTCTCCACACCCCTAGCACTTACATAACCAGTACCCCCAATCCCTTGTGGGAGGGAAGGAATCGGAAAGGCTGTAGAGAGGGTGTGTCACAGAGCGAACCATTATGGGGTCCACGTTAGTGTGGCTATGCGAAGAAAAAATAGCCATTAGCTTTCCTATGTGAAGAAGCATGAGGAAAAGCAACGCAACAGGAAGTATCATCCAAGGAACTTTGAAGTTACTTCTTATAAGCCAAGAAGGTTGGTTGGGAAAATGGCCCATCATGTGAGTGCCCGAGGGGATTATGCGCAACCCCTGAGGTTTGTGTGAAATAAGGGTCCCATGAGAAAAGCACCGGGATGGCGCGAAAAGCACCAGGCTAGAGCGAAATCGGTGATGATTGCGTGGAATTGGAACCAAGGTGTTGCACGCAACTAGAAAGGATTGCACGCAAGGAGTATGAATTGCACGCAAGTGGTAGAGGTCATGCACAAGGACAAGGGGTGCACGCAATGGAAGGAATGTCACACAATTGGCCAGCCTGTGTGCAATTGGAGGAATTATGCACAAGGGGTGGACCCCGAAGGGATTGGAATTCAGTCTAAGCCAAAGGGGATCTCACGTGAAGGCGGGCCCTGGGGTGACTGGGTGTGAAAAGAATAATACCTGAAGGCCATATTGCATGCACACAGAAAGCCGACTACGTGCATGAGAGCCGGTTCAGATTCTACAGCCCCAAAAAGGAAGGGTGTTACCTTCTCTTTATTGGAATCCAGGGGTGCAAAAAACAAGGCCATACAAAATTATTGTGCGATAGAGGCAGCATCACGATAGTAAACCGTGTGGGGGCACGGGCGCGAAATTATTTCGCTCATATGCCGTGGGATCTTCGTGAATCCTGGTGCTTTCTGCGTGGGACCGATTGTTTTGTACACTTCATCATTTATTTCATGCAACCCCTCCACCCCCTCCCCCTGACTGGGGCTCCGGGTTTGAATATGACTTCGCTTTGTTGTTTCGAAACATTCTCCAACATTTAAGCACTTTTCAGCGTCTACAAACACAAGGCCTTAACTCATTTTAAAAGTCATTATTCTATATATGATCACTATAATTACATGAAATTTAACATCCTACCTATTGGGATGGACCACATCATTACGAGTTGTGAGATTTAAAAGAAATTCAAATATTTCATTTTGAATAAAATTCCCTCTGATTAACTAAAATTTGGATTCAGAATATTTTTGTTCAAGCACCATAATGAGATGTTTTTGAACCTAGAATGAGACCTTCTTGGTGGTTTAGATTCTTGGGTTGTCATCAATGAAGGTTTCAGTGGCCCAATAGCTAAATTTTAGCTATAGGTTGGAAAATGTGGCACAACATTAGGCGCTAAAACATACTGTATTTTTTCATATTGGTCCATTATTTAGTAGTTAGGGGAAGAATCAAATTTGTTCAAATAGTGATGGTCTATGTTGGGGTTCATATTTTACACCATACAAGTCCTTAGGGAGAGAAGGGAATTGTGCAACATCTCTGAGTATGGCTATATTGTAACCTAAATGGACCCACAATAGTGCAGTCTAGTGGGGAATACCCATACCTCAAAAAAATTACATTTTATGGATATCTAATTGGAGACCCTCACAAGTTGGGATGTGTCATGTGGGTGAGATCCACCCTATATAATGATCCCATGGGTGGGCCCTTATACCACATCCCCAAAGGATCCTATGTTAGGCATCCCTTTGAGGGGACTTTGCACCATGGCCCCTATAGCTACCCCACAAAGTGCCCTCTCCTTATTTTCTCTAGGGGCCATTTAGTCTTTTCCTAGGCGTTACAATATAGAACCCCCATGGGTATATGGCCCCAAGTCTTATAAAAGGAACCGAGATCTATCTTTTCTATCCCTTTTATTTCCCACGGTTCCCATTTGAACTAGGTTATTTGAGAGTTTTTTATCACACATAATTAATGAAATATTCTCTCAAAATTCCCCTAGTTCATATGACTCATTATCCTTTAATAATGGGTTGATCATCAATGATTTTGGATGGATGATTTAACAAGAACATAATAAAATAATTCTAAATAAAGGGAAATTAATTTTTTTCTGGCAAATTTTATTTTTAGAGCTGATAATAATGTTTTCATTAATTTTTTACCTATATTTTTATCACTCAATGTATTTAATGAGCTATTTTTTGTATTTTTTAGGAATTTTTTGATTGATTTAGAGTTATAATTTGTGTTCTTTTCTATCCTTGGTCTTGTGTGTATCAATTTTTTAAAATAAATTGTTTCTCATAGTTTTAGCATCATGAAGTTCCATAGTGAGTTTATCATCAATTATTCCAAATAGATTTTTTTAAGTGTTTAATTTATTATTTTTTATGATTTTTATAAATGAGATAGTTTTTCATGGACTCAAATGAGATTGGTATGAGCTTTGGGTGATTTATGGATCCTTTATTGATGTTTGTGGCATTGAAATTATTGATTTTATATCCCATATTGAATTTATTGTTCATATTCCATCATTGGGATTATCGTTTTCATGATACATGAACATTGTGATCTCACAACATATTGAGATAAGCTTGAATCATCTGAATAGTTATGATTTAATGTATATCATGTTAAATTTTTTAATGGTGGTGCATTGGTCATATGATTTTAGTGACATCATTTATATTTTTCTAGGTTGTTTGATTTTGTTCTAAAAATAAATTGGTTTCATTTTTAAATTATATTTTTAAAATGGGTTTATTGAAAAAAAATTCAATGAAATTCTATAGATTTGTGAATCATGTTTTGAAATTGGATTTCAAAACATGCATGGGTTTTTAATGGATGTTTTGATGTGAATTTGGTAAAGTTCATTTAAAAGAAAACAATGGAATGTGATTCCATTTTAAAATGGTTTAATATAGAATTTGGAATTATTTCCAAATGAAATTATAAGATGATTGATGTATTTTTTGTCTACATACCCTATTATGTGAATTCCATATTTTAAAAATCTTATGTACATACTACACATACTATTTTTTATTTTATGGTGTGTAATGTTTTATATAATTATGTATATCTTTTTTGGATTCTAAAAATAACATTTCTTCTTCCTTATCAAGGTTATAGGTTGGTCTGGATAGATGTGAAATTTTCCTTAGAAGTCATAGATTTCTATTTGGATGTGTATGAGATTTATGGCTATGTTATTAGTGGATAACACCGTAGTGGTGACCTAGTGAGCTTAGGAGATGTCATACATTCCAGGTTTATTTTTACAGGATTTTTTTCCTTTTTACATATTATTTGAAATTAATCTTGTTGTGGGGGTGTGGGGTCTAAGACCTTATCCCAACCTTAACTGAGAAATCAATTGAAGGATCAATGTGGGAGAGGTAGGCTTCTAGTTTGTTGGGATGTTTAGGAAAATCTTATGTGATAAGATATGGATTTATATGGGGTATGAGGCCTCCAATTAGTGAGAAGGTCTGGTCATAGTACATCATGTGCAATATTACATGAGTGAGATTTGGTAACCATGATTCATAATGTATGAACTTTGTTGAGTTTGAAGGGACGATTCAAGAATAGAATATTCATTATCATATGCCTTCGTACAATTATGGGGATGTGGAATTATACCCTACCTAAAAATTTAGGTACATGATGAGTTATTGTATGGAACACTACATAGAGTTTTCAGTTATGTCTTGGGTTATTAAATGAGGTGAGACTTTTTTCCTTATGATGTGGAGTCAAAGTAGTAGGGATCAGGTGTCATGTTTTCCTACATAGCGTATTATAATTTGACATGCATGTTTATAGGTTTGTTGTTTGTTTTTTTTCTAGGTGGGTACATTTCTTGGGCATCACTAAACTCCTCATATATTTATAGCTTACATATGCACATGATCCAAGTACCACTTGGCATTTTCATGGAATTGTATATTCCTACAAATTCTTTGTACTCTCCCTTACCCATTTACGAAGAATGGTATTCATTTTATGTGGGTATACTAATATATTATAATATTTTATAAGTACCACATGTAGATGGATACTTGGTTTATTTAGTAGGTAGAGGAGTTTGAGGATTCAGTGGGGTGATTATTTTCATTGGGTCAAAGGCCAAGGTAATTGATTTTTACATAATATTTAGAATGGGGTGGCCAATGTATAATCTCTTATATTTTATTCCAATGATTCTATCTTTCTTTATTTTATTCACTATATTATTTTTATTCTTCATATATATATACTACTTTCTATTCATGAATATAGGGGACTATAGGGATCTTTATTTTATAGATATAGTATTTTGCGAGGTATTTTGTATGGATGGATCATGATGAATTCATAGAATATGTAGTCATGAACCTCACGAATTATCTAATGGGGATATTTTATCATTGGTTTGTTTAGGACCTCCCTGATAATAGATAGCCTCTATCAGACGTGGATTCATTCTTGAGGTCATGTGATGACCCCCACTTGAGTTCTATTTAGGAGGTCAAGGAAGGGGTGTTACAAATGGTATCAAAGAATATTTTATAAAGGATAGTGTTGTTAGATGTGGGTATTGGTTATCAAGAATTTAGATTTAGACTATGATCCTACCAAACCAGCATGACATCGGTTAAAACTTGCGTTACTAGGGGATGCCCAATGTATTTTTTGGTCAATCTAGGATGAATATTTTTTCATATTGGAAGATAATCTGAATGTTTTTTGGATGAGACTCGGGATGAGTTATAGGTATTATAAAGGATCAAGTGTGTTTTTCATGAATGATGATAGTGGAATGATTTGGTTCATGATACATACACTTTTGATTAGTGTTTCTTGATATATTTATTCATTTATATCATGTATTAAGTAATTAATTTCAATATATAATAAATGTTTTATAGATTATATTATAAATTATGCTTATAATTATATGGATTTGGGGGATTATTTTATTGATTGTTATTGTGATTATTTATCTTCCATTGGGATATAATTTTGAGGATTTTCAACTCAGAGGGAAAACATAGTTTTGAAAATAGATTATGCATTCTTGTGTGAGGGGTGTGTGGATTGATTTTTATAAGTTTATTTCATGATAAATAACTCATATATATGGTGATTTTAAATGACTGGTATTTTTCTATGTTTAGAAATTATAGGGAAAATGTTCTTGAAATTGAATTTAAAATTTTATTTTGAAAACAACATAATTTTTCTAGAAATTGGCCATATTGGTATGTGGTTTTGATTATTTTTTCTAATAACCATTGAATTCCAATGGGTATTAGGAAAAATCAAGTGACTTTTTGGTGTGTGTAAATAAATTGAGAAGGTTATTAGAATAAAAAACTACGACCTATGTAAACGAGACTACATGTGTTTTTTCTATTTAGGAGTGACCTATAGAAAAAAAATTTCCACTAAACTAGTTTGTTTTGTTTATGTGAAACCACCAAGTGATTTTGGAAGGTTTATAAATAATTATTACTGAGGTTTTGAATGTGAAATTAGAACATAAGTAGATTAGTTTACTGTATTTTTTGTGGTTTATAAAGATTGAATTACGTTTTTAGATTATGTGTATGGTTGGAAGGAAAAACTTATTTTGATATATTTGTTTACGTATTGATCTATAGGAAAAACATTTATCCTTGTATTGAGCAGTTGGATATGGGTTTTGTCTTTTTCATATTTTGGACTACATTAATTTGGAAAGCATGTATGGAAAATAATTATTTTTTTGGGAGAACCATTTAATGTAATTTCAATAATTTAGTTGATTATTATAGTTGGGAACACCATAACACTTAGGATAAGTTAGTGGTTGACTCTTCTGTGTTCTAGGATTCATGGGTAGATTTTAGTGTTACTATGGTGTTTATTGATTAGTGTGTTGTGTTGGAACTCAATAATATGTAATGTAGTCACATATTATCATTATGTGTTGTATTTTAAATGATTTGGGTGATATATATTTGTTTTTTTCTTAGTGACATGATGATAAGGATACTCCTCTATTGAGGAGCATCATATCAGTCATCATCATAGAACCCTTTCTTTAGAAGGATGTTAAGTACAATGAAACTGATTGATGGGTGATTATGATTTTAATGGGATTTTGGTGAGATTATAGACATGATTTTTGATTTTAGGTGTGATTTTTGATAGATTAATTGATTTTATATCTAAGGATGGATGGTGATAGGGTGGTCCTAGAGTGATTCAGACTAGGGTTTTTGCTGGTTATCATAGGTAGAGTATGATGTTTGGATGTGTCAATTCATAATACAATGGTTGTAACATACCAAAAGTTTTGTTTTTAATTCAATTATAATGTTTTTATATTTCTACAATGCCCTTAGGAATTAATGTATTATGATGAAGAGGGATGGAGTTATATTGGCTTGTGTGGTTGAGCGTTTTCGGTGAAAGACGATCATATAACTGAATGGTGTGGTTATGTAATATTGGTTTTCATATGTTAGATACCACTTTGGGATATTTGTTTAAGATATGGTATTGGTAATCTATGTAATGTACTATTATTTTATGATAAAATTAATTATATTTAGTCTTTGTGTTTTGAGTTGTTCTGCCAAAGCGCATTTGGAATTTGGAGATAGTACATGGACGTCAAAGAGGGTCGGTGTGGACCTACAACTTATTTTTAGTAGTACCATGGGAACCATGAAATTTTGAGGGTAAATAAGATGTATTATCCCATGGAAAGGTTGTATATGGTGTAGTAGTAAAGAGTTGTGTTATAGATGTCCCTTGGAAGTAGGGTCATCTCCCAACCTCCCTAAAGTCAGATGTGTTATAGCATGGCTTCATAGGGAACCCCCATGCCTTAGCCTAATGTTTATGATATGGAAGGTCTGTAGGAATTATTCCCTTTGGATAACCAGCCAAGGTGGCCTACAATTTATATATATTCTCTTTATCATAATATAAGCCTAATTAAGTGCCCCCTACACTACAACCCTAGGGGTTTCTCCATATGGCACACTTATGAGAGGGGTTTGTACTGTTCCCCTAATGATTATGTAATAAAAAAGTCCCCACCTATTTTTTAAGTGTAACTTGTTCTTTTACTAGGTGATACTCTTGTTTTATGAAACTATAGTCACACATCGGTAAGATGGAGAGCCCTTATATCTTACCATTTTCCCTACTAAAGTTCTCTTTTTATCATAATTTTTTGGAGAGGATCACCATACTGTATTAAGGTAAAATCCCTCCCTCACATCCCCTTGTTCCACTTATTCATTTAACATTGATATTATATAGATCTTATATGGTTTTATAGAGATGATTTCACTTGATAATGGGGAAATCATATTCATGATGGTGTTATTATAGCATGTAGAGGACATCCTGAGAACATATAATCACTCCATTGTTCCAAATTTTTATTGACGTGTTCTTATATGTGAATTTAGTTTTTTGTGGTTTTTGTGATATTATCCACTTATCTTGGGTTATATGTTTTTTATTTTTTATGTCTCAGTTCTATGAGTGTTTTAGGCGTGGAATGAGCCCCATTGGAACACATTTGTTTTGCAATGAGGACACCAGATGAGGTTGGTGTCAAATATGAAAAAAAATCAATGGTTTTAATGTTTTAATTTGTTAATTTTATGGTTTTTTATGAGATAGGTTATATTGTACTTAAATGAGGATAGTAAAATCCTGGGATGATTTATGTATTGTCAGATAATGTAAGTGGCCTTGAGATTATTGCGAATCTTTCTCATTTGGTATTTTTTTAGTTCTTATCCCACCATTAGTATTATATTTCTACATAATAAGTGGCCTATTTGATATCAGTATAAATTGATATAGGATCATTTTATACAAATACTCAATAAGGATCACATATATTTCTAAATGATTTAATGGTGGAACCTCGGTAAAATGATTTTCAATGGCCATATTTATGGTTTTCATGGTCTATTGAGTTGGTTTTTAAAGATATTGATTCTATTTTTAAAATTTTTTTCTAACATGAATTGATTCAAATTTAATTTTATTGGGAATGTGGTAATTTGATAAATGGGTATTGAAATGGGATTTAAAAACAAAAATTTGTTTTCCGATACAATGTTTTTATGGGATTTTTTCTAACGTCCTAGGGTGGTTAAAACCCATTGTTGATTCCTTTTATAAAAAGACTAAAACATAATTTTTATTTACATACAATGAACGTCAAAATAGTATTTATTAATATTTTTTATCTAATTTTATACTATGGGGGTGATTACCTATTTTAAAATTCATGTGTTCTTACTTTTATTTCTATTTATTCTTGATTATTGTGTAAGTTTTTTCACAATGATTAATGTTGGGTGTGTTGACCTATGAGAAATCTATCTTTGGAATCAATGTGATGGGTGGGTCTTAATATATATAATAGACCTCTTATAGGGTGTAAATATTTTTCAAGGAATGTTTGAGAAATGGGGCTAGGTCCCAAATGACCACTTCTCTAGTTATCAGTTGGGGATTTCATTATATGGGATGAATTCCCAATTTGTTATTTCTTTTGTGTCATAACTTTATTATTTTCATCAGTGATAAAACAAGGTGTTAGGGTAGGAATTATAAGTTCTTTCCCCACATAGATTGAGAAGTATATTGTATTACCTATATAGGAGAGGTATGGTATATGTTGAGTTTTATATCTAAGAAAATGATGAGTAAAAAGGTGTGGCTAGTGGTGGGATGTGTGGCCTCCCTTGAGTGTGAACATTTGGCTAGAGAACTTTCTGTGTGATATCTCTAGTGTGAACCTTGACATTTACCTTCATATAATGGTGGGTACATGTGATTATACCCTACCTTTCATATTAATTTATGTCTTGAGCTATAATATAGAACCCTACCTAGACTATTAAGGTATTGGGTGGGTTGTGGTACCAGGTGATATAACACCCCCAAAATTTTATGGTATGCCTCTTTCTAAATAAATTCATTTTCTTTGATAGTATACATTTCAATCAACACTATGTTTAAAACAAAATGAAATAACTCTTAAATATTATTATTATAAGACTAGTAATTAATTTGGAATTTTGAATATTATTAACCAAATATGAAAATAATTTTTATGCATAAAATGATATCATTGAAAATGAAAATAAAAACCTATTGAATATTAAGAATATATTTTTATTGAAAACTATTTTTATTCCCAAAATTGGTATTTTATCTTAAAAAATTAAATTAATCACAATTATTAAAGGATAATAATGAAATATAAATGTTTATTACTTAAATAAATTTCTTTTAAATTCACTCAATAATCTTTATAGACATAAAATAATAAGAGAACCAATTTTAATCATAATAGTGTTTATTTTTCTAAATACAATTTTGACTCATTTAGATGGAGAACCTGTTTTAAATAAAGTAGTTCATAAATTTATAAATTATATTTGAGAAAATAAAATTATTAATTTAATTTTTATTATAAAAAATAACTTTTCTTTAATTTTTAGTATTTTTCTAATAAATTTCATGTTCTAATGGTTTTTAAAAACAATATATTTCATATTAATTAAAAATAGTTTTTTATATAAACAATTTATAGTGTTATGTTTTAGTTTTTATGGGTTATAAAGTATACTTATATAAATTTTATATAATTTAATCTAATTTAATTCATTGGAATCAATTTTAGATTGAATTTTGATATAAAAATATTTCAGTCTTTTAAACATTTTTACTTTTAAAACTAGTTTTCGAGTTCCATCAATGTGATTAATTTTAAATTAATTCTACAAAATTATGTTTTTTTAATTTATACAAATGGATTAAATATTTTTAATAATAAGGTAAAAATTTATTATATAGGCCTATTTTATTTTTTGTAAAATATGAATAACAACTTTATTATTTTATTTATTACTATGGTTAATGGTAAATTGGAAAATTATTGGTAAAACTATTGTTATAAATATTATAAAATTACCCTAACACTTGTAATATTATTATTTTAGCATTTATTTTAGATCAAAATCGTACTTTTAGTAAATTTATGGCCTCTTGGAGCCACGTTGTTGACTTTTTACCTTTTATAGTATTTTATTCTAATGAAAGTAAAAGATGTCACACTCATGTTTTTAACAAGTGATTAATTCTTTATATATGGTTATTCAGAAAATAAGTTATACTATAAATATTTATTTAAAGGATAGAATTTGAATCTACATAATGATAATTTGTTATTAATTTTTATAGAATAGATAATAAAATTAATTTCATGCACAATGATGATGCATTAATTTTTTCAGTAATGGAAATATCAAATAAATGTTATTAAAAATATTAAAATGAATATAATTTGACATAATTAATATCATCTAAGAATTTTATATATTTCCATGAAATATTATGGATTTATTAAATGTTTATATTACAATATATCATATTTTTATGATATTGTATAAAAATTCAAGTAATGATTAATGTCAAAAATTGACACCAATGATATTTTAAAATAAATAATATTTTATTAAATAAAATACAATTCTTAAAAAAATAAAAAATCCAACCAAATGATTGTGATAAATTTAAAACCATCATTAATAACTCATTTATGCTTCATTTTTCATTTTATAGTAAATATATTAACCTTTAAAGAGTTAAAACATATGTTGTCATGGTAAGACATAAACGGTTTAATTAAGGGTTAAAAACAAAATATAAGTGAAATAATGAGACATAAACTTGTCTAAAAATTATTTTATAAGGGTATTTATACTAATAATCACTTTAATTTTAAAAAATCACTTTGGAGACATTTTTAAATGAAAATTTATTTATATTAATTTAATATTTTGAGAGTTTGCAAAATTTTTCCACACCTCAATTATAAATGGGAACCAACTCCCCCCCTTATTAACAGCATTTTAAACCCTATATCTAAAAAACAAATTTATCCTCCTAACATCCTTAATCATTTTATTGAAGTACTTGGATTCCAAAAATACCAATTCTAGATCCCATAAGAAGTCATCTAATGGAAGTCCATGGAAGAAGAGTTAATTGTTTTACAAACTTATTCGAGTTCATTTCTTATTATACTTCTTATTATTGATTTTCTTCCACACTAAAGTAATAAATAAATCCCAACTTATAGTTTTAAATGTTATATTGATTATGGGACCACAATTTTTTATTTTTAATCCATCATATGAAAAATTAAAACACAATGTGTGTACATATATATGACTTACCATTACACATCATGGTGTATTCTTTTTTTTTCATCCCCACTATACATAGATTGGTATAATGATGAAAATAATATTTATAGATATTTATTAAAAAAATTCGTAATTTTTTTTGAATTTTTAATATACAATCCACTTCCATACTTTATCACCATTAAGGGAATGATATTGTCGCTCGTGAGTATATATGGCCTACCATCTCCACGATGTGATGTGATTCATTTTCCACGCTAACCATTCAAGAATGATTATAAAAATGTTTATAATGAGTAAATTTTATACCTATTAAGATAATATAATTCTTTATATGAAATAAATATATCATATTCATATGAAACAATATAAACATTCCAAAACATGGATAAGAAAATAAAACAGTTAACACCCAAAACAAGGGTAGTACCGAAATATTATTAACAAAATGATATAATCAGATCATATATGATGTCATAAATATGGATATGGTTTTGGAATAAATTAATAACATTATTTGAACAATTATACAAGAGTTTAAATCATGTTCAACTAAATAAAAGTTCAACGTAATGGTTAATTTCACAATCTAATTATTATTCACTATTATTGATATGTAAGTATCTACTTGGGAATATTTACCGATAATGTCCATGTTTTCTAAAATATTCAAAAGTATTTTAATAATATATTAAACAAATTTAATGTATATTTACCAATATTATACATTTTATAGAATTGTTTGAGAGGATTGTTTTTTCTAAATGAGGTACTTGATGTCTTTCAGAACAAAGTTCAAAAATCTTTTTTTAACTTTTGCTGCATGAGATACTTCATCCATTTTCATGATTCCATAATGTCTTGAAGCTTTTTTTAAATTTTTAAAAGATTCTTTCCCATGATTTTTTTCATTAAAATATATGTTTCCTTTTAAATAAGTTATTTCAAAGTAAAAAGGTGTTATTCCTATCAATAAATGTTTAATAATTTTATTAGAGTATTTTCATCTATCTTAAAATGCTTTTTTGGATCTTATACATGATTTTGGTTGATCTATTATGATATCATTTTGCATATTTATTTTAATATTTTATGATTTTTTTAGTGTTGATCTACTATTTTGATACCATTCATTACTTATGCTTAAAAAATTCACATATTGTATGATTGTTTTAATAGGAATGATTATGTTTCACCCTTTTTATAAGAGGAATTAATTGGACTTAATGAGTGTCACGTGAGGATTATTATAGACCCTCTATGAATCGGTAGGTATCATGAAAAAAAATGTTTTGTTTTGATAATGTCTTACTTAATTATGAATGGTGTCTTATTCTTAGCCTTTATGGTATGTTTATGATGTATCTCATTATGAATTCCATCATTATCAAATCAGTAATTAATATTAAATGTGATTATTCGACTAGTAAAATATACAAGGCTAAGTTTAATTGTCATGTGTTTATGGAATTATTTGATCATTTTTAATTTATACCATATTATTCTAAGGATATGGATTAAATGAAATGTGTTTCAATTCACCACCTATCCATAATCATTTATGCTTATTTATGAAATCTTCTACTCTATTATTTTATTGAGCATCGAAGATCACCCCTTTAATGTGTTTCATTTATCCCCATAATTCCCCGATGCATATTATGGATGATTATGCACTGTTACCCAAAGGGAGATAAAATAAGACTCAATGAAATACACTATGTGTTTTATGTTTTAATTTTTAATGTCAATTTTATGTATATATCTAGTTTAGGAAAACTGGTAAACTATTTGGTCCATTGGAAAGTGATCTCTTGTATCTTAATTTGATGTAATAATGTAAGCCATTGGCTTTGATCTACTATGGTCTTGGTCATTATAGTTGGTATCTAAAAACATTTAGTATAATCCTTTGGAACTAGATTTAGGAAAAAATAGTTTTAAGTTGGAATACATATTATAGAATTTGGATATATATCCAAAAACAATAAGTTTACAATTTCAATATAATTTATAACTAAATTTTAAATTTCTGTTTTTTGATTCACTGGTTTTGATATAATAGTTTGTGTTTCACAGTGTTATTATGAAATATATTGTATTTAGTATTTTAGAAATAGTTCCTATAGAAATGAATGGAAACCATATTAATGCAAGTAATCCATGCAGGGATTTCCTTTATATATAAGATAATAATGCTAGAGTGGTAGCTACAACTAGTTCTCAATAACTTATATCCATACTGGGACAACTGACTAAGGTGATGATAATAGCCTTACCCATATATAGAATCCTTATCCAAAACGTGGAGGATCAATGTTAGGTGGACTCATAAGATAACAACCTCCATGATTCAATGGGAAAACAAATCTATTTATAGTTAAGTAGTGGTACATTCTTGATAGAAGATATATCGTTATTTTTTATGAAATGAAAGGGGGAAGATGTTTGTTGAAGTTTATTGTCTCTCGTGAGTTTCAAATCAGTGGTGATCACAAATTCAAAACCCAATGGAAATTAAATAACTATAAAATAAAGAATGGAAGAATTTTAAGGAACAATTTTTGGAAAGATATTTCCCACAACAAAAGTGAATAAATATTACGATATAATTATTGTATATAAAGAAAAATGGAGGATGATAATATTTCTAATTATGAATCCAACATTACATGTTCAACAAGGAATGATAAATATATAACCCAAGGAGTAATAATGATCATTTATTTTATGAGTTAAATCTATTCCTATGAAAGTCATTGGACTCCCACATTTCTCATCATATAACGATATAGTATTGGGTGCTATCAAGACAAAGAATGAATTATCTAAGACTTATAGCATTAGTGGAATGTAATACAAGAAGATAATTTTGGAATAAGAGATAGATAAAGGGAACAGGGGAAAGAAGGATTTTCCCACATGTGATAATTATTGGAAGAAACATGAGTTTAAATTTCGGAAGGGAATGGGAGTTTGTAACAATTATTGAGAGAAAGTTAAATAGGTTCACGATTTCAAGGGAATGAAAAAATAAAATAATGTGTAGTGTTGTAGTAATAAGTTGATGGGACACTATTCACATGAATTTCCTTGGAATCAAGGGAATATAGCTCATATAAATATAATGGATCAAGGTCATGCTTATGTTTTCACTACATTAAATGTTATATAATTAATGGATTTGTATTTTCTTATAAAATAATTTTGATATGATATTATGTTTATATAAATCATGATATATATAAGGATTCCAGTTCATTACATATTTTTTAAGAATATATAATAATTCATGTTATATTTTTTATTTTAAAAGTGATAATGATGTTCATATATTTGGTATGCGACAATAATATAGGAATTGTTTACTTTATAAAAATATTGTGTTAAATTGATTTTGGAAATTTAATGACCTTCCATATAAATGTTTTGACTGTGAATTTAGATAGATGTATTATAGATTATCCTTAATGTTGTAATTGATAATGTTGAAAATTTTATATTATTAATTGAGGATAAATTATGATTTTTTGGACACATTGTTCTAAACAATGTCTTTGAATAATCATTTTTATGATTAATGAAATACTTTTGGATCGTATGATTTATAAAAAGTGATTTAGGAATAAAAATTAATCTTAAATATCCATCTTCATGTGTATAAAATGAAGTGAAAATAGATAAATGCATAACTAAAGGATGAGATTATAATTATGACATATAAATAAATCTATTATGAGATTATCTAGATTGCAATATAATCACCCAACTATAGAAATGGAATTTGGAACAAAACATTATTCATTTAATTTTCTTACTGATAAATCAATTCCCTCCTTAACCCATCATAGATTAACAAATTTGTGATGGTAGAATTTCTAATGACCATGTTATCTATCACCCTCCATCAGAACATAATGGTTTTATTTATCATTCATGTCCTACTTTTAAATTTCCTCTAATGTTATCCTATTCTAAATCCTAATTTTTTGGGGACCTTCACATTTATTTTTCCTTCTTTTTTGGAGGATGTTTTAACTAAATTTCTGCTATGTGTTTCTAAAAAAATAATTTTCAAAAATCATCCATTAATATTTAAAGGAAAATTTAATATTATGAGGATGAAATTTATTGAATTTGGGGGGAATGTAACACCCCAATATTTTTGGTATATCTCTTAAATAAATTCAATTTTTTAAATAGTATACATTTCATTCTACACCAAGGATAAAAAAACCCTGAAATACTACTAAATAATATTATTTTAACACTATTTTTTATGTTATATATTGTGAATATGAGTTAATAAATTA
The DNA here is from genome assembly GCA_963277665.1 of Viscum album. Taxonomy (NCBI): domain Eukaryota; kingdom Viridiplantae; phylum Streptophyta; class Magnoliopsida; order Santalales; family Viscaceae; genus Viscum; species Viscum album. Next base: position 1,221,734,292 of record OY728119.1, read on the forward strand.
TTAAATAATAGTTTGTGCCTAAAATGAAATAATTTGAAATTAAAATAAAAACCAATTTAATATAAAGGATATGTTTTTTATTAAAAAACTATTTTTATGCCCACAATTTTATGTTACAATGATAAGTTAATTTAATCCATTTTATTGGAAGATATAAATTATATATATATTTAATATATTCAATTTTTTTTTTTTTATTCAATAATTTTCATAGACATAACATAAGAATAAAACCAATTTTAAGCATTAAAGGAAATATTTTTTTACAGGTGATTTTGTAGCCTTTTGATGTGGAACATGTTTTAAATAATTTTTGTTGATACTCTTATATATACTATTTGTCAAAATAAATATATTCCCTTAAATGGGAATATCAAAATCAATATTGGATGATTTTTTTTGTATTTTTATGATTGGTTTCATGTTTATATGAATAGTGAACAAAATGTTGAATTTTAATTGAAAACATATTTTTCATCAAAATAATTTATGGTGTTATGATATATTATTTATTGTTTTAATGAATGATTATATAAATTTTGTAACACATAATCAAATTTAGTTATTTTTTATCATGTTCACATTGAAATTAGTTATTAAAACATTTATATCTTTTGATTGTTTTTACTTTAAATACTTGTTTTTACATTCTATCAACATGAATAATTTTAATTTATTTTTATTCAATTTAGTATTTTGAATTTTTATAAATAGATTCGTTATTTTGAGTCAATAGATCCAAATTAAAAAATAGTTCACCATTATTTTTAGACAATGTGAATAGGGACTTTAGTGTTTTTTATAACCACGACTATGGGTAAATCATGGAATGAAGGGTAAAAATAATATTTTTGGTATTTATAAAATCTTCCAATACATGTTCAAAATTAATTTTATGAGTTATTGTCATCCAAAAGTGTCCTTGGGGTTATTTTATTGAATCTTGAAGCAAATTGGATGACATTATGCGTTTTATATTATTTTCTTCTAAGGAAAGTCAATTATGTCATACAAATATTTTTAATAATTTTTACTTTTCTTATATATAGTTATTAAGATGACGACATAGAATGTAAATAATAATATGAAATATAAAATTATTATATTCATCATGATCAAGTATTTTTAATTTTTAGAAAAAAAGTAATTAAATTCAAGGCTTCCACAATGATGATGAAGTATTTTTTTAATTAATTGACATATCAAATAATTGTTATTATTGTTATTAAATTATAAATAATTTTAAAAAAATTAATTTCATATTAAAATTTTATAGATTAACTAGATACATTATGGATTTATTAATTTTTTTTAATGTAATCATGTTGTTATGATATTTTTTAGAAATTCAACTAATGAATAGTGTCAAAATTAACACTAATGTTATTTTAAAATAAATTATATTTTATTAAATAATCTAAAATTCATAAAAACATAAAATTCAGCCATATTATTGAGATAAAGTAGAAAATTTTATCTGGAAATAATTTAATATTAATTTCTTATTTTTTATTAACAATATTAACCTTCAATGATTAAAAACTCATGTTGCCGCTATAAGTGTTAAGGGGTATAAATAAGGGTTAAAACCAAAAGGTAAGGGTTATAATGAGACCTAAACTTATCTATAAATTATTGTGTCGGAGGATATATACCCATAATCATATTATATTAATTGTAAATCACTTTTTATCCATTTTTAATTGAAAATTAATTTTTATTAACAAAATATTTGGAGAGATTTTAAAATTTCCCCCGCCTCAATTATAAAAGGGAACCTCCTTCCTCATTTCTTCACACCACTTTGAGCCTTCTATATCAATAAAACACTGAAAAGTTCTCCTCATAACATCATTTTCCATGTTATTTAGGTCATGGTCGTCCAAATATACAAACTCTAGATCTCTTAAGAAGTTATCTTAATGAATTCCAGTGAAGAATAGGTAAATGATTTACGAACATATTCATGCTCATTTCTTATTATACTTCTTATTCATGGGTTTTTTGAATAATAGAGTAATAAATACAATATAATATAGATTATTATAATTTTTTTAATTACATTATAATCATATTCTATAATTTTTCCATCCTATGATATATGAAAGCACCGTACATGCGCATGTACGACTTACCATCCCCATGTCGTTGTGTAATATGTTTTTCACTCACTCTTGATTTGGATAGGTATAATGATGAAAATAATTTATATATATGATAATTAGGAAATTTTATTTATTCGAAAAAAATCACCCACTTCCTCACACAATCACCAGTAATGGAATGATATCATCACCCATGCATACGCATAACCTACTCTATCCACGACACAATGTGATTTATTTTACATGTTAACCATTGAATACTGCTTTTAAAAATGTATATAATGAATAAATATGATATATATGAACTTCATAAAATAATTTATACAAAATAAATGTAACATATTTTTAACAAATGGGAAATACATGATAAAACATGCATTATAAAATGAAACAATTAACTCCCGAAATAATGGTAATAATAAAATATTATTAAAAAACAGTATGTGAGGATCATACATGATATCATAATTATGTATATGGTTATCTTATAAATTAATAATAATATTTAAACCATTATAGATGATTTTAAATAAAATTTTACTATAGGAAAGTTCAAGGTAAGGGTAAATTTAACAATCTCATTATTATTCAGTATTGTTTATACACAATAATCTACTAGGGAAATTTTATCATCCATTTACATGTTTTCAAAAACAAATTCAAAAATTATTTTACTATAATAATAAGAATATTTAAATTCTTTCTCCCATTTTCAATTTTTTTAAAAAATGGTTTTAGAGGAATGTTTTTTTCATTTTCTAAACAAGGTAGTTTAGGATTTTTTTGAAAATAATATAGAAAGGATGCTTCTTTAACTTATACGGCTTGAGAGGATATGTCCAATCTCCTAAAACCATAATGTATTTCAGAATCCTATACGTTTTTTAATTATTATTTTCAATGAAAATTGTTTCTTTTATAATCATGTGGCCTTTTAAATAAATGATTTCAAAGAATACTGTTACTTATCTGATGAAATTTTTAATGATTTTATTAGAGTATTTTCATTTGTGTCAACAATTATTGTTTTATATTATGCTTGATTGTGTATGATCTTATATGATATAATTTTCTATATTTTATTTAATGGTTTGTGTATCAGATGGACTATGGATGTTCTATTTTGATGCTATTCTTAATTTATTGTTAAAGTATTCAAATTTCATATAAATGTTTTAATACGAATGATTATGTTTCAAAATATCCATATATGGAATGAATTGGAATTAGTAAGTGTCATTAAGGGGAATCTATAACTCCTATATTAATCATTAGGTCTCCTGAAAAAACATGTCTTTGTTTTGGCTAATGTCTTACTCGATTATGTATGGTGTCTTATCGAAGCCTTGATGGTATGTTTATGTTATACCTCATTATTGATTACCTAATTAGGAATTTGTTGTTGATATTCCATGTGATTATTCAACTGTTAGAATATTCATGTGTAAGTTTCATTCTCATGTGATTATGGAATTATTTAATCATCTTTCATTCCTTCCATATTATTCTTCAATTACTAATTTAATGGAATGTGTTTCACTTCATCACATTATCTTTATCATCTTTGATTATTTATGATAGCTTTCATTATATACCCTTACTGAGCATCTAATATCACCCCTTACATATTTTTCATTTTTACCTAGGATTCTAGTATGCATATTATGACTGATTATGCAGGGTTACATAAATGGGGATTAAATGAAGACCCAATAAAATTATTTTTTATATTATTTTTTGAAATGTAATAGGAACTTCATGTATGTATCTAGTTTACCGTGACTACTAAAATAGTTTATCTCTTGGTATATGATTTCTTGTATCTTAAGCCAATTTAATAATGTATGGAAATAGATCTGGGCTACTGGTGTCAGATACATTACAAGTGACACTTTCTACCTTCTAGTATAGAGTTTAAAAAGGTATGGTTATGTTTTATGTAGAAAATTTTGGACATAATAACCTGAAATGTATGTTCATAAATGCATAAAATTTTATATTTTTTGGGGGTTTTGTTTCATGGTAATAACTAAAATTCATATATATATATATATATATCTGATTCACAATATATTCATTAAAGTAGGACTTTGTATTCTTGAGTAATTAGGGATTCCTATCATGTTTTTCGTCTCACCCTACCCATGTACATGGCATGGATTTATATGTCAATAAGTAGGACTTATTATTTTATATTATGTAATAAGAACCACTAGGATATAGATAAGTAGTTCATTTAGTTGTTATTTTAGGAAATGGATTCAATATTATGGTTATGGGGGTTGGGTAAGAGTCCAGTGTAATTTATTTTTTACCATTTTTATCATTTATAGGACAAAGTGTTGCTAATTAGATATCATTCACTTAAGGATACGTTTATTTGATGATGTTATGTTTTGTTCATTGGAATCAAATTGATATATTTTCTACTTACTATTATGGAATACAAGGGACTATGTGGCCCTCTATTTTATGTGTTGATTTTTTTTGATATCCATTGTATAGATGGATTATACAAAATTTTCAATAGATTCATACATGAACCTCAAGATTTTTAGAGGGAATATTCTCATGACAACTAGTGTCGGGACTAATTTCTGTTCATAAGTCTCGAAAGTAGGGGAGGCACACCTAGGATCAAGTGACAACCCACACATGGGATCTTTATTGGAAATCCCATCCAGGGTATTAAACCAGTACAATTACCAAAAAACACACAATGTTATTCTTCTAGACCATAACCTTCGTAGAGCTGATGTCGGTTACCAAACATACTGACTTTACTCGATACCCATTTATTCAGTACCTACATCATCTTATTTCTCATTTCCATATATAACCTAATTTTTTATATAAAATCATTGATACAATACACCCTAACCAAATCAAGGTTGGGTTTGTAAAAAATACACCCCCAAAATTTACTGATAACCCACTCAAAATGAGTGATACATTCATATACCACTAGTGGTTTGTTCCCAACTATAGAACATCCATTTTCATAAATCAATGAAAATGATCCAACCCAATATCCAATGTCATCTGAATATTTCCACTCATGAACCCTATCCATATTTCTTGAATAAGTCCACATCCTAATTGCCACTAAGGATCTGTTGATATCATGATTCCTACAAAAATCTATTATCCAACACTATATATGATCCACAAATATACACATCATACAAATAAATATAACTCAATATACATGACCTTGATCATTAGAATAAAACTATCATGTTTCAAATTATTATAGATTAGACCAATTCCTACTATCAACTCATAATCATGTTTGTTACCAATTCATTATAGTTAATTCACTCTTTTGATTCATTATCATTCATGTTAGTATACTTATCCATTTAGTATTTTGAAAAAACCCATAATTAATGTCACCATATTTCACATTTTAAAAAAAATTTATTATTTATATCTCGTGTGAGATTTCCATTTAGGTGTTACCATAATCCTTATGACCCCATTGGTATTTCGCTATTGGATCAAAGGGATATCATCTCACACGCTGGTCGAATCCAGATACACTAGTTTTTAATTGTTAATAAAATCCTTGATATACTCGTAGAAACCCCATATTAGACCAAAACACATCATCAAACAAAGTATCAACAAAATTTTTATATTTCTCATTATCAATTACATTCCCAAAAAATTTCTACAATCATATCATACTAAATCTCCATCCACACATCATCCAGTAATCCCATCAATAAAAAAACACCTTACCCAAAGATATCTAGGACCTTAGGTGAAATTACCACAACCCAACATATTTTAAACCATAATGTTCATACTCCTAATACATATATCAAGGGACTGAAATCATACCTCTTAAAATAGACTATTTAAACTCTTGAAACTAATCAGATGAAAGTAGAACACATTACATCAATCATCATCACCTCACTCTATAGATCAAAAGACCTAAACAACTTAATCTCCCCATCTTAGGGATTTTAAATAATATAATATTTGACATTACCCACATTTAATAAAGATTTATCATGGATAAAAACACAATCTCACCATCTTAAAGCTTATATTATGTCACACCACTCTATCTATGATTTAGTTTAACAAACAAAATATCACTCTCTTGACCCATGGTATGGTTTTATCTATCTAACAAATATCATAATGTTTATAAATAGTATATGTTAACATAAAAATTATACCTAAGAAGGACTATAACTTGGTACAACCCTTCTATATAATTTGACTATTTCTATATTGATTCATATCCTTTCATCTTTGGGCCCATTTTCCAAAAAAATAGTTCAGCAAACTTCCAATGTGTATTTCTATAGGCCCACTCAAAAAGAATCATTAGTGTTTTTTCTCCCAGAAAAATAAATAATTAATCCCTTATTTGTTATACCAAATAAATAATATTCCCTTTTTTGTATCAATCCCAGGCACAAAGACACTACTCATTATTCCCATATCTAAACACACTTAAAAACCTAGGATGACCCCTCTCTTGGGTTACATTCATATATCTTGAATCATATATGGAAATAAAATGGATGTTCCTTATTAATGAGATATTAAAATTGACTCAAAAAACTTGAGTCACATCTCAGAATCGCTAGTCTGTCCATCTTAGTCAATAAACCACATCCCAATTGGTCATAACTCAGGAATAAACATTAGTTCCCCCATATATAGTATCAAATGGAACTCGTAGAATAATAAAACAACTATATGGATCCTCCAAATATATATTAATAATCATATACTCAATCCATTCCCACTGAAAATACTAATTCTCACCAGGAATACATATACCAAAATATCCCTTGTGGATCAAAATCACATACCTACACATATAAATGACATCCCAATATTAAAATACATATCTATAAAATCATACAATTGTGTTTTGGTTATGTAAAATACAACCAATATTTTATTTTTGAATAAAAAATAATTTATTATTAACACATTTAAATAATAAAACCCATTTAATATTTTATAACTTGTATCACTATCAATCATAAGCATGAACATTTCATGTGAACCTATATGTCAGATTTAACTCATTAAAGAACACTTTATTGATACTCAAGGCTATGATAAAAACCAAAATACTATAATTCAAACTCATTATTCTCTATAATAATCAAACCATCTATAATAAGGAAGATTAGAAACATAAATACTGACTTCCTGATGACTTATACTTAACCTCATGTGAATTATAGATATGAACAAAATATAGAGTTCGCCCCAATTTCTAGGTTGTCCTGTTAGTATTCTACCATATCGAAAATAGTTAGATAAATAAAAAATATGTGATACCACTTCTATAACATCTTATCCTGATTAAATTTATAATAACTAGATGGGATCACTACTTGACCATAAAAATGTATCATCATACTCTAGCAGTTTTCAGCTAGTAGATATAGACTATCATGATACCATAGGGAGACTATAACTTCATATCAAGGTAGAACTAAATTTATTAACCTTTGTACTCTAAAATCATGAGGTAATATAATATTATTTACACACCATCTATAATAGAGAATATTATATCCCAATCATATCCATCCAAAACTACAATATCCATTAAAAATATTATATTTCTTACATACCCAATACCTTTTAGGTTTATAATTTTAGTGTAATATGAAAATATATTACATAAAGACCATATTCTTATAATGAAAACTACCATTTCGTTAATATGTAAAACTATTTATTTGATAAACCTATATTATTTAGGTTCATAACCTTATTACTATAACAATGAATTCATAATCATTCCAACTCATCATTATTCCAAGTGAAGATAAATTGAAAATTTTATATGAGCACACAACATGGTATGAAGTATAAAAGGAATCAAAAACCTCATAGGAAATTGCAATCCTTGAAAAGTAATGAAACTTTATTTCAATAAAACATAGAACATATAGTGGGTATAAAATATACTTTAATACATCTAGCTAGCTCCTTTGATCACAATATTTTCATAAAGAAAAATTAAAATAACACATAAGGAAATTAAATTTTTATGAAATCTAATTATCAAAACATGAATACTTATATAAACATTAAATATTTATAATACCAAAATAATTCTTTCAAATCCAAACCAGTGCCTTCTAAAAAAACATACATTTTCTCTTAAAATCAACTTCATTTTTAATGGAATCCAATTATTTCCAATAAAACTCATTTAAATAATTGAAAATGTGATCATTTCAACTTGGGAAATCATATTCATATCACTATTAAAAATCACCCATACAATTTTAATTACTTATATAGACATATTTCTAATAATGGATAATTGAATTACATATATTCCATCAATTTTAACATCACTTATCTATCAAAGAAATCCTTATATGATGCATTATGCAGAGATATCAGACCCATCCATCATTATATATAATTACCATGAAACATAACATGAGTAAAACATATAGGATCATTAATTTCACTAAAACATGAAAAAAAGTCACGAAAACATACTTTATACCCCTTAGTACAAAATCTTAATTTAACATATAAAAATAAAATTATAATAAAATAATGGGTTCATAAATTTCCTATTGAGGGGAAAATTAAACTAATACATATACTATTGACAAAGTTTAGTATGTATATGAAAGCTGAATTTAATATAATTTTATATAGATTTTTAATTAAGAAGATCACTTCAAAAAAATTAATTTTACGGTTTATGTAAAACCGAATTTCCATGAGTCCTGACACACCATGTATATACTCTACCATACAAAATAATAAAATAAAATTAATTATTTTCGTTATTATAAACCATTTTCTTGTTATTATCCTTCTTATTGTTCTTATTATTTCATTTATTATCATGTTCATTCATTTACCAAACTACTATTGTTTACATTTTTCATTCAGAGAATATATGGTTTACATTTTTCAAAACTAATACAATATAATTACAATAGTAAAAATACATCTTCCATTAGATTCATAATATCTATAAATTTCATTTTATTAGAAATGTATAATTCTGGATATAAGTAATTTTAAAAGATCATTAAATATTTACCATTCAAAATATATTCCCTGATAATATTATTGTTTATGGTTATAGGTTACTATGATTGTTTTCATTCAATTACATTTTTATAATGAAAAATATACCACCAATGAATCTTAATTATGAAAGTAATTTAATATCAATTTTATATTCAATCATGAATCCTATTATTATCATTATCACTCAGCGATGTATGTTTATCAAAATGTCGTTTTTATCTTTCGTAGCATAAATCCAACACAGTGAGCAACGTTTTTTAAAATAGTTTAGAAGAAGGATACTGAATAAATATATCAGTTTTTTATAAAAATTAAAAAAAAAATTAATTTACTATTTTAGTGTTACTTTTAATGACTACTTATGTTATTGAAAATGATAAGATGAGTTTTGACATAAAAGTCACAGTTTCAAATAACCCCAAATTTTGATGTAGTTGAACTTATGAAAAAAGTGTTTGGTGATGGGATATGAATGATCTCACGCCATTGATAGAAAAAAATATTACATATCCCATTTAATTTAATATCTTAAAAAATAAGATATGTTTTAATGTATTTTTAAGCCAATGAATCCAGAATAAAAAAATTAAAATGAGGCTCGGAAACCCTTACATTGGTCTTCGAATTTCCACCTTCAGATTAACTATAAATTCTTCATAGAAATTACATTTTAAAATATATAAAATTTTGAATTTTTAAAGTGATATTTAAATAAGTATTAGGGTACAATATAGAGATAAAATTAATATGATATGTTTTTGGAAAGGTTAAATTTAGAACCCTTTTATAGGCCAAATTGAATGTCATTATTGCAAATATTCCCTCTATAAGGTTCAAAAATGTAATTTTAAAATATAAAGTGGTGTATAAATTGAAAATAAATGATATTATAGTCTAATATATGTACATAAATTACTTAATATTTGGTTTTATAATTTTATATTAATTTAAAAATCATTCTTAACGTTAAATACACATTAAAATCATTTTTAGGGTTATTCTCGAAATTAGAGTTTAAAAATATATTGATAAATATATAATTCGTAATGAAGAATTTAATTATTCTTTTACAACATATTTTAACCCTAAAACTCATTAAGAACCATAATTTATCCCAATATTATGATTTTAAATATATAAAAGAAAATTTATTTGACTTTTCTTCAACATATGCCAGCATTGCACTAACATTGTGTAAGAAATTTGAATAACTATCCAGTCACATAATGTTAAAATTTATTACTAATATAATTATAGTTTATTATAAATCTATTTTATCGTCTATAACCATTAATAGTGTATTTTTATCCTTATCCTTGTCATAAAAACATATTAAAGTTATTATTCAATCTATTATTACCCAATGTAAGATCCAGGAAAGAATTTTGATACGTATCTTGTTATATAATTTTAAATTTTATGAAAATACTTGAAAATAATTTATTGGTAGAAATTTATATCTCTTAAAGTCGATCAAGTACATATAAATTTTAAAATAATATCTTATGGACACTGATTTTGACTTTTCAAAAGTTGTGTAAGAATATCCTTAGTACTAATAAATGTTGTTTTATTTATCTTAGCATAAAAAATAATATTCATTAATTTGAAAATAATTATACAATATATTTATTGTATTATCATTTAAACTAAATTATATAATTTTTTTAAAAATAGTTCTTATATATATCATGTTTATTGTAATACCTGATATTCTACTATAGAAAATAAATATGTTATCATAGTAATTTTGGCATCATGAAAATTCAATTATTTCATAATAATAGTAAAATTATTAGTAATCTTTTATATAACTGAGGAATTATATTTATAATAAAATATAAAACTGTTACCCTAATATCATTTAGTAAAAATATTATTAATAAATAATAATATGTATAGATCGATGAATAATAATATAATAACCCACGTGTATATCAGAATAAAACAAAAAAAAGAGTTATTTAATTTTAAACCCAAAATGAATGATTTTTAAATAAATAATTTTATTTATTTAATAACCATATTTAATATATATATATAATTATGTTTAAATATTAATTTAAATTTGGAATCTATGTTACTAAATTATCCAAATGCGAATTTTTTATAATTTTTAAGGCAATAAAATTTTTGGTACAAAGTAATATACAGTATGAATATACGGTAAGTATTATGACATCATAACAACTTAAAAGTTATATAATAACTAACATGATGCATTTATAAACCAAAAAAATTGTTTATTCATAAAAATAATTTTTATTAAGGTAATTTAGTTAATTTTCATATCCTATAAATATCTTTTAAAACCAAAATTTTATTTTAATGAATTTAAAAAATTTATTTATAAATAATATTCTTCTGCACATAAAAAATTTAATTTAAAGGATTTATTTTCTTAAACATATTAATTAAAAAATAAATTTCTTAAAATTAAATTCCATGAGCTAAAACCAAGGTTAATCCAATGATTTCTAAATTTACACATGCTAGATTTCAAAGTCCTATCTTTAGAAATTAATAAACAAATATGTCTCATTTTCAATAAATACCCACTCATTCACCCATTCCACTTCAATAAAAATTAATGAAAATATTTATTCTATAATTTTATCTCTAATTAGTTATTCTAATGAGTTTCTAAGGTTCTAAGTGTTTTTTACAATACTTATTAATCTAATCTACAATGTAAGGGTTTTTAATCCACCCCTTTCCTTTTCAATTTCATTCTTTGTATTATAATGTCATTTAATATAATTTTTCATATATTTTAATTATTTTAATTTCACAATATTATCATCAATTTTATATATTTTTAAAGAGATATTACTTATTCCAAATCGTTATATCCTTTTACTAAGCCATTATTATTTCAATGTAAGGGGTCACAACACTTCTCATTCCTTTCTAATGACATTTAAAATAATATTTCATATACATAGATACATTTAATTCTATTGTATCATTATCCATTTCATATATTTTCAATGAGATATTACTTATTCCATATCATTATATAAATTCCCTAAAATTTTATCATATCGATGTATGGGTCCCAAATCCATTCATTTCCATTATTTCTGTAATAATCTCCAATTTATTTTCCTTCAAATAATTTTTTTTATTAATAATTTTTATTAATTCCTTATCAAATTATCAATGAGAGATCACCATTAACACTCAAAATACTAAATTTATAAGTCAACTTAGTTCTTAAAGATCAAAAGAAACTGAAGTGATAAATATAAAAATACGAAATTTTGGTAACTTAAATAGTTTGTGGATTCTATAAAATGAAGTCTCTATACGAATATAATAAGTTAATGTATTATCTAGATTATATTCACATGTCTATAATGACCATTAAATATTTTCTTGGGTATTAAATTTATCTTTACAGAGTTTTTAAAATATGGTTCCAACTACTCAGCATGTTTGATACTCTTATGGGATATTATTTAGATGATTCACATGTTCTATATGAACTATAATGTGGTATTTTCATATATATTCATAGCTTTGAAATAAATTTTCAATTTACTTATATAATATTTTTAATTTTTTCACCATAACTAGTAGTGTGGGTATAAGGGGAAATGTGTCATTTATTTTGCCTCCCACCATTGAAAACTATTGAACTAAATGACTATTTCCAAATGACATTCCTACACGATTAATATACCCTTAAAAACTACATTATTATATTATTGTTGAAAATGTAACATTCAATTTGAATGTGAATAATTTATATTTTCTATTTTTTTATATTATATTTACCTACCACTCTTATTATTCCATTAAATGGGTAAATATTGACATTTTGATTAACCTTTATTTTGATACAGATATATGTTGATTACATATCCATCATTATGTATTATTTTCATTAGGTAGCATTTTTTATGTATTGTTTATCCATTCTCTTTATATAATGGATAAATTGGTTTTATTTATTAATGGGTAGGTCCTAAGATTATATAGACCATCAATGCATTGGTAGGTCTCATGAGGAAAACTATATTTGATATTTGGTGTAATCCTTACCCATTTCTATATGTTGACATAGCATTATTCCAAGATTATATGGTTATAATATATAGGAATATTCATTATATCACTATGAGATAAGTTATTATTATCCATATAATCATTTTTTTATCTTGTACATGGATATATTTTTATCATAAATCCATTTATTATAGAATTTTTAATTCATATCATATCAATTATTCCATGTTTATGTATGATAGTTGTATATATATGATTCCCTTTACAGAGTGTCTCACATCAACCCTTTATATTTTTTTATTATTTCCCTTGCAAATCATAAATATCACTACATGTGACTTCTTTATTTTCAAGGTGAAATATAAAATTTCCATGTATTTAGTTAATTTATCTTAGGGTTTTAATGTAATTTACTATTTATTTATGTATAGAGATTCTTGTTACTTCTAAACTATTTGATCCTGTGAATTTTGATCTATCTCTTTTGTATCATTTTAATAAAGTAATCATCGTCTAAATATAGTTGTGTTTGTGTGTAACATTTGGTATCATATAATGTTTAGTAAAGATATTGGGAAATATATTTTGAAAAACACAATTAGATAACAAAAACATTATAATAAACACTTATAGTACTCTCGATATATTTATAGATAACAAGACATGTATTTCTGTAAATTCATATGAATTATTTAATGTTATTTATAAATCATAAATTTATTTGAGAACTGATTACGTTTGTGACACTGTTTAGAACTGGTTCCTAATTGAACGAATAAAACTTGTCTATACTAATAATAAATAAGGGTATTCCTTATAACACCCCAAAATTCTAAAGTAAGTACCTTATATTTGATAGCATGCATTCCACGTGACACCAAGCATATAAGGTAATATAATATCTAGATACTTTATAACATATTTTCTATTTAAAATATATTCTATTTATTTCAATTCAAGAAACACCAATTATTTTTTGATACACGCAAGGGAGACCTTCCTCAATATCTTGCGTTATACACAATACCTGGTTCTGCTAAATAACAATGTATTATTAAAATTTTAGTATTTAATATAATATGATATAACCTCGATTTTATGTTAGTGGTTATGAATATTATTGACTAAATTATGACAATTAATGGTATATATCAATTTAAAATTAATTCATGTGTTACCAATTAATGAAAAATTGAAATAAGAACCAATTGGATAAAAAATGAAATATTTTTATTTTTATTATTCTAAAGTGGTTTTGTCATTATAAGTATAAATAATAGAAATTATTAAATTATTTTATTGAAATATATATTTTATTTAGTAAATAAAATATTTTTTATATTCATTCATTATGTTTTATAGACAAAAGATAAGGACAAACAAAATTTTACACATAAAACCTATATTTTTATAATGGCAATTTTATCGGCTTTTAATGGGGAACCCTTTTTAAATATGAATATTGAAACATTAATTGATTAAAAATTTAAAAATAAACTTAATCATTGAAATAAAAAAATAATAATTAGTTTAGGTTATGTATTTTGATATTTTTCTGAATCGTTATATTTTCTAACGAATAGTTAAAAATACTAAATTTTAGTTCAAAACAATTTTTCAATATAATTTATTTGTAATGTAAAATTAAAAATTTAATTGTTTTAAATGTTTAATCACATTATATTTCTATCAATTAATAAAATTTAGGTAAGGGTGATAAATTTCACTTAGATATTAAATGTAAAAACATATCAATCTTTTGGACTTTTTAACCTCAAAAAACATGCTTGTCGTCCCGTTTATAGGATGAATTTTAAATTATTTTATTCCAAGATCGTGATTGGAATTTTGAAAAATGGATTCCATATTTTAAATCATAATAAATTATAATTTCTAATAACATCATCATAGTTTTTTACCAAAAATATTTTTCAACAGGATTAAAAGTAATTACAATTAATAAGAAAAAATTAAGACTAATAAAGGAATAAACCTTTAAATTATTGTCCCAATTGACTTATCCACTAGTAAAAATCCATTTTCTATAGATTTATCAACACAGAAACTTCCATTATTGAGTTTTTTAGTTTGTAATTTCTTTATTTAGGTTATATCAGGTGTACACCTAATATGATTCCAAAGATTCCAAGTGAGCCATTTTCCTTCCCTATAAAAGGCCACCACCTCTCCCACTTCTTCAAAAATATACAACCACAAAGTTTCTCCCATTATCTACCTATGTGGACTCCCAAAATCCCTCCCCTTGACTTCTAATCCTTCATTTGTGAATAAATAAACCAAAATAATCTTTTTTTCAATCTAGAAGAAGTTACCCAATTAAGAGGAGGCTAAAGACCACCCAAAAAATGAAGAAAAATGTAAGGGATTTTGTCTGAATTTTAATTACATTGAGAAATATTTTTTTATACACCAAATCACTTTTATTTGTTGAATTTAATCACATTTTATATTATAAATCATGAATCTATTTATTTTCATGATATTATAAGATTCATTTAATTAATAGGTTATTATGATTTTAATGTTTCATTGTGATAAGTACACATTGAATGCTTAAATATTATTTTTCCTCATGAATATTTCAATTTCAACAACACCTTTTGTAATTAATCCCCAACTTATGTATTATTGATAAATCCATATTATTTATTCAATATGGATATTTGATAAGGAACGTTATTTATTTGTTATATGAGGAATTCTTTGGAAATGAAATACATGTTTTGGGGACCGATTAATGCAAGACATGCGGGTCATATATCATTTAATGCATGATCTATGTGATGGGGACTGGGAAATTAAATCCCCTCAATGCATCAGTTGTCTCGTGGGAAATTCAATTGGATAAAATCCCTTCATGTTTGTTTCTATGTAGAATATACTTAAAAGATAAGGGCACAAGAATAGTTAATGCAAGCCCCTTGATGCATTGGAAGTCTCATGATATGAATTAGTTTTCAAAATAGATTAAAATTCCTCTTAATCATAAAGTTATCATGTGCCTAGGAAATATAATGTATAATAATTAATTATTTTTTTATTTGGAATTATGTTATTATTATCCATGATATTTTTCTTCGACATATCTATGGATAAATTTCATTTCTACTTCATTGATTTAATGGCATGTGTTGTCAATTATTTACCTTTCTTGTTAATATTTTCCTATCGATATATTAATTCATTTACATTTCATACACTTACTAATTATTTGATCTCACCCTTATTATGTTTCCTTCATTATGTTATAAAGAAGAAATCTTTGAATAAGGATTCAAGGATTCTGATTATTTTCTTTTTTTGTGTCTTGGTTGTATATTCTATTACCCAATGTATTTTTGGTATCTTGTGCGTAATCTAGAATTCCATGACTACTAAACTGTTCACTCCTTTGGTATTTTATTCCATGTAATCATTACAATATAATAAAGTAATACACCAGCTCCAAGCTTCTAGGTTCGGGGTGTTTTAGTTGGTATCCGAAAAAGTTTAGCAGAATCCTTGGAAAATAGATTTAGAAAACATTTATTAGGTAGGAAAAACCTAGTATAGACATTGAGGATAATTATATAAGAACATCCTAGAAATTTGGTAGAGTAGGTATTATGTGGTAATTCAAATAAATACATCCTTGTCTGGATACTACAAGTGGATGTTGTTCTGGACTAGATGTACCTAGGAGTAATAAATCTAATAAGGAGTTTTGGGCCTAACTTAGGGTAACCTAATACATTAAAATGTGCCTTACTATGCTCCTAGTTTAACACTCCGGGGGGGATACACTTTGGATAATTAAAATTTTATTTACCTCCAATTATCAAGGGTTTAAAAGTAAATATTTCCCCAATGTAACAAAAGTTTATGATTTTGGGATTTATGATGCATAAATTAATGTTATGTTCAATACAATGCTTATAGTTATATAATTCTCATAATGTTATCAGATAATTTAGTATATGTAATATTCTAGAAATGGATCCTAGAAAGAAAAACGGTGTCAACAGTCATGATTAGTGTTTATATTTTCTAATTGAGGGAGTTGCTGTAGATTGTATTAGAACTGATCAAGTTATTGATATGTTAGAGAGTCATAGTTAGGTTATAAAAATAACATTTCTCGAATTATTCAAGGTGTTATATAGACAAAATATATAATTCTAGATAGATTAATGTGGCAGAATCCCCAATCATATAGTGGGACTACTAATCCAATTGTCGTTGATCAGTAGATTAAATCTCTTGAGAAGACATTTAGGTCCAATGAATGGAGAAAAAAAAAGAAATGGTTAAACTTGCTATCTATTGTATCCATTGTGATGTTGATCAGTGGTGGTATCTGATCTAGAATACAAGGGAGGAAGAATAAATTGAACTAATGGAATGGAGAGAATTTGAGGATACATCCTTTGATAAATACATTCCTCATGATCAACAAATTTAGATGAGGAGGAAATTACCCATATTAAAGAAGAACAAAGAAAGGGTTGTTTCAGATTATGAAAATACATTGATAATACTATCCATGCTTGATTTAAATAATATATGGAACACAAAGTTCATGATCGATCACTTCGTTGAAGGTCTTAAACAAAATATTGAAAGGGTGCTATTTCCCAAAAAAATTCATCATATGATGAAATAGTTTTATATTCCATTAAGATAGAGAATTAATTTTCTAGAATCAACATATTCAAAGGAAACCAAGACAAGAAGTGGTCATTATAGATTCATGAAAAATAGAATTATACAATGAATATGAATGGAAATAAAGATTTTACAACTTCTTTTAACTGTGGATAAAGTCAACTTGGTAAGTGCTTGAAAGGATAATAATTTTGTTATAAGTGCATAAAAAAGGTTCACCTGGAAAAACAATGCAAAGGGAATAAGTAAAATTCTTCTATTCAGTGTTATAAGTACAAGGACATAACTCACTATGAAAATTAATTCACAAAGTGTCATGAAAATAAACCTTATAATAAGATAATGGATCATGGTCAAGCATATAGTATTGATATAACTAATGTGTTATAATTATTTTTATTTTTTGGATCTATGGAATATACTGTAATTTGTTTTCCTTATGGTCTTCTCATCATATGAATTATAAAATATGTAATCATTATACTGTAGTGGTTTTTTATTAAGGATTTTAGATCACATACAGAATGGTAGCAAGAAAAGTTACTAAGTAGAAAGTTATAGTTTTCATAAAACATATGATTTAGGGAAACAAAACTATTAATATGTTCCTTATTTTAAGATAATGATGAAGAAATGATTAATTGGGTGAGTGTTAAATACCTTGTAATTGGTTAATGTCTTGTCAATAGGTGGTGTATGCTATCATTGATGGAGTTTAAAACACTTTTGGATTTACATGATATATTCAATAACATGTATATTACTCAAGGAATAAGTAATAATGCACATTTCAAAAATGGGTTTATAATAATATTAGTTATTACTATATTTTAAGAGGTTACATAATGAAGTTCATCAAATGTTTGGAAAGTTAAAATTTAGATCTGATTTATCTTGATTAATGGTTAATGATAATTTCATATTTGGAATTCAATAACCTTTCTTCCAATTTATTTGAACCTAATTATTTGGAAATGTTTACCATTTATTAAATGGTTAGTCATTGGATGTGATTTTATAGGTTACTATATTACATCACCATATAATACATCTTGTGCTAAGAGATATATTATATTTAGTTCTTGTAATAACTGAAGGATAATATTGTTTTTATTGAAACAAAACAATTAATTCTATTTACATATATTCTTATAGAGTGAAATAATTCCTAAAATCAAAGTTAAATGATCTTGAAATAAAAACTGTTGTCCTAGTACCTTCATTTCCGATGAATAAAATGGACCATTAGACCATAGTTGATTTATGGAATTGTGATTGTTTACTCTTTCCTAACTATGTTATGTGTAACTCTTCAACAAATACATGATTGTTTTTTTTTTCTCTCTATCCATGTTTCCATTTCCTACCACTCTTTCACCACTAGGAAACCTTGTTACGTGACCATTGTGATTCCATTTCTATCTTATTAAG
This sequence comes from Viscum album, assembly GCA_963277665.1. Taxonomy (NCBI): domain Eukaryota; kingdom Viridiplantae; phylum Streptophyta; class Magnoliopsida; order Santalales; family Viscaceae; genus Viscum; species Viscum album. The sequence continues at coordinate 1,221,753,557 of OY728119.1, forward strand.
AAGTTGTTTAATTAACCCTATTCAAGTTATGGTTCTTTTAAAAATAGTTTATTTTTAGTATCACTATAATTGACCTCAGTTTTAAATTGTGAGGATGCAATTTAATTAAGGTGTGTATAATGTAACACCTGGAAAATATAAAGTAAGAACCTTAAATTCGATAACATATATAAAATTGGAAACCATGTGCATAAGGGAATATAATATCATCATAATTTATAATATATACTATTTAAAATATATTATATATATTTCAATTCATTCAACAGAGTGTTATGTTGTGTTACATGCAAGAGAAACCTTACTTAATAGCTTACATTACACGGAAGACCGAGTTTCACTAAAAAACATTGTATTATTAAAATATCATTATTTAAAATAATATGACATAACCTAGATGTTATGTTAGTGGTTATGAATACTATTAAAAAAATTATTGAATCTCGTGGAATAAGTAAATATAAAATTAATTCATGGTTTACCAATTCATGAGAAACTCAAATAAGAACCAATTGAATATAAAACTGAAATATTATAATTTTTGTGATTCTAAAGGCGTTTTTTCTTATTAAACATAATTAAATAAAATTATAGAAAGATATTAATTATATAAATATATATTATACGTTAAACCCAAAAATAATTATATTCATTCATTTGTTTTGATAGACATAAGATAAGAACAATCCAAATTTACACATAAAAGCATGTATTTTTATAAATGAAATTTTACCTACTTTTAATGGATAACCCATTTTAAATCAAAATTTTCCAATTTAATTTATTTAAAATGTGAAAATTAACATCATATTGAAATAAAAAGAATAATAATTAGTATACGGTTCATTTTCATATTTTTCTAAAACATTCCATTTTTTAATGAATAGTGATTTTTTTTAAATTTTAGTTCAAAGCAGCCTTTTAATATATTTTATTTATAAGTCAAAATGAAAATTTTAATTGGTTTTAATGTTTAATTAGAATATATATTTATAAGTTAATAAAATTTAGTTAATTTAGATCAATAAAAATTTGAAATTGAATCTAATAACATATCTATCCTTTAATCATTTTTACCATAAAAACACGGTTTGTCATCCCACTTAAAAAATGAATTTTAAAATAATTATTTCCAATTCTATGATTAAAATTTTAAAAAATAGATTCCATATTTGGAATAAGACTAATTAATTATATTTAATATAGTTAATTTATTTGTTTACCAAATTTATTATTTAATATGATTAAAACTAAAAACAATTATTAAAAAAAGCTTAATAATGATCTAAACCTTTATCATAAGGGAACAATTGACCTATTCCCTTATACATAACCAATTTTATGACCATATATCATCCATGAAACATATATTATTTATATTGGATGGTTTTTATGACTTTATTTAGGTAATAGAATGTGTACACCTAACTTGTTTCTAAAAATTCCAGGTGAGTCATTTTCCTTCCCTATAAAAGGCCACACCTTTCCCAATTCATCATAGCTCTCAAAACACTTAGGATTGTCCATTCTCTGCCCAGATAATCACCCAAAATCCCTCCCCTTGACCTAGAATATTTCCTTTGGTACGGAAGCCACCAAAATAATCCTTTTTATTCAAACCAGTAGAAGTTACCTGATTCAGAGCAGATTAAAGACGACACAGCAAACAAACACTACTAGAAATTTAATCTATTACAATAGATCTATATCCATGGTTTTATAGATCGGTGGATATAGAATATTTATATCCATGTTTTAATCAACAAACCATGATATTTTTTTTTATTTTCATAAGTATCGGGCTCCTCCTCCCCCAATATGCGACCCCTCCCCCCTCAAGCTCTATGTGTCCTCCTCATCACTCAAGCTCCTCATGACCTCCTACCCACTGAATGCCACCACAAATCCCATTATCTACAAACCTATTCATCCCTCTACCTATTTATACCCTCCTCCTCCCTTGACCTCTTCGCACCATCCTCCACACCGTACTCTGCTGCTCCTCCCCTGATTTTCGACCCTTCGAACCCTCGACCTCTCTCACTGTGGAGTGACTCATCTCCCACCTAAAAATCCTTCTCCCTCATTATGGACTGATCGATTATCCCTCGGTTGATCCTCACCATATTATAATCTATATTCCATCCCACCCCCTTCATCAAATGATCCTTGATTTTGAATTTTTTTATGATAACTCCCCCAACCCTCCTTCTTCTTTTTCCATTATTTTTATATGATTTGGTTTTCTCAATCCGGTTTTCATGGAAATTATTCCACCGAGCATGATAAGATCATACTGATTTAAGGTTAATTGGTCTGAATCTTGTATAAGAGGTACTTTGAGGATATTATAATGCTGTATTTCATAATTCACTTTATGGTACATTTCTCAGTTGACTTATTTAGGGTTATTGAGTAATTTTGAATAAACTGAACATCGATTCAAGTATGTAAATTGGGGATCTTGTGTGGATTCAGTCTACATTCATTTATTTTTTAGTTTAATCCTATTGTTTTTGGGATTGGTGTCCTGATTCATCCTAGTGATTTATGAATGATTTATATATATTTGGGTTTTAGGGTTATAAAGTTCAATTTTTTAATTTAATTCTATTTATGGATAATCTTATGATAAAATTAATGATCTCAGATTGATATAGATGGATATGATTTTATAATGTATCGTGATCTTTTAAAAGTTTTATATTCATGTTCCATCATTATAATTAATTATCTTTATGTTAATTTCCATGTTCATTTTTTCCCAATAAATTTATATGGGCTCATGTCCTCCCAATATTCAATATGTAATTCATTTATTTTTTAATAGTTTGATGGTTCTGTGGATGTATGAGTTTTAGTTGTCACATTAATGTATAATTTGTTGTCTGAGTTTATTTAAAATAGAAATAGGTTTCCTTTTAAAAGAATGATTTTAAAAAACTGTATAATTTAAATTGGATTTTAATATAAATGTAATGATTTCATGAATAGGTTTTAATGTTATATATAAAATTGTTTGAGGAAATATAAAGAAATATTTATGGGATTTTTCCCAAGGTAGTAACATGTGTAAGGTGACATGTGAATACTTTTCCAAAAATGTTTTAAAATGGATATTTAGATCTGGTTTTAAAGTAAATCTAAATGGAAATTTGCTTAAAATTATTATGGCCTATTGGTATTTGAGGAGAAATTCCCAATGTTTTATGGTTGATTTGTTTGATTTGATCCCTATTTATGAATATGTATGGAATTTTTAGTTTCAATATGGTTAAAAAATATTGAATTGTCTTGATGATCTTAATTTTTGTTATAAAATACTTGTTTAGGTTGTGATATTACAGTTAACACATTATTAAAAAAAGTTGGGTAGAGTGATTTATATTTGATGGAAATGTGACCACTTCTACAAAGATCGTTGTGCTTACTCCTTCATGACAGCTACTCTCCCAAAAAATTCATACCTATCTCCAGCGACCGTTCGACTATACCTCTGCAATGAAAGATGATTTTAAAGTTTCTACCCTAACTTCAAATGTGTCAATTCCCAATACATAATCTTGAATATTTATGTTGGAATTTCTATGAGGTTGTGTCAATTTAGTTAAAATAAATGTTTTATGCTAATAATGATTACATTAAGATTGTTCTATAGTATTTGATAATTTTTTATTGCAGTTTGTGTTATGGTATATTCATGATAAATTTTTATTATAGTTTTTTGATGTTATGGTCTGTTGTTATTTGTTGTCATTCTGGGTTTTGTTGACTGGTTTGATAACTATGATTTTTTAAGCTGATCGTAGAATAGTTCAATCTAACATTCTCAATAATCTAATAATATTATAATTTCTAGACATCCATGCAATTTTCTAATTACAGATACTATAGAAATCTTTAAAAAGTATTCCTTTTTCTGTTTTCAAGAGATCACAATTATAGAATCAGTTTCTCAAGTACCACTTTACTTTCTTCCTAAATGTATATTGAACCACACATCGTTTAGTTTTCCATCTAATAAGAAATAATTGGTGCCCTATAATGAATTATAATTCTTATACAATTAATTATACACATATTTCCTTCAAATATCAAGATATCTAGAAATGGGGATTATTTTTACTATTTAAAATAAATCGTTCATGATAAATATTCAAATTATAAATACAATTATGTACTTGGATAACTAGTTACTGAAAAAATTGAATGACTTGTTCCTTGGTTGTATTATTTTATGCTAATATCTCATTTCACCCATGCATTCATGTGACACTATGTTGACTATAACAAGATATTGTTTTCCCAATCTATAAATCTTGATGGTGATGTTTTTATCATCAGAACTTGTTCTATTATTTCATTTCTCACTAATCATGTTCGTCCCATATTTATTTTTAGGTTTAATTAATGATGATTCATCAAATAACAGGCACTTTGTTGAAGTCTCTCAGGACCTGTTCGTGTGTATTGTAGCAACCAGAGTCAAAGGTGATTCACAGTGTATGCATAGGTAAGAATATATATAATAAGTTATACCTTTATATGTATATCCACCAATGGTAGCGTAATTACATATAAGTGGCTAGGTGTGTTTATGTATATATATATATGAGAAAATGCATATGTGTGTGGGTGGTAATGGGCTTATGCATATGAGAAAATATATAAGGATCCTCATGTGCATGTTCAAGGACATGAGGAAATGTACATAGGGGTTAGGGAATCCTTATGTATATGGAATGTTTCATATTTCTAGAGTATGTATGAAGCAGTGTAGAGTTGTTGCGGATAAAAGTGTCAAGCCCTAATTGTGGTTTGGCTCATTGGAGGTAGGGTCCCTCTCCTAGCCTCTTTAATTCATGATTTTTTTAAATTGCATTTATTTTCCTTCATAATTATTCTTTTTTATATTAAATTGCAATTATTGAATAAGTGTTTGTTATGATAATTATTCTGTTTCATAAACAAGTCATGTTTTTGTAATAAAACCCCTCCAATGGAGGTGCGATATCTATGAAAACACACAGTGGTATAAATTTCTTGAAATTATTTCATTGGTGTTTTCCATATACTTGATGTCATTGTTAGTCATAATGATCACATCATACTTAACCCTTTTTATACCCTATATGGGGTATCCATATTTTTATTAAAATGGTTGTTTGAACCAAAACTACCTTTAAGTGTTGTTAGAATTTTACGATAGAATTTCACAAGTATGAATGTCCTTTAATAACCAAGTCACCACTAAGTGGCCCCCCTTTGATCTTATAAATATAATTTCCATATTTTAAGGAATGGAATGAGTTATATGGAACCGAACACGGTTAACTTGGCACATTAGCAGTAATGCCTCATGTAGTGAATTATGTAACGGTTATACCTCCTTTATAAAGTTTAATTTGCTACCATGAAACAAATAGAGTAGTTTATTCATGGTGTCTTGCACTCAACTTTTCAAATGTCATATGGGAAAGTAGTAAATGTCCAATTATAACCCAAGACCTCCTAAGTGGTAAATGGATTTTACAGTGGTGGTAGGGTGGATTCAAAATTATTATGTATTGTTTCATTTTAATTATATGCACCATATACTGTTGTTTGGATTCCCACATTAGGAGACTATTTTATTGATTTTAATTAATTTTGTGGAATCTGTTATTAACTTTTTTTGATTTATCTTCATCCTTGATTACTCATATTTGATTTATATTTTACTTATCTTTTTGGTGTATTGATATAATACCGAATTTATAGACTCCCCATTTATGGTGTTTAGACCCTTAATGTTATTCATAAACCACATTCATGAGGGGCGGTTTGCATGAAGTATTTATACTTGTTAACTTAGATCCAATGGTTCTTGCCAGGATGTTTTAAAAAGATGTCAAAGGTAAGTTTATTTTATTTTATTTTTGACTAACCTAGGATATGGTACAATGGAAATTGACTGTATTTGACTCATTTGGGATAATTTCCATTTACCTATCCAGTTTATGAGCAAAAGACCTCCGAGTTATTGTTTATAGGATTTAAATCATAATCTTTTGGGGTTCGAGAGAATTCATGCCGCTTGATTTGGAATATTGGATTATATTTTACATATTTACCATTTTCCTACAACATTGTCGTTCTTTGATTTAATTTCATAATTGGTACTATTTATTCCTTAAAAAATTTTATAATCCATTGAGTGATATACATTTATTCATTGTTTATTAGATATTTCTATTTGGAAGTAATTTTTTTAACATGAACATGTTAGTATGATTTTTATATAAACGATTGTGACTAAGATGAATGTATGAAGAACCTTGGGTAATTTTTAAAGGGATATACATTTTATTGTGGGTTTAATTCAGGGAGTGACATTATCTGATCCTGTAGTCTATTTAGGATATGTATTATTATTTTTTGGGACAAAATTATTTTTTGGTTGATTTAAAAAATGACACCTAGACGATTCTATAATTGTCCAGCCACAGATAATGTTCCATTTACACCACATTCTATTCAAGAAGATGATCCTGAGAATGATCTAGAACCAAATCAAGTGGTTTAGGTTTTTTAAAATCACTATCCTATAGTTATTTGCATTTTATATCCCCATGGAGGAGGAATACAGAGAACCATGATTTAGTAACTAATGAATTCTAGATCTAGTATCCCCTATCCTTAAAATGGAACTAGGGGACAATAATATTTGAGGAATAAATAAATGTCATTGAAATAATATTCAACCTGGTTGAGACACTGGATGAACAGAAGATGATTCTATCAATTTTTATTCTTTAGAAATGTACTAGATGGTGGTGGAGTTTCATGGTTCAAGAGGGTAAATGTGAGGGTCTTTATATAGGGGAATTGAAGAACCCATTCATTAATGAATTTATTATTCATACACTAAAGTTATAATGTTCCTAGTTAATCATTGGGAATTAGTCGAACTCCATAACTATGTCATCATAATCCATTCATTTAACATAACTTATTCATTTCATTCCTCTATTGTATCAAAATTTGGCACATAAGGGGAAGAATATTGAGATTATATTTCATTCGTATATCAAAATGTTGGTAGGGATAATATTCATAATTTTATAAGGGGAGGTTTTACAAAATTCCATGGCTATTTGCAAGGATACGGATGAGGATTGAATGATTATTTTTCCACTATTTATAGCTTACGTGGAAGAATCTTCTATTAATGCAATGAGTATCACATCTGGTATAAAGAAGAGAAATATAGAGGACATACATTTGGGACATGGTGAGATGGTTAAGCAGGATGTGGCTTATTTATCACATTAAATGTAGTTCCACAATGTATCAACAGTAGAATTATAAAAAATTATCACATGTTCTATACAGATTAGCAGAGAATTTTTTGAAAATATAGAAATATTATCCTTACCTAGAAATTATTCTCCAAAGAATCATGTATGGGATAAAAGAGTTGTTCTGAATATTCTTAATATATAACCTAGGGATTTGGACAGGGTTATTGGTTGGTATGGAGGAGGATTAAATTAATATATTTCTTCCTATATTTATTACTCATGTGGGTGAATCTTCAATTGATTCAATGTGTGTCACATCTAGTAGAAATAAGAGAAATATTGAGGGCATACATCCGGGTCATGGTAAGAATGTGAACCTGGGTGTGAATTATTTATCACCTCAAATGTAGTCCCACAATGTTTCAACTATAAAATGGTCAGAAATTATCCCATTTTCTATAAAGAGCCTTAGAGAATGTTTTTGAAATATATAAATATTAGCCATATCTGGAAATTATTCTCTAGAGAATCATGTATTGGATAAAATAGGTGTTCCGAATATGATTAATCTGTTACCCAAGGATTTGGATAGGGTCATTGGCAGTCTTCTTAGATGATGATGGATCATATGAGCCATGTACCATCATGATTGGGTCACTGAGCTGATTCAAGATGAGTATATGTTGTGGATTAATATCTATAATATGGTGGTCTGGAACTATATATTATTTAATATAGGTGTGTGATCCCATCTACACTGTATAACACATATCTTGATATAGTTTCGTCCTATTTATATATATCATCATAGGTTACTATTTTACTTGAATTACAAGTCAAATTATCTTCTAATTTTTTTTCATAGATATAAAATTGGGAAAAAATTCAGACTATTTTATGTAATTACATGAATCAGGACCCCCACCATAAACAATTGGCCACATATTTTTATCTTTTTATTGTTTCATATATTCTTTTCCACAATTTTCCATTTAAAATACCACAGATTCGAATCTAACTCATGATTAGTCAATGTAGATTTGTAAAAAGTCTCGTGTCATGTGGATATTACCATAATACTATGGTGTATTCTAGGAGTGATTTAGAAACAAATGATTAGAATCTTTTGTGAAAAAACATTGGCTATCTAGGTGGTTGCCCGGGGGGGTTGTCCAGGAAGGAGGGGGCTGGTGTTGCGGAAGAGGGCATGGGTATGTTTAGGGGATATGTTGTGTAGGTTGATGGAGAAGGGGTGTGTAGTGGGAATTTGCAAGGTGAGGGGTGTTTTTACAAGTATTTGGGGGTTGATGGTGCTGTTCAAGAGGGAAGGGTTTATGTAGGGGAGGGGTGTGGAGGGTGAGGGAGTGTTTCTACAAGTATTCAAGGGAGGGAAATTGGTTCTATGGATGAGGGTTGGGGATGTGCAGGGTTAGGGTGGGGGTGTGCAGTGGGGAGGGGAAGTGGGGGTGTGTAGGTTGAGGGGGTATTTTTACATGTATTCAAATTTTTATAAATTTAAATCTATTACTGTTGTTAAATATTCCGATGAAAAATGAATAATTTTTTCATGTGTTATATATATGTTTTCTTCTAGTAAGATTCAATTTTATTGGTCTCTTGTGTTATTATTGGTTTATTTGATTTAATTATGAAGTGTGGTTTTATTAAAGTTAATATTTCATGTTATCTAGAGTGTACAAGATATAGATGGTTTTAGTGATTTATGAAATGTTCATATCAAGGGATGTTTTTTAGATTAGACTCTATAATTATACTCAGATCATAAAAAGCACTGATAGTTTCCAATTAATATCCTTATTTAGTGTATTTTGGTAATTTGGATAGTTTTTCTTTCATGTTGTTTTTAGAGGAATAACTAATTTCATGGGGTCATCATGAAGTCTATTTCTTCATGGACATTAAAAGATAAACCTTCTGGGGGATGGGGGTTTTCCATGAGGGGCCATGAGGGAGGGGGTTTTTGAGGAGGAAGGGGGTTTTCATGGGGGTGTCCATGAGGGAGGTGGTTCTCCATGAGGGGCTGTCTGAGAGGCAGGGGGTGTCTTGGAGGAAGGGGGGTTGTCGAAGATGGGGGTTTCTAAGAGGGGGTGGATTGCAGGGGGGTTGTAGTTGGTGTATAGGGGGTGGGGATGAAGGGAGTGTTTAGGGGGATGGAAGTGGGTAGTAGAGGGGGAGGATGGGTTCTTTTGGGGGGACAGTGTAGGAGGGATGGGTTTCTCCAGGTGTTGGGAGATGATAAATGGTTTGGATATAAACTTGGATAAAGGTCATGTTCTTGTTGCAGATAAGTTGGGTTTCCTTGTAAGTTTTTTCTTGGGAACTTTTTAGTTTTACAGTTGATGATTTTTTAAAAAACATTAAAATATACATTAGATGGTATTTTAATTATGTAAATAGAATTCCTGTAATATATCCTTACAAGCATGTATATGTTATTTTTTTATTTCTTTTTGAAAATTTGGGATAACCTATTGTATATTGAATGAGTATGATGTTTATCAATGTCTTTCATCGTTTTTAAGATCTCTTTTGAACATATCATCTTCGTTTTATTACTCATTCAATGTTAGTTGTTGATAAATGACTCAAATTATCTACCTTAAGGATATTGTGAACATGTGGGGGTGTAGGTGGGGGTAGTGTAGGGCTTATGGTTGGGGGAAGGGGAGAAGGGGGATGGGGGTAGTGTGTAGGGGGTATAGGGGGATGAGTGGGGACAGAGGGGTGCATGGGAGGGGGTGTCTAGGGGGTTTCCAAGAGGGGGTGTTCGGAGGGAAGGGGTGTAGGGGAAGGGTGATGTACAGGAGGGGTTTGTCCGAGCGGATGAAGGGGGATGGGGGCAGTATGCAAGGTGTGTGGGGGTGTAGGGGGAGGAGCCGGGAGGGGGATGTCCAAGAGGGGGGTGTCTGGCGGGTGATAGGGGCTAGGGGCAGTGGGTAGGTGGTGTAAGGGGAGGGTTGTTGTCCAAGAGGGGGTGTCCGAGGGTGAAGTGGGCTGGGGGAAGGGAGAGGGTAGGGGTTGTAGGGGGGATGGGGTTATCCAAGAGGGGGGGGGGGATGGGGGGATGTGAATATATGTAGGTGAAAGAGCTTAAAATAGAGTTTGGATTCTTGTTTTTGGCTTCTTGATGGATTTTCCTTTTCGATAATTTTAATTTTTTGTTGACTTGTATTGGTATACATGATAGGTATACATGATACGTACATAACTAGCAACAAAACATAGCTGATCCAATAGAATTTCTCCCATGACTTGCAACTGGGATTTATGTGAATATAAAATTTAGGAGGTAATGGTTATTTAATATCATTTTTGCAAGACATTAGTAACCCTTTGTTGTGTTTTTAATCATATTGACTTGGCATACACCATTCTTGTAGAATTACTGATTTTGAGTTTACTCCTATGTTTGAAATATTCAATCATATGTACATTACTCTATATCAAGGTTGGATAGTCGATCCCCATGCATGCACTTTTGAATCCTGTACCTTTATATTTTTTTAGAAAAAATATTTTATACATTATCTCAGTTTATTGTTTTCCTTTTTCATTTTGTATTTTTCTTCTTGAATTTTTATTATTTTCGTGTTTTCATGTATATGCATGCATTGGGGTGTACAGGGGGGTTCCATGGGTTGACTAGTGGAGGGGGTGTCTTGAGGTGTTTTCAGGGGGTGTATCGGGGGAGGGGGTGTCCAAGGGGGTGTTCGGGGGGGGGGGGGGGTCTTTAGGAGGTGTTGGGGGGGGGGGTCCAAGGGGGTGTCCAAGGGGTGTTGAGCGGGGATTCCAGGGGGTGTCTAGGGGGCGTGGGTGTTCAGGGGGTGTCCAAGGGGTGTCCGAGGGGTGTCTATGGGTGTCCATGGGGTGTTTAAGGGGGTTTTCCAAAGGTTTATAGGGGGTTTTAGGGGGGTCTAGGGTGAGTGGGTGTCTAGGGGGTGTGTTCAGTGTGTGTCCAGGGGGTGTCAAGGAGTTGTCCAGGGGGTGTTTAGGGGGTTTCCAGGGGGTGGTGTCTAGGGGGAGTGTAGGGGGTGTCCAGGGGGGTGTCTAGTGGGGGGCTTCATGTGGTGGTGTCAAGGGGGTGTTCAGGGGGTGTCTAGTGGGGGTGCTCAAGAGGTTTCTAGGGGGTGTCTAGGGGGAGGAGGTGTCCTGGGGTTGTCCTAGGGGCGTCCAGTGGGGGGTGTCTAGTAGGGGGTTCTAGTGGGGGTGTCCATGGGGTGTCTAGGGGGTGTCTTGGGGGTGTCTTGGGGGGGTGTCTTGGGGGGTGTCTTGGGGGTTTCTAAGGGGTTTATAAGTGAGGGGGTGTACAAGGGGGTGTCTTGGGGGATATCCAAAGGGGTGTCTAGGGTGTGTATAGGGGGGTCTAGTTAGGGATGTGTAGGGGTATCTAGGGGGAGAGTGGGGGTGTGCAGGGGTGTGAAAGAGGGGAGGGGTTGAGGGGGACTGTCTAGGGGGGTTGTCCTGGGGGGTGCAAGGTGGGTTTGTCCATGTAGGTGGGTGGAAGGTGGGTCAGCAGGGGTCTATCGAGGGGTAAGTGAGGGGTGTGCATGGGAGTGCGAAGGGGGAGGGGGTGAAGGGGGTCTGACTAGAGGGTTTGTCTAGGTGGTTCAAGTTGGGTTAGTAACAGGGTATTTCAAGGGAGGGTGCAATGGGGGGATTCCATAAATATGTCAAGTAACTCTTGAATCATTTGCTCAGATTTTCCATCAGTGTTTGAGTGAAAATTTGTACTAAAGAACACATGGGAGGTTGCAAGGGGGAGTGGAGGGGCTGAAATGGGGGTTTTCGGGGCTGTGGGGGTTCTTTTTAATGGTACATCTTATAGCTGCAGTTTAAAACCGTGGATATAAGCCTTATGTGGATTAATGTTCTTACAGGGTTTAAAACTGTGGCTATATGGATTTCCCTATAGCCATTCCAATACCAGCCACAGTTCATTGAATCGTGGCTATAACCTATAGCCACATTTTTTGGTATTATAGCCACGGTTGGACATCGTGTCTATGGCCTAAATTTATAGTAGTGAGGAAGGATAGGTTACAGGATTTCATCTCAATTTTCATTCCATTGAGACTTTTTTTTATAAACCAAATCAATTTTTTTATTGTATTTAATTCCCTTGGATTGGTATATTATCATGAATCTTCTTATTGTCATGATATTATATGTTTCATTTAATTCAAGGGGAATTTAGATTTAAATGTTTCAATGTGCTATGAGACACATTTGAATGTTTAAATATTATTTTTCCTAAAAAAAATTTAACTTTTAATAACCCTTATTGTTACTTATCCTCCATTTATGTATTATTGATAAACCCATATTCATTATTCAATAAGTATACTTGGTAAGGTGAAATATGCCTTTGATATATGAGGAATGCTTTGGACATACAATACATAGGTTGGGGACCAATTAATGCAAGTCCTATGGGTTAGAGACCTGTTAATGCAAGCTATACAGGTTGGGGACTAGTTATTGAAATCCCATCTATGAATTGGTAGTCTCATGGGGAATTTATTTGGTGATAATCCCTCCATGTTTGTTTCCCAAAATAATAGACCGGTAATATATGTGTTGGGGACCTGTTAATGTAAGACCTTCGATGCATCAGTTATCTCATGAGACAAATTAGTTGGACAAATAGCATGAACTATCTCTTGATGGTAAATGTATCATGTTCATATGAAACATGAAGTCTGATAATTAAGAATTTATTTTATTGAAAATTTAGATATTATTATCCATGAGATTTTTCATTAATATATCTATGGATGCATTTAATTTATAGTTCAATAATTTAATAGAATGTTTTGTTAGTTGTTTACCATTCCATGTTAATTAATTCCAATTTATTCATTGTTGATTCCACTTTACATACCCATACAAAAATTTTGAGGCCACACTTATAATATTTATTTTAATAAGTTATGAAGAAAAAATCATTGAATAAGAATCCAATGATGCAGTTTATTTTATTTTTATGTATCCTTCTTATATTTTTAATTTCCCAATGTATTATGGTTATCATGTATGTAGTATGGATTTCCAAGACTGCTAATCTGATCGTTCCTTTGGGATTTGATTCCTTTTAATCATTCCCATGTAAGAAAGTAGAACACCACCTCTAGGATTATATGATCGAGGTTTTATAATCCCCTCCATAAAAATTCAATGAGGCTCGTGTTGAATGAGAATGGACTATAAATATATTACTACATTTGACTTATGTTAGGACCAATATCCATTCTAATAAAAACATCAGTATACTCGTTGTTATGTTGTAAAAATTATTTACTCCTTGATAAGGGAAAAAAATTAATCCTTCAATGGAACCATGAATCCATTAGTAGATGAAAAAAAAGGATCAAGTCCCTTTTGAAGTCATTCATTACATTTATATACAGTGAGAAGTAGAAGGTTTTCATGGTAGTATAACTCTTAGGGGTATATTGTTTCAAATAATGGTAATTGATTCAAAATAGAAAGTAACAATAGTAGATTGATAATATGTAATGGATGTCATTTTAGGTGATATTATTTGAATGGCACTTTCCTCATGAGAAACTAAATAGATTGGAAGTTAATCTCTTGAAATTAAAACAAGAGGAAAAGTATGTTGTTTATATGTATGAGGATAACATTACATGGTTAGAAGGACATGTTTGTAAAAATATACATAATCTAGAAATAAATATTAATTGATTCTTTGATAATTTGATTCTAATAATATAATGGGAATTTTAACTAAAATATTTTTCTCATATTAGGAGATATTGAAAAGTTCTATCAAGAATGTTAATGAATTATGTAAGAATGATATTTTCATAGGAAATAAATATTGGAATATGATAGTTGGGATCCATTTAGATAGAAATTTAGTGAAGGAAAATAATGTATAATTATTTGAAATTTTAATTATGAAAATCATGGAGAAGAGGAATACTAGAAAAAATTTGGCGGTCTAACATGGTGGATCCTAAGGGAATGAAAAGGCAATATAATATTATGATATTATACTGATGAATTTATGATTAAAATGTAATTATAACCTATATATGGTCCCTATTGGTTGAAAAAATATTAAACCCCATAATACCTTCATTCCAGTTGTAAAGAATATTTATTTCGAGATAATGCTTGGTTATTCAGTCTCTGATGGAATAATTAGTGCCCTAGTGATTGGGGGAGAGCCCCAAAAATAACATTACCACTAAGTATGAGTTTTATCACATGGTTGTGAGCTCAATTTTCATCAACTACCTAATAAAAAACCCTGTTAATAAAGCATGAACATATAGCAGGAAGTTAATATCATTCCCCATAGAAAGTAGCATAAGCCAGAATGATAAATCCTCATTGTTCATGAATAATACTACTTCCAAGAATCATTACCTAACCATATGATCATTATATGTTGATAGTGTGTCTCTAGAAATGATCATTCCAAAAAAATCCAATTCTTTTGTGTCTTATAGAATATATGAGCCTCAGGTTGAATAAATTATAGAAATAGATCACTAGAGAACTGAGTGAGGCTTGAATCTTTGAAAAGAGATCTGAGTATGAAAACCGCATATAGAAAAAATGCTCTTAGATGGGCCATAAATGGTCTCACACCTTGATCTATGATTTTATTCCAATGTTCCAAAATTACCTAGTATTACACTATGAATAGAGTACCATTCTCCCATATGTTTTTGGAAACACCTATATAAAGGGAAAACATGCATCAAGAACATGTTCCCCTCAAGATACACTTGATGTTTCCCCCATCAGATCCCACCAATGGTAAACTAGTTGATACTATCACACTCCCATAATTTGAATAAGTGAAGCATGAATTCCAGTTTTTCACTCACATATCACATTAATTTATAGTTGAGATGGATAACACTCATTTTCACCTAGTCATCTTTAGAGATGACTTGAGTTTGAATAATACATGCATGAAGGATAATATTATTAGTGATATATTTGCACAAAATATTGATGTACATTTCATCCATGGATGTTTTCACATGAATTGTATTATGGTAATTTGGGATTTGAAAAACTCTTAAACCAAAAGGAGTGAATAAAAAGAAATCAACTTCTTTAGCTATTTGGATATTTGAAGGAAAAAAATTCATCTTTTTTAGGATAAATTATAAGAAATATTGATGTTTAATGGAATTTTGAAAGTCTTAATCTAGGACAAGACCCCAGGATAATAATATAGGGATTACATACTAATTATACTCCCAAAATATATTGTCTTTATTACATTGAATCCCCTAGTAATTATCATAAATGGTGAGAATGTAACCCTATAGGTTGTTCCATTATAGAGAAACTTTAAGATTCATCGTGAGCCTAGTGTTTTTTAACCTACTATAGAAGAGTCCAATGGTGCGAGGATAATCTCATAAAATCCAAAAATTATAATTTGGATTGGTAAATTAATTTATATTAGGTAAACTGATGATAAATTAAATTTTATCTAATTTATTATTTGATTTTGAATCTACAAACTGTTTTATATAATGAATTTTATTAAGAACATTAAATCTTGTCATGGTTTCCTAAAACGGAATTTTACTTTAATTCACCTAATGTAAATTTTATAGAAACAAAATTATATTGTTTTATCTCTATTAAAATACACATAGGTTATTTTGTTAGAAGATTAGTGGTAATACTGATGGTGGACATTAATATAATCCTTCAGATGAATTTGATAGTAATGTCTAATGGTTGAATTTATTATCCTGATAAGGAGATTAAAATATGTGAGGTTAATATAGAACACATTTTTAATGGGGAGACATCATTTCCTGATTATTTTTTGAAAAAACTCAATTGATTCACCTTGATAAATTTCTTGGTGAAGACACTACAATAGAAATAGGGTTTAGCGGCGGTTTTGTGGTGGCGGTTCACAAAACCGCCGCTAAACGTTTTCCGAAAAAGGTTTCACGGCGGTTTTTAATAAACTGCTGTTAAACACTATTTTTTTTAACAGTAGCCCCCCCCCCACTTCTCACCCCGCGACCCCTCTTCCCCCGTGACCCTGGCCCCCCCGACCCCGGTGACCCTGCTGCCCCCCACGACCCCTCTTCCCCCGTGAACTCAGCGACTCCGGCGACCCCGGTGACTCCAGCGACCCCGCTTTGTAACACCCCGAGATTTTATGAAAAATATACTTTTTAATTTCATTAATGTCTTGTGTTGTACTCTACACCAAAAGGAGCTTTCACAACACGCATTCTTGATTTGCCTTGCATTACACACAATGCGACCTTCCTCGATAGCGTGTGTAGTATGCAATAACGAGTTTCACTAAACAACAATATGCTATTAAAATATTATTAAAACTAGCCGTTATGAATAGTAATAACCACCTTTTGAAATTTTGTAAATTTTAATTTTCAAAATGGACTTCATTTTTGGATTCATAATATCGAAATTAGCTTAGGGTGAAATTTTGGTGATTTTCCGATAACTTTCATCTTTTGATGAATAGTGAAAATTACTAAATTTTAATTAAAAACAACTTTTTCAATCGAAATAATTAATAGTGATAAATTATTAATTTGAGTGGTTTTAAAGTATATTTAGAATATATTTTAACAATTTAATACAATTTTGGTCATTGGATGTAATTTCACATTTAAACCAGACATAAACAAATGTCAATCTTTTGATAGTTATTATCTCTTAAGAACACGCTATTTGTTTTGACGACAGGAATTAATTTTTAAATTAATTAATGCAACTGATATGTTTTGAATTTGTTAAAATAGAAATCATTTTTGAGTTCATAATATCAAAAATATCTTATGCCTAATTTTTGGTATTTTTCTGAAAACTTTCAATTTTTGATGAATAGTGAAACCACTAAGTGGTAGTTAAAAAAACTGAATTTTTCATAAAACATAATTTTACTGCTTCTGTGGGTGGAATTTCATAAATCCGAGAGACACGGTTGATGTCAATAAGTATAATGTGGTTCAATGAGATGAAAATAATTTTTGGTGAATAGTAACTTTTTACTTTAATTTACCACGGTTAAAAGTAAATAGGGTAATTAAGGGTAGAAATGATATTATTATTACCCTAACACATGTACTAATTATATTGGACAAGTGTAATTCGACCAAAAACAAACTTAGGAATAAAATATGACCATTTAGTCCCACTTGGATTAGATTAGGACATTTATTATTAATTTATTTAAAGAAGGGTTAAAAGAGTTAAAATCAAAGTTTATTTACTAAAACATTTTTAATATAGGGTTATACATAAGATAAATTCGATTGTAAATATTCATTAGAAAGATAAAAAGATTTCCTACATAATGGTATTTTATTTTTAATTTTTAGACATTAAATAATTTAATGACACAAAGATGATGCAGTAATTATCTTATTAATGAAATATTGACATAATTGATGTCATAAATACCAAAATAAATGTAATTTAAGACTTTTTATGAATTAAACTAATTTTCTAGGTTAATATGACATGTTAGTATTGATTTAATTAACTTTGTTCGAACTTATCATTCTGTTATGATTTTCACAAAAATCAATTACTAACTAGTGTCAAAATTGACATAAAATAGTTTTTAAAACAAATATTATATTATTAATTGTTATTTTATTCCTAAAAATCTAAGGTTCGGTCAAATGACATAGATAAGGTTATATATATTAATAATAAACAATTTGGTGTTCGTTTGGATTCTTATAGTATGTTTATTAACCTTATAGTGTAAGAACATAAGAAGACACGGTAAAAGTAAAATTATTTAACTTAATGTTAAATCTAAATGATAAGGTTAAAATAGGAACCTAAACTTGTCTAAATTATATTGGATGAGAGGATTTCGACCCATCCCCACCTTAGCCTCGAAATAAGTCTATTTGGAGCTATTTAAAACTGAACTTGACTTTATGATAAAATAATTGTTTTAGTTATTCCAAAGGTGACCCTCTCCTCCCTTACAAAAGGGCACCTCCTCCCTCTCTTCCTCACACAACTTGGAGCCTTCAATCTCGTCCAACCCCTATCAAATTATCCTCTCCACTTCCCTATAAACATCTTAGAGGTTCTGGTCTTCCTCAAAGACCAATTTTGGTACCCTAAGAGGAGGTCTCAAAGAGGCGCTTCAAAGAAGAGGTAATTTCCGTTACCAATTCTTTCACCTTTATTTCTTCTTCCACTTCTTCTTATAAGGTAGTTTAATTATGAAGTAATAACATAAGTATCACTCATATAATGATATGTTATTATAAATATGAAACAACTCTAATTAACCTTCTATCCATCCTACGGAAAAAGGAAATCACCGCGCGTGCGTACGTACGGAATACCGTCTCCACGTCGTGGTGTAATCTGCTTTTCCACCATCACCTTACATGGATGGGTATTATGGTGTAAAAATAACTATACATAGTTATTATAACATAATAATGATTCTGATATATTGTATCATCCACTCCAATTCATTTCAATAATTATGGAAATGATATCATCGCTCGTGCATACATACGGACTACCGTCTCCACGACGCGATGAGACTCATTCTCCATGTTAACCATTTAAGAATGATTATAAAGTATATATAAGCAATAATAATGAAATATATGACATTATAAAGCTACTGTATTTATGTGTATATATATGTATGCCATCTACTTAATTCCATTCAACTCAATAAGGAAACAAAAACAGCGTTCATGCGTACGAACGGTCTACCGTCTCCATGAGCGGTGTATTTCGTTCCATTTACTAATTTATTATATATATGTATATTCTGAATATATATATATATATAAATCATGTTTTATATTCCGGAATTAAGTAATCATGATCTAAGTAATCATAGGAATAATTATAAGTTAAAACACGAACGACAAATGAGACGATTTTACCCAAAACGCTACATTAACATGAATTTACAAAAGAACGGGTAATATAAAGTCATAAGTGAACCATATATGATATAATAACAATGAATATTATTATTTAATAAGTCAATTACATTATTTAAATAATTATACAGTAGGTTCGGACACTTACGAAGCAAATTGGACCTAAGGTAAGGGAAATGTCACAATCTCATTTTTATCCGAGATTGTTTATACTTTGAAATTTACTGGGGTGTATTTTATCATCCACATCCATGTTTCCTCAATATGTAATATTATTTCCATCCACCTACAATTGCTTAAATCCAATTTTACGCTTCGGTGAATATTTAGTAAAAGATATGAAAGGAATCTTTTGTCGTTTTTCGTACGAGGTACTTTTTGAATTTTCCGACAAAAGTACGAAGAATGTTTTTTTTAACTTATACGGAATGAATGGATTTTTAAAACATTATTTCCAAGAAACTTCCTTTACAAGTTTTCAAGTTTATTTTTAATCAACTTCTTTTAGTTTAAACTTTTATGACATGTTAAGAAAGGAAAAATGTTTTTGAAGTAGAAAGGATATTTTCCTCAAGAATGAAGTTCAAGTGTTTTATCAAAATTATTTTCCATCTAAGATAATAAAGGGTTCTGTTTTTATCCCTATTATTACATTTATTTGATTATATTGTGATGGAATTATTTTTATGAATTCCTTTATCATATATGAATTTTTTTTATGATGTCATGATGTTTAAGATTCCCATTTTTATTACATGGGTTATGCAATGATGTATGGTTTATGATTTTGTGGAACACATAAGAATGGTATCATTATGAGATGGGTGGGACCTATATCTCCCTCCAATGCATTGGGTAAAGATTTTATATCTCATGAGATAGACATGGCTGGAATGGTAGGTTATATCGGTTCAGTGAAACAGGACTGAAACGAGGGTGACTTTGTTCAGAAAGGGACTTTGTCCACTAAGATAGTCTTGGCAATGAGTCTTGACTAATAAGAAATGATTCTCTATGATTATGTGTGTATTCCACAAAATTTAATGTTTTAGGTTATGATTATTGTGGTTACGTTTCACTACCATGATTTATCCCATGTTATGAAATTATGATCTCTTTTACAGGTTAAGATTTCCAAAAGTTATGTGCTTATGTATATGATGTGATTGATATTTCTTTTGTTTACCCTTACTGAGCATTTGAGCTCACCCTTTCATGTTTTCTTTTCCCCAGGATATAAGGAAAGGTTTTAGGTATAATAAAAAGGAAGATCTTTATGGGAGATGCTGAAGATCTTTCACCAGGATTAGAGGATTATATTCCGAGTTTCCAAAGACACTAAACTATTACAATCCTTGTGTGTGTGTTTCTGTTATGTGCTAATTATTCTGCAAATGTAATGTAATGTCCATGTACATCATGCTTCTGGTCTATACAGTAGGTATCAGAGGAAAGGTTTAGTCAACCTTTGGAAACTAGGATGCGAAAACATTAGTGAGATCCCTAGAGACATTTCTAAGGTATGTCTAGGGATGTCCCTAAGGATAAGTATACGTATAGGATATAGTCCTAGAACTATGGTAACGATATTAGATTAAACCAAAGATGTTAGATATTGAAGTTACTCCCCCTTTATTATGATTTTTTCCTCTCACAGAATTCTTTTTGTGTTTTAGTTAATGGAGGGAACCAGAAGGAATTTGGTTAACATTGAATCCAATGGACAAATTGGTGACTATGAGCAACAAAATTGTGTAATTCCTAGAGAGAAAGATATTGTGATTATGCCGAATCAGTCATTTTGATATATGATTAACAAGGTGAAATTTAGTGGTATGGATAATTAATCAAAGAAGAGGAAGATAAAATATTATGCATGTTCGCATGTTGAAGAGTATAAAGAAAGGAAGATTGAGATTTCTAAAGAAGGGAAGAAGAACCTTGAGGAATACCTCAAATGGAGGGACCGATGTTATCTGTGTGGAGAAAAGGTTCATAGAGTGACAGACTGTTATGGAGTTCAATGTCTTATTTGTGGAGAACATGGGAATTACCCAACTCAATTCCCTGACCTAAAAAGTTACTTCTAAATCAAGGAAGGACTTATTCCAGGACAATCATTGAAGTGAATGGACTGAAGTGTTTATGTATTGGTATTCAAGAATAATGTTGTTGAGGTACTTTTATGGAGTACTGAAATATTTATGTATTGGTCTAATGTGGTATTCAAAGTGATTGAGATATTTTTGGAAATAAGATGATATGCGCATAATGAAGGGAAAACGAGAAAACGAAATGTTTAACAGTATTCATGAGCTCATGATTGATATAAGGACTAAGTGATATCATGGTTTGAGTATATAGAATTTTGAGGATTTTGGTATGTGGAAAGTGTTAACTTTTAACTGCATTCATGTTTTCTCTAAGGTTCTATGGGTATTCATTCTTCAAGAGAATACATGATTAAGGAATTCACATGTTTGTAATTTGACCAACAAGATATATCTTATGATTTATGGGGGATAAATGATGGCATTCACGTTATTGTTCTGTGACATTTCAAGTAGTTATTTTCTTTATACTATGAGCTTGGACCGAAGTATTTTAGATAGGCCTAAAGATTAGAATGGATTATGTTGGACATAAGTTAGGATAAAACGTTTTTTGATATTATTGATGGGATGTTATAGTAATATAGCTTTAGAAAAAGGACAACCTGCAGGACGGGCGACAACCCATAACTTCGGACAAGGCTGTGGGAATCGAACCCACAACCGAAGTGCGACTGGCCTTTATCGCCTACCACTGGCCTACAGGAAGTCCCTGTTTAGTAGCAACTAGTTTTATTATATTATGCAGTATGATATATGAAGTATAAGTTCATTTTTGGAACCATATATCATTAATCTCACTATAGATGGACTTATGTATTTTTTGATAACTTTTCTAACCTTTTGTTTGAGACAGATGGAATGACCCATCATTCTATCACATGATCTCCTAACACATCACGAATGACAAATTCAACTTCATTTCTTTAAGAGATGAAGTAGAAATTGTCCAAAGAATGACAAACAGTGAGACTATACCAAAATCACGAAAGTATTTCTTCTAATTCCAATTTCATCAACTATAGGGAAATGAGCTTGAAAACCAAAAATGTTGTCCTAGTGCTCTTATATCTGATTAATCAGATGGTACCTTAGATCGTCACAAATTTATGAATTTGTGATTGTTGGCTTTTCCATAGCCATGTTCTCTACCACTCTCCATCAGAACATGATGGTTATATTTTTCTTCCATATCCATATTTTCACCTATATGGAAACCCAGTTATTAGTTTATTTGGGTAACCGTTACGTTTCATACTTTTTTTTTAAAGATTGGTTTTGGTATTCCTTTTTATGATGAGGGTTTCTATTAAAGAAACTTTCGAGTAGTAAACCATTTATAACCCCGACGAATTTCGAGGGCGAAATTCATTTTATGGGGGGTAGAATGTAACACCCCGAGATTTTATGAAAAAACTTCTTTTTAATTTTATTAATTTCTTGTGTTGTACGCTACACCAAAAGGAGCTTGCACAATACGCATCCTTGATTTTACTTGCATTACATTCAATCGCGACCTTCCTCGATAGCGTATGTAGTACGCAATAACGAGTTTCACTAAACAACAATATGATATTAAAATATTATTAAAACTAGCCGTTATGAATAGTAATAACCACCTTTTGAAATTTTGTAAATTTTAATTTTCAAAATGGACTTCATTTTTGGATTCGTAATATCGAAATTAGCTTATGGTGAAATTTGGTAATTTTCGGATAACTTTCATATTTTGATGAATAGTGAAAATTACTAAATTTTAAATAAAAACAACTTTTTCAATCGAAATAATTAATAGTGATAAATTATTAATTTGAGTGGTTTTAAAGTATATTTAGAATATATTTTTACAATTTAATACAATGTTGGTCATTGGATGTAATTTCACATTTAAACCATACATAAACAAATGTCAATCTTTTGATAGTTATTATCTTTTAAGAACACGCTATTTGTTTTGACGACGGGAATTAATTTTTAAATTAATTAATGCAACTGATATGTTTTGAATTTGGTAAAATAGAAATCATTTTTGAGTTCATAATATCAAATATATCTTAGGCCTAATTTTTGGTATTTTTCTTAAAACATTCAAATTTTGATGAATGGTGAAACCACTAAGTGGTAGTTAAAAAAATGAATTTTTCATAAAACTTAATTTTACCACTTCTGTGAGTGGAATTTCAAAAATCCGAGAGACATGGTTGATTTTAGTAAATAAAATGTGGTTCAATGAGATGAAAATAATTTTTGGTGAATAGTAACTTTTTTCTTTTATTTACCACGGTTAAAAGTAAATAGGGTAATTAAGTGTAGAAATGATATTATTATTACCCTAACACGTGTCCTAATTCTATTGTACAAGTTTAATTCGACCAAAAACAAACTTAGGAATAAAATATGACCATTTAGGCCCACTTGGATTGGATTAGGACATTTATTATTAATTTATTTAAAGAAGGGTTAAAAGAGTTAAAATCAAAGTTTATTTACTAAAACATTTTTAATATAGGGTTATACGTAAGATAAATTCGATTGTAAATATTCAATAGAAATCTAAAAATATTTCCTACATAATGGTATTTATTTGTAATTTTTAGACATCATATAATTTAATGACACAAAGATGATGCAGTAATTATATTATTAATGAAATATTGACATAATTGATGTTATAAATACCAAAATAAATGTAATTTAAGACTTTTTATGAATTACACTAATTTTTTAGGTTAATATAACATGTTAGTATTGATTTAATTAACATTGTTCTAACTTATCATTCTGTTATGATTTTCACAAAAATCAATTACTAAATAGTGTCAAAATTGACATAAAATAGTTTTTAAAACAAATATTATATTATTAACTGTTATTTTATTCCTAAAAATCTAAGGTTCGGCCAAATGACTTAGATAAGGTTATATATATTAATAATAAACAATTTGGGGTTCGTTTGGATTCTTATAGTAAGTTTATTAACCTTATAGTGTAAGAACACAAGAAGACACAGTAAAAGTAAAATTATTTAACTTAATGTTAAATCTAAATGATAAGGTTAAAATAGGAACCTAAACTTGTATAAATTCTATTGGATGAGATGCTTTCGACCCATCCCCACCTTAGCCTCTAAATAAATCAATTTGGAGCTATTTAAAACCGAACATGACTTTATAATAAAATAATTTTTTTAGTTATTCCAAAGGTGCCCCTCTCCTCCCTTATAAAAGGGCACCTCCTCCCTCTCTTCCTCACACAACTTTGAGCCTTCAAGCTCGTCCAACCCCTGTCCAATTATCCTCTACACTTCCCTAGAAACATCCAAGAGGTTCTGGTCTTCCCCAAAGACCAATTTTGGTACCCTAAGAGGAGGTCTCAAAGAGGCACTTCAAAGAAGAGGTAATTTCTGTTACCAATTCTTTCACCTTTATTTCTTCTTCCACTTCTTCTTCTAAGGTTGTTTCATTATGAAGTAATAACATAAGTATAACTCATATACTGATATGTTATTATAAATATGAAACAACTCTAATTAACCTTCTATCCATCCTACGGAAAAAGGAAATCACCGCGCGTGCGTACGTACGGAATACCGTCTCCACACCGTGGTGTAATCTGCTTTTCCAGCAACACCTTACATGGATGGGTATTATGGTGTAAAAAATAACTATAAATAGTTATTATAACATAATAATGATTCGGATATATTTTATCATCCACTCCAATTCAATTCAATAATTATGGAAATGATATCATCGCTCGTGCGTACGTACGGACTACCGTCTCCACGACGCGATGAGATTCATTCTCCATGTTAACCATTTAAGAATGATTATAAAGTATATATAAGCAATAATAATGAAATATATGACATTATAAATCTACTGGATTTATTTGTATATATATGTATGTCATCTACTTAATTCCATTCAACTCAATAAGGAAATGAAAACAGCGTTCATGTGTACGAACGGTCTACCGTCTCCATGAACGGTGTATTTCATTCCATTTACTGATTTATTATATATATGTATATACTGAATATATATATATATAAATCATGTTTTATATTCTGGAATTAAGTAATCATGATCTAAGTAATCATATGAATAATTACAAGTTAAAAGACGAACGACAAATGAGACGATTTTACCCAAAACGCTACTTTAACATGAATTTACAAAAGAACGGGTAATATAAAGTCATAAGTGAACCGTATATGATATAATAACAATGAATATGATTATTTAATAAGTCAATGACATTATTTAAATCATTATATAGGAGTTTCGGACACTTACGAAGCAAATCAGACCTAAGGTAAGGGGAATGTCACAATCTCATTTTTATCCGAGATTGTTTATACTTTGAAATTTACTAGGGTGTATTTTATCATCCACATCCATGTTTCCTCAATATGTAATATTATATCCATCCACCTACAATTGTTTAAATCCAATTTTACCCTTCGGTGAATTTTTAGTAAAATATATGAAAGGAATCTTTTTTCGTTTTTCGTACGAGGTACTTTTTGACTTTTCCGACAAAAGTACGAAGAATGTTTTTTTTAACATATACACCATGAATGGATTTTTAAAAAATTATTTCCAAGAAGCTTACTTTATAAGTTTTCAAGTTTATTTTTAATCAACTTCTTTTAGTTTAAAGTTTTATGACATGTTAAGAAAGGAAAAATGTTTTTGAAGTAGAAAGGATATTTTCTTCAATAATGAAGTTCAAGTGTTTTATCAAAATTATTTTCCATCTAAGATAATAAAGGGTTCTGTTTTTATCCCTATTATTACATTGATTTCATTATGTTGTGATGTAATTATTTTTATGAATTCCATTATCATATATGAATTGTTTTATGATGTCATGATGTTTAAGATTCCCATTTTTATTACATGGTTTATGCAATGATGTATGGTTTATGATTTTGTGGCACACATAAGAATGGTATCATTATGAGATGGGTGGGACCTATATCTCCCTCCAATGCATTGGTTAAAGATTTTATATCTCATGAGATAGACATGGCTGGAATGGTAGGTTATACCGGTTCAGTGAAACAGGACTGAAACGAGGGTGACTCGGTTCAGAAAGGGACTTTGTCCACTAAGATAGTCTTGGGAATGAGTCTTGACTAACAAGAAATGATTCTCTATGATTATGTGTGTATGACACAAAGTTTCATGTTTTATGTTATGATTATTGTGATTACGTTTCACTGCCATGATTTATCCCATGTTATGAAATTATGATCTCTTTTACAGGTTAAGATTTCCAAAAGTCATGTGCTTATGTATATGATGTGATTTATATTTCTTTTGTTTACCCTTACTGAGCATTTGAGATCACCCTTTCATGTTTTCTTTTCCCCAGGATATAAGGAAAGGTTTTAGGTATAATAAAAAGGAAGATCTTTATGGGAGATGTTGAAAATCTTTCACCAGGATTAGAGGATTATATTCCGAGTTTCGAAAGACACTAAACTATTACGATCCTTGTGTGTGTGTTTTTGTTATGTGCTAAGTATTCCGCAAATGTAATGTAATGTCCATGTACATCACGCTTCGGGTCTCTACACGCTTCCCCCGGCGACCCCGCTTCCCCCGGACCCCCGCGACCCCGACGACCTATACAACCCTACGGTTTGAAATTTCTTTTTTTGAATCTTTTTTAAACTCAATTTCATTTCCAACCAAGGTTGGGTTCTTGAATAATCGAGTCATGATAGAGGTATTAGAGTTAATTAGTAATGATATTTTGGTTGTTTTATTAAAACTAGGTAGTGGTGCATAATTATGTAATTATAAATTTTAAATGAAATTGGTTATCACACTTAATTTATAGTTATTAAAATTATGATTTTTGTTTGTTATCATTCATTTATTTATGATTTAATTGTGTTTAGTATTGATCCATATTGTATAGTCTCCCCATTGTACCACCATCAGACATTCAATGTTAGTTAGGATCCATTGGCAGATAGGGAGGTGCACATTAGGGCTGATGGAACCTGGGCTTAGTTACTTATTAGTGAATATGACCCATGGCATGAAAATTATAGTCCTACATTTATTTTCTTTTGTCATTATATTATGTGAGAATAGATAGGAAATTTCTAATATGTTTTTACTTGGTAAACAACTCATTTCTAGGTCTATCCAACCCATACAAAAGACAAAACCCATGTTTCTAGTGATGTGACTGTATTTATGATATACATTATTAATGTTCATTATTATTTTACCTTAGGATAATGATATAATTCAATTAATTAATGATTTATGTGATTTAACTCTTTTCATTGTATTACATTGGATGATTTAACTATTTTCCCATTACGAAAATAGACAAGGATTTTCATGCCTCAATTTAGGCATAGAGGATTCGAATATCATAGGAATGATTTATTGTATACCATGAATAATTGGTTATGTGTAATGTTTATCTTCATTCCATGTTTGTGTAATTTGTTAGTATGATTATTTGTAAAACATTCTATATTTATTTCCAAAATTGAATGATTGGGCTTCATACATACACAAAAGACTCCCAATATTATAATGATAATAATTAATCTATGATTTAAAGGCTAATTATAATCATGATTGACGACTAGTTATTCATGTGCCTTTGTAAACATAAAATGTTGATTCCCCTTATATCTTGATGACTAAACCTTAATTAACCATTAATGACATGTCTCACCCATTGAATAATATTTCAATGAGATGAAATATTAGTGGTTTTGAATCTATGTGTGTTGGATACAATTTCATAAGTTTATGGGAATTTATAATTTTGCTTTAGTGATCCATAAAATCAAAACACTATATAAGGAGTTGGTACATTTTGAAATTTAATGTAACAAAACTTTTTCCAATTTAGGAATTTATCTATATGTTGATTCAATTTACAAGACTTAAATGATAATTTAAGATTATTTTTTTACACATCATCATAATAAATTCATGTATTCTAAAACATTTCCTTATATAAGTGTAGGTTTGTTAAATCACACTACCTACTTTCCTATCGATCTATATTCATCAATTTTACTAAAAGGATATTTATTTTTTTACTCATTATAGGATAAATATTTTAAGTGATGTCTTAATGATAAATAAATGTTATATTGAAAAAGTGTTTCAATATTATATTGGAATGTTGTGACTTTTTAGGGATCACATGGAGATGTTTTTGAGTTGTGAATATGGTTGTGACTTTTTTTTGGAAATTTTATTGTGAGATAGTTCATCTAGGTTTATTTTGTATTTATATTTTATTTGTATTTTATTTCTCTATATGTTATCCAAACTAGATGATTTTTTATTAATATGTATAGTCTTGGATGAAAGTAATCACTTTCATTGAATTTGTATCATTGTATTTTTCATTATTTTTTTAAATGGATGACCTATTTATTTATAAGACGTACTTGACTATAATGAATTATGACACTTAGGTATGGAGTTCCTTATACTTTTGATATTTCTGATTATCTTATTATGTTGTCTTGGATTATAGTACCAACACCCCACATTTCATCTCCAAATTCCCAACATGATTCTACTATGAAACTCCAAACACTAAGCCAAGACACATCAACTATTCTTCAAATACCCTAGTTTGATCCCCAAACCACATCAGTCACATATTGAATTCCATTTCTAATGTGGTCTCCACCTTAACACATCAATTTTTATGCAACGACGCTAGAAATTCCATCTCTAGATGAATTATACCAGAGGCGCTCAATCCCACCCACCAATACACTATCATATCCCGACCACGATGCCTTAAAACTCAAGGAATAACAAAAATGTTCAATGCCCACACCGAAGTCTGAATCCGACTCTTAGTTCAACTCCATGGTCAGATCCTCGATTGTCCCATTTAAATATAATTCTCCACTCATGATCATTAAAAAATATATGATCCAAATCACCCTCAAGTCACACCACCACTCTTTTCTATGTGAATACACCAAAGAGAGTTCTAGGAATTCAATCCACACAAGGTTCGTAGAACCTCAAAACCTAATCGCCCAAGTTATTTCATCATACATTTCCATGAACACCACCACTTATCATGCCTCAAGACTACCATCCCTCACATGGTTCTTGTCACTCCAAATTAACAATGTGTTGAGTTTTGTAAGCATCATAAGGGTTTTCGTAAACATTATTTATAATAGATTTATTCGATATTAGAGTTTTATATGAAGACTCTATAGAGAACTTAGGTTGGGGTTATTCAAAATTAACAATGTGTTTTGGTTTTCATGGTAAAGTAGCTACCACGTTGTTAGCACATTGTTTCTCTTTACCAAAGAAACATCCCCTATCCCAAACACTAAGGGTTCATATCTAACTCAGGGGATCATCTTTATTATATTATGTTTCTGTAATCTTATACTATCGTATATATGAATCTCTTTCTCTATTTAGTAGTAACTATGTGTTTTAATTATTTTTATTATTGTGTAGGCACATTGTGATATGCATGGATAAAAGTTGGATAACATTACCGAGGAACACACCTCAGTATGTTAAGGTCTTGAATGAGTTTTCAGATTTTGCAATTTCTAATCGATCTGTTGAAGGGAGAATAAAATGTCCATGTCATAAATGTAAATTTAGAACATGGTTGAAGAGATATGAGGTTTATGAACATTTAATACTGAATCAATTCCCTGATCAATATTTGTGTTGGATTTGGCACGGAGAATCGAACGTTACAGAAAGATTGAGCACTGATGTTAATCCACAGAATGAGGTCCCAAGTTCGTAGAAAATGGAAAATGAAATGAAAAACCTAATAAATGATGCATTCGGCACTGCCAGACACCGCTATCAGCATCAAAACATATCAGAACAACCAGAAGAGGGTGCTATAAATTGCAACGTGACAATTGATGTTTTTCAGACTGTAACACATGCAGATCAAGATTGTCACATATCATTAGATCCTCCTCTTTATTCTGTGGATCCAAATGTAAGAGAAAACTTCACTGAGGAAAATGTGTTTCATGATTTAGTTGATGATAGAAATCAGGAGTTGTATTGTGGGTGTCTGAAATATTCATTAATTTCATTTCTGCTAAAGTTGTATCACATAAAATGTCTATGTGGAATTACAAATAAGGCAATGTCTATGATATTGGAATTGATTCGTGATGCATTTCCTGAAGCAAAAATCCCAAAATCTCTTTATGATATAAAAAAAGTTGTTAACAAGCTTGGTCTGAATTATACAAAAATGCATGTGTGTCCCAATGATTGTATGCTTTATTGGGGAGAGGATTCAAGTAGACAGAATTTCAAGAAATGTTCTTCTTCTAGATGGCAGTCAAAGGGTGATGTTGGAAGTCTGAATGAACATAATTTCATTGAGAAGAAGAAAAGTAGCACACCTGCAAAGGTTTTGCGTTACTTCCCTTTGAATCCTCAATTGCAAATATTATTCTTGTCCTCGAAAACCACCGAACACATGAAGTGGAATTCTGTAGATAATAACAATGATGGGTTAATGAGACATCCAAGAGATTCTCAATTGTTGAATACATTTGATTCATTACATCTCGATTTCTCAGCTGATCCTAGGAATGTTCGATTGGGATTGGCTGCCGATGGATTCAACCCATTTGGGACATTGAGTACCAATTATAGCATTTGACCAGTTGTTTTGATCCCTTATAATTTGCCTCCGTGGATGTGTATGAAACAATCATCTTTTATCCTTTCGATGATTATTCCTGGAAAAAAATGCCTGGAAATGATATTGATGTATACTTGCAGCCTTTGATTGATGAATTGCAGGAGTTATGTAGCAACAGTGTTGAGACATTTGATGCTTCTTCTAAAACAATGTTCAAAATGCATTCTGCTTTAATGTGGACCATTAGTGACTTCCATGTGCTTGGGAATTTATCTGGTTGGTACACTGAAATAGGTTTGGATTGTCCCATTTGTAACTATGATTTTGATCCCAAACGGCTGCCTCACTGTAGAAGATGGTGTTTCTTGTGTCATCAAATATTTCTCGATGCATCTCATAGATTTCGGCTGAACAGATCAAAATTTAATGGTTCCATTAATTTTAGACCACCTCCAAAGTTGTTAAATGGTTTTGAAATATTGAAACATCTTGAAAATGTTGAAACAGAATTTGGGAAGGTTCATCATTTGAATGATAGTGGAAAACGGGTCCGCAGTGCATCTTCAAGCCAAACCGGAACGAAACAATGGAAGAAAAAAAGTATATTCTTCAAACATCTGTATTGGGAATTTAATTTTTTACAGCATAATCTTGATGTGATGCATATTGAGAAGAATTTCTGTGAAAATTTGATTTTCACATTGCTTAATGAGCATGGAAAGTCGAAGGATCATCTCAATGCTCGCAAAGACTTAAAAGCAATGAACATAAAACGCAATCTCTGGCCAAATGAGAATGAAAAGTATCCTCCGACATTTTTTTCAATGAAAAATAGGGATAATGATACATTCCTTCGAATGTTAAAGAATGTTAAGGTATCTTATGGGTATTCAAGTAACATCTCGAGGTGTGTTGACTTGAATAATCGTAGGTTACATGGATTGAAAAATCACGATTCACATATTTTGTTACAACAGTTACTACCATTGGCATTGCGTACGTTATTACCTGAAATAATTACTGCTATTGTACTGCAGTTCTGCACATTTTTCAGACAACTATGTCAGAAATGTCTATATCCATTTCAGCTTGACAACCTCTAGAAGAGGTTTGTATTGACCCTTTGTGCAATGGAGATGATCTTTCCTCCATCCTTTTTTACTGTAATGATGCATTTACCTATGCATTTGGTTGAGGATGTTAAATTATGAGGCCCCGTTCATTATCGATGGATGTATCCAATTGAGAGGTACTTTATTTATATGTATTCTAGTTATGTAAACAATTTTATTTACTTAATTAAAAACATAATTATTGTTATTTTATTTCACAGATATCGTGGACATTTGAAATCATACGTGAGAAATAAAACTCAACCAGAAGGATCAATTGTTGAAGGTTATTTGCTGAGGAGTGTCTTACCTTTTTTTCTCGATACATGGATGATATTGAGACAAGATTTAATCAAGTTAGACGTTTTGACGACACATCGACTCAGTCTAAAATAAATCATAAATCCAATATATTTCCTGCTATTGGCCAATCAGTTGGGAGGACCTCAAATGTGACACTGACTGAATTGGAATTATTACAGGCACATAGTTATGTGCTGCTGAATAGTGACATTGCAGATCCATTTATTGAAGAGTTGAGGATACAAACAAAGAGATTAATGAGAGGCCGAACATGAAAAGAAAAAGATATAACAAAAGCTGTTAATAAAGATCTTGTAGAATGGTTTTCACGACATGTAAGTTCATAAATATTTCAATAAATATGAATATTAGTTTGAGACATACATTTTGTGAATCTAATAAAGTATATTTCTTTTTTCAGATCATGAATACTGATACTCGAGTATAGGTGTCAAGTGATTTGAAGTTTATTCCTAGAGGTCCTCTAAAAGAAGTTAGAAATTTCGATGCTTATAATGTGATTGGCTTTAGATTTCGTACAGTCGATCGAGAAGTGGGTTTAAAAACACAAAATAGTGGTATATTTACATTTACTGAAGTGGAATACTATGGAAAGCGGTATGATATTATTGAATTAAACTACCACAGACATTTTTCAATTGTTTTATTCAAATGCAAATGGGTCGATATTATCAGAGGTGTTAAAAGAGATTCCTTGCAATTTACTTATGTGAACTTCTCTCACTTGATGTATGTTGGTGACCATGAACTTCATGATCCATATATCTTAGCATCGCAAGAAAAAATGGTATATTATGTGAATTATGTTGCCGATGAAGGGTGGAGTGTAGTTTCTCATGTAATACAAATAGATTTGTATGATATGGGTGATGAAGTGGAAAATTTGACCTCTGAAATTGAATTTAATCAACAACAGGAAGCAAAATTAGTTGTCGATCATGATATTGAAAATATTAGTCTTGCAAGGATCAATGAAGTGGATGAAGCAATGGAGTAGGAAATCGATATGATTGAAGGGTAAATTATTGTATGTACATTTATTTATTTATTCAGCAACCACTTGTTTCATTTCTGCAGTCATTCATTATCATTGTTATATATATTTTGTTTGTTAGTACTGGGAATCTATTATCATTTTTAATTTTTTGTCTGCATAATTGTTTTGAAATATATATTCTGAACATAATTTTATTTGATTAAATGACAGGAATGCCAAGGAAGAAGTGGTATATTGTTTCATCTATTTCCTCGATAGATGAAGATCCATCTGTCTCCCTCCCCACGACATCTGAGATGCCAGGTGCTGACACCCCTGTACCATCTCCCCTTGCACCATCTATCACACCATCCGTGGATGTCCCAGTAGAGGGTGATTCGTCGACTCCCCTTTCAGGAGGCTCAGCATTGGGGCAATGACGTGCCCCTTCTAGTTCATCCTGGACACACTAGAGTGTCACTATCATAGGTACAAATTTTAATTAAATAAATTTATTGCATTTTGTTTATACTAATTGTTTGCTCATTGAAGATGACAGAAATGCAACCATGGAGAAAAATATAAAAAGTGAAGATGTTTGGAATCTAAATGGAGAGAAGATTGTTGTGCCATTTGATTCTTATGGGGTCCCTACGGATGATGTCGTAGGGTTACTTGTCCAGATTATAGGCCAGCTGGCAGCGGAGCCCATTTCCCTTCCCATTTCATATGAAGATTGGAGACATATTCCTTCAAGCTGGAAGAATAAAGTGTTTGATTCTCAAATAAAGGTAAATTTATTACATTATGGTTTAATTGAATTTCATGTTACTAATATGTTCAAAATGAATTTCTGTATACAGATATTCTTCCACTTTACCGTTGCTGATGTGATAGCATGGAAGTGGAAGTTGAAAAATCTAGGTAAGAAGTGGAAAGATTTCAAATGGAGATTATGGTGTGATGTCAATGATACTTCGTTGACCACACAACAAATGTATGAGAATCTACCCAGTGGGGTACCGAAAGTGCAGTGGAAAGTGTTTGTTGACAGACATCGTGATCAGAAGCGGATGGTATTGAAATATATATTATTATATTATCCTCATTTTACATTTATACATGTATATGAAAAGGACATGACATTAAATACATCAGTATTAAATTGCCTTTTATTTATTTCAAGATCTCTCAAGACAAAATGCATCAAACTGGGCTAAGCAAGTCATCCCGCACACTGCGGGCTCGAAATTTTTTACTAGAAGCCGAACGACATTAGTAATCTTTTAATTAGTTTAAATATTTATAAGACAATATTATATGTTTAATATATTGAATTTTTTATTTATCTTTGGTTAATGAAGTCACAGAGTTTAGGTAATGAAGCATCCAGGACTGAACTATGTTTGGATGTTCACAAGAAATCAGATGGAAGTTTTGTTAATGAGCCTACTAATGAAGTTGTGGTATGGAGTCAATTTTTCATCATAATAACTTATTGTCTGTTTTTACTGTGTTAATATATATTGATATTTGATTTATAGGTAAAAATAAAGGAGCTATAGGATGTCAATCCTGCGCAGTCCTACTCAGTCTCCCAGGATGACCCGGTTGCTAAGGTCCTTGGAAAGGAGCATGCTGGGAGAGTGCGCGGGGTGGGTTTGGGACCTGTACCATCTGAGATTTTTAGCAGACCATCAGGGATAGCAGTTGCATCTACTCCTAACTTTAGTCATCCCATACCTGGAGATGATAAGAAAGAGATTGTTTCTTTACGAAGCACAGTTCACTAGTAGGGGGAGTAGATATCTACATTGCAGAAAGAGTTGATTTAAATACATCAGCAGATGAGCAGACATTCCCCCGGTGGTAGTTCATCGACTGGTGGTATGCAAGTAAATCACAAAAAATCAAAATCATTTAATTTTATAACTTTAATTGGTTTAAATGTTTAATATAAATATGTAATCTTATTTAATTTTCAATATAATGTTCTTACAGGTGACAACACAAAGTGGAGATGAAGGTGGAGAGGGTGATGATGTATCATCGGACCCTAAGTAGTTGTATTGTTGATTTTTAATATGAAAACAGTTGGTTTGTATATGTAACATTTGTGGCACATATTTGCCACCACACATTTTCATGTCTTAAAATTTCCTTGATTTCTCATTTTCCTTTTATGCATTTTATTGATTTCTGATGTTTCTTTTTATGTCTTGATTTCTAGAGTGTGGTATACATCATTTAGGAATAAATTGTTTGACTAGCCTACTAAGATCTTTTCCAAGGGTCCTATGTTATTATTTTTATCTTTTTGGTTATGGCTACTTTATTACTCATGGTTATGAGGAATGAGAACATGTGGAACACTCTTTAAAGAAGAAGAAACTAAATAAAGATAGTAAACTATTTAATTGTAAATTAGAAGAAAAAAGTGAGTCTCTTGTAATTTATGGATATTAATGATATTACTATGAGTTGAATCTTATTTATTGACAATTGATTGTGTGGATTACTTCTTGTTTTTATCATTTAATAAATTTTCGACCATTATAATAAGATAATTTTTTAAATATGGTAGTAAAATTAATGACTAATGGTGAATGAATGGGGAATATTCTGATGTGGGACTCGGAAATACACAATAATAAAACTTGGTTTAATAAGTATTTAATTTTAATGACAGACAGTGTGGTCAGGTCTAATATACAGTCATGTTTGCCCTAGCCAGATCAAGATTTTCTTGCACAGTACTGTGGTTTTCTCTCATTAGAGATTTTAATGTGTTTGGTGTCATGACTAAATTCTGATTTTAATTTTAACAAATGAAAATATCGTTCAACGTATTATCATTTTGTGTTTTCTCTCATATACTACTCATACCATTCTACTTTCATTGAATTAATATATAAGGATGTATACAAGGGAGGGACAAGATCAGATACTGCTCAATATAGTTTCAGGTATGATATGTGTATTCTATCTATTCTCACATATACATATCAATATAGTTTTGATACTTGAATTTCATATTTTATAATTCAACTGGGACATATACATATCACTATAGTTTTGATACTTCTATTTCTTATTTTATAATTCAATTGAGACTTAGAGGTACGCATAGACCCCTTAGAATGTCTTTAACTACGAAAGAATCATATTGGGGGTGATCAACTTCCCAAATGCATTCTCTTGCAGTGTGATTTTTCTATAGGGAATTATAGGTTCTATATGTGTTTCTATAGGGAATTAGATGTTCTATATAAGTTTTCGTATGCTGATTATAGTGGTAGAAGTGAATGTTTTTCATAAAGTTATGTGTTTTATAATAGTGAATTAGTTGAGTGAATGTGACATGGGATTCATCATATCAAATTTTACCACTCGATATTATAGTTGGGTTAGGTTTTATAGAAAATAAAAAACCTCTTATCATATGGTGTTATTTTATAGGAAGGAAAACTATTAAGAAATTGATTATGGGTTAGGGAAGATTTCAACCAAAAGGTTTATTATCAGTTGGGAGAAATGCCTTCCAAGGGATGTGATTTTTAATTAATTATTGTGGGATTCTAACCAATAGAATCATTATGGATTGTGTGAGAATATCTATGAAATATTGATTATAGTTTGGGGAGATCCCATCTGAGATATTCAATATTTATTAGGTGATATTCCATGTGATGAATTTTTTTTAGAAGAGATTTAATCCATGTTATTGTTCCCTATGAATAGAGTTGGTGAATAAAGTTGGAATTGAATGTTGTTCGTGAAGTTATATGTTTTAGAAGATTCATATAAAAGGATCTAATGATTTTCTAGAAGTAACTTGAATATCCACACGTTGTTGAATAATAGGAAGTCTTTCTTGATGTGGGTTTTTGAATGTGGATAAGATAGTTTTATGCTCCATAATATAAGATATTTTTTGAATGATGTTTATGAGGATATTATGAAGATGAAAATGGATGTTAAAATTTTTAAGGCATGTCATATTTTTAAAACATTGTTATATTCCTAATAAATTGGCTGATGGAATATTCTTAAGATATTAATACAGAGACTAGTGTGTTTCCAGGTGTGTGATGCTTGGTAGTGGTCTGGATGAGAGTGGTTGGGGCTTCCATGTGTTGTAAAAAGTGGGAAATCTATATAATAATTGTTTTGATGTTATTACCATTATTTGTGTTCACTTCATGGAATATATGGAATTTTTTTAGGGTTTAGTGGTAAGGTAGGGTATTTAGTATTTTAGGGATTTCTATCTTTACTGCTTGAATGCTATTATCCTTATTTGTGTCACTACTTTTGGAATTTCATTGTTTTTATGTCTTTGTTTTCATGTATTATAATCGTTCTCTCTGTTATATCTAGTTTTATTTGGTTTTCAGGGCAATGGGGGCAGCAAAATCAATTTTTTTTCTGGGCAGCTTTTAGCGGCGGTTTTAACCGCCGCAAAATGTAGGTTGGCTGCGGGTTGGCGGCGGTTTAAACTGTTGCTAAATGTTTAAAACCACCGCTACACTTAAAGGTAATTTTACTTTTATCGGTGGTTATAACCGCCGTGAAATAGTCACATCATGGATATCTCATCCCGTGGCGGTTCCCCTGGCTTTAGCGGCGGTTTTACGGCCACTGGATTTGAGTTTATTCACGGCAGTTATAACTGCCGCTAAAACCCCCTCGAAATGAGACAGCTATGACGCTTTCATTAAACCACCGCTAAACGAAAATAACCGCCGTAAAAAGATTGGTGACGCCGTATTAGGCGGCGGTTTCTAGAAACCACAGCCACACCATGTAGTGGGGGTTAAAAACGCCCCTAAATGAAAAAATAACCGCCGCTAAATGACGATTCTGTTGTAGTGAGATGATACAATGAATGAGTAGGATATCCAAATAAAAGAGGAAGCATCTATTTTGTAGGATTATATTGAAGTATTTATAGAATAAATACATAGATATCCAAATTACCCAGAGGATGAAGTCTTTATTAATGTTATCTTAGATACATAATACATATCTAAGCCTCTCTATTGAATGGATCCAATGAAATTTGTGGAAACAAAGAAAAACATTATATATTTGGGTGATAAGGGAATTAGGTTCCCCAGTGATTCACCTTGGTTAGAACCTATATTATATTTAATAAATAATAAAGGGTCTATGAGGATATTATTTTACTCTGAAGACATAAATTTCATTACAATTAACAATTATAATTTTCCCCACATTGATGAATGTTTGATCATGTTTAAGGGGTTCAAACCTTCCCAAAGATTGATCCTTGTTCTGGTTATCATCAACTAAAATTCATATATAATGATATAAAAAATATTGTATTTCAAACAATTTGGGGATATTAGGATTTTATATAATTTCATTTTTGGGTAATCAAATGCACCATCAGTATTAATAGATCTAATGAATTGATTATTTAAGGATTTTCTTGATCTATTTTTTTGTTTTTAAAGATGATATCATCATATAATCTAATTTCCATAAAGAACACAAAGACCATTTTAGATTTTTTTAACACTCTATGTGGGAATGTGTTATACTAGAAATTTGGTAAGTGTTCATTTTGGAACTAAAATTTTTAATTTCTTTGACATATTTTATCTAGGATATAATATCAACTGACACTATAACAAAAAAGTTTCTTAAGGATTTTCCCACAGTAATGAATATGTTTTACATATATCATTTCCATTCCCTTGATGGTTACTATTAGGTATTTATTTATAAATATTAAATATTGGATAATTTATTAACCATGTTAGCACATAAATGTGAATAATTCCGATAATATATAGAATCTAAAGATTTATTTGAGGAACTAAAGGAGAGTTTCATAAATGCTCTAGTTACCTTTTAAAAATAATATATTTTTAAAAAATTAGTGATTCATAATGGAATGGACTATGGAGTCTCCTTCTGAAAAATTTTATACCTTTTTCTTATTCATAGATAAAATTAAAGATCCATGAAAAAAACTATTATACTCATGATCTTGTTCTAAAAATTCTAATATATTATTTAAAAAAATAGATGTACCTTATTTATGGTGAATGATGTTATATATATATATATATATTGATCACAAATACTTATTGTACATATTAACATATATATATATATATATATCTCAACTTGAGACAAAGGAGGTGGATGGAGCTACTCAACTATTATGACTACTCGATAACCTACAACCTTAAAAAGGAAAACAAGATAATGAATGCATTGAGTAGGATAGATCACAGTATTATATCGCTGATAAGGATAAAGAGGATCTTATATTCCTGGATTTAATATAATTGGATATGTAAAATATTACATAAAATTTAGAATCATAACTTTTCTAGATAACAACACAACCATCATTTCTAGAAAACATAAGGAGGTATCCATAAGATGAAATTTTTTTACGAAAGATAATAAAAACCATGAAAGAGGGAAAATTGAGAAACTTCAACTATAACAAGGATTTGTTTATGTTTAGAAAGTGACTAAATATACCATCAGTTCCAAATCTAAAGATGAAATTACTATATAATTCTCATAGCTCATAATTTTTTATACCCTATTCATATTAAGATTCATTGGGTTCTAAAATAGAATTTATAGAGGGAAAATATCAATCAAGAAATTTTTGAATATGTGTCTAGAAACATGGTATTCTAACATTAAATTCCTGAGAGACAACTCAAAAATAGTTTCATAAAGCCTCTTCTTATACCAATGTTGTAGTGGTAAAATATAACAATGAAATTTTTTTATTAGACTACCTAGAACTTCTTAGTAGAATGATTCTATATGGGCTATCATGGATTGACATACTATATCTTTTCATTTCCTAACAATTACTAACAATTAACCACTTTTTAGACATACATGGCTCAATATCAATGTAGTTGTGAAACATCATAGTTAACCTTTATATATATTATAAGGTCATGAACCTAGTTTCCTTTAAATATTTTAGAGGATTATTTAAAATTCATTGGGAGAGAGATACATTTGAGCACTACCTATCATCATCAAACTAATGGATAGTTTAAAAAGACTATCCAAACCTTATAGGACATGTTGAGGTCCCTATAACTTGAGTTAAAATGAATATGTGACAAATAAAATACTCTAGTTTAATTCAAGTACAATAATATCATCCATTCATGCATTCATATGGCATTGTATGAGGCCTTTTATATAAGAATATTTTTTACTCCAACTAATTGTGCAGAAATTGGGGAAATGTGGCTATTTGGTCCAAAACTCATTAAGGGAACAAGGGGGAAGGTGGTTTCTATATATAATCATATCAATACATCTTTGAGAAGACATATTGGATTTGATGATAATTATATGAAGGGATTGGAATTCCAAGTAAGAGATCATGTCCTCATAAAAGCATCACTATAGAATGGAGTTATAATGGTTTATAAGAAAGGGAAGATAATTCTAGGGTATGTTGGAATTTTTTGAATTTTAGAGTGGATTTAAGATATTTCAAATCAGTTAAATGTTCCACCAAACCACTCTAAAGTGTATGAATTCTTTCATCTGTCAATGCTAAGGAACTACGTGTTGAATCCTACATATGTACTCACCATCAATGAAATAGATATAGTTCCTAACCAATCAAAAATAAAATATCCTTTATAAATTATTGAATCAAGACGTAATGTATTATGGATGTGGAAAACCTAACTGGTTAAAGTTTTATGGATGAATCAAAAGTTTGGAGAAGTAACATTGGATTCTTTGGATGCAGTAGGGGAAAATGACCCCATTTTTTGGAATGATGTACATCCAAATCATGAGGACTAAATTATTTATTTTTGGAGAATATAATACCTGATATTATATGCTACTAAATAGAAATTACCTCTTAAAATTTTTGGAAGAATACAAAATATATTATTTCATCATAATTGTACAAAAAATTATAATAAAATAGGTTATTATGAAAGTAAATTTATAAAAAAAGCTAAGACTAGAACCATAAAATCATTTTGGTAATAATATATTTTATAATTTTTAATATCTATAGTGTAATGAATAAAAATAAAGCAACATGCATGCATTTTAGAGTGAAAACAATAGGAATTTTTGAATTATAGCTACCAAATATGAAATTTTTAAATACACAAGTGTCCTTATTTTATAATTTCGTTTTATATATATTTATATAATTATTTTTTAAAAATATTATTTAAACTGGGATTAATCATATTTAAATTATCTTATGATGAATTTTTTATATTTTTCTTAGACCTAAAGTTTTTTGGGAAAAGATCGAAATCATAATGACATAAAAATGATATCATAAGTAACATAAATAATTTTAATAAAAAAATTTGTTTATTTAGAAAATAAATATTCTAAAGTAATAAAATTTATTTTCCAATCCTATAATAAATACTCTAAAATATAACATTTATTTTAAGGATTTCAAAAAACATTCTTTATAAATAACAGTATTACCCACATAAAAATAATATGTATTACTGTATTTGTGGTCTTAAACAATTAAAATAAAACAAATTTAAATATCACAAACCAAGAACAAAAAATATGGTTAACCTAGTGTCTTTTTATTTTCCACAATAAATAATTTCAAAGGCATTTTCTGAAAAATTAAAAAACAATTATGCCTCATTTTTCATAATTAATTTCCTATCCATTCAATCACATTCACTAAAAAGTAGCGATAATGGTTTTAATCATATTTCCTCTATAAATGGTGTTCATAATGAGCTTTAATTGTCTTATAGTGTTCTTATCATATTTTAAGAAGATTCATTTCATTATATTGATTCTCAATATTCTATTTTCATTTTCAAAATAGAATCATTTTTTTATAATATCATTTAAAATTACATTAAATATAAATAAATAATTTTAATTACATGGTATTATTATCCATTTTCTATAATATTAATTTAATATTAGTTATTTCCTCATAATATAGCCTTTAACTAAGTGGTTATTTTGACAATGCAGGGGTACCCCATCCTCCCATTTCTTTTTCAATTATAATTCTTTTGTTATAATATCAGGTAAAATTATATTCCCTATTCTATTATGATTTAAATTCGATGTTATTATCCCCTATATTATATATTATTAATTATATTTCACAATATCACTCCTTTACATGTTCTGAAATCTATATGTAATTTTATTTTTTTACTCTGAAGAGGGATTTATTTTAAATAATAATAATTAAATTTAAATTTTTGAGTGTTGGAGTGACTCAATGCGATTTTTTGGAAATTTAATGAGGCCCTATTGGAGATTTTAATTCTCAGTAGAGTCTCGGGGGCTTTGGGTTCAATTTATGTATTTTTTCCTCTTTCCCTAGTTTACGGTTTTGTGTGCATGATATAGGGAACACGATGCATCACCCTAAGTGTGCAGAGGTTTTTAGTTTTTTTCCATTAATAGTTGGTTAACATGGATAAAATAATGTTAGGAATTAATCACATTAAATAAAAAAATAAATTTAAAAGGTTTGTTTTTAAAAGGATGTTGTGAACAATTTGTTCATAGTTTAATAGAAACAATAAAATATTAGAAATTTAGTTTTATTGGAATTTGTAATGGTTAGAACATAGTTTGGAAAACTGTTCATCCAACTAATGTAAATTATATTACCTAGGAATGTTAAGAGATAACATTTTGAACATTTTATTAAAATCAATGATGCCAAACTATGAGATGGGTGGCATCTTGAGGCAGTTCCAACCTAATGACTTTCTAAACTGTTAGAAAACACGAATCCCATTAAAAATTAAAATAAATGATGATTCTACCACCTACAATTATTAAGATGGTCACCCATATGACTCTTCTATGAAAAAATATATTACCCAAGAA
Organism: Viscum album; assembly: GCA_963277665.1. Taxonomy (NCBI): domain Eukaryota; kingdom Viridiplantae; phylum Streptophyta; class Magnoliopsida; order Santalales; family Viscaceae; genus Viscum; species Viscum album. The sequence continues at coordinate 1,221,796,856 of OY728119.1, forward strand.
TGTTCTTACTTACTCCCTCATTAAAATTACATGTAAATATAGTGTTTTAATGGACTTTATTTAAATATTTGAGATGAGATATACCTCATCCTTCACCTTTAGTCTTCTTAATATGTTATTTTATAATTTAGTGAAACCTTTAAATGGATTTGAGTGAATATAATACTATATTTTTGTGTAATCATTCCAATATGATATTCATTTCAAGGGATATATCTTGAGGTTTTCCTGAGGCAATTACATGATGCTATATTATACCATTTTAAAGAATGTAAATTCCTTTGTGATTTTATTTCATGTTTTTTCCAATGTTAAGTTAGAGTTAACATTCAATTAGTATCTATTGATATGAATTATTACCAAAATGGGCTTTGAGGTATTACATGGACCTTATGTGGGTTGGTGGTTGTAGTTTTGGTGCGATGAGTTCATTGGGTTAGTTTTTATTAATTTATACTACCTTAAATAAAATTTAATTAGATTATAAAATATATAATAAATTTTCATAATTTATTTATTTTAATTTCATGGAATGATTTAGGACCTCGTATGTGTTAGATATTCTTGGTTGGGCTTCGATGTGATTTTTAGTGGATGGTTTAACTTCATTAAAAATAAATAACATAAGTGATGGATGTGTTTTCAAAGTAATTACCTTTGGTTAATTCTTTCAATATGTAGCATGTGATATGTGGTCTCACCACTATGGGAGACTAGAATTTTGATTAAATAAATTTATTTATTTAAATGAAATTATTGGACATAATAATGTTCTAAGGTCCATGATGGACCCTGCTGCACTGGCTCGAGTGATTCGTTGGATGATCATAGAGGCCTTGATTATAAATGAATTACATGTGATACTTATTACATGAGGTGTATAAATTTAATTATGTGAATTTTTCACATTATACCAAATTTTTAATCCTTACATACCACCATTTAGATATTAGAATTATACCAATAGTCTTTTTCCTATGTATTCCATGATAGAACCATAAGATTCCTTAGTGTCTTTAGGTTAGATGAGATGATCATGGGATGATAAATCCCCCCCATTGAGATATGAATAGATATGTGTGTAGACCACTGGAATATTTATGATAGATGAGATATTTGAATGATGCCTTTAGATATGAGTTGGTAATTATACCACCTCCCTAGTGTGGGGTCAGCAAGGCTTTTCCTATGAGGCCTAAGAGTTCATGTTATGACTAAAATGATATCGAGGGATGTTACTCCCTTAGAGTGTTGGGTGTTGAAATGAGAGATGATAATGGGGTAATAGATACAATGTGGGGTGTATATGTTATGTTGTAACCTTGGGGACACTTTTTGGTTCACCAGTGATGTATTTTACGACAACCTAAATTTCAATAAAATTTAATTCATTATGTATTATGCAATGTTACACATAATACAATACCAAAATATCATGAAGACTACTGCATTTTTGAAATTTTGTATATATAATGACTAATTGAAAATTCAATACGATTACATTATTTTAAACTTCGATAAAATGCTCATAATATTCCAACATTATTTGAAAATGAATGGGATAACTTGGGGACATATGTAATAAATGGGTGTGCTATAAATCCTAGTAAGGGAATAAACAAAGAATGGTATACATTAAATTAGTATATGTGAGACAAGAGGAATTTCAAGGTATTATAAGATTGTATAGAACTGTAATTTTCAATAATGAGGCATGATATATCATGAAAACATAATGAAAACATGAAAATTTAGCGACAACATCAAATGAAAAATCATAACCACAAGTTAAGGCTGACCATAAAGACATCATAAATTGGTTTAAAATTCCCATAATTTTTTTAGTTTACACCCTAATCCCATAAATGATGTCTCATGTGGCTAGAACATTACCAAAAAAATTTTATATCATTTAAATGAATAGGTGTTCCATTTTAATTGAACAACAAATTGATTCTGTTCATCAATTTCCATCCCAAGATATAGGAGTGTGTGTTATATATATTTAAGTACCTAATAAATGAATGTTATCTATATATATGTGTATACTCTTGACGGTAAATAAGGATTTAAAATGATAAAAAAAATGTTTGCTATGTAAAAAATATATGATACTTATGAAAATATAATAGGGGTACGTAAAGGTTCATAAGAGTGCTTAATGATAGAGAAACAAGTCTATCATCACTTATAAATCATATGTTCAGTATGATAGATGTGTGCTATCATATCCCAAAATGATAAATTTTTAACAAATGGAATAATATAAAAGATATTATTGAATAATTGGAAGGATAGGTTCCCTTACCCAGAGAGGTTGCTTCTAAAAGATTGGGAGGAGAATATTGAGTGTTTGGGGAACCTAGAGAGTACTATAGAGATGTAATTATAGAGTAATGTTATTATATAACGTTTTTTACAGAATATTTATCAGATTTTGTGTAGGTTTATATAAGAAAAGAGTGGATAATTCTTTATTAATTTCCATATTTAGATTTTGGACTCTATATGATAATGATTTCAAAAACAAAAACTAAGCCACATTTTATACCATGATTTCACAAAAGGTGAATTTATTTTATTATATTACTTGTTTATGAATTTCTATCATTGAAAAAATACAATTATTTATGTGGAAGTGACTAATGTTTATTAATAATTGATTTTAAATCATTAAAATTTGATATTGGGATTTGAGGAGTTATTAATGGTTTATAAAATTAGTCAAATAACCTAAAAATACATTTTTTTTCAAAAGAGATATATATATATACCCATGGATAACATTCATGGAATATATTACATAAATTTTTGGTTATTACTATGTCATAATATTCATTGTATATTTGTACCGTATTTTATTTTGACCCAAAAAAATCGACTCTCTCTAAATATTATAAAAAACACTATTAGTTAATTTATATAAGATTATTTCAAATATAAGATTTATTTTTCCAATATAAATCTTTAAATATGATAATTTACAAAATTAAATAAAAATACCAATTTATGTAAAAATATCAGTTTTTTGAAAATAACTGTTTTTTTGACTTCTACGATAATTGCATTTGACATCGTAAAATTATATTATCATTTATATATTATAAATATATTTTAAGAATATTATTTTGTTAAAAAATTATTTATTTAAGAATTATTAAATTCATTAAAAATATTATTTTAATTGAAGCTATATATTTCCCAAAAATAAAATTTGTGTGTCATAGTATCAAAATCTAATTTTTATTAAACTCATTTTTTAATCATATAAAAATTAATATTAATAATAGATAAATATAATCATTATTTTATTAAAAAATATATAGATTCATTCTGTTTGGGTCGATATACATATCCCTTTATAAAACTAATGAATTCCCTATGAGTAAGTCATGTGATGGTGATATTTTCTTAGGGTGGTTTAGTTTACTTGTTTTGGAATGTGATATCGACGAGATGGAACTTCTTTTATAAATGGTTTTTATCGTGATTTACTTATTTAATCTTATATTAGGTTTTATTGTGGGAAAATACAAGTGAATCATTCTCCCTTTTAATATCTAATAAATTTTATAAATAGGGTATAATCTTACTCGTCTTGGCCATTAATTCTTTCATTTGTATCAATTGGACTTTACAATAAACCTTTATGTACTAATCAAAATGGTCACCATAAAATGGATATATTATCAATGGTTATCATTCATAATAGTATTTTATACTTCATATAACATATATGTTTTCAAAAAAAACCAAATTTGGGAATGTGATTTATATAAATTCATTACTTAATGATTTGTTTGTTTATTTAAAAAAGGGAATTTCATTCCAAAAATATTAGGTCGTTACATTATTACACCATTCAAAAATATCACCCATGAAATATTGATTCCATATACTAAAATGGATTCAGGTACTTATGTTTCACAATTTCTTCTAGTTCCCATGTCGTTTCCCCAAACATGTGGTTCTGTCATAATATATTAACTCGGTGATTTGACTTGTTTCATAAAACCTTGTCTCTATATTCAAAGAACATCACTAACATATCCTCATATGAAAGACCAATATTCAATGGAACCACCTATGGATTAATTATATATAAGGGGTATGGTTTTTTTATCCTCTATAGGGATACATGGAAAACATTATATACATGAGATAGGTTAGGTGGGAGTGCTAGTCGATAGGAAAAAACACTGATGTGATCAAGGATATCAAATAAACTAATGTATCTGGGGATAATATTTCTATTTTTCACAAACATCGTGAAATTCATCAATTTAAATATATAAATTAACCCTTTATCTCTATCTTTAATCCCCATTTCTCATCAATTATTTTTTTTACATATCATTTATATTGAATTTTTACAGATTTCATATGGTGTTGAATGGTTTGACCCTTCACTTTATTCTCTTATACAAGATCATGTCTCATCATATTCATCCTAGCATGTTTTATTTTGACACCTTTTCCCATACAAAGCCTCATAAGGTACAATTTTAATGGTATAATGTAATTTTTTATACGATAATTACACTATGAGGAGGTATTTGTCCCAATACCCTTGTATGTATATTAAACCTGATCTCAACTTATCCTCTAGTGATTAATGGTTCTTTTAGACTGACCATCCATCTGAGGGTGGAAATTACTGTTGAAGCTCATTTCTGTATCCAATAATTGTTGAAGGATTCTCAAAAACAACAAGGTAAACCTAAAATATTGATAATATACAATAGAAAGTTGAACTCCATATAGTTCTACAACATCCCTTGTTTATATCTCAGCGACATGGTCGAGAGAGAAATATTCCTTCATTGAAAAAATATGTATAGACTCCGTAAGATTATATACTACTATGAAAAACATTTTGTTTTTTATATTTTGTAGGGAGTCCTATAATGAAATACATGGTTACATATTTCTATTAACATTCAGGTATGGAAAATGGTTTTATCATAACCATAGACTACTATCATTCCACCTTGACTTGTTTTCATAACAATCATCGAGATAAAAAATCCATAATATATATCTTCATGTTATCCAAATATAATTTTTCTCTTAATATCTCTATATATCTCAGTGATTACTTGATGAATATATAAGGATAATCTATGCACACCATCTAGAAGTTCCCAATTAGTTTCTTGATTTGATGGGTAATATATCTAGGTCGCACACGTGATAACTCCATATTCAACAAAGATGAACTCTAGAATATTTACTACTTTCTTAATTAGCATCTCATCATATTTTTTATCCCCCTTGATACTATTAATAATGGATGTTTGGGAAATTATTTTAAAAATGTGGGATATTGATCATTTTTTATTCTCACATGTATCATTTCCATGTTTAAAAATATTCAGACCCTTAATATCCTAATTATGGATAGATTTGTCGGATCCTATCTACTAAGATTATCCATCACTTATTTTACTTTACTAGTATGCTATTGCATTGAAAAATCATAATCCTTTATCATCTCTAACCACCTTCATTAGAATATATTAAAGTCTATTTGTGTAAAAATATATTTGTTCCTATTAAGGTTCATGTATATGTCACCCTTCTACCCATATAGATGAAACCTCCAAATAATTAATTTTTAGATCACTATATTCAATTCTAGACAATGAGTTTGGACGTAATTCTCATGGGTCATTAATTAGTGAAAGGCATAGGCTATCACTTCTTTCATCGTTCATGAGTACAAAACCAAAGAAATATTTTTATGTATCGCTATATATCATAAATCGTTCTCCACTGGAGGGAAATTTGAAAACATGTTGTAACATCCTATTATAGTTTTTAGATATTCCAAAACCCCTCTTTTGAACATTCTATTTTGGGGTTCATTTAGATATTCTTAGGGATAAATTTTGAAACAATTTGAACATTTCTAGGATGTTCATGGTTAGTGCATGGTTTTCCCAAACCATATTCCCACTCAGATAAAATTATGAAAACCCAAATAGTGGTTTGTTTCATAGGTAGTGCATGGTTTTCCAAATCATGCCACACCTTCTAGAATCTATTCAACTTGATAGAAATGGGTGCACAATTTTGGCGCCCAGTTTTTCTAAACATGAGGCCATACCCCAGAAACCGTCTGTATGGTATATAATTACTCCAAAAAAATTAATATCCAAAAACCATATTTTTAGTTGTATGATTGGATTATACGACCCCATATATTTTCCTTATACCTTTGAGGCTCCCCAAAGGTGATTTTGGACTCATATACACCATTCTGGAGGCATTTTAATGTTTGGAAAATGACATTCAATCTCTTCTCGATAGTTTTCCACCTCTAGTTATCATTCTTACACTCACACCTATTTCATCACTGGGGTTTTATATATCCTTATATTGTTGTAGGATCTAGTCCTCATTTTTTTGGATCATGAATCTATATTCTATTCTTGGATCCTCATTGATGACGTTATTCATTATAGATTCCCGATTAGAGAATTTTTTTTTGAGATGTAATGGTCATGAGGTTAGTGGTTCCATTTATGATGAATAATATGATTAACCCTAATTTTTTTTGATTTTAATTCAATTTTTTATTTTAATCCAATTACATTATTTAAATGTATTTCTTTTAATTGGTTTATTAAAAAAACTCAACTCTAGTGGATTGTGAATTAACAATTGATTTGGACTGAAATTGGGAAAACCCCTTTTTCCATTTAATAGGGGTGTTTTGTGAAATTGGATGGAAATTTATTAAAATTAGATCATATAATTTAATTGTGGAAGTAAAATTAGTAAATTGATATGGGAAATTAATTTCAAATTTTTTATTTCAGAAAAATGGCACAAATTGTTTTGATATAAAACCAGGGGTTTTATCCTTGGAAAATGCATGTTTTTATTAAAAAACAACATAGGTTTTTATAAGTAAATTGAAATATTAAAAATGTTTGAGGACCCAAAAAGATAAAGTAATAATATTTTATTTGATTACATGTGTGATACGTGACAACAAGTTTGTAAGGTAATATCATGTCGAGATACTTTATGATATGTTAACTATTTACATGAGCTTCCATGCATGAAACACCAATTCAGAATGTGTTACACACAAGATTGACTTTTCTTGATAGCTTGTGTTACACACAAGAGCAACCTCCATCGATAGCTAGCATTACACGCAAGACCGAGTTTCACCAAATAACAATGTATTATAAAAAATATTATTATTAAATATAATATGACATAACCTAGCCATGATGTTATACCAGGAAATTCTATCCAGAAGAAATGCTTATGACCATTTATTAAAAGAATGAAAAAGTACAACAGAGTGGTGGATGGGGTAAAACAACTGAAATGCCCTCAACCACCAAGAATAGGTCTAGAGATCATAATATGACATATCATTTCCATAATCAGAATTACCTGCATTCTCCCACTCAGATTTAGACTTTTCCCAATTGATTATTTTCAAGATATCTATATCCACTTTCCTTGAAACCTTAGACGATGATCTTGTAGACACAGTTCTAGGAACATTAGAATAATCTTTACGTGGTCTCCTCTTAGAGGGAAGACCCTCAATATCAGTAGTCATTGGCTTGGCACTTAAGATTGCATCCTTATAAGAGGCATGGACACCACTATCTGAGACCCTAATCGGGGTACTCACATTCCCCGGTTCATCTTCAGAAAATTTTCCCCATTTCTCAGGTAATTCAGATGCTTGAAAATGCTTCTGGATTTCTTGTTGACATCAATATTTTGTTGCACATCACTCTGATTGGAGACATCAACCTAGAAAGAATCAGGGATCACCAATTATGGGTTCCGCATATGGATTTATTCAACTAGAGTAACCTCTTTAACCAAATCATACTATGTATTAGAAGGGCCACTATGATCCTCCTTCAGAGATACATCAATGAGAAAACCTTTACCATAATTAGGAGCCGGCTTGATAAGTGAATCACCGTCATGAGCAGTAGAATTTGGAAACGTCTAATCCTTCATGTGGGACTTCTTGTGACAGAGGACTATTGAATGCCCTCTCACAGAAAAGTTCTCACAAGAAACATTCTTCCGGCATACCTCTAAAGAGTGTCCAACAGCCATACAAACATTGCAGAAAAGAGGCTTTTTTTCATACTCGACACCAATTTGAATGTTATCAGAAGGGGTGGAAAGGGTTACCTTTTTAGTTAGAGTAGATCAAAGATCAACCTCCACCAAAATCCTATCAAAATAACCAAACCAAACATCCTCAATCTCCTGGTCAAGCCGAATAGGGGTCCCAATTTCCATGCCAATGTCTTGCAGAATTTTTATATAAAACCATTTTTATGATCACGAAGCTATTTTATCCAAATAAATTAATGTAATTACAATTAATTAATTATTATAATGAAATATATATGGTATATATTTAATAAAATATTTTTTATATTCATCTATTAGGTTTTATATGCATAATATAAGAACAAACCCTATTTTACACACAAAAACTTATATTTTTATAAAGGCAATTTTACCGCCTTTAAATGGAGAATCCATTTAATATTTTATATTTTATACTTTTATAAATTTAATATTTCAAAATAAACTTTTTATATGAAATATAAACATAATAATTAGGTGAGGTTTTATTTTTTATATTTTTCTGAGACATTTCATTTTTTAAAGAATAGTTAAAAATATTGAATTTTAGTTCAAAAGTTATTTTTAATGTAATTTATTTATTTGGTTAAATTATAATTATAATTATTTATAAGGTTTTATTAGAAAATATTATTACAAATTAATCCAATTTATGCCATTTTAATAAATTTCACATTTTAATTGAAAATAAAAACATATCCATCTTTCAGATGATTTTATATTAAAACCCTCCATTGTCATCTCATCTGTGGGATTAATTTTAATTTAATTAGTACAAATACTATGATTATAATTGGAAAAAATGGATTCCATATTTTTTAAAAAAATAAATTAAAATATGTAACAATACCAACATTATTTTTTATCAAATAATAGTGACACTAATGAAATTAAATTACAATTATTAAGGTAAAAGTAAGATTAATAAAGGACTAAAACATTATATTAAGGGCCCAAACGAACTATCCACTTTTCCAACACCCATTTTATGGCCATATCTCTGTCATTAACCTTACATTATTTATTTTTATTGGTTTTTATTACTTTTTTATGTAATAACATGTGCACTCCGAACTTCTTTTCAAAAATACTAAGTGAGGCCTTTTCCTTTCCTATAAAAGCCCACCATCTCTATCCATTCCCCACACCTCTCAAACCTCTTAAGTTATACCTAGACTTAAAAAATAGTCTATCATCATTCCTCTCCTAGGCCTAAAAGCATCACTTTTGGAATAAACTCCTCCGACAAATCCTTTTGGTGAAAACCAAAAGTTGTAACCTAATTAAGAGGTAACACCATCTTTCATGTTTTTTAGTTTTATTTCCAGTCTCCACTCTTTATACACTTATTATTTTATAACAAAAAAATGGTATCCTTAGTACACTAGGATGTTTTTATGCCTTTTTTCGACCTAAATTTATACATAAACCTCCATCTAATTTGTAACAAACATAGTGTTTCTTAGAATGGAAAATTAATGCCTCACAAAATGATGATTGTTCAATTATCGATTTCCACCACTTATGGTGGCCATTATAATGGAAACACTATTTTATATATATATATATGTGTGTGTGTGTTTGTGTGTGTGTGTGTTTGTGTTTTATAATGATTTATTCTTATGTTATTTTGATTTATAACATAGCTTTATTCTTTCTATGTTGTTTGAATACGATAATCTCATTTGAATAAGTGTGGATTACCACCCCCTTAAAGTAATGTGATTCACTCAAATGATACATGGAATATATAAATGAATGGTCATAAGAATAAATAACTGAAATTAACAATATAAATAATATATTTTTGAAATAACTATTCTTCTAGAAATAATATATATATATATATATATCATCTTCTTTATTACCCATTCACACACTTTAGAAGAGATAACGTCATCTGTGGATGTGTCAACTACCGCATCCTCAACATGATGGGAATATTTTTTGCACCAAATAATATATATATAAGTATATTTGATTAAATAATATTATATTTAGTATATATTTGTCATTCTGAAATGATTTTATTTACTTACCTTCTTTCTACAATAATCATTTAAAAATGGAAATGTTACTTTTGTGTATGTATGGCCTACCATCACCATGATTGTAACATGTTCTCATTTCCATAAACATATTTAATGATTGATTATAAAAGTATAATTTGTGTAAAAATATGATTATTTGGTAATGGTTATTATTCTAGAGATGTTATATAATGAACCCTATGACCATAGTGGACCAATAGTAGCCATTTTGATACATAAACCAAATTTGGTCATGAACACCTGATGAAAACATAATTGTTTATGTAGTTTAAATAACATGGTAATAATTGAAATAAAAGTATTTATAAACATTAAAATTTTTATTAAGAGAGTATAAAATTGAAATAAATTTATTATACCGGATGTTAAAGGATATCACCCTAAAGGAAACTCTATGTTAGGGGATTTTACATCACTTTTAATTTATATAAGATACATGTTTTGTTCACCAGTCTTTCCTTTTATGTGGTTTATTTACTATCATTATTTTATTCAATTTATATTAAAATTTAATTTAATTGTATTCACATATAAATTTAATAATCCTTATTTCATGGGGTTTAATATTCCAAAGTTAGCAAATCTATAAAATATTTTGTCCCAATTTTCCTTCTTTAAACTCATGTTTTATTATGAACCTAAATTCTTTTTCAAGGTGCATATACTTCTATTATTCATGATATCTAATGATTCTAATTATTTTCACGATATTATCTATTTAATATACCTTACCTTCCTTACATGTTTAGTATGATCCATGTAACTGAGTTATAAGAGTTTTTCGAGACAATTACATAACGTTTTCAATATTGTTTATCTTTATGATTCCATTGATGAAATATTATGATCCATATCTCAAGAAAACTCATGATATTCCTTATCCTTTTTTATTTCATGATATAATCATTTCTTTGTTCTATTATCTGTTCTTTGTTACATAAAATAGTTAAGAATGTGTTCTAAATAAATCACAACTTCACCCTCTCTTTAGTTGGAATAATATACAGAAACCATGTTTTCAAGAAAGGATTATAAGAATAATATCCCATTCTCGTATAATATATAAAATAAAATTTTATCCTTTTTCTCCTTTACCAATATCTTGAAAGGAATCGTATTTTTTTCTTTCCAAACGAGGAATTTTCTACCCTTTTACCATAAAATGGAATACACTTTTTACCTCGTATGACATGTACGGATTTATCTGTGCTTAATTTATTGAATCCTCCTCAAGTTCAAAAGGTGTATTTTTAAAATATCTTTAAAAGGTGTTTTAAATGAAAATGTATTTTTGATTGAAAAATAATAGTATATTTTCCACAATTATATATTTAAAATGCATTATTTTATTTCATTAATGACAACAAACCTCTATTTTATCCCAATTGGGATTTTTGTGTTGATACCATCCTTATTCACACTCTTGATGGTTTCTTATTGATTTGGCCCATAATATTATTCAAATTCACTTCCTTGATTTCATTTTTAGTCCCCATGAAGAATTCAATATCCTATGATAATTGAACATTGAATTCCTCCATAATTTTCATTTCATTTTTCTGAGATATTACTATTGCCTAAACTATGTACCATTTTACATATAGTTCCTACTTTGACAATTATTCTATTAATTGGTGAATTGTTAAAAGATATGTATTTCTCATTCAATATGTTTATTTTATTTGAAATATTATTTATTTGATTATTCAATATGATTAAGGCTTTGGATAGGTCTTGTAGAGACCCGAAGCCTGACGTACATGGACATTACATTACTTTTGTGAATACTTAGTACATAAAAAAAACACACACACAAGTATCGTAATAGTTTAGTGTCTTTGGAAACTCGGAATATAATCTTCTAATCGTATTGAAATATCTTCAACATCTCCCATAAAGATATTCTATTTTTTATACCTAAAACCTTTCTTTATGTCCTGGGGAAAATAAAAAATAAAAGGGTGAGCTCAAATGCTCAGTAAGGGTAAACAAAAGAAATATCAATCACATCGTATACACAAGCACATAACTTTTGGAAATCTTATCCTGCAAAAGAGATCATAATTTCATAACATGGGATAAATCATGGCAGTGAAATGTAATCACAATAATCAAAACTTAAAACATGAAACTTTGTGGAATACACACATAATCATAGAGAATCATTTCTTGTTAGTCAAGACTCATTTCCAAGACTAACTTACCGGACAAAGTCCCTTTCTAACCGAGTCACCCTCGTTTCAGTCATGTTTCACTGAACCGGTATAACCTACCATTCCAGCCATGTCTATCTCATTAGATATAAAATCTTTACCCAATGAATTTGAGGGAGATATAGGTCCCACCCATCTCATAATGATACCATTCTTATGTGTGCCACAAAATCATAAATCATACATCATTGCATAACCCATGTAATAACAATGGGAATCTTAAACATCATGACATCATAAAAAATTCATATATGATAAAGTAATTCATAAAAATAATTCCATCACAACATAACCAAATCAATGTAATAATAGGAATAAAAACAGGACCCTTTATTATCTTAGATGGAAAATAATTTTGATAAAACACTTGAACTTCATTCTTGAGGAAAATATCCTTTCTACTTCAAAAACACTTTTCCATTCTTAATATGTCATACAATTTTAAACTAAAATAAGTTGATTAAAATTAAACTTGAAAACTTGTAAAGGAATCTTTTTGGAAATAATGTTTTAAAAATCCATTCATGCCGTATAAGTTAAAAAAACATTCTTCTCGTACTTTTGTCAGAAAAGTTAAAAAGTACCTCGTACGAAAAACAACAAAAGATTCCTTTCATATCTTTTACTAAAAACTCACCGAAGTGTAAAATTGGCTTTAAAAAATTGTAGATGTATGGAAATAATATTACATATTGAGGAAACATGGTTGTGGATGATAAAATACACCCCAATAAATACCAAAGTATAAACAATCTCGGATAAAAATGAGATTGTGATATTTCCCTTACCTTAGGTCCGATATGCTTGGTACGTGTCCGAACCTCCTGTATAATGATTTAAATAATGTCATTAACTTATTACAGAATCATATTCATTGTTATGATATCATATATGGTTCACTTATGACCTTATATTACCCGTTCTTTTGTAAATTCCATGTTAAAGAAGTGTTTTGGGTAAAATCGTTTCATTTATCGTAGGTGTTTGGACTTGTTGTTCTTGACATTATTATTACTTATATAATTATTTAATTACTTCCAGAATATAAAATATGATTTTTATATCATATATATTCAGTATATATGTATATAATAGATAGATAAATCAAATGAAACACACCGTTCATGGAGACGGTAGTCCGTACGTACGCATGAACACTGTTTTCCTTTCCTTATTGTATTGAATGGAAGTAAGGTGATGAAATACATATATACATAAATCCAGTGGCTTTATAATGTCATATATTTCATTATTATTTCTTATATATACTTTATAATCATTCTTAAATGGTTAACATGGAGAATGAATCTCATTGCGTCGTGGAGACGGTAGTCCGTACGTACGCACGAGCGATGATATCGTTCTCATGATCGTGAAATTGTGTTGAAGTGTATGTATAATATTTAAGTATCAATATCACTTTATAATAATCATATATAGTTACTCATTACACCATTATACCCATCCAATTATGGTGGTGGCGGAAAATAGTTTACACCACGGCGTGGAGACGGTATTCCGTACGTACGCACGCGTGGTGATTTTGTTTTCCGTAGGATGGATAGATAGTGAAATAGGATTGTTTCATACTTATAATAACATATCAGTATATTAGTGATACTGATGTTATTACTTCATAATGATACAACCTAAGAAGAAGAAGTGGAAGAAGAAATAAAGGTGAAGGAATCGGTAACGGAAATTACCTCTTCTTTGAAGCGCCTCTTTGAGACCTCATCTTAGGGAACTAAAATTGGTCTTTGAGGAAGAACAGAACCTCTAGGATGTTTCTAGGGAAGTGGAGAAGATAATTTGGTAGGGTTTGGCCGAGCATGAAGGCTAAAAGTTGTGTGAGGAAGATAGGGAGGAGGTGCCCTTTTATGAGGGAGGAGAGGGGCACCTTTGGAATAACTAAAAATATTATTTTATTATAAAGTCAAGTTCGGTTTTAAATAGCTCCAAATTGATTTATTTCGAGGCTAAGGTGGGGATGGGTCGCAATCCTCTCATCCAATAGAATTTAGAAAAGTTTAGGTTCCTATTTTAACCTTATCATTTAGATTTAACATTAAGTTAAATAATTTTACTTCTACCGTGTCTTCTTGTGTTCTTACACTATAAGGTTAATAAACTTACTATAAGATGCCAAACGAACCCCAAATTGTTTATTATTAATATATATAACCGTATATAAGTCATTTGGCCTAACCTTAGATTTTTAGGAATAAAATAACAATTAATAATATAATATTTGTTTTAAAAACTATTTTTTTTCAATTTTGACACTATTTAGTAATTTATTTTTGTGAAAATCATAACAGAATTATAAATTTGAAAAAAGTTAATTAAATCAATACTAACATGTCATATTAACCTATAAATGTATTTTAATTCATAAAAAGTCTCAAATTATATTTATTTGGGTATTTATAACATCAATTATGTCAATATTTCATTAATAAGATAATTACTGCATCATCGTTGTGTCATAAATAAATTAAATTATTTAATGTCTAAAAATTACAAATAAAATACCATTATGTAGGAAATCGTTTTAGATTTCTAATGAATATTGTTAGTCGAATTTATCTTATGTATAACCCCATTTTAAAAATTTTTTAGTAAAAAAACTTTGATTTTAACACTTTTAACCCTTCTTTAAATAAATTAATAATAAATGTCCTAATCTAATCCAAGTGGGCCTAAATGGTCATATTTTATTCCTAAGTTTTTTTTGGTCGAATTAAACTTGTCCAATAGAATTAGTACATGTTTTAGGGTAATAATAATATCATTTCTACCCTTAATTACCCTATTTACTTTTAACCGTGGTAAAAAAAAGTAAAAAGTTACTATTCACCAAAAAATTATTTTCATCTCATTGAATCACATTTTACTTACTGACATCAACCGTGTCTCTTGGATTTTTGAAATTCCACTCACAGAAGCGGTAAAATTAAGTTTTATGAACAATTCAGTTTTTTTAACTACTACTTAGTGGTTTCACTATTCATCAAAAATTGAAAGTTTTCAGAATAATACCAAAAATTAGGCCTAAGCTATATTTGATATTATGAACTCAAAAATGATGTCTATTTTACCAAATTCAAAACATATCAGTTGCATTAACTAATTTAAAAATTAATTCCCATTGTCAAAACAAATGGCGTGTTTTTAAGAGATAATAACTATCAAAAGATTGACACTTGTTTATGTTTGGTTTAAATGTGAAATTACATCCAATGACTAAAATTGTATTAAATTGTAAAAATATATTCTAAATATATTTTAAAACCACTAAAATTAATAATTTATTACTATTAATTATTTCGATTGAAAAAGTTGTTTTTAATTAAAATTTAGTAATTTCCACCATTCATCAAAATATGAAAGTTATCCAAAAATTACCAAAATTTCACCCTAAGCTAATTTTGATATTCCAAATCAAAAAATGAATTCCATTTTGAAAAATAAAATTTACAAAATTTCAAAAAGTGGTTATTACTATTCATAACGGCTAGTTTTAATAATATTTTAATAGCATATCTTTGTCTAGTGAAACTCGGTATTGCGTACTACACACGCTGTCAAGGAAGGTTGCGATTGCGTGTAATGAAAATCAAGTCAAGGATGCATGTTGTGCAAGCTCCTTTTGGTGTAGCGTACAACACAAGACATTAATGAAATTAAAAAGAATATTTTTAATAAACTCTCGGGGTATTACAGGTCTACATGGGATGGGGACCTATTAATCAAATACCCTTCATGCATCAACAGTCTCATGAGCTGAAATATTTGGAAACCTAACTTAGATGGGTTTTTATAGTATAGATAAAATGTCTTCTGGTTAGTCTTGATGGTATTCATTTCATGTACCGAGGAAACATGGAATATAATAATTAGTAATTTCTTTCATAAGAGTTTCAGTTATTATTTGTCCATGATATTTTGAATTGACATATCTATAGATACATTTAATTTCATATCATGGATTAAATGGAATGTGTTTTAGTTTCCTAAAATTACATATTTATTTTTCATTTACTGGTTATTTAAAAGGAATGTATTTATTATTATTATAGTTCCATATTTCTTAAGTACTTCCATTCAACTTATTGATTACATGGTATGAGTGTTTAGTTATTTACCTTTCCATGATGACTATTCTGATAAATTCATTATTTCTTCCACTATTATTTTCCCTTATTGATCATTTTAGCTCACCCTTATTTTTTTTCACTCCCTAGGAAAACAAGAATCATACTATGAAATATTTTAAGTAATCTACTAGATAGATTAATGTTATCCTCTACATCATTTCTTTATTTAGATGAAAAAATATTGTAATTAGTGTATCTATTTGTAATTCAATTCCCATTTATGTATCTAGTTTTACATGAATACTAAACAAGTTTTTTCCTTTGGGGATTGATTCATTGTCATCATGATAATTTAATTGATAGCAGACACAAGATCTAGGATTCTAGGGTCTAGGTCATTGTAGCTGTTATCATATTATGTTTAGTAGAAACCATGGGAACTAAATTTTGGAAATCCTAGATTATAGAACATTACCCTCAAGTATAATTTGAAGAAGTATAGATGAAACACCTAGAATTTTTTTAAAGTGTATATTATATGGGTCTTCCTAGAAATACATGTCTATTTGGATAATACAAGTTGATTTGGTTCTGGAACAGATGTAACAATGAGTAAAAACTCTGACGAGGTATTTTGTGACTCACATGAATTAACATGGTACATGACAACGAGCCTCACTATGAGCATGTTTTAACACTCTCGGGGCATATTCTTAGAATAACCCACTATTTTTTTAAAAACAAATAATAAGTATTTTAATAAATAATGAAAATTAATAATATAGGTCAAACATAAGGTGTTTTAGATTTAAAAAGTAGGTATTAATATTTAGAGATCTAATAGGTGATTATGTAATTTTCTCACTATGACTGTTGTTCCCCACACTCTTCATTCTATTTTTATTCAATGGCTGGAACCTGAATGATTCAAGATAATATCTAACCTTAAGGAAAAGGTGGTGAAAATGAGAAACAAAATGATGTTTTAATAAGAGTGAAGGATATCATGTATATACCAAATCATTTTTCCCAATATATGATTAATAATATATATCTTTATCCACACTGGAGTGCCCCAAAAAAGAAAATGATCGAGGATACTAAGCGCTCGAGTGGTGTAGACTGTAAAGAAAATAAGAATCAATCTTCTACATGAGAGAAGTTTTGAAGGAGAAAACCAAGAATTTGTCTTAATGTAATATGTAAATGCTTTATGTTCGGGAAATAAGGTCATAAAGGAAAGTATTGTAGAGGAAAAAGGATGAGTACGATAAACGTAAATTAAGATCATACAAGAATGTCCATTATATCTATTTTTCTTAAATGTGGGGAACCTATACATTACCCAAGTCAATTAACTGACATAGTGGATAAACTCTAGACCATGGAAGGAAATATGTGGAAATAATTTGATGAAGTATTTATATATTGAGGTTTTATTGAAAACCATAGTTAAAATTCAGTTTAATGATTAACCTAATTTCAAGGATTCCCATTGTATAAATTTAGTAAATTATATAGATATAGTTTTTGAAAAGGAGATGTTATTAGACGGATAGAAACAAATCAATTCAGGCGAGTTGAAAAATATTAAACCCATGAGTAATGGATGATAACAGTTTCACACTAACCACTGACCTACACAAAGTCCTTATTAATTTTCATTAGTTTTAGTTAAACAATTTAACAAAAAATATCAATGATGAACCAATAGTAACAATTTAAAGCATTCGAATTTATCTTATTTACCATATTTATTTTGGGAGAAATTTAAATACCCATACTAAGACTTTTCACTCTTTTATAGTCTTTACAATCATTTAAAAGTTTCTAGTAGCGCTTCAACTATTAAAAAATCAATCTTGGTAGTTAATTTTTTGGAGTAAAGGGATTAATTATAACTTGGTCAAAGCACAACCAAAATTTTGGATTATTCATATGAGATTTATACCTATCATATAAGAATATTTTTATATATATTCTTGGTTAGTAAAAGGATTACCCAAAATTAGTAAAATGACTTAGAAATAAATTTTCTTCCTAATACGTAGATTTCAATTGAATTGGTGGCCTTCTGAATAGTCTAAGATTTATGGATTCAATGCCCTCAACATTCTCTTTATCATTCACATGTTTTTGATTGATGAACTCATTCAATCACTAAAAATTATTGATTCTTTTCTCCATGTTTTTATCTTTACTTTCCCCTGATGTTCTCCTACATTGAGACCTAGTTACATGGTATTCCATGTGAACTTTTCACATTAAAATCTCTCTTTTGTAGAGTATTACTTATGAATTATTCTCATGATGTGTCATTTAAAACATATGAATTATTAAACAATATATCACCATTATTGAGTCTAAATTGCAAGGATGCAATTTGAATAAGGTGGGAATAATGTGACGCCCATAAAAACTAAAGTAAGAACTTTATATTCGATAGGCTGTATGAAATATGATCGCCAGTGCATACGGTAATATAATCTCTAGATACTTCAAAATATGTTTACTATTTACAGTATCTTCCTCAAATTAAACACAAAGTTATCATGTGTTACACACAAGAGAAATCTTTCTTGATATCTTGTGTTACACGCAAGATCGAGTTTCATCAAATAACAATGTATTATTAAAATATTATCATTTAATATAATATTATATAGCCTTACTATTATGTTAGAGGTTATGAATACTATTAAGTAACTTATGAAATTATATTTTAATTAATAAAATAATATTAATTCATAGGTATAAATTATTTAGAAATGAATATAGGAACAAATTGAAAACAAAAGGAATGTTTTTTCTATAAAACCATTTGTATGCTCGTGAAGCTATTTTATTATAAACAATTAAAGTAATTAAAATTAGTTAATTATATTAATTAATTTATATGGTATAAATTCAGTAAAATATTTCTGATATTCACCAATTAGTTTTTATATGCATAAGATGAGAAGAAACCATATTTTACACATACAAACCAATATTTTTATAAAGAAACTCTTACCACCTTTTAAGTGAGAAGCCATTTTAAATTTGTATTTTGATACCTTTATATGTTAAAAATGAAAAAATAAACTTCTTATATGTAATAGAAAAATAATTATTAGGTTATGATTTATTTTTGATATTTTTCTGAAACATTTTATCTTTTTAATGAATAGTTAATAATACAGAATTTTAGTTTAAAACTACTTTTTAATACAATTTTTTATAAGGATAACTTATCATTTTAATTGTTTTTAATTATTTATTATATAATATTTTTATCAATTAATCTAATTTAGGTTATTTGAATTAATTTTAAAATAAAATTGAATATAAAAACATAGCCAACTTGTGGACATTTTAACTTTAAAACCTCACATTTTCATCTCCTCTATGGGATTAATATTAATTTAATTACTCTAACATCAATAATAAGAACTGGAAAAAACTGATTCAATATTTTGATTTAGAATTATTTATAATTTCTAATAATACTAACTTTGTTCTTTTACCCAAATTATTAGGGAAACTAATTAATAATCATTACAATTATTAATGTAAAACTAAACATAATAATGGACTAAAACTTTAACGTAAGGGCCCAGATGACCTAACCACTTGTCCAACACTAATTTTATGGACATATATAGTCCATTTTCATTCCATTATTTAGTTGTATTTTTTTCATTTTTAGGTAAAAACATGTGCACACCTAACATCTTCTAAAAAACCATGTGTGTCTTTTTCCATTCCTATAAAAGTCCACCACCTGTATCCATTCATCATACCTATAAAACCTCTTATTTTAAGCGAATACCTAGATAAATAGTATTATATAATTCTTATACTCTCCAAATAAGAATACATTTTGTAATAAACCCTTCAGAAAAAGCCTTTTGGTTTAAACAAAAAAGATGTAACTCGATTAAGAGGTAACACCTTCTCTCAATCTTTTTAGTTTCATTTTCATTATCTACTACCTACACACTTCTTATTATATGATTACATAACAAAACCAGTGACATAAATATACTATTTTGTTACTATGATAATTTTTTTACATACACATACACACACCTCCATCTAATGTGTAATGAAGATATTCTTTCTACGAACGGTGACTTACTGCCTCACAAAATGATGATTGTTCAATCCTCCATTACCGCCTCTTAGGGTGGAAATTATGATGAACACTCTATTTATATATGACATATATATTATTTATAATTTTTTATTCTTCTATAATTTATATATATATAAAACTTTTATGCATTCCACATTGTGTGAATATGATAATCGCATTTAAGGAAGTGTTGACTACCACCCCCACAAAGAGATGTGATTCCTTCGCACAATACATGAATGTATAAATTAATTGACATAATTAATCAAAAGTTTCATAAAAAACATAAATAATATATTAATTACATAATTATATTTCCAGAAATATAATATATATTTATATCATCTCCTTTATTACCCCTTCAAACACTTTAAAAGAGATAACGTTGTTCGTGGACGTGAGGACTACTACCTCCTCGACATGATTGGATGCCTTTTACCCCACATATTTACATACATAAGTATATATGATTAAATAATATGATATTTATTATATAATTATTATTCATAAAAAATATTATTTACTTACCTTTTTCCACAACGATCATTAAAAAATTTGAATTTATTCTATGCGTACGTACGACCTACCATCTCCATGATTGTAACATATTATCATTTTCATAAACATATTTAAATTTTTTTTTTCAAAGTATAATTGATGAAAAAAAATGATAATTTTTTCATGGTTATTTTTCTTTATATGTAATATAATTAACCCTATGACCATAGTTTACTTACAATAGTTGTTTTGACACACAAAATGAATTTTTCAAAAACATATGATGTAAACTTAATTTTTTATGTAGTATACACAAAATGAAATAAGTGACTTAAAAGTAATTATAAACATGAAAAAGGACATGTAGACAGTTTTAAATGAAAAAATTTTATTATATGTGATGTTAAAGGATGTTCACCAAAAAGGAAACTCAACGTAGAGGGATTTAATCTCACTTCTGAGTTTTTTGAGATACATGTTATGTTCACCACTCTTTACTCATGCATGGTATATTTACTACCATGATTATATTCTATATATCCTATATATACATTGAATTGTATTCCTATATCTATTTTGAGATCCTTTTTTCATGAGTTTTAACATTCAAAAGCTACCAAATTAGTAAAAAAAATTGTCTCAATTTTCTTTCTTTGAACTCATTTTTTATTATGAACCTAAACTCTTTTTCAAGGAGAATATATTTTTATTTTATATAAAATATCATGAATATAAATATTTTAAAGATATTATATGCTTCATGTAACTTAACATTCTCACATGGATATTACGATCCCAGTTACCGAGTTATAATATTTTATTGAGACAACATCAACACTTTTTTCAAGATTCTTTATCTTTATGCTTCCTTCGATGAAATATTATGATCCCCCTCTCAATAACACTCGTGATTTTATTTATCCTCCATTATTTCATGAAATAATCATGTATTTTTATTTTTTTCTTCTCTTTGGTGTATAAGACATATAAGAACGTGTTTTTAAGAAATCCCAACTTTACACTCTCTTTGGTCAAAAATATATTCAAAACCATGTTTTCTAGAAAGGATTACAAAAATATTATTCCATTATCCTATAATATATAAAATACTTTTTAATCATTTTGTCTTTTGACAATCACTCAAAATAAATATTCTTGTCTCTATCCGAAAAATTCATTTTATACCTTTTTACCTTATAAAAGAAATATTCTTTTTACCTCTTATAATATGTACAGATTTATCCATTGTCCTTTTTTGAAGCCTCCTTATCATGTTCAAAATGTTTATTTTTAAAATATCTTTTAAACGGATATTCAATGAAAATTATTTTCAAAGGTATTATTTTAAAAGTAAATGATATTTTCCCCAAGAATATTTTTAAAAGTTATTCATTAATTTCATCAATGACAAAAACCCTCTATTTTACCCCACATGGGACTTTTTGGGCTGATACCTACCTTTTTCTTCCTATGGATGGTTTATTATTGATTTGAAAAAAATAGTATTCATAATAACTTCCTTGATTTCATTGTTAGTAACCATTAAGTTTTCAATTTCCTATGATCATTGAAATTTTTATTTCCCCTTAATGTCCATTTCATTTTTCATGGATATTAAAATTGCCTCAACCATATACCATTTTACATGTGGTTCATACTTTGAAAGTTATTTTATTAATTAGGGAATTATTTATAGATCTGTATTCTCATTAAATATAGTTATTTGATAAGAAATATTTTTAATTAAAATATTCAATATGTATAAAGATTTGTAGATTAAGACACAGGTTGGGGACCAGTTAATGAAATCGCCTTGATTTATCTGTAGACTCATGAGATGAAATAGTTGGCCAGCCACCTTTGACGGGTTTTGACCCTATAGAAAAACCGTCTTCTGAAAGGTCTTCATGGTACTGGTTCTATGTACCTAGGAAACATGGAGTTCAACAATTAATCATTTATTTCATAATAGTTTCAATAATTATTTATCCATTAGATTTTCTGCCGACATATCTATGGATACATTTAATTTCAGTTCATGGATTAAATGGAAAGTGTTTCAGTTCCTTACCTTTCCATAGTTTTTACATTATCTAGATTTTTGAATTGAATGTATTTAAATTTATTACCTTTCCATATTTCTTATGTGCTTCCATTTAGTTTATTGATTACATGTAATGTGTCTTTAATTATTTACCTTTCCATGATGACTATACTAGTTGGTTCATTTTTTATTCCACTACACTTTTCCCTTAATTGGCATTTCACCTCACC
Organism: Viscum album; assembly: GCA_963277665.1. NCBI lineage: Eukaryota > Viridiplantae > Streptophyta > Magnoliopsida > Santalales > Viscaceae > Viscum > Viscum album. The sequence goes on from OY728119.1 coordinate 1,221,820,257, forward strand.
TTAATTTTGATTATTTCTCTAGGAATCCAAGAAATATACTATGAAATATAAGCAGGAATAAACTATATGGATTACACTTTTCCTCAATGTTATTTATTTGTTTAAAATGAAAAAATGTTTTAGTTATAGTATCCATTTTTAATACAATTCCTATTTATGTATATGGTTTTCCAAGACTAATAAATTTATCAGTTATTTGTGGTTGATTCCAATTAATTATTTCAATTTAATTGATATCAGACACCATCTCCAGGCTTCTAGGGTATGGGTCGCTATAAATAGTGAATGGGTTGAATCGTATTTTTAATAGATTCGAAAAAAAATCCCATTACTGATTATTATTAGAGAACATGAAAACATAGATTTTAGTGATTTATTTGAGATAAACACTCTATTATGGGAGTTCCCTAGCAATGGATTGAAGCTTTACAATTATAACATAAATTATTCAGCACATTTTGTTCCTCAATAGGTTGTTGATGAGTCCTCTTTGACCACTTCCAATGGGATGTGTTTACACATCTTCATTATTGTTATATAAGTGTGTAAGGATCCCATAACTTGGAACTATCAAACCTGTTAAAATATGATCATTTTTCTTGTTGTTTATTTTTGATATATATGAAATTGTTTGTAAACAGTTTTACACCTGCCTTATGAATTTATATAAATTATTTTATATAAAAATTTTATTAATCCAATTGTTTTATGTATTTATATCATATTAAATCTAAATAATTATTTCTTTTAAATATTATTTTGAACTTACATGCCTATTTATTTAAAAATTTCAAGATTTATTTGGTGAATTAAATATTTTAATAATATTATAGTATCCTAGGTGAGACCCTATTTGTATTTATCTCACAACTTACTTATGCCTTCATGTGTTTGTTTTTTATCTCCTTCCATGATCAAGCAAGGTTAATGTGCCACTTAGAGGTTGATCTTGTTGTTGATCTTTAATCTTGGAGAGTTGTGTCGGTTAGGATTTGATTTTTTTCTTATTTTATTGGGATTTTTGTTTCACATTGACATATTTATACCTATTTGAATTATATTACTATTTTCCCTATGGAGTTTCTCTTATTTGTGTACTGAATTATGTATCTTTCTTCTATCGTGTTTGTGAAAAAAGAAATTACCCACGTCATTTTGTATGATGCTAGGTGACAGTCTCCAACTCATGGAGGTTGAAAACTCCCATAGGGTTATGTCAAGGATTTCCTGGTCATTGGGTTACTAGGGAATTCATTGTAGTTCATGAAAAAGTGGTACCATAGTAGGTTTTTTATCTTTATGTGAGGCCAGTATACTGTTGTGTAATCTTTTCAGTACATAAGAGGTATTTTTGATTGAGTAAATGGTTATATCCCATCTCCAAGAGCCTTAAATCACCAGGGGTAGTTTTGGGAAAGATGTCTTGAGGATTAGTTATATTCTTTTCCATTATTTTTATTTGGATAGGATGAAATAAAAATCTTGTGTTCTTATCACTTGGGACTGATTTACCTTGTTTCTCTATTTTAGTGAAACTTGATATCTTCAATGTTGTCATCCGATGTTGTGTTCAATAACGTCTCCAAGAAGATTTAAGAATATGATTTGGGAGGATGTTTCTGTTGAACAAATTTTATAAATACAATTTTGGACCCGATTATTATTGAGGTGATTCTCTGTACTGTCCATGATCTGGGATAAGTACCACCAGTAGTTCCTGTTTAGGCTCCAACTATGGAACCTTAGAGGGATTTTTTTCAAAATTATTCTCAGGAGTTCCTTCTCCATAATCTACCAGCGATCAAAAGATATAATTATCCTCAAGAGGATTAGTAATGGTTGAGAATTATTGTGTTTTTTAGTTCCCTACATACACATGATGAAATAAAGTGGAATTGTTCCACCTTTGTGTTATAGGGACTAAATAGTGATTATGGGACATGATGGCGATGAAGAGTAAGCATGAGGGATTATAGTGGAAAGAATCAAGTATTTTTTTAAATTACCAGTTTTATCAATATTATATGTTTTTTTCCAAGGGTATTTATTTTTTTAAATGTGTCCAGGATGGCATGACTATGACGGAGTATGAAAATTGATTTTCTAATCTTCTATTGTTTTCACCTAATATTTTGTTAAATGAGAAGATTAATACATGAATTATTGAGAAGGTCCTTCTAGATGATATCAATTCTCAATTTTTCGTACTAATGATACATTATTTGGCTGATGTTCTAGATAGATAATTGATGGCCCAAATGGACTTGGCTTGTAAGTCAATATTGATGGGACTTCCTTCTTAACATAGTTGTTCTGTGAGTTCCCATAAATAATAGTTTAAGCATTATGATTCTCATGGTGGTTTTAGATATTTATATTTTTCTAGACCTACTACATTACCTAGAAGAGGCCCCTTGATTTCTACATGTGTAGCACGATAGGCACCCAGAAAGAGTTTTCACTAAGGCAACCATTCTGTGTGGATCTTGTGGATAGTTAGGTCACTTATAGAATTTATACCATATCAATTCCATTATTCATAGTTGTGTCAGTTCATCTGCACATTATAAAACCATAGAGAAATAAGATGCTTCAAGGATTAAGGGGTTATAACCATAAGTATCCTGAATGAAGCTTATTCACACAGTGGATGATTATCTTGAGGAATAATATACAACTCTAGTTTCTGTAAGAGGTAATATCATTATATATTCATCATTATTGATTTATTTATTTGATATTGGTCCATCTCACTCATTTATTTCAACTCTTAATGTTAATCTGATGGATAGTTCTGCACCCCTTGGAACAAAGAGAGAATAGGGTCTCTGTAGTCCAACTTGTTTTTTCTATTTATCATTGGATGATCTCACTGAGGATTTTATTACTCTCAACATGAAACCCCTAACATCATATTCAGTGTGGATTGGATCATTACCAGTAAATACCATATTGAGTGTTATCTTTTGTTGGTCTCTGTTAATACACCTGATGGGGTTTTTCATCTCTTTAAAGGAGAATGAGACCAGAGGTCGAGTATGATTGGGCCTTATTATATATAGTTAGGAAATTTTATATCTATATTTTCTTTTTATATGAAGATAGAATCATTGAGTGGTGATATCCCCTAGTTTTAATCAAGTTTCTCGAGGTATTTCATTATAACTTATCTTGATTTCCCATAGTATGATATGTAGAGTTCTCTATCAAATTAGTGATTAGCACTCACCAAGTACCTATTCTTTCTTACTATATGAAACCAGATCAAATGAAAGAATTTATGACTGAGTTTTATGATATTATTGAGGTATTATATATACACTCGTGTGTGTCACCTTGGGTGACTCTGATTTTCTTCAATAAAAAGATGATGATTCACATCACCTTTGTGTTGATTACAGAAAAATAAATCTATTTATGGTAAAGAAAAAGTATCTTTTTCAACATATCTATGATATGATTGATAAGATTATAAGGGTATAATGGTTATTGATGATTGATCATAAGTCTAGTTACCATCAGTTGATTATAAAATAATGTGAAATTTAGATAAATTATTTTCATTGTATGTATGACCATTATTAGTATTTTTATGCCTTTTTGTCTAACCAATTCTCATATAGTTTTTATGGAATTATGGATGAATATTTTCTATGATTATCTTAATACATTTGGGGTGGTATTTTTGGATGAAATCTTTGTTCACTCTATGTTAGAGACGAATCATGTGCTTTGTTTGGGAGTAGTTCTGGAATTATTGAGAAATCACAGAATTTATACCAAGATTTTGAAATGTGATTTAAGGATTCAGGAAGTGAAGTTCTAAGGTCATGGCATGTCATAACATGTTATATAAGTTGATCTTAATATGTTGAAGGCAGTTATGACATGAGAACAACCATGTAATGTTTTTTAGATTCAGATCTCCATGGGTCTACTTGGGTATTATTTTCGGTTTGTAAAGTACATATCAAAATTGGATTCTCCAATGACTACTCTAAATCAGAATGTAATAAAGATTCATTGGGATAAAAAAATATAAATTTTTTTATTTAGGTAAAACTTTTTTAGACTATTGTGCCGATGTTGACTCTTCCAGATGCCAGGAAGGTCTTTCTGGTCTTCGGTGATGCATCAGTTTCATGTTTGGGTTTTGTTCATATGAAGGGTGATCATGTCATTTCTTATAGATCTCTTCATATTAATATAAATGTGAACAATTATCTAAACCATGACCTTAATCTCATATTTTTTATACATGAACTCAAGATTTAATGGATTTATATTTTTATAAAAAATTTGACCATGTTTTCCAACCACAAGATCCTGAGTTATATCTTCACAAAAAAATAAATAAATCTCTGGCTGAGGTGTTGGGAGGAAAACCTGCAATTATTTAACATTTACATCACCTTTTCCTTAGTGAATGTAATTGTCAAGTATGATTATTTGAGAAATAATATTTTGACCCATTCCATAAAATGAGTCATTAGAATAATGGAACTTAATGGATCTTTTATAATAGTTGCATATTAGAGTCCCGAAATCAGGGTTCAAGGTTTCCCTGTTAGTTATTAAGTTGACATCCACTCCATTCATGTTGATCTTTAGGGAAAAATAGTTTGATGATAAATTTTGTATCATTTAGTAATCTATTTATGGTGGGAAATAACAACGCGGACTAGTCATTCTCCACTAATGGAATTTTATGCTATCAAAAACACATTGTTGTATTGTTATTAGTTAGTAACACTGTTATTGGGAATTTCCATAATTCCCAGTGGGTAGTGCACCCAGAAACCATGAATAAGTTATATGAAATTAGGTTAAGATTCTAGTGTCCAGGTATAAGATAAGGAATTTTTAGTTTTTCTGTTATTGTTATATGTGCCAACAGGTCATGGATGAGCACTACCGGCCTTCGAGTTTACTTTAGCCACTTACAGTTCCAAATTGGAAGTGGAATGAGATATCTATGGACATTGTGGTTGTTTTACTACATAATGGTATAATGAAGAATGTGATATGGTTTTTGATTGATAGGTGGAATAAACTGGCTCACTTTATACCCATTCATGATTCAACCAATGTTGGGGAGTTAGAAAATATCTATGTGAAGAACATTGTTTGTTTGAATGGATTATCATCATCCATTTTCACCGATAGGCATCCCCAATTCACTTCTCATTCCTAGAGAGTCCTTTAGGAGGCACTAGGATCTCAGGTCCGTTTTAACGCAGCATATCCTCCGCAGTCATGTGGCTAGAAAAAAAGGGCTATATAGATTCTTGAGGATATGATCTGAAATTGTGTTAATGGGTTTAGTCATGATTGGGATGACCATATGTGGCTGGTTGAGTTTTCATAAAATAATAGTTACCAGACTACAAATATAATGTCTCCATTTAAGGCCTTGTATGGAAGGACTTGTAAATATTAATTGTCTTGGTGACCTATTGGTGAATATTACTTGTTTGGACTGGGATTGGTTTATGATAATAAAAAAATATTCAGTTGATTCATCAGATAATGTAGATGGAATAGTTCCTTTATAAATATTATGTTAATCGTTAGGGCAGATAGATGGAATTTTTAGTGTTTGGTTAGGTGTTCTTGAAATATTCACCCAATTTGGGTCATCAATGGCTTCTGAGGAAAAGAAAAATTCTCATTAGTTTGTGTGATAGTTTGGGGTTATTGAGAAGGTTGGGAAAGTAGATTATCATTTGAAACTTCTGTCACATCTAATGTTGATACATAATGTTTTCCATGTATTATAGATGTGAAAGTATTTATCTGATCTGTCTCATGTTCTAAGATAGAGAGATATTTTGGTTGAACCTGATTTATTTGTGACTAGTTTTTCATTCATGATAGTTTATTCTGAAACCAAGCCACATTATAGGATGATGATTCCATTTTTTCAAGTTCTATTGAAGCACAGTTCTAATTCTAATGAGATGTGGGAGAGGGTGGAACTGATGTTACAATAGTGGCCTTATCATTTTAACATGGAAGCATCTTAATAGTATTTATAAAGAAAAAAAATTCTATGGTGTTACAGTTGTTATATCCTATTAAAATTTATACATATTAATAATCCCCTATTTCGAACATTTTTTAGTTGAGGTTCATTTAAGGATTCTTTAGGTAAAATTTTGGAATTTTTTTGAAATTTTCTATGTTGTGCATGGATACCGCATGGTTTTTCCAAACAGTGTACCCTCTCAATAGAAACCATAAAAACCTAAATGGAAAGGGTTTCGTGGATAGTGCATGTTTGGACAAACCATGAATCAACATAGTAGAAACCATGAACCTGGTTAAAAAGGGATGCACTATTAAGGGGTGTGGTTTTTCTAAAAATATGTCTATGCCTAGGAAAAAGTGTGTATGATATTTAATTAATCTAAAATTTTGTTTTAAAATCCTGAAAAACTCTTTTTAGGTTCTTTATGGGCCTGTACAACCCCATAGCATTTTTCCTTCTATGGAGGCTCCCAATAGTTTATTTTTTCCCCTCTACACACATTAAAATGTTGATCAATTCTAGGATAATGATGTACAATCTCTTCCCATTTGGTTTCCTCTTCACATTCTATTTCTTCTTCTCTTTCCTCTTTACTCCCTAGATTTTTGAAGATATCCATGTTGTTGAAGTATCTAATATCTACTATTTGGATATTGAATCTATTTTTGATTCTCAAATCCTCATTTTCAATGTTATTATTTAGAGTTTTTTTATTAGGGCTCCATGTTTCAAGATCACATGATCCTGTGGTAGGTGGTTTCATTTATGATGTCCAATTTGAGTAAAAATAAATTTCTTGATATAAAATCAATTTTTGGATTTGAAATCCAATTACTATATTTAAATATATTGCATTTGATTGGTTTATTTAAAATCCCAATTCTGACGGATCAGGGATTTGAATATATTTGGAATGAAATTGAATGAAACTCAAAAAAATCTAATGAATTGTGTTGTGTTGTGAAAATGGATAGAAATTTTTCAATATTAAATCATGGAATTTAATTGTGGAATTAAAATTATAAAATTGATATGTGAAATTGATTTCAAATTTTTATTAATAATAATGTATTAAATTGTTTTTATAGAAACAAATTATTCTTATCCTAGGAAAAGGAATATTTTCATTAAAACTATTCTTTGGTTTTTAAATAGAAATTGGTATATTAAAATAGTTAATGGGTTGAATTAGATTTTGAACATTTTTGAAATATATTTCCCATTATTAATTGTTAGTAGAGAACATGAAATTCTTAGTAGTTAATAAGTTATTTTTTGAAAAAGTCCCTATATGGGATAACCATATAAGCAGATTTGATCTTTACAACTTTAATATAAATGTTTTAGTACATTTTATGCCTCGGTGAGATGTTGATGAGTCCTATTTGACCAGTACCAAAGGGAAGTGTGTACACATTTTTGTTATCATATTATAAGTGTGTGAGGATCCTATAATATGGAACTATCACACCTCTTATCAAATGAAATTTTTTCTCATTTTTTATATTTCAAATATATTCCATTATTTATAAACTATTTTACGCATTTCTTCAAAATTTATATAGATAGTTTTATGAATAATATTTATTAATCTATTTGTTTGAAGTATTTTTTTTCCTTTTAAATTTAAATAATGATTTGTTTTAAATATTAATTTGAACATCCATGAATTTTTATTTAAATATTGACAGCATTATTTTGTTAATTAAATGATAAAATATTATTATAGAATCCTTGGTGAGACCCTACTAGGAATTTACCTCACAACCTACTTATGCCTTCATGTTTTTTTGTCCATCTCCTTCTAGGTACCATAAAGGGAAAATAACCTCATTGAGATGGTTCTGGTTGTTTATCCTTGGGTTTGGAGTGTTTTATATATTTTGAAATGGGGTTTTTATAGTTTTCTAGGACTTTATGGTTTTACTCTAGGTTGTTTATGCCAGTTTGACTTACAGTATAGTTCTCTCTAAGGAGTTTTTCATGTATGTATACTAACTTTTTTATCATTCTACTAGTTTGTTTGTGAAGTATTAATTCCACATTAATTTTTTATGCCAGGAGCTAGTCACCAACTCGTGAGGATTGAGAATTCCCTTAGAGATATTTCAGGACCTGGCTGGTTATCTGGTTACTAGGGTATTCAGTCTGGTTTATGACATAGTTGCAGTGATTAAACCCTTCTTCAGCACTTCAATTCTATCCTAGAATTCATCATTATGAAGAAAACAATATGAATCTATTATATATTATTTTGGTTTAAGGGATTCAAATCCTGAAAAATATATAAAAAATTATTGATATCAACTTGATAATCCAAGGAAAATATGGATTTCTATCATAGAGGTTAGTCTAGGTCATCCATCAGTTTCATTTTTCATATATCAAAAAATATTCCTTTTCTGGTGAAAAAATTCCTTATGAATGTTACTTTATCTAGTTATAAGATTAACTAAGAACTCAACCAAAAATTTAGTATGAAGAATAAATAATTCATCTAGAAATACATCAGTGAATTCCCTTTCAAAGGGCATGTCATCAAGGGTGATTTTTTCCACTATCACATTGTTTGAGAATGATAAAAATTATCATAAGGAAATTATATCCATGATTATACAATTATACCTATGGAGATTCATCCTCCTCATTTCATATGTAATGAATTATAGGGTGATTTGGGATATAGAGGGTTAATTCTTTCATCAAACAAATTATGTTGGTTCTATACAAGTAAATGTTATCTATATTCAAATAATAATTGAATTACCCTAAATAATGATAGATATTAATTTGAATAACATTCCCACAAAAATCACCTTGTGATACATTAGTCATAGTTATTTTCCAATATTATATCAATTCATTTTGGGTGGTGAATATATTTTCTTAGAAAACATACAAGACTTTATAATACAGATAAAACTCAAATACACTGAAACAAACAAAAATCTGCATTATAGCTTACATGAGTTTCAGACATTATGATCCATCTCATAATATGAAATTTATTATCCATTAGTTATTGGAGAATATTTGTGCTCATCATGCTTTTTAGCCCTTGGAATTGGCTATTAAATTCAATAACTCGAAACTAATCCACATTTATGACATAGAACTGTTAATGATATGTTAGATTGAAATTTATTTTCATTAATTATGTTAACTCGACTCTAAACTTTTCACTATAATTATATATTTCATGACATCCATTTTAGAAAATAAAACATCTATGAGTTCTTTTTTGGCATTCCCCTTTGATGTTATTTCTTCTTCTTTTTCTCGTAGGAAATTGAGGCTTCTTTCCTTTATCATCCATATCAGGTGATCTTAATTTAGATTTCATCCTTATCTTATATGACATATATAGAAATTAAATTTTTTTTTCAGTTGTTAATTTTCCTTGGGAATATATGCTTTGGAATAATTATAATATGTCTTACATTATCTCCAAACATGTTAGGCATCTCATTTAGACAGTTATCACATTTCCACTCACATTGGTTATTGACTCAATTTCTCCTATTTCTTATCATTGAGTAAAAATGAAAGATAAATTATGGATGATATTTGGTTTTTCTATTAGACACTTGAGTAGGAAACCATTAACATTAAATATATAAACCATAAATGATACATATTTCTTAACTGGTGAATTTATAGGTTTCAGTCTATGTTATCAATGATTTATTTCTTAACATAAATTATAATGGGACTTTTTTCCCTTAATAATGGTTTATAAAAAATATTGTGAATTTACCAAAGAATATTCCATAGTAGTTTCACTCATGTTGTGCAGTAAAGATTATTTTAATATACTATAAAATGACTGAGTCGAGCTTTATGCACCCTCATCATGCATATCACCCCTATGTACATATATTCCTAATCATCATAAATGTATACTATCCACACAATGATATGTTTTCTTAAGAACTAATTACTATATAATTTACCAAAATTTAGGGATTTTTTTTCTATTTTTATTCTTATCAGTAAGGATATAAATATTTTTTTAAAACCCTAATACCTAAAATAACTTGGCTTCTCTTTGATTCCAATTATGAAAATCCCTTTTTCAATACACTTTAATTCATTATTTATTACATAAATGTATATATAATAAAATAATAAATTATTTTGAATCTTATTGTTTTTGGGGAAATAGATAAATATCATAACAAATTGCAATAGGAATATAATGAAATTGTTGAAAACATCTTTAAAATTCTTATAAAATTCGATCGTTCTTTTAAATGTAAAGAGTATATCTTGGGAACATAGATAATAAAGGGGTGAGAAATGAATCCCAATAAAGAAATGACCAAATAATAGAAAAATTTGAAGTATTAAATGTGATCTACAAGGAATATTAAGGTACCATTATATAGGTGAGAATCACAATCTTGAAAAATGAGAGATGATATAACATCATAATATAAAGGCAACATGGGAATGTAGACAAAACATTAAACATGGGATCATAAACATAGGTCAATGCTCACCTCCAAGACATACAAAATTGGTGTAAAAATTCCTATAATGGATTAGGATTACTCCCTGGTAAAATAAATGATATCTCAGGTAACTAAAACACTACCTAGTGCATTAAGGCGCTCTCTGGGTGCACCCTTAATTTTCAAATCATGTTCATGCATAAGTGGGCCAAATTAATAAAACATCATAAAGATTACTTTAATAAATTTTAATCCCAAGGTCAAGTAGTTTGGGATATATAAATGGAATTACATGGTCAATGAAGGATATGTACATCTTGTGAATACACTTGAGTGGAAATATTGGTGCGTATTCACAACCAAAATATTTAGCATGGACAAATCGGCGAATAATTCCAAATGAAAAATGCGTGTATATAAAGGTTCATATGAGTCCTTAATAAAAACCAATAGGGTATATCATCACTTTTAAATCAATATGTAAGTAGAATGGATTTGTGAAATCACATCCCAATATGAAAAATTAGAACAAAAAGGAAATAATATAAAGAATTCTCTTAAATTAATAGGTGAAGGAGTAGATCTCTTACCTTGAGAGTGTTCTTCAAAAACATTGAAAGGATATTATTAAGAGATTTGGATACATTTGTAGTATTATATAGAAGCAATTTTAGAGTTGTTTCATGATCCATAGGTATTGAGTTTAGAGTAATGGTATTTTTGGTGTGTGTATATATCAAAATAGAGGATAATTATTTATTAATTTCCATACATAGGTTTGGACTCTATAAGATAATGTAATCTAAACAAAAAACCATGCAATTTTTCCCATGATTTCTACCAAAGTAAATTTGTTTCATTATTTAACATTTTAATGAACTGATATCCTTAAAAGTATACCCTAATGATGAGGAAGTTAGTAATGTTTACAAATAATTTATTTTAAAATTATAAAATATAAAATATATTTTAAAAGATTCATTGAGGGTTTATAAAATTAATTAAATAAACAAAAAATAGATAATTTTGAAGGGTAAATATATACATATATTTCTATGGAAATCATTTATGTAATATGTTACAAAACTTTTGAGTCATTATAATGTCACAATACACACTCTATGTTTATAATGTGATTATTTTTAACACAAATTCGATTATATATGAAAATTATGAAAAAGAATTGGTTAATTTCAAAAGAAATATTTATTTTATCAATGTAATTCACCAAATAATAGAATTTAAATTTTTTAATCAAAATATCCTTTTATTAATAAATATTGTTTCATACAATAATTTGTTTCTAAATGTTATAACAATTAAATTAGACTTAATAAATTTATATTATCATTTATATTTAATAAATATTATTTAACAATAGTATTATATTAAAATACCATTTATTCTAAGAATTTTAAATTTCATTAAAATAGTATCTTGATTGAATTTATATATTTAACAAAAATACAATTTGTTTTTCCTCATATTAGGATACATTTTTTATCAAACTCATTATTCAATCTTTTAAAACATAATTTTAGAGAAGGATAAAATGGGTCTTCAGAAATAAGTGTGATAAAAATGGGTCTTCAGAAATAAGTATGATGAAAATGGAATCATTGTAAGAAATAAATCTAGATTAGTTGGTAAAGTCTATAATCAACAAGAAGGAATAGACTATGAAGAAACCTATGCTCCAGTATCTAGACTTGAATCTATTCGTATTTTACTTTCCTTTGCAGCATTCTTCAATTTAAAACATTTTCAAATGGATGTGAGATAATCTTTCCTTAATGGTTATATTCAAGAGGATGTTTTTGTTGAACAACCTCCTAGATTTGAAGATAGAAAACATCCTGATCATTTTTATAGACTTACCGAAGCATTGTATGGTCTTAAACAAGCCCCTAGATCCTGGTATGATAGACATACATGATTTTTGATTCAAAATAACTATGCTAAGGGAAATACAGATCCAACTCTTTTTATAAATAAAGATAAGAAAAATGTTTTGATTGTTCAAATTTATGTTGATGAAATTATATTTGGTTCAACTCTACAATCTTTAACTGATTCCTTTACGGATCTTATGAAATCTGGGTTTGAAATGAGTATGATGGGTGAGTTAACATTTTTCCTTGGTTTTCAAATTTCTCAAAAACCAGAAGGAATCTATATATCCGAAGATAATTATTTTAAAGATATTCTTAAAAAACATTGATATGAAAACACTAAGAGTATAAGTACTCCCATCGGTATCTCAAACACGCTTGATCTTGATGAAGATGAGAAACCAGTAGATCAAAAAACTTTTTGAGGTATAATAGATAGTCTACATTACATGACAGCTAGTCATCTAGACCTAATGTTTTTAGTATGCTTATGTGCAAGATATCAATCCAATCCTAAGGAATCTCACTTAAAAGCAGTGAGAATAATTTTTCACTGCTTAAAGGGAACCAAGAATTTAGGACTGTTTTTTTCTTTTGGAAATGATTTTGTCTTAAAATGTTTTTTAGATACTGAATTTTGTAGATGTTTAATGGATAGAAAGATTACATCCGGAACTCTCCATTTATTAGGAGATTTATCAGTTTCTTGGTCATACAAAAAGTAACACTCAGTTGCTCTTTCCACTGCTGATGCTAACTATGTAGCAACTGGAAGTGGTTGTGCTCAAGTGTTGTAGATGCAACAAACACTCACAGACTATGGCTTGAGTTTTACAAAGACTCAAATTTTGTGTGATAACACATGTTCCATTTCCCTAAGTAAAAACCTTGCACATCACTCTTGTGAAAAAACATAGATATTAGGCATCACATTCTTAGGGATCACACACTTGAAGGATATCTCATTCTTTAATTTATCGGAATGCAAGATCAACTTTCTGATATTTATACTAAATATTCACCCTCCGATAGATTTGAATACATTAAACAGAAGTTAGGAATGATAAACATAAGGTAATATTCCTTTATTAACTTCTTGTTAAATCAATCTCTTTAGAATAATAAACTCCTTTTCATAGGGGGAGTACATTTGTTAATGTTGGTTTTTCAAAATTTTCATAGTTGGTTTTTCAAATTTTTGGATTTGAGATTTTCTTAATAGAAGTTTTTGTTTTTAAAATATTCATAATGGAAATTTTAGGATTTGACATTTTCAAAATGAAAATTCTCAGATTTGAAATTTTTGTAATGGAAATTTTTGAATTATAAATTTTCGTAATGTAAATTTTTGGTTAAAGAAATTTTCATAGTGAAGTTTATTTTGTATTCATATTTTTATTAGAATCCATAGTTTTTTCAAGAAGAATCTTCTTCTGTATGAATAATCTTCCTAGAAATACGAAAGGTATGATTCTTTCTTATGTTTTTCATAATCACCTTTACTTGCTGTTAGTTTCTTTTCTTTTTAAAATTTCTTGGATTGATGTTTCCTTAAATCAGATTGTTTCCTCTCAAAACCTCAAAATATCAGATCCTACCATATTTTTCCTTGAGGCTATTATTTCAACTGTCAGATCAGATCTGAAGAATTCTCAGCCATTGGATTCAAGTAGGAAGTTCAACCGTTACTTCATCGCATATATAAAGGGGACCCCCGATTGTTGTCCCACATCGGTTTTCAAGCTCTCGTGTCTCAAAGATCTACCCCTCGGCAAAATCATGTTCCAAATTCATCATAAGTACTCCAATATGAATGTCTACAAAAGCCCCTTCTCAAGAAATGTTGACTGTTAATCCAATTTCAGAATGGAAAATATACAGGGAATGGTTGATCCCTGTGAATTTTTTCAATAAGTACGATTCTATTATCTCAAAGAATATCATGTATAATGGATGTGAAAGTGTGGATCTTTCAAAGACAGCAAATTAGGATGTGGTATATCAAGATTTTATTATAAAATTATATGAATCAGTTTGCTTCTTTAAGGAAGATGGTAGGGAAATGTTCTCTTTCCAGAGTCATGGGAAGACTTACAAACTCTCTTACACCAATGCTGTGAGCTTGGCGGGGCTGGTATATGAAAGGGAAGCCGAGTTTTTTCTCCCAAAAACTCCCAGAGGCTCAAGGTCGTTTCGTTAAGGTGATGTATATGGAATTCCTTGGTTTTACTAAAGTAAAGATAACAAATATTTCCCATCTATCCACAAATAATCGGATTCTATAATTATGGGTCCAAGGTCTCATCATACTGAGAAAGGGTGACAAGGACACCCTGATGAAAAGTGAAATGTATATTTTGGAATTTTTAGTAAACCAATGGAATGTGAACCTCATGAAGCATATTCTCAACACTATAGAAAATATCAAGAATGGTTATCTTAGAGCTTAGATCATTATGTATCCTACCTTACTTTTTAAGCTGATTTTTCGGATCCTAGAATCTTTCAAGATCCCCTGTAGTTCCAAGATGAGTAATTGCAATGTGATGTTAGTCAGTGATGATACCTTGAAGAGAATGAATTTTGGCTTCTCTAAGGAATCAGGGGAATTTTATGATCTGCTAGTGGAAGAGGCAGAAGCCATTCTGAAGAATGTTGAAGAAGCTGAACCTTCAAAGAAAGCAGGAAAGAAGAGGAAACTTAAGGAAGTGGAACCTGAAGGAAAAACCCCTAAGTCTAAGGAAGTCCAATCCCCACATCCTAAACCCAAAAACCAACAATCCTACATGGATGAGGTGGTAGAAAAATGGAGAGAGGATAAGAAAAACAGGAAATTAGGGGAGCCATATTTCACTTTGGATCCTGTTGAGGCCAAGGCCTTGAAAAAAAAAGTAGCTAATGAGCTTGAAAATCAGGCCAAGGAGAAGAAACTCAAGAAGAAGATGTCAAGGGCAGAGATTGTGCAACCTCTTTTGAAGGCCACTGAAATTGCATCTGAAAATATTACGGTGCCAAAATCATTCCTTGTAGAACAATTTCCTGAGACTCTGGGTAAGAAGACTTTGGAAAATCCAAAAGAGGAGGATGTTGAGAAGGAAGCAGTAGAGGAAGTTCAGGAAGTTGTAGAAGAAGTAAAACAAGCTAATATTAGTGGTGGTTCTGATAATGTGATTAAGCAAGTTGAGTAATTTCATGATAAGGGAACCCCATCCGAGAAGTTTTCAATCTGGACTTCCCAAGACGGATCCTCCAAAATTGATACTTCGGGAGCTGATGAGAAGGGTGATGAAGAAAAACTGAATAAGTTGTCAGAGGAAGAGATCCATAATCATGAAATCCTTATTCCTGAATAATTTGAGGCTGATGCTGAAAAAGAAAAAGTCGATGAAGATAAGATTGTACACTTTTCAGAAAGCGAGCATAAATCTCATGATAAAGAAACCATTATAAAAAATAGTAAGGGTAAAAAAGTTCTTGTTGATACTCCAACAAAAGTTATTTTGAGGAAGAATGAAACTGGAGGAACTTATAAGAGGATGTTGGTATAAATAGAATAAGAACCATCTCAATGAAAAATTTCTGATTCAGATTCATCTTCCTTGGGACATGATTTTGTGGTTCCGTCCCTGAAGAAGCTGGTGGATACCATTCTGATTTTTCCAGCAATTGAATCCAAATGCCAGATGCTTCTGCACAATATAAATAAAAAATCAGACTCTATATCTATGGTTATGGACATATGTGTGAAGATAGTGGCTGATCACAAAAATTTCCCCATTAACAATGAAGCTCACATAAAATCCTCCAAAAATATCACCAAATGGTCGAAGAAAATCGTTGATGATATGGAAGATCTTGATCAGTTCCAAGAAGATGACAAATAATCCTTTGGTACCAAAGATAACAAAATCAAAAATCTCTCAGACAGATTTCAGGAGAAGCTAAATCTTGAACAAAATATTCATATTCAAGTGGTGAAAGAACTGAATGGCAAGCTGAATTATTTTTTTCAAAGCTGAAAAACTGAAAAGGATCTTTGGATTGAGATGCAATAAAATCTTGTGAATTAAGATGACTTGTTAATGTCTCAGTAATAGGCCATGAAGGCTCTATAGGACATGATCACATCCATAAAAAAGAAATATGTGGAAGATCACAAATAGCTGAGGAAGTTTAAGACAATATTGAAGAAGCTCATGCCCAAGGAAAAAGAAACAAAATAAATCCCCCTCCGATCATTTGTTGTATTTTTTTCCCTTGTACTAATTCTTACAATTATAATGAAATGTTGGTTGCCTATTTTTTTGGTTGTTTATGCTAATGATTCAGGTACCATTTGTTTTCCATTCCCCCAAACTCTTTTTAAAAATCACAAAGGGGGAGAAGGAAAAATAATTCTATAGTGAAGAAGGAAAAATATTTTTAAGTAAAGATGAACTACCCCTAAGCAGGAGGGATTTTATTTAAAGGGGAGTTCTCATTACAGAGATTTCCACATTCAAATGAAAATTCCCATTCTAGGAATCTTGAATACGATCCTTAGAGTTCAGAAATACTAAGGGGGAGTTAGTCGTATTCACCATTGTCCATAAACTAAGTGATATAAGCATTAATTTCAAAGTCAAGAAATCTATTCTAAGTCCTTATATTATTTTTTGTAAGGATGTTTTTGCATTCCAAAAAGGGGGAGATTGTTGAGTCAATAAGGTTTTCCTTATTAATTTTCCGCTCCTTCATGAAAGGGGGATAATGTTGTATTATTAAGGTTTCCTTATGACTTGACCATTCCTATTGTTTTGAAAATCACAAACACCTTATCTTATGGAAAATTTCATTTTACCCTATGTTTTACCCCTATAAGGAAAATTTTATTTCTACAAGGAAATTTATCCTGACCATGTTTTCATTTCTTATATCATAATTTTTCTAAGTGTAAAATTCGGATTCAGACCAAAAACCTCATTATCATATAATACATAGATATGATGCATTCTATTTAAGTCTTCGAATTCTGGATACGAACTCTTATGAAGTTTAAATCCGAATTATGGATATGAACTCTTATGATGTTCAACTCTGAATCATGGCTATGAACTCTCATGAAGTTCATCTCTGAATTCTGGATACGAACATTCATGAAGGTCAACTCCAATTTCTGATTACAAACTTATGAAAAGTTATACTATGAATTCTGATTATGAATTCTAGATACGAACTCTTCTGATTTCTAAATCTGAATTCTGATTATGAATTATAGTTAAGAACTTATCCAAGCTCTGACTCCGAGTTCTCTTAATACAGACGCTGAATTCATAGTGAGTTCTGACTCTGAATTCTCATGAACTCGCCTCTGAACTTTATATGTTCAGGTTCTGAATTCCAACAAAACAGAATCTGAGTATCCTTGTATTGTAGAATCTAAATTCAATTTTTACTTAGACTCTGAACTTTCATTTACCTTCATTCTGAATACCAGTTTTTGGTTATACTTACACTCATTGTGTTATAAAACAATTTTGTGCTTTCAGTTATTAACTAACTGTTGTTTGAGTTAAAAATGTATAGGTCCCTCTGAAATTCAAGGAAAAATATTAACATTGGAGGAGGGAGACAACCGTTAGAAATTCACCTATAAATAAGAGCACATTTGAAAGAGCTCAGAACAAATATTTTGAGAATTTTGACAAAGTTCTGTTGAAGTCATTTCTAGAGAGAGAGGATCTTATAAACTCTTAGGATTCGTGCAAGAAGTTTTGAACTGCTTGGTCAATCTTTTCTTCTTGTAGAGTTTCTTAGTGGAGAGGTTCGATTTCCATGAAATTAGAGACTTCGGGTTGTGAAGTCAGAGGTTCTGATTTCCTTACAAATCAAGGGGTTAGGGGGGATAGCTAGATCGATACAAATCTTCAGATTGAGGGATTACCTGGGTTTTGGTAAGATAGACATTCTTGAAAGTATAATTCAAGGGACCTCTTATCCAGGGTTGTTAGATACCCTCCTCTTTGGGTTAAAAGAGTTATTACTTTTTTCTTGTTACTTGTAATATTTTGTTTTCCGCTGTGTATTTTATTTGTTGAGGAAAGTGTAAATTTATTATACTTCCATAAACTTGTAATCTGATTTTATAGGATTCTATATGCTTTAAGGTATAATCTTAGTTAGTGTAAAATTTTGTTAAGTTTCATTTCCGTAATCATGTTTCTATAGTCTAGGTAGATAATAGAACTTAGAGGTTGTGTGAATTTTTGTTATCTGTAAAAGTTCCAATGGAATTTTTAAATAATACAATTCACCCCCCTACTTGTATTTGTATCCAATTTTACATATTTGATCTTACTTTTGGTATTATAGAGTATATAATACTCCAAAATACCATTATAACATTCTCCAGTCTTCCACTGGATAGGGAGGAAGAGTTTATGATTGATTAGGTTCCTGGTAAACAACCAGAATCGATACTTTTTTATCATATAGAACTAGTGAAGCTGAAGGATCTCAAGGTATAGCTGGAGAACCTGGTGGAAAATGGGTTTCTTCACCCCAGTGTTTTACCTTGGGAGGCCCAGATTCTCTTTTCCAAGAATAAATGTTATTCAATTTGATTGTGTGTGGATGATCAAAAGTTGAACTAGGTAACAGTTAAGAAAAAGTATACTTTCCCCATGTGGATTATTTTTTGATCAGTTCAAGGGGAAATTGGTTTCTAAAGATTGATCTTTGGTCAGATTATTTTCATCTTAGAGTTCGGTATTGTGATATACCAAATATTTATTTTAGGAGTACGTGTATCCATTACAAATATCTTGTAATAATATTTGTTCTAGATAATGATCATATAGTTTGGATGGATTTTATTATTGAAATATTCCATCTATATCTCAACACTTTTGTTGTAGTTTTTCTAGATGAAAATTTGGTTTAATCAATATCTAATATTAATCATGGGCACCATCATAGTTTTTTTTATATCCTAAAGATTCAAAATATGTGTGGAATGATTTAACAAAAACTATATATTCAAGAACAAAAATTATTTGGTAACATGATTTCTATGAATGGCTTGACAATTGATCTTGAATGGGTAAAGGTTGTTTTTTCATGGCATGACTCATGGAATTTCATGGAGATTATGAGATTCTGCGGTCTTATTTGATACTATATATGTTTTATAAAGGATTTATCTATGTTGGAATCACATTGTACTACTCATATCAAGAAACGGGTGAAATGAATATAGGATGAAAAGTATCGTTCTTCTTTCAACGAGCGGAAATGACTTGTGAAATCATATCTGATTCTAATCATACATGAGCCTAGTAAGGTTTATTTGGTTTACTATGATTCTTTGGTCCCTATTTTTTGTTTTTTATCAAGAACTATGATCATGTGGAATCTTATGGATCTCATAAAATTTGACCCCAAGAGAATAATTACCGAACTTATGATTTACTGATCACCACTGCTAGTCTTGTGCTTATGTGTTGACAACATTATCATTTTGGAAAAAGGTTCATAATCATTTTTAACTATAAGAGTTTAACCTATATATTCTCTCAGAAATACTTTAATCTTAAACATATGAGATGGGTGGAATACATTCAGACACTTTATGTTGATATCACCTACACCCTGGGGAAAGAGAATGTTTTCGAAGATTCTATTGGTAGGAAAGTTACATAACTAGTTTTTTATGAATCTAAGGAAGAGTAGAACCTCTGGGGGAGTTTTTTGTTTCATATGGATGTCAAGGATGATGTTTTTGTTATGTTTCTGACTAGTTTTTAGTTATCTTTATATCACATTGTGTCTATTATGTAGAGTCAGCTACAGGATGATATGTTTAAAATAATTAGGGAAAACCTATATTATGGGGAGACTATTTTAGGTTGGTTTCTAACATCAGATAGTATTCTCAGTTTTGGAGATTTTTATTTGTATCCCAAAATGTTTGAGGATCTCATTTTTGTCAAATTGTCATTGTTATTTTTGGGATGTTCATACAGGCACTATGAAGTTGTAATATGACATCATAAAATTATTCTGGTGTCTGGGTATGAAGTGTGACATTTCTAAATATGTGTCCTACTATTAAAAATTATAGAAGATAAAGGGAGATAATTTAAAACCTCATAGTCTTCTCCATCCTCTTCAAGATCCAGTTTAGAAATGGGATGAGGTGTCTATGGACATTTTTTTAGATTACCACAAAATATCCATGGGGAAAGGATATTTGGGTTGTTATTGATTAGTTGATAGATAAATCGCATGTCATTATAATCAGGGACACCACTATGGTTGATGATCTAGGTAAGTTTTATGTGAATGAAATTATGAGGCTATAAGGATTTTATTATATCATTATTTCAGATAGGGATTTGTGGGATACTTCAAGGTTCTAGGGAAGTCTCTAGGAGTCATTCGGGAATTGGGTCATATTGGGTATAACTTATCATCCACATACGGATAGTCTTTATGAGCATTCTATTCAAATTTTTTAGGATATTATCTATGACCGTGACTTGTATTTTATTGGATTATGGGAAAGTCATCTGGGACTGGTTGGGTTTTTTATAACTATAGTTATCATCTATCATTAAAAATTTATCCTTTCAAGGGTTTTCTTGGTCACCCATATAGATCAATTTTTTATTGGGATGTTATTGTAGAATATTATTTAGTGGGATTGAGTTTGGTTCAAGATACGTACATGAGGATTTTGGATATATGTCGATGTCTTGTTATACCGTAGAGTAGGAAGAAGTATTATGTGGTTCAACTGTGTCTTCCTTTGGAGTTTTACATAGGTGACCAGGTTTTCTTGAAATTCCCTCCTTGGTTGGGGCACCATCATCTTGGAAATTATGATATGTTGGCTCTAAGATATGTAGGACCATTTGAGATCATTGAGGGATGTGGGATTGTTTCTTATCAGTTAGAATTACCTAATCAGTTTATAATAATTCATGATGTTTTCCATATATCATATATTAGTAAATTCTATCCTGATCCTCTCATGTTTAGAGTTGGGAAATCATCAAGTTAGAGACAAATTTTTTATGTTTTTTAAAATATAGTTGAGATCATCGACTCTCATGTTAAATTATTTTGTGGAAAGGCAATTATATTAGTTAGAGTGTTATGGTGTTGCTCAAATAAAATTATAATGAGACGTTGGAGAATGAGTCGGTGATGATAGAGTAGTGGCCTTATCTCATTAGGGCACTTCATTATTCCACAATATATCACATGTATGAAAATTCTTATAGTGTGGAGTTTTTAACATCTCCTTAACTAATTTTAGGTAATTTTGTACTATTTTCTTATTTTTTAGTTTAATTTGGTGCATCTTAGGATTCCCGATGACAGAAAAAAATTATGAGAAAAATGAAATAATTTTTAAGGGTGTGTATTGTTTGAATTGATGAGGTGCATGTCTACATGTGTTACTAGATTGGTGGGGTTCTCCCCGTGTTCTAAGAATGACCAAGTTCGTTTTTGGTTTTCATGTAAGAATCATGGATTTATACTATGTGCTGGAAAATTACATGGTGTGTAAAGGGGTTACACGATGTGTACTTTTTGGAAAAACCAAGTCCTGAACCCTGGGCATAGAATAAAAGGTTTACATTCCAGGTAATTGTTACACGATATGTAATGTTAAAATATTGTATTTTAATTAAAAATTGACAGGTCTATTAGTGTAGTTATGCCCCGAGGATTACATGATATGTAAAGTGATTACAAGATATGTAAATTCTATAGACAAGGCATTTAGGGTGATGCATCATATTATTTTTTTCATTCATTCTTCCACATACCTACTTTCTCTAAACCTAGATCCCATATCTAGAAATTTTGAGATTCTATATTTCATATGGAATGATACTTTGGAAATATATCACCATTGTGGTTGGATTACTTATTTATGGGTTTGTAATCCTTTTTGCTTCTTTGTTTATTTTATCATGGTAATGTCATTGTGTTGCGTTATCATATCTGTTGACATGTGGTCATCATTCTTCGTGATTATCTCTAGATTCGTTCTGAAATCTTATTCTGGGGTCTATTTCCATTATTGGTTTTGGAATGCTCGGTGTCAGTTCTTGAGGTATATGTTTTTTCCTCTTTTCTTATAACATTTTTTTAATTAAAAGAATTATAATTTGTGTAAATTGTTTTTAGAGACTTTGTTGTCACTGTTGGTTTCTTTCATGTGGTGGATTCCATTACGGTCATGTGTGTCCTGAGTTTTATGGTATGTGGTTTCATATCTAGCATGTGGTGGTGAACTAAATTTATTTGGTTTTTGAGAAATTGTTTTATTAAATTAAATTGAAAATTGAATTATTTTTTTCTGTCTGTGTGGTTCTGGGTTTTTTTTATAAAAAATGGTTTCCCCTAGTTTTGGTTAATATAAAATGGATTTGAAAGAACTGCTAACTAGAGTTATGAAATGGTTTTAAAATAATTTTTTAATAGAAATGGTTTGGTGGGATTGTATGGAAAATAAGGAACAAGGTTAGTCTTCGGTTCTTAGGTGGAACGTATAGTAATAGGTCTCATTCACTGTCATGGAGGGGGGATTCCTCCAGAGGATTTTCTCTGCTCCAAAGGCCTATTGATTTAGAGAATTGTTAGAATAGTTGGGGGTTTAAATTTCTAGGGTGTTATTGTACTCCTTCAACTTGATGCATATGTCTACTGTATTGATTCATATGTGATTGTTTATGGTAGGTACATGTTTCAAAGATATCTAGACCCAGTGTGATTCATATAATGATGTTACCTATGCTTCTGCTTTTTCCTTGTACTTTTTTGTACTGTCATATATTTGATATGATTTGTGATTATTGCTTTGTTTTTAAATGATATATATGTTATGATATATGGTTATGAATGTCTTTGAAACTGGTTTACCTCATTTATTTGTAAATGTGGATAAGGAGAATTAAACATTTTTTCCATGATTTTGATATAAAAATTGTTAAAATATTTCATGCATTATTTTATTTAATATTTATCATGATTAAATTATTATT
The DNA here is from genome assembly GCA_963277665.1 of Viscum album. NCBI lineage: Eukaryota > Viridiplantae > Streptophyta > Magnoliopsida > Santalales > Viscaceae > Viscum > Viscum album. The sequence goes on from OY728119.1 coordinate 1,221,843,673, forward strand.
CAGATTCTTGATAGGGAACACCTAGGTTGGGCCCTACTAATCCTATTATATAACACCTTGTGTACCCCTTCAGTGATGCATATGTCTGGTTATGTATTTTGATGTCAGGGTATTCATTGTTCCATGGTGAGGTTCTAAGGTTTTCTTTCAACCATGTTGGGTAGCTAGTGGGGAGATGGTGTGATCATTCCCATGATATTAGATAGAGTATAATGTTTTCTTTTACTATTTTAGTAGTCCTTTGTGGGTGAACCTATAGTTGGATATTGTTTATACTCCGGAGTTGTTTGGTTTCTTCTATTTGATTTTTTATGGAATAGGTTTCTCTTTTCCTCGTCTTTATCTATTATTTATATGTTATATGTTGTTGATTCAAATTGGGTGAAATCATTCCCTATGTTTATTTTCTGATGCCTGAGTGATAGTCGTCTGCCCATGGGGATTTGGAATGCTCTTTGGGTATGTGGTGGATCGTGTTGGGAACCATTTTGAGAGGGTATTCTGGTCGGTTCATTATAGAATAGATTTTATCATGAGTTGTGACATATATGATACAAAATTTATAGAATTTTGGGAGAGATGAGTTCCCTTGAGATACATATTTCGATATTGGTGAATTCAACATTATTGCTGAGATTATAGTGATATTTGAGGGTAACCCATAGTGGTGTTATCCTTGTTTTATTAGTGAATTTTTAATGATAATAATGTATAGAATCATTTTATTTTAAGAATGGTTAATGGGAGGGGATAATGGTCATATGGTATATGAAAGGAGATTCCATGAGCTCTTATTTTGAGAAGAACTAGTATTGTGTGTTCTCTTAGTATGAAGGTTTAGTTATAAGTGTATGGATTAGTAAAATTCATAACTCAATTGATTTATGGTGTGATTATTTATAGAGATAAATAATTTTGATTCTAGGTGGTGGGATATAGGATAGTTTGAGTGCGGGTAAGTGAATTTGATTTTGACATGTTTCCCAAAGTTTTCGATGATAATGTGATTTTCCTTATCCTATGAGACATGTAAGGCTCATTAGAAGGTGATCAAGGCCATGTGATTAGGTTTGATATCCTAGTTTAGATGATGGTTGACTCATAATATTGTTATTTAATATCAATGATTAGGTGATACCAAAGTGTACACCTATTGGGTTTGGATGAGATTAAGAAAGGATGTATTGGTTAAGCATAATGATGTTGAGTTGCAGATCAATAAGTGATCAAGTACGAACTGAGGAGAAATGGTTTAATGAAATTCTTGAAAGCATAGTTTTTTTGTCTTAATTGAAATGAAATATGTTTCTATATGTTGAGAGTTTCTGTGGGAAATGTATCAGGTTCCATGTTATGGTCAACCAGAGTGTGTTCCATAAAAATTATTTTCTAGGAGGCATAATGGTGGAACCTATTGAGGATTTTCTCAAGAAATGGTATAATTAAATCCATATAGTAGAGTGTTCATTATTTTTAATTATGGGAGGGACCCTCATGATAAATGGAAATGTTTTGGGTACTAAGGATGAAATCTCAATCATCTAGGAATAGGTTATGGTTGGTGTTTAATATTAGAACTCAAATTTGATATGGAATATGTTGTTCATTAATTATATGGTATAATGAATGGATAATGTGTTGTGAAATAATGATCCTCATGTGGATTAGGTCATTGTTGTGATAAGATGATTCCTTATATGGTTAAGGTGGTGTTCAGATACCAATAAGAAAAACAATATGTTTTTGTCTAGTTTATTGAATAGTACTATACTACATATTTAAATGTAGTATTGGATGAAGTTCATTCATATGCACTAGGATCTAGTTGGTTTTAACATGACATTAGCATGTGTTGGATTTTTGGTGCACCAGATATGATACAAAAATGGCATATAATTTGGTTAGTTGAGTATCTAACCATGGGATTACACCAAATTCTGGTTTTAAAATTTAGTGTGGGTGTTGGATGTTCCCTTGATGCCTTCATGGGTTAAGACTTTGGGATAAAGTGGTGTGATAACATATTGGTGGGTGTAGAAAATATTATTATATAAATTCAAATGAGAGGATGTTCCACTACTATTATTTTGATTAATTATATGTGGTCAGATGGTTCCATTACTGGGTGGGACTATTTACCTTTGAGAATTATTTTTAGTAAGAAATTACAATGGTGGGAACCACCATGATTTAGAACGACTCCTAATCAGATGATTTTAATGGTGGTTTACAACATAATATCCTGTATGACTTATTTAGAGACACAGTATTGCCTAAGGATAGATGATTTTTTGTTAACATTTTCTTGTTATTGAATATAGTGATGAGTGGTGGGTTTCTTTTTTATGGATAATGTGCTTCATGTTTAGAGTTTCATTTCAAAATATCATTCATTATTTTGGGGTAGAATGTAATGAGATGATTATTAATTGATGATTGGATTATGTTTGTGATACCTATTAGGTTGAATTAAGGATTATTGTCGAAGATAAGTGTTATAATGTGGAGATTGTAAAATGATACTCTTTTATTTATTATGAATTCTAGAGGGATTTTAAATTTTTGATTTTAGAGCTTGGGTTTTTTTATAAATTTATATTTTAATTTTAATTCATAGATTTGGAGTGCCTCTAGTTGATTTGTTTTCCTAAAAATTGAGGCCCAAGAGATGCCTAAAATCATTATTTAATTATTAATACTTCATGATGAATTTATTAAATTTGGGAGGGTTTTCCCTAGTTCATGGTTAGTGTGCTTAATCTAGGGAAAATCTGGAAACAACCAAAGTGTGTGGGGGTTTTAAGTTCATTTTGATCATGCATTTTTAATTTTTATAGAAAGTATATAGTTAAGGATTATCTAAGTTAATTAAATATAAAACCATGTGAGGTGGATTTTATAGGGTTGTGGAACATGGATGGTGCATATATGCAGAGAAACCTTACAAAACATGAAAGTTGGTTTTTTAAGAAATTTTCATGGATGATTTATAGGTATTTAAGATATGTGGGATCTCATGCAATGTGTGTTTTCTTTGATAGTGATGGCTACACATTTATTTTGTTACTTGATAAGTTGTGCGTCCAAAACATGAAAGGGGAGACTCCTTCAGTCTATGACAATGGCACAATTTTTTTAATTGAGTGACAAATATGAAATCCATTAAAAATAGAAAATGTTGATATCTACAAGTATAATTTTATATTTGAAACCCTTTTTCTTATCCTCTCATGTGTGTAAAACCCCGTATTTTTACTCCCATACTCTATTTTGAATCCCCATATAAATTAGGAATCATCATGGAATTTCTTCATCCATTTTAGTTGAGATCTCCCCCTTCAATCATTTTTTAGATTCTTATTATGTTCTTCTCTAATGTGGTGTGACCCATCTAATAATTTGAGCTACAATTCAAATTAATTTTGGTTTAATATTTCATAAATGGTAGGTCTTCGATATGGTGCATCTTGAGAATATCTTATGATAGTGTATGTACACCGTTGAATAATATTTTGATAAAGTTTTACTGCGTGATGATTTTATTTAGGTATTATGCATAATTTTAGTGAAATTTACTATTTAATTATTTTTGGTTGATATGGTTTTTTCTATTATGGTTTTGGGGATAATCAGTGGGTCTTATATTGTGGATTGGTCATCAATTTGGTGCAATAATGTCATTGGCTGAGTTTTATGCATTTATGCATATTAAAATTAAATTAAATAAGTTTTTCAATATAAATTGTAAAAATTGATTTCTTTTGCAAAGGTTTAGATCTGCATATGGGTAAGAAATATCCATTTGGTCTTATATAGGTACAATGAGAGGATGGTTAATATTCATTAAAAAGTAACCATCATATGTGTGTTACCCCATCCCTATGCATTTCCCTTGGGATTATGATTTGAATTTGTTTCATATCAAATATACTCTAACAACCATGGGATATCTATCAATTTATTAAATAAATTACTTTATTTAAATAAAATTCTTTTAATGAACATGTTTTGAAGAGAAACTATGGAACCTTATGCATTGGGTTGATTTCATTGGCCACCAATGGTAATTGCTTCAATTATAAATGCATGATAGGTTATTATTAGATCTAGAGGGGTATAATTGAAATAAATAAAACAAAGTGTTGTGGGACAAGTATAGGAGCCTTAAAAACATATATATAGAGTTGACCATTATATTAATATTGAGTGATCCAATTATTAAATGATAAAATAATGGTATTCCTTATAGTCATTGGGCTAGACATGTTTTACCACGGGATTAGAAATCGGCCCCAATTAATATGTGGTTAATGGGTTAGGTACACCATGGGTAGATATATGATATATTGGGTGAGATTAAAACCTTTGATGACTTGGGATATGAGTTGGGAATTATTCTATATTCCAATAGTGGTGGTAGTAGGGATTTGCATATGAGGCCTATGAGGTCGTGTTATGACTGCGTTGATGAAAAGGGATGATATGTCATCAAAGAAATGGGTTTTAACCAGATATATGAGATTGGGATAACGGAGACCATGTAGTGTGTCCATATTACACTACTAGAAATATGACTAATACCAACGGTTTTGGCGAAACCGTTGGTGTAGTTCATTAATTTGGACCTATACCAATGGTTTGGCAAAAATCGTTGGTATAGGTCACTTATAAGGACCAATACCAACGGTTTTGGACAAACTGTTGGTATTGGGGTCTATACCAACGGTTTGGCCAAACCATTGGTATAGTTACATTATAGAGGACCTATACAAATGGTTTTGGAAAAACCATTGGTATAGGTCCATTATAGAGACCCTATACCAGCGGTTTGGCAAAACCATTGGTATAGACCCCCCATATACCAAGGGTTTGTCCAAAACCGTTGGTATAGGTCCCAAAATCAAAATACCTATACCAACAGTTCTCAAAACCTTTGGTATAGGTCTACCAATGGTTTTGGGAACCGTTGGTATAGTTTCTTTGATTTTTTATCGAATATTCATAACGATAACTTTATATAAATCAAAATTTAAAATAATTATGATAATACATATATATATTTTTGAAATAATGTTTAAAAATTCATGTTAGGTGAGTGTTTGGGTCATTCAATTATAAATTGGAGGTCCTGGGATCAAATCTCGTCGAATGTTTTTTTAGAAATACATATACCAACGGTTTTATGGAACCGTTGGTATAGATTTTCATATTACTTTTACCAACGGTTTTCAAAACTGTTGGTATAGGTCTATAAAAACAGTTTTCCCAAAACCGTTGGTATAGACCTATCCCCACGGCTTACTTTCCCACGGTTCTCCAAACCATTGGTATAGGCTATACCAATGGTTTGGAGGCCTATACCAACAATTCCAAACCGTTGGTATATGGTATTTTTTCAGTAGTGTTATTTTGTGACCTTAGAGACCCCAGTGGGTAGACGAAGGAAGTATTGACTCTAAGAGGCTATTTATGGGAATTAATAGAGATAATTGTGGGGTTTACCTTGTTAACTGAATCGATAGTGGGGTGAGATATCAAATTTATATATTTTCCATATGAGTAATATATGCATAAAAAATATGTGTGTTTGATTCCTAGGGTGATGCTGATCAATCTTGGAAATAAAAATTTATACATAAAAACAATGATTACCAGGTAATATTCAGCCTAGTTCTTATGATGAAAAGAATTCTAGGGGATCACCCATGACTCATCCATTGATCCTGATGTTATATTAGATGTTGTGAAGTGGGTGGTTTCCCCCCAAAAATTTATGTGTGGTATATCCTAAATTGGAAACTTTTTTCCTTAGTCTTATTCTTATGATACTCCCTTATGATCTGATGGATGCACTAGATACTTTGAATTCTTGGGAATTCCCTAGGATCTGACTGCTAGGGAATGATGAATATTGGAATCCCAGTATATTACCTATGATCTGAGGTGTATGAATCATATATATAGATTTAAAAGGATAAATAGATAGAAATTTCTTGTATGATTAACATTTCTATTAGATTTATGGGTGTTACACCCAAGGAATAGGTTGTGAAACATATACAGTCTGCATTGCTTGGATTCCTTTGTTGGAAATGATTCTTACACCTTCTACTATAGAAAATTCAAATGTTATCACCAAGGGTTTTTTATGCCAATATTGAGCTATATCCATGCATTTTATGGTAATATATATATCCTCTTAATGGTAAATCTATACTCAAATACACTCTTCCCCTCGTTAAAGTAGGTATAGTTTGCCCCATGTGTCATGTTATAACCTAAGGATCAATGTTGTTAATTTATTTATCCTTCTCCACTATATTTATCTATTTATTTTAAGTATATCATATATTCATACAATGTATTTAATGGTTATGTATGGGACATTATTGGTGGTTCCCTACTATGTTTTACTGGCACCATGACCGGGAGAATATAGAAGTCATCCACCATAGTAGATCATCATTGTTTATAAGTCCATGTATGACAATGGCCAAGTGATTACTGATAGATTAGTATATCTCAGATGGATTTTCAAACTAATTTGATGTATGGATTGGGATATCATTAGAGCCTCTGAGTGTTTAGTTTTTTTCTTTAATATGTGATCGGGCCAATGTTTGGTGAGTTCTCACATACAAGTATGAATCTGAGTAATCTTGTATGTATGATTCAACATTACAATTTTTTATTTCTGGTTTTGTTTTTTTACATCATCCTAGTCTAATTTTTTACTATGATTGATGATATATGGTTTATTTGTGATTTTTTTTCTACTCTGTTTCAAGGGTAAAAAATTCATATGGTACTATGCTAATCCCTTGCTATTAGTCATCAAAACTTTATAGGTAGGAGTGCCTAAGGTTCTAGAATCCCTCCATCAAAGACACCGATCATTATTCTATATTTTGGGCATCTCAAATAGGTTACATATTCCATATCATTATATCCTTTTCCTAATTCATTGTTATACTAATTTAAGTGTCCCCAATCCATTCTTGTCCTTTATATGTGTAATCATCTCCAATTGATTTTTATATAAATGTGAAATGATATTTTTCCTTTCTGTGAAAAAATATTATTCAAATTATCAAAGAGATACCCCATTTCATCTCACTATACTACCTTTGTAATTTTTTTAATGTTTTAAAATTAATGTAAACCTATGGAATTATCCGATATATATAAAAATATTCTAAAACTATGTTAAGTTAAAGAGTTTGTGGTTTTCTAGAAATGAAATATATGTCAAGATACTATAAGAGGATGCATGATCTAGGTCAGATTAACCTAGTAGTAATAACACTAAAAAACCTTTGTTGGGTATAACATGATATTCACTCAATGAAAAAAATTGGGCCTAATTGGAAACTTCATTACACACTCTCAGGTATATTATTTCAATGTATAATAGGCTATATATAAACAATAATGATTGATGAGAATATATTATTATAGTGTTGATATAGATATTTAATTTATATATCTAATGTATGTAAGTTTTTCACTATATAAATAAGTGTGGGTTGGGGGAAAATTTTATATTATTTCATTGTTCTCCTAAAATTTGAATCTATTAAAATAAATGAATATTTATTATTTATTATCATGTACCATAAAATTATGATTCCATACTAAATAATTGGTCTTAGAAGGAGGTGGCCTGCGGGTAGTAGGTTTGGCTTTGATATGGTGATGGTGACGTTCTTAGTGAGAAAGAAAAGGCAAGGGTGTGATGTTGCTCGACGGTGTTCTTCGTCACCAAGAGGTGATGTTGGAACACTAAATCATATTTTATTCTACCAGAAATTTCTTTATGGGATCATACTGCTCTCTAAAAATGGATTTATTATTCTGAAGGCAATCATGGCCTAGTCGTTCGGGTGTTGATGTGTGGAGGGTGGTGGTTCTGGCTATAGAGGTGGTCTGTGAGGAAAAGATGATGCTCATTGTTGTTGTGTGTTTGTATATGGGTGTGTGATGATGGGATATAGTTGTGGTGGTTCCATAGGTCATCAATATTACTATTGGAAATGTCCCAGTGGAAGATATTGGTAGTATCGGTGGTGGAGTTCAGGCTTTCGGAGACGATGGAGGGTTCAGATACAGCGACCGAATGCCAGTGGGCGGTGCTCTCTAATCATGGCGAGGTTATATGGGGCATGTGGTTGTGAGAAGAAGATGGGTCTTCAAGTCATCAAATTCCCTTTGGGCCTTTGATAATCCTTTCTTCTTGGGTATATGGTACTTTAGTTCTATGTGACATGTAATGGTTCTTTGTCATTGGGATCACGGGTCATCGCATTTTAAGGCCTATGTGCCTCTAGGTTGTATGTGATGGGTTCTACCTTATACAATACAAAAGGGATTTGTGAGTATTTCTATTTTTTAATAAACAGGATTTCCCATAACCTTAATAGTACAGTTTTTAAGTTTATTTTTTTAGATTCACCATGACATCCATATTATTCAATTGAATGGGAAAATATTTACATTCTATATATCCTTTATTTTTATACAAATAAATATTGATTAAATGGATATTATTATGTGTGAGGTTACTCATGGAAAATTATGATATTTATTTTTCATCTATTATCTTCTTATGATGGATAAATTATACTTAGTATGTTATGGATGGGCCAGGGAATTATATATCCCCTTGATGCATCTATAAGTCTCATGAGACGAACACTCTTTGGTATTCGGTGTAATCCATACATATTAATGTATGATGACCTAGAACAAAGCCTTTTTGTTATGTTTATGATGTTTTTAATTATAAATTCAATCCAAATTAGATCAATTATACTGATTCGGGTATTTATTTATCATTATGTATCCAATTGAAATAATATGCTCACTTTTCCATTTGTTATGGAATTTCATTATTCTTATCATATTATTGATTTCATTCTTATGTAGGATAGTTTTCATTATATGTTACCCTGTACTGAGAATTTGATTTCAAAACATTATATTATTTCCCATTTTTTAGGAAACTATGATTATTAATATGTTTTACATTTTGATTTTCAAGGATAAATAATAAATTTTCATGTATATAATTATTCAATTTTATGTTTTCAACGTAACATAATGTTTATTTAAGTTTGTAATTTCCGGATACTTCCAAACTATTGAATTGTATGTATTTCAATCTATGTATTATATAATATCATAAAAAAATAAACACTATATTTGATTTTATGGATTTAGGATGTTATAATTATTTCAAAAATGATAGTGTATTCTTAAAAACTATAGCATCCTGCCTTTTTGTCACATTATCATTCATTACATTTTACAAAACCAAGGATCATTAAGGTTTAGTGTCTTGGAGAAAAGGAACATAAAACATGAAAACATAAAACATTATTCATAAACACTTGAAAGGATTCTCCTTAGGTTCATCCTAGGTTCATTACTACATCTCATAACCTGGGTACATACATAAAAAGAAAGGGTGAGTATAAGGCCCAGTAAGGGAAACAAGGGGAAACATTTAACATGTGAATTTGAGATACATCAACAATGTCATTAAAAGAACATTAAGGCATGAGAAAGAAATCATGAGGCATATCATAATAAAAATAACATATTTCATAACATGAAGATGTGGTTACAACATTAAATATTGACAATCATTTCCGTTTCAGCAAGGTCCATCCCCAAGGTGTCATTAAAAATTACCAAGGTTATTCGCCCAGGAGTCATTAAAAATGGTCATCTCTAGAGATTAAGTCTTTACCCAATGCATTGGAGCGCTATTAGAGTGAACCCTTAATATTTTATTATTATCATGTTATCCACATATATCATCATCAATAATTTCATAAACAACCCATATAGAATAAAATAAATGGGTTTCATTTCATAATCACAACGTTTTAAAAACTTCTTTAAAGACATTATCTTTATGTCACTTTAAACCCACAGAAAAGGAAAGAGGGTATCATGTATGTAAATCCCAGAATTTAAAATAGAACATTTTGGTATATATGTGAATACCCCTTTAGATGAAAGAGCTTTGAGTATTCACTTAATAAAATAAATTAACTTGAGAATAAGAGAGAGACATTTTGAGACGGAAATTCTCCCGCATAACGGCTATGTTACGAGGTTTTAGAAAACATTAAAAAGAGAGGGGACATGGGTAAAACACTCATAAATGATTCATAAAACAGTATGGGGAAATAATATAATGGATTTAAGAACATGTTAATTAAATTTTAAAGATATACCATATGAAATGAAAAAAATGAAAGGAAGACAAAAATAATATTTCTCTTATGAAAATTCGGCAGCCTAACGGCGTCACTTAAACTTCAAAAAAATGAATTGACGAGATCAAATAGGGTCTCTCATCATATAAACATAAAATATCAGTATTATATATGTAGATATAATACCCTAACATAATAAAATGTAACTTGAAATACTTGACATGAAAGTAGAACATTGAAGAATGAGAAAGGTGACTGAATCCCTTAAAAAGTCCGCAGCCTAACGACGTCACATAAACTTCAAAAAAATGAATTAACAAGATCAAATAGAGTCTCTCATCATATGAACATAACATATAAGTATTATATATATAGATATCATACCCCAACATAAAAAGGAACTTGAAAGACTTGACAAGAAAATAGAACTTGAAAATGAGAAGTGTGAAAGAATCTGTTACAAAAATTTTGGCAACCTAACGGTGCCACATAAATATTCATAAAATGAGATGATAAGAGTAAGAGGGGATATATCATCGTATGAAAATGAAAAGGGTAGTAAGTGGAGTATAAAAGAACATCCTCCAACATAATAACATGGAACAGAAAGGAAATCACTTAAAAGAGAGTATTTGAAAAGAAAGAGAGAATTTGGATCCCTTACCTTAAAACGTAACTCTTAAAAATCAAGGGTTGGGACCTTGAGGGATTGGGGGAACCTTATGAGGACTCCTTGGGAGGTAATGAGACCATATATTCGTTGGGGGAGAGTTGGGAGCCGAATGGATGAGAGGATGGCTTGGTATTTATAGGGAAATTGAGGGGACAAGGCATTAATGGCCAAGGGACACCTCATTGATGGTTTTGGAAAAACCATGTGCTTTCCCATGGTATTTGCCCAGGGTATTGGCCACTTGGGACACCTCATACCTTATCTTACTATTCATATGTCGACAATAATTATTACATACTTAATACATCATTTAATGATGTCATTAAACACTTGTAACTTAAAAACTGTATTTTCACTATTCATCGAAAATTCAACTTTCTCAGAAAAATCCCAAAATTTAACCTTAACCAAATATTTATGCTCTGATTTAAAAAATTAACTCCATTTTATAAAAATGACTTTCTAAATATTTTTAATTTAATTTTTAAATAAATACACTATTCACCGAAAATTCATTTTTTCAAAAAAATCCCCAAAAATTACCTTAACATAATATCGATGCTCTGAATTCAAAAATGAAATCCATTTTATAAAAATAATTTTCTAAATATTTTTAATTTAATTTTTAATTAAAAAAACACTATTCACCCAAAAAAACTAATACTTGACTAATAATTTATGAAACGATTATTTAACAATTTTATTTAATCACATTACTTAATCAAGGTGCCTAGATTATATTAATACTTTTTAAAGTGAGATTACTAATCCATTTGGTCACATTACTAATCCTATGCATAAAATAACTATTCATAATTTACTATTCATCAAAAATTAATTTGATCTTATTAGACTCTAAATTTCGTACTCAACATAATTGTAGAAGACCATTTTTTAAAAATCATCACACATTTTTAATTATTTAAGGTTTACATAAACATTTTTTAAAATATCATTTCACTAAGATTCCCAAAAAATTTACATACTATATTTATCCGGACATTTGAAAATTCATAAACATCATCATAATAAGAAATCAAAATTTTTATTTAAAAAAATGGATTACACAAGGAAGTTACTGTCTCCTTACATAGCCCCTTATCACACCAGCATAGGACCTAAGTGTAAGGTGTGCTAAGGTGAGAGAATCTGAGGGAGGCTCGACCAACATTGCACAAGTAGTAATTTCTATCAGTTTGAACTTCTCGCGAAGGCGATTCAGTTCAAGCTTCACACGATGAAGTTCAGCTTGGGTTTGGTCTAGAGAAAAGCCCAGTGGTGCTACCTCTTTCTCAAGTTCTATTAGATGGGATTTGATCGGTCCAAGACTACTGGGTGAGGCCATCAGATCTTCTTTCTATATTAATTAACCAATATCACTTGTATTTAGAGACAAATATCGAAATGTTTAGTTTCCAGCGTTCATATTGACCAATGGTCATATAACAATCAAAACCCAATAGACTCATTTTAATTATACTCATGATATCAAATGAAACAGTTTTGTTGAGTATAAAAAAAATAAAATAACACACAACATTAGGAAACAAGATTTATTCAAAATTTATGGTCATTACAAAAACTATATACATTTTATTATTCCCAAAAAAATAAACTTATTTAGAAAATTCCCAAAAACTCATCATAACATAGTTTTGACATGATGAACCCAATAATAAAGTATAACTTATAAAATTAAAATTAAAATTATTAAAATATAATTTTTAAATAAAACCTTATAGTATAACAAATAATTAATTACTTTTGAAAAAAAATCTATTCTTTTTCTCAAATAATACATTATGTTCTGATCATATATCTGAAAAATTTGTTTATAATAATTAATATCAATATAATTCTATTGTATAACTAAAAATATCAATTTTTAATATATACAATAATTATATAACTCATTAAATTTGATAAGAATTCATATCTGGTTAAGAAAATATATTTAACTTTTAAATAAATAATCTTTTCTATGAGAATGTAAATATAATAATATTTAGTGTATATTGATTTTATATTTTGATTATATAAAGTATTTTTTTACATGGAGTAAACATGATTACATTTTTTAAAATAATTATTTCTTAACCAAATAAAAATTTGTTACATGATTAATAAAACGTAAAACATATATATTTTTAAAATACATGGGTAGTCACATCCACCCCTATTAATAAGTTGTACCCTCTAAATTTTAATCTATTATTCCTAAAAATGTGTGTATATTGACATAGGTTTAATAACACATATATATTTTTTATTTTGAAATTTAATTTCATGTTTACGACTAGGAAACTTATTATTTCTAAAATAAATATTTTTTAAACCATGTATGCAACATTATAAGACTCGTACATGTGAATGATTTTCCAAAGGGGTACTTTGATGGTTGGGTATTATTTTCCACATAATACTAAATATATTTATCATATTTTTTCTTTATTTTAATTATTTATTTTACCAAAAAAGTGTAGGTTATGATAAAATATAGTTTCTATATTTATTTCTATTACATAAGCATAATTTCATTCGTAGGTTTTATATTTTAACCAGTTTCCACCAAGGTTTTATCTCACATTCCAAAATATGAATAGCTTAGATGAAATTTTAAATTGTGAATAAAAAGAATAAACCCTTAATAGATCATGATATACACTGATGGATAGTTTTATTTTTCATATGAATGATTTTTAGTATAAGATATTCCTCTTATTTCTAAACATATACTAAAAACCCATATAGTTATCATAAGTAAATATAATTCCCCATGAAATATGAATAAAACATTATTTAAAAAATAAATTCTTTAATATTGGAAACCTAAATATAAACAATAACACCAGATGATCATCATAAACCATTACACAAATAAATAATCCCTAAAACTTGTCAAAATATGACTTTCTAAATTGAAAACCCTGAAATTAGATGTACATGATCACATATTCTTCCAAAAAAAATATCATTTATTAATGAATCATAATTTCATATAACTAATATATAAAAAACATAATAAAAAATTCCCCAAAAATATAGTATTCATTTCCCAAAATATTCTAAATCATCATAACAAAAAACAATAAAACTACATATGATTCCAAAAAAATAAATCAATCATAGTACATCAAATAATATAAATAATATTGATATAAAATTTCATATTCACTATCAATTTAATATTTATACATTAATAATATAATTTTCTAAAAATAAAGAAAACATATTCCAGGATAAATTTGATCACATAGTAACAAAATCACTTATTAATAACTTAGGTTATCTAAATAATTCAACATTAAATAATCTTATTTATAAAAAACAATATTTAACCTAAATTTATGTAAAATATTTATTATAAGGATAAAATATATCTCAATCACGTTTTATTCATAACAGACAAATATATATCTCCCAAAATATCATTTTCCACCTTAATATCCAATCAAATAAGGCGTTAAATGTAATTTTATGTTATTGATTCATGATCACCCATAAATTTATTATAACATGATGCCTCCTAAAATTCATAAATTATACTCAATAGATTATATCCTAAATTATAAATTTATCTAGATCCAAATTTGATACTAACTAAAGCACTTGGTAACTTCTCTCTTAGATTTTGTGCTAATAACATATTCATTACATAGTAACATTGATATTAAAAATGACTACCCAAACATAGCCATCCATAACTACAATATTATTATAAAATATTACATCACGTACCAACCCTTGTAATTTTGTTTTTAGAGTTTGATAGAATTAGTAAAATCATTTAAAAACACATAGTGTTCATACTAAATGAACCTTTTTTCTGTAATCCAAACTCCTTAAATGGGGACCTTTTTTATTCAAGTCTAAAACGTCATAATAAGAACTTTGAACTTATAATCATTAATAATCATCATATTCCATATGAAAATCATTAAAAACTAATTTATCAAAATAAAACATATTAAGGGTATAAGAGGAATAGAAAAAAGAATAAGGACACTAAAATACATTAAATTTTTTACAAAAAATATTACTCTCCAACATTGAATATTGAGATTATATAAAATTATACTTTAAAATTCGTAACCACCTTATTTTATCATAATATCTTCATTAAAAAACACATAATCAACCCTAAAGAACTGAAATTCGTTTGAATTTTCCTTAAAAATATTTCAAACATATGAAAAAATGATTTATTTAAATAATAATAAACATTCCTTCACATACAAACACTAACCTTTAAAAAAAATAACATCCCTTTACTCTTAAAATAAAACTCTTATTTTAGGAAATAAATATAATTATAATAAAAATCCTTTAAATATTTGAAATAATATTTATACATCATGTTTTTATTACTATTACAAATCACTATTAAAATTGGAATAACTTCTCTCTAGTTATTTCTAATAACTCAAAATGTGATAACAAATATTCATTCAATTTTAAAAATTATGTATCGAGAGAATAAATAATTTCCTAATGAATTGGTGGGATATATAATACCCACCAATTATCATAAAAAATTTCTAAAAATTATAACATGAGTAAAACATATAGGAGCTCCAATTCATGATTAGAAATCCTGAAAACTTACATTTTAATCCATTAACATAAACATTTATGTTATCCTATAAAATGAAAATGATTTTAAATAAATGGGTTAACCAATTATCCTTGAAAGGAAAATGAATGATAAAAATAAAATACTGTTAATGATCAATAAAAATTTGAAAAAAATAAGTTCTTATTGAATATAATTTTGAGTTAGTTGAGAAAAACACTTCAAATTTTTAATTTAAATTTTAAAATAAAACACCCTTACCTTGATACGTGACAAGTATCATACATCCATTGACCATTGGAATTTTAAAATTAGATGAAAATTTTTCTTTCTTAAGAACCATTTTAATTTTCATATCCCTTTTTATGACTCCTAATTTATTAATTATCATGGTTTATATATTTTTAAAAATTTTATTTTTAAAATTGGTCATTTTAGGATATTCAGTTCATAATCTCCAATCCTACTGTAGTATAATTTTAACGGTAATAAGTAATATTTTAATAGTTCCTTAATTTATATAATTTTAATTTTATTTATCCATATCATTCTAAAAATAATAAAATGTTAATATACCCTAAAAAATATACCATTTGGAGAATATTCCTCAAAAATATTATTTATATACGGTTGAAAATGATTTTGATTGTTTCCTTTTAAATTTAATTATTATGGTGGATACATTACCGTTAATAAATATTATTTTTGAAATTAATTTAATATTAATGTTATATTAATTAATTACATTATTTTTAATTATTTAAATTGAAAATATAAGTAAAAAAAATCATCATCGTTTACTGATGTTTCGAAAAAACACTACGGTGAGTGATGTGTAGTAATATAATTTTAAAGAAGAAAGACAAAAAAATTATTTGATATTTATAATGATAATTATATTTTAATTAAATAATAATTTAAGGTTAATTTTTAATATTACATATATTATTGGAATGGATAAGAGGATAATTTACCTGAAATGATAATGTTTTGGAAAACCTGTCATTTTGACATAGTAACAACTTACGAATAAAGGATCATTGAGGCGTAATGGATGATATATCATAATTTATAGATAAATAACATTCCTATGAAAATTTAATAGAATATTGTAAAAGATTAATAGATTCTATAAAATATTTTTAGGCCGATTAATAAAAAATTATAAAGGAGAAATAGTTTTTTAACCCCATACCTAGCTCTTTGAAAAACCTCTTTCAGATCCAACCCAAAGCCTTATGAGAAAAGAAGTTTTGTTAAGTCCAGAGACTTTTGAACAAGGAAATTGATGTTAAAAGAGTTATTCTCCTAGAAAATGTAATGAATATATAACATTATATGTGTTTTAGAAGGGTCAAAATTATTCCTCTTATAATCATATTGTTTTGGAATTTTTTTCAAATATTCAATTTTTAGGGGAAAATGTATTTTGAAAATAGAAACCAGTTCCAAAATTGTAAATATATGAAATATTAAAATATAACCACCCCCAATTAAAATAACATTTTTTATGATTTTTTATTAATATATAAATCAATTTTAACATTAAATACCCTTCAAAATCATTTTCAAGGATTTCATTATAAATTGAATTTATAAATTTCAAGATAAATATTCAATTAATGGTCAATAATTTAGAAGATTTATTTATAATAATTTTTTGACACCTTGGAATATGTTGAAATATATTTTTAGATAATTTTAATTTGTTTGATATTTTATGTTATATGCAACATCAGGTTTAAACAAACTGTGATATACTATAAAACTTTTATTAATATTTATTGTGATAGTCATTGTCTAGCTGTTGTATTGGTGCTTATGAATAAGAAAAACTAACTAATGAAATTGTTTTGGTTTAAAAATATATAAAATATGTTGACTGGGTATCAATTTATTTTAAATAAAAATAAAAAACATTTTAATGTAAAAAATATATTTTTATGAAAAATTGTTTTTAGAGGCATAATGTTATTTTCATATTATTAAATTTATATTTTCACAATTGGTGAATTAATTTAATGAAATATTTATATTATATATTCAAAAAAATTATCATTCATCTAGTATTTTTTATAGGTATGAGATAAAAATAAATCCAGTTTTATGCTCAAAAACTCTTTTTTAAAAAACTTGTTTCATAATGTTTTTCACACTTATTATAAAAATAATTTTTCCAAAATTTGAAAAAAAAAATACAGAAACTGAACTTATTTGATGAAATAAAAATTAAATAATTTTATTAAAGTGACTTTTTTATAATTTTTTGAAATGATTAATATTTTTATGAATATTGAAAATGTTATTCTTTATTAAAAATACATTTTTGTTTAATGAATTTGTAAAGTTATGTTTTGTATTAATATAGTTATAAGAGTAAAATTATACCTATTATATTTTTATTAATACAATTTATATCATTTGAACCAATTTAATTTTCAATTTTGATATAAAAATGTTTTATACTTAGAGAATCATTTTCTTTGGAAAACTGCTTTTTAGCGGCATTTATGAGTTTATTTTTGAATTAAAATTTTCTTGTTATATAAATTGAATTTTGTAAAATTGATTAAATATTTTAAGTCATAATAATTAATTTTAATTAATAATTTATAATAAATTTTTTGTGATAATGAATAGTGAAAACAAGAAAAATATGTTACTAAGGTTAAGGTTAATACAGGCTTAAAAGGGGTTAAACCAAAATATAAGGGTATGTTTGCCAATTATACTTGTATAAATCCTATTATATGAACATATATAGACCTTATAGTATCCTAAACTTTAATCTATGGACATTTATAATTATATTTTATGAGAATGGATTTATCATATTATATTCTTGTGAGTAATTTCAAAGTGGGACCCCTCCCCCACATATAAAAGGAAACTACCTCTCATCTCCTATTCACACATAAAAAGAAATTTATTTATCCAATACATGAAAAAATACAATAATTAACTACATTTATATATATTAGAGTACTTTTTTGTGTCAATCCCACTAAGAAATTCTTTTTGTGCAACCCTAAAGAGGTTGTTTGAATAAGTGGTATCATTCATAAATGAGTATTTCTGTTTTATTTTTTCTTCCACCTCCTTAAAATATAATTATATTATGAATAAATAATGACACTAATATATTCCATTTACATAAATTATATTATTTTAATTTTATAACCCACATCCATATCCCCTTCAATCAAACGGGCAATGACATTGTTCATCATGAATATAGAAAACTACCTTCTCGAGAACTAATATAATGTGTTTTCCATTGCCAACAATCATTGATAGATATAATGATGGACTTAATTTACATTGACATATATTTTTTATTTTATTTAAATAATTTTACTTCTATAATTACGAAATCATGTATATTATCTTTCATTATAAACCGTTGGAAAATGATAACATCGCTCGTGTGTACATCTAGACTACCGCCTCCATGAACCAATTTTGATTTTTTTCAATATAGTTTTATATAGATTGTAAAAAGGTTTAATTTTATGAATATATTATATATATATATATATTATATAATAATTATTATGGGAATGGGAATTATTATTTAACGTTATTTCATTTCTTCGTTGAAAAAGGATAACAACATTCACGTGTATGTACGATTTACCATCTCCCGGTACAGTGTACTTAATTTTTCTATTCAAAAATTTTATTGAAGAATATAAAAATTTAATTAATGAATATATATTATATTATTAAAAAAATTATAATATATAACCATAATTAAAGTAAAATAACAAAAACTATCGAACCAGAACATATATAAAAAATGATGTATTTATCACCCAGGATAGTGATTTTAACTCAAAATTATAAATAAACAATTGATAAAAGGGTATACATTAATTTTATATGAAATGAAATATAGGATTATTGTTTTTCATTATATTTATTATATATGAGTTTCAATTATGTATAAAGGAATTCTATACCTAAGGACATGGTTTCTTGTCTCACTTCTATTTTTGTGGGACATATGCCATATTCACCAATTGTTTCATTTATTTGGGGTATATACTTCCCAATAATGTATATTATGATTTTTCATATATACTTTATGCATATTTACTTATCCATATATGGTTATTTCTGTCATGGGGATTAAAAATCTAAATTTACCGAATCATTAAGGGTTTTAAAAAACTATCTAATTATCTATCAAGGTGGTTTAATATTAATTTTAAATTGATGAAATATTATTATATATACCATAATAAACACATTAGGTTTCTTATAATATGGTAACTTATTTATAATTCATGAATTAAATTCATTTGAACTCTTTAATTAATCAAGAGAATCACTATAACATATTTAAGGAAGACCGAATTTAATTCCCCATTCAGTCAAAACCACTTTTTCTTCAAAATCCATGTTTTCTAAAAAGGTTATCAATATTTTTTTATTCGAAAATGATTTTTAAATTCATATTTATCACTGTTTTTTATTTTTGTTTATTTGAATCCATAATCTTTCCATTTTCTATACTTGGTTTTTTTATTTTTTTGTAAAAAATATTGATGGAATCATTATTTTAACATGTAAGACTTGAACAGAGTTTTGTGCTTTCATTACAATTAAATTATTGGAATACCTAATTGCATTTTATTAATGTAATTTTCAAATAAAATTTTTCCCTTAATATTTGGATGATTATTAGATTTAAAAGAATTGATTTTAAAATGGAATGTTTATTTTAATCATGAATGTTTTTAATGATTTTTTTATTGTGTTTATATTGATCAAAAACAACATTATTGGTTGTTACTTCTGTTTTACATGGGATATAATATAATGGTGTAATAATTATTTTTTCAATGAATTGATTGTTATTATGAAGAAACTATTTGTGTGAAACATTTTTCTTTCCAAGGGTTATTCTATGATGAATTGTTGATATTTTTATGAAACCCATTTTCTTTTCACTAGTTATGTTATGATGATATAATGAATATTTAATGATCATGTGACACAAATATGTATTGCTTTTATTAGGTGATTTTTGGAACCTGAATTCTATATCCCTCTAACTTATTGGGTAATGATTTATATCTATTCAAACAATTATCTATAACCAGTCAATGTTCTTGATCTAATCTAGAAAAAATGTTGTGCTTGATCTGTTATGTGGAATAAGTTGATGATATGGATCCACTATGGGAAATAGATGTTCATTACTGATCTATTACATATTTTTTCTCTCAATTAAAAACCTTTAAATATGAAATATTTTTGATAATTATGGTGGTTACACACTTATAAGACATGAAAATATGGTAATTTATTGATTTTTGATAATTTATCACTCTTTTGATTCATGTATTTTAAAATGATAATGTTTTTTTCATGAATCATGTTTATATTCCATGATATATTGAGTAAGAACTTTGTAAGTTATATTCATGATCTAATAACATTATTCTCATCTTATAATTTTATATCATCATCAATTCATATCTCCTAGTTTATTCCCTACTAAAAATTTGAGCTCACCATTTATTATATTTTCATTCCCTAAGTTATGAAGAAAGGTTATATATAGGGTATGTATATAAAGAGTACTAAATGGGAGGATCTTTGTGGTTGTTGAAGATATTTTAGGAAATAAGTAAACTGTGTATCTATTATAAAAAAACTATCCCTTTAAGATCCTCTGGAATGATTTTGGGAAATGTATTGAATATTCATCTAATAAGATGTAACGTTTACATATGAAAAGGCTAGGTCTCTATAGCTGTTATTAGAGAAATTTTTTGACCATCTATGGAGAATAAGTCTGTAAAACTATATTGAAAACCCTATAAATAAGATTATGTATAGAATAACATACTAATGTTTTAATGGAGTATATTATGTAGTATTTCTAGTTATAAATTCCTTTATGGATTCAATAAGTGGAATATTTTTTTATCGCATATGCATCTAAGGGTTACAACACTAAGAAACGTTAATTGAGACATCTCATCCATAATTCTAGTACATGGTCAGTGTGCCCCAACTGTGAACCTAGTTTGACACTCATGAGTTATATTATTGGGTTAATTCCAATTTTATTTTTACAAAAATATGAATGATCTGAATATATGATGACTAGGGATGAACTAGGTTAATCCTACGGTTTCATAGGAAGAAATGAAGGTGTAATTATTTATACATTATATAAATTATAATTATTATGTTGTTTCCCCTGTGATTATTTTTTCAAACACTTTTAATTTTGGTTTTATCCAATGGATGTAACTAGAAGAAATTGTTCTAACAACCAATGTGATGGAAAATACAGTGATATGCCCCCTGATAAAAAAAATCATATATGAAATAGAATGAATAATATTGTTGTTATGCTTATGAAATATTTTCCAGATATAAATCTTACAAAACATCCAATTGAGAAAAAATAGGGAAGAAATTTTTATGGTGTTCTTCATGAGTAAATGTTGGCATTATTTTTGTTGCTCCATTGATATAATATTTTATTATAAATGAATTAGAACCATTGAAAATAAATTTTCCATTCTCCAATGTTTATAGCATGAAAATACCATGTTTTCCAACTATCATTTGGAAGTTGGTGTATGTCAATAGTGGACTCTTATTATGAATAAAAGGAAATAGGAATAAATTGACACCATTTGGTGGGATGAGTTTAATAGATAAATTTTTAATTTGTACTTCCCCCATATTATTTATTTTAAAATGAAAAAATAATTCCTTGTGCTAATTTATAGTGATGATTAATCTATTGGTACCTATGAGTCAAATTTTAAAAGGCTTCTTAGGTAAAATTAGCTTATTATCATCCGACCTAAATGTAATATTGATCGATTCTACGGTGGCTTCAAACCAAGTCTCTAAAAGGCATTGGATATAATATGATTTAGTATCTATGAATAAGTACTTCTGTTTGATCTTAAGGTATAAATAAAAAATGAGATTCCCACAATTCCTATAGTAATTATAAGAAAATGAAAATTTAATGTCATGAAAACTCAAATAAATCACATGGTAGACACAATTCTATCCATCTACATGAAATAAATGTGGGGGAAAACATAAAGGGAATAACTTGAAAGGAACGAGGATGTTCTTTAAATATTAAATGGTTGGTTATAAATCCCATTATTTTTAAAATACAATTAATTGAATGGTTAAAACAATATAATAGAATAATATTCCCTGTATTTCACCACCCGTATACAATGATTCAAATTCAAAGAGTATGAGAATTATGAACACCAATGTATGGATCTAAATGTTTTTGATGATGATTGGTGTCATTAACCGCTTAAGATCATATAAAATGGTAAATCTCATGTGATCTCAATTACTTAAGTGGGTAATTAGAATGAAATGGTGAAATATACGATTATTATCCACTCTAGAGTAGCTAATTCCTTATTTTATTATGGATAAAACCATACTTTTATATCTATTTAATTTAAAATGGGTACTAAATTATCATATCAATGATTAGATATTATGTTTTTGGGGGAAATCTTAAATGTATGATTGTTGGAAATCAAGTGTATAGTTCCTCTGAAAGTAATTTTAGTGGGAACGTGCTTCTTAAAAATCATGTGATTCACCCTTTATTGGAATTTGATGAGACTCTAGGAATGTATTTGTTTTATTTATATGGATTCTATATCAATTTTCATGGTAGAAAAGTCACATTTAATATTCCAAAAAACCCATTCACATTTATCATTATGAGTATGAATATAAAATCTAGTAGAAATTACTTCTATCTTTTCGGTATTAATATCTATCCATGAAGGATAATTACCTCATATGATTAGGGATAAATTCAACATTAAATACATTATAATTATTCAATAGTTATTTTATGTCCTTTCAAAATAATTTATTGGTATTACTCTGAGTAATGAATTTTATTTCTCAATAAAAATCATACATTTTTCTAAACATATTTAAAAGACTCCTTGTATTATTGGACTAATAGAGTTATATGAATTGAGGAAGAAACTCCCTAAAAATATTGATAAGGTATTTATTCAAACATGTTCATTGCATTGGGTTGCACCAAATACTTGTTTTATAAAGATTCTACCCTGATTATTGATAACATAACGATATCACTATCATGAAAAATTATCCTCTTCCTTGTATCAATTATTATTTTGATCAATTACGATGTGATCAATACTTTTCTAATATTGGTATTAAATACAGTTACTATTAGTTTAGGGTTAAAATTAAATGCATAAAAATTCAACCTTTCATATTAGTTATAGACACATGGAATTTCGAGTGATTCCATTTGTTCTTATAAATAATCTTTCTATATTCATGTATTTATTACATATAGACCATAAATATTACCTTGATTAGTTTTTTATAATATATATTAATGAAATTATAATATATTAAAAATTCAGGGAAGAATATGATGATCACTTGAAAAGTGTACTAAATACCCTAAAGATGAATAATTTGTATGAAAAATTCCCATGTGAGAATTTTGATTTCATAATCATTAATTATTAGGTTATATTATATTATTTGATGGTATTTCATTAGTTCCTTTAATGATAAAAGTTAATGAGAAATATCCTAGAACAACCACATAAATCAAGATTCATATTTTTCTAGGTTTGTATGGATATTATTGATTTTTTTAGAATTAATCATGGTTTTCAAATTCACCAAACATTTTTACTAGAATGGAATCCATGTTTCATTAGATAACTGGATGTTAGAAAAATATTAAATTAAATAAATAGTAGTCTAATCCAACCAAATTTAAATACATTACCCTATAGTTTATATGTTTTTATAATCTATAATGATGCATCGAATAAGGGAATAGGATTAATTTTCATGCAGAATGATATGGTTATAACTTATGCAACATAAGAATTGAATGTTAACAAGAATAATTACCTAACATGGGATTTTGAGTTAGGAGTAGAAATTTTTTCATAAAAGATATATAGTCATTATCTTTACTGATAAATGTGTAAAATATATGTTAATCCTAAAATATTTAAGTATATATTCATCCATAATTACTTTAATATGATTTAGAGAATATGGATGGATTTTATTAATGATTATGATTTCTTAATACCTTACAACCATGGGAAAGAGAACAAGGTAGCTGATTCTTTAATCCTAAAATACCAAGATAGATTTTTTAATATAAGGCTAAAAAAGATACAATATTTATAGATTTGATAGTATAGATCTAAAAATATTGAATAAAGGTTAGGAAAATTAACAATCTCAAATGAGTGGTAAAACATATTTCCGTGATATGTAGTTGAGGTGTAACATATATAGTGAAACCTATATGAATAAATCCAAAAGTCCAACATTAGAATTATGGAATGCCCCTTGGTGGATTTACATTGTAATTAGTGATGCAGGTATGACACTTCCAGGAGATGATGAAAGCGTAATGAAGACCTAGTGAAGTAGGTAGGACAATGGAAACATGACGTTGCACTAGAACATTGGGCCCTGTTCATGTAACACAAGGACTTGGTTCTATGGGTTATGTAATGGGTCTCCCTATACCTAAATGGAAATGGGTATTTTCTGTCATAATAAAAGGCACATTCATCCACAAAATTAAAGAAATATATCTATGGTAGAATTAAATAGGTTTAGGAGGAAGATGTGGAAGTGTATAAAAAGGAAAAAATATTCATAAATTAAAACCTTGATTTTGATGTAATGATCAGGTTTAGGAACCAACTGTTTGTCATGTCCATACCAAACCAGAAGGATATATTAGCAGATTCTCATTGTTCATTAATAACTTTTTATATTGGTTTTACGAAGTATATAGATATTAGAATGAGTATTTATGATGGGATAACATAAAGATAAAAGTTATAGATTTTTTACAGTAGTACATAATATAGAATCAAGATAAATATTAGAAAAGAAATCATAAGGGTATTTTATAATCATTACCCATACAATAATAAAAAAGGGAAAATCACCATGGATTTTGAGGTAGGACTCCCCAAAGCATATAAATCACATAATTTTGTTTAAGTTATAATTGATTATATTATAAAGTATTCACAATTAATTTATATAAAAAACACTTCTATTTTGGTAATATTTATGGAATATTCATTAATTAAGTGGTAGTTTTAATGGATTACCACATTCTACTGTATCAAATCTGGATCGAATGTTTACCTCAATGTTAGGGTGAAATCTTCTGCATGTTCTGGATATAGAGTTGAGAATTATAAATAAATATTTTCCTCATATATATGGATAACCTAAGAGAATAATTCAAAATCTATAAGAAATTATTATATCATATTTAATAGACATAAATGGTGTTTGGGATCAACCCCTTCCCCAAGTAGACATTTCATAGAATAATATCTTTCACTCGGGCATTCGGGTGGCTGTTTTTGAAGCCATATATTTAAATAAGTGATGAAATCCATTTTTATAGAATGAATATTGGTAAATAAATATATTTCTTCTTGATCTATATTATGTAATAGAAAATAATTTCATAACCATTCAACGGATCTTCAAGGCATCCTGGAGTCGAAAATAAGTTTATGTCAAAATTCATCGGTTACATATTGAATTTGAAGTTGGTGAGATTGCTTTTTATGAAAATTTCTAGATTTAATAATGTTATGAGATTCATAAATAAGTTATAGTTGAGATGTAGTTATATTTTCCCCATAAATATTATTGATTGGGTACTGATAGTAGCTTATCACTTGGTTCTTACATGAACCTCAGTTTTGTTCACAATGTGTTTCATGTATTACTCCTGAGAAATAAAACTCTTGATCCTTTACATGTAATAAACTCTGAGGTTTTCATGCTAGAGAAATATTTATTTTATGAATAACAATTGGTTGAAATGTTGTCTTGTAGATATAAAGTGTTTTTGAATAAGACTACTAACCTATTAAATGTTCTCTAGAGGAAATATAAATTCACAAAATCTTCATAGGAACCCAATGATGGGATGAGGTAAAGATATCCACATGTTTTCATTAAAGTAGTGAAATTTTAGGACATAAATTCACCTTAAGGGTGTTAATATTTTACACCATGTAATTTTATGAAATGTATTATTTCCAATTTATTTAGTTTCTTTAATATTTTACATTACATGTAACAACATGTTTAAACAGATTGTGATATACTATAAGAATATTAATATTTAATCAGACAGTTATAGCCTAGTTGTTTGATTTGTGGGTATGAATAGTAATAAATAGAATAATAATAACATAATATTTAAATAGGCATAAAATTGATTCATTATATACTATCTTATTAGAAATTAAAATAAAAATAATTTGGAAGCAAAATAAATATTTTATTGAAAAATAATTTAACTATTTTCACAATTATTTTCAAATTAAATTTTCCAAATTTAAATAAATTTATTTGAAAAATAATAAATTTATTTTTGAAATGGGAAGGTTAAAATTACATTACATTTAATTTTTTATAATTTTTGGAATAGATTAATTTATCGTTGAATATAAAAGAATACTAATTTTTATTAAAAATTATCTTCTCTTTTTAAGCATTTAAAACATTCAGTTTTTTTAAATTTATTAAAAATTAACTATATGTTTAGTTATATTATTATTAGTCCAATTTATTTTATTGTAGTCAATTTTATGATAATTTTTTTTTATAAAATTTTTTTGTACTTAAGAAAACCATATTATTGGAATTATGCTTTTTTCTCCCATATGTGGGTTTGACATTAAATTAATATTTTTCCACACATATGAATTGAATTTATTAAAATGGAATACTTAATATTAATAAGAATAATTAATATTAGTTAGAATGTAGACATAATTTATTTTGATAATGAATAGTGAAAACAGAAAAAAAATTGTTACCATGGTTATGGTTAAAACGAGTTTACAAGTGGTTAAAACAAAAGCTAAGGGAAATTTCTCCAATTAAACATGTATAAATAAAATAATATATATATAACTTATACAATCCCAAAATTTAATATATTTAAATTTCGATTAATATTTCTTAATAATTAAATTATCATATTTTATTATTGTAAGAAATTTCCATGTGGGACCACTCCCCCACTTATAAAACGACACCTTCAATCCTATACTGTTAACTCATAAAAAGATGATTATAATGAAAATTCCCTGCCGAAATCCATTCCATACCTCCACTAACAAATATTATATTCATTTTTTTAATTAAGAAACACTCATATGAAGGCTTTTGATGAAAACCTAAATATTTTTTCCTAAGAAGATGTATCGTTCTCAACCTAGAATTTTAATTTTATTTCTGCTTCCACCTCATTCAAATAATCTTCAAATATGATGAAATAATAATACTATAATATAAAATATACTAATACTTTATTATTTTAATGCCATAAATCACACTCATCTCATCTATCAACAACTGGGAAATTGAACGGTCAATCGTGTGTACGGTGGACTACCACCTCAACAACAGATGTAATTTTTTTCAATCACTACCTCTCATATATAGATATAATGATTCATAATATATATATATATATAATAGTTATACTTCATAAATTATAAAATCATATATACCATCTTCCCTTAAAATCAATTGTAAAATGATTCCATCGCTCGTGCGTACGTGTAGACTTCCACATCCACAAAAGGATGTGATTCGTTTTTCATTTCTATTTCACATAGATAGTAATAATTAAATATTAATGAATATATATGTGTTATATTAAATAATAAATATTCAATAAAGTTTAATTATTATTTATAGGTATTTCTTTTCATTTGTCAAAAAATGAAAATAGTGGCCATACGTATGTACAGCCTACTGTTTCCATGAACGATGTAATTAATTTTTCAATAAACAATTTTATGGATGAATCCAAATATGTATAAAATTAATATATATTAAATTTATCTAATTATTATAACTCTTGATACTATATTGTTATAATATAATTAAAAGGGCCACAACGACCAAACCAAAACGTACTTGAAAACAAAGCATTTGTCACCAGAAATAATTATTTTAACAAATAATTGTTAATAAATGGGTGATAAAATGGTATAATTAAATCATATATGGTATGATATATATGATTATATTTTCATATTATATGTATTTTATATTTTTATTTACTATATGAGGGTTTCTAATATGTATGAAGCAAGTCAAGATGTGAAGTTAGGTATTTTCGTCTCACTTTTATTCTCATGGGACCAATGAAATATTAAACACTTTTTTCTTATAGTATATGTATATAATAACCCTGAAATATTTTAAGATGATTCTTATAAATTTTTGGGGTATTTAAATATCCATATAAATTATATTTTTTAAGTGTTATTTCAATTATAAAGTTACCAAAGTGGTAAGGGTTTTATGTTTCAATCTCATTATTTATATGGATTGTTTATGAAATGGTTTAAAATTATAAATATTATGATCTATATCTGAATAAACATATTAATTTTATTGACCTCTAGTTATTTCATTATAGTACATGTTTTGTGGTCCATGATATATTTTCAATGAATATTTGAAGTTATCTTCATGATTTAATACCCTTATGTTTATGTTATCCTATCATATGATCATTGATTGATATCTCTAATGTTTACGCTTATTGAGCATCTGACCTCGCCCTTTCTTATGTTTCCTTTCCCCATGTAATGAATAAATGATTTGAGTAGGGTATGTATGTAAAGAGTAAAAAATGGTAATATCCTTATGGAATATGTTAAATATATTTCATTAAATAAAAATATTGTGTATCTCGTATCCAAAAAAACTAATCCTTTACAGTCTTCTAGTATGTATTTTTGAAATTTATTGAATATTCATAAAAAATTATGTAATATTTATTTATAAAATCATATGTTTTTATAAATTTCATCAATTAAAATAATTAAAAATATTAATTTTTCCAAACATTATCTTTTTGAATATTTTTAAAGTTATTTATTTGATGTCTCTCTAATATGAAAAATCGCTACATTGATGTTCCAAAATTATTTTAGAAAATTATTTAATTACAAAATAATAAAAATAAATAAATAAAATATTTATAAATTATTATTAATAAATATTATTATTGATAACCATTCATAATTTTCTCATTATTATCATGAAAGCATATTTATTTTTTAATTTTTACTTTTCTTACCTTGCACAATAATTGTGCACACATTTTATATATGTATCTTTTCATATAAATGTAAATTTTTTTATTAAATGTTAAACCTAATAATTATCCCCCAATTTTATCTATTATATTCAATAAAATAGTTATCCTCTCCTAGATTCTATCATAAATACACTAATTTTGGCATTTACAATGTTCTGTAGGCACTAAGGACTAAAAAATGTTCTAATATTTTTATTCTCATAAAAATTAAATTATATTAATTTCATATTATTAATATGATATTTTGAGTATATTATCGTGTAAAATACAATATATATGTTTCATAAATGTTCATAATAAATTATATGGTGATTATGTTATCAAGGAAATGAAATTCATTAAAACTGTATTTTTTAAACTTCAGAAAAAAATAACGTTTTCTGAAACATATAAAATTAATATTTATTAGATAATTTAAAATGTTTAAATAACTAATGATGTATAATTTATAATTTTAAAATTTTAAAATTTATCAATTTATCATTTAAATAAAAGTTTAAAATACAACGAAAAATATATTTTTATAATAAAAACCTTTCCTTTTCTCAAATAACAAACCATCTTTTATTTAATACCATGATAAATTTTTTTATAATAGTAAATATCAATATATATTTATAGGATTAATATATATAAAAAATTATGAAATATCCATCGGTTGAATAATTCTTTAGATAAATCCAAATAAAAATCATGATAATTAAATATATTAAAACCTCAAATAAAACATGTTTTTAATTTTAAAGTAAAGATAATAATTTCAAATGAATGTTGATTATATATTTAATTATATAATATATAGTTTTACTTGAAGGAAATATGTATATATTTTATAAAAAAATATTTCATGAACAAATATAAATTTATAAATGGAATATCATTAAAAGATAGAAAAATGTTATACTGTTAAAATTTGGTGGGTTATCACAAGGATAGTGAATCTAAAATTACATAAAACCATCCATCACACTAAATTTTACAATAAAATGAACCCCACTACTAAATTAAAATATAAATAAATAATAAACCACGTTCTTCATTAGATTTACCATCAAAATATAATATGAGTGAAGCAGACTCTAAGAAGATATCCTTAGGGAATATCATATACATCTTAAACCAATGTAAACTAAACTAAATAAACTACCACCTTCTCCCAAGTCCTAAAAAACCCAATATCATACCTTTATATAATCTATATAGCTCAACCATCCAACATTGGATCTCTACCTTGCATGTTCCTACAATCATGAGGTCTTCTTGAGTACAACTGTGGTAAGGATAGTTGTGTTGGGTGTGAGTACAACATATGAAGACTCTATTAATGGTTTCCATAAAATATATATTAAATATAGTATATAAAAAATACCTATTCTTAAAATAATGAAATAAATAATCATGGAAATAATTCATGTCACATACATGAATACTATCGCAATCATCAAAAAGTGACCATGCATACATCATCTAGTGTTTAAGAGTATCTTATCAGGTTAATAACCATGCCATGGGATGGATAAGCACCCACTCATAATACCAAAATATATCATAAATATTTTGTGGGATAAATGGCCACCTCAAATATCACCATATATATATATATAACCAGGTGGATAAACATCCATCCTGGATATCACCATATATCATAACTTGTAGAGGGGGACAATAGACCACACCCGATAGCACCAAATATCATAACTCATATATGGGATAAAATATAACCCAATATTTCACTATATATATATAAATATGATAATTCATGTGGGGGGTAAGCGGCCACCTAGTTTATCAATATATATCATAACTCATCGAAGGAAAAAGGTATCATCAGATATCACCATATATATATATCATAATTCATCATCGGGATAATCATCCACCTGGATATCACTAAATATCATAACTCATCTTTGGATAAGTAGCCATCCATTAATCACCATATGTCAAAACTCATCAGGGGATAAGTGAACATTTTTTTATATAACTATAAATATATAAAAAATCATCCTGGGTATAACTAGCCACCCTAAATATCACTAAATAATTTACTAGTTTATCCTATCAATCATAAAAAAAATCATGTGACTATATTTAGATCCATCTATAACTATATTATCCTTCTTGATCTAATTCTCTCTATAATCTATAAAATATTGGATCTCACATTATGGACCCCTAGGTTACATCATATTTTATAAACCCCACGCAGGATCCTTTATTTCACTCCAAAAATATAGCATCAAATCATGTCACTCCTTGGGCATAGTATCTCCAAATATGTCCATGCTCACATCACATAATAATTAACTAAAAAGGAAATACATTATAAACAAATCAAAAAATAATGTGATAATAACCATCTTACTTTTAAATTCAAACTATATTGGTCATCTCATAACTAAATTCTACATAATCCTTTCCAAGGTATACCAACCTGAACAAAAAAATACAAATAATGAATTTGACTCCAATAACCCATATATGGTGCCTAAATTATTACATTGACATATAATCATGGTGTAATATTCTGAATGTTTGATTATTTCTGTAGTTTTATAGAACCAGATACATATATGATACCCATTTTACATAGGGAAATAAAATATAAAGCATAGTAATGAAAAAAAATTCATCCATGTACTCATTACATGAATTATTCTTTATATCATGGGGAAGGAAAACCAAAAAAGTGTAAGATCAAATGATTGATAAGGGTTAGTTTTATTAGAGGATATCATGAAATAATAAAACATAATCAATATGCCAAGGTATACACCTGAGGACTGAATTAATACAGTTAATAACATCAAGGTCCTTATTTTATAACTCATAATCATTATTGTCCTGACCCCCGCCCCACAAGTTGTACCTCTCTTAGTTTGGAAACGGATAAAGAGAGATAGTGAAACCTAATTCATTTCTCTAATAGGCCTCGAGTTTGTGACTAGTACCAATGGTATAGTAAACACATAGATGGCAAGGATTCTCCACTAAGAGATCCCATGTAGAAGAGAGATATAATACAGAAACCAAGTAACTTATACTCATAGAACAATATAAAATAAAACCCATTTTTACATATGTAATTACATGCAAGAACTACTATATAAAAATGGAAAAATGAATGTACCAAAATAAAAGTAAGGACGACAATGACCAAGAATCCCAAATAGCTCCTACTAAACCCTAAGCTAATAGTAAACAATCTAATCTCTTATTTGCTCCAACTATCCTGAAAATAGATTATATATATGTATGGTGAGTATAAAAGTATACTCATTAGGATCCTCACTAAATACTCTCGTAAAAAAGGTAAACAAAACATGATAAATCACAGTGAACAAACATTGAAACAAACTCATCACCTAACAATGTATACTAATTTATCAGTGTCACCATGGATACTCTAACCAAGTATCTCAGGAAGGATAAAATAATATAATAAAAAATATAAATTTCATCATGCTACTGTTTCCCAAATGATTTTACACTCTTCCCTAATGTTGTATGTCTTCAGTATCTATCTTTAAAAGGGCTAGCTTGTACACACCTGGGAAAATCACCATAACATACACCTCATTCAACACACCACCACATTCAAATAATAAAATATTACCATGTAGTTTTTGAAAGGCCCCACATCCCATATAATGTGTATCATACATTAGGTATTATACCTCAAGCCATCAAAACCCATACGCTGAGTAAAGAACCTAAAGCAATCACATCCTATACATGTTATACCTAGAGTAGTCCTTAGGATACTATATTTAGAATACAGGTATGTGAAATAACAACAATAAATTATACCCCAATAATCACAAATATGGGGAAAAATATCCCATGTGAATACCAGTATATGTAACTACCAAGAGAATAGACTGGGGTCAACGGGTGTAGTCAGTCATCCATCCTCCCAAAGGGATGTTGGGGAAAACACCCATAGGTTTTAGAATACCTGTGGTGTCAATATCCTTAACTGATAGAGTAGATGATCATATAAAAACAAAACACGTACAAGACATAATATAGCTTACAACCACATAATGGGAATAACCTAGTCTCGGACACAACTGCAGCTAACGTCTCTCAGACTCCCGACTTCCACTATTAAGTTCAGATATCTTATAATCACACAACCATTTATAGATATACATTAAATTAATTTATTTCTTTTCATGAATTTTACATTACATTAATTAATTAATGAACCATTAATTATACATTAACATTGTCTACATTACATTACTTTAGATTCACAATAAAGTTTCATTCCATCCAAGTATAAGAAAACAAATTCATTGGCTTCTCGGAATTAAAACCTCAGCATTGCATCCTAGCAAGATTCAACCACATTGGTTAAAAATTTATTTCTTTATTAAAAAAAGTACATTCCATATTACCAGGTACTCTGGGAAAAAAATCCTTAGCTACCAAAAATGGTATACAACCAAAAACATCCATCTTCCTCAATCATTTTGAAAAAAAGATGATAAACAAACAAGATGGTCATCGGTCAAACAGTTGATTCAAACAAGAATCCAAAATTTATATCAATAGGTAATCCTAGATTCAACTTGGTCAATCACCCCTGGTGTCCTCCCTACACCCCATGCATATCACAATGAATATTTCCATCATAGGTATAAACTTACACTAAAAAACGAAACCTCCCCTACCCAAATTCCACAACAGCCCTCCAAGATCATCCATCCATAGCACACATCACATCCGGCCCTCCACACCCTATATACCACAATAGCTATCCAGGCTCATCCATCACAAGCTCACACCACATAACAAGCAGTAGGAAACAAACATAGAAACTAGGCTCTTGGCCCTAAATAAATCCATCCATCCTTCACACACAATGAGCTCCCACGGATCCAAATCACAAGGAACTTGGCCTTTAGAGACAAGTGGGAAACTCAATACCTATAAAGTCATTGTCTTTTATCAAACAAACAGATCTTATTCTATCTTTAATTAACCAATTCGTTATTCATATGTACCAACTTTAGGAAACCTAAGTATCAAGCTATCAAGATCTATATCGAATTAATTAAACAATTAATTTAAAAAAATTAATTATCTTATCAACAAGAATTAACATTGTTTACAAGTTTATT
Organism: Viscum album; assembly: GCA_963277665.1. Taxonomy (NCBI): domain Eukaryota; kingdom Viridiplantae; phylum Streptophyta; class Magnoliopsida; order Santalales; family Viscaceae; genus Viscum; species Viscum album. The sequence continues at coordinate 1,221,878,486 of OY728119.1, forward strand.
CAATTCCATTAACACATGTTAGATCTAATTAATTAACGTGATTTCATCATTATGATTAAAACACACTAGATTCACTAAACATGCCACTGTAATATTTTATCCAATTAATTGAAAATTAATTATGGATTTATGTTCTTTACCAATTCCACATGATAATACAAGAATAAAAATAAGATCTTAGATGCCACACTATCTAGAAAAACAATAGGAAAATTATTATCACAGTACAAAACTACAACATCATCATGTGATAGACACTAATTATTTTATCTATTTCATGTATTTATTAGTTTAATTACATTATGATCTAATGGGATAAATAATAATAGTTATATAATTACACTTAAATAAATATGTAATCAATTAATCTATTACCTCAAAAGGGTGTCAATGTTAATTGTATAAGAATAGTCCAATGTTGCGGATCCTGATCACTACTCCCTAAGGAACTTGGTTCACCACTGATCACCACAGATTTATCACGGAAGCCTGATGATCAATTCACATTCAAGGAATGTTCAAATTTCTAGAAGGGTGCCACTGGCCACTGGAAAATTGGGGGAACTTTTGTAGCTGTAGGGCTTGTGAAAAACCCAAGCGGCTAAAACATTATAAAATGAACAACATCAAAGAATTAGATGACATGTTATACCCTTTCATGACATGTAATCCTCTTCGTTTGGTTTCCACCAAAAAACATATCACCTTTTTAATTTATTTTATATTTTAACCCTAATTTATCACACCTCATGCAACCATCATCCACATCATGTAAATTTTACATGGTGTAAAATATTTCAAGTTCTGGTTTCTAGAAACTTAACTACTCACTAGGGGTCAATGCACATGAGTCTAGCCCCAATATTATATACCTCTCAAAACGTTATCATCCTTGAGAATCCAAAACAAGCCAATAGAGGAAATATAAAATAGTGGTCCGAACAGCCACCCCACGAGACACTTATCAAGGCTCTCATTTCCATAGGAGCTCAACCACCTCATCAAGGAATGGTGTGAAACCCTGAAACAAACACAACCTGATCCTAACCACTCACAAATGGGAGATACGTCCCAAAGAGTGTAAGACACAACACGTAATAAGAGAAATAAATTTCATAAACCAGAAAAAGCCTACAACAACAAAATCAACAGTGCTGCAAGATAAGAGGTAATAAAAAAATATCTTTGGGTACTGAGTGTGTAACTGTGAATCATGTTCTTGGGTACTCCCATCCTTCCACTGTGTCACCACAAGACGCAATCTGATGGGATAAAATACTAACAAAAAATCATCTCCTTGTAGTCCAAGATCTCTACAGGCCACTCCGTTAAAGTCACATCATCATCAACATCAATATCTCCCCAATCAATGACATGAAATTATCCATGGATATAATGATGGATCTATGAAACATGAAAAAAAACATTTATCCAGCTCATTTTTTGGGAAGTGGTATATGATATTCTATAGTTCCAAACATAGATAACCCATCAAAAGTCCCAACAAATAGGGGAGAAATTTTAATCCCCTAACTAAACCTTCACTTCCCATGATGGGAATTCACCTTTATGATCACATGATCCACAATTTCAAACTCCATAGGTCTCCTCCTTTGATCATCATCAGATTTATAGTGGTATTGTTCTACTTTCATCCTCTCATGAATCACCTAAACCATATCTATTGTATTTTATACCAGTTATGGCCTAAGAACAGTTGACTTTCTAATCCTAATCTAGCCCAATGGATTATGGAATGGATGTCTATACCAGTATTCAAATAGAACCATACTGATGCTGGAATAAAAAATATTTTTTTAAAATAACTCTACCAAGGGAAGGTGCCTCATCCACAAACCTCCAAAATCTATGACATAAGATAATAATATTTCATAAAAAATATGTATGGTCTTCTCTATCTAAATGACCATCTATAGATGAAAAGAAATTATAAGGCATAGCTAAGAACAAAAAACATGTTTCATACCTATCCACACCATGGAGGTAAAATAAGGATCTCGATTAGAAATGATCATCCTCAGAACCACATGGAGTCTTACTACTTCCTCCAGATACATCCTTGACAAAAAAAATCCACTAAGATCGACACCTTGATCCATATAATGTGGGATAATTTCATTAAATGATTCAATACCACACATATAGGATGTGATTCTAGTGGATATGTATTGTAATCTTTGAGAACCATCTCATTAATAGCCAAAGTTATGAAAATATTTCTCTAAAAAAACACTCTGTGTTGTTCATCTTTATAACAACCATTAAGGGCCTCTCTACAAACAACATGGTCCCTCCAAATCTCAACCTCAAGATCCACCAACTAGGATTCCTACACATAATACACCATATATGACTATACCTTCATCTAAAAAAGATAATCTCTACCCCTGACCTCTCCCTTATCAAGATTTAAGGTTTAAAGGTCTCACATAACCCACTAGAAATCACCAGATTCACACACTACATGTAACATCCTGTAACGCCCCAACCCCAGTTGCCCAGAGTTGGTGCATTATTACATAACACTGTCATGATCACAAAAGATCAAGTATTTAATTATCGATTAGTTTAATATATTTTAAAACACTAGATACATTCATAAATGTTACATTACATCATAAAGTGAAAAATCACAATAACATAGTTTCCGTAGTCCACACTCATATCCCCTTCAGACTATCCTTGTAAGTCAGTCATAAAATATTTCTTCACATCCTGGGAAAAATAAAACATAGAAAGGGGTGAGATTAGATGCTCAGTAAGGATAAAAATATTTCGGAAACATTTATAAATAAACATAAACATTTAAGGCAATATATAGCTAAAACAAAAGCCTTTTAAACGTGAGCTTCAACATAATTTGGAAAAAGTAAAATGAAATAATTCAATTTACTTATTCACATGGATATTCTACTAGTAGAATAATCACATGAAATATCAATTACCACTTTCATAATGATGGAATGCATAATGTAAGACTATCATAAAAACATATCCAAGGCCACATGCCAAGACTACAAATAAGATTCTGTCAAGGCCTCGTGCCAAGACACTAGTTTGTATCATGGGACCTACCAATGCATCAAGGAGCTATAGCGGGCTCCAACCATCACTTATTAAGTCCAATTAATTACTTATATGAAAAGTTTTAAACATATCATAAATCATAACATAATCGTATCACATAAAACATGCATAAAGGAAACATAAAATTTCCACATTTCAATCACAAGATATCAATAAAACACATTGATATAATAAAAACATTATCAAAACAATTTTTAATACCAAAATAAAAGAAAAGTAAAAAACGATATTTAGTTTTCATTTTATGAAACAGTTATGGCTTGTAGAGGAAGCCTAAACTCAAATAATAGTCACAGCGGCGGAGAAGTCGTTGTCACCGCATACGTATGACAAAAAAACATTCCCTTTTGTCGTTTAGTAAAACGATTCGTATAAAAAATATTCCTTTTGAATAAATGTAAAAGTCAAAGGGGATTATACACCACATAAAAGAATGTTTTGTATAAAACAAAATATGCCTCAATGAAAGGAGATTGAGACGAAGTCCCTTACCTCGTGTCCGACTTGACTCGATCGTTCTTTAACCTCCTGAATAATAAACTAGAGTTAATTTCTACTTGATTAAGAACCTTTTTCAAGTTCATTATTTCTTTTATATCACTTATTACCATGTTATGAAAATTAGTTAGTTATTTAATTTAATAATGTTCATTTTGTCGATCTTTGGTACTTGAGTCAACAATAAACATCTTATAATTACAAGTTGTTTATGTGGTAGAATATCCATTATCTCCAGAATTATATTAATGATGTAGATATCATATATATAATATATATCCAGTATATACATTCATTTATAATGTTACATAACATTTAGAAATAAGAAATGAAATGCATTGTTCATGGAGACGGTAAGCCGTACGTACGCATGAACGGTACTTTCATTTATATTTCGTATTTAATGGAATGAAACCATAATGATAGAAAGGTAAATTATAATTCCAGTATAATATCATATATAATATCATTTACTCCATCCTTCATACGTCCCACATATGGCATTAACAATTCAAATCACTTTGAGGGGGTGGTAGTCCGTACTTCCTAAAATGAAATTATCTCATTTACCCATAATGGAAATCATAAAGGTATTCCATAAATGAAAAATATAGAATCATAAATAAAACATAAAAAATATATATATATCATCTATAGAAATAGTTTCATCATAATGGCCCCCATGAGAGGTGTTAAAAGAAGATTTAACAATCATCGTTTCGTGAGTCAGTAATTCACCACCCACAGATACAATATGTTCTTTAACCATTTGACGAAGGTATGTGTAACTGTAAATCAAATAAATCTCATAAAAACATCCTAGTATATTGAATATACTGGTGTTGTTACAAAATATTTGAATAAAAATAGTTTAAGGGGATGTAGAAACAAAATAATACAAAAAAACATAAGAGAATACATTACCTTAAAATCGGGTAACTCTTTTGTTTTGAGCCGAAGGACTCCTTCGGAAGACTTCTGTCTAATGTGAGGCTTATAGGAGTAATATAGGGAAGCATAGAGAGTATTTGGGAAGAGTTTGGTCGATCCAAATGGCTTTTATGGTGTGAATAAGGTGTTAGAGGTGGGGGCCTATTATAAAAGGAGAGGACGTGCACTCTTGGAAAGTCATGAAATTTCACTTTATTTTAAAATGATTTTCTGATTTTAAAGGTCCCACAATTATATATTTAGAGTATAAGGTGATAAGGGTTCGAAATATACTCATACAATAGGTTTTTGACAAGTGTAAGTCTTAGATTTTACCTTATCTTTTCATTTTATTTAAATCGTTCATTAATGAGGTAATTGCTGCATCATCATGGTGGAATAAATAAATTAATTTATTTAAACTCTAAAAATTATAAAAAAATAATCTGATGTTAGGAAATATTTTTAGATTTCCAATGAATATTTATATTAAAAAATTTGACTTTTATAAACCCATGTAAAAAATGATTTAGTAAACAATACATGTTTGTGACATTTTTAATTTTACTTTAAATAAAATGTAATTAATGTCATTTTCTTACCCAGGTGTCTCCATGGGGACCCCATGTTGACCCATGGATTTTCTTGGTCGGCCATGACTCATACAAAAAGTTTAGGACATGGGTCAAGGTAATTTCATATTATTATAACATTATTTTTACCATAAATTACACTAATTATCCTTAATCGCGATTAATAAAACATAAATGATACTATTTACCAAAAAATTATTTTAATCCCATTAAAACACATTTTATTTCTTAATAAAAACCATGTATGTAGGATATTTAAAAATTATATCACAGAAGTGGCAAAGTTTCATTTAAACGAAAAATCATTTTTTTAACTACCACTTAGTGGTTTCACTATTCATCAAAAATTGATGTTTTTTAGAAAAATAAAAAAAATTCACCCTAAGATATATTTGATATTCCAAATTAGAAAATGATGTATAATTTAAAAAATTCAAAACATATAAATTTCATTAATTAATTTAATAATTAATTCTCGTTGTCAAAACAAATAGCGTGTTTTTAAAAAACTATATCAAACAAAAGATTGACAATTGTTTATGTACAATTTCAAAGTAAAATTAATTCTAATAACCACCATTGGATAAAATGGTAATATTATATTATAATTATAATTTTCAACCACTCAATAGTATAATTTATTACTATAAATTATTTTGATAAAAACGCTGTTTTTAAGTATTTTTTCCATTTTCATCGAAAATTGGATGTTCTCAGAAAAATGCCAAAAATTCAACATAGGCTAGTTTTGATATTCCAAATCCAAAAATAAACTCCATTTTGAAATATAAAATTTATATAATTTCAAAAAGTGAGTATTACTATTCATAATGGCAACTTTGATTGGTCGTGGTGTGTTAGAATCTCAAACTTGCATACAATGCAAGCTATTTCATTGTTGAAAGAGGACCATACTGTGGAAGAATGGGGTGTTACATTCTCCCCTCCATCAATAAATTGCGTCCCCACAATTTGAATATGTTCTTCGAAAATAAAAGGTTGAAAATAGAAAATACCTTTGTGGAAAACCCACATTAGAAATAAGGTTAAAAAAATTTATCCTTAATAAGAGGGAAAGGGAAATGAAAAAACGTCACCACCAAATTAAGATCTCGATTAGGAGAACATTGGTTGAAATTAAAGACATATAATTAAAGTAAAAAACGTAAATATTTGTAGGGATTTATTGAGTTCATCAATCACAAACATGTGTAAAATTGAGGGCCTCAAAGCCTTCAATTTATGTTGATTTAAAATATCACCAGTTCAACAAAACATAAGGTATTAGGATAACATATTTTTTGTTTTAATATCCCTTTACTAAAGTTTAAGAATTAATTTATTCATAGAATAAGAGATAATTATATATATATTATTGACAAGTAGAGTTTCAAATATCAACTAATTTCTACCACAAACTCATCTTTCACTCAAAAAGATAATAGAACTCAAAAATATTATATGTATCCTAATCGTACAAGGGTCAAAATATTAGCACATACCATTTAGATTAGGAAAACTATTTTTTATTAACCAGGTACTTCCTATAGGCTAGTGGTAAGTAATAAAGTCATGTCGCACTATGGTTGTGGGTTCGATTCCTACAACTTTTTCCGACGTGACGGGTTATCCCCCAAACTACAGGTTGTCCTTTTCCTAAAACTATTGTATTATAATATTCCAAAAATAATATTCAGAAATGTTTTAACCTTAAAAAATATTATCCAAAGTTAAACTTAATCCATTCCAATCTTTATAGTTATCCAAAATACCTTTGTCCAGACATTCTCTAAAAGGTCTCTAAATTCCAAAATCAGCTCATCAGATTCCCCAAACAAAGTGAATTTTCTCTTATTGTCACATACTAAAAATATGATTACCTTCATCATATTAAAACCTTAATGAAAACAAAAAGTATTGTAGTACAATAATTATATATATCACATTATTCTTATAACCATAATATAGTTCATGAGTCCAAAAACACAAATACAATAATTATTCCACTTCAATTGTAGTAACAATATAAGATTGGCCTTCATCCCTTGGCCTTTTCTGAGATAAGTTTCCTTGGGGATTAGGCTATTCATTTTCATAATGACCCATTTCTCTACAATTGTAGCATTCAATATTGACAGCCTATTTCTTTCCCTTGCAATCACGAGCCTAGTGACCTTTTTCTCCACATTTATAACAAACTCTCATTCCTTTTAGGCAAGTACTGGGGTGATTCTTCCAACAATTATCGCATAATGGAAAATCTTTCTGTCCTTTTTTCCCTTTACTAGTCTCTTGTTCCACCATTCTCTTATTCTCTTAATTTACATTATTGTCATAAGATTTATAGAATTCCTTTTCAGTATTGATAGAATACGAGACTATATCTTTATACGTTGAGAAGGATTGTGATACTAAAGCTTGAAGGTAAAATGGTTTTAACCCATCAAAGGAACGATCAATCTCACTTCTTGGGTTTCATATATAATATGCAGCATGCCTCGCTAACCTTGTAAAGTTGGCCTCAAACATTGTGACATTCTGATCCTCCTTTTGTCTCAGACTCAGAAATTTCCTTTCCATATCTGGTCAATGGTCACGAGGAAAGTATTTTTCTATGAAAATCTCTTTCAACTCCCTCTATTACATATTTTATACTTCATCATCTTCCTTCATGTTTTGAATCAATGACCACCATTGATCAGCATCTCCAGTGAGGTGGTAAACAGCCATGATAACCATTTCCCTTTACTACTCCCCAAGGCATGGAATATTTTCTCTAAGGAATTTATCCATTGCTTAGCAACTAAGGGATTTGTAATCCAAATGAATGTTGGTGGTTGTTTCCTCATGAAGCGGTCTAACATTGATCCTCTACGTTGCGGATCAAGGTTCTCTATATGAGTAAGGTTATTATTCATAACCTGAGTGAGTTGTCCCAGTATGGTGATAAGCTGATCATCACCATTTGTATCACAATCTCCACTATAATTATCTGGAGCAGGAGGGAAATCCCTACATGGAGTGCGTGGATTGATATGGTTTCCATTCCTTTAACTAGGCGCCATTTATAAACAATGTCATAAACTTGATTAGTTTATGAATTGAAATACATAATAACAAACTTGGAAAAAACATAACATAAATTGAACTATTTATGGATATAATAAATAATCATAAAAATGTTTTCTTTTAGGAAGTATATACTCATAAACCCTTCATAATGGTTTCTAATAAAAATGAGAATTATCCTAAGCATATCCCCCCAGGAGTGTCGTAACCAAGAGTGCAACAAGGCCCATTGTCGTACACCAGTTCCCGTTCAAGTCTAGCTCAAAGCGGTGTTTTTGGGTTTTACCCCTAGGTACATCTGTTAAATATCCGCCTCTACCTGCACGTAACCAGACAGAGATGCATTTCTTGGAAAACTCACAAAATCTCTATAATACCAAAATTCTAGGAAGTTCATCTATACTAATCCTCATTGTCTATCTTAGGGCTATGTGGTCTAATCAAAGTTTATCTAAATCTAGATTCCAAGGTTAGTACTAAACTGCCTCTGATACCAACTGTAATGCCCCATCCCCAGTTACCTAGAGTTGGTTCATTATTACGTAACATTAGCATGATCACAAAAGATCATGTCACGAAAGACCGATTAGTTTAGCATCCTTGGAAACACTAGATACATTCATAAATGTTACATTACATCATAAAGTGAAAAATCACAATAACATAGTCTCCATAGTACACACTCATATCCCCTTCAGACTATCCCTGTAGGTTATTCATAAAATATTTCTTCACATCCTGGGAAACAAAATACAAAATAGAAAGGGGTGAGCTCAGATGCTCGGTAAGGATAACAATATAGTGGAAACTTTCATAAATAACATAAACATCTAAGGAAATGTATAACTAAAACAAAAGCCTTTCAAACATGAACTTCATCATAATATGGAAAATGTAAAATGAAATAATTACATTTACTTATTCAAATGGATATTATACTAGTTGAATAATCACATGCAATATCAATAACCACTTTCATAATGATGGAATGCATAATGTCAAACTATCATAACCACGTAGTCAAGGCCTCATGCTAAGACTACAAATGCGATTTTTTCAAGGCCTCGTGCCAGGACACTAGTTTGTCTCATGAGACCTATCGATGCATCGAGGAGCTATAGCGGGATCCACCCGTCACTTATTAAGTCCAATGAATTCCTTATATGAAAATTTTTAAACATATCATCAATAATAACATAATCGGATCACATAAAACATGCATAAAGGAAACATAACATTTCCAAATTTCAATCACAAGATATCAATACAACACATTGATATAATAAAAACATTATCAATACCATTTTCAATACCAAAATAAATTAAAATTAAAACATTTTATTTGTTTTTCATTTTAAGAAAAAGTTATGGCTTGTAGAGGAAGCTGAAAATCAAATAATGGTCACAGCGGCAGAGAAGTCGTTGTCACCGCATACGTATGACAAAAAAACATTCCCATTTTTCATTTAGTAAAAAGATTTGTATAAAAAATATTCCTTTTGAATAAACATAAATTTCAAAGGGGTGTATACACCGCATAAAAGAAAGTTGTGTATAAAACAAAATAAGCCTCAATGAAAGGAGATTGAGACGAAGTCCCTTACCTCGTGTCCGAATTGACTCAATAGTTCTTTAACCTCATGAATAATAAACTATAATTAATTTATACATTCTTAAGAACATTTTCAAGTTCATTATTCCTTTTATATCACTTATTACCATGTTATGAAAATTATGTAGTCATTTAAGTTAATAACGGTCGTTTTGTAGATCTTTGGTACTTGAGTCAACAATAAACTTCTTATAATTAGAAGTTGTTTATGTGGTAGAATATACATTATCTCCAGAATTATATTAATTATGTAGATATAATATATATAATATATATCCATTATATACATGCATTTATAATATTACATAAAATTTAGAGGTAAGAAATGAAATGCACCATTCATGGAGACGGTAAGTCGTACATACGCATGAACGATACTTTCATTTCTATTCCGTATTTAACGGAATGAAATCATAATGATATAAAGGTATATTATAATTCCAGTATAAAATCCTATATAATATCATTTACTACTTCCTTTATATGTCCCACATATGACATTAAGGATTCAAATTACTTTGAGGGGGTGGTAGTCCGCACTGCCTAAAATGAAATTATCACGTTTACCCATAATGGAAATCATAAAGGTATGCCATAAATGAAAAATACAGAATCATAAAGATATAATAAACATAATATATATATCATATATATAAATATTTTCATCATAATGGCCACCATGAGAGGTGTTAAAATAATATTGAACAATCATCGTTTCATGAGGCAGTAATTCACCACCCACAGAAACAATATGTTCTTTAACCATTAGAAGAAGGTGTGTTTAAGTGTAAATCAAATAATTCTCATAAAAACATCCTAGTATATTTAATATACTGTTGGTGTTACAAAATAAATGAATAAAAATAGTTTAAGGGGTTGGAGAAGAAAAATAATACAAAAGAACATAACAGAATACATTACCTTAAAATCGGGTAACTATTTTTGTTTTGAACCAAAGGATTCGTTGGGAAGACTTCATCCCAAAGTGAAGCTTTTATGAGAAATAGAGGGATGTTGAGAGATTATTTGGTCAGAGTTTGGCCAAGCCAAATGGCTTTGATGGTGTGAATAAGATGGTCGATGTGGGGGCCTTTTATAAGAGGAGAGGAGGGGCACTCTTAGAATGTCATGAAATGTCACATTATTTTAAAATGATTTTCGAATTTTAAAGGTCACAAAATTATATATATCTAGGATAAGGTGATAATGGTTATAAATATACTCATCTAATAGGTTTTTTTACAAGTTTATGTCTTAGATTTTACATTATCTTTTCATTTTATTTAAATCGTTCATTAATGAGGTAATTGCTGCATCATCATGGTGGCATAAATAAATTAATTTATTTAATGACTAAAAATTATAAAAAAAATACTATGATGTATGAAATATTTTTAACTTCCCAATTATTATTTATAGTAAAAAATATTACTTGTATAACCACATGTAAAAATTGTTTTAGTAAAACAATACATGTTTTGGACATTTTTATTTTTACTTTAAATAAAATGTTATTAATGTCATTTTCATAAAAAAAGTGGCTCCATGGGGTCCCCAAGATGACCCATGGAGTGTCTTGGTCGGCCATGACTCATCCAATAATGATAAGACATGTTTCAAGGTAATTTCATATTATTATATCATTATTTTTACCTTAAATTACACTAATTAACTTTAATCGTGATTAATCAAACATAAAAGTTACTATTTACCAAAAAATTATTTTAATCCCATTGAACAACCATTTAATTCTTAATGAAAACCATGTATTTTGGATTTTTTAAAATAAAATCACAGAAGTGGTAAAGTTTCTTTTAAATGAAAAATCAGTTTTTTAACTACCACTTAGTGGTTTTACTATTCATCAAAAATTGATGTTTTTTAAAAAAATACCAAAAAATCACCCTAAGATATAATTGATATTCCGAATTCAAAAATGATGTCTATTTTACAAAATTCAAAACATATAAGTTTCATTAATTAATTTAATAATTAATTCTCGTTGTCAAAACAAATAGCGTGTTTTTAAGAAACAATATCAATCAAAAGATTGACATTTGTTTGTGTCCAATTTCAAAGTGAAATTAATTATAATGACCACCATTGGATAAAATTGTAAAATTATATTCTAATTATACTATATAACCACTGAATAATATAATTTATCACTATAAATTATTTTGATTAAAAAAAATTTTTTTAAGTATTTTTCACTATTCATCGAAAATTGGATGTTCTCAGAAAAATGCCAAAAATTCAACATAGGCTAATTTCAATATTACAAATCCAAAAATGAAGTCCATTTTGAAATAAAAAATGCGTATAATTTCAAAATTTGGGTATTACTATTCATAACGGCTACTTTGATTGGTTGTGGTGTGTTAGAATATCGAACATGCATACAATGCAAGCTATTGCATTATTGAAAGAGAAACGTATCGTGGAAGATTGTGGTGTTACACATCCCAAGTAAATAATGAATATGATATTTTCCTTTTTTTTAATATTTTTTAATTAAATATTAATTTTAAATAAAAGGGGATTCTATGTTTGATGGCATACCTGAAATGCAAAAATGGGTTTCTCCAAAGTCTAATGTTTGCACACAATGCTGAGTCATACTAAAAAATAATAATATAGTATTTTTTTAAATGGTAGTTAATGCCTATATATTGTATTACCTAAAATGAATAGAACTAACTAAAATCTAAATATACATGTTTGTTAAATTGTTTTACATTTATCCAATAAAATTTAGAGGCTTAAAATGTGAATGAATATAATTTTTAGCTTAAATACTCTAATGTTCTTTAGAATGTTTTTTAGCTTCAATACTCTAATATAGTATTTTTTATTTTACATGTTCTATTTGACAAAATAAAATTCTTATTTATAATCAGAGCATCAAAATTTACTTTGAGAAAATTTTGGATATTTTTCTGATAAAATTCATTTTTATATGAATAGTGATAAAAATATTGAATTTTAATTCAAAACTACCTTTTAATATAATTTATTTATATAGATAGATAGTTATTTTAATTGGTTTTAAATTTTAATTAAAATATATTTTTACCATTTAATACATTTTTTTATTTTAAGTAATTTCACTTTAAAATTGGACATAAACAAATGTTAATCTTTTGATAGTTATTATTTCTGAAAAACACTCTTTTTGTTTTGACAATGGGAATTAATTTTTAATTAATTAACAAACCTTATATTTTTTGAATTTGTTATAATAGAAATAATTTTATAATTCAGAATATCTAATATTTCTTAGGCTTAATTTTTGGTATTTTTCTGAAAAACATCAATTTTTGATGAATAGTGAAAACACTGAGTAGAAGTTAAAAAATCGACTTTTTCATTTAAATGAAATTTTACAGCTTTTGTAAATTGAATTTCAAAAATTCAACATACATTTTTGTTATTAGTAATTGTAATGTGATTCAATAAGATAAAAATAAATTTTGGTTAAGAGTATCTTTTTACTTTTATTTACCAAGGTTAAAGGTAAATAGGGTAAATCAAGGTAAAAATAATATGATAATATTATTAAATTACCCTAACATGTGTCCTAATACTATTGGTAGAAATAGTTCTGACTATGGGCATCCATGGGTCGATTTTGGGACCCCATAGAGCCATTTAAGAGTGATAATGACTATTTATATTAATTAATTTAATGTAATGACAAAAATGAAATAAACATATATCTTTTAGTAAATAAATTATTACATGGAGTTATATAAGTTATCTCTTCGACTATAAATATTCATTTCAAATCAAAAATTATTTCCTACGTCATGGTATTTTTATAATTTTTAGACATTAGATAAATAAAAGTATTTATGACACAATAATGATGCAATGTTTAACTCATTAATGAATAATTTAAATATATATGATTATAAAGATTAAAAAATATTCAAAACCTATCCAATTATTATTGGATGATTTTATTTCGATAAATATTCATCCTAACTTAGACTTTAATGAGTTTTATTACGTTTATAAATTGAAAGTAATTTATAGAAAAATAATATTTTCAAACTTTCATAAAGAGCCCCTCCTCTCCCTTATAAAAATCCCTCACAACTAACCTATTACTCACACCTATCATGACCCTTGGTTCACCCAACATATACCCACTTAAGCTCCCTATATTCCTATTTTCCTCCTAGAAGCCTTCTCTTAGGCATAATGAACTTCAATAAAGCATTTTGGTTCAAACCAAAGGCAGTTAACCGATTAAAAGGTAACATCTTCTCTTAAGTTTTTTTATTTCATTTTACTTCTCCAAACCCTAAAAATATTTTTATTTCATTTTTTTTATAAAAACTCCAGTATCCCCGATATACTAGGTTTTTTTAGGATATGTATTTGAACTGCACTTATAAACCTCTCCATCTAATTGGTAAAGAACATACTCTTTCTGTGGACAGTGAACTACTTCCTCACGAAACGATGGTTGTTCAATCTTCTCCTACCACCTCTTATGGTAGCCATTATGATGGAAATATATTTATATGTTATATATATTTTATTTATATTATCTATATACTTCTGTATTTTTTATTTACAGCATACCTGTATGGTTTTTATAACCGGTAAACACGATAATTTCTTTTGAAGAAGTGCAGACTATAACCCCTTCAAAGTGATATGACTCATTCATGCCATACGTGGAATGTATAAATGATAGAGTTTATGAAATTATATATAATATTATACTGTAATTATAATATATTGATTTTTCATTATGTTCTCAATATTTTAAATGCGAAATAGAAATAAAATTAACATTCATGCATACGTACATTTTACCGTCTCCATAAACAGTGCATTTCATTTCTTACCTCCAAATGTTATGTACTATAATAAATACATACATATTCTGGATATATATTATCTATAAGATATCTAAATCATTAATATCATTCTGTAGATAATTTATTTTTCACCACATGAACAACTTGTAATTATAAGAAGTTCATTTTTGTCTCAAGTACCAAATATCGAACAAACAACCATTATTAACATAAATGATTTAATAGTTTTTATTACATGTTAATAAGTGATATAAAAAGAATAATAAATATGAAAAATGTTCTTAACAACGTAGAAATTAACTTTAGTTAATTATTCAGGAGATTAAATAATGAACGGGTCAAGTCGGACACAAGGTTAGGGAACTGATTAAACCAATTTTCATTCTTTGGGTTAATATTATACTTTTAAATTATGTAGTGCTATGATTATGTAAGAAATAACTCTTTATGTACTATATTGTATTTTTATATTATGTATGTGTAATTTTAGTGAATACACATAATTGATCTATTTAATTTTCAAAAGGATCTTTGTAAGGGACTTAGTCTCAATCTCATTTCATTAAGTCATATTTTGTTTTATACATGACTTTCTTTTATATGGTGTATAAACACCTCTGAAATTTCATTGCATTCAAAGGTAATATTTTACTACATGGAGTTTTACTAAATGAAAAAAATGAATGTTTCTTTTAACTTAAGTGGTGACAATGACCTTTCCACCACTGCGACCATTATTTGATCTTTGGCTTCCTTTAAAAGCTGCAATATGTTTTTAAAGGAAAATAAATACTATATACTCTTTTTATGTATTTTGGTATTGAAAATGGTTTTGATAATGGATTTGTTATGTCAATATATTTAAATGATATATTTTGATTTAAATATGGAAATTATATCTTTCCTTGGTGTGTTTTTATGTGTTATGAGTATGTTATGGTTCTTGGGCACTGTTTACGTATATGGGTGATTCCGTGATAAAATTGGGTGGGTGAGCCTGAGATAGATCTCCAATGAATTGGGTAAAATGAAGGAGGTAAACTTGAATGTTTCTCCTAAGAGATTTATGGAATATATAGTGATGGTTATTCCAAATATATCTCCCTACATGGCCTTAAAATCTACAATGTAAGTATGTTATAGATGTAACATGTTACCTTTATGATTTTGGATTACTATGTGTTACTCATAAATATTATGATTTCATGAGGTATGTTAAAAAGCTTATGTTTTGATAGATTAATGTTTTCCTTAATTATTTTATAACCTTTACTGTACTTTTTATGATCATCCCAAGTTTTAAAATATTTATCATGGGACATAAAGATGAATAGGGTCAAAGATAGGATTATGGAAAAGTCATTTTGCCTAAAACATGGAACTGGACAAGACTTTTTTTCAAGAGTTTTTATTTTATGAGAAAAATGGAATCTCAGTAGATGTGTCTACTTTGTAATTTTTGAGATTTAATGTAATAGTTATACCCTAATTCTCTAAAACTCTAAACCTGAAAAGATCCTCAATGTGAATTATTCATTTTATTCAAGATTATGTAATGTTTTATATAAAGGTCCTTATAGTTGGTATCATAGGTCGGTTTAATAAATTTTAGAAGATAGGGTTTTCATAAATTAATATCTATAATTTTTTTAAATTTATGGGATGATTGAAAATATATAGAATTTATATATTACCATGTTGCTTAAAATAAGATATTTCTATGTTTAGAATGGTTTTCCGCAAAGGAAACAAGGCAACTATGATGGGACGAAATCAAGAGGAAGACAACCTTCCAAATCAGCAACCTGAGATGGTCGGAATCAAAACTATATAGTTTGTTGTAGTGATGTCATAGATGACATAGGATATAAATGGTGGTGGTATCCATGAACAAGATCATCCAGATCAAATAGAGAGGAATATGTTAGTAGTGGAGTATTTCATGAGGAAACATTCCAAATCATTCAGAGGATCATTTGACATTATTCTAGAAGAAGTGTGGATTAAAGAACTAGAAAAGATTTTTGATGTCACGGGGTGTTCAGAACATCAAAATGTTATTCTTTTTATTTACCATTTTGAATGTGAATCCGATCAATGGTGTTCGATGGTAAAAAATATCAGGGATAGTGAGGAGATTAATGCTCTTGATTGGGATGAATTCAAATGTATGTTTTTTGAAAAATATTTTCCTATGGTGGTTCGTCTTAGGATAGAAAAACAATTTCTGGAATTGAGACAAGAGGATGACTCAATGGATTCTTCTGAAAAAAAATTCTCTTACTAGAGAGATATGCTGCAAATTTAATATGAGATCTTGATAGTAAAATCAACCATTTTTACTGAGGAATAAAGTCAATGTATCGAAGGGATTTAGCTTCTCGTGAGTTTAAATGTTATAAAAAACTTGTTAGATGTGTAGAGAAAATGGAAATCAAGTTTATTAATGACCATATGTTATTTTAAAAAAAAATAAGAGTTCTAGGTGGAATACAAACGGGAAGAACTCTTCAATAAAGTTTGATGGTAAGAAGCATAAGTTTATAGTTTGTGAAAATTTTGGTAAAAACCATATATGGGAATCAATGTTGAATTCTGGTAAGTGCTATCGATGTGGATAAATGGTACATAAGGATCATAATTACACGGAAAAATATGAGGGTAATGGTAAGAAAAAATATGAATTACAATAAAAAATGATTTTAGTGCAATGAAATGGGTCATTATGAAAATGTGTTTCAAATGAAGAACTACACTAAGTGAAAGAAACTGAACTAAAAGAAGAAAGGGGTTTTGAAATCCTTTGCAGCTACTTTAGCATATTTTGGGCCATCTAATGAAGTAGTATCATCTCTAGGGAGCTAATTATTTTTGAAGATTGATTTGAGTTCGGGGTACGGTTAGTTGAAAGTAAATGAAGCATACATTCTGAAGACATCGTTTTGAACTATATATGGCCATTATGAATTTTTAGTTATTCCTTTTTGGTTAACCAATTCACCAATTGTATACATGGATCTTAATAAAATAATTTTCTTGTGAGTTCTTCGATAAGTTTTTGTTTGTGTTAATTCGTGATATTTTAGTTTATTCTAAAAGTTAATGGGTCTATTAATGTCATTTAAGGGTTTTCGTGAAAACATTAAAGGAAAAGAAACTGTATGGGAAATTCAGCAAGTGTGAGTTTTTGTTACAATAAATTTCCTTCCTTGGTCACATTGTTTCAAAAAATGGTATAACAGTTCATCCTGCTAAAACAAAAGATGTTGAAGAATGGCTAAAACCCACAAATATAACCATGATCTGTAGTTTTCTTGGTTTTGAAGGTTATTACCAAAGTATTGTTGAAACATTTTCACGATTATCTGGTCCAATGATGTAGTTAACTCGAAATGATGTTAAGTTTATCTGGACAAAAGAATGTGATGATTGTTTTCATGAATTTAAATAAAGATTGGTGGATGCGCTTGTTTTGGCATTACCTTCTAGAAATGGTGAGTTTTTTTATCTAGAATGATTCCTGTTGAAAGGACTTGGTTGTGTTCTTATGCAGCATGATTAGGTAATTACTTATGATTCACGCCATTTCTAACCTAATGATTTAAATTTCCATACACATGATTTGGATTTAACTGGTGTTGTTTTTTATTTAAAAATTAGGAGGCATCATTTGGAAGCAGTAAAGTGTGAAATATATACTGATCACCAAAGTTTGAAGTATATATTCACTTAGAAATAATTTAACATGAGACATACGAGATTGTTCAAAATAATCAAGTATTATGACTGTACAATTCATTTCCATACAAGAAAGGAAAATAATGGGAATTATTCCTTGAGTTGAAAAAGTAATTCTACATTAACCTTGTTACATTTGGAAAAAGATCCTTTGATTAAAGATTTGAAGAACTTTGGCATAGAATTTTTTGATGAAGAAATCCATCTATTTTGTGTCAGGTGTCAGTGATATCATATCTATCAGACAGAATTAAGCAAGCATAGAAGGAAGACAGTGAGTTTTAGAAAAAATGAAGAGTTGGATCAGAAGGGTTTGTTTCCTGATTTTAACATAGATAATGATTGTATTTTGAGATTTGGAAAGAGATTATGAGTTCCTTGTGAATTCACAATTGAATAATGAGTTGGTATATGAGGGTCATAGTTCTCCATTTTTATTTCATCCGGGCAGCACTTTGATATACAGAGATCTTCGGGAGTATTACTGGTGGGATGGAATGAAAAGAGATATTGCTAACTTTATTGGGAATTGCTTTACTTGTCACCAGGTTAAAGCAAAGTAGAAGTTACCAAAATGGATGCTTCATCCTTTACCGGTTCCAGAGTGGAAGTAGGTAAATATATCCATAGAATTCATTGTGGGATTAATAAAGTCATATCGAGGTAATAATGCAATCTGGGTTATTTTTTATTGATTAACTAAAATCTGCTCATTTCCTTCATATTCAAGATAATTTTTCTCTTGATCAACTCTCTTAGTCTTATGTTAAAGAGATAGTCAGGTTGAATGGAGTTACCCTCTCCATTGTATCTGATCATGATCCCATATTTACTTCTAACTTTTGGAAAGGCCTTCAGGAGTCGTTGGGTACTGAATTAAAATTTAGTACATCTTTTCATCCTCACTCAGATGGGCAGTAAGAATGAACAATTCAGACCTTAGAGGATATGTTATGCACTTTTTCAATTGAATACCAATGAAATTGGGGCCAACATATTTCTTTGGTTGAATTTTTTTTATAATAACGGTTATCATTCCAGTATACATATGGCTTCATTTAAGTCATTATATGGAAAGAGATGTCAAACTCTAGCTTTATAGGATGAAGTAGGTGAAAGGATGTTTATGGGACCAAAATCGGTAAAAGAGAGGGAAGGAAATGTTCAGTTGGTTCAAAATCGCATGAGAATGACCCAGATGAGGTATAAAAGTTATTCATATAACTAGAAGAAGGATATTCCTTTTGAAGTAGGTGATAATGTATTTCTCAATGTTTCTCCATGGAAAAGTGTGTTGCATTTTCATAAGAATGGAAAGTTGAGTCTGAGGTTCATTGGACCTTATGAAATCCTAGATAAAGTCGGATCAGTTGCATACAAAGTGACTTTACCTCAATTTTTACCCCAGTTACACAATGTTTTTCATGTTTCAATGTTGAGAAAGTATATGCTAGATCCATCTCTGGTTTTAAGCCCTGAGGTAGTTCAGTTGGAAGAGAATCTCTCTTATGAGGAACAACCAGTCTAGATTCTTGACCGAAGAGAGCGAGTTTTGTAGAACAAGTTAATTCATCAGGTAATGGTTTTGTTGAAAAACAATATGGATAAAGAATAAATGTTGTAATCTGAAAATTCTATGAGGAATAAATACCCCCCACTTATTTGACAAGTGAATAGAATTGTGGGGATGCAATTCCCAAAAGGGGGAAGGATGTAACATCCCAGGTAAATAAAGAATATGATATTTTCATATTTGTTAATATTTTTGAATTAAATATTAATTTTACGTAAAAGGGGATGCTATGTTTGATGGTGTACCTAACACGCAACAACGGGTTTCACCAATGTCTAATGTTGCATGCAATGTTGAGTCCTACTGAAAAATAATAATATTATATTATTTTAAATATTAGTTAATTCCTAGTTTTTGTATTGGTGGGAATGAACAAGACAAACTAAAATTAAAATATACGTGTTTGTTAAATGTTTCTGCCTTTATCCAACATAATTTAGAGACTTAAAATGTGAATGAATCAAATTTTAAGCATAAATACTCTAATATTTTTAAAAGGTTGATTTACTGCCTTTTGATGGACAACCCATTTTAAATCTATTTTTTTCACTTTTATATGTTCTATTTGACAAGATAAAATTATTATTTAGAAATAGAACATCAAAATTTTATTTGGGTAAATATTTTGTATTTTTATGATAATATTCATTTTTTAATGAATAGTGAAAAATATTGTATTTTAATTCAAAACTGCCATTTATTCTAATTTATTTATAAGGATAGATTATATTTTTAATTGTTTTTTAAGTGTAATTAGTTTATATTTTTACCATTTAATCCAATGTTGGTCATATGATGTAATTTCACTTTGAAATTGGACATAAACAAGTTTCAATCTTTTACTAGTTATAATTTCTTAAAAACACACTTTTTGTTTTGATGAAGGGAATTATTTTTAAATTAACTAATGCGGCGTATATGTTTTGAATTTGGTACAATAGAAATCATTTTTAAATTCATAATATTAAATATACCTTAGGCATAATTTTTGGTATTTTTCTGAAAAACAGCAATTTTTGATGAATAGTGAAAACACTCAGTAGTATTTAAAAACCGACTTTTTCATTTAAATAAAATTTTACCAATTTTGTGAATTGAATTTCAAAAATCTCAAATACATGATTCATATTAGTAATTAAAATGTGGTTCAACAAGACGGAAATAATTTTTTCTTAATAGTATCTTTTAACTAATTTACCGCGGTTAAAGTTAAATCAGGTAATTCAATGTAAAAATACTATTATAATAAAATTAAATTTCATAACATGTGTCATAATTATATTGGTTGATACATTTTGGACAATGGGAATCCTTGGGTCGATTTTGGGACCCCATGAATCCACTTCATAGTGATAATGACACTTTATATTAATTAATATAAAGTAATGACAAAAATAACATAAACAAATATCTTATAGTAAATCAATTCTTATATTGGGTTATATACAATATCTATTCAACTATAAATATTAATTTAATGTCTAAAAATATTTCCTATATCATTGTATTTGTTTTATAATTTTTAGACATCAAATAAATAAAATTATTTCTGACACAATAATGACATAGTGTTTACCTCATTAATGAATGATTTAAATATATTAGATTATAAAGATTAAAACAATATCGAAAACATGTATAATTCTTATTGGATGATTTTATTTAGAATATTATTCATCTTATCTTGAAATTTAAGGATTTTTGTACCTTTCTAAAGAAAAATTCAGTATATAATAAAATAATATTTTCAAACTTTCTTAAAGAGAACCTCCTCCCCCTAAGAAAAAGTCCTCACCTCTAACCCATTACTCACACCTCTCAAGACCCTTGTCTCGGTAAAACACTACCCAATTATGCTCCCAACATCCCTCTCATTCTACTAGAATCCTTTCCTTTGGTAGAAAGAACATCAGTAATGCCTTTTGGTTCAAACCAAATGGAGTTACCTGATTTAAAGGTAGCGTCTTCTCCTATGTTCTTTTCTTTTATTTTACTCATCCAAACCCCTAAACTATTTTTATTCATTTATTTTATAACAACACCAGTATCCTCAATATAGTAGTTTTTTATGATAAGTATTCCCACTAAAATTACACTCGCCTCAACCTAATTGGTAAAGAACATACTGTTTTTGTGGACGGCGAACAACTGCCCCACGAAATGATGATTGTTCAATCTTTTTCTACCGCCTATTATGGTGGCCAATATGTTGGAACTATATTTATATGTGATATATATTATATTTATATTTTCTATATACTTCTGTATTTTAAATTTATATCATACCATTATGGTTTTCGTAATGGGTAAACTCGATAATTTCATTTAAGGAGGTGCGGACTACCACCCCCTCAAAGTCATATAACTCGTTCATGCCATTAATGGAATGTATAAAGAATGGAGTTAATGAAATTGTATATGATATTATAATATAATTATAGTATATCTATTTATCATTAATTTAACATTCTATTAAATATGAAATATAAATTAAGTAGCGTTCATGCATATATATGGCTTACCGTTTCCATGGATGGTGCATTTCATTTCATACCTCAAAATTTTATGTACTATTATAAATACATATATATATACTGAATATATATGATATATATGATATCTAAATCATTAATATAATTTTTTAGATAATTTACTTTTTACCACATGAACAACTTGTAATTTTAAGAAGTTTATTTTTGACTCAAGTTCCAAATATTGACAAGACAACCATTATTAACTTAAATGATTGCATAATGTTCATAACATGATGATAACTGGTAAAAAAGAAATAATAAACTTGAAAAAGGTTCTTAATAAAGTATAAATTAACTTTAGTTTATTATTTAGTTGATTAAATAATGAAAGGGTCACGTCGGACATGCGGTAAGGGAACTTCTTAACCCAATTTCAATTCTCTGGGTTATTCTTCTACTTTTAAATTATATCATGATATAATTATGTATGAAATAACTTTTGATGTACTATCATGTATTTATATATTATGTATGTGTACTTATAATGAATACGCATAATTAATCTATTTTATTTTCAAAATGATCTTTGTAAGGGATTTCATCTCAATATCATTTCATTGATTCATATTTTGTTTTATTCATGACTTTATTTTATATGGTGTATAAACACCATTGACTTTTCATTTCATTGAATGGGAATATTTTTATATGAGTCATTTTACTAAACAAAATGAAATACTTTTTTTAACATATATGGTGACAATGACCTTTCTTTCTCCACAAGAATTATTTGATCTTTGGCTTCCTTAACAAGCAGTAATGTTTTTTAAAGAAAAATAAATACCATATACTTTTTTTATGTATTTTCAGATTGAAAATAGTTTTGATAATAGATTTGTTTTGTCAATATATCAAAATGATATATTGTGATTGAAATTTGGAAATTATATATTTCTTTTATGTTTGTTTTATGTGTTATGAATACATTATGGTTCTTGGGTAGTGTTTACGTATACAGGTGGTTCTATGATAAACCTAAGGCAGGTGAGCCTGAGATAGCTCTCCAATGTATTGGGTAATGTGACAAAGGTAAAAATGAATGTTTCTCCTAAGAGAATTAGGGAATATACTATGATTCTTATTCAAAATGTTACTCTATAAGTGGTTGTGTAAACTATAATGTAATTATGTTATGGATTCCATGAGTTAGCATTATAGATTTTGATTACTATGTGTTATTCATAAATCTTATCATTTTATGAGGAATGTTAAAAATATTATGTTTTGATGGACTAATATTTTAATTCATTATTTTATAAACCTTTCTGAGATTTTTATTTTCAACCCATGTTTCGAATTGTTTTTCAGATGACTTAAAGATGAATAGGGTCAAGGATGGGATCATGGAAAAGACTTTATGTCTAAAAAATGGAACAACATGAACCTTTTTTTCAAGAGTTTTTATTTTATGAAAAAAATGGAAACTGAGTAGAAGTGTCCACTTTGTAATTTTTGAGATGTAATGTAATAGTTATGGACAAATTATATAAAACTCTAAATGTGAAAAAAATAATCAATGTGAATTATTCATTTAATTCAAGATTATGTAATGTTTAAAGGCTAGGTCCTTATACTGAATCCCTACACGACTTATTGCTCAATGAATTTCACACAAAATTCCCCTTTTTAGGTGCATACTAATTCTCAAAAAAAAAATTTCTCTAATAACTACACCCACTGACACTGATGCTATTTCAAGTTACATTGGTATAAACCATACCTTAGGGATCTTATGATTGGTGAAGGTGATAAAACTTTAAAAAATGAGGTTATGTCTTCACAAATTAAGGTACAACATTATCATGGACAACTTGAAATTGTGGGTTGCATAGTTACACTCATGGGGATGTAACTTCTAAGACTCATATGAAATGATTGGTCTCTACTGCATCTGAACATAACCCAACCGAAGATTCAAAGCATCAGAAAAACCTCAAAATGAACTCATTTATTAGAAGACAAAGTACTGGAGCACTAAACAACCTCTCCTTTAAATACTAAATTTTTTTATCATGCTAATCATTCCACAAGAACACTTGACCATTTTTTTCAATGATTTCATAGTAGTTATAACCTAAGATAAATCTTCTATAAACATCCTATAATATCCTATAATAATAAAGAAACGTTTCCCCTCTAACACTATCTTAGGGGAAAACCGAGACACAACTACTTATATATTTAATAGATCCATAGATACTCCCTAATAGGATACAACGTGTCCCAAGAAATTAACTTATCAAGCCCAAAACTCACACTTCTGAAACATCCCAAATAACTGCTCATGAAGAAGAAACAAAAATATAAAATGTAGATTCTACGCATGCTCATCCTCATACGTGGTGTATAAAAGGATTTCATCGATTAAACCCATAATAAAAATATCCAAGAACTCATTTAACACAACGTTCACTAACCCTATGAACATACCTAAATCATTATTTACATTGAACTACATTACAACAAACTCATAATGCCCGTGACGAAAATGAAAAGCAGTCTTTGGGATATCCTCATCCTCCACCAAAATTTGATAATATCATGAATGAAAATTGATCTTTGAGAACCATCTTTCACACTTGAATTGATTGAAAATCATCAATTCTTGTAGAGGATAACAGTTCATCACTGTGACTTGGTTCCAAATATGATAATAAATACACAACTGAAAACATCCATAATCCTTATTTATGAACAAAACTAGTCCACTCAACAGTTATGAACTTGTACAAACTAAACCACACTACAACAAAACATCAATCTATATATGAATATCTTGAAACCCAAAAGGATTACCCCTAAATGGATTCATCAAGATTGGAGAAAATCATGGCTATTGTTTGATCCTGGCCTCAATCTCTCATCGAGGGGGTCATAGAACAACCTCCTCTATAAATAAATTATGGTAATCTTCAATGTCCCTAGGAATCCCTGACTGATGAACCTATGATGAACTTAGCATCATCTTATAGATCAAGGATGACATGGACAGAACAAGCCTCTAGCACATCTAAGGGTCTCAATTTCCAACAAACACTATTGTCTCTCCATCATCATCGAAGAATACAACCTACCTCGTAAATTAATCAACGATTTCATGTATTTAATACATAAAAACCCATGTTTTTTATGATCTTATATGGTTGTATGCATAAACATTGGAAATATTCCCAAAATCAGTTCTTCCCTAGAATAAGATCATAGTCTCTACATACATAAAACATTTCATATCGACCTCCAATGGGTATAGTCAAAGCCAAGGGCCCTGGAAGTATCTCTACATGAATTCCCAATGTATGGGAAAGGGTAGCAGATATGAAGGAGTGTGTCACTACCTAATCAAAAAATATTTCCACCCAAATAGAAAATATGAAAAGGGTACCTGAAACGATGTATTACATGCATGGTGAAAGAAACACTAAAGAATAAAGTAGACCAAGGCCTGAACCATGGCCTCTCTGGCCATGTTGAAGACCACCTCCACATCCACGCTCTTCTCTCTACAGATGGGAATCATAATAGGGCTATCCTATGTATGCCTTATCTATTCTCTACTAGGCCTAAACTAGAGAAACATGTTGCTACTGCCACATCTAGAACTCCCTCAGTGGAGGATCCTAAAGTAAAACCACTATTGGATGTTTATTTCTCAGAAATGTCGGTCAATCTCACCACTAATGACCTTGGCCTCCAAAAGAAAAACACACATCTAATCACTAGGCATACTCCAGAGATTCATTTCCCCAAGAGAAATGATACATTGAGGGATAACAACTGCTCTTGGCTGATCGAAAGCTCTTGTTTCCTTAAAATAGGGAACCCCGAATGACAAATCTTCTTCATGATGAATCCTAAAGATTATCCTCCCATGATTGTCCAGTTCTGGATAACATCCTCTCGATGAACTCTTCTCTCCCCAGTGCCTTTATATGCATATTCATCATAAATGGGGTGACCCAACATCCAATATCGAGAATCAAATCCTGTTCTAAATGCCTCACCCCAACCTCCTCATCTAGAAATAAGTATGAAGAATATAAAAGAGGGTTCTTGAAATGGATACCAAACTCTCACACACTAGAGCTCCCCTACCAAAGGGTAAGAATCTCCTTGTGATTAACTACCTTCATGGTATAATAAAGAAACATGGCACTAAAATGGTCTTGGAACTCCTCCCATGAGACTACTAACTCCTCATGGACATTCAGGAATAAGAACCATCATAGCCTCACTACCCCATGCAACATCATCACAACCAATGATACCGAGGACTCATTCTAATAACAGATAGAACAGGAGGTTATCTATACCTCCTCCAACTATTCTTCTATAACAACATCTAAAATGGAGTTGTCACACCTTTTCAGTCTCCAGTACTAAAAATCATTGAGTTTCCTCCCCCTAATTTCTTTATTTTCAACCTATAAACTACCACAATATATTGGTACAAATAGCTTAACATCTTATGTGTGAACCTGATGAGGGAATAGACCAAGAGAAATAACTAAAAAAGAAAAAATAGTTAGACCTCCAAAACTGGAATATGGAAGAATTTAACAAATATTAATTGTTTTAATTAATTAATTTAGGATAACCTATCCCAAGGTCAAACCATTGAAACATAGTAGCAATGAAGAATGATGTCTGATCCTTTCCTAGGTATCTAGAATCAAAATAGTATCACCTAGATTAGTAGCTGATATAATGTTAATGGCTTGTGCATCAGATCATAAGGGGTGTTAGATACACATGTCTAATCCATTCTCCCATGTTTACTATTCCTACTAAACTTAGTTGACACCATTTCTGTAATCAGTCAAAAAACCTTTCCAATTCCTAACTCAAAATTCCATCATATCCCTCAACCAGACATCTAATACCACTATATCATGACCCCCCCCCCCCACAAGGTGTACCTTTCCTGGGGAAGTAATGGGTGAATAGAGATCGTGACACCTGAGTCTCGCCACTATTAGGCCCTGGGTTGGTGAGTAGAATTGAGGGTATAGTAAATAAATAGATGAGAGGCATTACCCTCTAAGAAAACACACGTAGAAGAGAGAGAAAAAACTGACACCAACCAAATTTTTATAAGTGTAAAATCTAAATTAAAACCTAATTGTGCATATGTAATGACATGTATAAACTACTACAACTGAATGGAAAATTTTAAGTACCAAAAGAAAAGTAAGGTTGACAATGACAACAAAGCCCAAACAGCTCCTGGTAAACCTCAGTCTTGTAGTAACCAGTCTAATCTACAACCTTCTTTAGCTAACCTAAAAAATTGTTATATATAGGTAGGGTGAGTATAACAGTATAATCAGTAGGATCCTACCCAGATACTCTCATTAAAAAGGTAATGAAAGCTTGCTAAAGCATAGTGAACAACAATTGAAACTAACTCATCACCTAAATAGGTATACTGAGTTCCCAGCGTCACCATGGATGCTCTCACCAAGTATCACATACAATATAATATAATACAATAAAGAATATCAAGGGTAATCTGCTACTGGTTCCCCATTGGATTTCTTCTCTACCCCAATATTTCACATCTTGATCATATCTCTCTAAATAGGATAAACCATAGACACCTAGAAGAATCACCCAAACATGCACCTCATGAAACAAACCACTACATCCATATAACCAAATGTAACTAGGTAGATTTTGAGTGCCACCATAGCCCGTATAAAATTTATTATACAATGGTTATTATACCTCAAGCCATCGCATACCATACACTGATTATAGAACCACAATCCATCACAGTTTATACATGTCATACCTATTGTAGTCCTCAGAAAAAATATATCCATAATATATGTGTCTTAAATAACTAGAATCCATTAATACCCTCAACAAACATATATGCAGAAAAATGACTGCTATGAATACCAGCACAAGTAACTACCAAGAGAAGAGAGCATGGCCAAAGGGGGTAGTCCTCCATCAATCCTCCCATCAAGATGTTGGTGAAAACACCCCCACCACAGGTCTCATGATCCTCAAGGTATCAATAGTGTTAACCAATAGGGTGAAGTAGCATATAAAAACAAAAAATGAACGTGATATAATATAGCTCAGAACCAAACTGTGGGAATAGCCTAATATCAGACTCTGCTACAACAAGTGTCTCTTAGACTTCCAACTACCACTACTAAGAGCAAATATCTAATATGAAAAAAAAACATATAAACATATAAATTAAATTACATTGTTAATTTTCCTCAGTTAAAATTTACATTAATTAATTCAATAATAATTAATTAACCATTTCAACATCATATGAAATTATAGACACAACAAACTTCTAGGCCCTCTAGGCATAAGAAAACCGAGTCCCCTGCTTCTCAGAATTATAACCTCAACGCTGAATCCAAGTAATCTCCAACCCCATGGGTTAAAATTTTATTCATTTTTTAATAATATTACTTCCCATATTACCAGGTACACTATGAAAAGATACTATGATACTCAACAATGTATAAAATCCCTCACATCTATCTCCCTCAAGCAGTGGGTAAAGGGGAGTAGATAAAAAAACAACATATCCATTGGTCAAAAAATAGATTAAAAAATATTAAATATTTATATCAATTGTTAATACCATATTAAACTAGTTTTTTCATTCCTTGTGTCCTCACCAACACCCACATGCATATCCGGATGCATCCCACCATCACAAGCATCCACTGCTACCACAACAACCAGGTATCCCTACCACATATAACTCAAGAACCCCCCAAGTTCATCCATCATAGGCTCAAATCACATCGACTCATCCCCTAAATATATAACACAACATCTCTCTAGGTTAATCTATCCCAAGATCACATCAAAACACAATAAGTAAGAAACAAACATGGAAAATAGGCTATTAGACATAATGGAAGGAATCTAGATATCACACATAATGAACTTCCATGGATCCAAATAACAAGGAACTTTTCCTTTATAAGAAAAATGGAAACTCAATCCCTATAAATAAATTATCATTTACATAAAAATTGGTTCTTTTCCATCATTAATTAACTAATTCATTATTCATACATTCTAACTATGGGAAACCTAAGAAGTAATCTATCATAAGTTGTCTCAAATTAATTAAACAATTGATTTAACATTTCTTTAATACTTATATGAACAATCATTAACATGATTTACACCTTTATTTAATTATATTAACATTTGGGAGATCATATTAATTAACATTATTACATCATTAGGATTACAACATACTAGATTTATTAAATATGCTTCTTTAATCTTTTAGCCAATTCATTAAAAATTAATTAGGTCTGTATGTTCTTTACCAATTCCAAATGCATATCTAAGCATAGAAATCACAACATAGATACCAAAATATGTATAAAAACACGAGGCAAACTATTATCATGGTACAAAACTGAAACATCTCCATGTGATTGATACTAATTCTTTAATCTAGTTCAAGTAATTATTCTATTATTTTAATAGAAATCCATGTTGTTAAATCATGCTAGACCTACCATTTCATGTAAATAAATAGAGAACAAATGAATCCCATAACACAAATGGGTCTTAAAATTCTTCACATGAGAATAGACCAAGGTCACATATCATGATCACATATCCCATGGATATATGGATCACCATATATCACCGTGGATCAATGATGGAATACTGATGATCGATTCAAGTCAAATGAATCTCCAAAACATCTATAACAGAGTTATTGAAGTCTATAAAATTAGAGGAAACTTTTCATCCATAGGGTTCTTGAAACACACTAGTGGCTAAAAAATTATAAAAAATACCACATTAGGGATTTATATGACATGTATTCCCCTTTCACATTTGTATAATCCTCAGGGTTCAGTTTCCACAAAAAAATGCCTCAAATTTTTTATTTATTTCATTTTTTAAACCCTAATTTATTGCACATCCTGAAACCCACTTTCACATCATGTAAATTTTACATTACCTAAAATTTAACTTCTTCTTACTTATAAAAACTAAACTACTCCATACTTCCTCAAAGCCTCCTCTGAGAACCTCAATCTTCAAAAATGCATAACGGGTTGGTCCACACGGATCCAAGCCCTTACAAATATGGAAAAGTAAATTACTAAAAACCCATGTAATTTAATAAATAAACTAAGAATGAAATTAATTAGAGATCATAACATAGATAAAATATTAAGGATAATAATAATAGTTGATTTTTCAAAAAATTAAACTCATAATTATGAGACGTCATGATCTGAGGCATCATGATACCTCTACCATCGTGTCATTTCATAAGACAGTTTAAATATACTGGGTAAAACCCCATCTTATTTATCCCAATGATTTGTCAAACATGAACTATCGATGAATCAATGGGATATATATTTCAAGGATGAACAAATATTTGAATTTCCTAGTAATTCCTTATATATCAAATAATGCATTTAATTCATGAATCCATATTTCTTATCATCAAATCACAACATTGGGTAAATGATATGGATTTATTAATATTTCCCATGTTTATAAAATAATATTTAAGGTAAAAACCGTATGTAAAAATGTAATATGGTTTATATTTTCTAATGATAAAAGGACATAAGAAATTTTTTGTTTCAATAGAATGTTAACCATCACAAAATAATGTGAGATTGTACAATAAATTTTACCACGAGTTAACTTTCAATTGAAATACCCTAGGATTAAATATTATAATTGAACAAAAAATGCAATTAATTAAAAATGAATCATGATTATAACATCCCGCCTTTTTTCACATAAACATTCATTACATTTTAAAAAAATGAGGATCTTTAAGGTTTAGTGTCTTTGAAACTAGGAACTTAAAACATGAAGACATAAAACATTCTTCTTAAACACTTGAAAGTCTTATCCATAGGTTCATACTAGGTTCATTACTACATATCATAACCTGGGGACATACATCAAAAGAAAGGGTGAGCAGAAGGCCCAGTAAGGGAAACAAGGGGAAACATTTAACATGTGATCATGAGATACATCAACAATGTCATGAAAAAGAACGTTAAGGAATGAGAAAGAAATCATGAGGCATATCATAATAAAAATAATGTATTTCATAACTGAAATATGTGTCTAAAACATTTAATATTGACAATCATTTCTGTTTCACTAAGGTCCATCCACAAGGTGTCATTAAAAATTACAAAGATTATTCACCAAGGCGTCGTTAAAAATGATCATCTCTAGAGATTAAGTCTTTACCCAATGCATTGGAGCGCTATCAGGGCGCACCCTTAAATTTTCCATTATTATCAAGTGAGCCACATATATCATCATCAATAATTTCATAAACAACCCATATAGAATAAAATAAATGGGTTTCATTTCATAATCATAACGTTTTAAAAACTGCATTAAAGACATGATCTTTATGTCACTTTAAACCCATGGAAAGGGAAAGCGGGTCTCATGTATTTAAAATACAGACTTTAAAATATAAAATTTTGGTATATATGTGAATACCGATTTAGAAGAAAGATATTTTATTATTCAGTTAATAAAATGAATTTGAGGATAAGAGAGAGACATTTTGAGATGGAAATTCTGCAGTATAACGGCTATGTTTCGGGGTTTTATAAAACATTGAAAAGAGAGGGGACATGGGTCACCCACTCATAAATGATAAATAAAGAAGTAGAGTGACATAATATAAAGGGTATAATAAAATGGTAATGAAATTTTAATGATATGCCATATGAAATGAAAAAACATAGAAGGAGGACAAAAATAAGATTTCTCTTATGAAAATTCGGCAGCCTAACGGTATCACTTAAACTTCAAGAAAAATGAATTGACGAGATAAAATAGGGTCTCTCATAATATGAATATAAAAGATCCGTATTATAGATTTAGAGATCATACCCCCAACATAATAAAAAGGAACTTGAAAGACTTGACATGAAAAAGGATAAAGGTGAAAGAATCCCTTAAAAATTCGGCATCCTAACAGTGTCACTTAAAATTCAACAAAAATGAATTGACGAGATAAAATAGGGTCTCTAATAATATGAAAATAAAAGATCATTATTATAGATATAGATATAATACCCCAACATAATAAAAAGTAACTTGAAAGACTTGACCTGAAAGTAGATCTTTGAAAAATGAGAAATGTGACCGAATCCCTTAAAAATTCGGTAGCCTAACAGCGTCAACAAAAATTAATTGAAGAGATAAAATAGGGTCTCTCATAATATTAAAATAAAAGATCAGTATGATAGATATAGATATCATAACCCAACATAATAAAAAGGAAATTGAAAGACTTGACATGAAAGTAGGACTTTGAAAAATGAGAAAGGTGAACGAATCCCTTAAAAATTCTGCAGCCTAACGGCGCCACTTAAACATTCTTAAAAAGAATTGATGAGAGAAAGAGGGGATATATCATCATATGAACATGAAAAGGGCAGTATTATGAATATAAAATAACATCCTCCCACATAATAACATAGAGCGTAAAAGATATGACATAAAAGAGAGTGCTTAGAAAGAAAGAGAGAGGTAGGATCCCTTACCTTAAAAAGTAACGCTTAAAACTCAAAGGTTGGGACCTTGAGGGATTAGGGGCATCTTGGTAGGACTCCATGGGATGCAATGAGAACATAGCTTCGTTGGGGGAGATTTTGGAGTCAAATTATTGAGAGGAGGGCTTGGTATTTATAGGAAAAGTGAGGGGGAAAGGCATTAATGGCCAAGGGACACCTCACAAGTGGTTTTCTCAAAACCATGGGCTCTCCCATGGTATTTCCCATGGATTTAGGCCACATGGGGCCCCCAATAAAATAATTCATCACCTTTGTTCGGAAATCCCTGAAAATATCTCATTATATCATCATGAAACAGTTATGATGTCATTAAACATACTGAAACCCTAAAACCGTATTTTTACTATAACCTGAAAATTCCACTTTTTCAGAAAAATCCCAAAATTTCACCATAACCAAATATCTATGCTCTGATTTCAAAAATGAACTCCATTTTATAAAATAAATTTTTTAAATATTTTTTATTTAATTATTAAATAAATACACTATTCATCGAAAATTCATTTTTTCCAGAAAATTCCCCAAATATTACCTTAAAATAATATCGGTGCTATGAGTTCAAAAATGAAATACATTTTATAAAAATACATTTCTAAATATTTTTAATTTAATTTTTAATTAAAAAACTTTATTCACCCAAAAAAACTAATACTTGACTAATAATTTATGAAACCGTTATTTAACCATTTTATTGAATCACATTACTTAATCAAGGTGCCTAGATTATATTAATACTTTCATTAAGTGAGATTACTAATCCATTTAGTCACATTACTAATCCTAAGCATAAAATCACTATTCATAATTTACCATTCATCAAAAATTAGGTTGATCTTATTAGACTCTAAATTTCATAATGAACATAATTGTAGAAGACCATTTTTTGAAAATCATTAAAAAAATTAATTATTTAAGGTTTACATAAACATTTTTTTAAAACATCCTTTCACTAAAATTCACCAAAAATATGCATAAAATATTTATCCGGACATTTGAAAATTCATAAACATCATCATAAGAAGAAATCAAAATTTTTATTTAAAACAAAGGATTACACAAGGCATTTATGGTATCCTTACATAGACCGTTATTAAACCAGCATAGGACCTAAGTGTAAGGTGTGATAAGGTGAGAGAATCTGAGGGAGGCTCAGACAACATCGCATGAGTAGTAATTTCCATCAGGTTGAACTTCTCGCGAAAGCGATTCTGTTCTAGCTTCACACGATGAAGTTCATCTTGGGTTTGGTCCAGAGCAAAGCCCAGTGGTGCTACCTCCTTCCCAAGTTCTGTTAGATTGGATTAGATCGGTCCAAGACTACTAGGTGAGGCCATCGAATCTTCTTTCTATATTACTTAACCATGATTACTTGTATTTAGAGACAATAATCGAAATGTTTAGTTTCCAGCGGTCATATTGACCAATGGTCATATAAGAGTCAAAACCCAACGGTCTCATTTTAATTATACTCATGTTATCAAATGAAATAGTTTTGTTGAGTATTAAAATAAAATAACACACAAAATTATGAAACAAGATTTATTCAAAATTTTGGGTCGTTACAATCTTCCCCCTTAAGAAATTGCATCCTCGCAATTTTTTTAAATCAGGTTTTGAAATTTCATTGAAAGTCCCACATCGGAAAAGGAGTCAGTAAAATTATTACTTTAAAAGAAATAAAGGGAAGTACAAAGGTCACCTGAGTTAACCCACACTATGATCCCATGTTGGAAAACATGGACATTGAGGAGAAAATTAAGGGTCAAGTTCTGAGGGAGAGTGATAGAAAACATGATTTGGAGAAAGTTAACTACAAGAAAATCACAAACTTATGATGTGTGTAAACAGACTTTGATTACCTAGTAGGAAACTTAAACCAACAACATTTTTGTTTTACGTTCCTTTACATACTTTTGAGGAATTCATTTACTACATAGAATAAAAACATAAGGAAATGTATACCTTCAAGTATAGTTTCATCCATTAATAAGTTTCTAACAAAAGTAATCTTTTCTCCAAACAATGAGAATTCAAAAACACTTGGTCTCATCAAAAGCACAAGAATTATCTTCTATAGAATCTTGTAATCCCCAAATGAATAAATATTTATCATTAAACATTTATCCCAAAAATATAAAGGGTAAGATAAAACAACTCTTCAAAAATAAATAATCCCATAGGAAGGGAAACTTTTATAAATCTTCAAAATTCCATGGTACTACCCAAAGTTCATCATAGACCATTCCATAAATAACATTCCTTAAAATTACTCAAAATAAACCAAACTAAGATTGAAACAAAATTATAAGAACGATCTCATAACACAGTCTTCCAAGATAGACTTTATCATTCATCTCCGAACAACATCAACCACTCTTATCATCTTATAACAAAAGTAAATAACCTAATCACATTTTACCCAAGATAGGTTAATCGTTTCAATAAGTAACCTATATTACCATAAGTTCACCTTAAATTCATCGATTATTCAAAATATAAGTCAATGTTTACTCCTAAAATAAAATACCGTAGCAATCTATTTACCTCGATCAAATAGGGTTCCCAAAATAGTGAACGTCTTCCAAAATAGTAATCACCTTTTAATCTCCTAATCACCATCTTTTTTTAAGGAGAACATCTTCACTACATCAACATGAGGTACATAACAATAGATGTTTTCTTTAATGATATCAAATCATCATAGGTAGTGACTCGATGATCTTAGAAAACATAAAATATATGCTCATAGAGCATGAACGAAAATACAACATGACATAGAAAATTATTACGAAGAAGTTACATGTACTTCAGTCATCATGATCCATCTCAGCATAGGACTTGCATTGTTCCCTTGTCCTCAATTATTGTTGATGATCATCATGCTTATCATTCATTCCAAGAGAGCATTGCCTTAGATAATGTCTAACTTCTCCACATTTATGACATCGAAATGTGTAATGTACATTAGATCAAACCTTATCTCCATTCATCACATTATCCATTTTTTTAAAGCAATTGGCTACTTTATGCCCAATCTTCCCACACTTAAAACATCTTCCAGTTTATTTGTTACATTCTCCTTGGTGCCTCTTCCCACACTTTTTGAAAAAAAGAAATTGGGTCTTCTTTCCCTTATCAACTTTTTCAGAAGAACATCCTTGAGACTTTGTCTTCTTCTTCCTTGATGAATTTGGGCATTCAACTAGGTACCAATTATTAATTGTGATTTTTGATAGCTGGTTTGGCATAATCACAATATGTTTAACTTGATCTTTCGTCATCTCTGTCACATTAATAGGGAAATCATCACATTTCCTATCACATTGGTTTTTGGGACTTGTTCTTCCATTTCCCGCCATTAACAAAGAAAACAAAGTATAATTAGGGGCTTAAATACTTATCCAATAATCATTAAAAGGAAACATTAAGCATATAAGGATAAACTTGTAGATGGAAAGTATACCCTAACATGTGATCCCCTAGGTTCTAATCTAGGTTATCCCTGATCATATATTCTTATGCGAATCTTTATTTTATTTTATCTTTGTTCCTTTAATAATGGTTCATACTAAGCTTATAAATTTACCAAAGCATATCTCCCAAGAGTGTCGTAACCAAGAGTACAGAAAGGCCCGTTGTCGTGTACCAGTTCTCATTCATGCCTAGCTCAAACAGTGTCTTCAGGTATTACCCTTATGTACATTTGTGCCAGAGCCACCTCTACCTGCTCATATCTAGACAAGGATGTATTTGCTTGGCAACCCCTTAATCAATACTCACCAAAATATCAGGAAGATTTCCTATATTTTAAATTTTCTATAGAGTTCTTCCTAAAGTGTTCATATCCTAATTTTCACAAATAACTATACCATCCTTTGATACTAACTATAACATCCCGCCTTTTTATCACATAAACTTTCATTACATTTTACAAAAACGTGGATCTTTAGGGTTTAGTGTGTTGGAAACTAGGAACGTAAAACATGAAAACATAAAACATTCTTCTTAAACACTTGATAGGCTTATCCTTAGGTTCATCCTAGGTTCATTACTGCATCTCATAACCTGGGGACATACATCAAAAGAAAGGGTGAGCAGAAGGCCTAGTAAGGGAAACAAGGGGAAACATTTAACATGTGAACATAAGATACATCAACAATGTCATGAAAAAGAACATTAAGGCATGAGAAATAAATCATGAGGCATATCATAATAAAAATAACATATTTCATAACCTGAATATGTGGCTACAATATTTAATATTGACAATCATTTCCGTTTCACCAAGGTCCATCCCCAAGGTGTCATTAAAAATTATCAAGGTTATTCACCAAGGCGTCGTTAAAAATGGTCATCTCTAGATATTAAGTCTTTACCCAATGCATTTGAGTTCTCTCAGGGCGCACCCTTAAATTTGCCTTTATTATCATGTGATCCACATATATCATCATCAATAATTTCATAAAAAGCCCATATAGCATAAAAGAAATGGGTTTCATTTCATAATCATAACGTTTTAAAACTGCTTTAAAGACATGATCTTTATGTCACTTTAAACCCAAAAAAAGGGAAAGTGGGTATCATATATGTAAATTCCAGACTTTAAAATAGAACATTTAGGTATATATGTGAATACACATTTAGAAGAAAGATATTTGATTATTCAGTTAATAAAATTAATTTGAGGATAAGAGAGAGACATTTTGAGACGGAAATTCTGTGGCATAATGGCTATGTTTTGGGGTTTTAGAAAACATTGAAAATAGAGGGGACATGGGTAAACCACTCATAAATGATCCATAAAGTAGTAGAGGGACATAATATAAAGGGTATAAGAACATGGTAATGAAATTTTAAGGATATACTATATGAAATGATAAAACATAGAAGGAGGACAAAAATAAGATTTCTCTTATGAAAATTCGGCAGCCTAACGGCGTCACATAAACTTAAACAAAAATGAATTGATGATATAAAATAGGGT
This sequence comes from Viscum album, assembly GCA_963277665.1. Lineage (NCBI taxonomy): Eukaryota > Viridiplantae > Streptophyta > Magnoliopsida > Santalales > Viscaceae > Viscum > Viscum album. Next base: position 1,221,916,543 of record OY728119.1, read on the forward strand.
CTCTCATCATATGAACATAAAATATAAGTATGATAGATATATATGTCATACCCCAACATAATAAAAAGGAACTTGAAAGACTTCACATGAAAAAGGATAAAGGTGAAAGAATCCCTTAAAAATTTGGCAGCCTAACGGCGTCACTTAAACTTCAAAAAAAATGAATTGATGAGATCAAATAGTGTATCTCATAATATAAACATAAAAGATCATTATGATAGATATAGATATCATACCCCCATATAATAAAAAGGAACTTGAAAGACTTGACATGAAAGTATAACTTTGAAAAATGATAAAGGTGAACGAATCCCTTAAACATTCGGCAGCCTAACGACGTCAACAAAAATGAATTGACGAGATCAAATAGGGTATCTAATAATAATAACATAAAAGATCAGTATGATAGATATAAAGATAATACCACAACATAATAAAATGTAACTTGAATGACATGACATGAAAGTATAACTTTGAAAAATGAGAAAGGTGAACGAATCCCTTAAAAATTCGGCAGCCTAATGGCGCCACTTAAACATTCTTAAAACGAATTGATGAGAGAAAGAGGGGGTCTCTAATCATATTAAAATGAAAAGGGAAGTAGGATGAATATATAATAACATCCTACAACATAAGAACATGGATCATAAAAGATATGACATAAAAGAGAGTGCTTGGAAAGAAAGAGTGAGGTAGGATCCCTTACCTTAAAACGTAACTCTTAAAACTCAATGGTTGGGACCTTGAGGGCTTGGAGAAACCTTGGGGGGACTCCTTGGGAGGTAATGAGACCATATCATCGTTGGGGGAGAGTTGGGAGTCGAATTAATGAGAGGATGGTTTGTTATTTATAGGGAAAGTGAGGGGACAAGGCATTAATGGCCAAGGGACACCTCACAAGTTGTTTTCTCAAAACCATGGGCTCTACCATGGTATTTCCCATGCAGTTAGGCCACATGGGGCCCCCCCATACAATAATTCATCACCTTTGGTCGGCCAAGCCTTAACATATCTCATGACATCATCATGACACAGTTTTGATGTCATTGATCATACCGAAACCCTAAAACTGTATTTTTACTATCCACTGAAAATTCCACTTTCTCAAAAAAATCCCAAAATTTCACCTTAACCAAATATCAATGCTCTGATTTCAAAAATGAACTCAATTTTATAAAAATAATTTTCTAAATATTTTTAGTTTAATTTTTAAATAAATACAGTATTCACCGAAAATTCATTTTTTCCAGAAAAATCCCCAAAAATTACATTAACATAATATCGATGATCTGAGTTAAAAAATGAAATCCATTTTATAAAAATAATTTTCTAAAAATTTTTAATTTAATTTTTAATTAAAAAAACTATTCACCAGAAAAAACAAATACTTGAATAATAATTTATGGAATGGTTATTTAACCATTTTATTGAATCACATTACTTAATCAAGGTGCCTAAATTATATTAATACATTCTCTAAGTTATATTACTAATCCATTTGGTCCCATTACTAATCCTAAGCATAAAATCACTATTCATAATTTACTATTCATCAAAAATTAATTTGATCTTATTAGACTCTAAATTTCGTACTGAACATAATTGTAGGAGACCATTTTTGGAAAATAATTACACATTTTTCATTATTTAAGGTTTACATAAACATTTTTTTAAAACATCCTTTCTCTAAAATTCACCAAAAACATGCATATTATATTTATCCAGAAATTTAAAAATTCATAAACTTCATCAGAAGAAGAAATAAAATTTTTTATTTAAAACAAAGGATTACCCAAGGCAGTTACGGTTTCCTTACATAGCCCCTTATCACACCAGCATAAGACCTAAGTGTAAGGTGTGCTAAGGTGAGAGAATCTGAGGGAGGCTCAGCTGACATCGCACGAGTAGTAATTTCTATCAGTTTGAACTTCTCGTGAAGGCAATTATGTTCTAGCTTAACACGATGAAGTTCGTCTTGGTTTTGGTCCAGAGAAAAGCCTAGTGGTGCTACCTCCTTCCCAAGTTCTGTTAGATGGGCTTCGATCGGTCCAAGACTTCTGGGTGAGGCTATCGAATCATTTTTCTATATTAATAAACCAAGATTACTTGTATTTAGAGACAATAATTGAAACATTTATTTTCCAGTGGTCATATTGACCAATGGTCATATAACAGTCAAAACCCAATGGTCTCATTTTAATTATACTCATGTTATCAAATGAAACAGTTCTGTTTAGTATAAAAATAAAATAACACACAAAATTACGAAACAAGATTTATTCAAAATTTCGGGTCATTACAATGAGATTATATTTCAAAGTTATAGAATATACACTATATAAAATGAATTAGGTGCATATAATTTCAACATGCCTTAATGAAGATAAATTGATATAAAGTCGGTTACCTCGGGATTTTTTTATTTAAATGTTATTTAACCTCATGTATAATTGTATTAAGAATTATCTTAATTCATAAACCATTATAATATTTATAATATCATATATTATACCCTTATAAAATTTTACCAACCTTTTGTTAATATTATTTCATTATTTTAATTATTTCAAGAACAAATTACCATGTTTTTCATACATGTTTTATCATGAATGTCATTGTTATTACACATATCATATAGTTCCATCAACTAAAAATTTATTTTCATGTTATAAATATTATATTTTCTCATTATATATATATTTTATAATCACTCATTGTGGTTTTACAAGGAAAATTAATCACAACACTTCATGGAGATGATGGGTCATATGTACGCATGAGCGACGATATCATTTGAATAACAAGTGAAAGGGTAAGTAAGTAGGTGATATATTTTATTAATGTATATATATATAATGTCATATATATATATATAAAATCTATTAGTTAAATCTATATTTATTTCCATCCATGTAAATTTAATGTGCAAAATAAATCACATCGCTTCGCAAGGTGGTAATCTTCCATACACACGAGTATCGTTATCATATATTAAATTGAATAGAAAGTAATAAGTAATATGAACTATTATAATTATATAAGTATAATAATATCATAAATATCATATAAACTTTTTAAATACATAATTATATTCATTCTTAAATGGTGTTGATGGGAAATGAGTTATATTGGTCAGTGAGGCGGTAGTTCGTCATAGACACAATCGACAGTTTCATTTCCCATTTGATAGATGTGGCGAAGGATACATGATATTACATTACCATAATCACATAAAAGTATTTATAATATTACTTTTTATTATAATTCCATTATTAAATAATTTTTAAGTACTATAATAATAAATAAAATGAAAATACGAGTGTAAGAACGTTGCCTCTGCTTTGGGAATCTTCTTTTGTTCCTCACCAAAAAACTTTTTATGATGGATTTATAATAAAAAAGGATTGAAATATTAATGGAGGGAATTAGGTAAATTTTTTATAATTTATGAATTAAATTGATTTGTATGTGTGAATATGGTAGAATAGGGGTGGAATTTTATAATTGGGGGAGAGGATACACATGGAAATCATGATAAGAATCAAATTTGACCATATTCTTATCATTAAAAACCATCAAAATGGGTCATTATATACCCTAAGGGGTATTAATGTATAAATGTGGCCATAAAATTGGTATTTTTTCATGTTTATAGTTATTTTAACTTTTATATTCTTAGTTTATCCCATAGTAAATCGGTTTTTACCTTAACTGCGAAAATTAATTTTTACTTCTTTTAATATATTAAAAATTGTAAAAAATCAAGATTAAATTATAAGACAATATAAATTTTGATTATTAAAAATATGGAGTCAATTTTTCCAAATTCAAATTATATATTTTTAAGAATATAATATAAAATTATACCCATAGATGGAATGAAAAATTGGGATTCAAAAGAGAAAAGTCTCATAAGTATGGAATTATTTTGTACAGAAATTGTACAGAAAATTAATACAAAAAACCTTAATTAGAAAAATTGTAATATAATTGATCTAATTTTAATTTTAAACCCATATAAAAGTTAATTTATCTTTTTAAATAATTTAAGTGAAAAGGTTGTTTTAAAAAAAATTACTATTTGTAAATATTCATCGAAAAAAACTTTTCTGAAAAATATAAAAAATTATATCCTATATAATTTTGATATGGTGAATTCAAAAATGAAGTTAATTTTATCAAATAAATTTCATATAAGTATCATAAATTAATTTTATAATATGTGTGCAAGATGTGACGAAACCATTTTCTTTGAAAAAATAATTCTCCATAAACCATTTATTTTACTTTTAAATGATTCTTATTTTTATTTATAATCAATTGATTACCAATGAACATGTGTCAAATATATATTTTTATAGATTTTTTCATTACTATTAATATCACCTAACATAATATTGATTTTATTATGGGAATGTATGAATAATATTTTTTTGATTATTTTCATTTAAACCAAGTGTTTCTCGCATGATAAGATATCAAAGATATTGAATTTATTTAAATAGAAAAAATAATAAATTATAGAGGTATTACATTATTCCCTCCTAAAATATTTTCATCCTATATTTTTTTGAATATTACCATTTAATGTGATAATGGGTTTTCTTCTTCCAAATATCTTTTGTTTCCCACGTTTGTTTCACCATTTATTGATTTCCCCAAAGTACTTTTATCAATCGATTCACCTAATTCCTCAATAATTTCTCTCTAGTATCAAAATATTTTATGTGATCATCAGGGTAGGATATATCAGGTTCTAATTCTAATTCATCATAGGTGAGCATGTGCACTGGGTCTGGCATGTACTTTCCTAACAATGATACATTGAAAACAACATGTAATTTTGATGTACTTAGTGGCATTAATAAGTGGTAATAAATAGATACAATACTTAAAAGTATTTAAAACTGTTTTATGTTCCCAAGTATCTTCATTTTATTTTTATTATTCCTTATCACACCCTCCCATGGAGATGAATTTATGAAAATGTGATATCTAACATGAACTTCAAAATCCCTCCCAACATTTTCAACATAACACTTTTTCCTGCATAGATCATCTTTAATGTGATCCCTAATATTTTTCACCTTTTTTGTCTCTTAAAATGTTCTAGTCCTACATGTTTCCTTTCACCAACTTCATCCCAAAAAGATGGAGTATTAAATCTCTTTCTATATAATGCTTCATATAGCTCCATTTGAATACTTGAATGAAAACAATTGTCATAGAAAAAATATACCAAAGGTATATATTGATCCCAAATACCTTGATAATAAAGTCAGAACTACCTCGGATTGTCTTACACTATTTAAATAGTCCATTCGTATTGTCTATTAGTTATTGGGATGTTGGAGGTGCTCAAATGAAGCTCAGTATCAAGATTATTCTAAAGAATCTTCTAAAATCCCAATCTAAAATGGGGACCGTGATCAGAAAAATAAATAGAGGTGCACCCTAAAGTATTACAACTTTATTAATATAGATCCTTGTGAGATGCACAATAGGTAAATATTCTCTTATATAAAGGAAATTTTAAAAAAAATTGGAAATCAATGATAACCCATATTGAATAATTATTACTAGTAGTAATTGGTATTCCTATAACCAATTCCGTAGTAATTCCATCCAATTTACACCTAATAATAGGAAGCGGTTTCATGACACCCAAAAAAATGTATCTATTAGCCCTGACTTATTAGCAATCTATGTATTTGGAAACAAAACCAGCAATTTTCAAAATCATGTTATACCATCAAAAATATTCCCTCAAATCTTTATACATCCCAGTGCTACCAAGGAGTATAGAGAAATTAGAGCTATGAGAATCATCCAAAAATTCCCTTTTTTTGGATCAAGTATATATGGAACACATAATATCATTCTAAATTTCATAACACCATCTTCAAAAAAAGTTTTATAATTTTTTATTTTTCATGGAATTAATTTTCATTTGTAAGATTTAATAATCATATTATGAAAATTTTATATTTTATAATAAATATGGTTTCACAATCATTGGAAAAAGGAGTGATGACTCTTCGAAACTAATAATTTCCATATCAATTTTACTCAATTCATGAACATAGGATCCCACTGAAAACACATTTGGGTCATAAAACCATGATCATTCCTACTGAATGCATCTATTGCCTTATTTGAGTTACAGGGGTGGTAGTTTATAAAGAAATAATAATACTTGAATAGATGAAGTTATTGTATTTTTCTCATATTGAGATATTTCTACGAAAATATGTATATTAGGCTTTCATGATCACTATATATATCACTTATTTAACAATAAATACAAGTTATACATATATTGAAAGAAACAATTATAGATTCCAAATCAAGATCATCAGATGTTCAGCTATATTCATGAGTCATCTACCTTCCTGAGGTATATGCAATAACTTTTACATTCTGCATTAGAACATAACCATGTCCCCTATTCACTGCATCACTAAATATTAAAAACCCATCATTTATGGATGGTTGATTTCAAATTTGTTCATTGTCAAATCACTTCTTTAGTTCTTAAAACAATTATTCAAATATTATTGTCTAATCAAATTAAACCACATATGTACATTCTTGGTTAACTAGTTATCCAATCTGGAAAAATTCTTTTAAAATCATAGATAATAACATAACAAACAAATGAAACTACATACCTCAGCTATCTTCTTTGTGTAGGACCTTCTTTGACCACTTTTTTTATTATAGTATCAACTAAGATTACATATTTATAGATAGTATATAAAATAAATGAATCCCATTGAAGCCAAAAATCAACCTCACTGAATTTCTCATTTTACCATTTACATCTAATATTCTCAAGAATAATTCATAAAATATTATCATGGTTCTCATATATTTTTTTAATACACCATGATATCATCAATGAATTCATCAAAAAAATCATGTATATATTCCTTGAATACTCATTTAATTATATATATAAAAATTGAGGGTGAATTATATAATCCAAATGGAATTACTACAAACTCATAATGTCCACACCTCATTTATAAATATATCTTTAGAATTTCTCTCTTATTTACTTGTAGTTGATGATTTCCATAACAAAGTTTAATATTTGAAAAATATTAGGCTCTGTGAATTTTATCAAATAATTCATCAATGTGAGGAATATAATACTTTTTATTTATTAAAATATCATTGATTTCCCTATAATCAATGCACATCCTTAGAGATCCATCATTATTTTTAATAAATAGAATAGGGGCTCCCCATGGTCAAACACTATGGTGAATAAATCACTTATCACACAACTACACTAGTAATTTCTTTAAATAAACTAATTCTAAAGTGTCCATTCTTTAATGGATATTTGATATTGGTCTTGCATTTGCATCTAAATTTATTGAAGACTAAACTTCACACTCTAGTGGATGTCCAGATAATTCCTCAAGAAATACATCAATTTATTTCAATAAAATAAGTACATCCTCAATTTGAGGATTACCTTTTATATCCATAGACTATTTTTATTCATCATACCCAAGATTCTTCTTTAGTAGAGCTAGTAGGGGTGGATATAGATATGTCTCAGAAGATGATGCCTTTATCATAAAGACAAGGAATTACATATCTTCATTGGGAATCATAATTTCATTCTTCTTGCAATGAATTTTTGCATCATGCTTTTTATGTTACTTCACACCAAGTGTTATATAAAATTAAACCATATGTAATATAATAAAATCATTTAATAAAGAATATTTATGTGTCATAATGGGTAATTATTAACACATCCTTGTAATAGTGGGACTTACACTATGATTTTTGACTAGAAACAACCTTCTTAAAGTGCTAGGGAAATATCTAATTTTCTTGTAAAATGTGGAATATATAAAAGATTGTGAGGATGTATAATAAAATAAAGAATTAGATAAATTTTAATACAATATTAAATTACCTATAAAAAAACATTGGGTACTTCCACATCGGATGTAGTGATCATATAATATTATCCTTCTCCCCTAGACATCTCCTATGGTAGGTTCGCTTAATGGTTGGGGAATTTAATAGAATAGTTTCTCTTATCCCTATAAGTTAAACAAAAAATCATAGCGTATTATTTATTCTCCTTGAATTTTATATCATGGTGACCTTTATCTCCACACATATATCGAACTCCCACTCTATTAAATCATTTCCCAAGTTGATTATTCCCTCTGATTTCACAAGGTTTAAAGTGTTTCATTCTCCTCTTTATCACGGATGAATTTCCATTTCCATGGTGTCTGTATGACCTCTTAATTTCTTTATTTCCCATTAATATATAATATCTCAAAATATTCCTTCTATGTTTGATGGTGCATAAATATATTTCTTTATTTGATGAAAATATTTGAAAAAGAAGATCCCTTGGATTATTTGGCTTATACACATCAATAAAATGGTCAATCATGGATTCTGATATCCTTATTTTATATATATTTTTTAATATGTATTTTAATATAATATTTTTATATTAAATATTATATTTCTGTTTGATTTTATTTTATAATGTGTTATTATGGATGGAATGACATTTGGAATAATATAGGGGAAATCTTGACATTTCAAGAAGATAGAAGAACATTGCGCCCTACCTAGATTTGGTTGTTGATGTATCTATTCATTGAGAGACAAAATTTCTGACCATGAATGGCCATTAAACACTACATTAGACCTGATAATACATAAGTTTTTCCATTAGAATTATTAAGGAATATTCCAACCAAGAGATATAGAACTCATTATAGGTTTTGGGGTTTGACTATCAGAAGGATACCACTGTGTTTCAACCTGGAGATTATTCTTCATGATTTGAATTTTCATTCTAATTTCCTTTTTTCATAATTAATGTTACATTAGATTATCATTATTTTAATTATAGTTTTTTATTATATTTATTTATCATTCTATCTCATATATTTTATCTTCTAATGTATTTTTCTAATTCATCCATGGTGTTCACCAATTGATGATCGAATAAATCTGTATGGGAGAGACAAATATCCTGAAATGGGTGTGTACAAAATATCCCTATTTCTTTCTTCACGTGTGTAATGATTATGTTCAATATTTATTGTGTTTCATTTAGTTATTTTCATATTTTATTGGTAAATCATGGACCAGTTGTGTTTCGTAGAAGACAAAACAAAACTTGATAACAATAATTAATTCACAACCACTGAATTGGATTATTATTCTACATTTTCAATCTAATCCTAATGCATTGTGGTTTATTAATTCACCTATCAACGAATAATTAGGGTTCTAGGGTATATTATTCTGTATTGAAAATTAAAAATATTGATAAAATTTATTGATTGTGTAGCCAATGGTTATTGCTATTTTGCATGTTCATTCATTCATTATTTTTATCAAACCAGACAATAAGATTGTTTCAACTATATTTTCATGTTATCTATGCATATTAACTAACTTTAAAATAATTATTTAATTAAATAAAAGAAAATCAATTAAAATTTTTATTACATGAACATTTATTGAGATTTTTCATCACTATGTTCCCAACTATATGTGGTTTTGACCCCATTCATCAACTATACTATGCCTTTGAATTTAATACAATTTTGGTATATTATAAATTTCTAATTTGATCGCCCATGGAGTAGTTAATGTTGTCCTTTAGACACCATAAAATTCTATATTTTGTATGTATTATGTAGAATACATGGCCAGTATCGTAAAGGTAGACTTATACACTACATCTCTTTTTCCTAATTTTTTCTTTAGGATAAGAAACATTCTCTTCTTTTCAGTTTTCTTCTCAGGAGAGAAATATTTTTTGAAGATCATCTCATTAAAATAATTCCATTCCCTGTGTTCTATTTCATCTTCCTCTATTATTATGGATTAATAACAACTATTGATCATCATCTCCCATTATATAGTATATTGTGAATGTAACTCATTCTTTTTTTGTCACATCCTAAGTCCAAAAATATATTTTCTAGGGACTTAATCCATCGATCAAATACAACATGATTAGTAGTATCTCTAAATTAGGGGGCTTCTATCACATCAAAAAATACAACATAGTAGAATCATACTATGGAACAAAAGTTTCTCTATTTAGGTAAGGTAACTTTTTATAACCAAATTCTTCTTCCCTAATATATCCATGATCTATTCTATTCCAATAATAGTTGTATTAGCTTTCTCGAGAGGTAAATATCTATATTTACCACAAATTTTGATGCACTAATTTTTCACAAGTTCCATTTCTAAACAATCGAATATACTGAATTTTATCAAGATGTTATAGATTTTAAATCATAATTTATAATTCTAAATCATGGTTTCACGCTTAACATAAATTGAAAACTAATGTATTGTTAATCGTGGAATCGTAAAAATGTTTTCTTTGGGGATATCTTTAATTATCAAATCCTTTATACTGGTATGTAAAGAAAATATGAATTATCTTAAGAATATAACATAGTACTAAAAAAAATGCATGTAGTAATTCCAATTTTCAGGCACTAGTTGATGATTAGGTCAAACCCAATTCAATATTTTCAATGTTATTACACCTAGGTACATCTATTCCAAAACCATTTCCATTTATAGTATCTAGATAAGGATTTATTTCTAGGAAAAACCAAATCATCTCTTCCTTAACAAAATATTAGGTAGTTATTATATAATTATCCTCTAAATCTATTTGGGGGATATATTCCCTAATCTATATTTTCCTTAATATAGTTTCTATTATTTCTATTATAATTCATTTTTATACCAACGGTAGTGACCCCAACTCTAATAACTTGGATATGGTAACTAATAAATATATTGGCATAGATACGAGGGTTAAAATCATATATATCTAATTAGTTTAGTAGTTTTCCAGAACCAGATACATACATGATACCCATTTTAAATATGAAAATAAAATAAAAAATCGTATTAATGGAAACAATTTTGAATCCTTAAACTAATTCTAAGAATTCAACTTCATATATCATGGAAAGGAAACCAAATAATGTTGATCTCAACTGATCAGTAAGGGTTTCATGTATTAGATAATATAACATATCAAAAAATCATAATCAATATGAATTTTTAAATAACTAAAAACATATTATATTTAATGAACAACTAGACTGTTATAATTTGATAATTTGAAAACAATTTGGAAAGGTAAATAAATAAAAACACATCCCATTTACTGAATACACTGAGACTAAAACACGTCATGCTAAAATATCATGGCAAATATCTCATGGATAATAATAATAACTGAATTATAAATGATTTAAATTCTATATTATTGGATATACTGTTATCAAGAATCATGATTACACTACTTTTAAGTCCATTCACATTAAAGTTTAAAACTACTAGGTAAGACCCACTTTTATTTGGCCAATTGATTTGTCTCAAGAAACTGGTTGATGTGTTGATGAGATATCAATAATCATGCCATAGTTATATATTAATTTCCAAATAATTCCTCATGTGTCAAATAATTTATTTAATTCATGAATCATGATTCCTTATCATCAAATATCGGTATTGGGTGAAGGATACTTATTATCAATATTTCCCTAGTTAATCAAATAACGTTAAAGGAAACACCATATATAAAATGTTACAAAGTAAACTAAATAATAATAACCATTATAAAATTGTATGGATATTTAATAGAAATTTAATTTCTTATGAAAAATTGTCATATGAAAGTGATTGTTTCACGATAAAGTTATCCATCATAAAAGAATGTGAGATTGTACAATACTTTTACCACTTGGTAATTATCAATTAAAATATCATTGGATGAAATAATTAAAATTGAAACATAAAATATCATGAATTATTATGGAATCTTGATATTACATGTCAAAGGGGCAGTATATGAACAATATAAAATAAATTTTTTTATAACGCTAAAATATGCATCAAGGAAGGAAAAATGAGATGAAGTCCCTTACCACATACTTTCCATTATTTTAAACATGATTTAACGTAATTTATAATGTATTTAAGAAATTAATAATTTTATACAAGAACTATATTCATATTTATAATATCATATATGATCCTCTAATAACATTTTACCACCTTTTTGTTAATAATATTTCATTACCTTCGCAATTTTGAGTGTTACTTTCCTTATTTTCTCAAAAAAAAATCATGAATGTTTTAATTCAAGGATATATTATATTTATACATAATATGTATAATTATATTAATTTTATAAATATAATATTTAATCATTATATACATTTTTACTATAATTATTCAATTTTTTACATGTAAAATGAATCATATCTCATTGTAGAGATGATAGGTCGTATGTACGCATGAGTGGTGCTATAATTCCCTTAATGAGTGAAAGGGTAATGTATTGGGTGATACAATAACATTAAATAATTGATATAATTTCATATATATTGCATATATTTAATAAATTTGTTCTTATTACAATCAATTTAAATCGTATGTTAAAATCTAATCTCATCATTTCGCGAGACAGTAGTCTGTTGTTCACAAGAGCGACGTTATCGTATTTCTTATAGAATGGAATTTTATAAGTTATATGAGATATTATAATTCAATAATTATAATAATATAATAAATATAATATAAATATATGAAATATATCCTTATATCCATCCTTGAAAGGCGGTGATGGAAAATTACTTATATAGGTTAGTGAGGCGGTAGTCAATCGTACACATGATCGACAGTTTCTTTTTCAGTTTTTTGAAAGTGGAGATGGATAAGAGTGATTAAATTAAAATAATAACATAAAATTATTTTAAATATTTTATTATTATTATATCATGATTCAATTATATTTTAATGAGGTGAAAGAATAAACAAAATGGAAATTCATGTTTATGAACATTACCTCTTATATGGAGAACTTATTTTGGTTTGCAAAAAATTCCTTCATCGGATGGATTCCAGATCAAAATAAGTCTTATAATATTAGGGGTGGGAATAATAGAAGTTATTTGTCCAGTTCTTGGTAGAATAAATTTAGTTGGATGTGTTAATTGGGTAGGATATGAGGTATCCTTTTATAAGTAGGGGAGAGGACACGCACAAATTATTTGAAAAAAATAAATTATTCAAATATTTTAATAACTACACAAGTCTCAAAAATGGTTATTCGTTAACCCTTAGTAGTGATAGGGTTGAAATATGTCTATATAATGGGTTTTGGAGATTTTGGTAGATCATTTTAACACTAATCTTCTTAGATAAACCCCCCTTGTAAATTTATTTTTACTATAGCTATGGTTATTAATATTTATTTATTTTACTATTAATTATGGAAACAATTCAATTTAACACAATTATATAGTAAAAAATATAATTATTCCTAATACGGAATCCATTTTGCAAAATTATAACCATAGAATTTTGAAAATCTAATTTAAAATTATGCCTATTGAAGCGATTTAAAAAGCTGGTTTCCCAATAGAAAATTCTCATAATTATAGAATGTTTTCATATTGAAACTGAAGATAAAATTGATCCCAATAAAATATATTAGATATATAATAATATAATTAATAAAATATTACATTAAAAAGTAAAATTTAATTTACCATTGCTCATAATTTAAATGAAAATGCGGTTTTAAATAAAAATCTGTATTTTTCTCTATACATTAAAAAATGAATATTTTTAGAGAATTCTAAAAAAATCACCCTAAGATAACATTGATATAATAATTTTGATAATTATATTAACTTTACTATAAAAATTTTCCAAAATTTTGAGAAATTATTTTTATCATAACTGTGCAATCAGTGACGAGATCATTTTCTTTAAAAAAAGTTTTTCAGAAATGATTTATTTTACATTCAAATGATTTTAATTATTAATTATAATAAATAGATAACCAATGAACATGTGTAAACTATTTCATTTTTATAATCATTTTTATTCTTCTTCATACTTACCAACACAATAGACAGGTTATACTATTCATGTTTAAATAATATTTTAATTGAGTATTTTTATTTTAATTCCGATGATGTGTGCATCGCAAGATATCGAAGAGATTGAATTTAAAAAAAAAGGGAACAAATAAAATTGTATTGGGGTCTTAAAATACCATTGGAGGATAAAAACTCACCCCACACAATAATAATATAGACAAGAGTCTATAAGGTTACCAAAGATTCCATATGGCATGGTCCTAAGAGAACCATTCCCATTCTATCACACTCATACACTTGGAGGGAACTGATTTCACCCATCCCAAGGTCCAAAAATTTTCATTCATCGGATTGATATCCATATATCCCACAACACATATCCATGTTTATGCCCCTAAAAATTTTTTTTTGAGGCATCAGGACTTGTTTTAAAGGGTTTATCATGGAACAAGACACTTTCATTATACACATGGGTTTAAATTATCAATTTATGTTTGATCATACAAAATTGGGGTGACCTCATATCACATTTCACATAAAATATTTCAAAACCATAGCGAATTTTTTTTGTAACAACTACCTCAATCAATTTTTTTACCCTTGACATAAAATCATACACAAAATTTAACCAAACTCAATAAGTCATTCTCTATTAACATGAGTCCCTAAATCCATTAATAATTGATTTCATAAATTGTAAAACACCTAAAATTAATTTACATATTAAATAAATATTAATTATATAATTAATAATTATGTAATAATCAATAAATTTATCATTAGGTGATCTCATCTGGCAAAGTCATTGAGAAAAGGGTGTGTATCACCCTCGGTTCCCACTTGGACCACTGGAAAAAAAATCCATATCTGACTCCATTAAATCAACAAAAAATTAAATTATAATTTAATGAAAAAACATAAAATAATATAAGTCCCAAAATTACCTAAATGAAACCACCTGAAACTTAATATTTTATCCTCTTAGGATCCCCTCTATCCAAGATGAGAAAAATATATATCATTTGGGATGATTCAAACATTTTTGAGTGGAAGTAATCTATCAAACCCTAGCCAAATGACACAAACATCAGTGAATGATAAGGGGGAATATAAATGAAAATAAAAGAGGATAATTTTACATTAAATTATTTTTAAATACACCTTTAATTAACACATATAAATGAGGATGAAAGAGATAAGAGGTATGGGAGTGGAGGTTGAAATCCTTCTATTCACATGACCTTAAAATTAAAAAAACCCAGTAAGGGTGTTTAATTTAAATTCCAAAAGATCATCCTAAACATTGTTTTCTGAAAAATATCAAGGATTATAATTACATCATAGACCATATGGATAATGTTTTAATGTCACATATCTAGTACCACATGGTTGTTTGGACCACTTGGTTGTGGTGTATTATAATTACCCAAAAATTATCATTGTATTGAGTGTACAACGAGTCATCACTAGGCCTTAACCGACATCCCCAAGATGCCGAAGGATATCAATAAATGATGAAGGGTTTCAAATAAATGTTGGGGACGATTTACCCTATATGAAATAAACTAATAAACCTACCAACCATAATCAACATTCACTATATGATGTATGAACAAATGAATGACAACTCAATAACTTCATGTCTCTCCAAACCACATCAAAGTAAGCAAAAGTGCAAGAATAACCAAGTATCAATGTACACAGCGGAAAAACTACCCAAGACTCTCTCAATAATCCATGTCCCACAATATCCAAGCTCCAAATTCTCCGAACAGACCAAAAATCCTATGTTAGTGCTAAACACATGTGAAACAGTACCTTTTTCCTTGTCCTGGAAGATATCATCTACAAAAGCCCCAAAGTTCCAAAGCAGGGGTGAGTATAAAACTCAGTAGGTTTTCCCCCAATGACGTTCCTACTCATGCCACTAGGATATATGAGTTAGAAACAATTATATAAAATAGTTTATATAAAACAATTTCTCACAAACAGTTTATAACTATATATAAACAAGTTTCTAAAACCATTCATTTTTAATGCATAAAAGTTCAATTGAAACCTTTTTTCCATCAAGATATTTTTCTAGAAAAATAAGTAATCAATCCTTGAAACCATTCCAAAATATCCCTTTATTGGCATAACCAACCATTCTTCAAACCCATAAAACCAACCATGCATGCTACATTATGATTTTTCCATACTCATAAGTGGTTTATCATTGATCTATCAAGTCATCAAAAGGTAATTGTTTCCCATGTGCCATTAAACCTTTGCCACCGAGCACAAGGTTATATTTGATCCAAGACTAGTGTATGAAATTCCCATGTTCCATTAAACCATGGGCACCAAGAAAAATGTCATATTTCTACCAAGCCTCGTATATGAAACCTGAACACACACCACATATTCCAAACAATTATGGAAAAACAACCCTTCCAAAAAAACAACTTTTTATTGAAAACCATTCCTGTAAAAACCATTTTAATTCCAAACCATTTAAATAAAAATATATTTCGTATTGAAAACCATTTATATTAAAAATAACTTTTCCATAAACCATTTAGCAATTCCAAATAATCCATAATTTAAAATCATCATCTTAAATTCAGGAAACTAAAAACCCTTTTCCATAATAATTCACCAAGATCATGAAATTTCACAAAAACCATAAATCATCACAAATGATGATTTTCCATGAATTTAACAATACATAAAACATTTTTAATCTAATTAAAATAATTCTATCGATATTAGTTGAGAGAGAGTCCACCTACCTCGAAGGTTTTGATGAAACTTTGAAAATAGATGAAGAACGCACAAGAAAGCGGGTTGATTCTCCAAGAACAGACTTACTTATCTTACCCTAGAATGATCATGAATCAAAATTGAATTAATTGGAATTAAAAAACGTATTTATACCCACTATAGGATCAGATCTGTGAAAGAATGGATATCAGAGAAGTAGATCTAAGTATTTCTAAGAAAACATGAGAAATCCAGAAAGAATAGTGACAAACCTCAAGAATCAGACTCGAAATCACCAAGGGAAGGCTATGGGATGGATCTAAATCTTTTGGGGAGGGTTACCTAGCCTTATAGGAAGAGTAATCTCGAAATTACGGCGTTTTGAAGCCAAACCAAAATTTATAGAGCAAAAATGTGTAAGCTTCTAGAAAATAGGATCTACATTTGACCTCTGCTCAAGGATTGACCACATGTTTTGGGACCACCGGGTATGGATCGTGCAACCTTCATTTTTTCCCAAAAACTCTTTATAAAACCCCAAAACTCTCCCATACTTTTCCTTTATTCTTTTTATGGAAACACATTTTTTATGTAAATATCCCATTTTATGGAAACACCCCACTTTATGGAAATAACCCAGTTTATGGAAACACCCACTTTATGGAAACACCCCACTTTATGGAAAAACACCACTTTATAGAAACAAAAAACATTATCGAAACACCCAACATAATGGAAACTATCTATATTATGGAAACTCACTATATTTTGGAAACTCAAAATTTTATAGAAACAATCTATTTTATGGAAACTCTCTATTTTATGGAAACTCTCTATTATATACACACCAATTTAAAAAAATGTGAGGAAAGGGTTTATGTACCCAGAACTGGGGGTACTACATTCTCCCCAACATTGTACCTTCCGTCCCTAGAAAGTAGAAAACCCTTGCTGGCCAAAAACAGATCTGGCCACTGCTATTTCATTTCCTTCTCACATTCCCAAGTCACTTCCTAAATCTGCCCATGTTACCATAAAACCTGCACTAGGCCGATTCTTTTCCCATGCAAGACATTATCTTTTCTATCCATGATCTGCACCGAGATATGTACTAGTGATGAATCAGGTTCTAGCATAATGTAATTCCATCTGATCATATGGTCAGGATCAGGGTGATACTTTTTCAACTGGGATACATGGTACACATTATGAACTGAACTAAACCATGTTGGTAATGAAAACCAATATGCCATATGTCCAACCTGTTCTAGTATCTCAAAAGGTCCATTGTATCTAAGATATATCTTTTCCTTCTTCTCGACGCAATGATGTCCAATCCTTAGAGAGATCCTCAAGAAGACATGCTCACCCACAACAAACGACAACAGTCTTCAACGGTGATCTAAAAATTATTTCTGATGACTTTGATCTATCTTAATCCTTTTTCTAATCAAATGGATCTTTTTTGTTTTTTCTTGGACAAGTCTTGGCCTGACCAGTGATGTTTCACTTATTTCCACCCAGCACAGTGGAGAACGACAGGGACACCCATACAATGCTTCCAACAGGTCCATGTTTATCGAGGCTTGATGGTTATTATTGTATGAGAACTCCACTAAGGGTATATGATCATCCCCTGAGCCACCAATTTCCATTAAAAAAGAATTCAACATGTATTCTAATGTTTGTATTGTCCGCTCAGATTTCCCATCCATCCGAGGATGATACTCCATGCTCATAGTCAACTGAGTCCCAAGGGATTGCTGTTAGGATTTCTAGAAACGATGCGTGAGCCTTGAATCTCTATCTACGACTATTGACAGTGGTACACCATGCCTCTTTACCACTTCTCATATATAGTTTTTTGAAAGATCCTCTACCATATGAGTTTCACGAATAGAGATGAATTGGGCCGACTTAGTTAGAAAATCCACTATCACCCAAATGGAATCATGTATCTGTATTGTTCTTGGAAGAATTGTAACAAAATTGATTGCTATTTGATCCCATTTAAAAACTTGGATGGGAAAGTATTGTAACATACCAGCCGGTATCTGATGCTCTGCTTTAACCTGCAGACAAGTTATGCACTGTGAGACAAACTTGACCACCTTTTATTTCATGTCGCTCCACCAAAATTGTGCCTTCAAAGCCTTATAAATCTTACTTGTACCTAGATGTAACTCTCATCTCAAATGGTGGTAAGCATAAAGTAGTTTTTTATGACATACCATAGTTTCAACCATCTAATCTCTAAAACCCACAACTGAACCACCATTAATTTTCCAGTCCTCAATGGTCTCCCAACCATTGAGTTTTGAACTTGAAACCATACATTCTACATCATATTTTTTGCCTCTTGGAACATTTTTTCTAAATAAAGAACATGCGTAGATGAAAAGAAAACCGCATCATCACATCGGTCTTCACATTCCACATGCATGTCTGCTAAGACCGACATCTACTACCATTCATCTGATGCTTCTTTCGACAACTGAGAAAATGATTTCTAATCAATGCATCCGCCATAAAATTTCCTTTCCCTTGTGTGTACCTCAAGTCAAAGTCAAACCTTTAGAGATACTACCTCTGTCTTCTTTTCTATAGATTCAGACCTAACTATGAGAAAATGTGTTTAATGTTTTTTTGATCCGTAAACATAGTAAATTTCTCACCAAAGAGATAATGTCTCCATGTTTTCAAATCATGAATTACTGTAGATAACTCCAAATCATGTGTTGGGTAATTATTCTCATGCAACCTCAACTACCTTGAACAAAAAGAAACCTCCTGATCTCTTTGCATGAGAACACAACCCAACCCTAATCCCGAAGCATCACAATACTCAACATACCCCTGTCTTAATTATGGAAAGTTCATAATAGGTTCTGATTTAAGTTAAACTTTTAGTTCATGGAAAGACTTCTGACATTCCTCCATCCATTGAAATGGAGCATTCTTCTTTGTCAGAGCAGTCATTGGTGGAGCTAGTTGTGAGAAATCATGAACAAAACATTAGTAGTAACCATCAAAACCACGAAATCATTGTATCTTGAAAACATTCTTTGTTGTTTTCCAAGAGATAATGGCTTTTATATTTTAAAAATAAATAGAAATCCCATTATCAAGATTGACATGGCCAAGAAAACGTACTTCATGTATCCAAAAATCACACAGTGATAATTTGGCATACAAAAAATTATATCTCAAGATTTGTAACACTATTTCCAGGTGCACCTCATGATGTGCCCCTATCTTTAAATAGACCAAAATTTCATCCACAAACACCACAACAAAATAATCAAAGTATATTGAAATATCTGATTAATCAATTCCATGAATACCATTGGTGCTTATGTTATACTGAAAGGCATGAAAACATATTCATAGTGTCTATATGTACTTCTGATAGCTGTATTGGGAATATCCTCTTCTCAAACTTTCAATTGGTGATATCCTGATCGCAAGTCAATCTTGGAGAACCACTGAGTTCACCTTAATTGATTTAAAAAAATCATCAATGCGTGCAAGTGGATATTTTTTATTTATTTTATCTTGGTTAAGATTATGATAATCAACACACAACTGAAGAGTTCAATATGCCTTCTTCACGAAAAAAACGGGTGCTTCCCATGGAGATATACTTGGTCGAATGAAACACTTTCTTTCCAGCTCCTATAACTGCACTTTCAATTCCCATAATTATATTTTTTTTATCCTATACAATATAAGGGAAATAAAACTGGTCCATGGAAGGAGATCAATCATAAACTCCCCTTCCCATAGAGGTGGTAACCCTAAGAAATTCATGTGAAAGAAATTTGGATATTGATCCACAATAGCTAGAAAACTAATTTCCTTGATCTCTTCCATCGATGCCAAATTCAACACTGCCAATTGGTAATAGATAGTTCCCACTATTGGTTCCAGCATTTATTTTCACCCTTCATTACAATCCTATCTCCTCTAAAGAGATGCTTGATGTCATCCTCAGTCATGAAACTCACTGTTCTCCTATTACAGTCAATTTGATCCTTGAACATTGTCAGCCAATCCATACCCAGGATTAAATCATATACATCCATATCAAACATTAAGAAGTCCCTTTTTAGATCAGATCCATCAACAGTTATAGAACATGCTCTATAAACAATGGATTGACATTCGCCTTCACCGAGAGGAGTTTTTTGTTTCAAAACAGAAGTCATAATTTTTAGTTTTAAACATAGAATGTCCACAGCATGAGAAGCAATAAAGGAATGTGATGCACCAGTATCAAAAACCACATGAACAAAGGTAGAATTCAGAATAAGCCTACCTCTCACTATAGATGGTCCATCATAATCATCAAAAATCATCTGCTCAATTCCATACAATTGTTTCTTCACATCATTGATCTTAATGTTTCCTTGCTGAGGTTTCCCTGGTTAAGAAGTCATTTTATTTATAGAATCATTATGGCTAGCTCTGTTTGCTGACGAGATAGATTATGTTGTCCTCGTCCAGTCAAAGCATACGATACTTGCGACACCTAAGAAGTGTCTCGAGCGTCTGACCTTGGATCACTATGACAATAGAACTGAAGATGTCCCATATTATTGCAATTATGACATGTTGTAAGCTGTGTTATACAATATTTCTTTAAGTGGTCAAGATAAATACGTTGAAAACAACCTACTTTTCTCTAGGGTCGTAGAGGAAGGATTACTAATCCAACTGTCTAGTTATGATTTCCACTTGTACCTTAGAAATAGGTGTCCCTCTTTCCCTTTTTCTCAGTAGTTGAGTTCCCATCGTTTCCTATAGGTATTATCATGCCTCCTCCCATATATCCCAAGATGTCATGTTCAGCCACAATCGATATGTTCACCATCTCTCTCTAATCTGCAATACAAAGTACTATAATCTTTGATAAAATCTCCTATCATAGCCCTGATTTGAAGATGTGTGCCTTCAAAGAGTCCCTTTCTACAACTTCTGGTGAAAATAGTACTTTGTTCAATAACATAGACACATAATCTGTGACAGAGAGACTCTCTTGTTTCAGTATAAAGAAGTCTATCATTTTCTGGATCATGAACATGTGAGGATAGAACTGTTTGGTGAAAAATTCCTCAAAATCCTCCCATGTAAGTCCATCCTATTAAGCCTGTACCGCTTAATCCCAACACTAACGTGTAAGATCCTCAAGAATATACATCCCCATTTTGACCTTTAGCTCTACCGGAGTTCTAATGAAGTCAAATATATGATTCATCCTACATAGACACACCTCCGCCTTCTCATGTTTGGAATCACCCTGGAATTTAGGTGGATTCTGCTTCATGAATTGGATGGTATGATCCACATGTTGGGGATTATTCCTCCATTTCCCTGTGTCCAAATCATGAAATTTTTGGAAAATACTATGAACCAGCTCTTGGTTCACACGTGGTTCAGGTGCAACCACATTCCCCATAGCTTCTTTGGGTGGGTTTTGACGACGCCTGCCTGGTGCCAATGTCTAAACTAACAACAAACTCTATTAATCTCAATCACTAGAAACTTTTTCATTAACATTTAATATTCTATCACATCAAATACCAAAATATTGTTTTCCAAAATAACATGTTTCCCCTATTCTACTATTTTTGAAACTAATTCACATTCTCTTGAAAATTAACCCATTTTCAAGATATGATAATAATACACATTTTCAAAATCATTCATTTGAAAACAAATTCCATTATTTTTCAGAATTTTACACTTTTTCTCACAACCTGGATCATTCCTAGAAATGATGTATGCACTCATACTGGGAATTCATTCATATAAAATTCATTCCATGGTCGTCTCATTGGCTAAACCCATGAAAATGAGATTTTAAATTTCTAGAAGTGTCTCCTAACATTGATTTACCCAACTCCCTGGTAACTTGAACTTTAATATAAAAGGGTTAGCTACATCCTTTTCTGCTATACATTTCATGTTCTGACAATCCTACGCCTTTCTAAGTATCCCACCCAATGAATAGACAAGAAGGGATTTCATCTACAAAACAATGAACATTGATGACTACTTGTTAGGCAATGACCGAACAAGCTGATACCATTTATAATGACCCAAAAATTCCCATTGTATTGAGTGTACCATGAGTAATCACTAGGCCTTAAGCGACATCCCCAATACACCCAATGCTGGAAATATATTCTGAAGGCTTTCAAATACAAGTGGGGGACAATTTACCCTTTATGAAATAAACAAATAAACCTACCAACCATAACAAACATTCACTATATGTTGCATGAAAAAACAAAATACAACTCAACAACTTCACGTGTGAAACATTACATTTTCCCTTGTCCCAAAAGATAACATCTACAAAAGCACCATAATGCCAAAGCATCGGTGAGTATAAAACTCAGTAGGTTTTCCGCCAATGACTTCCCAACTCACGCCACTAGGATAGACGAGTTAGAAACAATAATATAAAACATTTTATATAAAAAAAATTCTCAAAAATAGTTTATAACTAAATATAAAAAAGTTTCCAAAACCATTCATTACCAATACAAACAAGTTTAATTGAAACCAATTTTTCCCATAAAGATATTATTCCACAAAAATAAGTAAAAAAACATTGAAAACATTCTAAAATATCCCTTTATCGATATACCCAACCATTAATCAAACCCTCACAACCAACCATGCATGCTATGTAATGAAATTTCCATACTCATGAATAGTTTCTTGTTTATCTACTGAGTTGTCACAAGGTAATTGTATCCCATGTTCCATGAACCCTTTGTCATCGAGAACAAGGTCATATTTCATCCAAACCCCATGTATGAAATTCGAATGTGCCATTAAAACTTTTTCACTGAGCACAAGGTCATATTTCAACCAAGCCCTATATATAAAACATGAACAAACACCCTATTTTCCCAAAAATCATGCCAAAACATCCCTTTCAATAAAAACATATTTTTATTGAAAACCATTTCCGTCAAACCCATTTCAATGCTGAAACATTTCAATTACAAACCATTTCAATTAAACTCCATTTTTTTTATTGAAAACCATTTCTATTTAAAATATCTTTTCCATGAACCATTTATAAATTCCAGAAAATCCATAATTTAAAATCATTGTTTTAAATTCATGAAACTAAACCCTGTTTTGCAAAATTATTCACCACGATCATGCAATTTCAAAAAAACCATAAATCATCACATATAAATACCTTTAAATGAATTTTACAATAAATAAACCAATTTGAATCTAATACAAAAAATCATATCAAGAATAGTTAAAAGAGAATCCACCTACCTCAATGGGTTTGATGAAAAATTGACAATAGATGAAGAACACACAAGAAAGCGGGTGGATTCTACAAGAACGGGATTAGTTATATTATCCTAGAAAGTTCACGATTAAAAATTGAATTAATTGGTATCCAAAAACATATATCTTCCCACTAAAGGTTTAGATCTAAGAAAAAATGGATATCATAGAAGTAGATCAAAGCAGATCTAAGAAAACATGACAAATCCAGAAAGAATGGTCACATACCTCAAGAATCAGACTCGAAATCACCATGTGAAGGATATGTGATGGCTCCAACTCATGTGGGGAGGGTTATACATCCTTATAAAGAGAGTAATCTTGAAATAGGGGAGTTTTTAATCCCAAAAAAATATATAGAGCAAAAAATAGTAAGCTCCTAGAAAATAGGATCTAGATTTGACCTCTATGCAAGGTTTGACTACACGGTTTTGGCCAACCGTGTATGGATCGTGTGAATTTACTTCTGGTACCAAAACTCCTTATAAAATCCCCAAAATATAAAATCCTTTACCTCTACCTTTTTTATGGAAACATATTTCTTATGGAAACATCCCACTTTATGGAAACACCCCACTTTATGGAAACAACCCACTTTATTGAAACACCCACTTTATGGAAACACCCCACTTTATAGAAACTACCCACTTTATGAAAACTACTAGCATTATGGAAACACACAACATAATGTAAACTCTATATATTATATAAAATCTCTATTTTATGGAAACTCCCTATTTTATAGAAACTCTCTATTTTATGGAAAGTCACTATTTTATTGAAACTCTCTATTTTATGGAAACTCTCTATTTTAGGGAAACTCACTATTTTATAGAAACTCTCTATTTTATACAATTCAATTTAAAAAACATGAGGAATGTGGTTATGTACCCAAAACAGTGGGGTACTATATTTATTATATACTCCTAGCCACCCACTATGGCACAGTCCCTGGGTCAATGGTGTAACCAACCACCTGGAGAATCCTAACACCACTACCAACTGAGGACCCTATATCACTCAATCATACCACAATGTCATGATATTTTCCATAAAATAATACCACACATTGTAGTCCCTCTGGTTGTGGTGTGATCATTAAAAGACAGAGAAAGTATTTAACTATATATAGTATAATATTAATCCAAGGGAGATTAGATGGTTATTTCTATATATAATTTTATATAGTTAATATCTACTATACTGTGGAATTTTACCATAAAATTTGAAAAATCTACTCTCAAATATCCTTAAATGCACTAAAATTCCCAATTTTGTGTCAGGTTCTCTTCATAATTCAAAAAATAATAATCACATTTATACCATTTCCATGAAATATTTCCTAGGATATAGCATGATATTCCCCAGACTCAGAATTTATTATATCTCTAAGAGAGACTATGGAATGATTTACATCAATCATGGTGAAATCTTATTAAATCATTCAAATATTTTATCACATATCACACTCCCCATTCCATAAAGCCAACTGGTTGTTTTGTGACTTATCTCATGCAGTAGCAATCTATAGCGGGATGGACATGACCATACTATAATGAAACACATATCAATTAAGGCACATATAATCCCTATAAAAATTTTGAAAACACCCCCAAGAGATTTTCTAACTTTTTGGATCCCAATATTATTCTTAAATATCAAAACATCCCCTACCCCAATATAAAAATTTAAATTCCCCACGATTTTAACCAGACTCTGAAGACATGTGTCTTTTGAGTAAGCACATGGATAAGTGTAACCTTTTTAATTTACCTTACATGGTTGGATAATTGCTTCGGTGAATTTTATATTTTCTATTTATGGTGAGTTGATCTATTGAGGATGACTATATAATGTTTCATAGATCAAACCAGTTCTTATTGAATAGTTAGGGAATTGTTTTGTAAACCTTTTGGCCAAAATGTGTGAGATACCCAAAAAAATTAAAAATTAAAATTCATGTTATAAGATTGAAAAATTTAAAATTTTTCATCTTTACTAAATCATTTCTATTCATACTATGCTTTTAGATAGCCATTGGGATCTCTCCTCTTCATCTTCCAGTTTCTAATCCTTTTCATTATGGATTTCTTGAGGATTTCTAATGTGAACTTCTCTTTTCTTAATATTTTCTTCTATTGTGTTTATTTATTATTAATTTGTTCTTCTACCATGAACAATAATGAATATAGTTATCAAATATCAGATTTGTGATGATCTAATCATGCGGTTTTTGATTTCTATGACATGTTAAAGTTATTTCCTACCAAGGTCTAACTTCCTCAATTGACGGTGAAATGATTTGAGAAACCTATGGTTGGTGTTTTTTTAAATTGATTCTATTTTACATGTAATGTAATGAAATTTATTTTTAAAATAATTTCCTATAAATTTCTAAAAAGATGAGATTCCCTTTATGGATTTTTAAAATGTGTTCTATGTTTTATACACATGACATAAAGAGATTCATATGGATTTTACATTTTTATTTCTAAAACCGTTACATTCTCTTGAAGAAAAATTTTATTAATGTTTAATAGATTTTTTTAATAACAAAAAGGTTTTTTGACTCTCTATTGATTTTAAAAGAGTGTAAATCATTTTTTCAATGGGTTTTTTCTAATTAAAGGGTTTATTTTGGATTTTATAAAATTATTCCTGAGATCTAATTGAAATTGTTATGTTCTATGATTTTTTAATAAAATTTTTGATTTCTAAATAATTCCTAAATGAGTATTATATGTTTTAGTTTTAAAATAATATTTTATAACTTGATATCCAATGTTTTATCAAAAGGTTTGGTTGTCAATTTTTAAAATAGGTTCTCTTGATGCATGTGACACCATTATCTAGGGAAAATTTTGTTAATTTTAATATATGTTTTTCCATTCAAGGGATAAAAAAATTATTTAATGTACGTATAAATTTTTATGGGGTTGTTTCTTGATAGGTTGTTGAAGGTGAGATGTGAATATATGGGTTTTGTTTTATTATTGATAAATGTGTGGTCATATGAAATTCTTTTTTTCTCACCTCCACTTCTGGTTATGTCATTAGAACCGTATTTAGCTTAGTGGGAGACATGGATTCATGATACACTAGCAAACAATTACTACATTGTATTGTGTACCCTTGTTTATATCATGCCCTTTAAAGGAGATTTTCCTGGATAAGGATAGTTTATAGTATGTCTAGGGGTTTTTTCATTTACGAATGTAGCACAGGAAATAATTTGGTTCCTCCTAAGTATGTATATGTTCATATCACAATTGTTCCAATTGAGTTTCACATGATTAGTATACTTTTTTTATGATTATATCTTGAATTTTATGACTTCTTTCATTGTTAATATCAATTCTTTCTAATATAATTTCTCTGGAAAAATTTCTATTTCAATTGTTTACTCATGATGAGTTTCATTGATATTATGGTTCCCAATGCATTTTATACCTTTTATAATTCTTGTTTTTTTAGTTTAAATTCCAACTAGTTTATAAGTAGAGGATTTGTATGAATGATTTAAAATGGATTATTAATAATTGTTTTAATTTTATAAGTTAAATATTTTTATTTTCATGATTTAAAAGTTCTTTTTTCTACAAAAACTATTTTTTATGTCATGGGATACATAAAATGTTTTTGGGGAAAATATTTTAAAGGAGGAAGGTAACATCGTTTTATCATATAATAAAAATGTATTTTTAAATTTTTTAAATTATTTTCATTCCAATTAGTTATTCCTCTTTTATTTTACATAATGGGGGATTATGACTTCATAATGGTTAAATTAAGTAACTTTTTTTGTTATACTTTCACATTTGAAAAATTAATTTAAAATTATATTTTTAAATTTCATTTTTGAAATATATTATAAATGAAATTTCATAAACTCTTTTGTGAAATCCAACATTTCATGTTTAGCTTATACCCTATATACACAATTTGTTGTGTATGTAGTTCCAATATTTTGATTAGGTTCCTCATTTAGGTTATTTTATTGATTATGTTATCAAGGGTCTACTAATGGATCTTTTTGGATTTAAAGGTGTTCTTGTTTCACTTGTGTCGATCATGTGGTTGTTCAGGGCTGTGGATAGTTTTGGATGTCCATATCATCCACATTGGACTTACATTTATATCTTTTGTAAATTTATCTTATTTAAATACTTTTTTTGTATTCATTTGGAAATTTTACATTTCATGGTTAGTATAGTTCTGTATATTTATTATGCCACATTTTTTTGTTATTTATTTGAAATTATTTATTTTATATACATGGATGGCCGGTGTATAGAAACAAAATCCCAGATTACAAATAATGGTTTACTTATGTTTTTTTATTAGATTTTTGAAAACTAATTCTTACTAGGATTATAACTAATTCCTATTGATTGTAACATACTTATAATAATCAGGAAACAACTTCTAGTCTTATGACATGACGAATCAGGTGGTGTGGTTGGTTGAACCATGTCATGAACCCCTTGGGTACACAGGTAACTCGTTATCTGAGACGGTCATGACATAGTTTTAAGGGAGTTCATAATCCCCATGGGTCGGTGACTATAACCTGAAATCATATAACATGAAATAAGGAATGAATTTTCTACAAAACGTAGATAATGAAAAATAAAAATGGAAATATTCATAATTGAAGAAACTCCACTATGAGTAATGTACGATAAGTCAACAAGGAATTGATGCCCAAATTATTACAACCCCAGTGATAAAATATGGAAAAACAAACCAAGTCCCTAAGTACACAACTCACCAAAACCAAGGTTCAAAAGCTGGATCCACCTCCACAAGATCCTCTCCCATTGCTCAAACCTAGAAGGAGAAGATCTACAAAACCCCGAAGGCACAAGTAGGGTGTGATCTAAAAATCCCAGTAGGGTCTCACCAAGGATTCCATAATAGATAGCAATAATAGATTAAACAAAGAAATTATTTAAATTTAAATAGAATTGGTTTTTAATTTCAAACAATAATTAAATATAATATGTTACACAATTCATATGATAGAAAAATACTTTAAGAACAGACATTTCAAATGACGGAATATTTCTAAAATAGTTGATTAAATAAATAAATGACAACAAATAGTTTATATAAATTAAAAATGTATGTAAATAAGTTTAAACAAAATTAACATATATTTATATCTCAAATATAAAATAATCGATCAACATAGTCATCTTCCAAATAAGTACGATAGTATTTCCAGCTATAGGAATTGGTACTATCTTTGTGATATATATAATATATGTATATATACATCCCCTAAAACTGTCCAAAGGTCACTCATCACCCACCCATTGGGGATGTGACCCACAGCATGTATTTTTTATAACATTTTAATAGCATATTGTGTGTCCAAATAACTCACCAGTAACATAAATCTTGTATTTTCGCTTATAAAAACAATTAGTGGAAATTTATTTTAATACTGGCTAAAATTAAATTAAATTTCATTCTTCAATTTCAATGATAATTTTTCATTTAAAACCAAACTGACTTTTAATAAAAAAAAATATGCCTCTCTAATAATATAAAACCACTTGGTTTATATCAAAAAAATTTGAGCCATTTTCAAAAGTTTGGAATCCATTCAAAACTAATTCCTTCAATTTCAGAATTCCTTTCCACAATTAATTTCAACAATTTTATTGAAATTTTTTTCATTAAAATTCAAAATTAAATTAAACAATTTTGATCAACCAATTTCCCTAAACACACACCAATTCAGTGGAGTTTGGGGTTTCTCTAATTCTTATGCCAAAACCATTTCAAATCTCCCAATAAAATGGAATTATATTTTATCAAATCAATTGAATTAAATATTGAGAAATTAAATTTAAATAAATAATTAAAATATATCAGGAAATTTCAATGTTAATCAATTTAGATAAATAATATGTAATCAGATACCTATTTATTAAAAATAAACACTCGTAATGACACCCATCAATGAGAACAAAGGTGTAGAAGACCTTGAATCGCAGCCTAGAAGTGTGATCTAACACAATGGGACATATGTCATTTAATTTCAGGATGACCCACTAAAATCCCAAAGGATGACAAAGAGAGATATATGAATAATAATGGAGAATGCTTACCCATAAATTAAATCAAAAGAGAATAGATGAGATAAATCCAAATGAATGGATCTAGAAGGGTTAGAAAGCATCAAGATCAGATGGGGAAGGAATTAGGTCAAGTGAGACAAAACTGAATTGGTGGATAGAAAAAAACTGACTGACATAATGCCTCATTAAAAACTACATTTTTGTTATTATACAACTCGTCATACCAATTCACATCATGAAACCCTTAAATTTCATAATCACCAAAATACACATCACCTCGAATTGAAAATTTTTCCTTAAATATGTCACGATGTGTAACGGATAATCATGATGTGTAACCTTCATAGCATGGATATTTTCATGACCTTCCTCCAGAAACCATTATAGGTCATGTATCCCAATTACATTGTGTGTAACCCTCCAGAACCTTATAGAAAATTCTATACAAATCTGAGATTCCAACAAATATATAGATTTTATAGTTATCCTACGAATTCATTCTCAACCCAAAACCAATAAATGAAAAGGAAAAAACATGATAAGTTCAAAACAATACCTATCAGATCGATAACAAGATGTCACAACCTCCCCACAATATAATATTTTTGTCCCTAGAAATCCAATAATGAGTCTTCCATACCAAAAATATGAGGTCACCACTCTCTCATCAGTTTATCTAGTTACCATGTCTCTTGATTATTAGAACCATTCTTCCATTGCACACAAACCGGAGGTATCATACTCCCATGAAGTATCATTGTCTTGGAATCAACAATACTGACTAGCTACTTAGTCAAAGAAAAATAAATCTCATTCTCCATATCCCTATATCTCAAAACAAGATATGGGTCAAATAATCACTTTCTAAGCTGCGATACATGGAATACGTTCTGTCTCAACTTCTTTTGTGGTAGAAGTTCTACGCCGTATGAAAATAACTCTATCTATTCAACAACCTCAATAGGTCCCAAAAAATGGGGATAAGGCTTCACTATCCTCTAAATCCATCAATGACCCAACCTAATTGAAACATTTAAGAACACCTTTTCACTAACTGAGAAATACAATAGTCTATGGAGTTGTTCAGCATAAGACTTATATAGGCTCTGTGGTATCAACTTTCTCTAATGAATGAACTGAATCATAAGAGTCATATCTTGGACCAAACTCTATCTAAACAAAGATGTTTCATCAATCCCTAACCAATGCAATGTGTAATGCCCTAAACCAAGTTTCCCATCATTGGTACATTATTACATAACATTTCCATGATCACAAAATATGAGGTCTCAAAGGACCGATTAGTTTAATAGCCATGGAATTATTAGATACATTCATATGGTTTACAATACATCATAAAATGGAAAAAATAAAACAACATTGTTTCCATTTAAAACACTAAGATCCCATAGACTATCCCTGTAGGTCAGTTATAATATACTTCTTCAAATATTTGGAAAAATAAAACATAGAATGGGGTGAGCTCAGATGCTTATTAAGGATAACAATATAGAGGAAACATTCATAAATAAGCATAAACATTTAAGGAAATGTATCAAACTAAAACAAAATCATTTTCAACGTAATATTCATCATAATATGGAAAATATAAATCAAAATAATTCCATTTACATAATCACATGGATATTCTACTAGTTTAATAATCACATGCAATATCAATAGACACTTTTATATTGATAGAATGCATAATGCTAGACTTTCATAACCACATAGTCAAAGCCTTGACCCAAGACTACAAACAATATTTTGACAAGGCCTTGTACCAAGACACTAGTTTGTCTCATTAGACCTACTGATGCATAGAGGAGTTATATCGGGCTCCAACCGTCATTTACAAAGTCCAATGCATTCCCTATATGAAAAGGTTTAAACAGAAGTTAAACATTCTTATTATAACTGGCATAAGAAATTTCAATAATTTACCCAAAAACCATGAATGGTATGAAATAACAAATCCATAGTAAAACATATCACAAAACCATCAATACAATATGGATGTTTTGTATCCTAATAAATCAACTTCAAACAAACCTAAAATCCATCAAAGGATGTTGACATGGATGAAATCAAAACCTTTTTAGAGAAATATATCTTTCTATTTTGAAATCATTTAAACTTAACATAATTATAAAAGAAAAAAATTATATTTGAAAATATTCTTATAATCTTGTAATGAAATCTTCGACGATGTTATAGCAGCAGGAAAATAGTAGCACCGGCCGTATAAGTTAAAAAAACATTCTTACCATTATTTTTTGGAAAATTTCATAAAGTACACTGTTTGGAAAACGATAGAAAGATTCCTTTCAAACCATTTTATAAAAATTCAACAAGGGTAAAAATGAATTTAACCAATATTCTAGTAAATAAGTAAAAAAAATTGGAATACATTTTTTAAGAAACATGAATATGGATGATAAAGAGGTCCCAGTAGATACTTGAATAAAAGCCACTTCGGATAATAAAGAGACTGTGAAATTAACCCTTACCTTGTACTTTTCCTTGTTAGAGAGTTGGTTAACCTCATGTATAATGGTGAAATAATTGTTATTAAATTATATAATAATCATATACATTAATATTATATCATATATGATCTTTTAACATTGCTTTGTTAATAATATATTATTATTATCGTCGTTTCAGGTGTTAATTGATTCATTTTCCTTTATATGATTTGTTATATAGGTAATGTTTTTATGGAAATGATGTATCTTATTCATATTAAGAATTATATTAAGTCTATAAACATTATTTTTAATCATCTACCTATAATTATTCTTGAATGGATACGATGGGGAATGAATCTCATTGCGTTCGTGGAGAGGGTAATCCGTACATACGCACGAGCGACAATATCATTCATTGAATATTATAATAATATATAATTGGATGTTTTATCATATATAGAGAATAAAAATAATTTTATATTAATTATATACCACAATTACACATCATTGTTATACCCATCCAAATAATAATGTATTGAATAATAATTATAACACGACATGGAGACGATAAGCCGTACACACGCATTTTTGGTGACATGTCATTAAAAGAATGGATAGAATAATGAATATGGTACTTCCATATATATAATAAAATCAAATTATGTAGAATAAACTATTGTTATTATTTTATAATAGAAAAACAAATAATGAGGAAGTGGAAGAAGAAAGGAACTTGAAAGAGGTGATGAAATATTTACCTCTTCTTCAGATTCTTCCTTTGAATTAGATCAAAAGGGCTCCATAGGTTGGCTTTATGACTAAATTAAGGCCTATTGGATGAAGGGAGGATAGTTAATGTGTATTTGGGCAGGTGTTGGCTAAGCCAAAAGTCTTTGATGGTGTTAATTAGAGAGAAGGGGGGGGGGTGCCCTTTTATAAGAGGGGTGAGGGGAACCTTAGGAAAATCTTGAAATATTATTTTATAATAAAATCATTTTCGGTTTCTAATGGCTCCAAAATAAATTATTTAAAGTATAAGGTGGGTATGGTTCTAAATACACTCATACAATAGGTTTTATATAGGTTTGGGTCACTATATTAACCTTATCTTTTAGATTTAATTTTTGTTAAATAGTTTTACATTTACCATTCCTCTTTGTATTTTTATATTATATTGTTAATAAACATACAATAAACTTCTTTGAGAACCCCAAGTGGTTAATTAATGATAAAAATATCATTATATAAGTCTTTTGGCCGAAACATATATTTTTGTTATTATTATATCAACCAATAATATTGTATTTGTTTTAAAAACTCATTTATGTCAGTATTGAAATTATTTAACAATAGATATTTTTAAAGCCCTAAACACATTATTACATAGAATTAAATATATTTAATCAACCCTAACATGTAATAGTCACCAATAAATGTTTTTTATGGTATCCAA
This sequence comes from Viscum album, assembly GCA_963277665.1. Lineage (NCBI taxonomy): Eukaryota > Viridiplantae > Streptophyta > Magnoliopsida > Santalales > Viscaceae > Viscum > Viscum album. The sequence goes on from OY728119.1 coordinate 1,221,950,558, forward strand.
AAAATCAAATTATATATTTTTTTGTATTTAAAATATCATTTTTTATTGTTTCATTAATAAGGAAAATACTACATCATTATTGTGTCATACATAAACATATGTATTTTATGTCTAAAATTTTTAAATAAAATTTCCTGATGTAGGAAATTGTTTTAGATTTATAATTAATCTTAATAGCCAAATATATCAGTTATAAAACCTTATATAAAAAATTGTTTATTAAAAGATATTTTCTTTTGTAATTTTTGTCTTTACTTTAGATTATTTATTATAAAATGTCATTATCAATCCCAAGTGGCTCCATGGGGTCCCAAAATCGACCCAAGGATTCACAAGGTCGGACATGTATCTTCAAATAGGGTTAGGACAGATGTTAGGGTATAATAATATTATTATAATATTGTTGTTTTAACCTTATTTTCTGGATTTACCCCTTTAATCACGGTAAATAAAATATTTACTGAAGTAAATAATCTAAATGTTTAAAAATAAAAGTTACCTATTTACACAATTTTGACCTCCTTATTACAAATATGGGATCCATTTTTCCAAATTAAAAACAGAGTAGTGGCGGAAATTAATTTAAAATAAATTACTGTTGTCAAAACAAAAAGCATGTTTTTATGAAATAATATCTATCATAAGATTAACACTTGTTTATGTCAAATTTAAATGTGAAATTACTAAAAATGACAAAAATTGTATTAAATGATAAGAATATAATCTAATTATACTTCCGAACCATTCAAATGAAAAATTTATCACTGCTAATTATTTCGATTAAAAAGTTGTTTTTAATTAAAATTTAGTAATTTTCACTATTCATCAAAATATGAATGTTATCAGAAAAATTACCAAAAATTCACCCAAAGATAATTTTGATATTAAAAATCCAAATTTGAAGTCCATTTTTAATGATTAAATGTATAAAATTTCAGAAAGTGGGTATTACTTTTCATAACAGCTAGTTTGATTGGTTGTGGTGTGTTAGAACTCTAATTTCCGTACAACACACGCTATTATATTATTCAAAGAGAAGAATACTATGGAAGCCTGGGGTGGTAAATTCTACCCCACTTCAAATAAAATCATACATGAAATTTCTAGAGTATTTATGTGTAAAAATTCTCTGGTGGTTCTTCATCATAAGTTCCTCGGGTTCCCATGTTGCCTCTTCCATCTTAGGGTTTCTCCATAGAACCTTTACCAAACAAGTCATCTGGTTTCGCATCACTTGTTCTCTTATATCAAGAACCTTGATAGGATATTCTCAATAAGATAGATTTGGTTCCAGTTATAATTCCTCATAGGTGAGTACCTGCGTTGGTTCATGCATGTATTTTCTTAACAGTGATACATGGAACACATCGTGAACTTTGGAGAGGCTTGGTGGCATTGCCAAACAGTAAGCTATAGCCCAAATTTGTTCTACAATTTCAAAAGGTCCGATGTACCTGGGACTCAATTTTCCCTTTTTACCGAAATGTATAACACCCTTCCATGGAGATACCATCAAGAAAACATGATCTCCTACCTGAAATTCCAAATCATTCCTTCAGTTATCGGCATAGCTCTTATTCTTACTTTGAGATGCTTTGATGTGGGTTTGGATTAACTTCACATTTTCCATCATTTCCTCCACATGTTCCGGGCCTACAATTTTTCTTTCACCAACATCATCCAAACTGGTTGGTGTGCGACATCTCTTTCTGTATAACGCTTCATACGGTGCCATCGGAATATTTGAATTGAAGTTATTATTATAGAAAAATTCTATTAGAGGTAAATATTGATCCCACATAACTTGAAAGTATAGTGAGAAAGATCTCAACATGTCTTATAAGTTTTTAATATTCTTTTTTGATTGTCCATTAGTTTGAGGGTGGTAGGTAGTACTCAAATGATGTTCAGTATTCAAGGCTTTTTGAAGACGTTTCCAGAATCTTGATGTAAAACTTGGACCACGATAAAAAAATCGATATTGGTACTCCACGAAGTCTCACAACTTCATTAATATATAGTCTTGCAAGACTTTCAATTGGAAAATCATACCTTATAACAAGAAAATGTACTGACTTGGTAAGATGATCAACAATGACCCATATTGTATCATTCCTTCTAGGAGTCTTCTGTAGTCCAACGAAAAAGTCCATCATAATATTATCCCATTTCCACTCATGTATGGTAAGAGGTTACAAGACCACTTTAGGTTGTTTCCTTCCAGCTTTCACTTGTTGAAAAACCATACATCTTGACACCAAATCATCAATCTCCCTCTTCATGTTGTCCCACCAAAAATGTTCCTTCAAATCTCTATACATTTTTTTTCTCTCAAGGTGTATAGAGAAATTGGAACTATGAGCATCATCCAACAATTCTATTTTTAGATCAGGTATATTGGGAACACAAAGTCTCTTCCCAAATTTTAAAATTCCATCTTCATATACGAAGTCACTCGATCTCCCATCATTCAAAGCTTTAATCTTCTTTTGAAACTCTTCATCACCAGTATGAGAACTCTTTATCCTTTCTAGTAAAGATGGTTTGGAAAAAATTTGAAAAAGTATTGATCATTCACCTTCCATGGTGATTCCCATATCCATCATTAATAAATCCATGTATATAGGATCCTTTTTAACTCTTATCTTTCTCAAAACTCCATCATCCTTTATACTCAAAGCATCTGCCACATTATTTTCCTTCCTCAAGTGGTAGTGTATAGTGCAATCATAATCCTTGAGTAGTTCAAGAAAACTTCTTTGCCTCATGTTGAGTTATTTCTGTGAAAAAATATACTTCATCCTCTTGTGGTTGGTATATATCTCACACTTTTTACCATAGAGATAGTGTCTCCGAATCTTCAAAGCAAATATCATAGCTTCTGACTCAAGATCATGAGTAGGATAGTTTTTCTCATGAATTTTTAGCTATCGTGATGCATAGGAAATTACCCTATCTTTTTTGCATTAGGACACAACCAAGTCCTTTCTTTGAAGCATCCCTATAAATAACAAACCCATCATTCCCTGAGTGTAGATTCAAGATAGGAGCATTGGATAATCTTCTCTTCAACTCTTAAAAACATTCTTCACAGTCTTTTGTCCAAACAAATTTTACCCATTTTCGTGTGAACATTTTTAGTGGGTTAGCCAAACGTGAAAAATTCTGGACGAAACATCGATAATAACCTGATAAACCAATAAAACTATGTACCTTAGTTATACTCGTCAGTCCTGGCCATTATTGGATTGCCTTGGTCATAGAAGTATCAACAGAGATTCCATCCATATAGACAATATGGGAAAGAAAAGAAATCTCCTAAATCCAGGATTCATACTTGCTATACATCCCATATTATTTGTGTCTTCTAAGAGTCTTTAGAATAATAAGCATGTGATTTCCATGATCTTCATAGATTTTGGAGTATACCAAGAATTCATCAATAAATATCACTAAAAAGTAATCAATATATTCTTTGAAAACTCTATTAATTATATCCATGAAGATAGAGGGTGCATTAGACAATCCAAAAGGCATTACTGTAAACTTGTAATGCCCGTACATAGTTTGAAATGCTGTTTTCGGAATGTCTTCCTTCTTCACACACAACTGATGAAATCCATATCGAAGTTCAACATTTGAAAAGTATTGAGCTACATGAAGTTGGTCAAATAAATCATCAATGCAAGGTTGGGGATACTAGTTCTTTATTGTTATAGCATTGATCTCCCTGGAGTCAATGCACAACCTCATAGATCGATCTTTCTTCTAAACAAAATGGACAGGGGCTCCCCATGGAGAAACACTAGGGAGAATAAATCCTTTATTACTCAATCCCTCTAGTTTTTTCTTTAGTTCCACTAATTCCACAATGACCATTCTGTAAGGGTTCTTCGATATGGGCCTTGATCAAGGAATTACATCAATGGAAAACTCAATTTCTCATTCTGGAGGATGTCTAGGTAAATATTCTGGATACACATCAACATATTCATTCACAATAGATACATACTCAATTTTAACATTCCTTTCCTTACCCATGGTTATTTCATTCTCTTCCTCCCCAATAATTGAATTTTGTTGAGCTACTGGGGGTGGATCTTGATAACAATTAGGTGGTGACGATTCTGCTCTAAAGATAAGGTTTTCTTTACCATCGTCATCAAAAATAGTAACCTCCTTCTTCTTATAATAACTTTTTTCATCATGGTCCTAAAGACAATCCATACCAAGGATTATATCAAATTCAATCATGGGTATGATGATGATATTAGAAGATAAAGAACATTTATATGCCCTAATGGGGACTTATTCACAAAACATTATTGTAATGATACTTCCCTTAGTAGTTTTGGCTGACAACTCCCTTGTTAAATCAAATTGGAAATATCTAATTTTCTTAGCTAACTGTGAAGATATGAAACAATGCAATGATCCAGAATCAAGTAAAGAATTGGATAAACATGAAGAAATCATTAAATTACCTGCCACTATGTCTTTCAAAGCTTCAACATCAGCAGTAGTGATAACATAAGCTTGGCCTTAATCCCTGGGCCATTTCTGAGGTAATTTCCACTGACGCTTAGGACATTTATTTTCATAATTCCCCCTTTCTCTAAAATTGTATCATTCAACATCGACAGCCTATTTATTCCCCATGCAATCACGAGTTTGGTGGCCTTTTTCACCACACTTGTAACAGACTCCCATTCCCTTCAGCCATGTACCACAGTGTTTCTTTCCACATTTAATGTACGATGGATATTCAAATTTTCCTTTCATTCCCTTATTTTCAATTCTAGAGTGTTTAGCAGAACTCATATTCTCTTGCTTTGATTTAAATTCATAAGACTTAGAGAATTATTTTTCTGTCTTGATATCATAGGGGACAATATCTTCATACAATGAGAAAAATTGTGAGAATAATGATTGATGGAGAAATGGTTTTAACCTGTTAAGGAAATGATCAATATTACTTCTTGGGTTACATATATAATCTTCAGCATGTCTCGCTAACCTTGTAAAGTTGGCCTCATACTTTGCGACATTCTCATCCTCCTTTTGCCTCAGACTCCGAAATTTCCTTTCCATATCTGCTCGATGGTCACGAGGAAAGATCTTTTCTATGAAAAGATATTTAAACTCCCTCCATTCAATATTTGAAACTTCATTATCTTCCTTTCTATTTTGAATCAATTACCACCATTGATCAACAACTCCAGTGAGGCGGTAAACTATCATGACAACGTTTTCCCTTTCACTACTCCCCAATGCATGGAATATTTTCTCTAAGGAATTTATCCATTGCTCAGCTTCTATTGGATTTGTACCCCCATTGAGTGTTGGTGGTTGTTTCCTCATGAAGAGATATAACATTGATCCTCCATGATGCAGATCAGGCTACTCTATACCGGAAAGGTTATTACGCATAACCTAAGTGACTTGTCCCGGTATGTTGGTTAGCTGATCATCACCAGTTGCATCACCAGCTTCACTATAATTATCTTGAGAAGGAGGTAAATCCCTACATGGAGTGCATTCATTTATACAGTTTCCATTCCTTCCACTAGGCGCCATTTCTAAATAATGGCATAAACTAGATTAGTTTATGAATCGAAATACATAATTCCAAACATGTTAAATACTTAACATAAATTGAACAGTTTATGGATATAATCCATAATCATAAAAAAGAAATTTCTTTGAGAAATTATATACTCATAAAACCTTCATAATGTTTTGTAAGGAAAATGAGAATTAGCCTAAGAAAATCCCCCGGGAGTGTCGTAACCAAGAGTGTATCAAGGCCGGTTGACATGCAACAGTTCCTGTTTGAGTCTAGCTTAAAGCGGTGTTTTTGAGTTTTACCCATAGGTACATCTCTGTCAGAGCCACCTCTACATTCTTGTGTCTCGATAGGGATGTACTTCTTGTAAAAATGACAAAATATCTACAATAACAAAATTCTAGGAAGGTGTTCTATACTAAACCTCAAAGTCCATCATAAGGCTATGTTCTATAATCAGAGTTTATCTAAATCTAGTTTCTAAGAATTGTACTAAACTTCTTTTAATACCAACTGTAACGCCTTAACTCTAGTTACCCAGAGTTGGTTAATTATTACATAACATTGTCAAGATCACAAAAGATCATGTATCAAAACACCGATTAGTTTAGTAGCCTTGAATGTACTAGATACATTCACAAGGTTTACATTACATCATAAAATGGAAAACTACAACAACATTTTTTCCATGGAAAACATTTCTATCAGATAGACTATCCCTGCAGGTCAGTCATAATATACTTATTTGAATCTTGGGAAAAATAAACCATAGAAAGGGGTGATCTTAGATGCTCAATAAGGATAACTATATAGCAGAAACTTTCATAAATAATCATAAACATTTAAGGAAAATTATAAAACTAAAATAAAATCATTTTCAACATAAAATTCATCATAATATGGAAAATATAAATAAAAATAATTCAATTTACTTACTCTCATGGATATTCTACTAGTCGAATAATCACATGCAATATCAATAGCCACATTCATAATGATGGAATGCATAATGCAATACTTTCATAACCACATAGTCAAGGCCTTGTGCCAAGACTACAAATAATATTTTTTCAAGGAATTGTGCCACGACACTAGTTTTTCTCATTATACCTACCGATACATTGAGGAGCTATAGTATCCTCCACCCGTCACTTACTATGTCCAATGCATTCACCATATCAAAAGGTTTAAACATAACATAAACATTTGTATTAAAACTAGCATACAAAATGTCAATATTTTATCCCTAAACCATGAATGGTATGAATTAACACATGCACACTCAAACATATAACAAAACCATCAATAAAATATAAAATTTCTTTATCAAAATAAATCCACTTCAAACAAACTTAAAATCCATCGAAGGATGTTGACATAGATAAAATCAAAACAATTTTAGAGATATATATCATTCTATTTTGAAATAATTTAAAGGTCACATAATTATAAAAGAAAACATTTATATTTTAAAATGTTCACATAGTCTTGTAAGGGATTCTTCGACGTTGTTATAATGGTGGTAAAATAGCTACACCCGCCATATAAGTTAAAAAAACATTCTTACCTTAATTTTGTGGAAAATGTCATAAATTACCCTGTTTGGAAATTGACGGAGATATTACTTTCAAACCATTATATAAAAATTAAAACAAGGGTATAAATGACTTTAACCCATAGTCTAGTAAATATTAAAAAAAATGGAATTAATTTTTTAAGAACCATGGATATGGAAGATAAAGAGGTCCCAGTAGATACTTACGTAAAAGCAACCCCGGATAATAAAGAGATTCGGAAATTAACCCTTACTTTGTACTTTTCCAGGGATGAGGGTAAGTTAACCTCCGGTATAATGGTGAAATAATTGTTATTAAATTATACAAGAATAATATACATTAATATGATATCATATATGATTTTTTAACATTGATTTTCTAATAATATCTTAGTATTATCGTCATTTTGGGTGTTAACTAATTTATTTTTCTTTATATGATTTGATACATAAGTAATGTTTTTTATGGATATGATGTATCGTATTCATATTCAGAATTATATTAAGTCTTTATCCATTATTTTTAATCATCTAACAAAAATTATTCTTGAATGGATACAATGAGTAATGAATCTCATCGCGTTTGGGGAGACGGTAATCCGTACATATGCACAAGCGACAATATCATTATTTTAATATTAGAATAATATATAATTGGATGTTATATCATATAAAAATAATCATCATCATGTTATATTTATTATTTAAATCAATTAAACATCCTTATTATACCCATCCAAATAATAATGTTTTGAATAACAATTACACCACGATGTGGAGACGTTAAACCATACGTACGCACATATGGTGACATGTCATTCAAAAGATGGATAGAATAATGAATATGGTTGTACCATATTTATAATAACCTCACAGTATATATAATGTACTGGAGTTATTATTTTATAATGGAAAAAACAAAGGAATAGTAAGTGGAAGAAGAAAGGTACTTGAAATAGGTGATGAAATATTTAACTCTTGTTGGGGTTCTTCCTTTTGATTTGAACAAAAGGGCTCCATAGGATGGATGTTTGACTAAATTATGGCCTTTAGGATGAAGGGAGGACAGTTAATGGGTATTTGGGTATGGGTTGGCCGAGTGAAAATTCTTTTATATTGTGAATTAGAGAGAAGTGGGAGTTCCCTTTTATAAGAAGGGTGAGGGGCACCTTAAGAAAATCTATAAATATTATTTTATAATAAAATAATTTTCGGTTTATAATGTCTGAAAAATAAATTATTTAAAGGATAATGTGGGTATGGGTCAAAAACCTCTCAACCAAGAGGTTTTAGATAGGTTTGTGTCACTATATTAACCTTATATTTTAGAATTAATTCTTAGTTAAATAGTTTGACATTTATCATGCCTTTTTGTATTTTTATATTATATGGTTAATAAACATACTATAAACTTCCAAGAGAACCCAGAGAGTTTCATTAATGATACAAGTATCATTATATAAGACTTCTGGCCAATCCTTAGATTTTTAGGATTATTATATCAACCAATAATATTGTATTTGTTTTAAAAATTCATTTATGTCAATCTTGAGATTATTTAATAAATGATTTTTTGAAAGTCTTAACAACATTATTACATATAAATAAATACATTTAATCAATTCTAAAATGTAATATTAAGCAATAAATTTCTTTGATGGAATCAAAAATTTATATTTATATTAATTTTAGTATTTATAATATCATTTATTTGATTGTTTCGTTAATAAGAAAAACACTGCATCATTATTGTGTCATATATAAATATATTTATATTATGTATAAAAATTATAAATAAACTATCCTAAGGTAGGAAATATGATTATCTTTATAATTAATATTTATAGTCTAATAGATAAATTATATAACCTCATATAATAATTATTTTATTAAAAGATATTTGCTTTTTTTATTTTTGTCCTAATTTAGATTTTTTAATATAAAATGATAGTTTCACTCCCAAGTGGCTCCATGGGGTACCAATGTTGACCGAAGGATTCCCATGGTCGGACATGTATCATAAAATTGGGTTAGGACATGTGTTAGGGTAATTTAATATTATTATAATATTATTGTTTAACCTCATTTACATGATTTACCCCTTTAACCACAATAAATAAAATATGTACTGAAGTAAATATTCCAAATGTATAAAAATAAAAGTTACCGATTTACACAATTTGGACCTCCTGATTCCAAATATGTGATAAGTTTTTACAAATTAAAAACACATAAGTGGCAGAAATTAATTTAAAATTAATTCCTGTTGTCAAAACAAAAAGCGTGTTTTTTTAAATAGTACCTGTCAAAAGATTGACACTTTTTTATGTCAAATTTAAATGTGAAATTATTTATAATAACCCAAAATGTATTAAATGATAAAAATATAATCTAATTATACTTCATAACCCTCCAAATTCATAATTTATCACTATTAATTATTTCGATTAAAATAGTTGTTTTTAATTAAAATTTTGTAATTTTCACTATTCATAAAAATATTAAAGTTATCATAAAAGTACCAGAAATTCACCCTAATCTAATTTTGAAATTACGAATCAAAAATTGAAGTCCATTTTAAAAGATAAAATGTATAAAATTCCAAAAAGTGGGTATTACTATTCATAACAGCTAGTTTGATTGGATGTGGTGTGTTAGAACTCGCAGTTGTGTACAACACACGCTATTGTATTATTTAGAGAGAAGAATACTGTGGATGATTTGGGTGTTAAACAATGGATATTTACAGTGATTTACATACAAGGCCCCAAAATGATCCATTCTGATTACATGTAACACTCTACTCGCACATACAATAATACAATACAATCTCAAAAATTCCATGTCTCATACCAGGCCACCAGAACTATCTCTGCAAGTCATATAAAATATTAGTGGTTCCTAGGGTCATATCCCACTGGGAATTATTAAAATCCCCCATCACAACCTTCCTTTAGAATAAAGGCTCAACAATTATATTTTGATAACATTGAACACCCTCTTTGGAGAACAACCACTAGGAAACTATCTCCCCGCCATAAAGAGAGTCTCTAATTCTATAGAATTCATAATTTATATTTTGATCTTGAAGAATATTCTTGATAAGAGTGTATGTCAACTGAATGATGGAAAAAAGAAACTTTATCTCTTTTCCCTTGAACTCCAATATACAATTTTGAAAGGATAACCACCATGTTCTACACTTCTGAAGATTCTTTCATAACCCAGATTGGAAGATTCCTGCTTAGCGTATCTGAAATGACATTCCCTTTCCCTAGGGTATAGGTGATGTCTAGGTCAAAATAATTCAGGTACTCCACCCAATGGCTCTGGAGAATATTAAAATATTTTTGAGAGAATATATAACTCATTATTTTGTGGTATGAATACATACTAAACATTTTTCTATAAAGGTAATGTCTCTAACTACTAAGTGCATCAATCAAAACTATATGTTCAAGTTCATGGGTAAGATAATTATTCTCATGTGGGATAAGCTGAAGACATCCATAAGCAACCACATCATTACCCTATATAATAATAGAGCCCAAACCTAAACCCGATACATCAAAAACGGCCACATAGCCTTGACCAGCCTCTATAATATTCAAAACTAGTGTAGTTGTCAATAGTCATTTAATCTCAACCAAAGAACTCTAACATTTATCATTCCAAAAAACATTCACCCCATTTTTTGTCAGTGCATTCATTATAGAAGAAACAATCGAGAATTCCTTCACAATCAGATGATAATTTCTGGTTAATCCAAAGAAGATTCTAAACTAGAATACATTTCTTAGTTTCTCTCAAGGCATAACAACCTCTACATTATCAGAATCAACTAATATACCCTACTCTGACACCATGTATCCAAATAATTTCACTTCCTGAATCAAGAAATCACTCTATGAAAGCTTCTTGTAGATTTGGTGATTTTTATATAGGCTTATAACTATCCTTATATTATCCACAATATCCTCTTTAGTTTTAGAGTAAATGAGTATGTCATCCACAAATAATACCACAAAAATTTCTAGATACTCATGGAAAATCATATTTCATAGAACCATGAAAAATGTTGGAGAATTTTTCAGACCAAAGGGAATCACAAGGTACTCATAATAGTCATACCTGCCCTAAAATGTGTTTTAATGAATGGTATATTCTTTTATCCTCAACTAATAGTAACCATATCTGAGTTCAATTATTGAAAACCACTTCAACCATTTCAACTAATCACATAGGTCTTCAATCTATGGAAATGGATATTTTTTTTAGCCTAACTCAACTATGCCTTCAGTATTCAACACCTAAGAAAATGGAACCATTAGCCTTCTTAACGAAGAGAACCAGTTCCACCCAGGGTGACACACTCGAGCATAAAAATCCTTTGTAAAGAAGATCATCCAATTTGTACTTATGATCTTTCATTTCAGATATGGAAATTTGATAAGGTGGGATTGAGACTGGTTGAGTGTTAGGCATCAAGTAAATGAAAAAATGGCCTACCTTACTGGTGTAAACAATTTAAAACCGAAGGAAATGTGTCTGTAAACTCGATGTCAACTGTAGGGAGATCACTACTCAATGATTCCCTCTCCAGATTAAAAGAAAAAAATTTTATTACCTTCCCCATCTTGGGATAATAATTTCTATCTCTACTTGAACTTGGGTCGCAATCTCTTTGATAGGCCAACAACATACCTCTTGGTGTATTCAAGAAGACCTATAGAAGATAATAATCAATGTGGTATTTGTGGGTAATGATCCAATACATCCCAAATATGATGTCAAGAGATTTCATGTTGAGGACTTGAAAACTCCATGATATTTCAGAATGAGATAAGGAGAGGACACATGTGGGACTACAGAGTCCCTTCTCTCTCTTGGTACCCAAGTGGTGTAGTAATATCAATTACACATGATAAAATATCCATAGGAAGATTAAATAGATTAAAAATATCGCTTGAAATAAATGAGTGAGATGCACCAGTATCAAATTGAGTTGTCACTAAAGATAAAGATATTGTGATGATACATCTCACAGTTGTTGGACCAGTGTCTTCTTCATCTAGAGACTCTTACACTATGGGAAGTAGCTTCATTCCATATGCATATGGTTAGAAACCTTTTATATGAGAAGAATATATTTTCACTCAATGTTTTAGGATGATATGATGATCATGTCCCACTACAAAGTGTATAAAAGTTATGGAATAATCGTTGTAAGTGTCTTGAACATCCTACAGTTCTTGGGTTCCTCAGTGCAAACTCTCTTAGAATGTCCTATATTTCTAAACTGATAGAAAATCAAAGGACTTACACATAGTTCTGTATGATCTCTAGAATGACTTTTTCATTAAAAAAATTTGTCATAATTATCATGCTTATGTTTTTCATTGAAGTAACTAATGATACCACTTGGAGAAAAAGGAACTCCTAATAACCATGACTATCTAACTAGGTCCATGAAAACCATTATTTCTATATCCATCACATCATAATATGTGGGTATATTTATCATGAAAACCTGAGAACATGTATCTTATTGAATTCCTAATTCAAACCATTGATCCTTTATTATCTCACTATATATAAGCTCATGAATATATTGCACTTTACTATCAAAGATATTTGAATACTCAATCATGGTTATGTCATCCTGCTCAGTATTAAAAATCCATATCTTTGGATAACAATAATGAATATGGATAGAAATTATTGGTGAAAATAACCTTTATGTCTCTCCAATTTAATAAATCATGTTCGTTTTCCATCTCCATTGTGTCCCACCATCTCCTTCCAGCACAAATGTGGCACATTTTATCATGATATCATCTTGTGTCTCCAAGAACTCAAATAGACCTTCTATCTTTAACAATGATTTCGTATCATGTTTAGAATTAATGCAGTCTTTGAAGACTCGTGGATTTTGGATAGGAAAATATTGAGAATGATTTTGAATAACATCCCCCTGAGGATCCATATCTAGTGCCTGAATGGGGATTAGTGGTAGTGCCTATCCCAGAGCTTGAACAGTGTGCACAATAACCTCAACCAGATTCGGGTATATGATAGAATTTTATTAATAATATTCCGTAGTATCCTCTTCCTAAACTTGATTTACATGTATCCACAGATGCATGATTCTACACATAACTAGTAGAAAGTAAGGAATACTTTATAATAGCACTCAAACTGATCAACAAGGGAAATTATTCCTAATTGATGGAACAAACAGATTTGGATTCCACTGTATACAAATCAAAATATGGAAAATAATAGACCTAATCAACAAGAATTATTTCTCTAACCACCCCCAGACACTTAAGGTTTATTATGGTGATAGATATCTAGACACTCAATCACAACTACCTCCTATGTATCGACAAGATTACTCAATTACATATTGAACTTCAGATAAAATCTCAATAACCTCATCTGATACCATTTTGTCACAAACTGTATTAGGTAACCTAGTAGCCCAGTAACTGATCCTACCATGACATAGCCTAAAGTAATTTACCAATCCCCACATGTCAATTAATAGAACCTATCATAATAAATCATTCAATTGGAAAAGAATTTTCAACAAAACATAGTGGAAGAAAAAGAAACAAGGCAATTTGAATAAAAAAATAAACTCCACTAGTTGTAATGTACTAGAAGTAAAAATTGAATTTAATCCCAAATTACTACAACCCATGTTACAAAATATGTAAATACAACCCAGGTACCTAGTAACAAAACTCAACAAAACCAAGATTCAATAAATGGATCTAACTTTCCAAGATCATTTCCCTGTTCTCAAACATGGAAGGAGAAGATCTACAAACACACTAGGGCACAAGTAGGGAGTGAGATAAAATTCATAGTAGGGTATCACCAAGGATTCAATAACAGATTCCAATAACAGATTAAAAAAAGGAATTCTTTCCATTTTATAGGGAAATAGGTTTTTTATTTCAAATCATTTTAAAATAAAACATTCTATACACATCAAATGATAGAAAAATACATTAAGAAAATGATTTTCAAAATAAAGGAATATTTATAAAATAATGGATTATATAATATAGTTACATAAAATAGTCTATCTAAATTCAGAAGGCATGTAATGTAAATCGAACAACATTAGAAAACATTTATATATCAAAAATAAAATAAGTATGCAACATGGTCATATAGCAAATAACTATGATAGTATTTTCATATATAGGACTCTGCACTCTCTAAGTGATCTCATCAATATGTGTATACACGTTTCCCCCTGACACTGGACAAAGGTGACTCATCATCCTCCTATCGGGGATGTGATCCACTGTATGTATGTTTTATAACATTTTAATAGTGTATAGTGTGTCAAAATAACTCTCTAACTACTTAAGGATTATATGTTCTCTTAAACAATCATTGATGGGAAAATTATTTTAAGACTTCTTAAAATTAAATTAAATCTCATTCTACCATATCAATTCTAATTTTTCATTTTAAACCAAAATGGGTTTTAATAAAAAAACACTGGCCTCTTTAACCAGATAAAATGACCTGATTTGTATCAAAAAAAATTTAAACCATTTCTATAAGTTTGAAATCCATTCAAATACAATTACATCAATTTCAAAATTCATTTCCAAAATTAAATTCAATAATTTAATTGAAATATTTTCAATCAAAATTTAAATTTAAATTAAACAATTTAAATCAAATAATTTCGATAAACACAACTCAATTCAATGGAATTGGGGGTTTTCCCAATTCTTATGCCAAAACCATTTAAAATCTCTGAATTCAATGGAATTGGATTTTATCAAATAATTTGAAACCGATTTTGAGAGAAAAAAATTAAATAAATAATTGAAATTATTAAATTAATTTGAAAGTTAATGAATTTGGCTAAATAGGATGAAATCACCTATCTATTCCCTAAAAACAACACTCAAAACGACATCTATAAAAAAGAATGAAGTTGTATAAGACCTAAAACCACTACATAGAGGTGGGATCTTCAACAACTGGGAATAAATCTATCAATTTAAGGATGACCCACTAAAATACAAATGGCTTATAGAGAGAGAGAGACGTGATGAATGAGGGAGAATGCTTACCCAAAAATCATACCACAAACGCAAATATGACTGAATGCCAAGAAAATAGATATAGAATATTTATAGATATTCAATATCACCTGGGGAAGGCTTTAGGTTGAGGGAGATAAAACTTCAGTTGCGGAGAAAAATGAAACTCATCCACACTACGTGTTTAAAAACTATAGTTTTGGTATTAAAAGACATGTAATTCCAATACATGTCATGAAAACCTAAAATTTTGTAACTGCTAAAAAATTCATCACGTTGAATTAAAAATAGTTCATTAAAAACCTCATGACATGTAAAGTACATTCATGACATGTAACCTTCACAATGAGAATACTTTCACAATGTGAAACCAAAAACCGTTACACATAATGTAACCTAGTTATACAGCGTGTAACTTTCTAGAATCCTATAGTAAAATGCCAGTTAAATTTCATAGATCAACAAATCTCTTGATTCACCATTATAGGTATACTACCAATTCATCCTCAACCCTACCCAGTCAATGAAAAGGAAAGAAATGACAATGTTAAATAAATACTTGTTAGATCGGTAATGGGATGTTACAAACAGGACATATTCCTTAAAAAAATATATCAGATAGAAATTTGTTTATTATTTGGGGATGTCTAATAGTATAGTGATACAATTTTCAGAACTCAAGTAGTAGGTCACAATTAAGTTCTTTATCACCGCCTTTTGTGATAATACATGAGTTACCATTGGTATTGAGATGTGATTATTGAATATGTTTTTTATTTTTGATAATTTATTGGTATATTGTTATCACAATTTATAGTCTTTTGTTCTTTATTTTTGTTTCCTTTTTTCTTTATAATATCATAGTTTTTTTGGGAGATATGGGAAATGAAAATCGGTCTGCATAATCGGTGCACAGTCTAGAAAACTATTCGAATCCCATGTGGATAGACCAAGAATCCTCTTACTTATAGGTTTATATAATAAAAATCCCTATTGCCAAAACATTCATATCTATAAAACCCAAAATATTTTTTTGAACCACTTCTAATTTTTAAATTTAACTAAATGTAAATATCTTTTAATTGATAAGAATTAAATGCGACATTTGATATGTTCATTATTTTGGTTTTGATTATGTTTCATTATTTCTGTTTTGTATATTTTTATATATAAATTTTAATTGTTTTCATTTTGTGAAAAAATAATTTCATGAAATATTAATTGTTTACAAAATGTATTTATCATTTTTTGTAAATAAGCATTGATTTCATGAAATATTTTTAAATGTGGTTGATTTTATAAAGAAATTAATTATGTTTTTAAAAATAAAATGTGAAATTTATAAATTTATAGTAGGTTCATAAGCTTTTAATAACTCTATGAAAATATTTTATGTGGGTTTTCACCAATTTAATATTTTTAGTTCCCTATTGAGTAAATTTAATGAAGTAAACATTCAACTTTTGGTAGAGTCCTGGAAAATAATTTTCATAGTTTTCTAAATATAGTTGAATGTTTTCAATAAATTAATTATTTTTATAAAATTATTTCTTGGATTCAATATAAATTTCTTTTATACTAAAATATTTTTATAAAATGTGTTTTACATGTGTTTCATCTTGGTGAGTTCAGGCTTTTGGGTTAGAGCCCTTTTATTTGTAATGGAATTGTATATTTTGAATTTTGAATCATGGACTGCATGTGTTTTTGTTTCATTTTTTTAATATTTTTTATCCTAGGAACATGATTATGAAACATGGAAAGTATATTTCTTGGGATGATCCTTCGGGTGACAATCCCATCATCTAGTATAGTCCTTTCCAATTGTTGAATTTTTTGAAATTCTAAATAGAATAGAGTAGCTAGAGACTTATCTACTCTTTGATCTCATCCAAGTCCTTTTGAATTGGTGTTTATCTACATTATACCATGATCAATGTATGTTCAAGTTAATAAATTGGTTAAAGTGGATTATTGGAATATTCAATGCTTTGAAAATTTATAGAATGTTGAAAGTAAATTCTATAGTATGATGGTTTCATAGACCCAATAGAGTGTGTTAGGAAATGGTTTTTTCATCTCAATAACATGAAAACATGACTTTAGAGTACATAAAGATGATGTTTACCTAGTGGTGTTATCACAAGAAGGTAAAGGTGGATAAAATCATTCAATTCTTCAGACTTTATTAGGGTGAGTAAATTTTGATGTATTATTTTGATCATTTATCCATATTAGTGTTCTTCTCTCCTAATCAAGTCAATACTGACTCTCTAAAATATTTATTCTTTGAATGGGGTATTTTCTCAGACCTTAGATCAGTCCTTGTATTTTAATCTGGCTAAATAATTTATAATTAGTCAAAATGTGATGATGATGGAATAAAATGAGAAAAAATATGAACATGAACATGAACATGAAATTCATATCGATATCCACCAATTCACTCAAAATTCTCCATTTTATTATAAAAATAAATGATCTATCATATATTTCTAATATGGGACACTTGGGAACTAAAGAACCTCTTTCATGAGAGATCCATATATTTATCTTCAGTTTGGTCATCTGATAGATAATCAAAATAATTATAAATTATATTTAAAATATAAAGAGAATATGTTTTGGACATAACTCAGATCTTGGTTATGATCTACCATTGGATTCAATATCAATGATTTCATAGAAAATTAAGGGTTTTTAGATAATTATTGTGTAGTTTATTTACTTAGGTATCTTGTCTAATGTTATTTATGATATATTGATGAACTTTTTGAGCTGATCTATTGACACATTAGGTGTTATTTTGGTTTTTACAGCTTTTTTAAAATTTTGTACTAGTTTCTCGTCTAGTTGAATGTGTCTTGGTGAAAGATTATCATTTCCATTAAAATATTACTAAGAAATGTCCATATGGATGGTATCTTTTTTATTGGATTGTTTATTATTTTTCTCCCTATTCTATGATGAATTCAAAATTGTGGGGAGACCAATAGAATGTCTCTTTTTATAATCCATCCTTTATGGGACTATTGATTTTGAATTGTGGATTTGAGCTTCATATATTAAGTTTGTGATTTAGTATTATACTTCTGATTTTATCATGATATTTGAGGATTGGGTCTATTGATCTATAAGATTCATGGTGAATCATTTTAACATTATGAAAGACTAGTGTTTCGATATTATGATTGGATGTAGAATGATGTGATTTTTGGTCATCATTCTTCATTGGACTACCTTTAGTTTACCCTACATAGCCAAAATGTATGTCCAGAAAAGGGTTGTAGTGTATAACGTTTCTTTTATCAATTGGTAACACTAGAAAATATATAAAATTCCATCATGGTATGTATTATTTAAATCAACTTATAATGAACATTCTATTGGTATACCGTCAAACCCATGATTGGGTAGAGAGGTTTTGATCCAAGTTGCATCCTATGCTTATCAATGAAATTATCCAGGAAAAAACCGACATAGTTAGGTAATTTTTTATAGTCCCCTTTAATTTTTTTGTGATATAATATTAATTATGGGATATTTTTAATTTTGGATTTTTTTAGATTCTATGCTTTAAAATTGTGAAGAGTTTATATGTTTCACGTTCACCACATAATTACCTCATGACAAGTCTAAATTTTGAAATCTATTCTTATATGGGGATTCTTATTTATTAAAGAATTCATGGTTATCCCAGATTTAGGAGTAAACATGAAGACTAACCCATTATGGATTTTTTATCAATGTAGTAATTGTTCGTGGTTCTTTACAATGGTGAAACCATGTGATTTATTCTTATTAATGGGATTTACAGTTTAGTTGTGATTCATGGTTAGTTAACTGAAATGAGTATAACACACATTAATATTAAATAATTTTAGAGGAATATTAAGCACATCATATAATAATACATTCCCCGTAACCATAAATATTTTGTGACTATGGAGAATATATACATAATTAACTTATTTCAAGAAATATATTCAATATCTCCCAAAAATCTCTTCTCACAAAGGAACATTATAATAAATATGATACTTAAAAGCTTTATTCATAAATTGGTTAAAATTAAACATAATAATGAGGAGATAAGTTACTTAGTAATGTTAATCATATTAGATAAGAATAAATGATCATAAGTATCCATAACTGTAGAGACCCAGGTTTTTCCTTGTAATAATTTGAAATTTTTATAAATATTTTTCTAGAGTTATGTGGTGAAACAGAATACAATTTTGATCCCCAATGTGCCTAGAATTGATTTTATAAGAAATATTAAGTATATTTTAAATTGATTATGAATGGTTAATTAAATAACATTTGATATATCTTAAATGGTTGATTAGATCAGAAATATGGGACCCTAGTTGGGTCTAAAACATGGTGCTTACACAATTTGTGACATTAAAACAGTCATTACGGGACATTTTGACCCCTCACTCATTTCTGGTGTTTTTAAGTGAATTAACTAATTGATTGATTTATTGATTTTCTTTTGACCGAATAAAATGTTTATAAATATGTCATTAGGGATAATTGGACAAAATTTGATAATAATTCTCCCATTTTTCCGTGAGAGCTCCTCCCCTCCTCCACTGGAGATGAATGACAAACCTCTAGATCAAGGAGAATCGAAGAGCAATGAATGCACTATTTTCTATGATATTTGTTAGCAAGTGAATTCATCAGCAACTAACAATCCAAACAAGAGGAAAGACTTATTATTTATTGTTTTTCACCCTTATAAATAAATTATTGACTAGATCATTATTATTACATTGATATGTGCCTTTGAAAACCTTGTATTCACCCATTAGTGATGATTTAAATTTATTTTCATGGTTTATCTAACCCTGTAGAACATTGTTCATCATTGTCTATGAAATCTTTCCCACTAATCATTTAAACCCATTTTCTTGATCTTTTTTTCCCTCCTGTTCTTCGCATTCTTCATTGATGGGACCATAAAGTTCCTAGTTTGACAATTTCCTAAAGATATGAGCTGGATCGGGGGCCGGTATTTGAAATGGATTGATGAAATAGTTATGGTTTTTGGATTGAATCATAGTTCTGGGTTGTTTATTACCAAAGGATGCTTGATTTGATGATTTGAGATCAAGAACTTAGATGATGAATGATCGGCAGCATGGGGAACACACCACTGAACCCTTCCTAATCAACATAGCTAATTCACAGTGAGAAATAGTCATGATCTAAAATCCATAGCTAAATCCATGATTTTCAAGTAGAATCGAGGGAGAATCCAACGTGGTTGAAGCTATTATGAAGTGTGGATGATGATTGGGAAAAATCCAGAGATTCTAGAAATATATTTACTACTCATTGTGTAGTATGAAGAACACGTGGTTTGTATCCTCCCTCAATAGAAATTCTAGGGTTTTGGAAAAGATAAAGAAGAAACTGAGTGTAGTCTTTCCCTACATACCATGTAAACCTTCCCTGGTTAGACAACTCATGTGATGGGTCACATGCGTGGTGACTTCGTGTAATAGAGCGTGGACACATATTGGCCACATGGGCGACATCTTACATGGACCAACATGTCGTGTACCAAACTACATGGGCATGGGGTCTGAGTAAATGGACATAGCCAGCAGACACAGCCTCGTCCCTGGATGGGTGGGACACACTGTATAATCCACCTACACGGCGTGTACCCCTACACGGGCGGGACTCGTGTACTGACTATAGAGATGACTAGTCAGTTAATTGGACCACATGTTGTGTGCATCCCCACACAGGTTGTGTACTACTTCATCTCTCCCAAAAAAACCATCAAAAAAATATGTCTCTTTCATTTTAACTCAGATTTTATCCCATGAAAATCCTATCCTGATTGTTTTTTCATATTTAACATGATATTTCCCTTAAAAAGGGATATATAGATATGATGTGAAATGTTTGGGTTTGGAACATGATGAGGTGACACCCAATTATGGAAACAATCGCACAGAATCACTAGATAATCCCAAGTCTAACCCTCCAGTAGGGCTGGGCGGTGGCATTCCCTGAAGACCGTAGTCTTCTTTTCCACCAACTAGGATAGGTAGTGTAATTTTTTAAAGACAATACTAAGCTTACCCTTTGTCTAGTCTGGGTAGTGTAATTCTATGAAGACAGTATCGGGCATACCCTATATTAAGAATTGGCATTGGTGTTCCCTGGTGATCTTTCTGTGTTTCCCTCTAGTAGGGAAGGGTAGTGGCATCCCCCGATGACATTTTTTTGTCTTACCCTCTAGTTGGGTTGGGGAGTGTAATTCTCTAATGATGTCTTCTGGGTTTACCCTTTATTATTGTTGGGTAGTTTCATTCCCTGAAGACAACTTCTAGGTGTAACCCCCCAGTTGGGCTGGGTAGTGGAGTTCCTTGATGAGTTGATAGGATTACCCTATAGTAAGACTAGGAAGTGGTGTTTCTTAATAATATTATTAATCTTAACTCTCTAGTTGGTCTAGCCAGTGGAGCTCTTTGGTTACTATCAGAGTTGGACCCTCATGTCATACCAAGTTATGGGTTTCTCACTTAGAATTGGAGACCTATCGATTGTGCGGTAGAGTGATGAGATGTGGTTTGAAATACCTTTTGAATCATGGGAAAGAGGGGTACTTTCCCCACTGATACAAGTTCTTATGATGATATCAAAAAACATAGGGAGAGTTGGTGCTTCCCAAATAGAATAGTTTCAAGGTGTGGTTATTGATTCCCGTTTATTTGTGAGTTATAGGAAGATTCATGATATGTTGGGAATCATAGATATCTTTACCATGGAACTGTAGGAAACACATCTTCTTGGACTGAACTATGAGGTGTATATCCCCTTATTCTATCATTTGGGATATTTTTATTTGGTGTATATGCATATATATAATGTTTATGTACCCAATTCTTGGGTATAGTTACTCTG
Source organism: Viscum album (assembly GCA_963277665.1). Taxonomy (NCBI): domain Eukaryota; kingdom Viridiplantae; phylum Streptophyta; class Magnoliopsida; order Santalales; family Viscaceae; genus Viscum; species Viscum album. The sequence goes on from OY728119.1 coordinate 1,221,972,687, forward strand.
CTTTCAAGAGAGGTGAAGATATGTGGGGAATGACACATGCTTTATGTTTTTATCTTCTCGTGGTTGGATAATCCCACTCTCCTAATATATATATCCATTTAATTAATCTATATAACCATCCATGATAGACAGTAATGGAAAATTAAATATGACACTTCTTGGAGATGGTAGTCCGTATGTATGATTGAGTGATGTTTTTACTTCTCATGAGATTGTTAGGAGATACAAAATGTATTTAAAATTAAAAAAAACTTTTAAATATATTAAATATAATTCATTTATCATTATAAAAATGTTATATATTATTTTTACTAAGTTTAATTAGAAATTAACATGAAAAATGTTGGTAAGAACATATGTATCTTGACCAGGATTCCTCTATTGGAAAGAACCATAAGGATTCTTAAATGGGAATTTTGGGAAGACCATAACATTAGAGACATATATAATTATATTTTTAGGGTATTTTTAGAGATATATTTCATTATAAATATAGAAATTAAAGGCTTAACACATTTTATTTCATTATTATTAACATTGTTTTCAAAAAAAACAAAGGGCCAATATGTAGTTTCTTTTAGATATTATGCACATAAATACAACATTTTAATCATAAATTGAATCATGATTACTTAAAAATTCCTATAATTATACTAATTATTAATTTTATTCTTAAAATTCATCATATACTTGGGTAAATTCATTAATGAAAAAGTTGAGAAAGAAATCCCAGAAAAGGATTAATCAGAGTACTACATGATGGATTGAAAACACATATAAGTTAGGAGGTATAAAATGATATAAAAAATGTAATGATCATAAGCATTGAAATAATAAATAATTAAATTATATCATATGATTATGGAATCATAAATATGTGGTAACAACAGAAAATATGACATTGTAAGTACAAGTAAAGAACTCCATACAAGGGAACATAACAGAGTGTGATTTGTCATAATGCATGTGCACTCATGAGATAGAAATATTATCCATTTAATTTGATAAATGTAAAGTAGAACCCTTCATATTCAAAACATGAACATGAATATGTGTTCCATAAGTGGAAGAGAGACAATACATAAATAAAAAACATGATAAAACCCATGAGAATAATGTAGGCTTCATAATCTATTTCCAAAGAATAACTGAAGACTAAATCATATGGATTGCTAAGAGAAGAATGAACTAAATCATTTTGAAAATTCATAATTGAGTAAATAAGAAAATTTATTAAACATTGAGTTCCAATTTAGAAAAATTGTTGATAAGTATTGGAAATTTAGTAATAAAAAACAAATTAAGTGATTCTTTATGAAATGCATATTTGGATATTTAAAGTTTTAAAGAGGTTATTATTTTAATTTATAAAATAATTTAAAAAATATGGGATTAAATATAATAAATAGGGTTTAAAAAACCTATTAATGGTTAAAAAATTCATTGGTGTGGTACATGACATTAAATAAAAAGTTGGAAAGTTTCATTAAATCGAGATTACTTAAAAGAGAGAATTGTGAAGGGAACTTAACATATTTTTAATCCTTAGAAAATAAATGTATTTTAAACTAGGTATATATGTAAGACAAATATATAAATAATATTTATAATATAAAGGATAATAATTTATATTAAAAGGTTTAAAAATAAATACAATGTGTAACTCAAAAGTATAGGGGGTTCAGACGATCCCTCATCTCAAGAGATTTTTCCCTTTGTATGTGTTATTAACCTCATAAAAAATGAAATTATGATCATTAAAAACTATTTAACATAATTTTTTATCTAAATTTAATTTTATATGGTATATTTATTATCATTTTCTATTCATTTATTAAATATTTTTCTATTGTATCTATTACATGAGGTGGTTCGATCAATTTCTCTAAAACATCCTTGGTATATTCACAATGGTCGGATGTGTTGGAAAATATCTTTATAATGACTATAATTTTATAATTTTATATTTTATTTATTATTATATTATAGAAAAATTCATATATTCTCATATTTGTTTCCCAAAATTGACTCCAATTAGGAAAGGTATAATGATATGTTCATTTAAGGATGTTAAATTTGCAATAACCATTTATTCTTAATATCACTTTTATATTTTCCAATATTATATTTATAGAATATTTAGAATATAAAGTATATCATTTTTATATATTAAATACATTTTTATTCTAAAATTTTTTAGGTGGTAGTGGAAAAATAGAACATGTCGTTCATGGAGGTGGTGGTCTGCACGTTTAGATGACGACGTTTTCATTTTTTAAATGATATTTGAGGAAGGTAAAAAATTGTTATTATATTAGTATAATAATATATCATCATATTAATAATACTAATATTTTCATACATTCAATTATTGAGAAAAGTTTAGGTTCAAGAATAATAAAATAACTAAGAGGGTTTGTTTAAGAACACTATCTCTCCATTTAGATGGTCTCTAATGGGTAATAACTTCAGGCACTTTAGCTCAACCTTTTAGAATGTATGATTATTCTGTTAATATTATTAGAGTTTTTTTGGAGAATATTTTAGTGTTTTTTTTGAGATAATTCTTTGTAATGGATGTAGAAATGTGGTCGAAATGACCTTCTTTTATAAGTGAAGAAATGGTATTTTCTAAATAACGATTTGTTTTTCAATCATAGAATAACGCTATTCAAGGGAAAATGGTACAAAAATAGAAAATAATTCAGTCCAATGATTTAAGGTCAATATTTCCTCCATAATTCATTTTTATCATTATTTAAACATATGTTTAGAATTTTGGCATTAGGTTTTTTACAATTACCTTCTTCGTTTTTACCATGGTAAATTGATTTTTTCTAAGTAATTAATTTTTTAAAAAAATATAAGAAAAAAAATATTACAAAATCATGATTCTATAAACCTATATTTAGGCTCAATTTAATCTGAATATATTTCTAAATATGTGAAAATTAATTTTAATATTATTATAAATAATATATTGAAAAACTTTTTTTTGGAGAAAACATTGTTTAAATGTTAGGTCTGGACGATTTTTTATAAAATCAATTGTCAATTAATTTATTGATTATTTATTTTTTTATATTTTTTAAAAATATATTATAGTAATTATATAAAATATAACATTTTAATTTATTAGATAAAAATTTCCCAACAATAGTAAAAAAATATTTGAAAAATAATAGTTCACTATTATCATGGTCATTAACATTAATCTTACTCCATAAGGTTTATGATCAAGGATATATCAATCAAAAAAATATACTAAAAATACAAAATAGTCGGTTAATAATTTAGAGGAGTTTTAGAAAAGTAAATATTGGATCTCACCTTTCATATATGTTTCCTACAAGGGTGTGTAAAGATACAGGATCCAAAAGGACCATGCCTAGATTATCTCTGTAATCGCTCTCCTTCATAATATATCTACAACTTGATTAGATTACCTAATGAATGTCATAAAACCTAGTTGATATTACTACTTTCCTGAATTTATTTAATCTATTCAGGAATCACCTTCCATGTAAAATTTTGGGTTCTACCTTTCTGGTATTAAATAAGAATGTTTGAATATGACTCAATCAAGAGGAATTTCCTTTCATTATGGACAACATGATTGATAATTTGAATTATGGACCATAACATAACATTATACGTTACTCCAATTCCAATATAATGGTAGAAGCATCATTTCAAAAATACCCAATGGTTATAAAAGAAACCTACAGATCCAAAGGGTCTTGGCATGGCAGAAGCCACACTATTAACATTCATCATGATCTACAAAATAATTTACAGAATCCAATGAATGTATTTTAGAACTATTGATTTTTAAAAAATCAATTAACATGAAAATGCCATAAGATATTTAGATAAAAAATGGTATTTCCTATCACACATTTTTATATATTAGAGGCATTGAAAAAATTATTATGCATGGCCATAATTCCTTTATGTATGAAGTGGATATTGTTGTAAAATTACAATGTTTTCTATGCTTTCCAAATATAGTTAATGGTGAGGGTCATGATATTAAAGAGTCAATCATGTATATACTCACTATGGTAAGCATTAGTGATCGATACCTTTAGGCCCTCTATATGGATATGGTCCCAAAATCTGTATAAAAAATTTTGTAAATGAAGATATTTTATGTGTGTTAAATATCATAGAAATTGATGGTAGGATGAGTAAATTTAAAAATTAAATACTTAAATTCATTCATTTGTGGGTAGGTGATCTATTTATATCCTCTATAGGAATAATAATATTTATGAATAAAGTAATGTTTATCTTTATTTCTATATCCATGAGAGAAAAATTTTGGTTCCATCATTGTTCATCCTATAATGTTTCTTGTTATTGAAGAGGTCATTCAAATTTTATTTCCAGATGATGATGTACCAATCTAAAAAGGTATAATTTTACAGTTCAAGGGAAACATGAGTGGATATTCACTCAATCTGGTTGTCATAAATGTGAATGTACAATGTAATAGACTGATGTTACAAATTATAGTGGAAAACCACAATTTCTTCAAGGGGTATGTGATGCTAAAGGGACATCTTATAATTCATATGTAATTAATTTCGTACAATTAATTTGGTATTACACATAATTCAATTAAAGGAGTTTCTTAAGGTAGTTTAGAATGATGAAGAAAGATAATGGGAATATCCATCAATAATATTTTAGATTAGTATATTTTAAAAAACATTTATAGGTTTTTCATCATATGTTATGAGATTTGGAGTGAATATTTTGAGAAGTGAATTATTAAAGATGTTGATATCCTTGATTCCTAATCAACCCATATCAATGTTATTTATAACTTCTATATACACAACTATTATGATTTTCCATTAATGGATAGATATAGCCCATAAAAATTTTCTAATCATATTTTTTAGATTATTGATAAAATTCCTTGTCCATTTTTATATATGAATTTAATATAAAAATATATAGGTGGTGGTCATATTGGAAAAAATTCTTTATTCATGGGACCTAAATCATCCATTCTAACTAGCCTGATGGTTGTCTATATTAGAATAAATACTCTCAAGGTAGAATCTTCCATCTTTACCCACAAATAGGGGTACACCAAGATAAATGAATATAGGTTCTCTATTTGGGGTATAATATTTATAGAAATCCTATTTTTTTAGGTGATAGTAATTCCATCCCTAAATACAATAAAGTAATTATTCCAACTGATTGGTTGACCTATAACTTCTTCATAGTGATGAAACATTTATTTGATGATAGACATGGTGTGTTTGGAATATTTACCAAAATAGATTTAGACATCAACATATAGGAGGTGTGACGGAGTGAAAAATATCAAACCTTCATCCATTTGTTTGTATAGGATAATTCAGAAAATATCATTAGTGTATATGCTAATGTATTATTCGTTAATTTAAAATAGGAGACCTAAGAGGGGTCCCCTTTCATGACTCCCATAGATAATTGGAATAGGCCTCTTGTGGATCCATTAATGATAATGGAGAACCATGTAGTGTGAAGGATAATATTGATCGATATTATAAAAGAATCGGAGAATCTACAATTCCTGAGCAGAATAACAAAGAATCTCCATTTCATTATAGAAGTATCTCTCAAGATATAAATTTTGAGGGAAAATTCAAAACCATCAATTTCTTATTCATTAATTTATCACTTTTGAAAGTAGTAAATAAACTGTTTGGGATGTCAGTACTAGTGAAAACCCCAAATTAGTTTGGTGTGATTATGTTCTGAATTATTCCCTCTATCCTCACCATAATTAATTTTCAAATTATTTTGTGTATGTTTCCTACATTTTTAACTACCTATAAATCAATGATTACAATTTATTATATTTTTTAAGAATAAGATAACTGATGGCGGTTGTGAATTTATAGTGCATAGAGGCATGATTAACAATATATTTAAAAATATATTTCTCCTAATTATGTAATATTTCTCAATGGAACATAAATAATATATTGGTGAACCTATCTAGACCAATAGAATTATAATTGTTGATAGAGAAGATTGATGTTTTAAATTCCAATTAATATAGATCATGGATGAGGCATATATTTTTTATATACCTTGATTCATGAGGGAATATTCTCAATAATCATGTAGGTGTTGTGAATTCCATAATTAGGGTAGAGGATTTTAATGTAATTGGCCACAACATTGGAGATTTCATTTCCAAAGTTGGGGATTCAACCCTCAATACTAATGGAATAATCTATTCACATACCTCTTTTCTATTTATACATATAATGTAATAATTTATAATTTGTTTCACCATCCTTCATCCATTTTATATTGAGTGCTTTTTCATGAAAACACTCTTTGAATGTAAAAATATCATTAATACGGATAGGGAATAAATTTACTCTATAGACAAAGTAACTTAGATTATATATATATGTTGGAATGAAGCATTATATTCTATATTATCCAAATTATAATCCACAATCATAGAGAATTATTTTTTAAAATAATATCTTAATATACTTTTTGTATTTTTCATTTTCCAACAATCATTTGAAGTGGTCTATTTAGGGATTCTTGGATCCAAGCTTCCTGGATAACATCTCTACATATGGGTGTAAAAATTCATCTATTTTTTTAATTTTATTCATAGTGAGGATGTACTCATGATATGTGTGGTGATATTGATAATGATAAGATTTTTATCTATGTGTTATTTGGGGAGAGTGAAACCAGATACCCCAATGGTAGATCTTTTCCCATCAGCTTGAGTAATTTATTTATCTATATTACTAGTAGGTCTTATATTTATGGTATATTTTCTCTGTGTGAACTCAGCCCCATCAATTATAACTTCAATAATGTTACAATAGTCAATTAAAGTGTTAATCTAATGAGAGTAAATCCAATTGAAATTAGTTACATTCTATCATCAGGTCTCAATTCATTATTAAATACCCCACACTCATCTATTTATTTACCATTTTTTATGATGACATTTCCAAATCCCCCTGTAGAACCCTTCTCATAATGTTAATGGTTTATTTATAGAAAAAGGACATGAAGATGGTGTGGGAGTGAATTTAGAATAAAACAAGTATGTTTTGATGTATGTTTTTTCAATCCGGGAGAAACATATTATCATAATGTAGGACCCCTAGATGGTACACATCATTTTCATGTAAATTTTATGAGATAAAATTGTATCAGAGGGGACCATTTGATTGAATTATAGTTTTCAAATACTATTTTTTCTTCTATAATCCAAATTATTATAGCCTTTTTTGTTAAAATATAGTGTCTAATATCTTTGAATGTTTCATAATTACAAATCCCAAGAGAGTTACTATTGAGGAGCATTATTGTTTAAGAAATATGACTCTTGTTAAAGGCTCTCCCGACCATGAGATCTCTATATGGTATTTCTTCTGTTTTCCCTTTGTTTCTTCCACATTCCTTTTTTTGTTCATTCTTGACTATTCTCCCATTTTCTTAAGATGATTAGGTCTCATATTGGTTTGATTCAATAGGTTTCTTATCCATAGTATCATTATCCTATAACTTTACATTGAGAGGGGTGAACCTGTTACATGATTGTACATTTTCAAAGTGGGTTTCCTCGACTGTTCTTCTCCTAGAATATTTATTAGGGGAAACCTATAAGAAAGGTCTATCGGGTTCACTATGGTAGTTAATATTTTTAGTAAAGGTGCCTTTTGTGAGGTAGAATACTTGTATGGGGTAGTCTAAGAATTTATTCCTCCACGTGTTATCTTAATAGTGGAACTTCGTGTACTAGATGGTATGTAGCCTTATTCATATTTTCATTGATGGTGTGGAACTTCTCAAAGGGTGGGCGGGTAAAAATGTTTAAATTATTGTACCACCTTCATATGGGATACTTACAGTGGTAGGGTATCATCAAAACTAACACTATTTCGATTTAAAATAGAGTATATGCTAGTTATAGTTGTAATTACATTATCTCGATTGAGTTCTCTAGGCTCAGGACTCATATGAAAGTTGGCCTCCAGTAATAAGTCATATAAGGATGGGATTCTAGAGGTTGAAATTATAGATATTGTGTATCCTATTGGTTTTAAAAAATACCAATAAATATAAATGTTTTTGTATGATGATAAGTATACCCGTATTTATAGGTTGATGATGATGGTACAACAACAGAGACTTCTATAGGGTCCTTGGGTCTAGGATCCCTACAACCTTGGTGTGGGGGTTTTATGTACTAGAACCTTATCTTTACCATTTTCCATTATAAAATATGTTTCTTCATGTACCTTAGATTTATAAAAGTATTAAATTTTATCCATGTTACACTCAAACGACACATGAATGAGAAGATTTTAATTCATGTATAATCTAGGACTTCATTCCTATTGGATTTCCAAGTTGATGTTAGCTTATCTAATTTCTAGAAAGCCTATTAATAAAATGTTTTTTAAATAAAACCTTCCACCAGAACATTAGAACATTATACAAACAATGGGTTACCGATTTTTTGGTATATTATAATTGCATTACATACTACGGAGGTAATGTCGCATATGATACACTGATCCTGTATTTCCATTTGATCTTGAATATACAGATTCAAACCTGTGTGAGTGTATATCAAACATTTCTTGGTTCATAGTTCCTATCCAACTCATATGTTCTACAAAAAACAGGTTTATCAATGAGAGATCCAAATCTCCCTTCCCACTATTTTCTTTCTTCAAAGTGGAAGGGTATTTGATAATAAACACTCCCCATAGTCACTATCTTATATTCATTGATCCCCTAGATCTCTATGATTCTTCTAAAGAGATCGTTGAGCTTCAAAATAGTCTCCCACATTTGGATTTATGAACCTCATTGTAATGGATTATTTATAGAGGTTGATTAATTCCTAAATATTATAATGGTAGCTTGAGATATGGTAAATTTAAACGTCTTCATAATTCGTCCTAATCAAGGGATATTAGATTCAATGAAGGAAGGTTCACGGCCAATTTGACTACCTCAAAAAAAATTTCCTTCGGTCCAATTGTCATAGAAGGAGGATTAATATTCATTACTTTCTTGATTGATGTGAAAATTTTGACCATGTGGATCCTAGTGTCTAGGCTTCTAATCTGTGCTAGTGGGATTTGAAACATTCTAATCAACTTCTTTCACATGAGGATTGAGTTTTCCTTGTATCTCCTCTTTATCTGCCAACAATGTTTGGTGACACTTTAAGAGTAATATTAGTAATCATAATTTTATTTATAAAAATGATATTAACCTTATTATATAATATTGTAATGATGATAGAAAATATGGAATCCAACTTTTATATTTAACTTTTAAAAGTGGTCAAAAATAATTCTTAATATATGTGAATAAAAATAATTTTATTGTAAAACATTACATAAGTTTACTAAACATTAAACATGAAATTTATAAATTCAACATATCATTTTTAAATCATTATTTCATAATATATATGTATATATTATAGGAAAAATATTTGGAAATTTTTTGACATCATTTTTGTATTATAACAATGTCATAAATGTGATAGTTTTGGAAAAGTTTATAATTGTTCAGTATTCTCCTAAAAATAAATTGTTTTAGAAAAATATAAAAAATTTAAACTAGTATAGTGTTAGTATGTTGAAATAAAAATTTAATTTAATTATAGTACATTCAATTTATAAGGGTGATAAAAATTATTTTTAAATATATGTGAGCATGATGTAATAAAAAATTTAAATAATATTTGATAGAATAAAATTAATTTAATATTATTTATACACCATAATTTCGTTTTCTATTCTAAAAGTTATGATAATATTCCAATTTTCATATTATTTTAATTAATTAATGATAAAATTCTTATTATGACCGACATATATATTCAGAACTGTAATTTATATATATATCCTCTGGGTCATTACACTCTACTGGTTAATAAGTTCCACCCTCTAAATTCCTTTTCATACACTAAGGTGAAAATATATGAGTTTACTTTTATTTCATTGTATCATCATGTTCCAATGTCTCATCGTCAAAATTAGTGTTTTTTGAAAGTACTTTTATAATTTGTGTTATTATTTTTCCTATAACTTTGTCTTTGTGATATAATATCTTTACTATCTGATTCTCATAAGAGAGATCATTATTCATCCACCCAGGGAGCATGAATATGTATATAGATCTATCGGGGAACTATTAATGGGATAATATAAAGGATATTATAGAATAAACATCAAGAGTATTGGTTTCTCATATGGTGAATTAAAAGATGAAAATTTCTAAATGGGGGATGCAACCATAACCCATACCCACATTGAAATGGGATAATATCACTATATATTTTACCATAGTGATTCCAAAGAAATAAAAAGGGAATAACTCTATATGGTTGGTGGTGGACCATATGTTAAAGGCTTACTGGTTTATTTTAATAATAGATAACTTCTTACTTGATCACCCTGCAAGAACATACATTAGAGAAGTCGTGATGTAGCGTGGAACACAACTATCGATTGTATGTGATCATGATATAACGTTCACCTCAATGCTCTGGATATATATTCAAAATGTGTCTAAAAATTGTTAAACATTATTATGTCACATCACCCTCTGATTAAGAGCCAACCTAAATGAACATTCAAAACACATGATTATATATTGATAGATTAATATATTGATTTCAATGGTGGCTAGGACCAAACCCTTCATTTGGTCGAGTTATCATACAATAATATTTTACACTACAACATTAAAATGTACCCATATGAATCCCTATATAGGGGTAAATTTATAAAATTAACTTTTTTCAATTATATTTTTGAACGTAATTTAATAGGACCTTAAATGTTTGATGAAATATAATAGATAGTGAATGGAATTCAAAAATATTTTAGTGTAACCTATACAGTTTTTGAATACCTTTGTGATTTTGAATAACTATATAGGGTATTAAATAAATATGATATGGAAACAAAATAAAATATAACCTCATAATCATAAGTCTAGAACCATCTTCAAGAAAACATAACATATTTTATTTTGTAAAATCATATGTGTTCCATGAATGGTATCTCATGAATGAATAATTTTCCTAGTTCATGAGAGAACTATTAGGGAACACCCTTATTTTACAAAATATGTACATTAATATTATTTCAACATGAGTAAAATAATATTTCCATTACCATAATCATTATAAAATTCTTGATAATTATTTTCATTTAATAATATTATGTCAAAAATAACGAAGCACTAGATCCTAAGGATTTCCAATAGAAGAAATACATAAATACTTTTGGAGATTCCTTACTAAATAAACAATAAATTAATGAACCTAAAGTTCTAATATATGAAAATTAATAATAATAATTAGAAAATAATGAATAAAAACAAACCACTTAGGTGATGCATTATAAAATTGGAAAATGATATTTGAAAGAAATAAAGATAATATTATCTCCGTTTAACCAATAATTATAACAAGTGTTTGGATGAGGTTGTATGGATGTTCTCTCAGGATGTTGAATTAAATCTATGTTGATTGTTTTATTTTTTTTAATTATGAAAAAATAAATTCACTTTGTAAGAGTTGGTTATCGGATAAAAGGGGAAACAGAATATCAATAATGGACCGAATATCTTTAAGAAATTTCATTAGATTTGGGTTTTTATTCTAAAAATTTTTGAGGAAGAAGTTGTGTTTTAGACTCATCTACTGTCTGGAATTAAAATTTCAATCAGTATGAAAAATTGTATTAGAGTCTGAATGTCTACATATAAAATTTGATGATTCATAATTGTTTGTTAATTCGAAAATATCCTATGTTTTTTGAAACTCTTTTAATACAATATTTTTGAATGAATGTGAGAAAATCATTCAATTTATTGACATGTGATTTGAGTTTTTTGGAAATACATATTGTTATAGGGTTTTGGAATGTCGTATAAATTTCCAATTAAATTTATATAATTCTATATCATTCCTACTGTTCTTAAATTCCTAAAAAATTTAAGACATAAGAAGAATTTTCTAAAGGAAGAAAAGATTGAAAGGTTGATATTTCTGAAATTTATGTTTTTTAGCCACTGATAAAATGATCCATAGATCTATCTGATTCACTTAATGAACAATTCATAAGGATCAATCGTCAGTTGGGATTTCTGGAAGGAAGTTTTCACTACTGATATCAGTATATCGGACATGCCATTCCCCCAATATATTATAGGGATATTGGTTAATTAAGTAGGTATTTTTGGGATATTTAATCTAAATGTAAATATTGACATAGCTACTTGATAATGATCAACAATTCAGTTAACCACTTTCTTTAGGATTTCTTTATTTTTCTTATAATTTTATCAAAACAAAAAAAAAGAGCTTTAATTTTTTTTACAAGTGGTTCAAGATTCATTGTATAAGAATTAGTGTGGACTTATAGAACTAGCATTGAAACTGATCTATCGGAGTGAGATAGGGCCAGATCCATCAAACATAAGCTAAATATGATAGTCATAGGATGCTAAAATTCAATAGACATAGGATCATTAGTAAAAGTGTTTGATGAAAATTTTTAATGTTATGAGCCTTTTGTAAAGGAATTTTTAAGGGGGGCTTGAAGTGGTTGTCAAAGTGTTGCTGATTGGGTGGTCGTATCTTTAAAACATGAAATAATGTTTGTGGGAAAATAAAAGCAACATAAGTTTAACGAAGTGGCCAAAAAAATTTGAATAACATTTTCAATGTTTGTTGACAATTGTTTTAGTTGGTATAGTGCATCAGCATGGGAATTATTATAGTTCCTACAAGAAGTCATCATAATAATAAATCTTCAGTTTTTCATTTGTTTCATTGTAATGAGGAACAACATCAAAATGACCTTGGTATCGAACAGAATAGTTTTTAGAAATCCTTAAGCTGGATGAAGTTGTGAAAATATTTGAGAAGTTTTAATAAAAAACAGGAAGCATGGAATGAGTTAAATATGAAATAAAAAAATGAAACTCATTATTCTGTAAATTTAGATGAAAGGTAAATTTGATATAGTTTCCCACCAATACATCTTTTGGAGAAACTTTAGATGTTAGGAAGTAAATAGTACTTTCTAACACTTTTTTTATTCATGTGACATGAAATAGAGAATGTGATAAAAGGTTGGGTAGAGAGAATAAGTTTCTAGAGTGCACATTTCTGAGGATGTTTACTAGATAGAATATTTTTATGAAAGAATAGTGGCCAAACATATCAAATTAGACTAAGATATAAGAAACTATTTTTAGGTGAATTTTTGAAGTGATTTATTATTTTTTTAGAGTATTATTTCTTATTTAGACTGAAGTATCAGACAGTGGAATCAGATTGATTCAGATTGATTTTTCATAACAAATTCCTAAAGGGTTGTTTATACCTACTTCTGGGAAGGAATGTGAATATTTTTTTTGTGAATCTATTCTAATGTAAGTTTATAAGGAATCATAGTAACATGTTTTGAACTAGTTATTGATGATTTCATAACATGTTACACAAACTTGTTCTACATCATTCATTCTAGAAGAATAAATGCTATGTTTAATTAATCATATTTACACAATAGTGTAAGGTTATATCCTACTTGTTGTATCCAGATAAAATTATTGTTTTCTAGGGGATTGTGTGGTATTATATTATTTCTGATCCATTCCAAGGATGTAAATAAACTTTTTGTTTACTGAACCTTGTAATTACTTTTTATCTTGCATATGTGTCATTGTTTTGTTTTCTGAAATGTATCAAATATTTCATAGGAGGTAGTGTTTGTTTCAAAATAAAGTAAACATAAAAGAAAATTATATCACAGATTCATCCCCTCCCCTATCAATGATATATCCATAATATTTTTGGATATACAATTGGTATTATAGAAAAGGTTCCCTTCATTTACTCATTACTAAATTTTTTTAAGAGAAGATGTTATGGAAATTTTTACTTTTGTGAACAGTAAAGAGATTCTAGTCTTCTATTGAAATAACTATCAAATCTAGAAAGATTACATGTTTCATTATCTTATGTCTCTTTGGTATGATGTTCAGGAAGTATCTGCATATAGAATTCCTCATTTTTATGAAAAATTTCCTCTCAGATCCATGGATAATATGAATCTTTAGAATGATGGAAGAGATAAAAATGATTCACTCTCATCATTATCTTAAAGTTAGTTTATAAGATTTATGGGTGTTTCTACCACCAATGTTATCTGGTAAAATCTAAATAATATTTCTGAAATCAATACAAAGGTGGTGAAAGAAATGTAACAAATTTGGAGTTTGAAGTATGAAGATCAAAAAATGGGAGTGTATGAATCTTTTGGTGACTTCATTACAAGGGAAAATGACATTGTTAGAACCATATTTTGACTTGTTGTGAAGTTGGAAGACTCAACTATTGTTGAAAATATATTGATAATTATTCTTGATAATTTTTATTTCAAAGTTTCATCTTTGAATAATAGAGATCCTGAAACTTGTTCTCTTATGATCTTCATAGTACTCTCATTACTAATGAAATGAGGGGGGATAAGGGTATGAAAGAAAAAAAACAAATTTCTGATCAAATTGGGAAGAATGATACTTTGGAAATTGTAACTAATCAAAAAAATTATTGTTAAAAATTGAATGTTCTGGGAGAAGTTGAATAAAATTAGTGAAGTGATAAAAATAGGGCAAGGTGAGTTTGAAGGTGTTACTCAGAGATTGAAGAAAATTATATTGAGGAACCTTTTTCTCTTGTAGAAAGGCTAATTTTAATAATTATTTCTATTTCGGCACAAATATTTTATAAAATTTTCATATTAATATGAATTCATACTTTCTGAATGGTGAACTTGGTGAAGAAGATTATATTGAAACAAAATGTGGCATGTTGTTGGGAAGGATGAAATTTATGTGTGTAATTTTAATAAAATAAGCTTTTAGCGAATGGTGTTCCAAATAGGATACTTTCTTAAGGAAGTTTATCTTAATGAAAGGAAGGGTTTATAGTAATCTGTGCATCAAATAATGTCAGCGGATTTTCCTTATTGTAATTGTTTATATTGATGACATTTTTTCCCGGGAATGGTGGAAGAACATGTGAAAGGTTTACCGATGAAATGAAAATGTTTTTGTGATATTTCAATAATTGGTGAAATGAAATATATTTTTAGGTTTTAGATCTCACGAAATAAAAAAAAATTATTTCTCAAGAAATGTATTTTAAGGAACTTATTAATACATTGTGCATTGAAATTTTGAATCCATTTTCTACACCCATTTTAGTGTGAACCAGTTTTACATAAGATGGATAAGGTAATGAAGTTGATTCTAAAATGTTTCAGAAGCTGATTTGATGTTTTTTGCATTTGAATACCTCACGAACAAACATTTTTTATGTTATTACCTTATGTGAAGGATTTTAAAGTGCTCTAAAATAATCATAAATATTTGATAGATAAATTATTCCTAGATTTATCAAAGTCACAATATTTTTTAGAATTACGTGTGATATCTTATAAATTATTGATTTATTTATTTACACATATGTTGATTGGACAAAAGGTATGGATGGTATAAGATTCATATCTTATAGAGTTTTCTTTCTGGGAAAAGTTGTGTATGTTAGCGTACTAAGAATCATAATTCAGTAAATCTTATCAATGTTAAATCTGAGTAATGTTCTTCCACTCAAGTGGCCGCATAGATTATGTGGATAAAAAACCACATATAATATGTACTTGTTTAAGTAATGGTACCCTTGCTCTTGGATATTAATTTTTAGAGTTCGAAAAACTTTACAAGTAACCCAATACAACCTTTTCATTCAAAACATATTGATATCATCTAGAATTTCACCAAATATAATTAGGGGAAGAAGTAATTAGTGATGGATTTTGTTACTATATTGAAATAATTTGTTTATATATTCACCAAACCTTTATTGAAGAATTTTTTTTCAAATTGAGATTCAACATGGGTGTCCATGATCTTTCACTCCAAGGTTTAGGTGTGTGTTTATTTCCCTCGTCTCATATTTTATTTGGATAGTTCATTCAAGGGGTATTTTTTCCATAAATCCATCCAATGATATGTGTTAAACCATTTAAGGAAACTTGTTTGTAAGGGGTTGTGGGTAAGAGTTGAAATCATCATGTAAGTGTGTGACCTATTTTAACAGTTTGTTGAGATGGTTGTAGAATCCATTTTATAGGAATAAACATAGTAATAAAAAAATTAATAATATTTCAAGAGGTGAAAGACTTAAAATTTCATAGTGATGGGAATGTTTAAAAGCGGGATAAGTTTTGTAAGTCAATTATTTTTGACACCATGGTTTTTTAACAATGTTTATATATTTCCTATAATGATTTATCTTACATAGGATTAGATTTTTTATATGTAATACAAATCTTGACCTTAAAAAATTCAATGATTTATGAACCTTATTTTACAACAAAATCCAAAGGGGGGTTCATGGGAACGGGTTGGTTGGATGTTTTTTTATGATAAAATATGTTTATATTGATTTTTTTATATTTTATTCATTAACAAAAATTCGATTCAATTTATAAGAGATGGTTGGTGGATGAAATGTTCAATCTTAATCAGAATATTGGGAGTAATCTTGGTAATAAATTTCATCAGGTTCGGTTTTCTCTTGTAAGTATGGTTTGTGGAATAAGTTTTCTTAGGACCCACCTTGTGTCCAGAATAAAAATTTAAATTTGTATGATAAATTTAATCAAATTCAGAATGTATCCATATTAAATATAACAATTATTTTTTTGTTTTATTAATTATAAAATATCATAAGTTATTTTTAAACACTTGTGTGGAAATCTTGCTGAAAAAAGGGTGAAAGGGTTTCAGATTTCTGATAAGTGATTTTTGTTTCATTGGAATGAAGGATGGTGTTGGAAGGATGGAAAGTTTCCAATAATTGTAATGGAATACTAATGATTCTATATTGTTACAAATGTTCAAACATTCATGAAACTTTTATTACACAATAATAAGTTTTAAAGGAGGAAAATATTGTGAGGTAGAATTTTTTGATGTCAATGTTTTATTAAAGCACTAGTCTACTGATCCATTGAATTGTCCATTAAATAGATGAACAATTCATAAGGATCAATCATTATTTGGGAAGTCTGGAAAGAAGTTGAAACTTTTGATGCCAGTCCATAGAATTTGACCTGAAACTGATCTATCGAAGGTATTTTTTTATGTATATATGGATTTCTGAGACTGATCATATGTATAGATGTAGAGATCAATCAATCGGATGATAATTGACAATATAACAGACCATTTTAATTATGTTTTCTTTTTTCTTACAATTGGGTGAATATAAAAATGATCCATAAATTTTTTTCCAAGTGGGTCATGTAGAGACCCAATGCTTGACGTACATGGACATTGCATTACTTTTGTGGAATGCTTAATACATAACAGAAACAGAAACCAAAGGACCATAATAGTTTAGTGTCTTTGGAAACTTGGTATATAATCTTCTAATCATGGTGAAAGATATTCAACATCTCCCATAAAAATCTTCCGCTATTGTTTTCTTACCTAAAACCTTTATTTATATCCTGGGGATAATAAAACATAAAAATGGTGATCTCAAATTCTCAGTAAGGGTAAACATAGAGAACATAAAACAATCCATAAATATTTGAATGCAAAAACTTGAACATAAAATATAAACATCAACATCTTGAGCAAAGTCATAAATCATGGAAGTATGTAAGGTATATATCATAATGGAACATCAATCCTGATAAAATAGCATGGGAAGAAATCATGTAATTGTGGAAAACAATTAACCACATGATATTATTTCCATAGTAGCTGAGGCATTGCTTCCAAGACCATCTTAGTGGAAAAGTCCATTGCTAAACTGAGTTCACTCCTCATTCTAGTCCTGTATTGCTAAACCAGATTAACTTGTAATTCCATCCATGTCTATCTCATGAGATATAAATTTTTACCCAATTAATTTGAGGGAGATATAGGTCCCACCCATCTCATAGTAAAATCATTCTTACTTGTGCCAAAAAATATATATAAATCATTCATCATAACACAGAGAATAAAATGGGTTTCGTAAACATCATACCATCATAACACAATCCATATAAAACAAATGGATATCATTTCATCATTAAAAATGAAACCATGTAAATCATATGGACATTATACTTGAAATATAAACATATTAAATAATTTCATATTATATGGAAAATGGTTTTGATAAAACATTTGAAATGAATTCTTGAGGAAAATATCATTTCTTCTTCAAAATCATTTTCTTTTCTCAAAATTCCATGAAATTTTAAAAGAAGAGTATTTTTTTTAAAATAATCATGAAATCTTGTAGATTATGCTTCATGAAAATATGGTTTTATGAAATCTTAAAAATCTGTTCATGCTGTATAAGTTAAAAAAAACTTTCTCCCCGAAAAAGTAAAAAAGTACTACGTATGGTAAACAAAAGAAACATTCCTTCCATAAAACAAAGTAAAATTCAAATAGTGGTAAACATGACTTTAAACATTCATGAAATAATATTAAACACTTTATGAAAACATTTATATAGACACGGATGAAAAATATAACTCCAGTAGATATTTACAAATAAACAATCTTGGATAAGAATGAGATTGGAATAATTATCCCTTAACTTAGGTACGATATGCTTCGTACGTATCCGAACCTCCATTATAATTTTTTAAATAATGTCATTGACTTATTGAAGAATCATATTCATTGTTATGATATCATATATGGTTCACTTATGACTTTATATTACCTGTTTTTTGTAAATTCCATGTTAAAGCAGCATTTTGGGTAAAATTGTTTTACTTATCGTACATATTTGGGCTTATTGTTATTGATATTATTATTACTTATATAATGATTTAATTACCTCCAGAATGTAAAACATGATATATATATCATATATATTCAGTATATATATATAATAGATTTATAAATGAAATGAAATACACTGTTCATGGAGACGGTAGGTCGTACGTACGCATGAACGTTGTTTTCCATTCCTTATTGACTTGAATGGAAGTCAGTAGTTGACATATATATATATATATATATATATAACCAGTAGCTTTATCATGTCATATATTTCATTATTATTCATTATATATACTTTATAATCATTCTTTAATGGTTAACATGGAGAATGAATCTCATCGCATCGTGGAGACGGTAATCTGTACGTACGCACGAGCGATGATATCATTACCATAATTATTAAATTGAATTGGAGTGGATGATATAATATTATAGAATCAGTATTATGTTATAATAACTATATATTGTTATTATTCACACCATTATACACATCCATGTAAGGTGGTGGTGGAAAAACAGATTACACCACGGCGTGGAGACGGTATTCCGTACGTACGCACGCGCGGTGATTTCATTTTCAATAGGATGGATAGAAGGTTAAATGGGGTTGTTTCATATATATAATAAAATATTAATATATTAATGATACTTATGTTATTAATTTTTTATGAAACAAATAAAGAATAATAAGTTGAACAAGAAAGAATCTTGAATGAATCGGTTGAAGAGATTACCTCTTCTTCTACGCACCCCTTTTAAGCTTCCTCTTAAGGCACTAGAGTTGGCCTTTTGAGGATACCACAACCTCTATAATGTTTCTAGGGAAGTGGTAAAGATAAATGGGAAGGTTTTGGCCAAGCTTGAATGGTCGAAATTATGTAAAGAGAAGAGGGAGGAGGTGCCCTTTTATATGGGAGGAGAGGGGCACCTTAGGAAAACATAAAATATTATTTTATAATAAAGTCATATTCGGTTTATAATAGCTAAAAATTGATTTATTTCTAAGATAAGGTAGGTATGGGTCGAAATTATCTGAAGAAATAGGTTTTAGACAAGTTTTGGTTACTATTTTAACCTTATTATTTAGATTTTACTCTAAGTTAAATAATTTAACTTTTATCGTGTCTTTTTGTTTTCTTACACTATATGGTTAATAAACTTACTATAACAAGCTAAACGAACCCCAATTGGTTCATTATTAATATATATATCCTTATCTAATACATTTGGTCGAACCTTAAATTTTTAGGAATAAAATAACAATTAATAATATAATATTTGTTTTAAAAACAATTTTATGTCAATTTTGACACTATTTGGTAATTGATATTTTTGAAACACATAACAGCATGATTAATTATAAATAAGTTAATTGAATCAATAATAACATGTCATATTAACCAATATAATTATTTTAATTCATAAAAAGTCTAAAATGACATTTATTTGGGTATTTATAACAACAATTATGTTAATATTTCAGTAATAAGTTAATTACTGCATCAACATTGTGTCATAAATAAAGGAAATTATATAATTTCTAACAATTATATTTAAAATATAATTATGTAGTAAATCGTTCTATATTTATAATGAATATTTATAGCCGAATTTCTTTTATGTATAACCATATATTAAAAATGTTTTAGTTATTAAACTTTGATTTTAACTATGTTAACTCTTCTTTAAATAAAATAATAATAAATTTCCTAATCTAATTAAATTGGACATAAAGGTTAATATTTTATCCCTAAGGTTTTTTTTGGTTGAATTACACTTATCCAATAGAATTAAGACATGTTTTGGGGTAATATTGATATCATTTTTACCCTTAATTACCCTATTTACTTTTAACCGTGGGAAATAAAACTAAAAAGTTATTATTCACACAAAATTATTTTTATCTTATTGAGCCAAATTTTACTCCTTGATATTAACCGTGTCTCTTGGATTTTCAAAATTCACCTCATAGAAGCGGTAAAATTATGTTTTATGTAAATTTTCAAATTCTCTTGGAGGTAGGTAGAAGACTGACCAAAGTTCAATAAAAAATTTATATATCTAAAATTATTATAAAATGACTTCAATGAATTACATTGAACTTATATGGGTATTATATATCAATTATTACCTAAAATAAATTTAAATAAAATGAATAATTATTTAAATAAAAATCTTTTTTTAAATAGTAACCCAGTGTTTTCACTATTCATCAAAAATTGAAAGTTTTCATAAAAATACCAAAAATTAACCCTTGGATAATTTCGATATTCCAAATACAAAAATGAAGTCCATTTCAAAATATAAAATTTATAAAATTTTAAAAATTGATTATTACTATTCATAACGGCTAGTTCATAATAATATTATTGTAATATCTCGTTTAGTGAAACTCGGTGTTGCGTACAACACACGCTATCGTGGAAGGTCGTGATTGCGTGAAATGAAATCTAAGTCAGAGATTCTTGTAGTGCAAGCACATTTTGGTGTAGCGTAAAATAGAAGACACCAATTAAATTAAAAAGAATATTTTTCATAAAATCTCGGGGAGTTACATTCTTCCCCCCTTTAAAATGAATTTCTCCCTCGAAATTCATCGGGGTTATAAATGGTTTACTACTCGAAAGTTTCCTTAAGAGAAACCCACATCATAAAAAAGGAATACCAAAACATAACTTTAAAAACTAAAGGATGAAATGTAACGGTTACCCAAATTAAATAATCACTGGGTTTCCACATAGAAGAACATAGGTGAAAATATAGATATGGAACAGAAATCTAACCATCATGTTTTTATAGAGAGTGGTAGAGAACATCGCTATGAAAAAGCCAACAATCACAAAGCCATAAATTTGTGATGATCTAATGTACCATCTGTTTCATTGGATATAAGGGTACTAGGAAAACATTTTTGGTATTCAAGATGATTTCCCTAAATTTGGAGAATTTTAATTAGAATAAATACATACTTTATTTCGGTATAATCTCACCTTTGTTCATGCCTTGAACACTTTCCACTTCATCTCTTAAAGAAATGAAGTTGAATTTTTTCATTCGTGAGGTGTTAGCAGATCATGTGATAGAATGATGGGTCATTCCATATGTCTCAAACAATAGGTTAGAAAAAGTTATCAAATATACATAAGTCCATCTATGGTGAGGTTAATCATATATGATTCTAAAAATGGACTTATAATTCATCTATCATACCGCTTAATAAAACTATTTTCTACTAACCAGGGACTTCCTATAGGACATTGGTAGGAAATAAAGGTCGGTCGTACTTCAGTTGTGGGTTCAATTCCCGCAACCTTGTCTGACGTGACGGGTTTTCGCTCGTCCTGAAGGTTGTCCCTTTTTTCTAAAACTACACTATTATATCATTCCAGAAATAATATCGAAAAAAGTTCTATCCTTAAACAATACTATCTGATGTCCAAAATAATCCATTCAAATGTTTTGGATTATCCAAAATACATATGTCCAAACTCATAGTATAAAGAAAACGATTATTTGAAAGGTCACATAACAAGCACGTGAATACCATCATTTATCCCCCATATAACATAAGATATATCATGTTGGTCACATTACAAACATGTGAATACCTTAATCATGTATTACCATAGATCCTTAGGGAAAACAAGAGTGCTGTCAAAAGTTAACTCTTTCCACATACCAAAATCCCAAAATTTCTATATACTCAAACCATGATATCACTTTGTCCTTATATCAGTCATGTGCTCATGAATACTATTAAACACTTCATTTCCTCCTAATCATATCATTTTCTTTCCAAAATCACAATTCATGGTTACCGGTACCATAAATTTATTGAAAATCACAATTGACCAATACATAAATATTCCAATATTCCACGATACTATATACAACATTATTTTGGAATCCCATTACAAAAACACATAATCATTCCCCCACATCTTTTTCATATCTAACATCGCCAATAGTGATCGCATGTGACTTCCCTTTTTCCTTTTCCTTAAGAGTTTGTTGATGTCAATCATCATTAACCCTTGGATTAGGGCATTGGATAGCATAATGCCCCATTTTCTTGCACTTGAAGCATTAGAGTGTTGGTGGAGCATTATCTGTAGTCTTTTCTCCATTCGGGTCATTAGAAACCTTTTTCCCATTGCTTCGGAACTCTTCTGCTTGATAACCTTATTTTCCACATTTGAAACCTTTTTAGTACCTTTTAGACAATCTCCACCATGATTCTTTCCACACTTTCAGCATAAAGAAACATTCACCTTCTTTTCACCATTGTTCTGCGGTTCTTCCTTGAACTCCATCTTTTTTTTCTTGTCAAAACCATGGGATGGATATGTTACAACAACTTCTAGTTCTACCTTGATAGCACAACGCACAATTTATTCATAGCTACGGAAGTCTCTTATAGCTAATGCCCTTCGAAGGCTTGGTTTTAAGCCACTGAAGTATCAATCAACATTACTTTCAGGTTGGATGATAAATCCAGATGCATACCTTGCAAGCCTTGTGAAATTCGCTTCATATATACCAAAAGATTCATCATCCTTTTTCTTAAGCTCATGAAACTCCTTCTCCATCTTTGTTCTAAAAATACGAGTGAATTACTTATTGAAAAACAAGTTCTTGAATTCGTTCCATTTCATGGATTCAATTTCATCTTGGGTCTTTTAATTCTTAATTAGAGTCCACCACTGATCTTCTTCACCTTCTAAATGGTAAACATCTAAAATGACTTTTTCATGTTATGAACAGTGAATTATTGGAAATATCTTTTCAATGGTACTGATCCATTGTTCAGCAACAAGTGGATCAGAAGACCCATTGAAATAAGGTGGACGTTTCCTCATGAAATAATCAATTGAATATTGTTCCCTTCTCTGATCATTTGGAAATCTAGAATGATTAATAGCTAGTGTAAGTATAGCAATAAGAATTTTCACTCTATCTCCCATCACATATGGTTGTTTGGGAGGACAATCATTGCATTTTCCATTACATTGATCAACATGGTTCCTTCGGGTTCCATCCATCGTCTAAAACCCAAAAAGAACAGTGTGAGAGGCAAAAATCATACTAGGAAAACAATATAATAAATGGGGATTACCTTCAATATCTAACATCTTAGGTTAAAATCTAATATCCTTACCAAAATTCTCGGACAATAACCTATAATTATACTTAACCTTAGGGACATCCCTATACATACCTTAGAAATATCTCTAAGAATCTCACTAAAGTTCCTGTATCCTAGTTTCCAAAGGTTAACTAAACCGAACCTCTGATTCCAACTATAGAGACCCAAAGCATGACGTATATGGACATTTCATTACTTTTGTGGAATAAATAATACATAAAAAACATACACCAAAGGACCTTAATAGTTTAGTGTCTTTGGAAACAGGGAACATAATCTTCTAATCATGGTGAATGATCTTCAACTTCTCTCATAAAGATCTTCCCCTTTTTTTCTTACCTAAAACCTTTCGTTATATCCTGGGCAAAAGAAAACATAAAAAGGGTGAGCTAAAATGATCAGTAAGGGTAAACATAGAGAATATAAAACAATCCATAAACATTTGAATGCAAAAACTTCAACATAAAATATAAACATCAAATCTTGAGTAAAGACATAAATCTTGGAAGTACGTAATGAATATATCATAATAGAAAATCAATCTTGATAAAATAGCGTGGAAAGAAAACATGTAATTGTGGAAAACCATTGAGCACATGATATTATTTCCATAGTAGCCAAGGCATTGCTGCCAAGACCATCTTAGTGGACAAAGTCCATTACTGAACTGAGTTCACTCCTCGTTCCATTCCTATATTACTGAAATGGATTAACTTTCCATTCCAAATATGTCTATCTCATGAGATATAAATCTTTACCCATTTCATTTGAGGGAGATATAGGTCACACCCATCTCATAAGGAAGTCATTATTACTTGTGCCAGAAAATATACATAAAGCATTCATCAAAACCCAAATAATAAAATAGGTTTTATAAAAATCCTCCCATCATAAAATAATCCTTATAAAGAAATTGGATATCATTTCATCATAAAAAAATAAAACCATGTAATTCATATAGGCATTATACTTGAAATATAAACATATTAAATAATTTAATATCAGATGGAAAATGTTTTTGATAAAACACTTGAAATGAATTCTTAAAGAAAATATCATGTCTTTTCAAAATCATATTCTTTTCTCAAAATGCCTTGAAATTTTAAAAGAAAATGATTTTGTTGAAACTAATCATGAAATATTGTAGACTAAGATTTATGAAAATACGGTTTTGTGAAATTGTAAAAAACTGTTCATGCCGTATAAGTTAAAAAAATTCTCCTCGAAAAAGTCAAAAAGTACCACGTATGGTAAACAAAAGAAACATTCTTTCCATAAAACAAAGTAAATGTAAAAGAGGGGTAAAAATGACTTTAAAAATACATTTAA
This sequence comes from Viscum album, assembly GCA_963277665.1. Classification (NCBI taxonomy): domain Eukaryota; kingdom Viridiplantae; phylum Streptophyta; class Magnoliopsida; order Santalales; family Viscaceae; genus Viscum; species Viscum album. The sequence continues at coordinate 1,221,998,059 of OY728119.1, forward strand.
TGATATTAAACACATTATGAAAACATTTATATGGACATGGATGAAAAATATAACCCCAGTAAATACTTACAAAAAAACAATCTCGGATAAGAATGAGATTGGAATAATTATCCCTTACCTTAGGTCTGATATGCTTCATACGTATCTGAACCTCCAATATAATTATATAAATAATGTAATTGACTTATTACCTAATCTTATTTTTTATTATGATATCATATATAGTTCACTTATGACTTTATATTACCCATTCTTTTGTAAATTCCATGTTAAAGCAGCGTTTTGGGTAAAATCGTTTTTTTATCGTGCGTGTTTGGACTTGTTGTTTTTGATATTATTATTACTTATATCATTATTTAATTACTTCCAAAATTTAAATCGTGATTTATATATCATATATATTCAGTATATATATAATAGATATATAAATGAAATTAAATACACCGTTCATGGAGACGGTAGGCCGTACGTATGTGTGAACGCTGTTTTCCTTTCCTTATTGACCGGAATGGAAGTAAGTAGATGACATATATATATATATATACATAAATCCATTAGATTTATAATGTCATATATTTCATTATTATTCATTATATATACTTTATAACCATTCTTGAATGGTTAACATGGAGAATGAATCTTATCGTGTCGTGGAGACGGTAATCCGTACGTACGCATGAGGGATGATATCGTTCCCAAAATGATAGAATTTAATTGGAGTGGTGGATATAATATTACAGAATCAGTATGATTTTATAATAACTATATATAGTTATTCTTCTCACCATTATACCCCTCCAAGTAAGGTGGTTGTGGAAAACAGATTACACCACGGCGTGGAGACGGTATTCCGTACGTACGCATGCACGGTGATTTCATTTTCCGTAGGATGGATAGAAGGTGAAATGGGGTTGTTTCATATTTATAATAAAATATCAGTACATGAGTGATACTGATGTTATTAAGTTATGATGAAACAAATAAAGAAGAAGAGGTTGAAGAAGAAAGAAACTTGAAAGAATCGGTAGAAGAGATTACCTCTTCTTCGACGCACCCCTTTTAAGCTTCCTCTTAAGGAACTAGAGTTGGTCTTTTGGGGAGACCAGAACCTCTATAATGTTTCTAGGAAAGTTTAGAAGATAAATGGACTATATTTGGCCGATCTTTAAGGCTAAAAATTTTGTAACGGGAAGAGGGAGGAGGTTCCCTTTTATAAGGGAGGAGAGGGGCACCTTAGGAAAACATAAAATATTATTTTATAATAAAGTCTTATTCGGTTTATAATAGCTACTAATTGAATTATTCAGAATATAATGTGGGTACGTGTCTAAATACTCTAAACCAACAGGTTTAAGAGAAGTTTAGGTTACTATTTTAACCTTATCATTTAGATTTAACTCTAAGTTAAATAATTTAGCTTTTACCGTGTCTTTTTGTTTTCTTACACTATATGGTTAATAAAATTACTATAACAAGCCAAAATAACCCCAAGAAGTTCATTATTAATATATATATATCCTTATATAAGTCATTTGGTAGAGCCTTAGATTTTTAGGAATAAAATAACAATAATAATATAATATTTTTTTTTAAAACAATTTTATGTCAATTTTGACACTATTTGTTCATTGATATTTTTGAAACTCATAACAACATGATTAATTCGAAAAAGGTTAATTTAATCAATACTAACATGTCATATTAACATATAAAATTATTGGAATTCATAAAAAGTCTTAAATTACAATTATTTGGGTATTTATAACATCAACAATGTTAATATTTCATTAATAAGGTAATTACATCATCATCATTGTGTCATAAATAAATTTAATTATTTAATTTCTAAAAATTATAAATAAAATACTGTTATGTAGGAAATCTTTTTAGATTTCTAATTAATATTTATAGTCGAATTTATCTTATGTATAGCCCTATAATTAAAATGTTTTAGTTATTAAACTGTGATATTACCTATTTTAACTCTTCTTTAAATAAAATAATAATAAATGTCCTAATCTAATCCATGTGGACATAAAGGGTAATATTTTATTACTAAGGTTTTTTTGGTCGAATTACACTTATCTAATAGAATTAGGACATGTGTCCGGGTAATAGTAATATTATTTTTACCCTTAATTACCCTAATTACTTTTAACCGTGGTAAATAAAAGAAAAAAGTTATTATTCAACAAAAAATTACTTTTATCTTATTGAACCAAATTTTACTCCTTGATATTAACCTTGTCTCTTAGATATTCTAAATTCCACTCAGAGAAGTGGTAAAATTCAATTTTATGTGAATTTTCAAATTCTCCTAGGAGGCAGGTAAAAGACGGTCAAAAGTTCAATAAGATTTTTACATATCTAAAATTATTATAAAACGACTCCAATGAATTAAATTGATATTATATAGGTTTTATGTATCAATTTTGACCTAAAAAAATTTAAATAAAATGAATAATTATTTGAATAAAAAGTCGGTTTTTAAATAGTAACCCAGTGTTTTCACTATTCATCAAAAATTGAATGTTTTCAAAAAAAATACCAAAAATTCACCCTAGGCTAATTTCGATATTCTGAATCCAAAAATGAAGTCCATTTCAAAAGGTGAAATTTATAAAATTTAAAAAAGTGGGTATTACTATTCATACTGACTAGTTCATAATAATATTATAATAATATCTCGTTTAGTGAAACTCGGTATTGCGTACAACACATGCTATCGTGGAAGGTTGTGATTGCGTGTAATGCAAGCCAAGTCAAGGATGTGTGTAGTGAAAGATCCTTTTGGTGTAGAGTACAACACAAGACATCAATGAAATTAAAAAGAATATTTTTCATAAAATCTCGGGGTGTTACAGGTCAAGAGTCATCAAATAAGAATTGTTGTTGAATCATTGGACTAACATTGAAACTCATCTATCAGATTCATATAGAGACTAATGCATTAGATACTGGTTGACTCTGATACAGTCATAAAATGTTTAACTTCATCGGACTTAAGATCATTAGTCTGAGTGTTTGAATAAATTGTGAAATTTTATAAGCCTTTTTTAATAGAGTTTTCAAGGGGGACTTGAAGTAATTTTCACTGTGTTTCTGAGTGAGTTCTCATATCGTTAGAATATTAAATGATTTTTTTAAAATAAAATAAAAAAAGTCTAATGAGGTTTCCACAATCATTAAAGTATAGTTTTTTAATGTTTTTAATAGGTTTTCTTCATTTGGTATGGACCATTGGTATGATAAGGTGTGTAGTTTTTACAAGTGGTCATCATAATGAGTAGTCCTTAATTTTTCATAAGTTTCATCTTAATAAGGAACAAATTCAAAATATCCTTGTTATCGAATAAATGATTTGTTAAAAAGTATGAAGCTGGCTGAAGTTGATATAATATTCCAGAAGTTTTGAAAAGAATCAATTAGTGTGGAAATATTCAAAGATTAATTCACAAAAAATGAAATTCAAAATTATGTAAATTTGGATGAGTGGGAAAGTGAAAGTTATTTCTCTACCATAAAACTTTATTGCACCTAAAAATAGAAGGAGTTACATTATACTTTTGAATAATTACATTTTCATGTTTGAAAAAAGAGAGAAAGTTCTGAATGTTTTTGGTAGAGAGAAGAAGTTCCCAAGCTGAGAATTCCTGAGGAAGTATACAGAATGGAAGTGGCATAAGAAAGAATAATGGAAAGATATAGCAGATCAGACTATGAAATCATATGTATATTTCTTGGGAATTTTTGAATTGGTTAAATTTTTTTTCAAGAGTATTATTTATTTTCTAGACTGACGTATCAGTAGAGGAATTTCACTGAGCCATAAAATTATGTTTTTATAAAAAAAGTTTAAAAGGGTTTCTTCTACCTGCTACTGGGAACGAAACAGAATAATTGAATTGTGAAGATATTATGATGGAAGATGATAATGTAGAATAGTAACTAGTTTTTAACCAACTCATGAAGGTTTTATAACTTGTTATAAATTTTTTTTACATCATTCATGATAGAACAACCACATTCAATATTTTTTATCATAGTTCCACACAAGTGTAAGGGTATATTCTACTTGTTTTATCAACACAAAATAATTTTTTATAGTGCATTTTGTGGTGTATGATTGTTTCTAAACCATGATAAGGACATAGCTACTCTTTTTTATTAGTGAACCTCGTAATTACTTGTGTTCTTATGGATGTCTAGTCGTTTGTTTCATCAAAGTGATCAATATTTTACAGAAGGTGGAGGTTATTTCAATAGAAATTAATCATAAAATAAAATGATATCACGGATTCACCATCCCCCTGTCAGTGATAAATCTGTCTTGGTTATTAATATACACTAGGTGGGTCATCGATAAAAAAAATAAAGTTTTCATAAACTGTTAATCTTTAAAAATATTTAATAGGGGTGGTACATGGCTTGAAATAAAAAATATATAAGTTACCTTAAATCTGATTTACCTAAAAAAGATAATTGTGAAGGGAACATAAAACATGTATTATCCAAAATAAATAAAGTTATAATAAACATGGTATATATGTTTGGAACATATATACTGAATACCTATTAATTAGATGAGATGGATATATTGTAAAAGGGAAAAAATGTAACTGAATGTGCAACCCAAATGTAACATAGTGGGGTTGGAAGAGCCATTAACACTAGTCATGATTCAGTCTATACATGCACATAACATCATGAAAAATAAAATTATATTTATTAAAAAATATTTTTAGATGCCTTTTTTATGTATATTTTATTTTTATGTTATATTTATTATAATTTGTTATTCATTTATTAATTTTTTTCTCTTATATCGGTTACATGAGGTGGTTCACTCAATTTCTCATAAAAAATTTTAGTATATTGACAATGGTAAAAATGTGTTGTAAAATACCTTTATAATATCTACAATTTTATAGTTTTATGTATTATATTATTAAATTTTCAAAAAAATTATATGTTTTCATATGTTTTCAAATAATGGACTAAAATTAAAAAAGGGGTTATGATATGTTCATTTTAGGTGATGAAATTTACTCTAACAATTAATTGTTAATATAACCTATATAATGTCAAATGTTATCTATAAATTATATTAATAATGTAATAAATTTCATTTTTAAACAATAATTAAACATTTATTGTCATACATGTCAGGAGGTAATGAAAAATTGAACACGACATTCATGGTGGCAGTAGTATGCATGTACACATCGGGGTGTCTTCATTTTTTGAATGTTTTTTGAGGAAGGTGGAAAATGGATATTACATTAGTATAATAACATATATTAATATTAATACTACTAATTTTTTTCATGAATTCTGGTATTGAAAATATATTAGGCTGTAGAAAAAGAATGTAACTAAGATACTTTAGTTGAGAACATTATCTCTCCCTTTTCATGTTCTCCCCTAAGATACACCATAAGTTTACAAATCATGCTGTTTCAAAAATATAAATGACTATAATAAATGTGGAGTGGTTTTTTGGGATAGTAGGTTTGATTTTTGGATTGATCTAAATATATGCAATGGGCAAAGAAATGTGGTGCAAGTGACCTCTGTTTATAAGTAATGAAAATGGAATTTTTGGAAATACTAATTATCTTTTCAATGATTTCATTAAATTATTCAAGGTTCAATATTTATATAATGAAAAATAATTTATTGTTTTATGATTTAAAGTCAATAATACCCCCACCATTAAATTGGTTTCAAGTTTAAAACTTGTTATTAGTCTCTTACCATTCGGTTTTTAACTTTTACCTTATCGGTTTTTATCATGTTAACTAGTTTATACCTATGTAATAAAATTTTACTAAAAATATAAGATAAAAAATATTACCAAAATATAGATTTTATGAATCCAAATACTATAACAATTTAATCTATAACAATTTCTAATGCTGCAGAAATTAATTTTTAAAACAAAACATTTAATATAATGAAAACGTGTTTCTTGTTGAAAAGTAATGGTTTAATCATTTACTGTTATTAATCATATATAACATTAATTACATATTAAATTAGTGAAACTATATTTTTATATATATTTATACATAATATAATATTCATTATATAAAATAATTCATTTTCATTTAAAAGATAAAAATTAAATAGCATTAGTTAAATAATTCATTGAAAATTATCTTTTCACCATTTTCATGGTCGTTAGATTTAATCATAGTAATCAAAATTTTATAAATAAAAATTAAATTAAAAATATTACATAATATTATAATGATAATCTAAAATATGAAATCAATTATTTATGTTTAATTTCAATAAGTTATGAAAACTAATTTCTTGTACAAGTGAATATAAACAGTTTCTAGATAAACATATTAATTATGTTAAATAAATATAAAAAATGGGTTATATAAAATTAATATAATATTTTCTATATGTAAAGGGTTTAAAAAGATTAATTCATTATTATATTATTAAAACTTCAGAAAATTAATTGTTTTAGTAAAATTGTTATATTTCATTATTTACATGGAATAAATTATTTTTAAAAAAATATCAAATACTCATCCTAAGATAATAATGATATTTTGAATTCAAAAATTAAAGTCATTTTTTGATATTTAGTTTATATTAGTGATAAAAATTTGTTTTAAATAATACTTCTTAAGAATTAATAAAATAATTTTTAGAAACAAAATTCAAGACATGAAATGATGTTATTTTTATTACTATACAAAATGTTAGTTTTCTATTATAATGTTAAGGATATTATTATAATTTTCATATTATAGTTGTGAATTAATTATAGAACAAATAATACGACACAAATATGTATTCAAAAGGGTTATTTTTATATAAATCATCTAGTTTAGTAGACTAAAGTGCTCAAGTGGTGTGGTGAAGTGAGAAGTGAAGATTCCCTTTTTTATGTGAGGTGGGAAGAAAAAATTTAAATGGAAAGAATATTGAAAAATAATAAAGTCAATCTCATGGGATATTATCTCTAAAGTGTATAAATTATTATATTTGTATTATATATGGTTTAAATATGTAATACCCCTGATTTCTAGATTATGAAATCATGTTACCTTGATCAAGTTTGTTTTCCACCTTTTCTAAGTCCCCTTTCGATTAAAAAACCTTAAAAATAGTTTTTTGGGGTTTACTACATGTTTCAGGATGGGTACACACCATGTACCTATAGTACACACCGTGAACTTGGGGATAGATTCAATTCATGAAGAGGGGGTCAAGTCTTGAGCTGGTACACATCATGTACCTGAGGTACACATCATGTAGTGTTTGGATATTGTTTTCTTAACGTGAGGAGATGGGTTTTTAGGCATACTTATCCGACATGACCTTCACGTCATGTCTAGGGGGTAAACATCATGAGCCAGAATGTGCCCAGCTTAAAGTCACATGTTTGGAAGTCCCTCTTGGTCTATTATTTCTAGACCTTTCAAGTCTCGTCCCATGACTCTACCTAGGTGATTTTCAGAGGAACTCTTTCTTCCTGATCGATCAGATCCACTTTGGATCGTCATTGCATTTTCGGTACATCTCTCTAAGTAAGTGTTCTATTAGATAAAAATCTCCTCTCCTCTTGGTTCTATGATCTATTCATGTTATGGTTAGACCAAGGTTTGTGTTTTCAAATTAAGTTGAGATTTGGATTTTTTTATAGGATAAGGGATCTAAGTTTGTTTCTTTGAAGAATTGAACCAGTTTTTGTAGTGTTCTTTGTCCTTTGTGGGATTTACTCAAAGCATTATAGGTATGTGGCTTCACTCTTGACTCCTATTAATATAACTATTTGGAATTCTTTCAAATTGATTTCCTTATTATTAATTGATAGTGAATTGGATGGTTATGAGTTGTTGGAAACCTTCTTTTGTGGTGGTTTATAGAATTGTATAAATCTAGAAAGTTGTGTGTTTTGAATAAAGTGTTTTTATCGGTTTTAAACTATGGATTTTATAATGGGAATTTTTCTAGAATTTTTGTGCATGAATTAGATTATATGTTTTCAATAAAAGATAAATTTTTAATGAAAGGAAATTTTTCTTTGAAGTTGGTTGTTCTTTGGTTTTTAATAAAATTTTAGTTTTATTGAAGAGGTTTATTTTGGTAATGGAAATATTTTTCATACATGGTGTGGTTGTGAGTTTATTCATAACAGACCCTAAATGAGGGACCAGTACCATGGGGTAACAGGGTACCTAACCCATGATTGGGGGTGAGAGTCAGTGGGACACAAAGTGATTGGAAAAGAAACTGCTCATGAGTATTGAACTATCGAACAAAGCATGCATGTGTGGGTGTGTTGTAAACTCTGGATTGTCTATTCCAAAATAATAATTGGAATTTTTTATAATATTTTATTATTTATTATCTAGAAAATAACATGTTGAAAATTTGTTTAATTTACATTAGTTTCCACTTGGTTATAAGTGGTTTTTGAACGTGTTTATATTTGATTATAAACTATTTTTGTAGAAACATTTATATAAAATATTTTATATGATATAATAACCATTGTATCCTAGTGGTTTGAGTAGGGAATTCATTTGGAAAACCTATTAAGTTATATACTCACCCCTTCTTTGGAACATTGGTGCATTTTCAGATTATATCTTCTGGGAATTGGGAAAAGGTAATGTGTCACACTTCATTAGCACCATGTCTTGATACTTTGGACTATATGGTGATGTTGGAGCATAGAGCTTGTAGAGAATAGAGTCTTGTTGTCATCTAGGAGTCCATTATTTGTCATTAATCTATTTATATTGATGATGGTCTATCTTTATCTATAGAATAGTTTGGTTGGTTGTTATAAAGAGAATGATTTAAATGACTTAGTTTATTTCATACATCATAGAGTGAGCTATTTTTTTGTTTTTTGGGTTATAGGTTTTAGTCATAAAAGTTTTAATCATCCCCCACTTACTGTGAAACCCTTAGGCACTTATTTCCAGCTTTTGGATCCTTGGGGACGTCACTTAAGGCCCATTAATGACTAACTATACTCTCAATCCAATGAGAATCAGTGGGTCAGTACAAATGGTATCAACTTCTTCGACCCATGCCTAAAAAGTTATCATCAATGTTCTTGGTCTTGGAGATGGAATTATTTCATGAATATTACTAGGGTTGGAATCCTAGAAAATAGTAGGATTGTTGGAAATTAAAATGTATAGAATTAAAGGGCATATCTAACCCTTTTATTTTAAACTTCAAGTCACTAGGGAGTTGGGCACATAAGTGTTTGGAGACACTTCTAAGATATTTAATCCCCATTTTCATGGGTTTAGAAAATGAGTAGAGTGTGATATTCATTGTAGAGGAATGAAATCCCACTATAAGTGCATACATCATTTCAAGTAATGATTCATGTTGTGAAAAATGTGTGAATTTTTTAAAATGTGTGAATTTTTTTTTTCAAATAAATGATTTTGAAAAAGGAAATGCTTATGGTATTTTGAAAATGGTTTAATTTTCAAAAAAAACGTTGAACAGTTTCCAAAAAAATGAACATGGAAAAGGTTGTTTTAGGAGAACAATTTGTGGTAGTTTATGTGATTGAATTTGAAATTCTAAGCCATCAGTGGCTAGAGAGATATTGATGGAGTTTTTTGTTGGTTTAGAAAATGTCACCTGGTATGTGTCGTCGAAACCTACCCAAAGAAGTTGTGGATAATGTGGTTGTAAAGGAACCATGGGTGAAATAAGAGCTAGTTCAGAGTATTTTCCAATCCTTTCAAGCTATGGATATGGGGAACCGAAGGAACAAGAAATGTAATGGGTATAATACCATCCAGTTCATGAAGAAGAATCCACTTATCCTCTTGGGTGATGTTAAACCTGAAAAGGAGGAGTTGTGGCTAAGTGGGATGAATCATATCTTCGATTTCAACGACACACCATCAGAGCTCAATGTCAAGCTAGAAACATATATTCTTAGAGATCTTGAAATCATGTGGTGGAATTTAGTTGTGAATGAAAAATTGGATGAAGGCCTTGGGAGGATTTTGGAGAATTGGTTAATTAACAATTCTACCCTCATACACTCAAAATCCAAAAAACGATGGACTTATTTAGTCTAAAATAAGAGAATATATCGGTCAAAAAGTATATAATGAAATTCTTGAATTTAGAACACTTTGCACCAAAATTTGGGGAAAGTACATCTTTTAACTCGCGTATATTCGAATAGGGACAAAGGTGGGAAGTTAGATCAATGATTGCAGTTCTATATATTACTGATTATATAGAGATAGTGAATTGAGAAACTGTGGATGAATGTGATATTTCAAAATCTATTGGAAGAGGTATGATGATACCTATAGAAAATGGTGGGAAATTAAACACTAGGAGTAAGAATAAAAGGAAATCCTATTTCTAAGGTGGAAATGGAAATGAGAATTAGACAGATGGATTAGTGAACATTCCTCCATGACCTAAGAGAAAAGTACGTTGTTTTCATTTTGGTTCACTTGACCACATAATGCTGAAGTGTACATCACATCCCAGAACATTCCATAACTTCAAGCATATGAGGCATCGTTAGCTCTATTATCATAGTGCTCTAAGGTTAGGTGCTCGATACACTTCTCAAACGTTGCAGGCATCGTATGATTTTACATGGCTAGGATAATAGAATCAGTCTCATTAATTGAGCAGATCTAGCCATAGTGATCATAGAAATACCATGACTCTTCAACTAGGGCAATATCAGCAAGTCCACAAGGAGAATAGTGCAGTGAATAATCAATTTTATGGAGATGATAAGTTGATGGTTGATTATTAGGATGGACCATATACAGTGAGAGGTATGATTCTTTTTAATTCTACCCCTATGAAAGTGTTCTTCGATACCAGTGCATCACATTATTTCATTTATTCTCATGCTCTTGATTTTCTATGTTTATGTTTGTAAATGATGCCTTCTATTTTAAAACATTAAAATACTCTCAAGGAAAGACAATTTAAATACATTGTCTGTACACAATGTGCTATAATTGTTGATGGAACTGAGTTGAAATGGGACTTCTCAGTGCTGAACATAGATTTCTATGACATAATCCTAGGTATAGATTGGTTGACAACATCCAAGGATAGCATCAACTATTATAGTAGAATGGTTAGTTTCATGAAAGAGGAAGGTGTCGAGCATCTCTTCAGAGGATAGAGGATGGTAAGGAAAATTTAAAAGAGCTTGCTGGCATCAATGGTGGGAACAATCTCTTACCAGTTGGAATTTTTGTCTTTGGCATCCATGGTATATCGAGGAAAATGTTTTTCTAGTAGATGTGGATGAATTTCTATATTTCTTTCCCAAATACCTCTCAAGTTTACCACTTCTAAGAGAAGTGGAGTTTATGATTGATCTCCTTCAAGGGACCAGTCCTATTTCCCTTCTATATTATAGGATGGCACCAACAGAGTTAAGTGAATTGAATGTTCAATTGGATGAGTTGGAAATAAAGGGTTTCATTTGGCCATGTACGTCTCAGTTGGCAGCACCAATCTTGTTCATGAAGAAATTGGGTGGATCTCTTCGGATGTGCACTGATTATCATAAGGTAACCCAAGATATGATAAAGAAAAGGTACCCACTTACATGGATTGATGATATGTTCGATCAATTAAGGGGAGATCAGTGGTTCTTTGAAAATTACATGCGATCTAGATATCACCAATTGTGAGTTCAAAAAGAATATATTCCAATGATAGCTTTCATAAGTATATATTACCACTACAAATGTATAGTCAGGCCTTTCGGTCTGATGAATTCACTAGTGGTATTTATGTATTTGATGAATTTGATATTTCAGTGATATCTAGATTGTTTTTCCATGGTTTTTGTGGATGACATTTTGGTGTTTTCAAAGAAAATGGATAACAATGATGAACACCTAGAAATAGTGTTACAAATTCTATGAGATTACCATTTGTATGAGAAATTATCAAATTGTGTTTTTAGGATATAGGAAGTATGTTTTCTTGGCCATGTCATTTTTGAGAAAGGTGTTTCTGTTGGTCTTGAAAAGATAGGAGCTGTTATCTCATGGAAACCACTAAATATTGTCTTCTTGAAATGATGTTTTCTTAGTATAGTTGGATGCTAGGGATTCATTGTGGGTTATTTATCTCGACTAGGTTCTCCAATGATCGATCCTAAAAAGAAAACATTCTCCCTTCCAATGGAAAGATTAATTCCAAAAGTCTTTCCAGGAGCTGAAATTTCATCTTACATCAGCACCTATATTTATTTTTATTGAATCGGGATAGGGGTTTGTGGTGTACTGTTATGCTTCGGGATCATGGTTGGGTTGTGTTCTCATGCAAAGATACCATGTGTTTTCCTAGGGTTCAAGGTCATAGAGGGTGCATGAGGATAATTACCCAACCCACTATTTTGACATTGTTGCAGTCATCCATTCTTTGAAAACATAGAGACACTATCTCTTTTGTGTGAAATTCACTGTGTTTATATATCATAAAATCTTGAACCATATTTACTACCGTTGAAGTTTAAATTTGAGGAAAAAGATAAGGATGGAGTATCTCTAGAAATTTGACTTTGACATGATGTATACACCAGTAAAAGGGAATTCAATGGTGGACACATTGAGTAGAAATTCATATGCTCAGATGGAGAATGAATATTCATATGAATGGAAGTTGATATCGGTCTTTGACAATATGCATGTGGAATGTGAAGACAGAGGTGATGTTACAGTTTTCTTTTTAGCTATGCTTGTTCCTGATTTGGTAAATGTGGTCAAAGTGGCATAAACATCTAATGCATAAATCCTAGTTATGAGTTTAAAACCCAATGTTGGGGAGACCATTGAGGGGTAGAAAGTTGATGGTAGTTTATTTTTATGTTTCAGTGATCAGATGGTTGTACCTATGTATTTTTAAGAACAACTTCTTCATGCTTACCATCATTCAAGATGGGTTGTATATCCAGAAACATAAAATATGTATAAGGTGTTGAAGGCACGGTTTTGGTGGAGTGGCATGAAAAGGAGAGAGGTCGAGTTTATATCACAATTCTTAACATGATTGTAGGTTAAAGACGAGCATCACAGACTTATAGTTACGTTTCATTATTTACTTATTCTACTGTGTAATTGGGAGGAGATAGTGATGGATTTTGTTATGGGACTTCCAAGAATGATTCGAAAACATGAATTAATATGGGTGATAGTAGATCGTCTTACCAAGGAATCCCATTTCATCTGTATTTGTGGAACTCATATAGTAGAGGATCTGTCCAAAATTTCTATCCAAGAAGTTGTAAAGAGACATTGTGTACAATTTTCAATCGTGTCCGATAGAGATACAATATTGACATCTCATTTCTGAAAATCCATATAGAAAGCCTTTGGGACTCAGTTGACTATGAGCATGTTATATCATCCTCCAAAATATAACCAGTCTGAGTGGATTATAGAAATGTTGTAAGACATGTTACAGGATTTTGTAATGGATTTTGGTAGCTCCTGAGAAAATCACTTACCTTTAGTGGTGTTCTTATATAATAAAAGATATCAGGCCGTGATATATATGGCTTTTTTGATGCATTTGATGGGATTCCTTATCATTCTCCCCTGTATTTGGTGGAAATAAATGACACTTCACTAGTCAAGCGGAGCCTTATCCAAGAAAAATAAAGATGATCCATTTGATTAGAAAAATAATGGATATGGATCAGAGTCTTCATAAATCTTCTGAAGATCATCATCGACAATCATTTACCTTTTTATTAAGTGATCATGTGTTCTTAAGGATGTCTCTAAGGAATAGACATAATTGTTTTGGGAAGTAGGGAAAGTTATATCCTATATACATAGGACCTTTTGGGATACTGGAACAAGTTGTAGATGTGTCATATCGCCTGGAATTACCCCCATGGTTTAGTTCTGTGCATAATGTGTTCTATGTATCCTTGTTGAAAAAGTATCAGCCTGATCCGGACCATGTGATTAGATGGAATCACCTCAACCTAGAGCTGGATTCTTTATTGATACATATCCTGGGGAAGATTGTGGATAGGCAAGAGAATGTCTTGCATGGAAAAAGAACCGATCTGGTGTGGGAATTATGGAAGCATGGCCAGATTTAGGAAGCGATTTGGGAACGTGAGAAGGAAACTAAAGGGAAATGGATAGAACAATTTCAAGGAAGCGAGGATAATCTACTTTCTGAGGATGGAACGGCCAATGGTGGGGATAATGTAATACCCCCAGTTTCTATTTTGTGACATCTTGTTTCCTTGATCAAGTCTTTTTTCACTTTTTTAAGTCCCCTTTCAGTTAAAAATCCTTAAAATAGTTTTCTAGGGTTCACTGCAGGTTTCAGGATATGCACATACTGTGTACCTGAAGTAAACACCGGGTACATGGGGATGGATTCAAGTTGTGAAGAGGGGCTCATTACATGATCTAGTACACATTGTGTTCCAAAATTACACATAGTGTAGTTTTTAATTATTTATTTTTTACCCGAGGTGATGGGTTTGTCAGCATACTTATCCAGTGTGGATTTTACATCGTGACCAGGGGGTACACATCATGAGTCAGCCCGCACCCAGATTAAAGTCGCTTGTTTGGAATTTTTGATTGGTCTATTCATTCGATAAATCTTGGCTCTTGACCCTTGACCATCCCTAGGTAATTATCAGAGGCACTCCTTCTTCTAAATCGATCTGATCGGCTTTGGATCATCATTTCTTGTACAGTACATCTCTTTGAGTAATTGTTCTATTATATCTACTTCTCCTCTCCTATTGGTTATAATATTTATTCCTGTTATGGGTATACTAAGGTTTTTTTTAATTAAGTTGATATTTGTCTTTGTTGTTGATAGAAGAAGGGATGTAAGGTCGTTTCTTTGAAGAAGCAACCTGGTTTTAGTGAGTGTTCTTAATCATTTGTCAGATTTCTTAAAAACCATCATAGTAAGAGGCTTCACTCTCGACTCCTCTTAATAGAACTATATGGAATGATTTCAAATTGATTTCCTTTTGATGAATTGATTGTGAATTGGATAGTTATGAATTTTTGGAAAACATATTTTATGATGGTTTGGAATATTATAAAAATCTAGAAAATTGGGTGTTTTCAATAAAGTGATTTTTTTCTCGATTTTAAAATATGGATTTTAAAATGAGTATTTTTCTGTAATGTTTCTACCTGAATTGTATTAGATTTTTTCAATCAAATGTAAAGTTTTATTGAAATAAAATGTTGCTTCGAAATCAGTTTGTCTTTGGTTTACAATAAAAGATAAGTTTTATTGAAGTTCTTTATTTTGGTAATGGAAATATTTGGAATACATGGTGTAGGTGTGATTTTATTCATAATGTGTCCTGAATAAGGGAAAAGTACCATTGGGGTGCAAGGTACACGACTGTGGATTGGGGGTGTGTGTCAGTAGAACACAAAGTGATTAGACGAAAACCTCTTATGAGTATGCAACTATAGAATGAAGAAAGCATGTCTGGGTGGGTTTTGAACTATGGTATAGGTATGAAAAAATAATAATCAGAATTTATTATAAGATTTCATTAGTTATTTTCTAGAAAATAAATTTCTGAAAATTAGTTTCATTTACTTTTTTTCACATGGTTATAATTGGTTTTTAAACTTGTTTATATTTGGTTATAAATTATTTTGGTAAATTGTTTTATATAAAATTTTATAAATAATGTGCTAATTTTTCTATCCTAGTGGTGTGAGTTGGGATGTCATTTAGAAAAACTATCGAGTTATATATTCACCCCTTATTTGGCACTTTGGTGATTTTGTAGAAGCTACCATTTGGGACTTGGGAAAAGGTAAAGTATCACACTTCTTTAGAACCATGTCGTGATACTTTGGAATACTTGGTTTTGTTGGATCATGCATCTTGTGGAGCATGATGTCTTGTAATCATCTTGGAGTTTATTCATTGCCTTTAGACTGTTTACTTTGATTTTAGTTTTTCTTCCACTATAGAATAATTTGGGTGGTTTTTATGACAAGAATGGTTAAAATGACTTAGTTTATTTTATATACCATATAGTGAGTTGTTTTTTGTTAGTTTTTTGGGTTATTGGTTTTAGTTATAAAAGGTTAAATCATCCCCCACTTACTATGAAATGTTTTAGCATTTATTTGCAACCTTTGGCACCTTTAGGACATTGCTTAAGGCCCCGTAATGGCTCGTTGTACTCTAAATACAATGATAATTAGTGGTTCATTTCAAAATCCATTCAATTAATTGGATTTCGATTAGTTTTTATGTTATTTTAACCATTATCTCTTAAGTTTATCCTATCATTAACCTTTTTTAACATTACTGTAGAAATGGATATTTTCATTGGTTACTAATCTTAATTACCAAATAATTAAATTGAACTCATCAAAAAATCATATATAATGATTAAAAAATTAGAAATCATTTTATGCGATTAAATTTCTATATTTTGAAACAAAATCATTAAGTGCATAAAATGAAATTAAACAGTTTTATTAAAAATGATGTTTTAATCATAAAAATGAATTTTTTTCTTATTCCAAACCTAATAGAAAACATTATATGCATATTAATATATTTGATTGAATATATTTTCTACGCATTTAATTAAAATTATTCACTAATTCTAATTAATCCAATTTATTAACATAAAATACATATGGCACAATAAATACTATTTTCAGAAAAGTATCCCTTTTTACCTCCAATTGAATTTATCATTTTCTATAACCTATTGGTAATCAATGTATGAATAATTATTAATTTTTCTATATTAAATACCAATATATTTCATCAAAATCCACATTCATTAGTGATCCAAATAAATAATACAATAAAAAATACAGAACATTAACAAATTCATCTCTAAACACAGAATTATATTATTTTTAACATTTAATACTCAGTATGTATTTCCTATGAATTAATCAAAGATTTTTCAATTGGTAAAACTTTTATACTTATTTTTTATAATTTTTTAGTCTTATTCAAACCCACTAATCACACAGTTATGTGATAACAACCACATTAATAATAGTATTTTAGAAGTATATTGTAGTTCATTTAGGTTCATTGTTTTATGTAAAGAAATACATTAAACAAATTGAATTTCTATAATGTGAAGTATAAACTAAAATCTTAGTGTATTATCTTCTACCTTCATAATTAAAATAATTACCTTATAATTTTGTTACTCAGACAAAACAATTTCAAGTATCCTTCTACTTTATCACATCCTCAGGTTCCCACATTGCTTCCTCAAATTTATGGTTTCTCTATAAAACATTGACCAGTTAAGAGGTCATGTTCCATATAAATTTATCACATCAGTGTATAATCTCAACTAGATTTTTCAAATAAGAAAGATAATTCTTCTACGGTTCTACCTATGTGTTTATTACATGAAAAATATCATTTATAATCTTCCTCAAAACTGATACCTAGAATACATCATAAACATGAGAGAGGTTCTATGGATATAATGATTGATAATTTATCATCCCAATGTGATGAAAAAATTTAAAGGTGATAATATATCTATGGATAATAATTACATTATTTCCAAATCACATATCATTCTTCCATGGATATATTTGTAGGAATATACTAAAACCAACTTCAAACTCTTGATATCACTAATGAGTGTAAGAATAACTCTTCTATCTACTCTTAGTTTCACTAATTTACTATTGAAATACTCTAAAACTCACTACCATTTCATAAACTATCTCATGTCCTAATATCTTACATTCTCAAACCTTATACCAAAAAATTAGAGTTATACATTACCTTTCATATATGAATTCATTAGGGACACATATCCAATTTTCTGAAGAAAATTTTAATAGAAAAATGTTTTGATTCCAACCACTATTAAAATCCATAGATAAATATCTTAAAATAAATTCTGGGCTTTGAATCAACCTCTAAGACTGTCTATATATCTAAGGATGATATATAGATTTAAATATCAATTTTTTATTCAATGCCTACTAAATAATGCTCCCAAAAATTAGGGGAAACCTCAGATCCTAATCAAATACAATAGATTTTGGTACCCCATAAAACCATACCACTTATTTAATGTATATCCTTTCCAATTTATAAAGATAAAAATATTCTATGCTATTAATGAAATATGCTAACATCATAAGGTGATTGACTATAAGAAAAATATCATTTTATCCCAATGACATTTTGGGGAGTCTGTTGACAAAATACATAGTGATGTTTTACAATTTTTATATTTCTATTATTAGTCATTATAACATTGCCTTAAACATCTATCTATAAGGTTTTACTTATTGAAATATAAGAAGTCAAGATACATACTCTTAAAAATACCTTTTCATGTTTCCCACCATAAATTCTCTTTCCGAAATCTATGAATCTTTCATACTTCTTATATTAATAGATAATGATATGTTATGTGCTTCCTCCTATAGAACATTATTAAATTTTAGTATTATAGGGGAATACTCCCAATTACTTAATCTTATCATTCTATCATAGATAAGACTAAACTCTGAAATAATCCTTGCCTTCTTTTACTGCTAAATATCTTTATTTTGTTCAATTTAATCATCACATGGATGGATGGTTTAATATTCATCTGAAAAGTATATGACCCGTCCCATTTCCACATGATTTAAAGATACATATTCGAAAAATAAAATAAAAAATTGGATCTATTTTAATCCACATCATAGTGAAACCATAATTGTTCTTCTATCCTAGATCATCATCCCCCTTTTTATTGCTCCCAAGGTCGCAATTTATTGAGATTTTCATAGTCATTAATAAACTCCAACCATTCCTTTGGTGCATTTTAAACTCTTTCTATATGAATATATTCTTTAGGATTTTTTGATCAGTAAATATTTCACAGATTTCACCATAATGATAATTATTGAATATTTTCAATGAAAAATCACCACTACCAACTCTAAACCAGGAGTTGAATTATTTTTATCATTAATTCCCAATTTTCATAAGGCATAAGTTGTCACCATTTCATTATGGATAAATAAATATATCATTTCCTTCTAATATGTTCTATTATAGATCAAAAAGCCTTATCCACTTCAAGATATTTTGATCATAGGTACAATGAATAAACTTCTCATAAGAGCCTTGAAATATTATTCACATTGATAAATCCAAATGAATTTTTTTCTATTATGGGTCATCATGGTAATCAGATTATATATCCATGAGATATTTCTCACAATTTTTTTGTATTATCCATCCAACCAATGAAAACTATGGATCTAAGTCATCATTGTCGGTATGGTCTATTTCTCAAGAACATCCATATTTAAACGATCAATCGATATAGCCTCACTTTAGATTATATTACCCAAGAATAAAACTTTTAGCATCAGAAATTCACACTTTTTAAATTTGAAATTCAACTTATCGATTCATATGTTCGTTAAAAGAATCATCAAATGATCTTAATTCTCTCGCTTTCTCTTATAATATATATAATATCATTTATAAATACTTATAAAAATGATCAAGGAAATCTAT
This sequence comes from Viscum album, assembly GCA_963277665.1. NCBI lineage: Eukaryota > Viridiplantae > Streptophyta > Magnoliopsida > Santalales > Viscaceae > Viscum > Viscum album. The sequence continues at coordinate 1,222,017,604 of OY728119.1, forward strand.
ATAGTATATATTCATTATGTCTATAAATTTAGTAGAGGAAATGGTCTATCGAAATTTAATTACTATAGATTCATAATTTATATACCATATTTGAAAGGTTGTATTAGGTATATAATCCTTCTTGAACCACAATTGATTATATCCAAAATGATAGTCAACCATTAAAGAATATTTATCTCTATGATATTGATGAAATAAGTAAAAATATGATGTAATGGATACATGTTCATGATAGTGATCTTTGTAAGTTCCTAATAATTTATTCAAATCCGCATTGAGAAAATTTTCTTCTTAACCCAAAGAATATGTTCTCCCCAATGTGAATAACTTAGTTATATGAGTTACTTTTTTAGTTTCTTCAAAAATTTCTTATCACATTCCTTTTAATAAGTTGGGGGAATTATCTATAGTTTCCTTGAAATTGGTGTAACCCCATGTGTGAGTTCTATAAATCTCAACCTCATGATTTAGGGTAAAACATGGAGAGTCTTTAGTAAATATATCAGAATATTTCTTAAAAGTATGAATATTATAAATATTATGATTCACCCATTAGATTTAAGATAAATATCCCCAATTAATATGTATAAATACCCATATAAGGGATGTAATTTCCCTAGTAAATTCATATTTATCCCCAAAATGATAGTTGTTTATAGGTTGACTCAAAATATCAAATATGAATTCCCTTCCTAGATAATTGATATAGGATTGATATAAATAAATCCAAATGATGCCCAAAATAATATCAAATTAATCTAAATGGATATAGATTATATTTTTAGGAATAATATTCCCCTAAACCTATATCAAAGAAGAGTTATATACTTGAGAATATATCATTGTACCATTATGAGTTTTTACTAATAGCTCAACATCAAATTTTTCTGGGTATGAATGAAACATACTAATGAAAATCAATTATATAACGAAATCTATATTACTATTATCTGATAAGAAACTTCAAAATAGTATCATACCTATTACCACCTCAGTATTATTTTTCTATATTCAATCCCTTATGAAAACAAAGATGGTTAGTGTGAGAGTAAAGTATTTTTAATCAGATTAAGAAATCATATAATTCTAAAAATCATTCCAAATTAGTATAAATTTATAACATTGTCTTATCAACCCTTGACACTTTATGCCAATCCCATATCACTTAGGTTTATCATAAGTTTTTATAGATTCTGTCCTCTTATTCTTCATAATAGTTCATAAGGAGATTATTAATTAACCAATTTATATCTAAGGGGACTCTCAAACTGGGTTTGCAATTAAGCTTCTTTGTTATTCACTAAGTTAAGATCATGTTAATACCCAACCAATAATTCATGTTCTATTACCACTAGATGAATATGTTCCATATCCTATATTCAATTGTTTTATCAATATAGGGATGTTATTTCTAGGAAACTACATATTATTAATTATAACAAAACATCATGATGGTATCCTATATATAGACATATCACTAGTACTATAACCAGTGTTATCTAATATTAAGATTTAGAAATAACTAATCCATACTCTAATGCCATCTGAGGTGACCTGGGTATAAAATAAATAAATATTACATCATATTAGATGAATATTAAGTATATATAATAATAATAAAATAACTAAAACAAAAAAGGTTTAGTGTATTTGAACACTATATATATAATCAACTTATTTCATGAAAGGTCCCATATACCTCTCAGTATGTTTTTCTCACTAGTTAACCTTATTAAACAAAACCTACTTAAAACCATTATTCCTTACCTAGGTAAAAGGAAATATTAGAAAGGGTGAGATCATATGTTTATTTAGGGAAAATATAGAAGATTTAAATCAATGATCATAATTGAGCATACGTTATGTATAAGGGTGTAAAAACATGATCATAACTCATTAAAGTCATACCCAATAAGTAAAAGATCATTAATCAAGATTCATTACATGAGGAATTATTATAATAAAATACACAAGTCACAGGAGTCTGGAATCATCAATAATAAATCATGAGCAAGAAGAATATATTTTGAGAAAAATTTATAAGTTTTTAGACTACAAATAAGTATATAAAATCATTTCCTTAGTCATGGTTCACCACCGAGACTATAATTATGGATATAGTCCCATAGTTTATTGGTTTCACTTCTCATTCAATCACTTACTTGGTTAGGGATCACTGCAAAGACTATTAGAGTTTATAGATTCACTTATTGTACTAGGTTAATTCCCCATTCTTGTTCATATTATCTCATGATATATAATTTTATACCCATTTCATTAGAGGGGTATATAATTTCAGGCATGCATGTCACATTAGTAAAACCATACATATTTTCACCACAAGATCATAAAAACATTAATAATTTATTCATATAATTACCCATGGAAATGAGATACATTTCATAAACATTTCATCATCAAATTATTATAATCAATCAAGATAAAGTAAGTGAAAGCTATACCATTCATTATTTCATCATATATTAATTAACTCAATAGAAAGAAATAGGTTTTGTGAAATAATCCTTAAAACCATATATTCACATATTTCCTATAAGAGTTTATGATATTATAATGTCATATACCTATTGAATCATAACAAATATAAATAGATTTTGACCTATATAAAAAATATATTTTATAAAATCACTTAAAATATGCTTTGAAAATGATGAGAAAACATCATTTTCCCTTAGAATATTATAAAATAAATAATTATCAAAAAAATTGAATTATATTTTCTTGGTAAAAATATTTAAACTTGTAAAATAAGATTTATGAGGATTAAAAAACATTATAGTGGTTAAATATTTTTATTCTTTATAAGTTAAAATAAAATATTCAAATCAAACATTTATTAGAATTTTAAATTGAGTATTATATAAGATATTTGAAACAATTCATTTTAATAATTTATAAATAATTTAAAAGGTATTAAAAAACCATTATCAAGAATTTATTTATAAATAAAATTTTACATAAAAATCCGAAAATGAATGGACATGGAGGAGAAGGATTCCCAACCCAAAGAAGAAGAAATTAGGGCAGATTTCCTTAAAAACATTCTGAGTAATTTTAAATAACAAATAGAGGAAGATTTATGGAAAACAATAAAAACACACAAATAACTATAGGATAATAAAATATATGATGTTTTAAAAAATAAATAACATATAATTTCCTTTAATATATATTAAATAATTAACAATCATTATTAAAATGAGATTATGACTTAAACCCTTACAATTTGGTAATCTATGAACCAAAAAAATCTATAAATATAGAAACTTAGATGTATTTTAAAAAAATCATAATTATCATGAAAATAAATATTAAATAAATACATTTTATTCATATCCATGATAGAAAATATTCTGGTGGTAAATGTGGCACATATCTAATAGAAATAAATGTAAGATGAGAACCCCTTACTTCTAATATAATCTTTCTTTATATGTGTTAAAAAGTTATATATTATAAATATTTATTTATTATATTTATATTATAGAACTATATTCATATAAATATTTGAATATATAATTCCCTTATAATTTTTAATTTCCATTCTAGTAACATTTATTCTTTAAAAAGATTATTTGGGTGAAAATATAGTCTGTTTTCAATGAATTTTTAAATTTGATGATTCTAGTACTTATAGATAAATAATTGTTTAATCATATAAATAATATCAATAATTTCATAAATATCATACTTATTAACAATATAAACTTTTATGACCAACCATATTTGGTGGTTATGAAAAATGAATTCTATCACATTGTGGAGATAGTAGTTCGTACATACGCATGTGTAATATTTTCTACTTTCAGTGAGTGGATAAAAAATAATAGTAAATGATAATTCAGGTATCTAAAATCAAACATATATCATATATATTAAATATATTCATTAAATATATCCTTATTAACATTTATGAAAAACAGAAATGAAAAAATGAACTACATCACTTCGTGGAGGTGGAAGTCCACACATATGCACAAACAATACTATCATTTTCCATTTCATATAATTATTAGAAGTCATATCATATATAATATTAATATAATCATATTTATGGTAAAAAAAATTATATATATCCATTATATCTATCCATATAACCATATAAGAGATATAATGATGAAAAATAAAATATATCACATTATAGGGATGGTAGATTTTACATACTAATAAATGTTGTTTTCACTTTTCATTAGATTGAAAAAATGTAAAAATACAGACCCTTAACAAACTAAATTTTTATGAATTTATTTTTTTGAATAAATTAAATTTCATATATTTATTCTATTACATGCAACACTAATTTTTAACAAACCATGATAAATTATTAATATTCAAATCTAATCATTACCATTTTAACCAAGATACTAAACTTATAAGTTAAAATAGTAACAAATAATTTTAATATATTACGTATAATTTTTTTATATAAGGAAAAAATAATGATAAAAATGTACTTAATTTTTAAGAAAGTCTTCATATGTCTCAAAAAACACTATTTTTCACATACAAATTGTATTTATTTATTTTGTGCACAAACATTTTATTAATATTTAGAAATTTTTGAAAATTAACTTGATTAAATAAACTTAATTTTTGAAATAATAATTTCATAATTATATAAGATTCAATTTTTTTGAATAATCGGGAAAGATTATGTTTTTGATAAATAATGAAAAATGATGAATTTTAATTAAAAACAATCTTTTCATTGAAATTATTTTTAAATTTAAATTATATATTAAATGGTTTAATAAATAAAATTAGTTCAATTATATTTTTATATATCCAATTCATTACATTTTGAATAATTTTGTATTGAGTTTTGATATAAAAACATTCAAACATTTTTAACTTTTCTCTTTAAAAACCTTTTTTCTCATCGTATCTGTGGGATTAATTTTAAATTAATTTTTTCAAATTATTTCAATTTAATTTGGACAAATGGGTTATATATTTTTAATCATAATAATACATATTATCTTATTAGTTTAAATTAATTTTTGAACAAAATGAATAGAAAAAAAGTAAAAATTAATTACCGTAGTTAAAGTAATAATGGGGTTTCATGGTTGAAACAAAAAGGATAATGGATTAAATGACCAATAAAATTGTCTAAAAAATATTTTATATAAATACAAACAACATATCAGGTACAATTATTTAAATACTATATTTGGGAGCCTTTTTCATGAGAAAAAAATAGGAATATCTTTTTCTTTTCAAACAATTACAAGTGTGCCACTCACCACACTTATAAAAGGCCACCCACTCTTCTCTCATATTAACACCATAAACCCCTTTTTATTTAGAAAATTCAAATAAACATAACTTTAAAAAATCCATTCTCCATTATTGAAACATTCTTTTGGATAGAAATCATGCCTTGGATTTCTTTTGCCGAAAACCTAAGGATGATACTCAAAGAAGAGGTAATGTTCTTAAAAAAAATTATTTATTCCTCCACCTAATTTAAATATTTTTTAACCATGGTGATATGATAAAAAATATATTTTTTATATAATTATATTTTTTTATGACAATTTCATGACCTAAAACCATCTCCATATTGAAAAAATGGGTTATGAAATCATCATTCATGTGTTTGGTGGGCTACCGCATCGTGAGCCGATGTGATTCATTTTTTTATTAAAATAATGATTTTTTGTTTATATATGATATTTTTGATATTATTATTAATTTTTAAGCATTATATCACATGTTCCTTTTTATAAAATCCACTCCATGTGAATAAGGTACAGTCATTCATCTGTAAGACAGACTGCTGCCTCGTGAAGTGATGTGATTCGTTCCCGTTTTACCTTAAAGGTTATAAAGATGGTTTTAATTAACAAATATGATATATATGAAATAAAAATGATCATAAAATTTTAATAAATTATTTAAATTTACTTATTTATTTCTTTTGGGAAAATAGAGGCAATGTTCTTACACACATTCGACTTACCATCTACATAAATGATGTATTTTAGTTTCTATCTCTAACATCGTTGGATCACTCTAAATACATAAATATTGAATATATATGATATTTATAACATTTTAAAAATTATGGAGTTTATGTAACCATTATAAATTTAATATCTTCCAAAATAAAAAATCAAAACATATATGAAAAAAGAAGTTATTACGTGAAAAATGGATTAAACATGGAATTGTTAATAAGAAAGTAATAAAAGGCAATAAGTAAATCATATATAGTGTGATATATGTATATATGGTTATATAATATATTCATAAGAAACCTTTTTTAGAATATATTAGTTTTTAATGTGTAAAAAGGAATTCAAGACTTAAGGTAAGGAATATATGTCTCAATTTACACTTTTGTGATGAAAATTCCCTATTCAGATCCTATCTCTTTTATGGGGTGTATATACATCCCATTAATGAATTTTATGATTATTATACTTAAAATTAGGGGTATTTACATATCCATTTTATGATATATCTTTTTTGGTGTTCATAGATCAAAAGTTACTAAAGCGATATGGAATTTTTTGATTCAATTTTTCTTCTTTTAGACATATATTATGTTATGCACCTATATTCCATTAAAAGGTGTATATACAACCCCTTTGACATGAAATAAGATGAATTTATTTATAAAAATGATATTTTATGGTTCATATAACATTATTTCTTCATGGTTATAAAAATTCAATGTTACAGAAGTGGAAAATATTTTATGTTACAATCTCATCATATATAAGGATTGACTATTATTATGTTTCTAATGAAAAAATAATATGATTTATATTTTAATAAACTCATAAATTTTATTATACACTGGATAGTAATTATATTAATATTACAATTTTTCCATAGTTTGGTACTTAAAATAATTATATTGATGTTTTTGAGAATATATGACTTTATTTATCTCTCGAGTCAGAAATCAATTTTCTTCCAAATCAATTTTTTCTAAAAATGTTTCAAATTTTTTTTATATTATCCTATGAAATTTAAAAGAAATTTTTACCGATGTTTATTTTTTAAAAAAAATATTGAATGGAATATTCATGTCATTTTCAAGATAATTCTTATTTTTCTTTTGCCAAAAATGAGATATGAGTCATTATTTTCACTTGTACGATTTGAATGAAACTTCTTGTCATCATCAGCATTAGTTTAGTTAAATCTTACTTAATAATTTTTCAGGGTTATTTTAAATTAAAATTAATTTCCAAAGGATTTATATTTTTAAAAAATAAGTGTAGAAGATATTTTCCTTATGAAATGTTTTAAATGATATTTTAAAATTATTTTCCATCTAAGACGATATCCATTAAGGTAACCTATGCATTACTGAGGAAATTATCCATGGATATCATTGGTATTCTTTCATTGAATGATATTTTTTAAGGATTCATGATGTTTATAAAACCGATTTCTCTTCCATGAGTTACACCATGAGGAGGTTCTTATGAAACCGTATTCTTTTCAAGAGTTATGATGTTATGAAATTATGAAATGATTGTTAAACATGTATCTTTTTAATAGGTTATAATATGATAAAAATTTTATGAAACTAATTTCATTAATTTGGGTATGATATGGTTAATGTTTTATGATATTATGAAACATATAAATATGGTTTTCATTATGATATGGTTGGGACCTATATCTCCCTCTAATTCATTTGATAATTATTTATATCTCCTAAGATATAATGGATTTGAACAGGTTGTGAACATAGTTCAGTAAAAGTATTTTTACACTATAATGGACTTTGTAGTGAGCCTTTAATATTATAATTATTTAATGTGTTAACCCATTTCACTATTATATCCTTGGATATAAGCCTTTACTACAATGGGAATGATTTTTCATGCTTATTTTCATAACAAAATTCCATTTTTTACCAATGTTATAAAGACATTTATTATTTTCTTTGATTTTCATATAATTCATGTTTCATGGACTACTAATATTTTTACCATGACTCAAGAATTTGATCTTAAATATGTAGGGTATGGTTTTAAAATGTCAATAATTGAAAAAAAATTCCATACTGGTGGTTTTGGAACCATGGTATAGGTCCCCAAACCATTGGTATAGCCTATACCAATGGTTTGGGAAGCTGTTGGGTGATTTGGCGTGGGGAAATACATATCTCAATGGTTTTGTGAAAACAGTTGGAAAAGACATATCCCAACGGTTTGAAAACCGTTGGCATAGGCCTTTCACAATGGTTTTCCAAACTATTTGGATAGGTATTTCCCAATAGTTTTCCCAAATATTTGGGATAGTTATATATATAAAAAAAGATATAGTTGAGGTTTGAACTGACAACCTCCATGTTATATATCAATTACCTTATCATTGTCCTATAGTTTCTTTTGTGAGTATGTTTTGATAAATATATGCATTTTTACATTTATATGTAATTTATATATTTATTTATATGACAATATTCGATAAATGTACTCATAGAAAATAAGGTTATTTATCCCAAGGGTTCCAAAAACTGTTGGGAGAGGCCTTTCCCAACGGTTTTGAGAACCGTACCACCCTTTCCCAATGGTTGGCCAAAACTGTTTGGAAAAGTAGTCTCAAAGTACCATTTCCCAATAGTTTTCCAAAACTATTGGGAAAAGTGGACCCTCTCCTAATGGATTGTGAAAACTATTGGGAAAAGTGGCATGAATGTACCCTTTCCCAATAGTTTTCGTAAAACCATTGGAAAAAGTGGACCACATTCCAACGGTTTGGGAAACCATTGCGAAAAGTGGCGACAATGTACCCTTTGAAAATGGATTTCCCAAACCAATAGGAAACATGGACCATTTCCAAATGATTTTGGAAAACCATTGGGAAAAGTGGCCTCAAAGTACCATTTCCCAACAATTTCGGCAAACCCATTGGGAAAAGTGGCCACAAAGTACCCACAGTTTGGTCAAACCATTATGAAAAGTGGCATAAAAGTACTCTTTCCTAATGGTTTTGGCAAAACCTTTGGAAAAAGTGGACCCTTTCCCAACGGATTTCCCAAAAAGTTTGGAAAAGTGGTGTCACGGTACCCATTCCCAATAGTTTTTTAAAAAATTTAGGGAAAGGGGGAATATTCCAATTATATGTTTAAACCATTGGTATATATGCATTAGTATATGAAAGATTTCTAGTAGTGTGTTATACTCATGTGACCCATAATGAGCATCTTCTCTCACCCTTTATTATATTTTCTTTACCCTTGTTTTGAGAAAATTTATTATGTATGATATATCTAAAAGGGTTCTAGTTATGAATAACATGGTTGGATGTGATTTAGTTTATATATGGACCAGATGTTTGTGTCTCCAAGTTTCCAAGGGAACTATGCATTTATGATCCTCGGACTTCTATTTGTTTAATGTATTAAATGTTTATAAAAATGATTTAATACCTATGTATGATCATTTTGGGTCTCTATAGTTAGGATTTTAAGACATTTTTAGTTAGACATTAGAAAATATGATGAGAAATATTTAGTGAGATCTCAATGGTCTTGTCTAAAGATAATTCAATGATGAATTAATGTATAGGAACATGTCCTAGAATTTCGGTAAAGGATAGAGTGAGTGGATTCTAAGAAATTAAATCCCTATCTGGAAACTACAAGTGAATGTGGATCTATCATAGAGGTATTAAGGGATAATTTCTCTAAAAACATAAAATTGAGTTAAACTCTATCATCACATGGTGCACAAAAACAGTGCTTTCTATAGACCTGGTTTGACACACCTAGTAGATATTCTTTGAAAATGCACTCTCTTTATTTGTCATCAATATTGATATAAATATATGATTATTATGAATGACCTAGGATATACCAAATATGTCATATATTAAAAATAATGTTTCATGATTTATACAAAATATAAGATATTTTATATGATTACATGGCTCACCATTATGATTATTATTTATTACACCATGGTTTTTGATTTTATTAAATTCTTGTAACCCAAAAAAATATTATTAATGCTATGTAAAATAGAAAATGCATTTATTTTACTATCAAGAATCCAAACATTATGGGATCTAGAAAAAGATTCTCATTGTTATGATCACCCAACATTCTCAAGATATGAATCATTATGTACTTCCAAATGAACAATTAAGGGACCAATATTATGTTGAGTCTTTCATGAGACAACATACATCTTATTTTAGTGGGATATATAATCCACTAATTGTTTAGAAATGGATCAGTTCCACTAAAATGATATTTTCCTCTATTTAGTGTTCATATATTGAAAAATAAATTTTCATTATCAGTAATTCGAAAGGTGAAGCAGATCAATGGTGGACTATTATCAACAACTAAAGATTATAGGATGAAATTTACACAATGGATTAAGATGAGTTCCATTACTTATTTTTCAAAAATTAAATTAAATTTATTATTTATACAAATATTCACGAGGAGTTCATTGAGATAAAGAAATATGATGATTATTTTTTGGTACCTATGAAGAGATTTTTTTAAGTGCTATAATAGTGGAAATAGAGGTTGGAGTTACATATCATTTGCATGGTTTTGATAAGATAAAAATGAAATATAAAGTAAAATATAAGATTAATGGAGATAAGAAGTTGAGATTTCACTTATTCTCAATGTGTGGGATGAATTATGGGGGAAATCATCTTAAGAGGCCTATTAAATATTTTAATTGTGGAAAGGAATGTCATAATGGAATTTATTGCCTCGTGATGGGCAGAATTTAGCTAATGATGTGAATAGAGAGTAAGCTGCAGAAAATACACTACCAAGACTCTTGTGTTTTAAATGAAAATTCTATATGAACCATGTTATCACGAACCAAAATCGGAAGGTAGATAATGATGATCGACATCGTCAACCTCTTAATACAAGAGGAAAAGGTAAATATCATGTGATCACTTTTCTGAATGAGGTGTGTGACAATGATGTGATGAAAGTTACACTTACAAACCACACTAGAACTGTTAATCTCTTATATGACTCTTGATCTATGAATTATTTATATCTAAAGAATATTATAAAGGTATCAAGAGGCCACACAAATTATTATATGTTTAATTAGTATTGAAAACCTATAATGGAATGATGACTACAACTCAAGTTTGTTATTCTTCTTTAGTTGAAGTTGGTGGGAATGTGCTTCCCACAAATCTTTTCAATCTTCTCATTGTTTAATTTGGTGTTATCATATTCATGGATTGGATTTATCTAAATAAATCCCACATAAATTCCCAAATAATGTAATATACTTTTAATATTCGAAACCAACCTATGAACATATATCATTACAATGATAAATATGAACATCCAATGGAAAAAACATTCATTTTTTGGGTTTTGATTCATATTCATGATATGTGTCTATCTCTTATGGTTGGGGTGAAACTCAAAATTGATTCTATGGTTATTGAACAAGTGGTATTTATTTCTTTACAAGAGATTTTATTATCCTTCCACCAAAATGTGATGTTGATTTCTCAATATAACTCATACTTGGTTCCATGAAAATTTCAAAGACTCGCTATAAAATAGCCTTGATTGAGTCGTAGGAATTAAAGAAGCAGTTACAAGAGATCCATGAAAAGGTATTCAATTAGAAAAGTTTTTCACATTTGGGTGAACCTTTTTTTTAATAAATATGGATCAATAAGTCTATGTATTTATTATTAGGGAATAAAAAATCATGATCAAGAACAAGTATCCTCTACCCTGTATTGATGAACTATTGTGATTAACTACACAAAGAATAATAACTTTCAAAGGTTAGCCTTTATTCTGGATATGATAAATTGAGGGTCAATAAGAAGGATATATGTAAAAAAATTCCATAAAAGGTATGGAAACTGTGAATATATAGTGATTAACTTCATTTTATCTTCATGGATATAATTAATAATGTTTATAGAGATTTCCTTGATTACATTTTGGTAGTATTTATAGATGACATTCTTAAATATTCATAGAGTTAGCTAGGGAATGAATATCACTTTAAAATTGTACTAAATAAAATAATGAATGAGAAACAATATGAAAAATTTACAGAATGTAAATTTTCGTTGTAGAATGTTTCATTTTTTGGCCTACATAATCTCAAGAGAGGGTATATTGGTAGATCCATCAAAGAAGGAGGCTATTGAATATTGGCGCAAACCAATCATGGTGACTAAAGTATATAGCTTTCCTAGTATATCTATATATTATCAATGGTTTTTGGATAATTTATCATGACTATTTAACCCACTAACAAATTTAACGTGGAAGGGATCCACGTTCCCCTAGATAGATGAATGTGAGGAAAATTTCAATGAACTAAAGAAATGTTTGTCAGTACAGATGTTATTACATTATAATACAGTGGAAAAGGGTTTGAAATATATATTGATGCATTGAAGGAAGTAATTTGATGAGTTATTTTTTAGAATGACATGGTTATAGTTTTTTTCCTTATGAAAATTGACAATTCATCAGAAAAATTACTAAACTCATGGTTTTTTGTTAGCTATGGTAATTATTTATTTAAAGATATAGAGTCGTTATGTTTATGGTGAAATGTGTGATATGTACTCTTATCACAAAATTTTAAACTATATATTTATATATAAGGAGTTGAATACGTTCTAGGGAATATGACTAGAGATGATTAATGATTATGGCTACTTAATACATTACCACCTAAAGAAAATTAATAATGTCACATATGTTTCAAGTCGAAAGTACAATGCTAGATTATCAATGACAAGGATAAAAAAAGATCCAATATTTCATCATTCTCAAAGGATGGATCAAGAAATCAGGATATAAGGGAATAAATATTATATTTCTCAATTTAATGTTCAACCATTAATCAATGTGAATATTAAATAGGAATAGAAGGATAAGGTGGAGTTACAAAATAAGGTTAGATATGTTACTGATTATAACAATGATCACTATGTAATGATAATTTATAGGAACAATGTATGCAATTTATCTGTATCATGTTCAAAGAATTAGTTTTTATAGTAATATTATTGTTTTCTTATCTCTATTCTACCTAGAAGTAAAAATATGTTTAATTATTTGAATGAATACTTCAGGTGGGATGGCATGAAGAGAGATATTGTATAGTGTTTATCTCATTTCTTAGTATGTCTGAAATTTAAGGCTAAAATACCAAATTATAATGGGATGTTATATCTATTTCCCATATAATAATGGAAATAAGAAAAAATTTCCATGGATTTTGTTGTTGGACTCCACAAAATGTATAAAGTGATTAATGTTATATGGGTTTTAGTCAATCACCATATAAATTCACAACACTTCATTACTCTCATTTAAGATTTATCTCTGGTTCATCATTCTAGAATCTACAATAATGAAGTGTTATAGTTTAATGGGGTACCACATTCCATTGTGTCTGATAAGGATCCAAGGTTTAATGAAATTGTTTTGGGAGGTCTTCTAAAATCTCTTGATATTCAGTTGAGTTTCAACACTATATATCATCCTTATATAGATGGATAGTTTGAGAGAACAATTAAAACATTAGAATATATGTTCACGTATTGTTCTACGGATTTTAAAGGTCTTTGTTATTAACACCTTTCTCTAGTTGAGTTTTCATACAATAATGTCTTTTACTCTATCCTTTAAATGGATCTTTATGAATCCATCTATTAAAATAATAGTAGAGCTCCAAAATGATGGTGTGAAGTAAGAGAAATAATTCTATTGGGGCCTGAGAGAGCTAAAAATGATAGAGAAGATTATATCTATTTAAAAAGACATTAAGGTATCATAGAGTTGGCATAAAATTTTTTATGAAAATCATCAGTGTGATCTATAATTTTAAGCTGGTGATAAGTTTTTTTATTAATTTCTCTATAGAATAAGGTTGTGGTATTTGGGAAGAATGGGAAACTAATATATAGATATATTATACCATTTAAACTTGTTAATCATATCAGGGTGGTAGCTAATCTTTTGGAACTTCCACAAAAACACTCTCAATTAATCAATATTTTCTATGTATCTCTTTTAAGGAAGTACATAACTAACCCTTCACATGTACTAAGCTCATAGATCAGGTCACTTGAGAAAGATATTTCTTATAAGGAATAATTGGTAGAGATTATGGATCAGTTATAGAAATTTATACAAAAAAAACTACTCATATGGTCTATGTTTTCTAAAAAAACAAACAGTTTTAGGAAGCTACATGGGAACTTGTTGAGATGTTGAGGCCTAAGTATCCATGTTTTTTTTATATTATCGAAGAATTTTGAGGCAAAAAATATTTTTATTGGGTGTAGAATGTACCACCTTGAGTTTTTTTTACTTTTTTGAATAATTTAAATTAATTTATATTTTTTATTACAAGTAATTCTATGTTTTAATAAACTATGATGTGCTAGTAATATTATTATTTAACCCTGGTCCTTATAACTTAGATGTTAAACTTAGTTTTATGAATAATAATAAGTAATTTTAAAATATTTTTTATAATTTTTTTAAACTTAATGGTATTAATAGTAACAAATACATTTAAAACATGGTTTAAAATAGTTTTATATAAAGAAAACATATTGATAAAAATTTACTTCATTTTAAATAAAGACTTTATGCATTTTAAAAAAATATTTTCCAAAAAACAATTTTAATTTTTTTTGTACACAAAAAGAAATTAATTTTTTAAAATTTTATAAAAATAATTTGATTAAATATACTTCATTTGTAAAATCATCATATAAAAATTAGATTATGTTAAAAAAATGAATAATCTGAAAAGATTGTTTTTTTGATAAATATTAAAAATGACTATATTTTATTTAAAAATTACCATTTCATTAATAAAATTATTATGTTAAATTATATTTTAAATTTTTTTATGGAAAAATAGTTCATTAATATGTATATTAGTCTAATTTATATCATTTTGAACAATTTTATATTGAATTTTGATATAAACAATTTTAAGACTTATGAACACTTTCTCTTTAAAACCCCACTTTATTATCACGTCTACAGTATCAATATAAAATTAAAATTTCCAACTTCTATTAATTTAATTTTAAGAAATGGATTCCATATTTGGAATCATAAAAAAAATTTATTATCTAATATAGTGAACTTAATTTTTAACCAAAATTAATAGTCAAAACTGTAAAAAACAATATTATGGTCAAGGTAAAATGGATTTTATAGTGGTTAATCTAAAACAATAAGGTTTAAAATTACCTAAAAAATTCTCTAAAATATATTTCATGTCAATATTTCTACGATATAATGTCTGATCATCTATAATACTCTTTTTTCAAGCCATGTGTAATGTGGAAAATATTGGTAAACATTCTTATTTTCAAAAAATTATTAGTGTGTCAATCACCTCACTTATAAAAGGTCACCCCCTATTCTATCTTCTTCACACCTAAAAAATTATTTTTTCCCATTAACATTGAAAATAAATTCCCAAATTATATACTCTCATACTAAATGCTTTAGTTTAAAAAAATTCCAATCTAGGAAGGCTTTTGGTGAAAATATGTGGAGGATACCTCAAGAAGAGGTAACGTTCTTCAATGAGCATTTTTATATTATTTATTCCTCAACATCCTTCAATAAATATTAAAATATGATTATATAATAACCTCAATATCTCCCATATATATATGTTTTTATGTTAAGGTAATTACATACAACCATGTCCACTTCCATCAAATGGGTTATTAAATCATCATTCATGTGTACGACACACTACTGCCTCGGTAATCGATCTCATTCATTTTTTCACAACCGCCTCTCAAGGATTGAAATAATGATGGAATTATTTTTTATATATGGTTTTGATGATATTATTATTCTTACGGAATCATTATATCACATGTTTTTTTACTTTCCAATTTCTGGGAATACAATAACATCTTTCATGTGTACGGAAGACTATCTCCTCACGAAGTGGTGTGATCCATTCACTTTTTACATGGAAGGTAATAAGGATGGTTTTAATTAAAATATGTGATATATATAACATAAAAATTATTTTTTAATTTTAATATATTATTTTAATTTCTTTATTTTGTTTTATTGGGATAATTGAAATTATATTCATCTGTACCTACCACTCATCGTCTTCATAAATGGTGTATTTCATTTTCAATATATAAATTTCAGGGATAAATATTAAAAAATATATAATTAATATATATGATATATGTATCATGGATATAATTTTGTATACTATGGAGCCATTATCAATGTATGATGATCAAAAATGAAAAAACAATCAATATATAAAAAATAGAGTGGTTATTACATAAAGCATGACTTTAACATAGAATTGTTAATAAATGGGAAATAAGTGGTTATAATTAAATAATATATGTGATGATATATTAAATAATATTTATTTATTTATTATATGATAAAATGTCAGTTATTGTACCAGATTTTAAAACATGTACTAAGAAGTCGTGACATACGGTATGGTATTTTCATCTCACTTTTTACTTCCATGAGACACATGTCATATTCACCACCTATATCATTTCTATGGTGTACCCATTAATGTATTTTTTAAATATTATACATGATTTTTTTATTTACATGTCCATTTTATTAACTCCATTTCATTGGGTTAAAAATTCTAAATCTACCAAAGTGGTATGGGGTTTTTTTCTCAATTTGTCTTCTTTGAGATATATGTTATATTATGAACCTATATTATATTATTAGTTGTATATAAAACCCCTTGGAAATGTAATATAATTTATTTATTTATCCTCATGATATATTATGTTTCATTTAATTTTATTTCATCATGGGTGATACAATTCAATGGTACCAAAGTGGTAAAGATATTGTGGCACATGCTCATTGTTTGTCGGGATTGATTATGATTATGCTTCCGATGATAAATTATTATGATATATCTCAAAATAAACTCATGAGTTTTGTTATCATGTGGTTATTTATGATACTAATAGTATCATTTTTCCACTATTTAGTACATAATATTATTTAGAAACTATTTTTAAGAAAATATTAATTTCATTCTATCTTTAGTTGGAAATCTATTTTCTTTATAAATGTTTTTTAATAAAAATTTTATCAAAAATAATTTTTTATTATTCTGTTATTTTTAAAATAATTCTTTAAAAATGTTTTAATTTTTATAAAAAAAATAAAAGGAATCATCATGTCATTTTCCCAAAAAATCCCTTTTTTCTTAAAATAAAAATGGAATCATTTTTTTAGCATGTGAAACATGAACTAAACTTCCCTCCATCATAAAAATTACTTTTTTAAAAGATTAATTTATAAATTATTCGAGATATTTTCAAATAAAACTATTTTCAAAATATTTTATGTTTTAGAAACGTTTTTTAAGAAAAAGGGATATTTTTGTTGATAAATTTTTTAAATGATCATTCAAAATCATATTTTGTACATAATGACATTTTTTTATGTTTCTTATTTCTTAATATGGATATGATCCAAGGATACAATTATTAGTATTTATTATAATTGTATTTTTAAGGTATCATGATTTTTATGAAACCTATTTCTCTTACTTGGGTTATACCATAACGAAATACTTGTGAAACTATATTTCTTTCATAGGTTATGCTATGATGAATGATGAAATGATTATGATGCTTGTCTCCTTTCAATAGGTTATGTTGTGATGAAATGTTTATGGAACTAATTTTATATCATGGATTATGATCAGTTGAATTTTTTATTATCTTATGGTAGACATAAATAATGTCTTTATTATGAGATGGGTGGGACCTACATCTCCCTATAATCTATTGGGTGAAGATTTATGTCTCATGAGATAGATAGGATTGGAATGTGGATTAAACATGGTTTGGAAAGGGAATATTTCCTCAAGGATGTTTTTTTAGTGAACTTTCACTACTATGATGGTTTGGGAAGTGAACCCATTACACTATGATAACCCTAAATGTAACACATCGAGATTTGGTGATATATTTTTTAAAATGAATTTAATATTTTATATATTTTGTGTTGAACGCAAAAATAATTTTTGATTTTCTTACAAGTAACATTGAGTTCAGTCTTTTTAATTCAACAATAATTTTGACTTATGTTCCACATAATCTCGAGTTTATTGTGTCATACATATCACCAATTTTTTAAAAAAATGTGACATTTTATTAAAATATTATTATATGATTGTTATCACCTTGTTGTAGGAATAGATGGTATGAATTATATTAAATAAATTATGAAATTATTTTTTATATTATTTATAAAATGAATTATTTTGGGAGAAATAAAATATAAATTTAAATAAAAGCATTTTGAAAACAAAAGAAAGACTGTTTCTGAAAAACAATTTTTATACAAACAAGTGAGTTATATAACAATAAATTATATCAATCAATGTTATTTAATTAAATTAATTAAATATATATAATAAATAATAAATATTATTTTTACAACTAATTATTTTTTTCTAGGCAATAGATACAAAATAAATCTAACTTTATGCTTAAAACTGTATCTTTTTCAAAAAATTATTTTTCGCCTTTTATCATGCTATTATTTTAAAATTATTCTTATAAATTTGAGAGAATTTATTTTAAAAATTAAATTAAATTTTTAAAATTGTAATATAAAAATTAACTGAGGATGAATTTTTTGGTTTTTTCTAAAAAGTTGCATTTTTTAAGAAATAGTGAAAAATAAAAAAAAATTGTAAACTGTCATTTCGTTTAAATAATTTATAATGATAAATTATGTTTTTAATTTTTTTAATGTAAAATTAGATACATTTTATATCAATTAAAACAATTTTGGTCATTTTAAAAGATTTCATATTGAATGTTCATATAAAAACACTAATAACTATTGAATATTTCCCCTTTAATAACATGTTTCTCGTCACATATCTAGGATTAATTGTAAATTAAATTCTACCAATTTTGTGGTTTTAATTTGTAAAATTCATTTAAATATTTATAATTATAATAATTTATTTTATCTAAAAAGTTTAACATAATTTTGTTCCATAATCATTAGTGTAAATAGTTAAAATTAATTACCACGATTAAGGTAAAAAAGTGTTTATTGGGGGATTAAACATATTTGATAAAGAGTAAAATGAACAAAAGAAATTTCCAACACCCATTTAGTAGACATTTTTATACCATTATTACCTTATAATCAATTTTTATGAGTTATTGGGATACGTTTCGATGAAAGTGACCTATATAATAGTTAAGTAAAGAAAAAGATAAAAGCGAACCATCCTTGCCTTTAAAATTTTTAAATCCATGGGATAAGGAAAATATTAATATGTGTGTTTATAAATATTATATTTAAAGGAATATTTTTTTATCATGATAATTTATTTATATTTTTAGAGGAGAAATAATTACTTTAAATTCTTAAGAAATTCCAACACAATAATTATTTAGTTAAAAATTAAATAGAATGAACAATACTAAAAATATTAAAAGTGATGTAAATTGAATGAATTATAGATTTAACTTAATTTTTTAGATGATTATATCTTCTTAAAAAATTCTTGAAAATAATATGTCTGAATTCCATTATTTTATTGATATTTTTAAATTCAAATTAAATTAATAATGTCAAAATTGACATTAATGATTTTTTATAATAAATGATATTTTATTAAATTATTTAAATTTTCTAAAAGTAATATATTATTAAACATTATTTATAAATTCTGATAAATACAAAATCTGATCCATTAACGGACCAATTTGTATCTTATAATGAACATATTTATATCTAAATTGAAAAAACATTGTTAGTATTGTTAGGGTTAAAGCATTTTTTTTTCACATTACTTCTGCTTCGGTTAAAATTAATTTGTAACACACATGGGATTTTTATTTTATAAATTATTTATCTTATTTAAAATTATTTTTTATAAATTTTCTAATTATTATAACTTTAATCTAGTCATAAAGGATAAATTACCTTGGTTCGGAAACTAATTATCGTGGTAAAAAAGGGTAAAATTGAGTAAACTAAATGGATAAGGAAAAAATGATAATAACACTTTTATTCTTTCATAATGATGTTTTTCATTGAAAATATATATCTTACCCTCCATTATTATTTATTTTTCACATTAGGTAAAATATACCTCTAAATAATGAATTTTTTGAGTAATTATAAGAATGTCACTCCTCCTCAACTATAAAAGGGCCCTCAATATCCCCCATTCTTCACACATCTAAATCCATTTTTCACAAACATTACATGAAAAACATAACTTATACACCTAAATATACTTATCATAGAAGTATTATTTTATATATAAACCTATCCAAGTAATGATTTAGTGAAAACCAAAGGAGGATACACAAAGAAGAGGTAGTGTTCATCAATGACCATTTTTGTTTTATTTCTTCCTCCAAACCCTTACATTATTTTTATAACATTATTATATTATAAACATAGTATCTAGAATATAATTAAATGTTTTTATGTTAATTTTAATCACTTAAACGACATCTAATTCCATAATTATTTTTGAAATCATCATTCATGTGTACGGTGGACTACCACATTTCGAATTGATATCGTTAGTTTTTATATTACCACCTATCAGGTTGAGTCATAGATATGGAATTATTTTTTATATATTATATATGTGGTATTTATTATTCTATTATGATTCTATAATTTTTATATCCCACATACCTTCACAATTTCTATTTTTTGGGAATGTGATAACATCGTTTGTCTGTACGGCAGACTGCCTTCTCTCGAAGCAATGTGATTAACTCATGCTTTACATAGAATATATTAAGAATTGGTTTAATAAAAATATTTCAAATATATTAAATTAAAATTATTATTTAATGATAATATAATCCATTTAACTTTATTTGTTTAATTTTACAAGAAAATGAAAAACATCGTTCATGCGTGTGTACGGCCTGCTGTCTCATTGAACTGTGCATTTCCTTTCCTATCACTAAATATTTGGTATTAATATATATATATATATATATATATATATACTGAATATATATTTTATATAATATCATGTTTATAATTCTTTATATGATTTAATCATGATCAACGTAACAGGATCAAAATTATAAAAAATTAAAACATATACGAAAAACAAAGTGGTTATTTCCCAAAAATTTACTTTAACATGGAATTGTTGATAAAAGGGTAATAAAAATAAAATAAAAAATAATATATTTTATTATTTATTTTAATATATTTCATTATTATATATATATAAAAACTTATATTTATTACACAGTCGGTTTGACCGAGTTTGATGACGTCAAGACTTAAGGTAAGGGAATGTGTCTCACTTTTTACTTCTCTAAGATGCATTACATGTTCACTATATATTTATTTTATATGGTTTGTATAATTCCAATTAACTTATTTGATGTTTATAAAAGTGATAATTATTTGTTTTTAAATATCCATTTTATTATCTCTCTTTCATGGGGGTTACTGTTAAAAGGTTACCAAATATGTAAGGGGTTCTTATCTCAATTTTTATTCTTTAAGATGAGCATTATGTTTTCCACATATATTCTTTCACAAGGTGTATATACAACCCATTTTTAATTTAATATTAATAATTTTTTCATTCTTGTGATGTTTTAAGTAGCATTTTATGTTGTTACTTCATGGGTCTTATGATTCAATGCAACCAAAGTGGAAAATATTTTATGTTATTGTCTCACTATTTATAAGGATTATTTTTTTTAAGTCCCCAATGTTAAAATATTATGATATGCCTCTCGATAATTCTAATGAAATATCTTACCTTTTGGTTATTCATGATATATTCATGTAATGGTACCATTTTCTCACTTTTTTAATATAATTAAGAAATTGTTTGAAATAAAATATGGCATTATTTCTCTCTTCGGTCAGAATTTTGTTTTCATTTAAAAATATAGTTTCAAAAAAAATTCTTGAAAAATCATTTTAAATTATATTTTTAGATCATTTTCAAGGAAAATTATTTTTAAATTCGTTTCTTCTATAAAATGTGTTTTAAATTATTTTTAAATATTCCTTCATAAAATTTTTAGGTAATTTTCATATTAAAATTTTTTCAGAATGTTTTATGATGCAAATGTTTCTTAATTAAATGTTATATATTCCTCAAGAATAATTTTAAATGATTCTTAAAAATTAGTTTCCATATAATATGAAACTAAATGGTTTTACTTAGTTTTATAGTGAATATGATCCAAGGATACCATTCATATTCTTTTTCTGAATGGTTTATGTTTTGATGGCCTGATATTTATGAAACTCATTTATCTTTCATGAGCTATACTGTGAAGAAATAATTATGAAACTCCCTTATTTTAATAGATTATTATATGAGGAAATTAAAATGAAACCTTTCCCTTTTCCACGGGTTATTATATGATGAAATTTTTATGATACATATTTCATTTCATAGGTATAATATGTTGAATTTTTAGGATGATATGGAACACATAAATATTATTTTCATTATTTTATGGGTGGGACCTATATATCCTTCCAATGAATTGGGTAAATATTTATTTATCATGAGATTAAAATGTTAAACAAGTCTATGATCCTGATAAACATTGGGAAATAGGTGTGTCCTGATCCACTATGGAAAATAGATGTATCCTGATCTAGTATAAAAAATGGGTGGGGCCCGATCCACTATGTAGTTGGTATTGGTAGTAAAAAATTACACATGAAATATTAATTTTTATATATTTACTATTGTTCCATACTTTTATGAAATGATATTAAGTTTATGATTGATTTATTATTATTTATCCCCCTTATGTTCCACTCTTTAAAAATTTATAGAATTTAATGAAAAGACACATGTTTATGATCTGTTGTAGGTTGTGTAAAAACATCATAATTCAAGTTCATGACCACACATCATTATGATTATATCATTATTTTAAATTATCAAATATTAATAGCTATTATTTTAACCTTAATGAGAATCTAGTCTCACATTTTCTTATTTTTCCTTTCCCCTAGTATATAATGAGAGGTTTTATATAGGGTATGTATATGAAGAGTACTTAATGGAAAGATATTTTTATGTAACATTGAAGATATTTTACCATATTAGAATATTTTGTTTTGAGATTCCAAAGTCACTAAACTATTATGATCTTTATCCACTTGTTAATGAATATTTATAAATAATGATGTAATATCTTTGTATGATAATCCTGATTCATTATTGTTGGTATAAAATAGAGGTTTAGTTAATCTTAGGAAACTAGGATGAGAAAACCAAAGTGATATCCCTAGGTATATTTCTAATGATATGTCTAGGGACATGTATAATGATAATACTAAGGATGAGTTAATGTATAGGAAAATGTCCTGGATTTTGGTAAAGGATAGTGTTAGTGGTTTCCACGAAATTGCATCTTTGTTAGGATTATACAAGTTGATGTTTCTATAGAATAGATGTACCTAGGGGTAACCACCTCTAAAACACTTTATTGATCTAGAATCATTTCAGAAATAGTGTATAATAATAAGCCTTGTTACAAAATTGGCTTAAAAATACCAAGGGATATAATTTGGAAATTCACAAACTTTTTATGAACCATCATGATGGATTTAAATAGATGATGACTATGAATCGGATAAGATAATCCTAAGATTTCATGTGTTAATAAATAAGGTGTCATGATTTAGATATCTTATATGTTATTTTCAGAATTTTTTTGTATCCCATTATGATTAAAGTTTCTCACACTATTATTTTTTGTTTTAGTCAATGATGGGTACAAGAAGGAACCAGACTAATATTAAATGAGATACAAAATTTTCTAGATATTAGAAAAAGGGAATGATGATTGGAGTGAAGTAAATTGTGATTTTGTCCAATTATTTATCACATAACATGACTACCAAAATGCTCCTTAACCAACTCTCATACTTAACAAAGAATATAAGGATATATTTTTCTGAGAGTTTTCTTAGTGGATAATATGGAGGAAATAAGATTCAATTCTATCTATATCGGCAATTTGTAATGAGTAACTCAAGGGAATGTCTTAATGTAATGTGAAAATGTTTTTTTTGTAGAAAATAAGGACACAAATTATGTGATTTAAAAGGAAAAATGAAAAGTTTAGTAAATGAAATGGATGACAATATTATTCTCTTAAGATATTATCAATGAATGAATGTTCTAAATTTGGAAAGTATGGGAATTATCCAAATCAATTTACTAAGGGAGAATCTCGTGAAGATAATTCACAATATTGTATGATTAATCATTTTTTTACTAGTGATGGGGAGAGTCTAGATGAAATATGAAAGGTATGGTATGTAATAACATTATTTTTTGTGTTAGTAATAAGAATAATTATTAACTTTGGGTTTTTAAATTTTATTATATGATTCAAATTCCACATTAAAGGAAATAGTTGTTACGGAATAACTTGATACAGCCTAGTTAATGGACTAATGATGAGGTGGAAGAATTGAAGTGGTTATGTATAAAAATTCAAGAATTCTGAAACATATAAGGATTTTTTAGTATACGTTTTTCATTATAGATTTTAAATAATATGTTAAATGGTACTGATTTCCTAGAAAATTGATTTAATGGAAAGGTTATATTTCTTGATTAAAGGAACCTAACCCTTAAAAGTCTCCTGAGGAAAATAAAATGGTGTTTAGCTTGGATAAAGATATGATTGATGTGGATAAATTAAATTTAATAGTATTGATTACCTCATAACATATAAAAGATTTTTTTTGAAAAAGTTCTTTATATTCATGGACGAAGTTTCCATCATTTTATTATTTATGTAATATATACAATAATATATTATTTATATAAATAATAAGGAATCATGTACTTTTTAAATAATTTTTTATGATTATTCAGTTCATTATCATGTTTGAAGAGTATAAATGATTAAGGTATTCAAATATTTTATATGTGAAAATAAATATATATATTTTGATATATGAGGGAAAAATGTTAAAAGTATTTTAAGAGATTTAGTGAACTTATTTTTAAATATTTAGATTTTAATCCTTTGGAAGGGCCAAAAGGTTAACCATTTATTGAATGTTTTATGTTTAAATTTGATTTTTTTTAGATAATATAATATTACTTAACCATATTAATATTTATGAATATTGGATAACATGTGATAATCTTATTTTGATGATAATTGAAGATGGATGGAATGAATTATCATTCTATCTATAGATATTATGATTTGTTAGTGATTCAGACGTAACAAATTCACCATTATTTATTAGTGTAGGAGATGAAGTTGAAGTTGATAAAGTCACAACTACAGGGTGAGATTGTTCTTATAAAATTTAATGAAGTCATGTAAGTATATCTTCTCATAAAAATTATTCTACTTTAGGTAAAAAATCCTGAAACAAAAAAATATCCCAGTACCTTCATTTTTAATGAATCAAATGGTTCCTTAAATAATCACATATTTATGGTTTTTTTGTTGTAAAATTTATCTAAATCACCCACTTTCTTTTTATTTGTGATCTTTATCAATCTTAATAATTATTTTCACTTTTTCTTCAATGTCTATTTTTTATCTTCCCACCTATGCTCTGTTATGTGGGAATGTAGTTATGAGTTACAAAGGGTAACCATTATAATTTTAACATTCCCTTTTTAAAGTAAGTTTTATTATTAATTTTTATGACATGGTTTTCTATGAAGGAAAATTTTCAAAGGTTAATCCTTTTATTATTGAGATTAATTTTGAGGGAGAAATTCCTTTTAATGGGGGTAGAATTTAATACATCAAGATTTGGTGAAATATTTTTTGTAAATGAATTTAATCTTTTAAATATGTACTGTTACATGAAAACATGATTTTGTATTTACTTAAATGTAACAATGAGCTTATCTTATGTTAAATGTTACATTATTATTGGCATGTGTTACACATAATACTGAGTTTAGCTTGTGTTACATGTAACACTAAGTTTAAACATAACATGACATATTATTATATGATATATACATCCAAGATATTTGAATATAAAATATAAATAGGATTAAATAAATTTTAAAATAATGGTTTACATATTTTTATATCAGTAATTATTTTGTTACTAATAAATTATAAAGAGAAATTAAACCCTTTTTAAAATAAAATAAATTCTTTTTCTGAAAAAATTATCTTTATGAGTGTAAGTTAGATTTATACTAATAAATTATTAAAATCACTCTTGATGAATTATATCAATTAAATTTATATATTATATATTCCATCAAATATTTTAAACTCATCCTATGTTTTTTCAAGAGAAGATATAAAATATAAAACCAATTTTATTCTTAAAATTGTTTGTTATCAAAAACATAGTTTTGTCTCCTTTTTATTGCCCGCTTATTTTAAAATTGATTCTTTAAAATTTTAGAAAATTAATTTTAAAAAATAAATATTATTTTTTACATTAGAATATATAAATTATCTAGGATGAATTGATGGATTTTTTCTGAAATGTTTCATCTTTTATATACTGTGAAAACTACGAAATTTTAATTGAAAACTGCCTTTTTGTTTTAATAATTTATATGGTTAAATTATAATATAATTTTTTAAAGAAAAGTTAGATCACTTTTATTTTAATTAATCCAATTTAGGTCATTATAATAATTATAATATTTTATTTTTATTTGAAAATTTGTAAACTTTTGAACATTTTTTCTTTAAAAACATGTTTTCTCATCACATATATGGGATTAGTTTTAAATTTAATTCACATTTTATGTGAATTTAATTTGAAAAAATGGATTATATATTATGAATGATAATAATTTATATTATAAAATATTCTTAAATTAATTTTCAATATAATTATTAGTGAAAACAGTTAAAATTATTTACCACGGTTAAGGTAAAAACGTGTTTTTTGGGGGGGGATTAAAATTATTAAATAAGGGGTAAAGTGGCCCACTAACTTTTCTAACACCAATTGGATAGACATATTTAGACTATTATCACATTATAATATATTTTTATGAGTTATTGGGATATTATACCATGAATGTGACCAATATAATATATTAATTAAAGAAAAAGACAAAAAATAAAACTATCCTTTCCTTTAAAAGTTATAAAGCTTTTAGAAAGGTATAAAACATCATATGTTTAGTTATAAATATTACCATTAAAGGAATTTTTTTATTATCTTGATAATTTTTTTAAATTTTTTTAGTGGAAATAATTACATTAAATTCTTAATAAATTCCAATGTAGGAATTATTTTATTAATAATTAAATAGAATATATTATACTAAAAGTATCAAAAGTGATGTAAATGAAATGAATTATTAATTTAAATTAATTTTTTAGAATATTATATCATTTAACACAGGTTTTAAAATAATATGTTTTAATTACATCATTGTATTTATATTTTAAAATTTTAATTAAATAAATAATGTCAAAATTGAAATCAATGTTATTTTATAATAAATGATATTATATTAAATGATATAAATTTAATAAAATTTCAATAATCTAAAAATTTATTTTTAAATGTTAATAAATATTAAATATGGTCCATTTATAGACCAATTGATCTTTTTTAATGAACATATTGACCACTAAATAGTAGAAGCTTTGTTAGTGTGGTTATGTTTAAAGTAGTGTTTTTGCTTGATACATGAACTTAGGTTAAAATTAATTTCCAATATACAAAGGATTTTTATTTTTTAAATTGAATATAATATTTATAATCATTATTTATAAATTTTCAGATAATAAAAAAGTTAATTTAGTCTGAAATGATAAATTACCTAGGTTAGATAACGAGTTACCGTGGTAAAAACAAAAAAGGGTAAAATTGAGTAAACATTATGATTAGGGATAAAAATGATAAAAATGATTTTATTTTTGTATTTTGGAGGTGTTTAATGACATCATAAACTCACCCATAAATTATAATTCAATTGTGGTTCCACATGAGGTAAGGGCGAACTCCCAATAGTTAATACTTTTGAGTGTTTACAAGAATGACACTCCTCGTCAACTATAAAAGGGCACTCACTCTCCCCCCTTATTAACACCTATCAATCCAATTAGATCAACCAAAAACTAAAAAAATATCTTATATAACACAATAACCAAGTTATATATATATTATTTTGGACATAAATCCAACCAAAAAAGTATTGAGTGCAAACCTAAGGAGGATACCTGAAGAAGCAAAAATGTTCATCAATGGGCATTTCATTTTATTTCTTCCTCATCCACTAAAATTCATATTATTCATTTATTATATAATAAAATAATTTTATTACATGTAATAAGATGGTTCTAGGATAATTTTATATCCTATAACCTCACACACTTCCATAAAATGTGTTACGAAATCATCATTCTTGAGCAAGGTGGAATACTGCCATACAAACCAATATTGTTTTTTTCCACTACCATTAATCACGTCTTATCAAAATGATTTATTTATTATTTATATATGTTATATATTAAATTTCTGATTCTATTATTAATTTTTTAATTTTTATATCATACATACCTTTCAGCTTTTCATTTTGTGGGAATATGATAACATCATTTGTGGCTATGGTAGACCATAGCATTGGGAAGCGATGTGATTCATTCACGCTTTACATTGAATGTATTAAGGATGGGTTTAATAAAGAAATTGATATATATATATATATATATATATTACAATACCATTATTTTGTAATGATAATATATACCATTTTATTTTCTTAACTTTTAAGCCTACAATAAAATGAAAAATAGCATTCATGCATACATATGGCCCACAGTCTCCATGAACAATTCATTTCTGTTCCTTTCACTAAATATTATAGATTACTCTAAATAAATCAATTCTGAATATATATGATATTTATATCCTCTTTATATTTATGGATATTATGAAACCATGGTCAAAGTAATAGGACAATACACATAATTAATCAAAATATTTACGAAAAGCAATGTGGTTATTACTCAAAACGTAACATTACCATGGAATTGTTAATAGGCGGGTAATAAAAGGTATAAATAAAATCATATATGGTATGATATATATAAATATGTTTATTTAATATATATATATATATATTATATTTATTATTTAGTTTTTTTTATAGAGTACGGCGGAAGTCAAGACTTAAGGCAAGAAAATTTGCATCTCACTTTTTGATTCATTGATATACTTGCCATGTTCACCGTATATTTTATTAAAGAATTTTTTATAATTCCCATGAATTTATTCTATAGTTATTATACTAATAATTTTATTTATTATCATATCTATTTGAGGATATCTCTTTCATGAGGTTTATGATTAAAATGATACCAAAGGGGTAAGGGATTTTTGTCTCCATTTTCTTTCTCTGAGATGAATATTTTGATATGAAACTATATTCATTAAAAAATTTATATATAGCCACATAGACATATGATATCATGACTTTAATTTTCCTAATGATAATTTATGTTTCATTTTATTTTATTCTTTCATGGGTCTTATGAATCAATGTCACCTAAATGGTAAATTTGTTTTGTTACAATCTCATTGTTTATCATGATTATTTATGATTAAGTCTCCAATGTTTAAATATCATGATATAAATATCAATAATTATAATTATATTTAATCTCTGTTAATTAATAAGTATATTTTCATGTAATGGTACATTTTTTCACTCTTTTTCACTTAAGATATTTAGGAAAAAATATTTATGAAAATATTCTTTTTTTCAATCTTCAGTCAAAAATCTATTTTCTTCTAATATCATGTTTTCAAAAAAAATGTTTTGAATTTTTTTGAAGTTATATTTTAATATAATTTTCATGTAAAATTATTTTTTTAATGGATAATTTTTCGAAAAAAATTTTAAATGATTTTATAATAGTTATTTACAAGTTTTCAAGGTAATTTTAAAATAAAAAGGTTTCTATAATGTTTAATCCGTTAAATGAATTTTCAAATAGGAAAGGACATTTTCTTAAATAAATGTTTTAAATTATGATTAAAAACTATTTTTCATCTAATATGATTCCCATTGGTGTTACCTATACAATATTAGGAATATTATCCAAGGATACAATTCAAATTCATTCTATAAATGGTTTATTTTTTTATTTAATGATGTTTATGAAACTCTTTTATCTTCCATTAGTTATACTATAAGGAAATGATTATGAAACATATGTATTTTCATTCGTAATTATATGATGAAATTATTATAAAACTGGTCTATTTTCCATAGGTTATGATATGAAAATATTCTTTTGATACCCATTCCATTTCATGGGTTTTGATATTTTGAATGTTTATGATCTTATGGCACACATAATTATGGTTTTAAATATGTAATGAGTGGTACAAATATGTTACTATAACTCATTGGGTAAATATTTATACCTCATGATATAAAAATGGGAAAAAATTATATTGGCATGACCCAATATGTGAAAATTGTCTGTCCTGATCCACTGTGGGAAACATGTGTTTTCTGAACCACTATGGGAAATGAGTCCATCATGATCCACTATGATAATAGAATTAGTAGGTAACAGGGACACATGAATTTTTATTCCTAAATTTATGATAGTTTGACGCATTTATTACATGATTATATCATTCATTATTTCTTTATTATGATTTAGTACCCTTATGGTCAATGTTTTCATAAATGATAATGTTTTATGTCATTCCACATGTTTATGATCTATGATAGGTTGTGTACAAACATTGTAAGTTACGTTCAAGATAAAATATACTTATTCTTATCCCATTATTTTATATGATCATAGATTGTTATCTTTTATGTTTACCCTTATTGAGTATCTGATCTCACCCTTTATTATGTTTCCATTCCCCATGTTATGAAGAAAGGTGTTATGTAGGGAATGTCTATGAAAAGTATTAATGGAAATATATTTTTAAGAAACATTGAATATATTTCACCTAATTAGAATATTATGTTCTATTTTTCCAATGTTATTAAACTATTATGGTTCTTGGCCATTATTTTATTTAATGTGATGAATATTCATAAAAAAATTATATAATATCTAAGTATGATAATTCTGGGTTGTTATGCTTGTAGTGATCTTTTACTACTCTGGAAATAATTTTTTATGACTTTTTTTATTCTTTAATTCCATGTCTTATACCAATATTATGACCTTTGATGTGTAGGTTATGCTTTTCAAATGTTATGCTTATGTTTGGATACCCTTATGTTCATGTAATGATTATGTATCTCTATTTATTACCTTTATTGAGTATCTTAACTCACCCTATCTTATATTTCATTTCCCTAGGTTATGAAGAAATATATAAAATATGATATGTCTAATAATGGTTCTAGATTTTAATAACAATTTCAGATATTATTTAGTTTACCTATGAACCAATGTTTTGTGTTTCCATGTTTCCAAAGGCACTTTACCTTTATGATTCTTAGGCATGTGTTTGGGTAATGTAAAAAATGTTCATTAAACTGATTTAATATATATGAATAATAAGCATGAATATCTATAATACCATTAACAAAAAACATTTCAATATAGTAAATATAATCAGTTTTTCATTATAAGATGTTTATATAAGATTTAGATTAGGTTTATGTTGAATGAAACATGTATAAATTCAGAAAGAACATGTACTTCTTCATCAAGTTTCCTCTTTTGGAAATCACTTCAATGACACTTTTATGGGTATTTTTTGAAGACTAGAACCTCATAACCATGTAAAAATATATTTTGAGAGTATTTTGGTTGATTTTTATTGAGATAAAGGGTTCATGGGTCCTAGATAAGTGAGAAGAGTATGTTCTTTTTTATATGTGAGGTGGGTGGGAAACTTGTAAATACTAAGAATATCACAATATAATAACGTCAATCGCATGGTAAGGTGTCTCCAAACTGACTCCATTTAGAAGATGATATGATATTGGGTCTAAATAAATTCAACTAATAGGATTTATGATGGTTTTATATTTATTATAACCCTTATATATTAGGTTTGACCCATCATTAACCCTTTTAACCATTATTGTAGTAAAGAATTTTTACCAAGGTTACAAATCATAATAAAAAAATTAAAATTTACCTCATTACTAAAATTTTACATTATGAGTTAAAATATATAAATCTATTTATCATCTTTAATTTCTATAAGTGGATGAAATTTATTTTAAAATAACTGTGCAAAACACAATGATAACTGTTTCTAGATAAATGCATTTTTAAGTATAACCTATAATTTATTATTATTCCATTTCTAATAAAAACAATTAGATTAATTTTAACACATTTAAATTAATATTTTATGAATAAATTTCGTAAAAATCATTCATAAAAACTAATTGATTCAATTTTTTAAGAAAAAATAAATTTTCCACAACAAAAATAGTTTTATGAAAAAACATATTTTCCTTCAAATGATTTTATATTCACTGCTAACAAACTGATAATGAATATAAGAATTGTTATTCATTATTTTTATATTAAATACTAGTATATTTATTAAAACTCCAATTTCAATAGTTATTAACTCTCAAAATATTTATTATAATAAAATAATTTGATAAATTAATCATTTAACATAAAATGATACTATTTTTAACATTTAAAATTACCTAATTATTTCATAGGAATTAATAAATTCATTTTAATTAGATAATTATTTTATAAATTATTTTTATAATTTCATTAGTCTTATTAATACCCACCAATCCAATGGCTATGAAAAAACTACCACATTTAAAAATATTTTTTGAATGGTATAACATGGTTCTTTAGAGATCGGTGTCTCATGTTAAGAATGATATCAAACACTGTGAATTTATTAAAAGTGAAATACATCTTAAAATAATTTGGTTATATAGTTTTCTTGAATATAGGGATAAACAGATATTTTCATATTACATTGGGGGGGAATTCCTTCAATGAATTGTGCTTGCTTTACACATGTTGTGGAGAACCATGTGGTCTAAGCATGAGAGGTGTTGTAGCTTGATCCACTACTTGTTGCATGGTTAGTTCAACGTTGATGCATGGTTTGGAAAACCATGAATCCAAATCAAACGAGATTCCCAAAAAAATATCATTATTTCTTATTCCCCCCCTTAAAAGATTTTCAGTTTTGGATACCACATAACTTATTTTAGGTACATTACCCTTTTATTATGTATTATGAAATTATATAATACTTGGGGAAAAGTTTCATTACTTTTTTCTAGTTTTATAGTTTTTTTCAAGAATTTATAGAGGTATATAATTTTAGAAAAGTTAATGGAAACCATCAACATCTCAATGAAACTGTACAAGAGGTTCAGATAGGTGCATGGTTAGCATAAAGTTTTTCCAAACAATGTGCATTCTAGTAGAAACCATTTGAGTAGAGATAGTGAGGGAATCACTATTGTTTCAAACATTTTAACCCAAATATATGAGATCATGTCTTGGATATAGTGTCATCATACATTTGGTTAATAGTTTAAAAACAATATAGAACAACTATGTGGCTCTTTGGGTTTAAAGACAATATCATGTACATGGTTGGCTCATGGATTTAAAAACCTTACAACATACAATTTTGACATTATTTAAATGCTCCAAAAACAAGATATTAACTTTCATTTCACCCCTAAAACTCTCAATTTACACTTATTCTTCTAGGATCTCAAACTCAACTTCCCCCTTATGAATACATAGCATTTTCCTTCAATATAGAAGGTGTTTTTGATAAATTTAAGTGTGTTTGATGTCTATAATTTAAGGTATTTCCTCATTCATTTTTCTTATCCCAAGATAAACTCATATTTTGTCACATAGATCATTGGATCTAATCCATTATGGATATATCTATGATCTACGATATTTCTTGATGAGATATGTTTGGGATCTAATAAACGTAAGAAGTTAGTATCATAGTTATAGATATTTTTTCTTATCTTTAATATCGTCATCCATTGATAGGAGGTGGATTATCTAATTTTTACATTTATTCTATAACTAGAATGTTTAGTTTTTATTGAATCTTTCACTTCATTTTACAAATAAAGTGATGTATTATTGGTTGAAAGGATCTGATTTTGGACTTACAAATTGGAAACATGGAATTTGAATGACTTCTAGAAAACCCATTTAATTAATAATTTAAAATTGTTCTTTTAAAACTATGGTTTTGTTTAAAATCAATAAATAATTTCTTTAAAATGTTTTAAAGGTAATAAATGTTTTATATTAAATGAAATAATATAGAACAACGTCTTAGTATACATGGTTTGTGTGATTTAATTTATATTTAATTTGGCCCTAAATAATGGACATGTGCTATTAGAGATCTTTGAGAATGGTAACCTAGAGATGAATTGGTGGATATATATGAAACTACTCATGATTTTGGAATTGTTACCTAGAATAAAAGTGTTTCTTTGTTTGAAACATTGAGTGTTTATTCCATTTAAAATTATAGAATATAACAAATTCATTCAGTTTAATGTTTATCTTAAATTTTATAATTATGTATAAATTTTTATATATGCAATTTAAGTATTTTAAATGTAATAAATGATGATGTTATCCTCTTGATATAAAATTATATTTTAAAATATGATCCAAATTTTACTTATCTTGGTAATGTGAGTTGGGATGTCTATTAAGGAAATAATAATGATCGTTATACTCACCCCACTTCATAAGAAATTTCTTGTATTTGTAGATGTTTTCTTCAATACATAGAAAAGGGAAATGAGTCATAATAATCTACTAGAAAATCATGATGCTAATTAAACTATTTGATGTTTGGATCTTGGATTTCTCTCTCAAATTCATTGGAGTGATTCCACATTGGTTTTGTTGTGTTTGGAGGACCATAGTTTCATCGTGTCATCATTTATCACTTTGTTTTTTATACTCTGATGAGTCTATTTACAGGGTTTTTCTTTGAGTTATATAATTTTTATTCATACACAATATAGTTGGTTTTGGTTTTTATTACTTTATCTTGTCAGGTTGTGTTTTGCTTTGATGAAAACCATCCCTCAATGTCTTACTAATACCATGTAATTTATTTTCTTTTATTTCTGTCTTGGGGATTTCAATTGATGTTAGTGCAAATTTCGACCTCACCCAATCCAATTGGTTGGGGTTGGTGGATACAAATTTCATCAATCTTGGTAATTATATCTATTATATTGGGATGTTAGCAAGGAAATGTGATTTTAATAACATGAAATATATAAAATAAAAAGATATAGTTGACCTACTTATAATAAACATCATGTTATATTGTTGGTCTTTGAAAAAAAGTGTTCTAAAAAACTTTTAGGTGTGTTTTCATCCAAATATAATGGGTATATCTTATGATTATAAGATTTCATGCATTATAAGTGAGACTCCCCATTAATATTTCATTGTTCATCTTATGTTTTATGATTTTTAAAAAATGGCTAAAACCCTTGATTTTAAAAATTATTTTTGTATTGATTGTTATTTATGTTGGTTTTTAATATTCTAAGACTTCAGTTTCCCATGAGTGATGAAAAGGTGTAGTGTTTTTGTATCTATAAAGAAATCGGATCTCATATACCACATAAAAATCAATAGGAATGGTCTATGGAAAATATAGTTAAATTAGAGTAGCTGATTAACCAAAATCTTTCTCAAATCATTATGAAATATTTAAAAGATATTAAAGAAGGAAATAAGAATGAATAATCTCAACAAGCTTATTATTTCATGCAATTTATAAAATATAATCCACCAATCGTTAAATTTGATTCAGACCCTATAATTAGGATCTATGGATCTATTGAATAAACCAAGTTTTTGATATCCTTGGTAGCTCAACTAAGAAAAAGGTCATGTTAGTATAATATATGTAGGAGGATATTGAATTCCAATGGTGGTGTTTATCTATTCAAGCTAAAGTAGACCAAGGGCTCACATGTGATGACTTTAAATAATTGTTCAAAAAACAATTTTATCCTTACACATTCAAGATAGAGTAAATAACTAACTTCTTAAACCTAAAGTAAGATAACCTATCATTGATGAATTATGTAGCTATGTTTGTGAACATATTACATTTTCTCCTAATTCGACCACTAGTGCATCCCTGAATTCATGAATATTTTAGTTTAGATTGCGATGAGAGATTTTTTATGAGATCATTTTCTAATTTCTGGAATATTATGTAAATAAAGTTAATCAAGAGATTATGGTAGTGACAGATATTGTTTGTAATATAAGTATAGGAAGTACGTTTCTCGCCATGGTAACATGTTGGAACTATAATATTGGGAATAAGAAAAAGATGTACACCTATTCTCAAGGAGGTGGATCACCTCAAACTCACACCATTGGATTAGTAAATTTTCATCCATGACCCAAATGCAAGTTTAGATGTTATCAATGTAGATCTTATAATTATTTCAAGAAGGAATTCATTGAACCAAAATGGTATTGTAACAATTTCATAATGTTTGTACATTTTAAATGTTATTATATGACGACTCTACATATAATGGGTGTCAATGGATTGGATATATCCCACACTTTTTATGCTCATAAAGTTTGATCAAAATGAAATTGTAATCCCTCTCAGAATCAAGTATCCCAAGTTGATTATCATATACCACCAACACCATAGTATTCATCATAATCACTATAAATAAATAATGAATTTTCAGGAACACTAAGTAAGTTGTTTTATGATATTGAGAAAATGATCATGGAGGATCAATATAGTCATGTGATGGTGTGAGGTACTATTATTTTGAACGGTTCTCCTACAGAAGTTCTAATTTTATATTATTTCATCCCAAACATTTATTTATTCATTTATCATTCATTATATGGGGTTTCATATAGAGATGATTCCTTGTGTGATAAATGTTTAGACACCTCTGGAGAAGAAAGTGTGCAAGGGATTTGAATGTGAAACTTTTTCTATAACAAACAATGGATTTCTATTTGAGTGGGAATTTTTCGTTTCAAACATGGATTTCTTTGAACTAATTTTTTGGATGTATTTTTTGGAATACTCCAAGTTCCACATGGATTTATATTCCCAATATGGTAGTTTCACAACTTTTAATAGTGTTAAATATCTCTTTAAAGGGTATTGTGATGCGAATTCATCTAGATTACAACCATTGGTTCTAATTTTTTAGGCTATCACTTACCCATTGGTAGTAGTTACTTCTTG
The DNA here is from genome assembly GCA_963277665.1 of Viscum album. Lineage (NCBI taxonomy): Eukaryota > Viridiplantae > Streptophyta > Magnoliopsida > Santalales > Viscaceae > Viscum > Viscum album. The sequence continues at coordinate 1,222,054,835 of OY728119.1, forward strand.
AATTTTTTATGTAATAAAATATAGATATTTTCTAACCATTGTAGACTAATTTTTATATGTCAATCCCAAAAATTTCTCAAGGATCCCACCAGAATGAGAAGTGGAGTTTATGATTGATATCTTACTAGGGACCAATCCAACTAACATTCTTCTTATGGGATAGAACCAGAATAATTAATGTAATTGATCATTCAGCTGGAAGAGTTTGAATGTAAAGTGTTCATTCCACCAAGTATGTTTTCTTGGGAAGTACTAGTTCTTTTTATATAATTTTTATAGAACACTATAACTTCTGTATAATATCATATGAACTATGAGGTTAAAATAAATAAATGATATACAGTTCCATGAATTGGGGATATATTTCATAATTTTAGGAGATCCCAGTGATTCAATAAGATTGATTTGTAATTAGGTTATCACCATGTTTGAGTTAGGAATGATGGTATTATGGAGAAGGATTTTATGATTTGTTATTGCCATCATGACTAAGTGATTATTCCCTTTAGTCTTATAAACTCACATTCAGTGTTCATAGAATTGAGGAATTTAATCATTCATAGGTATCATCACTCCTTTTTGTGGTATTCATCAAGGAAATTTGGTTGTATTCTAGGGCTAAGGTCAATCATGAAAAACACTTAGGCATTATATTGGTTACCTTTTAGGAGAATCAACTTTATTCTAAGTAGTAAAAGTGATATTTCAATATACAAGAGGTATTATTCTTCAAATAAATAATTTTTTATATAGTATTTTATATAGGCCCTGAAAAAATAAAAGAAGTTATCACTCAGAAACCACTGGAAAAAATTATTAAAAATGAAGTTTCCAAGGATCAGAAGGGAATTACCAATGATTTGTTTGTGAAATTTCATGACTTATATATTTTATTAATTATTTTAGAAAGAAATTAATTCATTTATAATGGAGTTACTAGTGATATAATTACTTTCAAGAGCTTATGGTTCTACTTACATCAGCACGTATCATTTTTTTCCAGAGTCAAGAAGATTCTATGTTGTCTATTGTTATGCATCATGATCTATTTTTGGATGTTTTCTCATAAAAGGATATCATGTTGTGGAATATGTATCATGATATTTTTGAGTGAATGAGAATAATTACCCAATATATGATCAAAAGTGAGCTTATGTGTTCTATTGAAAACGTTGCATCGTTATCTTTTTTGTGAGATGTGCATGGTGTTCATATATCATAAAAGCATTAAGCATGTATTGTCATAGAGATAATTGAATTTAAGGAAACGATTATGGATGGAATATCTTCCAATGTTTTAATTTTAATTGGTGTATGCACTAGATAATGAGAATTTTATGGTTGATTCATTGAGTATGAATTCATATTGTAATATAACTAAAGAGGATTCAGATTAGTGGAAAAATGTTTATGGCCATAACTAATATTCATATGGATTTTACTAAACAAGTGGATGTTATGGTTCCCTTTTATGTTTATATTATTCCTTATTTGATTGAGTAGTTGAACTATGATCAGAACTATGATACTTAATGTCTAACAATTATATTGAAACTCAATATTGGGTGACTATTCAGGGATAGACACTGGGTGGGAAATATGGGTTTCATTTTACAGATCAGATTGTGGTTTTTCTGACTTATCATGAATAAATTCTTTTTACCTAACACCACTCAATATGAAATGTTCATATTGGTATTTAGAATATGTATAAGGTAATGATAGTAGGTTTTTTGTGAGATATAATGAAGAGGAATGTGGAAGAATATTTATTGTGATTCCCCACCTATTAGTAGGTCAAGGAGGAGCACCAACTACCCACTATTATGTTTTAATATTTACCTATAACCATGTGTAAATGGGAGAAAATGGCTAGGTATTTTGTCTCATGTTCAACAAGAATGGTTTGATTACATGATTTCATATGGGTTATTGTGGATCAGCTCATAAATTTGGATAACATTATCTCTATTCTACATTAAAATTTAGTGGAACACTTGTCAAAACTCTAAACTCATGAATTTTTAAAGATATGTGGATTTATAGTGTCAACTGTGGCTGATCAAGACCTTATGATTACATATCAATTTTTTAAATCCCTACAGCATATTCTTGGAACCCAGTTAACCTTGACATTATCTTTTCATCCACAAATGGATGGATAATATGAATGGATGATCCAAATGTTATAGGATATTCTTAGAGGATGTGTTATGAGTTTTGAAGGATCATATACTATTAGATGATCTATCATACAATAATAGTTACCATGCCTCAATACATGTGGCTCTATTCAATGATTTGTATTTTTATCCATACCACAATAAAATTATTTTGGTGGAAATGGTTGAGACTTAACATTTCAGACCAATCCTTTTCCATGAGAAAACAAAGAAGATGCATATGATAATGAAAATACTAGTTGTGGATTAGAGTCACCAAAAATCATATGTGGGTCATTTTATTATCCTTTTTCCATTGATTTAGGTGATCATGTTTTCTTGAGAGTCTATATAAGGCTAAAGAATAATTTTTTGGTTAAAAAAAGATAAATTTCCTCCTTTATATGTTTTCCCTTTTGGGATTCTAGAATAAATTAGTGGTTTTTTTATTATTCATATTTACCAGTAAATTTTAACTCATGGAAAATGTATTTCACATCTCTCAATTAAAGAAGTACTAGCTTGATCCAGACCATGTAATTTGATTAGACCATGTTGATCTTGATATTGATTCTATATTGATTCACATGATGATATAGATAAGGGATAGATATAATAATCTCTTTCATGGGAATAAAATCATCTTAGTATGAGTCTTAAGGATACATGGTCAGATTCAAGAAGAGACTTGGGAATGTGAGAATGAAATTCATGAATAGTAACCCAAACACTTCTAAAAGCAGGTCATTCCCCATCATTACTAGGATGGAAAGACCAATGGAGGAGAGAATATAATAGCCACAATTTCAATAACATTATGCTTTTATTAAGTATTTTAAAATTTTATGATACTTAGTTTATGTTTTTATATTTTTTTTGATGGTTTTAGAGTGTTTCAGAAGTGTTTATGGGGGTGAAGGGTTTGAGAAAATTAGGGGGAAACCGTGAAAAATCTATAAGAAACCATGAAATAGGTTCTAGATAGGGTCATGGTTGGTACATAGTTTATCGAACGTATGTGTGTTCTAAGAGTAACCATGCAATTGGAGATATTAGTAAGAGTACATTTTGCATAGAGTTTTTCAAACTATGAAAACTAGCTATATGAGGGGATATCTTAGAGATGCTAACATACCATATTGGAACATGGTTTTTCAATCCTTTCTTGAAAATCATGTATCTATCTAGTTTTATAAATGGTTGAATGTACATGGTTCATGCACTTCTTGACAAATAGTGTTACCTAATCATGCAACGAGCATTAAATTCCTTGAAAATTAGAATTTTACTCAAACTGAACCATTGAAACTCACCTTTTATCCATATCCTTGTAGTATCATGAATTAAACATCTCTATTAGTAATTATTAAAATTTACCTTTTATATTGAATAATTTTATGAAAATTCAATGTGTGTTCGATATCTAAAATTAGTGGTTTTTCGTCATTCTTTCTTATGCTCCCATGATCTACTCATATTCTCTCTCTTGAGTCATTAGATCAAATTTTTTATGGATATTCCTATGATCTAGGATTATTTTGTATGAGATATTTTTGGGATCCAATGAAGTTAATATGTTTCAAGCCCTGATCTATAGGTTATTTTTTGATTTTCTTCTTTTTCATTATCCGTTGAGAGGTAAATGGCTGCAATAAATTCTCCACATATTCTAAATCTTGATAAATTAGTTTCTATTGAATGTGATTCTAGTATTTGAAAAGGAAATGATGAAATATTTCTTAAATTAATCCCCTTTTAGTATTAATTGGAAAAATATAAACTTCATAGAATTTGGAAACCCCTTTGATTGAGTATATAATATTGTAGTTTTAAAATTATGGTTTTGGTTCAATGATAACAATATATTCATTGAAATTATTAAATGGAAGAAATGGTTTATATGGAATGAAATGGTGTGGAAAATGGTATTGGTAAACATATATGGTGATAGTTCATTTTCATTGGATGTAACCCTAAATAAGAGGAAATTTATATTAGGGAACCTAGAAACTAATCCCCTTATGAATACATGGTGGAGTAATCAGAAACCACACTTGAGTACATAATTTTCACCTAAATTCACATGTGTGTGTGTGTGTGAAACATGGAATGGGTGATCCAAATGGAAAGAAAAAATCTATGAAATTATTTCATTCATTTTTTTTACAGAAATGTTTTAATTAAGGAGAAATTTTTATATTTTCATTATAAATTTTTTGAATTGAATGACTGATGATGACCTCATTATAATATAAAATTAGGATTTATACTCTGAGATAACGTAATATTATCTTAGTGGTGTGATTTGGTAAGTCTATTGGAGAATGCCTATTGAGTATAATACTCACCCCCAAATTGGGAATTGCAATTCATTTGTAGATGTTGTTTACCGAGATATATGAGGGGAAGAGGTATCATATATCTCTCGTGGAGCATCGTGATGATACATCCACAGTTGATGTTTGGAACATTTTTTCATTATCAGGGTCTCCAAAGTGATTCCACATCAATTTTACTATTTTCATATGTCAATGGTTCCATTTTAATATTTTATTAATTTTTTGTAACTACTCATATGTTAATTTTTACTTGGTTTTTGTTGGTCCTGTAGGGTTTTTAAGCATGCGTCATATAGTTGGTTTTAGTGTTTTTTTACTATATATTGTCAGTTTGTGAGGTTTTTTATGGAAAATAAACCCCCAATGTTTTACTAGAAAATTGGAATTTATTGGAATCCTTTTGTGCCTTGGGGTTATCACATGAACTTATTAACACCTTCAACCTAGCCCAAGCCAATGGGTTGTGGTGGGATTTTAAATAGGCCAAATAACTCCATCATTTTATAGATTATACTTCTAGAGAGTCCTTTAAATCTCTCCTCTTATTAAATATGTTTTAGGCCCTTTACTTATGGATTTCATTAATATTTCCAAAGTGAAATTATCTATTCCTTATATTTTCTTCTCGTTTCTCCCATTTATTTTCATTTCTTCTTCTCCCATCAATCCTAATTTTCTTATTGGGTGAATCAATGGTTTTGGATGATCTAATATTATTATTTTTTATTTTTTATTCATGTATATTCTATATTCTACCAAGTTATATCTTTTGACATTGAAGGTGACTTGATTCGAGAAAACAAATATATTTGTTTTTTTTATTCTGTATTTTTTACATGTCATGTAATGTTTGGGATTTAAAAAAAAATCAATTTGTTTATACTTATATTTGATACCATTTATGGGTTTTTGAAACTATTTTAATTTATTGAACACTTGGGATACTGGGTTTTACATGGGATCCAAGTTCTTGATTTCCAAAACTATTTCTTATGCATGCCAAGTGTTCATATGAATTTAAAAGAGTCAATTTTTAAAATAATTTTAAGACCAATGTGATTTTTTGACACTAAATTGAATTTAAAATATGTTAATACATGTTTTGAAATGATTATTTCCAATTAAAGGGTATTTTTGGAATTTTATTTTATTATTATAGATATCAATTGGGCGTTATTGGGCTTTATATTTTTTCAATGGATGTGTTGACTTCCAAATATTTCCTAATATATAATCTATGATTTTTATATTAAATGATGTTTTTTAACTTAGCATTCCTTTTTTGTTCTAAATTCTAAATTCTCACAATATAAAAAGAGTTTTCTTAATGATTCTGACAACATTGCTTTGATCCCCTTCTGTAATTTCTTCTATAACTTTTCCCCTTTATGGGATGAATTGGATTATTTTTTTGTATAAATTTGGAAAGAGATTTTTTTATAGACTTTTATAGGTGAAATGAAAATAAATATATTAAATTTTATAATTGATAAATGTGAAAATCATATGATACACCTATTTTCTCCCGTCAAATTTGGGTTACAAAATGGGAGCCCTATATAGGTAAGTGAGTGATATATAATAGTTACACGCATGATTTGATTTAAAATCGGTTATTATCCCATAGTTTAGATCAAGGCCTTCATAAGGGAGTTCCACCAAGTAAGATAGTTGATATAAATTTGGGTGGTTATAACTTTTATGAGCATATAATATGTCTATATTTATTTCCTCATGAGTATTCCTAAGGTTATCTCACATTGGAACCCAATGAGTTACCCATGATTCTTGAACATTTTTCAATGGTTTTATCTTGGGGATTATCACTTTATACATTGCGTGTATCCCCTTTTTCTCATATTTTTCTTCACCGCACCATTTACATTATTATTATTAACTCATGTTAACATTATTTTATATTATGGTTTCAAATTTATTTCAAACATTATTTCTTAAATGTTTAGTTTATTTTAGATTCTATATTTTTTTATAAAAATGGGATTTTTAAGAATTATTTCAATGGAAACAGTACTATCAATATTATTTTATATTTTCAAAAGAAACACTTTCTTGAATTAAAATTTATTTTTTACCAAGAACATTTTTTTTACTTTATGTGTTATATAATGGGGTTTTATAGAGATTTTTAAATTGGTGAATTTAATCTCATTTTTTCATAAACTCGGAATTTCTCTTTTCAAATTTCAATTTAATTCCATCATATATTGTGCTTACTTTTTCATTTTACAAAAAATGGATGATGTTTTCATAAAGGTTAAAATATGTTACTTGTTTTCAATAAATTAGAACATTTGAAAACTTAATTTAAAATTTTATTTCAAACTATAATTTATGAAATTATATGTAAAAGGAATTTCATATAATATTTAGTGAAATCCTACGAAGCATGCTTAGCTCACACCCTCTATACACACATTCATATGAATGTAAAGTTTATGTCTTCATGAAAGAGACCAAGTTATTATCACATGTTGATTATGTTCACTTTGGTCCATTGATGGATTTTATTATATTTTTAGGTGACCTAGATTCACCTAGGGATGATCTTGTGATGCTTCTAGTTCACTATTTATTTAAGATCTTCCCATCATCAACCTCATCATTACCTTTGTATTCTAGTTTTCTTATTTATTTTGATACTTGAAATTTATTCATTTAGTGACCATACATTTCAAAGTGAGTTCAGTTGTTTATATTCCGTATGCCGAATTTTGTTTGGTTTTTTTTTGCTGCTACTTTTTAAATTTTCACAAACATCCAATTTATGGATGTTGGTTTTAGGATTATAGATAAGGGTCTTCCACCTATATATTATTATCTATGGGTGAATATACTGAAATATACATTTACATGTCAAATTTTCCTTCTGAATAAGAATTCGTACTATAATTTGTAATTTAGTATAGTATAAAACTCATGCACCATCTAAAAAACTAACAAACGCATTACTATATTAATTTAATATATAAACATTAGATAATATGTATACCCAATAAAATTTAAATGATTATAGTGTGATAGTAAACAAAAAAATAAATATAATAGGAAATTTTAATCATTCTAGTCTCCTATGATTATCAAACCCAAAAATAATACTCTAAAAATGAAATAAAAAATTAGTAATATAACAGAAACATAGAAAATAAATAACATTGAACCTTTAGCTGGATTGAAGTTAATGATGAATGATAAATATAAGATTTATTTATAAGATGTAGAAAACCAATATAACTATAAAAAATATGATTGTTAGAATAGTAACATGATCATCATGAATAGTGGTCTGACCATTAGAATAGTAACTATACCATTGGAATAGTAAAATAAACTTTTTTTATCATACGAAATAATGATATAAAAGACTTATATCATACGATATATAAATAAGTGTTAAATATTATAAATTAAATATTTGAAATAAATAATATATAATGGTATTTATAACGAAAACATATATCTTTTACTTTCATTAAAAATATATTTTTTGAAAAATTTAAAATAAAATATTATTTCCATAAAAATGGTTTTATTAAAAACTGTTTATTATTATATAAATTATAAAATAATTTTATGAAATCATGATTAATCTTTTTATGGGTTAAAAATTTGATCTTTTTACAAAAAAATATTATTTTTTAATAAATAAGGGTTTTGTATAACAACTAAATTAACCATATTTTGAATTATTTGACAAAATGAATTTCATTTTTGGAATCAGTACATTGAAATTATATAATGTTAATTTTTATGTATTTTAATGAAAAATATAAATTTTTAATGAATAGTGGAATATGATAAAATATATTAATTTTCATTATAAGTTAAATAAATGATTAGTTCCATATGTTATGATGTAATAAACCACTAGACCTACCTAAAATGAACCAATTTCTATATACAGTCATAAGAATAATCTCTATTGTTATTCTTGTGAAAATATAACAACAAAATTAATATTTTATTAAAACCCTCTCCTCTCCTTATAAATCACACCTTTTACCACGTTACCTCTCCTAGAACCATGATCTTATTATCTTGACCAAATTATACAAATATCCCCCAAAAAACCTCTTAACTATGTCATAGAGTTTCATGTGTCATCAAAATACCACCCTTTGAAGGCATAATCTATTTCAAAAAGGATAAACCCAATGGAGTAAGTATGAACTCCTAAGAACAATTTTTAATTTTAATCATCTAATTATACATCCAAATATATTCTATACACCCTAATATAATGAAAAAAGTATAATAAATATATAGAAATGTTATTATGTTAATATAATGACTATTATGTACCCTCCTCCCATATATTTTAAAATGTATTTTTTTTATATTATGGTTGATTCAACCCCTCCATGGACAACATATATAATTGTTAACCACTAACTTCATAGATAGTTCTAATAATAATTTTATTGTCAAATATGATCTTATTTGGTATATAATATTTTATTTGATATTCTTTAGTGGGAAAGTAAGATAATTATTAAATAAAACCAACTGAGATCATCATGATCGGAAAACTTGTCTAAATAAACAAACTATTATATGATAATATTAACACTTTATGAATCATGATTATTTTTAATGAATAATTAATATTAAAATAATTTTCTATTTCTAGAAATACATGAAATCCATAATATTTTCATTCTGGATTTATGGTCTCATTTTATATGAACATATATATTTACCATGAAATTGATGCGACCTCGGAACAATGAAACAAGAATCATCAGGATGGGTTATAAGAGCATGATATAATAATAAAATGATCATAAAACAACATAAAATAATAATAATAATAATAACCAATTAATTGAAAAATGTTCAGAATAAATTAATTGAAATACATAATTTGATTATTTAAGAGGTCAGATACTTGTACAAAGCAAGTTTGGAGTGAAGGTAAGGGAACTTCAAAACCACCCACTTTTCTTTAGGTTATGGTTTCTATCTATATTCTTAAATACCCCTCTATATTATTATCATTTACTATTTCCATATTATTTATATTTTTCTATTATAAATATAACATGTTTATTTTCACTTTATTTTCTAGGGATATACATGATTTTCAATTTCCCTTCTCAATTCATTATTTTCAGAAAATCCTAATAAAATGAACTTATATATATATTATTTTCTTCCATGTACCACCCAATTAAATATTTCAGTAATTTCATATAAATATAGTAAACATTAATTTAAGGAAAAATATTTCTTTTCCTTTAGTTATATGAAAAACACTGTTTGATATCTTCATTAATGGTTTTTTACTCATTAATTAAAACATTATTTAAGTGGTTTAATTCTATTATTATTTCTCCTCTAATTGTTATGAATTTTTATTATATTTAAATATATAATATAGAACTAATATTCAGTATTTAGTTATAAAATGTGAAGAAAAAATCACTTTTCCCCAAACACTTTACGATATGTCATTTTTTACATTATGAGATAAGACTTTGTAACCCATTTCTTTCACTTACGGTTTATCATGCTTATGATTTATGTGTGGTATTTTTATTTATACTTACACATATTCAGATACATATTATTATGGGATTGGTTGGAATAAATTAATACATACCCCCAATATATGGGGTAATATTTTAATCTCATGAGAAACCACGTATGGTTCATGAGAAATTATCCTAGCACACTTTGTTGTGTCGTATTGATAGTGAGCCTAAAATTATGCTTATGATTCTATGTTTTATATTTATTAATTATTATTATCCCTCGGATTATGATATATTCCTATTTTTTTTATTCTTCAATGTTATTATATATGATCTTACCCTTTTATGATATCACGTCAGTTATATTGACTCTTATTTGACACTTCATGTTTATTCTCTTACTAGGATTTATAGTTTACCCATTTGATTTTTTTATTTACATAATGAATCCAATGAAGTAATAAAATATCAAAAATGTAATTACATGTCCTTTATTTTTCTTATTATTTTATTTATTTATTAAATTTTATCACATTATTGAATTTCAAGTCTTATTTTTTGGCCTATTTGAAATTTATTATTTTTTCCATGCTATTAGAAAACCATTAGTGATATCTATGTGATGGTCTTCTGTGAGGGCATGTAATTTTTATATGATCTATTGGTGTAGTTGGCGTATGGTTTTTCGAAATATGTGGCCAAATAATGTGGCTTCTCTAGGTCATTATCATGTCATTGGCATAGTTGGAATATAATTTGGAAACCTTGTAGTTTTCCAAGAACATTAGAATTAAGATATTTCAATTTTCACTTCATAAATTTAACACATTTTGGGTTTATCCTTCCCCATTGGCATGAGAACCAACTTGAGGAGCCTGGGAAACCGCTCCTATTACAATCCATGGATTTATACCTCTTCTCCCATAATCTCAAGTGAGTTTATTATAGTGATACCCCATTTACTCTTCATATTTTTCCTTAATTCTTATTGATTCATAATCTTCTAGATTTGGGGTTGTTTTTTATGATCTCTATGAATTTTTCAGTTCTATTTCCATATGGTCATGATCCCTAGTTTTTGTGGATCTCATTTTGGGATATTCTACATTTTAATTTGGAGGATGCACATTATATGTGGTTTAACTATGTAAGTGTTTCTATATTATTCCATTTTCCCTAGAAATATATCATATGATTGTCTTTTCAATGTCTTTTTTTCTTGAAAATTATGCTATGTAAAAATTTATATATGTTTCTAATAGTATTTATCATAGGGATTGGTGTTTAAAAAGGTGTTCTCAACACTATATTGGTTTCACATGGAAAAGTTCATTCTTTATGAGTTATTTTTTTATACATTCTTTTAATGGGAATTATATTAAAAAATTTAATTTGTTTTTATATTGTTTAATTTTTATGCATGTTTATATAATTTTAGAAATGATTCTATACTATATAGTTTTTTATATGAAATTTAATTAAGGGTTTTAAAATGAGATATTACCTTGGATTCAAAAGTTTTTTTTTCAATGACATTATATTTAAAAAAGTATTTTTAAACGGTGATTTACAATAAAATTTAAAAAAAAATCATAATGATGTTTTTGAAACCTTTATAGGTTATTTATAAATTAAATTGACTTTAAAATGGTTTTTAATGGAAATTTTAAAAAAGTAACAATTATTTATATAACATAAGGCCTAATTGGAATCTTCTACTTAGGGTTTTTCTTAAAATGAGACACACCATTGACTAAACCCCATAGAACATGATTTAATGAGTTTTTAAAGTGATAGGTATTAATTTTCATATTAACTAAATTGTAAGGTTTAGTGTAAAGGGTGTATGGATGCAATTTGAGGAATTTTATTAGAATGATTTTTTATAGTTTTTATTGATGTGTGTCTGATACTTCACATATACTTCTAAACACTCTAATCCAAATATCATGGGAATCCTAGGAATTTTATTGGTATGTTGAGATATGTTTTCTATGTAGTTATATTTATTCACTTACTATCATCCCTTGGTCGTGTGTTACTACCCTTACTAGGGGAGTTCCACTAGTAATTCTAGGATAGAACAAGGTTGGTAGTTGTAGACTAGGAACATCATTGATAGGTCAACAGATGCTTCCTCCCAAGAATTTCTAGGCAGATATCACTATATTTCTAGGATATTCTAATGATAATGTAGATATTATTTTGAACTTTTTATTATTTTTAGTTAAATTGTACATTTTATTTGACTCATTTATTGAATATGGGGTTATAATTTCACTTTATTCTCTTCATCAAAACTATTATTATTATAAAATATGAAGAATTTTATTTACTAGTTATACAATTCTATTGTCTCATTTTTTCATTATTTACGTTAAATTTATGGAATTTTCATATTTATTTTTGTTTATTAATCATTCATTGATTCTATACATTGTTTTATAACTATTGATATATGGTTTTTTATTTCACATTTATGTGTCATGTTGGTTGGTTTCATTTACATATTAAATGCTGAATTTGAGTATGTAGGATAGTTAATAAATAATTTTTCTAAAAAAAATTCAAAATGGTTTAAAAAGATACAATTTAAAATGGTATTGAAAAGAAAAGTGAGAAGTTTTTTTTCTTTAATTATTGGGTTTTAAAAAGGAATTTACTAAATTTTTGTGATTTGTTTTCCTTATTAATAAAAAATATATATTAAAATGTCTTATTTCAAACTATAAATTTTAGGATGTTTTAAAAATGAAAATAATGGATTATTTAGTGAAACCCTATTAGGAATATTAGGCTCACATTCTGTTTATTCCATTCTGAGTAGGATGGCTAGTTGGATTTTAGAGGTTGAATTTAATGTTCTCACGGATATATAGAATTGGTGACTTCTCTCTTATGTTAAATCATGGATCATATGTGATGGATGGTGACCTAGGGTTATGAGGTGATTTTGAGATGGTATTTTGGTCAATTTTGGGTATTTTTAATCATTTTTGAATCAACCCTACTGAACTTATGTTCATATACATGGAACTTATATAGTTCTAATATATTTCAAATTGAGTTATATATTTATTATTAGTTATTCCTTTATTATTTTTAATTTATTTTAAAATTATTATTATATTGATCTATGGACGTATAATGTAAAGATGCGCTATGCCTTATCCAATATAAAATTCCATTGGGGGTTAAATTTTTTATCTAATCCAAAACATTTTAAATGTGTATGATTTTATATCTTCGAACTGTTTTCTAGCCCATGTGGATTAGAAATGACCTTTGGTCCTTTCCATGGGTCGATTCAAGTGCCTAGATTGTGAGTGGTCTAGGTTAGTTTATGAAAAAAAGGATATTTGAGGACACATGATATTTTGGGATTCTAGTATATGGGAGATAGGTTTTGGGAACTCATGTGGGAGGTCTGGATTATATGAATGATAACCACCTCATGTGAAAAAACATGTGTCTTTAAGTGATTTCATTTAGGGAGTCATGAATTTTTATTTTTCCTTTATTTATTTCAAGTATATTTTGATCTGGGATGGTATTGATTGAATTAATTTGATGTTTTGTAAGTTATTTTTGGATTTCTTATGTTTTTTGGGTGAAAATCGGAGAGGAAATAGTGGTACAAAGTTTGGCCACACAACCTAAAAACCATGCATAGCCCATGTGCATGGTTATTTTAAGCATCCAGTGGAAGGTTCATAGTTAACACATAGTCTATCCATTCATGTGGTCAAACTTTCCACAACCACTAATACCTTTATATTTTCTGATTTTTATTATTTTTTCTTTTAGATATATTTTTGGTCATGCGTTCTAATCATTTGAGATGTGTTAGGGATATTTTCATGGTGTGTTAAATGCTATTTGGTCTGATTTTACTCATATTTTGAGGTGGAAACTTGGTTTTGATGAATATGGACTTGTATTTGAGAATTTTTAAACATGTTTTTTATTATTATTTCAAAATTCATTTAATTATTTAAATTATGAAATGAATTCAACCATGATTATAAAATTTAAAACTAGTTTTAAGTGAAATGTGATGGTTTTGAAAAGGGTATGAAGGTGAATATTCAAATTCTAATTAGAGTGGTTTTCTTGAAGATGGTACTTATAATTTGGTTAGTTGGGTTAATTTATTTTGTGTGAGTTATAATTTAAATTTTTGATTCAGTAATATGTTTTATTTTTTATTTATATGTTTACTTTTAAAAAAATTCCTCTGGTCCCATATAAATTTTATATCATGGGGTGTTCCTCAGAATTGTGTCTCTTAGGGATCATATGTAGTACTCCCAATTTTTAACCCTACCCAAACTCTAGGTGAATTAAAATATCTAACACCTCATTCATATTTTCTCGTATTTCATTATGATCAAAGAACTCAAAAGTATATGGAGTGGCTAGACGTAATTAGAGTAGTCTTCAATTATTTAAAAACATCATAAGCCCCATAGGTGAAAAACATTTAAGACTTTTTTAAAGGTCTAATTTACTTATGGTGGATGATCTTTATTCCACTTCATCTATAGAGTAGTATGTATTGCTAATTCATTAAAACCACATTAATTCAATTTAATTTTCCTATGAAGGACAAATGTGGGGAGGTAAAAAGAGATTTTGAACATACATCGAGGAAATTAGATGGTGAAAGTGTATATCATCCATTTTTAACAATTGATTATATTGTCTCTAGAATAGTTCTTCAAGGAGTCACTAAAATTTATTCTTTTTGTGAAGGTTATTCATCATGAACTCTATTATGGAATGTATATGTTTAATCTAGCTTATTTTTATGATTTCCCAAATAATTCCATGATGGTATAATTAATCTCTAAGGGCTAAACCATCAAAATTGATAGCCCTATTCCTTATTTAATTAATGAAATATCGACATCCTACAAGAAAAAAATGCAATAAAAACCTAGTTTAACAAAATAATATGGCTTGTGATAATTTTCTTATTCACCTAAAAATCATTCGATGAATAAGTGATCAGATATATTCCATCAATGTAGTCATGCTTGGAATTATAATCCATTATTTTTTAGATCCCTAAAAAACTTCTATAGTTGTGCATGTTTTTGGAATTTTCATAATATTTATAGGTTCTATATTTAGTGAAAGAATGAATTTCTATATGAGATTAAACCTTGGTGGTATACAATATGATATTTTTTAGGTACTTTATTTTTTCCTTATTATTTTATTATTTTATAGTTTTTGATCTATGTGTTTACTATATGGGATATTTGATTCAATGATATATTTTAGGGTGACTTGTTTTCATTTGATATAATTATGGGTGAGGTGTTAGATTTAGTGATCGTTTTTCGATTCCCTTATTTGGTAGGTTGATTATTTATTTGTGGTGTTTCCCTAGAACTATTATTCTTTTTTACCCAAAATGATAAGAGAAATCCTGATATTATGAGGATACTAACCAGATGTGTTAAATTTTTCCATATATTATGGATCCAGCTGTGGTATCAGTCTATATTTTCTTGGTTAGGTTTCAGTTTTGGTTGTTTTTAGGTCTTTTTTATATTATCCCTAATCTAAATTAATACCCTATATTCTATAATTTAATCCCATGTCATGCCTTGATACATGAGTGAAATTATGGGAGTAGAAATTTTTATAGGGAGAGAATTATCACACAACAAACTTTGTTTCCCTTACTATTTTATTTTTTGACTGATTTTTTATTCTTTCCCTTGAAATTTATGCTATGTTATTTTATAATTCCATAAAGTTTATTAATTTTTTCTGATCATTTTTTTAGTGTATAGTTAGTGGAATTGTGTGATGATTTTGTGAGAGGATATTTTTTTAGAATAACATATTATATGATTTGGTGAATAGTTTGGAAAACCCTGTGGCCAAACCATTGGCTCACTCAAAACATCAAAAATTTTAAAAGACAATTTTCTACCATATATTTAACCTCTTTGGGTGTTTTATCATTCCCAATTTCATGATACCTAGCATAAGGATCCCAAGTCACCACCCCCTTTCTCCTACATGTAGTTTAAGATCTATTTCTATGATACCAAGTGATTTTCTTAAGATGATACCCCAATTTACTCTTATATTTTTGACCTTATTTTATATTCATTCATATTACACTAGCTTTAGGGTTGTTTTGGATATACCATAGTAAGATATTTTTACTAATACCATGTCTTCAGGATTTATGGGGTGTAAAAATTCCATTATGGGCTCTCCTCCCTTAAAATTTGAGGATTCAAATCATATCTTCTTAACATAGGTTAGTGTTTCTATTTTATTCTCATATCCATAAATCCTTAATATTCATGGGTATGTTATAAATTAATATAAGATCCTAATAGTAGTTTTTAATGGAATTTGTATTTAAAAAGTGTTTTTCAAATTTTTATCATTTTCATATTGAAATGTTCATTTTTTTGATGGGTTAGGGTTTTGGATACTCATTCAATGGGACTTATATATGGATTTTATATTTTTTTTGTTGTGTTGTTTAATTTTTATTCTTTTTTATGGAGTTTTTTTAAAGATTTATTAATATTTTTTGTTTTTTAATGTTATATTGATTTGAGAATCTTAAAGTGATATTTACCTTGGTCTCAAAATACCTTTTTAAAATAAAACTAAATTTTAAAATTATTTTAAAAGGGGGATATCCAATAATATATATAAAATATGACATGAAAGAACATTTGGAACATTGAAAGGGGTTTTTTAATGAAATTTTCTATGTTATTTGTTTTTATATAATTTCATGAAAGCTTACCATTTATTTTAGAACTCGATTCCCAATTGCCACATTCTAGTATTTTTTTTCTTAAAACGAGATCTACCCTTCACCAATCCACATGTTACACAATTTATTAGTAGTTTTGAATGTCATTTTTATTTATATTTATTTGAATTAATGTGGGGTATGTTAGAAGGAAATTTTTTTCTAATATATATTTTTATTATATGTTTTTATGACACACAAAATCCCTACATTTATGCTTACACGTTTATTCTAATGTTATTCAGATTATACTTAACTTATGTTGTCTTTCCAAGTGTTTATTTTAACATATGAAGGAATTTTATCTTATAAGAATTAAATAATTCATTTTCTCATAATATCAAAGTTTCATGTAAAATTTTATCTTATGAAGTTTGAATAAATTTCTTAAGCCAGATGCTCTTGTTATAATGAGAATATAAAAGAACTTTATCATCTCAAAAAGAATATTCATACCTATATAATGATGAAGAATCGGTGTTGTTTCATATTAACATTTTATCTTACACTTTAGAATTATCTTACACTACATTGAAGTCATTTTATCTTATGAGGATGAGCTTCTTAATCTTACGAAAGTTATCTTATGATGAATTATTATTTCACTTGATATCATATAGAGATCTGGTATTACATAATGAAAGTAATACATTTCTAATCTCTTAATAAGCCACTTTATGCCTTTAGATTACATCAAAAAGATTTTATCTATTTTAGGATATATTTTTTCAAAAAAAAGCATTCCTGAATAAGACGATCCAGAGAATGAAAAGATGCCTACTACAAAATAAATTACTCTTTTTGGAAAGTTTGTTCTACATACTTAATAACCTATCTCATCATGAAAAATGTATAAGACTTGCTTGAATGTTATCCAACACACATGTTTAAATAGCATATAAAAAGATTAGTTAGAAACTACAACAAGAGTGAGAGAGAGGGATATTGATAGTTAATCATCTTTTGAACATCATAAAATAAAAACACTAAATACTTGTACACAATTAAAAGAAAAAAAATCATTCGTGATGTGATTATTAGTTCTATAAGTTGGACTGAATATCATCTGAAACTACATTTAAGTCTATCTTTTTCTTAGGAAAAATATTTATCTATTTTTAAGTTGTTTTTCGCAATTGTGTGCTTCAAATGTTCCTCTCAAAGTTTCTATTTATATTATATTGTTCGAACTTAGTGTAAGAGTGTTTCTCAGACCATCGATAGATATTGTAAATAGATATCCTTGTTGAAAGCTCTTGGAACTTTTTATTATGTTCTAGGTGTTGGTATTTAGTTAAGAGAAACTATTAAAAGGGATTTTATTATGAAAATAACTAAACATTTGGAGAAGATTGTTGGTGGAGTAAACTAGGGGATTTCTATTCCACAAATAGCTATAAATCTCTATGTTCAATTTTCATTTCGCATGTTTTAATATTTCCACTATGTATATTTTTAAGGATATAATTTAACTTTCATACTTCGAAGAGGGTGCTATAATATTCAAGAATGATTTAGAAAATCAATTCACCCCCATATTGAGTTATTGAGCCATTCATTATTTATGAAAAAAATTCAAATCAAAGACTATAAATCTTGAGTCATAGTTATTGAAGTCTGAACTCCAAAGATCTATATGAGCGGAAATTATGGCTGGTAATAGAGAATGTATGTCAATGGTCAGAGCATTTTAGTTCAATGGTGAGAACTATGGTGAGGTAATGATTGTATGATTGTTTATATAAAAACAATTAGACTGAAATTCTATCTCAAAGCAGTTAATCCCTATAAAATTCCTAAATAGAACCTAAAACATGGGATGCTACAACTATAGAAAATTCTGATATGAACTCCAAATCTATGAATGATATCATATATGGGTTAAGATTAGATGATTTTAATAGAATCTTTCAACATAAAATAGAACATGAAATGTCGACCACAATAGTATTTTCATATAAAGGTGTAGATAACCTGAAATCACTTAGATATGATATAGTTATGATGAAGTTCGATACTACAAAAATGGATGAAGGATAGAGTATTACTCAATTAAATTGAAGACTTACTAAGATTGTGAACAACATCGTTGCTCTATGAATTTATATCAATGATCTTGAACAAGCATTTAATGTTCTTGGAGTATTACAACCTAAGTGGAGGGGAATGTCATTTTCTATTAGAAAATATATATAAGTTAAAAAAACTAATACAAAAGTTCTCATAGGGACACTCATGGTGTATGAATTCGAAATGGAAATTGGAGTTTAAGAGCATAAGATGATCAAAAAGTAAAATTCCTCTTTGAAGGTTTCTACTTATAAAGATAACAAAAATAGATAAAACATAAAAATATTTGAAGCATTTGAAAATTAATATTTCTTAATAAAATATGAATCAAATGATGAGCTTTCTCAATTTTATAAAAAGTTCTAAAATTTCTATAACAAGATGTGAGGTTTTAAAATATCCCTAAATAAGAACAAAAATCTCGGTGGCAACTCTAAAGAGAAAACATGCTATGAGTGAAAACTGCTAGGACACATTAATCCATACTTCCCTAAAATAAAATATGATAAGAAGACAGAAAATAAATACATCAATAAGACTATATATTAGAAATATAAGAATCCAATGAAGGACATATTTAGTGCTTCTAAATATTATAGAAAATGTATGTCATCAGAATCAGAAGGTAAATCTATAAATCATAAGTCCTACAAATGTTTCATAGAATAGTTGAACTAGTGAACTAGTTATATGAACCTAAATATAAATTGGTTTATGGAAAGTGGATATTCAATGAATATGAGTGTATATTACTCCAACATTCATTCTCTATAAAAATTAGATGGAGGATATGTCACATTTGGTGACAATGAAGAAGGAATCATAATTCACACTAGATAAATTAGAGATCCTCAATCTATTCTTATCAACAAAGTAATTTACAATGAAATATTTAAGAATATCCTAATAAGTATATCTCAAATTTTTTATGATGAATATTCTCTTGATTTTTCTAATAGTGCATTTTTATTTTTAAAAGTTAAATGTATCATGTTAAAGGATCCCAAAATAGACTTTTTTACACAATAGATACTAATTATTTATGAAGACATAATTTAAACAATTTATCTATTGAAATTTATTAATTATATATTGTTCACATAAGTATTTTTTATTAAAATATTCATTCCTTGATAAATCTATCTAAAAGACATTTGATTTCGGACATTTTTATTCTCCAAATAGATAAAAAGAAACTATGTGATGCACCCCAAATGTATAATTAACTCACTCCATCTTTAAAACTAATTAAATAAGTTCCTAAATCTAGACCACATGAGCTTATCCATATGGATCTTTTCAGACCAACTATAATTGAAATTCTTGTGGGAAAATCATTTGACTATGTGTTAGTTGATGATTTTTCAAAATATACATGGGTTTACTTTTTAATACTCAATAGTTAATTGTGTTTTTTATTAATTTCTATAAACATGTGAAAAATGAAAAATATTTCAAATCATGTCTTTGAAAAGTGATCATAGAGGTGAATTTGAGAATCATGAATTTAATTATTATTTCTACAAGAAAGGAATTAAACATAAATTATATACCCCTAGGACACCACAAAAGATGTTGCTGTCTAAAAGAGGAATATGTGTTTGTAATAAATATTTTGGACTTTGTTATGTGAATAGAACATTTCCTCTCATTTCTAGGTCGAGGTTACTAATACAGTGTGTTATATCATTAAGAGAGTACTAATAAGGAATATCTTAAAGAAAACACCCTATAAGTAATTGAATAATAGAAAACACAATGTAGGATACTTTAAATTCTTTGGATGAAAGGTTTAAATATTGAACAGCAAGGATAATAATGGAAATTTTTATCCAAATTCTAGTGAAGGTATCATTATAAGATGTTCTACTACTTCCAAATTATATAATGTTTTTAATAAAATTTCAAGGGTTTTTGAAGAATATTTTCATGTGATGTTTTATGAAATTGATTATTTTGGTCAAAAAATGATTAAAATTATCAATAAAAGTGATTTGGTCAAAAATATGAGACCTAAAACTATCTTTAATGAAGACGAGGATGATGATTCCAAACTTTATTACTTTAAACAAAATCCAATATGGTTATATTTTATTGAACCAAAAATTGTGTTTCTATGAAAACCTGTAAACTTTAAAGACCATCTTTAAGAAATATTTATAGTATACCTAGATGAATAAGTAAGAACAAAAAGAATATCAGGAAATCTAGTATAATTCAATGCCTTTATAACCCAATTAGAACATAGAGATGTAGAAATATCCATATCTAATGAATGTTGGTTCTTATCAATGTAAAAATGATTTAAATCAATTCCAAATAAATATGGTAGGGGAACTAGTTGAAATACCCTCTACAAATCCTTTAATTGGAACCAAATGGGTTTTTAGAAACAAACAAGATGGTCACTGTGAAAAAACATAAAATAATTCTTGATTAGTTTCTAAACGATTTAACCATGAAGAAGTAACAAATTATAAAGATACCTTTTCTAATATAGCAAGATTATAATCTATTATAATCCTTTTATAATATGCATCATATATATGAATTTTAAATTATATCATATGGGTGTTAGATCTATATTTTTAAATGGTTTTTTAATGTATGAAGTCTATGTAGAGAAACCCCCTTCTTTTGAAGATCTTAATTTTCAAAACACTATGCTTAAACTTAAGAAACCTCTAAATGTACTTAAAAAAGATCAAAGGGCATGTTATGGAAGATTATGTTATTTTATTTTATCAAATGGTTTTACATTAGGAATAGAAGATCTTATTTTATTTAAGAAAACTTCTTTCTCTGATATTTTATAATTAAAAATATATGTAGATAATGTTATATTCAGATCTACAATCCAAAAAATTGGGAAATTTATTTTCAAAACTTATAAAAAAAATTGTAAATGAGTATGATTGGTCTAATAAAATATTTTTTGGGATTTCATGTTTATCAAAAAGATTTTTGGAAAAAGTTTAAATCAAGGAAAATATATATTTGATTTAATGAAGAAGTTTGTACTAGAAAACAGTAAGACCTACTTAACTCCTATGAGCACTAATATTAATATTTACTCAAATAAAACTAGAAAAGTAGTTGAAAAAAAGGTTTTATATAGGATTCATTACAAGTTTTTTGTACCATACTACAAGTAATCCAAAAATTAAGTTTTCAGTATGCCTTAGTAAAATATTACAATCTAATCCAAAATAATCAAAATTGAATGCTATAAAAATAATTTCAAGATATCTAAAAGGGAATGTATATATTTCTATTGTTTTTTCAAAAACCTATAATTTTTATTTAATTTCATTCTAAAATCCTAATTTTATATAATGTGGATTCGATAGAAAAAAACCTTAAGAACCTATCATTCTCTTAGTAAATCCTTGGTATCTTGGTGAAGTAATAACCAAAACTCTATATAACTATCAACTGTTGAAGCTCAATATATTTATATTGGATGTTACTATGCACATTTTTTGTGGATGAAACATACCTTAATGTATTTTGGGTTTAATTTTAATTTTTTTCCGATCAGATATGATAACACGAGTGCTATCAAAATCTCAAAGAATCTAATAAATCAGTCAATAATGATGAAAATTTATTTAACACATCATTTCTTTAGAGATAATTCACATAAAAATGATATCTCTTAAGAATTTTTTTCACAAAAAATTAATTAGAAGAAATATTTAAAAAACCCTTTTCAACTGAAATATTTAATTTTATTAAGTCATAATTATGTATGTTTAATTTTACTAAATAATATTTTACAATATACCTCTCATATTTAAAGTAAATATATCATTTTCCAAATTTAAATTCATTTTTATGTGCCTCTATTTTGAGTACTTTTCATATCCAATAGTCTACATCACATCTCTTGGTAATAATTACCCTTCACATCACTCTATGGCCCCTAAATTATAAAGAATAAAAAAATTTGTATCAACTCTACACACAAAATAGATTACAAACCTTTGAAGTATCTTTATCTTTTTTCAATCCTTTCTTACCCAAAAATTATAACCCTGCAACCCTTCAAACCCTTTTCAAGTAGAGAAAATTAAAAAAAATGATGTTACCTTGTCTAGTATAATGAAATGACATGGGATATCAAGAAAATTTATGAGTGGATGAGCTATTTATTTTCAATGGTTGGAAAAGATAGATATTCTATTTAAAAAATTCAAAAATAATCCTGGTTTGTAATATAGTTTTGATGATTCATGAACCATTTTTTCTTCAAGAATAAATTTCTTGAGTTTTATAAATCAACAGTATTTCACTTCAGTGATAATGATGACTTGGTAAATTCAATTTTAAACTAGAAAAATATATTGATAACCTCAGTCAAGTTAGTTTAAGTGTAGAAAATACGTCTTTAATGGTATCCATTCTTTACCTCCTCTCTATCTACCATGGACGGAGTCACCCCTTCGGAAGTCAAGATGTCATTTTTCAGAACCACTTTCATTGAGAATAAGAAAGTAAATATGTTAGAGCCTGAAATAAATTTTTTTACTAAATTCATCCAATTAGGAATATATCAAAAAAATGGTGAGTTTGGAAAGATTATTTTTCAGGATATCAAATTTTATTTATTTATTTATGTTATAAAATCTGATGAATAAGTCATGTTTTATCCTACGATATCTATTTCAGGTTTAAACCAATTATATAAATTTTTATCCTTTTAGAAGAATATTAACCCTTTTCATTTAGAAAAATGGATTTGACTTGGAGGAATTTAACACAACTCTTTTTCATGGATTGACAAATTTAATTTGAAATGTGTTAATGAAAAGTGGATTGTTTTAGTAGTTTGTATTAAGTATGTTTGTACCCTTATCCTCAAATATCTAAGCATACCATGCATTGACTCAGGGGGGGTCCTCTCACTATCATGAGATAAATGTGATGGTAAAATAATTGACTCATAACACTAATATTAGATAAGGTCATGATAAAGAATAAACTCTTGAACCAAAGTCAAGATGAGTAAGGATTGGGGTTCAAATAGGCCACTCAACTAAATTTCAAGAGATTACCCCTCCTAGACATGCCTCTATACCTGTACATGTTTAGAAAGAATGGATATCCTCAGTTATAACTAAGATATTTTCAATTGTACATGACCAGAAAATTTTCATAAGACCAACAATGTCTCATCTCAGGATTGCGTCTCAATCGTAAGAGTTGGAAAAATGTTTGAAATAATAATTGGTAAAATAGAATCATATTAATAAAATCATGATGAGGAATTACTTGATGTTCCCAAAAAATATATATTCGATAATAAATAATTGAAGTTCACCAAGAAATTCATTCCCCTATTCTTTAATAATAGAGAAATAAAGAAATACCCAAAACTGATAAAAGTATTTTTGAAAGAGCTCAAAATATCTACTCAATATTTTTATATGATGTAGAATCTCTAAAAGATCAAGTCATTAAGTCCAATCAAGTAGTAAAAGTTCATCATGATTATATGGTGTCAAAATGTGATATTAATGAAGTGAAATTTTTGGTTCAATATATGATGGAAATGTATTTAGAACAACCCTCTATAGGAACCACACAAGGTTTTATTATTTAGTTGAAGATAATATAATTATCCCAAATTGTCAATTTGGTGTATGTTACTATTGAATATCTACAATTTGAACCCATGTAAAGGGAAATATTTCAATATATTATGAAAACAATGTTTTCGATTAAGTTAGTAAAATACTAGTTCCTCTAAAAAAGATTATTGAATCTGTTTATAAATCAACAAGGGGATTGTTTCAATGCTGGAATTGATGTTTCTAGAAGCATAGGAATATTTTATTCAAGTGAATAAGTATGCATGTTTCATCATCATGGTACTTTAAATGATTTATGTGTATTTAAAAAATAACATTAATGTTTTCAAAAAGAAATTGGTAGATTTTAATCATGTATTTTTTAGCACTTTCATACCTGAATTCCTATAAAATGATGAGGTAGAGTATGATACCATAATACAATCTTCAGAAGGTCTCTTTCCCTCAAAAAAAAATAAGTTTCATTGTTAGGAAAAAAAATTAATTTTATGAATTAAGAAGTTTGATATAAATTTTTTCAAAGAAGGGACACTTACAAATATTTTTTGATATTTTATCTCAACATGTAAAAAATGGTTTTAGAATTATTCTTGGTTATTGAAAAAATTATATGGTGAAAATAGTTGATTCCCTTTCTAGTACACTTTTCCACATTCAAAGAAGAAGTTTTCCAGGGTGAAATATTTTTGACCAGTACCTGTGCACCTATGAGTGCCTTAAAGTAATCTTTGACCTATTAAGGTTCATCAAAGGGAAAATATAAGGTTTTCTGAAGAAGTATATTTATAGTTACCTAAATAGTCTACTTTATTATCCATTACTGGTGTAGATAACATTGATTTGGTGAGGGAAAATAAATATTCTCTCAACATCTAGTCAAACCACTATGGTTTTCTAATGAATATCATGCATGTCTTGGAGAATCCCTACTAATGTTGGATGGTTTTGTTGGCATAAAAACTGATTCTACTCTTCCTTCATCTTTATTGCCTCAT
Source organism: Viscum album (assembly GCA_963277665.1). Taxonomy (NCBI): domain Eukaryota; kingdom Viridiplantae; phylum Streptophyta; class Magnoliopsida; order Santalales; family Viscaceae; genus Viscum; species Viscum album. Next base: position 1,222,080,286 of record OY728119.1, read on the forward strand.
GAAAAAACGTTATCCAACAAGAAGACACCTCCAAAAATCCATTTTCTGACAGCTAGTTGAAACACTTTCATTTAGTTCATGAATGGTTTCCCAGTGGATGGGTACTCTCAAAAAAATAGTTATTCCACTTATTATATAATTAAAAATTTTGAATTTGCTTACTTTAAAATCTCTTTTAAATTATTTTTATTCTTTAACTTTGATAATGTTTTTTATAATCACTTACCTTTTGAATTATCATTATGATTTACCATTTATAATGTTCTTTATCTCTGATTGGTCATTATGCATTACCTCTTAGAAAGTTTATTTATAATCCGTTATCTTTTGAATGATCAAAATGGTTTTCCAATGAATATTTTTTTGATGATATCTCTTCAATATATTACTCTATAATACCTTTATTCTATACTGTTTTAATGTTTTATTATCACTTCTCATTAAATAAAAATACTATTTATCAACAATATAATTTACATTTTGCAACTTTTGTTTTCAATATAAACTATATTCCTTATTTTTCTTCTTTTTTATATAAAAAATGGTGAGAAATAAAGGAAAGTAAAAAAAGTAAACTTCATTAATATTTCAAAAATAGGGAGAAGGAAAGGATAATTTAGAGAGGTAAGAGAGATGGAAAGAAAAATAAAAATAAAACATCTTTGTTTCTGGAATTTTAAATTTAAATGCATGAAATTGTTTTCAAATCTTAAGGGTTTTGTGATCATAAAAAAGGGGGAGATTTTTGAAAAGAATATTTTGTTACAACATATATAAATGTTAATTGTTTTAATGACTAACAAAATATCTAATTTTATTCTAAAAAGATTGTATTAAATTTTTTTAGACCACGCTTATCTTATGATGTGTGTCTGAGTGTTTATTTTATTATATGAAAGCACTTTATCTAACAAGAATTAAAGAATTATGTTCCTCATAATCTGAAATCTCCATGTAATATTTTATCTTATGAAGTTTGAAAAAGTTTATAAATCCAAACGATCTTGTTAGAAATTTATTATAAAAGAAATTTATCTTATGAAAAGAATATTTGTAGCTAGAGAAAGTTGAAGAAGCGGTATTATATTATAGTAACATTTTATCTTACACTGGAGAATTATCTGACATCACATAGATGTTTTTTTATCATATTAATACAAGCTTATTTATCTTACAATAGTAATCTTATGAAGAACAATTCTTTTAATTGATATCTTACAAAGATCTAGTATTATATAACTTCATGATTACTTTTCTTATCTATCGATAGGTAACTACATGACATTAGAGAACATCAAAAAAATATCCATTTAAAGAAATATTAGTCAGCAAAAAACTTACTCGAACAGAATGATTCAAAGAATGAGAATATATCTACTATAAATGAAATTTGAATATGTGTAATGTTTATAAGCATAACCATAATATCATGTCTCATAAAGAATACTTTATAAGACTCGCTCGACCATTAGAGTTATCTTGTTCTCAAGTTCACACAGCATATAAAAATATTAGTCAACAACTACAACAAGAGTGCGAGAATTAGAATGATATTTGATGTCCTTTTGAACATAGTAAAATAAAAATGTTTACGATATCTACAAATTTAAGAGGAAAAAAGAGTTCATGTTGTTCTTATCAGTTATATCAGTTACACTAAAGATCATCCTAATATCATTTAGAGTCTATCATTTTCTTAGGAAAATTATTCATCTATTATCAGTTTATATTTGTAACTATGTGAATATATTTTCCTCTAAAAGTTTCTATTTATATTATATTTTTTACACTAATTATATGTTTTTTTAAGACTATGGATATGTATTTTAAGGATGACCCCTATTTGGAAGCTCTTAGACCTTTATATTAAGTTACAGCTGATTGTACTCAGCTAGGTGCCCTCGGAAAAAGGAATTTCATACAGAAAATCACCAAACTGATGGAGAAGAGAGTTGGTGGAGTGGACAAGGGGATTTGTGTTCCCCAAAACACTTTAAATTTATATGTTCAATTTCCTTTCCACATGATTACATATTTCACTACCTATATTTTGAAGGAAATAATTGAACTTTCATACTTTAAAGAGGGTGGTCTAATATTGAAGAAAATGATAGGAACTCAATTCACACCCATTTGAGTTATTCAGTCATTCAACATTTGGGAAAATATAGGAAATTAATGTAAATGGTGTAAGAGGGTGGGTTGAGGTATGTTATTGGAATAGTATTCCCGGTGGTTCATTATTGATGTGTGACCAATATTTAACACATCCTTCTTCACCATATGTTTCTAATATCATGGTAATCTTATGCACATTAATTATAGACTGAGGGATGGTTATTATGATAGTTATTTTTATGCACTGACTAGAATCACATGGTGTTATATTGTGACACCTACTTGGGGAGTTCCTCTAGTGAGGCTATGTTAGAGTAAGTTGGGTAGTTATAGACGTGGAACATTATCAATATACTAGAAGATTTTTCTGCCTGGGTATGTTTAAGATCATATCACTGGATGTTTAAGAGTTACCCATTATTATATACACATTATTTTGAATTTTTTATTATGGATGATTAGGTACAAATTATTTAACACCTTTTTTTACTATATTTTGATTTTTCTTCATGTTATTCCTTGAAATTCTTATTACTATACTTGATGATGATTTTTATTTTTTAGTTATACTATTTTCTTATAATTGTTTTCCTTTTATTCATTTTATTTATAGTTGATTCTCATGTATGATTTTTAATAATTAATCACTAATGATTTCCACTATTTTACAATTGTAGATCTATGTTTGTTTAGATAGAATTTTACATATACTAATGTTTAGTTTTATTTGTGTGTTTGATGCTTTTTTTCAATATATAGGTTTTTTCTTAAAAATTTATAAAAACTATTTTGAAATGGTTGAAAAAATTATATTTTATAAAGGGTTTTGCAAATTAAAGTGAAATGTTGTCTTTTAATTAGAGTGTGGTATTTAAATATAATTTTATGAAAAGATTTTGAGTGACATTCCTATAGAGTTATAAAGATAAATTTTTAAAATATATTATTTCAAACTTATGTCTCTAGGATTTTTTGAAAATGGTATGTATAGACTCTTTAGTGAAATAATACTAGGATATCTATTCTCACACTCTACTTACACAACATGGTGTTTGTATAGTGGGTTTATTTTATATTTTCAAGTCTAGGTTCTCAACTAGATCTACCTTTTTGGGATTTTCTCTCTTAGTCACTCATAGATTTGGTGTTACAGATGATTCCCTTAGTTCAAGAGGAGATTGTTTGATTCTATCTTATTTTTTTGGTATATTGGAGAATATTTCCATCATATATGTCATCCTCACATTTATATCTTTAGATCCTATCAATTTATCTTACAACTTAAAATGATTTGTAGGTTTATTCTTAGTCATACCATGTTTTTTTGTTTCTTTTGAAATTACTTATTATGTTGATGCATGGATGCTCCATGCATATAAACAACATGTCATATTCTAGGTATAATTTCTTTTTGTGTTAAATATTATTTATCCAAGGAAAATAATTAACAATATGTATTTTTTTTTGTCTTAGAACTAGTTTGAAACTAGAGGTGATCATAATTCCCCTTTCTCCCATAATATGGGTAGATTGGGGTACTCGAATTAAGGGTGGACTAAGTTAGTTTGTGAAAAATGGGAATTATGAGCTAATTGAGGAGATACAAATAAATATGTTATGGTTTATGGTCAAGTTGAGGTATTATTTATCTAATCTCTAAAAGATATCAGGCATCCTGATATATAGGTTTTGTTTTATGGATTTTCATTTCAAAAATTGTTAAATATTTTATGTACCAGCCTTGGGTTTTTATAGTATGTATCAATGAAATGATAATATATTTTTTGGGATTAGGTTACTGAAAATTATAGAAAATTCATCCTAAAAAATATTGATCAAACTAAAAGTATTATCATTTTAATAAAATGGGACATTGTATCATACTTTATAAGATTAATTTGTGGTTGTAAGATATACTTTTAAACCATTTGTTTTAAATAGTTCTAAATTTGAACAAAAATGATTAATTTAAAAAAGGAATAATCTTGGATAATTATGAGTTATTGTTGTTATATTTTGATTGGTGACACATAATGTTTTTAAAATAGAGTAAAATAATCCACATTATGGATGAGAAAATTTACACACAACCATCATTTTTCATCCTAGAGGATATTATTGAAACAATAAATGATAAATACTTCTTAGTTGTTTTGAAATCATTTTTCAATATTCAATTAATTTATAAACAACTCTATAACATATCCCAATATTATTTGGTACCATTGTATCATTAAAGATCCTCTAATTATTTGGAACATATTTTAAAAATCCAATTATCCCATCTTATAGGATCTAGAAAATACCATATGTAACTTTATCAATTTTTTAATGGAATAATCGGATAAAAAAACTACCTTACTATTTTCAAATGAAAAGGAGAGAGGCTATTCAACGAAGTATATCTTCATCTTATTAGATGACTATTTTTAATATCAAAAATTATATCCCTTACTCACACTACTCGTAAAAAATATTATCCTAATAAATTATAGAATAAATGTTTGAAACATTGTTTCAAAATTTTATATTCATAAAACAGGATTATTTACATAATTCAATTTCTATCAACATTTATTTTGATCAAAATATAATAATTTTACATGGATAAATTAAGATGAGTAATTTGGAAAAGTTGGGATATATTCTACTATTGTGTAGAATCGAATAGGTGCATCATGGGACATCAAAATATAAAAATAGGATTGGAACATCTTGTGATCCAAATTTTAAATGGTCTGTGTAAAATATTCCATTTCACTAAGAATAGAAAATAAAATAATAAGGAAATAATTGATTTAAGGGGGGATAATAATGTAACTCAAACTTCTATATATGGAATTTTCCTTATAAATAAACATTTGTCTCATATTTAGTAATGTAGAATAATTTAAAACTCATTTACTATTTAATACAAATAGAAAAATCATTATTATATTAATTTAGAACATTAAATTCATAAAATAAATATATCTAATTAAATTTAAAATTTTAAAATGGGACATTAAAAAGAAAAAAATAATTAGAATAGGTAAATTTGGATCATTTTGGTGTCCTATAGTTATCATACCTATAAATAGTACTATAAAAAAATAACAAAAAAATAGTAAAATATTCAAAATTTTGGAAATATATAATATAGAACCTTGAGAGAAACTTAATTTTATTATGAATAAAGAAAATATGATGTTATTCAAAATAAAAATCCATTATGATAATTTTAATATGAACCTTATAATTATATCCAGAACATTAGGAATAATAACAGAACAATTATTATAGTAACCAAACCATTAGAAATGTAAAAAAAGTTGGGTATTAAATAAAATAAAAATTATATATGTATCACCAATCAATTAAATAAAAGTGTTAAATATGATAAAATAAATGTTTTTAATAATAAAACAATAATTTAATTTTATGGATAATATATGACTTTTTTAAAAAATATATGATAAATTTAAAATAAAATTTTATATTGATAAAAAGGGTTTTATTGTACAATAGTTTTTATATATAAAAAATAATATTTTTTAAAATCATTGGTGGTTTTTTAAGAGTTAGAAATTTGATTAGGCCATAAAAGTTAGTATTATTCAATAAATAAGGAGTTTTTTAAAATATTAAAATTATCATATTTTGAAATTCATTTTGATAAAATGAATTTCGTTTTTTGGAATCCACATGTTTAAATTAGTATTTTATAACACCCAGTATCATAATTATCCAATGATTACAAGAATTATAAAACTAGTTTCACTTTCCTAAATTCCAATGATATTTTTGGTTTATAGGTTTTGAGATTTATGAAAATTATTACAATACATAGGGAATTTTGATATACTATGACCATTTATTTCTACACAAAAAAAATAATTTTTAATTTCATAATCTTGTTTCATTCATGACATATTTTCTTCATTCAAGGATAATTTCCATTATTTAGTGTCAGACTTCATAACAGTTTATACTCATCCTTATTATTGGTAAGAAACATTTAAAAATATGGGATGAGAATAAAAATTTTATTAAAGGACATTAAAATAATTGAAACCCATTAGTATAATTAATATTATGAATCCCCATGAATTTTTTTACCCTTTTCATAATACAACATAAGCTTATAAATAAGACAAATACACATTAGAAAATTAAACTTTTCATAAAGGAAAATTTTGAATCCCTTTAACAATAATAAGAAAACCAAGAAGTCATCATGAGGAAAATGATAACTTGGGGAAAAATCATTTCAATAACAGACCATTCACCTTTAAATATCTATAAACATTTGTTACCTCATGAAATCAAATTGTTTCAATAAAACCCACTTTCAAGGATTAAATGGGGATCTTGTAGAATCATATTCATACCCTATGTTCACTAAATTTTAATCCATGTTATAAATAATTAAATACCATTTAATACTAAATAATAAACCTACCAGATTATCTCCCTCATTTTTCACTTTATAAGACTAATCATTACCAATACATTAGAGAGTTATATTAGGATCACCAATCATAATTATCTTTATTAGGCTCACACTTTATCATATATAATTCTCAAATACCATATCATGAATAAAAATTAAATCATCAATGTTTTCATTATAAAACCTATAAAAAATCATTTAATCCCTAAGTTGTAAAATTTATATTTTTCATAAAAATAAGTATAAATAACCTTTTCTTATGAAAATTTTTTTAGTGAAATATTCCTAGAAGAATGGGTATTTTATCTTATTTAAAAACCCATAAAAACTTGTTGGGGAATAATTATAATGAAAAGAATCTCTAAAAGTAGGAAAAGTTATTGAAGCTACATATATTCAAAACATTATTTTTCATATTGGTAAAAAGATAAAATCTCTCATAGGATAAAATTTAAAAATAATCATTTTCAAAGATTTTTAGAGAATTTTAAAAGAATATAGAAATTATATTTAACAATATATAAAGAATAAATTAGAACATTATTGAAAATTTTAAAATATCATCGACATGAAGAAAAAATATTCAAAAGGAGTAATTTTAAACTAGGTTAAAAATAAAAAACCATTACCTTAAGTCATTTATATCTTCATACATTCTCAAACTCATCTTCTTTGAGAAACCTCAGTCATATTACTCTTTAATCCATCGAGGTAGGCCTTTTGGTTTGAACAGAATATTTTTGAAATGGGGAGGAATGTTGAGAAAGGTATAATTATTAGTAAGGGAGGATAAGAATTCCCTTTTATAACTTTTGTGGATGGAATTCTTGTAAATACATGAAATATTAACATATAATAGGTTTTTGTCTTTTGTAAAAAGGATTAAAAAGTCCATATAAATAAATATAAAGAGTGTAAGGTTAAAATTTAATCAACCTACAAAATTTATATTTGTTTATGTGTCATTTTAATCCTTACCTTTTGATTTTACCCCACGATAAACCTTTTTAACCTTCAGAGTTGCAACAAAGTTTTCAATCATTAAGGGTCATGAATGTAATTTTAAAAATATTAGGTGGAACATAGATGGTCCATTAGTGGTATCCACAATAATTCACCATCAAATTTAATTATTATATTACTTTTAATATTTTCTAATGATTCATGAAAAATAATCATTATATACAATTTAAATTCATTTTTTGAACTATTCACAAAATTTGACTTAAAAGGAATCCAGATAAAAATGTAATTGAAATTAAAACACATATATTATCACTTATCATTAATATTTATTTATAAATTTTGTTTAATATCATAACTCGTCAATATATTATCACTTTTAATATTTTTAAAACTTTTTATTTGATATTTCATATTCTTGCACAAGCAATATTTCGACTCTACATAGGTGTTTAAAAAAATTCATGCATTTAAAAATTAAATAAAAATTATTAACCTAAAATTAAATAGTTATAAATAATTATTTTCATCATGGTTTATCCATATTGTATATTTACTTATATCATAATCCTGAAAACATATGTAATATATAAAATGACAGAAAATCACATTTTATTAAATATAACAATTCCTTCTCTTGGAATCCAACCATGATTGAAAAGAAATCCATAAAGAATAGTAAAATGAAGATAGTTTGATCCAAATATCATACGAAAATATAGGGGATCTATTTTTAGGTATTTTTCCTTTTCCAATAAATTTTAATTTTTACCGTAATTTATCGTTACCCCCATAACTCATTTTTTAAATTGGAAATATGTTTTCAAGAGAAAATGACCTTATAAAAATATTTTAACCTTATGATTCAAAATATGTAATAAATTTTATAATATTTAATTTCCAAAATTATTACAAATAACTTTTAACATAAGTTTTTAATACAAAATGAAAGTGTTTTTAGAAAGAATACATGTTTTAAGCATAAAAATGAACCTCTACCAAAATAAAATATAATTTTGTTTTAAATTTGACTAATTAAATTATTTTTAATAAAATAGATATTATTTTAACTTCAGTCCAAATCAAAAAAATTATGTGGATTTTAAATTATTTCATTCTAATGAAACAAAATGACAGTTTTTCTAAAATTGGTAGTTTTCACTATTCACTTAAAAATAAATCTTTATATAAAAATCTCATAAAATCACTTTAAGATAATTTTGAAATTAAAATTTATAGAATTATTTCAATTATTTCAAATATAATTTCTAAAATTATATGATATTAATTACAATATATTTTCACAAAATAAAATTAAAACCATTTTTGATTAAAATGTATTTTTGAAGCATAAAATGAATTTATTCTCATTATTTTCACAATAACAATAAGTAAATGAATTTTAATTAACTTAATAAGTTATGTAAAATAATAATTTCATTATAATAATTTATTAATTTCAATTAATTCAATCCATTAATATAAAAATTCATTTCACGCATAAAAGATATTTTTTCAAAAAATACCTATTTTATATTCAAAATATTTTATCTTCATTTATGAAAAATTGATAATAAATGAATGAATTATTATTTATTTTATTATTGTAAACCATTATACATATATTTCATAATATTGTTATTATTATTCATTCCTTCTATGCCAATGTATAGGTCATAATAATCATATTTAAATAATTTTATATAGTGATTTTTTTAAGATTTCTTTAATTTATACTGAATGTTATCAAATATATTATTTTAATAAAATGAATTCTAATATAATTTCAAGTGGTAGGGATGATCTACCATGTTATATTAAACTATCATGGAATAATATCTTGGTAAGGGGTGATTCATCATCATTGATAGATTTCATTGTTATATTTTCTATCAGGTAGGTGATGAAACATTTTAATTTTCTTATCTTGAAATTTACTTCCCATTGTAAACTTGATACCATTTTCATATTTTTTGTCCTATGTTTCTCTAATGAAATTTTTTCTTATATAATTCTGAGGGTTTTCCTCTTATCCCAATTTTATAAAGAGGTTCTCTTATTTTTTATTCAATAAAGGGGGTGTAACCCTCAACATGTTAAAAGATAAATTTTAAAATATTCGACTGTTACATTCTACACCAATAAAGAAAATGAACATTCATTATTTTAATTTTATCCTCTATAAATTTATTTATCAAAATATAATATTGAAATAATATATCGATTATATTCTAAAATCAATTTCAAGGTCATGACCGGAAAACTTATTATTTCATAAATGTATGTACCTCTTTAAGATTTATTCTTTAAGATGAGATTTTAAAATAATACGATGATATTTTAGTGTTAATTTCCACTTCAGGATTGATAGTTCTAAAAAAATTATTCTATAGAGATTTCTATTTTATTAGAATATATATACCTGATTCCATTTCACATCATAAGTTTAATTTCATATTTCCTTTGTGGTTTAATAAGTTTTTTCCTCTATCTCATATATTCATCCATGAAATGAATATCCAAGATGATTTTTTTATGCTTGAACAACTAAAATTAAAATTAAACAGATAATAAGATCCAAAAAATATGAAAATGTGTTCCTTATATTTATATCTATTGACGAAAACCAAAAATTGTTAGTACATTTTAACATAATATATAATTTTAGGAAATATAAAATTAACCTTTAATACCTCAACAAATAACACCCAAAGATCAACTTAAATCATTCCATTAAAAACAAACCTTAAAAATAATAAGAAAATTCAAGACCAAAATTGGAACACAAAAATTAGAATAATTTTATCACATATTCTTTGAAGATAAACTTAATATTTTTCTTAAAATAAAATTCATAACTCATAAAGTCACATAAATAATGTATATACCCTAATCATAGAATAAAAATATTCAAATTTTTTCTAGAAATAACCAAAATTTTATAAATCCAAAAAACCATATATGCTTCCAAAATATAATTTAACCTTTATTCTTAAAATAAACATCTATATTTGAAAAAATATATTTCTATTAACTATAATCATATAATTTTCACAATATTATGAAAATATTTAAAAAATTACTTTAATCACTTTTCCATAAAAATAATTTTCAATCCCAAGTTTATCTGTGAGATAAAAATTTCCTCCCCAAAATGTACAAACACTTTTAACCTAATTATCAAAATTTCCCCAATAGAAAATATCATACTAAACCTAAGGTTTATCAATAACTTTCATCATATATTTGAAATATATAAAATAAATTATTCTCAAATAACATTTTCATTAAAAAAATGTTAATATTCAACATATCATGTTCCTCAAACATATTTTAAAACCCAATAAATGTATCTCAGATTACTCCCATAACATAAAAGAGTAAAAGAGTATTAATTCCTTTCAACTTTTCATCATCATTAAATTTATCAACCCTTAAATAAAATACCACTATATCATTGATCATGAAGCCCTCTATGAGGACACATTAATCCTTCAACTTCTCTAATAATCCTTTAACTAATCATTTCTATCTTATTCCTTAATACATAATTCCTTGAATAAAAAATATGAATCATGTTTAAATATTCATTAATATAAATCTAATCATGTTTTATATTTTCAATATAATAAAATTTATTAAAAAAATCCATAACTTTCTTATATTATCAAAAATTCTAATATCTTAAACGATAATAACATTATAATTTGTTAAACATTTATCTAATTTATTTTCATGATCCCCTTATCAATAATTCCCCATATAAAGTTGACTTTAAAAGTACCCTTACTCCCAAAATTTAAAACATATTAAATTTCATTTGATAAGTTTCCTAGTGTACTTCTTCTCACATTATTAACATGTGGGAAATTGAATACTTTTTATGTCATGGAATTTATCATCTAAGTGTCCTTTACACTCTATTGTTATCTTATTATGTATTTTGAGACAATTTATTTAATTTATTTACAATTCTTTTATATGTTTTCAATGAATTTTAGATACACTAGTGATGTTTGGAGAATTTTTATAGATTCGTTTAATGGAATTTCATATCATGATTGAATAATTGTCATTGTAAATCTCCAAAATTGATTGAACTAATATTAAACTCCAAATAAGTTTGAAAAATGAATTTTATTATGTTCACAATGTTAGAAACATGTGAAGACATACCTTGATTGCATGATTAATATTTAATTAAGGCCCTGAAAATTTTATTTATACTTTCCATGTGGAGTTCCTGAAGAATATACTGAGTTCTATCTTAGAAGTGATGAAAATTTTACCTAATTATTTATATAGGTTTTTTACAAAAAACAATTATTCGGATAGGGAAACTAACTGGGCTAGATGGACCATGAATTGTGGGAGAAAGATAAACCATGAAAGGGAGTCATCCATTCTATCTAGTATGGTGGAATGGGGAATAGATACCATAGGGAGTGTCGGTATATGGTGGGCCACATTAGGCCCATAAGGATGTGAATGAGTGAGAAAAGTTGTTTCTCAAGTGGGATAGTGTGGGTAATCATGGATAGTAAATCCCATGTGTTTTCAAGTGTTGTGGGTGGAAAACACCATTATCGTATTGAAGTAATAAGGGAATGTAGGGTAATAAATGGGAAAGTTCAACTGAATCATTGGTTGATATGGTATGGGATACACATGGGTATTGTTAAAAGTTTTAAATAGTTATGAAAATAAGGATCCTTGTTTGATGGAATGAATCTCCACCATCTGATATCCCATATCACATGGGTGCAAATTAGCACATCGTCTTCAGCAACCTAACACTTTAAAGATCAATTTCATGATGGTTATCCACCATTGATGAGTCCAGGAGAACATGTAGATTCATGATCCTTGATCATAAAGATGTACATGATCGAACTATTATCCTTTGATGAAATAATTTCCAAAATTTTTGCTCTAAGAATGATATTTATGCACCCTATCATGTCCAATAATCATCCAAATAAAAAATTACATAAAAATATAGTGGCTCAAACCAAGGATTTCACTGGTGATAAAGCCATATTGAATGCACTGTTGATATGAATGGACATGAATGAAATTACACTTGTATTCATGTAGATCAAATGAATTCCATAGATAAGATTTAACTACATATACATTTTAAATACACATATGAATTTTTTTTTCAATATGATATATCTATTTATCGTACAGAATGACATAGTCATTTGAAAATACAAAACCATACATCATGTTTATTCACATACATTTGTTTCTTTTTATCTATTTTTAGAATAGAATAGTACAGTTATTTATGAAATATAGTGGTTTCATGTAACTGAATATTTCATGTAGATATTTCAACTTATAGTGTGTTGTTGAAACTATGAGATATGAGATTTACTAGAATCACATAAGTTTAAATAACTCAATAAGATGAGAGAAATCATGAAAAAAGATCATTCTGAGTGATCACAAGAAATTTTTTTCAAATACAACACATGGTACTAATAGTTTTGGTATTCAATGAGATCTTGAGATATTTTAAATGACTTGATTCATATTGAGTATTATAGTAGAGGTTGTGATAAACTAGTGACATAAAAAATAGAGGTTGCGTTGAGATTTAGGGTTTCAATTATTCCGAACATTTTAGGGAGAATAACTATATAGTGAAATAGAGAAATCATGTGATTCGTACATGTAAAGTATATTGAACATTAATGATTAATTCAATCTAAATAAAGAGATATGCATTATCATTGGTCACATGAACAAAGAAGAAGTATATAAGATAAATACCTATATGTCTTGAATAAGGAAAATGTTTTTTCCTTCATTCACATAACGATATTAAATAAAGATCCTTGAGGATATCAATGTCTAATTATGTGAAAAAATTAGATTATTCTATAATAATGTGATCCTTTATAGATTATTCAAAGGAAATTAGTGTTAAATATATACATATCATTATTTGAGGAGAATAATATAAAATATTTTTCATGTTTTCTATCATGGGAAAGTTATCATGTTGGGAATTTGTGAAGGATGACTAATATGATTGGGTAAGTTCTATCATTCACAAAATAATATATAATAAATTGTGTAAATATCTTGAACACATAAAATTGAGTCCATGAATTCATCAAATTAAAGTAATAATTATTTCCCAAGTATTTAATTGGGGATTTCCTAATCATTCACTAAAAATAATAATTTTTAGAGACTGAATCATAGATATAATTAAAGGATAAGATAGTTAAGTTCAAACATTTAGTAAACTGGTGAACTATATTATTATAGATCTGATGCAAATATATTTCATGGAAAATAATATTATTCCACAATTTTTTTGAAGTTATTAAAATTAAGAATAGGATATCTATATAAACACTGAAGAGGCTCAAGACTGGGGTGTTTCACCAATATAAAAAGAGGAGAAAGGATAGTTCAAATTTTAAACCATCTAAAGAAAAAGAGTTGGTTCTTATAGTATAAAACGAGGATGATATTGAAGATTGAATACTAGTGTGTATAACCAGTTTTTTTATTCATTGTGATTATTTATAATATTATAGTGTATAATTCATATTGGGGATTTAGACCAACATGGAAACTGAAGAACTATATTATGATAGATCTGATGTGAACATTTTTCATGGACAATAAGATCATTCCAAGATGTTTTTGAACACATTAAAGTTTCACATGATAAAAAACATATATAGTACACTCATATAGGATGATCTATTTCAATTTTTTCATTAGAAACCATACGTTGATAGAGATATTATGATTTTTGGATTAATAACACTGTAAAGAAAAATGGATCTTGTGACTGAGGAATATAACTAGAAACTGAAGAGGCTTAAAACTATGGTATCTACCCAATCTAAAAGGAGGATAAAGAAACGTTAGGGTTTCAAAGAAACCAAAGAAAAAGAATTGGGTTTTTAGTTATAGAACCAAGATGAAATGTAAAATCAACTACTGAGGTTTATAACCTATTTTTTCTTTATCCATTATGATCATTTATTATATTATATAGAGAATATATGTTGGGGAGTCTAACAAACATAGAAACTGAAGAACTAGATTATTATACATCTGATTTGAATATGAGTCCTGGAAAATAATATTATTCTGTAATTTTGTTGAAGATTTAAATGTTTTACATGATAAAAACATATGCATTACGCACAAGAAGGATGTTATATTTCATGTTTTTCATTATAAACCAGAAGTAGACAGAGATGTTACTGTTTTTGGATCAATAAAATTGTGAACAAAAATGGATCTTATGACTGGGGAATCTAACTATAAAATGAAGTGTCTTAAAACTGGGGTGTTTAACCAATCTAAAAGGAAGAGAAATGACCATTGGGGTTTCTAACCAATTGAGGAAATAGAGCTGGTTGTTAGGGTATAGAAAAAAGATGAAATGCAATGTTGAATACTAACTTTTATAATAAATTTTTTCTTTATCCATTGTGATCATTTATAATATTATAGTAAATAATCCATATTGGGAAGCCTAACCAACATGGTAACTGAATAAGTAAATTATTATAGATCGGATGTGAACATGTTTCTTAGATAATAATATTATTCCATGAAGTTGTTGAAGATATTAAAGTTTTACATGATAGAAACATATCCATTACACTCATGGAGGATTATCTATTTCAAGTTTTGCATTAGAAACAATAAGTAGACAAGGATATTAATATTTTTGGATCAAAAAAATTGTGAATCAAAATGGATCTTGTGATTGGTGCATCTAACAAGACACTAAAGAGGCTGAAGACTTTGGTGTCTAACCAATATAAAAGGAGGATAATGGATAGTTGGGGTTTCTAACGAACTGAGGAAAAGGATTTGATTCTTAGGGTATAGAACCAGGATGAAATGGAAGATAGACTAATTGGGTGTATAATAAGTTTTTTCATTACCCATTGTGATCATTTATAATGTTATAATGGAGAATCCATATTGGGGAGTCTAACCAACATGGAAAGTCATAGGTTTCTATACTGAACCTTAAAAATACCATTTTTTGTGGTATTTATTTTTATTTTTTCAAACAAATATATAATTATAGATACCCCTGAGTGAATTGGGATGCATAATCTATTCAATAGGAATAATTCAAAAAATAATAATTAGAAAATATAAGACTACTAATTCAACCCCACCCTCTCTCAGTGGTCCATCCAACCTGGGGTAATACTAGTATTATAAAAGGATAAGTTCCCTATATAGATACATGTAAGCTTTTATAATGTTCATATTTTAAAAAATGAGTGAGCTAACTCTGATAGAAAAAAAGTTAGTAACTCCTATGAACACTAATCTGTAGATTTAGTCCATGTCTTTGATGAATAAAAAGAAAAGGTAGGAATGGATTCCTAATAAGATTCTTATAATAAAGGTGGATACACCACTAGCTGAATGTATTCAAAGTGATATATGTTTCAATAATTCTTATTATTATGATTCATCGAATAACACTTTTTCAATATAAGTTGATGATTTATTACTTATTGATATTCATTTTTAATTCAAATAACATCTAAATGATGTTCCAAGATAAGTTTTAAAATATATTATTGAACTTTTCAAGGGACATTGGGATGAAGAAATATAGTATGAAGAAGATTTTATTACTATATAAGTCATATTGGCTAAAAATGATGGTATATATAACACTCTCACAATAATTGTGAAAGGAAAGGAATCAAAACTTTTTCTTTTAAATGAAATATATGATGAAGTTAATAAAGAATTGAAAATAAATATTTTTTAGAAATAATTATTGTTGATATTTTTTAGAGTCATTCTAGATAATTTAATAATTATAAAAATTTTCTTTTGTTCTCAATGATGCTCAATTACTGGATAATGAAAACAAATCAATGGTTCATGAACATTATTTAAAATAATAAATGAAAATTAATGAAGAAAAAATAATATAATGAATGGAGATTAGTAAAACAATATGATATTAGTTAAAGATGAGAATAAATCCCTCATCATGATGTTATTATAGTCGGAGTTGAGAATGAAGAATCGATAAATCACCATAATCTAGAAATATCTAATTTTTTAGAAGATTATATACATACTCGCAAGTTTTCATTGAGGGTCATGACTTTAAAAAGGGTTTAAGATCATTCTCTAACCAATTTAAACATCCGCTAAGAATAATGTATCCCATAACCCTAAATATATTTTATATAATAGTGATGATATAATTAATGTTGCTTATTTCAAACAAAAAACTAGAAAAGTATGGATCATGAAAAAAATGTCCATCCCACACATCAAGGGTGAATGTGAAATGATACATGAAGAGATTTTCCCAAATAAGTGACTAAAAAAGTTGTGGTTCCACTCAAAAATTGAAAGTTACACAATTATTTCAATATAAACCAAATGCAAAATAAAAGAAGAGAAAATATTCATAGGATATGGTTGGTGTTATTTTAAGATTGGACATAAAATTTGGAAGGTTAGAATGACATTTAAATTCAAAAAAATCATAAAAATCCACAAGCATGGGGAGAAAATCTAAAGAAATTATAAAATGTTTGAAATGTGATAGATCTAATCCTACATAAAAGGTAGAAATAAATATGTCCATATAATCAACACTCCCTTAGAAAATTAAGGTTTGGTTTTCCTAATTACAAAAAAAATAAGATTCATGATATAATTTATATGAAGGTGGAAGATTCATGTCTATTTTTTAATGGTGATGTGAAATGTAGAGGAAAAATCCTTTCTTATGGTGATGTGAAATGTAGAGTAAATAAGCCTAATCTTGGTGGTATAAGATGTCATTTCTAGAAAATAGGTATGAAAATAGGGTTATTAATGTTTAAAATTTGAGAAAAAAACACAAATAAAATATTTTTTGATCAGAAACACATACATGCTTCCAATTTTGAATAAATAAGAATTCCCAAATTAATTTTGAGGAGGATTTAAACATAAGGGTCACACATGTGGGAAATGTATGATAATATAATCTAGAGACATTACCTATGTTGTGAAAATGATGTGTCTTCAATATAAAAATAGTGTCATGTTATGTGGGGATTCTGAGAGTACAAATAATTTCAAGATGGAATGCTTAGTTATTTTTGTCAAATCAACTAAAATTGTAAAACAAATTAGATGTATTTAAAATAATTTCTAAACCTAATGAAAATAAACTAGATATAAAAACTAAGATTGATAATTGTTTTATAAAAAAAATTAATGATAATTTCACTAGGATTGGTAGAAAATGATTATAATTACACTCTTTTTGTTGTAAGACTTTTTATTATTTAATAGAATATTTATGAAGACAGACAATGAGTTAGTGTTGAATTTCGAGTCTTAGGGAGGAATGGAATTTTTATAATAAAAATGTTAAATATATTATGTCACTAGTGCGTTTTTTTTTGAAATAATTGAATAAATTATGAACAAAATATTTTATGGTGAATATAAGACCACCATTAAATCCGGAATGTGGGTTTTACCCTCAGCCTGACATATCCTTGTTGCTCGTCAGGTGTCTGGCTTGAGCATCATCATGGACAGAATAATAATTAAATAAATGATTTAATTTATTTATTTGTTCCTAAATCCTGAGATTAAACCTTCTCTATATAAATAATATTATTATAAAACCCTTTGGGTTTGCCACATAAACCTAGAGATTTGATAGAGATATCCTATTGGAGATCATTAGAAAATGACATTAGGATTAAGGAAAGGAGACTGATTTTACCAAGATAATCTATTCCAACAATGTTTTTGGATCTCTCCAATGGAAATCTCAACAATTATTCATCATAAATCAAACAAAACATGAGTTTTGGTATTTTTTTCATTAGTTTATTCCTCTTTTATTTATCCCATTATGAAATATAATTGATTCAAATAGTTGATTTATTCTCTGGTCAATGATGTTTTGAGGGTAAATATTTATCTTCATATGATTTGGGAATATATATTATTTGATAATTTTTTATTCTTTAACAATTCGAACAAATATGTATTGATGAAAACACAAATAATGGTTGAGTATCATTCTTATTATTGTGTTTCATTCATTTCTTACCTCATTCTTCATATGTTCATCATTGGTATTCCCTTTGGTCGGAGGTACAAAAAATACCTGGTAATAAAGAATTTTCAACTATTCTTTAGCATAACATATTGGTACCATGGGTTTGGGTTTGCGATCGATGAAATTTTTTTCATCCACTAGTGATGATCAGAGTCTAGTCAAATCATATCCACATTTCCCAAGGTGATATTGGTGTTAGGATGGAAGGAGGTGGTGGCACAATAGAGACTACATGATAACTAGTGTTTTCTATAAATGTCTAAATTACAGCCATGTAGTTTTATAACACATGTCATTTAGTCCCCAATGATTGGTATATAGGTCTCTTTTTGAGTTAAATATCATACTCCATGGGGTGGCCCCTCCCGTGGTATGACCCTTAGCTAGTGGGCTCGGTGTTTACTGGTAGTGCACCTCTAGGTGATAATGTGATCCTGAATTCCATGTAGTGGGGTCACACTCTGGGTAACCTCCTATCTTATGACTTGGAATTTATAGGTATTGCACGACCAAGAGACCATGTGGCCCCACATTCCATGTGGCATGGGGAACATGTCATGTACTTTGGAAGGTACATATGATTTGGCATGTGGAACATACCGAGTGTCAGTCTAGATTTTACACATCATGTAATGTGATGTAAAACTCATGTAATTTGTAAAATAATTTTACATGGTCAATATACATGATCACAACCATAGTACATGGTAATTGGTCATGGTATATGGGCTTGACTAGATATCACATACTAAGTTATAGCTAGCGGCTACACGTTGTGTACCCCTAGTGGACATGAAATATATTTAGAGGAATATATGTCATGTGAGGTGGAGAGACACATGATAAGACAAACTCTGTGAGACATGTCATGAACCCCACAATTAATTTGGATTTATTCAAACTATGGGGCCTATTAGGATGGGTCAGGATAGTGTAGTGTCAAAAGAGTCTATATTAGGACTGAAGATTGGATATTTTCTAGTTGTGAGGTCTTGGTTTAGGAACTAGGAATAGAGTACTAATGAATGTTGAGTTCATATATCGGGATAGGTAACCCTTTATTGGAATAGTGCGCAAAATATAAATTCACAAAGAAATTTATAACCTACTTTTTAACTCAACACATGTAAGCATATATTATTGGAATAAATCTAGGACATGCATTTTATAGTAAATGGTTATGGTTTGGTTATTCTTATTGAGTCATCTCCCCATATATTATCTGTAACCATGGTTTTTCTTGATGACATTTAAGACACATTCATGATGATAACAAGTTAATATTTTTAGAAATTGTCTGGATAATGACTTGTTGAATGTTGAGGCCTCGGACTAGGGGACTATTCTTGAGGTGTTCCCCGCAAGAGAACATCAAGTAGAGCTTCCACCAGTTAAGCAGTGCATGGACCAACCTATAGTGTCCTATGAGGATGTTAATCAACATGTTGAGTAGTTGATGGATCCATTGGGACAAGATGATCGTATAGATAGTCTTTTCACATTTTACATATTCTAGTGAAAGAAACTGCATATGTTTTACTATGAGCCAGACCATCAGGTAGTGCAGGATTCGCTCGAGGTAGTGGTATGGGTTTTACAAATTTTGTGAACCCTAACCAATTTAATGGTTGTATTGATGACCAATTATCATTATATACATTTATTTAGATCATTTTAAATAATAAAATAACTCACATTTGATGAGTTTTCATCATTTCTTCTGTATTTTGAGTTCACCCATGTTTTATATTGGTCAAAAATTCCAAACTGGATTGAGACTCTAGTTTGAGTGTATTGCATTATTAGGACACCTCTTTATAGTGTTCATTATATAAATACTTCCCTAGGGTGATGTAGTTTATCTTCATAGCCCTATGTAGGTGAAAATGTTTGTGGTTTCAGGCATGCAAGGAAGAGGGACACTTCCCCCACTAAGACTCACTCTTATGGTGTGATTCGTAAAAGTATGGGTGAGTTAGTGACACCCAATGTAGATATTGTTGAAGTGTGATAGATAAGTTCCTTAGAGATTTAATTTTGATGTTTTTTCAATGTTCTTTGGTTTTAGAGTGAAAACTGGTTATGGTACCAAAGTGGAACAAGGAAGGATGGCTTTAGGTAGTGGGGGCTTGTGACCCAGAGTTTCCAGGTGTGTTTCAAGGAAATAATTGTGTCTTACCTGCATCATCTACAGTTTTAGTACATATTTTCAATAATTTTCCCTAAATAAATCCTTTATTGGAGTCCTATTGATTCCATCAGAGCCCC
Source organism: Viscum album (assembly GCA_963277665.1). Classification (NCBI taxonomy): domain Eukaryota; kingdom Viridiplantae; phylum Streptophyta; class Magnoliopsida; order Santalales; family Viscaceae; genus Viscum; species Viscum album. The sequence goes on from OY728119.1 coordinate 1,222,101,174, forward strand.
ATCTTCCAACCATTATGTTTGGAGGCTTCAGTATAGTAGTATTAGTGATCAAACACTTCTATCAATAGAATGAATTGACTCTAGGTGGGGAGTGAGCCTCACATGGAGTCTTTACATTGTGGAAATGATGCCCTATAATGTTTCCCTCAGTATAGACTAGCTGCCTACTATCTATTCCATGTTTTAATATTACTATTGGTGGTTGAATTGTACCCAACTTAGTAGGTTGTACTTTCCATCATTTGTGATGAAGAATTATAGGAAAATAAGGATGGTCTCATGTGTAATAAGACACAACCAATACCTTATAAATTGGATACTATGACCCCTAGAGTAGTAATTTATTTTCGCTTTTAGTCTCCTAAAATATTGGAGGGTCATGAGGAGGTATTTCTTGATGATGTTCTAGGATTACATCCCCATCCAAATTTTGTTTTCTATATAGAAATGAACTCAGGTATTTCCTGATATCTATACTAGAATATTATATGACCCTATGTGGCTATAAGAGTTTAAGGTGTGGTTGGAGAATATAAATATCATGTGCTTTGTTAGTAGAGTTTGTTTCCCTTGGTGGATTACTATTGTTTTCATATACATAGGATGTGAGTTTGAGGTTAGGCATATATTAACACTGCCTGAACCAGGTAACTATCTAGAAGAAAAATACACCTCTAAGAATCAATGAATTATTTCAACCAGTTGTTTGTGGTGGAGTGGTTCATATAGTTTGATATCAGGATGGGTTATCACCATATCTTGATGTGAGTGGGGGTATACTAAGGGTGGATTCATGGAGACACTATGTTTTATTTGAGTTCATGGTGATACCTTTTCAGTGTGTTGAACATCCTAGCGGTATTTGTGGGACTTATAAACTGGATCCTTCAACCCTTATTAAATTTTTTTGTTGTTGTCTTCAATAAATAAATCAATGTATACTTAATGTTAGTGGTGGATCACATGAGACACTTGAGGATAGTTATACACATATTTATAGATTACTATATTTATGGTATTCTCTAGAATTATTGGTTCTTGATTCAGAAGGTCAACTTATTTGGATGTGTCTTCTCATACATGGGAGTGATAGTGGACCCTTTAAAATTTGATGCATTACTACCTTGAGAGCCACCTAAGAGTGTGGTGGTGATGGAATATTAGCACTATTTGGTTTTCATTTACCATTTTTTATCAATGTTCCAAAACAGTTATCCTATATGTATTTGTTCATTTAAATTAGGGATGGTGTAGCATACCTTCGGTCAATGGTTGTCACCCCTCCAATTGTTCAGCATGTTAGGGAGGCATAACTTAGTGATATCAATTGTGATATTTTTCAGGTACATATATCCACTAGACATGTTCCTTATGGATATTCTGAAGGTTGGGATTATGTCATTGTTTTCATTAATTTTGGTAGGGGTTCACCCACCATTGCATGTTGCTATATACTGGTGCATCGTATTTGTTGTGCCTCATTCCTTCTTTCCAAAGGTGGGAGGAATTAATCACTTCTTTAGATATTTATTCTCATTTATTTAAATGGAATGATGCGATTTTGGTTCGTCTTTCCATGGATTCCTCCTTGGAATTCATCGCCTAGTACGAGTCTCACTTATAGATTAAGATGTTGTTCATGAACCTCATTCCTAGTTCCATATCTTCATAGATTCAAGTTAATTACATTTCTTCTGTCTAGAAATTTCAAAGGTTCTTGTTAGGGTAGAAACCTTAGATTAGGATAGTAGTCACATTGGGCATCAGTGGCATGTATGTAGGTAGGAACATTGGTACACCTATATTCTTCTTCATAAGAGGGATTCTCAAAGGTGTAGAAACCTAAGGTATCACACATTTATTGCGATGTATTTTTTGTCGTAGGTATATCTTCCTAGGTTTCCCTCAATAATATCATGTTTAACAATATCCTGATCGTGAGTTTAACATTTTGCAGAGACAGAGAGTCATGAGTTTAACATCTTTCAGAGACAGAGTGGGATGATCAAAACACTTTTGATGGTGGATCAGATAAGTACACCCCTAGGATAGAGCACATAGAAGGTTTACTAGATGGGTGATAATTCCTCTAATGACGAACCTAGATGATGTGTCCCATAAAGGAAAAGATTTCATCCAGTGAAGGCTTATATGGACACCACTAAGGGAGGATCATAAGGGTGGACCCCAATAAGGGGGACACCATGTTTTACCATTTGATGTGATTGAAACTCATGGATTATTTCTATGTACCCTGTTTAGAAGATAGGGACCAAATCCAACATAGTTTGAACGGTTGATTTAGGGAATAAACATGGTTAGCTTCCCATTGCAAGAGGAAAACTCTTGGTTGGATGGATATGGATTGTGTGGGTCTTAGGTATGATATGTTCCCAAGTGAAGTTAGGAGTAGCGATGATGATGATGTTATGATCTCACCGAGTTGTGGGGAAATGGGTAAGAATTAATATATAAATGGAGGTATTATTGATGGAATGTATAGAGTTTAGAGGGAGGTGGGATTAAATCTCAAGGAGGATTCCTACCTATCCTCGTGGCTGGGAATCAAAGTCTATGTAGTTCGGTATGGGATGATGGGATGCCTAAGGAGGTGACTCATGAAAATGGAGTGCCTAGATAGGAACATTAAAGAAGTGTGACCTTCAGGTTGAGGAACGATACTCTCAAGACATAATGACTCAAGAGAAAGACCATGATGGGAATGGATGATGGGAATAATCCTCAGGGAGGCTTCCTATGTAACATGTTTAGAAGGTAGAGATGAAAGTCCATGCAGTTCTATAATCTCATGCAGTTAAATGTCATACGGTATGGATGAGGGTGAACCGATGTGAATATGATAGTGTTGGACTTGAACCTTAGGTAGGCTTCCAACATACCATTTATAAGATATGGGGATCAATATCCATGTACTTTGGAGTTATATTGGGGATTACACATGGATAGTTGTCCATTGACATGTTGGGGCTTACGCATGGTTAGCAACCCAAATGGATGGATCATAACACCTCAAGGAGTTGGATCTGGGGGATGTGTCCCAAAAGGGGAATATGTCACATCATGAGGATACATCCCAAGGAGGTAGCACCATAGATTACCAATGGTTTTTATTGAACCTTGGAGATGCTTCCTACGTACCCTATTTAGAATATGGGGATCAATTCCTAATTAGTTTGGAAGTTGTTTGTAGATTATGCACTGAGGTGGCCCAGATGGAGTCACAGTCACTAATGACCTCTACGCTCACATGAGTCATGCTTGGTGTGAGAAACAAGAGGAAGTGATGGACTAGATGGCTGCATCGTGAAAGATGCTTCAATGAGGGATGGTGTGGGGCTTACACATAAGAGTGGCCCAGGGAGATATAGAATGGGTCTTATTACTGGAGGGATTCTTCAGGTGAGACACCCCATGTGAATTGCATGGGGTGATAATACAGGTTAACATCATGTATTGGGGATAGAGGCACTTGGCATTTTAATATCTTGCAGCTCAAATGGGGAAGATTGACTCATTACCCAAAGCACATACAGAGTTGTAAGTCATGCACCTTTATGTGGTGCACAGCCCAATCAATGACGGAAGGGAGGAAGTGGGGGAATGACAAATCATGGGGTCCACATTATCATGGTTATGAAAAAAATATATGATCTCTTAGCATACCTTTTCCAAAAATAAAGAGGTTGGGAATCATAACAAGGTATACCACATGAGGATCCATGAAATCACTTTGTACAAGCCTGTAAGGCCACTTGGAATAGGATCTCATGAAGCTAGAAGATCGCTAAGAGGATCTCCGTGATGTAAGGGTGCTTTGCAAAGGGAAGGTGCTTCATGGAGAAATTAACCTCGCATATCATGGGTCCATTTCCTTATCATAGAGCTTATTGGAAGATTTATCCAAGAGGTCTTAATGCATTGTAAAGCCTTGAGAAATCCAAAGGGTCTCCCTATTTCTTCAAGGTAAGAGGCCTTCGTGAAGGGAATCCCTATCATAATTAGGGGCTATGATGAATAAATTAAAGTTTGCTTAATGGTTCTCAAGTACCATAGGAGATCCATTTTTGGATATGGTTCTCAGTTCTTGAGAGCATTATGAGAAGGAAGACTAGAAGTTGAAAGGTTAGGTAATGATGATTTTGAAGTACAGAGAGCTAAGTATTTATAGGAAATAAGGCTCCTGATGGTCATGGGTAATTCCATGAATGAAATGGGAAATGCAAATTATGAGAGCTTCTTCAAGCATGTGGAGGTACAATTTAAGGCACTCACATGGTCGCGGTTCTCATCGGACTCACAGAGGTATCATCATCCACCTTCGTGTGTGTGGTGAAAAGGTATCTTTATGATGTAGATTCATGAGACAAACTCCTTTGATGAATCTTGGGGCTGTTTGAGACTGAATTATCTTTGAACCATCCATAACTTTGTCTGTGTTTTCAGTAGCATGGTTTCTAATGCTAAAAAATTCCCCCACCCATCAGAATGGGATCTTATCGGAGAAGAGGGGTCAGGTTATGAGGGTCCATCACTAAAAAAATTTTTTTCATGAACATATATCATGAGTCATGTGGGGTGTGATTTTCTACGAATCTTGGGAAGGTGAAGGTCTCCGTGAAGATCGGTTGGCCACCACCTATAAATAAAACATGAGGGGTCCATTGCCTGTAGTGGATCTCTAATAAGTACCGCACTGAGGCTTTCCTTTTTTGAAGAAATAAATCTTATGAAAATTTCTCTATGAACCAGGTTATGTAGTCCATTTCTCTGTGAACACTTTCTGGTGAACTGGGAAACGTGGTCTGCTACTCGATCATGATATATGCTAAGTGCAAGGATACTCCATAAACTATTTATCTACAATAGACCTTCCTGATAAACCTCTGTGAATAGACTCATATAATTTTATATGTCCTGGATTAATGGATGCTCATGAATCTAATCCCGATATTCTTTCTGATGACACCTAGAGAGACGCAATGGAAAACAATATTCTGATTGGGGATTATGTTCAGAGTTATTCCAATTATGATTTGCTGATGGAGAGGTTGTCAGATATCTAGAAAGATTACCCACTGTTCAAATAGGATGTCATTGTATGGATTCAACTTATGGGATGATTTCTTCATCCAAGAGGAGAGTAGAGATAAGCTGGACCACTTTTTTAGAGGCATGTTGGGACAATATCATTGGTATAGGGCTACTGACAACCATGTCAGGATGGAATTTACACCTATCATAGTGGAATTCCTTTATAATCATCTCAAAAACATTAATGGAAAGTCATTGTAGAAGGAAGAGTCCATGCCTTAGTATACAACAACTATTCAGGCAGGGCTGGGGAACCCATATATGGGGTGCGTAAATGGTTGGGATATATGCCAAGGAAGAAATTTCATGGAGGAGTTAACCTTGGCTTACTAAGTGTGCTCATCTTGTGTAGAGTTCGGGGTGGTGCTGAGGTTGGTAGTTTTGTCTGAAGTGGCATGGGATTCCCAATTCCATGTCTCTAAAACATGGGATATTGTGCTTGAACTATTTATACAGTGGTCACTGAATACCAATACATTCCATTTTCATCATGGGGAGGTCAACATTAGCCTCCTAGATCTCTATTAGATTTCTTGAATTCAGATTATGTGGGGAATGTATGATGAATTTCATTCCCTCTGAGAATTCTTGGGAGGATGAAGAACAAATTCTACATCTAGAGAAGGAATTGTTGTATCTAATTCAAAGAAAAAACAATGAAAAACATATGACCAAGGATGTACACTTTAAGAAAATGTTAGGTTATTTTATGAACTTTCCAGTAATGAAGTTGTTCGAAGGAAAGGAAGCACCCATGAAATTGACAAAGAGGTCATTCACTTGTCCAAGGGGAGACCAGTGATGCATATATGACTCTTATTGGTGGATCTTAGAAAATAGTCAGTGGTATATGTTGTGATACAGTATTAATAATGAGCATAAATTGATGGTTAGGCTAGACAAATATATTTTGGCTCTCATTTATGGGTAGATCCTACCAGTAAAAGATGCCCACATGGGAGTGCAGCCGAGCATGTTCATCACGGTGGAAATGTTGGCCACTAGGTCACACATCAATTTGGGTATCCTGGTGCTGTTGAAGTTGTATATGGTACTTCGATATATTATCAATGGGAAGAAGCCACTACACGTGTGCAGACAATTTCACTTTTTATACAGTTTAGTTGTGGCACATATGGGATGTTATGAATATGTCAATCAAATATCCCCCCCCCCTTGAGAAAAGATTTCAACTGGTGATCCTGAACATCACGGGGATTTATCTACTCAAGCTAGGTCTAGTGTCAGTGCTGAGCAAGATATGGTGAGCATACCACAACATATTTCACTTGTTCTTTCTACCGATGGGGAAATTTACTAATGATGGTACAAACACCATAGATAAATAGTTGTATCTCATAGACTTTTGAGGTGGATTAAATGTAACACCCCGAGATTTTATGAAAAATATTCTTTTTAATTTCATTAATGTCTTGTGTTGTACGCTACACCAAAATGATCTTGCACAACACGCATCCCTGACTTGGCTTGCATTACACACAATCGCGACCTTCCACGATAGCGTGTGTTGTACAGAATACCGAGTTTCGCTAAACAACGATACGTTATATAAACTAGCCATTATGAATAGTAATACCCAATTTTTGAAATTTTGGAAATTTTATTTTTCAAAATGGACTTCATTTTTTTATTTGGAATACGAAATTATCCTAGGGTGAAATTTTGGAATTTTTCTGAAAATTTTCAATTTTTGATGAATAGTGAAAACAATGGGTTATTATTTAAAAACTGACTTTTTATTTAAATAATTTTTTATTTTATTTAAATTTATTTTAGGTCAAATTTGATACATAATACCTATTTAAGTTCAATGCAATTCATAGGAGTCATTTTATAATAATTTTAGATATATAAAAATTTTTATTGAACTTTTCACCGTCTTTTACCCACCTCCTAGGAGAATTTTCAAATTTACATAAAACATAATTTTATCACTTTTTTGAATGGAATTTAAAAGATACGAGAGACACGGTTGATGTCAGTAAGTAAAATGTGGTTCAATGAGTTGAAAATAATTTTTGGTGAATAGTAACTTTTTACTTTTATTTACCACGGTTAAAAGTAAATAGGGTAATTAATGGTAAAAATGATATTATTATTACCCTAACACATGTCCTAATTCTATTGGATAAGTGTATTTCGGCCAAAAAAAATCTTAGGAATAAAATATGATCATTTAGACCCACTTGGATTAAATTAGGACTTTTAATATTAATTTATTTAAAGAAGGGTTAAAATAGTTAAAATCAAAGTATAAAAAGTAAACAATTTTTAATATAGGTTTATACATAATATAAATTCGACTACAAATATTAATTGTAAATCTTACAATATTTCATACATAATTTTATTTTATTTGTAATTTTCAGACTTTAAATAATTTAATTTATTTATGACACAATGATAATGCAGTAATTATATTATTAATGAAATATTGACATAATTGATGTTATAAATACACAAATAAATGTAATTAGAGACTTTTTATGAATTAAAATAATTTTATATGTTAATATGACATGTTATTATTGATTTAATTAACTTTTTTCAAACTAATAGTTCTGTTATGATTTTCACAAAAATCAATTACCAAATAGTGTCCAAATTGACATAAAATAGTTTTTAAAACAAATATTATATTATTAATTGTTATTTTATTCATAAAAATCTAAGGTTCGGCTAAATAACATAGATAAGGTTATATATATTAATAATAAACAACGTGGGGTTCGTTTAGCTTGTTATAGTAAGTTTATTAACCTTATAGTGTAAGAAAACAAAAAGACACAGTAAAAGTAAAATAATTTAACTTAAAGTTAAATCTAAATGATAAGGTTAAAATAGAACCCTAAACTTGTCTAAGTTCTATTGGATGAGAGGATTGCGACCCATACCCACCTTATCTTCGAAATAAATCAATTTGGAGATATTAAAAACAGAATATTACTTTATAATAAAATAATATTTTTAGTTTTTCCTAAGGTGCCCCTCTCCTCCCTTAAAAAAGGGCACATCCTCCCTCTCTTCCTCACACCACTTTGAGCCTTCAAAATCGTCCAAACCCTACCAAATTATCTTCTAAACTTCCCTAGAAACATCCTAGAGGTCGTGGTCTTCTTCAAAAACCACTTTTAGTGCCCTAAGAGGAGATCTCAAAGAGGCGCTTCAAAGAAGAGGTAATGCCCGTTACCGATTCTTTCAACTTTATTTCTTCTTCTACTTCTTCTTATTTAGTTGTTTCATTATGAAGTAATAACATCAGTATCACTAATATACTTATATGTTATTACAAGTATGAAACAACCCTATTTCACCATTTATACATCCTACGGAAAATGAAATCACCGCGTGTGCGTACGTACGGAATACCGTCTCCACGCCGTGGTGTAATCTGTTTTCGACCACCACCTTAATTAGATGGGTAAAATGGTGTAAATAAATAACTATATATGATTATTTCAAATTGATATTGATTCTTAAATATTATACATACACTTAAATAAAATTCCACTATCATGGGAATGATATCATCGCTTGTGCATATGTATGGACTACCGTCTCCACGACGCGATTAGATTCATTCTCCATGTTAACCATTCATGAATGATTATAAAGTATATATAATAATTAATCATGAAATATATGACATAATAATTATACTGTATCTATGTGTATATATATGTATTTCAACTACTTAATTTCATTCAATTCAATAAGGAAACGAAAGCAGCGTTCATGCGTATGTACGGCCTACCGTCTCCATGAACAGTGTATTTAATTTCATTTAATCGATCTATCATATATATATTTATATAATGAAATATATATTATATATAAATCATGTTTTACATTCTGTAATTATGTAAATCAGGATATAAGTAATAATATCAAGAACGATAAGTCGAAACACATACGATAAATGAAATGATTTTACCCAAAACGATACTTTAACATGGAATTTAGAAAAAAAGGGTAATATAAATTAATAAGTGAAACATATATGATATCATAACAATGAATATGGTAATTTAATAAGTCAATGACATTATTTAAATCATTATACATGAGTTTCGGATCCATACGAAGAATATCGGACCTAAGGTAAGGGAAAATCTCACAATCTCATTTTTTATCCGAGATTGTTTATACTTCAGAATTTACTGGGGAATATTTATCATCCACATACATGTTTCCTCAATATGTAATATTATTTCTATCCACCTAAAATTTTTTAAATCCATTTTTACCCTTCGGTGAGTTTTTAGTAAAAGATATGAAAATAATCTTTTGTTGTTTTTCGTACGAGGTACTTTTTGACCTTTTCGGCCAAAGTACGTGAAGAATGTTTTTTTAACTTATATGGAATGAATGTATTTTTAAAATATTATTTCCAAGAATATTCCTTTATAAGTTTTCAAGTTTATTTTTAATCAACTTCTTTTAGTTTAAAATTGTATGACATGTTAAGAAAGGAAAAATGTTTTGGAAGTAGAAAGGATATTTTCATCAAGAATGGAGTTCAAGTGTGTTATCAAAATTATTTTCCATCTAAGATAATATAGGGTTCTGTTTCTATCCCTATTATTACATTGATTTTATTATGCTGTGATGGAATTAGTTTTATTAATTCCGTTATCTTATATGAATTGTTTTATGTTGTCACGATGTTTAAGAATCCCATTTTTATTACATGGGTTATGTTATGATGTATGATTTATGATTTTGTGGAACACATAAGAATGGTTTCATTATGAGATGGGTGGGACCTATATCTCCCTCCAATGCATTGGGTAAAGATTTATATCTAATGAGATAGACATGGCTGGAACGGTAAGTTAATCTGGTTCAATGTTACAGAACTGAAATGAGGAGTGAACTCGATTCAGAAAGGGACATTATCCACTAAGATGGTCTTGGAAGCAATGCCTAGGCTACTATATAAATCATAACGTGTGCTTAATAGTTGCCACAATTACATGCTTTATTCCCATGCTATTTTATTATGATTGATGTTCCCTTATGATATATGTCTTACGTACTTCCAAGATTCACGTCTTTGATCAAGATTTTGATGTTTAGATTTTATGTTCAAGTTTTTGCATTCAAGTGTTTATGGATTGTTTTATGTTCTCTATGTTTACCCTTACTGGGCATTTGAGCTCACCCCTTTTATGTTTTCTTTTCCCCAGGATATAAAGAAATTTTTTAGATAGTAAGAAAAGGTGGAAGATCTTTATGGGAGATGTTGAAGATCTTTCACAACGATTAGAAGATTATATTCTGAGTTTCCAAAGACACTAAACTATTACAGTCCTTTTGTTTCTATTTTCGTTATGTACTAAGTATTCCACAAAATTAATGTAATTTCCATGTATGTCAAGCATCGGGACTCTACAGTTGGTATCAGAGGAAAGGTTTAATCAACATTTGGAAACTAGGATGTGAGAACTTTAGTGAGATCCCTAGAGATATTTCTAAGGTATGTCTAGGGATGTCCCTAACGTTAATTATAAGTATAGGTTATAGTACTATAATTATGGTAACCTAAGATGTTAGATATTAAAGGTACTCCCCTTTATTATGTTGTTTTCCCTAGCATGATTTTTTCCTCTCACACTATTATTTTTGGGTTTTAGACAATGGATGGAACCCAAAGGAACCGTGTTGGTCAATGTAATGGAAAATGCAATGATTGTCCTCCTGAACAAACAATTGTTATGGTAGATGGAGTGAAAAATATTGTTGTTATACTTACACAAGCTATGAATCTTTCTGGACTTCCAAATGACCATAGAAGGGAACAATATTCTATTGAGTCCTTCATGAGGAAATTTCCACCTTCTTTCAGTGGGTCTTCTGATCCACTTTTTGCTGAACAATGGATCAGTACCACTGAAAAGATATTTTTAGTTCTTCAATGTTCTGAACATGATAAATTCATCTTAGCATTATATATTTTGGAAGGTGAAGCTGATCAATAGTTGAATCTTATCAAGAATACGAGGCCAGGAGATGAAATTGAGTCCATGGAATGGGACGAGTTCAAGAACTTATTTTTTAATAAATACTTCCCTCGTATTCTTTGAACAAAGATGTAGAAGGAGTTTCTTGAACTAAAGAAAAAGGATGATGAATCTGTTGGTATATACGAAGCTAATTTTACAAGGCTTGCAAGGTATGTATCTGGCTTTATCATCCAACCTGAAAGTAAAGATGATCGATTTTTCAGTGGCTTAAAACCAAATCTTTGAAGGGAATTAGCTATAAGAGACTTCAGTATCAATGAATAAATTGTGTGTTGTGCTATCAAGGTAGAAATGGAAGTTGGTGTTACATAACCATCTCATGGTTTTGACAAGAAATGAAAGATATAGTTCAAGGAGAAATCTCAGAATAATGGAAAAAAAAGATGAATGTTTCCTTATGCTCAAAGTGTGGAAAGAAGAATGGTGGAGATTGTCTTAAAGGGACTAGAAAATGTTTTAAGTGTGGAAAAGAAAGTCATTGAGTAGCTGAGTGTTGAAGTAATGGAAAAAGGGTTGCTAATGGTGTGAATAAAGAAATGACTGCAGATAACGCACCACCAACACTTGAATGCTTCAAGTGCAATGAAATGGGGCATTATGCTAATCAATGCCCTAATCCGAGGTTTAATGATGATCGACATGAGCAACCACTTAAGGAAAAGGACAAAGGGAAGTCACATGCAATCAGTATTGGCGATGTTGAATATGAAAACGATGTGGTGGAATTATTCAGTGTTTATGTAATGGGATTCCAAAATAATTTTATGGAATATTGGAATATTTATGTATTGGTCTATTGTGGCTTTCAATAATTTTTTGGTACTGGTAACCATGGAAAGTGATTGAGATATTTTTGGAACGAAGATGATATGCGCATAATGAAGGGATAAGGAGAAAATGAAATGTTTGACAGTATTCATGAGCTCATGACTGATATAAGGAAATAGTTATATCATGGTTTGTGTATATAGAATTTTGGGGTTTTGGTATGTGGAAATAGTTAACTTTTCACAGCACTCATGTTTTCAATGGGTATTCATTTTTTTAAGAGAATACCTGATTAAGGCCTTCTAATGTTTGTAATCTCACCAACAAGACATATCGTAGGATATATGGGGATCAAGGATGGTATTAACATGCTTGTTATATGAAATCTCTGGTAATCATTTTCACTATATTATGAGAGTGGACTGCAGTATTATGGATAAGCCTAAAGATTGGAATGGATTATGTTGGAAAATAGTTAGTATTGTTTAAGGATAGAAGTTTTTTTTGATATTATTGATGGGATGTTATAGTAATGTAGTTTTAGAAAAAGTACAACCTACAGGACGGGTGACAGCCCATCACGTCAGACAAGGATGTGGGAATCAAACCCACAACTGAAGTGTGACTAGCCTTTATCGCATACCACTGGCCTACAGAAATTCCCTGGTTAGTAGAAACCAGTTTTATTTTATTAAGAGGTATGATATATGAAGTATAAGATCATTTTTGGAATCATATATGATTAACCTCACCATAGATAAACTTATGTATATTTGATAACTTTTGCTAACCTTTTGTTTGAAACAGATGGAATGACCCATCATTCTATCACATGATCTGTTAACACTTCAATAATAACAAATTCAACTTCATTTCCTTAAGAGATGAAGTGGAAATTGTTCAAAGCACGAACAACAGTGAGATTGTACCAAAATAAAGTAAGTATTTATTCTAATACAAATTCTTCAACTTTAGGGAAATGATCTTGAAAACCAAAAATGTTGTCCTAGTGCCCTTATATTCGATGAATCATATGGTACCCTAGATCATCACAAATTTATGGCTTTATGATTGTTGGATTTTTCATAGCCATGTTCTCTACCACTCTCCATCAGAACATGACGGTTAGATTTCTCTTCCATATCTATATTTTCACCTATGTTCTCCTATGTGGAAACCCAGTGATTAGTTAATTTGGGTAACTGTTACGTTTCATACTTTAGTTTTGAAAGCCAAGTTTTGGTATTCCTTTTTACGATGTGGGTTTCTATTAAAGAAAATTTCTAGTAGTAAACTATTTATAACCCCGACGAATTTCGAGGGTGAAATTCATTTTAAGTGGGTAGAATGTAACACCCCGAGATTTTATGAAAAATATTCCTTTTAATTTCATTAATGACTTCTATTTTACGCTACACCAAAAGGAGCTTGCACAACACGAATCCCTGACATGGCTTGCATTATATGAAATCATGACCTTCCACGATAGCATGTGTTGTACGCAATACCGAGTTTCGCTAAATAACGATATGTTATATAAACTAACTGTTATGAATAGTAATACCCAATTTTTGAAATTTTGTAAATTTTATTTTTCAAAATGGACATCATTTTTGGATTCGGAATATCGAAATTATCCTAGGGTGAGATTTTGGTATTTTTCTGAAAACATTCAATTTTTGATGAATAGTGAAAACACTGGGTTACTATTTAAAAACAGACTTTTTATTTAAATAATTGTTTATTTTATTTAAATTTATTTTAGGTCAAAATTGATACATAATACCTATATAAGTTCAATTCAATTCATTGGAGTCATTTTATAATAAATTTAGATATATAAAAAAATTTATTGAACTTTTCACCGTCTTTTACCCACCTCCTTGGAGAATTTGCAAATTTACATAAAACTTAATTTTACCGCTTTTGTGAATGGAATTTCAAAAATCCTAGAGACACGATTGATTTCCGTAAGTAAAATGTGGTTCAATGAGATGAAAATAATTTTTGGTGAATTGTAACTTTTTACTTTTATTTACAACGGTTAAAAGTAAATAGGGTAATTAAGGGTAAAAATGATATTATTATTATCATAACACATGTCCTAATTCTATTGGATAAGTTTAATTCGACCAAAAACAACCTTAGGAATAAAATATGACCATTTAGGCCCACTTGGATTAAATTACGACATTTAATATTAATTTATTTAAATAAGGGTTAAAATAGTTAAAATCAAAGTTTAATAAGTAAATCATTTTTAATATAGGGTTATACATAAGATAAATTTGACTATAAATATTCATGAGAAAGATAAAACGATTCCTTACATAATTTTATTTTATTTTTAATTTTTAGACTTTAAATAATTTAATTAATTTATGACACAATGATGATGGAGTAATTATATTATTAATGAAATATTGACATAATTGATGTTATAAATACCCAAATAAATGTAATTTGAGACTTTTTATGAATTAAAAATATATATATCTTAGTATGACATGTTAGTATTAATTTAATTAACTTTTTTTGAACTAATCGTTCTGTAATGATTTTCACAAAAATCAATTACTAAATAGTGTCAAAATTGACATAAAATAGTTTTTAAAACAAATATTATATTATTAATTGTTATTTTATTCTTAAAAATCTAAGGTTCGGCCAAATGACTTAGATAAGGTTATATATAATAATAATAAACAACTTGGGGTTCTTTTCTCTTGTTATAGTAAGTTAATTAACCTTATAGTGTAAGAAAACAAAAAGACATGGTAAAAGTAAAATTATTTAACTTAAAGATAAATCTAAATGATAAGGTTAAAATAGAACCCTAAACTTTTCTAAGTTCTGTTTTATAAGATTATTTCGACCCATACCCACCTTAGATTCGAAATTAATCAATTTTGAGCTATTAAAAACCAAATATGACTTTATAATAAAATAATATGTTTAGTTTTCCCTAAGGTGCCCCTCTCCTCCCTTATAAAAGGGCACCTCCTCCCTATCTTCCTCACACCACTTTGAGCCCTCATGCTCGTCCAAAACCTGCCAAATTCTCTACACCACTTCCCTAGAAACATCCTAGAGGTCCTGGTCTTCTTCAAAGACCAATTTTAGTGCCCTAAGAGGAGATCTCAAAGAGGCGCTTCAAAGAAGAGGTAATGTCTGTTACCGACTCTTTCGACTTTATTTCTTCTTCTACCTATTCTTATTTAGTTGTTTCATTATGAAGTAATAACATAAGTATCAGTCATATACTGATATGTAATTATAATTATGAAACAACCTCATTTCACCATATATACATCCTACGGAAAATGAAATCACCGCGCGTGCGTACGTACGGAATACCGTCTCCACGCCGTGGTGTAATCTATTTTCGACCAACACCTTACTTGGATGGGTAAAATGGTGTAAATAAATAACTATATATGATTATTACAAAGTGATATTGATTATAAAATATTATACATACACTTCAATTCAATTCCACGATCATGGGAATGATATCATCGCTCGTACGTACGTACGGACTACCGTCTCCACGACGTGATGAGATTCATTCTCCATGTTAACCATTCATAAATGATTACAAAGTATATATAATAAGTAATCATGAAATAAATGACATAATAATTATACTGGTTTTATTTGTATATATATTTATTTCATATACTTAATTTCATTCAATTCAATAAGGAAACTAAAACAGCGTTCATGCGTACGTACGGCCTACCGTCTCCATGAACGGTGTATTTCACTTCATTTAATCGATCTATCATATATATATATATATGTATATACTGAAATATATATTATATATAAATAATGTTTTACATTCTGGAATTATGTAAATCCGGATATAAGTAATAATATCAAGAACGACAACTTCAAACACATAAGATAAATGAAATGATTTTACCCAAAACGCTACTTTAACGTGGAATTTACAAAAACAATGGGTAATATAAAGTCATAAGTGAAACATATATAATATCATAACAATGAATATGATTATGTAATAAGTCAATGACATTATTTAAATCATTATACAGGAGGTTCGGATCCATATGAAGTATATCGGACCTAAGGTAAGGGAAAATCTCACAATCTCATTTTTATCTGAGATTGTTTACACTTCAGGATTTACTGGGGAATATTTATCATCCACATCCATGTTTCCTCAATATGTAATATTATTTCCATCCACCTAGAATTGTTTAAATCCAATTTTACCGTTCGGTGAGTTTTTAGTAAAAGATATGTAAGGAATCTTTTGTCGTTTTTCGTACGAGGTACTTTTTGACTTTTCCGGCCAAAGTACGGGAAGAATGTTTTTTTAACTTATACGGCATGAATGGATTTTTAAAACATTATTTCCAGGAAGCTTCCTTTACAATTTTTCAAGTTTATTTTTAATCAACTTCTTTTAGTTTAAAATTGTATGACATGTTAAAAAAGGAAAAATGTTTTTGAAGTAGAAAGGATATTTTCTTCAAAAATGGAGTTCAAGTGTGTTATCAAAATTATTTTCCATCTAAGATAATATAGGGTTATGTTTCTATACCTATTATTACATTGATTTGATTATGTTGTGATGGAATTATTTTTATGAATTCCTTTATCTTATATAAATTGTTTTATGATGTCACGATGTTTAAGAATTTCATTTTTATTACATGGGATATGTTATGATGTACGATTTATGATTTTGTGGCGCACATAAGAATGGTTTCATTATGAGATGGGTGGGACCTATATCTCTCTTCAATGAATTGGGTAAAGATTTATATATCATGAGATAGACATGGCTTGAACAGTAAGTTAATCTAGTTCAGTGTTACAGGACTGAAACGAGGAGTGAACTCGATTCAGAAAGGGACTTTGTCCACTAAGATGGTCTTGGCAGCAATGCCTTGGCTACTATGGAAATCATAACATGTGCTTAATAGTTTCCACAATTACATGCTTTATTCCCATGCTATTTTATCATTATTGATGTTCCCTTATGATATATGCCTTACGTACTTCCAAGACTCATGTCTTTGCTCAAGATTTTGATGTTTAGATTTTATGTTCAAGATTTTGCATTAAAATGTTTATGGATTGTTTTATGTTCTCTATGTTTACCCTTACTGGGCATTTGAGATCACCACTTTTATGTTTTCTTTTCCCCAGGATATAAAGAAAGGTTTTAGGTAAGAAAAAAAGGGGGAAGATTTTTATGGGAGATGTTGAAGATCTTTCACCACGATTAGAAGATTGTATTCCGAGTTTCCAAAGACACTAAACTATTACGGTCCTTGTGTGTCTATTTTTGTTATGTACTAAGTATTCCATAAAAGTAATGTAATGTCCATGTAATTCAAGATTCAGGTCTCTACATTAAAGGTGGTGAGGGTAGATTGCGAGTCAATATAAAATACATACATTCTACTCCATTTTACAAGGAAATTTAGATGTTTGTAGTGGATAAATCTTGAGATATACCTAGGAGTAAGCCTTGAGGATCATCCTTGTTTGATGATGTAGCTCTATCTAATTATAACACACAAACAAAGAAATATGCATAATGAGGTGATTTCATCCATTTCTTTATTTGGGATAGTCAATGAATATTAACTTAGATGATAGGCTGCATATCCAGGTGAAATACCAAAGTAGTTGAGGATACAGGCTGGTAAAGTAGTGTCTCCTCCATCACAAGGCTGATGTTGAGTGGCAGAAAGGGAGCATCATGACTGCATTGCAGACATGCATCATATTGATGAGGCTGTAGAAGAAAGGGAAGTAGTCCATGAACTAATGTCGGACATATATAAAGAGGAAGAATAATTATTACCAGATCCATCTTACCAGATCGATGAGGAAGGGGATATATTGAGGGGGTTCCGCATGATGTCCACTCAGGCTGTTGGGAAATAATTATTATGTGTATTGATTCCTTAACACATTATCTATCCCAAGGCTAGGTAAACCTTGGATACCTATACTGAATACCTCAACTTAGATGATGTGTTGGATCAGCTGAATAGGTATGGGATGTAGCTAGAAGATATTGCCTTTTATAATGGTATCTTCTTTACATCCCAATCATGTTGAAGTAAATTCATGGTGGAATTAGAAGACTTAGTGAACTCCTGAGGCGTCGTGTGTCCCTTGAAAAATCGAGTGTGGGTTTTACTGAAAATGAATTCTCCCCTGGTTTTTTTGGTGGACTAGCTTCAAAATTTCTTCCCCTTGTCTAAGAACTCATATAGATCATGGGAGAATACGTTGATGGTGAAACAATTCAAGGGAATACCAAGGTAGTATCGTTAAGGGAATCCTATTTGGGGGGTGCTGAGATAGTATCCTCATAGGACACTTTCTTGTAGTGATTCGTTGAAACCCTTAAAGTAAGTGTTGACTTGCTATAGATACCCAAAGCTTGACATACATAGAAATTACATTACTTTGGCAGAATACTTAATACATAACAAAAACAAACACCAAAGTACCGTAATAGTTTACTATCTTTGGAAACTCGGAACAAAATATTCTAATCGTGGTGAAAGATCTTAAACATCTCCCAAAAAGATCTTCCCTTTTTTTCTTACCTAAAACCTTTCTTTATATCCTGGGGAAAGGAAAACATATAACAGGTGATCTCAAATTCTCAGTAAGGGTAAGCATGGAGAAAACAAAACAAACCATATACATTTGAACTTCAAAACATGAACATAATATTTAAACATCAAAATCTTGAGCAATGACATAAAACATGGCAGTATGTAAGGCATAGTTCATAAATAAACATTAATCATGATGAAATATCATGGGAATAAAACTTGTAATTTTGGAAAAATATTAAGAACATGATATGATTTCCATAGTAGCCAAGGCATTGCTGCCAAGACCATCTTAGTGGACAAAGTCCCTTTCTGAATCGAGTTCACTCCTCGTTCTAGTCCTATAACACTGAACCGGATTAACTTACCATTCCAGCCATGTATATATCATGAGATATAAATTTTTACCCAATGCATTGGAAGTAGATATAGGTCCAACCCATCTCATAACGAAATCATTCTTACTTGTGCCGCAACATAAACATACATTATTCATAATAACCCAACAAATAAAATGGGTTTCATAAACACCATCCCATCATAACATAATCCATATAAAACAAATGGATATCATTTCATCATAAGAAAGTGAAACCATGTAAATCATAGGGACATTATACATGAAACATACACATATGAAATAATGTCATCTTAGATGTAAAATGGTTTTGATAAAACACTTGAAATGAATTCTTGAGGAAAACATCCTTTCTTTTTCAAAATAATTTTCTTTTCACAAAATGCCATGAAATTTTAAAATAAAAGGATTTTGTTTAAAATAACCATGAAATATTGTAGAGTAATCTTCATGAAAAAAATTTGATATGAAACCATAAAAATCCGTTCATTCCGTATAAGTTAAAAAAACATTCTCCTCGTACTTTTTTCGGAAAATTAAAAAAGTACCTCGTATGGTGAAAAAAAAAGATTCCTTCAAAACCATGTAGTAAAAGTAAAAAATTGGTAACAAGTAATTTAACCATAAATGAAACCATTTTTAGAAAATAGGGACATGGATGAAAAATATAACCCCAGTAAATACTTACAAATAAACAATCTCGGATAAAAATGAGATTGGAAAAGTTATCCCTTACATTAGGTCTGATATGCTTCATACGTATCCGAACCTCCTGTATAATGATTTAAATAATGTCAATTACTTATTACAGAATCATATTCATTGTTATGATATCATATATGGTTCACTTATTACTTTATATTACCCATTCTTTTGTAAATTCCATGTTAAAGTAGTGTTTTGGTTAAAATCGTTTTATTTATCGTACGTGTTTGGACTTGTTGTTCTTGGTATTATTATTATTTATATCTTGATTTAATTACTTCCAAAATTTAAATCATGATTTATATTTCATATATATATTCAGTACATATATATATATATATATATAATAGATAGATAAATGAAATGAAATACACCGTTTGTGGAGACGGTAGGCCGTATGTACACATGAACGCTGTTTTAGT
Source organism: Viscum album (assembly GCA_963277665.1). Classification (NCBI taxonomy): domain Eukaryota; kingdom Viridiplantae; phylum Streptophyta; class Magnoliopsida; order Santalales; family Viscaceae; genus Viscum; species Viscum album. The sequence continues at coordinate 1,222,121,203 of OY728119.1, forward strand.
TTCCTTATTGAATTGAATGAAATTAAGTAGATGACATGAATATATATATAAATTAATCCAGTATCATTATTATTTCATATATATCATGATTACTTATTATATATACTTTATAATCATTCTTGAATTATTAACATGGAAAATGAATCTCATCGTGTCGTGGAGACAGTAATCCGTACGTACGCATGAGCGATGATATCATTCCCATATTTATTGAATGGAATTGGAGTGGATGATATAATATCTTAGAATCATTATGATGTTATAATAACCATATATAGTTATTCTTTACACCATTATACAAATCCATGTAAGGTGGTGGTGGAAAAAAAATTACAACACGGCGTGGAGACGGTATTCTGTACGTACGCACGCACGGAGATTTCGTTTTCTGTAGGATGGATAGAAGGTGAAATAGGGTTGTTTCATTTTTATAATAAAATATCAGAATATATGTAATACTTATGTTATTACTTTATAATGAAACAACTAAAGAAGAAGAAGTTGAAGAAGAAGGAAACTTGAAAGAATCGGTAGAAGAGATTACCTCTTCTTCAGCGCACCTCTTTTAAACTTCTTAGGGAACTAGAGTTGGTCTTTTGAGAAGTTCATAACCTATATGATATAACTAGAGAGGTTTAAAATATGAATTGGTATGGTTTGGCAGAGCTTCAAGGCTCAAAAAGGTGTGAAGAGAAGAGGGAAGGTGTGCCCTTTTTATAAGGGAGGAGTAGGGAACCTTAGGAAAACTTTAAATATTATTTTATAATAAAGTCATATTCGGTTTTTAATAGCTCCAAATTGATTTATATTGAAGCTAAGGTGGGTATGGGTCGAAATCCTCTCAACCAACAGGTTTTATAACATCAATTATGTTAATATTTCATTAATAAGGTAATTACTGCATCATCATTTTGTCATAAATAAATTAAATTATTTAATATCTAAAAATTATAAATATAATACCAATATTTAAGATATCTTGTTATCTTTCTAATGAATATTTATAGTCAAATTTATTCTATGCATAACCCTATATTAAAAAAAATTAGTTATTAAAATTTGATTTTAACTCTTTTAACTCTTCTTTGAATTAAATAATAATAAATGTCTTAATCTAATCTAAGTGGACAAAAATGATAATATTATATTCCTAAGGTTGTTTTTGGTCGAATTAAACTTATCCAATAGAATTAGGACATGTGTTAGGATAATAATAATATCATTTTTACCCTTAATTACCCAATTTACTTTTAACCGTGGTAAAGAAAAGAAAAAATTTACTATTCGCCAAAACATATTTTTATCTTATTGAACTACATTTTTCTTAATGATATCAATCGTGTCTCTTGGATTTTTTGAAATTTCACTCACAGAAGTGGTAAAATTTAGTTTTATATAAATTTGCAAATTCTCCTAGGAGGTGGGTAAAAGACGGTAAAAAGTTCAATAAAATCTTTATATATCTAAAATTATTATAAAATGACTCCAATGAATTAAATTGAACTTATATAGGTATTATGTGTCAATTTTGGCATAAAATAAATTTAAATAAATATTCGGTTTTTAAATAGTAACCCAGTGTTTTCACTATTCATCAAAAATTGAATGTTTTCAGAAAAATACCAAAAATTCACCCTAGGCTAATTTAGAAATTATGAATCCAAAAATTAAGTCCATTTTGAAAGATAAAATTTATGAAATTTCAATAAGTGGGTATTACTATTCATAATGGCTAGTTTATATACCATATCATTGTTTAGTGAAACTCAGTATTGCGTACAACACATGCTATCGTGGAAGGTCACAATTGCGTATAATGCAACCCAAGTTAGGTATGTGTGTAGTGAAATATCCTTTTGGTGTAGCATACAACACAAGACATCAATGAAATTAAAAAGAATATTTTTCATAAAATCTCGGGGTGTTACACTTGCATCCTTTTATGGTCATCTCTCTTATTATCTATCTAACTTCTCAACTTACGCCTATTTATTATTGGATAATCTTGTACCGGTAACCCCCTCTCATGGGGATGAAGATTCAACCAATGTAGAGAGACAAGTTTTATGATTTTTCCCTAAATAAAGAGGAGATAGTAGGCTAGATGGAGATAAAGAGGCTAGAACTTCTAACCCTTAGTCCACATATCCCTCTGTTATATATAGGGGACCATCCCTTGGTGTCCCAATGATGATAAATCAAGAGCATGAGCCACAATTTCTATACCTTTGTAATTTTATCACTTCATATGGTTACACTTGTGGAATATTAGACTAGATTTACTGACATGATGCATGACCAAACAGTCCTGTGAATCGAGGGTTCTCTACATGTGAAAATGGTTAGAGGACTCAGGGATCCTGTCCTAATAGAGGAACTGGTCTGTACGGAGCTAGGTATCTGAGTCAACTAGTCTGTGGTTTCTGATGATCAATCAATTTTTATTGCGGGTGATGCGGCTGATGGGGTAGAACATGGAGTTGGAAATTCAATACTTATCATGATAGGATCAAGTAATGAGGACCAACCTGATGATATGGATCCTGGCCCATCAGACATGATTCTATAGGAGGATCTTGTTGAGGAACTCCTTTATGAATTTCCAGAGCATAAAACCACTGATTTGGTTTAGTTAGAAAATTTTGATTCTGATGTAGTCCAGTATAGTAGGGAAACCCAAAAATGAGCATGGATGTTAATCGAGAATTTCACCAAAACATATCTATAATCAGAGTTGGCAAGCTGAATAGGATCACTTCACCATTTGATGAATGATCTGTGCGCTGGAGGGGTGGATGCGCAAGGTCTACACATACTGATCTGAGGCTACCTCACTGAGAAAATACATGAGATAATTCTTCATCTGGATATCACCTGGCACCATGATTAGTCATTCAGTACTTCAAATATTCAAGAGGCTGAACAATTGATCCAATTATTAGAAGAATTTTCAAATGAACATTTCTCATTCATCTCCACTCAAATAAGGCTTGTCAAGTAACTAATGGACCAGCTAGTGGGGATCCAAGCGAAATTAAGGCAAGAATCACTCCAAGTTTTCGACCTTCAGATAAAATGGGACCGAGCACAAATTAGGTTGAAAGATCTTCAATCTAAATCCACTGATGAAATAAGTGGGCTTGAAAGGTGATGAACGTCCTTATAGGCCACACGCCAGAAGGTGGTGAAGTTGAAATGCTCCATTGAAGGGGCCAATTCATAAGGGTCGTGTTTTCCCCAAAATTGTTTTTTTTTCTTTCTCATACTAAACTATATGCATGGGAATATTATTTCATGATTTACTTATTGAATTTCAATCATATTTGTAAAAAAACTAATGATAAATCCCTAATATCACAAGGATCAGGCCAAGTGTGAGAAATAAGGGAATATGACATAATTGTTCACTTCATATAAGAGTTCCCCTTAATCATTGAATACTCATGTATTCTATTGTCAACTAAATGTCTGGAGTATTCAGAAAAAGAAAGGCCATGGACATCATATAGGTATCTCAAAAAAACCAACATACCTTTTCAAATGTGCACTAGTATGCAAGCCAGATAATATCCAAGGGAGTTTGAATCAATCCGAACAAAGGGAAAATGAGAAGTGTGAATCACAGTGACCAAAATTTGGAATCACGGAGATGATTTAATTCTATTACAAGATAACTTCTTACTATATTCAGGACACAGTATTCATAACATTAACCTGAAATAGGGAATAACAAATGAGGGTCGACTGCCGGCCGTATCTAAAACATGATACCTAACTCAAAAGGTCATTCGATATCTTTTGGGGCGTTTTCCCAGTTTGGTAGGAGAGAAAAATTAGCATAGAAAAACTATTATGGGGTCCCTTAAAACATGAAAGAGGATGAGGATCCAAATTATGGGCACCCAAATCATAGAATAGAGTGGTGGAATATTTTAATGGATTGTTACACTCTTGAAATTATTCCATCGTAACTAAAGAACAATAGGGTACACACATTGGGATGAACAAAGATTAAACCTATTCCCTAGAAAGGACCAATATGGTGAGTTCCTAGTGTGCCTTATAGTTTTACATAATTCTATCATGTAAAATGAAAATGTAGTTTAACGTCATATGATATGTACCTATCTCGCAGTTTAACATCATGTGAAAGGGATGTTGTACATAGTTTATGGTCATATTTCTTAGACCATATACAACAATTTAGTGTCATGTTTCATGGACTAAAATGTATGTTATTATAATTTTTTCATGGAATTGAAGATATTAAAACAATGTGAATAAGACAAAAAAATCTTTGAAAACATTAAAGTATTAGGGAACAGACGGAAAGGGGAACATGTGATAGAGCAAGAGGCGAATATCACAGTGAGAATTTCATTTTGAGGTTATAACATTTTGACCACAAATTGGGTAGAGGGGGGAAAGGGTAATGATCTTATTTTTGGCCTTGAGGCAAAATATTTTGGCATCACTACATATCCTATAAGAAAGGGAATCAATCCATATGTAGTTCTTAAAGCACAACATAGTTGGATGCCAACACTGGTGGGGAAATCCTTTGTGGTGATGAAGCTAAAACATCTCGTAATCATCATGGGCTATCAAAAACATGCTTAGGGAATGGTTTTAGTTTAACTTCATGCATTGAGGATAATTTTTTCTTAGTTTAAAGTTTTGGGGTTTGGACCATAGGGCTCCTAGTTTATGTTCATAGAGTATGGACCTTGATAGATGGTATCTCGAGTGGGTATGTGTGGTGGAGAGTTATGATAAACATACTGTGAATGAGGCCAAGGAGGCCTACACACACCACATATTCTTTCTTGAGGATGATTGCATGACGTTTAAAGTCATTTATCTTGGACTATAAGAAGGAAATCTCATCTCAAAGGTATGTGTGTAACATACAAGAGGTAAAACCATATGTGAATGAGGGATAAGAGAGACCATGTGCCACATTGATGTATCAAGATTAACTATATACAAATTAAGGACATAGAGCATGGACCATGGGTGAGGCCAAATAGCCAAAGGTTTGAAGGAGTTTGTGGATGGGCCCAAAGAAAAAGTGTCTAGGAATAACTATGTATCTTTAAGGATGGGAATCAAGATTTACATAGTTATGAGATCTTGTATAGTATATCATCATGTAGTAAGGATGATGAACACATGAAAAGGGGAAACAACATTGCAGATGGACCCAAGATTGATGATCTAGGTGTCACTACATATCCATAAAGATGGTAATCAAGACACACATAGTTATAGAAGGAAAATTTCCCAGTGAAAGTCTGACCTATACATAGAGAAAATATTCATTAGATATTATTTGTTTCTTTTTTTGATTAGTTGTAACATGATGGAATGTTTGGGTGTTTCCGTAAGAATTTTGTTGTGTGTAGGTCTTTACAGCTAGCATGATTGATGACCAGTACCAAGGGAGATTCCTTCTCAAGTGAGAACACAAAATTGATGCACTATTTTTCAGCATGCAGCCAGGATGCTGATGTGGTAGTTTTAAGGTTGTTTTATAAGACGTACCCATTCATTTTAACTTCATGCGGTAAGGACACTGTAGGAGTTGTTTTGAAAGGTATGTGTATGAAGTGGCTATTGGAAACATTTTTTGAATGGGGACCAAATAGGTCGACACCACACCAAAAATTTCAAAGAAAACAATGAATAGTCTCTTAGTTTAAGGTCATCGTGTTTGAACCATGGAAGCCCAGTTTAATTTCATGTGTGTGGGATGTGTCCGTACAGTTTAATGTCATGTGGTAATGATGGAGATGTCGCACAATTTATCATAATGTGACTAGGATATTAGGCTAAAATAGTTACCCTAGAGAGGAAGTGTGTGTGGTGTGGAAAAATAAACCCCATGTCAAGGAGGCCAAATAGTCCAATACCAAGCCACATATCCCAGGGAGAACCATGCATAGGCTCTTAGTTTAAGATCATGGAGTTTGGACTAAAGGGTCGTGCAGAAACTCTATGTTGGTGCAAACCCTACCAACACTCCTAAGACCATGTGAGCCATGCTCAGTGTAGGAAAAAAAGGGTGAGGTTGGGCTTTCCCCATCATATGGCAGTGCACAACAATGGAAAAGAAATTATGGATGGGAATGTCCTGACCACACTAACATCCCCACTCAATGCGCGTGGCTATATGGAGGGGAAACAACAGCTGTGTTAGTGACCCACAGGGATATAAGAAGGTAGAAATTATGAGCTAGGGTACCCATTGTATGGAACATAATAATGGTAGTGTGATAATGGAGAGTAATTGTTTACTATATTGGAAACAAAGCATCCATATTATGTTACTGATAATGGTGATAGAAAAATTAAGGTTTATCGCTGACCATGTTTGAGACATGGTACCTAACTCAAAATGTTCCCCAAAGTCTTCTGGGGTGTTGGACCAAAATAGTAGTTGAGGCATACGGATTGGATCCATGCCATTAGGGGATCCCTTCAGACATATAAGAGGATGGGGAAATATGTAAGGGGTCACATGAAGTGTGGAAATAGATTGGGGAAATATACCTATGGAATCCAAAACTACTGGTCTCATTCCACCACACATTCAACCATGTTGGTGTGGAACATCCATAAGTAGGATCAGATCTACCTTCAGTGATCGAGCTCCTAGGTGGGGTCTTGAAAAAAATTTAATGTCTTTCTTCTCATACCAATATCTCTATGTTTAAGGTCATATACTGTGCACCATAGGTTCCTAGTTTAATGTCATGTGTGAGGGATGTATCCATGTAGTTTAATGTCATGTGGTAAGGATGAAAATTTCACATAGTATATCATAGTTTGACTTGTACAAATGAATACAAAAGGATAACTGTGTGGTGCGGAGAATAACCTGACGTGAATGAGGGCCAAATAGATCCACCCCACAAGACATGATCTAAAAGTGAGATTTAGGTTGAATAGCCAGAAATGTTTGTGGTTTTGTGGTTGGGCCTAAAGACAAAATGTATGGGTGTTGGTATCTATCCCATATTGATGGTAATAAATCCATGCATAGTTCTTGAAGATTAGTAGAATTTAAATTCATGTGGTCAGGAAGATAGCTGGGAGGGGTTTTTTGAAAGGAACATGCATGGTGTGGCCACCATAACCCATTTTCAATGAGGAAGAAAGAGATCCACACCACACCACACATTACCTTGGATGAAACCCAGGACAAGAAGGGGATAAAAGGTTCATGATTATATGGTTGGGCCTGAGGAAAAAAATTCCCATACATCAATATGTACCTCGTAAGGACGGAAATCAAGCCACGCATAGTTCTAGAAGATAGAATGGAAAATGGCCTAACCAAAAGGGGGTGATAGTCTCTTAAACAAGAATATCATGGTTGTTAAGCAGTTTATTATCATGTGAATAAGTCACTAAAAATATTAGTTTAGGGTCATAAAATTCAAAAAGATTAAAGAAGAAATGTGCAGTGTAACGCCATAAGGCAACCCGACATAAATGAGTTCTAATAAGGACATCAAGACACACCATGCATTCTTGAATGATACTCAAGATAAGGGTCCAAATAGTTGAGTTTGTGACTCTATGGATAGGCCTAGGTACAATATGTCTGGGTGTCTCTACGTATCCTATAAGGATGGTAATCAATACATACTTAGTTCGTGATGATGACATGGAAGATGGTAAATGTCAAGGGTCAACGTCTTCTCAAGTGAGGACATCGTAGATCTATTTAGTTTACTGTCATACATATGGGACATGTGATACATAGTTTCATGTCATACTATCATGAAGGGGGTTGTTATATATTTTTTCGTTGTGCAACAAGGATTTCCAAGGTCTTAGTTTAAGGTTGTAGAGATTGGACCATAGGATGAGACTTCAAAAGCATAACATTGCAGCATGGTTCCATGAGGAAACCTGACATACATGAGGACCCAAGGGATCCACACTATACCACACATTCCTAAGAAATACTCACACACCATTTACCATTATGGGGGATAATGAAAATGGTTTTTAAATGGTTTGGTTGGTTGGACCCAAAGACTAAGTGTTTGGGCATCATTATGTATCCCATAAGGATGGTAATCAAGACATACATAGTTTTGGAAGATCTATTTAGTTTAAACATAATGTAGTAAGGATGATAGATAGGAGAACATCTCGACCCATAAAGTTATGTGGACATAGAATGTATAACCCTACATGAAATATTCCACGGAGGGTCATATTGTATCGTGTGATCTTGAGGGAGGAGACTAGAATTCAAGGCACATATTCAAGATACAACCCATATATAGTTTAAATTCATAGGCATTTTGATGTAAATTCCATGGATTTTAACATCGTTCAGTAAGGAACAGGGGAACAATTCAATGTCATGTAGGATGGATCAGTTTAGTGTCATAGAGTAAAAAAGGGAACTTTTTTTAAGGTCATGTTGAAAGGGTGATCAATGCTATAGAGTTTAACTTGTTACTGCTATAAAGTAGTAATTTAATGTCATGTAAGATGAATTATATCTTAGTTTAAGGTCGTAGAGCTTTGACCAAATTCTATGGTGTTTAGCATCACACTGGATGAGGTAGTCCAGTGTCGTGTAGAAAATATGTGGGAAAAATGTTCTAAAAGGGATTTTCATGGCGTGACTAATATAACCCAACATGAATGAGGACTGAGCGGGACCTATACCACAAAATACATCTCCAGACCAATAAAGATCTTATTTTAAGGTTGTAGAGATTGAACCATAAGATAATTTTTCCGTTTATCATCATGGAATGAGAATGAAATAATATTTTAACGTCATGAAGGACTGTATAGATCTTAGTTTATGGTCATAGATCTTGGAACATAGGGACATTTTAACATCATGTTGGATGAGATAGTTGTTTAATGTTCTGCAGGATGAGGAAATATAGTTTAACATCCTATTTCATTGACGATAAGGATTATATTTTAAGGTTATAGAGATCAGACTATATGTCTCCTAGATTAAGGTCATAAAGTTTGGACCCCTCTGTACAGTTTACCATTTCATAGAAAGGATGTGTTTCATGCTATTTAACATCATGTTGAAATGATGAAGTGGTATTTTAATGTTGTGTTAGATGAATTGTTGTGCTCATGTGAAGAACTATTTGAGGGACATCCCATGCGAGGAGTAATTATCTCACCATATATATTGATCAAAGAGTATGCACCATTAGGATAGACTTTGTGCGTGAAAAATTTGGTGGTTTCCTACAGGGTATCATCGGTGCTCAGAGAAACAAAACCATTTCTTCGTGAAGAATGGAGTGCAGATGAACTCTCTTATTAAAATCCCTAGATATATTATTCTAGTGTCTATCTAGATTATTTAAATCTTGAATACTATTCTCATCAAGAGATTCATGTTTGGCCAAATGAAATTTTTCAACTTTTTATGATGTTTATTGATCATAGATAACTATACAGAGAAATGAAAACTGAATCTAAATAGAGAGGAATGAATTTTTCCATAAACTAGGGAATATAGCATCACCTGGGTGGAATTACAAGTCGTTATCTGATAATCTCATAGAGTGTTAGGGATATTATCTAGAAAACTTATTTTATTTTGTCCCATTATCTTCTCCAAAATTTTGGAGAGGGTTTTGTTTAATTCCTTGATCTTTCCATTTTTCTATGCATGGTGGTGAGAATTGTCGTTGGAATAGATATTGTACGACTTCTTCAACTTATCTTCCGAGAAGTTAGTGTTGTTATCTATGAGAATATAATGGGGAACCCCAAATCAATGGATGATGTTGGAGCTCATGAATTCAAAAATATACCAAGAATTCACTTCCTTTAGAGTAATAGCTTCTTCCCACTTGGAAAAAATCTGTCACAATTAGAATAAACATGTACTTGTGAGATTTCTTAGGTGGGTATATTCCCACAACATCAAGTCCCCAGATTGTGAAGGGTCAAGAGTAATTTGTAGTATGGAGGGGCTCTAACAGTCAATGCACAAATTTTTCACTGATCTAACTCATGTGGCACGTCTTGCAGAACATGATATTGTCATGGAACAAAGTGGGATAGAAGTATCCCAGCCTTCGAATCTAGTGGGAATGTTTCCTCCCTGTATGATGAGCCCCACATGTCCCAGCATGAACTCCCTTCATAAACTAGGGAATCTTGTATCATTGAATACAATAGAGTATCATTCCATTGAACCCACTTTTGTAGAGAGACTTCTCTTGGATTTAACTACTCTTGAGGGTGTACTGCACTACACGATGATGGATTAACTCACATTTTTCTATGTCCATCAGGATATTTTTGTGATGGAGATACTCGATGAAAGGGGTTATCCAATTCGAGGTTTCTTCAGATATAGGGGGTCCTATGGACTTGGTGTGAAATCATTGGTTGTCAGGTTATTTACCTGCTGGTTGTTTTTGTCATCATCTTAACTGACATGGGAAATTAATCTTTGATGCAGCAAAATGAATGAACAAATATTTTTTTTAGGCTTTACAAGAGAAGTATCTAGACCATACAAGGCATTAGCTCAACCATTCTATGTTAGGGGATCACGAGTCACCTCTGGTTGAGAATGGAACCAAGCCATCAACTGGTGAGTGCGCTCTAATGTGGGCACATTATCCAGATTCCTAATAATATGGTCATCATTAATCTGTTTGATGACTAGATCATAATCCCCCATCCCATGCAGGTAGAGAACATCAACCGCGAGAGAATACTCAAGGCCAATGATGAGAGCCTAATACTCTAACTCATTTTTAGTGATTCCCTCTAATGTCACGAATGAATAATGAAACGCATCCTGGGTAGGAATGATGAAGACAATTCCTAGGCCTACTCTGTTGATCATGGGGTCATTGATAGTTTTTCAAGTGGGACTCTATGAGGAACCATAGAAGTGCATCTTTCAGCATGGAATATCCTAATCCACTGATAGGATAGAATCTTCTTAGAAATAAAGATCTATATACTTCTATGTAGGGGATAGATGAGTAGGAAGAAGTCCCAAAAATGCTTTAACCTTGATGTCCTTCTATGGAATGAATCTAATATTGGACCACTGAAGAATCAAAACCCACTATGTAAGAGGTTATTTCAACATAGGGTGGTTCAGAGTGTACTTCATTGGATCCATGTGGGAAACCAGTTGTACCACATGATGATACAAATAGTGTCACAACTTCTATGCTATGAAAACTAGTACGAGGTATCTCTTCTTGATAGGAGAATATCTAGACTATACATTGAGGAGTATGTGACTGTGATAGTAAAAAAATTTCATTACCCCTTCATTATTCTTCTGGGTGAGAAGGGCATCGAGGATTAATTCTAGGGTGGTCACATAGAGGACCATTTGCTTCCAGATATGGGAGGCATCAAAATCGAAGGGTGTAGAAGGTACTTCTTGATATCCTCCAAAGTTGTCCAGCACTATTCATCCCACTATTAGATGTATCCTTTCTTCATGAGTCTGGAAAAGGTATTAATCTTTCCAGACAGATTTGAGATGAATCAATTTATATTGGCTAAGAGGACTTGAAATCATTGGAGCTCCTAGAGGTTTATTAGAGGGGGGATATGGATGATATACTTGATCTTCTCTAGGTCAATCTCAATACCTTTGTAACTAAGAAAAATCAAGGAAATTTCTAGAGGTCACCCTAAAAGAACATTTCAAGGAGTTCATCTTCAGATAGAAGGAGGACAGGAAGACAAACACTTTCTTAGGACCTCTAAGATGGTTCTAAAAGTAGTGTGATTTGACCACAAAATCATCCACATTTCATTCCACTAACATACCGAGTATTTTTTTAAAGATTTGGTGAATGACATGCTGACAGGTTACTCCTACATTCTTTTAATCGAAAGGAATTACCCGATAACAAAAGGTACCCTATGGAACTCTAAAACTGGTAGATTTCTCATGTTTAGAGGATATATATATCAAATTATACCTAGAATACCCATCTATGAAAGATAGATCCTGGAATCTAGCGGTGATATCAATCTGTAGATTCATCACCATAAGGGGAAAATCATCCTTCGAGCAGTGGTGGTTGAGATCCTCGAAGTCGATGCAAACACTGATCTTCCCATTCTTCTTTCTGATATGAAAAATATTAGCAAACCATATGGGGAATTTAACTACCTTTATTAATTTTTATTGGATGAGCTTTTCAACTTCAATCTCAACCAAATTACTGTGATATGGGTTCATCTTCCTCTGAGGCTACTAGAAACTGTGATTATTTATTGGGAGTCTAAGAAAATGGATAGAGACCTATGGGTATAACCCTAGAATCTCATCCTACCCCTTGGAGAACATATCATGATATTGCTTCAGGAAGTCGACATATTTCTATTGTTCCACTGTAGATATGGATGCATTCATAAGCGTCGGCCTAAGATCTCTCTTGATGGAAGGATTCACATGTAACAAATCATTGATGGTGGTGGTGACACCCTCTTCGAAGGTGGGAGGAGTATCTTTAAAATATTCCTCATAATCTAATGTGATGGGATCATTGGGAGGAGGAAATTATTTCTAGTTAGCTGAACCTGTAGGAATTCTAGTGTTGTCTTGAGTGGTGGTGGAATTTTCAATAGTAGACTCATTCACTATTATAACCAAGGAAACAAAGGTTGTCAACTTGATTCCATCATGACTTCGATCAAGGGTCTCACACTTGATGATGTCAAATAAGTGGTTTTGCGTTTTTCTATGTTGTCTTAGACCATCCCAATGAAACAATAATGTATGTTATATTTTGGTAGCCATGGGGAGAACAACTCAATACCTTATATGGTTAAGAGTCCCTAGTATCACTCTATCATATCTTGTATATGAGTAAGAGGTAATCTTCCAACATTCCTTGAACCTAAGAACATTAATTCCCCTCATCTCAATGAAGGTGAAGAAATTTCTCATGTATGTAATTGTATCCTATAACTGGTGAATTAGGAGGATGAATGTATTGTCCATGTCCATACAAGGGGTGGAAACAGTAGAAGTGTACTCATCCTCATTAGTATGAACCTGCTTCTCCTTGATCTTGTAATACTCAACATCAAAATAATAGTCTTTATAAGAGTAAAAAAGGTGATGTGTCACCTTTGAGAATTCCCACTCAACCATTGTTCGAGTACTTAAGGCATTGCTGATATGAGGAAAGAACTGCTACATGCATATGGATCCATGGACTACCCATCAACACATTGTATGTGGAATCCTATGAGAACACTGTAAATTTAGTGCTTGCAATCAGTCCATTGAACTGGGTCTTCTGGTGGATTATTCCACATAGTATCTACTCGTTCATGTCATAACCCTAAATTTTCAGGTCATGGGGACTCTAATCTAATTCATTCAGTCCTAGATTCTTAACCATATGAGTTAGGATAAGATTGATATTGGAACTTGTGTTGACAAGAAAATGGTAGAATTCCACAACAATGAGCTATCATGTGATGTATAAATGGTGGATGCTCCCCTGTATAGGATAAAATTCATCTTCTCATGATAATGAGATGTTGTCTTGGCATTCTACTCATTCAACTTCTTGGTCCTGGAAGGACTATGCAGCTACTACCTCTATCTCAAACTATATGGGGATTTTCAAATACTTTGTGATGGCTTCACATATCTCTTTTGATAGTTTTAGGTCCTTGAGAATCAAGAGATTTTCATGAACATTGGAAAGACTCTTAAGCATGTCATACTTCCATGTCATGTGAAAATTTCGTCCAATATAAGGTTGATTTGTGGTAGGAGGTTTTATGGGTGTCACTGGTCGAACCAGTGGAATCTTGCTGGTTCTAGGGATGTCCTAATGCTCATTAGATAAACATTGTAAATTTATTACCGGCAGATTGGTAGATGACTGAGGCCTAGCCATATGGGAGTGCAGCTGATCATGATGTGGTCACAGTGACTCTTCCTGATCGAGTATCCTGAATGAAGTAATTTTTTAATATAAAAAGACATTATGTAAGGTCAATTCCTATTCATATCTACACTAATCCTACTATCTGGTCTTGGCAGTGATCGTACCACGATTCACCGTTTTATTCCACCCTTACACCACTGTTTTAAACTGGTTTTGTAATGAATATTCCAAATATAATAATAAATTTCAATTTATGTTTGAATCAGTTAATTAATGTTAATAAATATTATAATGTGAAATTTTACTTGTTTTTATTATTTCAATGTAGGAGGAGATGATTTGGAAGGCCCTTGATGATGTGGAAGAAAAATGGGCCAAAATTGCATGGATCCATGAAGACCTGTCCATTGTTTTGCTTTTATAGAAACTTACGTGAATCCAAATGGGCTCATATTTTTTGTACTGGTACAAAATATAATGTTCTAAAAATATTTTGTAGGACGACAATACCAATTCGTCCATCAAGGGGCCCAACCGAACTGATGTGTCCAAGGAATAAAATCTGCACAAAGTCAAATGTGGTGTTCTATAATCTGTCCATATCTCCAGATTCACTAGTCTAATTCATTCTGGACTTTATGTGGATATAGTAAGGATGTGGGGATAAAAATTTCTATTTTTTTCAAAAGGGATATTCAGGTGTCTATTGGTCGAAACGCGTGGTACATATGGATTGAATAAATATGTGTTCCTAAAACCACCTTCCAATTTTCCTATAAAATGGCACCTTGGGCTCCCTATTTCAGAGTTCGGCCAGGAGGCAAGGTTCTACCATTTTGGAGTCCCCAAGGAGTCTTCTCAATATCCTTTATGTTCTGGAGGCTATGGGAATTTCTAACCCAACAACTTTCTCTTCTTCCTCTCCCATGGGTTTCTAAACCCCTTGTGATCACCCGGGGAGGAACATGATATAATCTCGAGATTCATTTTTGTATTATATTGAATGTTCTTTTTAAATCCATGTTTTATGTTGTTTTTCTTCATCATGTATTTTAATTTTATTTATTTATGTACCGGTATGTCATTATCAACTCATATGATCATGTTTGAGGTACCCATTCACACACCATTCACCACTTCTTTTTCCCCCTTTCAATTGCGGTGTTTATGTGGTTCATATTGGTCAATTGAACCCATGTAATCACTCTCAAGGCCATTTAAATTTATGTCAGGGTATCACAATGAAATAACATACAAACTTGGATAGTGCATTGAGTTCTTCGTGTGTTTCCTTGGTGAGTTTTGGTTATGAAGTCAAACAAAAATCACCCAATCATCGGCGGTGACCGGTGAATCATTGTTTGTTTTCGACTGAACCCTATGAGGTATCCTAGTATAAACATAGTAACATTCTGGTTCTAGATGTTACAAACCTGGGGTTAAAATATCTTAACCCAATATCATGAAGGGATGAATGTTAAACATCATCAGATTACCTCAGGTTGATCACGCTTAATTAATTCTTTTAATCTCTACATTGTTTTATCGCTTTCATTTTATATTTTCATCTTTAATCATCAAACCCCAAAGTTAAAAAACCCTCATTCACCTTATACTTTCCTAATAAAAACCCTCTTTTTAAATTAATTATCTAAGGCTTCATCGAGAGACGACCTAGGCTGGTTGCTATACTGTAGAAATTCGAGTCAAAATTAAACAACTAATTTGACGCGCTCGACAACGCGATCAAATTTTGGCACCGTTTCCGGGGATCCAACATAATTTTTTTCTTTATTTCATTTTATTTATTTATTTTACTTCTTAATTAGTACTCCTTTCAATACCACACCCTCATTTGATTGTTTTTTTGGGGTTTTATCCCCATTTTTGGTTGTTTTGTTTTGTGTGTTCTTTCTCTCCTTCTCTCTCTTATTCTCCATCTCTCTATATAATTCTGTATTATAACTTTATATTCTATTTTCACCCCTCATAAGTGATTTTATCCATATAAAAAAACAAACTTTCCATCTTTTTTTCATGACCCGATCTGGTAAAGAAACACTACTTGAATCTGACCATGAAATTGAAAAGTCACTTCATACTCAAATCAAGGCATCTAGAGACGGACAATCAAGTAATATTGAAGAATCCCTTTTGGAACTTCAAGTGGTCCTAAGCCAATCCAAAATTGAACCCAATCAAACCTAATAAAACATGAATTCAAATAATTGAACTTTAAAATAATTGACCACCCCTGATGTGGTGTACCAACCTGCATACATCCAATATCCTGAGCAAGAAGCCAACTTGGAGATGAGATCAGGCCTCATCCACCAACTTCCCAAATTATATGGTCTTCCTGGTGAGGACCCTCACAAACATCTCAAAGATATTCATATATTCTACTCCACCATGAAACATCAAAATGTGTATGAGGACCTAATTATGTTTAGGTCCTTCCCTTTCTCCCTTGATGGTGTAGCCAAAGATTGGCTATTCTATTTTCCTACCACAATTGTGGGCTAGAATAACCTAAAATTACTCTTTATGTAGAATTTCTCCCATGCCTCATGAACTGCATCAATTAGGAAAGAAATCTGTGGAATTAGTCAATCACAAGGAGAGACCCTTCATGAATATTGGGAGAGATTCAAAATACTTTGCTAAAGCTTCCCCCACCACCAGATTAGTGAACAACGATTAATACAATACTTCAATGAGGTAATTATTCCCATGGATCGTGGAATGATTGATGCTGTAGCTGGTGGTTCCCTAGTTGATAAAACTCCTTCCACCAATCATGACTTAATAGCCAACATAGCTCAAAATGCACAACAATTTGGTACATGAGCAATTGCACCAACCTGAGGAGATCATGAGCTAAGTCATTCATCCCTAGAACAAAAGATAGATAATAAACATGATGAGATTCATACCCTTTTAAGTCAATAAGCTCAAGCACAAGGTAACTCACACTCTACTTCTATTCCACTAAGTTGTGGTATTTCTTCTGATAAAACTCATTTTTCTGATCAGTGCCCACAACTTCAGGATTCATCTGTGTCCTGTGAAGCAGTATTCTCAAAGAATCCTTTTCAGTAAGCACCATCCTTCAAGAAAGATCCATTTAGGCCAAATCCAAACCTCGGGTGGAAAGCACAACCCCAGTATAGACAAAGAGGAAACTCAAGATACCCCCAAGAAGAATTGGTATCAACAAGGCCTAGGTTTGCAACCTTCTTATCCATCAACATCTCAAAACAATCCTCCTCCTCCCAAATTTGAACCAAGCCTCGAGGTTATGGTGAAGCAAATGGAAACCCAGAACCTCCAGTTCCAACAGACCACACAATCAGTAATTCAATACCTACAAACTCAAGTGGGACAATTGGAGAACACCATCGGAGAGCTTAAGATGCAAGGGTCTAGACAACTACCATCCCAACCCATTGCCAATCCGAAGGACAATGGTAGTGTATGTGCAATTAAACTTCGTAGTGGTAAATAAGTTTCTCATTCTATTGATTCTATGCAACAGGTATGTCCCCCTCTTGAAAACACTCCTTCCCAAACATCAAACATTTCTTCTAATGAAAAACAAAATAAAAAGGAAAATCAAATTATCGTTGATGATTCAAATGAACAATCCATTCCTCTTCCATTCCCAAAAAGACTCTCTAAATCTAAGAAAAATTCTGATAATGATATTGATAATGAGATAATGGGTACATTTAGAAAAGTTCAAGTTAATATTTCATTATTTCATGCAGTCAAGAAAATTCTCCATTATGCCAAATTTCTTAAAGAACTTTGCACCCATAGACAAAGGCTGAAGGGGAATGAGAGAGTCAACTTGGGTAGGAATTTCTCATCCTTGATTCAACCAGCAATGCCAACCAAATCCAAGGATCCGGGAACATTCATGATACCGTGTACCATAGGGGAGACCTTATTTTCTGATTCAATGCTAGATTTAGGTGCTTCTATTAATTTGATGCCTCACTTTGTGAATACTTCTCTATAGGTTGGAGAGCTTTAACAAACAGGCATTGTCATGCAACTTGACAACTAGAGTACAACACACCCAAAAGGAGTGATTGAGGATTTCCTTATCAGAGAGAAGAATCTTATCGTCCCTGCTAATTTCTACATTTTTAAGATGGAAGATACCGAACCCAAGGACACACTCCTCTCATAGTTGGGAGGTCATTCCTCAAAACAGCAAAGATGATAATAAATGTTCACAATGGTACGTTTTCCATGGAATTTGGAGGATAAAAGGTATGTTTTAACATCCTTGAGGCTATGAAACACCCCATTGAAGAGAACTCCACTCTTCCTGTCTATTCGATTGAAGTTCTCTCAAACTATGAACACACACACAATTCTCCCCTCAACCCAAACTCTGATTCATTTTTGTTTTCTTCACCCTTGGATGATTTGAGTTTTAATTCATGTTTTGAGTGTTGTGTGGGTTCTGAAAAGTGTAAATTTTGTTCATTAATTGATGAGTGTGTTAATTATAAGGAACCCATGTCCGTCGATGATTCTGCAAATCTCATTTCTATAGATTCTCTATATTTATAAAATAAACATGAGCCGATAGACAGTTTAATGGACCTCACTACCCCTATGTCCCCTCCCTCAATCCAGAAACCACTTATGTTGTAACTTAAACAACATCCTTCTAATTTAAAGTATTCATATCTTGAGGGTATTGACCAATTTCCCATCATTATTTATAATAACCTCTCTCCACAACAGGAATTGAAACTACTCAAACTCTTGAGAGAGTGTACAAGGAAATAAGATAGACATTGGCTGATATTCCCGGGATTAGCCCATTTATTTGTATGCACCATATACTTTTGGATGATGAGGCTAATCCTGTAAGACAATATCAATTCCAGTTGAATCCCACTCTCCTTGAAGTGGTAAAATTGAAATTCAGTAAATTACTTACAATGAGGATCATTTATCCTATATCTAATAGTAAATGGGTTATCCCAGTGTGCAAATTTTTCCTAAAAAATATGAATAACAGTTGTGTCAAATGAAAGGAATTAATTGGTTCCAACACGTGTGAAAAATAGTTGGTGAGCTTGTATTGACTACCGTCGACTTAATCAAGCCATGCGGAAGGACAACTTTCCATTACCATTCATTGACCAAATGTTAGAATTATTGGCTGGTATGTCCAATTATTTTTTCCTTGATGTCTATTCGGGTTATTTCCAAATCCATATAGCCCATGAGGACCAAGAAAAAATAACATTTACTTATCAATTCAGCACATTTTCATACAGAAGGATGCCATTACGTCTATGTAATTATCTTGGTACTTTTTAGTGATGTATGTTGAGTATTTTTTATGAGTACCTTGAGAGTTTTATAGAAGTATTTATGGATGATTTCACAGTATATGGATCTTATTTTCATGATTTTTTGGAACACCTAGGTTCTGTCCTCCACCGCTGCATTAAAAAAGACCTTGTTTTAAATTATGAGAAATGCCATTTTATGGTTGAGTGGGGGATAGTTCTTGGGAATGTCATTTCAAATAAGGGGATACAAGTTGATAAATCTAAAATTGAATTAATTTCAACCCTTCCATATCCAAAATGTGTTCGTGATGTGCAATCTTTCTTGGGTCATGCTAGTTTTTACATCCGATTCATTAAAGACTTTAGTAAGATTGCACTTCCATTATCCCATTTATTGCAAAAATATTCTGAGTTTGTGTTTGGTAAAAATTGTAATGATGCATTCAATTCACTAAAAAAGAGTCTCACATCACCTCCCATCATCCAACTACCAAGGTGGGATCTTCTCATCGAGCTTATGTGTGATGCCTCTAACTTTGCAGTTGGGGCAGTTTTATCACAAAGTGTTGAGAAGGCTCCTCATGTCATTGTGTATGCCTCATATACCCTTGACCCTACCTAGGAAAAATACAAAACCACTGAAAAGGAACTTATTTCTATTCTGTTTTCCTTGGAAAAAACATTTCATATCTTATTCTGTTAAAAATCATCATCTTCACTGATCATGATGCCCTTCGTTTCTTCCTAAAGAAACCCAAAGCCAAGCCCCGCCTCATTCGATGGATGATACTCATCCATGAGTTTGACCTTGAGATTATAGATAATAGAGGAGTGTAGAATGTGGTAGCTGACCACATTAGTAGGATTTCCCCACCATTGGACCATCAGGTTGACTCACCCCTACCCATTGGAGAATTATTTGCTCATGATAACCTTTGTGACATTGTGACATTGTGAATTTTCTAGAAACATCTAGGGTCCCCACTGATTATAGCATTTCACAATCCTGGAGGCTTAAGCATGATTCTCATTGGTACATTTGGGATGACCCATACTTGTGGAGAATTCGTAGTGACCAAGTAGTCTGTCAGTGTGTCCCTCACCATGAGTTCACCTCCGATTTGACCTTCTTCCACACTTTGGAAAGTGGGCGCCACTTTATCTCTCAACATATAGCTCAAAAGGTCCTGGACTCAAGACTTTATTGGACATCTTTTTATAGGGATGCCCATATATTTTTCAAGTCATGTAGTCATTGTCAATTCACAGGGAATATCTCCAAGAGGAATGAAATGCTCCAACAGCCCATGTTATTTTGTGTGATCTTCGATTCATGGGGAATTGACTTCATGGGAACTTTTACAAATTCATTTGGCTTTGTGTACACCTTATTGGATGTTGAATATGTATCTAAATGGGTGGAAGAAAAGGCCACCTAGACCGATGACTCTCGATTGGTTGTTTATTTTTTAGGTCCCAAATTTTCAGAAGGTTTGGTTTACTTAGATTCATCATTAGTGATCAGGGTTCACATTTTTGTAATCGCAACATGAAAAATTTTCTTCGTAAGTATGGGGTTTTTCATAAAGTGTCTACAGAATATCACCCCCAAACTAACGGACAATCAGAAATCTCAAATCGGGAAGTTAAGAGAATCTTGGAAAAAACGGTACAACCCAATAGGAAATGTTGGATTTTACGTATGGATGATGCACTTTGGGCATACCTTAAAGCTTTTAAAACCCCAATCAGAATGTCACCATACAGAATTGTGTATGGAAAGGCTTGTCACCTCCTAGAGGAGGTAGAAAACCATGCATATTGGGCTGTTAAACAATTTAATATGAACCTTTCAGATGCAGGTGAGAAAAGAAAGATACTGATTCAAGAGTTGGAAGAAATTTGACGTGATGAATATGAGAACTCCTGGATGTATAAGGAGAAGACAATGGCTATTAATGATGGCATGATTCACCAGAAGAAGTTCTATATTGGTGAGAAGGTCCTCATGTACAATTACAGGCTTAAGCTCTACCCATGTAAGCTTCATTCCCGATGGCTTGGTCCTTATACTGTTATTAATTTTTACCCTTTTGGTGCAATACAGATTTTTCATGAGTAAAGTAGACGAAGTATTTTTGTCTATGGGCAGCAACTTAAACACTCATATGAGGATTTTCTGAAGAATCCAGTGGGGGAAATCCGCCTTCTCAATGCATCATACCAATATAACACACCAGGTTTTATCCTTCCTTCTCACATTCTCAATTATTTCAATGAGGGCACTACACATTCTAGGTGTGGGGGTGGATACATTCCTGGATTAGTTAGAAATTTTCATTGTTTTCTCCTTTCTTCTCTTTTTGTAATTCTTTATTGTATTTTCATTTTTCCCCATCAACAATTTAGATGTTCCAGGATTTGGTGACCATAAAGGGGGGAACGTAAAAATACCATAACAAAGGATAAAAAGAATATTTTTATGAATTTAACATCAGGGAGTGATTTTATTTTTTTAGTGAATTGGTTTTCTATCAATGATTTAAATGGTCGTATCTTTTTGAAACCTTTTAGATGATCGATGCCCCTTGTGTGAGTAGTTTTTGGGAAAACTATGTCACTAATATCTCCAAAAAAAATTGCACGAAACCACAAAGTGTGAATATTTCTTACTTAATATAAGGTAAATATATGTTAGTTTAATATTTTCAGCTTTAAATGATACTTCCATATGTTCGTTCCTTATCCGATCTATTTTATTACTGTATCAGATTGACATTTTCTTGTGTACCTAATGTCCGACTGTTGTACGCCCTCAAAAAAATTGGTTATGTCTTGGGAAGTTCAGAAACCACTCCTCCTCAACCATTGATCTTATTATAATTATTGCAATTAGTGTCGTGATGAGATCAAACAAATGTTGAGAGATGAGAGTGAGATTTGATCCAAATGCAACTTCTAGAAAAATAAATAAATGAGGGGAGTGATGAAATGTACAACATATGGGGATATCTAGGTCGGGAAATTATAGTTTGACATTTGGGAATGCTTAAGTGAGTGGGTCTTGAAATATGATTTCAATGGATGTAGGGTAGGTTCGGTGGAAAAAATCATTTAAGCTAAAAAAATGTTAAAATAACCTATATTTATTGGATAGAAAGTGGAAAGAATAGCATGGAATAGTTTTCACACACACACATGGAGAGTTAGTGTCATGGTTGACTTCTGAATTCCATGCTCAATTTGGTATCATGAATCTTTTTGAATTTCACTTTGATATGATTTATGATACATCTTTTTCTATTTTCACTTGGAAGAACTCCTTGGTGTGGTTCGTGCATTGATCACATTACTTTAATTCAAATTTCCTCAAATGTTTATTCTTCGTGATTTTGGGAATATATATTTGCATCATTTTATTTGTATTAGTGACTTTTCTCAAGAGTGAAAATTTTTATGTTTGGGGGTGTGATCGAACCACGATTCACTATTTTATTCCACCCTTACACCATTGTTTTAAACTGGTCTTGTAATGAATATTCCAAATATAATAATAAATTGATCTTTATTTTTGAATCAATGAATTAATTTTAATCAATATTATTAAGGATAATGTTACTTGTTTTTATTATCTCAATGTAGGAGGAGATGATTTGGAAGGCCCTTGATGAAGTGGAAGAAAACTGGGCCAAAATTGCATGGATCCAAGAAGACATATCCACTGTTGTGCTTGTATATAAATTTACGTGAATCCAAATTGGCTCATATTTTGTGTAAGGGTACAAAATATAATGGTATACAGCTCTTATGAAGGAATCCAAGCCCAATTCGGCTGTCAAGGGGATCAAACAAACTGATCTTCCCAAGGAATCAAATCTACACAAAGTCAAATGTGGTGTTTTATAATCTGTCCATATCTTCGGATCCACTTGTCCAATTGATTCCAAAATTTTGGTGTAGATAGTAAGTAAGTGAGGTTACAACTTTACAGTTTTTTCAAAAGGGATATTTGGTTTTCTATTGGTCAAAACGTGTGGTATAAGTGGATTGAAGAAATATGTGTGCCTAAAACCACCTTCCAATTCCCTTATAAAATGGCACCTTGGGCTCCCCATTTGGGAGTTCGACCAGGAGGCAAGGTGCTGCCATTTTGGATTCCCCAAGGATTCTTCTAAACATCCCTTGATGTTCTAGAGGCAATGGGAAGTTCTACCCCAACAACTTTCTATTCCCCCTCTCCCATGGGTTTCTAAACCCCTTGTGATCACCCGGGGAGGAACATGATGTAATCCTGAGATTCATTTTTCTATTATATTGAATGATATTTTTAATTCTAGGTTGTATTTTTTTTTTCTTCATCATCTATTTTAATTTTTTTTATGTACTGTTTTGTAATGATCAACTCATATGATCATGTTTGGGGGTACTCATTCATGTGATGTTTCACAAACCGTTCACCACTTCCTTTTCCCCCTTTCAATTGCAGTGTTTGTGTGGTTTATATTGGTCAATTGAACTCACATAATCACTTTCATGGCCATGTAAATTTATTTCATTGTATCAAAAAGAAATAACATACAAACTTGTATAGCACATCTAGTTCTTCATGTGTTGCCTTGGTGAGTTTTGGTTATGAAGTCAAACACCAATCACCCAATCATCGGTGGTGTCTGGTGAATCATTCTGTATTTTAGACTGAACCCTAGGAAGTATCCTAGTATAAAATCAGTAAAATTTTGGTTCTAAGTGTTACAAACCAGGTCTTAAAAGATCAAAACCCTATATCATGAAGCGATGAAGAATAAACATCATGAGAGTACCCCGGTTTGATCATGCTTAATTAATTCTATTAATCTCTACAGTGTTTTATCACTTTCATTTTATATTTTCATCTTTAATCATAAAACCCCCAATTTTTAAAAAACCTCATTCACCTTCTACTTTTATAATCATAACCCTCTTTTTAAATTAATGATCTAGGGCTCCATTGAGAGATGGCCTAGGGTTTCTACAATACTGCAGAAATTCTAGTCAAAATTAAACAACTAATTTGACTCGCTTGACAATGCAATCAAGTAGCATGCATAGATTGTGTTGAAGTACCAACCAAGGCATTATAATGATATACATATCCAAGGCCTTGTTGATGATGTCGTCTACCAGGAGAATTAGGAGGAAATTATTAATACTCCTAATCATTTGAAACCATGTATGGGTCTACCAGATCAACAATATTCATTAAGTCATATTCCTGCTCAGAATTCAAGGTATCTTCCAATACTGGTCAGAATTGGGGGGGGGGGATCCCCATGTCTAGAAGAATAAAATCACCAAGGCTATGATATGGATTTAGCACCAGTAGGGGACATTTATTTCCCTTGCATCGTCAGTGTCTGTTCTTCTGAGAGATAGAATACTGATATGTGGATGCAGAATTGAGCGCTAGAGTAGGTATAACAACTTAATGAAACATAGCCTGATTCAATCAGGCACACATGACACGATGTACATGAGTGACTACTCTACAATAGAACCAATCATCGTACTTATAAGACACATATCTAGAGATCTTCTTACATTATCCTACATTTTCACTGTGAGGCTTTGTAGAGATGAATAAAATATGTTCCATAGCAGGTCCTGATCTGATGATATTTCTATCAACCCATTCCTGGAGTTGGTCCTTAAATATATAGAATTTCTTAATGGTACTTCCAAGGAACCGGTGATAAGGGATATAGTTTGGGTGATCAATGAGATCATCCTCCTCGGGTCTTCTACATTCTAGAAGCTTCAGAATCCCCATATCAAATGTATTATATAAATTATTAGGGTCCTGGTCCTCGTTAAATGAGTAGGTGAAATTTCTTATGTCTTGAAAAAGAACATTGTGACCCTAACCCTGAAGAGGGGATAAAGTATGGTGAGGGGTTGAAACCTAACTGTCCCACCTAGGTAGTGGTGGTGCATTACACAGTTATGCCTACTGATTTTCTGATGGGTTATGCTAAGACTGAGGCTGGAAATGAGGCAGTTTCACTTAGTGAGGCCATGTAAGAGGCTCTTCCAGTAACAAATCTATCATCTTGGGGGGTCTCAAATTTTACAACGACATATGTTTCCTCCATGGAGTCTCTTATTATAGGAGATATAGGCAATGAACGTGCCTACATAGCCTAATTTAAGGCTTCCACTAGTTTTTTAGACTTATCAGAAAAATCCAAAAATCCACTTGGCAAATTCTGAGTAATGAGGGAAGGAAACAATTAAGTCGTAATATTCCCCAAGCACAGTGTTTGTAGCTTCTCTTGATTAAATGGCTTGTTGAGTGAATACTTGTGTGCCTTTCACCTAGAAAAAAATTCAATGATCCACCCATATGGTCGTTTCTTACACTTAAATATGTCCGAAACAATTGTATTACATGTGGTGGAGTATATCTGATAAAGAAATTTTCTTCCAATATCTTCCCATCCATTGATAGACTAAATTGGTAAATAGGTGTTTAAGATGAACGCAGGACCTTCCAATGTATGTACCATGCATGAGAGATTAGAAACATTCTGCTTTTCTGGAGTTCCCAATGTGGGCTTGCACCTTGAAATAAAGTGGTCCAGATGTTGTAGTGACTACGTATATCGTTGATGGGGGAAAAGTTTGGATTTATAAAATCCAATTGTGCCTGCATGTCATCCACCCATACCAGATACAGCTTTCCATCAGTTGGGATCACCACCTGCTATGTCTCAAGGTCCTCAAGGTGGGTAATGAGTGTTTTCATTGGATACACCAATGGGGGTTCCTTTCTGGATAAGGATCCCTAACCACCAGTGTATTGACAGCCTCATCATTACAATTGGTAGGCTCAGTGGCTCGTGGAGTGGCTATATTAGCCTATGGAACTGCTAGAGGAATGGACTGCGAAGATACTAGGGTAATGACCTTAGTCAGGTCGTGAAGAGGGATCTCATGCATCTCAGGTGGATTCAGTGATACATATCATGTTTTTTTAATATAATCCTATCTCTACCCTATCGGGATGCACGAGATTATTGATACCAATAAGAGGAAACTCACTAAGAAAGAAATTTGGATTCCCCTGCTACCCTGGTAGAGGAGGGAAAGGATTGTACCTATGATCATTGTAGTGTAGATGGCACTCGTCAACATTCTCATCAAGGATCTGTTCAATGAAAATCTTCTATTTGGAAAATTTCTAGAGTAGGGTGTCCATAGCGGGATTAACCGTTGTCATCTACACTGAACCAGATGAGTTAGAGTAATTAGAGGTCTTGGTCTTCTTCTTACCATTGTCAATGTTTTTACAAAGGGGCAGTGACTCTGAGGTTAGCACAAGGAAATGAATCTTCCTTTGTTGGTGAGTGAAAACACCTGGGGGTCTAGTATATTCTATGTTTCCCCAGGGGTAGGTTCTCTTCATCAAACCCTACATTTATCACCCCTTCCTAATGTATCTCTAGGACAACCATGTTTACTGTAACAATACCTAGAGGCATATCTTCAATGTCTCCAGTAAGTTCTATCTTCCATAGGATATGACTAAAGTGTAGAGTTGCATATTGTCCCCAACCACAAATCTACATGTGTGAGGTCACCTATTTGATAATTATGTGGAGCATAGTCAAGCTCTGAATGCATTATTATTTAAGGGTCCATTGATATCCAGGTGATGCAGGTTTCTGAGCCACATGAAATGATGCTAACTCAGCCATCAGACACTACTGTCCCATGTCATCAAAATGTTCATGGATCTTTATATATTCCAAATGATAGTTGCAAAGGTTGAAATTCATCATAAACATGGTCTGGAAGAAACACATGACCTCATCTTGGGTGAGTGACTTTGGGATATCAAATTGGGATGTATTGATCATCCAGAACATCTTTGACAACTAATATGTTGCAAGGGTGTCCCATAAGATTCTATATTCAGAATTATGATTTGGATATTTGTTTCCCCATTATTCAATAGGGGTTTTCTAAGTAATCGACAATATCCTGGATGCGGACCATTGTGGTAGTGGACTAGTCAACTGAGAGAATGTATCATGATGTAACATTACACTTCTCACTAGGTCATCTCTCAGGGGAGATAACGACCACATCATCATGTCCCTATAGGATGGGGTGTTTACCACTGCATCATGCACGAAGCTGGTAGTTGTTAGTTGTAAATCTAATGGGTGCTTTTCATCCACAATTCCCTAGAACAACTCTTTATAATCTTGTATTGGGGTAGAGAATGAAACTGGAAGTGAGAGTGAAGACTACATGGCAAGACCCTTGAAGGGGGCCAAATATTCCTCCCCTTAAATGTACGTATGAAGGGATTCATGGATCTGGTTCGTCTCACCTAGATAAATGATGAATCGTACTTGTTGGGCTCCATCCCTTGACTCTAATGTAGAAGAATACGGGGAAGGCTCTATGACAACCCTGCTTTTTATTACAACTTAATCATGCTTTATTACATAAAACTTCACTTGATACAACAAAGAAGATCGGGAGGTTTAGTGTCTTTGGGGCTTAGGATCATTACATAAAAACTTTAAACTTGAAAAACAACATCTTTATTGAAAACTTCCTTTACATGACTACTACATTCCTTCGTACTTAGCATTGCATGGGATAACCTGAGGACATGCATAAGAAAAGGGTGAGCTATAAAGCCCAGTAAGGGAGTACACAATGAATAACATGAGGAGTACAATACATGTTAGGCAATAGGCATATCAATAGAGCATAAGAGAGACATGAACATAAAGGCATGATAAAGCATGATAATCATAACATGGAAATGTGGCAACAACACTTAACATTGAATTAGCATGAGCCAAGGCTCATTGCACATGGAGCATGAGTAAACCCTCATTGCACTTGAAGCACGAGTAAACCCTCCTTGCACTTGAATTATCATGAGTCAACACTCATTGCACATGACGTATCATGATACTATACTTTACCCAACGCATTGGAGCGCTATAAAGGGCGCACCCTTCTTAAACATTTCATTTCATGCATAAGTGTGCCACATGGATCATAAAACATGGATTCATAAAACATAATCATTTATTCCACGATAAAGGAATGTGGAATTCATACATGAAACTTTACAATCAATAAGTAAATGTGCATGAAGGTGAATACCCTTGATGGAGAAATGGGCATGGTATTCACTACACAATGATATTGGCTTAGAAAAACGGTGTGATTTCGGCAGCGTAACGGCGTGACATGAGAATTCATAAAAAAGGTTGATGAGAGAGGAAGGGGTTACTCATCATATTTACATGTAATGGACAGTAAGAAGGTCATATAGATACATTTCCCAATAATTAAAAAGGAATTTAGATACATGATACAAAAGTATTGCTTGAATATAAAAGAGGAGAAAAAGGTTCCTTTCGGAATTTCGGCATAGTAACGAGTGTACATGGGAGGCATTTAATGAGAGAGAAAGGGGTCTCCCATCATTCAAACAATAGGAGGGCAGTATGGGAGAGGTGGTAAACCATACCCCAACATTCATAAATGAAATTAAAAGGGAAATACAACTTAAAGAAAATTGACAAAAAAAAATTAGAAAGGAAGAAAACCCCTTACTTGGAAGTGTGCTTCCAAAGGCTAGAGAGAGGCTTGTGAGAGGATTCTTGGGAGCTTGGGGCACCTTCATAGGATTCTAGAGAGAGTAGGGCAGAGGTTGGACGAACTTCAAGGGATTTGGGTGAGGAGGAAGTGGGATCTTGGGTGGGTTTATATAGAAAAGGTGAGAGAATTCTTTATTATTTAGGTTTGGGACCCCTTATATTAAAATAATCCAAACCACAAACAATCCCATGGTATTTGCCCATGGTTTCTGGAAAAGGAAAGAGGAAAAAAATATTTTAAAAGTCCAAGGTCCGAACTTATTAAAAAAATAGGGTTTCTTATGTGGAGGTGAGTCACACTCCCATGGAAATTAATTTAAAAAAGCAAAGTGTTGAATAAGTCTTGAGGGCTCCATTAATGCTTTGAAAAGTGAGTCAAACAAACCCAAAACCTCATTATTTTAATGATAAAACATATATTGGCCGAACATAAGGATTATGGTATTTTATTACATCACCATTGGGTCATTATGATGTCATAAAACACATTATATATTTAAATGGTATTTAATTTTTACCCAAAAATTTGACTGTCTCAGAAAATTATGAAAAATTCACCGTTGGATAATTTCGACGTCCTGATTCCAAAAATAATATTTATTTTATCTAAATAATTTTCTAAATATGTGAATTTTTACTTTTAAAATAAAAACCGACATTTATAAAAAATTCACGGGTTTTGACAGAAATGGCTTTCAAACCTTAATAAAAATTTTAATTGCATTCATAAAATTATAAGATCATTTATATTTAATAAAAATTAATTTAATATTAATAATAATATTTTATTAAAATATTATTTAATTCAAAAATCCTTTAATTTAATAAAATATAATTCTTTATTAAATAATAACTAAAAACACCGTTTGTACTTTAAAAACTAATTACAATGTATCAAAAATGACTAGAAATTATATTCATTATTATATAAAAAAGTAATGTGCATGAACATGATACTACTTATTTGTTACATAACCCCTTAAAATAGCTGCATAAGACCTAAGGGTAAGGTGTGCGATGGTGACAGACTCTTGGGGCTGCTCGGATAACATCGCTCGAGTGGTAATCTCTATCAACTTCCATTTTTCCTGTAGACGATCACGTTCGAGCTTTACTTGATGAAGCTCAGCTTGGGCTTGGTCAAGGGAAAAGCCCAAAGACGCCACCTCTTTTCCGAGCTCCGACAAATGGGCTTCGTAAGGGGCAATTCTACTGGATGAGGCCATCGCTTCCTTTGTCTGAGTAGAAAATTGGTTCGTTAAAGCCTTATATTTAAACTACCCAGATGATCACTGTACAACGGCTATAAAAGTAACAGTCACAAATCGTAACGTTAAACTAAAGAATTTGACATCTTATAAAAAACATTTTTCATAAAGAAACATTTCACTGGATCAAGAGGTATTTTCCATTAATGAAACTTTGGGCCGTTACAACATTCCCCCCTTAAGAAATTTCGCCCTCGAAATTTTCCTTTTCCCACACTAAATCAAATGTGGGTAACTTAGCTTCATCATATCCTCCGACTCCCAAGTTGCTTCTTCAAACTTGTGGTTTCTCCACAACACCTTGACGAGGGGCATTGCCTTATTTCGTAGAACTTTTTCTCTACGATCCAAGATCTTCACTGGTTGCTCCTCATAAGAAAGATCGTCTTCTAATTGTACCACCTCAGAAGAGAGTACATGTGAAGGGTCTGGTATGTACTTCCTTAAGAGGGATACATGGAAGACATCATGCACCTTGGCCATAGTAGGTGGAAGTGCTAGTCGATAGGCCACAGCCCCAACACAATCAAGAATCTCGAAGGGGCCGATGTACCTTGGACTTAACTTACCTTTCTTTCCAAACCTCATGACCTTCTTCCACGGAGATATGCGTAAAAACACCATGTCTCCGACTTTAAACTCAAGGTCTCGTCGACGATTATCTGCATAACTCTTCTGTCGACTTTGGGCTGCCTTGATATGCTGCTGAATGGTTTTCACCTTCTCCACCATTTCTTCGACCATTTCTGGTCCAAGCAGCTTACGTTCACCGACCTCATCCCAACATGCTGGTGTTCTACACCTTTTAACATACAGGGCTTCATATGGTGCCATTTGGATTCTCGAGTGGAAACTATTATTATAAGAGAACTCAACCAGAGGAAGATTTTGATCCCATCCTCCTTTAAAGTCCATTGAGAACGATCTCAACATATCCTCAAGTGTTTGGATAGTCCGCTCGGATTGGCCATCAGTTTGAGGATGATAGGCCGTACTGAAGTTCAGTTCAGCATTCAGAGCATGTTGAAGACTCTTCCAAAACTTAGAGGTAAATCTTGGATCTCAGTCAGACACAATAGATAGTGGTACTCCATTCAACCGTACCACTTCCCTGATATATATCCGTGCCAGTTGATCCAAAGATAAATCCTCTCGAATAGCAATGAAGTGTGCAGTCTTTGTAAGACGATCCACAATAACCCAGATTGCATTGTTGCTTTTGGATGTCCTTGGAAGTCCAGTGACGAAGTCCATGGTGATGTTCTCCCATTTCCATTCTGGTATGGGCAATGGTTGCATCATCCCCTTAGACTTCTGCCTCTCTGCCTTCACTTGCTGACACACCAGGCACTTTGATGTATATTCGGCGATCTCCTTCTTCATATTATCCCACCAAAAGTTTTCTCGGAGATCTCGATACATCTTTGTGCTCCCTGGGTGAATAGAGAAATTTGAACTATGTGCATCATCCAAAAGTTCCTTCTTCAGCTCCGAACTTGATGGGACACATAGTCTTTTCCGAAACCGCACAATTCCTTCTTCATTAACATTAAACTCTGAGGATTTTCCCTTTTTGATAGCTTCCACTTTTTCTTGGATTCTTGCATCATCCTTTTGAGCATCCTTTAACCTTTCCAAAAGAGATGGTTGAGCAATCATTTGTGAAAGGATTGATGATGTTCCCTTCTTTATGATTCCCACATCCATCTTCATCAAGTCTAAGAAGATTGGATCCTTCTCAATTCTCATCATTGATAGAATTGCTGGATCCTTTCTACTTAGGGCATCCGCCACCTTGTTCGCCTTCCCAGGGTGGTAATGTATTGAACAGTCATAATCTATTATGAGCTCTATCCATCTTCTCTGGCGCATATTAAGCTCTTTCTGTGTGAATATATATTTAAGACTCTTGTGGTCAGTATATATCTCACATTTCTCTCCATAGAGATAATGCCACCAGATTTTCAAGGCAAAGATCACCGCCGCCAACTCCAGATCATGCGTTGGATAGTTTCGCTCATGGATTTTCAACTGTCTTGAGGCATAGGATATCACTTTATCATTCTGCATCAGTACACATCCTAATCCCTTCTTCGAAGCATCACTGAATACCACAAAAAGCTCCCCACTTGTGGGTAAAGTGAGCACGGGTGCAGTGATAAGCCTCCTTTTCAACTCCTTGAAGCTTTCTTCGCATTCATCACTCCAAGAAAACTTTACTCCCTTTAGATTTAGCTTGGTAAGAGGGTTGGACAATTGTGAGAAGTTTCTCACAAATCGTCGATAATATCCAGCTAACCCCAAGAAGCTACGGATATCAGTTACCGATGTTGGCCTCGGTCATCCCTCAATTGCATCTGTTTTGGAGGGGTCCACAGATATCCCATTGCTTGTGATGATATGGCCCAAGAATGAGACCTCCTTCAACCAGAACTCACACATTCTGTACTTGGCATAGAGCTTCTCCTTGCGCAAAGTCTCCAGTACAGTTCTTAAATGCTCCTCATGGTCCTCCTTGGTTTTGGAGTATATTAGAATATCATCTATAAAGACTACCACAAATTTATCTAGGTAATCTCTAAAGACTCTATTCATCAAGTCCATGAATATTGTTGGAGCATTGGTGAGTCCAAAAGGCATTACTATGAATTCATAGTGCCCGTACCTTGTACGAAAAGCAGTCTTGGGGATATCTTCCTTCTTCACCCTTACTTGATAATATCCCGACCGCAAGTCGACCTTGGAGAAGTATTGTGCTCCACGTAGATGATCAAACAAGTCATCAATTATTGGGAGAGGATACTTGTTCTTTATCGTGATTTTGTTAAGTTCACGATAATCGATCCAAAGCCGCATTGACCCATCCTTCTTCTTGACGAAGAGGACTGGTGCACCCCATGGTGATGCACTTGGGCGTATAAACCCTTTATCCAGATTCTCCTGTAGTTTTTTCTTCATTTCTTCAAGCTCAACCACAGCCATTCTATATGGAGTCTTGGATATTGGTAGCACCCCAGGTATAAGTTCAATTGAGAACTCAACATCTCTTCTTGGAGGAAGACCAGGAAGTTCCTCGGGAAATACTTCAGCGAATTCCCTCACAATAGGCATTTCTTCAAGGGTGGTTTCTTCCTTGGACTCAATCATCTGAGCTTGATATGTGTGCTCATAAGGTAGTAATATCCATTCTTGAGATGATGGAGCTAAATGAGATTCATCTTCCTCCTGACACTTGTAAAGAATCGGGGGTCGATTCTCCATATGGAGTGTGATTTCCCTCTCCCGACAATTTATGTTGGCTCTATATAAGGAAAGCCAATCAATGCCAAGAATTGCATCAAATTCCACCAAAGGGAGTATGACAAGGTTCGCTGGGAAATTCAATCCACATATTATAACAGGGGAGGACTTATACTCATGGGATGCAATGATTTCCCCATTTTCCGTACTCACCTACATCTTTACTTCCATCACTACTTGAAAATGTACCTATCCCCATGGTTTTCACCAAAACCGTGGGGATAGACCCCCCCTATACCCACGGTTTTGGAAAACCGTGGGTATAGGTGATTTTTCATGACCTATACCCACAGTTTGCCAAAACTGTGGGTATAGAGCCCCCTATACCCACGGTTTTGGCAAACCGTGGGTATAGGTCATGAAAATTCACCTATACCCACGGTTTTCCAAAACCGTGGGTATAGGGGGGTCTATCCCCACGGTTTTGGTGAAAACCGTGGGGATAGGTCTGGGATAAAATACTTATACCCACGGTTTTGAAAAACCGTGGGTATAGGTCAATTTTGTGTGCAAGGGAAATTTTTTTTTCCGCGGGAAGGAATTTTTTTTGGCGGGAACCCTATACCCACGGTTCTTCCCTCTATACCCACGGTTTTTATAACTATATTTAACTAAATATATATATATATACATATATGTGAAGTTAGGGTAGTGGTTAGACGCGGTGTTTGCAGCGAAGAGGTTGCGGGATCGAAACTCGGCGCCTGCATTATTTTAGGACCTATACACACGGTTTTGAAACCGTGGGTAAAAGCCGTTGACACCGTGGAAATTCTCTATGTTTCGGTGACATGGTGGCAGGACACCTATACCCACGGTTTTCCAAAACCGTGGGTATAGGCTGGGGACCTATACCGATGGCATTCCAGCCCACGGTTCCCAAAACCGTGGGTATATGCTATACCCACGGTTTTGGGGGCTATACCCACGGTTTTGAACCGTGGGTATAGGCCGTTTTTCCATTAGTGCATGATTTGTGGTGGTGCAGGGATTGTTCTACTAAACTTTTGAGATATAAAAGAATGCGTAGAACCTGAATCAAAAAGTACGTTCGCTATTCTTGAATGAATAACTAGCGTACCTGTCACCACTTCATTGTCGGGGTTCACTTCGGCAGAAGTGATGGCAAAAGCTCTTCCTTGCTGTCTTGGAGGTTGTTGATTGCCTCCGATAACCCTTGGATTAGGGCACTGATTTGAAAAATGACCCGGTTCTTTGCATTTGAAGCATTGAACAACGCGTTGAGGTTCGAATGGAGCGTTCCTCCCCTCCATCACAGCCGTGGGTCCTTCTTGCTGACAGTTAACAGCTAGGTGCCCTTCTTTTCCACACTTGAAGCATTTTCTTGTCCCCCTAAGGCAATTTCTAGGGTTCTTCTTTCCACACTTTAGGCAAGTGGGTGATGGAATTTCTTAGCGCCGTTGGATTTATCCATCGGACCACCAGCATTGAAGTCCACCTTACGCTTCTTGTCCCCATGATACCCCTGTGATTCTCCGATCTCCATTTCAACCTTGAGGGCACATCGGACAATTTCCTCATAGCTGTCGAAGTCTCGGATCGCTAATGCTTTCCGCAAGCTAGGCTTCATCCCACCAAAGAAGCGGTCAACCTTGCATTCGGGGGTAACGACAAAGCCGGAAGCGTATCGTGCAAGCCTTGTGAAGTTTGCCTCGTACACTCCCACAGATTCCTCATCTTTCTTCTTGAGGGAAAGGAAGTCCCTTTCCATCTTAAGACGGAGGGTGCGTGGAAAATATTTATCGAAAAACATCTTCCGTAATACCTTCCATTCCAAAGCCTCGATCTCCTCCTCAGGCTTCGTATTTTTGATCAACGTCCACCATTGATCAGCTTCACCCTCCATACGATAAGCCACCAGGAGAACCTTCTCTTTTTCAGAGCATTGGAGGATGGAGAATATCTTTTCAATGGAGTTGATCCATTTTTCAGCAATCGTGGGATCGGATGATCCACTAAAAGTAGGAGGCCTTTGTCTCATGAAGCTTTCAATAGCGACTTGTTCATTCTTAGGGGGGGTTAAACGTTCCTCTTGACCAGTGTTTCTATTCAAAACTTGAGTTAGCTGAGAGAGAAGCGTGACAAAGTTCGCGATTCCCGCTCCCATTGGATTGGGCATCTCATAAGTACAATCATCACACTGATCTTCACAACGGTTGTTAGCCCGAGTTCTCCTATTACCGGCCATTGGCTGGAATAAAAGGAAAGTTAGGGGTAACACATAAAGGGTAATCCAAAGACAAAAGTTGATGACTTATAAATAAACATTAATCTCTTTAACTCATGAGTATATAGGATTCAATCCAGGCTTTTCATGATCTTCCTTCTAACCTATATTCTTATGGGCATTTTTTCCCTTAATAAGGGTTCATACTAAGATTGCGAATTTATCAAAACATATCCCCCGGGAGTGTCGTAACCAAGAGTGCAGCAAGGCCCGTTGTCGTGCACCAGTTCCCGTTCGAGTCTAGCTCAAAGCGGTGTTTTCGGGTTTTACCCCTAGGATACATCTATGGCAGAGCCACCTCTACCTGCTCGTATCCAGACAGGGATGTATTTGTCTGATAAACCACTTACTTAGTATTTACCAAAACTTAGGGATGTTTTTATTATTCTTAGTCTTGTATCTAAGGCTTTACTAGGGTTTCCTAATCCCAAAAATAACTAAATCTATCCTCTGATACCAACTATGACAACCCTGCTTTTTATTAAACATAAACATGCTTTATTACATAAAACTTCACTTGATACAACAATGAAGATCGGGAGGTTTAGTGTCTTTGGGGCTTCGGATCATTACATAAAAACTTTAAACTTGAAAAACAACATCTTTATTGAAAACTTCCTTTACATGACTACTACATTCCTTCGTACTTAGCATTGAATGGGATAACCTGAGGACATGCATAAGAAAAGGGTGAGCTATAAAGCCCAGTAAGGGAGTACACAATGAATAACATGAAGATTACAATACATGTTAGGCAATAGGAATATCAATAGAGAATAAGAGAGACATGAACATAAAGGCATGATAAAGCATGATAATCATAACATGGAAATGTGGCAACAACACTTAACATTGAATTAGCATGAGCCAAGGCTCATTGCACATGGAGCATGAGTAAACCCTCATTGCACTTGAAGAACGAGTAAACCCTCGTTGCACTTGAATTAGCATGAGTCAAAACTCATTGCACATGCCGTATCATGATACTATACTTTACCCAATGCATTGGAGCGCTATAAAGGGCGCACCCTTCTTAAACATTTCATTTCATGCATAAGTGTGCCACATGGATCATAAAACATGGATTCATAAAACATAATCATTTATTCCAAGATAAAGGAATGTGGAATTCATACATGAAACTTTACAATCAATAAGTAAATGTGCATGAAGGTGAATACCCTTGATGGATAAATGGGCATGGTATTCACTACACAATGATATTGGCTTAGAAAATCGGTGTGATTTCGGCAGCATAACGGCGTGACATGAGAATTCATAAAAAAGGCTGATGAGAGAGGAAGGGGTTCCTCATCATATTTACATGTAATGGACAGTAAGAAGGTCATATAGATACATGTACCAATAATTAAAAAGGAATTTAGATTCATGATACAAAAGTATTGCTTGAATATAAAAGAGGAGAAAAAGGTTCCTTTCAGAATTTCGGCATAGTAACGGGTGTACATGGGAGGCATTTAATGAGAGAGAAAGGGGTCTCCCATCATTCAAAAAATAGGAGGGTAGTATGGGAGAGGTTCTAAACAATACCCCAACATTCATAAATGAAATTAAAATGGAAATACAACTTAAAGAAAATTGACAAAAAAAATGAGAAAGGAAGAAAACCCCTTACTTGGAAGTGTGCTTCCAAAGGCTAGAGAGAGGCTTGTGAGAGGCTTCTTGGGAGCTTGGGGAACCTTGAGAGGATTCTAGAGATAGTAGGGCAGAGGTTGGACGAACTTAAAGGGCTTTGGGTGAGGAGGAAGTGGGAGCTTGGGTGGGTTTATATAGGAAAGGTGAGAGAATTCTTTATTATTTAGGTTTGGGACCCCTTATATTAAAATAATCCAAACCACAAACCATCCCATGGTATTTTCCCATGGTTTCTGGAAAAGGAAAGAGGAAAAAAATATTTTAAAAGTCCAAGGTCCGAACTTATTAAAAAAATAGGGTTTCTTATGTGGAGGTGAGTCACACTCCCATGGAAATTAATTTAAAAAGGCAAAGTGTTGAATAAGTCTTGAGGGCTCCATTAATGCTTTGAAAAGTGAGTCAAACAAACCCAAAAACCTCATTATTTTAATGATAAAACATATATTGGCCGAACATAAGGATTATGGTATTTTATTACATCACCATTGGGTCATTATGATGTCATAAAACACATTATATATTTAAATGGTATTTAATTTTTACCCAAAAATTTGACTGTCTCAGAAAATTATGAAAAATTCACCGTTGGATAATTTCGACGTCCTGATTCCAAAAATAATATTTATTTTATCTAAATAATTTTTTAAATATGTGAATTTTTACTTTTAAAATAAAAACCGACATTTATAAAAAATTCACGGGTTTTGACAGAAATGGCTTTCAAACCTTAATAAAAAATTTAATTGCTTTCATAAAATTATAAGATCATTTATATTTAATAAAAATTAATTTAATATTAATAATAATATTTTATTAAAATATTATTTAATTCAAAAATCCTTTAATTTAATAAAATTTAATTCTTAATTAAATAATAACTAAAAACATCGTTTGTACTTTAAAAACTAATTACAATGTATCAAAAATGACTAGAAATTATATTCATTATTATATACAAAAGTAATGTGCATGAACATGATACTACTTATTTGTTACATAACCCCTTAAAATAGCCGCATAAGACCTAAGGGTAAGGTGTGCGATGGTGACAGACTCTTGGGGCTGCTCGGATAACATCGCTCGAGTGGTAATCTCTATCAACTTCCATTTTTCCCGTAGACGATCACGTTCGAGCTTGACTTGATGAAGCTCAGCTTGGGCTTGGTCAAGGGAATTGCCCAAAGATGCCACCTCTTTTCCGAGCTCCGACAAATGGGCTTCGTAAGGGGCAATTCTACTGGATGAGGCCATCGCTTCCTTTGTCTGAGTAGAAAATTGGTTCGTTAAAGCCTTATATTTAAACTACCCAGATGATCACTGTACAATGGCTATAAAAGTAACGGTCACAAATCATAACTTTAAACTAAAGAACTTGACATCTTATAAAAAACATTTTTCATAAAGAAAAATTTAACTGGATCAAGAGGGATTTTCCATTAATGAAACTTTGGGTCGTTACAGGCTCCATCATTGGGTCTCACTCAGCATCAAAATTAGAGAATATAATGGGATTCATGAAAACTTGGGGACTCTTGGAGTTATTCTTTTAGAGATGAAGGTTCGACCTTCTTATGTGAGACATTTCGTTAGGATAGTGAACTTTTTTGACATGAGTAAGACCTTCATATTGTTGTTTGATTGCATAGGGAGGACCTCCACATTGATTTTTCAGGATACAAGGAGAACCTCCATATATACTTTCACTGAAGTAGGGAGGACATTAACTTAGACTAAAATTGTAGTGGTTAAAACCTCTACTTTGATGATTTGAGTTATGAGGACCACCTATTAATATGTCAAATGAGAACAGGGAGGACCTCTGTGTTTAGTAGCATGGGTATGGGGAGGACCTTTATATCGACTACTGATGAAGTGAGGAGGTACATATCTTTGGCCAATGACGGAATGGTTAGGACCTCCTCTTGAGCTAAAAATGACATTAGTAAGAACTTCATGATGATGGTCTGTGACATGGGGATGACGTCTTGTATGGTTTTCGACAATTAGAGTAGGACCTCCACTTGGACGGGTGCTAAGAAAATGGGTAGGACCTCTATACTGAGCATTATAGTGGGGAGGACCTCTATTTTAACTAGAGATGGTATGGGGAGGGCCTCCATACTATATTTCATCATCTTGTGTCAAACCACGATGGCTGATGGTGTTTTCAGTGACAAAAATGGGCAACCCAGCCTATTTATGTGGTGGTTGGGGTCTCGATCCCAATCAGGTGTTGGGGTGCCCCTACTCTATAGTATTAGTTACTTGAAGTATGTTTTAGTGGTGGCATGGGCCACTGGATTTTTTGAAGATGATTCCCACTGAAAATAATCTTCCTGAGCTTGGACCTAACTCTAACATCGATTTATCTAGACTGGGTTTGGTGGAGTAGGAACAAATAAACTCATTCTTCATCCTATGGGACCAATTAGTGGCATTTATGGGGCCTTATGGGTTCCCACAATGGCAGATGTCACGCGGTTTTCATGGATGGGAGGAATTGGATATCCCTTATCTCATCGTCATAAGGGAGTGAGTAATAAGAATGTTCCAAAGATAGACTCCTGAAGTGATTAAATGTTTGAGTGGCGAGTAGTGGATCCATGCACATCCCTTGGGGTAGTGGTGACAGCAAGGCACAGAGGCCTCTAGGTCCTGGAGGGCCATATACCTCATGGGAATGACCCCTACTAGTTGTAATGAAAAAAAAGGTGTCTATCACTACTATCTGGATGATTTTGAATGGTGATATGGTATGTGGGCTCCTGGTAGCCGTGGTCATGGATGATGTCATGGAAGAGATGGAATCATGTGGGATTTCTTCTCTGTTATTCCTTCTACCCATGTGTCTACAGGTGAGGGGTGATTGGTTTACAAATTTTGGGATATTGTAAATAATGATGATTCGCGCATTAGTGTGGATATAATGAAAGCAATGCTCAATTACCTAGCATCTTTAAGTCTTCCATGTTTGTAGATAGATATCCACGTTGATGATACCATATATTGGAATACCCAACGATTAACTACCCCAATATCTGGTGAGTTTCACAATAGGACCACAATTTTCATTGAGTGAACTAGCACTGGATAGCTATATTCAATGAGATTCTCATTTTTTGATGTCTAGAATTCTAGTAATCCCATTTTGAGCAGAATAGTTCACATCAGGTTCACTATTTCAATTTCTGACACTTTTCATTGAGTCGTACCTATCTCCATGTGTTGTCGAACACTACTGCATGAAATTTTTTCCCCTATATTCAATCTTTCCAAAGGCAGGTGACATTTATGACTTCTTTGGTGTTGTCTTCTCCTTGATTGAAATTGGATGATAGGATGTCGGTTCCTCCTTCTGTGGATTCCTCTTCGGAATTCACCACCTAGTCCGGGTCCCCATAATAGATTAATACATTTTTTATGAACCTCATTCTTGATTCTATCTCTTCGTGGATGATAGTTAATTATGATGCTTCTTTTTATACATTCCAAATAGTCAATTCAGGGAAGTAACCTTCATTTAGGATAGTAGTCACATTGGGAATTAGTGGCATGTTTGGATGCAGGAACATTGGTACAACCATGTTATTCCTCATAAGAGAGATTCTAATGGGTATAGAAACCCAAGGAATCCCACATCGATCATGGGGTATTTTATTCCAGAGTAATGTATTCCAAAGTTTCCCTTAGGCATATCATGTTTAACACGAGTCGGGCAGTGATTTTAACATCTGGTGAATACATAGAGTCATGAGTTTAACGTCTTACAGAGATGGAGTGGCCTGATTAGAAAACATGTGAATGTGGATTAGATATGTACATCCCTAAGAGGGATAACCTATAAGGGTTACTAGTTTAACGTCTTACAGAGATGGAGTGTCCTGATTAGGAAACATGTGAATGTGTATTAGATATGTACATCCCTAAGAGGGAGAACCTATAAGGGGAACTAGATGATTGGTAATGCCTTAGATGACTAACCAAGATGATGTGTCCCTTAATGGGAAATATGTCACACGGTGATGGCTGATTTGGGCACCACTACGGGTGGATTAGAAGGTTGGACCTCAGTGATGGGGACACCAAGTTTTACAATTTAATGGGATTGAAACTCATGGAGGATTTCAACATACCATATGTAGAAGACAAGGATCAAATCCCACATAGTTAAAAGATTTGATTTGGGTCTTACACCTAGTTTTTTGCCCGTCGCAAGGGGGACACTCTTGATTGGATGTATATGGATTATGTGGGGATTATGCATGGTTAGCTGCATAGGTCTTATTAGGAGCAATGATGATGTGTATGGCATGATCTCACAAAGAAGTAGAATCTTAGGTAATAATATAGATAGAAATGGAGGAAATATCGATGGGATAGATGGAGTGTGGAGTGTGATAGGATTAAACCTTAGGGGGCTTCCTACGTATCCTAATAGCTAGGAATCAAATTCTGTGTAGTTTAGTATGGGGTGATGGGATGCCTAAGGAGTCGAATCATGATAATGGAGCCCATGGATAGGTACCTGAAAGAATTTTGATCTAGGGGTTGAGGCATGATCCTCCTGAGACATAATGACTCAAGGGAAAGACCAAGATGGAAATTTATGATGGGCTCAAACCTGGGGGAGGCTTCATACATACCATGTTTAGAATAAAAAGATCAAATTCCATGTAGTTTTGGTATCCCATGTAGTTTAACTCCATATGGTAAAGATGAGGCCGAACCAACATGAGTATGATGGTGTCGGACTTTAACCTTGGGGAGGATTCCTATGTACCTTGTGTAGGTGATAAGGATAAAAGTCCATATAGTTTGAATTAGAATCGGGGCTTACCAATGGCTAGGTCCCCTTCGATATGTTGGGGCTTTCTCATGGTTAGTGGCCCAAATAGATCCATCAGAACACATCAGGAAGGAGGATCCAGTGGGTGTGTCCCAAATAGGGAAGATTTCACATCATGAGGGTACATCCCTTGGATAGAGCACCAGAGTTTACCCTTGGTTGGGATTTAACCTCGAATAGGCTTCCTAGGTACCCTATTTAGAATATAGGGATCAAAACTCACATAGTTCAAAGTAGGCATGTCGATTACACACTGAGGTAGTTCATATGGATTCATGGTCACTACTTGCCTCTAATCCCATGTGATTCATGCTTGGTGTGAGAAATAAGAGGAAGTGGTGGACCATATGGTCACGTTGTGAAAGATGTGTTATGGAGGGATGGTGTGGGACTTATGAATAAGAAAATACCAGTAAGATAGAGATTGTGGCTTACTATAGGAGGGATTCCTAAGGTGTGACACCATATGTGTGTTTCATGAGGTGATAATATAGTTTAACATCGTATGTTGGGGATGATGTCACTTGGTAGTTAAACATCATGCTGCTTGGATGGGGAGGATTCATTCCTTACCCCTAGAACTTACATAGTTGTAAGTCATGCACTATTGAGAGGTGTATAACCCAAACAATTATTGAAGGGGTTGTTGGAGGAATGGTCACTCGTGGGGTCCATGTTAGTGTATCTCTACAAAAAGTAAGATCCATTAGCATAACAATTACGAAAAGTAATAGGTAGGGAATCACAACAAGGGATACCACATGAGGAACCCCGAAATCACTACAAACAAGCCAAGAGGGCTACACGGGAAAGGATCACACAAATCCAGGGGCTCACTAAGAGGATATTTGATAAGAAATAGTGCTTTGTGAATGGAATGTACTTCACAAAGAAAATACTATCACAGAGCATGGGTCCCTTTCATTAGCATAGATCTTA
The DNA here is from genome assembly GCA_963277665.1 of Viscum album. Classification (NCBI taxonomy): domain Eukaryota; kingdom Viridiplantae; phylum Streptophyta; class Magnoliopsida; order Santalales; family Viscaceae; genus Viscum; species Viscum album. The sequence continues at coordinate 1,222,164,359 of OY728119.1, forward strand.
TTAGAATATTTCTCTACAAAGTCTTAAGTCTTTGGGAATCCTTGAGCAACCTGAAGGGGATCCCTCTTTCATGAATTGATGAGGAATTCATGAAGAGAATCTCTACCATACGTAGGGGATTTGAGAGAAAAAAGTAAGGTTTATTTTGTGGTGCTCAGGTACCTTGGGTGATCTATTTTTTGTTCTGATCTATAAAACTCAAGAACTTCATGATAAGGAAGGCCGAAAGTTTAAAGGTTAGGGTAACGATGCTTTTGAGGTTGGGGGAGTCAATTATTTATAGTCAACGAGGCTCACAATGGTCCCAAGGTGCACTATGAAAAAAAGGACGTTGTTAAGTGATAAGAATCCATTAAAATAATGAAGGTACCTTAAAAGAAGATCATGTGGTGGCGGTGATCATCAGACTCAGGAATGCACCGTCATCCGCCTTCATGTGCATTGTGGTGAGGGGTCTCTATTAAGGATATTCATGATATAGAATCCTTTGATGAATTTTGGGGCCATATGAGTCCAAATTAGCTTCGACCTTGATGTTAATGTTTCTATTTATTTAGCACATGATTTTTAGTGCCAATAGTCATCTTGGTTCAAGGACAAACAATGACACCATTCTTACAATGATAGGATATAATGAGGAGGTTTTATGATTTCCCTTATTAGTGAGTGGTGACGATGTACCATGATCATTTAGAAATATGTTGGTTAGAAAGGAGTCATTTATCATGTATATAAGCTTATCTCTTAATGGTTCACATATCATTTGTTGAAGGTCGGGGTGTTGGATGGTACTGGGAATGTGATGGCATAATTTTGGTATTTTTATTGGTCATCTATGATCAGTGAGATTTCATGACACTATATAAGTGATCGTAGGATGACTCACTAAGTTGGACCACTTTTAACCATCCAAGTTCATAGCATAGTGGATAATTTGGTATGACCATGAATACAAGAGGTAGTCTAGATTAGATGGATTCTTTTAAATATTGTCTCATACCTTGATGCACTCTTCACGTCATCATTATCCAGAGGATTCAAGAGGCCTTTGGGAATCAGTTATAGTTCACCATGAAATTTCTTCCCCCCAAATAGATATCCTTCTATATAAGACCACTTGAGTTCTATAGAACATTATTCATCTTTTTATGTTTGATTTAGGCAAAATTTTTTGGGTATTCTTCCATCAGTGGTGTTTTCATATCATAATAGTTACCACTCCAATATCAGTGTATCACCACATCATTCCATGTATGAGAGACTCTGAAGGTCATTGTTGTGTTAGTCAAATATTAAGTAATAGTACTTATAGGAATGTATTTGGAGTAAGTGATGGATGAAAAATGATAAATTCATCCAGGGTTAGATATGTGTGTCCTAAAAGCATCCAATGTCCTTTATAAACTGATGATGGTTGACTTTTTATTTTGATGAGGAGATCATTTTTTTTTTGGATATCTCTCCTTATAAAGGATAATGGTGAATCGTTATGGGTGAAAGGATATATCAAAGGTTTGTAGGCCCATTTTCAAGTTACTACATTATGTTAGTGAGTTTTCATACTTATTAACCCTACAACCGCTATTAGACTAGGAATGTGATAAATTCTACATATCATAATTGAGGTGATAAGTTCATAACTCATTGCATGATGTTGAATGGGGTGAGCTGGAATTTGAGGGTGGGGTCACATTTTCAAAGATTCCTTTGGCATTTGAGCACTGATAGGATAATACCCATTATGGGAAAGCGTTTCCCAAGGGTTTGTATTTTTCAGTAGTATATTAATATTCAAGATAACTTTTGGGAGTGGGAGACCCAGATGAGATTTCAGTATCCTCACTTGTGTGTTTGTTTTCACTTTTTGGGGATGGAAATCCTTGCAGGTGAAGACATTATAATGACTCCATTTTTTTCTTTTAAGTATTTGTAATATTTTAAAAAGTATTTTCAATGATAAGAGCTATGTTAGTGTGGGATTCTAGGGTCCAAGGAGGACTGATGTTGATATAATAAAAATATTAAAAATATTTATCATTTAAGGGATTTTTTTTGAAATAATAAAAGAACTTATCAATGGAGTCTCAAAAGGGAAATATAATTCCACCATTAAATCTGGAATTTGTTTTTTAACCTAGGTGGGACATAACCATTGTGTGGGATTGGAGTATGGATTAAGCATCATCATGGGTAGTATAATAATTAATTTATTTATATAATTTCTATTATAGAAGAAACCTTAGCCTCCTATATATAAAAATGATTCTGGAAAAACCCTTGGGATATTAATAAAACCCTAGGGATTTTTTTTGAGACATCATAGAGGAGATCCTTTTCAGGTAACATCAGGATTGAGTATTGGAGACTAATTTTCAAAGGATCGCCTATGTCAATGTGGGAATGGGTTCAAGCTAAGTTAAATATAAAACGTTTTGTGGTGGTCCCACATGGAATGTTACGCATAGCTAGCTGGTTTGGTATGTAAAGGGAGTACAACACTCGGTGAACTTGTGATTCCACACACCATGTCATCCGATCACACACCATGTTACACTTTTTCAGAAAATATTTCATGTATAGGGATTACATGCCCAGGATACCATGTGGCCCACATGTCATTTATGGAGCGGCACACACCATGTATTTTGGATGGTACATGTTTATTGGTGGGAAAAACATGTCGAGTGTTGGACCAACCATTACAAGGTGTATAATGTGAAGTACACCCTCATGTACTTTTCAAAGTACTAGTACAAGGAAAATTTACATGAGCACAACCATAGTATAAAGTCATGATCCATAGTACATGGGCTTGAAGAGATGGAATGTGCTAAGTGTGGGATGACCTCTACACACTATGTACCCCTAGTGTACATGTCACGTTTCTTGAGAAATTCATGCCATGTGAGGGGGTAAGACACACACATTGTTAGACTCATTGATACACATTTTGTACCCCATTATAAATGTTATGTACTCTATTCAGGGAAATTAAAATCCCTCGATCATCTAACTTGCATATGTCCTTCCTAGAAACTCATATTTGGGCCCATGTATATCCTATACCGAATAGTTTTCAATTTATAAAGAGGTTGTTACCTTTTTCAATCAAATATATGATGCAAGGTGATGCTAGAAGGATATTTCTCATAGAAACACTTAGCCAGTAACATCTATTGGGAGTGAACATTAGAATGCTTTTGGGGGTGGTACTCCCTTGTTGCACCAGGGTGTGGGTCCCCCATACCCCTTACATAGGTGGGTTCAGTACACCCTCATACTAAATTTGGGAGTCAGTTTTCCATATATATAGTGTTACACCCTCATCATTGAGATTTGATGGGGAGAAGTTCCTCTAATAGAGTCAGTTCTTCCATGAATGTGGAGTACAGTGGTGAGGTGTGGGCCCTCCATGCTGATTCTCAAGAGGTTTCACATGATTCTTTGCTAGAAGATAGTGTTATCCCATTTTTGGAGTACAGTAACAAGGATAGGTCCATCCATTCTGTATTATATGAGTTTGTGCGGGATGTTTGGAATTAGTGATGGGACCTTTAGTGCTATAGGCTGACTCAGAATTCGTAGCTGGCTATTGAGATGGTTTTCCCCTTTCTCTATTTATTAGGGATTCTTCTTAAAAATATCTAGATTCTTATTGTAATATTTATTGTCTTATATTAATATTTCCATGCCTTTGTGTTAATGATATGACTACTCGCCTATAGTTCTTTGTGTTTATTGATTTTGGGGTGTCCTACTAGATATATATATACTCACACTTGCATGAGCTCTACCAAAATGTGTCATGTATTACGTTAATGATGGGCCATTCATTAGATTCCTAGGAAGATGAGGAGAATGTGGATCTTAGATATATCTTATTTATTCTAGAAAGACCTCAAATGAGTCCAATATTTCCTTTTGGGCAGTTGTTTCCATGTTTTTAGAAGAATGTGTACTTTTTTAGTTTTTGGTAGGCTTTTATTTAGCCCTACTGTTTTTGTTTAACTACTTGTTAGGATCAGATGTAGGATAGATTATATTCATATATTCACAGTATTAGTTGTTTACTTTTCTATATTATACATGGGTTTTGAGATGTGTGTGAGTGTAGGTACATTAAGTTAAGGCCTGTCATGTGTGTGATATGACCTCTCGATGATTGTCACTAACCCTTGGACTATTTTAAGTTGGAATAAGGTGACAAATTTATATTTTCACTAACCAAGAGGGACTTTGTGGGTTGGTCCATGAAAATAATGGCTAGGGAGAAGAATAATATCTCATACTCAATGTTACTCTTGAAGAATAAGAAGGTCCCAACTTATTCCTTAATATATGTGTATTTTTTATTGACATGTAAGGAATTTAAGTATAATGTTGAATCCCTTTAGGGGGAGTATTTATGAATTGAAATATGTTATCGCTTCACTATATAATGAGTTTGAAACATCTGAATAACTTTATAAAATTATAATATGGGGATAATATATTTTATGTCATAACATCTCCTACTTTAAGAATTGAAAATTCCTAAGCATTATTTTACATGCATGGTATTTTTTGGACATCATAGACAACATTGGTTATATCTATATTTATTTTTATATTGAGTTATCACACATATAATTAGAGTAGACAATCTAAATTCACTTTTCTAAGATAACCATTTTGTATCATACTTCTCTCCGAAAATGTGGAAGAGAATGAGAGAGCCTTGAAAATAATAAGAAGAAATTTGAAAATCCCAACATTAACATTAAATTTGATATTAATTTATGGGAAGAATAATTTGAGGTCACATATTGAATTTTATAATGTTAATATATATTCAAAACAAAATAAAAAGGGGGATATTATTGAGGCCATATGTTGTGTTTTTTGTAAATGTTGTGTCAATATGTGTTTCATGACATTAAGATGAAGTGGTAATGATTAGAGAATTATTGCAGATTAATTTAATGGAATTTTAATTCATGATTAAATAATTCTCTTGGTAAATGTGAAGATTTTTTGAACAAATCTTGAATTCCAAAAACATGTGAAAAATTAATATTATGAAGTGCACAATTTTTGGAACAATTGAAACCCACACTTGACTGGGTGAATAATATTTAAAGAAGGCTATGAAAAATGTATTTATAATTTTCATAAAGAGTTATTGAAGGATATATTGTGTTATGTATTGGATGTGAAGGAGAATTTTCTTAACTATTTTTATGTATGTTTAACAAAAAAGTTCCTAGCCAAAACAACAACTAGTCTAGCTCGACCATGCATTATAGAAGAAAGCTCAAACGCACATGGGAGCCAAGTAGGGTAGCTAGAAGGGTACCTGGAGGAATAGAATCCATAGGGAATGTAAGTATATGGTGGGTTATATTGGGATTTCATGGATGTGCATGGGTGAGAAGAGCAGGTGGGCATGTGGGACAGTATGGGAAGGTGCGTCTCATGAATTATAGTTGTGTGTAAGTGTTGCAGATTCCAAACCCAATTATTAGCTCAATGTATTGAAATAACATTGAATTATAAATGGGAGATCTTGACCAAATCATGATTCTATGTCATATGAGATACATTATAGTACTATTCCCAAATTTTGAAAGTTATACCAATAAGAATCATCATTTTATGCAATGAATTTCCACCATCTGATCTACCACACCATGCGAGTTTAAATCAGTCTACTTTATTCAAAATCCCAGCACTCATGAGTTTATCTATACACTAGAATCTTCCATAAATAATATGTGGTGAATATGTTGATCCATGGGCCTTGATCATGAATCCTTATATGATTGAGCTATTATCATATGATGGGAATATTTGTTACATGCCAACTCAATGGATGAGATTCATTCACCGGGGTGTGTCCAATAATCATTCACCATAGAAAATCCATAAGGAAATATTGTTACTCAAACCATGGATTTCTCCAATGATAAAATCATATCAGGTACACTGTTGAGATAAATGAACATGCATGGAATTTCACCTGTATTCATCAAGATCGAATTAATTTCATGTATGAAATTGAACTATGTGTCCATTTGAAATTCACATAGCCAAGTTCATTTCAAGATTATGTATCCATTTTCAGCACATAATGATGTATCAATTTTCAAATGTCAAAAAAAAAATTAATGGGAAGTTCTTTACAAATATCCTCCAACTTCTAGGAAAGATAAATCACTTCAATGATGGTAACCATCATGCAAAATAAATTGTTCATAGAGGTATTCACTTAAGTTCATTCCATCATGAAATGTACCCCTTGAATGGTAATCTTCATGAAATTAACATTCCCACCCTCATAGTGCCTATAAATACCTCCATTAATCAGTACTTTATGGGGATTTTTCTTTAATACTTCCACTAAAAGCTTTAAATTCACCATACTTCAAAATTCATGGGAAAACAAGAGATGGATCCCTACAGATATCCTTATTTTTTGAAAAACCACCCATGAGTTAATAAAAATAAGAGAACATGTTGGGGATGATTTTTGAAAAGCAATATTGCCTTAAAAATTATAAAACCCAAAAAAATCATTGTATTTTAGAAGATAATTTTCTTTTATGAAATCTTCTCCATATTATCCAAGATTTTACAATTATGCATAGAAACACAGTTTTTGAATCTATTTTTTTGAAACTGACCTTCTTGAAATACAATACCTTGATGGAAATACACTTTATCTTATAGAGACATGAAAATACTATATTATATTATAGGGAGGTTTACATTAGGCTATTAGAAATGGGAAAACACTAAAAATTTGTTATGTAGGAAGTATCATCATCTTTAGCTGACTGTGAAGATTGAGAGCTTCCTCTCTCTCTTCATTCAGTTACTTCTTTGAACATAACCTTATTTGGTTTGTTCTACCATCTTGTGGGTTAATTTTACTATCTTATTTTTATTTATCCCTTTTTAATGTTTGGTGTATCCTAATGGTTATGTATATACTCACCTCTATATGGTATTTTCACATATATGCCATGTATTGTGACAACATTAGATAGTTAAACAGTGGAATTAGAAAGCTTGGTGTTGGAGGATCTTATCACTACTCAGTAACGATGATTACAATTGGTGGATGGACTTGTTTTTATTTAGTGGTACTCTTCCTCCGTATAAACTGTAAGGATGGGTATCCCTTTATTTCTTGTTGGGAATATATTTTTTCCATCTCATACTTTGGATATATTTGTATTACTACAGTATGGTTATTCTTTGATATTCTTACATGCATTTTTTCTCATGAGTTAGTATAGTTGATATTATTAAAAATAGATATAGTTTACATAGAGGTGTCTATATGTACATGTTAATTATTATAACAACTCTAATTTTTATGATATTTCCACTTGATTATAGTCCCAATCATCAAGCCTATTAATGGTGGGATTGTGGTGTCACACTCATCTTTCTACTATTCTATGTGGGGCCCCAGTGGTTCATGTAATGATATAGTGGTATAAAATAGGTTTTTCCTAGGGATTATATTTGGTATTAGATGTGTTTTGAGTATTGTTTTTGGAACTTAGGACAACAAGGTTAATGTTTCTTGAGTTTGGATCACAGTCTAGGGAGCCTAGTGATGGTGAAGTGGTTGAAGCATCAGTAAACTAAGACTTTGACCACCTACTTTTCAACTCGGCGTGTTGGGGACCCGGTTAAAAGTAAAAAAATGGTACATGAATTATATATGAATGGTTCATTTATTTATGTTCCCTTATTGAGTAAACTTCTTAGATATTCTCATTTAACCAAGGTATATATTGTAAATTTTCAAGATACATCCATGATGAAAACCCCCTAGGATATCAAGATAGGGTCATAATTATTATGAGTTGAGTGATTAGTATTCCATGAAGAGTCCAATTAATAAGTTTTTCAATCTAGGAGTGTTGATGGTAGTGCTTCCACCCAATGAGTGGTATGCGGACCATCCTCGCATAGTTTAGGTTAATGTTCTTGTATACATTGAGAATATTATTATTCCATTGAGACATGATGATGACGCACAAAGGCTAAGTCCATTTCATGAGTTTTATAGGTAGAGATCATTCAAGTTTCATGGAGATTCAAACTCTCAAAAAGAAAAAACTTTCTTGATTATGTGGTTTGATTTTTTTTCAAATCATACAGGACTTGATAGATCAGATGGTTTCACTCGTGATCATTCTTTTGAGAGAGAAGTAGGGAGTTGGTGGGGTATTTTACCTAGAACCATGTTGTGATGATTCTATCATGGATTTACTATCATATTATAGGTGGAAATGTTATTATATTTCTCCTAATGGTTATCGGGTAAGACCTTAGTGAGGAGGTGAAAACAGAGGAGATGGTGGAACCATAAGCGGAGGATCTGTAGGTGGAGGATGACAATATGACCCACTCAAACCATCACCACCACCACCACCACTAGGTGTACCATGTTAGTATCAAAGGTTTGGTGGATGAGGATGTGTTTAGTTAAAGGTTATAGAGAGATATAATCTAGTTTCACATTAGATGATTCAAATTAATATTTGACTATTCTAAACATTAACAAGGTATATATATAGGTACAAATCACTCTTTCATCACCTAATCCCTATTTCAAGATAATGAGATTCTAATAGATCCATAATGTGTCATTCTTAGTTAGATATTCCTATTGGAAATGATTCCACCAACTCACACATCAACTGGCTATGTGAGATGATGATCAATGGAGAGATATTTTTATAGAACCTTATGGATGTTTGAGTGAATAATTAATGAATCATTATAGGTATAGAAAAACTATATATTATGTATGAAGTGATGGATTTTGACCATATGAGAGTTAATTGTCAACTGGTAAATGAGTTAAGATTATCCTTTAATGGAATAATGGGCTTGCTGGTGGATCAAGTGGGAGTTATGGGAAAGAATCTATATCATATATCCTATATGTTGATGAATTTCTCTCTTGGTGAAATGATTCTTCGAAAAAATAGCTTCTAGAGGCAGTAAATGAGTACATGGATGTCTTCTTCAAGGATGTTATGGGACTACATCCATGGTGAGAGATTAACTTATACATTGACATACACTTTGAAATCTATTTTATATCTTCTGTTTCATAACAAATTTCCCCTAATGAGCTCTTATAGTTGAGGGTGTAGTTGTAAGACTTTTAAAAGAATATATTTATGAAACAAAATATGTCCCTTGGGGTGGATTCAATATTTAACACTAATAAAAATGATGAGAGTGTAAGGATATCCATTGAATATCATCTTTTATATTAGGTGATTACCAATAAAAAGTACAATATTCTACAGATTTATGACCTCTTCATTTATCTAAAAGGTGTGAGATGATTCTCACTAATTTACCACATCTCTGTTTATAACAAGTTATGGGTTTGTGGGGAGGAAATTTTAAAAAAAATGATCTTGATAAAAATATTATTATTTCCTGATGATTCCCTTTAGTGGGATGAATTTCCCCACTATCATCATGGGTATTTTGATTCTAATATTTTTTATTTCTTAGAATGATTCATTTTTGAATTTGAAAATGACATTCTAATTTAATTTTCATTATATGAAGACCACATGGATCATTTGAGGATGGTCTTGGACTCACTCTTGGAGCACCAATTATATGGTATACTCTCCAAGTGTTAGTTATAGATTATAGAGGAACAATGTTTTGGTAATATCATTCCATAACATAATGTGGTTTTTTCTATGGAAAAGATATAGGAAAAACAATCATGGGACCAACCCAAGAGTGTATATGAGGTAGATTTTTTCCAGTCTTTCTAGGTAATTTGAATGGTTTTTGAAATATGTTTCTAGGATTGTGGCCCATTTGATTACATTAACATGTAATGGGTAGTCATTCTATAATATTGATTACGGCCTTCAAAGAGATTGGGAAAAGGTAGACTACTGTTGTTTTTTTGACACTTCAATTTGTGGGTGTTCAGTATATGGTGTTCTATATTGAATTTATAGATGGAATTAGGGTTGTGTTAATTAATAGGTTGGATATGATGGGTTACATGTCCAGGTAGTTTATACCCCAGGGGTATAACTATAAAACACAAAATATAGAGCAGACAGTAGTGGTATGCACCCTAAAGTTGAGGAGGAATTAAATTCTATGTGAGTTGTTTGTAGTTTACTCAGAACCCCATAGTCCTAGGTATATCTATTCCAAGAGATACCTCATCCTAAGATAAAGTTATTTATTGTATTTCTTATAGGACTATGAATTTTAGATAGTCTATAATCTATAGAAGATAAGTATGGTGTAATATTACCTTAGCAAAAAATCCAAACCTTTCTTGGTGGACGAGGAATCATAATATTGGGTCCCATTATAGATGACCCAAGTAGAAGATAGAGGTAAATACTATATCCATTTTATATTAGTGACTTGACTACTTTCCAGTGTATGATATATGCTAATTTGGGAAACATCATTTGATAAGTTCTATGTAACCAGATATCACCAAGAGATGCACTAAACATGTAACGCCCCTACCCCAGTTACCCAGAGTCGGTGCATTATTACGTAACATTGGCATGATCACAAAAGATCAAGTCTCGAAATACCGATTATTTTATTAGCCTTGGAAACACTAGATACATTCAAAAATGTTACATTACATCATAAAGTGGAAAATCCCAATAACATAGTATACATAGTCCACACTCATATCCCCTTCAGACTATCCCTGTAGGTCAGTCATAAATTATTTCTTCACATCCTGGGAAAAATAAAACATAGAAAGGGGTGAGCTTAGATGCTCAGTAAGGATAAAAATATCGTGGAAACTTTCATAAATAAACATAAACATTTAAGGAAATGTATAACTAAAACAAAATCCTTTTAAATTTGAACATCATCATAATATGGAAAAAGTAAAATGAAATAATGCTATTTACTTATTCACATGGATATTCTACTATTCGAATAATCACATGCAATATCAATAACCACTTTCATAATGATGGAATGCATAATTCCAGACTATCATAACCACGTATCCAAGGCCTCGTGCCAAGACTACAAAAAAGATTTTGTCAAGGCCTCGTACCAAGACACTAGTTTATCTCATGACACCTACTGATGCATCGAGGAGCTACAGTAGGCTCCACCCGTCACATATTAAGTCCAATTCATTCCTTATAATAAATGTTTTAAACATATCATAAACCATAACATAATAATATCACAAAAAACTTGCATAAAGGGAACATAACATTTCCACATTTCAATCACAAGATATCAATACGACACATTGATATAATAAAAAAATTATCAAAACCATTTTCAATACAAAAATAGAAGAAAATTAAAACTTGGTATTTATTTTTTCATTTAAAAAAAAGTTATGGCTTGTAGAGGAAGCAGAAACTCAAACAATGGTCACAGCGGCGGAGAAGTTGTTGTCGCCGCATACGTACGACAAAAAAAACATTCCCTTTTTTCGTTTAGTAAAACTCATAGTTTAAAAAAATATTCCTTTTGAATAAATGTAAAATTCCAAGGGTTTTATACACCGTATAAAATAAAGTTGTGTATAAAACGAAATATGCCTCAATGAAAGGAGATTGAGACGAAGTCCCTTACCTCATGTCCGACTAGACTCGATCATTCTTTAACCTCTTGAATAATAAACTATAGTTAATTTATACTTGATTAAGAACATTTTTCAACTTCATTATTCCTTTTATATCACTTATTACCATGTTATGAACAT